>OY998166.1:87730902-90230902 GCA_963921995.1 Oxystoma pomonae | reverse complement strand
AAGACAAGCATATTTAATAAAATAATCGATTATGTATAGCTGTAAAAAAAAACGTTTTCTTCAATTCTTCCTAGCCAAAAACCAAAACCAAAAATTTGGCTGGATATACACGTTGATGACTACTGATGAATTAGAAGGCTTCAACAAGTCGACTCAGATATGAAATTCCAAATTCTATCGGGCCGTTTTTACACTATAGGCCAGTAAAGTTGGCCTAACATGTGTTTAGTCGCCCCGAATAGTACTCTAATGTACCGTTCATTTTGTGCAGAAAGCACCATATTTGGTACGCTTACTTTTTTAACAATTTTTTAGGATCGTGGTAAAGAAAATTTATAATCGGATTAGCAGAAACTAAATTGCCAGCGAATTCTTCAAAATGGCGGCCTTAAATCGAAAGCTACTTTTAAAAAAAACATTATACTTGAATCTATAGAACTTAGTGAAGAGAAATTTGACAATACCAGTTAAATTGACGTACAATCTTATATTTTTATAAACGCCCTATAACTTTTTTTATTATTTATCGAAACGTGGCAAAACATCCGGTGGGTGCCTAACAAAATCTGATTAAATTTAATTAAAAAATATTGTATCTGATTTAATACCGGATGTTTCTATGGTACGTCGTCCGCAGCGCCACCTATTCAAAAAAATTTAGTTGATAAGGTATCATTAACAATTCGTAACAAATTTGAAAATTCTGCTTTAAAAAGTAAAAAAAAACAGATGATAATGTGACTTTTTTTAAATCTTACTAAACCAATCACCCTGTAAGCAAAAAGTCCTTTAGGAGAGGTGTTGATGTCATGTTGAAATTATAAAACAAGACCTATCGCCGTTTTCAGAATTATAAAATAAATGTTTTTGGATCTGGAAAAGTATTTTTCTTGAGTAAAATGACATTTTTCAAGGTCATCGAAGGTTGCACGTCAATTTAACTAGTATTGTCCAATTTCTCTTCATTAAGTTTTATAGATTCAAGTATAATTTTTTTTTAACGTAACTTTCGATTTAAAACCGCCATTTTGAAGAATTCGCCGCCAACTTGGTTGCTGTGCATCCGATCATAAATTTCCTTGACGACAACCCTAAAAAACTGTTAAAAAAGTAAGTGTACCAAATTTGGTGCTTTCCGCAAAAAATTAACATTAGAGTACTATTCGGGGCGACTAAACACATGTTAGGTCAACTTTACTGGCCTATAGCATAAAAACGGCCCGACAGAATTTGGAATTTTATATGTAAACCAATTTGCTGGGGCCTACTTATTCATCAGAAGTTATTAACGTGTATAACCAACCAAATTTTTGGTCGCTAGGAAGAATTGAAGAATACGTTGAAAAAACCGTTTTTTTTTAAGTACTCAAAAAAAAAATAAGGCGACCAATGACCATATCAAACTAAAATTATTTTTTATAAAAATCTACATACTTCAGCTACACATAATCATTTATTTTATTAAATATGCATATCTTATCTATGTTATTAAAAAAAATATGAACTTTTATCAAATTTAAAATCGGAAATTTGGGTGCCTCGTCGTCCGCAGCGCCACCTATCCAAAATTTTTTTAGAATATCAGTTGACCTTGACAATTGTAATAATCGTATCAAATTCGAAATTTTTTTCTCAAAAACTAAAAAAGCTACGCATGATGATGTAGCTTTTTTTAAAAATCGTATTTTGACTAGCCTGGTATAACTAAACCAATCACCCTGTAAGCAAAAACTCAATTAGAAAAGTTATTTTGATATATTTTCTAAATTATAAAATTATAAGAAAAGACCTGTCGCGGCTTACTAAATTATGAAAATTTATCAAATAAAAATTCTCAAAATGCATTTTTTAAAAATAAAATGTCACTTTTATATTTTTAAAAAAAAATAGACGTCCATTTTGAAAAAATCTCCGCCATCTTGGCTCCTATACATCCGATCATCGATTTCCTTACCAAAATTTTAAAGAATTGTCTAAAGAATAGTTGTGCCAAATTTCATGCTTTCTGCACTAAATGAACAATTGATTACTATTTGGGACTTAAACCGGACGACTATAAAAGGAACTCTTCCAATTGAATTTGGCATATTACCAAAGAGACTATTGAAAAAACAAAAAAAAATCGCAGGTGATCCATATAGTCTAGGGGAAGTGAGACTTGGGTACGAAAATCTTACCATAGTAGATTTTATAATGTCATATGAAAGCTGGGACTCCCCAGATTACGAATCCACCGGATAACATCTCGTAAATGTTGAGCGTTTTGAAATATTCAGCAAAATATCCAAGATGGCCACCAATGTTTAAATTCGATTTTTCTATTTTTTGTGTAGAGTCAAATTGATGGTGTTTGATATTGATTTATAGGTTTTCGAATAAAAGGAATTGAAATCTTTCACCGAAAACTACCTAAAATGACATTTGACACATTTTTGACAGCCATTTGGTACAGAAAAATGGATATTTTTGAAAAATTATTTATATTATATTAGTGGCTTTTAATAAAGTTTTTTAGGTTCTTTGATGTAAGACACTTATATCCACCATCAAAAACTGCATTAAATGAAATTTTACAGTTTTTTATAGCACAAAAAACTCACCACTCTTCTAAAAAAAAAATCTATCATAAAATAATCTTATTTGGTATCGATTTAGAGGTTTTTGGATACAAATGGGACACAAGTAATCAAAATTTTTCATGAACTGTCATGTAAAGTGACATTTACAGGATTTTTGACAGTTTTCAAGAACACAACGGGTATGATAATAGTAGCTATACACTAAAAGTCTTGAGAAAAATCTAAAATTTAAGTTAAACTAACCAGTATCTTTTATATCAATCTAAGGGTTTTTAAGCGAGGTGCAAATTAATGTTTGACATAGGTGTTTTTAATAGAACTATAAATAGTAAATTGTTATTCTTGATAAATAATTATGGTTCCATATATAACTAAAGAAATTTGATAATGATACCTATCTTTTTTGTTTGGTGGCTGGTTTTGTTTTTTATTTCTATCTAGTTGGCCATGACGTTCTTCAAAAACAAAACGTTTATGTCAACTAAGCGTCACTCTGACAGATGCAAATTTCAGTTTTTGAGAGTCGCGGTTTGTATCCTTTTGGAAACAATAAATGGTGCTGTTTTATTAAATTTAAATTTTTATTTAAATTAATTTAAATTAAATTATTTTACATTAAATAACTTTATTAAATTTGTTTTATTAAATTTATTTATTAATATTAAATACTAATTCCCATATTCCAGTTGAGGGGCCTATATTGCACCAAACTACTTTCCAATTTTTCACTTCGCACTTTGCACTTTATTTTTGAAAAGTAAAAAAAAATGCGTGTCAAATAGCATTGGTGCAACCAAAAAAGTGTAAAGTGAAAAGTTGCCAAGTAGTTCGATGCGATAGGCCCCAGGTGTAATAATTATTTTCACAACATTTTAATTTTGGATCACTAAAATAATAATAGCCATTTTTATTTACTTAAAAGCTGTCAAAAATATATCGAATGCTAATTTATATATATTTTTGATAAATGAATCAAACTTCTTATACTTCAGAGCTTATAGAGTGATATAATATAAGGCTACTTTCAGCTATCTATTATAAATGGTAAGTAATTTTGATTCAAAATTAACAAATTTTGTCAAATGTCATTTAGTGCCATTTTTAATGGTAGATACAAGTTCCTTACTTCAAAAGAACCTATAAAAGTTATTAAAAGCTACTAATTCTCGTAGAAGAAATAAAAAATAAATAATTTTTCAAAAATATCCATTTTTTTGTAACAAATGGCTGTCAAAAACGTGTCAAATGTCATTTTAGGTAGTTTTTGATGGAAGATTCGAATTTCTCGTATAATAATAATAAACCTATAAATTAATATCAAACACCATCAATTTGACTGTAGGCAAAAAATATGAAATATCGAATTTACTCCATCCCGCCATCTTGGATATTTTGCTAAATATCTCAAAACGCTCAACATTTACGAGATTTCATCGGGCAGATCGACACTTATCCCCTTGACTAATAACCCGACAGTACTGTGTGGCCAGTTTAAAAAAAAGGGCAAAAGAGATAACTAGTCTCTCTCTTTCTCCGTCTTTTTTCCTTACCGGATGAACCTCACTTCACAATTCACACCTTCTATTGTGTTTTGGAGATCGGTACTTAGTGAGGGCTGAATAAGATATAAACAGTCGCGTATGATGCATTATTCGCATATAATCTCCCTAGTTCTTAAACTTTTAAGTTAAATTAAGTATAATTAGCTATAAAATGTTATTTATTACATATTACTAAGTCAGTTTTTACGTGCGTATTGTAGTGGAAAAGTGACAGAAGTGTTTAAAATTTTATTTTTAAATGTCGAAACAAATTTAAATATAACAAATGTAATAAAAGTGTGTGACGAGGAAGCGAAAAGTAAAAGCTTAAAACATACAATTAATTTATCTACGTTTCGAGCATCAAGCTATACTGGATATAGCTCTTCAACCATAGAAAAGATTAGAAGAGAAATAAAACAAAATTAATCGCAGCCCATACAACCAGTGCCGACTAAACGAAAAAGGTACTCGATTTCAGACAAAATTGATGATGGAGATTTTCAAATAATTCGACAAACCATCTCAAAATTTTATACGGAATATAAAGTTGTTCCTACTTAGTTAGTTAGTTCCTACTTAGTTGCATGGTCATTCTGTTTTAAGAACACCGCCTTATATGTGTGAGATAAATCCAATAGAATTGCCATGGGCATTCGTAAAGAATTTACAAGAAGTAGAAATACCACTGGAGAGTTTACGATAAAACGACTGAGAGAGTTAATTGAAGAGGGCATAAAAGCAGCGGATGCAGAACTTTGGAAGAAATTGGTTGACCATGTCATTAAAATAGAAAACAATTACTGGAAAACAGAACAACACATAGATAAAATAACTGAAAAAATAATAATAAGACTTGGAGACGATTCTGATTCTGAAGATTTGGATGATAGCGATTCAGAAGAAGACATTACCATAGAATTATAAATAGTAATTTATGGCACTTGTGTGTTATCGATTCTTAAGATTTGGATGATGGTGATTCAGAAGAAGACATTACCATAGAATTATAAATAGTAATATATGGTACTTGTGTGTTATAATGAAAATAAGTCACGTGAGAAAAATTTATACCACGAGGCTGCCAGACTAAGTGGTATAATTTCTTAAGTGGGTTATGACACGACATGCAAGTGGGATAAATTGTGTTAAAGCCATTTTTAGTCTTAAGGTGTCTTGACTGATTATAACTAATCTTAAAATACAAAGATAATTTGACAATCATTTAGTCCATAGATGTTCTTCAAGTTTATTTTAAAAAAGCATTATTTTTTCGCGCTATTTTTGACAACTTTTATTTAAGTATATGTTTTCGCTTTAAGTTTTATACATATTTTTTTTAAAGGTACTACTGTTAACAACTATTATTTATTTTTTTAGCTTTGTAGATTTTTTTGCTTATTTTTAAAATGTTTGTACTAGTTTTTGATATAATTTTTCTTGGTATTTAACCTACCGATTTTTATTTGCATACATGTATGTTTCTTTACAACAGGAAAAAGCGTTAGCCACAAAACGTGTTTTGGTATTTTGTGCTATTGCCCAAAGCTACCTAGATAGGAAATTAAGAATAATTCCAGAAAACAATAAATATTTTAAAAGGTATTAAGTATCTTATTAAGTCATGGTGTAATTAGGACCGCAATTGACGATTTATTGCGTCATATTAAACGGGCTTTACACTAAAAATTAAATATTTTTTCTTGGTAAGATATTAATGACCATTTTGAAATTGTCTAATATTTTGACAAATGACAACTCCCGCTATATTGGAATAGAGATTGAAGTGCTTTCAAAATAGTCCGATGAGCGGTTTTTAAATTCTTTGAAATTTGATGAACCATGACGTCATCAGTTCAACGCCAAAATAACATTTCTTGCATAATTTCGAAATCTTCTCGCGCCAAAAAACGACTATAATTTCAAGTGATTATGATAGAATTTTTTAATTTTGCCCATAACATTTTTGATGTACGGCTTATCCGCTGATTTTTCTCTTGATTGATCGCTGATCAATAATGCACAACACACAAATGACGAGCTCGCAGCAAATATACCGATTTGTTGAGTTTCGTTCCATCAATTCCATTAACAGATGCGAGGTTGACATCAACATCGATGAATGTCGAACTGGCCGTCGAAAAAAAATTAAAGAACGGAACGGATTGCAAACCTAAAATTACCTAATGGCAGGGACCTATATAACTTTATAGGTCTCTGCTAATAGTGTTTTTATTTGAACGATTTTTACAAGCTATTGAGTATTGAAATTAACTCTGTGTTTCGGACTTCCATTGTCTATATTTTATTTATACACGACGTTTCGATCAGTACAATCTCTGATCGTCTTCAGGTGCAAACTGTGATGTGTAGATCGAAACGTCGTGTATAAATAAAATATAGACAATGGAAGTCCGAAACACAGAGTTAATTTCAAATATATCATTGTCTCAAACTTTCAAACAAACTATTTAGTATTATACCTAATTTACGTTCAATCAATACAGCAACAGTTAATATTTATCAATAAATGCAAATTACCCCACAAGAGTATTCTCGTACGTGGAAAAAAATGATAAATATTAAATAAAAAAATTAACAATGTTGACACTAATTAACTACATAGTTTATCAAATAATACTATACATAAGTGGCGGCCTCAGCCATCTGAAAAGGGGGGGGCGGTTTCGATACGAAAAAAACTAGAATAAAAGAATAGCTTTTATGAGGAACATATCAATATATGCAAACAAAACATTAGTAACTGCAAGCAGGGATTTGGTCTCAAATCTAGTAGGAGGGGGGTTGGTGTACTTAGATTTTAAGTCGTTTATTCTATACATTTTTTATTTTTAAAAATGTTTAAAATCGCGCCGAAAATTTTTGAGAAAATTACACTGAAAATGCAATTTTTTATATAAAATTAAACTAAAATTGTAAATATATCAATGGTCTCAAAGCGCAATAGGCGAAAATTTTTAAGAAAATTACACTACAAATGCCATTTTTAACACAAAATTTAAATAATACCGTAAATATCAAAAGTGTTATAGAGCCGCAATTTATGCCCTTCTCTTGATTTTCTAAATGTTTTCATAAAAAATGTAAATCCAGGGTAGGGGGGATTAACTACCCCACTAACCCCTTGAAATCCGCGTTTGAGTAACTACGTATAATTTTTTCAGTTATAAAAAACATACATAACAAACAAACCACAAACAAAACCTAATATAGTTTTTTTTAGGTCTAAAAAGCCTTTCTTTATACCTTCATTCAAAGCATGATTTTTGTAACTTTTTTTTATCACGGGTGCAAAAAAAGATTTCTGTCCGTCAATAGTAATATTGAAAAAATCTAATTATTATTGGCTAAAAATTAAGCCATTTCCGCCAGTTTTCACCAAGTATTTACGAAAAAATCATTTAAATACATCGTCAAAATATCAAACTGTCAAAGATTAAAACGTCGCAACACTGAACGTCACCGAGTAGACATCGCTATGGAAACCATTGTTACTTCATTTACCAGCCGCCTTGATTTATAGTGTATAGATGGTGTGTTGCGAGAAGTGCTCGTCGCTCGAGATTTTTAAAAGTATTTTCCTGTTTTTCTTCGATTTTTTGATAAAGGTATTTAAAAAAATATTGTTAGCAACTCGCGGCTAAACTGTGCATTTTTTTACTTGCGTTTTTAAATACCTCGCTGCGCTCGTTATTTAAACCAACACTTGTAAAAAACAGCACCATTTTAGCCAGTAGTTGTGAAAACTACTATTTAAGTTATCTATCATATCTCAAACATAAGATGCCTATCTCAAAAAAAAAATCGTTTCCGTTTTTTTTGGGCAAACCGGTCGCTAAGCCCGTCAGACGAATTTCCGTCATAGTGTTTTTAAGTACTTATGTTTTCAATCTTCTGAGGCATGAGAAGCTTCTTTCTGACGAATCATTACTTGCTGGCAAACATACAAGAATGTTTTTATCAACTGAAAAATATCGCCACACTTGTTTATTATTGCCTCGAAAACGTTATCACGTATGTTTTGATTTAAGGTTTTCTTCTTCTGACCAATATTGTTTCCAAATACTGACTTCTCCCAATAAAAGTTCAAGAATTTGTGTTTTGGATTATTCAGTTTATAGTATTCATAGTATTTATAGTATTCAGAAACGACTTTAATTAATTTTAGCGTAATTTGGGATTCACGTTGTATAAAACGTGAATATGTTTAGGTCAAAAATGCTTTTTTATGTCCGAAATGATTTTCTCTAAAAACTTGTTTATAAATAGAAACCCTCTAATACTGTTCTGTATTTTGAATGGTTTTCGCGGTAAGTACGTCATGCGTTTGTTTATTGTTGGTGTGACGAATATGAAGGTCAATCTGTCCCAAAATACTGTGCATGGAGGGATTCTAGAATGTCTTTAAAGGATTTTTCTGCAATTTCTCGTTTTTTCTTTACAGACTTCAGTGTTACCACCAGCATCTTTGTTGTCTACTTTTTTCTGGACCAAAGGCGGGTGGGAGATCGCCCCCCCACCCCCCCTGTGACCGCCACTGTTCGTGTTTTCACGTGCGATGCGATTTTTTTTTAGTTAAAGGATTTAGTAAAACTAATCACAAATAATAATAATCTAAAATAGTGTTAGCTGTTCTAAGAATATTTAAAAGTAGAGATTCTTCTTTTTTTTTGGCATTGACCTTAGCTTATTTTCATTAAGTCATTCGACATTAAGTGACCTTGAAATCGCAAAAAAACAAGATTTTTGCCATTTTCTCTTGAAAAAATCTTAATAATTCCACGTTTTGTCAGACCAACTTCAAATGTACCTCAAACTATTGCCAAATTCGATCCTTACAGTTTGATGCAGTTTAAAGCTTCATGACCTTGAAAAATACCCCAGTAAAATTAACAAATCGCAAAAATAACATACTAAAGGGCGCTATTCATCAACTATTCAAGCGAAGAAAACCAAATTTGGCAAAAAAGATAAGAAAGTCAAGTACAAGTTTGTTAAGCTATGACGCCTTTCAATAAGGCGTCTGATATATCAAAATCACATTTTATTTTATCCAATTTCGTAAAAAAGTAAAAATGACAAGGTGGCCATTAATTCTTGTTGACTTGTCTCCGCTTACTATGAAAAAAAAAAAGTTTAGTTGATGCATAACCCCGATTGACCTTTAAAATACCATGTAAAATTGAAAAACCCGGTTTTTGTAGTGTTTTTTCCAATTTACTACTACGCAAAAACTTTTGCAGTGGGATTTACTAAGATCTAAAATAGTACTAAATTTTAAAATCAATTTTCAAAAAACACCCATACAGAATATACCCAAAGTTATTGATTATTTTTTATTTTTATTGCAAAATACCACTGAAAAACTGCTTTTTTTCTCAAAATGTACCCTATTCTAAAAAAAAATTCCCTAAAACTATTTTTTTTTTGACACGTGTCAAAATGGCAAATGATGAATACGCTAAAATTTGGCACATAATAGCTTCATTATCTGTGTTTGAGGTTAGAAAGTTGGTGATTTTTTAGACCACCTCTGGGGGGGGGTGGTTTAAATTTATAGCCCCCAAAAAGGATTGTTTTGTAGCAATTGGTAATAAGTTCGTTTATAATTTCCCTAAGTAACCGTTTTTACAAGGATCAATTTACCAATTTTGTCCAGAAAAACGCCATATTTTGAATCCGTTTTTAGCTCAAAAAATATATCTATGAGGGCACTACGAGGCAAAACAAACATAAGTGAAGGTCACTGATTATGCACGAAAAATATACCAAACAAAAAAACCCAAAACAACTAGGTGTATTAATTTATTTACAAACTTAAACTGAAACATTGAGGTTATCTAAAAGCGCAATCAAGAAAACTTTCCTTACTCAAAGCCCACCCAAGTCAAAGCTGTAGAGCTTTCATCAGTAGAGGTTGGTGCAAGCCAAGGTACAAGCAGAGTTAAGAAATCCGAACTCGCTATTTGTGATTATTAATCAGTTAATATTTAGAAAATGACATTTCGACAGTGACAGAAATGTAAACAAAACTTGTATTTAAATTTTTTAATACATTTCATTAATAAAAACACCTTTTAAATAAATACAAAATTAATTTACTCCTTATTTTATTATTACCCATCTAAATAGTAGTGTGACATCAAGTAATAATAGGAAAAATTAATGAACAAGGGTAAGTTTTAATTAGAGTGACATATAACCCTAACTTTAATTTGTTCTTCAGAGTGTTTACTATGTAAAACCTGCGTGGGTTTAAATTTTTTAATTTTCTTTTCTTCTAAATTGAAACTTTCTTCTTAAATCCATCAAAAGATTGTGTTAAGATGATTATTCAATAAACAAATTTATTCATATTTTTCTTATAAATCAAACTATGTCTAAAATTTAAGGAGGGTTGGTCTAAAATGCTTAAAACCAAAAATTTCACTTAAACTGAGGACCGTTCTAAAATAGACTAAACCCTTTTAGTAAATCCCACCGTAAGTGTCGGAGAAGAAATTAACATCTTAGCCATAAAAAAACACTTCATTTTAAACCTCCTTACCATTTTTTTTGATCTAGCGTTCCAGATGTTGTTGTAACAAAACGTTAAATTATGGAGATTTTTTTAAAGAGAAAATGGCAAAAATCGTGTTTTTTGCGATTTTTAAGGTCATTTGCGGTCGGATGACCTCAAAAGTGATTTTTTTGGAATTCTCGTCCTCGAGTTATATGAAATCGAGTATAATCACGCACCGGTTGAAAAAATTGTATTTTTTATGATTTTTCAATCGCCATTTTGGAAAATGACATCCAAAACACCTGGTCCAGAATACGGTAATGTATATCTAACTTCTGCTAACTTTTCTATAGTTAATTTAAATGACTTTGTTGGCTAGACAAGTGAGTAGAACATAAAATTCACACTTTCGAAACTAAAAACAACAGGCATATAGGTCATTTTTACCGGGGTATAGCATAAACATCTAGGACGCCAGATTAAAAAAAATGTTACAGAGGTTTAAAATTAAGGGTTTATTTGTGGCCAAGATGTAAATTTCATCTCCTGCACTTAAAGTTTTTGCGTAGTTGTAAATTGTAAAAAATACTACAAAAAGCTGGTTTTTCAATTTTACATCGTATTTTCAAGGTCATGCATCAACTAAATTTTTTTTTTCATATTAAGCAGAGATAATTTAATAAGAATTGATGGTCACTTTGTTATTTTTACTTTTTTACGTAATTAGATAAAATAAATTGTGGTTATAGGTCTCTATTTTGAGATATCAGCCGCCATATTGAAACGCGTCATAGCTGAACAAAATTTTTTTTAACAAAATTGTTGGGCTTGACCTTCTTATTTTTGTTACCCAATTTGGTTCTGTGGCTTTAATAATTAATGAATAGCGCCTTTTAGTATGTTATTTTTGCAATTTTTTAATTTTGCTGGGGTATTTTTTAAGGTCATGGAGCTTCAAACAGCATCAAACTCTAAGGACCCAATTGGAAAATGGTAATGACAAAAAATGTTTTTTAGGACCTTCTTTATCACATATTGAAAAATTGACCAATATTTTAAAAACTTGCATTTAAAGTCGTTTTTCGGACACCCTGTATAATATTAAAAATTACGTTGGTTTAAATACAGTTTATCTTGGCTTAACGAATAAAATCCCTATAAATAAATAAACTCAGAAAACCTATATTAAATCTGCGATTTTTTTGGAAAACGTACATAATTTGGTGTAACCAACGTGTTTATCTCTGTTTCCATGGCAACCCTTATCTTTAATAGACATAAAGCATAATACATAAAACGCAGAAGGAATCGGATCTTTCGATCCGTGGTTTTCTTTTTTCTATTGGCAAAGTACTTTTTCATATTTAGCCTTTTTCCACAAGGGACACACACAAAAAAATGCAAATTTTAAGCTTATTAGTACAAAAATACAGGGTGGTAACTAAAATCGTTTGGCCCGGGTGTTCATCATAATGTGCCATCATAAATTACTGCTACAATGATCCAAAAACATGAATCAAAACTTAAAATCTCCGGACCTATATTTTTTTGCGAGGCTATACGATGGGGCCAGGACTAGATGGTAACATTTTATTTTATTCTTATGTCTTTATTTTAATATAGTAGATATTTTGATATTATGGAGATATATTAGTAGGTAGTTAAATGCATAAATAAATTCCAGTTCATATTTCAATTCTCCTAGCCCACTTTACATCAAAAAGTGATTTATTTTAGGTACATGAGTATCTACGTCAAAGCGCGAAATATCACGTTAATAGCGACATAAAGCTATTTGTAACTCATCGCCGTATACGTATCCGCATCTAGCGAGAACCAAGCACATTAATTGGTCAGAAACTTGTACCACGTTCGAAAAGGGCAGATATATGCTAATCTAAGGTGTTCTTGAACGCGATAGGTGTTGAGATGCGTTAGGTATCACGTATCGTTACGACACACGTATCGTATCTTAGCACCTATTGCGTTCAGAAACATTTTAAATTAGCATATATCTGCTCTTTTCGAACGTGCTACAAGTTTCTGACCAATCAATGTGCTTGGTTCTCGCTAGATGCGGATACGTATACCGCGATGAGTTACAAATAGCTTTATGTCTCTAATGTCTTATGGCGATGTAGATGGAGAAAGCAAGCTGAAATCCTTTATGTTATTTACCTACCCTTTATGACGTGTAGGCATTACATTGAGCATTTTGCCCTAAGTCAGGGAAACCGGTTCTTCTAAAATAGAGCGCACTACATGTAAAGCCGGAATTACAAGTAATTTTCCACCCAAAGTTTATACAGATTTAATTGACGTCAACTGTCAGCGAGAATTTTCGATATGACGTTTGGTAATTTTGTTTCTCGCTAAAAAGACAGTCACAGTTGGGCCAGTGCCGCATAGTTTTCTTTAATTTTACTTTTATCACGCGTGCCGATATTACTGTTATAAAGATTTAATGAAACTTTTTTTGCGCACTTTTTTATTTATAATTTTAGGCATAAAAGCATCACTTTCATGAGCGCATAAATTCAAAATGTTTGTCCACATTTCCAGCCTTGTTGTTATAACAAGTCAGCAGGCTTCGTGCCTAACTTTTTGGCTGCCTGAGGCAAAACGAAAAACGGCTGCCCCCCGTAACCTAACCTGCCCCCTCCCCCCAAAAAAATATATTTAACAAGATGCAATAAAATACCTTACCTTTCGCAGCAGATTCAGAATGTTTAGATCCCAATTATATTATTTGCGAATAATTTTGAGAAGTAAAAACACAGAAAAAATAAATAGCCAATTATACTACAAACATAAATCCATTTAGGTATGCATAAATAAGTCATAAACTATTCATCTACGTGGTTCTTGGTAACTAGGCACCTAGGATAAATACTGTCAACTCCTCTCGAGCATCTGTCAGCATGGGCGTTCCCCATGGCTCGGTTATATGTGAATCTAATAATCGGAGTCCTTCCCAACGAATTTTTTGTTATGTTTGCTGATGATTTATCATTGCTTTTGTCTGATGATTGTGAAAATCGCTTACTCGAAAAATGCCACAGAGCGCTAAATAGGCTCTGTGATTGGTTTAGTCAGTTAGACTTATATTTTAACTCGAGCAAAGCAGAAATAATAAAATTTCACACTCATCATAGGAAATGTAATGACATTACTTTAAACTTTGGAAATGGTGAAATTAAGAATGATACTTAAAAATATTTAACAAGATGCAATAAAATATGTTACCTTTTGTAGCAGATTCAGAATGTTTAGATCCAAATTATATTATTTGCGAATAATTTTGAGAAGTAAAATCAAAGAAAAAATAAGTAGCCATTATACTACAAACATAAATCCATTTAGGTATGCATAAATAAGTCATAAACTATGGGTCATATAACCTGCGCCCCCCCCTAGTAAAAATTTAAAAAAAAAATAATTGCACCGTAATGCACCACTTTTGCACCGCTATGCACCAGCATACAAACGTCTTGCACCCCCTCCCCCGAGAAACTGGAGCCATTTTTTTGTGGGCGGGGGCCAAATGAAGGCTGGCCCCCCCAATTGGTTTTTTTTTCGAAAATTTTTGTTTGCACCGTGTAGTAGATCTTTTGCACCGCAATGCACCACCATTAAAACCTTTTGCACCCCCTCCCTTCGTCCGCTATGTCCATTTAAATGGATATAACTTACCCCCCCCCCAATCGTTTTTTTCCAAAAAATTTTTTTGCACTGTGTAGTAGATTTTTTGCACCGCAATGCACCACCATTAAAATCTTTTGCACCCCCTCCCTTCCTCCGCTATGCTCCTACATTTAAATGGATATAATTTGCCCCCCCCAATCGTTTTTTTCCAAAAATTTTTTTGGCACCGTGTAGTAGATTTTTTGCACCGCAATGCACCACCATTAAAACCTTTTGCACCTCCTCCCTTCCTTCGCTATGGTCATTTAAATGGATATAACTAAGCCCCCCAATCGTTTTTTTCCAAACATTTTTTTTGAACCGTGTAGTAAATCTTTTGCACCGTAATGCACCACCATTAAAACCTTTTGCACTCCCTCCCTTCCCCAACTATGGGCATTTAAATGGATATAACTTGCCCCCCCCCCAATCGTTTTTTTCCAAAAAAAATTTTCGCGCCGTGTAGTGGATCTTGCGCACCGCAATACAGCACCATTAAACCTTTTGCACCCCCTCCCTTCCACCGCTATGGCCATTTAAATGGATATTACTTGCCCCCCCCCCAATCGTTTTTTTTCAAAAAAATTTTTTTTTTGAACCGTGTAGTAGATCTTTTGCACCGCAATGCACCACCATTAACCCAAATAGGCCGAAACTATTTTTATTGAATTTGCATATTTTTTTTTTGGGTGACGGGGTCATATTGTCTATATGAAAGGATTTAAAAAGGTGTTTGACTTTGAAGTTGCATAGTTTTACTCCGAGAAAGTGTTCTTTTAAACGGACAGTGGCCACAAGCACTTCTTTCTAATTATTATTTATTTAGAATTGTTTGCTAAGATACAGAACAGAACTGAGATGCTTTTTTACTTAAAAATAATCAAAAAATATAAAAGTAAAATTTAAATTTCATGGTATTCAGCAAAAAAATTTTTTTATGGAATGCTTGCGTTTTCTACATATAATATTACTTTTTTGTGGCAAACTTTGCAACGGGTCGGATCAACTTGATAGCTCATCAAATTATTTATTCCGTCGTAGTTTGAATGTTCGTGAAGGTTGGCAGATGGTCGGCTCGGTCCCTTTTTTCATGTCTTCTTATTATAAGTTTCCAGAATTCCTCTAGCTACTGATCTTCTAAAGCTCAAAATGATTTTAAAATGTTCCAAGCATTATGCAGGCTAATATCTAATGAATGCATGATGAGTGGAAAAAACCACTGATATTTTGATTGTCTCTTCGTTATATTTTTTTATAACACAAGGATGAAGTACAAGAATGTTCTTTTTTCTCTTTGCGAAAATCTTTTACCGATGATGTATGAAAAATTTGAGAGGTATTGGATACTATAGCTATGACGTTGTTGTCATGCCACTTGCATATCATAATGCCATTGTTGTCAGTTGTACGGTGTTTTGAGCAACTTTCTCTCCAGAATCTTCATCGGTATCCCAGTATTGTACTTTAACCGCTGGCACCGGCAATGATATGCATTTTTTTAATTATTTTTATATGGCAGAGTTTGCATATTTTAAAAAAGTGCCAAAAGAGCAACATTATAGTACTTCGTTTTTAATAAAGCAAGAAATTGCACTTTATTTAAAAAAAAAATTAGTGCAGCCAGAGTTAATGACAGTAAAACCTTCTCTAAGTAGTGACAAGTGATTTAAAAGTATTTTGGTATAAGCAAAAAATAAATAAGATTCCGTGTAAAAATTTGTACAAAAAAATACAAAAAATCAAGCATATTATTAGTAGTGGCAAACAAGTACAATAAAAGTTAAGATCAGCGAGTATTGTACAAAACACTTGTTTGTTACAAAATAGTTACCTTGATTCTATTGTAAGTAGATGGCGCTACTTTCAATATTTTTTATCCACAGAAGATATGTACTACTATTAGATATATTTCTATAGACAGCGCGACCTGTGAACTTGAAAATTATTATCAAGAACATTAGGAAATAGGATGGTGATACATCTAAAAATCATTATCCCCTTCTGGAGTTATGCGGGTTGGGATTTGACCTAAATGGGACTTGTGTGGGATATTTAGGCAATCCCTGGGATATTTTGAACATCTCAAATGGATAATTTCGGGGATATCCCTGGGATATACTGTGCTATTAGGGTGTGAAATTATATTGTTTGTTTTATTTTTTTTTGAAACTACTTTCTACTTAGTACTTATCCATTATGTTCTTACCAATAATAAAAAAGTATAAAGAAAAGATTAAAGTAAAAGTACAACTTTTTTTGTACTAAATATATACATACTGGCCTGATGCAGGCCGTTGTGCCAAATCAGTTCTAACTAAGTACTTCCTACTTATTACTTTGCCGTTATTGGCAGCTCGGAAAGCAAGTGCTTAAAAAGTACAATTTTTTAATTCATCTTTGCTGGCATTTTCACAATTGGCATTCCCTGGTGAAAAAATGTATATATTTTCTGGCAATTTTTTCAATTTCTTTCACAATATTGTGAAATTTTAGCGGTCTCTTCCAGTATCTAAAAAATTAAAATTACAGCCTATTGGGCTACCGTGCTTTTAAAAGAACACCAAAATATTTTTGCCCACACCCCGTAGGTATACATAAAATCTAACCTCAAATTTAGTAAAATAGTTTCCTAAGACTACTTTTTATATATTTTTGAAGAAACTGTAAAGAAACAAGCACTGATTAAAAAATTTTCCTTACATCCCATTAGCCGTGTTAAAGGTCAAAGAAAATGCAATTAAAAATCACTCAAAAACTAAATCTTAAATCAATAAAAAGTCAGTACAATCGTAAAGTTGCTAAAATGTATGTTTTAAAACAACTGTAGATGTTTGCCATATATCAAAAGGTACCTGTAACTATTCAGCACAGAAATCTGCCCCCTTCCAAATCGTTCTTTTCCAAAAAAATGTTTTGCACCATTATAAATTCTGACAGTTTGTTACAGTTGATTCCAAATTAAAACGAGCCAGTTTTTTGACCATAAAAGTGACATTTTCATTTAGTTTCCTTGTTTGAATGTCAATCCGCCATATTGAATTTGTATCCGAATAATTTAGAATAAACAGCACCTACGTTGTCGTATTTTTAAAATGATTGTTTTGCAAAAACTTGAGGAATGCCTTAATTTTTACATGGATGGAACAGGCTTGAGCGGAACAACAATTTAGGTTAAATTGTAAACATTTTTACCATGGTCAATCGTAATGGTAAAAAAAACCATAAATTAACCAAAATTCTTGTTTGGGAAAGGTTTCTGGACTCCTTATTAGATCTTGAAGGTCTGTTCATAATAAATTTAAAAGAAGAATTTGCCCGACAAACCGCTAAACCATTCTTTTAGAATTATCAAATTTGCTTAAATATCAACATTTTGTACTCTTTTTCTAAAAAATGGATGGAGATTTTGCAACCGTGATCAAAATAGGTTTTTTCCTGGCATCGGAAACCGTAAAAGCCATAGTTTGGTTATTTACGGATAGTTACTTAAAACGTGCGTTTGACGAAAGTATAAAGCAAAAATAATTACTGTTCATTTGGGTAGAAATTTGAAGTTTTATAATAAAAAAAGTAGACAAAATTTAACAAAACGCGCATACCTATAGTAAAAAAACTAAAGAGTATACAAGAAAACTTTAGTTCTCACTTCTTTTTTTGAAGAGGAAAGGTGGCTTTTTTATTGTAAACCATCATACGATTCCCACAACCCATAATGCCGATGCGCATAGGTCACAAAATAGCCTACTTGATGGCCCCACATTACCAACGAATCGGACGGGTCATCAACTACTTTCGAACCCCAGACCAGGTCTTTTGTCCTTCAGTAGTCTACCGACTTAGGGAGTGTGTAACTAGGTCCCCCTTCACGTGATATCTGATCCCATCCGGCCTGGTTACCGTCGTTAATGAAAGGGTAGGGCCCAAAATACTTTTGACATTTTTTTCCATGGGTTCCCCCCCCCCAAACCCTGCTCACCAGACCGGTCCGATGCAAGTTCCCATTATTTCAGATCCGTTAATCAACACCATCTCTTAATTAAAAGACAGAGAGAATCTGAAAAAATTACATTTTTTAAATGTTTTTAATGTTTTAAAATGTTTTCCTATAAGTTGATGTTATTTATGAAATTAAGTAAATTTTTAAATTGTTTTTTCTTTAAATTACAATACATCTTGCTGGAAAAAAATGTCCCGTTAGTAAACATAAAATAACACCAAGAACCTATACAATTAAAAACTTAAGGTGAGTAACATGCTTAAATATCTTTTTACCATCTTACTTTTTTACATTTTGTGTAGATTATTTAAATTCACAGGTCTACCTATTTAAATTTTTTTTAAAAATGGTTTTTTTTGTCCCGTTAGTAAACACATTTTTTTGTACAATTTTCGCGAAACTAATAAACATTTAACTAATATTTTTCGGAAAATTACTACCTAAAAAATATCATCAAATTATGCTTTTGTTAACGACATAAGATATTAATATTTTTAAAATCGATCTATTTTTCTTTGTTTGTCCCATTAGTAATCATGGAATCGCCCTGATGTCACCTAAAAATAACAAATCAAAATTATATTAGTGTAATTTTTACATTATTTATTTAACGATATGGAACAATAGGACCATGCGGTGCAATTCTCTTTTGTTTGCGAAAATGGGAGTTTTAACAAATGAGGGAAATATTCTATAGTAATTTACTAAGGGATGGCGAAATTATTGAAAATCATGTCGAAGATTTTTTTCCGTGCAAAAAATCTAGGCATAATTTTCTGATTATTTCACCATCCCGAAATGAATTTAGAAGATTATTTACACAATTAAAAAACAAACAACACAACAACAAACCAAAATATCAATTTATGTATCATCAAACGACACATCAACAATAAACACCTGTGGGTACAGTATTTTCCACCCGAAATTTATTCACTTTGATTGACGTCAACTGTCAACGAGTCTGACGTTTATTTTTGTGTTTCTCCCTAGATTTTTGGCCACACTTATCACAGTGTGGACAAATGGCCTTATTCAGAAAATTTTCGATTTCGTTTAGTTTAAATTTTATCATGAGTTTTTGAACCATTTTTTTGCCATTTTGTTATTGTTATCGTAAGACAATTGATCACAGTGTACTAGGTATAGCCAAGGCCGCAAGTGTTGATCCAATACATAAACGTAAATAGTGCGAACTCTACTATCATACAAGGGCCTGGTTATGAAATCTCAAATGTCTCAACATTGTTTGGGGCAGAGGCATGGTGAACGCACCCACCCATTGGTCATTTTCAGGGGCACAATAAGCATATAGCTGCAAGAGTAGCAAGATGGATAGAAATCTGTTTCGTCACAATTCCCTATAATATTAGGAAGTAATTTGTTATTTTAAATCTAAAAACTGCAAATTCGTAGCATAAGGCTGCTACGAATATTTAGTTGCTTCAGCAATAGTTTGGGTAGTAATTACAAGGTTAGTTGTTGTTGAGCATCCCTTAAAAAATCCATGCTGAAGAGGAGAAATTCTGTTTTTGACAAGATGGAAGATTCTATTGTGCACCAGTATTTCAAGGCATTTTAAGAAGTTATTGATGATTGTAATTGGTCTATAATTAGCGATATTTGTTTTGTCAGATTTCTTGTAGATGGGACTTACTTTGGAGCATTTCCATACACTAGGAATAGATTGAGTGATGAGGCAGATGTTATAGAGATACGTGAGTGGTCTGTCAAGCACATTAGAACAGTCCCTTAAAAGGAAGGATGGCAACAGATCGGGGCCACTTGTCATCTTATTTTTTGCATATTTTAGATTAATGTGACTTCGTCTTCAGAGAAGGATTTTATATCAATGATCGGAAATTTTATTTTTGATCTATCATTGGACATGCACTTTTGGTCACTTTTTGGATTGAATGACTTATGAAAGATTATTAATGCTAAAGCGATTTGCGATGAATTGGTAATTTGGGTATCATTGTAAACCATGGTATCTGGCATTCGAGAAAAAGACGACCGTTTAGAATTAACATAGGACCACAGTTTACTGGGGTCCTCGTTAATCTGTTCTTCTGTATGAGAGATATATTGTTGATGTGCTGTAAAAATATCTATCTTAATTTTAAAACGAAGAGTAGTATAATCTTGATATATTTCAGGACCTTTGGATCTTTTAAATTTGATGTGAAGCTTATTTTTTGATTTCAGTGCATGAAAAATCGAACCGGACAGAAACTGTTTCAATATCAGCTTGAGTGGTTTTTCCAAAAATTGGATTGTAGTCAATTCTGTTACTCTTTTCACCTGCATTGTCCACTTCTTTAAAAAACTGCTCCCAGGGAGTCAAAACGCACAGGCTATTTCATAAGATAAAACAAAGAACAGCTTCTTTTGCAACCTTTCTGGTGTCCTTTCATCACAGCTACAAACTAGTTTCAGCATTTCATCAGTTTTCTCTTTTCCTCTTGGGACTGCAGATCCCGTCGTTTTGCGTTTTTTGTTTCTCTTGCAGATTTGAAAATTATATCTTGAACTTTACGCCATATTTTTCATAATATTCATCCAGGATTAATTTTGCTGTGACGTTCCAAATTGTTTTTACGATAGCTTCTTTATACTCTTCACCGTTTCCTTTCTTCATATTTTGTGCCCAATCCTTCAAAATTTTTGCAATCTTGCTCACCGGCGTTTCCTGCTTCAATTCTTATTTTCTGGCTTTGCAGAACTCCATAAATTGGTTCTAGACAAACTTCTCTTTTTTCTGGTGTTCTCTGGTATGTTTTTTGAATGTGCGAGTCTATTTCGGCCTCGGATAAAGACTCGAAACGGTTCATTTTGCATCAAAACTCGGAAACTCAGCGCGTCGGCGAATTTGTTTACTCCAAGCATGCGTTTCTAAGGCCGTAAGTCGTTCTGTTTATTCCATATAACTATGAGATACTTTAACGGCCCAAGTGCCGCAAAATGTGTAACGAAAATAACTTTGAAAAACAAAGAAGAAAATTCAAAATCGCGGTTGGCTTTGAAACTGTTTGGGCCACCCATATAATTATAAGCTCAATATAAAGGCCCAGGATGTGCGAAAAACGTCGCGGCAACGGTCAAAATCTAGATTACCATGAAATGGCCAATGGGCTAAAGATGGCTCGATCTGAGCCTGCGCGAGTTTGTCGTCGAATCACCTCATTTCTCGTTCAGCGCACTTCCAGCTGTCGCATGCGCATTGGAGCCCGTATTTAATCCATTTTGCAACGCCCAACTTGGTATTTCGCAGGGGTTTCCGCGACGGTTTTTATCATAGGGAAATACACGGGCAGGGCCTTTATAGTATCTCATAGTTATATGGGGCCACTAGGCCATAAACCCAAATTCTACTATGCATTCACTAACAAATCCATGCCTGGTGTCGTAGTGACCTTACGATAATTTAATGACAAGGTATTAATTTGATAACAGTGACAACGACATCATCTATCCAAAAACTTTTATTTTATTTAATTTAATTTATTTAGGTTTCTTTTTAGACAACACTTTTTCAATTTTTTTTACGGTAGTAGTAAACAAAAATATTAAACATAAACCTACATTTTTGCTGTCAGATGGTTGTCAGTTGCTTTCACTACTGACGCAATCGACGCGCCTGCCCATTACACTCCTCGTCTATGGGGTTTCTCGAGGTCAACTTGATTGCGAGAGTTATTAGAAATATTTTGGAACAGCCGCTGTGGTAGTGTTTAACAACCACTACCACTACCACTCATCGATTTTACCAGAGTTTTTGGAACACATTAAAAACTGTCACTTGTAAAAGAATTTAAAGAGAAGGAAAATCAAAAAATTTTGATTAATTTTACAAAATAAGTGTTTTATATGTTGAAACCTTGTAATATTTTATTATTTTTAAAATTATTTTGGATTGGATGGATATTAAAGGATGGGCATGGGGCGATGTTGTCACTACATCTTACACGTAGTAAATCCATTCCAGGTTGTTGTGTTCTAATGGTTTCCATTTTCATATCTTTAGGACTGAAATAAAAATTGTTTTTGCTCGACTTTAATACCAAACTGATGAAAGATATCGTAAAAAAAATATTTTTCGGCTTTTCATTTTGTAACCATTGTCCTTACGCACTGTTTACAGGCTGGGGACTGAGATACATGCAAATGCCTAACCTAAAGCGTTCATACACGGCCGGAGAAATCGACTGAGATATTTCCGTAAAAACTTTATCAAGCAAATAGGACGGGGTTGACGCCTTCGAACGTCCAACCCAGGTTTTGCACTTTGATTCGAAATCAAAAAGGAGGAACAGTCAGATGTGGGGCCGTGCACAAATTACGTAACGGTGATTTTACCAATTTTTGACCCCCTCCCTATGTAATGTTTTGTAACGGTTTGGCACGCCACTCCCCTAATATTACGTCACGATTTCAAGACCACTTCCCCCCCCCCAAAAAAAAAAAAAAACTTTTCACTTATTTTTATTCCAAATCTTCTTAGTTTCACACAAATGCAAACGCTGTCGAAAACCCCCCTCCCCCCTACGTAATGTTTTGTAACCCCCCTCCCCCCATGACCATTACGTAATTTGTGCACGGCCCCTATAGTCCCAGTGGAGGAGGGCGAGAAAATTGATATTTTTTTCTTAAAAATTATACTCTTTAGACCTATTTCTTTGCATTCCCGAAATTACGTAATTTTTGAAAAAAAATTGTAAGCGGCGCCATTTTTATTTCGTGCTTTGTTTTCGTTCGGCTAATTTAATTGAAAAAATTTTGCCTGCGGCGCCGTTTATCTCGTCACTCGAAACCAAGATCCCCCGTTTTAGAAAAACTGATCCCGTCTCTGTTTCTAAATTTTTTTGAATAAAAGTAGAGTATGACCATGTGGGAAATAATTTTTTTCTACGGTATGACGAAAATTTTGAGAAAGTTGAAGAAAAAAATAAAAAAAGTGGTAGAGCTCAACTTTTTCGTAATAATAAACGTTTTTTGGAAAGAAACAGAGCAAAATAAATCTTTTCACCTCTTTTTGGGTGTTACAAATATTGGCAGCCCCTTATTTTTCGCTTTTACCCTCCCGCTAGTTTTGAAGAATTGGTTCGTCTGTCGCGTCCTTTAAGCAAGAAAAAGCTGTGGTTTGGACCTGAAAACATCTAATTTTTAATTAGATTAGATGTTCAAATCTGTCCCCTTCTTGAGCCTCACAATATCCCAATCTATTGTAAAACTCTTGGCGCGTAGCAGCCAACATTTCAGGGGTGATAGAGTTGCCCGCCTCCAAAATTTTCGCCCTCAACTCCTGTATAGTCGTAGGCCGTAAGTGAGGGTGTTGGAAAAAGTCATTTGGCGCAAGATCTGGTGATCGAGGAGGCCATCGGATATTATGTAGTTTTTAATAATAAAAATCTTTTCTTCTCGAGTATACGGCATTTTAAAAACACAAAATTTACGAAACTGAAGCGACTCGAAAGGAAATAAAAATGCAATGCCTGTGAATCTCAGTTTTTCCTCGATCATCTCATGGTGTGGCCGCCATCTAGCGGAATTTGCGGACATCTTGTCAACGGTTATTATTGCAACTATGATTTATGCTCACAATGAAAGAGTGGCGACAATTTTTTCTCATGAAAGCAGTCCGGAGATAATAACAAACTGGCACCATTGCTCAATATACCTGTTTCTTTTGTGGGCGCAGAACTTTCTATGCCATTTCTGTTTGATTTATTGAAATCCTATCCCTAAGGAAAATCTGTACATATAATATACAAAAAAACCTGTAAAAATTGGAAAGAATTTCAAAGCAGTTACTTAAAATTTAAAATATAGATGGCACATGGTAAAACAATGGGTTAGTTTGGTGTCATTTAAGGTTCGAGGGTAAATTCTTTTTGATTTTTTGATAACGGACGTTACAGAAAATGGAAGTTAAATAATTAAATTGAACTTCTCTGCAAGTACCAGCAAATTGTTATTAAATAAAATTTAATGCTTACCTAAAATATTATTGCCTTTGATTTTGAGTATATATTTGAAATATTTGTATTTGTTGGGTGTGCAAGATAAGTAGCTAGGGAGATAAAATGTGTGACGACGGACGTTACATGAAAAGCGTTACAAAATTACCAACAAATTTAATTTTTAATACCTTAAAATTAATTACGTTTTGAAAATACGTAACGCCTTAACAATATTCAACATATTAAAGAAAAACATGAAAAATAATAACTGTTTAAATACAACGCAAAATTCTTGCTTTGAGTATTTGGTTCATCTAGCCTATAACGTATTGTTATTTAATTTAGCAAAATAGTGTTTTGACTGAAAAGCAGGCATGTTTTCAACATAAAGCGTCAATTTAATAAGTAGAATATAATTCATGTGCCGAAACTGACCAACCAAATTGCTTGAATTTATCCCAAGTAACGTTAAGGCAAAGAATTTTGATTTAGTCCGCGAATTTAAAAAAAAATATGTTTAGAAAACAGTCTTTATAAATAACTATAACAATCTTAACTTGATACAAAACAAAAACCCATTACAAAAATTAAAAAACAAAAACCAGTGATGACTGACGTTATATAAATAACAGACACTAAAACTTAAGTCATAGGACGATTAGCTCAAAGCTAATATTTTTGCCATTTAAGAAATAGAATTCCAACATTGCCGTGGCTGGTCTTTATTAAGAAAATTAATAATTTTGAATTTTCGATGACGGACGTTAAACTAAGTAACAAATTCTAAACCTATGCTGTAATGTAATACAAAAACTTCTCTGAACATATGACCGAATTCACATTTCAACAAAATAAAATGATGACGTCAGTTACACAAATGAATATATTAACAACCAAGCCTACTAAATTGACCTAATTTTTAGTATTTCTGTTAAGGTGGATTTACCAAATATAAAACTAATTTTTCTGAAGTAAAAAAAAGTATTCAAAATTTTTTCCTAAAAATAAAGAAAATTTTGACTATAACAAATATATTCTGTATAAAATATATCGCATATGGCAAATTTAATTTTTACTCCTTGGTTTCAAATTTTACGGAATGGCTGTTAGTTCATTTTGAAGCTCCTCCTTTGAATGTATACCAGTATATGGAGAGAGGTTTCTATTAGTCATGCACGAGTAATGTCCAGGTGGGTCCTTTAAATTTTAGGACGAATCTTAAAACAGTTTTTTCTTGAATTTGAGCAGTGTATTTTATTTTGCCTTTTCAAACTCAGTCAAAATATAGTGTCAGTCTACTTCAAAAAATTATTTTCAACGTCAAAATCCAGTGACATAAAATTTTTAAATTTAGTCAAGAAACGCAGACCATGCAACACCGTTCTCGACCATGGCACCACACACGACGAAGGAATTGAGAGCACAGAACATTTCAGCCTCAATCGTAATACTGTGTTCTTGATCAACAAAAGGTGGAGGGAAGAAAGAGCTCTAGAGAGGACAGGAGGATCAGGCAGACCCGCAGTTTCCAGCCAGGATGAAATGCAGCTCTCATTCAAAGACTCGAATTGGACCCTTTACTAACAGCAAAACAAGCAAGGATTTTGTCTCAGTTTCCAGGATGCAAGACAACCGCTTTCAGGAGTATAAAGAGATCACATTTGAATTGCCGGGTTGCAGCTACTAAAACTGAGCTTACACCGCAACTCGCTTGCTTTTTGCTCTGAATTATATCAACAGAGATCAAGATTTTTGAAACTGCGTCGTTTTTACGGATGAAAACATCTTTCAGTCATCAAAGAAAGGCAAAATTAGAGTGTATAGGCCAGATAATGCCAAATTCAATCCACAGTATGTGAGTGACTACCGAGCAGCTGGTAATTTTAGTGTGAATGTATAGGAATGGATGTCAGCGAGAGGATTGGGGGTGATATGGAGAATTGAAGGAAGATTTGTGACAGGCTCCAACAGCGCAGATCCTTGCCACAAAATGCGGTACATTTCTGGGAAGAAATCACAACGATATGAGAAGACCAAGAAAATTTCACGGTGACATGACAAAATATTAATTTTTTGAGGTTGTAGATATTTTTTGTTTTGTTTTTTGTTAATCTTTAATCGTTGTTAGTATTTTTATTAACTCATTAACACACACAAAATGTATTTATTATTTTTGGTATAAAAGTCAAATAAATGAAGTAAACAAAATAAAAAAATAAAGAAGACCTTAGTGTAAGAAGTATATTATATTATATTAAAGAAACAAAGATCATCCTGTAGTTGTAAATAACCTAAAAAATTTATAATGTCAACTCAATAGTATAAACTGCTCACAATAATCAAACACTTTCTGAAGTCGTCCTAAAATTTAAAGGAGCTAGCTTGTCCATTACTTTGTTTGACGCTATATGCGGTACATTTCTGGGAAGAAATCACAACGATATGAGAAGACCAAGAAAATTTTACGGTGACATGACAAAATATTAATTTTTTGTAGTTGTAGATATTTTTTGTTTTGTTATTTGTTAATCTTTAATCGTTGTTAGTATTTTTATTAACTCATTAACACACACAAAATGTATTTATTATTTTTGGTATAAAAGTCAATTAAATGAAGTAAACAAAATAAAAAAATAAAGAAGACCTTAGTGTAAGAAGTATATTATATTATATTAAAGAAACAAAGATCATCCTGTAGTTGTAAATAACCTAAAAAATTTATAATTTCAACTCAATAGTATAAACTGCTCACAATAATCAAACACTTTCTGAAGTCGTCCTAAAATTTAAAGGAGCTAGCTTGTCCATTACTTTGTTTGACGCTATATGCGGTACATTTCTGGGAAGAAATCACAACGATATGAGAAGACCAAGAAAATTTCACGGTGACATGACAAAATATTAATTTTTTATAGTTGTAGATATTTTTTGTTTTGTTTTTTGTTAATCTTTAATCGTTGTTAGTATTTTTATTAACTCATTAACACACACAAAATGTATTTATTATTTTTGGTATAAAAGTCAAATAAATGAAGTAAACAAAATAAAAAAATAAAGAAGACCTTAGTGTAAGATGTATATTATATTATATTAAAGAAACATAGATCATCCTGTAGTTGTAAATAACCTAAAAAATTTATAATGTCAACTCAATAGTATAAACTGCTCACAATAATCAAACACTTTCTGAAGTCGTCCTAAAATTTAAAGGAGCTAGCTTGTCCATTACTTTGTTTGACGCTATATGCGGTACATTTCTGGGAAGAAATCACAACGATATGAGAAGACCAAGAAAATTTTACGGTGACATGACAAAATATTAATTTTTTGTAGTTGTAGATATTTTTTGTTTTGTTTTTTGTTAATCTTTAATCATTGTTAGTATTTTTATTAACTCATTAACACACACAAAATGTATTTATTATTTTTGGTATAAAAGTCAAATAAATGAAGTAAACAAAATAAAAAAATAAAGAAGACCTTAGTGTAAGAAGTATATTATATTATATTAAAGAAACATAGATCATCCTGTAGTTGTAAATAACTTAAAAAATTTATAATTTCAACTCAATAGTATAAACTGCTCACAATAATCAAACACTTTCTGAAGTCGTCCTAAAATTTAAAGGAGCTAGCTTGTCCATTACTTTGTTTGACGCTATATGCGGTACATTTCTGGGAAGAAATCACAACGATATGAGAAGACCAAGAAAATTTTACGGTGACATGACAAAATATTAATTTTTTGTAGTTGTAGATATTTTTTGTTTTGTTTTTTGTTAATCTTTAATCATTGTTAGTATTTTTATTAACTCATTAACACACACAAAATGTATTTATTATTTTTGGTATAAAAGTCAAATAAATGAAGTAAACAAAATAAAAAAATAAAGAAGACCTTAGTGTAAGAAGTATATTATATTATATTAAAGAAACAAAGATCATCCTGTAGTTGTAAATAACCTAAAAAATTTATAATTTCAACTCAATAGTATAAACTGCTCACAATAATCAAACACTTTCTGAAGTCGTCCTAAAATTTAAAGGAGCTAGCTTGTCCATTACTTTGTTTGACCCTATATGCCAGTATATATGGAGGTTTCAAATTTTCGATAAAGTGAGTCTTAAACAGAAGTGCGAAAATTGATCCTCAGATGGAATCAATCCTCTTGGCTGCCGCTTCTTCAAACCCCTCAAAACATGTCAAAGTGGGGCTTTCTGCCGCAAGTGGTGTGGTAATCCAAAACTATATACATGTATATATATCTTGGCAGACTGGGCGACTGCGACAGTCTCATCAAACGGTTTTCGTGCAAACATTGATTAAACATTTTCCAGATGAGTCATGCTGCCTAAAGCCACGAGGCGTATTCTCGCGTTTAAATTGTTTTGAAATATTTTTGTAAAACAATTTAAACCACGACGGCGTCATTAATTCAAAACGCGAGAAAATTTATTTTGATTAATGCTGCAAGTCAATGCTGCAAAAACGTTAGTATAGCTCTCCTTTTGCTTTAAAATAGCTAGCTTCATTTAATCTGTAATTTCGGCTGTCAAAATTGTTTGACTACTAAATTTACGTTCAAAATAACTTTTATAGTTATATCCTCTAGCTAATCAACTTTAAAAGTTAAAACTTATTCCTGAAAATATGCTAAAACTTAACTAACAAAACAGTTCCAATCTTAACCTTTTTTCTTAAAATACAACTGAAAAAAAATGCCAAGATGGCAACGACAGCTATTTGTTGTATAATTTTTATTAAAAATAAAATTTGAGAATAAGCGCCCTCTACCGCTAAGCTGGAACCGTGAGCCCACAGCCATAACGCCAAGATTTGCTTTTGTTTTAGATTTTTTTTTTAAATGCAAAGTTGCTTGTTTGCACGGGCGGGCAAGCGGCCATGTTTTATATTATGGCGTAACAAAACCTCACAAAAATTTGTGAAAAAATTAATCTTTTTTACATAAACATGTTCAAATCTAAATCTGAAAATCTTTCAAAAATAACTAAATAAGCAAGACATGATGTTTTTCCTTTAATTCTGGATTAAAATAGAAAAAAATAAAAATTTTATGATTAAAAAAACCCTTATTATCTCAAATTTTTGAAGCGCGTCAGTTTAACGAGGTACCATGACAGATTTCGTCATCAAACGGGCCTTCGCACAAAGATTTGACTTTTGAGTCCACAAAATACGTATTTTTGATTAAGGGTTTGTTAAAAATCAGTAATATTCATTTTAGTTGTCTTCCATCTTCAGTCTTTTATGTTGGCGGACAATTTTGGTTTAATTGCTATTTTTAAATACATTTTTGTCAGGGAAGTTAAATTTTAAACAACATTGCTGTCATGTGCAAAATTGCTGCATTTTTTGCTGCCGTAGACATTGTCATAGTCAAAAAATGTTCCCCAAAATAGCTGTGACATCATTTTCATGAAGTTTTCAAAACGTTATGGCAGAAGACAGCAAAAGCATTATTTGAAAGTTTGAGACAATGATGTGTTTGAAATTAACTCTGTGTTTCGGACTTCCATTGTCTATATTTTATTTATACACGACGTTTCGATCAGTACAATCTCTGATCGAAACGTCGTGTATAAATAAAATATAGACAATGGAAGTCCGAAACACAGAGTTAATTTCAAAAGCATTATTGTTATATTTTTTGCTGCGGAAGCTTATTTACAGCTTATTTAAGGGTTTGTTAAAAATCAGTAATATTCATTTTAGTTGTCTTCCATCTTCAGTCTTTTATGTTGGCGGACAATTTTGGTTTAATTGCTATTTTTAAATACATTTTTGTCAGGGAAGTTAAATTTTAAACAACATTGCTGTCATGTGCAAAATTGCTGCATTTTTTGCTGCCGTAGACATTGTCATAGTCAAAAAATGTTCCCCAAAATAGCTGTGACATCATTTTCATGAAGTTTTCAAAACGTTATGGCAGAAGACAGCAAAAGCATTATTTGAAAGTTTGAGACAATGATGTGTTTGAAATTAACTCTGTGTTTCGGACTTCCATTGTCTATATTTTATTTATACACGACGTTTCGATCAGTACAATCTCTGATCGTCTTCAGGTGCAAACTCAGTTTGCACCTGAAGACGATCAGAGATTGTACTGATCGAAACGTCGTGTATAAATAAAATATAGACAATGGAAGTCCGAAACACAGAGTTAATTTCAAAAGCATTATTGTTATATTTTTTGCTGCGGAAGCTTATTTACAGCACGCTGTGTTACTTGGGATTCTAATCGCTGGTAAAAAAGTATAAACAGTGCAAAAAACAAACAAAATTTAAAAAGGCAAAATTTTGACGTACCTTCTGCGCACGCGTCGGTTTTGAAACTGGAATAGATTCGGTTTCGAAATATTTTAAAGCCCGCTTGACATGGAGCAATAAAACATGAATTGCATCCAAGACATCTCATTTTACTGAGCACAACAACGCAAGATGGGAATAGAAGAGTTGCAGGCAATTCACAGGTTTAAATGTGACGTCACCGTTGCAACGCGAGAAAATTAATGTTTCAAACTTTTAAAAAAATTTTTGATCAACCGCTTTCGTTCTCGGAGCTTCGAAGTGAATCAGCAATCAAGCAGCTTTTCCCCTATTTCCCGTACTCATCTGTCGCTGACTGCCGCTGACAGGGTTAAACTTATTTCAACTTTTTCTCGACGCCATATTTAGAGAGTTTTTCTCTTTTTTATTCCAAATTGTTTCGCTTTTTTACACTTTTGCACGGTCTAAATAATATATTCAGTCAATATTAAATAAATATTACACAGTAAAATACATTACAAGAGAGTAAAATAATATTAAGGCGTACCTTCTGCGGATATTTGTCTTTTTTTGTTTTAAGCTGAAGATAAAAAGCCATTAATTTATTCTAGCTCATCGTTAAATGATGTTATTATTTGCTGGGGTCCACCAGCGATAGTAGAGGGGATTGTTCGTCGAAGCTCTGAGAACGGGACTTAAGGGCGCCCACGGTATTCAGAATATTCAAAATAACACCCGCTAAAGAAAAAAAAATAAAACGATTCACTATAAAAACCGCAAATCGTTAGAACCAATTTTTTATTCAAACCTTAACGGTGGGATTCACTAAAAGAGTTTAGCCTATTTTAGACAGGTCCTAAGTTTAAGTGAAATTGATGGTTTTAAGCATTTTATACCAACTTCCTTGAGTTTTGGACATAGTTTGATTTATAAGAATAATTTTAATTATTTTTTTTAGTGAAGAATCCTCTTAACACAACTTTTCTTGGATTTAAGATGAAAATGTCAATTTAAAAGAAGTTGTTTTTTTAACCTTAGGGGTGATCTAAATAGTAAACACTCTGTGGAGCAAATTAACATTGACGTTATATGTCACTCTTATCAAAACTTACTCTTGTTTATTGTATTTTGCGATTAATACTCACTGTCACAAAACCATTTCGATATGTAATCATAAAATAAGGATTAGATTAACTTTGTATTCATTTAAAAGGGGTTTTTATCTATCAAAAGTATCAAAAAACTTTACAAACACAAACCCATCGCAGTCCCAAAGAACAAATAAAAATATTTTATCAAAGGAGGTCATGTACACAAATGCGGCTAAAAACAGACCTGAATCCGACCGAAGCGTTGCTCGGTTCTCTGGTAGAAGTACCAATGAAAACTGAAGCTTTGAGACTTGAGTGTGATCTTTCATTGAAAAATTTTGTTTGATGATTAAGCTTTTAGATAAACTCAATGTTTTCATTTTACTTTGTTGGATTTTTTCATTGGCAACAGTTTTCGTGCATAATCAGTGACCTTCACTTATGTTTGTTTTGCCTCGTAGTGCCCTCATAAATATATTTTTTGTGCTGAAAACGGGTTTAAAATATGGCGCTTTTCTGGACAAAATTGGTGGTGTTTTATTAATTAATGAACAACTTGGGATGTTAAATGAGGTAAATTAATTCTTGTAAAAACGGTTACTTAGGGAAATTATAAACGAACTTATTACCAATTGCCAAAAATCAATCCTTTCTGGGGGCTATAAATTTAAACCACCACACAGATAATGAAGCCATTATGCGCAAAATTTTTGCCATATTGAAACCTGTCAAAAAAAATTATTTTTAAGGCATTTTCTCCTAAAATATGATATATTTTGAGAAAATAAAAACAGTTTTTCAGTGGTATTTTGCAATAATAATACAAAATAGTCAATAAATTTGTGTCTTCTGTATGGTTAAGTGTCTTTTAAAAATTGGTTTTAAAATTTAGTAGCTCCCACAGGTGTAAACATTTAAACCTGTGGAGGGTACTATTTTAGATCTTTATTTTGGATCTTCAAATTTGCGAAACCATTAACAAAATCTTATGTTACTAAATAATTATCCTTCGATTAAATAAAAGATGCATGAACTATAGGGCGAGTTTGTAAATTTCATTCACGATGAAAATATTTGAGTTTGTAAATTCATCTATGATTCTCCTAATGTTATTGACGTCATTTAATCAGCTGTTTTTTGTTTGTTTGATTTTTTTGATTTTTTTTTAATAAAGATTGTCGACTTGATAAGAACTCGCGTTAAACCTATTTGAAAGACAGTTTTCGAGGACTAATGCTGGGCTTATACAGCAAAATAAGATAATATAATAATTAGAACACCCAATTAAAAACCATATTTGTGATCACATGATCACGTTTGATCAATCGCAGGGCCAATTCTTATTTCTTGTTTTTTTTTTATTTGCTATATAAACCCAGCATAAGGAGACAAAAAAATCTTCAATTTGGGCTGGTATAGGATGGACCTAAATTTTATCCTCGCCATATCCTCCTGTGCGTCTATTCTTGAATCGAGAGAAAATTTGCTCCCCAGGGAGTCCAATTCTCTCGCTACTATGCATCTCATTGGTCCAAATCTTCACTTTTGCCCGATATTGATCGAAAGTAATTCTATTGGTCTTAACTAAGAGAATTACTTCCGATCAATATCGGGCAACAGTGAAAGAAACCGATTTAAACCGAAGATTTGTTGATTTGACTCCCTGGGAGCAAATTTTCTCTCGATTCAAGAATAGACCCCCTGAAGCCCTACGAGGATTTTTCGTTCGTCTTTTTTGTAATACTTGGGATTTTTTCGAAAAAGCATTTTCTCAATTGGAACAAAAAAAAATCTAGGCTATTTATATGAAGATATGATTCTTAGAAGAAATTCTTATTCTGAGTTTAAACAAAAATCGAGTGTGGGATTAAGTATAACAATTTATTGTTCCAAGTAGGCAATCTGGTCAAATGAGGGATACTATTTCTTTAATTCAAGTAATTCTTTTATATGGTGGAAATATGAACTGTGTGTTGGATTAAGTATAATAATTATTGATTTAAGTTTCAAGTAAGTAAGATTATTACTATGAAGAATTTTTCCCGTGTGTATTTGCTACTTTGAGAGGTTAGAATAAGAATTTTAGTACACAAAATCCCAGAAGGTAAATCCTCTTGTTACATTGCCCAGTCAACGGTGGTAAAAGTCAGTCTCGAATACCGCACACGCTGTTCCAGCAGGCAGTTGAATAAATGCTCCCGGCGAGCTTCTCTGGAATAGTGCAGGACTGAAAAGTGTGGATAAAAATTAGATTTAAATCTTTTGCTACGTCTTTATTTTCTGTTGCACGCCAGACGTGCCACGTATCAGGTAGTATGTGAAAGTTTAAAGCATTATCCCGGAACTATTTCATGGATTTTGCATAATTTTAAGTTTTTTTACGTAATTTAACGTATCCTAAAAAATGCTTAATTCACATTAAAAATTATCGATTATTTTAAGAAACTAAATAAAAACAAGATATAAATATTTTTTTGAAAAACCACGTGAATGGTCTGTGGGGGATACCAGAAGCCTCCGCTGTGCAAAATTTTGTTAATTTTTGATGTGCGGTTTATCTCTTATCCTATCTTATCTAAGTAAGCGAACTGTTTTTAGGATTAAAATTCAATCTTAGTACTAGTAGTATAGGGGCGGCCCGTGAGCCTGGCAATTAGGCCTCTCCATGGGCCCTTTCCGCCATACCCCGTTCCTTAGCCCTATGCCCCTACTTCCGCTGCGCCTCTCTCTTCGGGCCTCCCTGTCTTCTTTACGAAGTTCAGTATGTCGGCCCATTTGAGCGAGTGCAGCTCTTTTTCCTCTATCGTGGAAAATCCCCACTTCAGCTGCCTTGATCTGGCATATGCATCACACTGTGCTATCAAGTGCTACGCCGATTCCTCTTCGAGCCCGCAAGCGGGACACGCTGCTAATCTTATCTGCGTCAGATGTTGGTTCAGCCGATTGTGCCCAGTCAGCATCCCTGTTAGCAGTCCAATATCCTTTCGGGTCTTGTCTAAGAGCCATTTAGTTCTGGCTACATTCGGACCATCCACGAATAGCTTTTCAGTTCATTGTTCGCCCATTTGTTGAGCTCACTCTGTACCTGTTTTCTTGTTTTTCCCAGAAGAGGTTCCGGTCCAATGTATTTGGTTTCGGCCCCTAGTCTGGCAAGTTCGTCCGCTTTCTCGTTCCCTGGTATTCCCTCATGACCTGGGACCCACATCAGGGTCACCCTTTTGTCTTGAGCCAGTGTTTGCAGTGCTTCAGCGCACTCCTCCACCAGACTACTGACTATTTTGGGTGCACTTAGTGCTTCGAGGGCAGCCTGGCTGTCGGAGCATATGTATATGCCCCTCCTACCATTTCTGACCTCGAGTAGGGTTGCTGCCATGATAATGGCATACACATCCGCCTGACACACCGTAGCGTGTTCTCCAAGTGGATAACTCTTCTGAAATTCTAGACTTTCCGCGTACACTCCTGCGCCTGTTGTCTGCCTGGCAGACAGTCGCCTCTCTGCTTAATTCCGTTCGGAATTCTTCCCTTTGCCACTCATTCCGTTCCGGTATTGTGACCTTGTACTTTTTATCGAACCTCCATGGTTTAAGGGGTGCTTTCATTGGCAGTCTTAAGGCGCAATTACACAGACGAACATGCTCAAATAAAAGCTCGTGCAAAAGATCTAAAATTTTTTGCGTGAACATTTTTGTGAGCTTTTCTTTGAACATTTTGTTCGGGTAAATTTTTGAGCAAATTATTGCTACCTATTTTGGAAACATATTTTTAAAGATGAGAATAAATAAAATTTCACATCAGTGATCAGTGATCTCAATTCTTTAAAAAAATGGAACACCAACTTTTATTTAAAATTTTTGGCAAGGGAAACATTATTATTGGCTCTACTATCAGTTTTGTCACATGGATTAGGGTTACTTATAATATTTTTTTCTTAGGGTTTTTCCCGAATTTTTTTGCCCGGGGTTTGTTTTGGGATTTTTTCTCGAGTTTTTTTTATTTCCAAGGGTTTTTTTCCTAAAGTAAAAAAAAACCCAGGAAAATTTTTCTTTTCCAACAAAATTTTGAGTTTTTCAAATATCGGCAAAAAAACTCAAAAATTGCACTTTTAAGCGGTAATACGCGCCTCACGACTATGAGGAGTGGTGGGGAGGGGAATTTTTTTAAACATATTTTTGTAACTTTACTTTAGCTTTTATTGTTGTTTTTTAATTCCTCACACCAGATTTACCTAGTTAGTTTAAGGTCCCAAGGGTTGCTTAAAAAAGCAAAAGGTTCATGAAAATGCTGAAGATATAGGTATTTATTGTCAGTTTAATGTAATAATCAAGGTCGATTACTGACACTGAACTAACAATATGCAAAGGGCAACATTGCGATTCAAAAGGGTGGCCGGCCTACTACCTGCGAAATCCAAAACACGGGATGATAGATCGGCGACACAGACTACTAAATTACTGCTAAATTATATTTTTTAGACAAGGGTCGGGTTCGTAGGGTTGTAAAAGTGGGTAATAAACGAGTATTATTTAAAGCGAACGTGCTTTTGTTCATATATTTGAGATTTAATAAAATGTATATAGGTTTTTTAATTTGACTTAATTATTATTGTAAAAGACTAAACTAAGAAGTAAAATAAAGGGACATTCTGTTAAACGTAAATTTTTATCATTATATTTTACAGGCAACAAGAACAAATAAGTGCCAATTATAATTTTTTTTATTCTCGTTTTTTTACAACCCCAAAAAAGTTACAAGTATACTGGCATATCCCCTATAAAAATCAGATCAATCGAAGTTACTTATGAGGTAAAATGTGAATTTCGACATCAAATCGTTTTTCCGTCGGAGCACTTGATTAAAAATACCTTATTTCAAAACTTTGTTTTTCTATTTTCACTTAAGTTCAATGAATTCCGATAACAATATATATTTTGAATTTGTAAAGAAATTTTTATACCCCCAATTCTTCAAACAAATTTTGCTCAACATTCTCTCCAAAATTTACGTGTGTTTTTTTGTACGAGATTTTGCTCGAACATTTCTTTGAACATTTTGCTTAAGAGGCTCGTGTAAATGTTTGTCGGCATTTCCACATCAAAGGAAAGTTTGTCTGTGTAAATGCGCCTTTAGGAGGGGCAACTCTTTCGTCGCCAGTCCCTCGACCGCTAGATGGCCCTTTCTTTCCTCCCTGCCCTTCCACAGTCCCTGGTCCCTTAATCGCAGGTGCGTCGCCATCGCCTCCTTCTTGATCCAAGTTGGAAGCGAGGGGAGACCCAAGATTGTTTCCAGGACGTGGATGGGGGTCGTCCTCATTGCGCCGGTCATCCCTTTGCAGAAGAGCCCTTGCAGGCTCGTAAGCTGTTTGGATATGGTCAGCTTCTCTACAGCGGGGAAAAAAAATCACTCTTAAGTCTCCGGTTGTCTCTTTTTTGGCCTTTTTGTTCTTTCTCTAAGCTCTTGACTTTTATTATTTTGCCTTTTGTTCCATAACTTTTTCCATAAATGTTCTCGCTTTTCAGTTTCTTTTCCTTTCTAACATTTATCATCTCTCCTACAGACTCGGCGATAAATAAGTACTTATACTCTGGCGACAAATAAGTACTTGTACGAGAACAATTCTCTATTAAATATGTAAAGCTTGTGCGAGTCCAAGGTATTACTTTATTAGTGGTTAGGTCGAAGTAGTTTAATTTAGGTTGTATATCATAGTTTAAGTGTTTAAGTTAGGTTATAGCTTAGTTCGATTTTTTGGTTCAAGAGTACAATTTGTTCGAATTGAAGATAGGATTCCTTAATTTAAGGAAAGTCGAATCAAGGATCTATTTCTTTAATTCAAGTAATTCTTTTTCATGGTTGGAGTATGAATTTCCTGGTGGATTAAGTACAATTCTTCGTTTAAATAGTCTCTTGACTTTCCTTTAAGTGTTACTTGAATTTTCTGTAAATAACTTATACTTGCCTTAAAAGGATTCTAAATATCCACCCACCAAGTTGTGTGTATACTTGTTCCAATGACTCACTGATATTGAGTACAATAAAAAGAAATTATGCTTGGATCAACATATATCCTCTTGGTACCGGTATATATTTTTTCCGTGTTTGAACGTTGTCTGTTCTGCAGTATCTACATAACTGTCATAAGGTGCATTTAGATTGTGGCAGTGTCGTCGTAGTTGTAGCTGTAGTGAATTGTTTTTTATTTTCATTCAAAATAGGTTATTTGGAACAACAAAAGACCTAAATGCAACATTTTTTGATGATATCTGTCTGTCTGTTTTTTGACCACAACAACGGCTGATCCGGTACTATAGTCCAATTTTTTGATGAGCGTACTGACGTCATTTTTTTGGATCTCTATTTGATACATTGTTTTAGGCAGCGACAATAAATATGTAAAAAAAAGTCATGCCGTTGATTGTTTTCACTGTTACTTCAAATTGACAACAACAAATTATTTGACATGCGAACTGTTCACAACAAAGAAATACATTTTCAGAGGCAAAAATGACGTCAGTCCGCTCATCAAAAAATTGGACTATATAACTTTTCTAAAGATTATTAGGAACTTATCGGCACATAATACATAATACATAATACATAATACATAATACATAATACATAATACATAATACATAATACATAATACATAATACATAATACATAATACATAATACATAATACATAATACATAATACATAATACATAATACATAATACATAATACATAATACATAATACATAATACATAATACATAATACATAATACATAATACATAATACATAATACATAATACATAATATATAATACATAATACATATTTTTGATGATATCTGTATGTCTGTTTTTTGACCACAACAACGGCTGATACGGTACTATAACTTTTCTAAAGATTATTAGGAACTTATCGGTACATAAAGTCGGCATAGCCTGATTTTGCACTATTTCTGACAGTTTCGCACGAAGGTTGAAAGATTTCTGACATTTTTGTAATATATATAAACATGTCATCTAAACATGCTCATACAACACCGTTCTCAACTAAAAAGCCTGTTAACTCCTACCGCCTCAGTGCCCTTTAGCCTACTGTGACTAAATTGACAAGTAAAACATGGATTTTTTGTCAGTTTGGTATCAATATGGCACCGATCATAGGCCAAAGGATACTAAAATAAAAATGAGTTAACTGGCTTTTTAGTTGAGAACGGTGTTGGCTCATATTGTGCCATTCTTAAAGTTGACAAATTAAAGGTAATGCCGTCCTTTATTAAAGGCAGGCACAAACATTATGAAAGTCGAGAATATTTTGATAGCAAAGGTGACATATTTAGACAACAACAATGTCAGAATCCTTTTAAACTTCGTGCGGAATTGTCAAAAATAGTGCCGTCTTTATTAAAGTCACGCTATGCCGACTTTATCTACCGATAAGTTCCTATTACTAGCAAACTATGGGACTAAAAATGTAAATTATTTGGTGTAATAACTTGTCCATGCAAGCGACGAAATAATGCTAAAACTAAGCGCTTTTTGTCACTTATAAAAAAGGCCCTAATTTCTTCGCAATTATAATAAACCAGACTGAGTGATCAGCGGATAGGAATATAAATATTACTTATAATACCTGGTTTATGCTTTACATGCTGTCAATATCATTTAATGCAATTTTCGTTAACAAATACAGGATTTTTATATCAAAGAACCCAAAAACGATATTAAAAGTAATTAATTTTCTTAAAGGAAATAAAAATAAATATTTTTTAAATAATATATCTATTTTTCTGTACCCAGAAGTAATTAATGTAATATTAATAATAGATTCAAACTCCTCGTATTTGAAAACCTATAGGTTAATATCAAACACCATCAATTTGATTTTACACAAAAAATAGAAAAATCAAATTTAGTCATTGGCTGCTACTTTGGATTTGGTGCTGAATATCTCAATATGCTAAACATTTTCGAGATGTCATCCGGCGGATTCATAATCTGGGGAGTTTCAGCTTCCATATGACACCATAAAATATACTATGGTAAGAAAATCCAGGTTCGATTAAAAATCGTCACTGACCCCCCTGACTATAATTATCTATACATATAATAAATCTGTAAAAGGACTATTTCTGTACATTTAATATTTTTTTAGTTGTTTGACGAGATACCAAAAATGCAATTTTTACAATTTTTGTTCGTCTGTATGTCTGTTTGTTCCAGCATCACGCAAAGACCGCCCAGCCAATTCCTTGTGTTCCTGGGCAATATATAGGCGTTTATTTCATCCAGATCGGTTTACGGGAAAAAAAGTTATGGCATTTAAAGGAATAAAAACGGAAAAAATGGGTAAAACCGCAGGCAAAGCGGCGATATCTAGTGGGTTATAAAAGTAATACGACCGCCTTATTTATACCTAAAAATATTTTATATTTTTATACGCAGAGAAAAGAGAGAAATTTAAGAATAAAAAGTCAGCTCTATTTAATTCATTATAGCTGCATTTGAAAGGTAAAAAAGCTACTTTTAAAGAGTTTTATAAACAATTTTAGAAAATTACTAATTTGACGTAAAAAAGGTGAGAGGGGTACTATATCGCTACTGTGTATTGTAGATAGGTACCATTATTAATTATTAACTTCGGTTGGTCAGGGCCCCTGGGGATAGGGACATAACTAAATATAACACCGTTCATTTATTGAAAATATCTGTATTTCCACGAAATAGCTCCCATGCTGAAAGTTGGTGTGTTCATGCCATCTCTTTCATACGCGCCCGAAAATATCTACTGATCTTTGTGTGAGGGTGAGGCTTTTTCACTACGTCCGGCTGAGAATACGGTACTATAACTTTTCTAAAGGTTATTACTAACTAAGATTAAAAAGGTAAATTATTTGATATATGTTGTCCATGCAAGCGAAGTAATGGTAAAAATTAGCCCTTTTTGTCACTTAGAAAAAAGGCCCTAATTTCTTCGCAATTATAACAAACCAGAATGGTTGATCAGCGGATCAGATATAAATACTACTTATGGCACCTTGTTAATTTATCGCTAATATCATTGAACACACTATTGACTGTATGTATGTAAGCAAATACAAAATTACCACATATTTTCTACCCCAAGTTTTATCTTGTCCATCTTTGTTACCCAATTAACCTTAGTTTTAAAACTAAAGTATTTTTGAACTTATATTAAGAAAAAACGGAACTTACTCGGTTAATACAAAAGAAATATGTAAGGTGGAGCTTTTAATATATTCAGAAATTTTATCACCAATATTTGTTTAAAACATTAAACAAGGTAAATTATATTAAAAAGTGTTTACCAAAAAATATCGTTACCATGCAACGACGACGACACTACCAAAGTCTTGCACCTATACCAATCCTTTTGTTGTAGGTACACTATGCTTTTAGATTTTGTATAAGTGTTGTTGTCCACTGAGCTTTTTCTTGGTGGCTGTTTATTGTAATACTTTAACACTATTTCACTTTATGTAACTTAAGCCAGTGGCGGTCGCAACTTTCCTAAAATGGGAGGGGGCGTGAGGTCAAAATTTTGTAAAAGCAAACAAAAAGATTTATGCAAAAGTTCTAAAATTAATGTAACTATCAAAAATTTTACTGTTTCTATGAAAAACCGGCGATTTTTTAAAGCCCCTCCCCTGCGACCCGCCACTGCGTAAGCTATATAGAAGTAGGTGAGTTTGCACTATATAACTATGAGATACTATAATGGCCCAAGGATTGCAAAATATGTAACAATAATAACTTTGAAAACAAAGAAAATAATTGAAAAATTAGGGTTGGGTCTGTGCAAGGTCAAAAGCTAAAAATCTACTGCGCATGCATAACGAACTTGAGGAGTTTTTGCCTCTGCATTTTTTCGAACGATTATGGTTTATCAAACCAGGAATTTATCAGACCGTATTTAATAAAAATTTTCATCGTAAGAACGATTCATCATAAAAACTGCAATTTGTCAAACCAATTTTTTATCCGAACCTTATTTCTTCAAACCCATTCAATAACAAATTCTAAATTTATAACACCTGTTTTTAATCGAACCATTGTTCATCAAACTCATTCAATATCAAACTCGTAATTTGTAGAACCCATTTTTAATAAAGCCCGGAATTTTACTTTTCATTTCATTTCATTCATTATTTTTCAAAACCGGAATTCGTAAAATCCGTTGTTTATCAGAAAATTTTTGCCAAATTGATTGCGCATTCGCCAATCATACATGAATCGGAGGCGTACACGCAGGTGGCGCGGCAGCGCGGCGTTTCCATGCATAAATTCAAAAACAAATTTTAGCAGGCAAAAAATTTTTGTGAAATGACACTCAGAAAGGAGTCTATTCACTTACAATTTTTTTATTTAAATGAGAAGACCCCGCTTGTGGCACCTTGTTGGAAAGATTATGGAAAAAGAGAAACGCTCGTGTAATTTATTTTGACGTTTGTCAATCCATGTGTCAAAATCCTCAAAAAATTATTGTTTGGGACTTCAGCGGGTTGGAAATTTGTTTTTTAGAAAAATCCAAAAACACGTAAAAAAATATTTTTATCAATCAAAATTTTCGGCATAAAATTTTTGTGAACGAACCCTCAGAAAGAGGTTTTTTCACATACAACGTTTTTTTTTCAAATGAGAAGGCCCCGCTTGTGGCACCTTGTTGGAAAGATTATGGAAAAAGAAAAACGCTCGTGCACTTTTTTTTAAACATTTGTCAATCCATGTGTCAAAAACCCTCAAAAAATAATTGTGTAAAGCTTTTAATGGGACATTGCCCCTAGCGGATTAGAAATTTGTTTTTAGAAAAATCCAAAAACTCGTTAACTAATATTTTTAGCAATCAGAAATGGGTCTATTCACATACAACTTTTCTTTTCAAAGGAAAAAACAAATTTCCAACTCGCCTGGGGCAGTTCCATTTGAATTCCGACACATTCATTTTTTGAGAAAAAAAAATACACGAGCGTTTTTCTTTTTTGATAAGGTTTCCAACAAGGTGCCACAAGCGGGGTCTTCTCATTTGAAAAAAAAAGTTCTATTTGATTAGACCCCTTTCTGAGGGTCCGTTCACAAAAACATTTTGCCGAATATTTTAGCCGCTAAAAATCTTAGTTGACGTGTTTTTACTACGGCTACGGCCAATATTCCATTTAAAGTCTCCACCCTGTATATAGCATCTCATAGTTATATGGTTTGTACACTTCCTTTAACTGAAAAATTCACGTGTGTTCGATAGGCGCAATATAGTATTTTTTGGCACTTTGATAATAGACACAAGGTTGGTAAACTATTTATGATTCCTTGTTGTTAGCGTATCTTTGATGCGTTTGTATAAGCGTCCTTAAAAAAAGATTTAAAGTCGTGCTTACAACGTATGACGTAACCAAACCAATTTTTGTTCAGTGCTTGATGTACAATTTTACTTCATGCCGCTCACTTCCATTTCGTTCCTTGTCAAAAAAAGTGAGAGGCAATAGAATGGAAAATAAAAGAAGCGAAACTGTGGATTTATGAAAACCCACCGATAATAAAATGGTTAGCATTAGCTAGCTGCGTACAAATACTGCAAGGGTGGTCGTAGTCGCTGTTATATGATGTCAGTGGCGGTCGCCCTCCCTTTTTTCCAGAAAAAAGTAGACAACAAATATGCTTGTGGTAACCCTGAAGTCTTTGGAGAAAAAACGAGAAATTGCAGGACGTTCCTTTAAAGCAGGGTTGGAAAAAAACCCGAATTTTTTATATAAAAACCCACCCCACTCGGCTTTTTTGAGTTTTATAAATGGGTTCTTTGGGTTTTTTATGGTTTTCTTTTTAAGTTATATACATATTGTAGTTCTTCTTTAAAATTAGGACTTATTTTTGCGATCGTTTATCAACTATAAAATACGACATACAAATAGGTAGAATACAGATATCGACAGTTTGTTTGTTTGTTAATAAATCAAAGCAGTTTTGGTTTAGTTTGACCAGCGCTTTATGCGGATGCGATGTTCGTATCATCTTCTCAAAGAAATTATTTTTGGAGTTTGTGTATTTACTACACTGTAGGTACCTGCTTACTTAGTATGATATGATACTATACGATTCAAGTTTTCGTTTTTTTCGAGGTTATTAACTCTTAACCATTTTTTTAACAGGAAAATGCCTAAGAGTAGCGGTAGAAAAAGTGTTTCAGAATGGACTGAGGTTTAAGAATCCAGTAATAAATGTAGAGTTTCCAAATATTGAACCAGATTCGTTTTTGTTTTATAATTTGCATTGTTGCCCAGCTAGTGCAGCATCCATTGAAAGACATTTTTCAACTTACAGTCTTATTTGGAATGATAAAGTAGGAAATTGTTTGGGATTAGAAAACGCTATGCAACTGGTCAAAGTTTATCGAATGACGAATCTTACGATCAGATTCAAACGACTGGTAATAATATACCTTTTTTACGTTTATTTATTTTATTAATAATGAAAAATCCCACTTTTAAAAAAGCCTTACGGGTTTTTTTATGTGGGTGGGTTACTCACTGGGCAGCCAACCCTCCTTTAAAGAAATCCTAGAATCCCTCCTCACTATTTTGGGACAGTTTGACCTTCAATTCGTAAGTACAAGTACTTACCGCGAAAACCACGAGATTGGAAATACAGAACAGTATTAGAATTTCTTTTTTTATAAACAAGTTTTAGACAATCATTTCGGATATATAAAATAGTATTTTTGACCTGAACATATTCATACCAAGTTTTACACAATATGAAGCCAAAATCAAGGCAAAATTAACTAAAGTCGTTTCCAAATTGCAAATACTATAAACTGTTTGATTAATCCAAAACACAAATTTTTGAACTTTTATTGGGAGAAGTCAGTATTTGTTCAGAAGTAGGCAAAAGCTTAAATCAAAACACACCTGATAACATTTTCGAGGCAATGAACAAGTATGGCGATATTTTTCAAAAGTAGGACGGCGCTATAACACCTTTGATATTTACATTATTAGTTTAATTTTGTGTTAAAAGTAGCATTTGAAGTGTCATTTTCTTAAAAAAATTTCGCCTGCTGCGCTTTGAATATATTTTACAATTTTAGTTTAATTTTAAATAAAAAGATTCATTTTTCGTGCAATTTTCTTAAAAAATTTCGCCGCGGGGCTATGATACCGTTAATATTCACGATTTCAGTTGAATTTGACTCAAAAAATGCATTTTTAATGTAGTTTTCTCAAAAATTTTTGACACATTTAAAATAGAAAATGTATAAAATAAACAACTTAAAATCTGAGTAACCCCCTCCTAGATATGAGGCCAAATTCGCGCTTGTAGTTACTAAGTTTCGTTTGCATATATTGTTATGTTCCTCATAAAAGCTATGCTTTTATCCTAGTTTTTTTTCGTATCGGAACCGCCCCCCCCCCCCTTTTCAAATAGCTGGGACCGCCACTGTGACGTATCCGTTCTGAGCATTCGCACTAAGATACAATTACGATTAAGCACTCTCTATTTGTGCAACTTTAAATGTCTAAATTAAAATATTTCAAAAGCTTTATGCTTAGCAATTGCAATTTAACCAATTTGTTTTACATTAAACGTGTCCTGAAAAATTCATATTACGCAGTTTAACTTGCTCATAGAACGTACGCGTGGATTATAGCGCAATATTCTGTCTTATTTTTTCTATACGGCTATCAGAATCCCATCTCTGCGGTCATGCGTGAGCTTTTTTTATCAAGGGCATCCCCTGCGTTTAGACTAAACGTTGACTTACGTTATTTAAAGTCTGCTCTCATGGACCTCAAAGCATCAATAAATTGGTAACAAGGATGTGCCGAACCAAAGAAAGCAAGATGGAAATATTGGCACTGAATATATAAAAGACAGAAACGACACACTCTGGAACGACCCCATGTAAAGGCAGGACATTTCGGAATAAACAAAATATTGTAATCTTAAAACAAAAACCATTGAATAGTATTCAGTAAAGTTCCCTCTATTTATTGGCATATACCTTTTATTTTATTTTTATTTTTTTTAGTTAAAATGGCTAACAAATGCGATTAAGTAGAAATTGCAATTTTTTTACCGAAAAAAAAAACACTTATTTTAAAAATATATATTTCTGTGAGTATTACCAGTGTTATTTTTTTTTCTCCCAACATCTAGACTGATTCTTGTTAAATAAGATTCTTTGAATTTTGGTCGATTTTTTTTATCACAGTCCCTACAAATAGCATGCATTTAGTGACCTTATTTTTTCTAATAGTCATTCTATTTCAAATAAGCATAAAGTGGGTTGGGTATTCGAAAGGAAAAAAAGTCATGTATTAACATATTGCTTAGTTCATAGTGATCATGTCTAATGTAAAGACCTGCCCCCCACCCTCCCCCCCCCCCGCCTCAAAAGATAAAACGACATACATGTATATATGTACCCCTTTTTTCTAGGGTGCAACCAACGGATAGATGTGCAGATTATTCGTCGTAGTCTTTTTAACTTATAATAAAGCAATAAAACTAGACACGTTTATATCTTGTAAGGCAATTTAGAAACGAATTAAGTTTTAATTTAAATTAAATTAATTAAAATTTAAATGTTATGTGGGTAACCAACTTTTTCAGAAATGTATCGAAAAATTACGTAACGCTAGCACCTTTGGTCAAAGAAAAATACAAATAAATACAATATTTAAAAAAAACACTACAGTTTATTTTTTAATGAACTTTTCTAAAAAAAAACAAACTTTGTTAGTTTTAAAATCAACCAGGCTTATTATTTGTTACATCAATACCCTCTCCACATGGCACATCAGCTCTTATCGTTTTAGTGTCCTTTTCTCCACCTTCGCCACCATTTTGACAGAAAACTAATGGATTATCTGTCAATTTTGAGTGAAAATGGCGGCGAAGGTGGAGAAAAGGACACTAAATCGGTATGAGTTGATCGGCCTATCTGGAGAGGGTACTGGTTATATTTTGTGCCGCCATCTTTTGAGGAGTATTTTATTGTATGTAAAAATTACTAAATTAAAAAAAATCGTTGCTTATTGTAATCGGTATATTTTGAAAACTACTACACCGCTTTTGGTGATTATTAATTGTAGTTAAGCTTTATAAATATATCTGTATTTTAATTAATCCTGGCCTGTAAGACATATTATTTAGCAAGGACTCGCCATCTTATAATCCAAAATATTAAATATTTGAATAAAATACAGTAAAGGCTGGGAGGAAAGAACGAAAATTCAAAATTGGATGAGTGTTCCACAAGGAACACAAAAATTTGTGTGTTTGTGTGTTCCTTGTGGAACACTCATCCAATTTTGAATTTTCGTTCTTTCCTCCCAAGATCTTTTGATCTTCTATTTTTTTGATTCTTTTCGGTTGATGTAACTGATTTGGAAGTTTAACTTACAGTAAAGGCTATTGCTTAAGCTTTCCAAAAAAGTATAAAACATTGAAACTTTTGAACTTTTTTGGGATGTCCAAGAGCCGTCCAACGTTTTGACAATTGTACCACTATACTAAATCCAATGGTTATCCATTAGAACGAAATTCTGTCCAAAATTTATTCATTGGGTATCCAAAAAGTATCTTTATGGTTTCCTGTTTTTCTTAGTACACTGGGATATATTTGTTCCAATTTCCAATGGATATCCAGTGGACAGTTTTGTCAAAACCACTACAACATCATAAGTCTGATTGTCGATCCCCGAGGATGGAATTCCTAGCAGAGGATGAGCATTAAAATACTAAAACACCAGTTAGTCTAAAATAATGACAAATACTTACCTATAATATACAAATGATTTAGCTAGATATGAGAGAAATGTAATTGTTGGTAATGAATAAGAAAAAACATGATCCATTGGATATCCAAAACTTTTCGGACAAAAGACATATTTATTAATGTGCCAACTAGGCCAAGCCCGATTGACATAGATTTTTTGATAAATATTCAGTGATTGTATAAAGTGCATCACTTTTGCAGGATACAAAATGGACGTCTGCCGGATATAGTTTATTTTTGGTCCGATGGACCAAGAAACATCGTTATCCATTGGATATCCAAAAACTAACTGAAAAAAAGCAGTTCTTTATATATCAAAATTGGAAGTCCTTTGGCCTCAGTTTTTTTTGTCATCCACTGTATCAGGAAAAACTTTTGTCCGATGGATTGGACAAAAAATGGCTGTCCGTTAGACAATTTGTGGTGTCCCGGACATTTTAAAATAAAATTCAGTAAAGAAAATTTTTTATCCGATTTTAATGTTTTATACTTTTTTGGGAAGCTTAAGCAACAGCCTTTACTGTAAGTTAAACTTCCAAATCAGTTACATCAACCGAAAATAATCTAAAAAAGAGAAGATCAAAAGATCTTAGGAGGAAAGAACGAAAATTCAAAGTTGGATGAGTGTTCCACAAGGAACACACAAATTTTTGTGTTCTTTGTGGAACACTCATCCAATTTTGAATTTTCGTTCTTTCCTCCCAGCCTTTATTTTATTCAAATATTTAATATTTTGGTTGTCCAATGCATTGTCCACAAAACTCTTTCCACTGGACATCTTTGGGAAAGAGTTGTGCTGTCTGGGTTAGACTGCTTATTATTTCCATATCATTTAACTATAGGCACAAAAAAGACTAATAGGAAGTAATTAGAATACAAAGCACATTCGCTTTTCACCCGCCTTTAGATCCCCCAAAATTTTGGCAAACCTTTTTATCTCCATGATTAATGGCAAGACTTTGCCCATTACGTCCTAGCCTAGCAACCCCTGAAAAGTTGCCAAGCACGAGCTTCGGTTCGCCGTCAGTCGGGCACCTTCGGCCGCGGTTGGTGCAATGACGAAAATTTTACTGCCCTATGTTGAAAAAGTTGCCCCTTTTTCAAGTCTTTCCTAATCAGGAACTGTTACCAAATTAATTGTTAAAAACATTTTGTGATAATCCACGTTTAAGTAGAGTTTAATCCCGGTTTAAAATTTAATCTAAGGTTGTGATTTAAACAGTTGTGTAGGTTTAATAAGGATAAGGGATAGCTAATAGAGGTTATGCCAGATAATTTATTAAGGTTTTGATCAAGGAGAGAGTGAAGTTTTATCTATTTTCTTTTATAGTTTTTATAAATCAGTTTCTATTTTTAGTGAAGCATAACGTAGCCTACCCATTTTTTTAGTACGGTTGGGTTAGACAGTGTTTTAATTTTTCTTGGGGAATATGTTTTTAGGGGTTAAAATTACGAAGAGATAAAAACTTACTTTAGGACATTATAATAACTTTAAAAAGAAAGGGGATTAAGAAATAAAATTGGGAAAAGTGCTTAAGCTCGAAAAAAATTACGAATTTACTTATTTTTAAGCTGTTTCCATAAATAATTTTACTTTTTTAATTTGTCATAATAGATTAATCAAAAATTATTGTAAATAAATTTTATAACACCTCAGTAGAGGCAGCAGGAAAAAATATGAGTTATCTCGCAAAGGACTACAAATTTATGTATTCCTGAATTATTTCTAAAAAATAATTTTACTATTTTTTTAATTTCTTCTAGTAAATTAATCAAAAATTATTGTAAATAATTTAACACTTCAGTAGAGCCTAGTGCCAAAAAATATTTATAGATAGGTATTCAAATTCAAAAATACTTAAGACATTTTAAAATAATATGTAAAGCATTCACATTTCTCATTTTGTGCGGTCAAGTCAAAATAGTTTTCAGTATGTTTTGAATGTGAATAAGTTTTATAGTTTAGTGAATGTTCAAAAACAGTTTAAAAATTCGACACGGCACGAACAGCACTTCATCATTCAAGTTTTGCTTTAAATATATTGGCGTTGGACCCGACCCGATCCAACCTCTTTTTGGCACAAAATTAAATTTGTTTTCGCCGAATCAAAAAAAAAGATCTTGGTAGGTAAATTTTTAGCACATAATGTTTTTTTTTATTTCAACTCTATTTTGCTACCTTTTTTTTATAGTCAGGTCCAACCTTTAACAAAAACTGGTGCGTTTTTTATTTAATTGCCTATTTAATTTTTCGTTGTTGTTTGTTTACCTTTATGAAAAACACGATTTTCCTCACTGTGGCTTTTATTTTTCAGGTGCGTAAAGTAGTAGTTTTCACAACTAGTGGCTTAAATAGTGCTTTTTTTACAAGCGTTGGTTTAAATAACGAGCGTTTTTTTTTATATAAAAACGCGAGTAAAGAAAAGCACAGTTTAGCAGTGAATTGTCAACACTATTTTTTTTTAAATGCCTTTATCAAAAAATCCAAAAAGAAACAGGAAAATTCTTTTAAAAATATCGAACGAAAAGCTCTTTTCGCAACACGCCATCTTTACACTAGAAATCGAGGCAGCTGGTAAATGAAATAACAATGGTTTCCATAGTGATTTTTTTTTTTTACTCGGTGACGTTCATTGTTGCATTGCATTTTAATCTCTGACAGTTTGCGATGTTTTTAAATGCTTTCTTTTGTTAATACTTGGCGAAAAATGGCTTCATTTTTAGGCAAGAATAATTATTTCTCTATTTCTATTTCTCTTTAATTTTGGGTAAAAAATGAAAATAATTTTTTTTTGCACCCGTGATCAAAAAAAAAAACCAAAGAGTCATGCTTTAGGTATAAAAGGTAATAAAAAAATAATTTTAATATTAATTAATTAAATGGCTAAACAGAAGGATATAGTGCAAAATTTAACAACGGAGTAGGCGGTGGCAAAGTAACTGCTATTGTGTTTTGGTTGTTTTTATGGTTTTTCCATTTTTTGAATTTTTTGATGAAGGTATTAAAAAAAATGTTTATATCACGGCTAAACTGTGCCTTTTTTACTCGTGCTTTTTTATATCACTCGTTGCTCTGATTCCTAAACACCACGCTTGTAAAAAATCACTATTTTAGGCACTACTTGTAATAGTGGTTTATATAACAAGCATGTTATGATGGTCATTAAACACGAAGATGAAGTTTGAGACGCGAGCCGCAGGCGAGTTTCTTAATTTATCTGAGCGTGTAATGACCATAACATGCGAGTTAGTGTACTATATTTTACCTACGACCAATGAAAATGCAGTGGTGCACCGAAAGGGGGGGGTTATGGTTAACCTTCCCCCCCCCCGAGAAGTCTGCTTATATACAATTGGTACAATCAAACAACAGCATGAAATAAAATATATGGAGAATAAAATACAACAGCCTGGACAAAAATCTTTAAAATTTCATAAATTGCAAACACCTTTCATTTTTACGATTTCGTTCGTTTATGACCGCTATGAAAATGTTTGATTTTTTTATTTGTTTTCAATTTGGATCACCATCTCTTTAATGTAATTTTATCAAAACAATTTTCATGCGATTTGGTACCAAAAATGGTATTTTTAGTGTTATTTTCGCAAAAATTTTCGCTTGCGACGCATTTACAACAAATTAAGGATAAATAAACAATATAGATTCCCAAAACCCCATCAATACTTACGATTTTAGTTTCATTTTAAGTCAAAAATTGCGTTTTAAGTGTAATTTTCTCAAAAAATTGAATCGTGATTTTGACATAAAACTTTGGATTAATAAACAATGTTAAATTTTTTGGTTAACCCCCCTCCCTCACCGCTCTACATTTGAGCCCTGGTCCGCGCTTGTACGCACCTTTCCTCGTATCATATTTAGTTCAAATTAAGTTTTTTTATTATTTACCCTTGACCCCCCCCCCCCGAGCCAGTTCCTGGGTGCGCCACTGGAAAATGTCATCATAAATATCAGAAATTATTAAAAATGTCAAAGGCGAACACGTTCTATCTAAAACGTCAAAACAAATAAGGTTACTAAGGGACATTTCATATACCTTTTTAAAAACGAGGTTTTTTTTCTTAAAAATGCGTAATTTGTCAAATTAACGGGAATTATTTTTGGTTAGGTACTAAAATTATATTAGCTTAATTTACGTTTAATAAATATTTATTGCCTTAAAAATATAGAAAAATAATTCACATTTTTGCGTCAATTAGTGCTCTTATAAAATAAAGTTTCATCGCTTGTCACGCCATCTTGTGGTTTACGTCTAAACTTTATTATTAACCTAGGACCGTTCATTGGTCGTAGGTAAAAAATACTACTCCATTTTAATAATAATTAAACCACCTTTATATAATATCCAACTGACTGAGAATATAAATGCAGTAAAACGAATTATTTTGGTAGAAAAGACGATACAAAACAAATAAATATACAGGGTGTAGCAACAAAAACGAAATAGAGGCGTTTTCGAGTATTTGAAGTGTAAGATTTCGAAATAACGCGATATGTTATTTTAGAGGAAACCTTTTTGACCATATTGGAATTTTTGTGGGGTGAGTTTCACCACCAGAATTTGAATAGGGAAAGTGGGTAAAGTCCCGGCCAACACGGTTAATATAACTTAAAAGTTACCTTGGATGAGCATCCCACAAGAAACACACAAAAGACCAAAGCGAAAAGAGAAATTTTTAAATGATGTTTCGCCCTGGGTAACCAGCGTGGGCTCATCAATGGTTTCACTGGTCACCCTCTACCATACATCATTAAACACCATCATACACTTTGATTTCCAACTTTGAATCACTTACAAATAGGCATCGTTTCGCACTGGTACTTATCCAAGTTACCTGATACGGATTTGTCCTGGCGTGTTAATATTTCCAGTAGGATTATGCTCCTAAGGCAATTAAAACAAAAAAAGAAGTTAAAAAACCTCCACATCAGTTACTTCAACCGAAAAGAAACTAAAAAACAAAAGATCAAGACATCTTGGGTAGAAATAACAAAAATTCCAAGTTTGAATTTTCATTCAATTTAGCCTTAGGAACATAATCCTACTAGAAATATTAAATTCAAACTTGGAATTTTCGTTATTTCCACCCAGTACTATGATCTTTTGTTTTTTAGTTTCTTTTCGGTTGAAGTAACTGATTTGGAGGTCTATTAACTTCTTTTTTGTTTTAATTGCCTTAGGAGGATAATCCTACCGGAAATATTAACACGCCAGGACGAATCCGTATCAGGTAACTTGGATAAGTACCAGTGCAGAACGATGCCTATTTGTGAGTGATTCAAAGTAGGAAATCAAAATGTATGATGGTGTTTAATGATGTATGGTAGAGGGTGATCAGTGAAACCACTGATGGGCCCACGCTGGTTACCCAGGGTGAAACATCGTTTAATCATTTCTCTTTTCGCTTTGGTCTTTTGTGTGTTCCTTGTGGGATGCTCATCGAAGTTTGAATTTTCGTTATTTCCACCCAAGATCTCTTGATCTTTTGTTTTTTAGTTTCTTTTCGGTTGAAGTAACTGATTTGAAGGTTTTTTAACTTCTTTTTTTGTTTTTTCTTTTACATGATTATCTTGTTATATAAATTCTAGGTAAACTGAAAGTCACAGCAAGGTAAAAGTAACTTGTGTGTTCTGCATAATGCCATGCACCAAGTTCCCTACTTTTTACGTAAATAATATGTAATTAAAATAACGTAAACAATGCAAGCCAACAAAAAATTGGGAAACGGCAGATATCCATTACCTAGTAACTGGAAAGTAAATCGAAAGGTAAAATTAGGGTAATTTTCTTTACATAATATTTATATCTCTTACAAGTAATATCAAGGTAAATTTGACGTCACGTAAATAACGTACTGTTTATGTAACTACTACATAAATTTATAACATACATGTTATAGTATAAATATTTCATATTGGAATGTAACATTTATGTAAAATTAAAGTCATATTGTGTATATAATATTTATATACTTCTAATGTCACAACAAAGCAAAAAGTAACTTCCATGTTCTGCATAACGTCAGGCAAAAAGTTCCCTTCTTATTTCGTAAATATAATGTAATTAAAGAAACATAAGTTATGTTGTGTAAATATTACGTAAATTTTATGAAAACTTTTTATGTAAAGTTTTTGAATTTAGATTTACATAAATACTATGTTAATGTAACAGTTGTGTGTGCTGAGATGATTACCTTATTTTGTGTAAACATTTTAAGTTTCCTAGCCCAATGAAAAAAAAATCAATAGGGCCAATAAGCGTGTCTTTCTTGAATAACAAATTAACGTGTTTGATATTTTTCGAGATATTTCTTGTTGAAATCGTACTGAAAAATACTCAAAAACGTCTTTGTTTCGTTGGTACATCCTTATTATTGTTTCTAATAGAGGCTGGTCTCTTGTTCGCTCATTACTTTCTGTGACGTCTGTTTGTCTGGGTGCACAATTTCCTTAGAACGGTTAAGCCGATTAGAAGCAAATTAAGATCAAAAACAGTATAGCCCGAGAAAGAGCAGATTAGTTTTTGGTGGTGGTGAAAGGGCTAGGAAGGGGGGGGGGTGACCGCGATGGTTCAATATTTTTTTAAAATTTCAACATTTTAACTCAGAAACAAAAGTACAAAACTTGTTTTCAAACAAACAAAAGCCGACTGTCGGCACGAGATTGAAATTAACACTTTCTGCACTGATGCAGCGTTGTTAAAAGTAGATACTTTTTCTGTCAGTGACCTTAACTTAGGATATGTCAAAGTGACGTTTAAATGGGTCATGTGGTATCCATACTTCATGTAGTCAAATAAACATCCAGCGCCACCTAGATAAATTTTTTTTCTTGTACTTGCTCAACACAATTCTCAACTAAAAAGCCTGTTAACTCCTATCGATTCAGTGCCCTTTAGCCTATTGTGGCTGCCATTTTTATAACCAAATTGACAAGTAAAACATGGATTTTCTGTCAGTTTGGTGTCAATATGGCACCCATCATAGGCCAAAGGATACTAAAACGAAAATGAGTTAACTGGCTTTTTAGTTGAGTACGGTGTTGCTTTGGCACTCCCGTTTGACAGTGAATCCACTATTCACAGCTGATCGATGTCAACATCGAAATCTAAACAATGCCAGTGTCAGTTCAATGGATTTTTTACTTAAAATTTCATTTTTTCGGCAATTTTAAGAACTTTTACGAGCTGGTTTTTGCCCCGCCCCTTTCCAAAAATGTTTGTGCCCTGTTTTATGTGCATGTATCATCGCCGACGCTTCGGTGTTGAAAAAGTGCTGTTGAATATGGAAAACCATTGTAGTTTTGCAAATTATTGTTTATCACTTTACTTTAGGCTTGGTTCATGTCTTAAAAAGCCATGCATACACAATGAAATGTGTTTGATTTTAACCATTTAGGGCGGATTCAGAGTTCCATAAAGTAAACAGTAATATAATAATAATGTGGTTAATTTAAGTATACTTACGTGTAAATTCCTACTTTAGCACTGTCGACCTCCTATCAGGCAAAATAAATATTTTTTTTTTTATTCCAGGCTTTCTTTTTTCTTTTTAGGGCTATTTAGCCAACCTTTCGGTGAATGGTAACTAATAGATCCATGCCTTAGACAATATAAACCATAAAATAGGGCACAAACATTTTTGGAACGGGACGAGGCAAAAAACAACTCGAAAGCTCTTAAAATTGCCGAAAAATCGAAATTTTAAATAAAAAATCCAAACGAAAATATTGTACTGACACTGGCATTGTTTAAATTTCGATTTTGACATCTCTCAGCTGTGAAGAGTGGATTCACTGTCAAACGAGAGTGCCCAGTGCCGTTTTTTTTTTGTCGCGGTTACGGTTAACCTTGGTTCTAAAATTTCCCAGAAGTATAAGCAAAAAAAGGAGACCTCGATTGTGTAATATCTTTGAATATTGTTTAAATTTACAGATAATTGTTTATGTTTACATGTGTATATAATCAGAAGTTTTTAATTTTTATTAATTTCTGGATTATACTTAAATTTTTATATCAAAAATGCTATGACGTCATGTATTAGCCTACATGAACAGAAAAAATCGATGTAGACAGCGCATCCTGTCATGTTCAATACCTTGAGAATCGCAACCAGCCTATTTGGCCGGTTCAGAAAGGTTGCGGTTCTCAAGGTATTATTCACAGGATGTGCTATCTACGTCCTTTTGTTCTGTTCATGTCAGCTAGTAGATGACGTCATAGCATTTTTGATGTGAAAATTTAAGTATAATCCCGAAATTCATAAAAATTAAAAACTTTTGATTATATACACAAGTAAACATAAACAATTATCTGTAAATTTAATCAATATTCGAAGATATTACACAATCGAGGTCTCCTTCTTTTGCTTATACTTCTGGTAAATTTTAGGACCACGGTTAACCATAACCGCTACAAAAAGAAAACAGCTCAGACTAGTACAAGAGAAAAAAAATTTTCCTCTAGGTGGCGCTGAAACATCAGAAGTACGGATATCACATGACCCGTTTTGAACATCACTTCGACATTTCCTGAGCTAAGGTCACTGACAGAAAAATAATAAGGGATATTACCTCGCGTGCGGTAATCCTCCACTTTCCCCTACATTTCTGTGGCGCATGTAAAGAGGATAGTTTCTGTTACTGAAAAAGTCATAAAGATTTTCTTTTATTTACACATAAACTGTTCTGTTCCTGGGTACTAAAATATGTTACAGAAATTACTTTATATCCCTGGAAATTAAAAGTTAAATTGTGGTGCTACGTGTGGCTTCAAAACCTTTAGGGGATTTGAGTCATCCCTAAACTCAGGCACAGCCTTGCCTCGGGATTTAAAGATAAATTTTACTCATTATTAGCTCTCTATTTTGCACAGTGCTATGGCAGCCATTTTTTAAAATGAAACATTACCTTTCACTGTAAATTCGCCCATGATTTATCTGTATTTTTTTTTTCAAAATAAAATTCGCACAAAAATATGCATTTGTAATTTAAAACCGGATGCCAGTCTCTCTACCAATTAAAAAAAAAACCTTTTTATAAAGTGCTTTTCGTGTGTTACAAATTTTTAGCTTTTAGGTAGAATTTCAACAGTTTCAGCTTGCCTTATATTAATAATTAAAAGTGTAGTGCCTATATATAAATAGTCCTAAACGGAAGAAACAACTGTCAATAAAATTGTTTATTCATCAAGAAGTTACTAAAATATTTAATAGTTTTCAAAAAAGTGATAGAGTGATTTTCCTATTATACAATGTTAATTATTGCTCAGTAGAAACACTACCGTATAGACAACTAGCAACAGTATTACATATTAGTTAGAATACGAATCAATTTTAATTCCAATTAAATAATTCTTTACCACTAAAATATACTCTTAATTCGTTATTATTAATAATTAAGTAGTTGAATTAATGATTATGTCTCAAGTAGCTTTGTGCAACTATAGCAACGATAACAATAATAATGATAATATTATTAACGAGGATCAGCCACCTACGATTTATAGGTAATTATATAGGTTATCTTAAAATTAGCGTCTCACATACAACACTCCCATTTCTTGTTGAATTTTAAGAAAATGCAGGGTGTCCAAAATTCGATGGTTTTGGGGGATTTCGAGTAGGTACTTTTAGAGGAGATAGAGAAAATTCGACCCCACTTCGCGAGGCTCAAATTTCAAGGCAAGATTTTAGGTAAAAAGCGCATTTCAATATTTTACCCTGTCTTCCAGTTACGAGGGCTTCTTGAAAAGTCTGCATTTTAGGATAGGCCCTATAACTTTTTTATATATGAAAATATCTTCGTAGTGTTCATTGCGTTTTTAAACTAGAATTAATAACCAAATCAGATTTTCAAAGTCACTTTTAGTTTTTGCGATATTACACAAAGTTGGTATTTTTCTTATTTCAAATTTTTTGAATGCTTTTTTAATTTTCTTCAAAACGATGTGCCTCTTACAAAAATCGGATAAATAGTTGTCGAATTGTTAAGTATTTTCTATAAATCATATAGTAGGATGTGATAAAGGAGGCACGTCACATTATTAAAAAGATCTAGAATGCCTTGGTTGACAATAAAATATGGGTATAATAATTTATTATTGATATAATAGTAGACCTTGAATTCAGTTAAGAAGCAAAATAGTTTTTTATTTCTTCGTAACAAATTATTTTTATCATCTCAGATTGACAACTATGGCACTCTAGATTATTTTAATTATGAAGCGATCAAAATATAAAAAAATGGGCGTGTTCCATAAGAAAAATACTAACTTTGTGTTATATCTCAAAAACTAAAAGTGACTCATGAAATTTTATTTAGTAATTAAATTCCAGTTTAACAGCCACGACCCCCAGGGCAAATCGTATTCTGGAAATCCTGGCCAAACAAAAAGTGCTAGAGTGCTGAAATTTTGCACACATACTAATTATGTGCCTCCCAATGCGCCAAATCTTAATTTTGAAATTTATTTTTTTTTTAAATAAAGTTTTTTAAAAAAAAGCTCTGTAGCGTATTTGGAAGTGAAAATTTAGGCTTGCAAAATCTAATTTCACTAGTATTCTTCATTTGGCTATGATTTCCATAAAACGGAAATTGCTATTTTGCACAATATGGCAACCACTGTTTAAGGTATTTGAAACACTGAATTTTGATTTTGTTTTCTAGATATAAAACTTTAATTTTTAAGCGAATTTCTTATTTCAAATTCACTTGGTTTGTCTACACTTTTATTTTCAACCATAAACAAAAATAAATAAAATTAATAAATTTGATAGTAGCTGGAAACTTTGTGAATAAAGTATCCTTATTTCTGAAGGTGTCACCTCTCTGGCAGACATTTTCAGTGCGACTTTGTCAGTGATGCATAAAATAACCTACGTAGCCATATTGTGGTTATGCTTTACAATGGGGTTCCCTTCTTTTAAAAACTCTACGAAAACGCAATTAACACGACGAAGGTATTTTCATAAATAAAAAAGTTACAGGGCCTATCCCAAAATGTAGAATTCTCAAAAAGCCCCCTTAGCTCGAAGACGGGCTGACATATTGAAATGTGGTTTTTACCAGAAATCTTGTCTTGAAATTTGAGCTTCACAAAGGGGGGTCAAATTTTCTCTATCTCCTCTAGAAGTACCCGAAACCCCCCGAGTTTTGGACACCTTCTACACTGGAAAAAAAGGGTTATGTTAAAACTTCTGCTTTTTGCCCAATCATCGTTTTAATTTTAGCAGCATTTTAGGTTCAGTAAATCAGTACTTAAGAACCCTTACTTAATTAGGTAAGGTGTTATTATGTTTTAGCTTTTAAGAATCCTTCAAAAGCTGTAGTTCTTTTGTTTGAAAGTTTGAGACAGTGATGTGTTTGAAATTAACTCGGACTTCCATTGTCTATATTTTATTTATACACGACGTTTCGATCAGTACAATCTCTGATCGTCTTCAGGTGCAAACTACAATCTATTTCTAAGGCTACGTACTTATATACTAAGGGAAATCATATCCCAAAGAGGGACTTCCAAATATTTGGAATTTCAACACTTGGTTTACTGAAAACACCCTGATTCTGCCCAATAAAGGCAGCTTCAAGGAATTTTCGTTTCTTCCAATGTGACTCCTTCTGCAAAGCTTTTGCTTCTGTCGACTTCATTCGGTGTTGTTTTGACCATGCATATTCGGCGATTCCTGATTTCGTTATTTTGGGTATTCGTCTGATGTTCTTTAAGCCTAACAGATAGTGGTCTTTTTGTTTCGCCTATTTGTGATTCAACACATTCACAAGGAACTTGGTAAATGCATTCCTTATTTTGTTTGTTTTCCGTTTTTGTTTTACTAAGAAGGCTTCGCATTGTGTCATTAGATTTAAAAACTGCCATAACATTAAAGTCGTTTGCTACTCGAATTTTCTCTGATACTCCTTTAATGTATGGAATAGTAAGGAATGCATTTGCGTGATTTTGGTCTTGTAATCTCTGTCCTGTTTACTGAAATTTAAAAATAGTGTCTGTTATAAGTTTAAGGCTGTACCCATTCTGCTGCAGATCCTTCTTAATGTTTCTTATTTCGATTTCCAAGTCATGAGAATTGTTACAAATTTAAACGGCTCTGTTATACAAAGTTCTTGTTATGTGTGAGTGGGTTTACGATAGACTGTTGTTCTAATGTCGCTTTCTACTCGTTTGACAAGTACATCAAGAAAAGGAATTTGACAATTTTGCTTCAACTCCATTGTGAATTTAATGGCGGGTCTTGTTATTTGGTGGAAAAATTCTGAAAGTTGTTGGTTATTCCCGGTTCAGAAAATAAAAAAAATATCATTAACATATCTCCGCTCGTGCTTAGGATTATATGTTGCGGTATCAACCGCGTGTGATTCGAACCACTCCATGGCCACCACTGGCGAAAGCGATGAAACTCTCTTTTACCTGAAAATAAGAGTTATGTAGACAGCACTCCAACAACTCCATCACTTCCTCAAGCTGGTACAGGGTGATTCAAATTGGACACTTTTATATGGGTACGGATACTTCTAGCGGTGAAAACTGCATTTTGATATGTCCACTCATCTTTGAGCTACGAGGGCTTTTTGAAAAATCTGTATTTTGGGATAGGGCCTGTAACTTTATTATTTATGAAAATTTCTTTTTGGTGTAAAATGCTCTTTTGTAGATCTTTTAAAGCAGAATCCAGATCTCAAACTGGATTTTATCAGCCATTTTTAGTTTTCAAGATAGAACGCAAAGCTACCTTTTTTCTTGTGGAACACCCGGTTTTTTATTTTATTTTTGTGTTCAGAATGAAATTTTCATCAAAATGATGTATACTAAAGAGCTGACGACTGGCAAAATATGATGTCATAGCCTAATTCTTTAAAATATTTGGCGAAAATTGAGACTTCTTCATAAAAAAACTTTAATGGTTTGAAATTAATTATTCAGGACTTGTTGGTATCCGGATTTGACCCTCTGCGACTATTACTATTCCTTATATGGGGAAAATTAAGAGATAAAACGTTCAGAGATGGGTGACCTCATAACAAACAAGGCCTGGAAAATAATTTTATGGATTGCGTTAATACTTTAGGGAATGTTAACTTCTAAATGCCGCTATAAGTGCCCCCGCTTATGTATTGGACAAAATGCCTGACATTTTGAGCACCATTTATAGTCTTGTTTTTAGTTTTTTTTAATTAGTTTTTTTGAGATTAAGTTGGTTCAAATGGAGTAGGGTAGTGCTATCAGTTATTATTTTGAGATTAATTTAGAGTCAAGAACTTTTTCATCTATTGAGTTTTTATTAATTAGAATATAAAGTTTAATAGTCGAATAATATAATTATTTAAAAATATAAGAAAATATAAACTTTTAATTGAAATTGGTAGAAGTCTTGTTCAAAATGAAAAATGTAGTAGGCCATACAATTTTTATTGTCATATCCATAACCGGCCATGGCCATCTTGTTATAAAAAAAAATGTTGAATATCTCAAAACTGCTTAACCAAAATATCACATATTACACATCATTTTGATTAGAATTTAATTCTAAATACAAAAATAAAATAAAGAAACAGGGTGTTCCATAAGAAAAAAGGTAAGTGTGCGTTATATCTTGAAAACTAAAAGTGGCGCATAAAATCCAGTTTGAGATCTGAATTCTGCTTTAAAAGATCTACAAAAAAAGAATTCACACCAAAAAGAAATTTGGCCTCCCAAAATACCACATATGACACATCATTTTGATTAGAATTTAATTCTAAACACAAAAATAAAATAAAGAAACAGGGTGTTCCATAAGAAAAAAGGTAAGTGTGCGTTATATCTTGAAAACTAAAAGTGGCGCATAAAATCCAGTTTGAGATCTGGATTCTGCTTTAAAAGATCTACAAAAAAAGAATTCACACCAAAAAGAAATTTGGCCTCCCAAAACAAAACCGGAGAACAAACAAAATAAGGAATTCATTTACCAAGTTCCTTGTGAGTGTGGTGAATCATATATAAGCGAAACAAAAAGACCACTATCTGTTAGACTTAAGGAACATCAGACTAATATCCAAAGAGGTGAAACAACGAAATCAAAGCAACACCGAATGAAGTAGACAGGAGCAAAGGTTTTGCACAAGGAGTCACACTGGAAGAAACGAAAATTCCTTGAAGCTGCCTTTATTGGGCAGAATCAGGCTATTTTCAGTAAAGCAAGTGTTGAAATTCCAAATATTTGGAAGCCCCTCCTTGGGCGGAGCCAACTTCTTAAACTTCCGGGTGAGTGATTTCCCATAGTATATAAGTACGTAGCCTTAGGAATAGATTGTAGTTTATACCTGAAGACGATCAGAGATTGTACTGATCGAAACGTTGTGTATACATAAAACATAGACAGTGGAAAATCGAAACACAGAGATAATAGATAGATCTATAAAACCGGAGCTAACTGATAATTTTGCAAAACAGATTATTAATTAGTATAATAAAATAAGGAAGATTTTGGTATAGAAAGCATTTTTTCATTGGGAATTGTAACAACAGAAACCCTTAATTTTACACACAATTAAAAAAAATTTCACAGGACCCCACAAGCTTCAACCACAGAAACAAAATTAATGGCGCTTAAAATGAATTGTTTTTTTTTTATGGTTTTTCCACTGCCAATCTCATTTTTTGCTTGTGTTGACCAAGGATACAAACTGCAAAGCGGGGTTGTTTGTGGGTAACAAATATAAAGTTGAAATCACCATGTCGTGGCTTTTCATTTGAAATAAGTGAATAAACCGATTTAACCTGCGGTTGACTTATGCCCAATTGCTCTGCGTTTGCTCTAGCGATTCCTTTGCGCTAAGGATCTCTTATCGGTCCTAAGTAGCTGATTTGGTTTGCTCAGCTTTTCTTTGTAGTCTAAGGAATACCTAAATTTAAGATGCCAGATATCGAGCCTTAGGAGAAAATTCTAACCTCATTTTTTGTCAACTCGAAAAAGGTAAAAAAAATAAAAATGGAGTTTTTAAATGATGATTTGGATGTGCTGAATATAATTGAAAATGGTTTTGCCAGAAGGGTCTAGATTTAGTTTTAGATTTTTTCAACGTTTTCGGCTAACCAAACCAACAGTTCGAAATATTTTGCCACTCATACAAGACCAGTTGGAGTTAGATGGTCACGTTTTTATGGTCACATATTTTTATGAAAGTTTTTTTGTTGTTTTATTAGTTTAATTAAAATAAATATCACTGTTTACTTTTTTTTTTTAAATACACCTGTCTCTTCAATTATATGCCACTGGAGGGCATCTTTCTAGCATTGGGGATTTTTAAGGTCAATATACAGGGTGGATTCTTTAAATGGAGCGGTGCCTCTAGCGGGTTAGAATTTGGTTGAATAAAAAAATCCAAAAACACGTCAACTGGTATGACATTTTTTTAAAAATAGGAAAACCTGTATGTTTTGCAATTTTTGAAATCTGCAAACAATTCTCTCTTCAGCAGTACCACACAGTAGGATCTATCGTTTACGATAATTAAGATATTTTTATCTAAATCTGTATGGAGAACTTCGATATTCATTGAAATATCCCCCGTAAAACAAGGCATAGACTACAATTCTATGCAAGTTTAAATGCATCTATCTTGGAAACCATAAGATTTAGAATTCAAAAATGTCAAACTATACAGGGTGTCCTATTTAAAAAAATATATTTTTTTTGCCATACCTCGTAAACAAAACGACACAAAAAAAATCCAAGATAGCACGATTAAAGAAAATTAAAAATCTCAGTTGATGTGTTTTTGGATTTTTTTATAAAACCAAATTCTAACCTGCTAGTAGCACCGTTCTGTTTAAAGAATCCACCCTGTATATGTTTAAATAAGCCTTACTGAAGCTGAAAAAATTGATGTAAAAACTGACGCAAAATAATTATAATAATAATAATAAATAATAACAACAAATAATGGTTTAATGACAAGCAGCGCCCTCCAGTGGTTGAACTTATAACAAGATTTAATTCCTAGCTATGGAAAACTTTTTTTTGGACAGAGCAAACCAATAAAATTTAAGGAATACTTAAAAATTATGGATTTCTTTACTACTCATTACTTAAGCAAATCGCAGAGCAAATGGGCATTATTCATGGAATGGCTGCTTTGTCAAACAAAACCGCGTTTAATAATGCAAAAAGTAAATAATCCGGTGTACGAGGGAACGGCGAGTCTCACATCCTTATTTGTAACAGCAGCAACAAAAGACGAAACCTCCACCCATCTTTTGCTCATCCGTTTGCACTGGAGTTTTGGTTAATATTATTATAAAAAGTCAGGTTCACGAAATAGTTGTAGGAGGGGAAGTCTAAAAGTAAGATCCTTAAGTTTGTGTTTCAACCACTCCTCGGGAACCATCGGCCATTTTCAAAAAACTTTGTAATTTACTTTTCTCCATTTCTATTGTTCGGAGGCAAAAAAGTCTGAGAACAAAAATATTAGTAGGTATCTCTAAAGATTATAAAAAAATGCGACGCTGTGTCATACATAGGGTTGCCAACTTTAATTTTGGTTTATCTGGACATTTGTTCTAAATTATCAGGACATTTGATGCAAAATCGGGACATTTTCAAAAACGCTTAGAAAAGAAATAAAACCATAAATATTGATGTTTTTTTAATTTACAAGCTCGCTAACAAATTTCAATCGAAAAAAAACAAAGTCATAGTATATTACATAAAAAGAAAAGAAAGTGACAAATTTGCTTGAATATTACGAACGAGGCGTTAGCCAAGTAAAACAACACGCGAGTATAAGAAAGTTACTTTCCATCGAGCTGTGTATGCTACTTTTCCTACGAACAATGTAGAATTGCACTAATTTTTGTAAAAATTGGTCTTTAGTTTTTCATCAAATGAAACTGCTTTTCTGCACATGTGCGCAAAAATTTCTGCATACGGGTGAAATTTAACGTTTTCTAAGGAAGCAAATTGTGTGAAATAAAAAAATAGGAAAAAATAGTTAAACTTCAAAAAATCCTGTGGCCCAGATGGTTCACCAGTAATTTTCATACAAAACTGTAGATTTTTCTTGTCGAGTGTTTTGGCTAAAATTTTTAATAGATCATTTTCTACAGGAGATTTTCCGACAGCTTGGAATAAGCTAAGTTATGATAGCCCAATATTCAAAAGCGGAGATAAGTCAAACGTTAAAAACTACAGAGGTTTTTCAAAAATTTCTTGATTAACTAAATTTTTTGAATCAGTAGTCACAGATAAAATTGCACCATATTTTTAAAACATAATTATAAACCAACAACACGAATTTTCAAAAGGTAAATCATCAATTACTAATCTCTTGTTATATGAAGAAACTATGTTGGAAGCCTTGGAGAGTGGGTATAGCAGGTAGATGTCATCTATACCGACTTCTCCAAGGCTTTAGACAGGGTGATCATAACCTAATACTTGATAAACTTAAAATCAAGGGTATCCATGGCTCATCTTTCAACTGGTTTCGGATTAATCTAACTGAAAGACGCCAGGCAATAAAAATAGAGAATGCTGTCTCCGCCGAGTTTAACGTTTTGTCAGGTGTCCCACAGAGTAGACATTTGTCTCCATTGTTATTTAAAGCATTTATAAATGATATATCCTTCGCTTTAGAAAACTGTAACTTTGTACTGATCCAAAATTCTTTAGAATTATAAGAAGTTTGGAGGATTGACATGTTTTGCAACAAGAGTTGAATGGGTTTTCAGCATGGTGTGGATATAACAATTTATCCCTAAATGTTGACAAATGTAAAACTGTATATTTTTATAGAAAATTAAACAATGTACCGTTTACCTATCAGTTGTATAACTCCAATTTGGAGAAACCCTTGCAATTATCATTCGTGACATGGGTGTCTTTTTTGATAGAAAACTCAGTTTGGTTGAACACACAGATATTATTGCAAAGAAAGCTATGAAATTGCTAAGATTTTTGTTTAGAACATTGAAAAACGTAAACAACATTTTTATATTGAGAATTGCTTACTTTGCAATTGTAAGGTCAATTCTAGAATATAGTTGTAATATTTGGTCTCGATATTATGAAATTCATAAAGATCGTTTGGAAAAAATACAAAGAAAGTTCTTGCGCTTTATATGCTATAAATTACACATACCTATTGAGTCAATTGATTATGACCAGCTAATGAGTCTGTTGAACTTAACAAATCTAGACAATCGCAGAAAGTACTATGATCTTGTCACTCTGTTGAAAATATTAAATAATGAAATTGACTCTGTAGAGTTACTGTCAATATTCAAGTTTCATGTGCCATCATGGAACACAAGAAATTATAAATTATTTGCAACTCAACGTCATCGCACTTACTATGGTTTTAACTTCCAGATCAACAGACTCAGTAGGCTCGGTAATGAACTGATTGAACAAACTGATGTCGATTTTTTTAACACTACATTCCAAGCCAAATATTTTATACGCGGCTAAGAAAAAATAAAGGATTTATAGTTAACCACTGGCCAATAGATATGGGATTCTGATTTTAATTGAAAACTCGTAGTGCCGATTTCGCTGAAAACTTTTCATCGGGACATTTGGCGTACTGACAAGGGTCTTGTTAGTTCGCAGGACATTTTGCTCCAAATCGGGACAGTCCCGACAAATCGGGACGGGTTGGCAACCCTAGTCATACACCATGAAGAAATGTATCTTATTACCACGTTTTCAATTTACATACACAATGCTAATGAGCACGGCGCAATGTCCAATGCGACGGAATATATTCGCAACGTTGTGGATTTGCGACGAAATTGCCTGCGAAGCTAGTGGATACGTCGCAATGTCCTATGCGATGGAGAGGATCCGCAACCCAATTGTTTGCGACTATGTGGATCTGCGACGAAATGGTTTGCGACGCTAGTGACCACGTCGCAGTGTCCTCTGCGGTGAAATGAACTCGCGGCGCAAATGTTTGCGACGCTTTGGCTCTGCGACGAAAGTGTCTGCGATGGTAGTGGGGACGTCGCAACTGTTTGCGACTTTAAATTTACGACCAGTTGTCCGCAAACCGATGAGGTATCAAACTAAAGCGACGTTTACTACATGCACAAATGACCCGGTATATCCGCATGAAAATTGCCGAAAGTATCTGACAGTCTGACATTTAGTCGTCAAACTGATTTTTCGTAACTTCAATGCCCTCTATCTTTTTAAAAATTAACTACACAGAGTTAAACCTGTAACAAAAAATATTGCAAAGATTTTTGTTTCTACACTTTTTTGCCTCTGACCAACAGAAATGGAGAAAATCAGTTCCAAAGTTTTTTGAAAATGGCGGATAGTTCCCGAGGAGTGGGGGAAAAACAAACTTGGGAATTTTACTTTCAGACTCCCAAAAAAACATACACTGAAAAAAATATCGTACATAGTATTAATAAGAGACGTTTATTAATTTTTTATAGATAATTGTACACCAATAACACGTAACTTTTACAAAAATCGGAGAAAATTTAATTAATTAATAAAATTGTCATATAAAGTAATGAAATTAATAAACAGAAGTTACGAAATCAAAAAAATTTTTTTATAGAGAGTTGTTATTAATAGTATACACAGGTTATGGAAATAATAAAAGAGCATATGAAATAAATAAAATATGTTGACGATTTTAATCAATGCCTTGCATAAATTTAATAAATGCCGATCATTGACTGTCGTTTAAAAGTTGTTATGAAATGTATCTACAAGTTTATGAAAATTATGAACCAGACATACAAAATACATAAACATGGTTATAAAATTTATGTACGTAACAGTCTTTTACTAAATTCATTCTTAGTTGTAACTAAAAGCTATGAAAACATGTCTCTTAATCCTTGATTTCATGACACTTTTCACAAAAATCATTTTTAAAGACTCTTTATATTGTAACTACTTTTTTTGAAACCGTGTCTTGCAGCAGTAAAATCAATAACTCGTTTTGGCTATAAAATTTATGTAAACTTGATTATGATATTGATAAAACTTCATATCGCAGCAAAAATCATATATAAAATACATTGGCTCAATATATTTTGTTTTAGGACACGGTGCCTTTTTTGGTTTAGTGTACAAAAAACTCAGCCTGTCCGGTTGTTTTTCGACTTCAAATGACAAATTTACTATACTACCATCAATTTTGTAAAACCATTTTTCCAAATTTTGAACCCTCCCTTCCTTATAACATTTTTGCAACCCCTTCCCTCTCCCTTTTAGCACTTAATAATACCTTTACCTACCGCTTCAACCCCTCTTGTCAGGTTTATGTAAGCAATGGATGGCCCGTTACCCAAAAGGACTCGACTATCGTTACCCGACTAACTCTTAGATAGTTTCGGCAATTTTTATGCCGACAAACTGGGTCATCTGTGTAGCGTATATACGTTACAAGCTTTAATTTGATACATCATTTGTACTGCTCTTACTATAAATAATAATATATAATTCACAACATGCGACTTCATGCATGCCCAGAAAGCGGTTCTCAAGAATTTTACCGATTTTTAGTCGCTGTGGTTCAGAGATTGTTTAATTGGTTATAAATAATCTACAATTCTCTCCACATAAAACTGGTACAGCAGAAGTTAGCAGCTTATTTAATTGTTAAAATGTTTATAGTACGGCATTGTCTTCCTATAAGTGACAATGTCACAGACTCTTGACAACATCGTGTTTTGCATGTCAGTGTCATCCAAATTTTAAAAAATGCCGCCGCATCTTTCCGTATTTAATAAAGCTCAAATCTTAGCAAAACTAGACGGTGGTTGGGCTATTTGGCTACGATAGTAAACATTTCAAGAGGAGGGAATCAACACCGTTCTCAACTAAAAAGCCAGTTAACTCATTTTTAGTATCCTTTGGCCTATGATCGGTGCCATATTGACACCAAACTGACAGAAAATCCATGTTTTACTTGTCAATTTGGTTATAAAAATGGCAGCCACATTAGGCTAAAGGGCACTGAGGCGGTAGGAATTAAGAGGATTTTTAGTTTAGAACGGTGTTGAGGAAACTATCCATCGAAAGCAAGGCATTGGTTTGACGAAACTTACTAGCCCCGAGGAAGACCAAGAAGCAATCAATTTTTCTGGAAAATCAGCGAAAGAAGTAAAAATTTAATCAAATTTTCCAGGATCCATAACAACATTACGTAGGCGGCAAAAAAAAACTAAGTGAGGAAAAGAAGCAGTAAATTCTGGTTTATCGACCGCCAATAATCTGATGGATGAATGGAAGTGTTTGGAGCTGGATATCGGCTAGAGGACATGGCGCTCTATTTAGAGTTAATGGGCGATTTACAGTCGAAGTTTACGTTAATATGCTGGAAAATGTAATGCTTCCAGAGATGAGAGTCCCTTATCCAGATCATTTTGTATTCCAACAAGATAACTGTCCAGTTCATACGGCCAGAATTCCTCAGCGGTGGTTCCAGGATAATAATATCGAAGTTTTGCCTTAGCCTGCAAAAGCCCCTGATGCGAATTCAAAAGAGAACGTTTGGGGACTTATCGCAAAGAAATTAGAAAGTTTTAATATCATTCCCAGGAATTCAGAACATCTAATGGAACTCATCATAAGGGCATATAGGGAAGTTATTGCTGAAAAACCAAACTTATTTGAAAATAGCCAATTCAATCCCCAGAAGTGCAGCCAACGGTACAATGACGCTCTATTGAAAATAAGTATTTTTTTATATGTTTTTAATTTTGTTAATTTTTTTTAAATTTTTGTTTATTTCGTTAATTTGATCTGTCCTTGTAATTGTTTTAGGCTAGTAACTTTCGTCAAACCGGTGCCTTCCTTTCAAGGGACAGTTCCTTCTTCTTGAAATCGATTTATTATGGTTACTATCGTAGACTTTCTTCTTTCATAATCAGCTAGTCGCATAGACCAATTAATGTGTGTAGCTTTTGTTTAGTTAATAAACCATTTTTGCTTTTTTTTTTAGTGGCCTTACATTTTGAATTAGTAAAAAATGAACAAGCCGTCTCCTTATAAAAAGTTTATACATGCCAAAAATATAACCTAAAATGGCAAAGTCAAAAAGTCAGTGTTGCACATAAGAAAATATAAAAAATCTTAATTGCAGCTACCTTCTGCTGTACCAGTTTTATGTCGAGAAAAGTGAACATGTTTTTATAGGATTTTTCCTACATCTTTCTTATTTAAAGTTATTTTAAAAAAATCACTTTTCGTTGGTCAAAATACGTTAACGTTGGAAACTAAACTACGGAAAGTCAGTGGCGGTCCCAGCCATTTGAAAAAGGGGGGGGGGCGGTTTCGATACGAAAAAAAAGTAGAATAAAAGCATAGCTTTTATGAGGAACAAATCAATAATGCAAACAAAACTTAGTAACTACAAGCGAGGATTTGGCCTCAAATCTAGGGGGGAGGACTCAGATTTAAAGTCGTTTATTACATACACTTTTTATTTCAAAAAATGTTTAAGAACATTTTTGAGAATATTACATTAAAAATGTAATTTTTCAATCGAAATAAACTATATAAAATCGTAAATATCAACGGTATTATAGCGCCGCTGGCGAAAATTTTTAAGAAAATTGCTCTAAAAAATGCGTTTTTTGATTTGAAATTCAACTAAAATTGTAAATATATCAATGGTTTCAAAGCGCAGCAGGCGAAAATTTTTAAGAAAATGACACTACAAATGCCATTTTTAACACAAAATTAAACTAATAACGTAAATATCAAAGCGCCGCAATTTATACCCTACTTTTGATTTTCTAAATGTTTTCATAAAAAATTTAAAGCCAGTAACTACGTATATTTTTTTCAGTTATAAAAAACTTATGTAACAAACAAACCACAAACAAAACCTAATAGCTAAATACTTTTTTTTTGAGGTCTAAAAAGCTTTTTGTTAAAATATTACCTTTTATATCCCATATCTCAAACATAAGATGCCCATCTCAAAAAAAAAAATAATTTCCAGTTTTTTGGTCAAACCGGTCAATGACTCGCTCAATGTCAATTTCAATATGTCTGTTGATATGCAGCAACGCTAAGCCCGTCAGACGAATTTCGGTCATAGTGTTTTTAAGTACTTATGTTTTCAATCTTCTGAGGCATGAGAAGCTTTTTTCTGACGAGGCATTACTTACTGGCAAACATCCAAGAATGTTCTAATTTTTGATTTAAGCTTTTGCCTACTTCCGACCAATATTGTCTCCAAATACTGACTTCCCCCCATAAAAGTTCAAGAATTTGTGTTTTGGAGTAATAAAACAGTTTATAGTATTTAGAAATGACTTTAGTTAATTTTGCCTTGATTTTAGCTTCATGTTAAACTTGATATGAATATGTTCAAGTCAAAAATACTTTTTTATGTCCGAATTGATTTTGTCTAAAACTTGTTTATAAATAGAAATTCTATAATACTGTTATGTATTTTTAATGGTTTTCACGGTAATTTCGTCATGCATTTGTCTATTCTTGGTCTGACGGATTAAAGGTCAAACTGTCCGAAAATATTGTGGGGGGATTCTAGAATGTATTTAAAAGAACTTTCTGCAATTTCTCGTTTTTTCTTATTCAGGGTTATTACCATCAGCATCTTTTTTGTTGTTGTCTACCTTTTTCTGGAGCAAAGGGGGGGCGATTGCCCCCCCCCGGCCCCCCCTGGGACCGCCACTGGGAAAATTGAGCACTGGGACAAAAATGTTGCAAATTTTTTCGCCGAATACTTTTGTTCTTAGACTTTTTCGCGTCCGAACAATAGAAATGGAGAAAAGTCGGTTACAAAGGTTTTTCAAAATGGCGGATGGTTCCCGAGGAGTGGGGGAAAAACAAACATGGAAGGTTTACTTTCAGAGCCCCAGCCTCCCCGAATTTTTTTCGACCTCAGATGACAATTTTTCTGTACTAAAAAATGTTGAGTAATTTTACTTTTTTTGCAGATGCCGAGCACCGATAGCTAGCTTAGACTGTATGGAAGAATTTAGCGCGGGCAGTGCCCTTAGTGCCTTGGCGGAGAAACCGGCGGTAGACGGACTAACGAAGGAACAACTTTTACTTAGCGGTAAGCACCCAATGAGCATTTTTGTCTATATAAAAGTTACAGGAAATAATATAAAACCTTCATAAAATAACCAAAAGTTATATTATTTAGTGTTGGTGATAATTTTATAACTCTAATATATCTCTTAAATGAGTAAAAAAGACTTGAAAAACAACTGTTCAACGCCAGCTTATAAAAATTTATGGTACATAGTAATCGATAGAAAAACAACATATAGATTTTATAAAACTTCCTTATGAGCCCTCAAGTATAGAGATTATTATAAAAAGGTTTCACAACTGTTCTAACATCACTACATAACAAATTAAAGGTTTTTATGTATTTAGAAATATAGATTTTCCATCTTTCTTCCCTTTGCTTGTTATGTATTATTCTTTTTCTGTTTACAATAAAAAAATTTATAAAATGGTGTTTAGCAATCTTCTAAAATAAATAAAAATGAAAGTGAGATAAGCTGAAGCAGGAATATGAATATTTATATACTATAGTCAAATAAAAGCTGTTTTTTAACTCATCCTACTCTGAAAATCAGTTGCGGTCCCGTGTGTACTGTATAGTTTTCGAATACACTCACGTAAATTTCATGGGCTCCAAAAATACTTGAGAAAACGGGAAAAAAAATATTCATTTAAATATCAGTTTTTTTTCATACGCGTTTTTTTCTTTCTGGGACAACTATTGAATTTTGTATGTTGTTCTTAACCCTAACAAGCAATATTTCGATTGAAACACATGTTGAAACCTCATAAATAACGTTTTTATTTAGGCCAAAAACCTATTTTTGTAATCCAAAATGGCGAAAATTTCCGACAATTCTATAAAAAAACAATACAACTATACCACTGTTTACCTCGACAAATACTATTTTATGACCCTTTTAAAAAATGATGCTACTTGGAACAAAGGGCTGCAGATGGCGCAGTGTTGAAGAACACTGATGGTCCGTTTCTGCGAGCTTAACATAGTTACCATTGTTCTCTTTTCCTAAATAAATTCATCGAGAGATCCAGCATACTACACATACCAGGAAAAATACCCGCCTCCACACACTTCAAGCCCGCATAACTGTCAGAGGTAACTATCTCAAGAATATAGTTAGATTGCGGGGTCGAAGGGTGTACAGGCGAGTATTTTCCGGGGTGTTCACATTTGCCGCCGACCAGCAGTATCAGCGTATAAGCTCGACGTTTCACGGTGCGTTTTTGCGACCTTAACACGGTTACTATATTGTTCTCTTTTTCTAAAACACGGTTCCCATCTATGCGTTTCTCATTCGTGGGTCCCCCGAATCAAAACACGTATCACGTGGTCTAAGCGAGATTTGCCTATACAAGTTCATTTCGGACCACGTGATGAGTTTTTTGAGTCAGGTTGACTGCGCATGGGAAACGCTGGTGGGAATCGGGTGTAAAATGCATTCGATCCCGATATCTGTCATCGGCAACTATCTCAAGAAGATTTGAATCTCTTATCTCTCTCAGATTAATGTAATTAAAACAAGATAATAATGGTATGGTATCTCGCAGAAACACGTCTTTTGATGTCGCAAAAATGCTCCTTTTGATGTCGCAAAAACGCGCCTTTTGATGTCACAAAATAAATTAAAATTGTTTTTTTGTTCTAAAAACAGTTGTATTATAATCACTGTATAAAGAAATTAATAACAACATTATAGAAAAAACCTTATGGGCAAAAAAGGTTTATGAATGAGTTCATAAGAATATTACAGACACCAATTTATATAACTATTGTGTGTGAGTTCCCAAGTTTTTATAAGTGTCTCTCGAAATATTTTCAATCTTATCTTATATAAATTTGTTGTTGGTTAATTAAGTTTTATAAGTGAGTTAATAGCAACATTTTAAAAACCAATCTATTATATATCTTTAATTAATAGTTACTTACGGTTTTATAGGTGTTAACACCAATTTATATAACTTTTGAACCGATGACTTTAATTTTTATAAAGATGTCCGTGGAAATATTGTTAACGCCAGTTTTATGTTACTTTAGGGTACTATCAATTTAGAGCCTTTAATAAAACAAATATACAAACTCAATTCTTGTAGGAAACTTCTAAATACCCTAGGGTATCAATGGAACCCTCTTTATAATAATTATATAAATATCTGTCACCAGAAGTTTCTGAAAATGCTCATTAGGCACATCATTAAATTCGGATAGTCAGAAACAAAGTTAAAACTCGTACAAATATTTGTCAATTTCTTAAGACTGGATTTGCGACATGCAGCGAATGGCGAATATCTTGGCCAAATGCCACAAGTCGCTGTTCCCGGCTTTGCAAATGTCCCATCAAAGGCTTTTTGTAGTTTGCGCAGAAGTATTTTTATTTCAGTTAAGAATGCAAGTCTAGTACTTTTCTTAGGTTGCATAAGTGCATTAGTCGATTAACACTTATGGTAGGGTTTGTTTTATTTTTGCGAATGTTCTAAACACAAAAATTTCTCATATCATCATGTGAAAGCGTAAAGTTTATTTTGGTTAGCTGCATATAACTATGAGATACTTTAACGGCCTGCACTAGGCATGCGCAGTAGATTTTTCACCGTTGGCGTTGCTCACGGCTAGCCCTGATTTTTGAATTTTATAATTTGATATTATTATTAGGCATTTATTGAGTATTATAATTTACAATCAATCAATACAACAACAGTTAATATTTATTAATAAATACAAATTACCCCACAAGAGTATTCTCGTGCGTGGGAAAAAATGACATATTAAATCCAAAAACTAACAATGCTGACTTAAAGTAAAGTAAATACTAAATAACTAGATAGTTTATCAAATAATACCATACAGTCCTATTTCCACGTGCTATGCGATTTTTCAAGAATTAAAAAAAACAAGAAGAAAAATAATCGCTAGTCAAAGGACTTAATATAACTAATCACAAAAACAAAATTATGATTGTTTTCCACAAACCAAAACTACACTTTTTTGCACTCGACGCGCGTTTCGCTAACAACGTTAGCATCATCAGGAGACGATAAACAATGAACTAAATAAATCTACGCTCTATCTTATATACAATCCTTTAGTGGGCGGAGATAAGACTAATAAATTGTGATTGATCACGATTTTTAATCCTACCTCCCCTCAACCAAAGAATAAAGTGTACTAAACGGGATAGGTCCTCTATCTTTATTTAAACTATTTCTGATTTCCATACTTTCATATGCATTCAAAAGTCTTTTGTTTGGTACACTTTTTAGAAGTTTTAGGTTATCTAATGTGAATCTATGATTGTTTTCAAAAGCATGCTCGGCCACACTTGACTTTTCTGTTCTTCCGTATTTTAAGTGTGCTAAGTGTTCTTTAAAACGTGTTTGAATAGAGCGTCTCGTTTGGCCAACATACTTTTTATCACAATCCATGCAACTAATTTCGTAAATTCCACTTTTTTCTAGAACTGTAGTTTTATCCTTGGGATTTCCTAGTAAGCTTCTTATTGTGTTACCGGATTGATATACTAATTTAAGACCGGTGTTATTAAATACTTTCTGTAATCCTTTCGTATAATTATACGATATCCAGAAATAGTTTAAATAAAGATAGAGGACCTATCCCGTTTAGTACACTTTATTCTTTGGTTGAGGGGAGGTAGGATTAAAAATCGTGATCAATCACAATTTATTAGTCTTATCTCCGCCCACTAAAGGATTGTATATAAGATAGAGCGTAGATTTTATCGTCTCCTGATGATGCTAACGTTGTTAGCGAAACGCGCGTCGAGTGCAAAAAAGTGTAGTTTTGGTTTGTGGAAAACAATCATAATTTTGTTTTAGTGCAACCAAAGGTTCCAAATTCCCAACATAGTTAACTAATCACAAATAATCTGACTTTTAAAATGTCGCATAATATACATTATTTTCGTCAACTAACGAGTGTATCTCTTCTCTTGTAACATTGTGTAGCCAAAATCGTTTAATCTTACTTTTAAAGTCTAAAATAGTCTTAGTTGTTCTAAGAATATTTATTATTTTACCGTACACATTCGAGCTAATATAAACAAAGCATCTGTGGTCAATAGTTTTAATTATTTTTGGTTTCACCATCGCCTTATCTTTATGGTATTTTAGTTATTTCAACGAAATCGGGCGTACTTCAACTTTATCCCGCTCCACCCCCTTCGAGTAGGGAGAGCTGACACTTTCTTCACACTATATTCTTGTGTTGTAATCGCAACTATATAAGCATGCCAAATTTGAAGGATGTCGGAAAGTTGGTCAAAATTAAGTTGCAAGATTTCACCCGAACAAACATATCCTGTTCGTTACATAGATTCGCTTATGAAATCTGATAGAAATCTATCAAAGTAACATCTCTCCCACAGCTCCTGGCGATAAATAAGTACTTATACGAGAACAATTTTCTATTAGATATGTAGATATTGTACAAGCACAAGGAGTGTTATTGTATTATAGTGGTTTAGGTTGTCGTAGTTTATAGTTTTGGTTAGGTTATAGTTTAGTTTGACTGTATATTAATCTCTTACATTACTTCTACTGCTATTACTACTACTACAACTGCTAAAGTTAAGCTGTAATTTTTTATTTTCGAATGTTGCAGGTAGATCTTGTAAAATCTCATAAAATATTATGAGGAATTGTCATGTTAAAAAACCATAAAATATTATAAACTTTTATAAGCCAACTGATTGACAAAATGTGATGAACTCCTATGCGGGATTTCTGTTTAACTTTGACTAGTCAAAAATTATAAAATATTATAAGTTTATATGGGCATAGATTATAAAAACTTATGATGTTTTATTTGTTATTTGCTATGATCTTTTATGAGGTTTTTTTGGCAGTACGGTAAAGGGGTAGATAATTTTGGTAGCTGCAAAAAGGCATAAAATAGGTTTTAGTGAAATTTGTACTTAATACATTATTATTAAACCAGTTCACAAACCTGGGAAAATCATTTTGTATAAGTGTTTGCAACTCTTCCCAAGTATCTGCTTTGTATATAGTGTGCCACGGTATCGTCACAGAAACTGACCAGATCTGCCCTACTGTCAACATTGTATAGGTCATTTATCTAAATGTTAAATAAGACAGGACCTAGGACCGTCCCCTGAGGGACACCTCAGCCTACTTCCAAGGAATCGCTCATATTCTCTATTCTATTTCATATTCTATTTCTACCCACCGTTTCCTTCTGTTTAAATAACTTTAAAAAATACTAAGTGCGTTAACCTCAAACCCAATGTTTCTTAAAATTTATTTTTGTTCTTCAAAGTTATTATTGTCTCACATTTTGCGACACTTCGGCCATTATAGTAGCTTATAGTTATGTGGGTAGCTGGATCACAGTTGAAAAAAAAAATAAATTGCAATAATTTTACAAAAAAAAACAAAACTTCAGAGCATCGTTCTTTTTATTCAACACAACAGCTTGACAAATCAGGTCAGTCAAGCCACCCTTCCCCCCAAAGATATTCGAATTTTAAAACAATTGTGTTTTTCACGTATTAGCCAACGTATTTTGCAAAGACACGAGTGTTGTTTGTGCGGAACACGTCCTGACACGCTGCAGGCTCCGTGATCCATCGCCAATTTACGACCGGTTTCGATTTTATTGAATCTCATCAGGTGGATCCAGGCAGGAGCTCCGTGTAGAGTTAACACTATACAGAGAACTACCTAAAACAACTACTCCGAGGGCAAATACCCCCTACCGGCATTGAATTACGAAGTTAGATCAAAGCTTTCGTTGGCAAAGAAATTAAAACAATTGTGTTTTTCACGTATTAGCCAACGTATTTTGCAAAGACACGAGTGATCTTTGTGCGGAACACGTCCTGACACGCTGCCGGCTCCGTGATTCAAACAAACAAAATTCGAATCAATTTCGAACTCCTAATATCACCAAAAAAAATTTCGCAAAATCCATTAGTAACCCTGTTTTGTTTTAAATATATCGGGACGTCAAAGTCGCACCCCCCTCAAAAAAATTTTAAAAAAAATTTAAAAAAATTTGAACCACACTAATTTCTTTGATTTTTTATGTTTATGGGGGGTTTAGTCAAAATCGAGTCAGTTTGGAAGGCATAGAAATATACTAGAAAGGACTAGAAATCATGTGAAAAAAAACTATTTCTATCTTTGTTGGACTTTCGGTACCTGATAAGTGCATGTGTAAAGTACCTGATTTTTCCAACGGTGATTCTTAGCTGATGCGGACTATATGAGCAGAGAGATTTTTATTGCGCATCCAAATCAAGGGGAATGCACAAGGAGTAGGGCCGGTGTTTGACAAGTCAGTCCGGATTTTCTGTCGTCCGTTCGGTCGAGAAAAGCTTGGTAAAATGGACAAACAAAAAAAAAATATTTTTGTTCAACAATTTTTTTCATTTTTTGGACGGATGTCCGGTTTTTTTTTGCATTTTTCTAAATTCGTTTTGGTGATATTAGGAGTTCGAAATTAGTTTTTAATTTTGTTATAGTTGCTTTTCATTTTTCTCTACACTTTAAATGAGGGGGGGTGTAGCTTGACGTCCGGCTACACCCCCTATTTTGAATAGTAAAAAAACCAGGAAGGAGTGTGGTTAAAAATTTTTAAAAGTGGTTCGAAATTGTTTTGAAATTATAAGCATATCAAAACTTGAATATCTTTCGGGGGGGGGGGGGAGGCTGCCTTGACTGACCTGACAAATCACTACTGCGTCCACTCAGAATATCGGTAACCATAACAAAACGGATTTTCGATTTGGGATTTGGTCCCGGTTCTGGTTAGCATTATTTTGACAGAAATTTTGGCAACGGTTCTAAAACAATGACGCACTGTCATATATCTGGACCTGAGTATAAAAAGGGCCAATCTTTAATTTTGGTAATATGTAGTTAAAACCATCACTGAAATAAGCACATTCAAAACTACAAGGGCCTAATTCTTGAATCTCGAGAGAAGGAACGATCCCTCGGAAAAAAAATGCTTTTCCTTGAAACAACTTCGAAATTTTAGATTAAAAAATATACATTTTACGCGCATGCTTACCTGTGAAATGGGACCGAGCTCTGGCTTTGGAGTCATAAGCGCGAACACCCAATTTTTGATATAGTGGAATTAGCGATCACGGTTCAAGAGTACGAAATGCGTTCGACGTGGGATCATTCGACACAAATCTATGTCGTTCCCTGCTCAAGAATTAGGGTTCAGGTAGAAAAAAGACCATACTCCTTGTATGATTGGTTGCCGATCTAGTTCTGCTAATTTTGGCCTATCTCCAAATTACATACAAATAAGCACGGAATTTTTGCTTGTATTAAGTTAAAAATTATTGATATCATATTATGATGCTAGGGCTTATCTCCAGAAACCTTAACTCTTTAAAAGGCCAATCTTCTTTTAAATCAAAAAATACTAAAAACTAATAAAAATTAATACATTCCAATAATACTTACCTTAATTTTTAATATAAGTCTACAGTTATTTTAGAAAAACTAAGGATTACTCAAAACAAGAAGAATGGAGTTTGGCCCTTTTTATACTCAGGTTCAGATTTAAGTTTGTCAAGAAATCTTTGATTTTACTCAAAAGAAAGAGTAAGTACCTATAATTTTGCAATATTTTAGAGGTTATGTTTACAACCAAAGTACCAAACCAACCTACCAGGCTGGTTCTAAAATTTCATAATCGCCCAGACAGCACAACTCTGTCCCAAGGATGTTCAGTGGAGTTTTCTGGACAATGCAGCAGTCCATTGGACAACCAAATCTGTATGAAATTTTGTCCAAGGCATATCCATCGGATAATACAATTGTCAAAACGTTGGACGGCTCTTGGACATCCCAAAAAAGTCCAAAAGTTTCAATATTTTTGACTATTGTACCACTATACTGAATCCATTGGTTATCTAGTGGTACGAAATTCTGTTCAAAAGTCCAAAAGTCCATTGGCTATCCAAAAAGTATCTTTATGGTTCACTGTTGGAAACAAATTAATAATTACAATGTATATCCGTTGGTCTAATTTTCTTAGTACACTGGATATACTTATTTGTTCCAATGAACATTCAGTGGCAAGGTTGCCAGGAACATGATAATTATCAGAATCTATGATAATTTTGGGAGAAACAGGATAATTAATAATGACCTATTATCAACCCCCAATCTATGATAATTTAACAAATCCTCACATAAAACGCCATTTATTCTTATAATTAACGCAAACAGTGAATATATAACTGAGATATAAAAAAACTGTACAATAATAATAATAATACCTAAGTAATCAAAGAAATTAATAGTCATTTTTTTTGGACTAAGTAATCTAAGTAATTAATAGTGCTTTGTTTTTTTTTGGTCACTCAAAAATAACAATACATAGCAATACTAAGTAATCTAAGAAATTAATAGTCTTTTTTTCGGTCACTCAAAAATAATAATACATTTTAAGCGAATGTCATGCAATAACAAAAACCATGATAATTTTTCCCTAAACTTGATAATTTTTCGGATTGCAAATGATAGTTTTTTTCCAACCTCCTGGCAACACTATTCAGTGGACAGTTTTGTCAAAAGCGGCGATATTTTCAATATTTAAGTATATAGATACCTATGGACTTGCGGATGGAGTTCCTAGAAAAGGATGGGTATTAAAATACTAAAATACCAATTAGTCCAAAATAATGAAAAATAGTTACTTAAATGATTCGGCTAGATATGAGAGAAATGTTATTGTTGGTAATAAATAAGAAAAAACTTGATCCATTGGATATCCAATTGACATAGATTTTTTGATAAATATTCAATGTTGAGTAAGTGTATAAAGTACATCACTTTTACTGGACACAAAATCTACGTCTGCCGGAAAGCCGAGGTATATGCCATTATAATGGCGGCAACACTAGAAGAGGTTCGCAATGGTCCGGAGGAGCATTTGTACATATGCTCCGACAGACAAGCGGCCCTAAAGGCACTCAGTGCGCCAAAAATTGTCAATACTCTGGTGGAAGAGTGCGTAGAAGCACTGGAAGCCTTGAGTCAAGACGAAAGATTTACAGTGATGTGGGTACCGGGACACACGGGAGTGTCGGGCAACGAAAAGGCGAATGAACTCGCTCGGATCGGGGCCAGCACTCAATACGTGGGGCCGGAACCACTCTTAGGTATAACAAGGAGACAGCTGCAAAGTCGACTCATTAAGTGGGCTAACGATGCACTGGCGGACTCCTGGGAGAACGAATTAGGATGCAGACAGTCCAAAGAATTCGTCGACGGACCGGACGCGGCCAGACTCAAATGGCTCCTGGGAAGGACACGAAAAGATATTGGACTACTGGCAGGGATACTGACCGGCCACAACCGACTCAGCAAGCATCTGACTCGCATCGGGGTCGGGAATGATTCCATCTGCGGTGCCTGCGGGAGGGCGGATGAGACATCCCGGCACCTCGTTGCGGAGTGCGATGCATACCTAAGGATGAGGCATCAGGTATTCGGACAACCGAACCTGGATGCAGAGGACCTGCGAGCTCTCAGGTGGGCCAAAGTACTGGACTTCGTGAAGGGAACGGGAAGGCCCGGAGAGCCCACTACCGTACAAGCGGTACAGGTGGTGGATTAGGGGGCTGAGCTGGGGTAAGGTAAAAAGGGACCGATTGGGCCTACTTGCCAAGTCTTGAGTCGCCCCCTAGTTACTACTACTACTACTTCTGCCGGATATAGTTTATTTTTGGTCCGATGGACCAAGAAAAATTGTTATCCATTGGATATCCAAAAACTAACTGAAAAAAGGCAGTTCCTTATGGATCAAAATTGGAAGTCCTTTGGACTCAGTTTTTTTGTCATCCACTGTATCAGGAAAAACCTTATGGATGTCCATAAATGGTCCATGGACAATAGGAGCGGTTTTGGACAAAAAATGGCTGTCCGATTGACAATTTGTGCTGTCTGGGCGAGTTGGAACTGTAATGTCATTGTTTTAAATCGAAGAGACCGGTTCCGGTTCTGGTTCAATCAATAAAATGGCAAAAAAACGGTCTAAAAATTCTTAATGACAATACATTCTATAACCCTATATGTAGTGTGTTATGGAATGTATGGTATTGACAACATTAGTTATGTATGTGTGGAACGTGCACAGAAAAAAGGTTTAATGGAGTCAAATAAACATTTGGTTCCCATGGTCCAAACAAGTATTTATTTAAATCAAATAAATATTTATTTCTATCAAGCAAGAGTTAACTATGTTGGGAATTTGGAACCTTTGGTTGCACTATAACAAAGTTATGATGGTTTTCCACAAACCAGAACTACACTTTTTTGCACTCGACGAGCGTTTCGCTAACAATGTTAGCATCATCAGGAGACGATAAACAATAAACCAAATTATCCTACACTCTATCTTATATACTATCTTTTAGTGGGCGGAGATAAGACTAATAATTTGTGATTGGTCACGCTTTATAATCCTATCTTCCCTCAACTAAAGAATAAAGTGTACTAAACGGAATGGCCATTTCAAGCGGTCGGACGTGACAAAAAAGTAACCCATTACTAAAAAAAAAACAGCTGTGACTTCTTCTTATTAAAATTATAACTATATTTTCTAATAAATAATTTTCTAAAACCATAGGTTACGCGATACAATAGTTTAAAACAATAAGTTGTAACCAGAGCTTATAGGGTGAACCTTTAAACTTTGGATTGGACGGGACAAGAAAAACCAAAACTTAATTTTAGTCAATTCTTACTTTTATATATTTCAATTTTTTTAAAAAATGCTTTATCATGGCTTTTTCAAACTAAACAAAAGGCATTGGAATTAAAGGAGAAAGCATGTTATTAATATTTATGTTAAAAATTATTGTGAACCATGAACCAGTAAAGCTTTTCTTTTGGGTTGGACGGGACAAAAAATACAATAATTGAAAAAAATATTATTTGCTTTAGGTCCGAAACTGTTTGTATACTTCGGCTTTTTTACATAACAAGAAAAAGTGTTCTAGAGGTTTTATGATTTATTATGAAAAACCAGTAGATTTTTAAAGCGTTTTCCTTTTTTTTTAATAAAATTACATTTGCTTGAAATGGCCCCTTTATTTAAACTATTTCTGGATTTAATGATTTCCATACTTTCAAATGCATTCAAAAGTCTTTTGTTTGGTACACTTTTTAGAAGTTTTAGGTTATCTAATGTGAATCTATGATTATTTTCAAAAGCATGCTCGGCCACACTTGACTTTTCTGTTCTTCCGTATTTTAAGTGTGCTAAGTGTCCTTTGAATCGTGTTTGAATAGAGCGTCTCATTTGGCCAACACATTTTTTGTCACATTCCATGCAATTTATTTCGTAAATTCCACTTTTTTCTAGAACTGTAGTTTTATCCTTGGGATTTCCTAGTAAACTTCTTATTGTGTTTTCGGATTGACATACTAATTTAAGACCGGTGGTATTAAATACTTTTTGTAATCCTTTCGTATAATTAGGATTATAAGGAATTGATACAAATTTAGAATCGGAGGTATCTTTTCGTCTGAAAAAAGTGGAATTCCGAAAGGTCTTTTGTTAAGAATGTCTATTTATCAGCTTATTTATTAAGCAAGAGTTATTTGACTTACCTTAATAAATATTTGTTTGCTTGAAATAAATATTTTTGAGACCATAGGAAACAAATATTTATTTGACTCAATTAAATCTTTTTTCTGTGCATGTGCCTACCTACTATGAAAGTGCAAATTTATTTTTGATTAATTTTGTTTATCTTTTTTAGCACCCTTACAAATTACTAGACCCAACAATATCACCCCAGGATTGAGGTATAGGAATCTAGGCAAAAGCGGCCTTAGGGTATCCAATATAGGATTAGGTAAGATCAGAGTTAATTGAAGACAAACTTTATGCCTATTAAAATACCCATTAAAACGTCATGCAAAAAGTACGAAATTAAATTCGCTTAAAAATGTGATTAGCTTTGAGTTGACATAGGAAGTCAATATTGGGATGAAAATAGAGTTGCGGCTTTCTTGATTTGACAGAGTTAATTAAAACGCGTTTTGTGTTATATATACAGGGTGTAAACCAGTGGCGTACGCAGAAGCAGAAGTTCTTCCTGTGGGAGCGGGGTTGGAGGAGATCTAAAAGTAAGATCCTTAAGTTTGTGTTTCCCCCACTTTTCTGGAACCATCCGCTATTTTGAAAAAACTTTGTGAGCGACTTTTCTCCATTCCTATTCGTCGGACGCGAAAAAGTCTGAGAACAAAAATATTCGGCATAAAATTTTCAACATTTTATATTTTTTATAATTAATTAAACAGTCTGAGCTACAGCGACTGAAAATCGGTAAAATTCTTTGAGAACCGATTTCTAGGCATGCGCGAAGTCGCGTGTTGTGGATTATATATTATTATTTATATTAAGAGCAGTACAAATGAGGTATCTTCTGATGTACGCTACACAAATGACTCGGTCTGTCGAAATGAAAATTGCCGAAAATATCTGACAGACTTACATTCAGTCGTTAAATTAATGTTTTTGTAACTTCAACGCCCTCTATCATTTGAAAAACTAACTACAGAGAGTTGACAGTTTTTTAAAAATGGCGGATATTTCCGAGGAGTGGGGGAAACACAAACTTGGGAATTTTACTTTCAGATACTCCAAAGAATATACAAGAAACTCAGTCTGTCCGGTTTCTTTTGGACTTAAAATGACAATTTTACTGTACTACCATCAATTATGTAAAAACATTTTTCCAAATTTTGACCCCTCCCCCTCTGCAACACTTTATAACATTTTTTTAATCTCTTTCCCCTCCCTTTTGGCACTTAATAATGCTTTTACCTAACCCTCTTTTCGCGTTTATATAAGAGATGGGTGGTCCGTTACCCAAAAAGACCCTACTATCGGTACCCGACTAAATGTCAGTCTGTTAGATACTTTCGACAATTTTCATGCCGACAGACTGGGTCATTTGTGTAGCGTATATCATGAGCTTTAATTTGATGCCTCATTTGTGCTGCTCTTAGTATAAATAATAATAAATAATCCAAAACACGCGACATCATGCATGCCCTGAAAGCGGTTCTCACAGAATTTTACCGACTTTCAGTCGCTGTAGTTCAAACAATCTTTAGTTAGTTATAAATAATATACAGTTTTCATAGGATTTTTCTGAGATCTACAACTTTCTTATTTAAAGTTTTAAAAAAAATCAGTTTTTGTGGGTGAAAATACGTTAAAACTCATTTTTTGTAACTTTAGCGCCCTTTATCTTTTTGAAACCTGACTACAGAAAGTTGAGTACTTGGACAAATATGTTGCAAATTTTTTGCCGAATATTTTTGTTCTCAGACTTTTTGGCCTCCGACCAATAGAAATGGAGAAAAGTCGGTTGCAAAGATTTTTCAAAATGGCGGATGTTTCCCGAGGAGTGGCGGACACACAAACTTGGAAGGTTTACGTTCAGCCCCCCCCAAAGAACATACCGAAAACTTAGCCTCCCCAGATTTTTTTCGAGCTCAGATGACAATTTTACTGTACTAACCTGGGCGTACTATGAAACGCATATTTTGAGTAATTTAAACCTTTGTAGCTTTTTTAGGATTTATTATTTTTAAATGGGGTTTTTGGTATCATACAGCTGATATTTTTTTCTAAAAAAAGGTTGAAACCAAAGTTTGCCATTTTGTATTTTATTCGGTATACAAGGTGTGACAAAAAGTACTGTTTTTTTTGTGAAAGTTTAAAGTTAACGAAAAAAAAAAAATTTTAAATTGTTAAATTGGTTATCAAATCTTTCTTAACAAAATTATTTATCAGATTTTTTATTTTTTCTTTTGTTTTGGAGATATGATTTTTTGACAAAATTTATGCGTATATTACATTCTTTTGCCTCGTGGATTTGACCGGATTTCGCAAATAATTTTAAATATGCATTTTCGCAATCTGTGGTAGGCCTATTAAAAATAAAACGTGTATTGTAATAGATGTTTACAAAAAAATACTTTGAATGTTTCACATCAATTTTCTCGCTATTCATTAAAAAAAAAAGATAATTTTTTTCTTATTAGTAACTAGTGACTATTTTTACCAAAGCGGTTTTTAATTTTTTTTAAATGTTAACCAGGGGCGGAGCTAGATTTTTTTTCAGAATACACTTTTATTGATATAAAATGGTTACATAAATTAGAGAAAGCAGGTTCAGCTTATATTTTTTTAAATTATTATGTAAATTTTTTTTATAACAAGTACATCAGGGGCGTGCATAATTTTTTATTTTAAAATGTTTTTATTTAAAAATATTATGTTAGTTCCGTGTGATCCTAAAGTGAATTAGGGAAGCCAATCAAATTTTGGTATCAATCGAAAGGTCCACTATTGCACAATTTTGCACACCTATTTTAAAATTTTGCACACCCCATGGGAACCCGCAATAGGGTTCCCGAGTAACGAAGCTGCCCCCCCCAAAATCTTCAAAAAATATCTTCGGGAAGGGGGAAGGGCAAGCCGCGTTACTCGAGAACCCTATTGCGGGTTCCCATGGGGTGTGCAAAATTTCAAAATGGGTGTGCAAAATTAGACCTTTCGAATGGTACCAAAATTTTCAAAAAATATCATCTGGGGGGGGGGGGGGCAGCCTCGTTACTCGAGAACCCTATTGCGGGTTCCCATGGGGTGTGCAAAATTGCACTTTTCGGATGACACCAAAATTTTCAAAAAATATCTGGGGGAGCCAGCCTCACTGGAGAACCCAATTGCGGGTTCCCATGGGGTTTGCAAAATTTCAAAATAGGTGTTCAAAATTTTAAAATAGGTGTGCAGAATTAAATTGGATCTTTCGAATGATACCAAAATTTTCAAAAAACCTTATATTTTATGATTGGTTTTGACTAATTCACTTTAGGATCACACAAATCTAACATAATATTTTAAAATAAAAAATTATGCACGCCCTTGGTATGCTTGTTATAAAAAAAATATTTACATAATAATTTAAAAAGATATAAGGTGAACCTGCTTTCTCTAATTTATGTAACCATTTTTTATCAATGAAATTGTATTCTGAAAAAAAAATCTACCTCCGCCCCTGGTTAACATTTTAAGAAAATAAAAAACCGCTTTGGTAACAATGGTCACTAGTTACTAATAACTTTAAAAAATAATAAATTTTTTTAATTAATAGCGAGAAAATTGATGTTAAACGTATAAAGTATTTTTTGTATATATCTGTTACAATTCACAACTTGGACGCCACTGGTAATCAAGATTAATTTTCAAAATAACTTTGTACGTTTTATTTTTAAAAGGCCTTCCAAAGATTGCGAAAATGCATATTTAAAATTATTTTCGAAATCCGGTCAAATCCACGAGGCAAAAGAAAAAATAAAAAATTTGAGAATTAATTTTGTTAAGAAAGATTTGATAACCAATTTATTAATTTTAAATTTTTCCCAATTTTCGTTTTAATTTTTGTTAACTTTAAACTTTGACAAAAAAAAACAATACTTTTTGTCACACCTTATATACCGAATAAAATACAAAATGGCAAACTTTGGTTTTAACCTTTCTTTTTAGCAAATACGATACGATACCAAAAACCTCATTTCAAAATAATAAAACCTAAAAAAGTTACAGAGGTTTAAAATACTCTCCTAAATATAAAATATGCGTTTCATAGTGCGCCCAGTTTATTTACTAACAATTTTTTCATCGGTTTCTTAGTTCTGAAGTCGACTTTTATCGAACCAATTTTTATGTTATGTTTGCACCTACATAACTGATTTTGGGGCGCTGCGCTTTGGAAATTTCCATTGTGTAAAATTGATGCGCGTTCGCGTCTGTTAGCCGGGGATCCGTTCAATATATAGTACAGTATAGTCCAATTTTTTGATGAGCGGACTGGCGTCATTTTTTTGGATCTTTATTTGATACATTGTTTTAGACAGCGACAATAAATACTTAAAAAATCACATGTCGTTGATTGTTTCAACTGATACTTCAAATTGACAACAACAATTATTTGACATGCGAAGGCAAAAATGACGCCAGTCCGCTCATCACAAAATTGGACTATGGTTCAATCCGTCAGAGGGCTGATTCTTGAATCTCGTAGGAAATGTCACACTGGAACGTTCTCATCCTTCATTTCGACCAATAAAAGAAGGCTCAGAAACGGCCAAGTTTGTATGGGGCACGCGCAAAGCGCAAGTGCGCCCGTTCACCTGCTCAGAGGCAGGTGTAAGAAAGTGTAGGAAGGTTCCTTCGATATGCAGCAAGCGGGTGGGGTTCGGCCGTTGTCGGATAAGTTTCGGATAACTCGTGATAGCTCCAAAGCCTGTTATTGGTGGATATCACGAAGGTGACCGTTTCCGTGCCACCTTTCCTACGAAATTCAAGAATCAGCCCCCAGGACACAGGAATGTTTTGGTTGTCATAGAAACTAACACGTACTGCCATGATTGATTCAATAAAATTGATATACAAGATGAGACGCCATTACACGTTAATTTTTAAACGAAATTTAAATATGATTTTAAAATTTACATTTACGTTATACAAAGAAACAAGCAAATTACAAGTATTTGGGATATTAATAAAAACACTAAATAGTACATTGGACGTTTAGAGAAGAAAATATCAGTAAAAGTATTTAAACATAAAATAAAGCTAGTGTTTCTTACATAGGTACCTAACAGTAAAGTAAATGCAAAAATAATTCAAAAACAAAAATACGACAAAAGTAAAACTTCTCATCCTAATTATTTAAAAAATTAACATTGTCGACCAAAGATAATTCTTTAAAATCTTTAATTTGGAAAAGCACCTCTCAACCGACGCAACAGAAATTGGCAAAATTAAAAAAAATCTTAATGCTACAAAGAAATTGAGAAAACATGAAGCCAAGTCGTTTTTTATTATGTGTGTTAAGATATCAAAAGGTAACATTTGAGTGGGAAATAGATGTCTCAATAAAGTAATTTCATTACATAGTTCGAGACCAACCAAATCTCGCAAAGTTTTGTCGTCCTTTCTTATTTGTAGCTTTAGGTCAAGCAAGTCAAAACTGATGAAACTGATAGAAATAAGAGTGGGTGTAGGACAACTCGGCGCGGCTGACTCGGCGCGGCCGATTCGGCGCCAGTGTACAACTCGGCGCGGCCGACTGGGCACCACTAAATATTATTAACACTTTTTATAATGGTAAACTTCAACTGTATACCATTAGAAAAAGTGCTTTTAGGACTAAATAGCATGCAGTACATAGTGTTTATTTCAAATTCTCCGTTCTTTAACCCAACCCAATATAAAAACCCTAAACAGAAACTTAACATAAAAACCCAAACCCAACATAAAAACCCTAAACACAAGCTTAAAATTAAAGTAATTAATGCGGAATGCTATCTATACAAAGCATTCATGAAAGTGCACTCTGATTAAATATATATAATATATATTTTATAGTATTTCATAAAAACATTTTAAATTTTAAGCGGGCATGTTTTTTAGCTTAACTAACACTTTAACAGATTCCAGTCTAGTCGCGATCGCATTGTCGACACAACCAATAAATCATCCACCAAATTAGTGTAAAAGAGGATCGTGTCTGAATAACATTGTGACGTAACGTTGGCCTAGTTTTTTGACACTGAAAATGACAGTTCCATTTAGCTTCTGTGTTTAGTTAATTATCAGTCGCCATATTGAAATTGATCCGGAGAATTTGGAATGAGGTGTATATTATCGGTACGACTTTTTTTCGGAAAATGCAAGGGCAGGGCTGGTATAGTTTTTCATAGTTATATGCCTAAAAATGTTTTGGTTTCAATAAAAATATATAAATATACCAAATAAAAATGTTTTCAAACTACGTAAAAATCCAATTTTTGCGTCCTTTGTCACGAGGGATTTAAACGGATAAAAATAAAAGACCCGTTTCATTTTCAATATCAAAGGCGTTAAATAAACTGTTCAGGCGTGGTATGCGAACTTTGTAAGTTAAATGGAGCGGGGATGGCCATGTATCCCGAAAAAACAGTATTTTGTTTTAAATAAATATTCAAAAAAAATATATGTGTTGTCCCCAGGTATATTACGTGAGGCCTTTTTATTACCCGACTGCCTGCGCCATGAGGGTAATGTTTTTTGAGTTGGAGTATGTATGTATGGATGAACCGATTTTAATAATAGTCAGCTCCCCATTTTCTCACCGTTCCTGCTCCGCCCTTACCGACTGACTTCCTCCCCCACCTTAAGGGGTACGGGGTCTGGTTAATGCTTAATAACCGACTGCCAGTTCTAAGCAGGTTTTTGTACAGGGATATCCATTATAAATATATCTCGTTTGTTAATGACTTCAAAACTGAAGAAAATGTTATAAAAGAAGTTTTTTTGAGACCTTAATTTTGCTTCTTGCTACCAAGGGTTTTTATAATATTTTATACACTTTAATCCCTCTTTTTAGGGACAAAAGTGGCGCTTTTAATCCCTAAGAGATTAAAAATAAATAATTCCTAAGGGATTAAAAGTTAATTTAATCCCTCAGGGATTAAGTCAAGCCAAACAGCACTTGCTCCTGACCAAGATTTAATCCTTCTTTTTAGGGACTAAAGTGGTACTTTTAATCCCTAAAGGATTAAAAAAAATATCCTTAAGAAGTTAATTTAATCCCTGGGCGATTAAGTCAAGCCAAACAGCACTTGCTCTTGACCAAGATTTCATTTTTAGCACCCTTTCTTTTAGTCGACGAAGCATTTGGCGTAGAAATAACGTGATTTTGACAATAATCTTTTCCTAAAGTGCAATAAATAGTATATAATCCTCGAAACTGAAGCGTCTATTAATCCCTTAACGGTTTGTAGCCCTCCCTACGGTCGGGCTACAAACCGTCTTAGGATTAAAAGTAGCACTTTAGTCTATAGGCCTATAATATACTATTAAAAGCTACTGATTGATGACTGACATATTCAAATTCATTCAACTAAAATAGACCCATCAAGTCATTTATAAATCGCTTTGAAACGCGATCAGTCGTTAGATTTAGGGAAAATCATTGTCCTCTCCACTGGCAACGCTGCATCAGGCAATACCAACCATGTTCCACCCCACACATGTTCCATCCACCTTACGTTTACCAGCTTGATTCTACTAAAGCGGCAACTCCGATGACAAATAATGAATGCGGTAGCATAGTACACGGTTATATAGGTGACCTGCTACAAGTTAGAGGTTGTCACATTTTGTAGGTTTTATTCCCAATATATTAGATATTTTCTAATATCTCGACCGAAAAAATGAAGGATATATGTACACTTGTTTGAAAGTTTGAGACAATGATGTATTTGAAATTAACTCTGTTTCCTACTTTCCTTGTCTATATTTTATTTATACACCTCTCTATATTTTATTTATACACGACGTTTCGATCAGTACAATATCTTATCGTCTTCAGGTGCAGCTGAAAACGAAATTGGCAGGTTCCAATACTTAACGTATATTTTTATCTATAAATTATTATAGGGTGCTAGAATTATTTTATGAAAATCTTTTAGGCTTGATAACTGGAAAACCATAAATACCACCCTAATATGTTTTCTACTTTTAAACAGAAATATATTTGAATATTTAAAAAAGAAACAAGAAAAATATAGTACATTCAATTTGAAATGATGATTGTTGAAAACTTAGTGTTATCCCAATTTTCTGAGTTTTTTTCGAATATTTTGAAGTTATTAATAAACGATATAGAGGGGGTTACATTTATAATGAATAGAGAACTGTTTTGCAGTTGCCTGTGTAACGATTTCTTTTTAACTACTTACCCCTTCAAATATGTAATACCGGCGGCTCCCACCATGCGTGGCCACCCTTATTCAAAAAACGCATCTCGTGGTTCGACATGTACTTGGATAGGAAAATATGGCAACGCATGGGAAATTCATAGGTTGGGAACCGGGTGTAACGATTTTTTATCCTCCAGAACCTCCTCGCCTTTTTCCTTCTCATGCAGAAAAACGTTTATAATAATAATTTCAAAACTACATTAGACACGCCCCTATGAGCGTTACTTCATATGTGGGGCTTTCCATACGTTAAATTTTATTTAGTGGTAGGTATATGCACAAATATTACTGGACCAAAATTTTAAGGCTGTTGGTCTAGTTTTGTTGGAGTTAGCTTTTTCATCAGTTTTATATTTCTGTGCATACTTACAAATTCATTTTTCAAAATGTTAAGTTAAATGAAAAGTCTTTTGATCGATTTTAGTTTTAAGTTCACTGAATCAGGCAAAGCGACCACTTTTATTTTTTTTGAAGTATGGCTAAAAAAACCTCCTATTATATTCTTAAAACACCCTCAAAAAATTAGAGTGGACCGACAAGTGGTTTGGGCACAATATTTAATGTTTTCTTCATAGGTTGATTACCTTAAGGTTAAATAAATGGTAAAACACGATCAAACAATGTAATGTTAATTTATTGCGAACAACCATGAAAATTTTTCGATTATTTGCTTGACGTGATAAATTTTTCATTACCTACTATCACCTAACGATTTAGTGCCATTACTGAAATTTTTAGGTTATTTGATTAAAAGGATGTACCTACCTAGATGAATTGCGTGCGTTTTTTTTTTAAATTTGGGCCTCCTCTGCCACTGCCGAGATGGCGTGAAATGTGGTAGCACCCTCTCCCCCCTCCTTACCCTTTTTCTGCTTTATTTTTGTTATAATTTAAGTATTTTCTCTGAATTAAAAAGTTTACTTGATCCTTTTATTGATCCGTGCCCCCCCTCCCCTCATGGACATCTCATAACTAAAAAATGATAAATTGTTAATCCTGACGATCCTGTTCAGTATAATGGGACAAACTTATTACAGTCCTTGATAAGTGTACAAAATTTCAACGTTCTTTTAATCAAATAACCTAAAAACATCAGTAAGGGCACTAAATCGTTAGGTAATAGTAACGAAAAATTTATCAAGTCAAGCGAATAATCGATAAGTTTTTATGGTTGTTCCCAATAAATTAACATTGCATTGTTTGACCGTGTTTTACCATTTATTTAACTTTAAGGTAATCAACCTACGAAGAAAATATTAAATATTGTGAACAAACCACTTGTCGGCCCACTTTAATTTTTTGAGGGTGTTTTAAGGATATAATAGGAGGTCTTTTTAGCCATACTTCAAAAAAAAAATAAAAATGGCCGCTTTTACAAAAATTACATATATCTAAAACTTAAGGTAATTTTTAAGGTCAAGCCTGACTCAGTGACCTTAAAACTAAAATCGGTCAAAAGACTTTCCATTTACCTTAACATTTTCCAAACTTTATTTTTTTTATTTTATCGCAGTTTTTAAAGAGAATATAAAACTGAAGAAAAAACCTGTAACTCCAACAAAACTAGACTAACAGCCTTAAAAGTTTTGTCCAGTAATATTTGTGCATATACCTACCACTAAATAAAATTTAACCCAAATCCAAGATATTATTAGTCAAAGTGGCTGGTTACGTATGGAAAGCCCCATGTGTAAAGTCATTTTCCGCTAATGGTATCGCAGTTGAATAGAAAGGTTTCGAAATATATTGAACTAATTTTAAAATATATCGCGTAAGGCCTAATTTTACAATTAAAGGTAAAACTCCAGATTAAACCATTTCAGTTTATTCTTTGGATTCAACCATTGGTTGCTCAATTTTATAAGTCTCAGTTAAACCACGGCCAGGAAGAAAAGAAGTACCCAAGCAACAATTTTCTGACCAATGACCACATACTTCACCTAAATGGACGTTAATTTGGGTGTATAAATTAGTGATCTTCAGACGGTCTTGCATATTACGACAAAATTCCGTTGCTTTAACGTTAGATAATACTGCAGTGACATTGTTACCGTCTACCCAACGTTTAGCCGACCTGTCACGCGTTGGTGCATTTTCTAGTAAACCAGTGACGTCGTGTGGACGTTTTTATGAGACTCTAGTTACGTTCTGCCGACGTATCAATGTCTAAACAACTTTCACATTACGTGAACTTGCGACGTTTCTGGCCTGTATTGCGACGTATTCCGGCCGGAGTTTTGACGAACTTAAGTGCCCTTTTCTTGTGAAGAAAAAAAGTTTCCAAAGGAAACGCATTATATTCTCCTTCTCTGCTTATGTACGGCAGATCGCCCTATCTCTCTCTAGATTTTAAATAACTGGCTCAACTCGTCAGGGGCCTAATTCTTGAATCTCGAGAGAAGGATCGATCCCTCAAGAGAAGGGATCAATCCCGGGGCATATGCTTGCCTGAGAAATGGAACCGATCCCTGGCTTTGGAGTCGGGGAACGGGAACACCCAAATTTTGATAGAATGGAATGAGCCATCACCGCTCAAGAATACAAAATGCGTTCGACGTGAGATCATTCGACACAGATCTATGTCGTTCCCTGCTTAAGAATTAAGGTCCTGACAGAGAGAGATGACATTATCCTACAAGTATATGGGCGATGATGCTCTTTAAACAGTAATGTCTGATCCACAGCTTCACTTCTTGCCGCTCACTAAAAATACTTTTTGCTTTTGCTTCCGAGAAGTAGGATCTTTGAAGTGTCCTGCCATATTTGAAAAAACTAAATTTTATTTCACAGTTCACAGACCATTTATTTTAGACAAATCGAATAAAAAGTAAGGTTATGGGGACTGTCATCGGCGGAATTGTTGAAGCGTTTTCCAGTCGCATGTTGGGTTATTAGTAACCAACGGTCGTGGCAAGTGGTTCACTTGGGAATGTTTGATGACTGTAGTCCATTTACGTATATTTTTTGGGATTCTCATAATATTCGCCATTTTTAATGCCGTTCATTATGTTCGAAGTGACCGCCATTGTTTATATTTACTAAACACGGCAAAAAATACTACAAACACCATTGAATGGCATGGAGACGTTTTATGTTCCGGGCGAGATAGGTATTTGATCAGGGAGTCCTGAAAAGAGGGCTTTAGTAGCATTTTAAACACAAACAAATAAAGGGCGCGCGTGGTTTTTCAATCCTTTTCTAAGCATATTTGTCAGTAAACCGAATTGCATTTCTAAATTTTGCTCCCATAGTGGCCATATAAATACTATTTAATAAACGGTAATTACCAAATTATAATTTTTTGTTTGTCATTTTCTAAAGTGTATAAAAATAAGTTCATTTTAGTAACCGAAAATCTCAAAGTTTGAGATGGGCAACATTTTGGGTAGTGAAACACCACCAAAAAATCAATAACGCAGAGGGCGCTAGTATCACAGTCACTGCACAACGACGTAAGGACTCAAAAATCATCCACCATTTTGGTGTAAATCCGGGTCGGCATGTTGCCTAAAACGACGTCGCATCATAACGTCGGGTCGCATTTAACAACGTCGCTACGCCGTTAAATTGCTGCTTGGGTAGTGAAGGAGCATGTGTAAGTCCGTGGGATTTTTAATGAAGTCACACAATCAAGTGTTACCGGGTGTTTTGTTCACATCCGTGTATAAGGGGTTGATATGACGTCATCTTTCAAGATGGCGGCCAAAAATCATAAAAAGTACAACTTTCACAACCAGACCATGATTATACTCGATTCCATATAATTCGAGGACGAGGATTCCAAAAAATTTACTTTTAGGGTCATCCGACATTAAATGACCTTGAAAATCGCGAAAACCAAGATTTTTGCTATTTTCTCTTTAAAAAATCTTAATAATTCGACGTTTTGCTAGACCAACTTCAAATGTACCTCAAACTATTAGGCATATATGCCAAATTCGATCCTTAGCGTTTGATGCAGTTTGAAGCTTTATGATCTTCAAAAATACTCCAGTAAAATTAAAAAATTGCAAAAATAACATACTAAAGGGCGCTATTCATCAACTATTCACGGGAAGAGAATCAAATTTGGCAACAAAGTTAAAAAGGTCAAGTCCAACAATTTTGTTAAAAAAAAATTTGTTCAGCTATGACGTGTTTCAATAAGGCGGCTGATATATCAAAATGGCGACCTATAACCACATTTTATCCAATTTCGTAAAAAAGTAAAAATGACAAGGTGGCCATCAATTCCTGTTGACATATCTCCGCTTACTATGAAAAAGAAAAAGTTTAGTTATGCATAACCCCGATTGACCTTAAAAATACCATTTAAAATTAAAAAAACCCGCTTTTTGTAGTGATTTTTGCAATTTGCCACTACGCAAAAACTTTAAGTGCCCGAGATGAAATTAACATCTTAGCCATAAAAAAACACATCATTTTAAAGCGCCCTACCATTTTTTTTGATCTGACGTTCCAGATGTTGGTGTAACAAAACGTTAAATTATGGAGATATTTTTAAAGAGAAAATGGCAAAAATCGTTTTTTTTTTTTGCGATTTTCAAGGTCAAATGATCGGATGTCGAATTGTATTTTTTATAATTTCGACCGCCATTTTGGAAAATGGCATATAAAACACAGAGTCCAGAATATGGTAATGTATATCTAACTTCTGCTAACTCTTTTATAGGTAATTTTTTGGCTAGATAAGTGAGTAGAACATAAAATTTACAGTTCCGAAAGTAAAAACAACAGGCATATAGGTCATTTTTACCGTGGTATAGCATCTGGGACGCCAGATCAAAAAAAATGGTAGAAAGGTTTAAAATTAAGTGTTTATTTATGGCTGAGATGTTAATTTCATCTTCGGCACTTAAAGTTTTTGCGTAGTTGTTAATTGTAAAAAAACACTACAAAAAGCTGGTTTTTCAATTTTAAATAATATTTTCAAGGTCAATAAAGGTCATGCATCAACTACATTTTTTTTTTCATATTAAGCAGAGTCAACAAGAATTGATGGTCACCTTGTTATTTTTACTTTTTTACGTAATTGGATAAAATAAAATGTGGTTATAGGTCTCTATTTTGAGATATCAGCCGCCATATTGAAACGTGTCATAGCTGAACCAATTTTTTTTTTAACAAAATTGTTGGCCTTGACCTTCTTATCTTTGTTACCCAATTTGGTTCTTTTGCCTTTAATAGTTGATGAATAGCGCTCTTTAGTATGTTATTTTTGCAATTTGTTAATTTTGCTGAAGTTTTCAAGGTCATGAAGCTTCAAACTGCATCAAACTCCAAACGTCGAATTATTAAGATTTTTTGAAGAGAAAATGGCAAAAATCTTGTTTTTTGCGATTTTCATGGTCATTTAAGGTCGGATGACCTTGAAAGTATTATAATTTTTGGCCGCCATCTTAAAAGATGTCGTTATATCAACCCCTTCTACACGAATGCGAACAAAACACCCGGTAACACTTGATTTTGTGACTAAAGAGCTATCAATCGCACATAGTCAAAACTCCTTCATAAAAAATCCCACGGGATACAAATTATCGACATATGCCCCTACACTAAAGAGCTGTTGGATTAGCTGTAGAATTAATAGCACCAGAACTTTTGTTTCTAGTTTAAAAGGACTACATTTTCTTTTGATAATTTGATAAAAATCAGTCAATTAGTTTTTTAGATATTAGCGTTGGTTACAGACAGACATACAGACAGACATACAGCCAGACGTCACAAGAAAAAATGTTTAGAATTGTCAGAAACGTACGTGAGAATATAAAATTTACTGGTCTGTGGGATGTTCCAACTCTTGTCGAATTTACTCGTTCACAATTTCGCATGTCTCTTTAGATAATCTAGAACTATTTAAAAAAAATAAAATAAATTCTGGGACTGCCGCCGCTTCCGATCTGGATCAAAGGGGAAGCTGCGGGGCATCTTAGGATTGCCCAAATCGCCGAGAGAGAAATCCCTATGGCAGCGATTAAAACACAAAGACCAAAAAACCCCTGGAGATTCAACAAGAGGTACAAAGTAGTCATCCCAGACAGGGAACTATGGCAGAGTGAAAACCTCTGCGAACAGTTCGAGGAGAACGCCGTGATTTGCTACACCGACGGGTCGAAACTGTCGGAGAGGCAAACCACAGGATCGGGGGTTTATGTGGAAGACCAGGAGGTTCGAAAGAGCTACCCGCTCGGAGAGCAAGCCACGGTCTTTCAGGCAGAGGTGTATGCCATAATAATGGCTGCAAGCATGGAAGAAATAAAGAACGGTAGGGAGGAGCATGTTTATATATGCTCCGACAGCCAATCAGCGCTAAAGGCACTAAAGGCGCCCAAGATCAACAACACCCTGGTGGAGGAATGTGCGGATGCACTGGAATCCTTGGGAGAGGGCAAACAAGTGACACTTATGTGGGTACCGAGACATATGGGGGTGCCGCGTAACGAGATGGCCGACGAGCTCGCCAGGATCGGGGCAAGCACCCAGTATGTAGGGCCGGAACCACTCCTATGAACAACCAAGAGATAATTGCAAAGTCGACTCAATCAATGGGCCAACGATGCCATGACGACCGCTTGGAGAGCAGGAACAGGATGCAGACAGACCAAGGACTTCGTGAAGGGCCCAGATGTAGCCAGACAAAAATGGCTTTTGGGGAGATCGCGAAAGGACGCTGGTCTGCTAACAGGTATCATAACAGGTCACAACCGACTAAGCAAGCACATGACCCGGATCGCGGTGGAGAATGACTCGACCTGGCGGGCCTGCGGGCGGGCAGAAGAGACATCTCGACACGTTATAGCGAACTGCGAGGCATACCAGAGGACGAGATATCAGGTATTCGGTTTCCCGACCCTGGATGAGGAGGACCTGCACATGCTCAAATGGGACAAAATACTGGACTTTCCAAAAGAACAGTGAAACCAAATGAGCAAACTGCCAGACTAGTGGTGCAGGCGGTGGATTAGGGGCAGGCTCGGGGTAGGGCAGAAAGGACCTAGGGAGGCCTACTTGCCAGGCTTCGCGCCGCCCCTTCTCTACTACTATTACATTTTTAAAATCTACATCGTCGTACTTCCCCAAAGGATTTATTCTAGGACAAATAATTTTTGGTTTTTTTGGTGCTTCGACAATGTCAATAATTCCAGTTGACCATCCATCCATGACCATCTATCATAGCGATTTCACTAAATACTTACAGTTTTTTTACCACAAACAAATTTCATATAAATTTTTAATAACTATTTTGAGAAAAAAACAAAAGATCAAAAGATCTTGGGTGGAAATAACGAAAATTGAAACTTGGATGAGCATCCCACAAGGAACACACAAAGGACCAAAGCGAAAAGAGAAATGATTAAACGATGTTTCGCCCTGGGTAACCAGCGTGGGCTCATCAGTGGTTTCACTGGTCACCCTCCACCATACATCATTAAACACCATCATACACTTTTATTTCCAACTTTGAATCGCTCACAAATAGGCATCGTTCCGCACTGGTACTTATCCAAGTTACCTAATACGGATTCGTCCTGGCGTGTCAATATTTCCAGTAGGATTATGCTCCTAAGGCAATTAAAACAAAAAAGAAGTTAAAAAACCTCCAAATCAGTTACTTCAACCGAAAAAAAACTAAAAAACAAAAGATCAAAATCTTGGGTGGAAATAACGAAAATTTAAACTTGGATGAACATAATCCTACTGAAAATATTTCCAACCAAAATCTTTTGATCTTATGCTTTTTAGTTTCTTTTCGGTTGAAGTAACTGATTTGGAGGTTTTTTAACTTCTTTTTTAACTATTTTGAGGTTACAATCTTTCAGTAACTATTAAATTGAAGTTTAACCCACAACCAGACCGCCGGTAACGGTTAAACCGAAGTTTGTTCGTAAACTGCACCTATAAAACGTAAAAAAGTCAACATCCGTGGTTTAAACTAAGGTTTGACGTTTAACTATGAGTTGTAAAATTGCGCCTAAATACCGCTTTATAACTGGCAACTTAAAAATGTCACAAAACATCCAGTATATGGAGGTGTGCACTATTAAGAAGTGGGGTGGGAGTCCTAAAAGCGTTTACATATACCTATTAGCCCCAGGACCCAGGACAAACTTGTAAGGAATATCTCTATAATCTAGCTGACCATGAAAATACCAAAACAAAAGATATTGGCTTAGCTCCGTCCTTTTGCACTTGCGCGAAAATTTATCTACCCGGGGGATTTCGTTTTCGGAGCCATTTTTATTTCTGTTAAAAATTAGAAAAAAGTAAGTGATAAGATGCCGCACATCAGACAACGAAGGAGGAGTGATACGAATCGGAGGTATCTAGTGGAGGTAGTCCAGAGGTTGGTAGCTTTTTTTTCTTTGGAGAGCTGCAGTAATCGAAGATAGAGAATACTCTATCTATGCATACGGCACAAACTTCTCCACATAGGCCAATCAACTCCTACCGTTTTAGTGTCCTTTTCTCGACCTTCGCCGCCATACTGACAGAAACCTAATGGATTTTCTGTCACTTTTGAGTGAGAATGGCGGCGAAGGTGGATTAAAGGACACTAAATCGGTAGGAGTTGATGGGCCTGTATGGAGAAGGTACTGCCTACGATTAAACATCAACGGGATTATGTTTCTACCTCAGTGGCAGATATTTATATTTTTTCCGAAAAAAATACAAAAAATTAAGGGTTTTTTGAGAAAAGTAAACAAATACATGACAAATACAGAATTCTTTCTGTCAAACAACAACGATCTGCTGCCTTCGTGGCTTCGAATCTTAGGCGATGACGCTGGCGCGGCGCATGTGCAGACCAGCGTTACTAAACCAAACGAGATAATAGAGAAAGAGAAAGAGAGATAAATAAGAGAGCAAGTAGAGAGCACATCTTACTTACAATTTGGTGCATGCTGAAAGCATTGAAAGAGCGATTATTTAAGCTAATAGATATATGAGCGTTTATTAATATTACATAGGCAGTAACTACGAAAGTGCTAATAGACGTACAAAATATTGTTTTCAATACCCTCATTCAAGTCAACAAAAACCTTCATCTCTCTTTTAGTGAAGCATGTAAAAAAATATGGCCTTTTTTGGAAATTTCGGCACAATAGATAATGTATTCATTTTACAAGCTTTTATTTAACTTGCATTGTATGTTACTATGTAACTATATATGATTGTTCGGGTGAAATCTTGCAACGTAATTTTGACCAACTTCCCTACATCCGATAGTTGCGGTGACAACACAAGAATATAGTGTGATGAAATTGACAGCTCCCCCCTACTCGAATGGGGTGGAGGGGGGTACATTTGAAGTACGCCCGATTTCTTTGAAGTTTGGTGTGTTGGGGCACTTGCATGAAGATGGAGATAACGAATTTCTAATCAGATTTTGAAAATTCAATTGGTCATCTTTTGCTAACCAATTTTAACTAACTTACACATCCGATTGCCTTCAAATTCGCCATGCATTTATAGTTCCGGTGACAATATAATAATATGTCATTATTAGGCACCCCTCCCCCCTATGAGGGGAGTGGAGGCGGAAAACATATAAGTTTGTCGGATTTCAATCAAAATTTGTATAAGGGGGCTTTTGGAGATAAGGAATACGAATTTTTGATCAGATTTTGAAAACTCAATATGGCGGATTCAAGATGGACGATTTTCGGTCATGTTTTGCTAACCAATTTTAACTGATTTATCCAGATCCGATTGTGTTCAAATTTGATATGCATTTATAGTTCCGTTGAAAATACAATAATATCGATTTAAATCAAAATTGGCATACAGGGGTTTTTGGAAAGGGGATTCATTTTGATCAGATTTGAAAATTTGAAAAAATTGACGCTTTAGGGTACAAATCTAAAAACTACAAAATAAATTTTTATTAAAAAAAACTTTTAAAGAACAAGCTATTATTAAATTCACTCAAAAGTAGAAAATAATTCTTTTATCTTTCTTATTCCATAATAAAAGCGATGGACGCAAACAAAAAATTTTAACTTTACGGTGACAAAGAGATAACTAAAAAAGAAGAACTAAATTCTTCTTCTATTCGAATGATAAACATAATGCTTTCATCTAAAGAAGCTGAGAACGGGTGAGATTGCCGTACTTGCCAAACCTTTGAAAATGTCCTTATGTTATAGAGTAATATAACTGTTTCTTAGGAGAATCGTCGATGTGACCGATATACCATACTAAAGTTTAAATTTTGAATTTGCGCCCATCGCTTTTATTATGGTATAACAAAGATAAAAAAATTATTTTCTATTTTTAAGTGCATTTATTAAAAGCTTGTTATTTAAAAGTTTTTTTTAATAAAAATTTATTTATTGTGTCTTTAATATAGAAAGTTTTTAAAAAACTTTAATAGTAAAGTAATAGGCAGTACGCAGAACTCAGCTATTAAAATGTTTACCTAGGACCAACGAATAATACTAATTTTATGACCATGTACACGTACAAGTCCTAACTTTAATAAATTCAGCACTATTTTTGCCAGTTCTGCACGAAGATAAACAATTACCATTGTCATCTTGCTGTCATCTCATCTGCCAGCTATAAAGTTGACATAACTAAACTTAATGCCAAACATTATGAAAGTTGACATTATTTTGACGTTTAACCTTTGTGCAGAACTGTCAAATATAATGCAAAATTTAATTTAAGTCAGGCTATGCCATTTTATATACCGATAAGTACCTATTTTTAATAGTTTCTGATATTTATGATGACATTTTTATTGGTCGTAGGTAAAGTATAATAGTACACTAACTCGCATGTTATGGTCAATACACGCTCAGATAAATTAAAACACTCGCCTGCGGCTCGTGTCTCAAACTTCATCTTCGCGTTTAATGACCATCATAATATGCTTGTTATGTAAACTACTATTATGCCTGCGTAAGTATACATTAAGAGAGGAGAGGAATAAGAGCTGTCGGGATTGACAATTGCCATAGTTTTTGCTGAATATTGAAACAAAAAAAAGTTAAAGAAAAACGCTCAAACCGAAAACATTTTTCTAAGAGTTGAATATTTTTAAAAATCACCATTAAAAAGCGGTTTAAATTTTTTTATTTTTACTATTATTTTTCAGGAACTTGGCCCACTTTTAGTCCCAGTACGACTGAAGAGCAGGCGGAACAAGTAATTGTACTAGCAGTGGAAAGTGGTATTAACGTTTTTGATCTGTCTGAAGCACATTCGGGTAATTGTTTTTTTTTTTTTAATTTCTACTTGCAAGAACAAAAACTAATTTAATCATTGATATTAAAATTAATCGTATAAGAAAAGGGTGAAAAAACGTTCGGATTAAATGTTTAAAACGGAGATAGACAATTTTTTTATAGGATTGTTTCAATATTTTATTTGGGTCACATATAAACTAAAAAATAGTAAAATTTTACAAAAAAAGATTTCTTCAATAAAATGGCAGAGTTGCATTTTTTACTAGTATATTGTGTGTTAAATTTAATACCCCTAATATTCTTGAAAAACTTTGAAAAAACTGCATAACAGACAATTGCTTTTCCCTTTGGCGTTGACTCCTCAAAAAAAATTACTTACTTTTATAAAAACTTATAAAATTATCATATGCCAAAAATAGTTAAACTAAATATTAGGAATGGGCGCTTCATCCTCTATAGAGGCGACCTCATCAAATCTCTTCATTATTTAACTGATTTTTTTCTTATGGGGATGAACAGGACATGAAACTTTCTGGAATTATTTATTTAACTGTTTTTATGAAAACCATCTAAACATTTGAGTCGGGTTTTTTCTCCCTAATAAGCGAAAACAAAACACAAATATTTTGTTGGTTTTGATAACATGGGTTAAGTAAGCAATCCTACAAATCTCTATCCTAAGTCAACATCTCATTTTCTCCTCCTCCAAAAGAAACCCTTATTATTTCGTTTTATATTCCCTTAAACCAATAATAATTACTCAATGATGATTTCAACCCATTTTTAGGTACGAGGGCGGAAGTCGACCTAGGAAAAATTTTAATTAGGAGAGGCTGGAAAAGAACCACCTATATTGTAACAACGAAAATTTACTGGAGTACTAGGTAAACAATCATTGTCTGAAAGTTGTATTTTGAAAGCTAAAACAAATTTAAGGAATAACTCTACTTTTTATATCCACATATCTGACCAAACTTTTTTAGCAATATTTTTCCACTTTTTAGCTTTTCCTACATATTTAATAAATTTTAATATTAAAATTTCTTTATTAGTTTTTTCAAAATTTTCGCCTGCGGAGCATTTTCTTTCTTGTTTATAGTGGCCTACATTTAAAATGAAAAAATCTGGTCATCCTTTATTAATCAACATATGGAGAAAACACAAACCACTACACAAACTAAAACACAGAAAAAAAGTAAAAACCTCTAGGATTATTTTCTTTGTTGTTGTGCACACTCTATTAATAACCCTTATTTTACATTTATCAAAAATAATATGTTTTCAATTTTTACTGATATAATAATACCACAGAGCTTTCATAAAAGCTTGTATAAAATTATACGTTACTATTTTTAAAATTGTTTCATACATATGAGGCTATTCTTATTAATATGTTTTTTACTAAAACATTACCTTTCTTCAAGTCTTAAACTGAGGCATTGGTTTGAATAAAACATAAAAATGACATTTTTCAAAATGTTAGTAATTAATCCTATTCTAAATCACCCTCTAATTCATTCAAATTATTTAAGTTCTAGACGGAATTAGTAAACACATCACAAAATTTTTGCTTAAAAAAACTTTTTAAAAATCCCACCCAAATCTTCAAATTTAAATCTGTAGTCGAAAGTTAAATTTCAAGTTTTTTTCACAGAAATTAAATAGAATAGTCAGTGTCACTCTCAAAACAGTGAGCCGATTAGACTGGGACTCAACTGTACAGTGTGTCTCAAACTGGGCACTTTTGGGGGGTTTAAGGTACTTGCGAGGCTTGTGGGGGTTTTTCTATCTCCCCTGGAAGTTTGGAAGTTCCTTAAACCCTCCAAAAGTGCCCAATTTGAGACACCCTGTACACTCTTGTCATATAACTATGAGATACTATAATGGTCTTGCCCTTGCACAAAAAATCCGTAGCGATAATAACTCAATCAAGTTAGCCTAGAAAAAATGCATAGCCAAAAACTCGTCTGAGCGCGAGTAGACTGCGTCAGGCCTGCGCGGTAGATTTTGCACATTCTTTTTTTTTAAGTTATTATTGTTACACATTTTGCGACACTTGGGCCATTATATAGTAGTAGTCGTATAGGGGTGACCCGTGGGCCTGGCAACTAGGCCTCTTCATGGGCCCTTTCTGCCATACCCCGTTCCTTACCCCTATGCCCCTACTTCCGCTGCAACTCTCTCTCTCCGGGCGCGAGTGCAGCTCTTCTTTCTCTATCGTGGGAAATCCCCACTTCAGCTGCGTTGATCTGGCATATGCATCGCACTCTGGTATCAAGTGCTGCGCCGATTCCTCTTCGAGCCCGCAAGCGGACACACGGGATCTCCTGTTGGTTCAGCCGATTGTGCCCAGTCAGCATCCCTGTCAGCAGTCCAATGTCCTTTCGGGTCTTGCCTAAGAGCCATTTATTTCTGGCTACATTCGGACCATCCACTGTTGTCTGCCTGGCTGACAGTTTAGAGCCATGCGTGTAACAGACCGTCGCCTCTCTGCTTAATTCCGTTCGAAATTCTTCCCTTTGCCACTTATTCCGTTCTGGTATTGTGACCTTGTACTTTTTATCGAACCTTCATGGTTTAAGCGGTGCTTTCACTGGCAGTCTTAGGAGAAGCAACTCTTTATTCGCCAGTTCCTCGACCGCCAGATGGCCTTCTCTTTTCTCCCTGCCCTTCTATAGTTCCTGGTCCCTTAATCGCAGGTGCGCCGCCATCGCCTCCTTCTTGATCCAAGTTGAAGGCGAGGGGCGACCCAAGATTGTTTCCAGGGCGTTGTCCTTATTGCGCTTATCCCTCTGCAAAAGAGCCGTTGTAGGCTCGTGAGCTTTTTTGATATGGTCAGTTTCTCTACAGCGGACCACCAGACCACTGATCCCTATTGGATCCTTCGTCTTATGATGGCCGTATATATCCAGTGTAGAATCCTCGGGCTAATGCCCCACCGGCGTGACTGCGCAGGATTTTTCCGAATGATACCTGTTTGTACACTGAAAAGACGTGGCTCGAAGTTTGGAAGGAAGGAGTGAAAAATATCATGCGCCATTAAGGATTTTCATAAAATGTCAAATTTGACGGATAGCGTAAACAGGCCAGATCCCTAGTAGAACAAAAACTAGAGATTTTTAGACCTAACTTTTTCAAAGGGTTAAAACACCACTTACTTCGTTGCCGTTGAGCTTTATTACTTCTTGTTCGATTTTTAGAAGTGATACCTCTCTGTGCAAGACAAAGACGTGTCTTTATGACAAATGTCTAACATCGAGTATATGGCGCACACATTTTTGCGTGGGTGTTAAAAATGGGAAAATTTTAAAATCATGCACAATCTTGGATTATAACGAAATGTCAATTTTGACGAAAGGTTCATAGAGACCGCTTCAAGCTACTGCGAACATAGGGCGGAAGAAGTCTAATTTGCCAGTATACGTACATGCAGAGACACCGCACGCCTATCAGTGAAGCAACCAACACTCAGGCATCCGATCGCCATTCGCTGCCGTTCGCCGCCTTTCGCCTTGTATTTAGTACGCCTCTAACCACGGTGCTGTGTGGAGTGTAGTCAATGAAACCGGAATTTGGTCAATAAATACGCAAATTTTTATAACGTAATTTTCTTATTTTTGTCACTGATAAATAAGAGCGTTTTATTGTCAACTGCTCAGATTTATCAGTGACGACGTGTTACAATGAAAATAATAAGGAGAAACAAAATAAAAGCAAGTTCTCAAAATAAAATAATACATTCTAAAAACCAAAAAGATTCTCCCAGTCAAAAAATAATTAAAGCAAATGTTCGAAAAGTCCTCCTTGCTCGGCTAGACAATATCCGAGCCTACTATAAAAACCCCTTCTAACGTTTCCAAGCATGTTAGGGGTGATAATTTGAAAAGCTTCTTCAAAAACAGATAGAAGTCATTAGGAGCAAGATCGGGAGATCGAGCTGGCCATAAAATAGTTCCCCGTGTACTTATAACCCGATTAGGAAATACATTATCAAGATATTCCCTAACAAGGCCAACATTGTGAGCGGAACAACCATCTTGTTGAAACCATGTTTCACCAAATCTTACACCTAACAACTGCCTAGCAGTTGGAATAATGTGCTGCTGCAGTAGATCCAAGTATCTAGGACCATTCAAATTGCAATTGCCGTTAATAAAAAATGGCCCAATTACGTGTTCCCCTACAATATCCCCCCCCCCCAAACATTTAGTTTATGGGGATACTGTGTTCTTACGTCAAAATACAAATGCAAATTTTCCCTCGACCAATATCGAACGTGTGTTGGGTTATGACGATTTGACCATTTGACCATCTGCACTTTTTCGGCAACTTCGTAGACATCCATTTTTAGTTTTAAAAATGTATTATTTCAATTAAGAACTTACCCATCTGTTTCTCGAGCAAGGCAGAAATAAAACAAAATAATAAAAACAAAATGAATTTCCAAAAGATAACACTGCAGCGTGCTTCGAATCCACCTCGGTCGTACGGCACGGAGAGTAAATTGGACTTGATTCCCCCTATGTTCGTAGTAGCTTGAAGCGGTCTGTATAGTCTTTCGCAGATGCTAAAATCACAAAAATCAAACTCACGATATCCAAAACTACAGACGAAAAAAAAATGTACGTTTTTTTTGGGCCCACCCTATATAGTTTCTTTTAGTTATATGTCTCTATAGTGTACCTACCTACCTACCTATCTATTGAGCTACAGAACTATGCGTAGTCTAATCTAAAAAGTTTATTTATTTTTGAGGTCGGAAGAAAAGGGTCTATCAAGGAAACACATAATAGAAAGTGTTAAAGCCAGCTTACAGAGACTGCAACTGTCCTACATTGACGTTGTTATCGTTCATAAAGCGGATCCCATGTGTCCGATGGAAGGTAATTTTTATTACTCCACGATAATCCATGATTTCTGTTAAACTAATAAAGTCGTTTTTTTTGGCGTGAGAAGATTTCGAAACGATTTAGAAAACGGTTCAAAACATTTCAAAGGATTTCAAAACCGCTTCTTGAACTGTTTCGAAAGTGCTTTAATCACGATTCCAATATGGCGGGAGTTGTCATTTGTCAAAATACGCGGGTTGGGTCGGATTATGGAGCACCTGCTATTTTTTTTGTGCCAAATTCAATTGGCAGAAGAGGTAGAATTCTTGAATCTCGAGAGAAGGAACGATCCCTCAAGAGAAGGGATCAATCCCGGGGAATGATCCCATCCCTCGAAAAAAAAGACGCTTTTCCTTGAAACCACTTCGAAATTTTAGATTGAAAAATATACATTTTACGCGCATGCTGGCCTGAAAAATGGGACCGATCCCTGGCTTTGGAATCGGGGAGTGCGAACCGCGATCACCGCTCAAGAATACGAAATGCATTCGACACGGGATCATTCGACACAAATGTATGTCGTTCTCTGCTCAAGAATTAGGACCCAGGGCAAATCGCATTCTGGAAATCCTGGCCAAACAAAAAGTGCTACAGAGCCCAATGTGCCAAATCTTAATTTTGGAATTTATTTTTTTTTTTAAATAAAATCTCGTTTCTCTAGTATTCTTCATTTGGCTATGATTTCCATAAAACGATAATTGCTATTTAGCACAATATGGCAACCACTGTTTAAGGTATCTGAAACACTAAATTTTGATTTTATTTTCTAGATGTAAAGTTCAATTTTTAAGTGAATTTCTTATTTCAAATTCACCTGGTTTGTCTACACTTTTTATTTTAACCATAAACAAAATTAAATAAAACCCAGATTATTGCTTAAGATGATAGCGGCTGGAAACTTTGTGAATAAAGTATCCTTATTTCTGAAGGTGTCACCAATCTGGCAGACATTTTCAGTGCGACTTCCCCTAAATGCACCGTAGTCACTTAATCGCGACTGGCTATCTAATCCATTCTTTTTCTCTCTTGATCCCACATAAATGAACAAAGAGGAAGCATGGATTAGCTAAACTAATCCGAATATTTTTACGGTGCATCTGGGGGATTGTCAGTGATGGATAAAATAACATTAATTTTTCAAACAAACTTTGCCATGGAAGAAGTTAAAAAACCCCCAAATCAGTTACTTCAACCGAAAATAAACTAAAAAACAAAAGATCAAAAGATCTTGGTTGGAAATAACGAAAATTCAAACTTGGATGAGCATCCCACAAGTAACACACAAAAGATCAAAGCGAAAAGAGAAATGATTCAACGATGTTTCGCACTGGGTAACCAGCGTGGGCTCATCAGTAGTTTCACTGGTCACCCTCCACTATACATCATTAAACACCATCATACACTTTGATTTCCAAGCTTGAACCACTCACAAATAGGCATCGTTCCGCACTGGTGCTTACTTATCCAAGTTACCTGATACGAATTCGTCCTGGCGTGTTAATATTTCCAGCAGGATTATGCTCCTAAGGCAACTAAAACAAAGAAGAAGTTAAAAAACCTCCAAATCAGTTACGTCAACCGAAAAGAAACTAAAAAAGATCAAAAGATCTTGGTTGGAAATAACGAAAATTCAAACTTGGATGAGCATCCCACAAGTAACACACAAAAGATCAAAGCGAAAAGAAAAATGATTCAACGATGTTTCGCCCTGGGTAACCAGCGTGGGCTCATCAGTAGTTTCACTAGTCACCCTCCACTATACATCATTAAACACCATCATACACTTTGATTTCCAAGCTTGAGCCACTCACAAATAGGCATCGTTCCGCACTGGTGCTTACTTATCCAAGTTACCTGATACGAATTCGTCCTGGCGTGTTAATATTTCCAGTAGGATTATGTTCCTAAAGCAATTAAAACAAAGAAGAAGTTAAAAAACCTCCAAATCAGTTACTTCAACCGAATGTGTGTTACTTGTGGGATGCTCATCCAAGTTTGAATTTTCGTTATTTACAACCAAGATCTTTTGATGTTTTGTTTTTTAGTAAACTTTGCCATATTGTGGTTGTGCTATGTAGTGGGGTTCCCTTCTCTTAATGGTGGGTTTGTTTATACATCAAAATAAAAAATAACCCCGGATTTATAAACCGGGGATAGGAAAAAAACAAAACGCTAACAAACTGTTTTATAGCAATAATGTTAGGTTTGGACGAGTTTGTAAATCCACCGGTGCCAACATAAATTTTAGATGGATTTTATCAGTCCAACAATAGAGTTCCTAATTTTTTCGATGGATTTCACCAATCCAACAAATGTCCACCGGCTTTGGGAGTCGGTGGAAAATCGTCGTTGGATTAAACATAACCCTACTAAACATAACTTATTCAAATCAAGATATTTTTTTATGCATTTTGAATAATACAAGGTACAGTACAGGATGCGTATTGCGTAATGGAGTGGTGAGCCTGACAGCCATAAAATTAATGCAAGACAGTTCAAGTGAAGACTGATGCTGAGCTAGACATCATACTAAATTCGATGAAAAAACGTACTTGCATTGAAAACTATGTTGAAAAAACTGTCCAGAATTACAGCATAAGTGCCTTTAAGGGCGGTTTTCAAAGTCGTTCCTCAAGGCTCCTTCCATTCTTCCTTCGCCCATAAGAATTTACATTTCTTGGGAAGGACTATGAATACGGCCCTTATAAGTCACATTTCTTAGTTTCTCGAGTCAAAACTGAGGTACGAATTTATTATTGTGTGGTTATAACTCAGCTGTTTACACCGGAACACGTTCTTTTTGTATTCGATGGAACAACGACATTTTATCACTGCTAGATGTCAGATGGATCTCAAACCCATCTGTTAATCGAATGTTGGCACCGATGTTCCACCGCTGTCAAGAAAATGTTGAATTTACAAACTTGCCCTTTTCTAAATCTGTCACTGGGAAGTGTATTTTGGCGATAGCAAGAACCGATGACATTGTGTTTGAACCGGTGACGTCACATTTCGAAATCACCCAAGCACCGTGTTCTACGTTAAAAAACGACTTAAGGGGAAAGGATTCTAAATAATACATCAAATTAAAATTTTTATTAATTTGATGGGACGGTTTTTTATTAAGTAAACAAACAAAGCACATTTTTTACTGTCATAAGACCCATTTGCTTTACAAAAAAAAAATCATGCCTATGCTATTTTACTCATGTTTTACTCTATGTTAAGAAAAATATTCCACGTTTCTACGAGAGAACCTTCATCCCTAGAGGAATAATTTTACACGCCATCTATCTCAATAAACTCCACATAAACAATACCTATGTGAGAAATAATGACAACTCTCTTACCATATTTTATACATATCAAGGAGAATATTATTATTGTTGTAGACTACGTAAGTATGCATCATTTGTCTTTTCATTTTAGATAAAGATGCAGTGGTGTACGCATAAATTGTTCTTGAGGGGGGGGGCTTGAGTAACAGAATAGTCGCAGACTACCATTTTATTGGTGATTGTTAGGGAAAATTCAACTTTTTTAAGTCGATTATCAGTGGCTCTAGGGGGGGGAGGGGGACTTGAGTCCCTGCCTATAAGGCCTCCTCTGCCTATAACGGTTTATAAGAACTATTTATTTATATTTAGCTCCTTAAAAACTTCTTTTATAAATTTCTACAAGGCCTTTCTGTAACTTTATTTATTAACTTTCATCTAAAAGGCTCGGTTTGACGTCTACACACCGACTACATATTTCTTCACATTAGGGTACATCAACAAAAGCTAAGTGCAGTGTAGCAACTGAATAATAACCTGAAGTTTTTCTAAAATTTAATGTTTATTTTATTTATAAAAAACTTAATGAAACTAAGGAAAATATGTCGTATTTATACTATACCCAGGAATTTACTTGGGGGAGGGGGGGTTGGGGATAAATAATATCTTAATAATTAGAAAACTTTACATTTATTTGTAGAAAAAATTACAATAAAATATCTAGACGATTTCGTTTTGATGCAAGATTGTTTAGTACAGTTTCGTTAAGTTTATAAAGGGGGTTCCTATAAAAAACCCGAAACCAAGTTTGGCAGAAACATAATTTGTCAGAATTTAAAAGAAAAGAAAAGTTAGTCCGGAAAAAATTATATTATAAAATATCATAAGTTTATTTGAGCATAGATTATGAAAACTTGATGTGTGTTTTATCTGTTATTTGCTATGATCTTTTATGAGGTTTTGTTGGCCATTTACTTCTAGATAGTATCCCTCTACTCTCTACGCTATATGAGAAACACCTGTGCAAAATTTTGCGCTGTGCTTCTGGATACACAGGCTTAGGCTCTGCGTTGTCTGTCAGTTACTTTATTTATACGCGCTTTCATATAAGGAAGGTTTAAACATTTTGTCATTAAACACAAACAAAACCGCTTGGAGGGCTAAATCGATTATATCGCAAAGCGATTTAAGCAAGCGTTTTATCACTTTAAAATTGATTTTTGATATTACCACTTTAAACACGTTGAACTCTGGTTTTACCGAAAAATCTGTTGTCAACTTAGTTATTATATTAATAAGGTGCAGGCAACGATGTGGCACTGCGTCGAGTGGTTGGCCGCACCTGGGGTTTGAGCCCCAGAAACCTCCACTGGATGTACACGGCAGTACTAAGACCAAGGATCCAGTACGGATCCATAGTCTGGCGGCCAGCAGTGGAGAAGGTCACTACTACCCTCAAGCTTAGGAGCCTACAGGGAACCATATGCAGAGGGATAACCGGCGCTATGAGGACGGCACCTATACAGGCACTCGAAACCATTCTGGGATTGCCGCCGCTTCCGATCTGGATCAGAAAAGAAGCGATGGCGACCCACCTCCGGCTAAGAGATACAGGTCAATGGAGAGGAAGAGGGGAAGCTGCGGGGCATCTTAGGATTGCCCAAATCGCTGAGAGAGAAATTCCAATGGCATCGATCAAAACACAAAGACCAAAAAACCCCTGGAGATTCAACAAGAGGTACAAAGTAGTCATCCCAGACAGGGAACTATGGCAGAGTGAAAACCTCCGCGAACAGTTGGAGGAGAACGCCGTGATTTGCTACACCGACGGGTCCAAACTGTCGGAGAGGCAAACCACAGGATCGGGGGTTTATGTGGAAGACCAGGAGGTTCGAAAGAGCTACCCGCTCGGAGAGCAAGCCACGGTCTTTCAGGCAGAGGTGTATGCCATAATAATGGCTGCGGTAGGGAGGAGTATGTTTATATATGCCAATCAGCCCTAAAGGCACTAAGGGCGCCCAAGATCAACAACACCCGGTGGAGGAATGTGCGGATGCACTAGAATCCTTGGGAGAGGCCAAACAAGTAACACTTATGTGGGAACCGGGACATATGGGGGTGCCGGGTAACGAGATGGCCGACGAGCTCGCCAGGATCGGAGCAAGCACCCAGTATGTAGGGCCGGAACCACTCCTAGGACTCAATAAATGGGCCAACGATGCCATGACGACCGCTTGGAGAGGAGGAACAGGATACAGACAGACCAAGGACTTCGTGAAGGGCCCGGATCTAGCCAGACAAAAATGGCTTCTGGGGAGATCGCGAAGGGACGCTGGTCTGCTGACAGGTATCATAACAGGTCACAACCGACTAAGGAAGCACATGACCCGGATCGCGGTGGAAAATGACTCGACATGCCGGGCCTGCGGGCGGGCAGAAGAGACATCTCGACACGTTATAGCGAACTGCGAGGCATACCAGAGGACGAGATACCAGGTATTCGGTTTCCCGACCCTGTATGAGGAGGACCTGCACACGCTCAAATGGGACAAAATACTGGACTTTGCAAAAAGAACAGTGAAACCAGATGAGCAGACTGCCAGACCAGTGGTGCAGGCGGTGGATTAGGGTCAGGCTCGGGGTAGGGCAGAAAGGGCCCAGGGAGGCCTACTTGCCAGGCTTCGCGCCGCCCCTTCTCTACTACTACTAGTTATTATATTTGTTTTCTTTTTAAACTGACATTTAATGATATTTAATGAAGGATAATGTATGAACCCTCGGAGTAAGCGATTTTATCTAAAACGGTCCTTATATAAAAGCGGTTTTAGGCGCGTATAAACGTATTAATTGTTAATTCTCTATCTACGGTGGTAGACTTTTATTAGGTAGAAGATGGATTTTTTTCAGCTCTGTTTTCATAATTTCAGAGGTAGTTCGAGCCATGAACTACGTCATCAACCAGGGCTGGGTAATGTACTGGGGTACCGCTAGGTGGTCCCCTGTGGAAATTATGGAAGCCTACACAAACTGCCGGCAGTTCAACTGCATCACGCCCATCGTGGAACAGTCGGAGTACCATTTGTTTTGCAGAGAGAAAACCGAGCTCTATATGCCCGAGCTTTATAATAAAATCGGAGTTGGTAAGTATCATGCATATATACAAAGTGGTCCAAAAGTCCAAAAGACGCAAAGAAGTAAAATTTCACATACCTTCCTATGGTTTACAAAAAAGCGAAGCTAGGAAGGTGACGTTGTTTTTTTTTAATGAGATACCCTCAAGGATATCCTGTATTTTTTGACAAATTTTTGATAGAACCGCTGCTTCTTCTGTTTCCAAAAGTAAAACATATACAGCCTCTATTCAAATTTACCAAAATATACAAGAAATCTCTTTAAAAAAAGTACCTAACGTTGCCGCCCTAGCTCCGCTTTCTTAATGACTCGCATCCAAGTATGTGAATCTTTAACACTCTGTATCTTTTGGTTATGGAGATATTGGGGGCCTCTAAGACTTTTGGAATAGACATCCTGTGGGTACAGCTTTATAATTGATACTTACCTGATGTCACAAGGAATAGGTACAATCACTTGGTGCCTTTATTTTGTAGGATAAAATTCAGAAAATTTGGAACTATGCAGAACTAAATAAGCCTCACACTAATAACTTCTTTCGAAGGCCATCGATTCAAATATTTCGAATTTTAGGCCTTAGAAAGAAATTTTAGCTTATTCGGCACAAAATCGAAAAAATGTTTATTTGACTCCAAAAAGTATGGATATCACATGACATGTTTTGAATAACACTTCGACATTTCCTGAGCTAAGATCACTGACCGAAAAAACTACTCTTAACTCCTAAATGCATCGTAGGCACTTACTCGCGATAGGCTAACTAATCCATTATTTTTCTCTGTTGATCCCATATAAATGAACAAAGAGGGAGCATGGATCTAATCCGAATATTTTTACTGTGGATTTGGGTGTACGTCATATGGTCTTCCATGGTGGCATAGAGTTTTCAATCAATTAGCTCTCGATCTCAGGACGCCATGTTGAAAATTCTCGAGCGCAGATTGGTTGAAACCTCTATTCCACCGCAGTGCACGAGGCGCAGCGTTTATTTGTGATCAGCTTTAGTGAATGCATGCTGTGTAAATTAAAAATTGAATTCTTATCCTCATTTAAAACTCTTTAAGGGATGTTTAAGAAAATGCCATTTTAAAACGAGTTGATCTTTAAATCAAAAAGCAGATAAAATGCTTTTACCTACGACCAATGAATAATACTAATTTTACGACCATCTCAACATGATTTTAATGGCTTATTTACGGTCCTAGGATAATAATAAAGCTTAGAGTAAACCACAAGATGGCGTGACAAGCGATGAAACTTTATTTTATAAGAGCTCTAATTGACGCAAAAAATTTATTAAACATAAATAAATCCAATATAGTTTTAGTACGTCACCTAAAATAAGTCCGGTTAAATTGACATATTACGGATTTTTAAGAAAAAAAACATATATTGAAAGTCCCTTAATAACCTTATTTGTTTTTACGTTTTAGATACAACGTCATTGAAACTTCAGATTATGAAGGTTGTTGACTTATGGTAAAGCCATGATTTTTAAGATGTCCTTAAATACACTTACAGTAGGACACGTTTTTTGGTAAATTTGAAGACTGTAAAGAACTTTGATTGAAATAAATTAATACCACCTTATGGCAAATGGCAAAATAAAAATCATATGCACTACACCATTCAGGATGACAGACAGATGATATAACAGAAATTTTTATTAAACAATTGCCTTAAATTATTTTCATCTTTCTCTAAAATACTTTTTTATAGCATGCTGTCTCTTTCCAACAACCTTAAATATTTTGCACGTCACTAAATTATCTCTCCATCTACCTCTAAAATTCTGCCCTCTCTCTCTAAATATTTTTTATTTTAACAGAGAAAAAAATGCGCTAAAAAAACAGTCAAAACTTGAAAAATATGAGTGTTTTATTCTAGAAATCGAAAGTTTTGAAAGAAAGCTTTGAAATGTGAGCAAAATCGTGGCATAAAAGCGTGAAATACATAGTAAAAATTGCTTAAACAAAAACATTACCCCTTTATTATTAAATTATGCTAAAATATTTTAAGCCTTAAATCACCATCATAGCTTGACTATTAGAAGGCACATTTACACAGAGCGAATAGGTTCGTCCAAAAATTTTTTCTTTTTTGACGAACGTTTGCCCGAACACTCGAACATTTGCAGCGAGCATTTGCCAAAAATATATTTTTGAAAGTGGGAATAGATAATATTTTTGGTTTTACATCACTGACCTCAATTCTTGAAATTAAATTGGAACAATAAAAATAATTTATTTTATTTTTCGATTAAATAGTAAACGCCGATGGAAAGCGAAAAATTATTAAAATCAATGAATAGCGAGCTTTCCCTCAAAAAAGGTAATGATAACCGTAGATCCGGATTTCGCACTTATGGTGCTCATCAGTACGGTGCTAGGAATTAAGAGATGAAAAGATGATGAAAAAATGTGACACAGGATTCATGTAAAAGACAACCATCCGTTAAATTGCAGAATCGGCAGATGTACCTTCAAATTGAAGGAAAATTAAGCGTCTCTACGGAGACAGATATAATTATCTTTACAGATATTGTAAGCTCTGGAGTTGATAAGATCCGGATTTCGCACTTGTGGTGCTCATCAGTACGAATCGGGAGGGAAAGCTCGCTATTCATTGATTTTGTTATTTATTCACCCTCGCTAAATCCCTTTTTCGAAAAATTATTGTTTGCTGGGTGGTAGGTTGTGAAGTTGGTAGATATCTATTAAATAAGTTTGCCTTGTATAGTCTCTGGCTCCTCCCGGGACGGTCCAACCAAGTAGGTACCTATGCTTTGGATTATATTTTTAAAATAAATTTCGATAAATGTAATTCAGAATACCGGATTTGATCATCAAATGCATCAAATCGTTTTGCCGTCGGAGAGCGGCTTATGAAAAATCTGGTTAAAAATTAAAATATGAAGCTCACGGCTCACCCTCTTTCACTCATCTACGGTCTTTACTTTCTCCTTACCATAAGCACCGTAGTAAGTACGATTTGTGCCCACTTCGGCCAGGATCAACTGGGCCCAGCCCACAGGTAAAAAAAGCTTTGACAACTGGGATCGGTCGAAGAAAAATTAGTCGGGGAGCTAGGTGAAGTTCACGGTTACAAAACTATTCTATAAATGGGACTCACCACCGAACCCCATCAAACCCCACCACCAAGCTCCAAAACCAAAACTCATCAAACCCCACCACCAAACCCCATCACCAAACCCCACCACCAAACCCCCAAAAAATGAAATAAAATAATCCTCAATACTCAATTCCAAATATTTCTTGCAGCAAATTTTGTTTGAACACCACGAACCATTTTACCCGAATCCCGAACCTTTTGCACGAATCTTTAAATAAATAATTCGCGCAAAAGGTTGGGGCCTCAGATTAATAAAAAAAATGAGATATAACAGTAAACAATATTACCCCGATCAACCAGCCACAATGTTTATTTCCCAAAAAATACATGGTTGCCAATTTACCGCGGAGTTTTCCTAGAAACAAAACAATTCATAAACTTCTTGAAGCTCTTTTGATAATATTATTGATTATTTGACATATTTTTATATAGGATAATTTTTCTTATGCTAATAACTTAATTCTTAGTCCTAATTTTTAGTCTCAATAATTAACTTTTTTTAATTTTTAATAAGTAGAATTTCGAGATTTATAAAAAAGAACACAAGCCGGCAACGTTTTTTCGACGAGCCGCGAATAAATGCCGACATGTTTGGTTGCAGCTGACGGCGTTGTTGTTAACGGGGGTTTGTGTTGTTCGGTGATTTTTGAATTTTATTGTGACTATTTGTGAAAAAAGAACTGTATCAAGCTATTTTGAGGACCAACAAAATGGTTTACCATTGCCTGGTATGCAATAAAAGCGGATATTCCAGCCCAGAACTAATATTTCGGAGGTAAGAAAGATCCTGTCATTTTACGTTAGTCATGGGCGTAGTATGAGGTAAAAAACTGCGTAAAAAGCTTATGATTATACTATTAATATCAAAAATCTAAGACTAGTACTAATCTTTTTTAAGAAACAAAAGTACCAGATAATTTTGCTCCTTTTGCAGCATGTAAAATATTTATTTATTATAATTTATACATAACAAGAGAAGACAATAAGACCAAGTGCTGATAGTCAGGTACTGGGGCAGGTATTTTTTGTATTTTAATGGGTACCTGGGTACTTTCTATAATGTGAATAAAACCGTTTTGGAGACATTTACTCTGAGCCAATCTTATTTTTATTTTCATTAATATTTATTATTTATTTTTTTGCCTTTTGACTCCTGTTTCCTGAAAAACTACTAGTAATTTTTTACCTCTTCCTTAAATTTTCCTTGTGTTCTGTATTCAGAAATGAACATGCAGCCAATGTGTAAAGAATAAAATTTGTTGGCCTTAAAATTTTCATAATTAACATCACAAAAAGTTCTCTTAATTTGATAAATAAAGTTTATATTCCACTAAAGAAAACTAAAAGAGACATTATTATCATAGTGAAAAAAACGCTTAATAAGCCGTTTATTAGCGTGTTTTTTTTTGGACAAAAACGTTATAAAACGGGTTATTAACCGTTTTTTTTGATATGAAAATATTTTTTTTTACTTTTGTTTTGTGGGATACTGCACAATTAAAAAAAATATATAACAGCCATCTTGAATAATTGACCTAAAAATCATTTCAAGTGCCCTTTGGTAAACTTTTGATCTGTTCGTAAATACCTACCTTCCTCAAACTAAACTTTATCCTTGAATAAATCTATTTTTTGTGGTTATGCAAGTTCTGGCAGTTAATTCTTTTGAATAAGAAAATCCGACCAACCCTACCTTATATCTCGTTTTCACATTTATATACTTAAATTAAAATTAACGCCGCCACTGGTAATGGGAAAAGCAATTTTTGACAGTGTTGCCGTTTTATTGCTCTATCTCTTTTCTGTTCATATAATCGTCCAGAAGGGTGTTGGATTGTAAACATTAGAGGATTTCAATAAGGAATGTTTGGTCTCTCTTTAGTTATTAGTCTGAGGTTGGGGCCAAAAGATTCGGGGTTCGAGTAAAAAGTTTCGTGGTGTTCGGACAAAATTTGCTGAAAGAAATATTTGGAATAAAATAAAAATTTGAAAAATTATTTACCGTAAATCATTGAACTGAATTGTAATATAAAAATTAAATTTTAAAACCTGTCCGACGGAAAAACGATTTGACGCACTTGATAAAAAATAATGAGGACTACTTTATTTCATTTTGTGGGGTTTTGGTGGTGGGGTTTGGTGATGGGGTTTGGTGATGGGGTTTGGTGATAGGGTTTGGTGGTGGGGTTTGATCAGTTTACACTTATTAATTAAGGAAAACCAAAAAAGTGATAAAGCATAGCAACAATTAGGGACAAACAACTATTTAATCGAAAAATAAAATAAAATAATTTTGGTGTTTCAATTTAATTTCAAGAATTAAGGTCAGTGATGTGAGACCAAAAATATTATCTATTCCCACTTTTAAAAATATATTTCCAAAAAAATCCTGCGAAAATTTGCCCGAATGTTCATGGCAAATGTTAGCTGCGAATGTTCGTTGCAAATATTCGCCTGTGTAAATGCTACTAAAGTGTGTTCGCGTTTGATATTTTTATGATGACATTTTCATTGGTCGTAGTATAAAGTAAGTAACTGTCGTAGGTAAAGTATAGTACGCTAACTAACATTTTATGGTCATTACACGCTCAGATAAATTAAGATACTCAAACTTATCTTCGCGATTATTGACCATCATAACATTTTTTAATTGCCATTTTAAACATTATTTTGAACTTATGTCTAAAAAGTAAAGTATTTCTGCCTTTTTTATTGGTAGTAAAACAGCCGCAGCGTCCTGGAATTGCATCAACTATCTGGCATATTTCCAAATTTAAATTTAATAACAGGCACGGGGCAATAATTGATGTGTAACTCGAGATAGCGACACCCCGTCCCGTTGTTGCAAAAAAAGCATTGCGTCTAATTGAAAATGTTATTTTAGATTAAAATATAATCAAATAAATAAATTCATTGAATGCACACAAAAGTAATTTAGATTACTGACGTAACTGTAATTAAAAAGTACAAAGCTTAAAGGGGCTAACTGGCATTTTGGCGAAAAATTCCCGTAAAAGTATTTAAATATTATATTTACAGTGGCGTAGCCAGGTTTCTTATTTAATAAATTTTTTTAAAAATTAAGCCGGTGCCTACTGCTTGAGCTCTTGAACTGTAGGGAGGGGAGAGGGGCAGTTTAATAGGTGTTGAGTTAGTGTATACGAAACAAAAATACTTATTTTTAAAACCAAATCTAATCTGATTTGCAGATTTGTTTTAAAACTGATCCCTATAGCGTCGCAGGCAAAAATATTGAAAAAATTACATTAAACAAAAAATTCTTTTAAAATTTTGATCTCTTAGGTTTTTTTGTAAAATATTTAAAGTATTGGATTAGATTCCAAAAAGGGGTGGGTTGCGGTGGTATATATAGATTTGTTGCCAAATCATAAATGCGCCGCAGATGAAAATTTTAAGAAAAATTATACTAAGAATGCCATTTATTACACGTTTTGAATGCTGGTGATAAAAATTCCGTAGAATTAAACTCAAATTATTGTTAAAATTAATGACGTCATAGAACCGCTGGTAAAATTTTTCAAATTTAAGATATCACACCAAACACACGTCACAAACTGGAGTAAAGGGTCAAAAAAGTGGGGGAGCTACAACTCTTCCTGGGGTCCTTGTTTTTAATCCCCAAACCCTCCCCCCCCTGGCTACAACGCTGCAAAACAGAACAATGATTTATGGCGTAGAGGGCAAGAAGTAAGGGAATAAATCAGCAAAAAGTTTTTTCTCGACAGGGATTCAAACCCGAAGTTTTTAGAACACTAGTCGAACGCTCTATCGAGGGTCGGGCTTATGATCTGTTATTCGGAAATCCTTTCCGCTAATTTATTTTTTAGTTTAGTGTGTTGATTTTTGAAGCAATTTAAATTACTTACGTAACTTATATTAAAGAGAACAAAGTTAAAAGAGGGTAACTGGCATTTAGGCAAAACATGTAAAAGTCTCCGTAAAAGTATTCAAATATTATATTTCAAGAACAGGACAATGATTTATGGCGTAGAGGGCAAGAAGAAAGGGAATAAATCACAAAAAGTTTTTTTTAGAAAGTGGTTCGAACCCGAAACTTCTAGAATACTATAATCCAACGCTCTATCGAGGGTCAGGATTTTGACCGGTATTCGGAAATCCTATTGTTTAGTTTAGTGGGTTGATTTTTTAAGCAATTTAAATGACTTAAGAGTGAATTTGAATCCTAAAAATAGTTCATTTAGTTAAACAGATAAACCGCACATCAAAAACTAACAAAATTTTTGCACAACGGAGATTTCTGGTATCCCCCACAGACCATTCGCGTGGTTTTTTTTTTTAAACCGATAAGGAAAATGATATTAAAGACAACAAAGCTTAAAGATATCCCAAGCAACAATATTAAGTCGCGCCTACGTTAAACTATCTGACTCTAACGTTGGTACCCAACTGGAGTACGACGTATATGGTCAAATATTTTCGGGTCTTTCCGACGTCGCAACACGCATTACCATCGTTAGGGAGTCGTTCGACTGAAATTGTCGGGCCGTAGGCCAACCCGAAGTAGAAAAACCGACTATGCCATGGAGCATGCGCGTAAATAATTGGCATTCTGACAGTTCTCTCAGGGTGCCGGTCGGAGAAGGTACATTTCTTGCGACTTATTTTAGAATAAAGGTTGTAGTGGTATTTGATTTGTGACTTAAAAAAATGGAAGGATGATGAACAATAAAATGTGATGATGGCCGGTTAAATTATGTAAACAGTGCGGGTATTGGACATGGTGGACCCAATATTTACAAACGCAGGGAAGTTCTCTGACAGAAATAGGGGTAGTACATGGAATTTTTTTAAGGGGCCTTCAAAATACGTTAGTTTAACCGATTGTTTTATTTTTTTTACGAAAAAAAAAATCTTTAAAGTTTTGAATTTTTAGTCTGTAATTAAACAATAAACCATAAAGATATGAAAAAAGTTTAAAAAAAAATGTCAAAATCACAACATTTATTGCTTTTTCTTAAATTTTGCTTTAAAAAAATTGTACGTCAGAATAATCCAAGATGGCGTTCCTGTTTCAGCATTGTAAAAATTATGTTAAATATTTTGCGCTTTCACCATTTTGCCCGAGTTAACATCTAAATCTGTGAAATTACAGTTTGCTTCTTGTTTTCTTTCCTATTACAGATTCCTTTTTTTATCAATGTCGTTGGTCAAAAGCCTGTGGTGGTCAGAAAAACAGACTGATCGTGGGTGATTTTGAGCATGATGCTCCAGCTACAACGGCTGACGGAACTGTTTTCAATTAATAAAAATACATAAAAACAACTTGAAACTTAGATTTTAGTAACAAAAACACAGCAAAAAATACCTAACCTAGAATTCTTCAAGAAGCGTCAAAGTAAGTACATAGTTGAAGGTAATATCAAACTCTTCCCAACATGTGAGAGATGTCGATAGATTACGGAAAGGTTACGTTAGGATTTTAAGACCTATTATGTTGTTGGGCATACGTTGCCTTCATTTCTATCAGACCTAAGTGGGTAATTTGGCGACGTCTACCGAACGTCGCCAAACGAACGATGGAAGACTATTGATTTTGTACAACTTTGCGACGACCCCACGATGTTGTGGCGTCGTCGCTGAGCGACTGTACACTACCTGATCACTTTCTGGAGATCAGAAGACGTTGGAAGGTTTCCAGATTTGGTAGGAAGTCATGCAAATGTTGCTTGGGATTAACTTTGGGCGAAAAATGTAAAAGTATCCGTAAAAGTATTTAAATAGTATATTTAAAAAATATAAAAATTATTTATGGCGTAGAGTACAAAATGTAAGGGAATAAATCAGAAAAAAGTTTTTTCTCGACTCCTCTAGAATGCTAGTCCAACGCTCTAACCAACTTTGATATCGAGGGTCGTGTATCTGACGGGCTATTCAGAAATCCTTTCCGCTAATTTATTTTTTAGTTTAGTTGGTTGATTTTTAAAGTATTCGTCGGCCTGAAAGAGCATTTCTTCCCCCCCCCCCAGACTTGAAGAGACGATTATTAGGTAGTTGTATTAAATTTATATTTATTTATCAACCAACGATATTTAGACGACGAATTTCAACTAACAATTTCCGCTAATTTATTTTTAGTCCACCATACCAATATGCTATAGATAACTATTAAAATCGTGAAACTTTGACTTATGAGTTACTCAGGTTCCAAAATACTTTAATCGACGAAAAAAAAAGTTGTCTGTCGGTCTGTTGTCGGTCTGTATACACGATAACTCAAGAACGCCTTAATCGATTTTAACGAAATTTGGTTCAAAAATCCTCTATCGGCTGACCATGAACTGATTAACTTTTGAGTAGGGTGGTGGGGGTTGAAGGGGGGAAAAGAGGGATAAAATATTTTAAAAAAATTATAACTTTGGAACAAAAGCAAGTAGCGATATACGGTTTTCAGATTTAAGTTTCCATGAATATGGACTACAAATTTTGTTATAAATTCCAAATTCGTGGGAGCTTTAGTTTCCGAGTTATTTGAAAAAAACGTTAAAATATATTTTTAAAAAAATCATAACTTTAGAAGTAATGATATGCGGTTTTCAGATTTTGATTTTCGTAAATGTTACTCAAAAATTTTGTTATAAGTTTCAAATCTTTTAAAGCTACAGTTTTCGAGATATTTTCATTTTCTTTCAACATAAAATAATTGATTGTATGGTGGACTATCCGTGCTTTCTAGCACCAATTTTTAGTACACCACACCAATATTATATAGGGGACTATTAAAATCGTGAAATTTTGACTTTTCTTAATTTTATCAAAAATGAGTTACTAAGGTTCCAAAACACCTTAATCGATGAAAAAAAAGTTGTCTGTGTATGGTGTAGAGGGCGAAAAGTAAGGAAATAAATTGGAAATAAGTTTTTCCTTGTTCGTGGTTCGCAGCCGTATCCTCTAGAATTCTAGCTCTAGTCCGAAAAATAAAATAAAAATACTTTTATTTTAAATTATATTTAAATAAGTTTTTGACCAACCTAGTCTCGCTAAATAAACTACAACTAAAAAACGCATTAGGAGAGTAATTTTTGTCCGAAATTCGTTTTAACCATAAATTAATTTTATTTTTTTTATAGGTTTGATGGCCTGGTCCCCAATCTCCATGGGTTTGTCCCAAGGTAAAGATGACAGCAGCGTTCAATTATTTTCCAGAGCCAGCTTTAAGAATAAATACAGTTCGTTCTCGTGGACCGAGGACGAAACGGGAGCAATGAATAAAGATGTAAGCCTAAAAACTTTTAATCAGTAGCTTGGTCAAATATCGGCAAAAATCTAATGGCATTTTCAACTTGTAGGAACTAGTTTTGCACCGATTAGTTGTTCATGCATCTATGTTTATTTTGAATAAAGTTATTTTAAGTTCAGAAAACAACCAATAGAACACTCAGCACGCACAAAATATATCCTTTTACTTTTTTACTTTTGTATATTAATTAGTTTTTATAGTATGGATTGTTAAACGCCATCACACACAGACTTCCATAAGATCACATGCTTGCTTTATGGGGATATCTTTGAATCGAGGTCAACTGCTTAAAAATTATCCCGCACGCCCCATAAGACATCAGCTAGCAAACCAATTAACACTTCTCAACCACGCTAATCAAAAATACATTAATTTTATGAAACCTCATTTCTTCTCTTCTTTAAGTGCCATGCTCTCTTCGTAGTACTAACACCATACCATTGTCTAATTTTTTAAGCCATGATATCCGTCCGAGTCGTACCTCTTCTGCCTTCAATTTTGCCTTCTATTATCAATTTTAAAAGTTTATATTTGTCATTTCTCAAAATATGGCCAAAATATTCAAGTTTTCGTTTTTTTCTAAGCAAAACCTCCACATTAGTTACCCTGTCCATCCAAGATATCCTTAGTATTCTACGATAACACCATATCTCGAATGCCTCTAACTTTTTGCACATGGCCTCAGTCAGTGTCCGTGCTTCCATGCCATAATATATGATGCTAAAAACATAACACCGAAGCACACGAATTCGGAGAGTGATATTAAGTTGGCAACTACACAACACTGATTTCATTTTGATAAAAGACGATCTGGCCTGTTCAATTCTTGCACGAATTTCTTGCATGTTGTCCCAGTTCTCATTGAGGAGGCAACCCAAGTATTTATATGGATCCAGGCTTTCAACTTGTTGCCCATTTACTTCATGCCTTGGACATGACCATCCATTTTGTTTTCCCAACATTTAAGTTAAGCCCGAATTGCGAACTTTGGGCAGCAATTTGATTCAACAACTCTTGCATTACTTCCAACGCGTCTGCCTATTATGACAGTGTCGTCGGCATATTGTAGTTTGTTGATTTTAATGCCGTTTATGGTCAAACCCTCTTCGCAGCTATAAGGTGCATTCTCTATTATTTTGTTACATTAGATATTAAACAACAGCGGAGACAATATACAACCCTGGTGTACACCTCTTCTTATTTGGACCTCTTCGGACAGTTGGCTATAAACCTTTATTTGAGCAGTCTGGTTCCAGTATAGATTAGCGATTATCTTTAGATCTCGGTCATCTAGACTAACTTCTTTTAGCGATTCTATGAGCTTTTCGTGTTGGACTCGATCAAACGCTTTCTCATAATCTATGAAACAGGCATATACCGGCACCGGCACATCCCTAGATCGCTAAACTAAGACTTAAATTTTAAACAGGGCCTCTCTTGTCACGAACCCAACACGAAATCTAAACTGCGTGTCGCCCATAAAGGATTCGCATTTTCCATAAATTCTTTTATGGATAATCTTTAGAAATATTTGTAACATATGGCTCATTAGGCTGATTAGACGGTAATCACTACACTTCTTTGCTGAATGTTTTTTAGGCAGTGTAACAAAGCTTGATTTTAGCCAGTCATTAGGGATTTTACCGCTGCGATAAATCATGTTAAAAAGTTTGACCAGCGGATTTAACGAATCTTCGTTTTTTATTAGCTTTTTATAAATAAAAGAGAACGTTGAAAGAACCGTCTTGCCCTACCGATTTTCTGTTTTTAGCTAAAGATATTGCGTATTGTACTTCCTCTGGTTATATTATATCTATGCCTTGGTTTCAGAATTCTTCTGGCTGTTCGGATCGGTTATCAGTAAAGAGATCTTCTATGTAGCTAAAACATTCTTTTACTTTTTTTTTGGTATCTATGGTTTTGCCCTGATTGTTCACAAGGATTCCAGCTTGTCTTTTATTAAATAATCCTGCTGCTTCTTTTATGCGTTTGTGTAAATTGAAAGTGTCCTTCAGCTGTGTTATCCAGTCTTGTTTTGCTGACCTCATTTACTAAAACACAAAAAATTAAAAATCTTTACCAACCCGGTGATTGTATGGACCACCTACAGAAGGCATATCAGACGACTAGAAAAATATCATCAAAGTTGTTTAAGACAAATATTGAGAATCAAATGGCAAGACCGACAAACAAACATAAGTGTTTTAGAAGAAGCCAGAATAACTAGTATAGAAGCCCTAATCTTCAAGCACCAGCTTCGTTGGACTGATCACATTATCCGCATCCCCTTAACACGTCTCCCAAAGCAGATATTTTATGGACAACTGAAGGAGGGAAAGAGAAATCAAGGAGGTCAACAAAAAAGGTACAAGGACGTTCTTAAAGGCAATATAATGAAGAGTCACATCGATATAAACAACTTCGAGACCACGACAAACGATAGGGCTTCATGGCGCCGAAACTTTTGAAGAGCAACGACGTAGACTAGAGACGGAAAAGAGAGAAAGTAGAAAGAAGCGAAAAAATGGAAGAATGGATGACCAACAACACCAGGCTGCTGCCGGAGACTGGGTGTGCCAGGACTGTGGAAGGGTGTGCGGCTCGAGAATTGGCTTACATAGCCATCAAAAAACGCACAACAGATAGCGACAATACAGAATAGAGGAAAGTCATACTAGGTATCGAGTGAGCCTATGATGATATTTCGTTCAAAATAAATAAAAGTCAAAAAAAGTTTCTGGATTGTTTTATCTATAGTATGCCTCGACAGCACGAGCATAAACAGCTCATGCCAATAGTGCAGAAGCAATGGAGTGTTTCCGTAAATTTAATAACGCGTCGGATAAATAAATATACTAATGCTGCCACTTTTTGTAAGTTAAACAGAAAACCTGATAAAAACCAGAAAAGTTTTCCAAAAACTCTTATGTTGAACACTAAAAACCAAATTAGTTCTGACCGGTGCAAAACTGGTTCCTATAGGTTGAAAACGCCAAAAACTAAGTCGAGGGCGCCACTTTTACTTCGCTTTTTAATGTTTTGCATGGCCGCTTCAGTTTCACGAATTTAGTCGTTGCCTATCTGGGCGGGCCTCCTTCTTCACGTGGCTTCCGAACAACGGTCCTCGATTTACCTCTTTAAGTGAGGTTATGTATTGTAAGATGCCCGCTGTTCTCCGTCTTCAAGCTCGGATGAAACAGGGCGCACCCCGAGACCGTCCCGAATGTCATCTCGAACGCAACAGATCGTGCCCCGAACGGAAAAGTGGACTTCCTGACGCTTGGGGGTTCTACGCGAACGCACCCTTTGAGAGTCAGTCAGTGATGCCAACTAATTATTTGAAAAGAAAATAGATATCTATTAGCTGAATATCTGCATCTTTTAGCCAGTGATGCCAACTCTAGGGAATTGTCCCTAGTTCTAGGGACATTTGAGCAAAATTTTTTTCACTAGGGAAATGGGGAAATTCTAGGGATTTTCTCGTCTTTTTTGTGCGCACGCAAAATCGAGGTATTATAGGACTTTTTTGTCCTCCTTGAGCAATCTTTCTTCTAAAACCAAACCATAACATAGGTTCAGCTGAACAGAGTATATGTGCGGTAAAATACATTATTGATTTTAATGTCACAATGATCACATAAAATTAATGTCAACCAAACCGTTGTATGCGCCCAATAAATGAAGTTTTGTATTTTTTTAATAAAAATTGTATATAATTATATGTTTTAGTTTTTATTAATCTTCTTACCAATTTTTGTTAAACATATTTTTTAATTTTAAAGCCTAGGGGATTCTAGGGAAAATTTTCTTAAAATCTAGGTATTTTTAACTTGGGACAGTTAGCAACACTGCTTTTAATGGTCACAACTTTTGATTCCGTAAAGCGATTTAACGAATCTCCCATGAAAATAGTTTTGATAGTTTTTGAGTCATTGTTTTCTAGGGTTGGATGAAAGAACGTATACCGGCCGAAGAAAACCGGCGCGAACGCGTTCGAGAACTGAACGCACTCGCCGAACGACTCGGTTGTTCGCTGACGCAGCTGACCATAGCGTGGTGCCTCAAGAACGAATCGGTACAGTGCCTACTGTTGGGCGCCAGCAGCGTGGAGCAGTTGTACGAGAACATACAATCATTGCAGGTAAAGATATAATAATTTATTCCTAACCAAACCATCTTTTCACAATTTTTGTTTATATCGCGCCCTTCCAAAGTAGCCATTTTTAATCGTGAAAGTTGTTAAAATTAAAGCTCAATCAAGCTACACCCTCCCTCCCCCCTCTACGAAATTGAATTTGGATATTGTAAAAATTATGTACTAATTACGTATCAAGTTAGTCCCCTTTTAAAAAATGTTGTACCTAATAAATAACGGAGTTATTCGCACTTAAAAAGAGGGGGGCGTGGCTTGGCGCTAAGCTGCACCCCCCCATGCTTAAGAGATAGATTTAATGAAAGTTGATGTGTCATAATTTTGAACTAATTATCTACTCTTAAAGAAGGGTACATTCAATTTACAAAAACTATCGGTTCCTAAGATTTTTGTTTGTTTCTTATGGGGTGTGTAGCTTGATATCAAGGCACACCCCCCTCTGCCTAAGAAAGATATTTGAAAAAAACAAATTACGACATAATTTGCTACTAACTATGTATAATTTCGTCCCTTTCTAAAAAACTGCCTACTCTCAAGATTTCTTTTGTTTATATAGGGCGTGCCTTGATATCAAGCTACACGCCCCATAAAAACAAAAAAAAAACAAAAAAATCATCCTACAAATGAGGGTCGTGTTTAAATAAAAGCAAATGTTGTGACGCAACGTTGAGTCGTCGACAAATTGCCACTCGGGTTTGCAGCTAACCCAACCCACCTTTTTTCTAAATATTTCACAAAAAGCATAAGATCAAAATTTTTAAAGAATGTTGGGCTTGAATTCTAAAAATTTTTACCTGGTTCGTTATTACGATTTTAATTTAATTTCACGCAATTTTTGTTAACGTGTAAAAATAGCATTTTTAACATAATTTAAATTGAAAGTAAACCTGAAAGAGATCAAAATTTTTAGAAATTTTTCTGTCCAACTGCAAAAAAATTTGCCTGCTGCCCTATAACATCATTAATCATCATTAAAAAAGGCATCCCAGCAAACACAAATCGTCGGCATTGAATCGGACCAATGTCGACAACGTCGGCAGTGTGTCGGCATCGGCGACTACATTGGTCAGATTTCGATTTTCAGTTTTCGGTCAATAATCGGCAACTGACGGAGGTCCACATTACTGCAGTTAACTTTATGCCGACACCACTTTAGGACCGACGATGGTCCGATTTGAACTTTGTTTAATCGGTCGAAAATCGGCAACTGACGATGTCCCGATTTACTATAGTCGACTTTATGCCGAAACCCACTTTATTTGCTTTAGGGCCGACGACGGTCCGATTGGAACTTTGTTTAATTGGACGAGAATCGGCAACTGACGATGGCCCGGTTTATTATAGTCGACTTTATGCCGACACCCACTTTATCTACTTTAGGGCCGATGACGGTCCGATTGGAAATTTGTTTAATCGGATGAGAATCGGCAACTGACAATGGCCCGATTTACTATAGTCGACATTATGCCAATGGAAACCTTATCTGCTTTACGGCCGATGATGGTCCGATTGGAACTTTGTTTAATTGGACGAGAATCGGCAACTGACGATGGCCCGGTTAACTATAGTCGACTTTATGCCGACGCCCACTTTATCTGCTTTAGGGCCGATGACGGTCCGATTGGAACTTTGTTTGATTGGTCGAGAATCGGCAACCGACGATGGTCCGATTACGTCACCTTAAAATTTTTAAACTGCTAAATAGTTTCTTCCTAGTATGTAGAGATGGCGCTAATGTCATTATATTCCCTGTACAGTGGAAGATAATATTATATATGAGCAAATATATTTCAAAACTAGAATGCGGACTTGACAAGATGGTGGTACTTCTCTACAAGAATCACCTCTTCTGCCACTTAAACCAGACCAAAATTTTGTAGTTTGCCAATGTAGGGCCGCTTTAAGCTACCACCGACGGACCTCCGTCAATCGCCGACATTGGACCGCTTTAGGAAACCAATGTCGGACTTCAATAGTTTGTCGATGTCGGGCAGAGACCAGCTTGCCTACGTTAGACCGACCAAATTAAGCAGTTATGGGCGGATGGTCGTACCATATGGTTAAACCATATCGGACCTTAATCGTACGGCGACGGTATGCCGATGTCAGCAAAAAGTAAAATTTACCATTGGTCCGACGGCGGACTACATTCTAACGCTGCGTCGACAAACATACATTGGGCATAAATGGCAAAGCGGACAAAAAATACTGCTAGTCCGATGTCGTAAATCGACGTCGTGCCGATGACGACAAATTCGAAGACCAGAGGGAACCGTGTTTGCTGGGATCTATAATACAAATCTAGAAAAAAATTGAGACCAGGTTTTCTCAAGGTTTCTTTTTTTCTACACACTAATCCCAACCCAATATCTTCTAAAGTCCTATACAGAGGGTCCCAGCGAAAACTTCCATTCGCCGATATCTTGAAAACAAAAAAACATAGAAAAAAAAGTTAAAACCCGTTTCAATGGTTTAAAGGGGGAACAATATTAAGATACTTTTGCACCCACCCCGATTAACCCCTATAGCGGTAGCCACCTCCACTCCAAAATCTTAAATTGAAACGTAGGTCATGTGATACATCATTCGAAATGTCTTTTAATTCTCTAAACGCTTGCGTAATTCGTTTTTGTCAAATATGAATTGAATGGTCGTAATTTCAAAAAAAAACCTTTTTTTTTAGTAAAATAAAACTGCCTTCGTTATAAAAACTAATAATAAGAACAAACTGACATTTACAGTTCTTCAAGGAAGACCCAATCTAGTTCTTTACAAATCCACCCCCAAACTAACCCTCTAGCGGTAATCACCCATAATGGATTGATTAATTTATTGATCTATCGTGAAAAAAAAGATAGAAATTAAAAAACCTGTTTTAAGGGTTTGAAGGGGAACCATAGTAAGAAACTTTTCTACCCACTCCTGAAGCGGTAGCAACCTCTAACCCAAAATCTTAAATGGATTTATGGGTCATGTGTTACTTCGATAAAATTAAAAAATGTATTTTAAAATTTTACAAAAAATACTTAGAAGCATTGAGCAAAAGAATTTTGTTGCAGGCGCAACAAGTTAATTAACACATTTTGAATTAAGCCCGCAAATATTTTTTATACCTAGGTTTTTTAGAGGTTTTGATCAAAGAAGAAAAAAAATCAAAAAGAACTTATCTTTACAATGAAACTGAAATAGTAGTTTTAACAACTAGTGGCTAAAATAGTGCTTTTTTTTACAAGCGTTGGTTTAAATATCGAGCGCAGCGAGGTATTCAAAAACGCGAGTAAAAAAAACATAGTTTAGCTGCGAGTTGTTAACACTATTTTTTTAATACCTTTATTAAAAAATCCAAGAAAAGCAGGAAAATACTTTTAAAAATCTCGAATGAAGAGAACTTCTTGCAACAAACCATCTTTGCACTATAAATCAAGGCGGCTGGTAAATGAAATAACAATTGTTTCCATAGCGATGTGTCTTTTTACTCGGTGGCGTTCATTGTTGCGACATTTTAATCTTTGACAATTTGATATTTTGACAATATTTTTAGTAAATACTTGGTCAAAACTGGCGGAAATGGCTTAATTCTTAGGCAAGAATAATTAGATTTTTTCAATATTACTATTTTTCACTATTTCTCTTTAATTTTGGGTAAAAAACGGACAGAAATCTTTTTTTGCACCCGTGATCAAAAAAATTATTCTTGCCCAAAAATTAAGCCATTTCCGCCAGTTTTCACCAAGTATTTACGAAAAAATCATTTAAAAACTTCGTCAAAATATCAAACTGTCAAAGATTAAAATGTCGCAACAACGAACGTCACCGAGTAAAAAGGAAAATCGCTAGGGCAACCATAGTTATTTCATTTACCAGCCGCCTTGATTTATAATGTAAAGATGGTGCGAGAAGTGCTCTTCTTCTTCTCAACTAAAAAGCCAGTTAACCCCTACCTCTTCAGTGCTCTTTAGTCTCCTGTGGCTGCCATTTGTATAATCAAATTGACAGGAAGGATACTAAATCGTAAAAGGGTTAACTGGGTTTTTAGTTGAGCAGGTGTTGGTTTGATAAAGGTATTTAAAAAAATAGTGTTAACAACTCGCGGCTAAACTGTGCTTTTTTTACTCGCGTTTTTAAATACCTCGCTGCGATCGTTATTTAAACCAACGCTTGTAAAAAAAAGCACTATTTTAGCCACTAGTTGTTAAAACTGCTATTTTGTGATTTCTGGTTAGAAAAATTCTTTAAGGTTATTATTAAATGATTTGCCGTTCACTAGTAATAATTTATCCGTAAAAATTTGGGTGACAATGATGTACACATGTAAATTGGTGTAATTGGAAAAGTATCTTACTATCCTCCTAACTAAATGCCATTTTATTAAAAAAACGTCTCCTTTAATTTCAGAAATACAATTTAAGTTTGAGAAAAATAAATTACGGCGATGTTTAGAGAATCAAAAAACATTTCGAATGTATGTTTCTATTTAAGATTTTGGGTTGGGGTGGCTTCCGCTCTAGGGGTTAATAGGAGTAGGTGGAAAAGTACCTTAATACGATTCCCCCTTTAAACCCTTTTTTGTTCTCAAGATATCGGTCAAGTTTTCGCTGGGTGCACCCTGTACACTGGTATTTTTCTACAACCTAAGGTTTTTTCTCTGGAAATTGCATGGCCATTTTTTTAAAAAATAAATTGACCCTTTTTGGAATACAATAAACTGAAAAACATTTTTGGCAAATTTTTAATTTTTCTGAATGTTTATTTTCCCCAAGATTTTTTTCCACTTGTCGGACTCTAAAACCCAAATAACTTGGAAACAAAAAAATTTTGACAGGATTTTTTTTTAATTTTCTATCTTTCACAAAAAGGTTTACAGATCGATCGTGTCTTTCGTGCCACAAATAATGTTTCTTTTTGTTTAGTTAATTCCAAAGCTCAATACGAACACTGTAGCGGACATCGAAAAAATTTTGGAAAATAAACCTTCCCGACCGCCCATGGTGTCAACTTTGGCGCTTAGATGACAGTCAATGTGCCCCCCTGGATCTATCAGGCAAGTAGTTTAAATGTCTCTGGATTGCTTTTATTATATAGGGTGGCCAAATAATTTGTCACTTAGAACGCGCTATAACTTTGGACCCAATCGGCCGATTTTCGAAATTTTTGGCTATTTTTATAGAAAAAAGTTGAAACTTTACTGACGCGACTCAAAATTTGATATATGTCAAAAATCCAAGATGGCGGAGAGCTTTAAAAAATGGGTTGTCAATGAGGCAAAAGCCCCATAGGTGTCACTTATCTAAATTGGTAATAAGATAAAAAAAGTTATACAAATTTTAAATCAGGAGTATTTAGACCAAAAATTGTAATATCTGTATGAAGTTGTACTGCTTAAGGCTAGCATAACTTGCAACTTAGTCCTCCGATTTAAAAAATGTTTAGGCTTGTTGATAAGACAAGACAGTTCTTGCTAATCTGGCTCAAAATATCACATATGTCAAAAATCCAAGATGACGGAGAGCTCTAAAAAATGGGTAAATTTCACCCCCCCCTGCGAAAAATTTGTGTGCGATACTGGACTTGATTTTTGTCATTAAGGCAAAGGCCCCATTCATTCTTTGCCTACAAAGGTATTAATTATCTAAATTGGTTATGAGATAAAAAAGTTATAAACATTTAAAATCAGGAGTTTTTAGACCAAAAAGTCTGTAGGAAGGTGCACTGTTTAAGGCTAGCATAACTGGCGACCTAGTCGTCCGATTTTCAGAATTTTAAGCTCTTTGGTAAAACGAGACATAAATCTTCACTAATTCTGTACAAAATTTGACATATGCCAAAAATTGGGCGACTGAGTCAAAAGTTTTTGTGAAAACAATACAATTTTTGGTCTAAATACCTGGTCTAAAATTTTTACAACTTTTCTATCTCATTAAAAAAAAACGTATTTTTCGAAGCAGTGGCGCGCAAAAAAAAGTTTCATGGAGGGTGATTCGAAATATGGCATCTGTTTAAAATTGTCCACCGTCTTGGATTTTAAGCAAACATTATTTTTGCTCTATAAAATTTGAATTATATATTCCAGTTCTGTAAAAATTTTTAACGAAACATTGGTTCTAAAATTATAGAAAATCCATCCTTGTGTTTTGTGGACCACCCCTAAATAATTTATTTCGGTCTTTCATCACACAAGGAATCTTTTAAATATTTTATATTATTAATTTTTCGTGCAAGTTGTATCATTTCGAACAGCTTGGAAAGAATTGGGCTTTGGAGACCATTTTATATAATTAACGTTTTTGTTTTTAGTGGTGGCCAGGGAGGCACGTCGAACGCCGAAAGCCCCAAGGGAGACGATATAAGCAACGCGGACACTGACACCAAGGACAGCCAGAAACTGCCTTTTTGTGAGATTCAGTGACAAAAGGTGGGTTTATAACTATATTAAATTAAATCTTAATGCAAATATTTATTTCTAGATATCAATATCATCAGTGGCGGTCCCAGCCATTTGAAAAGGGGGGTGGGCGGTTTCGATAAGAAAAAAAAATTTAATAAAAGCATAGCTTTTATGAGGAACATATCAATATATGCAGACAAAACTTAGCAACTACAAGCGAAGATTTGGTCTCAAATTTAAGGAAGGGGGTACTCAGATTTGAAGTCGTTTATTTCATACATTTTTTATTTTAAAAAATGTTTAAAAAAAATTTTGAGAAAATTACATTTTAAAAAATATCAATGGTATTCTAATCAACGGAAAAATATTGCCACACTTGTTCATTGCCTCGAAAACGTTATCAGGTATGTTTTGATTTAAGCTTTTACCTACTTCTGACCAACATTGTTTCCAAATACTGACTTCTCCCAATAAAAGTTCAAGAATTTGTGTTTTCGATTAATAAAACAGTTTATAGTACTTAGAAACGACTTTTGTTAATTTTGCCTTGATTTTGGCTTCATGTTAAACTTGGTATAATACAAATACAAAGTTGTTTATAAATAGAAACTCTCTAATACTGTTCTGTATTTTCAATGATTTTCGCGGTAAGTTCGTCATGCGTTTGTATATTCTTGGTCTGACGGATCAAAGGTCATAGTAGTTTATAGATTTCTACAATAAATTTACTGTTTATTTATATTCTTACTTACTACATGGTTATGACTTTTGAAACAGACAAATCTCATAAAAACTTTTTTGACCACCTGAAAACTAATTAAAAAAGCCATATTTTAGTATACTATAAAGATTTTTTTTTGACTCATGAAATCTTATAAAAATATAAAAGTGTAAAATTTCCTGTAAACCCATTTTTATTTTTCATTTATTATTATTTTCTTATTTATTTTTATAGCCTACTTTTTACGAAAAACGAAAATAAAATGTATTAAAAACATAAAAAACAGTAAGAAAATAAAAAAATTATAATAATATACCTAGACTACGTCAATAAAACTTAAAACTAAATTTAAAATACTACATTAGTATTGGTATAGTCCTTAAAATCAAAATATATAATTTTGTAACACAGATACTTACTATATAATCCTGGTAAGGTTAAAATACTTGAGAGATATTGTAAAAATATATATATATTTTTAATTTATTGTGATTTAAAAATAAATGTTTATCGTGCTATTTTATTTTTTTTAAAATTTGTGGTAAAAAAAATTTTGACACCAAAATTTATTTTTAAATTGTTTAATGCTTATTCACTTTTCTTGTAATTATCTATGAACAAATTTCGTTTTTTTGCTTTTGTTTTTTAAACAAGTTTTAACCTTAGAACATTGAACTACTAGAAGGAGGTTTTTTTTAGACCTAGGACAGGGTGTTTGAGTTCAACATCTTCATCCCATTGTTGTCATGTTAACCTAATACGTTTTTCCCTGTTTTTAATATTATTTAAAATACCTTTAATAATTTTTAGTTCCGTTTAATTAAATGGTCTAGATATAGTATTAAAAATCTATGTTTCTATAAAAAAAACCTAAAAATGTATTCAAGTAGGATGTACAACTATAAAAATAAGAAAAAGGTGCTACGGAAATCCCTATTTACACTGAAATTAATGACAAGCCGGCAACACAGATTTCCTGCCTTTGTTTACCAAGAATGGCCAAATATGACGAATTCTAACCTGATAGGGAATTATTGAAACGCAGTTAGGGCCCGGCACTAATAAGGCCAGGCACTATTTTGACGCTGTTGACAGATACGCATGCGCAAGAACGACCACATTTAGTGCCGACACTAATAAGGTTAGGACCTGCCCTTATTTGTGGAGGAATTATACTGGGCCGCATCTTGGCTGTGTCTAGTCGTATATGACGCTTTTGACAACTATTCGCTATTTTTTTAACCTTAACCCGACTTTCGGGAATTTTTTGTGTTGTGACAGCCAAAAAAGCAAAAATTGGGACAAAATAGTTATATTTTACCGATGAAGACAATATTTGTTTGCTACGAGAAGTAGTTCAACAAAATCCCTTCAGAACTCTAAATGGTCCTTCTCTCCACCCTCCACAAAGACCTCTGCTTCCAACACATCACCCATGCTTTTGATCACTCAAAATATAAAAAAAAAACAACACAGAATTTCGAAAACAGGCAGCATATATTTGTAGGTTAGAAATAAAGTCGTATCGTCACCGTTTTGCTAGAGGCGCGTTCAATAATTTTATAATTTGCACCTTTTAGAGCCAGGCACAGCCTGTGTTAAGGTCGACGCTAAGTAGGCACTATCCAGTGCGGCCGTATTTCAATAATTCCCTAATATTTAGTTAATATTTTAATTTAACGTACCTGTGAAACAAAATACTGCGATCCCCGACTTCTGTTTCAACTTACATATAATAATACACCTCGGAACCATTTTTCGCCACAAACTTTTCACAAAAATATCAACAAAAAAATGCTGAAACTTTCACTATTAAAACAATAATGACATTCCAGGAAAAATCGAGAAACCGCAATAAACAATCAATGTTGCCACGTTAACTACGAAAGAAGATGTTTAAGGAAAACACATGTTAAAATTTCAAGAAACGTCGAAAGTTTTAAATAGGTTGCGAGTATTATGTATTGTGTATATTAGCTTTTTCAACATATATCTTAAACCTCATTAATTAATTAATAAATAAGTGTCAAAACTTAATCCGAATTTAATAAGTTTTTTGTTGCATAATTCTGTTATTAAAATTGGCAACACAGGTTTCTTTCTCCCCTTTCCCCACTGTAGTGTTGCAGTCAAACAAGCAGTGTATCCAGACAGACCAGAATCCTTCTAGTATTGCAATGTTCTAAGGTTTTAACAGTAAATCCCATGTTATAGGACTTTTTATCTTGTTTTGACCTCTTCTAGCGTCCATTAAAAGAACTGCAGTTAAATCGTTAACACCCTCTGCATTTTTACATAGGTTAGCGAGTTTGTAAAAACTCGTAAAAGCAAAACCCCCGATGAAAAACCGGAGAAAAAGGAAAAAGTCCGGTGGTCCTACAGCCCGGACGAGGGACCGAAATGTACCACCGAGCCGTTCGTTTGCAAGAAAAAGGACAAAAAAGGCGACAAGCACGTCAGTCCCGTGCAAGTATGAAAACTACAGAATTGCTACTGCTGCTACCGGAAACCCAAAGGCTACGAAGTGCTTATTTAGTGTCCCTATGCCATCTGAATTGGTATGTTTATTGAAAATTTTCATTGTAAATTCACTTTACGAAACGTAATTCGTTAAATTTGTGAGATTTTCGTAAAGGTGCCTTCAGACTGTCGTCGTGTCGTTAGAGCTGTGTTGAATTGTTTTCCATAGATGAACCAAAGTTATTTTATAGATAAATGCTTCGAAATATTTTTTGCACAATTTTTTATGTATTTTTTTTATATTTTAAACAGGATCTACTGTTAACAGAACCCCCACCCCCCGGGAAATATGAAACATGGGAAAAAAATATTTAATGGGTTCTCCTTAAAATCCAAGTGAGGATTCCGTAAACGGAAAACACCCCCGAACAAAAAACAAGAAAAAACTCTCCAAAAAAAACCACGGAAGGAAACCCCCCAGATAAAATTGATTGTAACATAATAACTAATACCTGAAAATCCTAAATATTTCATCATTTAAAAAAAAACAATAAACAAAATTATGATATTTATACCCCACAGCCCCCTTAAATTAATTTAAGCAATCTGACCCTTTTTTAGGTTCATATCAACACTTTTGGAAGCACACTGGCATCGACCATATATTTTATGACGCCCACCCAAACAGATGTCTTTTAACTAATTAACAGAGTAATGATCCAAGCTAAAAAAAATTATAACTTTTGCTTAATCATAGAAGTAAAATAATAATAATTTACAGAGTAAAATGAAATTCTAGGGGTCAAAATAAAATTTTAGTGACGGTTTGCTCGTCTTCAATTTTTCACTTTCGGATAAAAAGGACCACTTTAGTCTCTAGTTATGATTATTAACCTCCCATTATTTAGAAGAAAATATCTAAAGTCGGTTCGCAGTATGAAGTCCGATATCGGATTAAATCGCTTTTTGAACAGTAAGTCAGTTAAGTTAGAATGCCCTCGCTGCACTTGATCGTACCAGACATCCCACTGGTTCACTGTATTCGGAAAAATATGAGTGGGCTAAATCAGCGGTCTTAAAACAAAACTATTTAAGAATTACGCGTTATACTTATACCACGATAAATATTTCTATTTTATTTTATTGTTCACTTACTTTTGAAAAACTTTTTGCGGTCATTGTAGGTAAATCTGGAGCTGTCGTCAATGCTAATAATAAGTATTTTCTAAGAAATAATTAAAATTTGCTCCAGTTGGGGATGGTATGTTCTATTTTAAATAAGTAGGTATGCTTTTATTTGCTTTTAGTTTGTTTCTTATTATGTATGAATTACGGAATTTAAAGCAGTTAAAATGCAAAGTTATGGAAAATGTTCTGCAAGGTAACACAACGCCTAGAAGGTGTTTATCTCCAGGTGAAAGCCGTTACAAGTGGAACGTTATTTTACATTAGAAAAAAATAAATCGGGCCAGTTAGTGTTTTGGCAGTGTAAAAACGAACGTCTGATGCTTGCGGCATTTCAGATAAGACCTCGGATAAGACTTTAAGAAGACTTCGAAAAAAGAGTGAACAGGAATTGGACAGACCATATAAAAGGGTTCGAAAGCATTCAAAAACCTTTGATCTATCCCAAGGAATTAAACTATCGATTAGAAATATTGTTTATGATATGTATAAGTCAAAGGAATATGTTAAAATATAATTTATTGTTTGAGAACCACCGACTTACCTGCTCAAGAGGTTTTATTGTTTAGCGGACTTCTTACCCCTCTCCACATATCCGAGTTTGATTCTATCCTATAAGTAGAATCCTTTTAAATAAACTTTTTTCAGATCCTATATCTTTTAAAAAAAAAATAATTTCACATTTTTTTTAGGCGTTACCTTAACACAACATTACGACAAATTCCTGTGAGATTAAAGTATTTACCCAGTGTTTAATTTTTTTCTGATTATAAAATACCTTCTCCAGCCAAGGCTGGAAATTTTAAATATTAACAAAGAACGAAAGATACTCAGTTAATGCCAAACAAAAATGTTACATAACAGAATGAGAAATAAATTCCCAATGTCCATAGTGGAGTTAAATATAAATAAAACAGAGTTTTACCAACAGAAAACGGGCTTTTTACTATAACGATTGTCGCACTGATGATCCCTAACAAGGGTGATGTGTCTAGTCTCCAAGTTGTGGTACTCCGGTGTATTTTGTAAAGTTCGTTTTTTTGCTATCGATTCGTCATAGAAAAAAGCCCGACTGGTGGATGGACTGTGTCTGACACCAGTCAGTGGTAGAACTGCTGGAGGAGAACAAAAATCCAATAGTTTTCTGTTGGTAAAACTCTTGTTTATTTAAAAATGTGAAATACCTTATTTGTAATATTTTCGACAATTTCCATCAATATTTTTAAAATATTGACCAAGTAAACTGTATTCAAAAATGAGTAAAAAAATATTTTGTACTATTTATCTATAAAATAACTGGAATGGAAAACAATTCAATGCAGCTCTAATGACACGACGACGCCACTCCAACAGTCTAAGGCATCTGGTTAGTCAAGCCCCCCCGCCGCACGAAAGATATTCGAGTTTTGATAAGCTGATAATTTCGAACCAATTTTGAACAACTTTGAAAAATTTTGTACCACACTTGATCTTTCCTGTTTTTTTTTATATTCAAAATGGGGGGTGCAGCCGGACGTCAACCTAGATCCCCCTCATTTAAAGTGTAGAGAAAAATGACAAGCAACTATCGCTCATACAGTTCGCATCAGCTATATAAAGCTACGTTTACATTTGGAGAGTTTGGTGGTGGAAAGTACGGGCAGACACTAAACTTGCCATGTGTAAACTACAAGAAAGTGCACTTGCTACTCTCCCGCAAGTACAGGGTGGGCTAAATTTGCTGGGATTTGGGGGTTTTGGGTACTTCTAGGCAAGATAGCCAAAAAATAGTATAGATGTCCGGGGTTAGATTTTCGAGAAAGCTTAAATACGAAAACTGCATCTCGGTATGTTAAGAGGTTTTTGAGATACGGGGGCTTTTTGAAAAGTCTGCATTTTGGGATGAGGTCTATAACTTTGTTATTTATGGGAATATTGTTTTCATGTAAAAAACTTTTTTGTAGACATTTTGACAAAGAACTCAACCGTCAAACTGAAATTTCCCTAACGTATCTAGTTTCTGAGATATAACCTAAAGTTGGTATTTTTCTTATTGAATGACTTTTTTTTTTTCTTTATTTAAATCAGCATAAAATTTCCTTTGAGATGATGTATCACACTTAATGTTTTATTTTTTATATTTTTCTTATATTTTTATTTTTTCGATATTTATTTATTTTTTTAATTATTACCTTTTAAACTTTTTTAAGGTAATTTTTACTATAAAGTGAAATTAAAAAGACAAAATAATCATATATATACGTAAAAAGTAATAAAAAATACAAAAAATAAAACACAACGTGTGATACATCATTTTAAAGGAAATTTTATGCCGATTTAAAAAATCAAATAACTAAAGGGCCATTCTATAAGAAAAATACCAACTTTGGGTTATATCTCAAAAACTAGATGTGTTAGGAAAAATCCAGTTAGAAGGCTAAGTTCTTTGTTAAAATGTCTTCAAAAAAGCTTTTTACATGAAATCAATATTCCTATAAATAACGAAGACTTTTCAAAGTGCCCCCGTAGCTCGGAAATGGTAAGACATATCAAGATGCAGTTTTCGTATTTAAGCTTGTCTCAAAAATCGAGCCTAGGACATGCATACTATTTCTTGGCTATCTTGCCTAGAAATACCCAAAACCCCCAAATCCCAGTGAATTTAGCCCACTCTTTACTTTCCAGGAGTTGACGGGCTGGCTAGTTTACTTGCTGCTAGGCGGAATTTCTGTTTGTACTTTTCGTGTGTAAACAGGTAGCAAGCGTTCTGTGAGCAAGTGTCCACGTTTTCTACAATGAATAAGTGAGATGGAAATAAGATAATAGGACCTCTCATACCCAAGCAGCAAAAATCTTACTTCCAACCAAATGCGTCTTAATATGACGTCAATTTCGGGTAGAATTAAGGTTGTGATCCAGGACGTTTCTGTCGAACGTTGTTTTTGAGGTAAAAGCGACGTTCTTAGTTATCCGTTACAAAATCCAACGATATGCCGACGTCGGCAAAAGCGACGTACGTTTTTACGACAAAGCCGACGTCTTCAGTGCGTAGGAAATTTAAACGTGCCGGATACCGACGTCTGCCTGCCGTTGAAATTTACAACCTGTAGCTTGTTGGAACTGGCCTACGTCGTTAACCAACGTCCCAAACGAACACGTTCATTTTCGTGCGTCGATCTAACTTAAAACAACTATTTTTATTTCTGTGGTTCTAACTTAACTTTTCTAAAAATTTTAACCCAACTTTTATTCAAGTTTTCATTTTTTTTCTTGGAGTTTCTGGATCCAGGATCTGCTTATTGCTAGTTGTAAGTGCTCTTGAAAATGCCAAAACATTCGATTGGATATCTTTCTTTGCTGTAGGGAACCAGCATATCCCATTTTCCTTCCATATGTAAATAATTTTGAAGTAATCATTCATGTCGAGATAACGAGGTACGACTACAAACAAGAATAAATAAAACCACCAAAACTGTGACGTTAGGGCGACATTTGACAGTTAAGGGCGTGATTGACCTGCTAAAAACAACTTCAGATTCTAATACATAGATTAGGTTAATATGGCAACATTAAATTGGTACATCATGGCGGACGTACGGTTTTAATACGTCGTAATACGTTTGCGAACCATCGGGTTTCGTAACTTTAGTCATGTTTGACGACTTAACTTAGAGACCCGGTCCGACTTGGTATAATGTTGTTCAGATTAAGTAGAACACAAAAATTCGCCATTGTGAATAGGTTGGCGTCTGTCGGCCATTGTAAATTAATTTTTGCTTTTTACATTTAGGGTAAAATTAGAGAGTGCCATGTAGTACAATTAATAAAATAAAGTTTTGGGGGAATGTTAGATTATTTTTACAACAAAACCAACAACATTATTTTAAAAATATATTTCGAAACAATTTTTTTAACATTTAATTTTCTTAGATCTTTAAAATTTTCAGGGCGCCCGGTTTTTTTCGAAGTATCTTAATCACATATATCAATAAACGGCCTTTTTTTATATGTAAGGGGCTTTAAACATAAATAATAGAATTATATATAGACATCAGGATCCGCCTTTAAAAAAAACGCATCCATTTTTATTCCTTTACAAAAACTTTATATATTTTAGGTAGTCGAAACAAAACCAAACGTTCTTGTTTAGTAACTAATTTTAGGTGAGGGAAATTAAACGTAAAATAACGTTGGCAATTAGTAAAGCTAGTCAGGATCAATGACGTCGAGGCGACCCGAATCTGTATTACCCATTTAGGTGCGAATGAGGGTCGTCAGGCAGTCGAAACGACGTCGCTAGCCGACGTCACGTTTCTCAAGGGCAACGTATGCGCAACGTAAGATAACCTCCAAATGCTGCTTGGTTACACGTTTCCGATTTTGTCAGTTTATATTCAACTAGTCTTAACAGTTCTTGAAATTTTTGGTATAATAATCTCATAGAATTCCTATAAGAATCGGGATCTTCAGTTGATATATCCTTTAAGAGTCGTTTTGACACACCCAGAGTACTTCTACGTCTGATCAAATCTCTAACCCAAACTCGTTTTTTCCAATTTTTCTTGCGTTTTAACTTATTTATTAAATTATTGGCAATTTCACACAAAACAACTTAACAGCAGCACGCACTATCAAAGCTATTTTGTTTTTTACTGCTTGGCAACTAAACTTGAAAACGTGTAAACACAAAACAATGAATTAAGTTGAGTGGCTGCTAGTACTTTCCGCCAGTAAACTCTTCAAATGCAAACGTGGCTTAAGAAGCACCATTGGAAAAATCAGGAACCAAAAGTCCAACAAAGATGGAAATAGTATATTTCTATGCCTTCCAAACTGACTGGATTTCAATTGTTTAAACCCCACATTTTGAATAAATATAAAAAATCACAGAAATTAGGGAGGTTAATTTTTTTTTAATTGTACAAAATTAGTTCAAAATTATAAGCATAACAAAGTACGAAATTTTTTTGAGTCAGCCTGCACCCCCCACCATCTTTATAAAAAAAAACAGGGTTACTAGTGGATTTTTCGAAATTATTTTTGGTGATATTAGGAGTTCGAAATTAGTTCTTAATATTGGGATAGTTGCTTTTCATTTTTCTCTACGCTTTAAATGAGGGGGGTGTAGCTTGACGTCTGGCTGCCCCCATTTTGAATATAAAAAAAAACAAGAAATTGACTCGAAATTATTAGCATATCAAAACGCGAATATCTTTCGAAGGGGGGAGGGGGTTGTGGCTTGACTGACCTACCTGAAGACCATTTTTTAACAGAATCGTATTCTATCAGAATAAAACAATCATCTCACAGGTCATAACCGATCATAAAATATATATAAAACCCCAGCCAGATCCTTGGCTCAGCTTTCATCAGCTTTTTTTCCTCGAGGATTTTGAAATTTGACCTTGTCTGTCAATGAGTGAAGCAGTGACAGAATGATTGGCACCTTCGCCATAACTTGAAATCCGCGCGGAAAATCTGCTAATGGAAGGCTAGCCTTAGATATTATTTTGTCCCCTTAACATTTTTTTTTGTATAAAACTTTGATTTAGTGCTATAAAACAGACTGCACGGAGTCACGCGTTTAACTGATCCATATCACCTCCAGCGTGATGATCGATTCATTCTGATAGATTACGATTCTGTTAAGAAATGGTCTCACGAAGAATGGATTCTAAAAATTTTCTGATAAAAAAATGGATTTGACGAATCATATTATTGTTCTTATAGGAAATTATTCTTGCATTTAACGATTCTGAGTTTGAAAATTTGACAAACTATGGACGCCTCTTATTTAAAGGGTGAATTTTCAGCTTGGCTAATAATTTTTTTTGTTTTTGGCAGTAGCAATATGCCTCTTTATAGACCCGATTGTTCAATGGACGACAGAAAAAATGACGGTTTTGTTACCAGTTACCAGTTGTTATTTTTAGAAGATTTAATTTAAATATTTTCAGGGCAATATTTTTTAATATTAAAAATGTTTTTTTTATACCTTCATCAAAAACATGCTGCAAAAAAACTTTTTTTTTGATCACGGGTGCAAAAAAAGATTTCTGTCCGTTTTTTACCCAAAATGAAAGAGAAATAGCGGAATATAGTAATATTGATGAAATCTAATTATTCTTGCCTAAAAATTAAGTCATTTCCGCCAGTTTTTACCATAGTATTTATGAAAAACATCGTCAAAGTATCAAACTGTCAAAGATTAAAATGTCGCAACAATGAACGTCACCGAGTAAAAAGACACATCGCTATGGAAACCGCATTGTTATTTCATTTACCAGCCGCCTTGATTTATACTGTAAAGATGGTGTGTTGCGAGAGGTGCTCTTCGTTCGAGATTTTTGAAAGTATTTTCCTGTTTTTCTTGGATTTTTTGATAAAGGTATTAAAAAAACTAGTGTTAAAAACTCAAGGCTAAACTGTGCTTTTTTTTACTCGCGTTTTTAAATAACTCGCTGCGCTTGTTATTTAAACCAATGCTTGTAAAAAAAGTACTATTCTAGCCACTAGTTGTTAAAACTACTTTTTCAAATATTTTTAAGTTTTACAACTGTTTGAACATTTTGACTTTTTCTTTCATTGTCTTTCTTTCCCCACGTTTATGACTACCGATTTTTAACATTTTGAGTGGAAAGGGGTAAAGGCGCTTATAGCTCCTCAATACACAAAAATCAGCTAACCTAGGTTTAATATACAAAAAATATTTTATTTAAATTTATTAAATTTTTCTGTCGTTTAGTGAAGTATTGAGTCTGATATGCCACATTGTAACCTCAGATAAAAATCTCCTACCAAATAAACAAAATGGAAGGCTATCTGTACCTAGGAGCTAAAAAATTACAGATTTTACGCTTCACAAAATTTTTTTAAATTTTACTACTTAGATGCTGCTGCATGGGTACAATAAACTTTTGTCGAAAAAAAAGAAAGATTCAGATAGTCGTGGTCTTGCAACGGGATACAGGCGATTCATTATTTTTTGTTCCGTTCACTTAAGCATACTTTTAAGAATAGTGGATAAAAAAAAATTAAACGTATAATATTATAAAGTCTATATTGCTGCGCTTTGAAAGTTTTGCGTGGTAAGGACCGTGATGATGGTTCAAAATAAAATAATGAATCATTCTGTACATACTTGAGAAATTTGTTTTTGTACAGAATCTAAAAAACACAATTTGTAGTTGGTAAGATTCAAAAGTGTGGTATTTATATTTTTTTGATACTATTTTTAGGATAGATAATTTAACAAATTTTTTGCCACTTTCAAAAAACGAAAGAATATTGTTTTTTGCTTGTTTAAGTGTATTTCTATACTCTGTGATACGCAAAAAAAACAGAGCGAGGGAAAGACCACTACGAAACATATTGCGATGTATGGCATCGACTCTTTTTTTTTCACGATGCAAGAATCAACGTGTACTGTCTCATGATTCCTGGAGTCGATGCCATGCATCGCAACATATTGCATAGTATGTAAGCCTCATATACCTATTAGCTTAAATACAGGGTGTTCATTGGAAAACTTCTCACCCAAGACTTACGTATTTTCTCTTAAATGTCTTTACAACCGTGTAAAAATGTTGAAAATCTATCGATTCGTTTTTGAGATATTCATTTTTAAAATAAACTTAAATTGTACAGGTAAATTTCACACCTCGGAGGTCAAAGTGATTTTAAATTTTGAAATTCCCTGACTTTTCCAGATTTTCATGACCATTTAAAAAAAAATTTAGTCTTAAAGTCTCAATATTTTTTTCCCTTATTAGTTAAGTTATTATTTGAAAAAACTGTTAGCACCGCCTTCACCAAACTATAAAATAAAATAAAATTTACTTGTTTCCGACGCATTCGCCAAATAATATTACTGTGAAAATGCAGATATAGGCAAGTAACGTCTCCACCCAACTTTAAAACTCACTCAATTTTCAGTTTTATCAGCATTCGTATCCTTATCTCTATCGAGTCGACCAATCAAGCAGGTGCACTTTAAAAATCATGGCGAATGCGTGACAGCTCCAGCGTTGGTAGTAACCACTTTTTTTTAATTTTAAGTAGTTAAGATCTATTAATTTGTTAAAAACTTCCCTATCCTTGTTGAGTATCCATAATTTAGTTTTAATATTAAACGTTTTATGACTGTTTGAAGATATAATTTCGTTTGGAAGCATATTGTACAGCCTTGGTGCAAAATAATTTATGCTTCTCTGTCCATGGGTTTTTTGGGTAACTGTTGAACATGCGACGTCGCTTCTTGTTGATCTGATATTGATATTTATTTTTTGATGTTTTTTGAGATTTCAAGACAATATTCCAACAGTTTGTACAATGTACAATAATTTTAAATGCTCTTTATCAAGGAAATCCTTAAGATATGAAAATTTTGACAGAACCCCTCTTATTTTTCCTGTTAGATAATTTATCTGCACATCCCATCTCATTAAATTATCAAATTTAATTCCAAGGTATTTTATCGATGAGGTTTCTGGTATCTCGTAGTGCTCAATTTTTAGGTTCCCGGGTTTTGGAAGATTGGTCTTATAGGACGTAAATGGCATGTATTTTGTTTTATCTATATTTAGAGTTAATTTGGTATTTTGAAACCAGGTTTTCAATTTTACAAAATCTTCCTCAATTTGTTTTTTAACGTCTTGCCAAGCTAACTATTGGAACTTTTAGACCGAGTTTTAGCATATCATTTATATAAACTGTAAAAATAAGAGGAACCAGGACTGTTCCTTGAGGTACTCCAAACTTTACAGTTTTTTCGGTACTATAAGTTCCATCAATATTCTCTCGTTGTTTTCTCTCCGTTAAATAACTTTTTAGCAAATTGAATATTTGTTAAGAGAGTCTTATGACAGACAGTGTCAAAAGCTTTAGATAGATCCACAAACAGGCAGATGCATGCGTCACTTTTGTCTAGTGCTTCAGTGATTCGTGTTGTTAGGAATTTAATTGCATCCTGTGTGGATCTACCTTCTCTGAACCCAAACTGTAAATTTGACAATACTTTATATTTTTTAAAAAAGCTTACAAGTCTCACCTTTATTAACTGTTCAATGATCTTTGAAAAAACTGACAGCAGGGAAATTGGTCTGTAATTAACCAATTCCAGTCTATTGCCATCCTTATACAGAGGCTTAATCGTACCGATTTTGAGGCAGTTTGGAAAGCATCCTGTATCAAAAGCTTTGTTTATTAAAAAAGTCAATATAGGTGAGAGATCTCCTGAACTATTTCATTCACATTCACTTCTAATATCGTTTTTTGTACTTCAGTAACTGAAACTTCGCTTAAAAACATTGGATTTTCTAGACAAGGGATTTTGTTTTTATAGTTTGGTACTTTTTTAATTTTTCTGGCATATTTTTCCCTCAGTTCGCTAAAATAAGTGTTGAATTCATTTGATATGGCTTTTTTTTTCTGTTAAAAGTTTCGCCAGTATCTTTTTTAATTTGTTCGACTTTAGTTTTTGATTTAGTTTTGTTACATATTTTATTAACACAGTCCCAAAGTTTTGACTTGGATGACGCGTTTAAATTGATTTGTTTTTGGTAATATTGTTTTTTTACTTTGTTTAATTTGGATTCTTAGTTTATTTTTGCACCTTGTGTAATTTTCTTTTACTATGTTTTTATTTGGTTGTTTTATTATTATTGTATAACTTATTTTTTTCTTGGATAGTGTTGTTTATACCAGGAGTCATCCATTATTTTCGAAAGTTTTATGTTGTTTTTTAGTTTAATGACTTTTGTTTTTTTTTCAATGTAATATTGTAGTTTATTTAGAAACATTTCCATACCTTCATTAAGGTCATCCAAGTGTAAAATTTGTTCCCATGTTTCTTCTCTTAGCTCCTGCTTAAGGTTGTTGTAATTCGTAAAGCTTTTAGTTTCGTTTTTTTCAACGTTTATGTTGTTTAGTTGTTGGAAAAAAGGAGTAAATAAAGCTACTGGGTAATGATCTATAAAATGAGTGTGGAATATGAATAATTTTGAATTTTCGATTTTATTGTATGGTGCTTTAAAAAAAATATGGTCCAGGCAAGTTCTTGAACTTGGTCGCGTAATTTTTGTTATGTACGGCTTGAAAAAGTATTAAGCTAAGATGTTTTTATAGTTTTTTTATTTTTTAATAGATTAATATTGAAATCCCTGATCAATATGTTCGACTTTACGTACGTTTTACTTTTATCCAAATATGTGCGGTAATTGCAAATTTTTTATTCTGGTGAGTAACTAAGTTCTCCAAAATTTTGATTAGCCCAAAAGGTGCAACACTAAAGCTGTAGTGCAGATCTGATCTCATTTGTATTATAATCGCCTTGGTTGAATAATAAAGTATAGTTCTTAATTGAGAATGGCGTTTTTTCTAGATTTTGAAGTCGAAAGGATTCTGTCAAAATAATATTAGACACTTAAAGTAAATATTTCAACGCATCGGTATCGGTTTACGTAACGCGTTCAAAACAAAGTCAAAATACACTACATTTTTTACTTTTTTTAAATCGTTGCGTATGTTCGTGAGTCCGTCACGATACGTACATTCTTCCGTACGCAACGAGATTCTGTCATCACACCCGTCAAAGAAGCAGGCATCGTTCGAAACATGGCATGAACAAGTGAAAAATGTAGTGTGTTTTGAGTTTGTTTCGAACGCGTTACGTATATCGATACCGATGCGTTGAAATATTTAATTTGTCTAATATCAAAGTCGACCCTTAAGCTATTTAAAAATAAACAGAGTTTGTCAAAGTTTTTACTTAGACTAGAAATATCTAAATGAAAGATTTTAAGATCTCCGCTTTGTTTTGTATGTGTGTTGTTAAAAGAGCTAATATTTTTTATTTCGGTGGTGTTATATGTCTCATCTGTAAGGATTCGTATATAGTGGTCCATTTTGTACAATTTAAAAACAAAATAATTTAAGTTTAGTTTAAAGATTTTAAAAACGATTTACAATTTCGATAAAATAGATAAAAAAGATTAACATAAAAAAAGTAGAAACAGAAACCTCTATACATTTAAAATAATAAAAACTAACACAAAAAAGTTTGAAAATTAGGAATAAAAATAACTGCAAGCAAAAATACTCTACTAATCTTGAAAATATAAAGCTAGTTGTTTATCTTCTTTGCCTGCTTTTGGAAGTTTTAAAATTAACACTCTGTATACGCTTTACCTAGGCCAAACTTGTAAGCAACATCTATAATCTAGCCAGTCATGGAAATACCAAAACAAAAGCTTATGTCCGGCCTTTTGCACATGCGCGAAAATTTAACGATCCGAGGGTTTTCGGCAGGCTTCGCGGCCCACGTCATACGTCTTCAATCGAGGCGACGCCATTTTTGTTGTTTCTTTATTTTGATTCAGTGTTTTCATTTTTGCTGCGTATATTTTACAGTCTTAAATATTACAAAAAAGTAAGCTGCGTAAAAAAGACATGCTGTGTTTATGGAGAACATCAGACAACGAAAAAGCAGCGATACCATCGAAGTGCTGGCTTTTTTTGTTTTGGAAAGCTACAGAACATCAATGGGATTATGTTTCTTTCTCAGAGGCACACACTTATATTTTTTATTCGAGAAAAATACAGAAATCCAGGATTTTTCAGAAAAGTAAATAATACATGACAAATATCGAATTCTTTCTGTCAAACAACAACGATCGGCGGCCTTCGTGACTTCAGGTCCTAGCGCGGCGCATGTGCAAAACAGCGTCACTAAGCCAAACGAGATAAAAGAGAGAAAAAGGGAGATAAATAAATGATAAAGTAGAAGGACATGTTCCTTACAACTTCGTGCATGCTGAATGCATTGGAAGGGAGTATATGTATTCAAGCTAATAAGTATATGATGAATGATAAAGAGGTGAAAGGATATTTAGAAAACTGCCGCAAAATGGAGGGCTTAATGTCAAAGTTTATTAATTCAACCTCTTTAGGCTGGACTTCCATAGGCTTTTTTTCCGCGCGGATTTTGAAATTTGACCTTATCTTTCAGTGAGTGAAATAGTGACAGAACGATGGGCACCTTCACCATAACTGAAAATCCGCGCGGAAAATCTGCTAATGGAAGGCTAGCCTTGCACATTAAAAACACAAAATTTGCTGATTTCTTTTCACAGAACCATAACAATATTTTAGTTTGATGGGTAGAAACAATAAAATTATCAACTTTGACGAAGTTTTATTTATAAGTGATAAGATAACTCATTCGGTGTCACGAGAAACCCTCTATTGAATTGTACGTTTTCTGCCTTTGATCTATAGGTTCTACCATAAGGTTTGTCTAAACAACAGTTTTTAGTGATTACAACTGTAAAATTATATACAATGAAGATTAATTCCCATCGATTAGTTGAACCTTTCTTCGCAAGATGGCCATAGCTGCAATTTTCTGTGGTAGCGAACTCACCTTTCGATTGCGATGTTGCAATTCATTGAAAGAGCATGCCCAGTGGCACATCTATTTTTTTCAAGTATTATTTGAGTATCGGAAAAATATAAATAGCCAAAAACAGAAAGTATTCTTCCATTAGGTAATGATATACCGTGTTGCCTCTAGGTGCAAAATTAAATTTAAAATTTTTTAAAAGTACTAGGTAAGGTAGAATCTTTTACCGGTAGAATTATAGACTAGGTATTAAAATTTGTAATAAATTTAAAATGGCAGTTGAATTTTGCACAACTAGTGGGCTCAGTAATCCCAGTTTTCCTACACTTTTGGACATTTCAAGTTTAATTTGCAGAATGAATTGGGATAACTGACCTAACTAAAAAATTAATATGTAATGGTTACCATGAAATCTTTAACAACAATACTGCAAACCAAATTTCCACATTCCTGAACGGTCTTTAAGCGTTGATAAAAAGGCCATCAAAACGACATCCAATAGATAAAATTTGATTGTAAAACTTTTTTTTTAACTGCTTAGTTTTTAAGATACAATGTAGGTGTTTCGGTACTTTTGGAAAACCCTATATACTTTTTACCAAGGCTTTAGTTGTTTATCTTAACCCCATGTCTAACGTATCTGACTAAAAGTTTGGCGGGTTAAAGTTTTTTTTATAAAAAAAAACTCGGATCTTAAAATAGTCACATTATTTTAGTCCACAATGCATTTCTTGTTGTTAAAAATTTTTTGGCCAATTTTCAAAAAAGTTTTCAAGTACGAGTAGAGCTTGAAATCGCTTGAATCTAATAGATTTTCTTTTAAAAATAGTGCAAAATGCCGCCATCTCGTATGTAACATAAAAAATGTTTTAAATTAAAACTAAAAACGCGAATTAGCAATTTAAACATATTGTATAAAAAAAGTTAGTCTTAGAAAAATCATATATAAGTTAACATACTCGAACATTTTTATATACTACGTATTTTAGGTGACCAATTTCTACAAAGTCAAAAAGTTCATTTACTTTAAATAAATAACGCATAAACGAGTCTTCTCTATTAAATAATTTTCATATTGTGTGTGCATTGATAAAATTTTAAAAAAATTAGTCGCTATAGCTAAATAAAACTTTTTTTGACCGCTTTTAATAAATTAAAAAAGCGAGTGCAATTTTTTTTTGCTGTAAAGCATCAAAATTTAACGAAATGTTTTACGATATCAAATTGTCTATTTTCTTAGCTAGATAGGTAGTACTTTTCACTTTAAAAATCAGAACCATTAGTGAGATTTTAAAACTATTACTGACATTAGTGACACGTATATTTATTTTAAAGCTCGTTTTGCACATTGCAATTTGACGCTTGGCTGGCCAAATGGCCTTTAATCTTGAAAAGGTCAGCTTATACCTAGACACAATAATGGTCCAATTGAGTGTGCCATGCCAATGGGAAAATCGAAAAGCCTTCTGCTCATGCGCCAAACAATCGCTGGCCTCTAGCAAGCTCTTACTTTCTCCTGGGGCCTAATTCTTGAGCAGGGAACGACATAGATTTGTGACGAATGATCCCACGGCTAAGACTGTTTAACGCTTTCTCCAAATCGGAGTTCGCCCTCCCCGAGTCCAAAGCCGAGGATCGGGCTCTTTTCACAGACACGCATACGTAAATAATCAAAAAGGTGACTTTTTTGCCAACCTTCAATAGCAAAATGGTAACTTTTTGGGGATTTTTGTATTGCCAACCTGGTAAAAGTTAGGGGAAATTTCTTAAGAGAAGGTTGACAACCCTTTTACGCAAACAACCACGGCTGCGTCGCTATCTAGACGCTTATTCTTGACCGACCGTGAAGTGAGTTGAACGAAATTCCCCGTGGAAGAAGGTGGTGAAGAAAACTCACCTCACTTCACGGTCGTTCAAGAATAAGCGTCCTAATATCGTCAATTTACCAACTAACCAATATAACTTGTCCTTGATGTCGTTCGGTCGGCAAAACGTCTGACCCGACGCGAAATTTAAATCTGAACACAGCCCCCGCTGCTTGTAGTTAAGATTAAATGAACACAGATATAGACGCCAATACCAACTAATGGATTCTGATACAGTCGACGCATGTGCAGAAGAGTGTTTCACATTTCATAACCAAGGCTTGCTTAATTTTTTTGGAGGGGTGACCGCAACGCCTGTATATTTTTCGAAATATGCACACACATGGTTTTAGCACCATATTTAAGAAAAAAGTTGCCCTTTTAGATAAAAGAAACATTAAAATCTTTTACATAGGTTCTAACTTGAAACTATTCGAGATTTGTCAAACTTATACCAAATACAAGATGGTGGCTCAAATAGGAATGTATAGGACAATTTTGGAAAATGCACAACTTTTTCATTTGTCAACCGACTTTTAAAACTAAGTGTATTTTGTTCAAATCATAGCGCACTTTTGGTGAAACCATCAATCATTTGCCTGTTTGATGTTTCTGTGAAAAAAATATATCCAGCAACATCATGTTTTTTACGTGTTTCTTCGTTTTCATGGAGTAATAATTGGGTCTTTTTTGTATTGTGTGATTTTTCCGCAATTCCTCTATAAAAAGCACAATATATTTTTCCTGACACAGACACATAAAAAATGCAAGTGATTGATAGTTTCACTTAAAGTGCTCTATGATTATTTTGAACAAAATAAAATTAGTTAGTTACATCCGTGCAAAGTAGTAGTAGCAGCAGTATAGCGGCGGTCCGTGGGACTGGCAATTACGCCTCTTCATGGGCCTTTTCTGCCATATACCGTTCCTTACCCCTATGCCCCTACTTCCGCTGCAACTCTCTCTCTCCGGGCGCGAGTGCAGCTCTTCTTTCTCTATCGTGGGAAATCCCCACTTCAGCTGCGTTGATCTGGCATATGCATCGCACTCTGGTATCAAGTGCTGCGCCGATTCCTCTTCGAGCCCGCAAGCGGGACACACGGGATCTCCTGTTGGTTCAGCCGATTGCGCCCAGTCAGCATCCCTGTCAGCAGTCCAATGTCCTTTCGGGTCTTGCCTAAGAGCCATTTATTTCTGGCTACATTCGGACCATCCACGAATAGCTTGGACTGTCTGCACTTTGACGCTTGCCTCCAGGACGTCTTCAGTTCATTGTTCGCCCATTTGTTGACCTCACTCTGTAGCTGTTTCTTTGTTATTCCCAGAAGGGTCCAACGTATTGGGTTTCGGCCCCTAGTCTGGCAAGTTCGTTCGCTTTCTCGTTCCCTGGTATTCTCTTATGGCCTGTCTTGTGCCAGTGTTGCAGTGCTTCAGCGCACTCCTCCACCAGACTACTGACTATTTTGGGTGCACTTAGATCCGTGGGGTGGAGCATATCTGCCATTCCTGACCTCCAGTAGGGTTGCTGCCATGATAATGGCATATACCTCCGTTTGAAACACCGTACCATGTTCTCCAAATGGATAACTTTTCTGAACTTCTAGGCTTTCCGCGTACACTCCTGCGCCTGTTGTCTGCCTGGCTGACAGTTTAGAACATCCGGGCAAAACTGTCATGGTTTCCATGTTTGAGCCGCCATCTTGTATTTGGTATGAGTTTGACAGATGTCCATATAGTGGAGTACTGATCCCGAAAGTAAAAGCTTTTAATTATTGGATTCAAATTTACATTAACACGCAAAAAACAAAAAAAATCATATAATTACATACTAAGGTGTTTTTCTTTATCTGAAAGAACTAGCTTTCGAAAAATATGTCTCCAAAAATGTACCAACCAACTGTAGCAATCCTAGTTATATGGATTATATTGTGGATGTAAATGATATTCTAAAATAATGATCAAATCAAGTTGAAATTAATTTCACAGAATAGGACATGTCCCGTCGTTGTTGCCACGTGAAAAACTGGGCTTACATATCATTCATATGGTAGCAATACTTTGTTATACCCTTATTAAATTTGTTACTTATTGTTACTGTTTTAGACCTAGAATGTAACAAGTTTTTAAGCTGCCTAGCCATTTTACCTTCATAAATTTCGTATCGTACAAGGGAATTTTTTTATTTGAGGTGATAGTTTTGTAAAAAAAACGATTAAGAAATTGTTAAAGCGGGTCTGAAAATACATATATTCGCGCTGAATTTATTAAATAGGGGTATGATTGTGGATGAACAACATTTATGTATTAATTGTTTTTGTTGATAAAATGGGTATGCAGCCTATGTTGTTAACTGTTTTTCTACTGTTAATATTTGCATAAATTCTACTATAGTATTTCCCAAAATACTTAATATACCAAGGTACTAAAATACATTTTTAATTACTCTCCGACTACTTTGACTTATGTAAAATACTAATTAATGCTTTAAAGAAATATAAAATTTGTAACATTCCGGATTGTTAAAAAGTCTAACCGTTTGGGAAGGGAAAAGTTTTGTTGGATCGACAAGCAAGTCACAAATTGGCAACGGTGGTTTAGAAAATGTCAATTTATTTTGACATCTGTTAAAACATTAGGCGCCCGATTCTACCATTCGAATGCAACCGAATCGAATCGGAAGTCAATTGGCTGGCAGAATCCCGGCCCTAATTTTGAAAGAAAAATATATCAGGGTCATTTCATATGAAATCAACAAAAATAGAGGAGGTACATTTATTCTACCCATAAAGGGGATGAAAAATCCCAAATTTGAAATTTTTTGAACATTAGTTTTTTTACAATTAATTCTTAAAAGAAATTGAAATATCTCGATAACTACTTAAACTTGGACAGTGGTTTATAACTCGTTTTAAAAATATTTTAAATACCTTTGGAATGATGCATCACATGATATACTTTTTGTTTAAAAAAAAAATATGAAATTAAAAAAATACCTTTTTTTTAATATTTGGAAAATAGCATTTTTAATTTTTTTAATAAAAATATGTTTTATTTCTGGATATTTCGCCAAACTACTTACAAAATTTCAAGATGCAGACTTGATGGGTTCATTAAAAATATTATTTAAAATATATATATATATATATATTTTAAAATTTTGATTTTTTTTTTAATGAGGTCATGTGATACTTCATCAAAATGGCATTTAAAATACCTTTAAAACCAGCTATCAATCAGATATTGATATGTTTATAAATGCCTGTAAAGACAGTCAAATAAAATCAAATATGCAGGTACACAAAAAGAGTAATATCTTGTTTTATAGGAGTTTTAAGGCCCATTTTGATAAAGTATCACATAACCTATTTTTTTTTTAAATTATCTTCAAAATTTTTAAAATATTTTTTTTTTTTGATGAACCCATCAAGTCTCCATCTTGAAATTTTGTAAATTTAGTTTGTCAAAATATCCAGAAACAATAGTACATCATATACCTAGGGACTAAAGTGGTACTTTTTATCCCGAGGTGAAATGTTGAAATGCTGAGGGATAAACAGACACTTTAGTCACATGGTATATATATATATATACTATTTTTTGCACTTTTGGGCAACGTTTATTAATTTAAAAAAAAAACAGATCTTTCTATAAAAATTTGACAACCAAACTAACATTCACTCTCAGACGTTAAGTCAATTGATATTTATCTGATAATAATTAGTTGCCAGGGTGTATAGCCAAGGTACTAGAAAACAAATGGTAAGATACACACAAAGCCTATAGCTGTCAAGATTTGCATCCAAAAGTGGAAAAAAATGGTCCACAGAAATGGACATCGACGAAGCTGCCGCAGAGGCAATGAAAGCGCTGCTGCCCGCCAAATCAGACAAAATATAGGAAAAACAGTACAACCATTTCCTTCATTGGTGTCAATCTCAAGATGTTACTGATGTAACCCACGAAAAAGTGCTTCTGGCATATTTCTTTCATCATGCCAAAAACCTCAAGGCTTCAACAGTTTGGTCTCATTATTCAATGATTAAATCGAAGCTGATTGCGGAAAAGTTATAATATAATAAAGAGAATAAAGATAATAAAGAGCGGGAATAAAATATTTTAGTCCAGGGAAAAAAAGTATCATTTTAGTCCCTGAAATGAGGGAGTAAAATACGTTTTTAGTCCCTGACGTTCAAAAAATATTTTATTTTTGAAAAAAATAAAAAATGCTGTTTTTAAAAAATTAAAAGCTTTTTTTTAATTATTTTTTTTTTAAACAAAAAGTACATCATGTGATACATCCTATTTATAATACCTTTAAAACGAGCTATAAACCACTGTCCTAGTTTAAGTAGTTATTGAGATATTTTTATTTCTTTAGGTACATGTTTGAGCAAAATGGTAGATTGTTTTGATTTTCAAGAATAAATTTTAAGCCCAAAAAAAATTAAAAAAATGTATCAAAAATTATCGAAATTGGGGAGATGGTCTGCCAAACATCTGGTTGATTTGATTTGTGTCTGATTTCCCTCGTTTTATACTAACTAAATGGTCAGGCTTTGAATAAATGTAATTTTTAAACCTCGTATTTGGGATACATTTGATTATGAAAGAACATCAAATGTCAGTAGACTAGGTACATGGACAGTGTCCATGGATTAGATAGATTCTTAAAAATACTTGCCTTTACTTAGAAATAATTTTTGTAGGATATCGTCAAATTTGCCAAATATGAGGTCTGTTATATTGGTTTCTACGAAACGTTTTTTGAGCTCCAAAACGAGGTTTTTCACAATCTTTCCCATTGATCGATGTCAATTTATTTAATTCGTTCTCGCCATTGCCGCTTAGTATAGAGCCGTTCTTTTAAACTTATCAATGACACAAAATTGGCATCGATAAATGTGAGCGATTGGTCGAAGGTATTGTTACTGAAAACAAATATTTTCAGTTTTTTAGCACCTTCTGGATAACTATAATATGTGGTTTTCAATATGTCAAAAATGTAAGTCGGTTTGGCTATAACTAGAGACCCTGTATGTTTTATTTTGATGAAGTAATAAAAGTCATACACACAGGGTATTTATCAATAACCAAGCCTGTATTGACCTTACACTAATAAATTGTCATTAAACGAATTGTTATTTTGATAATTTAAATAAATAACGTACCTCGTATAATAAATAAATAAATAAATAAAACATTTTTCATGCTCAATATTGTTTTTTTTTTTGGTTCAAATTAAAAAACCCACAATACTTGACTAAATTACCAAAGAGAAAAAAATAAACCATTTTGGGGTTCACCAGCAGAATTTAAATAGGTATAGTGGATCAAGCAAAACCTTATTTTGATGACCTTTAAACCATGGATGTAAACCTATTTTAAACTGTAGCCAATCTAAAAGAATACTTAAAAATTTCCAAAATTAACTAAAAATCATCAAAATCCAGCAAAAAACAAGATTCTTTTAACGATTTACAAAAGTGGTGTAGCGGCGCAAATCAGGAAAAGAAAACAGTATGGCGGCAATAATCATTTCTTGATTTACTGAAAATCTAACCATTTTGCAACTAAAGAAGTGCCCTCTAGTTGTCTTATATTTTGAAATTGGCCGAAAGTGCTAATAGCTTTTTCCTTTTGCTGCAACAATTTGCACTAATTATATATATCCTTTATATTTATACAAGTTAGAAAAGGACATAGATAGATTTAGTGCACACCAGTGCATCAAAAGAACCCCATAAATTAATTTCAAGGTAGTCTGACTCTTCGTTACTTGGTATCTACAGTCGGTCAGAGACCATAGTCTGACTCTGGGTCACTTGGAGGGCGTTACATACTTTATAGGCAGAAAAACAAATCAAACAATTACAGTTGCTAACAAAATTACGTCGCGATTTTTGATTGTGTGACGTCACAAACGTTTAGGGTCGTGGCCCCTGCATGGTCCCCCCCTAAAAATATAAAAAAATCATTTTTTATTATTTTTTACATTATTTTTGGAGTAACTGTTACGGAGCGCAGTTATTATAAAACTTTCACCCCCTTCTACCCCTTGCCGTGGACTTATGGACGCAGCCCTTTTTTAGGGTCGGTTTAACGGCCCTTAGTTTCTATTTCAAGACAGTCTGACTACTGGTCGCTTGGAAACTAATTTTTCGAATTTATGTCTCCCTCACCATTTTTTTGTGCCTCTAATATGCCTCTAGTAGATCAACTATGTTGACGTTGAGTAAACGGCCAGGAAACGTTAAACTAGGGTATACAAATTAATCCTAGTTAATTAACAACCTTATGGCGTCGTTGTTCCGTCGTTCATTGCGGTCGTTGAAAACCCCACAATATTTCAGTAAAAATAAAAGTTGTTGGCTGCCAAGTTTACCCTAGTTAATAACAACGGTGTGGCGCCGTTTTCTTGTCCATCATAGCGGCCGTTGCACAAATGACTAGTTTTTGTACTTTATGCAACGTTAATTTTAGTGTATTTCTTAGTTATGGCAACTAAAGCAACTGTTACTTGGGTTACCACTAACAAAAAAAGCTAAGTAGACTTGGGATGGTTTTCTGAGTGCACCGCGCATAAACATCAACACCCAAATAACTTAGAAAAACGCAACATTTTGCAACACCAGAATTCCCACTCAAATTTTCATTTTAAATTTAGTGACTTTCAGTTCCATACATAATTTTGTTCACTGACTTTTTAAATGAGAATATACCTTGTGCATATTAATAAATGGAAATTTTCACGGAATCGCATCTGATATCTTTATATTAGATTTTCTAATGTTTTAAATAAAATTTGTCCTCATATAACGCGTGTACGTGTCAGATTTCCTTCTCGGAAATTTTTGACACCCTACGGGTTCGGGTATTGTCATGGTTATTGTTCTACGATTTTAAAAACTTTCCTAATACATTCTGATTTAATATGGCTTATCACAGCCATTCTCCCGATATTGTGCAAAAGAAATGGATTAGAATTAAATGTGAAAAAGTGTGTACATAACATTGTTCAAAGTCAATATGCTATTGATGGTGCATATTTGAAATCTGTCACTACTGTGAGAGATTTAGGTGTTTTATTTGATACCAAAATGACCTTTTCATTTCAATTTGAAAACATTGTTAAAAGAGGTATGCGAAATCTTGGTTTTATCACACGCAATAGTAATTTGCTTAAAGATACTTTATTTATTTCTCTTTAGTGCGTTCTATACCGGAGTACGCGTCAGTGGTGTGGTCTCCATACTACATTAGTCATATTAACAGCATCGAAACAGTGAAGAACATTGAAAATGTTCAAACAAGAAGAACTCAAATTGACATGGTTTGTAAGTTAAAAATACTCAATGGTCAGTATTTCTGTCCTGATCTTCTACATAACATTTCAATTAATACAAACATGAGAAGACCTACTTCTCCAATATTTCGTATACCCTTTCATCCTGCCAACTATGGCTTTTATTCCCCTCTAACTAGAATTTTAAAAGCGTTCAATGAACATAATCTTGACCCATTTGTCGGCAGTACACGTAGCTTTAAATCGAGAATCAAAAAAAGACTGAAAGAAATTACTTAGTACCTTACTGCACGTTTATAACTATACTTTTATTACTTTTTGTTAATATTTGTTTTTGTTATGCCATCTTTGTTATACTGTATTATTTTTTTATTATTTTTGTAACTCTTTTTATAAAATGGCTATGCCGTATAAATAAATTAATAAATAAATAAATAAATAAATAAATGAATGAATGAATGTATGAATAAATAAATAAATAAATAAATAAATAAATAAATAAATAAATAAATAAATAAATAAATAAATAAATAAATAAATAATTTGTAGTGTGATTTTCTTTTTCGCCATTTTTCGTGACAAAATAAAAGAAAAAATCGAAAAAAAAAATCACCAAAAAAAATGAAAAAATTGTTGTGAAATTAAATTCTAATCTCTAATTCTTATTTTAGTAATTGCTTTAAGCTGCTTAGGCCATCCGGCCAACGTATCTTTGTTTTAAATTTACATTTACAGTAACTTATTAACTCAAATTTTATTGAAGACACATATGAATCGAATGATCGATCGGATTAGATGAAAATCATGAAATTAACGCACAGCAGAGGATAAGCAAAAAAGGGCAAATATAAATAAGGCCACTAATCGAATTAATAACTCCGTGCGATTAGCACCCTTTTCGTAATATGCAGTTGAAAGTTTTTACACAAGTTAATTGTCAAAATGGCCGCCACAAACAATAAACGGCCACTGGAACGGGAGTAGATAACCTGTTATTATTGTAGGCATTGCGCAATGTTGTTTTTTTTTGGGATAATTTTTATTCTTTTGATTTTCCGAATGGAAAAAAATTAAGTTCCAAAAGAACGAATTTACGGATATTCACAGTTATTGACTGATTTAATATATACAGCAAGGTAAGGTTTAGGGATTTCCTGACACTGCAGATGATTGCTTGTTGTATCCCTTGCTGTATTATTTCACCTAAAAGTGGTTCGAAGCCTTCGCTAGGTTCAGCACCCTTTTTATAAGTGTCCTCTGAGGGCATCCCTCCTGAGAAGATGCCTTCTTCTATTAGGTGCCAAGTTCTTCAGTAGCTCACCCCCAGATGCACCGTAAAAATATTGGGATTAGTTTAGCTAATCCATGCTTCCTCTTTATTCATTTATGTGGGATCAACAGGGAAAAATAATGGATTAGATAGCCAATCGCGATTAAGTGTCTACGGTGCATTTAGGGGTAAGTGTCGTTCACTAGTATAGTGGTCTGGTTTGCTACTTGCTTTACAAGAAAATAAAACTATTCTCTTATTATTTGATGAAATTTATTATACACAAAAATTCATTGCTGATTATAATTGGTTTGAATATTATTGTACATTTATCTGTAAGTAAGTGTCGACCTTCTCACTTGTAAAAATGTCAAACTAAAGTAAAGTAATCTGTACTGGAAATAATACTATGTAGAAGTATGGGTCCTCTGTTATAGTCCAGTAATGTAGATACGATATTATTACGAATGTAAGTTGCTTATTATTATGCTCTATGAGTCTACGTTTTTCTGTGTTTTTATTTTTGTCCTTGTCAATGTGTAGGTACTTATAACTTATGTAGGTAGGGTAGGTCCGATATTCTAAAAAGCAAAAATTAAGATGCTTGATGAATCTATTCATGATATTTAAACGTCTGAATTTTTTTTAAATATTTTAAGAAGGAATTTAAATAAAACATGTCAATTTCTCGTCCATCAAACTTAAACAAAATTTTGCACAGTGTAAATGTTATATGTCATTCATGTCACAACCGAATTGCTGCTTTTGTTTGAAAGTTTGAGACAATAATGTGTTTGAAATTAAAACTGTGTTTCGGACTTCCATTGTCTATGTTTTATTTATACACGACGTTTCGTCTTCAGGTGCAAACTACAATCTATTCCTAAGGCTACGTACTTATATACCATGGGTAATCACTCAACCGTGAAGGTTAAGAAGCTGGCTCCGCCCAATAAAGGCAGCTTCAAGGAATTTTTGTTTCTTCCAGTGTGACTCCCTGTGCAAAATTTTTGCTTCTGTTCACTTCATTTGGTGTTGTTGGAAACTATAAATTACTTCAAACTCCAAAATTCCAAACATTTTGTTAATATTCTTAAATCTTCTGTTTTAGGACCCGATGACAGATTAGTCAGTCAGACTCACTAAATATTAGACACTTAAAAGTTAATTTTCAGTTTTATCAGCAATCGTATCCTATCTATCGTATCGTATCTCTATCAAGTCGACCAATCAACCAGGTACACTTTTAAAATCATGGCGAATACGTGACAGCTCCAGCTGATTAAATGCACGAAAACCTCGTTATGTACAATGAGGGAGTCGTAACGTTACGACCGTCCCTGCATACGAAACGATGTTTTGACGCATTTGATTAGCTGGAGCTGTCACGCATTCGCCATTAGTTTAAAAGTAAACCTGCTCGATAGGTCGACTCCATAGAGATAAGGATAAGAATGTCGATAAAGCAGAAGTTAATTTTAAGTGTCTAATATTAGACAGACTGGTTGATGAGGTATCCCTTTATGAACGTGCCAGCCTGCCGCTGGAGCGAGTGATGGAGTTGTTGGAGTGATGTCTACACCCTCTCTTATTTTCAGGTGAAAGATAGGTTTTATGCTTAGGATGACGGTCTGCCAATGGGTTCATCGCTTTCGCCAGTGGTGACCAACATTTATATGGAGTGGTTCGAATCACACACGGTTGATACCGCAACATATAAACCTAAGCTCTGGCTAAGATATGTTGATGATACTTTTATTGTCTGGACTGGGAATGACCAACAACTTTCAGAATTTCTTCACCAAATAAATTCACAATGGTGTTGGAGCAAAATTGTCAAATTCCTTTTCTTGATGTACTTGTCAAACGAGTATGTATAGTAAACCCATTCACACAGGACAATATTGAAATCAAGGTTCAAATCATGCTACTACAACCAAACGAGGCATAATAAGAACTGTGTATAACAGAGCCGTTCAAATTTGTAACAATTCTCATGGCTTGGAAATCGAAATAAGAAACATTAAGAAGGATCTGCAGCAGAATGGTTACAGCCCTAAACTTATAACAGATACTATTTCTAAATTTCAGCAAACAGGACAGAGATTACAAGACCAAAACAAGCAAATACATTTCTTACAATTCCATACATTAAAGGAGTATCAGAGAAAATTCGAAGAGTAGCGAACAACTTTAATATTAAAACAGCTTTTAAATCTAATAATACAATTCGAAGCCTTCTTAGTAAAACAAAACCGGAGAACAAACTAAATAAGGAATGCATTTACCAAGTTCCTTGTGAGTGTGGTGAATCATACATAGGCGAAACAAAAAGACCACTATCTGTTAGGCTTAAGGAACATCAGACGAATACCCAAAGAGGTAAAACAACGAAATCAGGAATCACCGAACATGCATGATCAAAACAACACCAAATGAAGTGGACAGAAGCAAAGGTTTTGCACAGGGAGTCACATTGGAAGTAACGAAAATTCCTTGAAGCTGCCTTTACTGGGAAGAATCAGGGTATTTTCAGTAAACCAAGTGTTGAAATTCCAAATATTTGGACGCCCCATCTTGGGTGGAGCAAGCTTCTTAATCTTCACGGTTAAGTGATTTCCCATAGTATATAAGTACGTAGCCTTAGGAATAGATTGTAGCTTGCACCTGAAGACGATCAGGAATTGTAATGATCGAAACATCGTGTAGAAATAAAATATAGACAATGGAAGTCCGAAACACAGTTAATTTCGAATTACTTTTAATGTTCATTTATATCACATGAATTAAAAAGTTTTAACTACTTAATTTGTCTTTACTTGCAGCACCCAACTACTCAAGTTTATTACAGGGAAATATTAAGGAAAAATAATATATGTATCATAAATCCCATCCTTATATTAAAAAATAAAATTTCAAAAAGTCCACGTTTTTACTTTCAATGTCAATTTTAAAGGATATTTTATATTTTTGAATTTATTTGGAAGATTGTTTTAAATGGAAATGCCATCGTGTAAATACTTTTTTTTAAAATTACTTTCAATCTTGATTGCTTGAAAGTTGTTCTGTCTTATAAAATGATTATTTGTATTAATAACCTTAGAAAAGGGGGTTAAAACACTGTCTGTGAAAAATTTTGTTTGTTTTTTAAGTAAATTTATTTCCATTCCAATCTACTCATCAAAAATATTTTAAAAATAGATAAATACAAAAGTAAGCGTCATATTCACAACCGCTTGTTTAAAAATCACAACAAATTTTGGTCAGTTTTATTAAAAACAAAATTGGAGATATCTGGTAATTTTCGATGTAACTTTATCCACCAAAAAACTTTTGTTGAAGGTTTTTAAGTTGTATATTAGGGTAATAAAGTAGAAGATAAGTCATCGCAATTTTTTGTCTTGTTTGGCACTTTAATTTTTCAAAGAGTTAAGTTGTTTCAAATAAAGCATTAAAAAACAACTGGTGCCAATGTCCTGAACCTTTGTTATGTACGTTTTTTTTAATGAAAATTTATAGGTAGGTGTCCCTAAAATTGGCTAAAAACAAATTGAATTATTATTTAAAATATCACAAGTTAATACTTACAGTTTGGGTAAAATACTCACCAAAAAAACGAATACCTCTTACAGTTACTTTAGTCCCAACTGCTGTCATCCGTTCTGGGCCGTTTTCTCTGTTCCTCTGCTTGTAAAACTTTTAGCCTGATCCCGTTTACTTCGGCACCATGTAATGTCTGTAAAAAGATATGCCATAAATTTTCAATGGACCACATTTTGAAAGGGACCAAAAGGTCTAAGTAAAATCACTATGAATAGAATATACTTGTAAGATTTAAAACTAAAAAACCTGGGGCGCTTAGTTATTTCATCCAATTAAAACAGAAATGTTGATCAACTTTACGTTTTTTGTAAAATAAATTTGAAAAAGTACGTTGGGTTAGCTGCCAAGAACACACAAAATTGCTTAAAAAATTTTAGAACTTTAAGCCAAAAATTCTTTTGAAATTTTGTTCTCTTTCACGTTCTTTGTGAAATATTACACCAGCCTGGGAGAAAGTTACTACGTTTATATGCGCCTAAAACCTTCAAATGCAAATAGTTTGCACCTGAAGACGATCAGAGATTTTACTGATCGAAACGTCGTGTATAAATAAAATATAGACAATGGAAGTCCGAAACACGGTTAATTTCAAAACAAAAGTTATTTAAGATATACCTCCCAATTTTTAACATTTGTAATACTTGCTTTAAAAACTTTTTCAAGAATTATATTTTGCGAAAAACAAAAACGTTCTTTTAACGTTGAATGGCTGATTACTCGTATTTTTTTTAGTTCCAAAAGGTCTCTAATAATGAAAAATTACTGTTGGGAAAAAATTTAGGTTTTGGAACGTCGTACATATTTTAATTAGCAGAGACGCAAATTTTGAGATTTATTTACCTCAATAGCTTCTTCGGCCGCTCTCTCATCGGCATATTTCGCATATCCACAGTTTCTGTTAGCCAACATGTACGCGTCGATGCAGTGGCCGAAACGACAGAACAGATCCTTGATCACTGTGTTGGGAAGAGCCGAGGGTGTGCACACTATGAAACACCTAGGAAAGAGGAAGGGGCTCTAAACGCAAGCACGAAAGTTTTCCAGAAAATTGGCAAAAATTCAAAAAGATTTTTAATATTAATTTTACTCAAAAAAAATCATTAAAAAAATGTTTTAAGAATTTGAGTTCAGGCTCCCAGTAACGCTAAACAATATTTTAAGCCCCTTAACCAAATTCTCTTTCTCTCTTCTTGACAGAAATAAAAAAAACCTTAAAAAATATTGGGTTACACTTGTATTTTCCAAGCTCGTTTGTCCCTCACCGTTTTGAAAAAATGTTTGCTTTTAAAAGATTTATTCGTAGATGAAATTCGCATTCTAAACCATAAGTTATTATCTAAAAAAGATATGGAACTTCCAAAAGCTTAAAAAAAGGACTGAACTATTTTTAGATTCCAGGTCAGTCAGGTTTTTGGTCAATCTGTTACCCTAACCTTTATAGTGCGCCTGACCAACCACAGGCGCTTACTACCTTCACCGCTAAAATACCAACCAACCATACTTGACGTGATTCTGTGGTGGAAGATTTTTAATATAGAAAGTTTTTTATTTTACAGAAATTTGTTTGAGTACATGCAAAAGCACTATTTTTATCCTCTTAAAGTGACCTGAACGAAATTTTCCGTTAAACTGTCTGACCAAAATCACTCTAATATTTCAATACTGTTCAAATAATACTTTGAATTTACACTCACCCGAATAGTTATGGTATTATGACTAAAAAATACCTACCGTGCTTTCATGTCGGAATCGATGTGTACCATTGGCCTTGGCTGTGGCAATGGAACGTTACATGACAGGGAATTATCTTTGTTTGTATTGTTGAAGTTGATCAGAGCAGCTAAAATTTAATAAAGGATTTTTTCACTAAAGTTCGATCAAAATAATAACTCTAGAGAGATACAAACAAAGGAAAAATAGTATTTTAAAAAATTTTGCATAAGGGTGCGTTTTTTTTGTCAAAATTTGTTTGATTATGTTAAAAAAAAATCTAAAATCTAGCAATGCTTTGTGCTCTTTCTTTTTTACCTTGAAACTAGAAAATTGGGCATTTATTTGAGCTAAAATTGCTAAAAAAAATAACAAAATACTGAAACCTAACCATTCTTGTTTTTTCTTTAAAGCAAAGAAAATGGAAAAATGCTAGTAGACTAGTGCAGTGGCGGCTATTTGTATATTTCATGATGCTGTCAAATCACATCTGTTTTTTATGCAAGTGTAAGTTTTTAAAATTTTTGTTCTGAGCGATTTCACAAAGTTTCTCTTAATCTGTTTTCGCAAGTATACTGTTTAATCATAACTAAGACTAACTAAGAATTTCGTATAAGTATATATAATTCATTAATCTACTATTGATATCGATATAATTAGAGAGCTGTAGTAAGCAACGCAAAAACTCTCAAGCGTAAGCAATGCGTAATTGAGTATGTAATAAAATACACTCTTAGGTTACAGGGGCACCAAAATAACAAGTTGGTAATCTTAACTCTTTTCTATGAAGCCTCGTTAATAAGATAAAAGCACCTTTGTACCATGTGCAGTGCACAATTCATTCAAGTCAATTTGTATGTTCGTTTACTCAATCTGTGCGCCTTAATAAAAAATTCCGTTTGTTTATTCAAAATTAAGGAAACCCTGCGCTCTTTTTTGAGTTCGTTTATTTATCGAAAAGCCGAGTTAGAATTTTCACTCCAAGCTTACTAAGCGAGCATGTCGAGCTTGCAAAAATTCTGACTCTAATGTGTATGATCGCGCGCTGTTTATTGATTTTTATCTTTTGGCTTCGTTTCTTGATATTCCAAATCAAATCAAAGCATACTTTATTGTCTAAAAAACAAAAATAATTTTTCATTGACACAGCATTTAAGTACAATGGTGGAGGAAAACATTAAAAAAAAGTAACTACATCCAGTTATTGTCACAAATAATAAAACATTACACTACAATTAAAAAGAAAAACATTAATACTAATTAATATTTTTAAAAAAATATAATTTGAAATGAGTCAACCTAAATAGTAAATAATCAAAAATTATCATCAACAAATTCTTGAAGGCTATAAATATGCTTTTTTACATAGAAATCTCTTTACTGCCGTTTTAACTTCTTAAAATCCTTAATTTCTCTAAAGTAAAAAGGTAAGTGGTAAAATATTTTTTTTTTGGGATCGGCAAAGGAATATGTAGTTTTTGCCTAGTCTTGGATGATCTAAAATATTGTAAAATTTTTTATGCATAATACTTGCTGTCTCTAATATAAAAATACAATAAACTGTCAAAATTTCATGCCTGAAAATTAGTGGTCTGCAGTGATCCCGATACCCTATTCCAAGTAGACATATACCTTATAGCCTTTTTTGTATTTGTGAGCAGCTTCCCCAAAAGGCTATGATACAGAATGTGAAATTCTACCGAATTCTCGGAAAGTATTAGTGGTCTCATAAATAATGGTGGGTACCTTTTCATGGAAAGAAAGGCTTTGTTTATAACATAAATCACAAAGAAAAAAATATATAAAAAATGCTTGTTTGGCAAATTAAAATTAATGGTTATGTTGTAAGCTCCGTACTCTCCAAAGCCTGTTCGTTTTTTGTTTTAAGCTCTGTGAGCTCGATGATTAAGATCCACATTGACTGACTGACTGTCAAAGAAGAAATGTCACCGAAACACGACGGGAAAAAGTTACTGTAAGTTTCTTAGGATATAGCTTTTGACAAAACGTCTACAGAGAAGTTCAACAAAAAATTAAATGTGGCATGCACTACAAACATGCTTATATCTCGTTAGCGAAGCTTCATAGAACAAAACGATTAAGCACAAGGTTTGTAAGAACATCCCGCCATTTCGATAATTTTTAGTAGATTTATTCTACCCATAATGGGATGAAAAATCCCAAATTTTAAATTAATTCTTGAAAATCACAAAAACTACCAATTTTGCACATGTACTTAAAGAAAATGAAATATCTCGATAATACTTAAACTTGGACACAGTGGTTTATAGCTCGTTTTAAAGGTATTTTAAATACCTTCCGAGTGATGTATCACATGATATACTTTTTGTTTTAAAAAAAACTTTTTTTTTTTAATTTTTGAAAAACAGCATTTTATTTTTTTTTATAAAAATATATTTTGTTTCTGGATATTTCGCATAACTATTTACAAAATTTCAAGATTGAGACTTAATGGGTTCATCAAAAAAAAACATTTTAAAAATTTTGAATTATTATTTTTTTTTTTAAAGGAGGTCATGTGATACTTCATTAAAATAGCATTTAAAATACCTTTAAAACAAGCTATCAGTCGCTTTTGTAGTACGTATGGTTCTCAAAATATTCATATTTTTATAAATGCTTGTAAAGACAGTTAATTTTAACCAAATGTGCAGGTACACAAGAGTAATATCTTGAGAACTGTATATTATTAAAAAAGCGAGTAATACCTTGTTTTATAGGTATTTTAAAGCCCATTTTGATAAAGTATCACATAACCTAATTTTTTTTGATGAACCCATCAAGTCTCCATCTTGAAATTTTGTAAACAGTTTGGCAAAATATCGAGAAACAAAATATATATTTTTTTTTGTAAATAAACATTTTTCAGTTTTTTTTTATTTATTTTTTTTTAACAAAAAGTACATCATGTCACTGTCCTAGTTTAAATAGTTATCGAGATATTTTCATTTCTTTAGGTACATGTTTGAGCAAAATGGTAGTTTATTTCGATTTTCAAGAATTAATTAAAAAAAAACTAATGGCCATAAAAATTTTAAATTTGGGATTTTTCATTCACTTTATGGGTAGAATAAATGTATCAAAAATTATTGAAATCGGGGAGATGGTCTGCCAAACCTCTGGTTGATTTGATTTAAAATGACTCCTTTGCAAAAATCGAGGGAAAAATTATTTAAAAATATTTTTTGGTTTTTAGGTCACAAGAGCGTCACATAAAGACCAAAAACCAACCTGGGTTTAGGCCTGCAGCCTGTATGATTGAAGTGGCCTGAGCTACTGCATCGGCAATTCTCCCCAAGTCAGCCCCACTATTGCTTTTCGACTGGTCGCCCCTGTCGTCGCCTCTCCTATTGTCATTTCTGTCATAAATGGGTCTGACAACTAGACGGCAACCTAAAAAAATAAATAAAATCCAGATATAAGAAGGATAGATATTTTTAAGTTCCTATAATTGTATACTGTGCAAAAATAATCTTGGTAACGTTTTCTAAAAAATCTAATAGTTGTGTAATTAATAAATAATTTTATATAAAAAAAAAGCTTTTCAAATACAAGCTTTTTTTACCATATTAATAATAGCGAAGGGCGCATTATAGGAAGTTTGCCCATGTTGATTCGATAAATTTATGTTATTGAATATATTATGATTGTTCGCAAGAATCTGAATCGAGATCTGAATTCACTATAAAGCAGATAAATGCAAGGGTAAGTAAATCCAACCCAACTCGACCCAAGCCACCCTAACATTTCCCTGGGATATGAATGGACATTGTTGGTTTTAATTCGCGCCAATCGCTTTTATTATTATGATATCAGAATGCTAAAAATTGTTTTTTGCCCGTATTTGAAAATCTTTTTTTTAAATAAAATTATTTTTTAATTTTTATATTTGTACCCTAAATCGTCCATTTTGAATCCGTCATATTGAAATTTTCAAATCTGATCAAAAATTCATAATACCCTCCCCAAACAAAGTAAATCTTTTTTCCACTCCATTTCCCTCGTTAGGGGGATGTGGGTACCTGATAATACCATATTATTGTATTATCACCGGAACTATATACGCATACCAAATTTGAAGACAATCGGATGTGTATAATAATAGTGAAGTCAATAATAAAATTAGCAAAACATGACCAAAAATCATCCATGTTGAATCCGCCATATTGAATTTTCAAATTCAAAAATTCGTATTCTTCTCAAGAATCCCCGTATACCAATTTTGGTTGAAATCGGACAAACTTAGGCGGGACGAGAGGGGTGCCTAATACCAAATTTTTTATTCAATCGGACATCTAGAAGTTGGTCAAAATTGAGTTGCAAGATTTGACCTGAACATACAAACATACATACATACATAGAGGTAAAAGCTTGTAAAAACGTAAAATGTTTGTAGACTACCAATCGAATATATAAGCAAGTCAAGTGTGTAACATTACGTACTAGCAGCCAAAATAAAGCAGAAAAAGTCTATGCAAGTTAGTGAGTTGTCAAATGGTTTCACAAGACAATATAATATTTATTTTCTACATGCGTGCAAAATGCGGTTTTGACTTCGGAAAATAAGTAAATTACCCCAGACATATTTAATTTAAATAAACGTGAAACAAGTAAAATTAAAATTTTAAAACCCCCGAGTACCTTCTCATGTATGTTTTTGCAAAAATGCGAATTTCAATTTTTTCGTGAAATTTTTGTTAAAACATAATTCGTATATGACTGAAATCCGTGTGAGTCAAGAATTGGGTCCCTGAAGAATAGGCTTCAGACAGAAAAAAATCGAATCGACAAACATCGGGGGGAAATGGATGTGAAAAAAAAATCATGAGTTGTTCTTTTTGTCCACGGCTAAATGACTGAGCTGAAATTTCCCCCGCTGTTTTTGTTGTTTAATCAAAAGAGCATGTGAAAAAGGCTAAATATTACAAAAACTACAGAGTGGCCACTGCGAAAAAACTTTTTTTTATGATTTTATGACGATTTTTGAAAGCGTGCGGAAACTGTCACTTTTCTGCACAGCATGAATAAATAAATAAATCGCACCTCGTGCGGAAAAAGGCTTTTTACGTGCGTCATTGTTTTTTAAATGCGTGAGGAAAGCGTCTTTTCCAAATACGGTTTGCCCAAACTCCGCTGGCCTGTCGTTCTGTAAAAAGTATAACTTTCCGAACTTGTCGATATTAAAATGCTAAATATATTTTAAAAATTGAATTCTAAGCAGATACCTGTAATTGTGTGAAATAATAAATCCAAATTATTTTTTCATTTACCTATTTATCATTAACATTAAAACTTTTACTAAAATATATAAAAAATCTATTATGAAAATTTAAATGGTAAGAGGGTTTTTCCAGTTTCACGTATTTGGTGCGTGGATATATGTGGGATTTAACTTACCCAATTCTGAATATTTTCTTACAAAGTTTATAGTAAGCAAAAAAACAGTCTTTTATTTCCTCAAGTAACCAAGAATACTGCAGCGTCCAAGTCGCATTAAATTTAGTTTATTATTTTTTTTTAAGTCCTAAAATTAACGTTACACTAAACTGAACAATATGATATTATATAAATCACTAGATACACAATACATACTATTACATAAAACAAATAAAATTAGAAAATGAATTGTAGTTATGTCCCTATGCAGCGAAGTCGCTATAGCACATTAACATTAAATAAAGTTTAAATATTGTTTCTTGTTTAATGATAACTTTTATTTTTGTATTTTTATTTATAAATATAGATTTGTATTTTTTGGGAAAAAGTGTTGTTTTATTTTAGGTAAAATATGATTTTGTATTTAAAAATTGTTTCAGTTCTCTGACAAATTTCATAAAGTTTGATTTTGTACGAATATGCTCTGGTAACGAGTTATACATCATTATTGCTTGCGTTAGAGGATTGTTTAATATTTTGTTGGTTCTAATTAAATTAATATGTATGTTGTTTCTGCCGCTAGTATCATATTCATAATATTGAGAGTTTGGTATTAAAGGAAGATTGCATTTGAGAGTATGATTTGAAATTTTATAAACTTGTTTGCATTGGGATAATTCTAATAAGTATTTTAATGGTTTGGTTTGAGTTGTTGTGTAGAGAGTGTTGGTGGGAGTTCTGTAGCTTTTTCGGTATAGGACTTTTATGCTTTTGTTTTGTAATGTTTGTACTTTTTTGAAGTTAGTACTTCCACATGAACCCCAGATGTTAATCAGATAAGTCAAGTTAGAGACAATGTAGGCATTATAAATAAGCTTGCGATTAATGTCATTCAAGTAACTTGAACAACGATATAATGCACCTAACATTGCTATAACTTTCTTAGTGATCCTATCTACATGCTTTTCCCAATTTAATTCATCACTCATTAATCCTAGGTATTTAGTAGACTGGGTATTATTAATTACAGACTTATTAATATTTAGTGAAAGATTAAATTCTTTTGTATTTTTTTGTTTAAAAACCATATAAACAGTTTTTTCGGTATTAATTTTTAGTCTGTTTTGAATTAGCCATTGTGAGTATTTATACAAGTCCTGATTTATTGTTGTTTCAAGTTGTTTAAGATCTGTACCGCTACAGACAATAACTTTGTCATCAGCAAACGTAAAATATATAACTTTCAGCCCAGCCAGACGCAGTGATAGTACCAACAGTGAGTACAACTGTGGGCCAAGAAATGAGCCCTGCGGGACTCCACAGTTGTTTAAAATTTGCTCACTGTCGGCACCATCACCGCTTACATACTGTGGTCGATCCTTTCGGTACGATTCAATAAGTGAGTGTGTTTTTTCACGAATACCCATTTTTTTAGCAAGACATGGTGGTCCACTACATCAAACGTCTTTTGCAAGTCGATAAATATGGCAATAACATATTTTTTTTTATCTAGTTCAGATCCAACATAATTTAAAAAGTCTGTAGTGGCACCAAGAGTATTGCTATTTTTGATAAATTCCTATTGGTATTTGTCAAAACCCACACTTTCTTCTATAAAACTTTTTTTTTTAAGATTTCTATTATTTTAGACAGAACACAGACAACAGTTATTGGTTTATAATTAATAATAGGTGTGAACTATTTTGAGTATTTCGGGAAATATCCCTGTTGAAAATACATTATTTACGAGGTTTGTCAGGATTGGAACTAGTGTTTGCTTTAATAAGATAATCTCTGATGGAGATATATAATCATAACCTGCTGAAGAGTTTTTTTTTTAATTTAAAATTGTTTCATTTATTTCTCTTTCATTAGTTAGTTTAAGTTGTAATAAATGTGTGTTTTCTGTTTCCTTAAATTTGTTGTTTATTTTTTGTGTATTTTGCCCTTTGAGCTAACAATGGTTTGACCAATACTGGCAAAATATTTGTTAAATTCGTTGACTATTTGTAGAGGATTTGTTATTATAATATCATTTACATTTATTGAGTTTATTGTTTGGTTTATAGTGTTGCTATTTATTCGTGAATTAATGACTTTCCATTGTTTTTTTGGATCCCCCCGCTCTATTCCATTTACTTGCAAAGTATTCAGTTTTTTGTTTTCGTATTTCAGAGTTAATCCTATTTTTTTATTTTTATACTCCAATTCTAGTTTATTGTCTTGTTATTTTTAGTCGTTTTTTGTTTAGTAAGTCTGTATATATTTTGTTACGTTGATTTATTAGATTTAGTATATCAAGAGTTATCCAATTATTTCCCCCCCTATGGCGTAATGGTATTTTTTTGTGGTTTGTGATTTACTTTCGGTTATGCATTTTGTTAGCGTTTCAAATGAGTTTATAGTAATTGTGTTACATAGGGTTTAAAAGTTATTTTTAAACATTTCGTGGTTTGTTATGAAAAATTCTCTGTTGATTTTTTGAGCAAATTTTTTATATTTTATATCTACATTAATTATTAGTGGCTTGTGATCCGATATTTTATAGCTCAAGACTGTAACATCACAGTTAATGTTTTTGTTTAAAATGGCATGATCAATTAGTGATATGGTATTTTCTGTGACTCTAGTTGCATTTGCTAGGTTAATTTTGTTTTGTATTTTGTAGCCAAACATTTTTAAAGAGTTTAAGTATTCATCTTTTTCTCTTAAACAAAAAAAAACCTTTTGCAAGGATATAATAGGTTATTTTCTCACAACACAAGTACGCACAGAACTGATTGATGCGGGAAAGAAGTCCACCAAAATCGAGCATATCTATTGGTTATTAAAACGCGCGGCAAACCTCTTGTTGCGTCCTTTGAATCACGAGTTGCCTATATATTGCTGCACTAATTTACCAGTTGTGATTGAAAATTTGTCGTGCGGTTTATATAATGTCTATATTACCTAACTATCCCATGAATAAATGCACAGGTGAAAAATATTCAGCTTTTTGCGCAAATTTTATGAATTTTATAACAATTTCGAAATTTTATGACATTTTGGGCAAATTTTATGAATTCATAAAATTTTATGACAAGTGGCCACCCTAACACTACTACAGAAAATAAAAAAATTTATATATTAAAAGTAAAACAGGCGGAACCTATAATACAGGGTTGCCACAAGAATCCCTTGATAAAATTCCCGACTGATTCCCTGCTTTTCCCGAATTATTTTTAAAAAATCCCAATGTCATAGTGGCAATTCTTTGCCGTTTAAGCAGAAAATGCTGGTTTGGTGTGGGATCGAGGGTTAAACCGGTCCCTAAATTTGTATACTGGATTTCACGTTTTGCTTGGATTTCACGAATTTCACGGATATCACATGGATTTCACAGACCTGTATACCAAACTTGTGTTGTTATAGTGCCGCAGACAAACATTTTTGCAGTACCTACCTTAAGAGTTAAGAGACGCTGAGTTGGGGTGGGATGTAGTAGAAGGCAAAAATTTTAATTACTTAATGACATTATAGCGAGCGTCAAAAGACAATTTTGTTGAAACTTTTGGGTTTGGTGAGGTGTAATTATCTGATATTGTGATCGAAACAAATACCGCCTAGTGTAAAATTTTACAAAAAGTAGTATGTAGTATTGTATATTTAAAATTAAAAAAACTCGTAAAATATTTTATTGTTTTTTTTATACTGGGACTTTTCATCCATAGTTGAATCAATGCCAATATGGCAAAGTATTTTTGCAGAGTTAAAAAGTGACTACAAATATCCATCCTATCGGGGATTCGAACCCGAGGCTTTCCGTGCGGCAAACAAATACGCTACCCACTGCGCTACGGAGACCGGGAAAAAAATTTATGTGTAAATTTTATAAGGGAATCTCAACCAGGTCAAAAATACCTGAAAAATTCAAGAATTCTTACCAAATTTCCCGACTTTTTCCCGGATATTTCCCAACCCCACCGAATTCCCGACTTTTTCCCGAATTTCCCGGTTTTCAAGGATTGTGGCAACCCTGTGAATGTATCTCAATATTGTTGTTATTGTTAAGTCTCGGACTTGTTAATATGTCAATTTTTTGGTTTAAGTTCTAAAAAATTAAATACAAGAACAACGGAACAAATCTTAGTAATTCTTGAAGAAATTACAATTTCTACCTGGTGGATACTCGAAACCATGAAGCTTTTCTTTGGCGTGGGCCGCCCACTGAGCTTGCTTGTAGATCACCTCGCCGACGGCTCGAGGAGGTCCCCTAAAACCCCCTTCGTACTTAACTTGACAATAATCCAGACCTGGAAAAATCAGAACAGAATAGTAAATTGATATAAAACGGCTGAACAAAAAAGCGTGATACATTAAAACTTGTGTTGTTTGAACGTGGTAGACAATTAGTACGTTTATACGGACCTAAAACAGGTTTTACATAAGGACTGTTTTAAATAAAATCGTTTTCTCCAAGGGTTTATATGTCCTCCATTAAATGTCATTAAATATGTCGGTTTAAAGAAAAAACACGTAAAACAATTAAGTTAACAACAAATTTTTTGGTAAAACCAGATCTGAGTATTCTTTTAGGTTGAAAGCAATGCGCTGAAGCGTTTTTAAAGGGTTTATCTTCTTCTTCAACGCGATCTGCACCCTGTCCACAGCTTTTTGTAAAAGTGTCGTAGTACTAACACCTATTGTCTAAGATTTTTAAGCCATGATATCCGTCTACGACCCGGACCTCTTCTGCCTTCTATTATCAATTTTAAAAGCTTATATTTGTCATTTCTCAAAATATGGCCAAAATATTCAATTTTTCGGTTTTTGTTGGTAACTTCAAAATCGATTTATTTATTCTAAGCAAAACATCCACATTAGTCACTCTGTCCATCCAAGATATCCTTCCCAATGAGCATTTTTGTCTATATAGAAGTTACAGCAAATAATATAAAACCTTCATAAAATAACCAAAAGTTATATTATTTAGTGTTGGTGATAATTTTACAACTCTGATATATCTCTTAAATGAGTAAAAAAGACTTGAAAAACAACTGACCAACACCAGCTTATCAAAATTTATGGTACATAGTAATGGATAGAAAAACAACATATAGATTTTATAAAAATTCCTTATGAACCCTCAAGTCTAGATATTATTATAAAAAGGTTTTACAACTGTTTTAACAACACTACATAACAAATTAAAGGTTTTTATCGATTTAGAAATATAAATTTTCCATCTTTCTTCCCTTTGCGTGTTATGTATTATTCTTTTTCTTTTTAAAATAAAAAATTTATAAAATGGTGTTTATCAATTTTCTAAAATAAATTAAAATGGAAGTGAGATAAGTTGAAGCAGGAATATGAATATTTATATACCATAGGTTAAATAAAAGCTGTTTTCCCAGTCATCCTACTCTGATAATCAGCTGCGGTCCCGTGTGTACTGTATAGTTTTCGAATACACTCACAAAAATTTCATGGGCTCCAAAAATATTTGAGAAAACGGGGAAAAAAATATTCATTTAAATAATACTTTTTTTTTCACATATGTTTTTGGCTTTCTGGGAGAAATATTGAATTTTGTTTTTAACCCTGAACAAGCCATATTTCGATTAAAACACATGTTGAAACTCCATAAATAACGTTTTTATTTTGGTCAAAAACCTATTGTTGGAATCCAAAATGGCGAAAATTTACGACAATTTTATAAAAAAAACAATACAATTATACCACTGTTTACCTCTTTCAACACTATTTTATCAACGTTTTAAAACATGATACTAGTTGGAACAAAAGGCTGCAGATGGCGCAGTGTTGAACACTGAAGGTCCGTTTCTGCGAGCTTAACACAGTTACCATTGTTCTCTTTTCCTAAATGTATTCGTCTGAGAGAGATCCAGCATACTACACATACCAGGAAAAATACCCGCCTGCACACCCTTCAACCCCGCATAACTGTCAGAGGAACTATCTGAAGAAGATAGTTAGATTGCGGGGTCGAAGGGTGTACAGGTAGGTATTTCCCTGGCATGCTGGATCTCTCTCAGACGAATGCATTTAGAAAAAGAGGATAATAGTAACTATGTCAAACTCGCAGAAACGGACCTTGAGGCTGCGTTCCGTCGCGTCGTAAGGTGATGTATTTACAATTGCCGCCGACCAGCCGTACGCAGTGTATTCACTCGAAGTTTCACGGTGCATTTTTGCGAACTTAACACGGTTACTATATTGTTCTCTTTTTCTAAAACCCGTTTCCCATCTATGGGTTTCTTATGCGTGGGCTCTCCGAATCAAAACACGGATCACGTAGTCTAAGCGAGATTTGCCTATACAAGTTCATGTCGGTCCACGTGATGAGTTTTTTGAGTCAGGCTGGCCGCGCATGGGAAACGCTGGTCGGAATCGGGTGTAGAATGCATTCGATCCCGATATCTGTCATCGAAAACTATCTCAAGATTTGGATCTCTTATCTCTCTCAGATTGATGTAATTAAAACCAGATAATGATGGAATGGTATTTCGCAAAAATGCGCCTTTTGATGTCGCAAAAACGCACCTTTTAAAGTCGCAAAAACGAGCCTTTTGATGTCACAAAATTAACCTAAAAAATCTTGTTTGTTTTGTTATAAATTAAAATTGTTTTTTTGTTGTAAAAACAGTATACAAAGAAATTAATAAAAACATTATCGAAAGAAGGGGCAAAAAAGGTTTATGAATGAGTTCATAAGAATATTACAGGCACCAATTTATATAATTACCTATTGTGTGTGAGTTCCCAAGTTTTTATAAGTGTCTCTTTGTTGTTGGTAAATTAAGTTTTTATAAGTGAGTTGATAGCAACATTTTAAAAACCAATCTATATATCTTTAATTGATAGGTACTTACGGTTTTATAGATGGGTTAACAGAAATATTTCAAAAACCAATTTATATAACTTTTGTCACTGATGACTTATATATTTATAAATATGTTGGTGGAAACATTGTTAACACCAATTTATATAACATTTGTTACAGATGACTTTAATTTTTATAAAGATGTCCGTGGAAATATTGTTAACACCAGTTTTATGTTACCTTAGGGTACCATCAATTTAGAACCTTTAATAAAACAAATATACAAACTCAATTCCTGTAGAAAACCTCTAAATATCCTAGGGCATTAATGGAACCCTCTTTAGAATAATTATATAAATTTTTATCACCAGAGGTTTCTGATAATGCTCATTGGGTTAGTATTCTACGATAACACCAAATCTCGAATGCCTCTAACTTCTATGCCTTAATATAAGATGATAAAAACATAACACTGAAGCACACCAAATTCGTGTGTTAAGTATTAAGATCGCGACTACACAACACTGATTTAATTTTGATAAAAGATGATCCGGCCTATTCAATTCTTTCACGAACTTCTTGCATGTTGTCCCAGTTCTCATTGAGGAGGCAACCCAAGTATTTGCATGAATCCACGCGTTCGACTTGCTACTCATTTACTTCTAACATGCCTCTGATGTTCTTTTCCTTGGATATGACCATCCATCTTGTTTTCCCTACATTTAAGTTAAGCCCGAATTACGAATTGTTGGCAGCAATTTGATTTAACAACTCTTGCAGATCTTCCAACGTGTCTGCTATTATGACAGTGTCGTTAGCATATCGTAGGTTGTTGATTTTTATGCCGTTTATGGTCAGACCCTCTTCGCAGTTATGAAGTGCATTCTCTATTATTTTGTTATATAGATACTAAACAACAGCGGAGACAATATACGAACTTGGCGCAAACCTCTTCTTATTTGGACCTCTTCGGATAGTTGGCCATCAACTTTTATTTGAGCAGTCTGGTTCCAGTATAGATTAGCGATTATCTTTAGATATCGGTCATCTAGATCAACTTCTTTTAGCGAGTCTATGAGCTTTTCTGGTTGGACTCGATCAAACGCTTTCTCATAATCTATGAAACAAGCATATACTAGCACCGAGACATCCCTAGATCGCTGAACTAAGACTTAAATGCCAAACAGGGCCTCTCTTGTCCTGAACCCACCACGAAATCTAAATTGCGTGTCGCCCATAAAGGATTCGCATTTTCCATAAATTCTTTTATGGATAAAATCTTTAGAAATATTTTCAACATATGACGCATTAGGCTGATTAGACGGCAATCACTACACTTCTTTGCTAAATGTCATTAGAGATTTTACCGCTGCGATAAATCAGGTTCAAAAGTTTGACCAGCGTATTTACCAAATCTTCGTTTTTTATGAACTCTAAAACCTGTACTTCGTTTTGCCCTACCGCTTTTCTGTTTTTATCTGAAGATATTGCGTATTGTACTTCATCTGGTGTGATATCTATGCCTTGATTTGAGAATTCTTCTGGCTGTTAGAGTTTCGAACTTCCATTATCTTTATTTTTTCACAACCGTTCGAATGCTTATGTATCTGCAATCGTCATCAGGTGAATACTCCCAATATTTTATTTTAAACTTGGTAGTCGCCAACATCTTTATAGAATCCTTTGAAGAAGCTCTGCGAACATCTAGGCAGAGACTCAAACTATGGCTAAGATACATGGACGACATATTTATCATCAGGAAAAACACTATACACTAGAACAATTCTTCATTTCAACAGCATATGAAACTAAATCACATTAACTCTGCAAAAAGAACAAAATTTCTTCCTTTTCTCGACGTTCTAGTCACTAAAAAGAATTCAACCATAACCACTTCCATATATCGCAAACCAACTCATACTGGACAATATCTAAAGTTCAAATCAAACCACTCCACATCAACCAAACTGGGAAATGCAAAATCTCTTAAGAGATCGAGCAGAAGAAGCTTTAAATAAAGAAAAGGCCAAAATTCGATTTGATCTGCGAAGAAACTGTTTCTCCAACTACACGATCAATAAAACTCTTTAAACCGCACCAACACAAAAGACGACATCAAAGGAATCTCAGAAAAGATAAGAAGAATAGGCAACCAATACCAGTAGCAGTAGTAGTAGTAGATGGGCGCCCAATGAGCATTTTCAGAAACTTCTGGTGACAGATATTTATATAATTATTATAAAGAGGGTTCCATTGATACCCTAGGGTATTTAGAAGTTTCCTACAAGAATTGAGTTTGTATGTTTGTTTTATTGAAGGCTCTAAATTGATGGTACCCTAAAGTAACATAAAACTGGCGTTAACAATATTTCCACGGACATCCTTATAAAAATTAAAGTCATCGGTAACAAATGTTATATAAATTGGTGTTAACAATGTTTCCACCAACATATTTATAAAAATATAAGTCATCAGTGACAAAAGTTATATAAATTGGTGTTTGAAATCTTTCTGTCAACCCACCTATAAAACCGTAAGTAACTATCAATTAAATATATATAATAGATTGGTTTTTAAAATGTTGCTATCAACCCACTTATAAAACTTAATTAACCAACAACAAATTTATATAAGATAAAATTGAAAATATTTTGAGAGAAACTTATAAAAACTTGGGAACTCACACACATTAGTTATATAAATTGGTGTCTGTAATATTCTTATGAACTCATTCATAAACCTTTTTTGCCCATAAGGTGTTTTCTATAATGTTGTTATTAATTTCTTTATATAGTGATTATAATACAACTTTTTTTAGAACAAAAAAAACAATTTTAATTTATTTTGGCAATTATAATAACAAAACAACAAACAAGATTTTTTAAGGTTAATTTTGTGACATCAAAAGGCGCGTTTTTGCGAAATGAAAAGGAGCGTTTTTGCGACATCAAAAGGCGCGTTTTAGCGAGATACCATACCATTATTATCTTGTTTTAATTACATCAATCTGAGAGAGATAAGAGATCCAAATCTTCTTGAGATAGTTGCCGATGACAGATATCGGGATCGAATGCATTTTACACCCGATTCTCACCAGCGTTTCCCATGCGCAGTCACCCTGACTCAAAAAACTCATCACGTGGTCCGACATGAACTTGTATAGGCAAATCTCGCTTAGACCACGTGATACGTGTTTTGATTCGGGGGACCCACGAATGAGAAACGCATAGATGGGAACCGTGTTTTAGAAAAAGAGAACAATATAGTAACCGTGTTAAGGTCGCAAAAACGCACCGTGAAACGTTGAGCGCATACGCTGATACTGCTGGTCGACGGCAAATGTGAACACTTCGGAAAATACTCGCCTGTACACCCTTCGACCCCGCAATCTAACTATATTCTTGAGATAGTTACCTCTGACAGTTATGCGGGCTTGAAGTGTGTGCAGGCGGGTATTTTTCCTGGTATGTGTAGTATGCTGGATCTCTCGAGGAATGCATTTAGGAAAAGAGAACAATGATAACTAATGTTAAGCTCGCAGAAACGAACCATCAGTGTTCAACACTGCGCCATCTGCAGCCCTTTGTTCCAAGTAGCATCATTTTTTAAAAGGGTCATAAAATAGTGTTGACGAGGTAAACAGTGGTATAATTGTATTGTTTTTTTTTTATAGAATTGTCGGAAATTTTGGCCATTTTGAATTACAAAAATAGGTTTTTGGCCTAAATAAAAACGTTATTTATGGGGTTTCAACATGTGTTTCAATCGAAATATTGCTTGTTAGGGTTAAGAACAACATACAAAATTCAATATTTGTCCCAGCAAGAAAAAAAACGTGTATTAAAAAAAACTGATATTTAAATGAATATTTTTTTCCCATTTTCTCAAGTATTTTTGGAGCCCATGAAATTTACGTGAGTGTATTCGAAAACTATACAGTACACACGGGACCGCAGCTGATTTTCGGAGTAGGATGACTTGAAAAACAGCTTTTATTTGACTACAGTATATAAATATTCATATTCCTGCTTCAGCTTATCTCACTTTCATTTTTATTTATTTTAGAAGATTGCTAAACACCATTTTATATATTTTTTTATTGTAAAAAGAAAAAGAATAATACATAACAAGCAAAGGGAAGAAAGATGGAAAATTTGTATTTCTAAATCCATAAAAACCTTTAATTTGTTATGTAGTGTTGTTAGAACAGTTGTAAAACCTTTTTATAATAATCTCTATACTTGAGAGCTCATAAGGAAGTTTTATAAAATCTATATGTTGTTTTTCTATCCATTACTATGTACCATTAATTTTTATAAGCTGGTGTTGAACAGTTGTTTTTCAAGTCTTTTTTACTCATTTAAGAGATATATTAGAGTTATAAAATTATCACCAACACTAAATAATATAACTTTTGGTTATTTTATGAAGGTTTTATATTATTTGCTGTAACTTTTATATAGACAAAAATGCTCATTGGGCGGCCGTAGCCTGGCAATTAGGCCGCATAATGGACCCTTTTTGCCATTCCCCCCGTGCATCCCCGACTGATGCAGGTGCCCCTTAGGATGCCAGTTTCCTTTCTCTAAGAGGACTTAATTTTTGCCTGACACCTCTTTGTCGAGGGCAGGGATCTTTAGACTGCGTAACACTACATGTTAGACTTGCATCTATCTAACATCGCTACCGTCCCAGCAGAACTTGGTAGTAGTAGTGTACTTACCGAGATCCGATCCTGCGATCTCTGTTCTACAGGCTAAGACACTGTTTACTGGTCTACGGCGGCCTCCCAACCAGTACCAACTTCAGACTATCTTCAAAACAACCACCACAATAACAAGTCCATTAACGAAAACTAAACCATATCGCCACAACACCAAGAACTGCATCTACCAGGTACCATACGAGTGTGTGGATATCTACATCGGAGAAACCAGCCGACCCATGGTTAGCCTTACAGAACACAAACGCAAAACTCGACAAGAGGACACAACTGGATCAAGAACAGCTCAACATTGCTGGAAAAATCAACATCATATGAAATGGAAAGAGGCAAAGATCGTCGCCAAGGAGGAAAACCTATTCAAGCGATAGTTCAAAGAAACAGCATTCATACAGAGATTCCAGAATGTATTTTCTCAACAAAGCGTAACAGATTTCAACTATGAAAGGGCGGAGCCAACAAAGTATAAACTTAGGTTAGTTTTATGGTTCACTGAACATATGCTAGTATACCGGGTGTCCCAAGGTAAGTAACCTATTAGAATATTTTGGAAACTATACAATGGAAACTTTTCAAACTTTCTATTCTAACAGAAGTCCAGGTAAACTATCTTTATGAAATACTCTCATATTTGCAGTGTTGCCATATGTAGGAAAACTTGGCAACAACTTTCTTATTTTAAATTGAACACTCTGTATATTTTTGTATTTTCGGAATCTACAAAATATTTTAGGTACATTTTATGTATAATGTCCTATACCTATGTTCAACTGTTTTTAAAATATTGAAAGGTGAAAAATTGACATTTTTTAACTTTGACAGCCCGTAACATCGAAACGGTTCAGGATAGAGCAAAACGGTTTTTACATTCTTATCTTGGTTTTTTACAAGCTACCGTTTTCTATTTTTAACCTAGGGTTAAACTAACCTTGGGATCGAGCTTGGGATATTTTAACCCTGAGTTTAACCGTTTTGCTCTATCGAACTACTTGCCGAGATCCGATCCGGAATGAACACTTATAATTAACTACTTATTTACAATGTTGTATGCATTAACTAAATTTTATTATAAATTTTTTAGCCTATAATTTTTACCTGATGATGGCGTAAGCCGAAACGTACATAGTATAAAAAATAATATAAATTTGCTCTATCTGTAACTGTTTTGATGTTACGAGCTGTCAAAGTTAAAAAATTTCAATTTTCACCTGTCAATATTCTAAAAACAGTTGAACATAGGTGTAGGACGTTATACATAAAATGTACCTAAAATATAATGTAGAATCCAAAAATGCAAAAATATACAGGGTGTTCAATTTAAAATAAGAAAGTTGTTGCTAAGTTTTCTTGCAAATGGCAACACTGCAAATATGAAAGTATTTCATAAAGATAGTCTACATGGACTTATGTCAGAATAGAAAGTTTGAAAAGTTTTCATTGTATAGTTTCCAAAATATTCTAATAGGTTACTCACCTTGGGACACCCGGTATAAGATTAGGCAGCCTTGCCATCTACCCAAGAAGTGGGCCAATTATTCTCCAAAAAAATAGCTTCCTTTGGAAGAAGCCTTAAATTCCTGGACACGAACTAAGATGCACAAAATTAATGCAAAGGAAGCAGTGGGTGAGACTGAAAGAGCCGAAACGACTCCCCCTGCAATCTAGGTAGTCGTTTTTTTTAGTATTCACCTGATGACGATTGCACAAACATAAGCATTTGAAACGTTGTGAAAAAGTCGAAAATAAAGACAATAAAAGTTCGAAACTCTAGTTTACTAAGTTCAACATTGTCTAGCTCCTTCAAACAACAATCCTGAGAGTGAGAGTGGAAGTGCAAGGGGGTGTGGTGCTGGGTCAATAAGAGCTCCCTCCCTGCTAGTAATACTAATTTGAGCATTTCTTACCTGGAACAATGTCAAACAATCTCCATAACTGGTCCTCGGTAAGGCAAGGATTACCCAATACCTGCAACTTGCTATAGCCGTCGTCGATAGCAGTTGCGGGAATTAAAATATTGGAAGACGAGCCTGCTTTTGAACTGAAGAGGCCTAAATCAAGACTGCTTTGTGGTGGCTGTGATTTCTTAGGTTCGGCAAAGACTGCCTTGTATTTTCGGTCACATTTTTCATAGGCTTCGGCTGCATCTGAGAACCTAAAGTCAGAAAAAGTAAATCTTGATATTTTCAGTTTACCCCAAAAACTTTTTTAGCATCAATAACTTGTCATAATAACAGATAAAAACAGTATTATTATTACTTACTTATGATATTTGACATAGGCAACCCCTTTATTCTCTCCAGTATTTCTGTCCTTAATTTGGTAAGCATATTCCAACTCTCCAAACTTTTTAAAGTAATCTGCTAGCTCATCGTCTGTCATATTTTTGGGGATCATAATAAACAGACGAACTGCCTTTTCCTCCTCATTGTTGTCTTTGCTCGATCCTTTGTCTCGACTGCAAAAAATTGTTTTATTTTTAATTCCAATACCATCAGATTAACCGAAATACTTTAGTATCTTAAATTTATTTTTCTATTTTATTGCCAGAATTTAAAAAAAGGGATGAAAAACTGCTCAATAAATTATTTCAAATGTATACAGGATGGATTCTTTAAATGGAACGATGCTTCTAGAGGCTTTAGCCGAATCTTTAATGATTTTCTACGAACTTTCCGTCCATCATAAAAAAAACTTTTGGGGCCCTCAACTGGAGGCCCAGGGCCCAACAATTTTTTTTTTTTTAAATAAGAAGGTACCACTTGTGGCACCTTTTTGAAAAGCTTATTAAAAAAAGACATTTAACACACTAGTTTTTTTTTATATCTGTCAAGCAATGTGTCAAAAATGTTTAAAAAAATATTTTTTGGTCAATTGTTTTAGCTTAAAAATAAACTGCATATTTCTCTATTTACTAAGCAGAATAAAGAAAATACCACCACATTGTTGCCGGTCCATTTGGGGGCCCTAACTGAAATCCCAGGGCCTACCAACATTTTTTCATGAGAAGGTACCACTTGTGGCACCTGTTTGGAAAGCTTGTTAAAAAAGAAATTCGATTAAATAACTTTTTTTGACATATGTCAACCCATGTGTTGCAAATTTTAAAAAATCTATTTTTTGTTGTTAAGGATGGTTGAGTGAAAAAGAAAATCGACGTGTGCTTTGAATCTATTTCCCTTTTATCTAATATCTAGTAAATTAAAAAAAAAAAAAGGTAATTAGGCCGCACCAAATAGGCCGCCAATAATATCTTTATTCCGCTTAGTAAATAGAGAAATATGTAGTTTATTTTAAAGCTCAAACAATTAACAAGAAATAGTTTTTTTTTTAAATTTTTAACACATTGGTTGACAGATGTCAAAAAAGTTTTTTAATTGAATTTCATTTCTAACAAGCTTTCCAAAAAGGTGCCACAAGTGGTACCTATTCAAGAAAAAATGTTGGTAGTCCCCGGGCCTTCAGGGAGGGCCCCCAATAATGTCCTTGTGTGGTATTTTCTTTATTCCGCTTGGTAAATAGAGAAATATGTAGTTTATTTTGAAGCTAAAACAATTGAAAAAAAAACTTTTTAAAAATTTTAGACACATTGGTTGACAGATGTCAAAAAAAACTAGTGTATTAAATTTCTTTTTTAACAAAAAGAGAGTTGCAGGCCCCACAAATGTTTTTAACATGGGCGAAAAGTCCGTAAAAAATCATTAAAGAATCGCTTTTATCTTTTTTGAAAACCTCTTCCCTAAAGCCGCTAGAAGCACCGTTCCATTTAAAGAATCCACCCTGTATATAAATATAACAATCATTTACTTTGCTGCAATCATGATTTTGATCTTTCTTGATCCTTCTGTTAAAGCTTTTCCATTCATTGTTTCCAGAGCCCTGGCAGCTTCTGAAGTTTTGGAAAATTTGATGTAGGTAACTCCTAAAAAAAAAACAATATTTTCTGTCAAATAATTCTGGCCAAACACTTTTCCCCTCCCTACTTCTCAAAGTTTTTGAGCTGAAAAAAATAAAAAGTTTTTAATAAACAAATAATATGTTTTGATGCTTTTAAAAAAATCATGTGATATTTTGGAAAATTTTTATATGTTATTACCTCGTTCATAAATGAAGGTATTTTCATTTGGACGAAAATATCTATTTTTTTCTGATCAGAAAATTCAATTTTTTAAAAATCAAATATTCTCACAGTTTTCGTAAATATATTTTTTGCAAAACTCTTCGTTCACGACGAGATAACACTATATACTAATAATGAGCAAGGGCTGTAGTTTCCAAAATTTTCACATCATTTTTTTTACAAAGGAATCAAAACATATACTATTTAATACAGTAAAATTATAGTAACATTTCTAAACAAAATTAATAAAAACTCTTCCCAAAACGAATATAACCACCAAAAGTTACTGATTTTTCTGCTACTGATTACAAACTGTGTGCTTTCTATAAAGGATATAATAAATAAAAATAGAATAGAAAAACTAAAGTTACATCAGTTAGATGGATTTCCAGTCCCTTTGCCTGCTTTTTTTATTAGCCACAACTTGTTTGAACCAAACCAAAAGTTAGTAGGATGTTACTGCATTGTTTTTTTAGTCAAAATAAAGTATTTTCGGTTTTTTTTTGCGTATTTTTGCTAAAAATATAGTGTTTTGATTTGTTGAGTGGTGTTATATAACCGGAATGACTAGTTTTTTTGTCTTTGTCTTTCAAGTACTTTACGATAACCCTTTTTGTTATTAGCCTCAGAGTTACGCGAATTTTGTGCGCGGTCATATTCTTTATAGGCTATTATCATTCCACCTATTTTTATTTCCGTGCATTGGCTACTATAACGCAAATCTCAAAAAGCACCATATCACCAGAAAGTAACTCACATTTTTGTTATATTAAGGGTTGTGTTTAAAATTCTATATATATTATTTTGTTTTAGATGCAGGTAAAATACTGAAATCCCAAATTTCCAATCTAAAGCATAATTCTTACCTTTGTACTGATGTGTAGTCTTATCTGTAACCATCCACAGTTCCTCAATAGTTCCAAACTGACTAAATGCTTTCCTATAGTCTTCTTCGGCAAGGGTTTTGGGGCCCACGATGAAGAGTCTGGACAGCGGAGGCTCATCCCCGGCAGAACCTATTTTAAATTCAATTCAAAAAATACTTTATTGTCAAGAAAAAAAATTCTGTTGACAAAGCAGGCTAAATAATCTAACTATTAATAACTTTGTCACTAAAATTAATAAAGTAAAAAAGTAGGTGAAAAAAAAATTGACAAACAACAAAAATAATATTAATATACATTAAACAATAAAACAACATCAAAAGTTTACACATGAAACAAAACAAACAGACTAACAGTTTAAAAAAAAATAAAATAAATAAGTCATAAAAACTAGACAAAAAGGATAATAAAGAAATAATAAAAAAAACAAAAAAAAAGATAACAAAAAGACAAAAAAACCCTTTCACATTTAAAAAAATATAAAAAAAATAAAAACTAAAAAGTAAAGCCAGAACATAAGAAACCAGAACATAAAAAAACTAAAGAGTTGTTTAAAAAAACGACTAGATGTAAATTAGTAAGCATACATTTTAAATTCTAGAACCCCAAATAAAAATAACCTAATAAAACAATAAGTCCTATCCAAAATATCTATTTGTTTCAGGGTTGTAGCGTGTTTAGTAACAGAAGGCAAGTGATTAAATATTTACCTCCCATCATAAATTAAACATATTTGAGAAAAAGTGCTTCTAGGTATTGGTAAAGGAAGATTGAAATTTTGGACCAGAACCATAAATATTATTAAAGTTTTTAAAAATAATACTTATTAAACTCTAAAATAAACAAGGACATTAAACCAAGATTTAAAAAATCCACCAGAAATCACGCTACTCCTCAAAAAACGTCAAATTATATGATATCTCCAAATTTCATTTCATTTCTATCTTGAACAATGCAGAAAAAAAAGTGAGTAAGTCACCCTCCTGAATCATATCTGCCGTTTTCGTTTGATAGGTTTACTGCTAAATTAAAATCTTAACACCCAATTAAAATCTTAATACCCATTTTTTAAAGGGCCTCCATCATGATTAGATTTTAAACACCAACATAGCAGTGATTTATAAGAGCATCAAAATGTATATAAAGCAACCTTTAGTGGGGGGGGGGGGGGGGCGGAGAAGGCGCCACTACAAATTTTTTTGCCTGCAACTTAATTTGGGGTCATTGAGTTTTTCAAAATTTTTGCTGCAGCTCTTTTTTTTTGTCCGCAGCCCGGACGTAACTCTCTAAATATCCAAAGTATTGCCATTACATAAATAAATCAAGTAAAGGTTTACTCTAAAACTTCCCTCGCTCAAGAACATATATAAAAAAACACTACTTGTATACAGATGGGTTAGATTGGTTTGGTCAGACTTTTCCAGGGTATATCCAGACTTCTTGGGTGTATCCACACTGTTCAGGGGTGTCTTCAGACTTTTCCACGGTGTACTCGGACATTTTCAGAGTGTATCCAGGTTTTCCAGAGTGTAGCCAGACTTTTCCAGGGTCTTTCCAGACTTTTCCAGAGTGTATTCAGAATTTTCCAGGATGTATCCAGACTTTTCCTGGGTGTATCCAGACTTCTTCAGGATGTATCAAGACTTTTTCTGGGTGTATCCAGACTTTTCCAGGGTCTTTCCAGACTTATTCAGGCAGTATGACTTTTCTAGGGTGTATCCAGACTTTTTTAGGGACTTTCCAGAGAGTATATCCAGGGTGTTTCCAGACTTTTTCAGGGCATATCCGGACTTTTCCAGGGTGTTAGTGTTAGTGCCGATAAATAAGGTGACCAACCGTCCCGGTTTGGCCGGGATAGTCCCGATTTTTAACCATTTGTCCCGGGGAAAAAATCCGTCCCGGATAGTCCCGGTTTTTCAGCAAAAGTTCCGGTTCGCCCCGGTTTTGATACCACTGTATTTTGTAACTTTAAAATCACTGCAATTAAAAAAGCGGATGTTCTCTGCCATCTATAAATTTGAATTGAAACCTTACTTAAATTATTTTTCTTTAATAAGTATTTCGGAAAATACATCCCAATATTATTAGGCGTGCATATAAGAAAAAATACATGATATGCAATACATTGAATGGCCGGAGTGTCCCGGTTTTGCCCCTTTCGGAGTTGGTCACCTTACGATAAACTAAGATTTTTGTCCATTAATCACGCAAAAACGGATAAGCCGATTTGTATGAAATTTGATGAGACAATAGGGTGTAAACTTAAGCTACTTTTTATTTAGCGTTTCGTTCCATAAATTGATATATATAATTTTTGCATTTTATATGTTCTCAAAAATTTTGGCGCCATTCAACTAAGATTTTTATAGACTTTCTATTTCCATAGTCCCAATTTTAGGAAAGATATCTGAGAAAGCTCTGAAAAATCAAATAACCAAATATTTTGAAAAACATGATCTGTTTATATACTTCTATAATATAATAAACTTCTTTTTTTTTGGATTTACTTTAAGCAGTCAAAAACTTATCCAATCATATTTCTCGAAGAGAACTCAATATGTATCAATAGACTCCTAAAGGTTACCTCTAAGATACGGTGTTGATCAGGGCTCTGTCTTGGGTCCTACTTAGTTTCTAGTTTTTGAGAACGATTTGACCAATTCTTTTTCCTCTACAGAGTTTGTCAATTTTGCAGACTCAAAATTCAAAATTCAAGATTTTATTTACGCTTGCAGCAATTTTTATAATAATACAGAAACTAATACAAAATTTTTTTAGTAGGTATACTTATATAAGCAACATAGAGTCAATAATAAATATCTAGTCTAAAAATATGTTCAGTCAGGCATTAATAAAATAAACTTAAATCTATTTGTATTTAATAACATTTGGTAAGAAAACCTTAAGAATTTTTAAAACAACAATTAGTAATAAAACCTCAACTAATAACATTCACAAAACAGTTTAAAATAAATCAAGATTGGCTAAGACTGCAATACTTTTTTAACTTTGCCACTAAAATTAGTAAACAAATCACAAAATATATCTAAATCACACTGTTTTATCACATCATTTGTTAATCTATACATTCTAGATAAAGGGGAATTCATCCCATAATTTGTTCTATGAAATTGCACATTAAAGAGATTTCTATTTCTAGCATTAATTGGAGGTATATAAATGCCAACTGAGATCTGGTGCATCAATATTGTTGTTTAATAATTTATACAAAAATGATATGTCAAAGTACTTTCTCCTGCTTTCTAGTGAAGTAAGGTTGAGCAACTTCATGATTTCATCACAGTTGATTTCCTCGTAAGGGATGTGCAACTTTAAACCGATCCTTCTTAAAAATTTACGCTGCACTCTCTCTAATTTATCACTGTGCACCTGATAAAAGGGATGCCATACACAGGTAGCATACTCTAAAACTGATCTTACTATTGCACAATAAATTTCCTTAAAAGCAAAAATGTTTTCAAACCCTCGCAAGGTCCTAAAGACAAACCCCAGCAGCGTCATGGCTTTATATGTGGTTTTCTCAATATGAGTTGTAAAAGATAATTCCATGTCCAGCCAGACGCCTAGATCTTTTACTAGTGTTTGTCTTTCCAGAACCAACGAGTCTAGTGTGCAAGTAAATAAATAGGGATTTTTCGACCTCCCAAAAGTAATAACTTTACATTTATTAGCATTCAAGAAGAGATTATTGCATTTACACCAAGCAGTGAAGTTGTCAAGATCTCTCTGCGACAGAAGGCAATCATTTTGAGACGTAATTACCATGAATGGTTTTAGGTCATCAGCAAAGGCAAGACACGGACAGGCAGAAAAAACATCTTTTATATCATTGATAAAGCAATTAAAGAGAAAAGTAGAGAGATGTCCACCCTGTGCTACCCCTGATGTCACAGTGATTTTGGTGGAGATATAATTTTTAATTTTCACTGCCTGTCTTCGTCCTGTAATATTACTATAAAACCATTTTAGAAAAACTCCAAATATTCCCAAAGCTTCTAATTTCTTAATTAAGATGCCATGATCAACCCTGTCGAAAGCCTTCGAGAAATCCATATAAATAGAGTCAACCTGATACCCCCTCTCAAAGGCTTCCAACAAGTGTTGTTCATAACAGAGCAGATTAGACACAGTCGACCTGGCCTTCATAAATCCATGTTGCTCGCTTATTATGATATGTTTAAATAATGGAGTTATTTTATCAGCAACTATGGACTCAAAAAGTTTTGATAACAATAACATTTTGGAGATTGCACGATAGTTTTTTATCCTCCTTAAAAATTGGTGAAACATAAGACAGCTTCCAGTGTGAAAGGATATTTTCCACTACTCAAAGATAAATTGAAAATTTTGCATAAATCTTCTGCAAGAACATATTTACAATTAACAAAAAAGAAAAGGTATACCATCTGGCCCTGACCCTAAGCTTTGTTTTAAATCAGAAATTTTATTAAAAACATCCATGGTGGAAAGTTGCATATTACCTAACGTGACAGACTTATCAAAGACAAATGACTTATTTGAAGTTGCATATTCTAAGTAAACAGATGAGAAATGCTGGTTATTATAAGTCATACATTGTGGATATTCCGTGCTACCTTTTTTTGAGTTAACAAAATGTCAGAACGATTTTTTATTAGTCAACTGATTTTCTAGATTGTTTATAATGTTTTGTGTGTAGAATGAGACATTTCTCTACACTGTGATCTCAATTCTGAGAAAACAGTATAGTCATCTGATGATTTTGAAATTTTAAAAATTTTATGAGCTTTTTTCTTTTCAATAATGAGGCTTTTTAAATCATGTTCATCCACTGAGGAAATTTTGGCGTTTTGTAACGACAAGTAGGTGTAAACATTTCAATTGAATGATAAATAATGTCATAAAACTTCAATAAAACTCCAATCAAAGCTGCCCAATAATAAATTAATTTCAATGTAATTTCCATGTTTAAAATTATAATAAAAATAATCACAGATTAAATTTTTTTACACACATTCTATATTAAAAACACATTCAATACCGGATGTGGGGCATCTAATTTACTCAATGGATTTCGAAACTGACATATTACCATGATTGCTAAACAATAAATCTAAAAAGTTACCATACTTATTGGGAATTTGGATAATTTGGAACAATAAGTAGGCAGCACAATTAGACAACACTGTGACTTCATTAGACTTCTAGTTGGGGTTGTCCCATTTCCACTGTTAATCCATGCAATTTTTGGCAATTAAAATCGCCCCACAAAAAAATATCAGTAAAGTCTGTTTGATCAACGAGATGCATTACTGATAAACAGAAGCATTCATACACACTGACATCTGAAACACCAGGAATATACACATTGCCAATCAGGATTTTATAATTTCCATAAGACACAAGAACAAACACATGCTCAACATTCTCTATAGGTGTACTCAGAAGGCGACAAGTTAGAGTACTCTTAACTGCAATGAGTACCCCTCACTGAGTTAAGCAGTTACTAGTTTTATCTGTTCTATCACACCTATAAATAAAGTAACCATCCAGGCCAAGCTCACAAGAATCCACACTGTCATCTAAAAATGTTTCGGATAAATAGTAATACATCATAATTTTCCACAAGGGTATTACACATTAAAATTTTCAATTTCGATTTTAAGCCCCTAACATTTTGGTAGTAGAAACTTAAGGCTTTGTCACCAAAATCTGCGGATTGTGAAAATTTTGAGCATTTTCAGTACTTTGGGCCACTCTTTCTTGGCCTATTTCGGTTGTTAAAATAACATTTTTTGGCCAGAAATTGCTATCACTGAGAGTGTCATACATACTCTCACATATTCCAATTTTAAAGCATTTTGAGTTGGCTTTTGTGGGCAATCAACAACAAGTAATTTGTCATTTGTAATATTAGCAGTACTCTTAAAATAATCATAAAAAAGAGCCATTTTTTGCCTGGCATACCTGTAAACAAGCTTCCTGTAATAACTGCTGAACCCATCTTCTGGTTATTTGTACGTTATATATAAGACAATAACGCCTTACTACATTTCAATCTACATGAAATTGAAAGCATTGTTTCAACAATCTCTTTCTTTAATTAAGGACTGGTTTTTTTCAAATAGGCTAAGCTTAAATAATAATAAAAACTTATTAGATGATGTTCACACTAAAAAACATACATAAAACTAAAGACACAGATCCCGAAACTCCTGTCCGATTTTTAGGGGTTTATTTCGAGTGTAAATTGACCGGAAAGGTGCAAATTGTTCATTTAAATGACATAATTATTGCGATCGCTTTCCCAAATTCTCAGTAAAAATTTTTTAGTAACTTGCTATTATGGCCTAATTCACTCCCTACTTTTCTATATGTAATACATGCCGAGACTATATCCAGATTCCAACGGCAGGCACTTAGGGTGATAGCTGGTGTTAGTTTCAGGGACAATTGTGTACATGCTTTTAAATCTTTAAATATCTTAACACATTATGAATTGTTTGCTATACATTAAAGATAATATATCTAAGTTCCAAACACATAGTGAAATACATGTAATAAACATGCATAGAAGAAACAATATTATTATTATTATGTCAAATTTTACAATTCGTTGCCCGAGAGTGTGAGAAACATAGAGCGAGGATAAATTAGGGGTACTCTCAAGTTTTTTAGTCAGGAATGCTTTCTATGCGTTAAAACACTTTTTAGATGCTGAGTTTTTAAGTATCTTACCAGGGAAACCCAGGCCTTAGCATTGCATAAATGCCTTTTAAAAAATTTACCTGGCTTAAATTCTTAATTTGATTGTTTACTAAACGTTATTGTTCACTTTAATTAATAACTTCACAATTAATCATTTTTACCAATTACTAACTATTTTTCATTTTATATTGTATGTATGTTTTCAGAGCAATGTCACCTACGTCTTGGTATTGCTCAGGGTGGTGTCATGGGTCCACTTCTCTTTATTTTTTTATGTCAACAACATAGCCAGTGAGATTCTTAATAGCGAATCAAATTTTTCTAATGATGCAAATCTTTTAATGGTAGCAACAACTCTATCAGAACTCCTTGACATCTCTTCTGATCGCCTCAAAACTACTCAAGAATGGTACTTAAAAATAAATTGGTCTTAAACAGAGAAAAGACAAACTTAGTATGCTTTCATACAAAACAAAACAACATGGAGGTACCAAAGGAGGTTGTGCTTAATAACCAACGTATGTTTCTGTCTGGTACTACTAGATTTTTGGGCACATGGATTGACCAGCATCTGGACTGGTCAGAGCACCTCATTAAGAATAATGGCTAAATATTTAAACTTCTTCTTCATCTTAAGGGTGTCTATGATATGGGATTATCTTTTGGGGCAGAGGTAGAGATTTTGACCGCGCATTTATAGCCCAAAAGAGAGTCGTGCTTAGTTTGAGAAGGAGACATTCTTGTAGGGGGAGATTTAAATATTTGGGTTTGCTTATACTGGCAGGTCTTTACATATATGAGTGTCTGTTATTTCTGTTCAGAAACAGGGAAAAGATTTTACTGTTTGAATCAAAACAAATCATTCCTATACAATATACAGGACTTAATTTTCCAATACATAGACTCACTGCAACTGAGAAAGGCCCCACTTATTTGTGTATAAAATTTGTTAATAAAATGCCTGCTGAGATAAAAAATTTTAATAAATTTAAAAATAGCTCAAAAAAAATGTTGGTGGACATCTCGGTGGACATAGAGCCATATAGAATTTGGGAGTTGGACATAGATTATCAGTTTTAAAATGTTCTTGTCACTTTTAATCCTTTTAATTGTATAGTTTTTAAGTGTTTGGATTATTTATTTGATCATTTATATGGATAAAATTAATTAAAAAATAGAACCATTCCTAAATTAATTTAATTATTAACTTTTAATTAGCTATAAACGTCGCTTATTACTCAATTGTGACATTTTTGTTTTTTTTTCATTTTTGTACACAATTTTTTTAATAAAAGAATTTTTGACTTTGACTTAAAAAAACTTTTACAGAAAATTCTATTTTATAAATGCTTGTTAAAGGTATTTCCTATGATTGCCAGGCAATTCCCATGTGATTCCCAGGAAAAATTTAGTGATTACCACCTGCGAATTTCCCCTTGGTACTTTTATTTGATGTATTTTTTATTTGTTTGCTTTGTTTGAACTGTATATATCGAGGGAGTAACCACACGCAAAATCGCGTCACATTTTGGCTGCAAAATCCTTGCAAAATTGCTCGAAATCCTTGCGAAATCGCGTGAAATTCTTGCGAAATCCCGCAAAAGTGTTTGAGAAATCGCGCGAAATCATAGGAAAAATATGTTAAACGCGAAATCGCGTCACAAATTTCACACTAGTGTATACTCCCTCTGTGTATATATATAAGATTTTAGTTAACTTAGAGATTAATTAGGACTTTGACATTGCGTATATTTATGTACACTCCATTCAAAATGGGTGTGGACCAGTTTTTTGACACTGACAATGACAGTTCCATTTGACTTCTGTGTTTAATTGTATCTTTTTAACTTGTATAGATTCATTATCATTATTTTATAAACACCAATGACAGAATCTAAATTTGAATCTGATGCATACCTACCTTATGAAATTAACTCCATGTTTTGGACTTTCATTGTCTCTTGTTGTCTATATTTTATTTAAACATGATGTTTAGATCAGTATAATCTCTGATTGTCTTCAGGTGCAAACTACGATTATCTATATAAATATATTTTGTGAAATGGTACAAAGCTGTTTTTTATTTAATTTTTTCAATGGGCAGAGTCCTTTTTCAAATAAGATACAAAAATTAAAAAGAAGATTAAATCGCTCTAAACCTAAACTTAAAAACTATAATAAAAAAAAAGAAGAAAAAAAGGTTTCTAAAGTTGTATAAAATAAAAAAAAATAATTTCTTTTTATTTACTAACCTGCAGAAAATCGCCTATTATCACCCATACTGTATTTAACTCTATATAACCCTAAAAAAGAAAAATATAAGTTGTACTAAATAAAAGTAATGGTAATTATGCAGTATACAGGTTTCTGCCATTTTTATGAAAAATTCTTTATAAAGGCACCTACTAGGGGGTCATTCCATATCAAATCAACCAAAAAATCACAAAAATTTTACGCGACCAATTCCAATTTTGATGATTTTTGGTATATATTTTCTTCTTACCATAAAAGTTGAAAATGCAAATTTTTAGATTTTTTTGATTCGTAGTTTTTTTTTTTTAATTTTTCAAAATAAAAAAGTCAGCATTTTGACCTTATCAAGAATGTACAAAACTAGCAATATCTCGAGAACCACTTACACTAGGAAAGTAATAAATGGCTCATTTTAAAGTCATTTTGAAGCTCTTTTTTATGAAATATCACAACATAATTTTAACAAAAAAAAAATTGAAAATAAAAAATTGAAAAAACAAAAATTGAAAAATTCAAAAAGGCCATTTTTAATTTTTTTGAAAAAAATATATAATTTTGGTCAAAGTGTTACTTAATTATCCACAAAATTTTATGATGGAGAAATGATGGGTTCAATGTCAAAAAAAATATCAAAAATATTAAGTACATTAAAAATCATGCATTTAAAAAAATAAACATATTTTAGGAGCACCAATAGTGCACTGGATATTAAAATAAATAAATTTGTTGGATGGATACAGGTTTTAAAAAATACCCAGAGGCTTTATCTACAAATGATTTTATTTTAAACTCGCAAAAGAAATAAACAAACTTTTCTACTTCGTTGATAAAAATTAGACAGAAAACACTAAGACTAACTATATACCTTAAATTTATTTTTTTAACTTTCTTTTAAGAATTTCTGATGAATCTGACATTTCTTTTTTGCTGACATTGTAAGTTCTGCCAGTAGCAGTGTTGGGTTCAACTTTTTTTATAAGACTTTCTGGTTTAATAATTAAAATATCTTGAGGTGTTGGGTAAAAAAATGATGAGGCAGGTCCTCGTGGATGAAGAAAGCTTACTTTCAGTTCTCTGCTCTTATTATTTTTCCCCAAGACACAAGCCAGCCACCAAGCACTGTCATATTCTACAGTGACAAACCCTGACTCGATATTTTGCAAAATAATGCTTCCACCTTTAAAAAGATTATGTGTTTCGACCTCTAAGCATGTAGAAAACTGTTTTGCCAAAAACGTGCTTTCTGTAAGAGGAATTACAGCATGAATTTTTTGTGTCCCCGGTATTGTTAAGACTTCCGCAAATCTTTTATTCAAAATTATTTCATGATTTGTATAATCTGCTTCTGTGCAATATTTAAAATCAATGCCAGATATGTTTTCTTCACACCAAGTAAACAATTGTAGAGGTGTCATTATTTGATTGTCATAGGGCCTCTGCAAACTGGCTTTGGCAGCAAGTCTTTTAACAGTTCCTCCCAAGCCATCGCAGGCACTTTTGCCATGCGAGGTGGCAAAATAATGCCACTCTGCTTCAACACCAAAATCTTTTTTATGCAGGCATATATTCAGAAAATTCTTTTTGTTTTTGTACTGCGCAGCACATCCATCCGAAAAATAAAAAATTTTGTTAAGTCCTGGTATTTTGATTTTTAAATCAGGCATTAATTTTTTTAAAAATAAATGAAATGCAATTGTATTATGTGTCAAGCTTTCCGAAATAAACACATAATTCAGGTTGTGCAGTTTACCATCACTTAGAAAATAAATGGCAAAAGGGTGGAGGGTTGCCTGGCTGTTATTCCAATGATAAGACTGGACTTCATCTTGCATAACAAAGGAATAATTTTCTGCAAAGTCGCAAGTGATCAAAGACTCTCCAGGTTTAAGGTTAATTTTTATTTCATTGTATCTATCTTTTTGCATTTTTGCAATAAAAGAATGTGATTTAAGTTTTACAAGATCATCAGTAAATTCCTGGACAAAATCATCACTTTTCTTAACAACGGTTTCCATAGTACACCTATCTACTGAGACCCACTTTTTAAATGAGACCTCATCAATTAATTCTTCCTCAAATTTTTCTATTAACGTATTTTTAAACTGTTCTACTCCAGGACATTGCTTGCATCTATTGCTTAAAAAACAGTCCACTGAAGGTGGATTACACATTAGTTTATAAAGGCAATCATGATAAGATATTGCAAGAGGCCTGTTATTTTCATCATATAGCTTATTTAATTTGGAGCCATTGAGCATTAGTTTTATATTTTGATGTATAGTACATACACATACAGTATGAGTCCCACTTTTTCCTGCCAGTATACAGTTTTTGGGTCGCAGTTCACAAAATTTTGAAAACCCAATTTTTTCATTGGGGTACTCAGTTTTAAACAATGCATAAATTTCTTTTAAATTAGCTAAGACTAATTTTTTTTGTACATATTCTTTTTCAGCTCCATATTTTCTGATAACAACATAATCTTTTTTACCTGGCATGGTCCTGCTAATGTCATCCCTTTGGTAAAAATCTACCACTATTTGGGCCACTCTATCACTAAGGGTCTTTCCCGGTTTGGGGTTAGGAGAACATAATATCCCATTGTCCTTAACTAACTGTTTTACAGCTCTGGCCAAATATTGAGAAACTCCAAATTCTTCTTCAATCTTCTTTCTACTCCAACTTTGAGGTAAACATGATAAAACTAGTATTTTCTCACTCCTCTTTTCGGTTTTTAAAAATTTGTCCTTTAACTGCTTAATCATTTCACTTTCGTCACTCTGGCATTCCTTTACTAGCTTTGAATCTGATTCCTTTGTAAATGCTTTCGCAATTGTATGCTGTACAATATCAATTTTTTCTTTGTATACATTTTTTCTTTTAATCGGCGCCACACCAAGAAGCTCCAATGACTTGTTTAAAAGAGTAAATGATTCAGCAGGATCTTGAAAATCTGGATCATTTTCTGGAACTTAACTGGGTCTAAAAAAAATTTAAAAAGTTAGTTTTTATAAGAACTTAAAAAGGGGGTAACAGCTGACCCAAAATGTGTACATAATGCCAAGAAATTTGTACATAATGTCTGTATTCTCAAAATGCCATGCAAAATAATGCCATGAGATTTTTCCACTCCGTACTTGACGCAATTGGTTTAGTTTATTAATTTTATATTAAAAAATACTATTTGTTACTTACCCTGCCTCATCTTCTTCAGATGCCTTAAACTCCTTTGAAAGCTTTAGTCTACAACCATCACAGATTTTCATTCCCATTTTGACATTTTTGTAACTGCACATCCACTTGGTCACATTTCTTAATTTCCCAAAATGCTTGATTTTTAACTCTAGTGGATCACAGCACTTTACTTTATATTTAGTCCATCCACTTGCCTCACCCATAGTTGAAACTTTTAAAATTACACAGAGATGACTTCTGATAAACCTTCAGTCGAACTATTATGTATCGATTATTTGGAGCTGTATCAGGAAGATACTTGCCAAAAATTTAAAATCAATTTATGTAGGAATTTTCATGTCAGCAAATCCCCACAATGTACCTAAACAGACCAATAAAATGAAGGTGTGTCCTTAATGTTAAACAGGAATAAACAGGCAGTATTTCACAAAAGTATTGGCAGGTTTATACAGGCATATTTTCCTAAGAATTGGAACATCCAATAGTACGTCTCCAGTGGAAAAGAGGTTTTGTAAGTAAATATTACAATGGGGGGCAATGTTAATCTGATTACTGATACAGAATGAAACGTAGGATATAATTTTTTATTAAATAAAATATTGTTAAATATTTTTATAATATCGCTTTAAACCCCATTATATTCTTCTAATTACCAAAATGCATTGTCTATTTATAGGCGATTTTTCATGCATGTGACATTTTTAATAAATTTTTTCACATTGAACCCATGATTTGTCCATCTCAAAATTTTGTGAATAGTTTAATAACACTTTAAAGAAAATAATATAATTTTTTGAAAAAAATTAAAAATGGCCTTTTTGAAATTTTTCAAAAAAAAAAATCAAAAATTTTTTTTTTTATTTTTTTTTTCAATATATGTTATGCAATATTCTCATATGAAAGGTCTTTATAAGAGCTTTAAAATGAACCTTCACCTACTTTTCTATTATAAGTGGTTCTTTGGATATTCCTAATTTTGTGCGCACATGTTAGGGACAAATAAGTGACTTTTTCGATTTTCAAAAATTAATTCAAAATAAACAACTGGTCAAAAAAGTCTGAAATTTTGGATTTTCCAGTTTTTTGGTAGGAAAAACATGTATACTAAAAATCATCAACATCGGAGATGGTGTGGTAAAATACCCTGGTTGACTTGATATGGACTGACCCTAGGGTCCCTAAGACGAAGAGAGAAAAAAGGGTGTTGGGTAGGGGTTGCTTGTATTTTTTTTATTGTTGTGGGTTGTTAGGAAAAAATGAAAAAAAAGATAATTTTTTTTTAGAAAAACAACCGGCACCAGCAGATTTAGGGTCCTAGGGACCCTAGTAGGTGCCCCCATAAAGAATTTTTCATGAATTACCAAAGTAGTTTTACTTTAAGATAGTAAAACTAGTTTCACTGCAATATGTTTCTTTTGTCAATACTTAGCATTCTAGCAAATCTAAACATTTTTGAAGCAGTTATACCTTGAGTACTGCATTATTCTTTCAATCACATTTTTACCTGTGTAATTGACTGGTTTGGTTTTTAGGTTTGGGTTGATATAACATGTATTGTAACGATTGGCCAAAGTAGGGAATAATTGGTATAGTAATTGCAATAGTCTAAATTTTTGTGGTAATGCACGCTCTGTCACTGTCCTATTAACAAGAAAAACAGTGATATAGTATCTCTTACAACGGGGTATTCACTAGTGTGAAATTTGTGACACGATTTCACGTTTAACATATTTTTCCTATGATTGCGCGATTTCACAAAGACATTTACCAGATTTTATGTGATTTCGCACAATTTTGCAGCCAAAATGTGACGCAATTTTGCAGAGTGGTAACCCTTGGTCTCTTATAACAAAAATTATGACTTGCAATTACTATACCAATTATGAACGATACCTAAAATGATAAACCAAACTACCAAAATAACAGAATGAGAAATAAATTCCCAATGTCCATAGTAGAGTTAAATATAAATAAAGATTTTTATCAACAGAAAAACTAATGGATTGTGTATAAGAACTTATGGCGCACTGAAGATGTCTAACAAGGGTGAAACACGTGTTTGGATCTAGTCTCCAAGTCGCACGTAATATATTCTTGTGGTACTCTGGTGTATTTTGTCCCGACTGTTGGATGGACTGTGTCTGAAACCGGGCAGTGGTAGAACTAGTGCAATTAATTTTTAGTTTCTGTATAGTCACTATACACACCTGGAATATTTGTCAAAAAATCCGAAAAAACAAATAAATGTTATTTACGAAAACACAACACAAGCCACGCAACGAGTTCACAATTTGACTATATTGACAATTGTTTTACGGCTGCAGAACAAAAGAGGTAAAAAAATCGTAAACGCTTTTAGAAAAGGCAACTGTTTTACGAAAAATGTCGAAATATAAGAATCTGTGCTCTCCGAGCCTCTCTTTATTACTATCCACACTTTTATATTTTTTATTATTGTTTTTATGAGCCAAAAGAATTATGTTTTTAAAATTAACGAGGGAATCTTGTTGTTAATCTGATGGGCTCACAAGAAAATGAAATAGGTAAGTGGAAAGAAAATGTAAATAATGATAAAGGGCTTTCCGAGATGCATGCAATAGTAAAATCATGTTCTCTATGCTTGGTCGGGTAAGGGTTAATTCATGCTCGCAACTTGGATCAACCTAAGATAATCTGGGCATGTTGTCTTAAGTATCGTTCATAATTGGAATAGTTAAGGCAATAGTCGTAATTTTTGTTGTAACACTTGCACTGTGTCTGTCTTTCTTGTTAATAAGACAGTGACGAGTGTTGTATATATTACGACTATTGCAATGACTATTCCAATGAAATTATGAACGATACTTAAGTTTATCCAAGTTGCGGTAATTATGCAGTATACGGTTTTCTGCCATTTTTGATTTTTTTTGAAAAATTCTTTATGGGGGCACCTTCTAGGGTCCCTAGGACCCCAAATCCGTCTGCGCCGGTTGGTTTTTTTTTTTTTGATTTTTTTTGTTTTTTTTTAATTTTTTTTCACTAAAACAACCCAAACCAACACAGTCCAACCCAACCTAATCCAAACCAACCCAAATCAATTAAAAAAACACTTTACAACCCCCCCTGGGCACCCTTTTTTCTCATTAAAAAAAAAAAAAAAAAAAATCGTGCGCAGGCGGATTTGGGGTCCTAGGGACCCTAGAAGGTGCCCCCATAAAGAATTTTTCAAAAAAAATCAAAAATGGCAGAAAACTGTATACTGCATAATTACCCAAGTTGCCACCATGAATTGAAGTTAAGAGCCCTGGTCATCCTTTTGTCTCTAGGTCCTATTCTAATCTGTAATCTCATCTGTAATAAGGCTGCCGAGAAGGCCAGCCATGTAGGGGAACAAAGAAAGGTTTAACCAGGAACTTAATGGAAAATGCACATCTCTAATTCATAAAAATACAAAGTTAAATATTGAATACTGTCAAATTTTGCATATATATTAAGTTTAAGCATTATGAATTAAAGAGCATTATCTATTGTGTTACTGAGTAAACCGCAGTAAACCTGACTTAAGTTACTTGTTTATAATTTTATTGTATTTTTTTAGATATTTTTGAGATAGTAGTAGAATTCTTTGAAATATCTATCCACACTGTTTTGTACATAAAAAAACTCTACCCTGAAACAATTTTTGTCCCAAAAAAGAAGTATGGTATTGCAGTATTCCAAATAATTCATCCTGAAGTTGTAGAATATATTAATCATTGCTTAAAAGCTGTTTTATATCATTTAAAAAAAGGCCAGTTAAAGAAAGTGCTCATTGCTTTTGAGAATCATGAGCAGATTTTTGAGAAGCTGGTTTTAGATGTTATCAGCTTGACAAATCTAGGAGCAAAGTAAGTTTTTTATTCTCAATTTTTTTTTAGACGAATCTCCATCTGCTAATAAAAGATCTTCATTATTTTTAGTGACTCATTTCTAGTAGATCTGGAACAATCTTTACGAGGTTTTCTACTAAAGCTCTATACTTCCCAAATTTATTTAAAAGAGTTGCCATCAGACGCCACTTTTAGCATACAACTACAGACTACAAAAGTGTCTAGTGTAGAATTTAATCAGGTGCCCTCTTTTGAAGTAAGTAAAATACACTAAACTAGGATGACTTCAAAACCTGGGGCAGATTAAAGTTTCCACCCTGCTCCTATTGGAAAACCATAACTTTTTATATAGCCTACTCAAGATACTTATTCTTGTTATCTTGTGTAACAACTGTCAGTGAGAGGCTTTATTTTGTTTGTGTAAAAATCAATCAAATCAATGTTTTTTTGTACATAGTAACAACATTAAAAAATCACCTTTATTTTTAGAACTTTCCATGGGTGGAAGAGGAACCAAAATGTTCTAAAAATAATGAAGAGGATGCCCCATCTTTAGTGCCTTTACAAAGTCTAAATACAGAGCATGTAATAATTCAAATGTATATTCAAAAGCACACATAGGATACAGAAATCCATTTAACGTTTTATACAAGTTTTTTGCTTTCTGATAGCTCAATATAGTTTCAATAGTTCACAAAGGAAACTTAGGACTGTGAGTTTAAAAATGGCAGATTTTCAAGGAGAGATAAAAGGAAAAAGTAGACTAGCAGTTTTTGAACATGTAGTGGAAAAGGATAAAAGAGTTTCTAAGAGAAAAAGGAGATACTCTGATGATTCTTCCCAATCTGAGTCAGAGTTGGTGATTAGTGATTTGCCTGTAAGAACCTAAATAATTCTGCTATATATGAGTAATTTTTTTTTAATTAGTTTTTTAAAATATAATTTTGAATAAATATGTACTAAAAGAAATTTAAACATCTCAATAATCACTTATACACTAGGGCCGTGATTTATAACTAAACTAGTAACTAAATTGAAAGGTCTTTAAAGTCGCTATCCAATGAGGTATCACATCACATCTACTTTTTATGATTTTTTCTTTCAAAATTTTGTTTTTTCCTCAGTTTTTTCTATAAATTTTACAAAAATGTCATTTTTAATTTTTTTCAAAAAATATATTTTAAACTTTCTACAATATTTGACGATAAAGACTTAATGGGTTCATGAAAAAAAAAATTGTTTTCAAATTTAAAAAACAAAATAGGTGTGTGATAATTCATTAAAATGGTCTTCAAAATACTTTTAAAACAAGCTTCTCAAGATATTCCTATTTTTATAAAAGCCTGTAAGGGCAGTCAATTTTGATCTTCAATAAATTGAAAACTGTAAACCAGATAACAGCAAGTAATAGCATGCTTTAATTTTCTAAATATTTTGAAAACAATATTTTTACCCTGAACCTATCAAATCTCCCTCTTGAGATTTTGTAGATAGTTTAGCAAGATATCTGGAAAAAAAATATATTTTTTTTGAAATAAATGGAAAATTTATAAAAAAAATAAAAATTAAAAAAAAAATCCTAAAAAGTAGGTACATCATGTGGTATCTCATTGAAGAAGCACTTTAAATAGCTTTCAACTAAGTGTAAGTAGTTATTGAAATATTTAAATTTTTTTAGTATATGTTTAAGCAAAATTGACAGTTTCTCCGACTTTCAAAAATTAATTTCAAAGAAACTACTTATCACAAAATTTTCCAATTTAGGATTTTTCGGCCCCTTCATCGGTACAATAAATTTACGAAAAATTATCGAAATTGGGGAGATGGTCTGCCAAACCTCTGGTTGATATGATTTAAATGACTGTTTACTTAGTTTTGTACTGTAAAGTTGGTGGACTTTTTTTAGTTTTAAGTAAAGGGAATAAAAAATCCTAAATTATTTTTTTTTACAATTATTTTTTTTTATTAATTTTTGAAAATCGAGACAAACTACCTTTTGCTTAAATATGTAGGTACCTAAAAAAATTAAAATATCTCGATAACTACTTAAACTAGGGCAGTGGTTTATAGCTCGTTTTAAAGGTATTTTTCTTTCAAATAACGTATCACATGATGTACTTTTTGTTTAAAAAAAAAATTAAATTATAGAACAGGGTTGCCACAATCCTTGACAACCGGGAAATCCAGGAAAAAGTCGGGAATTCGGTGGGGTCGGGAAATATCCGGGAAAAAGTCGGGAAATTTGTCACGAATCCTTGAATTTTTCAGATATTTTTGACTGGTTGAGATTCCCTTGTACCTATATAAAATTTACATAATTTTAACTTTATTGCCGACCTCCGTAGCGCAGTGGGTAGCGTATTGGCCTGCCGCACGGAAAGCTTCGGGTTCGAATATCAGATAGATGGATAAATACTTTTCTACATTGGGCATTGATCCTACTATGGATAAAAAGTCCCAGTATCAAAAAAGAACATATAAATTTCAACAAAATATTCTCCTGCAGCGCTACCTTTCAATTTATAAATAATAGAAAATATATTTTTATAAAACATTTAAAATTTTACTTTTTGAAAAAAATTACACTGCGGCATTTGTTTCGATCACAATATCATACAGTTTTCAGTGGCTAATCGCTCCTCCCCCCCCCCCTTGCAGCTCACCAAACCCAAAAGTTTTAACAAAATTTGCTTTTGGCGCTCAGATCGCTATAATGTCATTAATTGTTACAATTTATGTTACCAGTTTTAGTATAACTTTTACCATAAAGTAAGTAACTAATTATGCTTTTACAAACATTTTGCCATAAAGTAAGTAACTAATTATGCTTTTACAAACATTTTGCCTGCAGTCATTAATGACATTTCACCAACACATACCTATAGATCTGAGACTAGATCCCACCCCACTCTCAACCCAAACAAACACGCACAATTTAAATGGAAACTGGATCTCAGTGGGATTTCAATGCCGTTTAACTATGTTATTGCGACAGTCCCTAAAAGTATTTTGTCTCATAGACACAGGTGTCGATATCTACAGGGTGAGTCAATAATAGCTGCCAAAGTTTGGGATGAGCTATTATTATCATGCTTATTATGACCGATATCGGCAAAAAAAGCATCAATTCCCACTATAATGACAACTCTGAATTAACAAATGACATTTATTTTGACACCTGTCAAACCGTGTGAAAATGTCGAAAAAGTAATTAATGAAATTGAAGCTTTTGGAAAAGCAAATATCTGCTTTTTACTCTACTAAACACATTAAATCGGAAACCGTAAAAAAAAGTGACAGTTGTTTTAACTGGCAATTACTGTTATGGGGAAAACCACTGGTCGATGACACATATTTACAATTGCGAACTACACTAAATTGAGATCGATGAACTTAAAAATGTTATTAGCTCGGTTATTAGTTATGACACATGTGAAACCCTGTCAAAATAACAAATAAATAATTTATAAACATGGAGGTTTTTTACTCTTTTAACATTATCGAATCGGAACACGTAAAAAAGTGACAGTTGTCGTAACTGTCATTTACTGTTATGGGAAAAACCACTGGTGTGATGACACCGAGGATGACACATATTTACAGGGTTTGACTGGTGTCAAAACTAATAACATTTTTGAGTTCATCGACCTCAATTTAGTGTAGTTAGAGTCCCCACTCGTAAATATGTGTCATCGCACCAGTGATTTTCTCCATAACAGTAACTGACAGTTAAAACAACTGTCACTTTCTTTTCACTTTGAGCAGAGAAAAAAAAATGTATTCACTTTTCCAAAAACTTTAAGTTTAATCATTTTATTTTTCCGCTATTTTGACAGGGTTTGACAGGTGTCAAAATAAATGTAATTTTTAAATTCAGCGTTCTTATTTTAGTGGGAATTAATGTTTTTTGCCCATATCGGTGATCATAAGCATGATAATAATAAGTTCATCCTAAATTTTGGCAGTCATTATTTGATCACCCTGTAAATATCGGCACCTGTGCCCATGAGACAAAATGCTTGCAGGGACTGTTCCAATAAAATACTTAAACGGCGTTAAAATCCCACAGAGATCCAGTTTCCATTTAAATTGTACGTGGTTCTTTTTAATAATTACGAAAAACTTGTAAGACATCTTATTCTGCAAAAATTTTTGTCTGCGGCACTGTAACATCATTGATTGTTATAATTTTAGTTTAATTTTAAGTATTTATGACAGGATTTTGGCAACAAATCTAGAATTGACTAGCATTTTTTGCTTAAACTGCAAAAAATTGCCTGAAGCGCGATGAAATCGGGATTTTTTAAAAATCATTCGGGAAAAAGTCGGGAATTTTATCTACAGAATCTTGTGGTAACCCTGTAAAAAAAACTTTTTTAAAAATTTTTGACAATTAATTTTAAAAAAAATATATTTTGTTTCTGGATATTTCGCCAAACTAATTACAAAATTTCAAGATGGAGACTTGAGAAAATACGTTAAAAATTTTGAAAACAATTTTTCAAAAAAAAATAGGTTATGTGATACTGTATCATAATGAGCTTTAAAATACCTATAAAACAAGGTATTACTCGGTTTAGTACGGTATACAGTTCTCAAGATATTACTATTTTTGGGTACCTTCACATTTGGTTAAGATTGACTTTACAGGCATTTATCAAAATATGAATATCTTGAGAACTATACATAATACAAAATCAAGTGATAGCTTGTTTTAAAGGTATTTTAAAGGCCATTTTAAAGAAGTATCACATGACCTCATTTAAAAAAAAATAAACATTTTTAAAATAATTTTTTTTAATGAACCCATCAAGTCTACATCTGGAAATTTTTTAAATAGTTTGGCGAAATACCCAGAAACAAAATATATTTTTATAAAAAAGAATAAAAATTGTTCTTTTTAAAAAATTAAAAAAAAAGTTTTTTCTTTAAATTAAAAAAAAAAAGTATATCATCATTTAAAACGAGCTATAAACCACCGTCCAAGTGTAAGTAGTTATCGAGATATTTCAATTTCTTTAAGTATATGTTTGAGCAAAATTGGTAGTTTTTGTGATGTTCAAGAATTAATTTAAAAAAAAAGTAATGGTCAAAAAAATTTCAAATTTGGGATTTTTCGTCCCTTTTATGGTTGGAATAAATTTACCAAAAATTATCTAAATCGGGGAGATGGTCTGCCAAACCTCCCTTTTTTTTGGTTGATTTCGTATGAAATTCAAAAAAAAAAAAAAATCATAGTAATAATATCAAGCAAAATAGAAAAAAGTCCTCATATACTTAAATACCAAATAACAGTAATAATACTAATAATATCAATTAATTATTTAAAAAATAGAGGTTCAGATAAAAATATTTAGAAAGGATTTTAAAGTTAAGTGTTTATTTGCTAAACATGAAAAAGTGTCTCGTCGTAAGTATACCAATAAGAGTATAGGCCAAAGATTTTGCATAAGTGGTCTACAAATTCGACGAAACTGTGAAGATCTGAGGGACATGACGTACGTAGATAAAAAGTATATGAAAAATGGTTTTATTTTCGTTTGGGTCAATAGGTCCATTACACTCTTTATGGTGAATTTTAAAAATAATTTATTGCTGAGTGGTACTTGAACCAATAGTCGGACAATGAATACGGGAAGGTTTAATGTAAGATTTCCGAGAGGACAATGTCCCAAAAGTGAAAAAAAATAGCCAAGTGTGCAGAGTTCTAAATAAAATGTCAATATTATTTGCTGCACAGTTTTCATTGGTGCAGTTCAACCTTCCAAATAAATGTGTCCTAAATTAAAAAACGCTCTACCCCTTTCCTAGTGTTGTAATTTTAAGCCACCTAAAAGTTGATAATTTTAAATTAAAACTCATATTATTATTTAAGGGACACTGAGATACTGACCAGTTATTTCCAATCTCTATTTTAGGTACCAAAAACCAAGATGGGAGTAAATTTAAAAGATGAAGTTTTAAACTTACACTGTGAGTGGAATTCTTGTAACGAAAATTTTGGAAATTTCGATGAGTTTGTAAACCATATAATAGGACATTCTGAAGAAATGTTAGGTAACTGGTGGCTACTAAAGTCTGTTCATAAAGAAGAGAGAGTAATAAATATGCAAATTTGGATAAATTTTGTACTGAGTGATCAATCACTTTTTCTTCTCTTTTTCTAATGTAGGTAAAAATCCTTTATTTTTATATAACTCACCCTGTTCGACCCGAGAATACAATAGAACCCAAAACCAAGAACAATAGAAGGCAAGGGATAAACTATTCTCATAGGCGCCGCAATTGGAGGAAACTTACATTTTAATTTATAGGTAGTATTATTCCTTGCTACATACCTTTTCATTTCAGCCCATATTAATTCTATTGGATTAAGTTCATAATGGTAAGGCGGCAGTCCTAATACTGTTATATTTCGTTTTTCAGCCATATCATCGACAACTTTCTTATTGAATTTTTCCTTGTGGCTATTTACCAATGATAGTAGTTCTTTTTTTACCATGTTTGCCTCAAAATTTATGTTTTTTTTTTCTGTAAGCCACTTCCAAATATCAGCTTTTCTCCATGCTGTGGTTGGTACTTTTTCAAAGTTTCTGGAATGGTAACTGGGGTTGTCCATTACTATTACTGAACCAGGAGGTATTAGGTCTAACATTTGCCGAAAGTATTCTTCAAATGTATCGCCATGCATGTTCTGATGATAATCGCCAGTATTGTTTGACGGAAAGACCAAAAGACCTCCTTTTACAAACCATTTTTCATTGCCAATATGGACAATTATCAAAAGTTTTCCCTTTCCTGACGGCGGCTTTATCCCTGTCTACCAACCTTCCATGAATGCCTGTCGGGCACTTTTCACATTTTTGTCTTGTCAGTGTTTGCCAACAGTGTGACCTTTATTTACCCAAGTTTCATCAAGAAAATATATATTTTTGCCTTAAATATTTTCTTCTCCAGCAAACTATCTCATCACTTTCTATTAAAACTGCCTTTCTGTTATGTTTTTCCCATGAAAAATTAATTTCTCTTAAAGTTTTCCAGAATTTTGTTCATCCAATATTTAGAAACCCACCATCTGGTTTTATTGAAGCATAAACTTTGTCAACAGTGGGAATTTACTTTCTAAAATAAAAGGAATGAACTAACCACCTTAATGCATTTTTTTCATCCTCATCAAATTCTATTGGTTTTCTCCCAGACTTTGGTAGCGGCGATTTTAATGATTCTAATTTTCTTTCATGTAGTATTCTATAAATAGTTGAAATTGCGTAAAATTAGAATACTTACCAACTTATCCACTGTCAATGCTTTATAGTCTTTTTGCAGATTATCGAACACACTAAGAACTCGTATTACAGTGCAAAAACAGAACACGCAAAATAAACAATTTCTCTATCAGGTTAAAATATAATATATATTTTTAACTGCTGTCTTTTTTTTATTTTTTTTTCATTCAAATGTTGGCAAAACACGGGTTTTAAATCGTTTTATTACTCTCTCTTCTTTATAAATGGACTATAAATACTTATGTCAGTTTATTGACCTTTTTAAATTTTTAGATTATCATAATTGTGAATGGAAAAACTGTCCTAACCCAGAATTGGGTTCACATTCTTGTTTAGTCCGTCATCTTTCTTTCCATGCCTATTTCAAGAAACTCCAAAATATCGGAGATAATATCGCAAAAAGAAATAACCTACCCGATTGTAAGCTCATTAGTGCATATAAAATAGAAGGTATTGTATTTTAAGCATTTTACCAATTGAATATTGATATGATTCACCTATATAAACTAGGCGATCCCACCTCAATAAAATAGTTTATATAGGTATATGATTTATTTTTAAACCACAAAAACATAACTTTCTTAAATCGAAAGGTTTAAAGGTTTTTGATTATAATTGTATCTAAATATTTCCAGAATTTTTTTAGAAAGGCCAAGTTAGCAAAATTACAAGTTTTAAGGAATGTTATTTTAAGCACCCTATATTTATCACTTATATTGTTTACATACTTTTACTTACAGTATTGTTAGTTATACTTTATACAGCAAGGTAAGGTTTAGGAATTCCCTGACACTGCAGCTGATTGTTTATTGCATCCTTTGCTGTATTCTTTCACCTAAAAGAGGTTCAATGCCTTTGCTAGATGCAGCGCCCTTTTTTACAAATGTCCTCTGAGAGCCTCCCTCCTGAGAAGATGCCTCTTCTAAAAGGTGCCATGTTCTCCAGGGCCTCACGACATAGATTTGTTTCGAATGATCCCACGTCGAATGCAGTTCGTATTTTGAGCGGTGATCGCTCATTTCATTCTATTAAAAATTGGGTGTTTGCGCTCCAGGAGTCCAAGGCCGGGGATCGATTCCATTTCTCAGAAACGCATGCGCGTAAATTGTATCTTTTTAGATGTAAAATTAAGAAGAGGTTCCAAGAAAAATCATGTTTTTTTTGGGGGATGGGATCATTTTCCGGAATTGATCCCTTCTTTTGAGGGAACGTTCCTTCTATTGAAATTCAAAAATTAAGCCCCTGTAGTTAATTGCGGGGCACTCAGATGATGTAAGAGGCTGATTCGTGGTCCGCATCATATAGCCTACAAATTGGTTCTTCCTGGAAAATTCCCATTGTGGGCAGGTGCTTCCTCAGTGCGCAGTGACCGTTTAAAACTCCTGACATTATTCTAATCTGACCTCTCAAGAGCTTAAGTATCTACTCGGTCAGTGATGCCGATAGACATTTCACAATTGTTTTGTTGTGTTGTTGTCCTGGTGTCGGATTCCAATGGTCTTTGTGTTCGTTTCTGGTCCATCGTTCTAGAAGGCGACATACTGAGGTTTTTGGTATACGGAACGCAGGTTCAGGTCTGTTGAACTGTTCCTATCCTAGCTAGGATATCTGCATTTTCATTGCCAGCCGCCCCTGTGTGCCCCGCCACCAACGCAGGGTTATTAGGAGCTGTAGGCAGTTCTACACTAGTTTGTAGTTTATCTGTTGACATGCTAAGGCAACCGCTGCTCAACTAAAAAGCCAGTTAACTCTTTCTCGGTTTAGTATCTTTTAGCCTACTACAGCGGTGGAGGAGAGGTGTCGAGTCACTCGTCAGTAATTGGATCAAAATGATGCTACAAGGTAAATATCAACAGAAGCCCCCTACTATGGTGCTCGACCTCCGTCAGACGGAGGGAATAGAGGCGCAAGTATATTCTGACGATGTTGTAATACAAATAAGAGGAAAATTTGATGAGGTGATATCTAAGATCCTTCAGAGAAGTCTAAACCTAATCAACGGTTGGTGCTCTAGGGAAGGTCTATTCATTAACCCCAAGAGAACTATCATTGTATGTACCTTTCACAAAAAACAGAAAACTAAATCTTATATAACCTAGCATCAGCGGGGAACGTATTCCTTTCCTAAAAGTATGATACTTGAGACTGATACTGGAATCATCTCTAACAGAAGCATAAAAATCATGTGAGATAGTCAACCTGCTCTGAAAGCAATAAGCTTAAACAAGATCCACTCTTGTATGGGTCCCGGACCACACAGGAATTGAAGGAAACGAAAAACTCGACTCTCTTGCTAAGGCATTAGCAAAATCTGCGTTTTTAGGGCCAGAGCCCTGCTTTGGACTAACTAAAGCCATGGTCAATAGGGAATTATCCGAGTGGGTTGAAAGAAAAGGGGTGCAGCTCTGGCGCTTAACTTCGGAACAACAGCACCCAAAATCTTTCTAAATAAGCCAGACAAACGTAAAGCAAAGCAGCTCCTGCAATTACGAAGGAACAGCCTGAGAATAATCAACCAACACATAAATATTATTGGAGTGAGCAATACACCGATTTGTAGATTCTGTGAAGGATAGGGAGAAACGCCGGTACATATGCTATGCCACTGTGTAGGATTACTGAGAACAAGGGCAACCATATTTGGTCCTGGGTTGAAAGTGCCCCAAGATTTCAAGTATGTCTCACCAAATAGACTGTTTTCTTTTATCAGTTGGGATGAGTGCCTTGTAGACAGGTATGACCCACAATAGACTTAGGTCGCAGTGGAGGGTGCACTCATAACAAACCGTACCTATACTACTACAGCGGTCATATTGACACCAAAATGACAGAGAATTCATGTTATACCTGATAATTTGGTTATAAAAATGGCGGCAGCAGTGGGCTAAAGAGCACTGAAAAGGTAGGAGTTAACTGGCTCTTTAGTTGAGAACGGTGTTGGCTATTGCGGCTTGGCTGTGCGAGAGAATCGTGATTTCTTGTTGGAATATCTCCTTCTCAGGTTCTCCCGCAGGCACATTTCGATTGCATGTACCTATTTCGGCTTGGAAAACAGTAGTGAGATTCCCCAGTGAAGCAAACCAGTTGAATCGCGGGGCTAGGCCGTATACTCCTGCACGTGTCTCACTGTCCATTTTAGATCCATCAGTATACCATACCAACTTTCCATTATGGACTAATCAGTCTTCCGTTTTATTTTCCAAGTTGAGCTGGGTTTGAAACACTTCTCAGGTCAAAGAACAGCGAGTTTTTGATAACGTTTTTAATCTTGGCATGTCCTGATGTATGTCTTATGTACCAGTTGTTGTTGCAGTCTAGTCTGTATACTGTACTAACAGTATGTTTTACTTTTATTTATTTTCTTTGATTAATTTGACCTTTGTTTTTTTTATAGTTCCCGATTTCACTTGTCAGTGGGACGACTGCGGCTTATGGTTCGGTACTATAACCGATTTTTTGTACCATGTTGCTAGCCACGTTCAGGGCGCACCAAGCAAGTCTACAAAATGTGATATTCCTTGTGAATGGACTGGTAATTATTTTATTTTTCCTATATAAAAATAATAAATGTTCCTATTTTGCTTTTATTTGATGTTCTGTTTAATGTATAGAAAATAGGGAATAGTCAAAATTCATTGTTTTTTCTTGTTTAACATGTACAAGGATAATGATGTAACGAATATGCACAAAACAATTTACCAAAAAAAATATTGACAACATTTTAAGGAAAACGCTTGATTTATAGTACGTATTTTGAAATATTTTCTCAGGTACCTATACCTATAGCAGATAGAATAAATGTACTCCCATAATACCTTGTCATAAATAATTTTAGTAAAACCGCCAGTAGGCAATATAAACAGATAAAGATGTCTAGCTCAAGCTGGGTATGAAATTAACTCTGTGTTTCGGACTTCTATTCTATATTTTATTTATACAGGATTTTTCGATCAGTACAATCTCTGATCGTCTTCAGGTGCAAACTATTTAATCTATTCCTAAGGCTACGAACTTATATACTATGGGAAATCACTTAACCGTGAAGTTTAAAAAGTTGGCTACGCCCAAGAAAGGGCTTCCAAAGATTTGGAATTTCAACACTTGGTTTACTGAAAATACCCTGATTCTGCCCAATAAAGGCAGCTTCAAGGAATTTTCGTTTCTTCCAGTGTGACTCCTTGTATAAAACCTTTCTGTCCACTTCATTCAGTGCTGTTTTGACCAAGCATGTTCGGCGATTCCTGATCTCGTTGTTTCACCTCTTTGAATATTCGTCTGATGTTCCTTAAGCCTAACAGATAGTGGTCTTTTTGTTTCGCCTATATATGATTTACCACACTCACAAGGAACTTGGTAAATATATTCCTTATTCTCTTTGTTCTCCGGTTTTGTTTTACTAAGAAGGCTTCGAATTGTATTATTAGATTTAAAAGCTGTTTTAATATTAAAGTTGTTCGTCAATCTTTGAATTTTTTTTTGATACTCCTTTCATGTATGGAATTGTAAGGAATGCACTGTGCCTGGTTTTGGTCTTGTAATCTCTGTCCGGTTTGCTGAAATTTAGAAATAATATATGTTATAAGTTTATAAGTACGTAGCCTTAGGAATGGATTGTAGTTTGCACCTGAAGACGATCAGAGATTATACTGATCGAAACGTCGCGTTAATTTTAAACACATCATTGTCTCAAACTTTCAAACAGCTTATGGTATATGATGATTAAATTTTGGCACTTTTTTTTTTGGCGTGTGGTTTCATAAAACATAGAAAAAATATTATTAAGCGTACCATTTAAGAAAGTACACTTACGTAACTTACTTACTTGTAAAAGATTTTAGAAGTTTAATATTTTAGAACAATAAATCTTCTGAATTTATTTACTCTCAACTTAATAGGAAAATGGCTTATTTAATAATATTTATTAAGACAAATAAAAGTGAGCTTTTTTTATGAGGAGCTAAAAATGAATTGGGCTTTCTATAATATTAAAGCATTGGAAAAATTATTTTGTCCCTAAAAATGTAACTAAGTGCATTTTTGACCTGTTTCAGGCTGTAACACAAAAGTGTCAACACGCTACAAACTATCTGAACACGTTCGCACTCATACTAAAGAAAGGTTCATAGCGTGTTCACAATGCGGCGCGATGTTTGTAACTAAGCTGACATTTTCGGAGCATAGGAAAAGGCAGCTGAAAAGTAACTGTAAGTACAATTTTACAATAAATGCAAAGGCTTAGGTCATTCTGACCATGTTGGATTGCCTTTATCATCAAAAACTTATTTTCTTTCTTCAAAATTTCTCCACAATTTTCACTTTTTCCATTTTTCCATAGACACTTCTATATCGCGAAACTTAAATCACTATCAATCAATACTATCCAAAGCATTTTGTAGAAGTAGTTGGGTGATTGATTAGTCACTGAGGAGAGGGGTGGGCCGTGGGCTAAGCAGTTAGGCCACTCTGAGGGCCTTTTCTGCCATACCTCATAAAGCGGCCTCGTTATTAAGAACTGCAATCCTATTTGATTATTTACTGAACAATGTAGGTTTAGAAAAACCATTCACAATTAAGGAGTTAGGTGTGCACATAGATAGAGAATTAACGTTCACTGACCATATAGATCTAACGGAAAATAAAGCTATAAAATTGCTTGGCTTCATTATCAGGTCTTTAAATGACTTCTAATATTTATGCACCAAGGAACGCTTATATTGCAATTGCAGGATCTATTTTAGAGTATAGAGTCCCCTTTTTATGTACAGCTAATGGCATTGCTGAATCTAATGACTCTCGAAAACCGTCAGAAATACTACGACTTTTGTATGTTATTTAAAATAATCAAAAACTTAATGGACTGTCCAGAACTTTTGAATAGGATAAAATCTATATTCCTTTTAGAAATACTAGAAAAAATAATCTATTTGCGGTAAGGTATCACGGAACTAACTATGGCTGCAATTCACCAATTGATAGATCCTGTAGGTGTGCTAATGTTATGGTACAAAATTTTGATGTTGACTTTTTTAACATAAGATTTAACAGTTTTAAAACTAAAAAACAAAAGATGAAGAGATCTTGGGTGAAAATAACGAAAATTCAAACTTGAATGAGCATCCCACAAGGACACACGCAAAAGACCAAAGCAAAAAGAGAAATTATTAAACAATATTTCGCCCTGGGCAACCAACGTGGGCTCATCAGTGGTTTCACTAGTCACTCTCTACCATACCATTGTACACTTTGATTTCCAATTTTGAATCACTCACAAATAGGCATCGTTCCGCACTGGTACTTATCCATGTTACCTGATACGGATTCGCCCTGGCGTGTTAATATTTCCAGTAGGATTATGCTCCTAGGGTAATTAAAACAAAAAAAAGAAGTTAAAAAACCTCAAAATCAGTTACTTCAACCGAAAATAAACTAAAAAACAAAAGATCAAGAGATCTTGGGTGGAAATAACGAAAATTCAAACTTGGATGAGCATCCCACAAGGAACACACAAAAGACCAAAGAAAAAAGAGAAATGATTAAACGATGTTTCGCCCTGGGTAACAAGCGTGGGCTCATCAGTGGTTTCACTGGTCACTCTCTACCATACATCATTAAACACCAACCTGGATAAGTGCCAGTGCGGAACGATGCCTATTTGTGAGTGATTCAAAGTTGGAAATCAAAGTGTATGATGGTGATTAATGATGTATGGTAGAGGGTGACCAGTGAAACCACTGATGAGCCCACGCTGGTTACCCAGGGCGAAACATCGTTTAATAATTTCTCTTTTTTCTTTAGCAAGCAACAAAGTTAGCTATTTTCTTATAGTTCATATTAATAGTTGCTGTGTGATATTACAGAAAAAAATATTATATTTTTAACCAATCATATTGTAAAAACTCTACCAAGAAATTATCTCTGGGAGAATGTTGAATCAGGCAGCAGGATTGCATAAATCATAAAAATTTGACCGATATATTTTTGTGCATTTCAGTAAGACGTTATCAATGTTCTCAATGTCTAAAACTTTTCCCCACTGAAAGAATTTTAAGTGACCATATGAGATCTCATGTTAATCACTACAAATGCAGGATGTGTGACATGACCAGCGCCAAACCGTCAGATTTGTCCAAGCATTACAGATATAAGCATATCAACTATAGGCCTTTTAAATGTCATCTGTGTGAAAGCAGGTTAGTAATTCGATAGGTCCTGTCGGTTATCTAACTTTTTCTTGTTAACAACATACGGAAAGCATCAAGGACGGCTGACAAGAACCAATTTTCTCGCACGTGTGTGTAAAAAAAGAGTTATTCTTTTGTAGTTTGCGGACAGTATTTAAAATACTTAAATAAATTAGTAGTTTTCACCACTAGTGGCTAAAATAGTGCTTTTTTACAAGCTTTGGTGTAAATAAATAAGGTATTTAAAAACGCGAGTAAAAAAAGTAAAGTTTAGCCACAAGTTGTTAACCCTATTTTTTTAAATACCTTTATCAAAAAATCCAAGAAAAACAGGAAAATACTTTTAAAAATCTCGAAGGCACTTCTGGCACTATACTAATCTATAAATCAAGGCGGCTGGTAAACGAAATAACAATGGTTTTTATAGCAATGTGCCTTTTTACTCGGTGACGTTCAGTGTTGCGACATTTTAATCTTTGACAGTCTGATATTTTGACGATGTTTTTAGATGATTTTTTCGTAAATTCTTGGTGCAAACTGGCGGAAATGGCTTAATTTTTAGGCAAGAATAATTAGATTTTTCGAATATCATTATTTTCCGCTATTTCTCTTTAATTTTGGGTAAAAAACGGACAAAAATCTTTTTTTAAACCCGTCATCAAAAAAAAGTTTTTTGCATCGGTAACCAAAAAAGACAGACAGTTACTAAAATCATATTTTTGATTAACGTATAAAAAAAAATATTTCTACACTCCTTACGCGGTGTGAAAGTTTGTATAGGCATTCAGACATGTCTTTCCTTTCAATTCCAATTTAACCAAAAAATTTCTTGTCCGAGGATTAATTAAAAAAAATCGACAACGTTTTGTTTTAAAAGTGGAACATTTCTTTGTAAGCACTACTTTTTTTTTGTACTATATCTAATCATTTATTTATTTCTTAGTTTTGTAGCCAAATGTAATCTCAACACTCACTTGCTGACACACCAAAAAGATCCATTTAAGTGTAATTTATGTGATGAAGGATACAAAAGTAAAGTGGGGCTCAATAATCACATGGAGAGATTACATTCTAAAGTAAGTTAAACCCAAAATTCCCATAATACCATTGTTGTATGTAAAAAGTAAAGTTAAGTGACTTGGAGAATTGATAAACAAATAAATAAAATACAAATAGTTATCAGAATTTTAAACTCCGATATGCAACTAGTAAAAGCGTTATAAAATATAGCGGAAATAACAAATAAGACATATTTTTCTTTAAATACGAGCAAAAAATTAATCAGTTTAGTGACGAAATAAAAATTTGTACAAATATTATTTTTTAGTTTACACCAAAATACCAGTGTCATGTTTGCAAATTGTACATGGCAAGAGGCGACTATCTGACCCAACATTTGATGAAAAAGCACAAGTTTCATTGGCCTTCGGGTCATTCGAGATTCAGGTAATTTTGAATTGTAGAGACTTTAAATTTATCGTACACTAATCATTTATTTAGATCTTATAAGTATTAAGTTTTTTAAAGTTTATTAAAGACTAAATCAGGAGCGGCACAACCCAGAGAATGCCGGGCAAGGCAAACAGCTAATTTAGGGCTTCAGCATGTCAAGATCAGACCGGTTATTGCGTGGGAAACGCAGAGAGATAGGGTTAAGACTCAACTTGCAGAAAAGGCTAGGAGGATGAATCGTCATTCCCCTACTTTGCAAGATATCCAGACTACAAGCCCTCTATACATTTGACAGTTGTTCTTTTACCAGAGGTGAGCAACTCATATTGCCCTCTCTTTCTAGTTTTTTCCTATTTGCATGTAAAACCGATTTCATGAAATGGTCTGATCGAGGGGTTATCAACTCTGACATTACGTATGCATTACGCTCACATTACATCTGCATTACGACATTACGTTTGCATTACATGACATTACAGTCGCATTACACTGCATTACAGTCGCATTAGACCGCATTACTTGCGCATTCCGCCGCATTACTTGCGCATTACACCGCATTACTTGCGCATTACACCGCATTACGATACATTACCGCGGCAGTGGCACGTCGTGACTTCGCAGTTGTTGTAAAAAGGCACAATAAGTTACATTTTTAAGTGAGTTCTAGTGACTTTGTAAAATACAGTTAACATGTATGTAAATCCTTAATTTTAAAGATTTAATCGGATTTAATGGAAGATTATTAGGTTAGGTTTCCAGTAGGTAGGACTGAATTATTATTATTCAAGGAGACTGTTACCCATAAATTTTAAAAAATGTGGTTGGGGGTGTTCCCAATGACAGTTTTTATCCGCTTTTTTCTCGTTTTTGTTTTATTTTTGTGTTTTTATTTTGTGGTAGAGTTTTTTTAAGAGATTCGTGGGTAATTTACAAAGGCAAAGAAAGATACGTTTTTCTTGAGTGTTTCAGTTTGTGTGTTGCATGTGGCAGCAGGAAATGTAAAAAAAATATAATTTAATTAAAAATGCACGGATTACAGCTCCGGTTACAGGTTTCATATTTTGGCAAATGTCTGTATAGATACCCGGGGGTATAATGGGGGTAGGTATATACCTAGGTATAGGTCGGTATGCACCCTGCCCTGCTGCTCTTCTAATTGTTTATTTACTCTGTTGTTTACTACTTTTCTATCGGCAGATTCGTTTAGGTACAGTGGCATGTACCTATGAACAGTCGCCTCCAAACTACTGCGTATAAAGTTGCAACGTAAATATAAATATGACCGCAGTGTGTTGCCAAATGCCGAAATGACTTAGCTGTAGGATTAACCACTTACAAAGGGTGAAACCCACCTCTACAATTTAAATATGGAACATAGTCTCGGGCGAGGTCTCGGGTAAAGTGGAAACTTGTTTTAGAAATATTTTTTACCCAACTGAAGCACAGCGAAAGGGTTGTTTTTCGCTTGGGGTATCTATAGGTACGTTTGTGTCACACTAAAGGCTAGACGGCTGAACCGATTTTGACAAAAATGGCATCGTTTCTGTGCATAACTTTCTTAAATATAGGCCGATTAAAAAAAAATATTTAACCGCTCCTACTTTTTTAATACTCCAATCAATCTAGCAAAAAAGTGTAAAAAATAACACATCTTTGATTTTTGGCCCAGAGCTTTAGAATACCTTCATAAGCAACATACTAAAAGTCCTCTAAAACCACCATGAAAAAATGACAGATTTATAATAGAATTTTTTTTAGTACCGCTGTTTATGGGCTTAATTAGCTCAAATTTGGTGTGTAAGTACTCATTGGGGCTCAATATAAAAATAGAAAATGGCGTCCTGCTAATGTCAAATAAATCCGCCATTTTGTAAAATACATTCACAGAGTGGTCCAGAACGAGTCGAAATTCACATGAAAATGACGCCAAAAAGTGATTGCACATTCTGAATAAGCACTATTTTGTTACCTCAAAAATGTATATTCCAAAATTCTAGCTGCTCCTTTTTGTGAAATTTTGCACACAGTTCGATGCGAGTTTCTATGTGAAATTTTGTGATCTTATAATTTGGATGAAATTTTAATATGTTATTTTCAGGTCCAAAATACACAACTTTTGTTGGCAGCAAACTTTTATTTATCTACAGGGTGAGTCAGAAGTCGTAATTAAAATTAAAAATCTGCTATTATAAAAATACATATTTTGACATCTTAAGTATATAGAGTTTTGTGGTATATACCAAAAAGTCTAGGTACTTGGTATATATCAAAAAATCTAGGTACTCTATATACTTAAGATATCAAAATATGTATTTTTATAATAGCAGATTTTTAATTTTAATTACGATTTCTGACTCACCCTGTAGATAAATAAAAGTTTGCTGCCAAAAAAAATTGTGTATTTTGGACCTGAAAATAACATATTAAAATTTCATCCAAATCAGAAGATCACAAAATTTCACATAGAAACTCGCATCGAACTGTGTGCAAAATTTCACAAAAAGGAGCAGCTAGAATTTTGGAATATACATTTTTGAGGTAAGAAAATAGTCCTTATTCAGAATGTGCAATCACTTTTTGGCGTCATTTTCATGTGACTTTTGACTCGTTCAGGACCCCTGTATCTAAGGCCGAACTTCCTAATGCGTTTACCCATGATTGTTAAATTTGGCACACACGCCACCAAAGAACATCTCAATTAAAAAATTGCCGTATAACTGCCATCTGTCAAAAATTGCGGCCGCCATATTAGATCAAATGTCACGTACCCAAGTCAGTCATTTCAAATAGGAAAATAACCAAATTTGGTGGAACATGTTTCTAGTAGAGCCCTTAACAACATACTAAAAATACAGCTTTCTAAGTACTAAGGGGTGGCCGCCTTTTTTTTTTAAACTGTTACATGTTACAAAAGTAATACCAAGACAGATTTTTTCAAAAAAAGTTATTATAAAGTATGTTCAACCCAAAATAATATTATTGATAAATACATTTATTTCTATTCCCCCCCTCACTCCCTTGTCTTGAAAATTTATTTTTTATTACTTTTTGTTCAAATTATATATAAATTCTCCTTAAAATATGCTTTTTAAAAATATCCCACACTATAGACTTTTTTAAAAATGTTTTCTGAGATATGAAAAGCATTTTTTCTTCTTCTCTCCTCTCCCTCATATCATTGTGCAATTTTTAAATTATTATTTTTTATTGCTGCTTACTTTTTATATTTTAATTTTTACCCTTCCTAACATTTGCTACGTTTTCGTGTGTGTTGAGATCGTTTTAATAAAGAACACGTTATATAAAATAAAAAGATACAGAGAGTTTTCAGAACGATCTTAATACTTATGAAAACGTGGCAATTTTGTTCGGTTGTATGAATTGGATTGGTTTATCCGTTTTAAAAAAAATCAAATTGCTTACTCCTTTCCACACCACCTAAAGAGATAGAATAATCGGCGCGTTTTTTATTACGTTGTTTCCTCAGAGGCCTAATCGAACACTTCTCGTCGTCTGTAATCATAATACTCTGCCTAACAACCCTAAAAAACTAAGTTAAATCCTTTAAAAGTCAAGAAAACTTTTAATTTGTAATAAATTATAGAAAAATTTTAAAAAATTATAAAAATATTGGACAATAAATATTAGGGGGAGGCGGGGGGGTAATTTTTAATTTTATGGTATATTTTAAAAACGTGGTTAAAAAATGCTTTTTAATGATATGTTAAAAAAAAAAACAGATTTGACAGCCCATATATCAGAAAATATATAAAAGTCTATAGTGTGGGATAAAAAAATTATCTTAGCGTTTTTGAATTTTCTCAAAAAATTGTAGTTATTGTAAAATAACATTACGCATGACATTACAGCATTACCATTATATTACTGTGGCACTACCATGTGTAATGCGCGCATTACATGCATTACTTGAATTACTACAGAAATTACTGAATTACATAAAGGCATTATGACATTACAGTTGGCATTACGACATTACAGCTGACATTACGATATTACATTCTAAAATTACGACATTATACAAAAAATGATGTAATGCGCAATACATGTACAAATTTTTAGGGAGTTGTTAACCCCTCGGGTCTGATGTTTTGTTGTTCCTTTTTTTAATTTCCCCAGACAGTTTTTGAATGAAGATGACTTTTTTGGTTACTAAAATATGTCAAACTCCCACAAAAAAACATGAGGTAGATACACATATATTAAAAATGTTAGTAGTAGGTAAAATATAAAAACTTTTGTTCAGCGGTCTAGGGATGTGTCGGTGCCAGTATATGCCTGTTTCATAGATTATCAGAAAGCATTTGATCGAGTCCAACACGAAAAGCTCATAGAATCGCTAAAAGAAGTTGGTCTAGATGACCGAGATCTTAAGATAATCACTAATCTATACTGGAATCAGACTGCTCAAATAAAGGTTGATGGCCAACTGTCCGAAGAGGTCCAAATAAGAAGAGGAGTACGCCAAGGTTGTACATTGTCTCCGCTGTTTTTTAATACCTATAGTAACAAAATAATAGAGAATGCACTTCATAACTGCGAACAGGGTTTGACCATAAACGGCATAAACATCAACAACATACGATATGCCGACGACACTGTCATAATAGCAGACACGCTGGAAGGCCTATAAGAGTTGTTCAATCAAATTGCTGCCAAAAGTTCGCAATTCGGGCTTAACTTAAATGTTGGAAAAACAAAATGGATGGTCAAATCCAATGGAAAGAACATTCGAGGAATGTTAGAAGTAAATGGGTAGCAAGTCGATCGCGTGGATTCATACAAATACTTAGGTTGTCTCCTCAATGAGAACTGAGATAACATGCAAGAAGTTCGTGCAAGAATTGAACAGGCCACATCATCTTTCATCAAAATGAAATCAGTGTTGTGTAGTCGCGATCTAAATACCACTCTCCGAATTCGTGTGCTTCGGTGTTATGTTTTTAGCATCTTATATAAATTATCAAATGTAAAATTTGATTTATGTACCTACATTTATGCTGGTATGCACCATCATACATTTCTCTGATTAACACTTTAGCCGCGGTTAACTAACATTTTTGTTATGCACCGAGCATTTTTTTACCTAACCAGCAATTAACTTTAATTGCCCGATGACCTAGAATTTAGGGCAAGATACCCGCGTTTAGCTAACAAGTGAGGTTATCTTTGTGATGTTTATATCATGTTTGATCCTTTTTGTTATTTCTGAAGTTTTTCAACTGTGTTTTATGAAGAAAAATCGTTAGGGCAGCACCTAATAGAAGAGTGTGATGGTATACGGCAGGTTGAGGCAGCTAATATGGAACTCACACACCATAGACGAGGAGCTACTCAATAAAATGGGCCGACATACTGAACTTTTTAACGAAAACAGAAAGAGTACCTATAGTGGCTCAAGCAGCAGGAGTTGATGCACTAGTATAGATGTCTTATTTACTTTTTTAAAAACTTTAAATAAAATAACTGTGAAAACTTTTATTAAATAAAAAAAATTATTTGGTATTTTAAAAAGCAAATTGCAACTAGTGGTAAGCTACAAAATAAAAAAGTAGGTTTTTTACTTTGTTTTGGGGTCAACTGTGCTCAACTTACTTTCATTTTAAGTACACTTTTTTTATTTATTACTTGAGACTGACCTAAAACTCCAAGAAATACGAGATAAATGAGGTTTATGTGCGTCTGATAAAAGTTAACAAATATTATAATGTTCAAGATTCGGACATTAGTTGCACCGGAATAATCTGTGTGAATCTCATGATTCTCTTTGACGATTTTTATGGCCTAATAGTGATCTTTTCTCTTCGCAATTACTGCACTTTACAAAAAATTTAATAAAGAAAATGAAATATAAACGCCAAAAAATTTTGACACCAGTCGATGACACCAATGGTTAAATGGAAAACACAAAAAAAACAAAAAAACGCTGCGTTCAAAGCTGTTTTTCTTAATTTTAATTACTTAACTCTGGTTAGGTAATTATTGATAAAAAAAACATTGGTGCATAGGTGCATGATCATGATCGTGATTAACAAGTTCATTCATTTAGCTAATTTTGTAAAATGGTGCATATAGACATTATTATTCAAAAATTTCCAATGGTTGCCAACATGCCAACCCACAAAAAAATTATCAACATTTCCCTAACATTTGCCAAATTGAGTTGCTTACCTCTGGTAAAACAATAACTGTAAAAAATTGTATTCAGGGCCTCTAGTCCAGACTATAGAGGAATTCGAGATGGAATCTTCCAAGAGGAAGAATTTGAGGACATCCTGACCTTTATCCAAAGGCAACAATATTACGTCGGGCCCACGTAACAATAATTGAACCTGACGTTGGTAGTCAACTAGTATTTATTTATTTCAATCCTTAATCCATGTGATACAAATCATAGTATATTGAATGTGTCATTTACAAAGGATCTTAACCTTTACCTACTTACAAAAAATCTAAATAACTCATAGCTTAAGACTACGAAGTGTAAAAGTTAAATTTAAAAGAGAACAAAAATAGACTAATTTAGGCTCACATAAAATAGTCAATAAAATGACTTAGTCAGTCAATTTTCTACAATAAAACAGAGACATTATTTATTAATATACAAACACATAAATACATGTCGAGACAAGAACAAAAAAAAATATATTATTTAATAGGAAACTAAATGTTAAAATACTGATTGTGGTCATATAGGACATTCTCCTCTAGCCAGGATTTTATGTTTTTTTTTTAAATTTATTGAAGTTTGATATGTTTCTTATATTTGCTGGCAGCCTATTGTATACTTTTATTGCCATAAAAAGGGGGGATTTTTCATATAAAGATGTTTGATGTGATGAAACGCAAAGTTTGGACTCATGTCTAGTTTGTATGCCTCTATTTACTGAGTTGTTTGTTATAAACTTTTAAAACTTTAAATTTAACAAATAGGAGAAGTTTGTAATAGTACAGCAAATATACAGACATAACTTTATATTTTTTAAAAAGTGGAGCTGCATGAGCGTCCCAACCTGCTCCATCTAAAAAACGCATAAGCCTTTTTTGGAGTAGTAGCAGTCTCTCAAGCCCAGTTGATGATCCCGAGATCACAATGCCATAAGCCAGACGACTCATTACGTGTGAGTGTATAAATAAAAGAATGGTGCCGATGCTAACTTCCTGTTTAAGGTTTTTAACAATAAAGCAGGATGTAGATAATGTTTTGAAAATCTGCTCTATGTGAACCTCCCAGCTCAGCAAAGAGTCAACATGGACACCTAGGAATTTAGTATGATTAGCATTTGGAATTGATTTATGGTTTAATTTTCCTAAGAGAGGTACTATGACAGACTTCTGGGGATTGAGAAGCAATCCATTTGAGCTACACCAATTCGCCATTTTTAAAGCATTTATATTTAACTTTTCTACCATATTTATGTAGATTTTATCATGTTCCGTCGAGCTTGTATCATCAGCGAACTGATACAGTCCATTTGAGCCTCCTTCAAAGCTATCGGATAAGTTGTTGCAAAAAATAATGAACAATAGAGGTGACAAAATACCGCCTTGTGAAACTCCATATTTGACTGTCTGGGTGACTGATCTAAACTGAATATTTAAGACCTCATTTTGTTCACTTGTTAGTTGAACAAATTGTTTTCTATCTGAAACATATGAGATTATCCAATCAAGTGGAGGGCCTCAGACAATGCAGTTTCGGTTGATCTTCCTTTTAGGAACCCATGTTGTGTTAAAGAGAACAATTTTTAATTTTTTTTTGTGAAAAATCTATGAAGGAGGGTAAACATAATTTTTTCAAAAAGTTTAGAAAATACTGAAAGATTTGAGATTGGTCTATAATTATTAACCTCATATTTATTGCCTTTTTTAAATATTGGAATAATTTTTGCTGTTTTTAAAATTTCTGGAAACTTGCCAGAGGCAGTATTACGACTCAGTTCTATTCAATTCAATTTATTTCGAAATTTTACAGATTTGCTTAAAAATAGTACATAGTTTAAGGATTTTAGTGGGAAAATGTTACTTTTATGAACTTTTAACTAACTTAAGGTCAAAAAGTCCTCGTCTGTCTGGTTCAAAGAACATTAGTGAAAAGTAGTTTTTTGATTGTCCTATTAGGGTTCTACTTTTAGATTAATTATTTATTACACATTATTAACTGCCAAACATCTACTATAGCTATATAGTTTATTAATTAAATGAAATTACAAACAAGTAAACCAAAAAAAAACAAAAAAAATAATTTAAATTTTTATAAAAATAGAGAATACGAAGCATGCCAAAAAAATCAATTATAGAAATAAGTTTATTACATTACTATTATAATGTTAAAGAGTTTTGCAATATTTTTGATTTGTTTTCATTACAATGAATACACAGGCCGACGTCAGTTTAGTTACAGAAAGGAGAACGATTTTTACAGACTAATTTTGGATCGCTGATTATGGCAATGATAACAGTTTTGCTCGATTAGGTCGTAATTTCACGTTATGTGTGGCTGCCATTTTTACTATATTCTTAAAGGTCGGCTTGAGTTTCTATCAAAATAACAGTTTTGGCAATGGTTTATTAATGGTAGTGGGGCGGGGGAGCCTTAAGCACTTTGTCATTGGCTATTGTTTTGTCCGAGCAGATAAGACCTCCTCGTCTATGTGGCTTCAATGGCGCGGAGTCGCGGATTTGCTCGAACCTTCTAGACTATGAGGCGCGTAAATATATAAGGCGCCGCGCCAGCAGTGTCGCGTGAGTAGACAAAGTTAGTTTCGCTTTAATACATAACATAAGTGATCAGTTAAGAGTATTTTACGTGTTTTTCATTGTTTTTGATTTCTTAATTCATGCTGTTGTCTTCTTAGTAGATACTCTAGCTCTACATTGTGTGCCGTTTTTCCGCTTTTGCAACATGTCAGGTTCTTCTCGTAGAGTTTGTAAAAATTCACCGGATCGATTTTGTTACATTTGTGGAGTATTTGCGGTACAGTACCGATGAATGATGTTGTCAAGAAAGCATACTATTTTTATTTCAACTGAAAAATCGGTGATCAAGATAAAAGCTGGGCTCCCCATGTATGCTGCCTAATGTGTTATGCGACCCTTACGGCATGACTGAAAGGAAGTAAAAAAAGCATGCTCTTTGCCATGATATGGAGAGAGCCCCGGAATCATCATGACGACTGTTATTTTTGTTGCCATTCAGTATCCAAACTTGCCATCCGCAATAAGACCAGTGCCGCATGGAGAATCTTTACCGATATCTACTCCGCCAAAAAACTGGGAAACAATAGATATTACAGAAAGATCGACTGACAAAAGATTGCCAACAGAAACTTATGAGGATACAACATCAACATCCTCGGATGAAGATACGAGAGATAGTACCTTCCTTTTAAACGATGAACTTCACCTTATACTACAAAATGAATTAAATGATTTAGTTACTACTTACACTCAATACAGAAAAAGGAATGAACCTTTTTCAGAATATTACAAAATGGAAGGTTCACTTTGCGTATGACCGAGTTACAAATTCAACACAATCCATCCGAATGGCGTCTTTTCATAGATTCATCAAAGTACAGTCTCAAAGCAGTTTGACTGCATAATGAGAACATAAGGCCGTCTATTCCTGTGGCACACTCTATTTCGATGAAAGAAACGTATGAAGATCTCGCCCTAATTCCTAATCATATCAACTACAAAGAACATAGCTGGCAAATTTGTGGAGATCTGAAAGTTATTGAAATATTACTTGGTATGCAAGGTGAATTTACAAAATACTGTTCTTTTTTGTGTCTTTGGGACTCAAGAGCTACAACTAAACATTACTTACAGAAAGAGTGGCGCCCTAGAGAGTCATTTAGGCCCGGTACTAACAATGTCAAGTATGAGCCTCTGGTAGATCCAGCCAAGATCCTGCTGCCCCCTCTTAACTCTTAATTCTAGTTCGACTGGTGTATTTATCAAATTAATTCCGTATTCATCCTCACTTACGTCATTTATTTGGCTGGTAAACATGATAATGGTTTATGCGCCCAGTAAATAATGGTAAAATTGGCAACTATGCGTTACACAAAAATACGAGCTAATGGAAGAAAACGGTTATCATATTCGCACTCAGCAACCCTAAATTAGTTAGAAACAGTGGATTTTCTTTCTGTAACTTTTCAAAAGTTCAAAAACGTCGGCCTGTGATATTAACCGCCGCGTTAACATTTTCTTGAAAAGTTATGTAGGCGGATCATTTTTTAGAGATAAGGGAATTTGATTGTAAACTAGCTGTCCAACATATACGAAGTTTTGTTGCTCTACTGTAGTTTTTAGTTTGTTAGTTGATGAGTGATATTTTCACTAGCTTGAAATCGAGTATAGTGACGTTGTTGAAGTATTTCTGTTTGAGTAAAAGATTTTTTTTTAATATTCTGTACCTTGGATGAACTGTAGAATAGTTGTTTTATAGGCAGTATCTTTGTGAAATAGAATAAATCTAAGCTAGGGAACCTTTCGCTCAGGTTAAATATAATTTTTATTATTTTTTTTTCTCTGCCACAACCAGTTTTTATTGTAAGCGCCTCCCCACCCAACAATGCCGTATTCTAGTAATGACTGGACTAGTGTGAAGTGTTTTGACGTTTAGAATATCTTTTTTGTTAGTTGGTGAATATGTGGTTTCCACTTTAAATTACAGTTCACTGTTATTCCTAGATATTTTGCGCATTGAGAAATTGGAATAGTCCAGTAGGGGTTATTTCTCAAAGGTAAATCTATCTTAAGACCGTTTTGAGGATATTTTCTTCTTATGATTGAGAACGGTAGGTAGATGGTTTTGGTAAGATTTATTTTTAATAGATTAGAGTCTAGCCATCATACAATATTTTTTAAATCTTCTTTCTGGCTCCATGAAACCGCCTCTATAAAAAGACAGGAGTCATATGCGAAAGAAAAGAGTGTCCCATTACATTTTAAGTTAAGTAGATCGTTGATGAAGGCAATGAAAAGCATAGGGCCAAGAACGGTGCCTTGAGGCAGGCCAAAGGTAAGAGTTTTGTAGTTGTTTAGTGTTTTTCCAATCATAACAGATTGTTGCCTATCCGTTAGAAAGGACTGTATTAGGGCTAAGCGTCTAATACCCATGCTCTCCAGTTTTATTAACAGCTTTTGATGGCTAACAGAGTCAAAAGCTTTATCCAGATCCAAGAATACAGCAGCGCAAGCTTTCTTATTATCAAGAGATTCGTGTATATTGTTGGTTGAGAAAGAAATCGCATCAGAAGTAGACCTGTTTTCTCTGAATCCGAATTGCAGTTTGTGGAAAATATTATTTTTTTCAAAGAATTCAAGTCTTTACTTTAAGCGATCTCTCAAATATCTTAGAAATGATCGTTGTAAGGCTAATTGGTCTGTAGTTCTCGATTAAACTTCTATCAACTTTTTTCAAAATGGGTTTTACAGTGGCATTTTTAAAGGTGTGAGCCACTCACCTGTTGCAAAAATTGTGTTTTTTTAAGTGTTAGGATGTCGCTTATCACGTTTATTGAGTTTTAAAATAAGGTGGCTAATAAATCGTCATATCCCGATGCTGAGTTTGGTTTCGTGGTGATAAAAAAAAATAGTTTTTAATATTCGGTTTACACGATAGTTTTTTGTTTGTTTTTTTATGTAATGTTTGTTGAAAATTTCTGATAAAAGTTTGGGATCTATTACTTGTACGTCATCGTTGTTAATTGTTTTTATACATGTCTCGTTATTATTATTTTTGTTACTATATTTATTGATAACTCACAATATTTTCTTAGGATTGCTTTTATTTTGTATATTTTTTTGTATATAAAAATTGGGTTTTACTTTTTTTATTAGTAAATTAATTTTGTTTCTATGCAGTTTGTATTTGTTTAGTTTAGACTCACTATTATGCAATTTATATTGTTTATATAAGGTGTCTCGTACTTTTATGGAATGTATGAGGCCGACAGTTATCCAAGGTTTTTTGTGTGTAATTTGATTCTATAGTTTTTGTACTTTGTTCTAGGCAGTTCTTTAACGATTCGGTAAAATTATCTGTTATGTAGTTTACGTCATTGCTGTGTATTATGTGATTGAAATCCTGGGCTTTTAGGAGACTGATAAATTCACAGTTTTTTTAATGCAATGTTGTGTAGAAAGTGTTTTTGATTTTATGGGAAACTGTAGGATAGTGGGGTAGTGATCTGTTATTTTTGTTCTAAACTAATATGCTCAAAAATTTTCGTGTCATACCGACGTCATAACACATATATTACTTCAGGTATATTTAGATTCTGACAGTTCCGTTTTGGTTGGAAAAGGTAAATCCTTTACGACTTATGTCTACTAAAATTAGTCAAAGGAATGGTGAACATTAAAATAGTGTTCATGGCTGATTATATAGTGTATACCAAAAATTCGAGTCCACCCCAATATCTTCAAAATGGAAAGAGGCAGAGAAGTAAAATTTCACATAATGAGATGGTTTACAAAAAAGTATCTTTTTGGATGCTAATCATCGCACCCGTCATTAAGGAGGCGGAACTAGGGCGGCGACGATACTTTTTTTTTAATGAGAAACCCTTATGTTTCCAAAAACATCTAATATGTTACTTTTTTCTCTAGCGGTTTTTAAATAAAATGGGAAAATCATCTCCATAAGATCTATGAGTTAAACAAGAAAACAGATAACAAAAGATCAAAATATCTTGGGTGGAAATAACGAAAATTCAAACTTGGATGGACATCCCACAAGAAACACACAAAGGACCAAAGCAAAAAGAGAAATGATTAAACGATGTTTCGCTCTGGGTAACCAGCGTGAGCTCATCAGTGGTTTCACTGGTCACAATCCCCATACATCATTAAACACTCGCAAATAGACATCGTTCCGCACTGGTACTTATCCAAGTTACCTGATACGGATTCGTCCTGGCGTGTTAATATTTCCAATAGGATTATGCTCCTAAAACAATTAAAACAAAAAAAGAAGTTAAAAAACCTCCAAATCAGTTACTTCAACCGAAAAGAACCCAAAAAACAAAAGATCATGCGAAAGGGAACACACAAAGGACCAAAGCGAAAAGACAAATGTTTAAACGATATTTCGCTCTGGGTAACCAGCGTGAGCTCATCGGTGGTTTCACTGGTCACTCTCCCTATACATCATTAAACTCCATCATACACTTTGATTTCCAACCTTGAATGCTCCTAAGGCAATTAAGACAAAAAAAGAAGTTAAAAAACCTCCAAATTAGTTACTTTAACCGAAAAGAAACCAAAGATCAAAAGATCTTGGGTGGAAATAACGAAAATTCAAACTTGGATGAGCATCACACAAGGAACACACAAAAAGAACCAAAGCGAAAAGACAAATGATTAATTGATTTCTTCTGACGTGTTAATATTTCCAATAGGATTATGTTCCTAAGGCAATTAAAACAAAAAAAGAAGTAAAAAAACCTCCAAATCAGAAAGGTTTTTTAACTTCTTTTTTTGTTTTAATTGCCTAAAGCCCTATGCCCACCAACGCGTGCCCATGCAGGGTTTTTTTCGTATTTTATTAATATTAAAAGGCTGAAATATTATATTTTGTTCTTTAGTTTTTTAAATATTGTTATAAATGAACGACCTAAAAGAAGACACAAAAAAATCCCAAGTACTTACTTCTTAAATTTTAATTTTTTGTACAATTTTAATATTCATTTTTTAGTCGCTAAAATTACATTTTTACTAAGATATCTATCCGTAATAATTTAAACCTGTTGTGAATAATTAAATTTAAATGAAACACTATATTATCGATGAAAGTAGTTATATTAAAAATTTTCCATATAGAAGTTTTAAAAAAATTGGCAAGGCACTATATTTATTTCCTCTATAGCTAAGTGCCGAACTGTATGTAGAAGAATGTATAATAAAAACTTGTGTGACTCACTTAATTGGCAACTTGTTAATTGTGGTATCTGAAATAAATAAAAAAACAAATAACAGAAAAAATATTTTTGATATAAAATGTTGGCCTATTTAGTATATAGACCCGGGCAAAAAAACCCATAATTTCTCATAAAAGTTGGTGAGTTTTGTATTGTTGTTGTAAAACTGATATAGAATCAACAAAATTTATGAGATTTATCTTAGTTTTTTTTACAAGTTTGTTCCACATACCACATAGAAAGCATATAAATCCTGATACTGATTTATGGAAATTTTTATAGGTATATCTCAATATAATTTAAATAATCTAAAAATGGATAAACTCATCCCATATTAAAGTCTTTTTTTGTTGTTGACACGTTGACACATTATGGAACTGATGAATTCTACATCTTTACAACTGTACAGCTGTTCACTTTCCATACTTCCTGGCTTTTAAGTTGATACATGCATGATGACGACATTTTCAAACGGTTCATTTGCTGAATTTTTTTCAAGTGGGTTTATTTTGATGGCAGGAACCAACACACAATTGTAGTTCTTGGCCTAAAAATAAAAATAAAGTTACAGATCAAGCAGAAAAACTCTAGTGTCAGTACCCAGAGACTATGTGAGGATATTTTTGGGCAACTAGAATAATTTACATTAATTGACAATAGGTAGGTACACAAGATTTGTCTGTTGTTAGCACCTCGGTGAAATAATTTTTTTAAATGGGCTAAAAGGATAATAGACAATATGTTTGCTCATCTCTTGTTTATTCTTTTTGAAACTATAAATCGGAAGGTTTGTCCTAGCTATAGAGCCCCAAGTCCAATCTATAAATTTAAATTAACTACAAGCTTTGGCTTAAGTACGACAGTCACCTCCACCTTCGTACTTGGGAGGGGGGGAGAAAGGGCTTAGTGGCCCAAGTCACCGCCAAGAGCCATTCAATATCACAACCTAAAGATTGAATTTTTTCCCAAAATCAAGAAAAAAAATGATGTTATGTAGAAACAATTTCTGCATATGCCACTGGTCCGTATCTTTTTTACACAGGCTTTTGTAGCTTATTATCACAAATGCTTAGGTTACAACAGTCGGGAAAAACCTGATCTTCTCAATTTTCACAAGAAAACCAACAAAATTGACTGACCTAATCGAAACCCAATACTAACTAAAGCAACCCAACCACATAAACGGTAAATTGTCATAACTTTTGCCACAGCCTTAATTAGCATATAAATTAATTAAGTACTTACTATGGTCTTAGATCCACATCATTTATTTCTTGTAGAAGCAGCTCTCTCAAAAACAAAAACAAATGGAAATTTGTCATTCTGGAAATAATTTTTAACATTTAAAAAAAAAAGTCCCTAGAATTCCCCAGAAGTGCATGCGATTCTAGTGGAAAAATAGAACATGTTCTATTTTCAATGTTGGCATTCCCGCGTGCATCTAAAAATATATTTTTAATTTTTAACACGTTTTCTCAGGATAATTCTGCAAAATTTATTTGGGGCACTTTCCTGGTAAAACTGTTTGAATTACTCAATTTTCTTTCATTTTATCGAAGTTTAAAAAAAATATTTTAGGTTATATTAAACGTCAAAAAGATGCACGAGACACGCACGAGGTGTTGCCAACATAGGTATTTCTAGGAAATTTGGGCAAAAACGCATGCAACTTCATGCATTTCTGGTGAGTTTCATGGAAACGCGCCGGTGTGAACAGGAAACGCCGAGTTTCCACCCCGCTTCAAAGCACCCTGCATGGGCACGCGTAGGTGTGCACAGGGCTTAAGGAGCATAATCCTATTGGAAATATTAACATGCCAGGACGAATCCGTATCAGGTAACTTGGATAAGTACCAGTGCGGAACTATGCCTATTTGTGAGTGATTCAAGGTTGGAAATCAAGTAACCAGTGAAACCACTGATGATCTCACGCTGGTTATCCAGAGCGAAACATCGTTTAATCATTTCTCTTTTCGCTTTGGTCCTTTGTGTGTTCCCTGTGGGATGCTCATCCGAGTTTGAATTTTCGTTATTTCCACCCAAGATCTTTTGATCTTTTGTTTTTTAGTTTCCTTTCGGTTGAAGTAACTGATTTGGAGGTTTTTTGACTTCTTTTTTTTTCAGAAAACAGATATTCGGTGACTCTTTGTATTGTCTAAATATTTGCTCTAAAGCTTTTGTCATTTTATTTAAAAACCGTTGGAGAAAAAGGTAACATTTAAAAAAATATATTGTCTCCGCCCTAGCTCCGCCCCCTTAATGAATAGTGGCACAAGTATCATCCAAAAAGATACTTTTTTGTAAACTATATAATTATGTGAAATTTTACTTCTCTGTCTCTTTTAGTTCTGGATATATTAGAGTGGACTCGGAGTTTTAGGACACCCTGTATTTTATTAACAGTATCCGCTTTTAACAAACTCAAGGTAGTTCTCTGATGAAAATAGGGGCAGTGTATGAATAAATTTTTAACGCGCCTTGAAAATACGCTAGTTTACTCAATTTTTTCCCTGTTTTTTTTTTTAGTAAAAATTACAACCGTTAAAACATGGATTTTACGGTTTCTAGTTTAATAATAGACTTATAAAATCATTAAAAAAAAAACGACAAAAACGTTTAATTTTTTGTTTTTCTTCAAATTTTACAGTTTAGAATATTTCAACATGGCTTTCGAATTTCCTACCTTATTATCCTTAAATATATCAGCCATCTTTAAAATTTAAAATAGAAGCGTGTGTGTACTTTCGAGGTATATATCAAACATGATATTTTCCATAAATTTAAGGCTTATTTGCATGCCTTTCTCTGTATTACAAAACGTATGGATTTTCCACGAAAGTAGGTATAAAGATTGTGTCAACTTTTGAGATCTTTTAGTTAAGTTGATTGATTTTCTTTATGTATCAATTAATGTATATTTAAAAGGAAAGGAAGAGACAAAAACTTTTAAAAAATGCGCTTGCACGGGAAATCCGCAAACAGCTTTGCATTGAGAGTTTAGAACCTTAAAAATTAAAATCTGTAAATATTTTGGTAATCACTTCAAATTTTTACCTTTATTAAATGTGAATTAATTCAGCCCTAATCACTATAATATTTTTGTATCGTAATATCAGATTTTAAAGTTCCCCTTTATATATATGTTGCAATAGTTCAAAACGGTTACGTTCTGGAGCATAGTAGCCGGGCAGAGAGCCCTCCCTCCTTCTAGTACTAGCATACAGGGTGTTTCAAATTCGATGCTCACATTAGGGCAAATTTGCGCAATTTGAGGCTTTGCTCAAAACCAAAAAAAAAGTTTACAAATTCCGGATAGTTCCGGAGATAGGCGGAAAAAACCGAAATCTTCATTTTTAGTTTTTATTTTTCTGCCCCCTTATTCTTAAAGCTGTCAAAAAACGCCTAAAACTTTCTACAGGCACGGATCTATCTAGTGAGAGGTCCGTTTTTGAGACTTGACATTTCAGTGTGACAGGAGCACTGTCAAGTTCATTTTTTTTTCCTGCCGTTTGGTTCATAAAAGATGACAGATAACATTTTGCAAGCTTATTTTTACAAATCTGAAGTTTTGGGTTTATTGTCCATCATCAGCCCAAATTTAATTTTTGCAGTACTTTTTTAACATTTTAAAGACTGTTTTTTGACATTTTGTTATAAAAAAATTACTACCTAATATTTTTAAAATACGTTTTTTTCTTTGTTTTTTAATCTTTTTGGATTTGGGCTGAGGATGGTCAATTAATTTGTCATCCTTTATGAACCAAATGGCAGGAGAAAAAAGCATGTGTCCATAAGAAAACATGAACTTGACAGTGCTCCTGTCATACTGAAATGTCAAATTTCGAAAAATTGCATGTCGAAAGTTTTAAGCGCTTTTTGACAGCTTTAAGAATAAGGGCGCAGAAAAATAAAAACTAAAAATGAAGATTTCGGTTTTTTTCGCCTATCTCCGGAACTACCCGGAATTTGTAAACTTTTTTTTTGGTTTTGAGCAAAGCCTCAAATTGCGCAACTTTGCCCTAATTTAAACCTTTTCGTATCTCCTACCGTTTAGGAGATCCCCATGGTGACCATTGAATTTGGAACACCCTGTGTATATCTTCTAAACGACGCAGTGCAAGATAAAATTAATTATAAATTATCCTTTTGCATATTCTTCGGTTGTCGATTGATGATGATGATGTTAAATTTAAAAATAATCAACACGTTTTTGACAGGTACCGAAAAGATCAAGATGGCATCTGCCGTCTACAAACAGTCCGTTACGAATCGTTAGAAGTGACCGAAGAGATGATGAAGAGCGAGTCGATTCAAAAACAAAATAAAACTAGCACCGCCTTTACGTATCATATAACGCATGATAGTGCCCTTAAAGACGGCTATAAGGTCACTGTAATAGCCGAAGGAGAAGAGAATAAGCCCGCTGAAAATGTCACTGATATTACTAGGTACACTTTTTTGTAAAACACCCACTTTTGTAATTAACAAAGTAAATGAACCAATTTCAGTAGGGACATTTGAAAACAAAAAATAAATGGAACTTTCATTGTCAAAAAATTGGTCGGATTGAATTTGGAATGAAGAGTAGTTAGTTCTAGAAATAAAAAAGCATAAAAACCGGGTTTGTACGTATTATATTTCAAGTGATTTGGTTAAATAATTTTAATTGATTTATAAATGATTTTTTTTTAAGTTTTGAAAAAACACTACCCTCACTTGATACAGCTAGTTTGGATTCGGAAATTGTCATAACCATTGAGGATGTGGACGAAAAGGGTCAAGTTATCAATTCAGAAGTCCTGAACACGATCCTAGTTGTTGTTCCCGCAAAAAAAGAAACAAGTGAGAAAAAAAGTCGTACTAAAAGAGGGACTAAAAAGGAAAAAGATGATGTTAAATCCTGCATAAGTACTGGTGAAAAATCTGAAGTTGACGAAGGTAAGGTAGTAGGAAAAAAGGGCCTAAAAATAGTTGAATTTTTAGTTGTGTTTTTTAAAATATTGTTCTTAGGAAATTATAGCATAAACCCTCGCGAAAAATACAACATTGCAGCACAATTATTTATTTAATATTAAAATTTAGTACAGAGTAGCTGACTGCAAAATATTATATTTTGTGGACGAAGTCATGTGTCGGCTAAGCGAATTCTTCACAAATCTCTACACAAACAAAACAAGTTTTTTTTTGATCAGAAACGTTCTTTGTTTGAACGACGTTCCCATCAGTACAATCTCTGATCGTCTTCAGGTACAAACTACAATCTATTCCTAAGGCTACGTACTTATATACTATGGGAAATCACTCAACCGTGAAGTTTAAGAAGTTGGCTCCGCCCAAAGAGGGGCTTCCAAATATTTGGAATTTCAACACTTGGTTTACTGAAAACACCCTGATTCTGTCCAATAAAGGCAGCTGCAAGGAATTTTCGTTTCTTCCAGTGGGACTCCTTGTGCAAAAACTTTGCTTCCGTCCACTTCATTCGGTGTTGTTTTGACCATGCGTGTTCGGCGATTCCTGATTTCGTTGTTTCACCTCTGGGTATTCGTCTGATGTTCTGTAAGCCTAACAGATAGTGGTATTTTTGTTTTATCTATGTATGATTCACCACACTTACAAGGAACTTGGTAAATGCATTCCTTATTTTGTTTGTTCTCCGGTTTTGTTTTACTAAGAAGGCTTCGAATTGTATTATTAGCTGTTTTAATATTAAAGTTGTTCGTTACTCTTCGAATTTTCTCTGATACTCCTTTAATGTATGGAATTGTAAGGAATGCATTTGCCTGGTTTTGGTCTTGTAATCTCTGTCCTGTTTGCTAAAATTTAGAAATAGTATCTGTTATAAGTTTAAGGCTGTAAACATTCTGCATGCTGCTGCTGCAGATCCTTCTTAATGTTTCGAAAACTTATTTCGATTTCCAAGTCATGAGAATTGTTACAAATTTGAACGGCTTTATTATACAAAGTTCTTATTGTGCCTCGTTTGGTTGTAGCAGAATGATTTGAACCTTGATTTGAATATTGTCCTGTGTGAGTGGGTTTACGATAGACTGTTGTTCTGATGTCGCTTTCTAGTCGTTTGACAAGTACATCAAGAAAAGGAATTTGATAGTTTTGCTTCAACTCCATTGTGAATTTAATGGTGGGTCTTATGTTATTTAGGTGGTGAAGAAATTCTGAAAGTTGCTGGTCATTCCCGGTCCTGACAATAAAATATAAACAATGGAAGTCCGAAACACAGACTTAATTTCATGAGAGTCCTTTTAAGGAAGATATAACTTACAATTTTTAAAATTTGTGAAGACATGCTTTATAACTCTTTTTTAAGAATCAGATTTCGTGACGGGCGTTACACAAAGGGTCTTATAAGTGGAATGGCTGATTGAAAGTTTTCTTCTTTAGAATTCTTTTTGTTGTAATTTGCCTCGCCGTGGTTGGTTGTTCCGATGCTAGGTCAACATGTTCTTGTCACATTCTGGATTATTTGTTACGCAAAAATTCAGATTTTTTTGCTTAATAGACTTAAAACCTTTACGGTGGGATTTACTAAAAGGGGTTAGTCTATTTTAAAACGGTCCTAAGTTTAAGTGAAATTTTTCGTTTTAAGCATTTTAAACCATTTATAAGAAGAATTTTAATAAATTTCTTTATTAAATAATCATCTTAACACAATCTTTTGTTGGATTTAAGAAGAAAGTTTTAATTTAGAAGAAAAGAAAATTAAAAAATTTAAACCGGAAGACGCGGAGTTTAAATAGTAAACACTCTGTAGAACAAATTAAAATTGAGGTTATATCTCTCTCTAATTAAAACTTACCCTTGTTAATTAATTTTTCCAATTAATACTTGATGTCACACAACGATTTAGATGGGTAATAATAAAATAAGGAGTAGATTAATTTTGTATTTATTTAAAAGCCCTTTTTATTTATGAAATGTATTAAAAGACTTAAGCCGGGTTTACCCAGGTGATTACGCACAAGCACTGTTTTTGTAATAGGCGTAAATTTTGTAATAACAATAATTTTTAAAACATTGGTTTACCCAGCATCATAAATTTAGTCACAATTTTTGACAGTTGACACTAAAAACACAGAAGAAATTGAAATTAACCTAACTTTTGCGTTTTGATTTTTGTTTATTTTGGTTTTGAGTTTATTATTTTTCCAAAATTGTGCATTTATCTGGCTTCAATCACGAACAGCTGCTACAAGTAAAAAAAAAGAAGAAATATGATCATGCGCATATAAATGATAAAAGTTCCTAACTTTATGTTAAATCAAGTAACTGTTACTATGCCTATTTAATTGGGTAAACACTTATGAGAAAAAGTGTACTTAAAGTTAAAACCTTATTACTAATCAAAATCTTAATCAAAAATCTATGCTTAATCACCTGGGTAAACCCGGCTTTAAATGCAAGTTTTGTTTAGATTTCTATCACTGGCGAAATGTCAGTTTCAAAATATTAACTGCGTTCAAATCACAAACAGCGAGTTCGGATCTCTTACCTCTGCTTGAACCTTGGCTTGCACCAACCTCTACTGATGAAAGCTACAGCTTTGAAATGAGTGGGCTTTGAGTAAGGAAAGTTTTCATGACTGAGCTTTTAGATAACCTCAATGTTTTAATTTCAGTTTGTAAATAAATTAATATAGTTGTTCAGGGTTTTTTCTTTGGTATATTTTTCGTGTATAATCAGTGACCTTCACTTATGTTTGTTTTGCCTCGTAGTGCCCTCATAAATATATTTTTGTGCTGAAAATGGGTTCAAAATATGGCGTTTTTCTGGACAAAATTGGAGGTGTTTTATTAGTTATTCAACAACTTGAGATATTAAATAAGCAGGTATATTAATCCCTGTAAAAACGGTTACTTAGGGAAATTATAAACGAACTCCACGCAGCTGTAAATATATGTTGGGAGTATATTTTAGATCTTAGTAAATCACATTTTTAAAGTTTTAATTATGTGTGAACGGCAGTAGCGCGGGGTGTGAGTCTATTTGGTGTGGATGACCATACCCAAACATCGCCGGTCTCGATTTAGTTTCGGATCGGCGTCCGCAAGCCTGTATAAAGAGGTTAAATTAGTTCGTAGTTTATGACTTTGTTTCATCAAGTTTGTTAATTATGTTGGGAATTTGGAACCTTTGGTTGCACTAAAACAATCATAATTTTGTTTTAAGTTTGTTAATGTTTTTTAGGTGTCACTCCTGTCACTGAACAACCAAATACCAGTGAAAATACGAAATTAAACGATATTATCAGTGATAAAATGAAACAGGAAAATTGCGATAACAAGGCAGATATTACTATTACAAAGGCAGAGATTAGTTATTTAGAGGCAGAGAGTTTAAGCTCGTCGAATCTCAGTCAGGGAAGTGTCATAGCCATGTGCGACAATGACAGTATACAAGTTCTTAAGCCTATAGAGTTTGTGGTTGTCAAGAGTGAGATGGCTTAAAGCAGGTAATTTTATTTATTTTCCTTTTTTAAGTTTTGTTTATTATTTAAATTATTATTGTGTGGAATATACTCGTTTGCACTGATTATAAGAAATACTTTCTATATATTTCCGCACTATTATGAAGACTGGTCTGTGCTTACGCTCGTTTCTAAAAGTTTTCGAAACGTAACCAAGTATCTGCTGTTATCAAAAATCTGCTGATGACCATTTTGATAATTTTGTTTTACCCCAAAATTCATTAGATTTGATATTATAAATAACATGAAGATTGGCAGTAAAAAACCTCATCATGAGCAAGTCAAAAGGATCGCAATAACTCTAAAAGTATCTTTAAAAAGCTAACATTTTCCGAAAATAAATTCTCTGTTTTGACACTTCTAACCACACGGTGTTTTTTAAATGCGCTTTTAAATCAATTTAATTTAGTAAACTCATTATGTTTTTTATATATCTGGACCTGAGTATAAAAAGGGCCAAACTCCATTTTTCGTTAGTTAAAGTTGTAGAATGGTTTAACGACCCTATTTTAAATTTTTTTGAAGGTGTAGGTTTATGGGTTGAGGGATCTTATTAATGAAACGTCCTTTTTTTGAAATGCCAACGTTTCGCAAAATTTATTTTCTTCTTCAGGGCTCTAAAATTGAATGTACAATAAAAATAGTGTGGATTTAAAAGAATTTTTGTTAAAAAAAATGTTATTATACAACCAGCAAAAGTTTAAAAAGTAACACGTAAATTTTAATCAATTGAATGTACAATAAAAATAGTGTGGATTTAAAAGAATTTTTGTTCAAAAAAATATTGTTATACAACCAGCAAAAGTTTAAAAAGTAAAACGTTAAATTTTGTATTTTTTAGTATAAGTTTGAGAATACAAAAAATAAACATACAACAATAACAACAATCAAATGTAAAAAATGTGAGAAAAACACAACACAAAAAGTAAAAAACAAACTTACATTCAAGACGACCGGCCGTTCCATATGTCGATTCTATTGCCAATAGACGTCATCCTTCGGTAAAAAGCATCGATGTACTAACCTAAAAAGGCATTATTTTTACACAAGTACCGTACAATTTTGATTAAAAACTTTTAGTCCTTTTATTTATAGAGTTAGGGGTCTTTTTAATGTGTAACAACTCAGAGAAAATCCTCTTTTTATAATTCTGTTTAGTGTCTGTGTCTAGGATTATTGTTTCCTGGAAGTTAAATATGTGTCCCTTTTCTTGAAAATGTTCAAAAACTTCCAGGAAACAAGAATCCTAGACACTCAACAGAATTATAAAAAGAGGATTTTCTCGAAGATGTTACACATTAAAAAGACCCCTAACTCTGTAAATAAAAGGACTAAAAAAACAAAAGATCTTGGGTGGAAATAACGAAAATTCAAACTTGGATGAGCATCCCACAAGGAACACACAAAAGATCAAAGCGAAAAGAGAAATGATTAAACGATGTTTCGCCCTGGGTAACCAGCGTGGGCTCATCAGTAGTTTCACTGATCACCCTCCACTATACATCATTAAACACCATCATACACTTTGATTTCCAACCTTGAACCACTTCAACCGAAAAGAAACTGATTTGGAGGTTTTTTAACTTCTTTTTTGTTTTAATTGCTTTAGGAGCATAATCCTACTGGAAATATTAACACGCCAGGACGAATTCGTATCAGGTAACTTGGATAAGTACCAGTGCGGAACGATGCCTATTTGTGAGTGGTTCAAGGTTGGAAATCAAAGTGTATGATCGTGTTTAATGATGTATAGTGGAGGGTGACCAGTGAAACTACTGATGAGCCCACGCTGGTTACCCAGGGCGAAACATCGTTTAATCATTTTTCTTTTCGCTTTGATCTTTTGTGTGTTTCTTGTGGGATGCTCATCCAAGTTTGAATTTTCGTTATTTCCACCCAAGATCTTTTGATTTTTTGTTTTTTTTCGGTTCAAGTAACTGATTTGGAGGTTTTTTAACTTCTTTTTTGTAATAAAAGGACTGACATAAAAAACTTAAATACCTCATATTTCAAACAAAACAAAACAAGCATCTGCTGCATATCAGTGTAAAAATTAAATGCGAACGAAGTACTCGCCATAGTAATAGTATTTTAATGTTTTTGTTTATATCATGTTGGCAATAGAATCGACATAAGGAACGGCCGTCTTGAATGTAAGTCTATTTTTTACTTTTTGTGTTTGTTTTTTTCTCACATTTGATTGTTGTTATTGTTGTATGTTTATTTTTTGTCTCCTCAAACCTATACTAAAAATAAAAAATTTAACGTTTTTCTTTTTAAACTTTTGCTGATTGTATAACGACATTTTTTTTTTCAAAAATTCTTTTAGATCCACACTATTTTTATTGTACATTCAATTTTAAAACTTCTCAAACCTATACTAAAAAATAAAAAGTTTAACGTTTTACTTTTTAAACTTTTGCTGGTTGTATAATAACATTTTTTTTAACAAAAATTCTTTTAAATCCACACTATTTTTATTGCACATTAAATTTTAGAGCCCCGAAGAAGCAAATAAATTTTGCGAAACGTTGACATTTCAAAAAAAGGATGTTTCATTAATAAGATCCCTCAACCCATAAACCTACACCTTCAAAAAAAATTAAAGTTGCGTCCTTATGTGCATGTATATGTATATGTATATAGATCGGCAACGAATCATACAAGGAGTATGTATGGCCTTTTTTCTGTCTGTAGTTTTGAAAGTGCTTATTTCAGTGATGGTATTAACTCCATATCGGCAAAAATGGATATTGGCCCTTTTTATTCTCAGGTCCAGATATATATATATATATATATATATATATATATATGCGTAATTTTAAAAGGGTTAAGTACCTACGATAACAAAAACTCTTAGTAGTTTGGTTTTTTAGTTATTTTAAGTTAAATAACGTTCGCTGTTAAATAGAGTGCGTCGAAAAAATTCTTAACGCTGTTTAACATAACTTTTAAAAGTTAAACTAAGTGCTTTTTTTTCGTCTCTTTTTATTCAATATTTTTATATAATTAAAAAAAAAACAAACAAAAACGTTGGCGAAGGTGGTCTGTGCCGCTTAAAATGTCCAAATTTAAAAAAGTTTGGAAATGTCAAATTAAACTGAACTTGGCAGTAGCTAGGTTCGGTATTTACACGGTCTAGTATTTTTTTTGCTCAGTTCCATCTGATGACGACACAAATAGGGGTAAATAAAATCTATATGTTTGTGACGGGTTTATAATTCATTCATAAGACAGATATTTTAAAAAGAGAATCGAAAAAAAGTTTGAAAAGAACAAACTCCTTTGATAACGGCAGTAGAATTTCTGCCGAAACGTCAGATAAGTACTTAGATTCTAGTTAGGATTTGCGTGTGTGTAGGCAAATTTTTTATCTTATTTAAAAACCACTGACAAACGAACAAATTTTTTTCTTTAGAATCGTAGATAGGTAATGTTCTTAATTCTTTGAATAATAACATCAAATTAGTGTATAAATCTTTCTTCAACCTTAAAAGTTTGTTTTCCAGATTAAAAGATACATTCCCATCTTTAGAAAAGAGTGGTGTTTATTTGCTTTCTTGTGGTTCTTGCTCTGCAAAATATGTTGGCCAAACTGGACGCAGTTTTCGTGTTAGAGTTCGAGAACACTTGAATTCTCAAAAATCTCCTTCCGATAAGCGTTCGGCGTTTGGCATGCATTTGCGAGAGACGGGTCACACTTTTGATTTGGAGAATAACTTTAAAATGCTACATGATGCTCACAAGGGTAGGAAATTGAATTTTTTGGAGAATTTTGAAATAGCGAAGTTGGAAAATGATCCTACATCTGTCAGTTTGAATGAACCCAGCAACGCACACTATAAAGAGATAGCCAAAGTTATTAATAATTTTAAATAGTTTTCTTGTTTTTTATCTTTGTTCCGTCTCGACAGTTTTAGTTATATTTTTTAAATTAGTTTTTAAATTGTTAGATGCCGCTCGTTGTTTCGTTTCGAATTTTATTTTTTGTTAGTGTATGTTTGACTAAGGTGTTTTTAACTGTCCGACATATTTTATTTATTTATTTAATTATGTGTAATTTGTGTCCTAAATTTTACCCTTAATGATGGATTTTTGACGTTCTGTAAGTACTCTTTTTATTTTTTAATTTAAATTTAATTTTGAAACACTCGTTTTTATTGTATTACATAATGCACACTTGAAAATGATTTTTTAAAGAAAAAATCGAAACGCGTCGTGTTTATTGAATTAAAATATTTGTGAAGCATACAGGACTTTCTTTCCTTCTACCTACTATGATATTTTTTCTTTAGGGTTTTAACACATTTTTGAAAAAATTTCCTTAACTTAGTGGCGAAAAACACAAAAAAAGTAGTTTCGACAAATAGGGGTTTCCATTGGCTAACACTGGCTTGGTAGGGTCGTCATAGCAGTCTGAGTGCTGATTGAACAGATTTCGTCAGTGCAGTCTGAGTGCTGATTGAACTGCACCCAAACCAGAACACTCGTTTCATTCAAACACTCAACTCAAACTCAATTTATATAAAAGTAGCTTAGGACTATTGAAAAACCTTTGAGGTTATGAGAGGGTTTTGACTTAAAATATAAATGCAAGAAAAAGTTCTCGGTGCGCCACGAGCCCTCAGAGCCAGTGCGGAAAAGTTGCACTTAGTTTTCCAATGGAACATGAAAACTGAAAAAGTGTACCCAATGGAACAGCAGCACCGACTCAGTTGTGCACTGATGGCGCACCAGTTTTACCAATGGAAACCACTAAAAGATATCAGCCTTTCTTCTTTTTTTGATGGGTGACATTTGGGTTGATATTATTTAGCTGCATTTATACGTTTTTTAGTGAAAAGGTTCATCATTAAATAATAAAATAAATTGGTGCTAGAAAGCGCGGATAGTCCACCATACAATCAATTATTTTATGTTGAAAGGAAAATCTGAAAACCGCATATCATCAGCTGCTTTACTTCTAAAGTAATGATTTTTTAAAATATATTTTAACATTTTTTCAAATAACTCGGAAACTAAAGCTCCCACGAATTTGGACTTTAAACAAAATTTATAGTCCATATTCATGGAAACTTAAATCTGAAAACCGTATATCGCTACTTGCTTTTGTTCCAAAGTTAGAATTTTTTAAATATTTTATCCTCCTTTTTCCCCCTTCAACCCCCACTATCAGATTATGGTCAGCCGATAGGGGATTTTTGTACCAAATTTCGTTAAAATCGATTAAGGCGTTCTTGAGTTATCGTGTATACAGACAGACTGACAGACAACTTTTTTTTTTCGTCGATTAAGGTGTTTTGGAACCTTGGTAACTCATTTTTGATAAAATTAAGAAAAGTCAAAATTTCACGATTTTAATAGTACCAATATGGTATGGGAGATACCATATTGGTATGGTGGACTAAAAAAAACAAAAAAACAGGACATCTTCTAGGTTTAAATTTGCAATCAGATTAATTGCATATAGTATGCATAACAAGTCTTTCCTTCTAAATAACAAAGTAATCACTCCCAAAAATACCTGGCAAAAATCAAGTACAAAATAAAATAGCTTTCAAAACGGAAAAATAACAATTACATAACCTAACTTCTGAACTACGAGGACGAACTAACTCTAACGCACCCGATGAGTCTGGACGGAATCGATTACCAACTAATGATTTTAATTTCTAAAAAAAGGAAAAATCCGGAAGTTAATTTAATTTGTCAAGCCCTTACATAAGTTTTAAATGGACAAACATCACCTGCTATCTTGGTGTCGTTATCAGGTCGAAGAGTGGGGCAAAATTACTAGACCGTATCTATCCAACACCGTTCTCAACTAAAAAGCCAGTTTACTCCTATCCCTTCAGTGCCCTTTTGCCCACAATTGCTGCCATTTTTATAAACAAATTGACAGTTAAAAAATGAATTTTCTGTCAGTTTGGTGTTAATATGGCCGCGATGTTAGGGATAACAAAACGATAAACAGTTAACTGGAGCAGACGAATTTTTGATTGGTTAAATTACACCGAGTGGTACAGGGTGATCCATTATAAGTCTCCCCCCATCTAACAAAAACTGGCTAAAAGAACTGTTTTTTAAGTTTTCTTTGATACTTACTTAAAATTTATAAGTCATATACAGGGTGTAACAAAAACATGTATTCTTTAAATGAGACACCCTTTATATTTTGGCATTTTTGAATTCTCCAAAAAATCTACTTTTCAAAAATACTGCATACTACTATTTTATCTTTTACTGTTTTCAAGATATTCGCGTTTAAAATATTATTTTGTATTAATAGCAAATACTAATAAATAATACACAAGTAGTTGGCTGTGAAATGCAGGATATTAATAACCAGAAGGGCAGTGGATACAGTAGGTCATCGAATTACAAAAACAAATATTGACATTTAATTTAAGTAATAAGTCTAAACCTGTACGTTTTATAGCCTACTGGCTTTGTTCAAAAATTGATATTTTTAAATTTTAAACGCGAATATCTCGAAAACCGTAAAAGATAAGATCGTAGTGTGTAGCATTTTTGAAAAGTAGATTTTTGAGAGAATTTAAAAATACTAAAATTTATAGGGTGTCTCATATAAAGAATACATGTTTTTTGTTACACCTTGTATATGAATTGGGGAAAATTTTAAGTAAACTATTAGAGGAAACTCAAAAAAATAGTTCATTTAGCCCCTTTTTGTTTGAACCTTCTAGAACGCTTAGGTTAGCCTCTAGATGGGGGAGGGGGAGACTTATAATGGATCACCCTGTACTCGCGCTGATGGATCAAAATACGTGGAGGAAATCCGTCTGCTCCGAAAATTAACCATTTTTTTAGTATTTGATATACAACTAAGAGTCATAGTTCGAAGGACCGGTTTATCCCTGGGTTACAAAGAAACAAAACGGTCAGTTCGTGTCTAAAACCGCTCTTTTCCTTACTCCGCATTTGTACAAGTAAAAATTATATTTTTAAGTGGCCCCAGAAATTAATTTTTATACATACATATTAATTCACTAAAATAATCATCTTTATTATACCTTTTATCACAATACAGTAATATCTTTATACAAAAATAATCCTAATATAAAAATAATACAAAAAATAATAATTTTCATAAATAAAAAATACACAAATTGAGCCTTAATAATATACTTAAGTCTTTTGAGTAAAAAAAATGTTATAAGTATAATAGAGTTTGGAAAAATAAATAATTTAATAGAAAAATCAAAAGAACAGCAAGTAAATAACGAAATGCCACAAGGTACAGTTATTTAAAAATGAAAGATTACAAAAGAAGAAACTTATTTACAAGGATATTAAAAAAAATACTACAAAATAATTTCTTTATATCATATCAATAGGGATGATATTTTGAGTATTTGGATAACTTTTCGTGGCAGTGTTTTCTAGATGTCTTTTAGTATCTTTTGTGATGTAAAAAAGCGCGAAAATTGGCATTGTCAAAAAATCAAAACCAGATTTTCAAAATAAATATGTGAGCTTTTTAACAATTTTTGTGATGTAAAAATGCGTAAAAATTGGCAGTGTCATAAAAATCAACATGAGATGAGAGAAATTTGTCACATATTTTATTATAACTTCGCATTTTGGTAACATTACTACTTAACATTTTGAGTATTAAGTTTTTCATAACTTTTTCTGGCAGTTTCATTTAATAAAAAAATTTATTGTTCACTATATCTGAGACTTAAATAATTTTAAAAAATGTCACTGTCTTTAAAATCTTTCTACATTCTACTATTTCGACCTCCTTTCAGTGTATTTCCATTGCTTCTGTGTGCCATTTGTAGCGAATTTCTGCTGCCGTAGGTTTCTTCCTCTACAAAACTTTTGTTTACATGTCCGTTTTCGAAGATTTCCTTTGCTGGAATGCTACTTGCCACGCTGACCCTAGGATTTCTGGTAACGTTGTTGTTTGCAATAAACTCGTTTTTAGCTCCTAAAAAGTTTAATATTTGTTATAATACACATTCTTTTGCATTTATTAATATTTTTTTGCATTGTTTTACATTTTTTCGCATTGCTTCACGTTTCTTCGCATTAACCACGTTTTGACAAACTATGCAAAACAAAGAAATTAAGTTATTTAGAAAAAAAAATATAATTTTTTCATATATCAGTCAGCTGTTGAGTAGCTATAGATTGAAAGATCTAAGATGCAGTACATTAACGGGTGCGAAAAAAATAGTTTGTTGTAGTATGATTTTTAAGTTTATTTTACGGATTTTTAAAAAACGATTTTTTTTGTTGTCAAATGTGTTAAAAAAAGTAATTTTATATTGTTTTTTCTCTTTTTAGTCCACCATATCAATATGGTATTAAAATCGGGAAATTTTGACTTTTCTTAATTTTGTCAAAAATGAGTTAATAAGGTTCCAAAACACCTTAATCGACGAAAAAAAAAGTTGTCTGTCTGTATACACGATAACTCAAGAACGCCTTAATCGATTTTAACGAAATTTGGTACAAAAATCCTTTATCGGCTGACCATGAACTGATTAAGTTTTGGGTAGGGTGGTGGGGAGTCGAATAGGGGCATAAAATATTAAAAAAAAGTTGTAACTTTGGAACAAAATCACGTGGCGATATACGGTTTTCACATTTAAGTTTCCATGAATATGGACTACAAATTTTGTCATAAAGTCCACAAATTCGTGGGAGCTTTAGTTTCCCAGTTATTTAAAAAAAAAACGTTAAAATATATTAAAAAAATCATAACTTTAGAAGTAAAGCAGCTATGGATATGCGGTTTTCAGATTCTGATTTTCGTAAATATTCCTCAAAAATTTTGTTAAGGTTCAAATCTTTCAAAGCAAGTTTTCATTTCCTTTCAAAATAAAATAATTGATTGTTTGGTGGACTATCCATGCATTCTAGCACAAATTTTTTGTTTTTTCATTCATAAGCAGGGTGATTCATAATTCCCTAAAATTTTAACAGTGACTTGGTAAGATATCACTCATCTAAGAAAAGTTTAATAATTTTTTATCATATTTTTTTTCTCTAAATTTAGGTGTAAAATTTTTATATTTTTTATGAGAGTTACCTTAAAAAATTTTTACCTTTTTATTAGAAATTTACTTTTAATTTAAAATTAATTAACCCAGCACTAAGCAAAGTCTACTGACAATGACATATTTTATAGCTCTTGTCAAGAATATTGATGTGGTTAAAGTTTTGTTTTTAACAATTTTTGCTGGTGGTCAGAAAGTAATACATAGGTAAACGGTGCTCCTCAGAAAATAGTTGCAATTTTGAAATGCAAATATCTCTAAAACCTAAGGGCCTAACAAATTCTACCTACACTTATAATATTTCTAGGGAATTTTAATTCACCCTGTTTTCCCAAGTTGCTTACCCAAAGTTTGCATGTTCGACTTTCGTCGCTCGGCCATCACAGAGTGAATTCTGTTTTCAAGAGCTTTCATCGTTTCTCTTCGCATCGTCATTCTTCTACTTAAAATTGGCGTGCCTGCAAAATCATTTTGGTTAGATTCAAGACAAATCATTATCAAATGAATATCAATATTTTTTTCTGTAGAAAGGAAAACATTGTCTATGATTAACCGTGTCAAAAGCCTTTTACAGGTCATGAAAACTTTCTGACTTCCAAATTGCAAAATTATTTTGGATAAATTCAAGACAATACCTTTAGTCTTTGTCAAATATGTATAGTAAAAGAAATTATTGTCTATGATCAATTGACTTAAAAGCCGTCTACATATCATGACCAAAACTTTGTAGATGCTATTATTTCGATTTGAATTATTTTAGGTACAAGGGTTATTTTGGTTACATTTAAGATATTACCTTTCATTTTTATTAAATGTATAGATTTTTTTTCTGTAGAAAGGAAACTTTTATCGATGTTTAACCGTGTCAAAATCCTTCTCCAGGTCATAAAAAGTTTCTGGCTCCCAAACTGAAAAAATATTTTCGTTACATTCAAGACAATATCTTTAGTCTTTGTCAAACGTGTATAGTGAAAGAAATTATTGTCTATGATCAACCGACTTAAAAGCCTTCCACAGATCATGACCAAAACTTTGTAGATGCTAATATTCCGAGTGGAATTATTTTAAGTACAACGGTTATTGTAGTTAGATTGAAGACAATACCCTTGATTTTTATTAAATGCATAGATATTTTTTTTCTGTAGGCAAATATTGTCTATGATTCCACGTGTCGAAAGCCTTCTTCAGACCATGGGCAAAACTTTGTGATTTCTAAAACAATATATATTCAGATATGAATAATATTTAGTACAACGGTGTCTTTATCATACCTTCTCCAGTGTTGGCATTCAACTTCGCAAATCTCTTCTTAAAAGCGACATCCAATGTACCAATCTGTCTCTTTTTCTGTGCCGCCCTGTCGATGTTGTGTATAGTTTTTCTGCGACCGATTCGGTCGGGTCCTGATCCGCTGTCATTGTCATAATCGCCGCCGTCGATTCCCTCCAATCGTTGCAGTTGTTTGACAATTTCCACCGCTTGCTTGTCCAGCAGAGCGTTGGGTGACATTTCTTCCTTCTGTAGGATAAACAAATTCTCTAAATAGAAAAGTAAATCTTGAACAATATTGTTGATCGATTTATTTCACAGCTCTTTTCCTGTAGGGTACTGTGATGATCTGTTTGAAATTGTCCAGTTCCGGCAATTTTTTCCTTTACTGTATTGTTAGAATTTTAAGTTAAGTGTTTAATTCTCAACCCAAGCATACCTTTTTGCTGCAAAGATTGAGGTCAGTTGATGCCAAAATATGGGCCAGAGTTCCAAATCTATGGAACAACATGGCTGTGAATTGAATAACCAAAATCAGCGCGAAGAAGAAGACGAATACCAGACCGATGGGTTCCAATTGAAGGTATTCTTTTGTGATGTGGACCTAAAAATAAGACAAAAGTCATTTTAGAAAAATTGTCGTTTCGATTTTCAAATAGACTAATAGTCGTCCGGTGTAAGTCCCAAATAGCAATCAATTGTTCATTTTGTCAGAAAGCATAAAATTTGGCCCAATTATTCTTTAGACAATTCTTTAAAATTTTGGTCGAGGAAATCGATGATCGGATATACAGACCACTTCAAGCTACTGCGAACATATGGCGGAAGAAGTCTAATTTGCCAGTGTACGTACATGCAGAGACACCGCACGCCTATCAGTGAAGCAACCAATACTCAGGCTTGCGATCACCACTGCATGACTTTCCTTTGGTATTTAGTACGCCTCTAACCACGGTGCTGTGTGGAGCGTAGTCAATGAAACCGGAATTTGGTCAATAAATACGCAAATTTTTATAACGTAATTTTCTTATTTTTTGTCACTGATAAATAGGAGCGTTTTATTGTCAACTGCTTAGATTTATCAATGACGACGTGTTACAATGAAAATAATAAGGAGAAACAAAATAAAAGCAAGTTCTCAAAATAAAATAATACATTCTAAAAACCAAAAAGATTCTCCCAGTCAAAAAAAAATTAAAGTAAATGTTCGAAAAGTCCTCCTTGCTCGGCTAGACAATATCCGAGCCTACTATAAAAACCCCTTCTAACGTTTCCAAGCATGTTAGGGGTGATAATTTGAAAAGCTTCTTCAAAAACAGATAGAAGTCATTAGGAGCAAGATCGGGAGATCGAGCTGGCCATAAAATAGTTCCCCGTGTACTTATAACCCGATTAGGAAATACATTATCAAGATATTCCCTAACAAGGCCAACATTGTGAGCGGAACAACCATCTTGTTGAAACCATGTTTCACCAAATCTTACACCTAACAACTGACTAGCAGTTGGAATAATGTGCTGCTGCAGTAGGTCCAAGTATCTAGGACCATTCAAATTGCAATTGCCGTTAATAAAAAATGGCCCAATTACGTGTTCCCCTATAATACCCCCCCCCCCCCAAATATTTAGTTTTTGGGGATACTGTGTTCTTACGTCAAAATACAAATGCAAATTTTCCCTCGACCAATATCGAACGTGTATTGGGTTATGACGATTTGACCATTTTACCATCTGCACTTTTTCGGCAACTTCGTAGACATCCATTTTTGGTTTTAAAAATGTATTATTTCAATTAAGAACTTACCCATCTGTTTCTCGAGCAAGGCAGAAATAAAACAAAATAATAAAAACAAAATGAATTTCCAAAAGATAACACTGCAGCGTGCTTCGAATCCACCTCGGTCGTACGGCACGGAGAGTAAATTGGACTTGATTCCCCCTGTGTTCGCAGTAGCTTAAAGCGGTCTGTATAGGAGCCAAGATGGCGGCGATTTTTTCAAAATGGACGTCTATTTTTTTTTAAATTGTAGTTTCGCCATCAAAACAAGATTTTACTCCAATCATTATAATTCGATAGAGAGAAATTGAAAAAAATGGTTACATTGACGTATGATCTTCATCGTCCTTGAAAAGTGACATTTTATTTTAAAAAAAATGCATTTTGAGAATTTTTTTTGATAATTTTTCATAATTTAGTAAGCCACGACAGTGTATTTTTATAATTTGGAAAGAACATCAAAATAACTTTTCTAATTGACTTTTAGCTTACAGGGTAATTGGTTTAGTTTTACCAGGCCAGTAAAAGTAAGATTTAAAAAAAAACTACATTATCATCCGTATCTTTTTTATTTTTTGAGAAGAAAATGTTAAAATGTGGTACGATTATTACAAATATGAAGGACGACTGCTGTTCTAAAAAATTTTTAAATAGGTGGCGCTGCGGATGACGTGGCACCCAAATTTACGATTTTAAATTTGATAAAAGTTCATATTTTTTTAAGACATACATATTTAATAAAATAATCGATTATGTATAACTTAAAGTATGTAAATTTTTGTAAAAATAATTTTTGTTTGATATGTCCTTAATTTTTTTTGGAGTACCTATAAAAAACGGGTTTTTCAACGTTTTCTTCAATTCTTCCTAGCGACCAAAAATTGTGCTGGATATACACGTTGATGGCTTTTAATGAATTAGAAGGCTCCAACAAATCGATTCAGATATGAAACTCCAAATTCTGTTGGCCATTTTTACGCTATAGGTCAGTAAAGTTGACCTAACATGTGTTTAGTCGCCCTGAATAGTACTCTAATGTACCCTATAGTTCATTTGTTGCGAAAAGCCCCTTATTTGGTACGCTTACTTTTTTAACAATTTTTTGGGATCGTAGTCAAGAAAATTTATGATCGGATGTACAGAAACCAAGTTGGCGGCGAATTCTTCAAAATGGCGGTCTTAAATCGAAAGTTACTTTTAAAAAAATTATACTTGAATCTATAGAACTTAATGAAGAGAAATTTGACAATACTGGTTAAATTGACGTGGAACCTTGGATGACCTTGAAAAATGTCATTTTACTCAAGAAAAATACTTTTCCAGATCCTTTTTTTTTAAATGTTTTATAATTCTGAAAACGGCGACAGGTCTTGTTTTATAATTTTAACATGACATCAACACATCTTTCCTAAGTGACTTTTTGCTTACAGTTTGATTGGTTTAGTAAAATTTTTAAAAAAAGCCACATTATAATCTGTGTTTTTTCTACTTTTTAAAGTAGATTTTTCAAAATTGTTACGATTTGTTAATGCTACATTATCAACTAAAATTTTTTTGTATAGGCTGTCGCGAAATTTAATTAGATTTTGTTAGGCACCCACCGGATGTTTTGCTACGTTTCCATAAATAATAAAAAAAGTTATAGTGCGTTTATAAAAATATAAGGTCATCGAAGGTTGCACGTCAATTTAACTAATATTGTAAAATTTCTCTTCAATAAGTTGTACAGATTCAAGTATAATTTTTTTTGACAAGTAACTTTTGATTGAAGGCCGCCCATTTTGAAGAATTCGTCGCCAACTTAGTTTCTGCACATCCGATCATAAATTTTCTTGATCACGATCCTAAAAAATTGTTAAAAAAGTAAGTGTACCAAATTTGGTGCTTGAACAATGAACAATGAACAATAGGGTATATTAGAGAACTATTCGGCGCGACTAAACACATGTTAGGTCAACTTTACTGGCCCATAGCGTAAAAACGGCCCGATGGAATTTGGAATTTCATAACTGAGTCGATTTATTGGGACCTTCTACTTCATCAAAAGTCATCAACGTGTATATCCGCCAAATTTTTGGTCGCTAGGAAGAATTGAAGAAAACGTTGAAAAACCCGTTTTTTTTACATACTCAAAAAAAAATTAGGCGACCAATGACCATATCAAACAAAAATTATTTTTACAAAGATTTACATACTTTAGTTATATATAATCGATTATTTTATTAAATATGCATGTCTTATCTAAGCTAATAAAAAAATATGAACTTTTATCAAATTTAAAATCGTAAATTTGGGTGCCACGTCATCCGCAGCGCCACCTATTCCAAAATTTTTTAGAATAGCAGTTGTCCTTCATATTTGTAATGATCGTACCAAATTTGACATTTTTTTCACAAAAACTAAAAAAGATACGGATGATAATGTAGCTTTTTTAAAAAATCTTACTTTGACTGGCCTGGTATAACTAAACCATTAACCCAGTAAGCTAAAAGTCAATTAGAAAATTTATTTTGATGTTCTTTCCAAATTATAAAATTACAACAAAAGACCTGTCGTGACTTACTAAATTATGAAAAATTATCAAAAAAAATTTCTCAAAATGCATTTTTTTAAAATAAAATGTCACTTTTCAGGGACGATGAAGATCATACGTCAATGTAACCATTTTTTTCAATTCCTCTCTATCGAATTATAAGGATTCGAGTATAATCTTGTTTTGATGGCAAACCTACAATTTTTTAAAAAAATAGACGTCCATTTTGAATTAATCGCCGCCATCTTGGCTCCTGATCATTGATTTCCTCGGCCAAAATTTTAAAGAATTATCCAAAGAATAACGGTGCCAAATTTCATGCTTTCTGCACAAAATGAACAATTGAGGACCTAAGCCGGACGACTATAAAGGATTTTTTGTAACAAGTAGCCCCATTTTTGTTTATGAAAAATTCTAGTTTAAAAATTATTTGTTGGTGATAGCGTTGTATGAACAACAATGATAGGAAACTCTAAAATAAGAAAAAAAGTTCTCCTCAAGTTGCAATGTTTTAACCACATAATAAACGTCTCAAAAAAGATTAATTTGCAGAGTGAATTTTACAAATCCATAAATATCTCAGTTCTAACAAATTAACACTTAGGACTTTTTTAATAAGGAGGGAAGTATAGAGGTCAAAACTTCTTTATCCAGATATTGGGTTTTTAAAGTTTCAGGAACTAGTAGGGAAAAAGATATATCGGCTGGCAAAAATATCTCTGTATAATTTTCCTTGTTATAATGAGTTACTTTTAACAAATCCATGTATCAAATAAAAGCTACTTGTCACAAAAACATTGATATTAATACAATGTTTATATGCATTTTTTGTTGAATTTCATGCATAACATGTTTTTATATGTTATTTACACGTAGTATATAGAAAGGAAATAGTATCAGTATTTTTCGATTCAATGTGTTATTTGAAATATTTGGTTTTCTCAAAGATTTACAGGTTCACCGTTGTTATTTGATTTTTGTGATTTTTTTTTTATAGTTTCGTGACTCAGTGTTTTTATGGTAAATAAGTGAGGTGAATTTGAGTGCGCTAAAACCATTGGATGGTTTACAAAACTGTAAACCACCATTTTTTAAGAAACACACACATAGGTTAAAAAAATGAGATGCAATATTGTCATACTGTCAAAAGAGTTATTAAAAAAAACAACAAAGAACACGACCGTTTTTTCATAAATATTTTTAATTATCTTCTTATAAAAACATTTTTTAAATTAAAAATAAATTAAATTATTTTTTTATTAACCCTTCGGTACACCTAGTGTAAAATTTTTATAGACATATCCTCCGTCTTTGGGGGTTGTTTTAAACAAAACTAGTCCCTAAACCATACACACCTTCCAAACTTCCAACAGACAGATACCGATTACAAAATTTCTGACGAGTTTCGTATAAATCCTTATACAATTCAGTTTATTAAGTGGGGTCCTTGCTTCTTTAAATAAACTTTTTGACAGCTGGCATTTGGTTAGTAAGAGTAGTAGTAAAAAATTGTTGTGGGTGTTTTCTTATTTATAGTGCATCTTAATATTATATTATACTCCATTTATTTTTCTCTTAAAATTATTACAAAACCAGTGCCATTTTATTAGGAATGAAACTGTAGGAAGCCATTTTGTTGTAGAAGAAAACATTAATTACAAAGAGTAAGTTTTGATATTTCATGTTTTTGGTAAGAAAGTAAGTTCCAAATTCCCGTAAAAGACCTCACAAAATTAGTAATCCAAAGACTCCCAAGGAGCTCAGGAAGTAGAGAAGAACATTCATGTAGGAAGGTTCCTCAATGAGGTCGAGGACCGTTAAATACCTCAGAAGTCTCCTCATTGTACGTAATATTTGTTTTCACTCCCAGAGGCCACTTAACGTGGATCTGATTCTTGTTTAGTTGCAGTAAAAAGACGACCAACACGAATAATGCGTTAAACATAAAGAACGCAAATACTGACTTATTTCGCAGTTCTATCAGATCTTTTGCGATCCGTTCCTGTAAGAAAAAATCGTGTTAGTTTTAGTGTTTAGGGGGACCTACGTAGTACCTTTGGCAATCTGTAAATAGACAAACATGTACCCATTTAGTACAAAGGTGTTGAAACATTTGTTTTTATTTCCTCTTTTGTCACTTTTTTTCGCTTTAATTTAATGGTTTCTATATCACTACCTGACTCACTAGGCATTTTGAAAAAATAGGCACGGCAGTAGCGCAGCCTATTGAGTGTGGATAATCATACCTAAGCATCGCCGGACGCGATTATGTTTCGGATGGGTGATCGCAAGGAATCCCTACTTAATTCCGCTACTTATACCCTGTCTGTCTGTTTTCCTATCATCTTGATCAAATGCTTTGTCAATAATTAAAATGCATTTTCTAATTTGGTGTAAAAACCGCAAAAGAAAATTTCAAGGGCAAATACATGGGTAAAATTAGTTAATCCAGTTAAAAAATAATCTTGCAGTTGTACAAAATTGAAATAATTATTCAATTTTAGATAAATTCCCCCAAGTCTTAAAATTACCTCTTCTTGTACAAAAAAAAACTGTTTGTAGTAAAAAATTTTAGGTACCAATAATATTGCCAAAAATACTACTGCAGGTCCTTATAGTTACCTCCTGCGAGCTCTCGTCGTAAGTGATATTGGTTCTGACGCCGAAAGGCCATTTGATGTGAAGGTAGTCCTTTTTGAGGGTGAGCAAAAACACAATAAGTACGAAAAGTGCATTCAACATGAAGAACGCAAACACGGATTGGTCCCGTAGCTCTTTTAAATCTGCTGCTATACGTGCCTGCAAGTAAAATTTGTTAATTTTAATAAGAGGCTTTTTTATTATATTTTGAGCACGGTTTTTGAGATACCGCTTACCTTTTCCTCCTTGTTCTCATCCAACGGATACAAGTATTTGGCCACCAGGTCTTTCCAGAACTGCATCTCGTTGCCCGTTAGGAACTCTACCTCGCCTACGAATCAAAGAAACACAAAATAAACTGAAATATACTTTTTTTTATGTTGAATAACAGGTTGCTTTTGGGGTAACTGGGTAATTTTATTAGGTTTCTGTAAACCGCCTGACTTCGTTATTATTGGAATGTTGTAGTGGCATTTGGTGGTTCGTTGAAAAAATTCAAGCAGTTTTTTCAGATTTCGCTAAAGTGTTTGACTTCATGAATCATTTAATTCCGTGTTAATTAGTTAATTAATTATTTTGAATAAGTTTTGTTGATCTTTGGAAACTACTGCCTTTTTTTATTAGATTTGTATAGTGTTTACACTACAACTTGAATCCAAAAGTGTCGCAGTAAAAGACTAAGAGTCCTGCAGTAAGACAATAGACTCACGATTTAGTGACATGGGAAACAAGAGAACGGAGGCCCTAGCCAAGAAGGCAGGTTTTGAACCAAATCCTACCAGTGCATAAAAACACAGCAAGAGAATATATTAGGTGGGGGGCTTCCGAAGAACCCCACATGGTTTTCTACGGAAGGGCTTTACAACTTCAAGGCAACGCTAATGCGGCGTGGATTGAAGAAAATTTTCACACCCCTACTCTTAGGAAAAACATCAAGGTCCTAACAGAAATACCTAGAAGACACTATTACTTAGGGACATACGTAAAAAATTTGGCTTCCGTGGGCCTTTTGATGAAGATTTTACGAAACTTATTTTAATCGATTACAAATGGACTCACTAACACTGCCTAACCTGTTAACAGCCCCAAAAATGCTGCAGTCAAAAAGTAGGGTTAGGGTGTCAATTTTTTTTAAAAATCGAAACTGTTCGAGCTAGAGCAATGAAATTCGGCAACGTACCCTCGTGTGTCATAAAAAAATACATATGTGGCACCTAGGGAGCAACAGGGGCCAAAATGTGTTTTTAAACTATCCCTCATACCTTCTATACTAATGCACCTGCAAATCTACAAGTCTACTATACCGAAAAAAATTTCGTCGCTGTTAACAAGGCGCCTAGGTTAGGGGCTAAAAATTTTGCCGATTTCAATTAAAAAATTTTATTTCATGTACCTTTCACCGTAGGTCAACAAAAATACACTACTAGGGGCTCAGTGCACGATTTCCCAATTTTGAATATCCACAACTTTTTCTTAGCCCTAGGGGTCCGAGAATTTTATATTTAATAATATTCGTTAGGCCAAATTGATGAGGTTTAGATGTGCATACTGAGTGGTTTTCTAGAATATAGAAATGGTAAAAATCTTGCCCCCGTACAGCCCCTAGGGGCTGGGGCAAAGTTGGATGTAAAAAATATAGGCCCTTAAAATGTAAGTGTTTTGACTCGAACTTGCAATTACCAAAAAATTCTGAGCTTTTTGAGTTTGGTATAGTAAATTTTGAACAAGTTGTTCGAGAGTTAAAATTTTTAACCCCTATTTAGGGGTCGCCCCTGGGCTTTGAGATTTTTATATGGAGTGTTTTCTGGAATATGAAAATGCGGAAAATTAGATCTGGCCCCCTTACAGTCCCTAGGAGCTGGGGCAAAGTTGGATGTATTTAAAATTAAGGAAAGGTCCATTGCACCCCTGGTAGTGCATTTTTGTTGACATAGGGTGAAATATAATTTTTTAATTTAAATCGAAAAAATTTTTAGCGCCTAACCTAGTAGTGGCCTTGTTAACAGCCACGAATTTTTTTTCGGTATAGTATACTTGTAGGTAATAGTATGAACTACCAATTGATTGAGATTCAGATGGGCAGGTGCATTAAGTATAGATGAGGAATAGTTTTAAAACACATTTTGACCCCTGTTGCCCCCTAGGTGTAATTTTTTATGACACACTAGAGTACGTTGCCAAAAGGCCAAATTTCATTGCTCTAGCTTAAACCGTCTGAATTTAAGAAAAAAAATTGCCACCCTAACCCTACTTTTTGACTAGAGCATTTTTGGACTGTTAACAGGTTAGATAGTATTGGTGGGTCCATTGGTAATCGATTAAAACAGGTTTCGGAACATCTTCATCAAAAGTCCCACGGAATACACTATGCCCCCTAAGTATATAGGTTAAAACACCATTTCTACAAACTAGGTATACTCAGACTCAGACCCAGAGAATGCTTGCTGCCCTCAAACATGCCAAATCTACCCACTTACCCTTTCCCACATCAGGATCCTCGATCCAGTAAGGGTTAATAAGGTCGTCTCTCTTGTTATGCGGCACGGTTGACGCAGTTTCCGAGTCAGATTCAGAGGTGGCGCTCTCGTCACCTTCCTCGTTGACAGCGCCAAGATGGTGATGGTCGCCATGTCTAGAAGACGCGGACATGCTGCGTTTTCTTGAGATGTGGCCATTCGGGTCAACAGCTCTGAAAAAAAATTATATACCGTTATTTAACGTCAGAGAACTCGGAGAACTTACAAGAAAAAAAATACTAAAACGGCCAGTAGTCATAGCATAGTCATAGTTTCCAATGGAACATGACCACGTTCTTGATAATGACATCGACAGTTCCGTTTAGTTTAGGTGTTTAAATGTCAAGCTGCCATACAAATTGAGTCCGGAAAACAACAGTACCGGGTCCTTAATATTTAAACATTATTTTTAAATAATTATATTAAAAGTTTCTAAGTTGTTATTTTTGACTCCACTAGCATATTATTTTTAATGTAGCCAAGAAAAATAAATTTAAGCGGCATCACAAAAAAACCTTACTTTTCGATATGATCCAATCTCTTAGCCAATCTATCCAACGAATTTCCAATGTGCAGAAGTTGTTCCTTTTCGTCTCCTGCCTTTTTGTGGGTACAAAGTAGGCACTTGAATAATCCGGCGAACGAAATTTCAAAGCTTCCTTCATCGTCGTCATTGGTGCCACTGTTTTGCAAGAAACCGAGCAGCGATTTTGATTTGTTTTGTTTTTTCGCCAACTCGGCCGCTTTCTTTTCCTCCTCAATTTCCTAAAAGACAAAAGAAAATCTTTAAACTGCGTATGAATAATAGAGAAAGGTTTAGTAAGCAGCGCAAAAATTATCCAGGGCACTCTCAGCTTAATCAATCAAGTTAACACCCAATTACTGTAAAACACAGCTGCTTCCTTGCTGCTTCTAATACCATCCTGATCAATCTTACCTTTTTGGTCTTTTTCACGGCAACTTCTCGAGTACCCCACGATACGTTGTTCAAGTTAATGATGGAATACAAAATCAACAAAAGGTACATCGACGGAATGGACAGCAGATAGATAACACCCGGTACGATGCACCAAAATTCTTGCGGATGGAGACACGCCGCTATAAAGAAGGAACCTGAAATATGACAAAAATAATGTCAAACATCATTCAATTTTGACCAAAAGTGTGAAAACAGTGTAGAGTTAGCACACCAACTTTTGAACTAAACCACAAAATCATCATCACATCACAAAAAAAATCACAAAATTGGTGATATTGTTTTATTAACATCACATTTTTCCCTATAACTATTTGTTGTTTGGCCTGCCGCCTACTTTTTTCCGGCCTCGGACAAGCGAAGGGAAAAACTTTGTGAAATTTTAATGTTGGGGTGTAATATTCACGTATGCATATAGCTCACCTGTCATTGCTATCAAGAAAATGGCCGACGGGGATCCCACTCCGTCCTCTCGCAACTGCAGCGCCGTACCCACGATGACAGCCATCATGATAAGTGCATATCCGGTTGACAGGATTTGAGCCACTATTAACTAAAAGGCGAAAAATTTATCAGTTTCAATCATCATTAGATTCCGAAAGGTGCCACAAAAAGTCAAGAGCGATAATTAAAAACAAATAAGCGAAAGCACTATAACATACGTACCTGAATATTTGACTTGCAAGTAAAACAGACAATCATGAAGAATAAAATCGGGTACAAATTGTAGTAAAAACTGGTCCAATTGTCGATCTGGAACGCCGCCACGAAGGCACCCACCAACATAAGAAATATGGTGCCGGGTCCCAGGATGGTACCGCCCATCAACAAGATTTGGTACCCGATATAGGGCATGGATATGTTGTCGTTTACGTCGATGGTCCGTTTCGAGTCCATAAGCAGGTCCATGATGTTGGCGATAGTCGAAGGTACCTAAAGTCAATAAATGAAACAATTAAATTATTCTCTTTAGCGATAATAAATCGGTCCGAAAATTAAAAGTAATTTTTAAACCAAGGCATAGGTATGGGAGTTTTGAAGATCATAAAAAACGAAGAATGGCTGAATATGTTGGTTAACATTGATATATTGAAATTGATATCAACCTTTGTTACATTGACTAAAAAACATTTAAGAATTAGCCTATTTAGTCAAAACCTGAATATAAGTCCAGAGAATATCTATAAAAGAATTTACGAAATGGCAGTCCTTTATTAGAAAAATACAGTTTGGATTTCATAGAGAGTTCGGGACAAGAGACCTTTTCATGAAGAGTTCGGGTGCCTGTTCGTTTTGATCGAGTCCAACACGAAAAGCTTAAAGAATCTTTTAAAGAAGTCGATATGGGATTGTCTGAAGAGGTCCGAATAAGAAGTGTTCACCAAGATTGCATCTTAATATTTATAGTAATAAATTATTAGAGACTGCACTTCTTAACTGCGAAGAGACTGTTACTATAAACAGTATAAAATTAACAACCGAAGATATTGCAGGGTCTTCAAAAATTTTTAAATCATGTTTCATTCAAAAGCTCGCAATTTCGGCTTAACTTAAATGTTGGAAAAGCAAAACAGATGCTTATAACCAAAGAAAAAATGTAAGAGACATATTAGAATAAGTATAGACGAACGCGTGGATTCGTATAAATCAGAACTGCAACATATAAGAAGCCCATCTTTGCATTTGTGGGCATTTTTGTTATGTTTTCCATAACGGTATAGACAAAAAATTGTTAGAATTGGAGTTGTAGTGCTTCGTGGAATTCTCAGGATATTTTGGATGGATAGACGGAGTAGATAGGGATCATGAAGTTTTAATTACCATCAAAAAAAGAAGAAGAACAAGTAACAAACATGAAGTTTTGAATAAAAGAAAAGTTAATAATAGTCAATGGTCGATGAGAACATTGTTCTTAAAAGTGTTACATACCCATCTGCGCCGCTGATTATAAAACTCGTTGAAACCCTCGGGCGCGTGCGTGTAAGCATCAGAAGCTGCAGAGTATTCTACTCGGTATCCTCGTTGAAGTAATAGAGTACAAAGCCATCTATCTTCCCCTTGATCGTATTGTACGTAGTGCCTGGCTTCGGTAGCGCTAAAAAATGAAAACCATTCACCTGTTACATTGTTAAATGTAAAATAATTACAAAAAACATGGAAGTCATGAAGACTACAATTTGCAAAAAAAAACGAAAAACCAAGTTGTTTTTGCATGTCGTTTACACTAAACATTTTTGTCAGTTGTTGCGAATAAAATTCGTAATTTAATTAAAACGCTTACGCTGTAGTATATTTCTTCATAACGTTGTCATCCATAAGAGCCTTTCCTCTGAACAAGGAGAAACATCCGGGACTACAAAGTACGCATCCGATAACGTGTTCGGTTGCTTTTTGGAGCCAATGACCGATGGCATACTCGAACAGTTGGTACCAGACCATCGGACCGGAACCCACTGGATGGATACGACCGCAAGCCGCTCCTAAAAATAGAGAAAACATTTTGGTGAATGTGCCGGGTCTACCCAACCTTCCCAATCAGGGCCTTTATTCTGGCTTTAGTAGAAAAAACACTGTTACGAGTTGCGCGAAAGTCAAATTTACACAACCGGTCGATATCCGACTGAAATTTCTCTTAAAAAATCTTTCAAAGCACCAAGCAGTAGAGTAATCTCGATAGGACAAAGGGCAACACGTGACAGCTTCAGCTTTTAAAGATTGGGAAATCTGGGGGACACAGCTCTTTTTCTATCGAATTATCATATATGGGTCATAAGTAAAATATTGGTCTTTTAGAAATAACAGTTCTTTATATATTAAGGAAGAAAGTGGTTCGTTTTCCACCGTGGATAGTTTGAAACCAAAGGGTGGTGCACTTTATTTTATTTCGGAATCAAGAAGAATTTTTTGATATTTTTCTTTACCTTTTGCTTTAAACTTGCTCTTTTAATACTGCATGGGAATACAAAATAAAGAAATATTTTAAGGGGTTATTAGATAGTTTAAATTGAAAACTCACCCAAGTTTTTATTTTTCTTCATCAAATCGATAAGTAAAAGCACAGCCGAAGGTTGGAAATCGATATCGCCGTCTAATGTCAATAAATAAGTGCTTTCGGCAATGGTTTCTTTTCTGTCGACCGAAATGGGCAGTTCCATGAGTCTGTGACCGAGAAGGTAGTACATGTACATTACTTGGGACCATCTAAAAACATTTTACATTTTATACTTTTTACCTAGCGACTTACCATTAGAGGGATTTGCATTTTTAATTTGATGGTGCAGTACTAGCATACATAGATATTCCTCATGTAATGTGCTCGCTTAGTCGCATTTTGTGCAGTGCAACTCTCAACTTCTAATGTCCGGTCATTATCAATCATTATCCGGATCTCTTGTTCGATAAGCTATATGAATTCGCTAGCTTTCTTCCTGTAGGGTTTTATGATAAACTCTTTGGAATGTATGTACTAGTTTAGTGTTGATCATGTTGTATCCAAGGGCTGTTCAGGGCCGATAGGGTACGGTTCTCATGATCTGGATCAGAACGATCCGGAATCCATACCATTAATACACTTTATAAGAAACTTTGAGCAGGTCACCGATCAGATCGAATTAAATAAGCTACAAAGCCATACCACAGCCTTAGAGATACTGCTGATACTTAACCTAAGTAATAAAAAATAGGTAATTAGTAACGCCTGTGATCTGAGGGGTCACTTGCGCATCTCCGAAGAATTTAAATCGAAAAATATCAGCACACCAACTGACGGTCTCCTCGGACCTTGATTGTCACAAGCGGACCAGTGATAACCAGTAGCTTAAGCCAAATCCATACCACAATATTCCAAGCTGAATTACTTTCAATCAGCATATGTGACAAGAGTGTCTTAACCAGACCCTTCAAAGACCAAGCGGCACTAAAAGCTTTTTATGTTCTACAAATGCGTGCCCAAGCTAGTCTGTAAATGTAAGCAGACCCTAAAACTACTAAATACCATGCAAACCTAATGTGGAGTAGTAAAGAGCCACACCTTGAAAGAGCAATGCGAAGATTCTTGAACGTATGTGAAGGGAGTACACGCCAAGGGTGTATCCTTGTCCTCTTCACACTTGTGTACTTTTGTATATCTCACCTCACGCTTACTAAAATTTCGGGGAGTATTCACTGATTTATATTTCAAGAATACCAGAGACATACAGACGAGCTGACATAGGAAAAAAAGTTTATCAACACATCAACAAGAAACACCTAAACATACATACTTCTACATACAGGGTTCCTAAGCAAATCCTTAGGGGGTCAAGCAGCCGTGTATAAGACGCAGACAAACGGAAAAGCACATTAGGCAGAAAAGGATGGGCATGGGGTGATGTTGTCACTATATCTTACACGTAGTAAATCCATTCCAGGTTGTTGTTTTCTAATGTTTTCCATTTTCATACCTTTAGGACTGGAATAAAAATTGTTTTTGCTCGACTTTAATACCAAACTGATGATAGATATCGTAAAAAAAATATTTTTCGGCTTTTCATTTTGTAACCATTGTCCTTACGCACTGTTTATAGGCTGGGGACTGAGATACATGCAAATGCCTAACCTAAAGCGTTCATACACGGCCGGAGAAATCGACTGAGATATTTCCGTAGAAACTTTATCAAGCAAATAGGACGGTTTGACGCCTTCGAACGTCCAACCCGGGTTTTGCACTTTGATTCGAAATCAAAAAGGAGGAACAGTCAGATGTGGGGCTGTGCACAAATTACGTAACGGTGATTTTAACAATTTTTGACTCCCTCCCTATGTACTGTTTTGTAACGGTTTGGCACGCTACTCCCCTAATATTAAGTAACGATTTCAAGACCACTACCCCCCCCCCCCAAAAAAAAAACTTTTCACTTATTTTAATTCCAAATTTTCTTACTTTCACACAAATGCAAACGCTGTCGAAAACCCCCCTCCCCCCTACGTAACGTTTTGTAACCCCCGTCCCCCCTATGACCATTACGTAATTTGTGCATAGCCCCTGTAGTCCCAGTGGAGGAGGGCGAGAAAATTGATATTTTTTTCTTAAAAATTATACTCTTTAGACCTATTTCTTTGCGTTCCCGAAATTACGTAATTTTTGAAAAAAAATTGTAAGCGGCGCCATTTTTATTTCGTGCTTTGTTTTTCTAACATTTTTGCGTTCGGTTAATTTAATTGAAAAATTTTTGCCTGCGGAGCCCTTTATCTTCTCACTCGAAACCAAGATCCCCCGTTTTAGGAAAACTGATCCCGTCTTTGTTTCTAAATTTTTTCCAATAAAAGTAGAGTATGACCATGGGGGAAATAATTTTTTTCTACGGTATGACGAAAATTTCGAGAAAGTTGAAGAAAAAAATAAAAAAAGTGGCAGAGCTCAAGTTTTTCGTAAAAAAAAACGTTTGTTGTAAAGAAACAGAGCAAAATAAATCTTTTCACCCCTTTTTGGGTATTACAAATATTGGCAGCCCCTTATTTTTCGCTTTTACCCTCCCGCTAGTTTTGAAGAATTGGTTCGCTACATGTTTCGAGAGAAATATCAAATGTAGTGTAGGGCCAGCTTTATTTAAAATCAATAATATCGCAAGCAAAAACTCTGCAGGAAAAACAGCGCCGCATTATTGATTTCTTTGGCTGCTAGTGCTAGCTTCCGGATAGATGTCACTAGTAGAACAGAATGGAAGGAAATTTAATTAAAAGCGAAAATATTTCTTTCTAATATTAACAACCTCACGAGTGTATCGCTCAGTATCATAAATAATGGACCCTGCCGCCTCCTTTAAGCAAGAAAAAGCTGTGGTTTGGACCTGAAAACATCTAATTTTTAATTAGTTTTTCCTCGATCATCTCATGGTGTGGCCGCCATCTAGCGGAATTTGCCGACATCTTGTCAACGGTTATTATTGCAACTATGATTTATGCTCACAATGAAAGAGTGGCGACAATTTTTTCTCATGAAAGCAGTTCGGAGATAATAACAAACTGGCACCATTGCTCAATATACCTGTTTCTTTTGTGCGCGCAGAACTTTCTATGCCATTTCTGTTTGATTTATTGAAATCCTATCCCTAAGGAAAATCTTAGGAACCCTGTATAAACAGAAAACCATCAGACTATTCGTCGGACTACCCACTGGATACTGCCAAGTAAAGTGTTAATTAAGGCAATAGGAAGAGCATAAGAAGACTACACAATTCTGGAAGGGGCACAAGTGGGCCAACTATCCCTCAAGAATATAGACAAAAGAAATCTTAAGTTTTTAAACACAATTTAAGATTTATATCCATGCATATTATCTATAAAGGTAGCAGTGACGAAACGACTCCTCCTACAATCTACCACTTTGTTTTTATTATCTGAGTTGGTTTCTTACCGTTTTCTATGTCTGATCTTCATCTTGTCCTTCAAATGGGCAATCATCTTGGTCTTTCCGGGTAGCTGCCAAATCAGCCTTCCGCCGTAGGGTGTCGGAATCTTCTTGGGTGGACGCACCCTTATGTGAATGTGATGGACGTCTGACGCTGCCTCGTCTATGGTGGACACCAACAGTTTTACAAAACGGTTTACTTGAGTGTCGTCGTCGTTATGGTCGGATATTTCGAAAGCGTCATCGAGGAAAATGTGCGCTGAAAAAATTGAATTTTCCTTAATAAAATACGCAAATACCTGACAGTAGACAAGCACTGTTATTTCAGCCACATCACAATGTATAACAAAATATCAATAGTTTAAAACTACAGGGGAAAAGAGGGGAACTTCTCATAGAAGAAGATTCGAAGCAAAAAATTATTATTTGACTCGTTTAACATTTGAAATATTGCCATGCCGAGAAATTGCTTCTTACATCGTTTAAAATTTTTTCAAATGGTGTAAATCTGACATACCCGTTTTTTCATTGATGTTATTTAGATTTCCAGAGTGACCCTCTTTTTATAATTGTATTATTGAAAATTATTTCTTTTGCAACGGTCACTTATACTTACTCTCAAATTCATAATAATCAGGGTCCACGACCCTTAGATATTTTTGAGCCACTCTTCTTGCAGATTGGTCTTCATCCAGCCTCAAAATCGACTTCAAGAACTCTATCATTTCTTCTTTGGTTTCGTGCCACATAGTCGCACATGCGTAGATTCTAAAAATATAATTTCTTGTCAATATCGTTCAGTGCATCGAAAACATCCATTTGCTTCACTATGGGCACATAATATTACCTTATACGTACATCTTATAACCTTAAAATGTCTTCTTCATTTATAGTGATATGGTACCTAAAACAGTTGACAAACTATCCGAAGCAAAGCGAAAGCAAACCTACGTAATCGAAAATTACGATGGTGGTGATGTGCTGTATGATATCATGTCAGACAAATGGAATAATAATCACCCTTTTTTAAGATACGTTTTATGAGAGTTATCTAAGTTGACATGTACAATTTCCGCCTCTTAATATGTCAATGTAATGTATGTCATTGTCTGTCTACGGATGACTAGTTTTATCGCTAAATCTTCTAATATCATTATCTTTATCACTCTTTATTCATATTTACCTAGTGATATGATCTGAATTTTTTATATTCTTCGAATTCGATCCGTCAGTATGATTAGAAATCGTTTCGTAATATTCATCAGCCTTTTCTTTTTGAATTTCATCAAGTTCCTCAGTTTTCACGTCAGCCTCATCATCTCTGCGTCGATTCATACTCATACTTTGGTCAATGAGAAGACCTAAGAATAACAATCATTTCGTTTAAATACCGAATTCAATTGTCCAAGTTGAGTGACATATAAATAACTCAGATAAACATAAATTGATAATGAACCTACCCTCATACATAGGCGTGACATACAACTTTTCAGTCCTTGCCAATCTTTCGCATTTCGGCGTCCAAATATGTAAGGCGATCCACGTTTGAGACAGTAACCATAACAACCAAATCCAAGCGTGTTGATGCTGAACGAAACCATTGAGGAAGGAGGCTGGCGGACTTTCAAAGAAGAGGTAGTCGGGTATGGTGTCATGGAAGAAGCAGGGGTCACCGTTTCTCAAACTGAAAGAATTTAAAAAGAGGAATTAATGAGTGATAAAACTTTTACATTTTGGCATGGTGCTGTGTGAACATTTGGGGTTATGGTGTCATGGAAGAAGCATGGGTCACCGTTTCTCAAACTGAAAGAATTTAAAAAGAGGAATTAATGAGTGATAAAACTTTTACATTTTGGCGTGGTGTTGTGTGAACATTTGGGGTTAGGTTAAAGGAAAGAAGATTTGTAGTGAGCAAATTAATTTTATTTTGTCTACTAGAATGTCAGAATGGTCTTTCAGGGACTCGTTGAAAATGGCTGTAATTATGTCATAAAGACGAAATATGTTAGCAACCGCTAGTAGATAAGATGAAATTTTTGCGTTCGTAAACTTTTGAGATATAACCAGACGTATAATAAACAGAAAATAATTGCACTAACAAAGTTGCCAAATGAAGAGCCACATCTTGAAAGAACTGAACAGATGGGAAAAGGCCGACATACTGGAGACATACTCTAGGATTAAGATACACAAAAGGGTTCATCACACCATCAAAGAAAAAGAGCTTCCACGTATGAAGAAGAAAGACATGAAATTATTCGTCGAACACTGACCAGTGAAATATCACGTAAATAAAATAGGAAGCGCAGAAGGTGAATACTACAGACTACGAAATGGCAACTGAAACCAGAAAACACATTTCTGCGAACGCCTGGCCCAACTCTGGAAAAGGCTCAAGTACTTCATGGGGGCATTGCCATCGACCTAATAACTGGGTCAATTATACCCCAAGAAAATAGCATTCTTCGGAAGAATCCTTAAATCCTTGGACACAAACTAAGATGCAAAGTCAGTTATGCACAACATTAAGGGACTGTTACTGTAGTCCCATTAGCTTCTAAATGTCGGAAACTCAAGGTTGAAATAACAGGTTTCTGCATATTGCTGGAAGAATAGAGCAAGTGCAAAAAAAAAAAGAGGAATTGTCACTGTATTTAGTAGTTGAAAACATTGAGTAAAACTATATAAGGAGGTGCAACATCTGGGTTTTTGAGTCCAGCGCGATCTAAATATCAAAAACTAAAACCAAGGTAGTTCCAATCATCATAAAGCCTGTACACATTGCTGGAAGTGTACATTTTATAAAGAAGTTGGTATATTATGTAAAAAAACTAGAAACAACAAAACGTCTACTTACCCACAAGCCGCGATGAGCAACGACACCGACACAGGCACGGTCAAATTGACAGGGAAGGCGTACGCAAACCCTTGAATCATAATTTTACAGGCGAATTTGCCGAAAATGTAGGCAAAGTACGACGCGAAAACGTTGATCATTAACACATAGATGGCAGTCATGTCGTTTGAGGTTATTACAGTGTCATCTCCAGTTGGTATGATTTCCGAAATATCCGGGAGGACTGTACCTCCGAGCACTGGTTTGATCTGAAAGATTACAGTCAAAATATTAAAAAGGGTTTTCCTTAATATTAAGTTAAGTGGCAGGAACCCACTTTTTAGTTTTTTCCCTCAATTCTCTCAATAAAAAAGTTAGCACTTTAGGTTCAATAAACTGGTGTTAAAAGGAATCCTAACCCGGTTAGGTAAGGTTTCAAGTTCAAGGTTTTTCAATTTGTGGGTTAGGGTGAGTTTGGAGGCAAAAAAGTAGTAAATATAATCCAAAGAAGAGCTTAACAGAAGTTGGATGATCAAGTTAGTTAGCTTTTGACGTGAGAAATATGTCAAATCCTTCTTGTTTTTTTTATCACATCGATTTTCAGTAATTTTTGAAATTCTAAAACAAAATGAAAACAATATTGAATCAATATGTTCTTTTAATTTTTCACGGTTGAAAACTGTCTTAAGGTCATCCAAAACATTTTAGTGCCAAAAAACTGTATTTGTAATTGATTCGTTTTTCAAAAATGTCTAAACCCTACCGGTGGGATTTACTAAAATGGTTTAGTCTATTTTAGAACGGCCCTAAATTTGTTTATTGAATAATCATCTTAACACAATCTTTTGTTAGATTTAAGAAGAAAGTTTCAATTTAGAAGAAAAGAAAATTAAACGCGCGGGGTTTAAACAGTAAACACTCTGTAGAACAAATTAAAATTGGGGTTATATGTCACCCTAATTAAAACTTACCATTGTTAATTAATTTTTCCAATTAATACTTGATGTCAAACAACGATTTAGATGGGTAATAATAAATTAAGAATTAGGTCAAATTACACATTGTACCTTGACTCGCACCAACCTCTACTGATGAAAGCTAAGGCTTTGAAATAAATGGGCTTTGAGTAAGGAAAGTTTTCTTGACTGAGCTTTTAGATAACCTCAATGTTTTAATTTCAGGTTTTAAATAAATTAATATAGTTGTTTTGCGTTTTTTTGTTTGGTATATTTTTCGTGCATAATTAGTGACCTTCACTTATGTTTGTTTTGCCTCATAGTGCCCTCATAAATATATTTTTTGTGCTGAAAACGGGTTCAAAATATGGCGTTTTTCTGGACAAAATTGGAGTTGTGTTATTGGTTAATGAATAACTTGGGGATATTAAATAAGGTAAATTAATCCTTGTTAAAACGTTTACTTAGGGAAATTATAAACGAACTTTCTTGAAAGTTTGAGACAATGATTTGTTTGAAATAAACTCTGTGTTGCGGATTTCCATTGTCTATATTTTTATTTATACACGACGTTTCGTTCAGTACAATCTCTGATCGTCTTCAGTAGTTTGCATCTGAGGATGATCAGAGATTGTACTGATCGAAACGTAGTGTATAAATAAAATATAGACAATGGAAGTCCGAAACACAGAGTTTATTTCATAAACAAACTTATTACCAATTGACACAAAACAATATTTTCGGAGAGTTATAAATTTAAAACACCCCCCAGAGGTGGTTTAAAAAATCACCAACTTTATAACATCAAACATAGAAAATGAAGCTATTATGTGCCAAATTAGTTTTAGGGCATTTTCTTCTAAAATATGGTATATTTTGAGAAAAAAAATCAGTTTTTCAGTGGTATTTTGCAATAACAATACAAAATAATCAATAACTTTGTGTCTTTTCTGCATGGTTAAGTGTTTTTTTAAAATGTAGTACCCCCCGTGGGTGTAAATATATAGACCTGTGGGGGGTACTATTTTAGATCCTAGTAAAACCCACTGTACATGTTTTAAAGGCAAGATTTTTTGAACTAAAGTAGGTCGTAATATACTCCATTTTTCTACTATTTTACCAGTTAAGGTCCTATTTTACGTGAGGGACATATTATCCAAGTTCTTACCAAAAATGCTACTTGGATCTGTCAAAAAGTTTCGTAGGACAATATTTTGTTAAAATGATTCATTATTTTGGTATAGTTACAACTGATTTTTTTCAATATTTATTCGTTTTAAATGGTTCTTATTATTGTAGAAAGGTAATAAAATTATTATAGGTACCTTATAACTATAAAACAGTGGAATGGCCAAAGTGTCGCAAAATGTGTAAGAAAAACGAAAAAAATAATGTAAAAATCACTGTTGACCCTGGGCAAGGTCAAAGGCGAAAAATCTACTGCGCATGCGCGCAGAAGAGTTTTTAGCTCTGCATTTTTTCTAGGCTAACGTATCACTATTTTTTTTCGGAAACTGCAAGGGCAAGTATCTCATAGTTATAGGATAGATACTTACTTCAATAACTGAAATGGGATGCTGATTAAAACTAGCCGAAAACTCGGTGAAGATAAAGGCCACTTCTCCCTCCTTGATCAATATCAAAAACAAAACGGTAACGAAGAAGACTAGAATTTTCCAAAGTGAAACGAACATGTAGGTGAAGTATCTCGTTTTATCAAACTCCTCTCGAAGTTTGCCCAAGCGTTTAATAAAGGGGATCGGGGAGTGTTTTGAAATGTAGTTTTCCCACCTAAAAATATAAAAAACAGGTTATTCTGCTGGCGGTTTCGTTTCTTAATCGGGTAGATAGAAAAAACATTTGCACGCATTGATTGCAGTCATCTGTTCGGTCATCGCCTCTACCGTAAAATCGGTCCTCGTTCGAAAAAGGGCAAAAATAAGACAAAACTGCCATGCCTTTTGGCTTAGTTTTGAACGCGTTAGGTATAAGTATACGGATGCGGTTAAAAAATTGCTAAAATTACCTATCGCTACGTCCTTTTTTTCAAAAAATGCAATAATTATATGTGTATAACATACAATAGTACCAAAGCATTTCGGCTGCCCCATCTCAAAATACAGTAACTGATTTTTTTTTAAATGGAGAAAAACCGATTTTTCTAAAATTTCCAGGCCGCAGGAAATTATTTAAAAAAATTAAATAAAAAAGTTACAGTTCCTTAGAAAAACAATATTTACATATTTTTTTTATGTAATAAAATAGAGTAATTTGACTTAACAGTAAGTCGGCAGTCAAAAAACTGATTGAGCATAGACTTTTTTTAGATAAATACACAAATTAGCTCATATCAAAACACATTAACTGCCCTTACTGGATTTCGTGATAATTATTTTCGTAAAAATACTCTATTTCAAAAACCAGTAACCGTCATTACTGTGAGAATATAAATTAAAAATATAGGAAGACAAAAAATGTTTGCTAACTGCCATTACTGGATTTTGAAAAAGTAAAATAAAAATATAAGACAGCAAAAAAATCTTTGTTTTTTGAAAATAAGACAAATAAAACTTCAAATTAATTAAAATGAGTATGTCCTAAAACTAAACTAATACAAAATGGACGGATTAGAAAAAGTAAGCAACACTTGAATTCAAAAATTTAACGAAAGGAACGAACTTTAAATATATATAGGTACGTATAGATAGCACTTCAATATTTATTCAATTACGTTTAATTTATTTGTGGTAAAAAATGTATCTATATCAAATTATTAATCAACTAACCATTAACCCCTAACAATTTTTCTATTTACTGCGAAAGGATTTTCCGTTTGTCACAAATAGGTATATTATGATTTAATAAATCTAATAAAATTGTCATATATTTCTGAATACTTATTTTATAAAAAAATTTAAAAAATTTTAAAACTTATTTTTTAAATTTTAAAACTTATTTTTGAACTAAACAATCAATTCCCTACAAGTGATCTCTATACTTATGCAGGTGTTCTAAGCATAAAACAATTATTCCTTAAGGCCTCATTAACTCAAGTTATAAAAAACAACGAAATAAGACCTCAAAATTCCACATATTTAACTCGATTTGTCAGAGGAGGAAATGTCAAGGTATTAAAACAAGAATCCACTTTGGGTCAGCAAAGCTACTCTTATACAGGTTTAAAAATGTTTAACCTAATCCCAACAAACCTTAAAACCGCTACAAATAAGGCGAGTTTCAAAAAACAAATATCTTACTGACTTATTTTAAGTCAAACCGAAAACATAGAACATATCTTATCTTATTAGTTTATTTTAATTTAAATTGTTTAATTCATTAGTTAGAAATATATAAATATATTATATTATAATTTATAAAATTCATCTTCTGTTAGCTATATTTTTGGTAGCATTAGTGAAAAAAAACTGACATACCAGAAAAGACAGACAAGATCATGAAGATCTTAAGTCTAACTGGTATAATCAGACATTTTATTATTTATGCCTTATATTGCTTAACATTGCAACTAATCATAAGATCCCATTTAATGTATTTTTATAAGGTATGGATACTTTTTATATTGTTATATATTATTGAATTAAAAAAAAAAAAAAAAAAAAAAAAAAAAAAAAAAAAAAAAAAAAAAAAAAAAAAAATAGATCGATCCTTTTGCCCTAGTAGTAGTAGTAGAAAAGGGGCGGCGCGAAGCCTGGCAAGTAGGCCTCCCTGGGCCCTTTCTGCCTTACCCCGAGCCTGCCCCTCATCCGCCGCCTACACCACTGGTCTAGCAGTCTGCTCATCTGGTTTTACTGTTCTTTTGGCAAAGTCCAGTATTTTATCCCATTTGAGCGTGTGCAGGTCTTCCTCATCCAGGGTCGGGGAATCGAATACCCGGTATCTCGTCCTCTGGTATGTCTCGCAGTTCGCTATAACATGTCGAGATGACTCTTCTGCCCGCCTGCAGGACCGGCAGTTCGAGTCATTTTCCACCGCGATCCGGGTCATGTGCTTCCTTTGTCGGTTGTGACCTGTTATGATTCCTGTCAGCAGACCAGCGTCCCTTCGTGATCTCCTCAGAAGCCATTTTTGTCTGGCTACATCCGGGCCCTTCACGAAGTCCCTGGTCTGTCTGCATCCTGTTCCTCCTCTCCAAGCGGTCGCCATGGCATCGTTGGCCCATTTATTCGAGTCGACTTTGCAATTGCAATTGCCTCTTGGTTGTTCCTAGGAGTGGTTCCGGCAATACATACTGGGTGCTTGCCCCGATCCTGGCGAGCTCGTCGACCTTCTCGTTCCCCGGCACCCCCATATGTTCCGGTACCCACATGAGTGTCACTTGTTTGTCCTCCCCCAAGGATTCTAGTGCATCCGCACATTCCTCCACCAGGGTATTATTGATCTTGGGCGCCCTTAGTGCCTTTAGGGCCGATTGGCTGTCGGAGCATATATAAACATGCTCCTGCGTACCGTTCTTTATTTCCTTCATGGTTGCAGCCATTATTATGGCATACACCTCTGCCTGAAAGACCGTGGCTTGCTCTCCGAGCGAGTAGCTCTTTCGAACTTCCTGATCTTCTACGTAAACCCCCGATCCTGTGGTTTGCTTCTCCGACAGTTTGGAACCCTCGGTGTAGCAAATCACGGCGTTCTCCTCGAACTGTTCGCGGAGGTTTTCACTCTGCCATAGTTCCCTGTCTGGGATGACTACTTTGTACCTCTTGTTGAATCTCTAGGGGTTTTTTGGTCTTTGTGTTTTGATTGCTGCCATTGGAATTTCTCTCTCGGCGATTTGGGCAATCCTAAGATGCCCCGCAGCTTCCCCTCTTCCTCTCCATTGACCTGTATCTCTCATCCGGAGGTGGGTCGCCATCGCTTCTTTTCTGATCCAGATCGGAAGCGGAGGCAGTCCCAGAATGGTTTCGAGTGCCTCTGCGTATGATTCCCTGTAGGCTCCTAAGCTTGAGGGTAGTAGTGACCTTCTCCACTGCTGGCCACCAGACTATGGATCCGTACTGGATCCTTGGTCCTAGTACTGCCGTGTATATCCAGTGGAGGTTTCTGGGGCTCAAACCCCAGGTGCGGCCAACCACTCGACGCAGTTGTCACATCGTTGCCTGCACCTTATTGGTCAATTTCGCAACGTGTGGTGTCCAGGTGAGCCCCTTGTCTAGGGTGACCCTTAGGTACTTCAGTTCTCCTTTTGCCCTAAATAGATAGATCTTTTGTCTGGTATTTAAGTGAAGTATCTATTTGGGGTAAGTTAATTCTTATAAATGGGAAGTGTGAATTTTTCTGAGTGTACTCTCGCGTTGTAGCATCCTCTTGCCTTAGTAGTGAAGGGGCATGTGTAAGTTCGTGGGATTTTGAATGAAGGAGTTTTGTGACTATGTGGGATTGGTAGCTCTTTAGTCACATAATCAAGTGTTCCCGTGTATTTTGTTCGCATCCGTGTAGAAGGGGTTGATATGACGTCATCTTTTAAGATGGCGGCCAAAAATCATAAAAAAATACAAATTTTGCAACTCGATTCCATATAATTCGGCGACGAGGATTACAAAAAATTTACTTTCAAGTTCATCCGAGCTTAAATGACCTTAAAAATCGCAAAAAACAAGATTTTTGCCATTTTCTCTACAAAAAATCTTAGTGATTCGACGTTTTGTCAGACTAACTTTGAAGCTTTATGACCGTGAAATATACCCCAGTAAAATTAACATATTGCAAAAATAATATACTAAAGGGCGCTATTCATCAACTATTAAAGGGAAGAGGACCAAATTTGGTAAGAAAGTTAAGATTGTTAAGTCCAACAATATTGTTAAAAGAAAATTGGTTTAACTATGACGCGTTTGAATATGGCGGCTGATATATCAAAATGGCGACCTATAACCACATTTTATTTTATCCAATTTCGTAAAAAAGCAAAACTGACAAGGTGGCCATCAATTCTTGTTGACTTATCGCCGATTACTATGAAAAAAAAGTTTAGTTGACACATGACCTTAGTTAACCTTGAAAATACCATGTACAAGTGAAAAATCAGCTTTTTGTTGTAATTTTTCCAATTTACCACTACGCAAAAACTTTAAGTGCCGGAAATGAAATTAACATCTTACCCATAAATAAAAACTTCATTTTTAACCTCCCTACCATTTTTTTTGATCTGGCGTCCAAGATGTTTATGCTACACCCCGGTAAAAATGACCTATATGCCTGTCATTTTTATTAAGTTTAGGAACTTTCTACACGGATGCGAAGCACCCGGTGGCACATGAATATGTAATTAAATAGCGGTAATCTCATCATCATACTGGCATAATTAGAATTTTTTTATGATTTTTTGACCGCCATTTTGGAGCATCTAAAACACCTGGTCTAGTAGATGGTAATGTATATCTAACTTCTGCTAACTCTCTTATAGGTAATTTAAATGACTTTGTTAGCTAGACAAGTGAGTAGAACATAAAACTCAGTACTGTAGTTTGCACCTGAAGACGATCAGAGATTGTACTGATCGAAACGTCGTGTATAAATATAAATAAAATATAGACAATGGAAGTCCGAAATACAGAATTAATTTCATAAAACTCACAGTTCCGAAACTTAATAAAATCGACATATAGGTCATTTTTACCGGGGTATAGCATAAACACCTTGGACGCCAGATCAAAAAAAAATGATAAGGAGGTTTAAAATGATGTGTTTAGTTATGGCTAAGATGTTAATTTCATCCCCGGCTCTTAAAGTTTTTGCGTAGTGGTTAATTGGAAAAAAAAACACAAAAAAAACCTGGCGTTTTACTCGTACATGGCATTTTTAAAGTCATTCAAGGTCATACATCAACTAAACTTTTTTTTCATAGTAAGCGGCGATAAGTCAATAATAATTGATGGCCACCTTGTCATTTTTTTTACGAAATTGAATAAAATAAAATGTGGTTGTAGGTCGCCATTTTGATATGCCATATTGAAACATGATTTTTTGAAGAGAAAATGGCAAAAATTTTGTTTTTTGCGATTTTCAAGGTCATTTAAGCTCGGATGCCCTTAAAAGTAAATTTTTTGGAATCCTCGTCCTCGAACTGCGAAAGTTGTATTTTTTATGATTTTTGGCCGCCATATTGAAAGGTGACGTCTTCTACACGGATGCAAACAAAACACCCGGTAACACTTGATTGTGTGACTAAAGAGCTATCAATTCCAATCGACATATGCCCCTACATTATACGATTTGGAGTCGAACGGGCTGAAAAGCGCGGTGTGCTAGCATTTACATGGTAATTATTATGGTGGGGGCAGCACTTTCTTTTGTTAGTTAATGTGTTTGAAATGAGAAAGACTCGGCTGAATGTCAGTTACTAGAGACATAAAGCTATTTGTAACTCATCGCCGTATACGTATCCGCATCTAGCGAGAACCAAGCACATTAATTGGTCAGAAACTTGTATCACGTTCGAAAAGAGCAGATATATGCTAATCTAAGGTGTTCTTGAACGCGATAGGTGTTGAGATGCGTTAGGTATCACGTATCGTTACGGCACACGTATCGTATATCAGCACCTATTGCGTTCAGAAACACCTTAAATTAGCATATATCTGTTCTTTTCGAACGTGGCATAAGTTTCTGACCAATCAATGTGCTTGGTTCTCGCTAGATACGGATACGTATACCGCGATGAGTTACAAATAGTTTTATGTCTCTACTGTGTTTTGCACCTAACGTATCTTCCTTATTTATAAACCGATTTTAGTTTGGAATATACCAAAAGAAAAAAGAGCGCAACCCCGTAACCTCAAATTACTAAAAAACTCGATTTTCAAGAAATGTCCGTTACTGTGTTTTGAGATGGGACAGCCGATTTGAGTGACCGATTTAAACATCGTTTTAAACTAAACATGACGTAAAAAAGGTAGTGTACGTACCATCCCAGAGAGACTAGAAAAATCGTGATAGGTATGACAAAAGGTAGTGTACGTACCATCCCAGAGAGACTAGAAAGATCGTGACAGGTATGACAAAAAGGTCGGCTTTTTTCTCGACCAGTGGCCAAACAACAAAACCTGTGGCTTGACAGGCTATCGCTACGAGATCCATTATGACTTTGAGGAATCGTTGGGATTCCTTCTTGTTTCTTGATAGTAAACCTAAAAATGCATAAAATTTAAATATTTAATCTCAGTTATTTGGGAAAAATACAAAACAAATGTTGACTTTTTAGATACCCTTTTCAAATTATTAGACACTTAAAGTAAATATTTCAACGCATCGGTATCGGTATACGTAATGCGTTCGAAACAAAGTCAAAATACACTACATTTTTGACTTGTTCATGGCATGTTTCGAACGAGGCCTGCTTCTTTGACGGGTGTAATGACAGAATCTCGTTGCGTACGGAAGGATGTACGTATCGTTACGGACCGACGAACATAGGCAACGATTTCAATCAGCAGTTCTGTCTGTCAACCTTCAAGAAAGCGGGCATCGTTCGAAACATCGCATAAAAAAGTTAAAAATGTAGTGTATTTTGACTTTGTTTCGAACACGTTACGTATACCGATACCGATGCGTTGAAATATTTAATTTAAGTGTCTAATATTACTTTCGAACCAAAATAACTTGACATCTAATTTAAGGGTTTACACAACTAGAAAGTGTAGTCCCAAGTTTTATGCTCGCTTTCATCAAAAAATCGAAAAAACCGGAGATAACATACAAAAATGGCCTAGACGGATATAAGGCCGGAGCGTGGCTATATTTGGAGCAATTTGTTTGCACCTCACCTGTATGTGAAATATAAAAAACCAAAAAAGTCAATTGTTTTGTAACTTGCGAACAGTGACAAAATCGCGTTTTTATTGAAGATATGAAACATTTTTATTAACTTCGGTACTAACCTAATACTGCAGGTACAAAACAAAGGCAGTTTGTCATCATCGCCCCCTTGACTACATCTATATCAGGCAGTACGTAAAAAAACAAAATGGCTAATCCAATAGTGTGAGCAGTCTCTGGTAGGAAGATCAGTAAAAATTGCCTGAAACGACGACAAAATTCGTTAGAAAAAAAAAGTAACTTAGGACTCCATAAGGTGGTGGTGGCGACAGGGGTAAAAAATAAGGCTTCAATTATTTTTTTTTTACCCTCAACGCGAAAGCGAAAATAGTACATTATGAACCTAGGGACTAACCACATTTAATCCCGCGGCGAAAGGTTTGCTATTCGCTAAGGGATTAAACGACACTTTAGTCCCGAGGTTTATATACAATTTTAGGCACTTTAGGAAAAGATCTTTGTTAAAATTACGTTATTTCTACGCCAAATGTTTCGTCAACGACAAGAAAGAGTGCTAAGAATGAAATCTTGGCCAAAAGCAAGTGCTGTTTCCAGGGATTAGTTTTTTTTTAATCCCTGAGGGATTAAATTTACTTCTAATCCCTAAGCTGAGGGATTAAATTTATTTTTAATCCCTTAGGGAATAAATTTTCTTCGAATCCCTTGGGGATTAAAAGTGTCACTTTAGTCCATAAAAAAGAGGGATTAAAAGTACCTATTTAATCCCTGACGTGTATAAAAGGTATTATAAGTTTGGCCCATATAACTATGAGATGATATAAAGGCCCTGTCCTTGCATTGTCGGATAAAACAGTCGCAGCGATAACTCCCAATCAGGTAGGTTAGCCTGGAAAATACGTAGAGCCAAAAAATCCTCTGAGCGCGACCAGAATGCGTCACGCATGCTCAGTAGATTTTTCGCATTTGGCCTTGCCCATGGCCAACCCTGATTTTTACATTATTTTCTTTGTTTCTCAAAGTTGGGCCATTATATAGTATCTCATAGTTAAATGGTTTGGTCCCTATGTCTGTGGGTCTGTGCGTATGTAGCACTTTAACTAGTGAACTTTTAGATGCGTTTTTTTTTTGTATTTGGGGCCTATCTTTCAGGAAGTGCTTAGCTATGTTCGTTGAAAATAGGCTAAGTAGTTTCAGAGATAATACGCTTTTCGATAACCGTTCATATCCGAATATGATAATATGATAAAAGAACCCCGCACGAAATCCATGAAAAAATTATTTCGGTTAAATTATACAAAATTTAAGTAGGTTATGAGATAAGAATAAAGTGTAAATATAAAATGCTTTCCATGTCTAGTTCCAGAGATATAGACGGTCAAAGTTTAGAAAAACGTCGTTTTGGGGTACATTGGGAACGCTCAAAAAGGTATTTCCTGACCGAAATAAAATAAGCTATCGACGAATATGGGTTACTGAGGAACCACACTTGGACTTTCTTATTATTATTCTGGTAAAATGTTATCAGGTTATATACAGGGGCTAGTATACAAATAAAAAAATTATTTTAGAGCAAACGTTAATGTTTTAGTATTTTCTAGATAAACTGAACAAGTTTTTCTTTCCAGTAACAGTTACCTTGTGTTGCATGTTTTTTTTATTTTTTTTTTACCAAAAAACAAAATTGTTTTCTACTACGAAATAATTATTTTGCAACTTAAAAATCTAAATATTCTTTTGCATTCAGTTAAAGTGATGAGCAAATAAACTTTAAATAAATTGAATTTTATTTTTTTCCTAGCTATGAGGTACATGCAAAAGGTTCTATATAATTGATTTTTACAAAAAAGTAATCAATATTTAATTTCTTTAAAACTGATCGAGAGATTTTAATTTAATTTTGCGTACGCCTCTATAATACTTTTATCTAATACATGGTGCCACTTTTTTTATCACTTCCTTATGTTTTGCATATGATTTTTGAAAGGTTTTATAAGGAAAAAAATTAAAAAATAAAATTAATTTTATTTAAAGTTTATTTATTGATCAATTTAACTGGATGCAAAAGAATATTTAGATTTTTAAGTTGCAAAATATTTATTTCGTAGTAGAAAACAATTTTCGTCGAGTTTTTATTAACATTAATCTTTGCTAAACATAATTTTTTTATTTTCATATAATAGGGGAAAATATTTTTTTTTGAACTAGCCTCTGTGTGCAACCTGTTAACATTTTACCAACATAATAATAAGAAAGTCCATGGGTGGTTCCTCAGTAAACCCTATTCGTCGATAGCTTATTTTATTTCGGTCAGGAAATTCCGTTTTGAACGTGCCCAATATACCCTAAAACCACGGTTTTTTTAAAACTTTGACCGTCTATATCTCTGGAACTAGACATAGAAATAATTTTATATTCCCACATTTTCCTTATCTCATAGCCCACTATAACATACTAAAATTTTATCAAATTTCACCAAAATAATTTTTCTATGTATTTCGTGTGGGGTTCTTTGGGTGGATATGTAGATCAGGCACTACTTAGTTTAAAACAAGAAATCAAAAACTTCCAAATTAGTTACAGCAACCGAAAAGACTCTAAAAAAGAAAAGATCAAAAGATCTTTGGAGGAAAGAACGAAATTTCAAAATTGGACGAGTGTCCCACAAGGAACACACAAAAGTCCAAAGCGAAAAGGGAAACAATTAAACGATGTTTCGCCCGGGGTGACCAGCGTGGGCTCTTCAGTGGATTCACTAGTCACCCTCAATCCAGACATCATTTAACACCATCGCACACTCTGACTTCCAACTCTGAAACATTCACAAATAGGCATCGTTCCGCCTACTTAGTTTATTTCATTTCATTTAGGGGGTCTATTCTTGAATCGAGAGAAAATTTGCTCCCAGGGAGTCAAATTCTCTCACTACTATGCATCTCATTGGTCCAAATCTTCGGTTTAAATTGGTTTCTCTCACTTTTGCCCGATATTGATCGAAAGTCTCGGCTAAGAGAATTACTTTCGATCAATATCGGGCAAAAGTGAGAGAAACCGATTTAAATCAAAGATTTGGACCAATGAGATGCATAGTTGATCAAAAGTAATTCTATTGACGAATTTTGTGACCCAAAATTAAATTTAACTTGAAATTTTGTTGGATGGGATCAAATAAACAGAAACCAGGTTTCCTTCCAATGTCGACGTTTCGACTCGTTTATTGAGTCATCCTCAGGACACTAAAAATAATGATGTACAATAGTACTGGGTTTGTTTCTACCAAGTATCTTCTTTTTATAACAATTTTTATAATATATATATATAGAAAGTAGGTAAGTTCTTTATAAATAAATATTATTTTTTTTTAATTATAGATAAAACATAATAAGCAAAACGAAATACGATATAACATAATGTGTTTTTTTTTGTTTTTCTTTTTTTATAATTTTAACAGTACCTACGTAATAAAGGTGATAATTTACGTTGGGGTACTTACTAAAAATTATTTGGCTTCCTCTGTTATGACTAAAACTACACAAAAGGACACTAATTTTAGTACGGCAAGAACCTACATAAAGTATACAATACACCATATAATCTGTGATATAAAAAAAAAACAAAAAACTTAATTTTACTATTTTAGAATGTTTTTAAATGTAGTGTCCATTTGTGCAGTTTTAGTCATAACAGAGGAAACCAAATAATTTTCAGTAAGTACCCCAACGTAAATTATGACCTTTATTACGTAGGTACTGTTAAAATTATAAAAAAAGAAAAACTTTTGCTTATTATGTTTTATCTATAATTTAAAAAAAAACTTACCTACTTTCTATATATATATTATAAAAATTGTTATAAAAAGAAGATACTTAGGTAGAAACAAACCCAGTACTATTGTACATCATTATTTTTAGTGTCCTGAGGATGACTCAATAAACGAGTCGAAATGTCGACATTAGAAGGAAACCTGGTTTCTGTTTATTTGATCCCATCCAACAAAATTTCAAGTTAGAAAGTAATTCTATTGGTCTTGACTAAGAGAATTACTTTCGATCAATATCGTGCAAAAGTGAAAGAAACCGATTTAAATCGAAGATTTGGACCAATGAGATGCATAATTGATCGAAAGTAATTCTATTGACGAATTTTGTGACCCAAAATTAAATTTAACTTGAAATTTTGGATGGGATCAAATAAACAGAAACCATATCGTATTTCGTTTTGCTTATTATGTTTTATCTATAATTAAAAAAAAAAAATATCTATTTATAAATAACTTACCTACTTTCTATATATATATTATAAAAATTGTTATAAAAAGAAGATACTTAGGTAGAAACAAACCCAGTACTATTGTACATCATTATTTTTAGTGTCCTGAGGATGACTCAATAAACGAGTCGAAACGTCGACATTGGAAGGAAACCTGGTTTTTGTTTATTTGATCCCATCCAACAAAATTTCAAGTTAGAAAGTAATTCTATTGGTCTTGACTAAGAGAATTACTTTCGATCAATGTCGTGCAAAAGTGAAAGAAACCGATATAAATCGAAGATTTGGACCAATGAGATACATAGTTGATCGAAAGTAATTCTATTGACGAATTTTGTGACCCAAAATTAAATTTAACTTGAAATTTTAGATGGGATCAAATAAACAGAAACCATATCGTATTTCGTTTTGCTTATTATGTTTTATCTATAATTTAAAAAAAATAATATCTATTTATAAATAACTTACCTACTTTCTATATATATATTATAAAAATTTTTATAAAAAGAAGATACTTAGGTAGAAACAAACCCAGTACTATTGTACATCATTATTTTTAGTGTCCTGAGGATGACTCAATAAACGAGTCGAAACGTCGACATTGGAAAGAAACCTGGTTTCTGTTTATTTGATCCCATCCAACAAAATTTCAAGTTAGAAAGTAATTCTATTGGTCTTGACTAAGAGAATTACTTTCGATCAATATCGGGCAAAAGTGAGATAAACCGATTTAAACCAAAGATTTGGACCAATGAGCATAGTAGCGAGAGAATTTGACTCCCTGGGAGCAAATTTTCTCTCGAATCGAGAATAGACCCACAGGTAAAAAAAGACTTGAGGGACGGATGAAGAATATTATTGTTACCATGGAGTTTTTTAATTTTACTTGTTAAGCTTTAATAGAATTATCATTTGAAAATTACGCTTAAGGGATTTAGGTTAAAGAAACTCAAGAACTTACTTAAACGTTGGTCTTTTCGATGACTTGAAGTAGCACATTCGAGTTGATCTGAAAAGGGCTCCTAACTGGGGTATGCAAAAGACAAAAAATATACACCACATCCATGCTACTCTCTCCACAGTTGGTAACTTAACTAAAAATGTTTTTTCTCTACCTAAAAAAAAAAGAAGATATTTAAACTGCCTACTTTTTTACACAAAAAGTTGAAAATTTAGGATTAAGTTTTGAGCAGGCTCGTAACGCAGGGGGGGGTTTAGTGATTAAAACACCCCCCCATCCCCCCATGAGTAAAAAAAATGGTATTAAATACGGGCGGATACAGGGGAGGGGCGATCGCCCCCCCCCTTTTGCATCTGACCCGATCCATATTTACTTACTACATATTTACTACTATAACAGATTAAATATTACAATTTTGGTTTAATTTTAAGCAATTTTTGTCAGCCGCATTTACGTGTAAAAACGACATTTTTAGTCTATTTTTTACAAAACTTTCGCGTCGCGGCGCATTTCTGATATCTATAATTGAGATTAGATCCCATTAGCCTCCTCTTGGCAGCTAACCCAACCCAGTTTTTTTTAAATAAAAAGGAATAACATTTTTGGGGAATGATCTGCTTAAACTGCAAACAATTTGTTACAATTTTAGTTTAATGTTAAAAAAGTTTTGTCAGGGGTATTTAGAACGTGAAAAAAATTCCACTTTTATTAAAAATTTAGTTAAAATAATTTGTAAAAATGGCAATTTTGGAATAATTTTCTTTATCCGCCTGTAAGAAACTTGTTAAAAAATATTGACTCAATTTTTTTTAAAGGTTATCCCTATTAAATAAATAAATCAATTTTCATTATATTTAACATAAAGGATCTTTTACTGACATTTAAATTTTTTTTTTCATCATGTCATGTTAGACTATTGCACTTTTTATTCAATCGGCTAAAATCTAAAAAATATATAAGTCTGATTTTCTTCAACCGAGAAGCGAGTTATATGTCCAGGGTCTTGTGTGGCAAAATTTCCGTGTTCGTAAGACGTAACACGTTATGCATTAACTGACAAAATACACCTTTTTTCAATTTCCATATAAAGTAACCCCTTAAGTTAAAAAATGATCATGTTTCAAGGTGTTTGCATACTATTATAAGTCATTTAAATATTCAGTTGTTTAGCATTGTTTGTGTTTGTTTTACGATGATATTAATTTAACAAAAATCTACTAATGTTTTGTCTAAATTACCTATTCTTACTTGAACAGCGAAGATTTTTGTTTGTTGTTTTTCTCTTGTGACCAGTTTCTCACCGTCCACTTAACTTCTCTTGACTGTCTCTTTTTAAAAGTGAGAGAGAGAGAGAGAGAGAGAGGTTATAAAATTAATGACACTTATTTTACAGACTTAAGTGGTTTGTTGCTTGGTGTCGGGGTTAACGCCGCGACTTTCAAGCAGGAGATGTCGGGTTCAAGCCCCGGGTCGTGCATCAGGTAGTCTATTTGGACTTTTTCTTATAAAATTACAGAATTTTGTAAGATTAATGCAAAACGCAGTATGAAGCGGAGTAGGCCGAGTTAGCTAGAAGGCAGGCTAATTCGATTCCATACCGTCCCTCGGAGAGGACGTTAAGAGGACGGTCCCGTGTGATCCACGTGGAGCACGTTAAAGATCCCTAGCCCCGACAAAGGGGTTTAGGCTAAATTAAATCCTTCTAGGAAAAAAAACTGCCTTCCTAGGGGGTGCTCATCAGACCGGTTTCCACCGCCGGTATCCAGGCCGGATGGGATCGGATATCACGTAGAGGTGGAACTAGATACACACTCCCTAAGTCGGTAGACTACGAAAGTAGTTGATGACCCGTCCGATTTAGTTTATAGTGCCTACGGGACTCAAAAAAGTGACGGTAATTAAATGAGAAGAGAGAGAGAAGTGGTTTGTGGTTTTAACGTAAAATGATGGTACCTACCTAAATCTCTATTACAATAGGAAACTACTTTATCAGGCTTGAGCTGTGACGTCATAAACAACAACGTCCCCTTCGATATCACCCCCGAAACTATCACTATAACAAAGGTTACCAAATAGGCGAAAATTTTGCATATTTTTGCGGAAATTTCTAGCCATTTTTGATTGGCCATCGAGCCGGATTCGATTTTGAGCGGCGGGTCCCGGAACACGTCCCAACCGTTGATTTCTTGCATGGTTCTGGCACTGAAACAAAAAGAAAAATTGATTGTTTTTTTTTTCAGGGAGTTTCAATGATTGAACCATATAACTATGAGATACTACAACGGTCCTGCCGTAGCGATAATAACTTTCCTAATCAAGTTAATCTGGAAAAATGCAGAGCCAAAAACTCGTCTGGGCCCGTATTCTTCAATTTCTGGGAAGGGAATGCTCCCGGGAATCAGAAACGCACCTGATTGGTCGAAATCTCAGTTTTTCGTCACTTTTCTGTCTGTTCTGGCACTAATGACATTTGTTTGAAAGTTTGAGATAACGATGAATTTGAAATTAACTCTGTGTTTCGGACTTCCATTGTCTATATTTTATTTATACACGACGTTTCGATCAGTACAATCTCTGATCGTCTTCAGGTGCAAACTACAATCTATTTCTAAGGCTACGTACTTATATACTATGGGAAATCACTCAACCATGAAATTTAAGAAGTTGGCTCCGCCCAAAGTGGGGCTTCCAAATATTTAGAATTTCAACACTTGGCTTACTGAAAACACCCTGATTCTGCCCAATAAAGGCAGCTTCAAGGAATTTTCGTTTCTTCCAGTGTGACTCCTTGTGCAAAACCTTTCCTTCTGAGCACTTCATCTGGTCTTGTTTTGACCATGCGTGTTCGGCGATTCCTAATTTCGTTGTTTCACCTCTTTGGGTATTCGTCTGATGTTCTTTAAGCCTAACAGATAGTGGTCTTTTTGATTCACCTATGTATGATTCACCACTTTCACAAGGAACTTGGTAAATGCATTCCTTATTTTGTTTGTTCTCCGGTTTTGTTTTAGTAAGAATGCTTCGAATTGTATTATTAGATTTAAAAGCTGTTTTACTATTAAAGTTTTTCGCTACTCTTCGAATTTTCTCTGATAATCTATCCTGTTCGCTGAAATTTAGAGATAGTATCTGTTATAAGTTTAAGGTTGTAACCATTCTGCTGCAGATCCTTCTTGTTTCTTATTTTGATTTCCAAGTCATGAGAATTGTTACAAATTTGAATTACTCTATTATACAAAGTTCTTATTATGCCTCGTTTGGTTGTAGCACAATGATTTGAACCTTGATTTAAATATTGTCCTGTGTGAGTGGGGTTACGATAGACTGTTGTTCTGATGTCGCTTTCTACTCGTTTGGCAAGTACATCAAGAAAAGGAATTTGACAATTTTGCTCCAACTCCATTGTGAATTTAATGGTAGGTCTTATATTATTTAGGTGGTCAAGAAATTCTGAAAGTTGTTGGTCATTCCCGGTCCAGACAATAAAAGTATCATCAACATATCTTAACCAAAGCTTAGGTTTATAGGTTGCGGTATCAACCACGTGTGATTCGAACCACTCCATGTAAATATTGGCCACCACTGGCGAAAGCGATGAACCCATTGGCAGACCGTCATTCTGAGCATAAAACTTTCACCTGAAAATAAGAGTTATGTAGACAGCACTCCAACAACTCCATCACTCCCTCCAGCGGTAGGCTTGTACGTTCATGAAGGGATTCGTCATCAACCAGTCTCTGTCTAATAATATCTAGCGAGCCTTTATCGGGACATTGGTGTATAGACTTTCGACATCAAAACTGACAAATCTATCAAGGCACGAGAGCAGAATCGCTCGCATCTAATGCCATTACTGTCAAATATATGACAAAAAAATAAGAATTCGGTCAACCAGGGCCCGTTTTTTTTCAATTTCGGGAAAGGGAATGTTTCCGGGAATCAGAAACGCACTTGATTGGTCGAAATATCAGTTTTCTGTCACTATTCTGTCTGCTTTGGCACTAATGACTTTGTTCGGGAGCGGTTTTGCCGTCAGTTTGCTCTCCTTGTATGAGGCAGGAGAGCAAAATTGCTCACAACTAATGCCATTACTGCCAAAACTGACAGAAATGTGACAAAAGAATGAGAATTCGGCCAATCAGGTGCGTTTCTAATTCCCGGAAGCACTCCCTTCCCCGAAATAAGAATACGGGCCTTGAGGGCCAACCCTGATTTTGATATTACTTTCTTTGTTTTTCAAAGTTATTATTGTTACACATTTTGTGATCCTTGGGCCATTTTACTATCTCATAATTATATGCTTAAAACAGTTACGAGTATTTATCGACAGTTGAAAAAAATCTTTACTTTTTTCAGGAAAGTTTGGTCTGGCTTTAGGGCAATCCCATGCGCGATAAAGATTTTTGGCATTTTTTCGATTTTTGTATTTAAATAACTACAACCACCAAAGAAGTGTCTGTGGTATCAGTAAACGTGTACATTCATTATAACGTAATCAGCCCCGCCACAAGGTTTGATGGCGCCCTGGTGCAAGAATAGAAAATGCGACCACGGCGGCGCGGCGGTGGAAAAAATATTTTTGGTTGGAACGAAACTCATTGAACCTCTTGACAGGTACTACGAACCAGAAAAAAAAAAACTTTAAATAATAATTGGGTATACTTTAATTCGCAAACACATAACTCGAATAGCTACACCTCATTCCAAATTCTCCGGACCAATTTCAATATGGAGGCTGACAATTAAACATAGAAACTAAATGGAACTGTCATTGTCAGTGTCAAAAAATTGGTCCGCAGCAATTTGGAATGGATTGTAGATAGGTAAAGTTAACAAACATGACATTAACAACAACCAAATCTAAACGCCAAAACATACTTTTCCACTTTTGATTGTAGCAAATTCCTTAATAACATCATTAAAATCAATCGCCATAACTGTGTCATACTCTATGGCTAATATGTCCAAATTGGAGAGTCTTTTTTGTGCCATGGTCGACCTCAAGTAATTCAGTCAGATAAATTCGCAAGGGTGCTGACGTTTGGGAATGAAGATAGTGTGCCATTTTTAAAAAGGTACTGGAGCAGCTCCAATGGTTCGTAAGATGGCAACTCGAGGCCTTTTACCGTTATAAGCTCTAAATTAAGCTGTAGTGCAGTAATATCACGTTCATTTTGTGCTGAGCCTGTCAATTTATGCTCCAAGTCCATACAGCTTTTCAACAAATCCGAAAGCATCATCAAATACGGGCAGTTCAGTAAATCTGTCTTATAGAGACATCACAATTTCATCAATCACTGGATTGAAAAAATTGACTCTGTGGTTATGTTTCGAATCATCATTACCCTCGTCTCGATGTTCATAATCAAAATTTTTTGGTCTTCTACGAACCCGAATCGATCCTATGTTGGGAAATTTTGTTTCCGCATCGAATTTTTCTGCGATAATTTTGACTTCTGCAATAACTTTCAAAATTTGATCAGTCCGGTATTTTCTAAAATGTTCTATCAAACCATTAAGCTGGATAGACACATACAGATGACACTCACTTGTTCGTGTGACTTATCGGGCGTGCAGTTTAAGATTATTGAAAAATATTTCGAACTTCGTACCATCTCCAAAATGGTTTTCAACACTTTTGTTTCGAGTAATTCGATTATCTCATTTTGTATTTTATCATTTCATCCCATTTAAGGTTTATATAGTTTTGATAAAGACACACCAAAGATAACAAAAAAATAATTGGCAGACGTCTAGCTGGGGACTTTTTCCACAGGGAGGCCCCGAAACTTGCAAAAAATAATAGCTATATGAGCTCATTTCACCCCATCTGCAATTTATATTAAAACATTCTACTTACCTCAGGACTTAAAAAAGATCAAACGATACCCGCTTATGGTGGGGCGTTTACGAGTAGGTGGGGGCGTTTTTTACAGGAAGGCCCCAAAACTTGCAAAAAATGATTGCTATATAAACTCATTTCATCTCCTTTCTGATTAGTGTTATTAGGTGAACGGCCACACCAAGATAACAAAAAAAATATTGAACCCCTCAGGGTGGGGACGTTTTTTACAGGTAGTGCCCAAAACTTGCGAAAAATAATTTCTATATGGAGTAATTTCTTCTCTATTCTGATTAGTGCTATTTACCAAACACATACAGACGACTGTTAAACAATTACTCCTCCGGCTAATGCCTCGACAGGTATTGAATTGGGCTAAATTTGCATTTGTTAAAACTCAACCTTATGAATTTACTCGTTTAGTTTCATACCCAATGCCGGGTTTTTTCGACCTATACTGTAAATGGATTGTGTGTCGGATAATCCAAACAAAAAGTTAGAAATTTTTGAGAAACTTACATTGTCCTGATGAGATACAATGAGATCGAAACTAGTCGGTAAAATGGAAAACAAGAAAAGAGAAGATTCTTGAATCGTCGTGAATATTTTTTGGATTTGCTTCACAGTGGGTGTAAGGGTGCGCAGGGATTGAACTGTGACCAAAACGCGGCAGGTGTTCTGTTTGTAATTCAATACCTGTCGAGGCATTAGCCAGAGGAGTAGTTTAACAGTCGTGTGTATGTGTTTGGTAATTAGCACTAATCTGAATAGAGAAGAAATTACTTCATATAGCAATTATTTTTTGCAAGTTTTGGAGCCTCCCTGTAAAAAACGCCCCCACACAGCGGGGTTTAATGTTTTTTTTTGTTATATTGGCGTGGCCCTTAACATAATAGCACTAATCAGAAAAGAGATGAAATGACTTCATAGAGCTATTATTTTTTGCAAGTTTTAGGGCCTCCTGTAAAAAAATCCCTACCACCTGAGCATCATAATATTTTTACTTAATTCGTATGGATGTAAACCACAGTTTTATACTAGTTATAATGTAGATGAATTCATACACCTCAATTGCCATCACCTCTCGATCTATTAGGAATAATGACAAATTAAAAATATAAAATCTTTCTCTTCCAATAAGGTGATCTGTTTTTATCAACATCGGCAACCAACTAAACAGTCATTCCATGCTATCCGAGGTTACGTTTCACAGTTTTCTTGTGAGTAAATTGAAATATAGGTACTAACGAATAGCGTTTAACTGAATTTGGCAATAAATAATAAAACTACATCAAATAGTTAACCAAATGAAAATATTCATTCTGTCATTGTTAAATAAGAGCGTTATCTGAACAAGAAAAAACCACCAATCCGTGCATCAACTCTTCTGTATCACGAAGCAAGCATCAACGTGAGCAATGGTTACTAAATCGTTACTATAACCATTGACGAAAGTAATAGTATTGGCGGAGTCAGTGAAGCTGATGCAAGTTTCATGGTGTGTGCGCTACATTGGAACCGATGCAAGTTTCATAATTCCCGGCATCGATTCATACATCGCATCATGTTTAAAGCGTCCTACACACGCTGAAACAGGCTGCGATGCCATGCATCGACTCAAGGATTCATGAAACTTGCATCAGTTGCAAAGCGTCTACTCAAATCGAAACCTGTTGCGATGCCTGAATCGACTCGATGTTCATGAAACACAAGAACAGTCGGGTGAAGTTATTATTACTAGGGAGTTGTGAACTTATTATTAAAAGTAGGGCGTTACGAATAAAATGAGGCACGTTTTGCCAACACCTGTTTTATTAGCAGTAGTTGGGGCACTCTTTATATTATCTAAAAGAAGGAAATCAAAAAGAAAATGGTGCAAAAGATGGTTTATCCAAAGAAAAATTTATTCGAATGCAAATTTATTGAAAGAGCTTAAAGTACATGAGCCTCTAAAAAATGACGAGGGAAAATAGGTATCGTCTTTCGTCAGTTTCGTCTTCGCATCGACGCAATTCTATACACGCTCAGACTTGCATGAGCATCACCGACTGGGCGTCGTGGCTTGCCGACCAAAATGGGATTCCAAACTCTGCGGCAACTGATGCCAAATACGTGATTCAGTACTACACACACTGCAACTTGCATCATGAAACATAAGAGTCGATGCCCGCATCGCAGCATGTTTCAGCGTGTGTAGGCCGCTTAAGATATTTTTCTTCAACTTCAGAATGACCACTCATCCCTTTGAAATTATTACGATTAAATACCGAAGTAGGTACTTGTGTAAGCACTTATTAATACCCCGGGTTGTTGGGAACTCCAAAATCAAGTTCATTGTGGTCGACTAAAAAACTTCGAATGCCATCATGGGTGCTCAGCACCTACAGCACACAAAGACCATCGCTTAGGCACCATCCATAAAGGTACTTCTGCCGAACAAAGGTACACATTATGAGCGCCGCCGAGTACCACGACCATTATATTTAAATTTCATTATAAAACACTTGGTGCATTTTATTGATTTACAATTGATTTTGTGACTCGACAAGAACACAGAGCGTACCTTTAGAATCGCCGTATTTCGTACGACCTTCGATGTATATTAACTATGTGTAGAAAGGAACGGCCCGCGTGGTATTTCTTTGGTACGAACGTGGTGGTCATTGTCTTGAGGCCAACACCCTAAGGTGACTTCAAAACAAAAGGCCAAAATTTAGTCATAGGTCATTGGGGATTACGAATGGTGCCGCTCTACAGCCGGATATAGTAGTGTTCGTGGAACCGCCGACACAGCGGATGTTTAAATAATTGGGATTTTGGTCAATTAAAAAGATCGTTCCCTAAACCATTGAAGGTATTTTGTGGAAGGTTGAATTTAGGAAAATAATATCTAAGCTTATAGATTGGGGACCTATCGGACATTATGTATAGGCTGACTTAAATAAAGTCGGCACTATTTTTGACAGTTCGACATAAAGGTAAACAATTACTACATATTTTAAGGCACTTACACCCGATTCTCACCTTTCGTGAGTGCCCACTCACGCGTCACATGATGTCGCGTGCGCGGGCACGCACGAAAAAGTCGTAGGTGGGAACCGGGTTTTACACATCTGTTATGGTTCTTCAAAAAAAAGTCAATAATTTGTTTTTTTTTACGAAATTTAAAAAAACTGAGTTAGCTGACCTGCTCCTGTGACCACCACTGTAATAAATAATATTAACAGAGCTACAATATGATCTAGAAAATTTAGGTGTAGGGGGTAATCAGATTTCGTGTTCTTTGTTTACCTAAAACTTGGCAAAATCATGTTTTGAATTGCGCCACTGGCGAAAATTTTGTTAAAAGTACAATTTTTTAATAAGTTTTCAAAATTAAGCTACCCCGCTGAAATTTTCCCCTCAAATCTCATCCAAAACGGAGAAGTTTTTATCATGTTTTTATAAGTTCTATAAGATTCAATGAGAAGGCCAATATTTTTTTCTATAGTATTTTATAATCTTCTAGAAGCAGAGAAGATTATATGGGAAATATATAATATTTTATCAGCTTGTAGTTTTAGAATAATTTATAAGATTGGATAAGACTAGTTACTTTTATGAGAATCAGGGATGTTTTGTAAGACAAAAGTCTAGGACATTTTATCAGTTTGTATAAGGGTGTCGGCTTGGAGAATATTTTATAGAGATTGGAGATTTGATGGGAATGGGGTATTGAGGCTGTTTGAGGAGATTCTATCAGTATCGCGATTCTAGAAGTTCCTAGAAGCAATGATTTTGAAGAAGATTCTATGGGTTCTTGTGGGATCGGATCCTAGGATATTTGATAAGATTCTATTAGTATCATGGTTTTAGAAGATCCTATCCTATAAGTAATGATATTCGAAAAGTTTCTATGGGTTCTTGTTGAATCGGTTTCTAGGATATTTAATGAGATTCTATAAATATCGTGATTTTAGAAGATCCTATGAGGAATGATTTTGGAGAAGTTTCTATGGGTTCTTGTGGGATCGGTTTTTAGGATATTTGATGATATTTCATCAGTAACGTGATTCTATAAGATGCTAAGAGATTATGGAGAGCTTTTTTCTCTCTATCCGATATTTTGGAGACGTTTATATGAGTTTTTATGGGATTGGTTTCTAGAAGATTTGAGGAGCTTTTATCATAACATTATGGTGATTTTAGAAGATCCTATAGGCAAGAAGATTTTATCGGAGTTTGGGACCTCCTCAAATCTTCTAAAAACCAATCCCATAACAACTCAGTTAATCTCCTCCAAAATCATGGACTCATAGACCTAATAAAATCTTCTAGGATCTCATCGAAATCTGTTCCAAAACCGACCCAAAACCCGATAAAATCTCGTCGCCCATACGATCTTCTAAAATCACCATAACGATAAAAGCTCCTCAAATCTTTTAGAAATCAATGCCCATAACAACTCCTATAATCTCCTCCAAAATCATAAACCCATAGACCTAAAAAAATCGTTCAGGATCTCATCGAAATCTGTTCCAGAACCGACCCAAAACCCGATAAAATCTCCTTACTCAGATATAGGATCTTCTAAAATCACCATAACGATAAAACCTCCTCAAATCTTCTAGAAACCAATCCCATAACAACTCCTATAATCTCCTCCAAAATCATAGACCCATAGACCTAATAAAATCTTCTAGAACGTTTTAGTTCTTTAATGGAACATGAAAACTAAAATAGTGGAAAGGGTAAAGAAGCAAAATAGTACCTAGTCCTTTTAAAAACAGATTATATATAGTCCAATTTTTGGATGAGCGGACTGACGTCATTTTTTTGGATCTCTCTTTGATACATTGTTTTAGAGAGCGATAATAAATACTTAAAAAAAAGTCATGTTGTTGATTGTTTCAACTGTTACTGCAAATTGACAACAACAAATCATTTGACATGCGAACCAATTTATTTTATGGTCCAATTTTTGGATGAGCGGACTGACGTCATTTTTTTGGATCTCTCTTTGATACATTGTTTTAGAGAGCGATAATAAATACTTAAAAAAAAGTCATGTTGTTGATTGTTTCAACTGTTACTGCAAATTGACAACAACAAATCATTTGACATGCGAACTGTTGACTACAAAGAAATACGTTTTCATAGGCAAAAATGATGTCAGTCCGCTGATCAAAAAATTGGACCATAAAATATGAAGAAAATCCTGCTTTCTAAAAATAAAAGAACGGCAAAAAAAAACTTCGATTTTACTCTTTAGCTCAACGGTTGTTACCTATAGTTTTGGGTTGCGTTATATAGTTTTTGATATCTGTCAGAAAATGGTTACAGGTCTTTTGTCTACTACCCGGTCAAAAAATGTCCAAATCTTACTCAGTGCAGGGCCAACAATTATAGGGTCTTTCCTTTGAAAATGAGCCGGGGTATCACCCGGTATCAAGAAAAATGCTTTTACTTAAAGTGTGGCCCAACCACCCCTGGCTTGAATTTCGTAGGAAAGATCGCACGGGAACGGTCCTCTCCCTGATATCGACCAATAATAAGCTTTGAAGCGATCACGAGTTATCCGAAACCAATCCGACCACGACCGAAGCTCACCCGATTGCCGTGTATCGGGGGCAGGTGTATGAAAGTGTAGGAAAGTTCCTACACGGATTGGTTTCGGATTTCGGATAACTCGTGATCGCTTCAAAGCTTATTATTGGTCGATATCAGGGAGAGGACCGTTCCCGTGCGATCTTTCCTACGAAATTCAAGAATAAGCCCCCTGGAGAGTCCTTTACTGGGCCGGACTTTTCCCATAGCAAGCATGTTTATTGGGAACAGATCATGTACCAGAGAAATCCACTCACGTTTAAAACCATACAACCTTTTCTCCAATATCTTAAAAACTAAGGATCTGTAACGAAAAAAAAAATGAACAACGAAAAACGTCATAACAAAGAAATTTCGTATTTGTAAGGTCAAAAGCGCGATTCTGACGTCAGAAATGGAAAGTGGGAACTGGCGGTTAGAGGCACGTAATAACTGAGAAAAAGGACCCTGCCCGAATTTTATAGAGGATGGCTTTCGGTGGGATTTGCTTTAAATTTTAGTGCAAAAAACAGAAGCGTAAACTTGAATATTTTGGCCGTTTAAAACTGAGTGTTGTGGTATCACATAAATTTTCTATAGTTAATGTCAATTTTGGAAATGCTTGGTAAGCCAGCAGATGTTACCATTGTGAGTGAGTGGTCGTTCTGCAAGAAAATTCTATAACACTCGTATTTTACGACCATTTTTTCGCTCTCAGTGTATAGAATAAAAATCAAAAACTTTTTTCGACAATAAATACCGACTGTGATACGAGCTGTGATACCCATTATTCTTCGTTCTGCCATATTGCATATTTTATACTGCAGACTTCATGGTCGATTCACAAAGAAGCCCAAGTTTTTTTTTTAAATAAATACTGCATGTCAAAAGCTTAACGAGAGTTGCGAGTATATCTTATCATCCAACCAGATCAGGCATTCTCAAACAATTTCCTTATAAGCCATAACTTTTAAACTTTTCTCGATTCCGCTTGTTTCTTTTTTGCTTAAATCCAATGTTGATCGCCTACGCCACACAGTGGAGCCCTTGTCACTTGTCAGATACAAATTTGTTCCTGCAGTACGTCTTTTTATTGTACCTTTTTTGCCTGTCGTGCGCTTCTTGCGGTAATAAATTCAGAGGTGCTTTGTACAACATTGTAAAGGCATGCCATGGCGTTTTGCAAGTGAAATATATTAGCCAAGTTTTTTTTTTCTGCTGGGTGTGAGTGCAGCCGGTATTTTCATGTGCTTTCAATCAAAAATAAAAAAAGATGGATGCCCACTATTGTTGTTAATATAAACAATAATTCTGCATAGTGGTATTCACTTGATGACGATTGCAGATACATAAGCATTCGAAACGTTGTGAAGAAGAGAGAAGGAAGTTCGAGACTCTATTAGTTTACTCTCAATTTCAACATTGTCTTTCACCTTGAAACAACAGTTACCTAAACATAATCGATAAAAGATAATAAGACACGTGCACATATGTATGAAAGATATACAGCACAACACCCGTTTTAGTGCTGGGTTCAGAGGGGGGGGGGACTAGAGGCAAGTGCAACCCCGAGAATTTATATATTTTCAGAGGAGAAATAAATAACGAAAACCTTGTTACAAAAATGCTAGAAAGGAAATAAAACCAGAAACTATTGTAGATAAAGTTATGAAGCAGACGAAAAACAAGTACCGAAGGAACATCTCTTTACCGATAACCGATCCGAGCAGCCAAAAGAATTCTCAAACCAAGGTATAGATATAACACCACAGAAAGTACAATCCGCAATATCTTCAGCTAAAAACAGAAGAGCGGTAGGGCAAGACGACGTATACACTGAGGTTTTAAAGCTAATAAAAAACGAAGATTCGGTAAATACTCTGGTCAAACTTTTTAACTTGATTTATCGCAGCGGTAAAATGCCTAATGACTGCCTAAAATCAACCTTTGTTACACTGCCCAAAAACATTCAACAAAGAAGTGTAGTGATTTCCGCCTAATGAGTCATATGTTAAAAATATTTCTAAAGATTATCCATAAAAAGAATTTATGGAAAATTCGAATGCAAGGATTTTGTGGTGGGTTCGCAACGAGAGGGGCCCTGTTTGGCATTCAAGACGTAGTTCAGCGATCTAGGGATGTTTCAGTTCCAGTATAAGCCTGTTTCATAGATTATGAGAAAGCGTTTGATAGAGTCCAATACGAAAGGCTCATAGAATCGCTAAAAGAAGTTGGTCTAGATGATCGAGATCTAAATTTATACTAGAACCAGACTGCTCAAATAAAGGTTGATGGCCAACTGTCCGAAGAGGTCCAAATAAGAAGAGGTGTGCGCCAAGGTTGTATATTGTCTCCGCTGTTGTTTAATATCTATAGTAACAAAATAATAGAGAATGCTCTTCATAACTACGAAGAGGGTCTGACCTTAAACGGCATAAAAATAAAGAACCTACGATATGCCATCGACACTGTCATGCAGACCTGCAAAAGTTTTTGAATTAAATTGCTACCAAAAGTTCGCAATTAGGGCTTAAACAAAATAAGAACATCAAAGGCATGATAGAAGTAAATGGGCAGCAAGCCGAACGCGTGGATTCATACAAATACTTGGGTTGCCTCCTCAATGAGAACTGGGACAACATGCAAGAGGTTCGTGCAAGAATTGAACAGGCCAGATCATCTTTTATCAAAATGAAATCAATGTTGTGTAGTCGCAATCTTAATACCACTCTACGAATTCGTGTGTCTCGGTGTTATGTTTTCCGGCCTGGCATGGAAGCATGGACACTGACTGAGGTCATGTGCAAAAAGTTAGAGGCATTCGAGATGTGGTGTTTATCGTGGAATACTAAGGATATCTTGGATGGACAGAGTAACTAATATGGCTGTTTTGCTTAGAATAAATAACGATCTTAAAGTTTTATTTACCATCAAAAAATGAAAACTTGAATATTTTGACCATATTTTGAGAAATGACAAATATAAACTTTTAAAATTGATAACAGAAGGCAAAATTTAAGGCAGAAGAGGTCCGGGTCGCAGACGGATATCATGGCTTAAAATTCTTATACAATATATGATATGATGTTAATACTACGATACTTCCGAAAAGCAGTGGAGAGAGCATGGCACTTGAAGAAGAAGAACGAACATAGAAAAACCAAGAGGCAACCGTATAGCGATAGCAGGAAAGAGGGAAGGGGGTTTAGAGGGTATGCCAAGCAACTGGAGAGTCCTACACTACCAGACACGAGCTTTTCTCCTCCATGGAAGGTAGTTCGTTTAAGGTATTAAAGGTCAAGAAATACCAACTTCTTACAATTAAGTAATAATCTAGGTCGATGAAACATGTATTAACCTTTTTTCTATAAGGTAAAATAGGTGACCATATTAAAGACCCATGTCCATTACATGGCAAAAAAATTAAATCGTGCCGACGAAAAATTTCCGAACGGCAGTTACAAAATGTTACCAATCGATCTGAAACCCAGTCAACGCCCTGACAGTCGTTCTTTTCTAAACCACGCAATACTTTTAATTGTTTAAAAGTGTACCGAACATAAAAATCGTAACAACTCCAACGCAACGCGCAATATTTATTATACCCAAGAAATATCGAAGCGTAAAAAATTCGCGGCAAGGTCGTCAGTATCCGAGATCCAGTTTAATAACAAAAGTGAACGGCGCGAAACTTTCTCAAAAGAGCTGCTTTAATGTGATATTTAGCCTTTGCAGGGAATACGCACACATATACAGGGTGTTCCACGAGGGCCTGGGACTGTTGGTTGGGTTGGTAATAGACACTTACAGTGGGATTTACTAAGATCTAAAATAGTACCCCCCACAGGTCTAAATATTTAGACCTGTGGGGGGCACTAAATTTTAAAACCAATTTTTGAAAAAAACACTTAACCATACAGAAAAGACACAAAGTTATTGATTATTTTGTATTTTTATTTTGCTAAATACAACTGAAAAACTGCTTTTTTGTCAGAATAAATACCATATTTTAGAAGAAAATGCCCTAAAACAATTTTTTTTTGACAGGTTTCAAAATGGCAAATGGTGAATACGCCAAAATGTTGGCACATAATAGATCATAATCTGTGTTTGAGGTTTTAAAATTGGTGATTTTTTAGACCACCTTTGGGGGGGTGGTTAAAATTTATAACCCCCAGAAAGGATCGTTTTGTGGCAATTGGTAATAGGTTCGTTCATAATTTCCCCAAGTTACCGTTTTCACAAGGATTAATTTACCTTATTTAATATCCCAAGTTGTTCATTAACCAATAAAACACCTCCAATTTTGTCCAGAAAAACGCCATATTTTGAACCAGTTTTCAGCACAAAAAAATATATTTATGAGGGCACTACGAGGCGAAACAAACATAAGTGAAGGTCACTGATTATGCACGAAAAAATATACCAAACAAAAAAACCCAAAACAACTATATTAATTAATTTACAAATCGAAATTAAAACATTGTGGTTATCTAAAAGCTCAGTCAAGAAAACTTTCCTTACTCAAAGGCCACTCATTTTAAAGCTGTAGCTTTTATCAGTAGAGGTAGGCCACTCATTTTAGTAACAGACATCAGAATTAGTCGTCGGACTGCTCACCGAACACTGCCCAGTAAAATATTACCTAAAAGTAATAAGAAGATAAGAGCAGAAGACGACCACTGCAGATTTTGCGAAACCGCAACAGAGACCGCAGAACACTTACTCTGTGAATGCCCCGCCCAACTCTGGAAGACGCTTAAACACCTCGAGGGGGTACTGCCATCTACCTAAGCAAATAAGAAGTAGGCCAACTAACCCTCAAGGAAATAGTAGCTTCCTTTTAAAGAAACCTTAAATTCCTGGACACGAACTAAAAGAGCCGAAACGACTTCCCCTGCAATACACAATATACAGGGTGTTGGTTTAAATAACGAGCGCAGCGAGGTATTTAAAAACGGAAATGGGTTCGGGACAAGAGAAGCCTTGTTTGAAAGTTTAAAACAAGACGATCAGAGATTGTACTGATCAAAACGTCGTGTATAAATAAAATATAGACAAAACTAATTTCTTTTGACAGGTTTCAAAATGGCAAATGGTGAATACGCCAAAAATTTTGCCACATAATAGCCTCATAATCTGTGTTTGAGGTTATAAAATTGATGATTTTTTAGAGCACCTCTGGGGGGTGGTTTAAAAATATAACCCTCAGAAAGGATTGTTTTGTAGCAATTGGTAATAAGTTCATTCATAATTTCCCTAAGTAACCGTTTTCACAAGGATTAATTTACCTTATTTAATATCCCAAGTTGTTCATTAATCAATAAAACACCTCCAATTTTGTCCAGGAAAATATATTTATGAGGGCACTACGAGCAAAACAAACATAAGTGAAGGTCACTGATTATGCACGAAAAATATACCAAACAAAAAAACCCAAAACAACTATATTAATTTATTTACAAACTGAAATTCAAACATTGAGGTTATCTAAAAGCTCAGTCCAGAAAACTTTCCTTACTCAAAGCCCACTCATTTGTGTGAAAGAAATGTGAACAAAATTTGCATTTAAGTTTTTTAATACATTTCATAAATAAAAACACCTTTTCAATAAATACAAAATAAATCTACTCCTCATTTTATTATTACAATTTTAATTTGTTCTACAGAGTGTTTACTATTTAAACCCCGCGTGGGTTTAAATTTTTTAATTTTATTTTTTTCTAAATTGAAACTTTCTTCTTCAATCCAACAAAAGATTGCGTTAAGTTTTATAAATCAAATTATGTTCAACACTCAAGGATGGTTGGTTTAAAGTGCTTAAAACCAGAAATTTCACTTAAACTTAGGACCGTTCTAAAATAGATTAAACCCTTTTAGTAAATCCCACCGTGAAAGTTCGAAACACGGAGTTAATTTCAAGAGAGGCCTTGTTTGGCATTCAAGTCTTAGTTCAGCGGTCTAGAGATGTGTCGGTGCCAGTATATGCCTGTTTCATAGATTATGAGAAAGCATTTAATCGAATCCAACACGAAAAGCTCATAGAAGACCGAGATCTGAAGATAATCGCTAATCTGTAATCAGCCTGCTAAAATAAAGGTTGGTGGATAATTGTCCGAAGAGATCCAAATAAGAAGAGGAGTAATAAATAGTAACAAAATAATAGAGGATGCACTTCATAACTGCGAAGAGAGTCTGACCATAAACGGCATAAAAATCAACAACATACGATATGCCGACGAGACTGTCATAATAGCAGACACGCTGGAAGGCCTGCAACAATTGTTGAATCAAATTGTTGCCAAAAGTTCGCAATTCGGGCTTAATTTAAAAGTTGGAAAAACAAAATGGATGGTCATATCGAAGGAAAAGAATGGGCAGCAAGTCGAACGCGTGGATTCATACAAATACTTGGGTTGTCTTCTCAATTAGAACTGGGACAACATGCAAGAAGTTCGTGCAAGAATTGAACAGGCCAGATCATCTTTTATCAAAATGAAATCAATGTGGTGCAGTCGCGATCTTAATATCACTCTCCAAATTCGTGTGATTCGGTGTTATGTTTTCTGGCATCGCATGGAAGCAAGGACACTGACTGAGGCCATGTGCAAAAAGTTGGAGACATTCGAGATGTGGTGTTATCGTAGAATACTAAGGATATCTTGGATGGACCGAGTAACTAATGTGGATGTTCCGCTTAGAATAGATAAAGATCTTGAAGTTCTATTTACTGTCAAAAAAGGAAAACTTTAATATTTTGGACATATTTTGAGAAATGACAAATATAAACTTTTAAAATTGATAATAGAAGGCAAAATTGAAGGCAGAAGGGGTCCGGGTCGTAGACGGATATCATGGCTTCAAAATCTTAGACAATGGTATGGTGTTAGTACTACGACACTTTTCCGAAAAGCAGTGGACAGGGTGCAGATCGCACTGATGATAGTCAACGTTCGAAGAGAGCATGGCACTTGAAGAAGAAGAAGAATAAAAAAAACACAGTTTAGCCGAGAGTTATTAATACTATTTTTTTTAATACTTTCATAAAAAAATCCAAGAAAAACAGGAAAATACTTTTAAAAATCTCGAACTCTTCTCGCAACACAACATCTTTACACTATAAATCAAGGCGGTTGGTAAATTAAATACAATGTTTTCCATAGCGATGTTCTACTCGGTGACGTTCATTGTTGCGACATTTTAATCTTTGACAGTTTGATATTTTGACGATATTTAAAAAAAAAAATTCGTAAATACTTGGTGAAAACTGGCGGAAATGGCTTAATTTTTAGGCAAGAATAATTAGGTTTTTTTATTTTTTTTTTTCATTTTCCGCTATTTCTCTTTAATTTTGGGTAAAAAACTGACAGAAATCTTTGTTTTTTTGCATCGGTAACCAAAAAAGCTATGCTTTAGTTATCTGCAGACAGTTATTAAAATCATGTTTTTGATGAAGGTGTGAAAAAGATAGTTTTTTGTACAAAATATTTTTTTAATTTTTGGAGAAATTGACTTTATCATTGCATTTTTTCTTCTATGGTACATTCTTCTAGGAGTGAGAAATTTACCTGTACAATTTGAGTTTATTTTGCAAATAAATATCTCAAAAACGAATCGATAGATTTTCAAAATTTTTAACCGGTTGTAAAGACATCTAAGAGACCTTCAAAACAAGGTTTCACTCGACCCACTTTCCCTATTCAAAATTTAGGGGTACAGTTTACTTTTTACAGAGGGTGCGTGCTACAAAAATTTTCAAAATGTGTCCCTTCTCGAACAAAAAATCGACGTGTCTGCTGATTTCTTCAAAATCAGACTCTAAATACGTAAATCTTGGGTGGGAAGTTTTCAAATGAACACCCTGTATATTTACTTTATGCTACCACTAAACTAAAGTTCATAAAAACAATATAGAGTGGTATCCATAGCTGGAAAAGTATCTGGTAAGTATCTTCAATGTTAATTTCTTTAGGTGATAAAATATCGGTATACGTGCACATGAAACTGTCATTGTTAATGAACCATTTGCATGTCGTATGCCTTATGATACACCCTGTATAGGTATGTCTTGAGTTACTTATAAGAATTCTCTGATCTATTTGTCTTTGTTTCGGCTTTGTTACGAGCTTGGTAACAAAAGAACCCCACCTTTTTGATCTTGGCGCTTGGTAACTTGACTAATTGAAAAATCAGGATCTCCTTGGCATTTGGTGAAGACAAAAAAGGGTCCGAAAATTAATGTGGTGGTAATCAACACATGTACCCAGCCCACAATTCTTTTGTTTTTATTTTTTTGCAATGTACTTCCTGCTTGATAATGTCAGTAATCTGGTTGTGCTCAATGTTATGCTCAATCTTCTATAGATTATTTATCTCTCGAGTTCTTATTATTAAAATTCCTTATCGATCGGTCAAAAAAGTTACTGTTTGAATGGCACGAACCAAAAAATGTTTATAAATTTTTTTAATCCATTCCTTGTATGATTATGTCTACTTCCCCAGCAGCGGTGTCAATTGGGGGGGGGGCGATTTCTCTCCTCTCTGAGTATACGGAAACAAAAATCAAAATTTGGCTTTTACAAATAAAAACACATTTTAAAAACACCTTTTAACTTACGTGCACCTACTACAGTTTACCGTATCGCCGTTACCCACTAAACCATTAACGTAGTAAAAAACGAATGGGTCCCTACCCATTTGTTTTTCTTTTGTAATGTATGTTTTACCATAAAATTTGTTTTGTTTTTATGTTTATTTGAGTTATTTTGGTTTTTTTCGTTCATATTTTTTTTGAAATTAGGTATGCACTTCCCCCCTCTCAAGAGAAATGTGAAATGACGCCGCTGTTCCTCAGGCCTCATAACTATCATAAAATCATAATAAATCATAACTAACCCCGTTTTGTCATAAAAACATCATAATTTTGAAAACTGTCATAACTTTTTTCTTTAAAGCCTTAAAAAAACAGCCAGGCTTCGCGGCGCCCCTTCTCTACTACTACTACTTCTACTTCTTCTTCTTCTTCTTTTTTATGGATTCGTATCTAAACCTAACCTAATTTCCTCAGATTTCGGTGCACACTGTTCCGTGCAGTGCGGTGATTCGAACTGAATACTGTTTTGAGCGTATACCTATACACCTGTACCCTTTCTCGAACATTCCCTGTTATTCAATTTTCTATCCTCAATCGTCGATCTTTTTAAAAATAAATTAAAACTTCCTTTTTTATTTTTAAATGTAGTAAGTGTGAACTTTTAAATTTATACAAACTAGGTTGAGTTTCATATTTTGCTGTTTGTTATTTAGGAATACAAATAATAATCGAAATCGTATTATCTCATTTTTTTTAAATAACTGTGGGCTGAATCTCATTTTCGATCAATAATAGTATTGTAGAGTAGATCACTGGTACCACTGTAGTACTTACTTGTATTGGATAACTTTGGGGATAACCTGGTGTTATAATTGTGTATGGTATTTTTATGTGTGAAGCGGGAGGGCAAGGGTGGATCCTTCATTTGTTTGGGATCGTAAAGATTCTCTTTGAAATCAAAGAGATATTTGGTTGTTGCAGATCGGAGGGTGAGAGCAACACTTGTACTGTTGGTTAGATACTAGTATTTTTTGTGCTCATTGGTTAGATAAAAAAAATCGTTATCTAATTTGGTTCTTTTATGTATGAAACATACATTAAAAGTAAAATTATTTTTTTTAAGCCTTTTGTGTTTTTTTTTGGATTTGTCATAAAAATGTCATAACTTTTTTTATTAATTAATGCAATTTTTTTTTAACCAATTTTAATTATGAGGCCTGCTTCCCATAGTTTCCCATTTTTGGGATTTTAATAATAAATTGCATAAACTCCCTTCAGCCGTTTTTAAGGTATGCCCGAGGGTACGCAATTGATTGACCCTGGCCACTCCTTTATGCCTTTTCTTAGTGGTTCCTTGGCCCCTAGGTCGTACCAAGGACGTTCTTTGGCCTTTTAAGGAACCAGTCTTGTGTATAAACGTGCAATTTTGGGTTGTATTCTTTTTGCATTTTTGCCCAAAAGGAATTCGAAGTTCAGATAGCGGGCTATTTTTAGAAGGGAATGCGTGGATTTATATTCAAAACAGAGCCAGAATAATGCAAAATGTTATCAAGGTGTTTTGACTGTTGTTTTTTTGTTAAATGTTAGATAAAATCTTGCTCTAAAAAGGGTGCCTTGCATAAAAGAAATGTACAGATGATAATTTTATGTGGAAAACAAAGTCACCAGTATTTTTGGACAACTTTTTATTGCTAAGTGATTTTAATTTTGTGCCGACGTTTCGGTAGCTGGTTTTCTACCTTCTTCAGGACTCAACTAAAAATTAGCAGAGTCATAATCTTACAAACTAGATGCCATCTCGTTCTAAACATAAACATTTAAAACTTCGTAACCGTAATTTAGAAAAACATCACAGGAATTGCATTTGAGAAACACTAATTACGAACATATGGTTAAAAATTTTGGTATAACTTCTCCTTGCTTTGGCAAAATACGCACTCAACCATACGTTCGTAATTTAAGTTTTAATTTGTCTAAATTAGTGTTTGTCAAATGCAATTTCTATGATATTTATGTCCAAATTACGAAAAGTTTTAGCATTTAGTTTGTAAGATTATGACTCTGCTAATTTTTAATTGAGCCCTGAAGAAGGTAGACAACCAGCTACCGAAACGTCGGCAAAAAGTTAAAATCAATTAGCAATAAAAAGTTGTCCAAAAATACTCGTTACTCTGTTTTCCACATAAGTTCCTGGACGTGACTTTCCCAACAAAAATCATTGAATTTTAATGCTGGTAATTAAAAAAAAATATATTTTCTGAAAAAGTGATGCGAAACCTGAAATAGAACATATTTTCGCTAAAAAAACGTTACAATTTTTTTTACATCACTTATAGATTTTATACAAAAATAAGTTGAAGAAAATGAAAAGAAAATTATTGAACATTTTTGCACCAAGATTTTTCTATAAAACTAAACTGTAAAAAAAACAATTATGTGCTAAATAGCTAGTCTTTGCGACTTTTTTAGAATTTACTATTATTATTATTATTATTATATCTTGATAACAAAGTTTCTAAAAAGTAACTAATAGTTAGCATGTACAACCTAATCTAAGAAATCTGTATAGTGGGTACTTTTAATTGTTCAAGTAATCAAATTCAAATTTTGTACACGCCAAGGTCTCAAAACTTGATGGATTTTTAACGTTAATGTTAAATATAAACTGGAACTAACGGAAGTATTTAGTATTAAAAATTAATGAATTTTAGTTGGTTGGGTTTTTTTTTCTTTTGACTGAGGTAGGTTTAGAAAAAAACATTATCGCATTTTTAGTGAATTACTTACCTCCCACTGTAGATATTTTCTGTGAGAGGGGAACTCTCATCGTCAGAGAATTCACTGTAGTTTCCATTGTCATTCGGTCTTGGTAACGTCATTCCTGCAGAAAAAAGAAGAAAACATATAATTTTTCTAAATAAAAAAAAATATTAATTTCATTGTTTTAACGAGATTGGTATTAATATAAGTCAAGTCCTGGGAAAAAATGAGAATTTTCTGTGTTCTCCTTCTGAAAATCTCAGAATTTGTGTAAAAAGATCTGATTTCTTGCTGCGGTACATTGAATATTTTTTAAAAAATTTTGGTGTCGTCTTGTAGACAAACCATATAGATACCAAAATCCAATTTTTAGAATTATTGTCTGTTTGTTCCAGCTTCATGCAAAAACTATTGAACAAATTTTGATGGGATCTCGACTACTGGATTATTTGGACTTCTGGGCTGGCCCCAGGCTTTATTTTATCAAAATCGATTAACGAGAACAAAAGTTATGATCAATTAAAGCAAGAAAAATGGGAAAAACGGGTAAAACCGCAGGCGAAGCTGCGGGGTCCTCAGCTAGTCTATACATATAATAAATTTCTCCTTAGTTTTGGCTTTTAACCAAACGACACAGATACCAAAAGAGGTGGGGGAGGGGGTGGAAGGGGAAGATGTGTGAGATAGAGAAGGAGGAATGAAGCTACAATTTAAAAGACGCGGACAAAGTGTAACAAATTTCATGGGGGCCTTCTGCACCCTATCCTCTGCTCTTGTCTAAGATTTTTAGGCCATGATACCTGTTCACGACCCGGACCTCTTCTGCCGTCATTTTTGCCTTCTGTTACACCACCCTGTCAAAAATACTCGTAAAAAAAAACTAGGGAAAGTTCACGAGTTCTGGTCGGTTATTCATGCGGTTTATGAAACACCACTTTCGGGTGAAATCTCATGAACTTTCAATGTTGGAAAAAGATTCAAAACTCGTCAAACATCATGAGTTCTTCATGAGCACTGTCATCCGTTTTTGAAAAGTTTTTAAAAGAATTTATGATAAGACTTGATAAGATTTCATCAGTATTTTAAAGGCTCTGCTTCCACTGCAGGTTTTGTTAGGTTTTTTTTACAAAAATTTAAATCAAAGTTCATAAGATTTCATAAGGTTTTATGAGAATACACATGTTTTCAGCAGTTTTTAAAAGATCCACCCTCCATCAGATTTCACAAGATTACATGAGCAACTCCACATGTTCTTAGCAGTTTTGAGCAGATTTTAAGAGAAACAAGTTGATAAGGTTTCAATGGTTTTGACAAGTTTACATATTTTCAGCAGTTTTGAGCAGATTTTAACAGAAATATAAAAAAAAGTTAATAAGATTTCCATGTTTTCAGCAGTTTTTAAAAGACCCACCCTCCATCAGATTTCACTAGATTACATGAGAAAATCTACATGTTTTTAGCAGTTTTAAGGAAACAAGTTGATAAGATTTTACTTGTTTTGACAAGTTTTGGTAAAATTGTCTCTTTCTATTCCTTCTTTTATAACTTGTCAAATCTCTTAAAATCCCTTGCTAGTCAAATCTGCTTAAATATATGATATTTTTTGTTTAATTTACTTTTATATAGGTACTCATAAAATCTTTCGTATTCTCATTGAAAAACTTGCTTGTCAAAAAAGTGATTTGCTTGTCTATTTTCTACACTTGACACAACTCTTCACTTAAGTTCTCATGAAATCAAATCTTTAAAAACATCCCTTCATTTGTACTTTTAAAATCTCATCAAAATCTTGCTTGCTGAATCTCATGAAATCTCCTGTGTCTGATATAAACTTACGAAATCTCTTAAAATATATTAATAGTTAAATCTTTTATTTATTTATAGCTACTCATAAAATAATGTCAAATCTGATTGGTGCTTGTCTATTTTCTACAGTTTTATACTTATGTAATCTTGTCAAATCTTCACAACTCTTTACCCTATTTCTCACGAAATCTTGTAAAAGCGTCCCTTCTTTTAGACTTGTTAAACCTCATGAAATCTGTGTCTAATAAAAACTTACGAAATCTCGAAAAATCTTTTGCTATAGTAAAATTTAATTACAAATCCTTATAATATTTATATTCTTTTTAATTTATATTTATCGGTACTCATAAAATCTTTTAAAAATTATCATCTTAATTGCTTGTCAAATCTGGTTGCGCTTGCATGTCTATATTCTACACTTTAATACTTATATAATCTTGTCAAATCTTCACAACCCTTTACCCTATTTCTTTTTGAAATCTTGTAAAATCTCATAAAAATCTTGCTTCCTAAACCTCATGAAATCTCATGTGTCTGGTGTAACATAATGAAATCTTGTAAAACATCTAAACATGAAATTTTATTGTCTTTAGGATCTTTTGAAACCTTGTGAGTTTTCAATAGTCAGAAATTATTTGAAAATGATTCTCATGAAACATCATAAGAATTTCTCTTCAAACCAATAAAATCTCATCAAGACTTGATCAGTTTTTAAAAGTTTTGAAGTGTTTTTTTTTGGCAGGGTAGAGAACAAATTCCAACTCTTTTTTTGTTTCCTGTTAACCTGGGGGGACCATCATAAGGGGCCCCGATATTTTCAATGCTACATTTTGTAGCCTTTTTGTAGGTATTTTGTTAAGGTTAAATTAATTTTGTAGGTGTAGCCGTTTTCGAGAAACCGCGAGCCCTCTAGTTTAACCGTTAAGCTGAGGGGCCACCCCATAACTTCAGTTCTGCAAAAGCTAGAAAGGTCTAAGAAACACCACATTTTGTAGCTCGGCTTGTTCGAGAAAATCACATATTAAAAGTTTTCAAAGCATTCCTAGGTGTTTTTTTTTCTTTAAATATATAGGCCAAATGTATGTACTATTTGATATATAAGGTGGGCCAAAACCGTACATTTTTTTTTCGGCTGTAGTTTTGCTATCGTAAGTTTGATTTTTGTGATTTTAGCTTCTGCATAAAGCTAAAGCTTCAGACTATATGAATCTGTTCTCAAAATTGACATTTCGTTAAAATTTTAGCTTCTGCATAAAGCTAAAGCTTCAGACTATATGAATCTGTTCTCAAAATTGACATTTCGTTAAAATCCGTAATGGCGCATACTTTTGAAACTTAGATATTTTTTACTGCTTCCTGCCAAACTTTTTTGTAAGCCAATGTACCTGATTTCAATTATCCGTAAAGCCACGTCTTTTCACTGTGCAAAAAGTTATCATTCGTAAAAATCGGACAAGAACTATAAAAGCTTTGCTCAAAGAAAGGAGTGCTTTTTTTAAACCTGTGTAAAATAGATAAAATGCAGAAAATTTTTATTTCGTTGATTTTCTAAAATTTATCCGATTTTGTTATTTTATACAGTGTCCAGAAAAGTAAAATCGTAATAAAAAGCAATATAGCTTTTTGAGTTACTTTTTGCTTTATCTATTTTACACAGGTTTAAAAAAGCAATTCTTTTGTTGAGCAAAGCTTTTTTAGTTCTTGTCCCATATTTCTGAATAATACGTGGCTTTCCGGATAATTGATATCAGGTACATTGGCTTACAAAAAAGTTTGGCAGAAAGGAGTTAAAAATATTCGTCAAGTGCCGATTTTCGACCAATCAAAAAAAGTTCCAATCGGACCATCGTCGGCCCTAAAGCAGATAAAGTGGTCGTCGGCATAAAGTCGACTATAGTAAATCGGGCCAGCGTCAGTTTCCGATTCTCGTCGGACTAAACATAGTTCCAATCGGACTGTCGTCGGCCCTAAAGCAGATAAAGTGGGCGTCGGCATAAAGTCGACTACAGTAAATCGGGCCATCGTCAGTTGCCGATTCTCGTCCAATTAAACAAAGTTCCAATCGGACCGTCGTGGGCCCTAAAGCATATAAAGTAGGCGTCGGCATAAAGTTGACTATAGTAAATCGGGCCATCGTCAGTTGTCGATTCTCGACCGATTAAAGAAAGTTCCTATCGGACCATCATCGGTCCTAAAGCAGATAAGGTTTGCGTTGGCATAATGTAGACTATATTAAATCGGGCTATCGTCAGTTGCCGATTCTCGTCCGATTAAACAAAGTTCCAATCGGACCGTCGTCGGCCTTAAAATTTAAGCATAAAGTGGGCGTCGGCATAAATTCGACTATAGTAAGTCGGGCCATCGTCAGTTGCCGATTTTCGACCGATTAAGCAAAGTTCCAATCGGACCATCGTCGGTCCTAAAGAGGTGTCGGCATAAAGTCGACTGTAGTAATGTGGACCTCTGTCAGTTGCCGATTATTGACCGAAAACTGAAAATAGCAATCTGTCCAACATCGGGCCAGCGTGTAGTCGCCGATGTCGACACATTGCCGACGTTGTCGACATTGGCCCAATTCAATAGAATATTATACATTTTATTAATAAAAACGAGTTAAATAGAAATTTGATCTGGTCTCTGTTTATTTGCAGTCGTATAAAAAGTATCGTAAAAAAGTCGTTTGAAAACCTCTTTGCACCCTCCCTCGAGTTGTGGACCTCGCCTTCGGCTCGGTCCACCAAACTGTCTCGATCGTGTACAAAGAGTCGTTTTTAAACCTTGTTGTTTAAATAACTATTAATATGTTATTCCCTCGAACAAGCTGAGCTACAAAATGTGGTGTTTATTTGAACTTTCTGGCTTTAGCAGAACTGAAGTTATGGGGTGGCCCATCAGCTTAACGAAGCTAGGGGGGTCGCGTTTTCTTGAAAACGGCTACAGCTACGAAATTAATTTAACCGTAACAAAATAGCTACAAAAAGGCTACAAAATGTAGCATCGAAAATATTTGGGCCCCTTATGATGGTCCCCTCGGGTTAACCGTCATACTATTTTTTTGGGTTTAACCACAACCAAGTAACGAAAAAATACCAATTAAGGATTTAAGTTGGCTCGAAAAAAAACTATATTATTTGTTGATTTATAGGCATATATATATGCAATGAAAGTACAAAATACATTGTAGATTGCAGGGGAGTCGTTTCGGCTCTTTTAGCCGCACGGCACTGCTTCCTTTGCAGAAATTTTGGGCATGACTCTTCACCTTAGTTCGTGTCCAGGAATTTAAGGCTTCTTCCAAAGGAAGCTATTTTCTTGGGGGATAGTTGACCTAGTTCTTGGGCAGGACCCCTCGAGGTGCTTAAGCCTCTTCCAGAGTTGGTCGGGGCATTCACAAAGAAAGTGTACAAAATACATATAACCATATATTTATATATATAGGGTAGGCCAAAAAAAACGGGACTTTTTTGATTGTCTATTACTACCTGTCCGATTTTAAAAGGTTTGGTCATTTTGAAAAGCCAAAACATCTGAATTTCGGAATATGATGTCAAAATTGACATTTCGTACAAATCCAAGATGGCGGACAATTTTTAAAAAATAGGTATTTTTGACCTCTCCTGCAAATTTTTTGTGTGCACCATTGGTGCAAAAGTAAAAATATACTTCGAGAGCCATGTTCATTCTTAGTTCCCTGATGTAACGCTTGTTAAAATCGGGTAAGAAATAAGAAAGTTATACATTTTTCAAAGAAGTTTGTTTGGTAAGCCTAATTTAGCCAAATAAAAAAAGCATCATTTTTGCTTTTCGATGTATTTGTCCGATATTAATATTGCTGGCCATTTTAAAAAGCCCAGGTTTCAAAATTTATTACTTTTTTTGGCAAAACTAACATTTCGTAAAAATCCTGACACTTTTAAAAAGTTGGTTGTTTTGAACTCTCCTGCAAAATTTTTCTATGCACCACTGGATCAAAAGTTAAATTTACGTCTAGAGCCTCATCATTTCCAGGTAAGAAAGAAAGTAAGAAAGTTACAATTTGTTCAAATGGGTGCTTTTGTTAACTAAATTAATTCTGGCCAAAAATTTGAATTTGATGCGAAACGCACTTAAATAACTTAATGCATATTTTTCTTACTCGATTTTTACAAACAATACATACTGATGAAGCTTTACACGAAAAAACCTACCTTTAAGAAAGTCTCTGCCATCTTGGATTTTTTTGAAATGTTAATTTTGCCAAAAAAAATTTAAAACCTTTATTAACAACGGACAAATACATCGAAAAGCATAGCCAAGCAAAAAGCTTTTTGTATTTGACTGAATTAAGCTTATCAAACACACTTACTTGAGAAATTTATAACTTTTTCATTTCTTACCCGAGTGTAACAAGCGATACATTAGTAAACTAGGAAAAAACATGACTTTTGAAATATATTTTTACTTTTGCACCAGTGGCGCACACAAAAAATTTGCAGGGGGGGTCAAAAATACCTATTTTTATTTTAAATAGCATACTTTTATAATTGCATTTTGCGTTTCTTAGCATGCCTTTTGAAATTAGCTGCTGCCGGCCGCCGTAGCGCAGTGGACAGCGTATCTGCCTGCCTGCCGCACGGAAGGTCCCGGATTCGAATCCCGGCTAGGTGTATGGATATTTTGTATCTTTGCAAAAACACTTCGCTAATACTGGGCATTGATCCTGTGATAGATGGAAAGTCCCAGTCGTCTAACATTTCACAGGATACCTTGTTTCCATGTTTAAAATATCTTTCTGGAACCTCTCACCGTGCTCTTCACTTACAGCACCACAATTTTCCGCGAAGTAATCCAGATGAGAATCCAAGATCTTTATAGTTTTCTGCTCTAGTGTTTCCCAAAAAAATTGTTGCAACTATTTTAAATGCATTTCAAGCGTCTTTTTGCTTGCCTTGAAGTATGGAATCGAATTGCGCATCTCCGAAAAGTTTCCTAATCAGGGGATTCACTGATCTAGGGAACTTTTCTTTTAAATCACTAAAAGCATGGCCTTCTTTGTCCATGGCTTTCACAAAATTTTTCATAATTCTTAATTTTATATGAAGGGGCGGTAGTAAAATCTTTTCTGGGGGAACTAATGGCGCGCTAGTTACATTGTTTTTCCCCTGGCTCAAAACACTCTTGGTGGCCAAATTTTCTTTTTATAGTAATCCGATTGCACTCGATCGTCCCATTCCCAGTATTATTATCAATTTTAAGATTTTAATTTGTCATTTTCCAAAATATGGCCAAAATATTCAAATTTTCGTTTTTTGATGGTGATGGTCAAGATATTTATTTTTTCTGAGCAGAACATTTACATTACCCACATAACAAGTAAACATGCCGGCAATAAGTTACGTTCTAACTCACACAGGTGATATAAATGTCATAGAAACGTGACGTGAAACATTACCATAATACGACCAGAACGGTTTTTAAAAGGAATTATAGCAAATATTTATCCCTATTGCGATTCAAAACAACCACGAAATGGATATCCTAAGATATGCAGTAGATATATATCCACATGAATATCCACCAAATATGCATTAGTCTTCCACTAAAGTACAATTACAAATTAGCTATACAGGGTTCCTAAGATTTTCCTTAGCGATAGGATTTCAATAAATCAAACAGAAATGGCATTGAAAGTTCTGCGCGCACAAAAGAAACAGGTATATTGAGCAATGGTGACAGTTTGTTATTATCTCCGGACTGCTTTCATGAGAAAAAATTGTCGCCACTCTTTCATTGTGAGCATAAATCATAGTTGCAATAATAACCGTTGACAAGATGTCTGCAAATTCCGCTAGATGGCGGCCACACCATGAGATGATCTAATTAAAAATTAGATATTTTCAGGTCCCAACCACAGCTTTTTCTTGCTTAAAGGAGGCGGCAGGGTCTATTATTTACGATACTGAGCGATAAACTTGTGAGGTTGTTAACATTAGAAAGAAATATCTTCGCTTTTAATTAAATTTCTTTCCATTCTGTTCTACAAGTGACATCTATCCGGAAACGGCCAAATCATGCAGCTAGCACTAGCAGCCAAAGAAATCAATAAGGGGCTCCCAATATTTGTAACACCCAAAAAGGGGTGAAAAGATTTATTTTGCTCTGTTTCTTTACAAAAAACGTTTTTTTTACGAAAAACTTGAGCTCTGCCACTTTTTTTATTTTTTTCTTCAACTTTCTCGAAATTTTCGTCATACTACTTTTATTCGCAAAGAAATAGGTCTAAAGAGTATAATTTTTAAGAAAAAAATATCAATTTTCTCGCCTTCTTCCACTGGGACTACAGGGGCCGTGCACAAATTACGTAATGGTCATAGGGGGGAGGGGGGTTACAAAACGTTACGTAGGGGGCAGGGGGGTTTGGGCCAGCGTTTGCATTTGTGTGAAATTAAGAAAATTTGGAATGAAAATAAGTGAATTTTTTTTTGGGGGGGGGGTAGTGGTCTTGAAATCATTACGTAATATTAGGGCAGTGGCGTGCCAAACCGTTACAAAACATTACATAGAGAGGGGGTCAAAAATTGGTAAAATAACCGTTACGTAATTTGTGCACGGCCCCACATCTGACTGTTCCTCCTTTTTGATTTCGAATCAAAGTGCAAAACCCGGGTTGGACGTTCGAAGGCGTCAACCCGTCCTATTTGCTTGATAAAGTTTCTACGGAAATATCTCAGTCGATTTCTCCGGCCGTGTATGAACGCTTTAGGTTAGGCATTTGCATGTATCTCAGTCCCCAGCCTGTAAACAGTGCGTAAGGACAATGGTTACAAAATGAAAAGCCGAAAAAGATTTTTTTTTACGATATCTTTCATCAGTTTGGTATTAAAGTCGAGCAAAAACAATTTTTATTCCAGTCCTAAAGCTATGAAAATGGAAAACATTAGAAAACAACAACCTGGAATGGATTTACTACGTGTAAGATGTAGTGACAACATCGCCCCATGCCCATCCTTTTCTGCCTAATGTGCTTTTCCGTTTGTCTGCGTCTTATACACGGCTGCTTGGCCCCCTAAGGATTTGCTTAGGAACCCTGTATAAATGTATCACCATTGCATTATGTTGATGTACTACTTGATATTTGTTATCAAAATACCTAAATAACTTTGTGCTGCCTTATATGTATAATAATATTACCTGCTACATAGAGAACATATTGATTCCAGTGCCATCTCCCTACAATAGATGGCATTAAACTAAATTATAATTATAAATCATGTTAATCGCGCTCTTTTCACAAGATGGTAATATTTTCAGCAAACATGTCAAAATCCTGACAGAAATGTTCTTTCTGGAAATACTCATAAAAAGAACTTTATTATCACGTTATCATGGGAATATTATTATCTTATTACCAAAGAAATATAACTATCACAAATTATTAAAGAATATTCAGAAAAAAAATAGGTCTGGAATATTCCTGTCATATTCGCAATAGAATATTCCAAAAATTACTTTGAGGGAATATTCCCACAACATGAATATTCCTCCAATGTTATGTGAGTAGTTACTCTGTCCATCCAAGATATGCTGATCATTCTACGATAACACCACATCTCGAATGCCTCCAACTTTTTGCATATGGCCTCAGTCAGTGTTCATGGCTTCATGCTGTAATATGATACTAAGAACAGAACAACAAAACAACTCGGAGAGTGGTATTCAGATTCAGTGAAGTCTGCATTAGGTTTTCCATTTACATACGTAAATAATCCCACTAATTAAATGAATCATCTGATAGCAAAACGTTTTCAAACCGAATTAATTTCACTCATTAAAAATTTAAAAGTGGGTTGTTTTGAATCAAAACACATTCATTCGCCCATGAAAACGCGGAAATTTTAAATTCTTCAACTGTATCCAGATATTACAGAGATATTGATCATTTTAATTTGTTGCAAAAGAATTCATATCGCGGTATTTTCATGATTATAAGATCTACGATAAATATAAAGAGACTAAAGAGTATCCCATTGCAAAATTTCCCGTATTTTGTTTTGTTCAAATTGTTTTGTACTTACAGATGTATCGGATAATAAAAGGTTTGTATGATGTTCTTACAATTTTGTATACTTCTTTTGAGTATATATACTGTTGAAGGTCAGTGGGAAGTCAGGGTTTTGTGCTTACAGACACTGTACTGTCACCACAACGAAATTAGGGATATTTTGGAATGCTTATTTGAAAATTCGTAGTGGTTGTGGTAATTACTGCGTCTGCGCAATAGCTAAACGTCATTCCGTAGTGGTAATTAACCACTACACCACTGTCGTAAGCTACGAATCCATTTCGTTGTGGGTGTGGTTATCACTTATTTTGTAAAATTAAGCCAAATTTTTTATTTTTTCTCATCTCTTTTACAAGTGACATTTTTTAATGTGTTTCAAAAACTCTAGTAAAATCGATGAGTGGTAGTGGTTGCTAATCACTACCACAGCGGCTGTCAAAGTTGTCAACATTTTAAGCGTTCCAAAATATCTTTATTATATACAAAACAGTTTATAATTCAATGCTTTTCATGTAGGAGGAGTTATTTAACAGTGATCTGTATCTATTAGTGGAAAAAGACTCAAAATGGCATAAGGACTAGTGTGGGAGTAAAGCGAAAAATATAATAAGGAAGCGGTTTCAGTTTCTCACCAGATTTAAAAATTGTAAAAATGGCATTTTTAGTATAATTTTCTCAACATTTTCGCTTCGGTCCTAGGTAAACAAATAACCTAAAATCTGATTACCCGACCCTTCCTAGAAAAAACCGCCCGGGGAGGGAAAATTCTTATTTTAATTGTTTCATCTCAAAATAATGGTAGGAAAAATGATGTATTGAGGTCTTTTTTGATCCAAATATCTTTTATTTTTAGTGGAAATTAAAAAACTGTTTTTGACGGTCCCAATAGTATGGATGGCTAAATATATAGTTTGGAAATTCGTATGGGAAGGAGAGGTATCCCCTACGCTGGCCGTAGGGTTAATATACAATTAAAAACAATAATGTCCATGCCATATGTCGCAAACTTTCTGCAACACACGTTGTTTATTACAAATAAACAATACCACAAGACAAAAAAATTAATAACATAAATTATAATCGTAAGAAACAAAGCTTGCATAGCTTTTGTAAAGTCAGTCAACGTGACCGTGGTTTGTATACAGGGTATTTTAAAATTAATTAATTGGTTGGCCAAACCTCATTTCTCAATTTTCTGTCGTTTGCAGCTTATACTTTTTGAAGAAATTGAAAAGTAATTTCTTATTTTTTATCTGTAGTGGCGTACGGAATTTTTTCTTCTGAGGGGGGGGGGGGTAAAACTCCAATCCTAAGGAGTCAATATTTGATGGCTTGAGCATTCGACCCTCCCCCCCGCCGCCTACGAACGTAACTTCAGTTTTGAATACAACGTGTATTAGAAACAAAAAGTAATAATTTTCCACAGTTATTGTACACACTGCTGGATTCTTACGTTTTAAATAACTCTGTATAAATATTTTTTGTTTTACCGTTCAAGGAAACGTCTACCTTATCCCAGGGCCCCGCCTTTAAGAATTAAGTATATTATAAAACGAATTATATACGTGGGTATGCGTAACGAGCGCTATTTTTTAATCAGTAAATGTAATCTTTTTGACATTTTCTGGACATTACATTAAAGCAAAATACCAATCAACAAAGTTAAGGTCAAATATGTACTTGTAAGTAAATTTTTCATCCGAATTCACTTAAAAATAATTTTTTTATACCTTCATCAAAAAAATGATTTTAGTAACTGTCTGCAGATAACTAAAGCATGGCTTTTTTTTATCAAGGTTGCAAAAAAAGATTTCAGTCCGTTTTTTACCCAAAATTAAAGAGAAATAGCGGAAAATAGTAATATTAAAAAAATCTATTGCATAAGTATTAAGCCATTTCCGCCAGTTTTCACCAAGTATTTACGAAAAAATCATTCATCATGTTGCGAGAAGTGCTCTACGTTCGAGATTTTTCATAGTAATTTACGTTACGAGGCCGGGAAATGCTCTATTAAAGTACAAGTCTAGATGTTTACTGACAAGGCGATGAAGGAGCCGAGTACGGACAATTCACGGCCGTGTATCGCCCAACGTTTTATTTCATACTGTAAGTGGGATATCCGTTATTTTATTCTTATTTTTTTTTAGTTACTTTACCCGGACTAGTGATGTAATGTATAATTTCCCGGACTGAAACCGATAACGTAATATGTAGTATATTACAATACAGTATGAAATAATAGTTATTTACATACGAAGGGAGAAAAATGCACGCTACGCGTCGGGCATTAAAATCCAAGGGAGGGAATGCATTTTACTCTAGAGGCATGTATTTAATTTTTTCTACTACCTTTTGTAATAATTTAAAAAATTAGAGCAATATTTTTTATTCTGTTGAGAAATATTCATTTGTCGAACTGTCGAAACAACCCCCGTATTTGATAACAATCCACTGACACCTGCCAAAATGGTTATCCAAAGCTGTCTGAATCAAATGTTATTTAAAAGTAATCTACCACCTGAATTTGAATTTATCCAAAGAAACTCAGCTGCGGTAGAGGGAGGAAAAAAAAGAAATGAAAAATATATATCATTTATTTTAATATATCCAGATGCGGTACGGGGAGGAAAACTTTTCCTCCTTGCTAGCCGGGAGGAATTTTTTTTCCTCCCTGTCTCCGGCAAAGCGCCATTTTCTTCCATATTTTTCGGGTCGAAAATGCTATTTTCGAAGGAGGTAGTACAAAAAAGTATTTTTCTGTTTTTCTTGTATTTTTTGATAAAGGTATTAAAACAAATAATGTTAACAACTCGCGGTTGAACTTTATTTTTTTTTACGCGCGTTTTTTATACCTCGCTGTGCTCGTTATTTAAACCAACAATAGGCGCGTTTCTGCGAGCTTAACATAGTTACTATCATTTTCTCTTTCTAAATGCATTCGTCTAAGAGAGATCCAGCATACTACACCACCACAAAAAATACCCGCCTTTACACCCTTCGACCCCGCATATCTGTCAGGAGATAACTATCTCAAAAAGGTAGTTAGAAAGCGGGGTCGAAGGGTGTACAGGCGGTATGTTCCTGGTATGCTGGGTCTCTCTCAGACGAATGCATTTAGAAAAAGAGAATATTAGTAACTATGTTAGCGCAGAAACGCGCCTAATAAAAAATAAAGCCTATCTTCTAGATTTCAACTTGAATCGAGCAAATGACCCGCCCCTCCTAAAGATAACCGTAAAGGGAATGATGTTTGGATTTTTTTAAATGCAAATTTTATTATGGGAATATAAATAAAATAAAATAATATATTTATTTTTTTTTGTTTTCCTCCCAAATTTCTGCTTAAAAAAGGGCTACGGTGTACAAGATGTTAATTTTTATATTAACGTCGAAGTATCATATTTATCTCAAAAATATATATCTTTTAAGGTGTCTATATTTTTTTTTCAATATGCAGTTTTTGCCAACTGTAGATGAGTTAGCATGGGTCCAATTTTTCTATTAGGTAATATATGAAAGATTCAATCAAAAAATTGCAACATACCTCCTAGAGGCGATACTATCTAAAAAGATGGATGGCATACCTAGTGTGTTTATTTAACCTTTACTAATTAGCAGATTTTGTAACGCTTTTAACGAGGATTTAAATGATTTTAGATATTCAAGCTGAATGGTATAGTACAGTAGGTAACGCATTATACAGGTGGGCACTTCAAAAGTAACAACTTAGCTAACGGATTGAAAATTAAGTTTTTCAAAACGGGTGGGGTTCCATTTTAAAAATTCGATTTAAAAAATGACAGACACAAAAAGTTTAAATGTGACTTGATTTGAGAACGATTTTATGTCCATGTAAACGCAGAAATTTTAAGAAGAACGTTTGTTTTTGGTAATGATGTCTGAATGAATGAACTTAAAAAAAATAAACGAAAGTAGCAAATAGCAGTAATTTAAATACAGAAACGAAATAAAACTGTCAACGTAATTATCACAAAGGCCTATTTGATTGTATTGGGAAACAACTATAATAAGAGCAGTTTTGTACTTAAAAAAGACACATTGTTTAGTATAATTAAATTTGTTTTTTTTCCATAAATTTTTACGTTTTTTGAAATGTTATACCTATAATTTTTTGATATAATAGGTCATAGTGTATATAAATAATAATTACTAATTTAATAGCTTAATAAAACGTCTAAATTTTGGAATTAACATAATTTGTGACGTTTTTAATTTATAAAGTAGTTAGGTATTTGGCAAATTCTACAAGAACATTGTAAAAAGCTGCTGAAACCATTAGATATGAATACTTAATAATTTCATTATTTTTTTCTATAATTCTCTCTCCTTGACTTTTAAATTCCTCACATAATTAAACACTGCAAGATTTTCTGTTAAAATATGCTTTTTTCTGCTTTTTATGTTCGAGTTTTTTTTACGTTTTACTGATATTGTATAACGAACGACATAGATTTGTGTCGAATGATACCACGTCGAACGTATTTCGTATTCTTGAGCGGTGATCGCTCATTACATTCTATAAAAAATTGGGTGTTCGCGCTCCCTGACTCCAAAGCCAGGGATCGGTCCCATTTGTCAAGCAACCATGCGCGTAAAATGTATATATTTTAATCTAAAATTTCGAAGAGGTTTCAAGGAAAAGCATCTTTTTTTCGAGGGATGGGCTCATTCCCCGAGACTGATTCCTCCTCTTGAGGGATCGTTCCTTCTCACGAGATTCAAGAATTAGGCCCCAGAAGGGTTTTTGACTTTGCATTTGATCCAGGCTAACTTGATTAGAAGAGTTATCGCTACGGCGTTTTTTGGAAAATGCAAGGGCAGGGCCGTTATGGTATCTTATAGTTATAAAAATATAAAAATACAAAGAGACCCAGAGAGTAGTCTGCCAGATTGGTAGTGCAGTGTGTAGATGGAGGATTAGGGGCCGGCTTGGGGCAAGGTAGTAAGGGCTCAGGGAGGCCTACTTGCCATGGTGCATACCGCCTCTTATCTACTGTTCATTACAAATTTTCCGAACCAATTTTAATATGGCGTCTGACGTTTAAACAAAGGAACTAAACGGAACTGTCATTGTCAGTGTGAAAAGATTGGTCTGATTCAATTTAGAACTGGAAAACTGGGCGCACTATGAAACGCATATTTTATATTTAAGAGAGTATTTTAAACTGTAACTTTTTTAGGTTTTATTATTTTTAAATGGGGTTTTTGGTACCGTACAGCTGATATTTTTTTTCTAAAAAAAGGTTAAAACCAAAGTTTGCCATTTTGTATTTTATTCGGTATAGAAGGTGTGACAAAAAGTACTGTTTTTTTTTTGTCAAAGTTTAAAGTTAACGAAATTTAAAAAAAATGGGAAAAATTTAAAATTGTCAAATTGGTTTATCAAATCTTTCTTAACAAAATTAATTCTCAGATTTTTTATTTTCTTTTGTTTTGGAGATATGATTTTTTTTCAAAATTCATGCGTATTTTACATTCTTTTGCCTCGTGAATTTGACGGATTTCGCAAATAATTTTAAATATGCATTTTCGCAATCTCTCGTAGGCCTATTAAAAATAAAACGTACCCAAAGTTACTGTGAAAATTAATCTTGATTACCAGTGGCGTCCATTGTAACAGATGTTTACAAAAAATATTTTATATGTTTCACATTAATTTTCTCGCTATTCACTAAAAAAAAAAGATATTTTTTTTTCAGTTATTAGTAACTAGTGACCATTTTTATAAAAGCGGTTTTTTATTATATGTTAACCAGGGGCGGAGCTATATTTTTTTTCAGAATAGACTTTTATTGATATAAAATGTTTACATAAATTAGAGAAAGCAGGTTCAGCTTTATATTTTTTTAAATTATTATGTAAAATTTTTTATAACATGCACATCAGGGGCGTGCATAATTCTTTATTTTAAAAACTTTTTATTTAAAAATATTATGTTAGTTCTGTGTGATCATAAAGTGAATTAGGGAAGCCAATCAAATTTTGGTATCATTCGAAAGGTCCAATTTTGCACAATTTTGCACACCTATTTTGAAATTTTGCACACCCCATGCGAATCCGCAATAGGGTTCTCGAGTAACCAGGCTGGCCTCCCCATTTTTTAAGAGGTGTACAAAATTAGACCTTTCGAATGAAACCAAAATTTTCAAAAAATATCATCGAGGGGGGGAGCAGCCTCGCTACTAGAGAACCCTTTTGTCGCTTCCCATGGGGTGTGCAAAATTGGACATTTCGAATGATACCAAAATTTCCAAAAAATATCTGGGGGGCCAGCCTCGTTACTCGAGAACCCTATTGGGGGTTCCCATGGGGTGTGCAAAATTTCACAATGCGTGTGCAAAATTAGACCTTTCGAATGGTACCAAAATTTTCAAAAATATCATCTGGGGGGGGGGGCGCAGCCTCTTTACTCATAAACCCTATTGCGGGTTCCCGTATAGGGTGTGGAAAATTTCAAAATAGGTGTGCAAAATTGGACCTTTCGTATGATACTAAAATTTTCAAAAAATATCTGGGGGGCCAGCCTTACTCGAGAACCCTATTGCGGGTTCCCATGGGGTGTGCAAAATTTCAAAATAGGTGTGCAAAATTGTGCAAAACTGGACCTTTCGAATGATACCAAAGTTTTGAAAAAACCTTATATTTTATGATTGGTTTTCACTAATTCACTTTAGGACCACACAGAACTTACATAATATTTTTAAATAAAAATTTTTTAAAATTAAATTATTTACATATTAATTTCAAAAAATAGAAGCTGAACCTGCTTTCTCTATTTTATGTAACCATTTTTTATCAATAAAAGTGTATTCTGAAAAAAAATCGCCCCTAGTTAACATTTAAAAAAAAAATAAAAAACCGCTTTGGTAACAATGGTCACTAGTTACTAATAACTGAAAAAGTATAAAGTATTTTTTGTAAACATCTGATACAATTCACAACTTGGACGCCACTGGTAATCAAGATTAATTTTCAAAATAACTTTGGGTATGTTTTATTTTTAATAGGCCTTCCAGAGATTACGAAAATGCATATTTAAAATTATTTTCGAAATCCGGTCAAATCCACGAGGCAAAAGAATGTAAAATAAGCATAAATTTTGGAAAAAAATCATATCTCCAAAACAAAAGAAAAATAAAAAATCTGAGAATTAATTTTGTTAAGAAAGATTTAATAACCAATTTAATAAATTTAAATTGTTCCCATTTTTTTTTGAATTTTCGATAACTTTAAACTTTGACAAAAAAAAGTACTTTTTGTCACACCTTGTATTCTCCTAAATATAAAATATGCGTTTCATAGTGCGCCCAGTTTAGTTATAAAAATATAAAAATACAAAGAGACCCGGAGAGCAGACTGCCAGATTGGCAGTGTGCACGCGGAGGATTAGGGGCCGGCTTGGGGTAGGGTAGAAAGGGCTTCGGGAGGCTTACTTGCCAGGATGCATACCGCTTGTTCTCTACTGTTCATTCCAAATCCTCCCAACCAATTTTTATATGGCGTCGGACGTTTAAACACAGGGGTGCATTCACATTGAAGAGTCGGGGTGAAGTCCGGCGCAGAGCGTTACCCGATAGAGAGTGCACTCCGAGTGTGCCCGACGATTCGTCCAATATGAACGAACAAGACGCATTAACATAACCTCACGCTTAAGATTTTAATTTTTTTTTGTAATTATAGAAGAAGTAATAGTAAATGCGTTTAGAAATGAAGAACTACTCGTTGAGGGTGATTCACCTTCACCACTTTTTCACTCACTTCACCACTCTTGATTGTTCCATCTAGAAAAAAATTGCCTTCCTCATCCAAAACCAAATTATGGAAATGTGTACTGATTCTTTTCATTGCCAAACACTAGACTTCAAATTTAAAAAACACAAATACAAAAAATATTGTCTCTGAAATAAGGTTGGAAATGGTTGTGCATTTGATCTGCGCATGCGGGATAAATTTTATCAACCTATTTCGGAGGGTGCGAAAGTGCGCATTTGGGTAGCGTTCGGTAAAAATCTACCGACAATCTGAACAGCCAGGTAAATTTTAACCAGAGCAATCTGAACGGCCAGGGCGCGCCCGGGCGTCACCCTACGTTCAATATGAACGCACCCCAGGAACTAAACGGACCTGTCATTGTCAGTGTCAAAAAATTGGTCCGATTGAATTTAGAATGGACTCTAATACCCAAAGTGACGACTTTTTTTAGTTTTTTTCTCTAATTTTTAATAGAATATGCTTTATTTAGACAATATTATTCAATGAAATATACAAGAAATATAGGTATAGATATAAGCAGCAAACCAGCTGGTAGAGCAGACATTAATTTGACCCACTTTCACTTGCATTTTATTCTTTATTTTGGGCATTTGGTAACCTAAGAGTTTGATTTTGTAGCGCAGAGATAAATTAAAGTTAATTTTATCTGTGGTTCATATCAAAAGGATACCAAAATTGGGTTAGATTTATATTTACACATAATAATACTGCTTTCAAAATTAAGTTATTTTAAAAAAGTGAGGGAAAATTTAGCGCCCTAATAAATTTACAGAAAGGATTTGTTGCGTAGAGGGCAAAGGGTAAGGGAATAAATCAGAAAAAAGTTTTTCCTCGACCAGGATTTGAATCCGGGACCTATAGAATACCAGTCTAATGCTCTACCAACTGATCTACCGAACTGGGGTTTTGATTGGCTGGCCCCTAATATTGATTGGCTGGCTCCGAATAGCCAGTCAAAACCTCAGTTCCTCGGTAGCTCAGTTAGTAGAGCATTAGACTGGTATTCTATAGATCCCGGGTTCAAATCCTGGTCGAGGAAAAACTTTTTTCTGATTTATTCCCTTACCCTTTGCCCTCTACGCCACAAATCCTTTCTCTAAGTTATTTTACTGATTATTATCCTCTTCTGTCAATTTTGAACCAATTGCGTGTGGCCATTGATGTAAAAACATTGTTTGATAGCAGACAGCAGCTGAAACATTTATAACAGCTGCGAAAACAAATAATACGCTAATAAGGCTAAACAGTTGGGTGAAATAAAAAGTGGCATGCGCGTGCTCTCAGTATCTCCCAAACTAAAAAAGATCTTAACAAAAATATTGTTTGGGAAAGTTTTGTCAGAAATTTGTTGTTTTATGAATATTTTGCAACTAAAAGAACCATCCTAAGTAAAACAATGGTAAAACTTAAAGGCGTGCAAGTAAATTTACAGATATGTTTTTAAATATAAATAAAATTATAAACCTAAAATTTTCGTAAAGATAAAGAAAATCCGTGGGTTAATCTTTAATAAGAAAAAAATCTAAAAAATATGACATATTAAAAAGTTTCATTGAATAATTATTTTCTCCCTGATTTCAAGAATACTTACTGAGGAATGTATCTTATTTTATCTACTATCTACATATATTGTAGTACCGATTTAGTTTGCAGCAAGGGAGGTAAAGTAACGAATTCTCCCTGAGGGAGGTAAAATATGTAAAACTCCCTAGGGAGGCAAAGTGACATTTTCGCCCCTCATATGCAGGTCAAAAATGTAATTTTCTGATAAGGTAGTAATAAAATTACTAAAAAAATTAAGATAAACAACTCAAGACTACTGTTTGCTACTGTTTTTGATTATTTTATTTCAAAATAAATCGGAATATCTTGTGTAACGACTACTACATAGACATGTTCAAATGTATATTATTCAAAAATCGTCATAACGAATAATTTTTGAAAGTAAAGAAAACATGACATGTCACTTAACCCTCATGTCTTTAAAACCCTGAGAATCTAATTTGTAAGTTTTTTGTTACAACATCAATTATGCTACCTATTACTCATTACTTTGTCATTACTGGAACGATTTTTGAACCCTTTCACTATGCAATTTGTAATATGTAATATGGTAAAATCACAGTTTAAGCTTCGATTATATAATCGCTAAAGATATTTTTCGCTAAAAGTCAAGCACAGCTCTTTTTCGCTAAGGGTTTACAAAGTTTGACTGGGGGTTTGCTGAGGTTCAGTCGGGTTAAATTTTATTGAGTTGGGTTGGGTTGAATTGAAAAGAAGATCGTTAAAAAATCCTACGGCCAAAAACCCTACTTGTTTTTTCTATTGTTAAATGACGATTCTTGAAGATGAAATTATTTTATATACACTGTTCCTTTTATGATGTTTGGTGATTTTAAATTCGTTTTTCTTGCGGGTGTCCTAAGAAGATACTTAAATGCACAAGAGCGGACGGGTACCAGCAGTAGGGTGTTTTTGTCTTATCAATCTCTCGTCAGGCCAACGCGACGTCAATGTTATAAAAGGAGAGAGTGATTAATAATATTAAAGAGTAAAACAAATCTAATTATATTTTAATTTGAGTTTTTCTAATGTCTCTTGGGTTACATGCATGAATACATTTGATCATTATTAACTTTTAATCACACTTTTTATAACAGTTAACTGTTTGTATGTTAATATTCAGTAGAAAGTGAATTGATTTATAATGACAACAATATTAACAATTGAAATAAAAATAAAGTAATGTATCTTTACGTTATTTTACATTTTCTTTGTTATTAATGAATTTTTTCCTTAAATTTTTTGTTAAAAGATGAATTTTCTCTCAGTTTGGTGTCAATATGGCCGCGATAGGAGGCCAAAGTACGATATACTCAACGGAATCATGAAAAAAACAATCGAATGTGTCGATTCATACAAAAGCTCAATGAGCAATCAAACAACAAACAAGAATCGAGGTGACCAGAGAACAACCTAAGAACACTGTGATAATTGAAAACCCGTTGAAAGCTCTACAAGAATTTTGGAAGCGAAACGGATAGATGGTTATAAGAAAACATTAGAGGCGTGAAGTAAATAGCTAACAAGTCGAACGATAGAGTCTACAATAAATTAATGTGTTTGGTGTGATGCCTTAAATTTTAAAAATTTTGCTTGCGGTGCTATAACATCATTAATTGTCCTAAGGAATTTTTATCACCAGCATTCAAAACGTGTAATAAATGTCATTCTTAGTCTAAATTTTCCTAAAATTTTCATCTGGGGCGCATTTATGATTTAGCACCAAATCTATATATACCACCGCAACCCACACCTCTTCTGGCATCTAACCCAATCTACTTTTTCAAAAACATTTTACGAAAAAAAAGAGATCAAAAGTTTTGAAGAATTTTTTTTTTGCGGCGCTATACCAGTATAAAATATTGTTACAATTTTGCTTAATTTTAAGCAATTTTTTTGTCAACAACATTTGGAACGCGTAAAAAATAGCATTTTATTGTAATTTTTTCAAAATTTTTTAAAATTTTTTTAAATTTGCAGAAAACTGCAAATGAGACTAGATGAGTCTTGCTTTTAAAAATGAGTATTTTTGTTTTGTATATAATTACTTAACACCTATTAAACTGCCTCTCTCCCCTCCCTTCAGTTCAAGAGCGCAAGCAATAGGTATTTACCTAATTTTTAAAAATTTGCCATATGTAGGTAGTTAGGTTTTATTAAATTATGAAACCCCCCCCAGACTCCATTTCTGGCTACGCCACTGGGTATCGATATACCTAACGCGTTCAAAATAAAAGCCAAAAGATACCACATTTTTCACTTGTTTAGGGCATATTTCGAACGAAGCCTGCTTTTATGTTGAATGCGATGGGAAAACAGCTGACTCCACTCGTTGCGTAAGGAGGGATATAGTAAGCTTTCTACGTACCGTTACGGACCTACCAACGTACGCAATATGCTGTAAAGAAGTGAGAAATGTAGCGTCTTTTGGCTTTGTTTTGAACGCGTTAGGTATAGCAATACCGATGCGTTGAAATAGTGTCTAATATTAGGCAATTTAAGTTTGTCATGACACGTACGAGGTGTCTTGCGGTAGACGTGAAATTTGCCGGTTCGGATGTTTCTGTCTTTTACTTTTGATTCCATATATTTATATCTTGCTCTATTTGTTTCGGTCGTTCGTATTACCAATCTATATTGATTTTTTGACTTTCTTCTTGACTTTTTTCCATTTTTCTGCGTTAGCAACATAGAGCAGACGTCATAGTACGTAAGCTTGCGTCTTGTCTAAAGACGTGACCTTAATGAAAAAGCTCAACGCTAGACGGCAGAGATTGGATTCTGATATCTGTGTTCGAGCGGAAGTCTTTGTTTTTTTACAGACAAAAGGAGGACAAACTATGGTGCTATATTCAACGTTTACGCGTACGTCCGACGACCAACTTACACTGTCTATTACTCGCTATCAAAAAACGTAAACTTTACAAACAAAATATAAACTTAACTTCTGATGTGAACATGGAAAAAATATTACACTAAATATAAGTATAAATTTATTCTTTGAAAAATATGCTCTCATCAATATTGTTGGGAATTTGGAACCTTTGGTTGCACTAAAACAAAGCTATGATTGTTTTCCACAAACCAAAACTACACTTTTTTGCACTCGACGCGCGTTTCGCTAACAACGTTAGCATCATCAGACGATTGTGCGCGTCGAGTGCAAAAAAGTGTAGTTTTGGTTTGTGGAAAACAATCATAGCTTTGTCTCATCAATATTAATTCTATAAGTTTATTTAATGAAATAACTAAACTATCTTTTTAGGTAAGCAGCAGGCTATCTTTTAATTTATTCTCTCCTTCCACGTAATAAGATATTGGTTATGTTTAAATTAATAACAAAACAAGAGCGTATTTATTTAACCAGAGATATAATGAAATTCAATCCACATAAGGAATCGCATGGAAACGTAAAACAAATCAGGAATCCTACTTATGATTTTTTAAAAAGATTTTTGTTAAAAATTTAAGTCCTGGTATTTTATTCCCTTTATATTTTATTTCTGCTGTTATTTGATTGTGCCAATATTGTAACCGGGCCTCTCGGGGGGGGGGGGGGGTTAACCCTAAAACCTCCCCTCTCGGTTCGCCACTGCGCAATGAATTAAAATGGTTGCAACAATTTTTTTGGGGAACACTAGAGCAGAAAACTTTAAAGTGCTGGTTGCCCAACTTCTTTGGTGTTACCAAAACCAAGGATGTTACATGTCTTTAAAAATTCATTTCTTGGAATCTCATCTGGATTACTTCTTAGAAAACTGTGGTGCTGTAGGTGACGAGCACAGTGAGAGGTTCCATTAAGTTATTTTAAACACGGAAAGAAGGTATCAGACTCAGAGAGGCTACTTTCAAAACGTAGGCTAAGAAGCGTAAAATTAGTGTCTAAACTCTGAATTCAATAATAAAAGTGGGCTATTTAATTGCTTTTGTTAAATTAAAAATATGTGGTTATATGTATTTCGTATATTCATTTTATGCCTACAAATTTTGTAACAAATAATATAGTTTTTTTTGCGAGCTGTAATTGGTATATTTTCGTTACTTGGGTTTATTTAAACCCAAAAGAATTGTGTGCAGAAAAACAAAAAAAAGTAGGAATCTGTTCCCTATTGCTATCAATAATGTACCTAATGTCGATCTCGGATGAGCTTGCGACTATCGAAGCCCGGATCCAATATATTGACCCTACTCCGAAATCACTCATAGGCATAACAATTGGAAATAGGTACAAGGTGAGTGCAATAAATGAACGAACAATGTACTCAAATAGTGCTGGACGCAACAGTTATGGTGTAAGTAGACAGTTCAAACTTTACGTGGCAGAACTCGCAGACATTGCAGGACTGCTGACTGATGAGCGTAATAAGCGCTTGCTTCAGAGTAGCGGAGGATCCCGTGGGAAATCATCGCAGCAGCTGATTGGGGCGCGTGATTTATATATAACAACGTTTGTAACAAAGTTGAAGTACATCTGACTTGAAGGTTAGTGGCCCGGGTACGATTTCTGGTTACAGATTTATGGTTATTTGTGAGGGTCCCAATTTGGTCACTTTACTTGTGCAACACACAGTATAAAAAAGTAGAAGTGCGTGATGCGTATGCCAGATTAGAGGCTCATCCACTGCACTTATTAGGAGGGGTCAACTTACAGGACTCTAAAGAGAATGTATCAACAATGCCCCATATTTAGTGGATTGCTAACACAGAGGTAACTAGGTTTATCTATAGAATCGCAGCGTAATCACCAAAAAATGGCACAGGTCGGATAAATTTTCTTCTTATTTGATCAGTTAGCTTAACAACTTAACAACAAAATTATGTTGCAGATATACATCACATTTCGCTTATGCTTTTGTGCTTTTTAATTCCGTTAGCATGGCATAATTGTGGTTTAAATTTAAAAAAAAACAGACCTCAGTCAACAAGATCATTCTTAATTAATGCTACAGTTTGTTCGTCTTTCCCTAAGCTAGTGTAACTAACAAACAAATAATTATAAATATTATTTTTTGTAACAATGATAACAACCACTTGTAATTTTTATTACATTTTAAAACGCAACGATGATAAAATCGTTTAATTATGCCAAAATCCAAGAAATATCTAGTGCGTGATGATTTGAGCTGTTATTGCTAAATGCTTTGAATAAAATACATAATTTTTTTAGTGAGAAACGATGTTTTAAAGAGGATAAAAAGTTGCCGTGATTATAGATAAAGCCAGAAAAATATTCAAAGAACTTCCAACAACAGTCTGAAACTGTGGAACCAACAAAATCACTCTTGTATGGTCCCGAGCCACACAGGAATTGAAGGAAACGATAAGGCCGACTCACGGATGTAAAAACACTAAAATGGATTTCTAATACCTATAAGAAAATCACTGCCGCATGTCTTCCGCCATTTTCGCCGCCATGTTGTGGAGATTTGGGTTGGCGACATTGGTTTCCTTAATTTTAAATATTAGTGTGGGAACACTGACTGTCAATAGTGTCAAAATATGATTCATAGATCCTTAACCTATGATATGATTGAAATTAAATTTTTTTGAAAGGTTATTTTTGTTGTTGTTTTTTAATACAAAAACAAAAAAGTAAAGAAACAAGTCATAAACAAATGCTCCAACGGTCACGCCATTTATCTCTCTCATTTGGTCTGGAGTATGTGCAGGTTTCGAACAAATAAATCACAATATGGAAACATTGGCCCCCAATTTATAAACTCAAAGGGTACTGTTAAGCCACACGTTATAAATTGTAATAAAAGCTCGGTTCAACCTTTGCTGCTGGCGCTTCCGCTGAAGATACACCTTGATTACGTTGATCTGAATCTGCACAGGGACTAAAACAGCTAAGCACAAGTGCACCAAGGTGGTACAGTAATAAAAAATAAATTAATAGAGGGAGATACTGACTTTGATAATAGCATATATGGCAAGCAACATATATATTTGAAGACCTTGGCGGAAAAACCTATTAACAAACAAGTGTGTCGACCATCCCTTCCCTAAGTTAACAAGTTATTACTAAGATATCCTTGAGTTTTCGTAAGTTTTCAGCATTTAACATTTTTTTGTAGCTCTATCTTTTATAAAGGATGTGGGATTTTGCTCAAAACCGCATATGTTGTAGGTTTCATTGTCCTGATAAAAATCTATCATTGCTCCACAGTGTTTTTGAGATACTGCGTTCAAAGTTAAACATTTTGGCTTTTCCCTAAAATCAGTTTTTTGCACTTTTTGTGAAAATGTAAATAATATTTATGAACCAAATTGTAGTCTGAGAATAAGTAGCAGAAAAATATAGGTTGCGTTGCACTGGCATCACAAACATAAAAAATATTAAATTCATATGACCAAGAAATTACTTTTTTAACAAAAGGCAAATTTCAATTGTTATTTTTGTTAGTTGTTGCTATGGGGCAATGATAGATTTTCATCAAGATAAGCAAAATCACACAGAAAGCCAGTTTCCATAAGGAAAGTGCATCATCCTTAAAAAACGAATCTACAAAAAAAAATGTCAAATGCTGAAAACTTACCAAAACTTTCTGCTGAATTCTTCAGAATCAGAAAACTTTTATTACAAAAATTGTTAAAAAAAAACATTGTCACATGGAAATGACAACAAGAAAAAGAAAAAAAAATATACTGATAAAATACATATTAAAATTAATATTTTGGTAATTATGCAGTATACAGTTTTCTGCCATTTTTGACTTTTTATGAAAAATTCTTTAAGGGGGCACCTTCTAGGGTCCCTAGGACCCCAAATCCGCCTGCGCCGGTTGGTTTTTTTTTGTTTTTTTTTTAAATTTTTTTTTACTAAAACAACCCAATCTAAAACAGTCCAACCCAACGTAATCCAACCCAACCTAAAACAATCAAAAAAACACATTACAACCCCCCCCCCCGGGCACCCTTTTTTCTCTTAAAAAAAAAAATTGGGCGCAGCCGGATTTGGGGTCCTAGGGACCCTAGTAGGTGCCCCCATAAAGAATTAAAAAAAAAATCAAAAATGGCAGAAAACCGTATACTGCATTACCAATTTTTTTAATGTTCTTTTTAAAACTCATGAAGTATTGTTCTAATTTTGTAAAAGTCGATGTGCCAAAGATGTATTTTTTTGTGATCGCTTGCCATCACTCTGGTTTTCAGCTGATCCATTATGCTATTATCAAACTCCATATCTCCCTCTATTCATTTATTTTTCTTGTCTTCTAGGCCTATAACAACCTCGGATTTATAAACTGTTGGCGCATATCTGTCCCTAGACGTTTTAGTTCCTGTTTCAGATTCAGAGATCAACTTAATGAAGGTTTATCTTGAGCGGGAGCGCCAGCAACAATGGTTGACAGTACCCCATGTTGTAATTTATTTATGGTTTTTATTGCTTGGTTCTTCACTTTTTTGTTTTTGTATTAAAAAACCACAACAAAAATAACCTTTCTAGAAACGTCATTTTTGACACTGTTGATAGTCAGTGTTCCCACACTACTATTTAAAGTTAAGAAACCAATGTCGCCAACCTAGATCTCCACAACATGGCGGCGAAAATGGCGGAAGACACACGGCAGTGATTTTCCCACAAGGCTATTATCAATCCCTTTCTTTTTTACATCCGTGGGCCGACTAACTAAAGCCACGGTCAGTAGGGAAATATCCGAGTGTGTTGAAAGAAAAGGGCTGCAGCACTAGCTCTCAACTCCGGAACAACATCACTCCAAGCATTAAGCCAGACAAACATAGAGCAAAGCAGCTCCTGCAACTACCAAGGGACAGGCTGAAAATAATTACAGGTCTGTATACAGGCCAGTGCCTACCGTGCCGACTCAACCCACATAGCAATTTGTCATCCTTAGCACGTGCGTAGAATATCCTCAAGAATAAATAGGATATGCTAAGGATGTTCTAAATTAACATTGGAACATCTTTAGCATGTGCTAAGAATAGATCACGTTCCGCTCTAATCACATGCTCTGCAGGTTCTTAGGATGTGCTAATAGATATTCTTATCAGATGATTGCCATGTGTTTAGCACATAATGCAACGGGTCATCCTTAGCACCGTTAACTCCTAAAATATGGCTTTATATAAAATATAAAATAGATTTTTGAGCTCTATAAAGAAGTGCGACGCGCCGACGGGTTTCGAACACCCAACCTACAGGTTGAGAGACCAAATATATCCACTGTGCCATGCGCTTATAAAGAAATAGGTTGAAACCGCGGAATATAAGCGTTTTGGCGGATTCTTAAGTGAATTTTCGAGTTTGATGGAAGTAGACACTTCACTTGGGATGGTTTTCTGAGTGCACTGAATTAAACGCTCATGATTTTATTGTATCATGCATATAGATGTACTTAATATTGTACCATAATTGGTATATACTTTGCACATGCTAAAGATGTCCTAAAAGTAACCTTCTTTAATGGTATTTCAGTATATAGTATATGCTAAGATAATACTAGAATAGCATTATTTTTGATGTTCTGCTTTTACGGTACCCAGATAGCTTGTGCACTAAAAGGACCAAATAATGTTTCAATAAGTGATATATACTTTGCATATGCTAAAGATGTTCTAAAAGTTAACTTCTTTAATGGTATTTGCTTAGCATATGCTAAGGAAGCGCATTCTTCTGCAGTACCAGAATAGCATGTGCTCTAAAAGGAACAAATAATGTTTCAAAAAGTGAAATATACTTTGCATATGTTAAAAGAAAATACTTAGAAGCTCATTCTTTTGATGTTCTTTTATGGTACCAGAATAGCATGTACGCTAAACTGACCAAAAAATGTTTTAAAATTGATATATTCTTTGCATGTATTAAAGATGTACTCAAAAGGACCTGCTCAAATGGTACATTCATAGCATTTGCTATGAATATCCTTAATTAAATATACTTAAATAGTATGTACCAAGCATATTCTAAAGATGTACTCAAAAGGACATCCTCAAAGGAGGTTTAACGCATATTCTATGCATGTAAATGTTCTTTGAGTGACCAATACATCGATTTGTAGATTTTATGGAGGAGAGGGGGAAACGCCGAAAATATTGTGCTCTAGGTTGAAAGCGCCACAAGATTTCGAGAAAGTCTCACCAAATAGACTGATTTCCTTTATTAGGGAAGTTGGGATGAGTGAGACTTGGGACAGGCATATATATGAGCCACAATATACCCCTTAGGTCGCAGTGGAGGGGGCAATATTGCACCACTCATAAAAAACCTAACCCTAACAGTCAGAAAAAATAGTTTTAAATATTTTTGATAGAATGATGACCACAACATTATTTCGTGAAATCCTTAATATTTTTCCTGAGAAAACTACCAATGAACTCATTGCAAAATTTATTTATCATGTCTACGTTATGAAATACGGATTTTCTAATGAAGCACTTCCAATAAAATTGTTGGTAAATAGCGTTTTATGTAATCTGAAGGTTAATAAGTTGCTTGTCTCACTGAACAGTTATGATTTCTTGGACAAATATTGTGAACAAAACTAAGTAGAAAATTGTCTGAAAACTTGACATTGTTGAGTTGTACCTCATCCCGCTGTAAAAAAAATGAGAGTTTGTACCAAATTTTGTATACAGGGTGGATTCTTTAAATGGAACGGTGCTTCTAGCGACTTTAGGGAAGAGGTCTTTAATGATTTTTTACGGACTTTCCGCCCATGATAAAAAAAAATTTGGGGCGCCCAACTGGAGGCCCAGGGCCCACCAAATATTTTTTTTGTAATGAGAAGGTACTACTTGTGGCGCCTTTTTGGAAAGCTTGGTACAAAATAAATTTAACGCACTAGTTTTTTTTGACATCGGTCAACCAACGTATCAAAACTTAAAAAAAAAACGTAAAATTTTGGCAATTGTTTTAGCTTCAGAATAAACTACATATTTTTCTTTTTACTAAGCGGAATAAAGAAAAAACCACACAAGGATATTATTGGTGATCCATTTGGGGGCCCTCACTGAAGGCCCAGGGCCCACCAACATTTTTTTCATGAGGAGGTACTACTTGTGGCACCTTTTTGGAAAGCTTGTTAAAAAAGAAATTCGATTAAATAAATCTGTCAACCCATGTGTTCAAAATTTTACGCCAATTATATTCTTGCGTGGTAGTTTCTTTATACCACTTAGTCAGCAAAGAAATATGTAGTTCATTTTGAAACTAAAACCATTAACAAAAAATATGTTTTTTTTTAATTTTTGACACATGGGTTGATAGGTCTATGTCAAAACATTTTATTTAGTACGAATTTCTTTTTTAACAAGCTTTCCAAAAAGGTGCCACAAGTGGTACCTCCTCATTAACAAAATGTTGGTAGGCCCTGGGCCTTCAGTGAGAGCCCCCAAGTAGCCCGCCAATAATGTTAATGTCTTAATTTTTTGTAATTTTCTTTATTCCGCTTAGTAAATAGAGAAATATTTAGTTTATTTTGAAGCTAAAACAATTGACAAAAAAATAAGTTTTTCTAAATTTTTGACAAATTGGTTGATAGATGTCAAAAAAAATTAGTGCGTTAGGTTTCTCTTTTAACAAGCTTCCCCAAAAGCTGCCACAAGTTGTTCTCGTTTAAAAAAAACTTGGTAGGCCCTGGGCCTCCAGTTGGGGGGCCCAAATTTTTTTTTATCGTGGGCAGAAAGTCCGTAAAAAATCATTAAAGATTCGCTTTTAGCGTTTTTCAAAACCTCTTCCCTAAAGCCGCTAGAAGTACCTTTCCATTTAAAGAATCCACCCTGTATATAGATATCCATGTTCTTAAAAATATATAGCCCTTGATTGGGAACATTGATAAAATTCGAAAATCATAGAGTTCATGATAAAATGATGATGCAGATGATTAGGTCACTCAAGTAGAGGAGCACAATGCAAAACATAACATAACACACACAACATTTGTAATTTATTTGTGCCTAACGGTGCATGGTTTTATTTTGAATTCAAAGTTTCTTTTTATGGGTATGGGTAAGTAGGTTTCAAGTTTGAATAAATAAAAAATTAAGTCTATTTTGACCGTAGAAATGACACAATTCCTGGTTCAGGATATTTAAGAAATGCGACTTTGTTGCTGACTAATATTACTATTGTAATGCTCTTGTAGCTGACTAAAACAACTACTATAGACAATTTATGATATAATTTAAAAATTGGATAGATGCAGTTATTTATGTAATTTTTTTTTCTTCTTGTAGGAATGTGTTAACTGCTTTCCAAAACAGCCCTTTTATGGAATGAAATAAAAACAACCAGCAACACAAGATTTAAAACCCATATTAAAGCGACTTTCTATAAATTCAATTTAAATAACTAAACCAGCTGCCTAACTTAATTATAAGAAAGTGTTACAAATCTCTACGCTATACAAGTATGCAGTTGATTTTCGAGATATTTAGAGACAAATAATGTCCCTGATTTTTTATGTGCAAAAAACCGATAAATATTCAGAATTTGGGAAGTTTACCTTTTTGGTTTAAATTCTATGGGATAGCTGAACTTATGCAGAGTAGGGTTACCGAGAGTTAAATTTATCCTTTATACTTACTGATTTTTATGGAAATCCTATCCTAGAAAACAATTTTTGTACAAAATCGTACAATGTCTCACTGTCACTACTTTTTATATCTCATTTTTTCGGTATCCTACTATAAGACACCTAAATTTGGAACCCGACGAATCACCGCATTAAATTTTGTTAAGTAATTTTTGAATTAAAAAAATTTAAATCACAGCCCGCGTTTAGAAGAGTTTCGTACTTGCCAGCTTTCGTTATCGTGCAAGAACTGTCATTTTTGGAATACAAGAAGTAGGATCCGTTTTCTCAAGAGGAGTGCGCATGCTTGAAAGAACAACCTTAAAGAAAAGAGATAGTAAATGCCAGCGGTAATTATTAGTCAGAAAGAGATAAACAGATGTAGTGAAAGGAAGTACCAAGATTACGAAGAAGTCAAGAAGTCAGCCAGTGTACTGTCTTATGGGTATAGTATAGAACGGGAGGTAATGGCGAAGAATCCAGTAATCTTAAAGTTAAAGCAGCTATTTCTGGTTAGCTACTGAGTTTTCTGTGCATGCAATAACTGAAATCGATAGTTTGATGTTACCCGCTAAATAAAAGAAAAAACTGCAATTCGCGAACCCGTTCTTTTATGCGAGGCTTTATTTTTTCAGTATCCAGTATCAAACTAGGCAGGTGTACAACTCCGTTTTATTTCAAACCATTGTTTATCAAATCCATTTAAAATCAAACTCGAGTGTTTTATCCGAACCTTTATTCTTCAAACCCGTTACATCTAACTCGGAATTTGCAAAACCCCTGTTTTTAAACAAAGAATTGTCTATCAAATCCATTGAAGATCAAACTTGAAATTTGTAAAACATTTCTTTTTTAAACCATCGTAGCCGGCCGCCGTAGCGCAGTGGGCAGCGTATCTGCCTGCTGCACGGAAGGTCCCGGGTTCGAATCCCGTCTAGGTGCATGGATATTTTGTGTTTGTCTTTCACTTTGCAAATACTTCGCTAACACTGGGCATTGATCCTGTAATGGATGGAAAGTCCCAGTCTAAAAAAAAAATAAAAAAAACCATTGTTTGTTAAATCCATTTAAAATCTGGCATTGTTTATTAAATTCATTTAAAATCAAACTGGGCAGTTTTATACGAATCTTTATTCTTCAAACCCGTTACATCAAACTCGGAATTTGTAAAAATCCTGTTTTTAATCAAAGCATTGACCATTAAATCCATTCAATATCAAACTTTGAATTTGTAAAACCCCTCTTTTTTTAAACCATTAATTATCTGTTAAATCCATTAACAATCAGGCATTGTTTATAAAATCCATTTAAAATCAAACTCGGCTCTTTTATCCGAACCTTTAATTTTTAAAAGCCGGTATCAGCAAATTCATTAAAGCATTGTCCACCAAATCCACTCAAGATCAAACTTGAAATTTTTAAAAACCTTTTTTTTAACCATTTTTTGTTACATCTGTTCGTTTTTAATCAAACCGGGTTGGTAAAAAGATGTGCTTAATATTTCTATGTTTGAGTGGGTTTATAGACAAATCAATTTTATGAAAAATGGTTTGGTGTTTCGAGTTAAACAATGGTTTAAAAAAAAGAGTTTTATATATTTTTCAGTTTGGTTGATTACCCAAGGCTTTTTTTAAATTTCAAGTTTAATATTGAGAGGTTTTAAAACATTAAGGCTCGAATATCAGAAATCTTACTCTAGCCTTTCCACTATCCTTGTATTTTTTCTCTAAATATTTTAAATACCGTTTTTCTATATCCTTAGCGGATTGAGAACATTTACAAAACTGTTAATTGGAAAAGTAATTTAAAATTAAACTAATACGCAAAATATAAAAAATATATTGTGAACTCTCAGTCTACAGTACTAGTGGGCGCGTGCTAAAGACCTCGGCGGTCCTGCCATAGTACTGCTAGTCTATCGTCATAGCAGGATAAGTACTGTAAGGACAGTCGTACGGTTTGCGTATAGCAGGATGGTTCATTTAGTAGGAATGGGTAAGAACAGAGAGTAAAAATATAGACTAAATTTATAAAAATGAAATAAAAATAAACATATATAAAAGCTATAAATAAAACACTTCTTCTAAACCTGATTCGGCTGGTAAAGTCCCTAGCACTGAAGCTGCATTTCCCCTTTGGATGGCCGCACTAATCGGCTGGGTGATGAAGCATTTGGCGTATTTGTTGTTTATTATTTTTGATATTTCTGTAATTAAAGATTTAGCCCACCCCACGGACCCAGTGTCTCCACCGCAAAAGGACAAAAATTACCCGATCTTCTAGCTCTTTGTGCTTCTGTCGTTTTTTCCCATCTTTGCCACCTCCCCTAATTTCTCAGAAGATTTAACAAGATAGGAGCGACAAATGGTGTCTTATTTTTAATTTTATTAGATAAATAGAAGCTTTTAAAAAAAATTATTTGGATGCGTGAGTTTTCTTTTTAATGGGATTTTTACTTTTTAATGCCTTTTTGTGATTTTTGAAAGTAAAATTATTTTTAGCGATATTTAAATGCACTGAGTTTATTAATATAATTTAGCTCTACCTAAAAAAAAAACTTTAAAAAATTATTTTAATTTATCTTGCTAACTTGCATTTTTTCTTAATATTGTGGAAATATCGATGAATATTTTTTAGTAATGACAGTCTTAGGAACTAGAGGCAGATATGTGTTGGTAATTTTTGTTACAGTAATAGCGTTTTCGATCTACACTGCTCTCAGATCACCCCCAGCCAGTGCAGTGACGACACAATCTGACAATGATCTGGGCCCCGATTCTTGAATCACTCGACTTTTGGTCGTATACGAATCACATTTAAGCAAAATTGTCGAAAAAAGAGTTTTACTTTTTCAGATACCAAATATGCCCACAAATTCCAACTCGTATACACAATGCACAATATTTAATTAAAATGGGCCCAATTTAAATATTGCATTTTTGGCGGGAAAAATAGAACGGATATTGATCGAAAGTAATTCTCTTAGTCAAGACCAATAGAATTACTTTCAATCAATATCGGGTAAAAGTGAGAGAAACCGATTTAAAGCGAATATTTAGACCAATGAGATGCATAGTAGAGAGAATTTGACTCCCTGGGAGCAAATTTTCTCTTGATTCAAGAATAGACGCACAGATGTCGTTTTTGCTCGAATTTACATCTAGTAGCACAAAAATATTTTGTTTTGATATTCCTGGAACATCCTGGTAGAACATTCATAGAGTACTTTCGCACGATTTTCATAGCACATTTATAATATTATAGGTCCTTGTCATAGAACCTTGAATATTCTATCACAAAACACCCTCAAAAATTTTAAAAAAATTAAAGAAAAGTTATTTAAACAGCGATGGGATTCGAACCCTCAACCTTCTGGCATCCATATAACATTTTTCCAACGACTTAACCTTTGCACTACGGAGGCTTATGAGAGAAGTTATATATTAGCGGGATAGGTATAACCTTTTGGCAATGCTTACTAAATAACCATTGCTTTTGGACATTGTTTTCTGTTAGAAGAGCACCGTGAATTGTTTTTTTTACATAAAATCAGGATCACTCCTGAACGGCTCAACGGATTTTCATAATTCTTTTTTTATGGGATAAAAATATTACCCCCCTTCCCGAATCCTCCCAAACGTTAGTGTAAAGGGATTACGTTATTTATTCAATGCAGGATAACTGCCGAACGGCTCAACCCATTTTCATAATTATTTTTTTTATTGGAAATAAATATTAGCGGACTCACGTCATTTTTTCGGATGTGTATTTGCTAGTTTTAGGCAGCGACAATAAATATGTAAAAAAAATAATGTCGTTGATTGTTTAAATTGTTACTTCAAACTGACAACAACAAATTATTTGACATGCGAACTGTTGACAACAAAGAAATACGTTTTCAGAGGTAAAAATGACGTCAGTCCGCTCATCAAAAAATTGGACTATACCCCAACAAGCTTTTTGAACAAAATAAAATCTTAAATTCTGCTGCGTAAGCATTATCGTAGGTAGAAAAGTAATAGAAATTATTTCCTTCCATGGCATGATTTGCTTATATTTTTTTAGGCCACAAAATGGTTTTTTCCTTGTAACTAAAAATAGAGTATTTTTTTTTAATAAAAAGAATTCAATATTGTGTGATATTTTTAGGACTTTGGTAGAACATTGGCAGATTATCCTGGCTAGAACATTCGTGTTGGGGGGTTGAAGGGAGGAAAAGGGTGATAAAATATTTTAAAAAATTGTAACTTTGGAACAAAAGCAAGTAGCGATATACGGTTTCCAGATTTAAGTTTCCATGAATATGGATTAAAAATTTCATTATAAAGTCCAAATTCGGGAGAGCTTTAGTTTCCGAATTATTTAAAAAAAACCTTAAAATATATTTAAAAAAAATCAGAACTTTAGAAGTAACGCAGCTATTGATGTGCGTTTTTCAGATTTTGGTTTTCGTAAATATTGCCCAAAAATTTTGTTATAAGGTTCAAATCTTTCAAAGTTACAGTTTTGGAGATATTTTCATTTTCTAACAGGTATTTAACAATTTTTTTTTAAGTTTCATCATGGCTCTACCATTAGGCTATTGTTTCGATCAAACTCCTTGATCTGTCAAGATTGACGGATCCGTTCTTAATCGAATCTTTTTTGGATTAATTTCGGGAGCGGTTTTTGAGCGTATCTTACACGAAACGAAAATACCTCTCAAATGTTCGCTAGATAACACATGTCAGGAATATTTTTTATTTCTAACTTTGTTACATTTACAAAAAGTTCAAATTATTTAAAAATCTGTTTAAAAAATAAAGAAAAAAAAGGTTTTACTTTTTAAAAATTAGGTCCATATTTTTTCTTAGTATCAGAAGTTCGAAAACATACAGGGTGCCCAAAAGTTCGAGTCCACCCTAATATCTCCAAAACCAAAAGAGGCAGACAAGTAAAATTTCACATAATTAGATGGTTTACAAAAAAGAATCTTTTTGGATGCTAATCATCGCACCCGTCATTAAGGAGGCGGAGCTAGGACGGTGACGATACTTTTTTTTTAATTGAGATACCCTGCATATTTTGGAAAATTTAAATATAGCTTTTCCTTCTATTGCCAAAAACATCTAATATGTTACTTTTTTCTCTAACGGTTGTTAAATAAAATCGGAAAATCATCTCTATAAGACCAATTAATGAGTTAAACAAGAAAACAGATATTCGGTGACTCTATGTCTAAAAAATTGCTCTCATGTAAAAGTTTTTGCCATTTTATTTAAAAACCGTTAAAAAAAAGGTAACATATATTAGGCATTCTTGCAAACAGAATGAAAAGCTCTTATCAAATTTTAGAAAATATACAGGGTATCTCATTTTAAAAAAGTATTGTCCCCGCTCCCTTAATGAATAGCGGCACAATTAGCATCCAAAAAGATACTTTTTGCAAATCATATACCGGGTGGGCCATGAAAAACCGCACAAAAGTTTTTTCGCTATAACTTTTAAAGTACTTAACCGATTTTGACAATATTGGTGGTATTATGTAGATAATTAATAAGGTTTTTTGCTGCGAACTAAAGAAATGTCGCCGTCTTGAAATTAAAAATGGCGCATTAAAACAAACAAAAGCCTTTTTTTATCTCGTTGTTTTCAATGTTGTCATTTTTTTTAATTTTTAGTTTTTTTTCATGCTTGTTTTAAAAATCTTTCATTCATCAAAATCGGATAAACACTTTTTGAGATATTAGATTTTATTTTGGCGTCATTTTTCAAATCCATCTATTAGTTTTTTTACAAAGTTGGCGGTATTGTGTAGATAATTATTAAGGTTTTATGCTGCGTACTAAAAAAGAGTCATCGTCATTTTTTTTTTTATTTTTAGTTTTTTTTTTCTGAAACTACCGTTCATGCTTATTTAAAAAAATATATTATTTATCAAAATCGGTTAAATACTTTTTGAGATGTTAAATTTTATTTTGGTGTCATTTTTCAAATCCATCTCTTAATTTTTTCGGTATTCATCATTATCTTTTTACCGTAACTTTCTTAATTCTTAACCGATTTTTAAAAAACAAACGTCGTTGGAAAGAAAAAACTGTACTTTATTATACCTTATAAAAAAACGCCATTTCTAAATTTATTATGGCAGACTTAATAAAATTTTAAAAAAAGGAGCAAAATTAAGTCATCCAAGAGAAAGAAAACTTGCATCCTAAGGGGCTCGTGCATCAGTCGGTGGTGCACGGGGGTTTGGTAAAAAGTCTATAAAAGGCCTACTTGCCAGGCGAAAGCCGCCCCTTCTCTAAGAACTAAAAAACAAAATGGTCAAATACTAAAAAGAAGAAGTTGGAATAAAAGCTTTTATTTTATTAAGTTTGCCATACTAAATTTAAGAATGGTATCTTTTTTTAAAAATGATAATAAAGTACAGCTTTTTTTCTTTTCAACAAGGTTTGTTTTGTAAAAATCGGTTAAGAAATAAGGAAGTTACGGTAAAAAATAAAGATGAAAACCGAAAAAACTAAGTGATGGATTTTAAAAATGATACCAAAATAAAAACTAATATCTCAAAAAGTGTTTATCCGATTTTGATGAATGATAGATTTCTTAAATAAGCATAAATGTTTAAGGAAAAAAATAAAAATCAAAAAAAAAAAAATTGACAACATTGCAAACGACGAGATTAAAAAAAGCCTTTTGTTTATTTTCATGCGCCATTTTAAATTTTAAGAGGGCAATTTTTTTTTAGTACGCAGCATAAAACCTTATTATACCTTATAAAAAAACGCCATTTCTAAATTTATTATGGCAGACTTAATAAAATTTAAAAAAAAGGAGCTGTTAGGCAAAATTAAGTCCTCCTAGAGAAAGAAAACTTGCATCCTAAGGGGCTCGTGCATCAGTCGGTGGTGCACGTGCACGGGGTTTGGTAAAAAGTCTATAAAAGGCCTATTTGCAAGGCGAAAGCCGCCCCTTCTCTAGAAACTAAAAAACAAAATGGTCAAATACTAAAAAGAAGAAGTTGGAATAAAAGCTTTTATTTTATTAAGTTCGCCATACTAAATTTAAGAATGGTATCTTTTTTTAAAAATGATAATAAAGTACAGCTTTTTTCTTTTCAACAAGGTTTGTTTTGTAAAAATCGGTTAAGAAATAAGGAAGTTACGGTAAAAAAATAAAGATGAAAACCGAAAAAACTAAGTGATGGATTTTGAAAATGATACCAAAATAAAAAATAATGTCTCAAAAAGTGTTTATCCGATTTTGATGAATGATAGATTTCTTAAATAAGCATAAATCTTTAAGGCAAAAAAAAATAAAAATTAAAAAAAAAAATTGACAACATTGCAAACGACGAGATTAAAAAAAGGCTTTTGTTTATTTTCATGCGTCATTTTAAATTTCAAGATGGCGACTTTTTTTAGTACGCAGCATAAAACCTTATTAATTATCTACACAATATCGCCAACCTGGTAAAAATCGGTTAAGAAGTAAGAAAGTTACGGTAAAAAAATAATGATGAAAACCGAAAAAACTAAGAGATGGATTTAAAAAAAATAAAATCCAATATCTCAAAATGTGTTTATCCGATTTTGATGAATGATAGATTTTTAAAATAAGCATGAATGGTGGTTTGAGAAAAAAAAACTAAAAATTAAAAAAAATTGACAACATTGAAAACAACGAGATAAAAAAAAGGCTTTTGTTTGTTTTAATGCACCATTTTCAAGATGGCGACATTTTTTGGGTCGCAGCAAAAAACCTTATGAATTATCTACACAATACCGCCAATGTTGTAAAAATTGGTTTAGTACTTTAAAATTTATAACTAAAAAACTTTTGTGCGGTTTTTTGTGGCTCACCCGGTACGTGAAAATTTACTTCTCTGTCTCTTTTGCTTCTGGAGATATTAGGGTGGACTCGGATTTTTAGGACACCCTGTACATATTGTGTATTAGTATCAGCACACTTCAGCTGTAAATTTCTTCATGACGATGACGTAATGAATACTGCAGTACTTGTCATGATGTCTGTTGTTGTAGCCTAGTGTTAATTTGGTCCAAAATTCTTCAATATATTCTCATCATTATTAATTATGATGTCAGTCATAACTACAACAATTATAATAATTGTTTTTAAAACAATATTTTGAATCTCATCAAAAGCAGTGGCGTAGCCAGAAATCGGTTCTGGGAGGGAGGGGGGGGGTTTTCCGAATTATGTCATACGTTACTTACATTGCATATTGCATGGATTGGTCAAAAGTTATTTGGCGTGCAGCATTACAAAATTCTGACCAAGCGCGGAACTGGGCCACAAATCAAGAGGGTATAATCATGTAGCAAGTTGTTTAATAACCTTAAGGGAAAACATTCTTTAATTGCGCCGCAGGCGAAAATTTTTGAGAAAATTATACTAAAAATGCCATTTTTTGCACAAAATTGAACTAAAAACGTAAATAGACACTTAAAGTAAATACTTCAACCCATCCGTACCGGTATACCTAACGCGTTCAAAGCACATCCAAAAGTCAGCATTTATGACTTATTTGTGACATGTTTTGAACGACGCCCGCTTGTTTGGCAGGTGAGATGACAAACCAGCTGATTGCAATCGTTGCGTACGTTCGTGGGTCCGTAACGTTACGTACATCCCTCCGTACGCAACGAAGTGGAATCAGCTGTTCCCTCATCGCATCCGCCAAAAACGCGGCCATCGTTCGAAACGTGGCATGAACTAAATGTGAATTTTGGCTTTGTTTTGAACGAGTTAGGGATACCGTTACCGATGCGTTGAAATATTTACTTTAAGTGTCTAATATCAATGGTGTTAAAACGCTGCAGGTGAAAATTTTTGAGAAAATGACATTGCAAATTTTTATCACAAGATTAATGCTGGGTTTATACAGGAAAAGATAAAACTAAATTAAATTAAAAATAAGAACTTGTTGATAGTCACCCGACAACTTTCGCGCATGCGTATTAAAAATGTTTCATGTGTCGGTATTTCTAATTTTTACAGGTGTTTCTTGTTTTCATTTGAAATTTGTATTTTTGTGCTAAAAATTTCGAAAAATGCATCAATTTTTTATGCCCTAAAATCACATGCATATATGGGTTCTGCGAAAAAAAATGTTTCCTGACATGCGCACAACTATTTTCAGAAAAAAATAAGTTAAAAGGTTAAAAGTTGACATCCATTTTATTTTCTTATTTTTATTTTTTGCTGTATACACCCTTACAGGTGTTTTTATAGGTTTAAATCTTATTTTTGTTTTTAATTTAACTTTAATTTTAATTTAGTTTTTCCTGTATAAACCCAGCTTAAAGTATAATCGTAAATATCAATTGCGTTATACCGCCACAGGCTAAAATTTTTGCAATCTGTGTGGAATTATGCTTAAAAATTTTAATTTTTTAAATATTATTTTATTTGCATTCGTATATGGTGTCATTGGCATTAAAAATGATTTGAGTGTACTACTTAAGCTGGGTTTATACAAAAAAAAAACTAAATTAAAAATAAGAACTTGTTGATGCTTTATACTCAGGAAATAAAATTAAAATAAGAATAGTATTGTACTAATCAGCAGATAACTTTCGCGCAAGCGTATTAAAAATGTGTCATCTGTCGGTATTGGTCATTTGTACTGGTTTTTTTTTTCATTTTAAATTTGGGTTTTTTTGCTAAAAATTTAGAAAAATGCATCAATTTTTTACAACCTAATAAGATGCATAATATTTTACAGTTAATTAGTGTCAAAACCTCTTTTTGTTGGAAAATACACCGCCCAGTATCCCTACAAAAAAACGACCAAAATGATACAGCTCCTTTTGAATTAAAAAAATTAAAAAAAAAATCTGAGGATGTAGGTAAAAATATCAATGCCGTTTTTAATTTTAATTAATTAAATTAATTTCAATTTCTTATTTTTCGCTGGATAAATGCTTACAGGGTAAAGGCTTTTTTTTAATTTATTTTTATTTTCTCCTGTATAACACCAGCTTTAGTGTAAATAACTATTTAGGAAGTTGGTCGACGCTTTTATGAGGTAATTTATATTATTAATTTGTTGCTGAAGATTGGGTTGGACCCTCTGGAGGGATTTAACCTCGACCCTGCCTCCTCTCCTGGCTACGCCACTGTCACAAGTGATGTCACTCTAGGTACTGTTATGAATTATAAAATAAGGTATGATGATACAAAAATGTTTTGTGATGTGTTTTATGATCGTATCCGTTCTTCTTAAAGACGTCAGATTAAGGTATTTTTTAGACATTCGTTTTTGGATGTTTTAGAAATCTAATTTTCGAGAGTCCTCAAAAAGTAAAATACTTTTTAAAAAAATATGAATCTTCAAAAATCTAAATTCAAACACCGTTCATATTTTTTCAAAGGGTTTACGGATAATTTAGAATTGGTCAAAATATACAGGGCGCAATTAAAAAAAGGTTCTTGGGGTTGGGGTAACATTATTATGTTGTACTTTTCTTTTATATCTCATTGAAACCAATAACGCTGGGTTTATACAGGAAAAAATAAAACTAAATTATTAAAAAATTAAATGAAAAATAGAACTGTTGATGGTTTATAAGGAAATAAAATTAAAATAAGAATATATTGAACCAATCAGCAGACAACTTTCGCGTATGCGTATTAAAAATATGACATTTGTCATTTGTCGGTTTTGTCATCTTTACTGGTCTTTTTGTTTTCATTTGAAATTTGTATTTTTTTGCTAAAAATTTACAAAAATGCATGAATTTTTGAGCACCTTCATGCATATATTTTGCTGCCGTGTCTTACCAGGGCTGCGTCTCACCAAAAGCTTCTAATTCTTTTGCTAAATTATTTTTTTATTTAAATACTGAAAATTTAAAAAATACTTTAAACCTTTTTTAAACTGTAGCCAGTTTAAAAGAATACTTAAAAACTAAAAAAAATTATCAAAATCCAGCCAAAGATTTACACAAATGGCGTGGTTTACTAAAAACCTAATCGTTTTGCAACTAAGGAGGTGCCCTCTATAGTTGTCAGATACAGTTATATTTTGAAATTGGACGCAACTGCATTGATTATTTGGCCACTATTGTCTCGTAAAGAGAAACGTTTAAAGAACGTAAATTAATTAACTCAAGTTAACTATCAACGTTTTGGCGTCGTTGATCCGTCGTCCGTCGTCGTCGTTGCGGTCGTTGAAAACCTCATAATATTCCAGTAAAAATAAACGTTGTTGGAGGGTTGCCAAATTTACCCTAGTTAATAACAACGGCGTGACGTCGTTTTCTCGTCCATCGTAGCGGCTGTTGCACAAATGACTAGTTGTAGTACTTTATGCAACGTTAATTTTAGTGTATTTCTTAGTTATGGTAACTAAGACAATTAAAAATTACTTGGGACAGAGCGCGCTAGCGCTCTGTCACGCTGTTACCTTTAATATAGGTAACTGGTATTGATTATCGCCGAATAGCGATAGCGACAACCTTTTTGTATCCCAACCAGCAATTTGTCGACGTCTCAACGTTGTGCACCGCGTGCCAACGTTGCGTCGCAACGTTTACTTTTAATCAAACACCACCCACTTTTGCACCAATTTGGTGGATGATTTTTTGGTTGAGTCAACGTCGCGACTACAGTTGAAGTAATAGTTCAATGGGTTTTGGAGTACAATTATTTGTTCAAATTATTATTCATTACGTAAAATGATAAATACACTATTCGACTACAAATTAAACTATTTCTAACACCATAATATTATAAAAATAAAATGATATTCTATGTCATATATCATGTTTTGCATCATCATAACATGCGAACCAATGCCAAAATATATAAACAGACGGTAGTTTACTGTCAAATGTACGGTTCGTAGCTCTAAAAAAGAAGCGCGCCCTCGATTATGATGATTTTATGAAATTAAAAAAAAATCATGATTTAAAAATCGCTTCGAAAATCCTCTAAAGATGTTGCTTAGGATTCCTAAGAACAAAATAAGGATTTTTATATGCAAAAAGATCTTAGTTTATTGTAGAAAAAAGCAAAAAAAATAATTTTTAATGTTTGCTTACAAATTAGCATACAATGGTTTTAACAATCAATCATGGCGGCACTTATTAGTTTCTATGACAACCAAAGGAGTCCCGTGTCTCGACTGCTTTAACTACTTAACTGTGTTTTGAACGGATCCCCTAACTTAAAGACGCGAACATGCCTCAATTTTTACCCAATCGAAATTGCTTCACAATTTGGCTTTCTGCTGCTCACTTAATTTCCGTCCTTGTTGTTTACACAGGACCTTCCTCTTTTTTTCCGACACACTGGGGAATCACCTTCAATGACAGCTGTCACATGTCAAAATATCAAAGAATATTTATACCATTTGTTCCTTTTCATAGTGCAAAATGTTCAAACAAAACTAATAGAAACTTTACAAAACACTTCTTAGTTATTTTTACTGAATTAATTGACGTTTGTATAACAGACAGCAGTGCTCCAAAATTGGCTTGTTGCAAACATAACAGAAAAATTGGTTAGATGAAAACAGGCCCGCCCGCGTCTCCAACAAACCGGCCAGAAAACGTGGAGTAAATTGATCAATTTTTGGTTTAGCACACACCGGTTTTTAGTCGGCGCCTTCACAACTAAGGAATTACTGTTAGTACAATAGACGGTCATAAATAGTTGTGATGGCGACTGAAGTTGTGATAAACGTTTAGGCGTCGTATAATAGTCGACGTTGTCGACCGTCGCCATGATAACTATTCTTTATCTGTAAAACAACGTTTAAAATTAGTGTAATTCTAATTTTTACAACTTGCACAACTAAAAATTGCTAGTTGGGATGTTTTACAAATATTTGTTAATTTTTGATTTGTACTTTATTTTTTGTGAGTAGTAGTATGGGGTTAATTTGATTAAACACAAACGCAAAGAGTTTAAAATGACAGAAAAAAATGATCAAAATAAGTAAGCTTATGTGTACTGCCAAACGTTATTTTTGGGTACCTTAGTTCAAAACCACTACTTTTAACCTCTTTATTTACGGAAAAGGTAACCATAAGAGTAACGAAATTTGCCGTTTACCTGCCTGCTTGGTGTCGGGGTTAACGCCGCGACTTTCAAGCAGGAGATGCCGGTTTCAAGCCCCGTGTCGTGCATCAGGTAGTCTACTTGGACTTTTTCTTATAAAATTACAGAATTTTGTAAGATTAAGGCAAAACGCAGTATGAAACGGAGTAGGCCGAGTTATCTATACCGTCCCTCGGAGAGGACGTTAAGAGGACGGTCCCGTGTGATCCATATATTGATAGTGGAGCACGTTAAAGATCCCTAGCCCCGACAAAGGGGTTTAGGCTAAATTAAATCCTTCTAGGAAAAGAAAACTGCCTTCCTAGGGGGTGCTCATCAGACCGGTTTGATGAGTGGGGTAAGGGTGGAACCCAGGGAAAATAAGTGTAAAATGTATCTTAGGCCCTACCCCTCTATTCACGCCGGTATCCAGGCCGGATGGGATCGGATATCACGTAGAGGCGGACCTAGATACACACTCCCTAAGTCGGTAGACTACGAAAGTAGTTAATGACCCGTCCGTTTAGTTAATAGTGCCTACGGGACTCAAAAAAGTAACGGTAATCAAAATGAGAAGAGAGAGAGAGACATTTTCCGTTAAAATCACCCTATTTTTACAGGTGTCAATTATTTTGGGAGTTGGTATACCAACTCCCAAAATCAAATGAAATAATGTAAAACAAATAACAAAACAAAATACAGGCTGAAAAAACAATGCACATATATGCCTTAAAAATAGCGTTTTTTTTTTCAAAAAATATGTACGGGCAACACTGATGTCAAGGCGTTTTTGCAAAGGTTCCAAGTTGAAAACAAAAAAAATAAGTAGTGAAAAAAATTATTTTACGAAAACTTTTCCGTACTTTTAAATTCCTAAAACATTGGCGTAGCCAGAAATCGGCTATTGGGGGGGTTCGTCAAAAATCAACTACCTATACCTATTCTTGAACTGTAGGGAGGGGAGGGGGCGGTTTAATAGGTGTTGGGTTAGTCTGTACTAGAGGCCCTGTATACGATTTTTCAGTTATTGTTTTACCAGAGGTGAGCGCCTACATTTGACAGTTTTTAGGGAAATGTTTGAAATTGTGTATTGGCAATGAATTGGTAACCCCTTACAATAAATAACTTTTGTCACTGTCAGATTTTTGATTAAGAAACGTCAGGTTTAAAAATGGAATTTTGCTGTATCAAAAACTGTAAAAATATATATTTTTCCGTTGTCCAACGGAGAAAGAAACTCATGTCATATTGTTTAAAAAAGGTCTCTAAAACTGAAAATATTTTTTTACTTAAATTAAAGGCAACCTTATTTTTATATTAAATTTTGCATAATACTAAAAAATCAGCAAAAATAATGTTTTAGTAAAGTCTTTATTGAACAATATCAAATTATCACTCAAGTAATGGACGAAGGCTGTTCTATAAAGAGGGCGGTAACTCATTTTGGAGATAAAATAACAATAATACGATGGAAACAGCGCTGGATTGAAAACAACTCGACGAATAGGAAACTTGGATTAGGACAAAAACGATGGTAAACTTAATACTAATTATTTTAACTTTGGTATATTATTTTAACGATTCGACCCCATATATTTTCCATTGGGTTAAGATCAGGGCTGTTGGCTGGCCAAGGAAGTGTTTCTATATTATTATTCTGAAACCATTGGGGAACAACATTAGCCGTGTGTACTGGACAGTTGTCCTGCTGATAAACGAAGTCATTATTTTCATGTAAATTCTGTACAGATGGCAGCATATCGTTCATGCACTATTGAATCTTCCTTCGATTCTCCAAAAAAAAAACCCAAACCTCTAGCACTAAACCAGCCTCACATGTTTACAGAAAAATGTCCAGCTTTTTTAATTTGGTTTGTATATTCGGGTTCAAATCTAGAATTTGGTGGACGATAAACTAAAATTCTCCTGCTGTTTGAAGATGATTGAAAAATTTTTTCGTCAGTGAAAACCACCCTCTCCCAGAAGTCATTATCACGAAGAACGTTGTTCAGTGCAAAAATCACTCTGGCCTGTTTTTGTTCTTCTGTTAGAAAAGGCTTCTTTGCAGCAACTCGACAAGAGACTTCTGATTTCGTTACTCTTCTATTTACTGTTGCTAAAGAACCCGGAAATAATGTTACATTAGCTGCTTCAACCAACGTTGAAAGAGGATTTTGTCTGAGATGGTCAATAAGTCTCTCTTCTTGCACTTCAGAACTTAGTTTTGGTCGTCCGGATCCATCTTTCCTATCCGTAGAATTATTTTCAATCCAGCGCTTTTTCCATCGCATTATCGTCATTTTATCAGCTCCAAAATGGGTGACCGCTCTTCTTATAGGCCAGCCGTCTTCTATAAATCGAGTGATAATTTGAAGTTTTGTAAATGTTGATATCTGTGGCATTTTAAAGGATGTCACACTGAATTTTAAGCTGTCAGGCATACTAAGCTGGTGCAACGCTGGTGGTGCCTTATAATAGTATACACTAATGGAATAGTTTCTTGAAACGTTCCAGGGACATACTTTTTAGGGCTGACTTTCGCGACCTATGGGGATCTAAAAAGGACGTCACCTGAACGTTTATTTGGAACTGTTTTTAGACCTTCTTCTTGGGACGTTCTTTTTAGGTCTGGAACGTTCGCGAACTATGAGTACTCAAAAAGGACGTCTCCCGGACGTCATGTGTTATTACGGATAGCTGAAAATTAAACTACAGTTGTAACAATTAATGAAGTCATAGCGCCGTAGGCTAAATTTTTAAAATTTAAGACATCACACGTCACAAACCGGAGTAAGAGATCAAAAAAGAGGGGGGAGGCTATAGCTCCCCCTGGCGCCCTTGATCACGATTTATTTATTATAGATTGGTGTGGATCCCCTGAGGGGGGGTTAGCCCCCAAAACTCGCCCTGCCTACGCCACTGCTTAAAAATAAATAACTAAAAAACATATATTTACTTTGTTCTATGAACGTTATTAGTTTTTTTAATTTTTATCAGTTGCGCAGCGTATAGAAGAGCCTAATAGTCCTCCAATTTTGTGACCCTTCGGTTTCTAAGGTGTGTCTTAAATTTTAAAAAATTTTTCTGCGGTGCTATGACGTTATTAATTGTTACAATTTTGGTTTAATTCTAAGGAATTTTTAAATTCAGTTCTTACTATAATTTTTCTTAAAATTTTCATCTGCGGCCTATCTATAATTTGACAACAAACCTATATATACCACCGCAACCCACCCCTTCTTGGCATCTAATCCAATTCACTTCTTCAACAATATTTTACAAACAACCTAAAAGCTCAAAACTTGTTTTTTTTGTCAAAATTTGAAACGCGTAAAAAATAGCATTTTAGTGTAATTTTTTCTAAATTTTTGCCTGCGGCGCATTTACCCAGACAGCACAAATTGTCCATCGGACAGCCATTTTTTGTCCAAAGCCGCCGGCATTGTCCATGGACCATTTATGGACATCCATTGGACAAAGGTTTTTCCTGGTCAGTGGATGACAAAAAAACTGAGTCCAAAGGACTTCCAATTTTAATCCATAAAGAACTGCTTTTTTTCAGTTAGTTTTTGGATATCCAATGAATAACGATTTTTCTTGATCCATCGGACCAAAAATAAACTCTGTCCGGCGGACATCAAAAATTCTATATATGTCAATTGGGCTTGGCCTAGTTGGCACATTAAGAAATATAGTCATTTATCCGAAATATTTTGGATATCCAATGGATCATGTTTTTTCTTATTCATTACCAACAATAACATTCCTCTCATATCTAGCCGAATCATTTAAGTATTCTTCATTATTTTGGATTAATTGGTATTTTAGTATTTCAATACCCATCCTTTGCTAGGAACTCCATCCGCAACGATCGACAATCAGACTTATGATATTAGAGTGGTTTAAAAATATAAGTACCCATTAGGTACCTATATACTTATATATTGAAAATATCGCCGCTTTTGACAAAACTGTCCACTGGATATCCATTGGGGCAAATAAGTATATCCTTCAGTGGGACAAAGACTAGATGGGACTTGCTTTTAAAAATAAATATTTTTGTTTCGTATACTCCCGTCCTTTCAGTCATTGATTAAAGGATTTTTTTTTCCTTTACTCTAATGCTTCAGTTCAAGAGCTCAAGCAATAGGCACCTCTCTAATTTTTAAAAATTTGCCATAGTAGTTCATTTTTAGTAAATGATTAACCCCCCCCCCCGAGTCGATTTCTGACTACACCACACGTTTAAAGAAGCTCTAAATATAAGACTAATTTTATTTTGACATGCTTTCCACCTCAAAAGTAAACCTTCCTACTTCGAAATGATCTTGTATAATAGGGTATAATAATTATAAGATTTATTTAAATTATATCTATAATATTTAAATTTTTTCAAAAAGAAAACTGAAAAAGCAGTACTTATAATAATAGAAAATATATAATGTTTAATAAGTGTTTAAATAAAAAGAAATTGAAAAGTTATTTTTTCAAATATATTTATTTAAAACAATTACACATTCATATAAAAAATCACAGATTTTCGGTAACAAAAGTTAACTGGTAACTAAATACATATATATATATATAAAGATTTTTCATTATAAAAAATCTTTTTACTAATATTTATACATAAAAGTCTAAAGCTAATATTATTCTTCTGTATTGCCTAGTTCATCCATGTTTTACTTTATTACTTCCCAGATATTCTTCCCTGAAAATTTTGTTCATGTATCCACCAACGTACATTCTAATCCATTCTGGAGGCAATTTGGTGAAAAAAGTCTGAAAACGAAAAAAAAACCTCAGTATAAAGTAAAAGAAAGAAATCTATAGTAAAGAACCACAAAATGAACATCGTGCCCTCAGGAACTCATGTATAAGAAATAATTTAAATCATAGGAAAAAATTATTCCTTAACCTATGATTTTAAACCGGAAGATAATGCTGGCGATATAGGGGTCACTTGACTTTTACTTTTTTTAATATTTAAGAAAGTTTAATCATTATTATTTGTTTGATATATTGTACTCTCTTTGTCTCATAAGACTTCTAACAAGTAAAATAAACGTAAATTCGGTGGCGCAACCAGGAACTGGTTTCGGAGGGGAGGGGGGGGGTTATATAAAAAAAAGTTAATTTGAAGTAAAAATGTGACCATACAAGGAAACAGTTGCTTACAAGCTGATTTTTAAAATAGTATTTTTTTGTTTTTACGTTGGCAACAATACCAAATATGTCATGTGACTGCTCAAACTGTCATTTAAAATTAATTTTGCAGATTTAAAATAAAGGTGTCAAATTTAAACTATATAGGCCGACTTTATTTTAATTAAAACGCCTTTTAATAAAAACAGCGAATTAAATCTGGCAACATCACGTGGCGACATTAATTTTGCTATACCGGTATGCTGTATCTCTCTCTCTTATTGCTTGCTTCTGAGAGATATAAAAACTTTTATTACTTAACCTGATTTTAACGGTGCAAGATGAAGAACGGCTCGGTACCCAAACGAAGGGGGCCAACATATTTAAAAATATTTTTTTGAGAGGCACTTATCCGTGCTTATAACATATTAATAATTCAAGAAAATCGTATATGGTTCCGAAATTCCCTCTTAGTCGGGTGCAGGTTCATTTGAGCAAAAAATCGATGTGAATTTTTTGTCCAACCGTGATAAAATAGTAGTTTTCACAACTAGTGCCTAAAATAGTGCTTTTTTTTACAAGCGTTTGTTTAAATAACGAGCGCAGCGAGGTATTTAAAAACGCGAGTAGAAAAAAGCACAGTTTAGCCACGAGTTGTTAACACTACTTTTTTTATATACCTTTATCTAAAAATCCAAGAAAAACCGGAAAATACTTTTAAAAATCTCGAACGAAGAACACTTCTCGCAACACACCATCTTTACACTATAAATCAAGGCGGATGGTAAATGAAATAACAATGGTTTCCATAGCATTGTGCCTTTTTACTCGATGACGTTCATTGTTGCGACATTTCAATCTTTGGCAGTTTGATATTTTGACGATGTTTTTAAATGATTTTGTCGTAAATACAAGGTGAAAACTGGCGGAAATGGCTTCATTTTTAGGCAAGAAAAACTAGATTTTTTCAATATTAGTATTTTCCGATATTTCTCTTCCATTTTGGGTAAAAAACGGACAGAAATCTTTTTTTGATCTCGTGATCAAAAAAAAAGTTTTTTCGCATCGGTAACCAGAAAAGCCATGCTTTAGTTATCTGCAGACAGGTACTAAAATCATGTTTTTGATAAAGGTGAAAAAAAAAGTTTTTTTTTGCGTCGGTAACCAAAAAAGCCATGGTTTGGTTATTTGTGGGCAGTAATAGTAACAGAACCGTCGATTTCATAAATCGATGAACTGAACTAAGGAATATCTCCTAAAAATATATTGTGCTAAAACAAGAAAATTTTACACGAGAATTTTATTTTTTTTTTGTTTTGTTTTTGACAATTCCCTGTACTGGAATCCAGCGACATCAACTGACTGTCCTCCACTATCGCTGGGTGTCGCAAAACATTTTTAAGGTTAGATTTTTGGTTAACTCCATTTAACCATGAACCGAAAAACTTTTTTTATACCTTCATAAAAAACATGATTTTAGTAACTGTCTGCGGAATAACTAAAGCATGGTTTTTTTGTTTACCGATGCAAAAAAAACTTTTTTTTTATCATGGATGCTAAAAAAGATTTCTGTCCGTTTTTTACCCAAAATTAAAGTGAAATAGCGGAAAATAGTAATATTGAAAAAATCCAAGTATTCTTGCCTAAAAATTAAGCCACTATTTAAAAAAAATCGTGAAAATATGAAACTGTCAAAGATTAAAATGTCGCAACAATGAACGTTACCGAGTAAAATAGCACATCGCTATGGAAACTATTGTTATTTCATTTACCAGCCGTATTTATAGTGTAAAGATGGTGTGTTGCGGGAAGTGCTCTTCGTTCGAGATTTTTAAAAGTATTTTTCTGTTTTTCTTGGATTTCTTGATAAAGGTATTAAAAAAATAGTGTTAACAACTCGTAGCTAAACGGTGCTTTTTTTACTCGCGTTTTTAAATACCTCGCTGCGCTCGTTATTTAAGCCAACGCTTGTAAAAAAAGCACTATTTTAGCCACTAGGTGTTAAAACTACTATTTATCTTTACTTTCTTGTAGTGCATTATACTGTCTAATATTTATTTAATATTGACTGAACAATATATAGGCCAATCTAGACTAAGAAAATTAATTAAACTTTTGAATATATTATTTAAAATTACATAAAACATAATTAAAATTAACAGAATGAGAAATAAATTCTCAGTGTTCATAGTGGAGTTAAATATAAATAAAAAGAGAGTTCTACCAACAGAAAACTATTGGATTTTTGGCCTCCTCCACTAGTTCTACCACTGACTGGTTTCAGACAGCCATCCACTAGTCGTTTACTATGACGAATCGATAGCAAAAAAAAACGAACTTTACAAAATACACCGAAGTACCACAAGAATACATAGTGCGACTTGGAGACTAGACTCAAACACTTGTTTCACCCTTGGCAAAACATTGGATAACAGAATGATAAATAAATTTCCAATGTCCATAGTGGAGTTAAATATAAACAAAAAGAGAGTTTTACCAACAGAAAAATATTGGATTTTTGGCCTCCTCCACTATTTTTACTATGACGAATCGATAGCAAAAAAAAAACAAACTTTACGAAATACACCGAAGTACCACAAGAATACATACCAGGTGCGACTTGGAGACTAGACGCAAACACGTGTTTCACCCTTGTTGGGGATCTAGTCTCCAAGTCTCACCTGGTATGTATTCTTGTGGTACTGCGGTGTATATTTGTAAAGTTCATTTTTTTTCCAATAGTTTTCTGTTGTTAAAACTCTTTTTATTTATAATTAAAATTATTTAAAATTAAGAAAACGAAACATAAAAAAAACTCTAAATATTAAGACTGTCGCGGCTGCAGGAGAAAAAGTTGAAATAAAACTCTCCAGCGCCTGTCAGCGAGAGATGAGTGAGCTGAAGGAAATAGGGGAAAAGCTGCTTAATTGCTATTGGCCAATAAAAGGGATTTTCGATTTGGAATTGGTCTTGGTTCTGGTTGATTTTATTTTGACAGCGGTTGTAAAATAATGACGTCATTGATAATATTGATTTTACTCAAAAAGAGAATACCCATAATTTTGCTAAATTTTCGGTGATATGTTTACAACCAAAGTGCCGAACCAACCTTCCTGGGGGCTTATTCTTAAATTTCGTAGGAAAGGCACGTGAGGCCTCACTTTCGTGAGGCAAGGTCGCACGGGAACGTTTACATCCTTCGTTTCGACCAATAAGAAGACTCAGAAGGTGTCGAGCTTGCATGGTGCACGCGCAAAGCTGACCGATTGTCGTTTTTCAAGAGCGCTCGTTCACCTGGTCCGAGGGCAGGTGTACGAAAGTGTAGGAAAGTTCCTTCGATACACGGCAATCGGGTGAGGTTCGGTCGTGGTCGGATAGGTTTCTAATAACTCGTGATCGCTTCAAAGCCTATTATTGGTCGATATCAGGGAGAGGACCGTTCCCGTGCGATCTTTCCTACGATATTCAAGAATCAGCCCCGGCAGGCTCTAAAATTTCATAACCAGGTTGCAACTGTGACGTCATTGTTTTAAATCGAAAGGACCGGTTCAACCAGAACCAGAACCAATTGTTAATCGAAAATTTAAAATTTTCACATGTGAACTTTGAACTTTTTTGGCCCTCCCTTCGAGTTCCAGTTATGTACAGACTTTTTACCTGAATTCCATGAGTCCAATAACCACTGGTGTCGTCCATTTTACCCAAAGTCGAAACAGCGTATCTAGCGTAGGCGTCAGCGTCCGGCACGAACAGACTTTTTCGGTAGATTTTTTCGCTGAAGTGGTTCATTTTCGTGGCCACAAACATTGGGGCTAAATGTTGGACTGTCAGACCGTATTTCGAGTATTCGTAGCGTAGGGCTAGGGTAAAGTTTTTTACGTAAGTCTGAAAAAATATACAACACAGTTACGGTGCGTTATTCAGTGGTTCCCCCTCCCCCTCCCTCTTCCATATCTCCCCGCCTCCTTCCCCCTTACCCCAAGTAACTTTCACCCAGTCGAATTCTTGCTCAGGGTTCGTACGAAAACGTTCTTTAATTTCCAGGTTTTTTCAAGGTTCTCAACGTCATTTCTTAATAAATTTTCAGGTTAAAAAAAGTAGATGAAACGGCGACATCAAGAAAAATTTTAAAAGTAATATTTTTTTTAAAAAAGAGGTCGTTTGGTTGGTGAATTAGTGTGTACGAAAAAAAAAATGTTCTTATTTATACAGGTACAAAAACCGCATAGGTTTTTATGAAAGTTCGTGAGTTTTTATTCTGTTTTATAGGGTTTTATTTTATAAGTTTCTACGAACAAGACTGTCTTTCTCGTAAAAACTAATAGAAAAAATATAAAATTTGTATTGGTTTTTACACGATAAAACATTTTAAAGTATCTTAAACTTTTATAAGAAATTTGACGCAGAGATATATTCTTGGCAAGTGACGCCCAAACTGGTTTGGGACTGCAGAACAGCTCTAAATAGGCTGGCAAGCACCAAAAGGGTGACACTAGCCTGGGTTTCAGGACATCGGGGTAACGAAAAAGCCGATGAATTGGCCAGACAAGTCTCAGCAATAAATTTCACAGGGCCATTTTGTAGGATCGCTAAGGCCAGAGCCAAGCAATTTAAAAAGTCCAGAGCCAAGCAATTTAAAAAGTGGCTCACCAAAGAGACGAACGGTCTGTGGGAGCAAACGCCTGGACAAAGACAGGCAGTTCATTAAAGCACGTTCACCAAAGCTGACTGCATAACTTCTTAGTAAAGAAAGGAAGCTTGTCAGATAAATAGTGGGGCTCCTAACAGGTCACTGCAAACTCAATAAGCACTCAATACCACCTTATTCTAAATCTAATATCCTTGGACAGATCTAGAGGCCCTCTATACATTTGACAGTTGTTGTTTTACCAGAGGTAGGCAACTCATATTGCCCTCTCTTTCTACTTTTTTTCATATTTGCATGCAAAACGGATTTTATGAAATGGACTGATGTTTTGTTGTCTCTTTTTATAATTTTCTCAGAGAGTTTTTAAAAGATTAATTTTTTTTTGGTTAGTAGAAGCTTTGACAAAAAAATACAGTGAATAGACACGGTAGATATTAAAATGTAAGTAATAGGTCAAATATAAAGACTCCTATGACTTATATTTTTCAAAAGTACAACAATTTGTCATATTGTTTAAAAAAGGTCTCTAAAACTGAAAATATTTTTTTACTTAAATTAAAGGCAACAATATCAAATTATCACTCGAGTAACGGACGAAGGCTGTTCTATAAAGAGGGCGGTAACCCATTTTGGAGTTTATAAAATAACAATAATACGATGGAAACAGCGCTGGATTGAAAACAATTCGACGAATAGGAACCTTGGATTAGGACAAAAACGATGGTAAACTTAATACTAATTATTTTAACTTAAAAAAGAACTAAAATAAATAATTTAGTATTTAATAGGATCACCATTGTTCTCTATTACAAGCTGCAAACGTCTGGGCATTGAAAAGGTTTAAATTTTGAAAATACTGATGGTCTTCTGAGAGCTGATCCAATGCGCGATAAATAGCATCGCTTAACTCTTCAGCATTTCGTGGTCTCCAATTCTTTTGATATATTATTTTAACGATTCGACCCCATATATTTTCCATTGGGTTAAGGTCAGGGCTGTTGGCTGGCCAAGGAAGTGTTTCTATATTATTATTCTAAAACCATTGGAGAACAACATTAGCCGTGTGTACCGGACAGTTGTCCTGCTGATAAACGAAGTAATTATTTTCATGTAAAGCATTTTCAAGGATTTCAATATATCGTTCACTATTGAATCTTCTTTCGATTCTCCAAAAAAAAAAAACAAACCTCTAGCACTAAACCAGCCGCACATGTTTACAGAAAAATGTCCAGCTTTTTTAATTTGGTTTGTATATTCGGGTTCAGATCTAGAATTTGGTAGACGATAATAAAATTCTCCTGCTGCTTGAAGATGATTGAGTTGATGAAATTTTTTCGTCAGTGAAAACCACGCTCTTCCAGAAGTCATTATCACGAAGAACGTTGTTCAGTGCAAAAATCACTCTGGCCTGTTTTTGTTCTTTTGTTAGAAAAGGCTTCTTTGCAGCAACTCGACAAGAGACTTCTGATTTCGTTACTCTTCTATTTACTGTTGCTAAAGAACCCGGAAATAATGTTACATTAGCTGCTTCAACCGACGATGAAAAAGGATTTTGTCTGAGATGGTCAATAACTCTCTCATCTTGCACTTCAGAACTTACTTTTGGTCGTCCTGATCCATCTTACCTATCCGTAGAGATATTTTCAATCCAGCGCTTTTTCCATCTCATTATCGTTATAGACCGTCTTCTATAACTCGAGTGATAATTTGAACTTTTGTAAATGTTGATATCTGTGGCACATTTAAGGATGTCACACTGAATTTTAAGCTGTCAGGCTGGTGCCTTATAATAGTATACACTAATGGAAAGCTAAATTTTGTGGCATAGGAAAAAATGCATGTATGAGTTTTTTTTTGAAATCAAGTGTACATGCTAAATGCGTATGTTTGTACCTACTGCTTGTAGCTCACTTACCTCGCAAATTCGGCTATTTTTATTAGTTTTCCAGCTTGGTAAATGCATATTTTATTTTTACTTTTCCTGAGTTTCTTTCTCCATTGGACACAGGAACAATACAAATTCGTCGAGGAACGTATTTGTACAGTTTTTGATACAGCAAAATTCAATTTTAAACCTGACGTTTCTCAATCAAAAATCTGACAGTGACAAAGTTATTTATTGTCAGGGGTTACCAACTATCATTGAAAACACACAATTTCAAACATTTCCCTAACAACTGTCAAAGCCACCTCTGGTAAAACAATAACTGTCAAAAATCGTATACAGGGCAGATCTAGTCTCAATTTTAGATTTGGAGCCAAAAGCAGGCATTAAATGCGCCGTTGGAAAACAAGAGTACTGGGCTTTGGAGGGATTTAGGCTGTTAAAATATTCATATCATTTTTCCAGGTAATAATATTTTTCACTTTTTTTGCAATTTTCCAGATGATTTCGAGGTGTTTTTGCCTTTTTTATTTTCCAGGTTGCCCAACTTTTTCATATCGTTGACTAGCGACCTCTAGCTACACATTAAGGTCACTGCGCCTACGTTTATATACTTACTTAAGTGTCTAATTAGCTTTAAGTTCCTACGGAACTTAAACACACAGTTACTTAAACACACAGTTCATTCCAAATTCTTCGGACCAATTTCAATATGATTGTTGACATTTAAACAAAGAAAGCTAAATGGAAGTGTCAGTGGCAAAAAAATTCATCCGATTAAGTTTAAAACGAAGTGTAGCTGTGATCTTCCTTTACCTTACTGGCGGCATAGACCGTCATCAGAGGCAAAGGCTGAAGCTCACTGCCAGAAGAGACGTTGACAATAGCTCCCCTGCCCAACTTTTTCATATCGTTAACAAACGCCCTGCACATTAAGGTCACTGCGCCTACGTTGATGTTGATGATGTCCTGAAGCTCTTTCTCTGGCACTTCGCCAAGATACATGGGATATTCGTATTGTTTGCCCACATTGTTTACTAAAAAAAACATGCATTAGATGCGCACAGGTTGGCAAAACAAAAACTTGTTGTTCTCGTATTTGAGTTTTTTGCTTGGTTTTATGTTTAATTTGGCATGGCCAGGGAGGTTACCAAATTCCAGGAACTCCAGAATGTCCAAGTCGTCGTTGTAGATGACGAATAACTAGTCTTTAAACATTTCCAGTGATAAAATTACTCAAGTTACTTAAACTCTAATTCTAAAAAAACAAGCATGCGCACAGATTCGCAAAATAAAAACTTGTAATTCCAGGGCCCGCAGCGACCTATCACGCAAATATTATGAAAATTTGCATTAAATTTTGTTTTATGAATAAAATATGAAAAATTTGTCTTTTTTATGAAAAATTATGGAAACTTCTACCAAGCGCGAATTCTTTATTTTTTGAAATATTAATAAAATCGCTTTGTAATTTTTCCAGAGATGTTACATAAAACTATACTTAAATGACGAAAGTACCGTATAAATAAAAAATAAAATTTTCCTTTCCTACATTGTAAAACATCCTTGGAAAGCTTAGGCGCTAAAATTTTTGACAACATATATGTATATATAGCGCATTTAAAATGTAAGGCGAAAGTCTTGATACACCCCGGAAAAGTGTGAATCCTACCCAGGAGGTCTTCATATCCTCTGAAAAAGCCAGGATACATCCCGGAAGTCCGGGTATATCCTGTAAAAGTCTGGATACACTCTAAAAAAGCCAGAATACACCCCGGAAGTCTAGATATATCCTGTAAAAGTCTGGATGCACCCTGAGAAAGCCTGGATGCACCCTGCAAAAATCCGGATAAATTTGGAAGTCTGGATACACCCGAAAAAATCTGGATACATCTTGATCAACCATGGAATAGTCCGAATTCATCCTGGAAAAGTCGGATACACCCTGGAAAAGTCTGGATAGATCCTATAAAAGTCTGGATACAACCTGTAAAGCTCTAGATACACCCTGGAAATCTCTGGATACACACTGGAAAAGTCCGAATATACCCTGATAAATACTGGATACATCCTGGAAAAGTCTGCATACCTCCTACAAAAGTATGTATACAACCTGAAAGTCCGGATACAAACCGAAAGCCAGATTTCTTTGGGTAGACATACGGTACACATGCCGAAAAGTTTTGGGTTTTAATTTAGTCAGATATTTAAAATGAAAACCTGTAAATAAACACATAATTCATATACAGGTAGTGGTTTTTTATTTATTTTCTTGATCAAGGAAAGTGTTACTTTAGCATATATATTAATTATTATAAGGGTTTATTGCACCAAATGAACAATAAAAAACTAAAAAGCAAAATAAAAAATCATCAATCACTAAAAAAGTATTAGGTATCTTTAAAACATCTAACAAGCTATAGTCCAATTTCTCGATGAGCGTACTGACGTCATTTTTTTGGATCTCTATTTGATTTATTGTTTTACAGAGCGGCAATAAATATGTAAAAAAAAGTCGAGTCGTTGATTGTTTCAAATGTTACTTTAAATTGACAACAACAAATTATTTGACATGCGAACTGTTGACAACAAAGAAATACGTTTTCAGAGGCAATAATGACTTCAGTCCGCTTATCAAAAAATTGGACTATAAAGTAAAACAGTAAAGAAGTAGAAATATAAAAAATAGTCACGACCACAGGCCAGCACCCCAAAACTCGGCCGACTTAAAAATTTGAAGACCAAAAAGGAGTGAACCCTACTTTATGAATAAAATATGAATATTTTCCAATTTTTGTCAAAAAAAAATATTTTTAAAGTAAAAAACATGAAAAAATTATGAAAATATACCTCGAATACGGGCCCTGTAATTCTCATATTTGAGTTTTATGCTGGTTTAATTTGCAGCAAGACTAAAAGTAAACTTTTTTAAAAATGAAAAATATCCAAGGTTACCAAATTCTAGGAATTCCAGAATGTCCAAGTCGTCGTTGTAGATGACAAATAACCAGTTTTTAAACATTTTCAGTGATAAAATGACTCAAAAGTCACCTAAACTTCGAATTTGACGCCTAAAATTAGCCGATTATATTAATGCCCCTAAATGCAGCGTAGGCACTTAATTAATCGCGATTGGCTATTTAATCCATTCTTTTTCCCTCTTGATCCCACATAAATGAACAAAGAGGAAGAATGGATTCGCTAAATTAATCCGAATATTTTTACGGTGCATCATCGCCGGCCGTTTACATTTTGGTGCAAAAGGAAATATCAAAAAGCAATAAACTTAGTTTAAAAATGTACGGTGCAAGAGCCAGTTAATTTTTTTTTAAATTAAAATCTTGAAAAATAATGAGCATCCCTATTTATTTAAATAAGTTTACAAACAATTTAATTGAAATTACAAGTTTTAAAATTTTCAGTTGTCAGGAAATAATACCTAGAATGCCAATGGGCAACTTTCCCAGTTCTTCCAAAACTAGATCCACAGCTTTTTTACCCAATGAAAAATCAGCTTGTATAACTTTGGTCTTCACTCCATATTTCGTTTCTGAAAAAAAAACATTTAAAACAGTCAAAAATTCACACAATGAATAATATAAATTCAACTCAGGTGCAGGTTCTGAAGAAAACGGGAACATTTGTATAAGGTAGTTGAAGTTTTTATAAACAGAGGGTTGATTTTTAATTTGTTAAAAATTCTAAATCTGAATATTTTAAAGAAAATTCCACTTTTTAACCAGTCAAAATGTCAACTATAACTATGAGATACTATAACGGCCCTGCCATTGCATTTGCCGAAAAAAAGCCGTATCGATAATAACTCTCCTATTAATCAAGTTACCCTGGAAAAAATGCGGAGCCAAAAACTCTTCTGGGCCCGTATTCTTCAACTTCGGGGAAGGAAGTGCTCCCAGAAATTACAAACGCATCTGCTTGGCCGGATTGTCATTTTCTTACTTATTGACTTACACAAGAGCAAACTGACGGAAAACCGCTCACGAACAATGTCATTAGTGCCAAAACAAACAAAATAGTGACAGAAAACTGAGATTTCGACCAATCTGGTCCTGTATTCTTGACAGTATTGGAAGGGAATGCTCCCGCCGGAGTATGCTTTTCCTATTCACACCTTTATCTGTTGGCATATCTCCATCTCACTTTTTTGTAAACCATCCCTAGCAAGTTCTCCTCCCAGCAGTTCAAGAATAAAGGTACAGATGGGTTTCTGATTCCCGGGAGCATTCCTTTCCCAGAAATTGAAGAATACAAGCCCTGGGCGTAGGATTTCCAGCCGTCCCGATTTAGGCGGGAGTCTCCCGCTTTTTTGAATTTCCTCCCGCCTGATGCAAAAATTTTAAATTATGCGAGATGGTTTTCCATTTTTAAACATTCCCCAGCATTCTTGAGCAGTCTTCTTAATAACCAGACACTAATTTATCATTTATTTGTTTTTTTTTTTGTTGATTTGTTGTTTACAGTAATAACAAATTTCTCTACATAATAGACAGTTCTTTAATTTATTCTCTAAATATTATATTTGTTATTTTTTGTTGTTTTATTTCACTGAAGTCCAACTTTAAGCAGTTTTCAGATTTTTACTTTAAATAATGGCGAATGCGCAAGCTATTTTAACGAGATCTCACATCTTATTTTTCTTAAATGGTAAAAATTGTAGCGAAACACAAAATATAAAAAGGTAAAAAAAATCAACTTGCACTATTGGTTCTTCTGAAAATCATATTTAAGTAAGATATAAATTTTCAAAACTCTCACTTTTTGAAAATAGAAATATGGCAACCCTATCTGGGCGCGAGCAGACTACGTCAGGCATGCGCAGTAGATTTTTCGCATTTGGCCTTGCCCAAGGCCAATCCTGATTTTTATATTATTTTCTTTGTTTTTCAAAGTTATTATCTCATAGTTATATGGGTAGAACCATATACTTATTAACTTAATAACACGGCATTGCAATGCATCCCCGTGAAAAATTTTGTAAGTAAGATTAATCATCTAAATCTAGGAGGCTATGAAAATTTCTGGAATTTCAGCCGTTTACGCATGCGCGATGCCCTTCACTGCGAATGCCGATGGTATATAAATGTTTCACGTTGGCAGAGGTAGCCTTATAAACAATTTGTGACAGATAAATATTGGCCCAATATAAATTTTCAGTTATTCGTTCAATGGAATGAAGGTAGCAGATGTCTAGCCGGTAACTTTTTGTCTAACTTGGGAATACTGGCCACCCAAGCAACAATTTTCTGACCAATGACCACATACTTCACCTAAATGGACGTTAATTTTCAGACGGTCATGCATATTACGACAAAATTCCGTTGCTTTAACGTTAGATAATACTGCAGTGACATTGTTACCGTCTACCCAACGTTTAACCGACCTGTCACGCGTTGGTGCATTTTCTAGTAAACCAGTGACGTCGTGTGGACGTTTTTATGAGACTCTAGTTACGTTCTGCCGACGTATCAACGTCTAAACAACTTTCACATTACGTAAACTTGCGACGTTTCTGGTCTGTCTTGCGACGTTTTCCGGCCGAAGTTTTGACGAACTTAAGTGCCCTTTTCTTGTGAAGAAGAAAAGTTTCCAAAGGAAAGGCATTATATTCTCCTTCTCTGCTGCACTTATGTACGGCAGATCGCCCTATATCTCTCTCTAGATTTTAAATAACTGATGGCTCAACTGGTCAGGGGCCTAATTCTTAAATCTCAAGGATCTATCCCTCAAAAGAAGGGATCAATCCCGGGGCATGCTTGCCTGAGAAATGGGACCGATTCCTGACTTTGGAGTCGGGGAGCGGGAACACCCAAATTTTGATAGAATGGAATGAGCGATCACCGCTCAAGAATACAAAATGCGTTCGACGTGGGATCATTCGACACAAATCTATGTCGTTTCCTGCTCAAGAATTAGGGTCCTGACAGAGAGATGACATTATCCTACAATAAGGTGACCAACTCCTAAAGGAGCAAAACCGGACCACTCCGGCCATTCAATGTATTGTATATCATGTATTTTTTTTTATATGCACCCCTAATAATATTAAGATGTATTTTCCAAAATACTTATTAAAGAAAAATAATTTAAGTAACGTTTCCATTCAAATTTATTGATGGCAGAGAACATCCGCTTTTTTAATTGCAGTGATTTTAAAGTTACAAAATACATTGGTATCAAAACCGGGACGAACCGGAACTTTTGCTAAAAAATCGGGACTATCCGGGACGGATTTTTTCCCCGGGACAAATGGTTAAAAATCGGGACTGTCGCGGCCAAACCGGGACGGTTGGTCACCTTACCTACAAGCATATGGGCGAAAAAGGAAGACTGGTGCTCTTTATTAAACAGTAATGTCTGATCCACAGCTTCACTTCTTGCCGCTCACTAAAAATACTTTTTGCTTTTGCTTCCAAGAAGTAGGATCTTTGAAGTGTCCTGCCATATTTGAAAAAACTAAATTTTATTTCACAGTTTACCGACCATTTATTTTAGAAAAATCGAATAAAAAGTAAGGTTATGGGGACTGTCATCGGCGGAATTAGGCAGTTCGAAGTGGTCGAAATACTATAAACACCATTGAATGGCATTTTGGAGACGTTTTATGATCCGGGCGAGATAGGTATTTGATCAGGGAGTCCTAAAAAGAGGGCCTTAGTAGCATTCATTTTTTTTGCATTAAAAAAAGCAATATTTTTCGTTTAAACACAAAAAAATCAAGGGCGCGCGTGTTTTTTCATTCCTTTTCCAAGCATATATGTCAGTAAACCGAATTGCGTTTTTAAATTTTGTTCCCATAGTGGCCATATAAATACTATTTAATAAACGGTAATTATCAAATTATAAATTTTTGATTGCCATTTTCTAAAGTGTATAAAAATAAGTTCATTTTAGTAACCGAAAATCCCAAAGTTCCACAGTCACTGCACAACGACGTAAGGACTCAAAAATCATGCACCATTTTGGTGTAAATCCGGGTCGGCATGTTGGCTAAAACGACGTCGCATCATAACGTCGGGTCGTATTTAACAACGTCGCTACGCCGTTAAATTGCTGCTTGGGCAATCAGTCACTTAACCGATATACCACATCATTGGTCCAATTGTAAACCGTTGCTATAGATCCTGTAACAAACATATATGGGCCTAATGAAGGATTTTTGTCACATAGTCATTTGTCCAATTTAGGTGGTCTCCATCTATAACTAGTTACTTAAATCCTAAACTATATGGACATATCAATACATCTAAAAAAAAACAAATCAACAAAAAATAAAAAAAAAGTGCGACGATAGCGGGATTCGAACCGGTAACCTCCAGATTACTAAGCCAACGCTATAACCACTACCATTGTGGCTATAAGAAAATTTACATTTTTTCGGTACATTAACTTTTTGGCTGAAAATAGTGAACCAATACCGGAGATACGTAGTCTTTTCTCCAATGGCCCAACAAAGTGAACGAATATCGGAGAGATGTAGTTTTTTCTTCAAGGGCCCAACAACAAGGTCCGTTGTATTTAAGATGAAGATTCTTCTCCGTCGATTCAACATCGAATTAGTATTGGAAAAAACAACTGTGTTGGCACACCAACTGAAGTTAGTCAGTGAGCCAATAATGCTCCAGTATGGGAGAGAAGAGGAAACAACTTTGTTGTCAAATTAACTGATGTTCGTCAGCGGCCCACTAAATAATTTCCGTCACGGTCACTCAGAAGTCATTCAGTCATCCAACCAATGCTGGAGCCAAAACCAAAAATGGCATTGACATTACCGAACTAGCTTTGAACGCGCAAAGCCGACTGTCGCATCTTTAGTATTTTTGGTAGGCACAGACAGTCTGTTTAAAAAGGAAAGGGACTGTCGGAACTTTAAGCTACGGCCATTTGATAGCTTTTTCTAAACAGATACCTAGTCCCTACCTTCTGTACACAAAATAAACGCATTCTCCTCACAAAATACAAGTGTGGCGTCTACATAATTCATTGTATGCAAGAAAAAATGGAGAAACGGGTTGCACTTTCATTTTCAAATGATCTTCTGAATTTTCTTCAATTTTGTGGGTTAGAAAAACCTTGCAACTGATTTTTTTTTCGTTGGCCTCGCTCGCGGACCAATAACAACAAGCGACGCCAATTTTAGCGGCGCTTTCGAGTTCCTCCAAAACTGGTATGGCTTCAGCCGATCTCGAACGGTATAAGCTAACCACTTTTGGCAAGCTGGAGCCATTTCTGAACGGCTAATGCCAATTTTGGTTTGGCTCCAGCCGCCGCTGAACGCGCCTCAAAAAATCCGTTACACCTTGTCTATGGGGAGTGTTTACTTTTCAAAAAACAGCAGTGCAAAAGGCCGGAGCTAAGTCAATGTGTTTTGATTTGGTATTTCCATGACTGGCTAGATTATAAATGTTGCTTACAAGTTCGGCCTGGGTAAGGCTTATATTTAGGCTAATAGATATATGGTTTAACCCCATCTTACCTATTTCCTTCTGTGTGTCTTGCAATTTTTCCAAACTTCTGCTGACCAGAACAATGTTAACTCCCCGTTTTGCCAATTCTTTGGCGTAAGCCCTTCCTATGCCATCTGTGGATCCGGTTATCACTAAAAAATAAACAAAATTAAAATATAATATTATTACAATATCAATATTCTAACTTGTTCTGTAGGCAAACATTTGGAAATTTTACATTATTTGCTTTAAAAAAGTAGAAGCTTAAAACAATATCAATGGGCAAATACAGGGTCACACACCTTGTTGAAATTTTTTTATATGGTGGCGTGGAATTTTATAAGCCGGTAGTAGCAAATGATCCAAATCGAAATTCACGGCCCATAGGAGTAGTTACAAAAGTCTACTTTGCTCAAGATAGCGTAGGTCGTGTCGCAGATGTAAAAAAAAACACTGAGTATTTACTCTAAAATAACTATGAGATACTATAGCGGATCTGCTCTTGCATTTTCTAAAAAAATATATAATATACTCTCCTAATCAAGTCGCCTAGAAAAAATGCAGAGCCAAAAACAAATAGGGATATTTTGAAACGCTTATTTGATACTTCGTAGTGGTTGTGGTTATTACTGCGTTTGCGCAATAGCTAAACGTCATACCGTTGTGGACCACTGCCGTAAGCTACGAATCCACTTTGTTGTGGTTCTGGTTATTTTTCTTGTTGATTTTAGAGAATTTGATTTGAAATAAAATAAAACCAGGTTCCAACATATAAAACACTTATTGTAAAATAAAGCCCAATTTTGTGTTTTTTCTCATCTCTAAATTTTCTTAAGAGTGACAGTTTCTAATGTGTTCCAAAAACTCTGGTAAAATCGATGCATGGTAGTGGTAGCGGTTATTAAACACTACCACAGCGGGTTTCAAAGTTGTCAAAATTTTAAGCGTTTCAAAATATCCCCAATATTTCAACGCTTCGGTATCGCTACACCTAATGCGTTCAAAAAAAGCCAAGAGACGCTATATTTTTCACTTTTCTATGCCATGTTTTGAACGAGACCCGCTGTTATGGTGGACGCGAGGCCTAAACAGCTGATTCCGTCCGTAACGGTACGTACATCCCTCCGTACGCAACGAGTGGAGTCAGCTGTTCTCACATCGCATCCACCATAAAAGCAGGCCTCGATCGAAACATGCCGTAAACAAACGAAAAATAGTTTGACTTTGTATTGAACGCATTAGGTATACCGATACCGATGCGTTGAAGTGTGTTTACTATCTCATAGTTTTATGCAAGCTAGGGTTAGGCCGTTATAATATCTCAAAGTTATATGTCTTTTGCACACCGATACAACTTTTCGGCTTCGAAATATAAAATGTATATCACTATCAAGTAGCCTGGAAACTCTATAGTTGGAAAAAACACCAAACCCTGTCCAGGACTGCTTAAAAGAGAAATTGATAAAAATTAGGGACATTTTGGACCATATCTAAAATAACAGCAAAAATAACTACTTTTGTGTTTATAGTAATTAACGATAAGAATAACAAAACTGTCAAATTTAAAAGAGTTTTTGGAATGGAAAAGGAGATAACATAAAATTTCGTTATGAAACATAACCTAACTTTTGTGAGGACAGCGCGTGATGTGAATTTTGTAAATTTTTTTCTTTTTATTTAGAATATTTGTATAGATAGAAAATGTTATATTACAATTAGTAATTAGAAAATGATGTAAAATGTCCGTTCTTACGAAAAAATTAATGAATTAACCAACCATTTTTTAGTCTGTGATAAAGATAACCACAAAAATCGTTATTCCTATTTGGCGTAAATAAAGTCCGTCGTTATCCTTATTTGATTAGCCTCCCCTCTTTTCCCTTATTGCGCAGCCATACAAATAACGATAACCACAAAAAATGTTATTTTAAGTGGTCCAAAATGTTCCTAATAATATGCCTGATCCTTAAATGAGCAGAACCACAATCCATCCGAATCACTATTGGGCATGCGTCAAATTTAAATATCTAGCGCTATAGGCCCTGGATTGCGGCGTTGACAAGTCTCTATTTGGAAGATGACACGGGGATTTTTTTTTATTAAAGGATTTTATTTAACTTCACAGTTTCTGGCTGTCAAATTGTCTATCAAATCTTGCGATTAATTTTTGAGAGACTTCCCGTGAACCGATTTTAATATTATGAAAAAATTTGTAAATTAATACAATATCACAACTTACTTCGACTCTTCTCTGCCGTAAGCCTGACAACGTAGCAATTGAATTCGTGGCTATCTGTTCAAATAATTTTCGGACAGATTGGGGTTTTTGAATTTTATGGTTCGGCATTATTATGTTTCTATTAAATTATTTTCGTTAAAAATATTTCCGGACATTTTGTGTATATAAAAATATGTTTCGTTTAAATTTAATTCTATATGCATATATTTTCTAGTGATTTGATTTACTCGTAATTTCATTTTCGAGGCAATTTTTTTCGCAACAATTATTTTCTTTTCTTTTAAATTCTAACAAATTATTTTTCTGCCAAATTTGGTTTCGGGTTTTTTGTAATTTTATTTTATTTTTTATAAGGCATATTATGGATTTTATTAAGACATTACAGAAAGTGCACATTAGAGAAAGTGCACAAAACTAGAGGTCAAGCCCCAAATCACTGCCGAGATACAGTGTGTCAAAGTTAAACAAAACGAAAAAAGCTTTACTAAGGAACTCAAATCAAACCAAATCTACCCACTAGTAGGGGTTTAGGGAGATCAATATAACTTAAAGCAGAATCATAACTTTCAAGCCAAGTAGGATATTAAAAATTAAGCTAATTTTGGAATAACGAAAAGCTTAATTTTTTAAGGTTTAAAAAACCAAACATGACTGGGAGGGTGCTAGATGCGTGAAAGACTTACATTTCTGTAAATAACAGCTAAGCTGCATTTTACAGTTTTTCAAAGATTTAAAATTACTTCTGCACGGGCAAAATTTGGGACACCTTGCATGTAAGTGTAAATATACATAAGCAGCTCTCGTATTGTGCAATATAAGCAAATAAACAGTAAGTTCATGTCATCTTCAAGTGGACAGGTATATTTGACACCAATAACACTATTTGAATTTAGTTCCGTACCTCAGAGCACAAGTGTATTAGGGACTTATTGGGCGTACATTTTCGCGTTCCCTTATTAAGGAAAATTGACATTTGACAGCTGAGCATGCGCGTGAACTGCGTTTTTATTAAGGGAACCGTAATAAAATACGGTGTTCCCTTAATTCGGTACAATTACCGTACGTCCCTTATCTTTAAACATAACCTCAATTAGCATGGATAATAGTGATGGTTGGTTTGTTTTTCGACAAAACTTTTTAATATTCTTTGCATAACAAAAACAGTTAAAATTTATGTGAAAAAATTAATAAATTGGAGAAACCTACAAGGGTGAGGTTCAGCTACACTGACGATATAATTCTTTTACGAGAATTTATCGGGGAAAATCCCTACAAGGTTATAAATTTTAGGTTAGGAATAAGGAAAAGTAATGCGACTTCCAATAACACTTTTCTTAAAGTATGGTTAAGGTTCAACCTAAATAAAATACGGTTTTCCCTTATTATGGTAAAACCTTATAGAGTAACGCCCAATAAGTCCCTATTAAGTCACAAACATGCGAAAATAAAATCCATCATCATCAGAGGAACTGGTTTCTTGAGAAATCTTTATGGTTGTTTGTGCAGCTCAAAATAGAAGATACGATAAAAAAAAACACAAACGAAAAAACAGCTGATATTTTGTAAAGTTAAATAATCCATCAAGCCATTCTCACCGACCTCCGGAGTGGAACACATCAAGGATTTTGTAACTCTACCGATTAACAATATAAACTTTTGCAAACTCTTTTGTTGGCATCGATGGTTTCACCGATGAATTTGAAAACTCGCCATTTGCATTGTGCTAAGTGGGACATTCATAAAATGCATTAGCCGTCGTCTCAGGTCTAAACGTCGCATCGCGAGGCCTCTTTTATGCATGCGTTTTTTGTCGCTTGTCGCTGGGCGACAGAAAACGCCGCATTTTTTTTACGAAGCGAGTTCAAGCGTTTCTTATCGCGTGATCAGTTGCAAGTGGACATAACACCACAACGGAGCCGGCGGTGTTATTAAAAATGAATTCGTGTGTTATTATGTATTTTATATACAAACATATTATTGAAAAAAAGACGCCACAGACGTTGGGATGTGCATCCAATTAATAGTGCAAGACTCCTCAGAGGCGCATATTATACACTTCATGAAGAACTAAGACTCGAAGGGAGAAATTCTTTAATTATTACAGGCTCATTTGATGAGCTATGTGAAAAGCTCAAAAACTGACTAATCAAAATAAACACGACAAATATTGGGCATCAGTGATAATAAACGCGATGCATAAAAGCACCAATTGAAATCAATGTACTTTTAAAACATCTGTCGCGACGCGTTTTGTAATTCCACGCGACAAGATTTGACTACGCCGCGACACAGACCCCAAGTAGCAATTTGACATAATATGACGTTGTGCGTTCGTCCGCATTAATAATTGGACGTCGGTTCCCAACGTCCGTTTGACCTCGAACTGGCTCCTTTTTGCACCTATATGGCACATTCAAATGCGAGTCGTGTCGACGTCGAACGCTTTAATTATTAGGGTCTATCGATGTACTTAAACTGACCTGGCGGTAATAGGTACACGGGTCGATCGTACGACGTTGGACCGCCATCGGAATTACCTAGGTTTCTACAAAATGTTCAGGATGGAGTAGTCGCCAACGTAAAATATAGTTTTAGCCGAGGTGGAGTAGGTAGAGGTAATCTCATTACACTTATTTATATCTTATTAGTTCCATCGGGTAAACTTGTTTGTGATGAATACAAGCTACCTATATGGAGAACAAAGAATATTATTATTTAGAAGCAGTTTATAATAATCATAACAAGACAGGCCTTTAACGCACGATGGGGATGTAAAATTACTAACGAAGATTAGTTTACCGATAAACATTGATAAATTTCTTAGATTTTATAGAAAAAAAAACTAAAAACAAAAAATATAAATATATTTTTTTTTAATTTGCAAACATATTTGACATTTCTTAGTTTAAGTTATATTCTAAAGACATTGGTTGCAATATTGACCATTTTTGATTGTCAATATCAACGTAATTGGCAAATTTAACCTGCGTTTGTCTAATGGCGGAAGACAGCTAATTCCTAAGTATGGCGGATTTCCGCTGAGGCCCAAAAAATAACCAATTCGGATCGGATCTCCAAGTTTAGTAGATGCTCTTTACTCGATCCGCGATAAATTGATTTATTCGAATGCATTTTGGACGTCGGGCCATGGTATAAACCTTATATGTAGGATTAACGATGGCTCAACGTCCCGCCGACAACTCTGGACCCGACGCCCAATTTTTTTCATTCGTAGGGTGCGGCTTTCATGTAGGTACGACGATGGCCCAATGGCCCGTCGATCTAAGTGGAATTCGTCCGATCGTCGACGACTCGGAATCCAGTAACTGTGCTTAAACGTCAAATGTCAACCATGTCGAAATAATCCTAACCGTTTTTTCAAATATTTCTTGCAATACAAAAGCAGTGGACAGTGAACAAATTTCGGCAAAATCGCAAAAAACAAGTATGTCTGAATGAACTTTTCTTTGGCATCTTTAAAAGAACCGTTGCTTACTGTTTTGAACTATCCACTTGACGCTAGACGGTAGGCCAAATGTCGACGTAAATTAATGTGCATCCAACGTTAGGCATTTTTCCTTCAGCAACCAGAAGACACCAGTAGGAATCTAGCGGACGTTATCATACGTACGTTATAAATACAAAAAAATACGTCGTGCAGGCCAACGGCATATATCGTCGGCGATATACCTATGACTATTGGAAAATCCACCTAAAACTGCGTCGTATCTATTGACGATGGGACATCGTCTGTATCTTGCCTTAATTTTACTTTTATCTATTAGGGACTCTACCGGACGTTATTTTTAGTTGGCGGAAATTCTTTAAAATATGTTAGACATAAGGACGTCCGTCCAACGACGAAGCGTGCACTAATATTTGAACTGGACTAAGGTGGGCTATTGACCGACGTCAATGGGTCGATGAAACCTGTACTTAAAACTATATTACAATAGCTGACGTCGTGTCCACGTCTGGTTTTAGTCAAACCGGACGTTGGATCATGATTTAAGGCGGTGTGTTCCACCAGGGAACCCAAATTCCACTTAAATACGACGTCGCATTGGTCAGATTAGGTCGTAAGTCAGAAAAATGCTGCTTGGGACGGGAGCCCAGCAAACACAAATCGTCGGCATTGAATCAGGCCAATGTCGACAACGTCGGCAGTGTGTCGGCATCGGCGTCTACACTCTGGCCCGATGTTGGTCAGATTGCGATTTTCAGTTTCCGGTCCATAATCGGCAACTGACGGAGGTCCACATTAATACAGTCGACTTTATGCCGACACCACTTTAGGACCGAAGATGGTCCGATTGGAACTTTGTTTATCTATAAATCGACAACTGACGATGGCCCGATTTACTATATTCGACTTTATGCCGAAGCCCACTATTTGCTTTAGGGCCGACGACGGTCCGATTGGAACTTTGTTTAATCGGACGAGAATCGGCAACTGACGATGGCCGGATTTACTATAGTCGACATTATGCCAGCGCAAACTTTATTTACTTTAGGGCCGACGACAGGCCGATTGGAACTTTGTTTAATCGGACAAGAATCGGCAACTGACGATGACCCGATTTACTATAGTCGACTTTACGCCGACGACCACTTTATCTGCTTTAGGGCCGACGATGGTTTGGAATAGAATAGATTGGAACTTTGTTTGATTGGTCGAGAATCGACAACCGACGATGGTCCGATTACGTCATCTTAAAATTTTTAAACTGCTTAATAGTTTCTTTCTAGTATGTAGAGGTGGTGTCACTATGTTCCCTGTACAGTCGAAGATAATATTATATATATAATGGGCAGATATTTCAAAACTAGAATGCGGACTTGACAAGATGGTGGTACTTCTCTACAACGATCACCTCTTCTGCCACTTAAACCAGTCCGACTGGTTAAGCACCCGCATTATCGAAACTTTGTAGTTTGCCAATATCGGGCCGCTTTAAGCTACCACCGACGGACCTCCGTCAATCGCCGACGTTGGACTGCTTTAGGAAACCAATGTTGGACTTGAATAGTTTACCGATATCGGGCCGAGATCAGCTTGCCTGCGTTAGACCGACCAAATTAGGCAGTTATGGTCGGTACCATGTGGTTAAACCGTATCGAACCTTAATCGTACGGCGACGGTATGCCGATGTCAGCAAAAAGTAAAATTTACCATTGGTCCGACGGCGGGCTACAGTCTAACGCTGCGTCGGCAAACATACATTGGACCTACGTTGCAAAGCGGACAAAAAATACTGCTGGTCCGATGTCGTAAATCGACGTCGTGCCAATGATGACAAATTCGGCAATAGACATCGGACCGACGTAGGACCGAGGGAACCGTGTTTGCTGGGCGGCGACCGGCTGATTAACGTCGATGCATAACGGCTTTTAGAACACGTCGCGTTTTTTGTCGCCCCGCGACAAACGACAAAAAACGCGTGCATAAAAGAGGCCTTAGATAAATTAATGAACAAACAGGCATTTTGGACTTAATACAGTTTTGTTCTGACGGCCGTACGGAGTTAATTACTGGTTTGTTGTTACACATCTTGTGACCGTGGAAAATAGGTAACTAAATTCTTTACCGTCCAATTATGCTAGATGTAATAATAAGATAGTGTATAGTGTGAGTATAGTTTTCTTTTTTAACATTAAATTAACACAAAACTGGCCACTTATTTCCTGCATATTTTTTTTAGTCTCTCAAAAACTTTAGTTCTTCATAGGCACGGGTAATAAGACTTTTAAAATCACAGCAGTTTTTTTGCCAAAATATTTGCATTCAATTTGTATAATTAACAATTGGCCAAAGAAGGATTACATTTTGCGTTAATTTATCCATTAATGAGTTTATTTTTACTTCTCTTACTAAAGGGAAGTAATGTAATCATCGAAAAATCGCACTTCGGGATTTTCATTATCCTCCACGAATTTTGAGGTTTCGAATAGTGATAAGCACGAATCCAGACGCCGTCGCTCTGTCTGTCGGTCTGTCTGTCGCCTACTTTGTAGCCACTCTAACTCGAAAACTCCTTCACTAATCATAACAAAATTTTACATAGTGATTACTGTTGTTGACGCGCAGACCCCTATTGTTTTTGAGCATTCTCCTAGTAGACCCTTCGGAGCTACCCCCAAAAAACTTCATCCCTAAAAAAAAATACTTTTTTCTTACCGTGTGATACCTCCTTGGAAAGCTCATAAAAATTGTAGTTGAATGGCGCCAAAATTTTTGACTAGATATATATATATATCACATAAAAAATGCAAAAAACAATTGAAACATTCAATTTTCTGTGACATATATCTCGAGTTATGAAACGAAATTTTAAAATAAAAAGTAGCTTAGAATAAGATCCAGGTCACACCCTATTGTCATATCAATTTTCATACAAATCAGTTTAGCCGTTATTGCGTGATTAATGGACAAAAATCTTATGTATACGAGGATATATATATAGCACATGTAAAACGAAATGTTTTTAGAAACAATAAAGTCTGAATCTTATATATATAGCACATATAAAATGTATTGGAAAAGTCTGTGCACCCTTGAAGTATGGATACACCCTGAAAAGTCTGGAAAGAACCTTGAAAAGTCTGGAAAGACCCTGGAAAAGTCTGGGAAGACCCTGAAAAAGTCTGGAAACCCTCTATAAAAGTCTGGAAAGACCCTGGAAAAGTCTGGATAGACTATGGAAAAGTCTGGAAAGACCCTGGAAAACTCTGGATACACTCTGGAAAGTCTGGATATACCCTGGAAAAGTCTGGAAACACTCTGGCAAAGTCTGGAAAGACCCCGGAAAAGTCTGGATATAATCTGGAAAAGTCTGGAGTAGTCTGGAACGACTCTGGAAAAGTCTGGAAAGACCCTGGAAAAGTCTAGATACACTCTGGAAAGTCCGGAGAGACCCTGTAAAAGTCTGGAAACACTCTGGAAAAGTCTGGAAACACTCTGGAAAAGTCTGGAAAGACTCTGGAAAAGTCTGGAAAGACCCTGGAAAAGTCTAGATCCACTCTGGAAAGTCCGGAGAGACCCTGTAAAAATCTGGAAACACTCTGGAAAAGTCTGGAAAGACTCTGGAAAAGTCTGGATATATTATGGAAAAGTCTGGAAAGACCCTGAAAAAGCCTGGAAACACTCTGGAAAAGTCTGGATACACTCTGGAAAAACCTGGATACACTGTAAAAATGTCCGAGTACACCATGGAAAAGTCTGAATACATTCCTGAACAGTGTAGATATACCCAAGAAAAGTCTGGATATACTCTGGAAAAGTCTGACCAACGGTAGTAGAAATACATTAAACCCTATACGGATTTTTCCTCATTCCCAGCCTAAAAAAAGTGTGAAAATAATTTATAAGTCAAATAAAAATCAAAAACTAACTTGAACGGGCGGGGCGGGGGTCCCAAGTTTAAAATTATTGTCCTTACTTAAATTTCAGATAATCCTCTTCTTGAAATTTTGCAGGCAGCTTAAATGAAAAATTTGTTAACCAAGTATCAAAAAAAATTTATGTTATTAACATCCCTCAGGACGCAACGACTGGAATCAGCCGTTCTATCATCGCAGTCGTCAAAGAAGCACGCATCGTTCGAAACATGGTCTGAACAAGTAAAAAATGTAGTATTTCGAACGCGTTAGGTATACCGATACCGATGCGTTGAAATATTTACTGGAGAGTGGTTAATCGTAATCGTATATCAGTGTGCATGCTCAGAAGGGATACGTTGTACAACAGCGGCTACGTCTCACCTATCTCTACGGGCGCATTTACACAGCGCGAATAGGTTCGTCCAAAAATTCGGGCCAAATCTGGCGAACCTTTTTCGACGAACGTTTGCCCGAACACTCGAACATTTGCCACGAACATTCGGGCAAATTTTCGCAGGTTTTTTTGGAAATACATTTTTGAAAATGGGAATAGATAATATTTTTGGCGTCACATCACTGACCTAAATTCTTAAAATTAAATTGGAACACCAAAAATATTTTATTTTTCGACTAAATAGTAAAAGCCGACGGAAAGCAAAAAATTATTATTTGCTCGATGGTAGGTTGTGAGGTTGGTAGATATCTACCAAAAAAGTTTGTACCTAATTGTTGCTATGCTTTATCACTTTTTTGCTTTTCCTTAATTAAGTGTAAACTCACCAAACTCCACCACCAAAGCCTCCCATTATTTTTTATCAAGTGCGTCAAATCTTTTTTCCGTCGGAAAGGTTTTAAAATTTAATTTTTATATTACAGTTCAGTTCAATGATTTACGGTAAATAATTTTTCTAATTTTTATTTTTTCATTAAATTTTGTCCGAACACCACGAAGCTTTTTACCCGAACCCCGAACCTTTTGGCCTGAACCTTTTGCGCGAATCTTTAAATAAATAATTCGCGCGAATGTTTGTCGGCATTTCGAAGATCAAAGGAATATTCGCCTGTGTAAATGCTACTTACGACCACCCTTGCAGTATTCGTACGCAGCTAGCGTATCCTAACCATTTTGTTATCTGTGGGTGTTCATAAATGCCTCAGAGTTTCGCTCCTTCTATTTTCCATTCTATGGCCCTCTAACTTTTTTCGAAAAGGAAGGAAATAGAAGTGAGCGGCATGAAGTAACACTGTGCATCAAGCACTGAACACGAATTGGTTTGGTTACGTCATACGTTGTAAGCACAACTTTAACTCTTTTTTTAAGGACGCTTTCACAAACGCATCAAAGATACGCTAACAACAAGGAGCAAAAAATAACTTGCCAACTTTAAGTGTCTATTAACTATTTATTCCTGCGATACTTACAAGCCCACTCTCCATATTTTTTTACCAATGAACTTTCTTCGTTCGGTAGAAAGAGGGGTGCCAACAAAGCTCTGAACAGTTGCAACAAACTAACGGCAAAATCTAGCAAAACGAAAAAGACCACTATTCCGCCTATGAACGCTAAAAATAGTGTCAGGAGAAAGTATATATCCGCCATTTCACCTAAAAAAAATACAAAAAGAGGGATTAGATAGGTATTGAATATATATTTTATAGGGCGGGCCAAAAAATTTGTCACTTTTTGAACGCGCTATAAGTTTGGTCCCAATCGGCCGATTTTCGAAATTTTTGTTTCGATAGACAAAAAATGGATAAATTTCCCCCCCCTTCTGCGAAAAATTTGTGTGCGACCCTGGACTTTATTTTTGTCAATGAGGCAAAAGCCCCATACTTTCTTCCGCTACCGAGGTATCACTTATCTAAATTGGTTATACAGACCGTTTCAAGCTACTGCGAACATAGGGGGAATCAAGTCCAATTTACTCTCCGTGCCGTACGACCGAGGTGGATTCGAAGCACGCCGCAGTGTTATCTTTTGGAAATTCATTTTGTTTTTCTTATTTTGTTTTATTTCTGCCTTGCTCGAGAAACAGATGGGTAAGTTCTTAATTTAAATAATACATTTTTAAAACTAAAAATGGATGTCTACGAAGTTGCCGAAAAAGTGCAGATGGTCAAATGGTCAAATCGTCATAACCCAACATACGTTCGATATTGGTCGAGGGAAAATTTGTATTTGTATTTTGACGTAAGAACACAGTATCCCCAAAAACTAAATGTTTGGGGGGGGGGTATTGTAGGGGAACACGTAATTGGGCCATTTTTTATTAACGGCAATTGCAATTTGAATGGTCCTAGATACTTGGATCTACTGCAGCAGCACATTATTCCAACTGCTAGGCAGTTGTTAGGTGTAAGATTTGGTGAAACATGGTTTCAACAAGATGGTTGTTCCGCTCACAATGTTGGCCTTGTTAGGGAATATCTTGATAATGTATTTCCTAATCGGGTTATAAGTACACGGGGAACTATTTTATGGCCAGCTCGATCTCCCGATCTTGCTCCTAATGACTTCTATCTGTTTTTGAAGAAGCTTTTCAAATTATCACCCCTAACATGCTTGGAAAGGTTAGAAGGGGTTTTTATAGTAGGCTCGGATATTGTCTAGCCGAGCAAGGAGGACTTTTCGAACATTTGCTTTAATTTTTTTTTGACTGGGAGAATCTTTTTGGTTTTTAGAATGTATTATTTTATTTTGAGAACTTGCTTTTATTTTGTTTCTCCTTATTATTTTCATTGTAACACGTCGTCACTGATAAATCTGAGTAGTTGACAATAAAACGCTCTTATTTATCAGTGACAAAAAATAAGAAAATTACGTTATAAAAATTTGCGTATTTATTGACCAAATTCCGGTTTCATTGACTACGCTCCACACAGAACCGTGGGTAGAGGCGTACTAAATACAAGGCGAACGGCGGCGAACGGCAGCGAATGGCGATCGGAAGCCTGAGTGTTGGTTGCTTCACTGATAGGCGTGCGGTGTCTCTGCATGTACGTACACTGGCAAATTAGACTTCTTCCGCCCTATGTTCACAGTAGCTTGAAGCGGTCTGTATAAGATAAAAAGATATACAAATTTTAAATCAGGAGTATTTAAGCAGACCAAAAATTGTAATGTCTGCCGAAAAGGAAAAGGTGCTCCTGGCCTATACCAAAAACGTTGCTTCCAACTGTTCGCCCTTCTGCACTTTGCAAAATGTACCGAAGTGAATATAAATGTAAATAAATTTATCATGAAAGAAGTAGTAAAGAACTAGATTGTAAGTGTGTATGTGCTCATTATTGTATTTCGTATAGTTAATTCAAGAAAATTATTCGTGAAACCTATATTTTAGGTCCATACAGCTACATCCCGCATTCGAAAATTCAATTTTTTTAAAATGCAGATTACGGGCTAATTACGGACTAATTATCTACCGCAAAAAAAATTTCGGGCTCATGACCTTATCTGATTTTTTTTAAAGTTTAAAATGCGGGATGCAACTGCATGTACCCAAAAAAAAAGTATGTCATAATTACGGACTAATTACGGCCTAATCAACTGCGGCAAAAAAAAATAGGCACATCTCATTATCCGATTTTTTTTAAAGTTTAAAATGCGGGGTGCAGCTGCATGTGCGGATCCACCCCGCACATATTACTAATAGCAGTACCGAGACAAAAAGTATGTCAGAATTACGGGCTAATCACCTGCTGTAAAAAAAATTGGGCTCCTGCCCTTAACTGATTTTTTAAAGTTTAAAATGCGGGATGCAGCTGCATGTGCAGCTCCACCCCGCACACATTAATAATAATTAATTAATTAATTAATTACGGACTAATTACGGGCTAATCAACTGCGGCAAAAAAAATAGGCACATCTCATTATCCGATTTTTTTTAAAGTTTAAAATGCGGGGTGCAGCTGCGTGTGCGGACCCACCCCGCACATATTACAAATAGCAGTATCGAGACAAAAAGTATGTCAGAATTACGGGCTAATCACCTGCTGTAAAAAAAATTGGGCTCCTGCCCTTACCAACCTTAACAATTTTTTAAAGTTTAAAATGCGGGATGCAGCTGCATGTGCAGCTCCACCCCGCACACATTAATAATAATTAATTAATTAATTAATTACGGACTAATTACGGGCTAATCAACTGCGGCAAAAAAAATAGGCACATCTCATTATCCGATTTTTTTTAAAGTTTAAAATACGGGGTGCAGCTGCATGTGCGGACCCACCCCGCACATATTACTAATAGCAGTACCGAGACAAAAAGTATGTCAGAATTACGGGCTAATCACCTGCTGTAAAAAAATTGGGCTCCTGCCCTTACCAACCTTAACAATTTTTTAAAGTTTAAAATGCGGGATGCAGCTGCATGTGCAGCTCCACCAACAAAATTTTTGCGTTAATCGCGCCGTTTACCAACCCGGCCGATGTTGGGCGATTAAAGCTTAATTGAGCAATTAAGTCGCTGTCATATGCATTTTGTTGGTTATGTTTTCTGTTTATTTTGATTTCCAGTTTGATTTGTTGAATTGTTTTTTTTTTTTAAATATGGAAGATATATTGTATCATGACGATTTGGATGTGTTGGACATAATCAATGATGGAATTCCAAGACGATGGAACGAGAGACCAAATTATTTTGAGACTATGGACAACAGGGGGTTCTTTAGAAGGTTTCGGCTCACAAAGCTTTCAGACTTCAGACTTATTTCACTTTCATAAGCTTCTTTTAAGTTTTTTTTTATTTGTTTCACCTTTTATTTAAGTGTTGATTAACGTTTGGGTAATTATGTAGTACACAGTTTTTTGCTATTTTTGATTTTTTATGAAAAATTATTCATGGGGGTACCTACTAGGGTCCCTAGGACCCCAAGTCCGCCTGCGCCCGTTGGTTTTTTTAATTTTTTTTTCACTAAAATAACCCAATCCAACACAGTCCAACCCAACCTAATCCAACCCAACCCAAAACAATCAAAAAAACACATTACAACCCCCCCCCCCCGGGCACCCTTTTTTCTCTTAAAAAAAAAAATTGGGCGCAGGCGGATTTGGGGTCCCATAAAGAATTTTTCATAAAAAATCAAAAATGGCAGGAAACCGTATACTGCATAATTACCAACGTTTGTAGTTAATAATTTTCATAAAATAAAAACAAATATAATTAAAAGTGAAGTAGATGTTTTATTTATCTAAAAACCAAATAAATACATTAATAAAACAAAGAACAAATGCAGACAACTATTGCACATAGACATGCCTATAAATCACATTGGTCAGTTAGATATTGCATATCACAAAAAACATTCTTTCAACAGCAGAAAATACACCTAAATTAGTAACCTCATCAATTAGGATCTTAATAAAAAACAATGGTCCATCTCAACCAATTTTGTTTAAGTTTTTAAAACGGTTTACATGGTTTAATGGTATTACATATAGGCTTTTTGCTCAAGGACAATAGTAACTTGTTTGGGTTACTTGTCATGACGTCACGGTTACTTTCAGTGACCATGCATATTTATGACATCATCATAGAAAAACATGAGATTTATAAAAAAAATAATATAAATTAAAAAAACCATAAACAATCGGTAAACCACACTTTGAACCTTACATTTTTTAAGTAACCATGTCCCATAGGCTGGTAACATAGTCTGGTTACTCGTGACGTCATAACTTGGATTACTGTACGAAGAAAAATTGAAAACGAGCAACTGCTTTACCTGGTAACTTGTGGTTACTTCGAGGAAAAACTCTTTTTGACACTGTCAATCACCAGTCATCATAAAAAGTCTACCCTATCTAAAATTTTAAAGTAATCAGAATGAAAGAAAAAAAATTGAAGATCCTGAAACATTTTAATCTAAAACTTTTATGTTTTTTTTTTCTCTTTGTAATATAAAAAAACATTTTTAAGAAGAGAAATAGAAAATTAAATACACAAATCTGCAACCAGTGTGTACAAAACTTCATTGCTGCAACCTTTAATTCATATTTTATTATTTTTCTTTTTTAATTATTATAACTTTAAAACCTCTTTTTTCTTAGAGTGGTTCTGTCACCTTGGGTATAATTTTTGGTGATAACAGTTTCAAAATAAAACTGTCAAAAAATGTAGAATTTAAATAATTTCAGTAAAAAAAAATAAAAAATATCTCAACCTTATGAACTACTTTCTTAATTATAAGGTACTCAATATATCTAAAAATTAACAAACATCCTAAATAAATCACTTTTAAGCTAAGAAGATTATTACCCACAGACCTTCTAGGTCAGTGATAACTGGAAACAAACTTTTTTGACATTTTATTAAAAAATAATAAAATATCAATGAAATAAATAAAATAAAAAGCCCCATTGCAGCACCTACCATAATGTCGTTGCAGTAAACAGTGATGTGGTGCCTCAGATAGATTTAATTTTAGCAGTCTTGCTTTATTAAACATTTTTTAAGTAGGTTTTGCAATGGTGACCTGTCAAGTAATACAAGGGAATAAGTACCCTATTTTAAAACTATACAAATACTGAAAGTGACTTAAAAAAAAATTAAAAAATTCACATTAACGAACCGTCTAAACTATTTTTTTTTTAGTTTGTAACGACTTGTTGGGCTGATAAAATTTGAGGCACTTTTACTTTAACTTAACCCTTTTATCTGAACGCATGTGAGTTACAAAAAGTGACTATGTTGACTTCGTTGCAAAGGATTTATTTTTAAAAAGGCCATTTATACATACATTTTGCAATCCTTGGGCCATTATAGTATTTCATAGTTATATGCACCCAGCATACTGTTTAATGCCTACTTTTGTTTACCACAAACTGTGTTAAAAAACAAACTTTAGGCAAATCCACTTTTTTACACTACACGACTGAAAATGAGCAGTTAATTATTGGAAATAATGCTGGCGACAACAAACTGATCAGCTCCAAACAGCACCGATTCGGCCATCCCCGTTTAACTTGAGAGTTTCAGTCGCAACAGCTGGGGAACGTATTTTCTGATAGGTTTTAAAAATAAATAAACAAAAACTGAAAGAAAATTAAAAAGTTAACAGAAAAGATAACCTTTTACATCAAAATTTTTTTTGACATATCCAGTGTTACCAATAGATACACACCAAATATGCTGCGTTGCCAGCTCTTTTTTTTTTAGTCGAGTTACTTAACCCTGATTAGGCAATTATTTCATAAAAAAAGTTGGTGGATAGGTAAACTTGTTTAGCCGCGATTAGCAAGTTAATTCCAATTAACTAGCCCTGATTAGAGTGTTTAATGGTGGATATGGGCATAATAATAGCAGTACCGAAACAAAAAGCATGTTAGAATTACGGGCTAATCATCTGCGGCAAAAAAATTTGGGCTCATGCCCTTACCCCATTTTTACAAGTTTTTAGGTTGTTGATAAGTCAAATCTTGTTAGTCAATTTTGACTAACCCCGATCAACTTGAAATGTAGTATGCGTTGAGTTCCGGTGATAATGCAATTTTCAAAAAAAAAACACTACGTTGGTGAAATTTACTTATTTAAAAATCAAAACTCCTACAGATATAATTGGTTTTGATGCATTCCCTAACAACACACAAAAAATTAGGTAAGGGTATAAGCCCAATTTTTTTTTGCAGCAGATGATTATCACGCAATTAGCCCTTAATTCTGACATACTTTTTTTAGTGTACCGCTATTATTAATGGATGCGGTGTGGGACTGCACATGCAGCTGCACCCCGCATTTTAAACTTTAAAAAAAATCAGATAAGGACATGAGCCCAATTTTTTTTTGCTGCAGATGATTGGCCCGTAATTATGACATACTTTTTTACAGGGTACCGCTATTATTAATGGATGCGGGGTGGGACTGCATATGCAGCTGCACTCCGCATTTTAAACTTTAAAAATGAAATGGATCTGAGCCCAAATTTTTTTTTTGCGGTAGATAATTAGACCATAATTCCTGCATTAAAAAATTTTCATTTTTCGAATGCGGGGTTTAGCTGCATGGACCTCTATATTTTGTATTTAATTTGTAGAATTCACTTTAAATCCCTCAGGAATTAATTTTATTTTAAATCCTTAGGGTTTGAAAGAACCACTTAAGTCCCTAAAAAGGGGAATTAATACTGCCCCCCCAAAAGTGCCACATTTAATCCCGCGGTGAAAGGAACAAGTCGCTAAGGGATTAAACGACACTTTAGTCCCGAGGTTTATACACTATTTTATGCACTTTAGAAAAAGATCTTTGTTAAAATTACGTTATTTCTACGCCAAATGGTTCGTCAACTACAAGAAAGGGTGCTAAGAATGAAATCTTAAGAAGAGCAAGTGCTGTTTGGCTTGACTGGCAATAAATTTAATTATAATTTTCCAGGGATTAGTTTTTTTTTGAAATCCCTGAGGGATTAAATTTACTTCTAATCCCTAAGCTAGAGGGAATAAATTTAGTTTTAATCTTTTAGGGATTAAATTTTCTTTGAATCCCTTAGGAATTAAAAGTGTCACTTAAGTCCCTAAAAAGAGGGATTAAAAGTACCTATTTAATCTCTGAAGTGCATAAAGATTATTACGCCCCTTGAAACCATTTAAATATTTTGTTTTATATTTTGTGAGTTAAATACCCATATATTCGACGCTTAGTCAACGACCTTTATTGTTGCAAAAAAATTGCAAGCAAAAAGTTAATTTTCACGGGCTAACGTTCATATAATTGTTCTAAAAGCGCAATCAAAATATTATGCAAGGAAAAACCACACGATATATACCAAGAAGTACAAATTTATTACGAATTTGGTGCAATTTGAATGTTTTGCCTCTAAAAAATGTTTAAACATTTGCCAGATCAAAGCAATGTTGTTGTCATTGACAAAGCACTAAAAAAACAACTGGATTATCTATTTCTCAACTTTTTAATGAGTTTAAAAGTAATGTGGCATACTGGCTTTGAAAAAAATTCCATCTAAGGAGAAAATGGCTTCTAACAACAAAATGAATTAAACATAAACAATGACAATCAGTGGGTCTTGAAAATTTCTTATTGCAATGTTCCACTAAAAATCTAAGAATAAATATTAGTCTAGAAATAAGGTGTCTTGTTGTAAAAGATACAATAAACATGGCATGTATATGATCGGATTTTTCCATATACCTATAAGCTTAATATACATACACATATACCTGGAAGTGGAAATTTTGTTAGCAACATATCATGATCAAGTAGGCCATGAAAATAAATATTTTAAGGCGTTTTACGCAAGTGCGTTGGACTGATGTTATTTCTGACGCCATTTTTTGTTTTGATTTTTGACTCCGAAAGTGTTGTGTTTTTTCGGTTTTTAATTTATCTCACAGTACACACACTATAGTGTACTGTGATTTTACTTTGTCAGTTTTACAATGTAAGTATTACTAAAAATTACAGAATTTTTCTTTATGATTTTTGACCATGCCCCCCCCCCCCCCCGTTGCACCTTTTCTTTTTCAAAGACCCGATATTTTGTCGACCACCTTGAGCAGTTTCTCTACATCCGTAGCAGAGAAGTCTCCCACTACCTTGACTTCATCGCCATTGTCCCTGCAAATATGTGTGTATCTAATCAGTAGAATACCCATGATTAATTGCAGGGACTTCTTACCCTTTACTAAAGCGCAAAAGAACAAAACTGGGAAAACCAAAATAGCTTTCGGAAAAAATTTGCCTAAAACGTTCTTCTAGAAAGCCTTCTTATTTTAAGTTCGTCTTTTAAACTGACCGCTTGGTGTTTACCACATTATGCAACTGCTTGCCATTGCCCCATAGCATTTAGTTCATACCATATGACCAACCTTGATCGCTTATAAATAATTCATGTAAAAAAAACGAGAGTTTTATCTACTTAAAAATTTTATAAACCGGCGAAATAAGCCACATTTTGCCGGCAAACCCTGCTGAGTAATAGGTTGTGTATTTAATCAGAAAAGAGGGGCGGCCCATACGCTTGGCAATTACGCCGCATCTTGGACCCTTTTTGCCATTCCCCATGGCATCCTTTCTAGTTCTGGTGCGTTCCCTAATAGCAAAGAAATATTCCCCGAACATTCGCTAAATGTTCAGCTAGGATATTCGGAACATTCCCTGAATGTTCCCTCAAATCCTCGAAGCATACTAGTGATGTTCAGGGAATGTTCTGTGTCCGCAGTTTTGATATTTCTAGAAGATCCTGGTAGAACATTCATGGAATATTGTCGCAGGATTTTTATAGTACATTTATGAGCTTGAAAAAATATGTTCGCTCAGAAAGCATCCTAAAAAAATTTAAAAAAAAGTTTTTAAACAGCGATGGGATTCGAACCCTCAACCTTCTGGCATCCGCATAACACTTTTCCAACGACTTAACCTTTTGCGCTACGGAGGCTTATGGGAGAAATTATATATTAGAGGGGAATAACGGTTTGGACAGAAGAGCAATAATTGTTTTTTTTTACATAAAATCAAGATCACTTCTGAACGGCTCAACGGATTTTCACAATTCTTTTTTTATGGGATAAAAATATTAATCCCCTCCACGAATTTTCCCAAACGGTAGTGGAAGCGGATTATGTTATTTGTTCTATGCAGGATAAATCCCGAACGGCTCAACCGATTCTCATAATTATTTTTTTATTGGAAATACATATTACCCTACCCCAACAAGCTTTTTGAACAAAATAAAATCGTAAGCATGATCGTAGATAAAAAAATATTATTTCCTTTCATGGCATGATTTGATAATATTTTTTTAGCCCAATAAAATGGTTTTTTCTTGTACCTAAAAAGAGACTTGCAGCAACAGATAAAAATGACCCGAAAAAAATCTTTACCGCAGCTGTTAGAATAAAAAAACGTTACAATATTGTGTGATATTTTTAGGACTTTAGTAAAACATTGGTAGATTCAGAACATTCACGGAAAATCCTGCATAGAATATTCATTGAATGTTCTATCCGAGATATCCAGGGAACGTATTTTCAATGTGCTGTCAATATCCAAAAGGAATGGTATTTTCCGGACTTTAGTAGAAAAATTCAGGGAATATTCCGCATGGAAAATTCGCTGAATATACTGTCCAGAATATCCTAAGAATGTTTTCTAAATGTGGTGTCAATGTCCAAAAAAAGGACATTTTACAGACTTTCACAGAACATTCCTGGAATATCCTGCATATAATATTCGCTGAATGTACTAGGTAGGATATTCTGAGAATGTCTTTTAAATGTTCTGTTCATGTGCTAACTTGAAAGTTTTAAAGAGCACGTTTTTGGAACATCCTACAAATATACTGTGAATGTGTCAGAACATTCAGACATTCACAGCACCTTACTGGGATATCCCTGGAAAATTCTGTGCTGTTAGGGTTGCACTCTTCAAGGTTTTCTATCTGCCGGCAAGCGCTTTTCTAGAGTAAGTGAGCCCTACGGCAGTTGTCTTACTACAAGTGCTTCCCTAGCTGATTTTGTCGTATCTGGTCATTTGGTTCTGGCTGCATCCAGACCATTCACAAATAGCTTGGACTATCTTAACCCTACCTGTTTCGTTCTCTGCGTGCAAAAACATGACAATAATAAATTGATGATAGCTAGAGGCCCTCTGTACATTTGACAGTTGTTGTTTTACCAGATTTTATGAAATGTTTTGTAAAATAATATCAAATATGTCAAGCTTTGACAAAAAAAAAACAGTGAGCTAAATATTAAAAATGCTAATAGTATATATTTGTTACTCTTTTTCTTGAAATAGACACAGAAATATAATATTAGTTACCTTGCAAATTCGACTATTTTTATTACTTTGGACTGGTGTGCCGAGCCTTATCCACAATTTTGAGGTATAGGATTGTCCATTTCGTATTCAGGACGAGAAAATAGAAACATCTTATCAAAGAATGGCGACGGTTACCTATCCATTATAATTTTTACTGCGAACGCTTGTACTATTAGGGTAATTTCAAGAAACCATAAGTCAGACTTTTTTAAAATGCTTTCCTTTACAAAAAATTAAACAAAAAAAAAACAAAAAGGTTGGGTTACTCCTGGTATAAAGATTTCATGAGGTGTCTTCAGATAATTAGAAAATTTACAGATAATCCTCATTTTATTTTGTAAATATAGAACTACATATAGAAAAGTTATAAATATGGCGAAGGAAAAGTTCTATCAGAGCAAAATCAAAAATGCAAAAAATGAAACCAAAGAAAACTGGAATTTAGTAAGCCAACTAACAGGTAAAAACTCCCATCTCCAGCCAAAGGTTAATATAGATCCAGATATTCTTAACAATTTCTGCTGCGCAATTGCTGATAACCTTAAATCCACACTTAATTGTAGCACATATCCTCTATCTTGTATGTCCAACATAAGCATACATGACACATTTCTGTTAAAAACAACAAATATAGCTGAACTAAAGAAAACTTAAGGAAATCAAAAATCAAGTAGCCACGATAATATATCTGTAAAATTACTTCAGAACCTTCCGGAAATTGCTCTTTATATATTCTAGCTGAATGTATAAATATATCTTTTTTGTCTGGTGTTTTTCCAGATTTTTTGAAGACCGTCGTAGTTGTTCCGTTATTCAAAGGGGGCGAAGCTGAACATCCTACAAACTACCGCCCAATATGATTATTTTCAACTCTTTCCAAAATTGTTGAAAAGTAGAATAATGATGTTCCTTAAAGAACACAATGCAATAATATCTTAAGCGATATTCAGTTTGGATTTCAGCCTTGCAAAAACACTCATAATGCAATGTTTATCTTCTTGATCAAATTTTTAACGCTTTAAACGAAATGAGATTGTTGCAACGGTTTTTTGCGACTTTAGTAAAGCGTTTGATTGTGTAAATCATGAAATCATGTTGAGGAAACTGGAAATATATGGCTTTAGAGGAGTTTCTTACAACTGGTTTCACTCTTCTTTCGCAGGAAGAAAGCAGTTTGTAAAAATCGGTTCCACCCATTCTTTGAATTAAAATTTACCAAACGGTGTTCCTCAGGGGTCCGTATTGGGACCTATTTTATTTCGGCTTTGCCTAAACGATATTTTTAGTCTACTAATAACAGGTATTTTCACTGCTTTTGCTGACGATAATAATCTTTTCTGGCGAGGTTTAGATGCAGAGACTGTTAAAAGGGTTGTTGTGGAGGGCTTAAGGGTCATCAAGGATTGGTGTGATTCGAATCTGCTTTGTTTTAACGCTAAAAAGACCAATTTGATGACATTTAGGTTTTCTTACAATGCTTTACTTTTGGATTCTCAAGAAATAGAAAGCAGGACGTCTTGTAAGTTTCTGGGGGTTTAAGTTGATGACCGGCTTAAGTTTTCCACACACATAACCAATCTTATCAATAAACTACTGGATGCTACGCCATAAGAATTGTTTCAAATGGACTTGGATTTAATTCTGCAAAAATGGTTTACTTGTCATTGGAGGAGTCGTATATTAGTTACGCTATTGCCTTTTGGGGAAACTGCACACGAAAAGATTTTGTATCTGTTTTTATTCTCCAAAAAAAAGAGATAAGGTATTTATGTACAGTAGGTTACCGAGATCATTGTAAGCCATAAAACTTTAACGGTTTTTTTCATTTTCATTTTAGAAACAGCTTGCCTTATGTATAAAAAATATTTTGGTACACTTAATAATACGAGACTTTATCAAACAAGGCAAAATTTTAAAATACAACTCCCGATTTCAAAATCTATCACTTATCGAAGTAAAAGAATATTTAATTACTTACCAGATTATCTTAGAGAAATAGAGAATATTAAAAAATTTAGGGAAAATGTAAAACTATTTTTCTGTAGCAAAGCTTATTACCTATAGCTTAGACGAATTCTTCTCTGAAAAGTTTTAATTTAAAAAATGTTGTATGTCTTTTTACAGTATTGTAGTTTTATATACGTGATGTTTTTAATTGTAATTTTAGTCTCATATTTTGTTAAGCGGATATGTTTAAAATATATATATATAATTTCTTAAAATGTTTTTTAACTTTATATTGTATTGCTCTTTATTCTTTTTTATTATGTAGAGAAAGCTTTGTTTATTTCGGACAATAAAGTATAATTCTGTATCTATCTATCAATAGTTTGGCCATTGTTTAAGAAATGAAAAATAGGAAAAATTGAAGAATATTAGGGCTTAAAAATATTAGACAATGGTACGGTATTAGTACTACGACGCTTTTGAAAAAGAAAGTAAATAAGGTGGAAATCGCACTGATGATGGTCACTTAAAGAAGAAGAAAAACCCTATTTGTTCGCATTTTATTTTACCTAAAAAACATTTGTTATTGGCGTAAACCCTGAAATATACATATGATTTTAAAATAAAATGGAACCTGTGTACATAAATTATTGCCAGCAGCTACTAAGTAGTTCAAAGTGAAGGGTGAAAAACGCACTTGCTATACATACGGAATCATACGAAATGTTAATGAATTGTTATTATAAATTACATTGCTTAAATTTGTGCAACATATTATTAACGTTATTAAACCAAATGAAGGTTATCAAGTTATTATTATTTAGAATTCAGCACGTTCCATTGTTGTTAAATAAGGAAATCACCCCGAATTCTCCTAAGAAATTATTTTTCATTTAATTTTTTTTTTTACTTTAGAAATATTCACATTCACTCTAGGACCAAAGTTATTAATTTATTGAGAAACACTGTTAATTTTTAGTCCACCATACCAATATTGTATAAGGGACTATTAAAATCGTGAAATTTTGACTTTTCTTAATTTTATAAAAAATGAGTTACTAAGGTTCCAAAATACCTTAATCGACGAAAAAAAAAATTTCTGTCGGTCTGTTGTCTGTCTGTATATACACGATAACTCAAGAACGCCTTAATCGATTTTAACGAAATTTTGTACAAAAATCCTCTATCGTCTGACCATGAACTGATTAACTTTTGGGTAGGGTGGCGGGGGGCTGAAGGGAGGAAAAGGGGGATAAAATATTTAAAAAAATTGTAACTTTGGAACAAAAGCAAGTAGCGATATACGGTTTGCATATTCAAGTTTCCATGAATATAAACTACAAATTTTGTTATAAAGTCCGAATTCGTGGGAGCTTTAGTTTCCGAGTTATTTGAAAAAACGTTAAAATATATAAAAAAATCATAACTTTAGAAGTAAAGCAGCTATTGATATGCGGTTTTGAGATTTTGGTTTTCGTAAATATTACCCAAAAATTTTGTTATAAGGTTCAAATCTTTCCATTTCCTTTCAATATAAAATAATTGATTGTATGGTGGACTGCCCCTGCTTTCTAGCACCAATTTGTTGTATTTATATTCTGTAAATCCTTTACGAGCAGTTCATTGACTCCTGATGTTGAGTTTCTTAATAAACTATTAGTATATATAACACTTTTAATTGGGAAATTTCCTAATATAAAATTAATACCCAAAAACTAATCAACTAATTAGGGTTTTAATTATATCTTCGATTCTAAAGAGAGATTTGCGTCAAATAAAAGTTTTTATAATTAATTTAATTTAAAAAAAAGAATAAAAATGGGATTGTAAAGTAGTTACTGCCCCCCGGACTTAAATTGTCACAAAAAACATTAAAAAACAAAAATTTAAAAGAACTTCCCGTTTAATATTGCAGACATTTTCGCTTGCAGCGTTTTCACGATATTAATTTTTTACGATTTTAGTTGAATTTAGCGATCCATACATAGTATGTAGGCTATTGGAATTGTAATTTTTTTTTAAAAATAAGTTATTTGGGTCAAAAAAGACCTAAATACAAAATTTTGTCATGGTGTCGGTCTGTCTGTATGTAACACGATTACTCAGAAACCGTTAAACCGATTTTTATCAAATTTGACTCAAAAATTCTCTGGCACCAGGCGGTGAGCTGGTGGGGGTGGGGGGTTGGCAAGAGGATAGGAAGGGGGACTAAACTTTAGAAAAAAATTGTAACTCACGAACCGTAGCAGATAGCGACACGCAATTTTCACATTAAGATAGATAAATGCATTTTCAACAAAAAAAAAGAAATTAAAAAAAAAATAATTTTTTTTAAAGATTAGTATAGTATAGTCCCCCCCCTCTAGATTTAAGACTGGGCCTGTCCATGCATAAAGAGAAACTGGACATTGTTTGTTTGTTAAAGTTTAGGATTCTATGTTTCTTTCGTTATAATAGTAAAATATTTAGGTAAACATTTTACTTAAGACGTCTTTTAGCGAGCGATGTTTGCGAAAGCACATTTTAAAAACATACGTCACCGTTTCAACCGCAACGTCACCGTTTCGAACCATCGCCACTGATCGCCAAAATGACAATTTTTCAATGACATTAATCAGCTGTGTCTGTGTGGCTTCTCGTTTTTTGGATTTGGAAGTTTTTTTTGTGATTTTTCGAAATGGATGTCCTAGATCCACAAGTGAGCCTTTTTTTTTGTCGCCGCTAGATAACCTTGGCCTATTTTCATTATTGCTAAAAATTGACAAGTACCGAAATATTGAACCGTGTTCGAAACGGCGGCCCAGGGCGCTTTCGAAATCCTTTGAAATGTTTTGAACCGTGACGTCACCGTTTCGTCGCTAAAATAACATTTTACGCATGTTTTCAAAGCGGTTTCGAAATCACCGGTGGCGAAAAGACGTCTTTATATAAATGTATAGCCTAAACATAATAAGGATTTTATTACTTGCAAAAATTCTAATTTTATAGCAAAATTGCAAAATTATGCTTTACAAATTGTTACTTGGAAGAAAATGTACATAATTTTGTTATTTAACGGCCATAAAATGACTTTCACTGATTTCGGCTGACGATGGGACAATAGACAATTTTTTTATTGTTAGTTAATCAATTTTGTTGTTGTAATTTATCATTAGGGACTTATTGGAATGCACTTATAGTGACTGACTTGCGAAATGATTTTATTATTTACAAGTGTTATGTGTTTTAAAACGTCAAAATTGAAATCCGTTGTGTTTCTAAGTTATATTTTTCTAAATGTTAATAAACTTTCACAAATAAAGACAGGCCAACACTAAATTACGGCCGTCGCGTCGTGTTAGTGTTTGGCTGAAAAAAAATCTCAAAAAGTCTCTATTAATTTCTGAATTTATTCGCAAATTATGCGGAAATGTCTAATCTGTTTTAGAGATCGACGACCTACTGAAGAAATTAATCAAAATTAACGCGTGCGGAAAATACTTTCCGCACGCGTTAGGTACAACATTTTTCCTACGAGCGTGCGGAATATCAAAATATTTTGTCATTATTTTAGTTAAACCTAGCGGACTCAAAATGAAAAAATAGCCAAAACTACGAATTAAACTTTAACAAGCTTAAAAAATTGATTTTTATGGTAATTATTAATCACGGTAACATTGAAAGTGCCACTGCTCATGTTGCTTAATGCCATCGTCGACTTCAAGTCCTCCTGATTCATCACTGAGCAACAGCGTGCGTGAAAATTTTTTTTGCTCAACAGGGCACTGCGTGCGGAAATTTTTTTTCACGCACAGCGTGCGGAAAAGTGGCACTTTTCACACGGGAATGAGTGCGATAAAAGCGTTTTTCCGCACGCTCGTAGGAAAAATCATTTTTGGCATTACGGCGCGGCCCCAACTCACCTATCTAAAATCCGTTTCCCATCTATGGGTGGCCACCCTGACTCAAACCCCACAACACGTGGTCGTAGGTGATCCGTGGTGTAAGCGACATTTGCCTATTTAAGTTCATGTCGCACCACGTGAAGATTTTTTTGGATCAAAATGGCTACGCATGGGAAACGCATAGGTGGGAATCGGGTGTTAGAAGTAGTCGGTTTAACCTTGTTACATATTTATTAAGACCTCAGATTAATAAAAAAGTTATTAGTCGAATGTCGAACGAATGGTGTTTTCAAAAAACAGAAAATTGGATTTTGGTTTGTAGATTATGTTGTATTAAAAAAAACTGTTTTGAGAGTTTGAACTACTTTACTTTTTTTTCGTTGTTTTTTCTGTATGTTTTAGGTATTTTACTCTTTTTTTTCCTCTGTAAAGCAATAACTGCTACTCAGACTAATTCCACTCACTAACTTTTGAATATCTACAGATGTGTTGAAATCCAAAATGCATTAAAAGTCTTCAAAATTTTGCGTTTAAAAAACTAAACAAGTATGGATAATTCAGTGGCGGTCCCAGGGGGGGGCAGGGGAGGCGATCGCCCCCCCCCCTTGATCCAGAAAAAAGAAAAAACGAGAAATTGCAGAACGTTCCTTTAAAGACATTCTAGAATCCCTCCACAGTATTTTGGGACAGTTTGAAACAGGCGAAAACCACGATATTAGAAATACAGAACAGTGTTATAGAGTTTTAATTTATAAACAAGTTTTAAACAAAATCATTTCGGACATAAAATCAAGGTTAAATAACGAGACTCTAATTATTTTTGACTTGAATATATTCATACCAAGTTGAAGCCAATATCAGGGCAAAATTAACTAACACCCGGTTCCCACCTACGACTTTATCCTGCGTGCCCGCTCACGCGTCACATGACTGTCATATGTAACACTCACGAAAAAGTCGTAGGTGGGAACCGGGTAATGTCGTTTCCAAATACTATAAACTGTTTGATTAATACAAAACACAAATTCTTAAACTTATTGGGAGAAGTCAGTATTTGGAAACAATATTGGTCAGAAGTAGTCAAAAGCTTAAATCAAAACATATAATAATATGATATGATAATGTTGTCGAGGCAATGAACAAGTGTGACGATATTTTTCCGTTTTTAAAAACATTCTTCGATGTTTGTCAGTATGTAATGCTTTATCAGAAAGAAGCTTCTGCCTCAGAAGATTGAAAATATAAGTTCTTAAAAACACTATCAACAGACATATTGAAATTGACATTGAGCGAGTCATTGATCGGTTTGCCCAAAAAAAACTGGAAATGAACTTTTTTTTGAGATAGGCCATCTTATATTTGAGATATACAATATAAAAGGCAATATTTCAACTTAAAAAGCTTTTTATACGACTGTCTTGAAAAAGAGGGTTTTGCGCACGGAAAACACGATCTGAAAACGGCATTTTGCGCACGCCGTATGCAAAAGGTTTTGCACACGCTTACGTCATTTTTGCACACGGGTCTACCGTCACTGTGATTTTTGTTGTTGTGACCCAACAATATAAGTTGGCTGAGTTCCATAGCAACCGTCACCGCTCCTTTGTTTTGTTGATTAGATGCTTCAAATAGAATATTATACATTTTGTTAATAAAAACGAGTTAAATTGAAATTGGGTTTTTCTGGTCTCTGTTTATTTGCAGTCGTATAAAAAGTATCGTAAAAAACTCGTTTGAAAACCTCTTTGCACACTCCCTCGACTGTCTCGATCGTGTGCAAAGAGTCGTTTTCAAATCTTGTTGTTTAAATAACTATTTTAGATCTAAAAAAAACTATTTAGAGATTTTGTTTGTTTGTATCTATGTTTTTTATAAGTGAAAAAATTATACGTAATTACTCAATCGCGGATTTCAGGGGGTAATTAACCCCCCCCCTGGATTTAAATTTTTGACGAAAATATTTTGAAAATCAAAAGTAGTGCATAAATTGCGGCGCTATAACACCTTAGATATTTACGGTATTAGTTTAATTTTGTGTTAACAATGACATTTTTAGTGTCACTTTCTTAAAAATGTTCGCCTGCTACGCTTTAAAAAAACACACACACACAATTTTAGTTCAATTTTAAATTAAAAAATGCATTTTTCAGTGCAATTTTCTTAAAAATTTTCGCCTGCCCGCTATGATACGTTGATATTTACGGTTTGACTTTAATTTGATTAAAAAATTGCATTTTTAATGTCATTTTCTCAAATTTTCGGCGCATTTAAACATTTTTTAAAATAAAAAATGTATGAAATAAACAACTTGAAATCTGAGTACCCCCCCCCTTTTAGATTTGAGGCCATATCCGCGCTTGTAGTTACTAAGTTTTGTTTGCATATATTGATATATTCCTCATAAAAGCTATGCTTTCATTTTAGTTTTTTTTTCGTATCGAAACGGCCCCCCCCTTTTTAAATGGCTGGGACCGCCACTGGGATAATACTTAAGACATTGAATTGTATCAAAGTTTTTTTGAAATGTTCATTTAAAATAACACGCATTTTTTATTTTTTATATGTAAAACTAAAAGTCTGACAATATTTTTTATAAATCATTACAAAATATCTTGGAAAATTATCACTTTACCAAGATCTGAAAACCGCGGTTTGATACCTTTCTTTCTTCGAAAACAATGTTTGTTATCAGGTTTTACTTCCCTACCCTTTAATTCTTTTTTTCCAATTTTTATTAAACTACTTTAAGATATCTCTCTATTACTTTGTCTAAAAAATATATTAGAATCGGTCCAGTTGTTCAGGCACTACCGCGACACAGATTGACAGACAAAATCATTTATCTTGGCAATAAAAGCAATTCGCGATGCGGGCTGGCAAGTTAAAAATTTCGGCCCTTCCCCTGCTTGACCACTCCTCATAAAATACGTTTTTTTTTCAGTATATTGCCATCAAACATGATGTTTTTATGATTCAAGTGAAATTTTGACCGAATTTGGTTTAAAATTGGGAAAGCTGTTTTTGAGAAAATCATCATCTTTTAAAAATCTTCACAGAAAAAAAGAAAATCTTCCCTTCCAAAAGCGAAAGTCTTCGCCCAAAATGTTTTTTTTCATGTAAGAAAACCACTTGTTTTGTGAAAAAAAAACAATTGTCTTGAAAAATTATTTTCGTTTAAAACAAACTTAGAGAAGAAAAAGTGATTTCGAAATAAGACATAATTTCTTACTTACATTCTCTTAGCACAAAAAAAGCTTTATTTCCTTCAAAAACTATACTTTTTTAACTCAATATAGCGGAAATAACAAATTATTTTTTTTCTCAAACGAGAAGACAAGCTCAGACCTCTCGGCATTTAAAATTTCGCCCTTTGTGCGTGCGGGTGGCGTGTCGTTGTCGCGAAAACTTTTAGGTTTTTAAGAGTGAATTTGAATTCTAAAAACAGTTCGTTTAGTTAAACAGATAACAGATAAAAAAATATATATCTTGTTTTTATTTAGTTTAAAAAAATAATCGATATAATTTTTACCGTGAATTTAACATTTTTAAGATACTTAAAATTTTGTGAAAAACTTAAAATTATGCAAAATCACGTGCAATGGTTCCGGGATAATGCTTTAAACTTCCACCGTATTGATACAAATTTGATTAACAGTTTTTTTAGATTAACTAATTGGAAGAAGCGCATTTTTTATTCAAATTCACCCTTAAGAGAGACAAAATTATTTCAAGCAAAACAAATTTTAATTCGATCAAGAAAACTTATTTATTTACATTTTCTTCAGATGAAAAAATATATTCCAAAACAAGAAAATGATGTTTTTGGTGCGAAACAAAATTTAATTTAATTGTTTCTATTGTTTTAAACCGAGATATTTTTTAAAACTAATGTCTATGTATAACAATAAGGTCGCTGCTTTCATTCAAGACAAATGGATTTTCTTGGGGTAACGCAATCCTTATTTTTAAGGAAAATGACTAGTCCAAAACAATAATTTTTTTTGTCAAAACAACTTGCTTTGACTGAAGTAATTCTTTTTTTTCTGTGTTGGAACAAAGTAAAAATCATAAAGTTAAATGAATAGATTATGATTCGAATTCTGTTTAACTATATAAATATTCTGGGTCGAGTTAGGCTAAATTAAAAACTTTAAGAGCGTATCCCTACGAAAATTGAATTATCAGAGTTGAAACGAATTTTCAATTTTTAAATTCCCTGACTACCAGGTTTTCCCTGACCAAAAATAAAAAAAATCCAGGATATTTTACACATTAAAAAAAAAATATTTTTATTTAAATTTTTACGTTCTGAAAACGTTTTTAACAAAAGGTAATCAAGCTTGTGGACCTATAAATACTTCGTAAATTTTTTTACGATTTAAGCAGAACACAAAATTTTACGTATTGAAAAAAGTGAACTGGCGTGGGAACTAGTGTCAATTCTCGATTTTTTGCCCAAATGATGTCCTAAATGTACCGCAGGCAAAAATTTTGAGAAAACATTTTTTTGCATGTTGATATTTTGCACATTTTTGCGAAATTTTATTCAGGGGCGGTCGCAGGTTTTTTTGTGTTGCTAAAATCATGTCATAAATGTGACGAACTTGGAAGGCTGTTGAATTAAACTAAAATTGTAGTAACTCATGATGTTATCGCGCCGCAGGCAAAAATTTTTGCAATTTAAGAAGAAAATTTCTTAAAAGTTTTGATATTTTCCACATTATTTGCAAAATCTAGAAAAAGAAAAATTAACATTGAAGAACAAAAGAAAAAATACTGTGTTTTTGGCATTATACGAGGAACAGAATGAGGAAAGCATAAAAGATAAAAACCAAACTGTAAAAATTCCCTGATTTCCATGACTTAGGACCCATTCCCTGAGTTTCGCAGGTCCCTTTTTAAATTCCCTGACTTTTCCAGGTCTTCCTGACCAGTTTTAACTCTGATTATTCAAAAAATAATCAAAACTTACCGCGTTATTTTAAAAAACAAAACCCAACACAATACACAACACACACTGTTTTATGTCATTGTTAAATCACTTACTCCAATTAACATTAAATCGGAATAAATATTTAATTAAAAAATAATACTGATAACACACACAAAAGCCGCGTCGATAAGGTCTAGTTTAACGAGCCAGTTTGTTGTATCGGAAAATAAATACAATTGTTTATACATTTTCGTGATTCTTAGCTTTGCCTGACCTCTTCTGAGTTAAAGAATCGTACCCCACTAGACTCACGCTTTAGTCAGGGAGCAAATGTATAGTTTACTGACGGATTTACTGAAGGAGTAAACATAATAATTTCAAAAATTGGTGTTAGCAAACATATTATCTCCTCTACAGCGGCCACTTTCGTTTTTGTGACTTCTAAAGTGCTCACCATCCAAATACGTTTGTCGTTTGCGTTTGGTCGATGTCGTTTGCCAATATAAGGATTTAAACAGTACGGGGAGTTTTACGATAAGGAAAATGGATCAGTAATATCAAGGAGCCATTGAATACACTAATTACCTAGTTTGCAGAGTCCATACTGTTATTTTGATGCCTATTATACTAGACCACGGTTTGTACGCTAAATTCGAAACGGTTTCAGCGGTCGCATTTTAAAAACATTTCTTAAAAAATCGATAAATAAATAATTTTATTATATTAAATAAGATTTGTAAGGTAAAAAGTCAGACAAACATTTAATAAACTGTTCTAAAGAAATTAATTAAAACAAAAATTTCCTAGAGTAACACATAAACTGTAAAATAGATGCGTTAAAAAACTGTAATATCCATTATTTTGTTTCTATTTTCCTTTCCTAAAAAAATTTTTAGTTTTTTCTTTTTACATATCTATTATCATTTGACGGCATACTTAGTCAGTTCTTTGTCGATGTTTGTAATAATAATTTAATAAAGGTTTTTTAAACGATATGTCTTTGTATTTTCTTTTGTAGTAGTATTTAGTTCGTTTGCTATAGTTAAATTCAAATTAGTAGAGAACTTTTTTTACTTAGGTTTGGATAACCTACGTTATTAAGGGTATCTGGCCAGATTCTAACATTATTTTATGTTCATATCTGAACCCCCCTCCCCCGCTCACCAAACGGGTCCGATGAGCACCCCCTGGGAAGGCAGTTTTCTTTTTGCGGGATTTAGACCTGAACTCCTTTGTCGGGGCTGGGTATCTTTATAACGTGCTCCCTATCAATATATGGATCACACGGGATCATCCTCTCCACGGGACGGGACGGTATGTAATGGTGATAGCTAACACGGCCTGCTCCGCTCCATACGGCGTTTTCTTTAATCACAAAATTACGTCATTTTACAAGAAGTCCAAGCAGACTATCGTCGGTCCCTATGGAAAACCCGAAACCAAATTTGTCAGAATTTAAAAGAAAAGAAAATAATTGGTCCGAAAAAAATTATCTCGAAAATGAAATGACGGTAAAATGAAATCGCTAGACAATATATGCATATAATTAAATTTAAACCAAACATATTTTGATAGAAACACAAAATGTTTGAAAATATTTTTAACGAAAATAATTTGATGGAAACATAATAACGCCGAACCACAAAATTCAAGAACCCCAATCTGGCCGAAAATGATTTGAACCGATAGCCACAAATTCAATTGCTACGTTGCCAGGCTTACGGCAGGGAAGAGTCGAAGTAAGTTGTGATATTATATTAATTTACCTCCTTTACATTCTTCAACCACCCTCTAACCCCAACCAACCTACATTGCAAAAATAAATCGCAAGATTTGATTGACAGTTAGACAGGGAGAAACTGTGAAATTAAATAAAATCGTTTAATTAAAAAAAAATCCCCGTGTCATCTTCCAAATAGAGAAACTTGTCAACGCTGCAATTCAGGGCCTACGGTGATCTAGGATCGGGCATATTATTTTCTATCAATTTGTGGGTTGGGTGTTTTTCGTTTCTAGACAATTATTTTCGATACTTTTGTAATTCTGATATTTTAAGGTTCTGGAAAATTATAATCGGTTAAATTATATTCGTGTATTTTAAGGATCGAGTAAATTCAAATTCTATAAAATTACATTCGTATCCATTATTTTCTGGGTGTTTTACTTTTGTTCATATTTCGTTTCGGACATTTTATTTTCTGTTGAATTCTGTTTAGGTTTTTGTAAATTCGGCTTTTTTGTGGTTGCCCACTACCGTCGATTTCGAGGATCGAACCCGAATGCTCCTGGTTAATAGACTAGGTATGGACCCTCTATACCAACCAGATAGGTGGTACTAGAGAGGTTTATTTATCAAAAAAAAATAGTGCGGTTATCCTCACCTTCGTTTTTCTTCTGTCCAATATTTGGAATTTTGAATCAACTTTTTCCATGTCATTTGAGTTTGTCCAAAGCAACGAATTGTCAGGTTTGTTCTGAAAAAAAAAAGAATTTTCAGGGACTTAAGAGCAAATATTGTTTTTGTTTCTTTCACTAACGTTAGCTCAGGAAATGCGGAAGTGACGTTCAAAACGGGTCATGTGATATCCATACTTTTTTTCGAAGTGAAATATAAACATCAGAATTGGCTGAACTGTGAATAAAAGGTCTCTGAGCACTTCTTTAATTTTTTGCCGAAAAGGCTAAAATCTTTTATAAGGCCAGCAATTCGAAATACTCAAACATTTGAATCGGTGGAAAATTTTTTTAGCTTATTTGGCAAAACATAAAAAAGTGCTCCGAGCCGTGTCATTTCCTGAGCTAAGCAGGTCACTGACAGAAAAAAAAGAATCACTACATAACTCTAGAATAAAATTTCAAAACCAACACTTTTAGTTCCATTCTGTGCTCGAGGTGTCGCTCTACTATGGTGTTTATGATATAGGGTGCCCTACTAGGTTAATAGATTATTTTCATTAAGTTACGTTATTGCTTATACCTAGACAGTTCAATTGTACTCCGATATCTGTATTCCAGCGGAAGTCCTTGTTTTTTACAGAGGTACAACTTTGTCTATTTCTAAAAAATTTTTTTGTATGCATGGCCAATGTCACAATAATTTCTTAGTTTATATTAGTGACTCGATCTTTTAATATAAATAGAGTAATTAGAACCAAAATCACAATACAGTTGGAATGTTGACAATATAAAAATCCCTGCTTGGAAGGGTTACCAACAACACGGAGGAAATTTCTTCAGGGCTGCAGTCTGATGTTTTGCTTTTGAACTTATTTTGATATTCTTTTTAGTTATTTTTTCGAAAGGCTCTATGTCGGCTACTATACCTAAAAAAAAACTTAAGAGTCACGTCGAAGCTTCCATACAAGATGATATTTACCAAAAATTTGCGCCATGTTTCGGTGAGGTGTAAATGTGAAAAGTAATTATGTCCCGTTTTGCAAGCTTAAGATATAGTTACTAATTGTGTTCTATTTCGAAATGTATTCGTCCGAGAGATCCAGCATTCTACACCCTACCAGGAAAATACCCCAGGAAAATACCCGCCTGTGTGTACACCCTTTCGATTCCGCATATCTGTCAGGGCCTACTATTACTACGTTTTCACGTGAAACTGAATACGTTTTCAACAGGATTCACTTTCAAACTTTCCATGAAAACGCGGCGAATCAAACTTTTTTTTTCGTTGGCCCTGCCCAAGTTCAATGCCACAATAATAATCTGTTAGCACTTTCAATATTCCTGCATAAAGTAGGTATATTATGTACCCTTATTTTAATTATATTATTGTGCTGTAAACTTATTGGCTTTAAAAAAGCAAACAAAGAAGTAAAATACATCAGGAAAATGTCAAAAGCTCAAATCGCGTATTCAAATCGCTTCATGAAAACAGAAAAGTGAATCGAAGGGTGCGCAGGCGGGTATTCTTCCTTGTATGGGTAGTACGCTGGATTTCTCTCAGACGCATGCATTTAGAAAAAGAGAACAATAGTAACTATACAGGGTTCCTAAGCAAATCCTTAGGGGGCCAAGCAGCCGTGTATAAAACGCAGACAAACAGAAAAGCACATTAGGCAGAAAAGGATGGGCATGGGACGATGTTGTCACTACATCTTACACGTAGTAAATCCATTCCAGGTTGTTGTTTTCTAATGTTTTCCATTTTCATACCTTTAGGACTGGAATAAAAATTGTTTTTGCTCGACTTTAATACCAAACTGATGAAAGATATCGTAAAAAAAATATTTTTCGGCTTTTCATTTTGTAACCATTGTCCTTACCCACTGTTTACGGCTGGGGACTGAGATACATGCAAATGCCTAATCTAAAGCGTTCATACACGGCCGGAGAAATCGACTGAGATATTTCCGTAGAAACTTTATCAAGCAAATAGGACGGATTGACGCCTTCGAACTTCCAACCCGGGTTTTGCACTTTGGTTCGAAATCAAAAAGGAGGAACAGTCAGATGTGAGGCCGTGCACAAATTACGTAACGGTGATTTTACCAATTTTTGACTCCCTCCCTATGTAATGTTTTGTAACGGTTTGGCACGCCACTCCCCTAATATTACGTAACGATTTCAAGACTACTCCCCCTACGTAACGTTTTGTAACCCCCCTCCCCCCTATGACCATTACGTAATTTGTGCACGGCCCCTGTAGTCCCAGTGGAGGAGGGCGAGAAAATTGATATTTTTTTCTTAAAAATTATACTCTTTAGACCTATTTCTTTGCGTTCCCGAAATTACGTAATTTTTGAAAAAAAATTGTTTTTGATTGAAAATTGAATTTTTATTTCGTGCTTTGTTTTTCTAACATTTTTCCGTTGGGCTAATTTAATTGAAAAATTTTTGCCTGCGGCGCCCTTTATCTTCTCACTCGAAACCAAGATCCCCCGTTTTAGGAAAACTGATCCCGTCTCTGTTTCTAAATTTCGAATAAAAGTAGAGTATGACCGTGGGGGAAATAATTTTTTTCTACGGTATGACGAAAATTTCGAGAAAGTTGAAGAAAAAAATAAAAAAAGTGGCAGAGCTCAAGTTTTTCGTAAAAAAAACGTTTTTTGTAAAGAAACAGAGCAAAATAAATCTTTTCACCCCTTTTTGGGTGTTACAAATATTGGCAGCCCCTTATTTTTCGCTTTTACCCTCCCGCTAGTTTTGAAGAATTGGTTCACTACATGTTTCGAGATCATGTCATAAAACACCTCGAAAATATCAAATGTAATGTAGGGCCAGCTTTATTTAAAATCAATAATATCGCAAGCAAAATGCTCTGCAGGAAAAACAGCGCCGTTTATTGATTTCTTTGGCTGCTAGTGCTAGTTGCATGGTTTGGCCGTTTCCGGATAGATGTCACTAGTAGAACAGAATGGAAATAAATTTAATTAAAAGCGAAGATATTTCTTTCTAATGTTAACAACCTCACGAGTTTATCGCTTAGTATCGTAAATAATGGACCCTGCCGCCTCCTTTAAGCAAGATAAAGCTGTGGTTTGAACCTGAAAACATCTAATTTTTAATTAGATTAGATGTTCAAATCTGTCCCCTTCTTGAGCCTCACAATATCCCAATCTATTGTAAAACTCTTGGCGCGTAGCAGCCAACATTTCAGGGGTGATAGAGTTGCCCGCCTCCAAAATTTTCGCCCTCAACTCCTGTATAGTCGTAGGCCGTAATTGAGAGCTATGAAGTTCAAATATCTTCTCGTCACTAAACAAAGCTTTTGATAGGAAATTTTCGTATTTTTCGTTTCGTATTTTTTAGGATCCATTGGCAAGTACTGTTGGGAATATCCAGTGCCTCCGCAATCGGTTTCGTCGAACATGGTTCATGTGCCTCAACGTAAGCGCATACCATTTCGTCTCGTTCCACCCTGTGTGGAAGAACGGGATGCTCTGGTATTTCGCCGTCGTGGTAACTTTCCGTACCTTTCAAAACGATGATAAATGTTGTTGACAGTTTGAGCCACAGGAACCGGTCGATCTGGAAACGCAAAAACAAAAAGCCTAATGACCTCGTCCGCACTGTCACTTTTTATGTAGTTTTTAATAATAAAAATCTTTTCTTCTCGAGTATACGGCATTTTAAAAACACAAAATTTACGAAACTGAAGCGACTCGAAAGGAAATAAAAATGCAATGCCTGTGAATCCCAGTTTTTCCTCGATCATCTCATGGTGTGGCCGCCATCTAGCGGAATTTGCAGGCATCTTTACAACGGTTATTATTGCAACTATGATTTATGCTCACAATGAAAGAGTGGCGACAATTTTTTCTCATGAAAGCAGTCCGGAGATAATAACAAACTGGCACCATTGCTTAATATACCTGTTTCTTTTGTGCGCGCAGAACTTTCTATGCCATTTCTGTTTGATTTATTGAAATCCTATCCCTAAGGAAAATCTTAGGAACCCTGTATGTTAAACTAGCAAAAACGGACCTAAAGAGTGAATTGAAACGGCTTGATAAATCAAAGATGATTCAAGAGATCGCATCTAAACCAAGAAAATGTGTTCTTTTGCTCGCGACCTCCGGATGGAAGGCAGTGAAAGTGTATACTCGCTGGTTGTTTAATAAGCAATGATCTTCAGATACAGCAAGTCATCATTACATGGTAATCTGTCGAATTAATTACATCTTGAACTCAATGGGATTGCATAACATAATGTACGAGATGTAAATCCTTTGGCTCGGCTAGTCCGGAGGCATAGTGGATATCAAAATAAAATAAATATATTTTTATTAATTTTGCTCTAAAAGGTAACAAATAATTTTACCATGTATGCATACATGTATCAATAATATATAACATAAACTCGTGGTCAACATTAATGACTGAAGTTAGCAGAAGGAATTTTGGCATGAACCAGCTTTTTACTTAAGAAAGAAGAAAAGGAAATTTAAGGCGGTAACGTTTTTGTTTATCGGATGTTTTTGTAGATTTTTCATATTTTTAAGCCATAGCATTAGCCACATTTTTTTAAAAATTTTTCATTGCTTTTTTTGACGTTTAAAAGAAAGAACTCTCAGTCGAGTTTCGTCGGCTATGAACTTGCAATGTGCAACAAAATGCACTTTTAATTTTACATTTAATTAACTATAAGTAGTGTATATTCATTTAAGTACAGGCAGGGTGTTTAATTAATGTTTATTTTTTCACGGTTGTCATTATTTTCATTAAAAAAAACAAATTTTCTCTAAAGCTTTTCTTTTTTTACTAAAAAACATAAAAATATTTTTGGAGTGCGGTAAAGTTTCTTTAGCGCCCAAGTGCCGTAAAGAAAACTTTACCGCACTCTAAAATTTAAATTAAAAAATTATTTATAAACAAATAAATTAATATTTCTTTTTTTATTTTCTCTCTTTTCTCAGAAAAATCACTTTAAAATATACCTATTTCTGTATTTGTCCCAAGGAACTCACGGTGCTCATAGGTAAAATTTTGTACCTAACACATGCGTAAAGTGCCTTTACCGCCCTTGACAATTTGCCCCAACTCCGCTTCGCGTCGTTCGTGCAACTTCCGTCGCGTGCGGTAAAGTATCACTTTCCGCACTTGTTAGGTAAACTACTATTAGAGAAAGCTGAAGATAATTATTTTATGATACAAATTTCAAATTTTGTTTATTGCCATCTGTTTGTCATCTTGAGTGGTGTCGTACATATGATTTTTCCAAGTTTACCATTTTTATTAAAAAAAAGGCAAACATTGTAAATTGTATAAAGCGTAAATGGTGAGAGACATAAGGTAGTACTAATTAACTACAACTACTACTAATTTCTTTTAATTAAAGTTCGTGACATTTTTTTAAATTAATAAAAACCGTGTCCTACTTGAAAGTATTTTAGCACATCTAAAAACATATATTGGCGTTATCATGTCCCGTTTCCCTTTATGGTAGAGCCATGATGAACATTAAAATAATTTAGTTAAATACCTGTTAAATTATTTTTAGATGTGTGTAAAATACCCAATAGGAAGAGGACACGTTTTTTGGTAATTTTAAAGATGGTAAAGAACTTTGATTAAAATATATTAATACCAACTTATGTCTTACACACTTTGAACAATTACAATTTTTGATGTTTTTGGATAAAAATGGCAAAATAAAAATCATATGCACGACACGACTAAAGATGACAGACTGATGATAAAACAAAAATTTTTATTAAACAATTGCCTTAAAATATTTCCATCTTTCTCTAAAATACTTTTTTATAGCCTGCTACCCAAGGGCTTCAATGGAGAGGGGGGGAAATTGCCGCCCCTCTGAGTATTCGCACGCAAAAATCAATCAAACATGATTAATAAGTTTGACCTGGACAAACGAGTTGACGAATTTGCTGCAATGCATTGTCGTTACCCACTAAATCATTAATTTAGTGATTTGGTCTAAGCTTTTTTGTTTTGTTTTTTTATGTTTATTTGAGTTATGCGTCGTTCGGCCATCTGCAATCGCGTGCGGAAAAGTGACACTTTCCGCACTTGTTAGGAAATATACTGTTTCGCGCACGGCGGGCGGAATTTTTTTTCACGCACTTTCCGCACGGAAATGAGTGCGAGAAAAGCGTTTTTTCCGCACGCTCATAGGAAAATAAATTTCCTTAGTTACTACGTTTATACACACCTAAAACCGGTTTTATATAAGGACGGTTTTAAATAAAATCGCTTTTTCTGAGGGTTTAAACGTCCTTCAATAAATATCAGTTTTTTAACGACAGATTTTTCAGCAATGGAAGCAATGCGCTGAAGGGTTTTTAAAGTGTTTATACCGACCCTAAAATCGGGTTTAAAACAATAAACCGCTTTCTTAAATATCTTTAAAATAAAATCGATTCAGTGCTTAAAACGGTTTTAGCGATGTTTATACGACGAAATTTTCAAACCGTCCCTACATAAAAGCGCTTTGAGAGGCACGTATAAACAAAGTAATTGAAAATGTAATGATCTATGGTTTCACATATGTTTTGTTTTTCACAAGGCCCAAAAATTCCAAAAATAATGTTCAAAATATATTTTTTTTATTCAATGGTAAATTAATATTGCTGAATATTCCATCCTTTAACAAGTTGTTTATCACGATTATCTCAGGATTGATTATGAAATACCTAACTAACAAAGAGCCATTGCGTTATTAAATCGTGCATTTCAAAATTGAGTATTTTTTTGTGATAAAAAACAACTGCCAAATTTAGCCACAAAATGATAGTGTATACTGTTTTGAGTCAAGAGTCGAAAGTGGTGAACCACATGGTGCTCCCCGTGATCCTGCACAAAATATACATTGGGGGAATATGTTAAAACAAATACATCAAGGGAACATGCTAAACAAATAATAAACTCCCCGTAGATTAAAATTAACAAAACATTATAGTCAATTCAACAAAATAATTATTTCGCTCTTATAAATTGTTTAACAGAGCCTTTAAAAATTGCGTACAAAAAATAGCGTAAAATAATAACATTTTATTGCATTTAAAATTGGCCAATATTTAATTAACATTTAATTTTTAATACTTATTGCAATTTTGAAGAAGCAGTTTAAATAACCGTATTCATAAATGGTTAAACAATAGATAGTAATTTACTTATTATTATTTTTTTTCAGATCATTAGTTGTTGCAGTTGTTGCAGTTGCAGCAATTTCGAAGGAAAATTTCGTGATTTTCGCAAATATTTCATGATTTCTAAAATAAATTTATTCTTTTTTGAACATTTCAAAGATAATTTAATATTGATTCTACATTCATGATTTTTTTTTTAATTTTGTGTTGTAATTTAAGAGTTATTAGGCACTTATCGGTACAAAAGTTGGCATAGCCGCCTTACTTTAACAAAGTCGGAAAAAATTGATATTTCCGCACGAAGCTTAAACAACTACTACATATTTTTAGGCACTTTATCCATCTGTTATAAAATGACTGGAACAAATCGTCGCATTTTTCAACTATAAGAAACAAACAGTTATTTTTATCAGGAGTGAATAGTTATCGGTACGTTATAGGCTGACTTTAATAAAGTCCCCACTATTTTAGGAGTTAACTTTTTTTTATTGAATATGTACTTTCGGCTAACTTCACCCTATATTACGCATAATGGAAGACCAATTGCGCAAAAGTTTAACCCGCCTTAAAAATGTTGAGAATTTAACAGGTAAAAAAAGTTGGACCACGAGGTTAAGCGTCACTTTAAATCAAGTTGAGAATGCACATGCATTACCGATTTTTCAGGTCATTCGTGACTTTCGTAATTTTCTGTACAGGCTCACTAGTAACAAGTTTAAGTGTTTTGACATTAAACTATTGAATGAAAATCACAGACCTGCCTGAGAGTTGTTTATTTGTAGGCACGATGGTATTTGAGTATTATAATATGGTGTAAAAATAGAAAATTGGTAGGCATCTATAAGCTCATGATTGATACCTAATATATATTTATATCAAAATGTACCAATTTTTTTTTGAGTTCACATCAAATCAACCTAGTTAAAGATATTTTTCAACCTTGAGTTTTTTGGCGACGATAATTTTCTCTATACGTGTTCCCCATACATTTTAAAAAATTAAAATACAAATTTGCTAAATTTTTGGTTCCCTAGTTGTGAAAAAGTAGTTTTCACAACTAGTGGGTAAAATAGTGCTTTTTTTACAAGCGGTGGTTTAAATAACAAGCGCAGCGAGGTATTTAAAAACGCGAGTAAAAAAAGCACAGTTTAGCCGCGAGTTGTTAACACAATTTCTTTTAATACCTTTATCAAAAAATTCAAGAAAAACAAGAAAATACTTTTTCCTATGACCACACACGAAAGTAACCAAATCTGCACCCTATAACGTCTCAGAAAGTTTTATATTTCACACGCATATCAATTTTAAATAATTGCTTTCTTCTCTAGTGACGAAATGAATGACAGTAAACCTTCCAAACAATGTAGGTATCTAGTAGGCTATGATTTGGAGAAGTGTCGGAAATAGACCGCAACCATTTTCATCCTGGAGAAGAAAGTACTTTCTTCTCTTGAGATGAAAATGAAAAAAATTTTATAATAATAAAAAATACGAATTAAATCTTAAAGTGGTCGTAGGAAAAATAGCGTACACAACTCGATAGAAAGTAACTTTCTTATACTCGCGTGTTGCTTCACTTGGCTAGCGCCTCGTTCACGCTCGTGTGAAATATGTCTTTTTCTTCTCTCGTTATGTGATATACTATTAAAAATCTCGAACGAAAAGCACTTCTCGCAACACACCATCTTTACACTATACGTTGACGTTGACGATCATTGTTGCGACATTTTAATCTTTGACAGTTTGATATTTTGACAATGTTTTTAAATGATTTTTTCATAAATACTTGGTAAAAACTGGCGGAAATGGCTTAATTTTTAGGCAACAATAATAAGATTTTTTTCAATATTACTATATTCCGCTATTTTTCCTTATTTTAGGTAAAAAACAGACAGATATCTTTTTTTGTACACGTGATAAAAAAAAAGTTTTTTTTGCATCGGTAAACAAAAAAGCCATGCTTTAGTTATCTGCACACAGTTACTAAAATCATGTTTTTGATGAAGTTATAAGAAAAAGTAGGTTTAAAACGCCAAGATGTATAAACATTTTTCAAATCGGCAGCTTTGTTTCTTGTTTACCGCTTAAGCCCCCTCCCTCCAAGCCCACTAAAAAAATATTTAAAACTTAGTATTATTAGTTAAACTGACTGACTCATAACAATTTAAATCTTAAATAACAAAAGAAGCTACACAATAACGATAATAATTAGCAAACCACTGAAGCGATCTGTTTTGTAGAGGCTACAGGAGGAACTCTTTTAGAGTTATCGTTATCCAAATTAAGGCTTCTCGACTGCCTTCTAGACAGCCCAAAAGGCTTCTAATAAATTCGAAAATCTCCATGGAATATTACCAGATAAGTATAATAATATTCTTGCCACTTTTAGATATCTTAATTACCAGCGTAAAAGATAGATTTTTAAGACAAAGAAATGTTCTAAAAGATTTGAAAGCTTATACCCTTCGCCATCAGTAAAGCGTTTGATACACAATTGAATTTTGTTTTCGATATCCATTCTTCTTATAATCAAAATGGTTTTACTACAAAGATTTTGAAAGCAGAACTTGAACTTTGGAATAAAAAAAAATTAAAATGAAAATGTAAAACAGGATATTTTACAAGATTATTTCGATTGTAATATTGAAATATTTCCAAATATCAAAAGACTCCTTTAATTAATCATAACTTTGCCAATAACCAATTGTGTTTTTTTTTGTGCCAGACCTTCTATGGAAGTACCAGTGCTGACCTGGTTTTAGGTACATACAAAGTTTATTGTATTCTTATGTATATCTGTATGCATTGAAAATCAGTGCGCGAGTTTTCTATGCAATAAAATTTAAAAAGAAAGGTTTTTAAAACATGGTTTTGTAATTTTTAGATTTTTTTGCATATTAAAGACAACATTAACCCTTATTTGACGCATCATTGAACTCTAGAAGAACCCCACAAATATCACCCAACTATTCTGTTTTAATCTTAAAATTAATTGAAGCCCCAAAAAATATTTTTCTGGGTGCGCTATATAGTTATAGTATGAATGAGGCCACCTTGCTGGGCCCGTTGCACGCCCACTATCCATGTTTTAGCCCTCGAAGTCTGCCTCTTTCGCAAAAGAACAGATTTTTCTGGGTTGCAACCTTCTTACATCGCCGGGGGCCAGCAGATATTTCCCAAGGTGCGACTCTCTTGACTTGGCCAGAGCCGGACACGCCAGCAGAACGTGCAAGGACGATTCCTCGTCTTCTATGCACCATCGACACTCTGAGTCTTCGGCAATTCCCAGCGTCTCTAGGTGCTTGTTAGGGCGACAGTGTCCCGTTAGAAGCCCTGTTGCCAGTCTCACATCCTTCCTACCTAGGTGGAGCGAGGACTTTGTTTTTTTAGCGCTCACCTCACCAATCATTTTTATTTGGTCTGTCTCATGCCCTGTGTGCTATTCCAGAGCGCCTGTCTAAGTCACTTTTCAGGGCCGTTATGATTTGGAATGCCGGAATATCTAACCAATCTATCGGCCTCCTCATTTCCCGGTACACCTTCAAGTCCCGGGAACCAGAGAAGATTGACCTTGTTGTGCCTTGCCATAGTTGGCAAGACACGTTTGCACTTCAATACAACCCTGTCCGACCTAATACCAGACAGTGCAGCCCTACTATCTAAGCAAATGTAAATATCCTTGCATGAAGCGGATATTTTTAGATTTTTATATCCACACATCAGAATGGCGTATACTTCAGCCTGAAAAACAGTCGCGTACCTTCCTAGGGAGAAGTGGAACTTCGCCCCCGTGGTTTTACAGTACACTCCCGCCCCCGACTTGTCCCCCACTTTTGAGCCGTCTGTGTACCAGACTGTCCCATTTGGGTGGCGAGACTTCCCTATCAGTCGTGTAAAACCTAATTGGAAGCTTAGTATGTAATACTTTTTACAACAAATGGCGTATGCAGACAACTTTTTTACAAAATTGTTTTAGCTTTCATATTATTTGATGTCAATCTTTTTTATTTATTTATGATTATAGACTATAGGCTCTGGGGGTCCTTAAATCCACTCCCTGGATATGCCTGTGACAACGTACACTTGTGTTCATAAAACACGGGCACACGTATTTTTTTTTTAAATAAAAGTATGCCTATTTCTTAGTTACGTGGCATACTAGTTTAACAGTAGGCATCCCTGAAAGAAAAAAGCTTAACGATATTTTATATTATTTTATCAGGTTTTATATGTTTTCTATGCGGTAAGTAAAACAAAGTCGTAAAAACCTAGGCAAATCTCATAAAGTAACCTTTTTTTTACCAGTTTTGACGAGGAAGAATGGCTCTTAGAATCTTATAAAATCCTATAAAACAGTATAAAAACTTACCAATTTTTATAAAAATCTATGCGGTTTTTTTATAAATATAAATTTAGTTTTAAAATTAGAGTTTTTAATGTTTGTCTGATGATACAGTAAATGTATATAGGTCAGCAGTGTCATCACTAAAAAAATCGTGCAAATGAAAGAGGGGTAAAATGATTTTTTGCTAGGCTTTAGAGACATATAGACAAAATAGTTTGATACAGGGTTTAAAAAGAAAATGTTGGCCTTACATTTTTGGAAATATCTCAAGACATCAGATGTATTATTAAAAAATATGGGCTAAATTAATTCTTAAGAATTGTTTCCAGAAAACGTCCACCACTGTCACTTTAGGGATGCTCGACTTAGTGTAAAATCGACAAATAATCTCAAAGCAAATAACTCGGGTCGCAATTTCCTCATACTTTGCATGTAAATGGTCTTGTTTTCTTGCATTCTTATTACCCCTTTATGCACGAAAAGTCTGCTCATTCAAAAAGCAAAAGACGTTGCGCTTTTATGGGGATTTTTAATCCTACTCTCTCTCCATGCCTTTCACATTTCACTGGGCAATTTCAAGCATCAAAATATCATATTTTTTAAATGTAAGAATGTTTGCGTAAGGTAGTCTTAAATGTCATTTACTGTAAGAATTTAACGGTGGGATTTACTAAAAGGGTTTAGTATAGTTTAGAACGGTCCTAAGTTTAAGTGAAATTGTTGGTTTTAAGTATTTTACACCAACTTCCTTGAGTTTTCGACATAGTTTGATTTATAAGAATTTTAATAAATTTGTTTATTGAATAGTCATCTTAACACAATCTCTTGTTGGATTTAAGGAGAAAGTTTCAATTTAGAAGAAAAGAAAATTAAAAAATTTATACCCACGCGGGGTTTAAATAGGAAACACTCTGTAGAATAAATTAACATTGGGGCTATATGTCACTCTAATTAAAACTTACCCTTGTTATACACTTGTTCCAATTAATACTTGATGTCACACAACGATTTAGATGGGTAAAGATAAAATAAGGAGTAGATTAATTTTGTATTTATTGAAAGGTGTTTTTGTTAATGAAATGTATTAAAAAACTAAATGCAAATTCTTTTACATTTCTGTCACTGTCGAAATGTCAGTTTAAAAATATTAGCGCTGCGTTCAATCACAAACAGCGAGTTCGGATCTTTTACCTCTGCTTGCACCTTGGCATGCACCAACCTCTACTGATGAAAGCTACAGCTTTAAAATGAGTGGGCTTTGAGTAAGGAAAGTTTTTTTGACTGAGCTTTTAGTTAATCTCAGTGTTTTACTTTCAGTTTGCAAATAAATTAATATAGTTGTTTTCGTTTTTTTGTTTGGTGTTTGGTGCCCTCATAAATATATTTTTGTGCTGAAAACGGGTTCAAAATATGGCGTTTTTCTGGACAAAATAGGAGGTGTTTTATTGGGTAACGAACAACTTGGGATATTAAATAAGGTAAATTAATCCTTGTAAAAACGGTTACCTAGGGAAATTATCCTTTCTGGGGGCTTTAAATTAAACCACCCCCCTGAGGTGGTCTAAAAAATCACCAACTTTATAACTTCGAACACAAATAATAAAGCTATTATGTGCCAAATTTTTGGCGTATTCACAATTTTCCATTTTGAAACCTGTCAAAAAAAATTAGTTTTAGGGCATTTTCTTCTAAAATATGGTGTATTTTGCAATAACAATACAAAATAATCAATAAGTTTGTGTCTTTTCTGTATGGGTAAGTGATTTTTGAAAATTGGTTTTGAAATTTAGTACCCCACAGGTGTAAATATTTAGACCTGTTCGGGGGTACTATTTTAGATCTTAGTAAATCTCACTGTAAATTTCTACACTCCGTTCCAAATTGCTACGGACCAGTCTTTTGACACTGACAATGACCGTTCCATTTAGCTTCTGTGTTTAATTGTCAGCCGCCATATTGAAATTGGTCCGGAGAATTTGGAATGAGGTGTATACAGGGTGAATCAAAATTTCCTAAAAAGACTTAAACAGTGGTTAGATGTCATTAAGCTAGAAAAGTTACGTGGTTATTTTGTTTAAATATCATTTTTTTTTTTTAATTTAGGAGTAACATTTTCGTATTTTTTTTTGGATTCGCCTTTAAAATAATTTACCAAGCAAGTCTACTTGTGCTGACAATGACATGTTTTAGGGTTTTTGGCAAGCATTTTGAAGTGGTCAAAGTTTTGTTTTAAAAAACGTACCACGTAGTAAAGGGTGCTTCTCAGAAAATATTAACAATTTTAAAATGCAAGTATCTCTGAAGCGAAATAGTTTATAAAAATATATTTTATTAATTCTTGTTCAGAACAACAAATTCTACCTACAGTTAAAGTCTTTCCACGGAATTGTGAATCACCCTGTATACCTAACCGTTTTTCTAATGGGATAAAAATAGCATATTATAAACCAAGGGATAAAAGTGGGACTTTTTACAGCATTTTGTGTGCCACTAAGGACGCCCTGCCAAAAAAACCTCATAAAAGATCATAGCAAATAACAGATAAAACATCATAAATTTTTATAATCTATGCTTATATAAACTTATGATATTTTATCATTTTTGACTAGTGAAAGTGAAACACAAATTCGTTCATCATATTTTATCAGCCCGTTGGCTTACAAAAGTTTACAATTCCTCAAAAAGCTTTATAAGATCTACCTGTAACATTCGAAAATAAAAAATTGCAGCTCAATCTTAGTAGTTGTAGTAGTAGTAACAGTAGTAGAAGTAATGTAAGAGATTAATATACAGTCGAACTAAACTATAACCTAACCTAAACTATAAACTACGACAACCTAACCCACTATAATATAATTACACTCCTTGTACTTACACAATATCTACATATCTAATAGAAAATTGTTCTCGTATAAGTACTTATTTATCGCCAGGAGCTGTGGTAGAGATGTTACTTTGATAAATTTCTATGAGATTTCATAAGACAAAAACTATTTTTTCTACAAGCTTTTATTTAACTTGCAATGTATCTATCTATGTAACGAACAAGATATATTTGTTCGGGTGGAATCTTGCAACTTAATTTTGACCAACTTCCCGACATCCGATAGACTTCAAATTTGGCATGCTTATATAGCTGCGGTGACAACACAAGAATATAGTATGCTGAAATTGACAGCTCACCCATACTCGAAGGGGGTGGGGTGGTGTGTAGTTGAAGTACGCCCGATTTCGTTGAAATTATATGTGTCGGGCACTTGGTGATGGAGATAACGAATTTCTAATCAGATTTTGAAAATTCAAGATGGACGATTTTTGGTCATCTTTTGCTAACCAATTTTAACTAACTTATACACATCCGATTGCTTCCAAATTTGGCATGCATTTATAGTTCCGGTGACAATACAATAATATGTCATTATTAGGCACCCCTTCCCCATACGACGGAGTGGAGGGGGAAAAATACCTAAGTTTGTCCGATTTCCACCAAAATTGGTATACGGGGACTTTTGGGGATAAGGAATACGAATTTTTTATTAGATTTTGAAAATTAATTATGGCGGATTCAAGATGGACGATTTTCGGTCATGTTTTGCTAACCAATTTTACCTGACTTATCCACATCCGATTGTGGTCAAATTTAGTATGCGTTTATAGTTCCGGTGAAAATACAATAATATGGTATTCTCAGGTACCCACCTCCCTCTAACGAGGGAAGTGGAGGGGAAAAAAATTTAGTTTGTTCGATTTCAATCAAAATTGGCATGCAGGGGCTTTTAAGAAGTGGGATTATTAATTTTTGATCAGATGAGATCATGAGTCAAAAAATATTTTTTTGTAAAAGTAAGTAAGTATACTAAGTATGGCTTACTATAATTAGTTTTCAGGTGGTCGAAAAAACTGATAAAAATCAGGTGTTTTTTTATGAGATTTAATGAGGTTTTTTTGGCAGGGTGGACACATAAAAATCTATAACATTTTGTAAGTTTGCCTAACTATAAAATCTATTTAAAGACTAATAAAAAAGACGAATAAAAAAAATTGTTTTTACCAACTCCTAGAAAATTATAAATGTTCTAGAAATCTGTTAAATTCTATGAGTTGGTCTAGAAAATCTCAGGAAAAACGTTTTTTTACAAACTCTCAAAAAATTATAAAAAAACAAGTGTGTAATTATAGAAACCCATAAAATATTATGAGTTGGTTTGACTATAAAATCTGTCAGAAAACTATAAAAACATCGGTTTATATAATCCCATAAAACATCATAAAAGAAAAATAATGTAATTATAGAAACCCATAAAAGTTGATGGGTCGGTTTGATTATAAAATCTCTTAGAAAATCGTACTTTTATAAAACCATAAAATATGTTAAAAAAATGTCTGCACTTAACAAATTTTATAAACATTTATAAGCCTGACTGATTATAGAATCAGATAAAAAACAGACATATGAAACCACATAAATTGTTACCAAAATCAAAGACATACCTCATAAATTCTTACAAACTTTTATAATCCTAAAATTTTGCCTCACAAAAACTCATAGACCTTATAAAAACTGATAAAATTCAGGTCTGATTTTTTTGAGGTTTTTTTTGGCAGGGCGGTAAAGGCACTCTACGTCCATGTTAGGTACATTTTTCCCTCCCAAATTGACTTGCAGGCACTCTATAAATGTTCTTTGGTAATGAATGCAATGTAATATAAAAACGTAATGCAATGTACGGTGTACGGAAAGTTTAACTTTCCGCACGCAAACGTGTGCATAAAAACCACCTTTACGCGCAAGTAGGAAATAGTTATTTACCTAACCAGTGCGGAAAGTGATATGTCAGCACGCGACGGGAGTTCGGGCAAGCCGTCAAGGGCGGAAAAGATACTTTTCGCACGTGTCAGGTACAAAATTTTTCCTATTTGCGTTAAATAGTTATTTAAATTTTATTTTAAATAATTTTAAAAAAATGCGTGTGGGAAATACAACTTTCCGCACGCTAGTAGGAAAAAGCTCATTTTGACTAAAATTTCTTCTTAAAAATATATTCTATTTTTATTTCAAAAAGGCGATAAAAAGTGAACTGTGATCTGTTTGTGTAAGGGTTAATTTTGTGGAAACGACATTTTTAAAGGAAATATCGTGACACTATTACACAAAGCAAAAATTATTTAAATTTTGTGCAAGGTATCAAAACATACTTATTTTCTACAAGCATGGATGAGTCTTTTCTTGCACGCAGCGAGAGACACTAAATAAATTAAGACGCTGACAAACAATATGTGAAGAAGTTACAGAAGTTTGTTTTCGCACTTACTAATCGGTGTTTAGAATGTGGTGTTTTATATTGAAACTTTGTCATTTCAAACTCCGATTAATGTTATTCATGATTAGCTTCATCGGAGAACTTTCACGTTGGTGGATATACCGGGTGTCCCAAAACTTCGAGTCCACCCTAATATCTCCAAAACCAAAAGAGTCAGAGAAGTAAAACTTCACATAATTAGATGGTTTACATCAAAGTATTTTTTTAGATACTAATCATCGCAAATTTTAATAGAGCTTTATTTCCTTTTGTTTGCAATATAACACCTAATTTGTTACTATTTTCTCTAACGATTTTTAAATAAAATGGCCTATGAGTTAAACAAGAAAACAGATATTCGGTAGTTCCTTGCTCTTATTTAAAAGTTTTTGTCATTTTATTTAAAAACCGTTAGAGAAAAAGGTAACATATTAAGTATTTTTGGAAACAGAATAAATAGGTCTATTAAAATTTTAGAAAATATACAGGGCCTATCGTTTAAAAAAAGTATTGCCTCCGCCTTAGCTCCGCCTCCTCAATGAATGGCGGCACAATTAGCATCCAAAAAGAAACTTCTTTGGAAACCATCTAATTATGTGAAATTTTACTTTTCTGTCTCTTTTGGTTCTAAAGATATTAGGGTGGACTCGGATTTTTAGGACACCCTGTATATGGACATAAATGTTTACGAACAAGGCGACGAAGGTGCCTCGTTCAGAATTTCTAGACGACCACTTAAATGACATTTCAGCACGGCCATTCATTCATACAACGACGTTTTATTTCATACTGTTTTATATTTATTTTACTAGCTGAAGACCTCGCAGCTTCGCATGCGATTTTTCCCGTTTTTTCCCGTTTTACTTGCTTAAAATGGTCATAACCTTTGTTTCCGTAAACCGATTTTGATGAAATAAAGCCCATGAATTCCCCAGGGGTCCAAGGAATGCACCCATCAGTCCAGTAGTTTTTGCGTGATGCTAAAAATATTGTCTTTCCAAAGAATTATTATAGCGGTTTATGCGTTTACCTCTACAACATAGGGATGGTACCTTCTGAAATAAAAAAAAGCCATCTACATCTATAAACGCGTCAACACCAATTATTTTAATTTCTTCCATCTTTATAAAATGTTCTATACCTTTCTTTCCTTACCTCCCCCCCCCCAACGGTGGGTTTTAAAGGGTCAAATTCTAAAAAGTGGAATGCCCCAATGTTTTCAACGGAAAATAGTTCTTTGAGTTCTCCGGATACCATATGCGATGAATCAAAAAAAATCCCCAGAGCCGTTTTTTGTAGAACCACATAAAACTACATTCTTTTAGCGAAAACTGAAAATTGCATGTGTTTTACTACGTTATGAAGTAAATATTGTATAATACATCCCGTAGCTAAAACCACCGGCTTTATAAAAATCACTCGTGTAAAAAAGCACTCATTTCGCCACTTGTTGTATACACTACTTTTTTATTATCTTTTCTTTAAAACTCACATGAATTTCTCTTTCAGTGAAATTATATATTTTGATTAATTTATTTTAATTAATTATACAACCAATACAAATCTATTTAATGATTTCGAAAGATGTCTGCTCTAACTTCTATTGAAATCAAAGTGTATGATAGTGTTTAATGTATGTTAGAGGGTGACCAGTGAAACCACTGACGAGCCCAGCTTTGGTCTTTTGTGTGTTCCTTGTGGAATACTCATCCAAGTTTGAATTTTCGTTGTTTCTACCCAAGATCTCTTGATCTTTTGTTTTTTAGTTTCTTTTCAGTTGAAGTAACTTATTTGCAGATTTTTTAACTTCTTTTTTTGTAAAATTAAGTTTATGACACCTTACAGCACACACAGTGTGTGACTACGTTTATTTCAGAAAATTAAAATACAGATATTTAATATTTCTTTTTTGGGAATTTTTAAGGCTTATAGATAAAATATTGTACCTAAAACATGCGTAAAGTGTCTTTACCGCCCTTGGCAGCTTGACCCAACTCGCTTAGGTCGGTTAATAGAGAATACTTGTGGGTCCCCAGATTAGGAAACTTTTCGGAGATACGCACTTCGATTCCCTACTTCAGAAAACTATAAAAACCTGTGACGAGCAAATTGAGAGGTTTCATCAATCAGTTTTATGGATTTACGCATAAATGTACGTATTCCGTCTCAGCTCATGCAGCCTTCAAAAAGATCTGGAAAAATACAAAGTGAATAAATTGAACGTAAAATATTTTGAATATTTATTGAAAACTGAACATCAATATAATGGCAGACATCTTTCAAAATCATCAAATATATTGGTATTATTTTCTATAATTAATTAAAATAAATTAATCAAAATATATTGTTACATAATTTCACTGAAAGATAATAAAATAGTAGTGTATACAACAAGTGGCAAAATGAGTTCTTTTTTAGACGGGCGATTTTTAAAGGACCGGTAGTTTTAGTTACGGGATATATTATACAATATTTATATCATAACCTAATAAAACACATGCAATTTTCTGTTTTCGCTAAAAAATGTAGTTTTATGTGGTTCTACAAAAAACGGCTCTGGGCCTGTATTCTTGACACCCGTGCCCGTGAGTGTGAAAAAATTTCTCACTTCTCACCTGCTTCGTACCATGTGAAAAGTGAGAGAGGAAATACTCAACGGTGACTACTCACCTCACAGCCGTCAAGAATACGGGCCCCGGGTGATTTTTTTCGATTCATCACATATGGTATCTGGAGAACTCAAAGAACTATTTTTCGTCGAAAAAATTGGGGCATTTCACTTTTTAGAATTTGACCCTTTAAAACCCACCCGTCTATTTAAATAAGGTAATAAATATTTTTAATTCTGAAGTATTTAGTTATTTTATTACTTTTCTTATCATTTTCAGTTACAAATACTAACAAAACGCAGTTGCGAACTCTCCCCTTCCTCCTCGTAAAACTTTTGCCTATTTGCCTTCAAGGTTTGGAAGTAATGCAGGGAGGAAGGGGAGTGGGCAATTGACAAAAGCCTAAAACGTTAAAATAAAATAACAAAATCCAAATAGTCTTACAATGTAATGTGACTATGGAAACCGCTCTTGATTTAAAATAATATAAAAATGGTGAGTGAGCCGTCAGAGGATGTTGTAGTTTTTTTAAGCTCGTTTCTCATTTACTTAGTTTATACGGCCCGTAAACCGTTTTTATTTTAATGCGATTTACCGCCTATGCTCATTTCGCCTGACGCAACCAAAAGCCGACTGGTTGGTATAGTGGGTACATGCCTGGTTTCACATCGGAATCGACCTTGAACTCATTTTGAACTTTTCGGTTGGCAGCACTGGCTTCAAAAACGGTTTAAACCCTCAAACCGCACTTTTAAACGGTTTTACAAATGCTAATCCGCATTTTTAAAATGATTTTAGCTAAAGCGCATCGGACCTCTTAAAACGGTTTATATATGCGTTTTAGGAAAACGGTTTGAAATTTAAACGGTTTAACGGTCCCATATAAACTAACTAACTGTGCATTTTCCCCGTGCATCTTGCAGATGCATCTTTTGCTAGATGCATGGAATCAAAAGCGTTCACAATGTGCATCAAGAAATGTCATTTTTAGCCAAGGGAAAAAAAATCAGGCACCCAATAATTAAAATTTTGAAAAACTAGAACCTAATCTTAGTTTAAAAGCTGATAATTGATAGGCTTGCCAACATAATATTTATGTTGTAGAAGCAAAATTCACTAGACAATTCCAAGTTCTATTCCATGCATCTCGAGTCCATGTATCTTTTTTGCGGAAAATGCATTGTGTGAAACTCCCAAAATGCAGGCAACTTCTCAAGATGCATGGAGAAAATGCATAGTGAAAAAACGGGCTTTAGGATTTTTGTTAAAGGTATAAAAAAAATAGTTTTTACAACTCGCGGCTATTACTCACGTTTTAAAATCACTCGCTGCATTTTTTATTTAATCCAACGAGTGCGAAAAAAACACTGTTTTAACCGCTAATTGTAAAAACTGCTAATTTTACCATTTACCTCAAAATTGTAATATTAGGAAAACATAATTATTCTTGCCTATAAATTAATCAATTTCTTCCAGTTTTCTTCAAGCATTCACAAAAAAATTATTTCGAAAATACGACAAAATAACAAATTGTCAAAAATTAAAATGGCCAACAATTTGGGATCACCGACTGGAATAAAACGCTATTATACAACAAACCATTACTAGGTCATCCATCAGTGGACGCTGTGTTCGAGTTTTTTGTAAGTATTTTCCTGGATGTTTAGGATTTTTTTAATAAAGGTATGCAGTGGCGCACCTAAAAAAATTGCAGGATTTTTAAAAAATCATTCGTCGTCTTGAATTTATACATCAAATTCGTAAATTTGAATCATTGCAGGCGTTTTTAGCCCACCATACCAACATGGTATGGGGGACTATTAAAATCGTCAAATTTTGACTTTTCTTAATTTTATCGAAAATGAGTTACTAAGGTTCCAAACCGCCTTGCTGAATGTTAGAGATGAGGATATGAGGATATGGTTAGAATCTGCAGAATTTGTTGAATTGTAACCCATGCATTTGGGGTTCTAAGGGAATTTTGTTGAACTACTTCTCGTAGCAAACAAATATTGTCTTCACGAAGTTTTTGACTCTTGCTTTTATCAATTTTTTCCGCCATGTCACCCGATTTCATAAAAAAAATAACTAATTTGTGCCCAATTTTTGTCTTTTTGGCCGTCAAAAAAAACAAAACAAAAAATTCTCGAAAGTAGGGTTAAGGTAAAAAAAAGACGAGTAGTTTTCAAAAACGTCAAATACGGCCAGGCACAGCCAAGATACCTCCCAGTATAATTCCTCCACAAATAGGCCCTAACCTTATTAGTGTCGGTACTAAATGTGGTCGTTCTTGCCCATGCGTATCTGTCAACAGCGTCAAAATAGTGCTGGGCCCTAACTGCGTTGCAATAATTCCCTAACACCCATAACGCCATAATAGGGACTTATCGATACATAAAGTCGGCATAGCCTTACTTTAATAAAGACGGCACTATTTTCACAAAATATGTACCTACGGGTATAGAAGGCGATCTGGCGACTTAGGGCCCTGTTATAAGTTTTTTGCTACTGTTGCGCCTCTAGTGACTCGGTCCCGAAGCTTAAATTAGGGTATCGGCGCCGGCGCCGGGAAATTTGAATTCGGGTATTTTTTAAAATATTTCAGTTCATTAGGAGCAACAACATTATATTGGAAAACCTAATTCATCAATAATTAATTTTATTTTCCAAAGTATTGTTGATTCTAATGACTATAAATTTAAGAAATAAACCAAATGCGTCGTATTTAATATATTATATTATTCTTTTAAGAAGATATAATAGTATAGGTACATATCGAAACTATTGTATTTATTAATAAACTATTTATTCTGCTTCCCATGGCGGCCTCAAGAGCAACAGTTTCTTTTAAGACTTGCGAGTTTCCTTCGTTTTCAAAAAATTTGGTGTAACTGGTTACCCATAAGAATTTTTGAATGGAATGAGCTGAAAAAAAATGTACCTAATTAACAAATAGGCTAAATAAATGCCCTATCAGTCTTATTAGAGCGTTAATAGACATCAAAATTGGTGATATCTAGGCAAAATCGGTTATTTTTCTCCCGTATCCAAAAATAATCGAACCAAAATACGTTACTTACGGAGGCGTAGCAGAGCACGCTTGGTTATTTTTTTTAACCAACCAGATTTATTTCTGAGCAATATAGGTTTTTATTTTTTTTTGTAAAAGTAAATTTGTAAAAACAGGAATTGTTGTTTTCCGAAAGAAATTATGTCCAGGATATATCCATTGGATAATACAAATGTCAAAACGTTGGACCCTTCTAGGATATCCCAAAAAAGTCCAAAAGCGTCAATAATTTCAATTTATTATACTTTAACCACTATAATTAATCCAATTGCTATACAGTGGACCAATCATTTTGTCCAACAGATACCCATGGTAAATCCAAAGTGTCTTTTTACTGTTCTGTAGACTAAGAAAAAAACGGATGTCAGTCAAAAAACTAAAAAGTACATCACTTTTGCTGGATATAGTTTTTTTTTGGTACAATGGACCAAGAAAAATCGTTATCCATTAGATATCCAAAAAATAACTGAAAAAAACCAGTTCTTTATGGATCAAAATTGGAAGTCCTTAGTTTTTGTGCCATCCACTGTATCAGCAAAAAACTTTGTCGAATGGATGTCCATTAATGGTCCATGGACAATGCGGACGGTTTTGGACAGAAAATGGCTATCCTATGGACAACGTGTGCTGTCTGGGTTATTATTAGTTATTAGTGGTCTACTAACTCTCTATTATTAAATATGCTATTTTTCCTCTGGTATGTAGAAACCTTCTCCGGTACTTACAATTAAAGCCTGTTTCAGACTCTGGCGGCAAATGTAAGGATGGAATTACATGCCGAATTAGAAGGCTTCATCCACAGTTTTTTGAATAGTTTTCTGGTTTTAAATGTCGGGTGCATACTCTAAACCTATAAAGCGTTTCAGATGGCAAACCATTGTCTTTGGCGAGCTTGATCTCTAGGGTCTGGAAACCGATGATGCAGAGGATCATTGGGACACTATGGGACATAATACTTGGGCATATTTTTCCAATTGTACTTATTACAAAAATCCAAGAAATTACTGTAACAGTTTAAAAAAGGCACACACAACACACAAAACTAAAAAACTTCAACAAAAAAAAGAACGAAAAGACGATGACATTGATGGATATTGATTAAGATAGATGTCATCGGTGCGATTTGTCGGGTGAGCTTCGGGACCGAGTCCCCAGAGGCGCTGAAACTTGTTTTTTGCGATGCCCTTAGTAAGAGTTTTCCTTAAGTCCGTAGTTATATGCTTTGTGACTATTTTTGACAATTCCGCACGAAGTTTAAAAGGATTCTGACATTGTTGTTGTTTAAATATGTCATATTTGCTATCAGAATAATGTCGACTTTCATAATGTTTGTGCCTGCCTTTAATAAAGGACGGCATTAACTCTAATTTGTCAACTTTAAGAATGGCACAATATAAGCATATTTAGATGACATGTTTATATGACAAAAATATCAGAAAGCTTTCAACTTCTTCGTGCGGAACTGTCAGAAATAGTGCCAAGTCAGGCTATGCCGACTTTATTTACCGATAAGTCCCTAATACCTCGTTTTCAGGACTACTGTGCAAAAAAGGCCAAATTCTTTTTCTCATTGTAATGGACATTCGGTTTAAAAGCTCACGCGACATTATCTGGGAGTTAATTACCCCAAATGGCCCCTAAAATTATGTGTCACCAGTGGGGGTAATCTTTGAGTCTAGCCATGCACATTAAATCCCGGCCTCCGCGAAGAATTACGATATTGCACAGAGCAGACATCCGATCCGATGCTGTAGAGGAGACTCGATATATTTAGTCCTATTTTCGCATAATAATTTTAGGAAAGAAAGGAAATCACGAGCTTGTGAACTAAAATCTTTATTGTAAGTTGTTTCTAATTTTTGCTAACGTTTCGGTCATTTGGTTTGTCACCTTCTTCAGAGCTAAAACGATATAAAAAAGACCAATAGTATGTTGAATATGTTAATAGGTCATAAATACTTATATAATTAAAAAACATTAAGAAAAATTGTAAAATTCTAAAACGGGTGAAATAACAATTGAAAATTAAAAGAAAATAATTTTTGGTCAAAAAACAGATAGGTACAATAAAATAATTTTGGAGAATACAGATCCGAAAAGTTCCCACCCCTCCAAAAAACCACCCCCAAAAGTGACCTCCATTTTAAACGTTATTTTTGGCTCACCATTTCTATATACAAGGTTTTGCCTACTGCAAAATTTTATTCCTGTTACTCCCTCAGTAAGATACAAATATTGCACATAAATCGAAACATAACCTTTTTTTTGCTAAAGGTAAAACTAAAGGTACTATAAAAACTTATAAAAACTCACAAATTTGATAAAATTTCGAGAAGAGCATCAGCTACGATTTTAATGAACATGGTTATTTAGTCAGGGAAGGGTCCTGATTCAAAAAGTACAATTAGTTTTTCTCTCCATTTTTCTGTAACCTATACTCCGTTCAGGCATACCGTGCTTTATCGATAAGTGCTCAAAAACAGCCCCCCATTTGTACACTATAAATCAAGCGAAGCTAATGAGTGACACAACAATGGTTTCTATGATGACCTTACATTGTTAGCCATTTTCATTTCCGACAATTTCTTATTTTGTCGTATTTTCGAAATTATTTTGTGTAAATACTTACAGAAATCTTGAGAAAATGGCTTAGTTTATAGCGTTTTCCTTTTGAAGCACTGGTGCGCACCGACGGCAATATTTCATTTGAAAACGAGTGCATTTTATGTTGTCCTGAGTGCACATTTTCTTGCATGATAGCCCATAGCTCGTGGAGCGTCATTGCATGTTTACTTTTATTGTTTTTTTTTTTAGATTTTTACCATACCTTTGTTTTCAAAAAAATTGGTGCTAGTAAGCACGGATAGTCCACTGCTTTACTGCTGCTTTACTTCTAAAGTTATGATTTTTTTAAATATATTTTAACATTTTTTCAAATAACTCGGAAACTAAAGCTTCCACGACTTTGGACTTTATAACAAAATTTGTAGTCCATATTCATGGAAACTTAAATCTTTTTTTTTTATAGCGACGAGAAATCTTCATAAACACCTTTCTGGTGGAAATAGCGGACCATTCTCAGGAATATAACGTCACTATTTCGCTGTTTACTGTTTTGATCTCTTAGGTGCATTCGTCTTCGTGTTTAGTTTTTAGAATCGTTCTGATCATATCATGTCCCTGGTTCCTCTGGTCTACGTCTTGTATCATTTCTTTAAACAGGTTCCCTATGGTCATATTCTCTATCTATAGATCGTGTCTTGTTGTTTGGCGGTAGTTCTCAAATCTTGGACAGTAAATTAACGTATGTTCTGCGTCATCTATTCTTTGACAGTACCGACATATGTCGTCCGTTTTCCCTATTCGCTTTGTGTATGTCCGGAAAGATCCATGTCCCCTTAGAGCTTGTGTCATATAGTAATCCATTTTTTTGTGTTTTTTATATCCATGTTTTAATGTCGGGAATAATTCTTTTCGCCCATTGTCCTTTTTCGGTATTTCGGTCCCATCTTCCTTGCCAGGATTCCAGTGTTTTCTCTTTTGCAGCTTCTTTGTTTTCTTCACCGTGTCCATTTTTATCTTTATATGCAATTTCTTCGACAATTAGGTCTATGGGCGGGATTCGTGTTATAATCTGAATAGCTTCCGTGGATATCGTTCGGTAGCCGCAGGCTACTCTTAGTAAGGCTTTCCGTTGCATTCTTATCAGCATGTTATTGTACTTCTTTGTGCGCAGTACTGTATAGTAACTTCCTCTTGCTAGTACTGAGCCCGTCTATGTTAGGCATAAGACTTTGTAGTTCAGCGAGCCTTTTAATTGCCTTTTTAGTGGTTTCTTCTATATGCTTTCCGAATTTCTAGTTTTCACTGATGTGGATTCCCAGATATCGTACGCTCTTTTGCGGTTTTATGACGACTCCATTTAGTCGAAACTCAATGTTTCTTTTTCCGCTTAGTATAACGGCTTCGGTTTTTTCTGGTGCTAATTCAAGGTGGTTGTTTCTCATCCATTCGTTAATAAGTCTTATAAGTATCGCTATGTCAGCCCTGACTATTACCATTAGATCATCCGCGTATCCTACTATGCCCATCTAGGGAGTTTTAGTCTTAGTATAGGATCATAGTATATATTCCAGAGTAGAGGCCCTAATACCGATCCTTGGGGGATGCCTGCTGATGTTTTAACTTTATTTTGTTCGTTAAGTATGTATCGTTCTTTGAAGTAGCTTATTACGGTACACTCACTTCCATTCTTGTTAGGATTTGTTCCGTTTGCTATTTCTAACACATTTTTTACTGCGTTCATACTGCGTAGGGGGCACAAACCTCCATTTTTCTCCATCTCGTACTCTATTCTGTTTTTTATCAAGTGCTCATATGTTTTAGCAATCGTGTTAATTAGACAGAGCGGCCTATATGCGTTTGCAGCATCGTATGGTTTTCCGTTTTTGTGTATAAGGACAAATTTTGCTATTTTCCAGCTGTCCATATTCATGGAAACTTAAATTTGAAAACCGTATATCGCTGCTTGCTTTTATTCCAAAGTTAGAATTTTTTTAAATATTTTATCTCCCTTTCCCCCCTTCAACCCCCCACCACCCTACCCAAAAGTTAATGCCAATTCATGGTCAGCCGATAGAGTAGTTTTGTACCAAATTTCGTTAAAATCGATTAAAGCGTTCTTGAGTTATCGTGTATACAGACAGACAACAGACCCACTGAAAACTTGTTTTTTTCGTCCATTAAGGTGTTGTGGAACCTTAGTAACTCATTTTTGATAAAATTAAGGTGTGATGACGAAGGAAGGAAGATGAAGAGTTATTTGTCTTAAGAAAATCCTATCGATGGGGGAATAACCATTTTAATTTATTTATTATTACAAGTAAGCACATAATATATCTGGTTACAACATCTTGTTTTATATTTCTAAATGATTTTTTCGGAAATACTTGGTGAAAACTGGCGGAAATGGCTTAATTCTTAAGCAAGAATAATTAGATTTTTTCAATATTACTATTTTCCGTTATTTCTCTCTAACTTTGCTTTAGTTATCTGCAGACAGTTACTAAAATCATGTTTTGATGATTGATGATGAAGATATAAAAAAAAGTATTTTCCTGTTTTTCATGGATTTTTTGATAAAGGTATTAAAAAAAATAATGTTAAGAACTCGCGATTAAACTGTGCTTTTTTTTACTCGCGTTTTCAAATACCTCGCTGCGCTCGTTATTTAAACCAACGCTTGTAAAAAAAGCACTATTTTAACCACTAGTTGTTAAAACTACTATTTTTTGCTCCCGGGTTACAAAAACTAACCTAAAAAAATCTGCTCTCAAACCGTGCATTTCATATTTCATTTGCAATGAACTAATCGTGCACCGATGCACCAGGTCAGTTTTAGTTTTGCCTCATATACCGGGAGCTGGACGTTAAAAAGTCTATGTATGGAATGTGGAAATCTCATTATTATGTCAGATTTGGGACTAATGACATTCGCGAGCGGCTAATGTCATTACTGCATGACAAAACTGATAGAAAAGTGACACAAAGATGAGATTTTGATTAATTAGTACGGGGTTTCTTTTCGGTGACTACTCCTTCTCACCCGTTTCAAGAATTCCCGCACGCGTTCAGAATGGAAACGTGAGGTATTGTCATGAAGTTGATACTTTTCGAAAAAAATCACCAAACAAACTGGGGTGTTTGAAGGGGGTAAAAAGGAGTGTGCAGGCGTAGGAATATTGCTATTTAGTCTTATATATTATGAAGGTGTGTCCGTCCTCCGGTCAGGACAGGGTCTGGCAGCATATTAAATTTAAATTCAGGGGACCATATTATACAACTAAACTCAAAACCCCGATGGTATTTGCTACATTGGATTTGTCCCTAACTTCGCATGTCTTATGATCGTGTTTTGGCCCATCGCCCTGGAGAAGGTTTGGCAGCATATCTAATTTGAAATCAGTTGGTCCATAAGACACATAGGAAACAAAAACTACGTTGGTATTAGATACATTAAGTTTATCTCCAATTTCGGTCCTCTTACGGAGGCGTGCCCAACCTCTGATCAAGGGGAGGTTTGGCAGCATGACCGAATTTTTAAAGGCGGCCTCATATGACATAATAAAAGTTAAAATAATTCTGGTATGCAATGGTGTAAGTATACGCCTGATTGAGTGCCTCTTTGGGACGGTATAGGTGCCCTTCTACCAATGAAACAAGCAGCATGCTGTAAATAATATCAGTACCTCTATATGACACAAATAACGTTTAGTCTATTCTGGTATGCAATAAAGTAAGTATAACTCATTCTCTGCATTGTTTCAAGGAGGTGTACCTGCCTTAAGTAAGCAAAAAAGTTTGGCAGCATAATAAATTTGCTATGTGGAGGACCATATGACATATATATTATAAAAACGACGGTGGTATCTAATAGATTAAAATACCTTCAATTTATCGTGTCCTTAGGAATGTGTGCCGGTCCTCTACCTAGGTTAAACTTTAATAAAGTACTAAAATTCGTAATCTGGGATCCATATGACACACCCAAACAAAAAATTATTCTGGTATTTGATACATTAAGTATACCTCCAAAAGCATTTGACTTTAGAAAGTTGTGCCTGCCTTCTTGTCAAAAAAAGATTTGGCAGCATAAGAAATTTTTTGAATAGAGGGTGATATAACAAATATAAAGTATAATCTGTGCTGGTATTCGATACATTAAATGTGTCTCAATTTTTCATCTGTTTGACAAGGTGTGCCTGCCCTTCTTTCCAAAGTAGAGTTGGCAGCATTATAAATTCAATATAAGAAGGACCATATTACAGAAATAAATTTGAATCTACATTAGTATTAGATCCATAGATAAACCTCCTTCTTTTCTTCCTTTTAGGAAGCTGTGCCAGTTTTCTTGTCAAAAACGGAATTGGCAGCACATCAAGTTTTAATATATTATATACTTATGACACACAAAAAACAAAAATCCTATGGGTAATACAGACATAAGATTATCTTTAACATTTGTCAGTTTTAAAATGGTGTGCCTTCGCTTTTGTCAAAAGGACACTTGGCAGCAGTATGTAATTTCGTCAAAAAAATGCAAATAAAACGTGTGCCATAAAAATTGGGCTGGTATTAAATACAGTTATTTATACCTTGTTAGTGGGTGCTTTTTAAAGGTGTGCCTGTCATTTAACCAAGAATAACTTTGGCAGCTTATTCAATTCCTATCGGTAATATTTAAATTACATTCATCCAACATATTTTTGGCTGGTATTAAAAACATAGGTATACTTTCCAGATGGGCCACTTTCGGAATGGTGTGCCTTGCCTTTTGACACTTGAAAATTAGGCAGCATGACATTTTCATATTTGATGGTCACATATTACATGTGTGCCACCATACTTACACTGATATTTGACACCATACGTTTCGCTTACTATTTGACTTGCATAATCGTGGTGTGCCTCGCATATGACCAAAAGAAAGTTTGGCAGTATTTTGAATTTATAATTGGTGGGTCAATATGACACCTGTATAACAAAAAAATTGCTGGTACTGTATGCATTATCTTGACCGTTAAGTTATGACAGTAATTAGCTTAATTCCGGCCCCTGACCAAATTTCGAAAAAAGTTGTAGTTGGCACACACTATAACATATAAATGTGGCACATTTTAGTTATAAACTCTTCTGGTATCTGATACATAGACCTTTTGACGTCCAGCTCCCGGTATATCAGTGCATCAGAAGGAAAACGCTAAAAGAATAATTAGATGTTCTTAATATTTCCATATAGGATAAAAAATGGATGACATTTTTTTGCACCCGTGATCAAAAGTTTTTTTGCGCTTTTCAGACTTGCCACAGGATTCTCTAGATAAAATTTCCGACTTTTTCCCGGTTTGTCGGTCATAGCGCTGCAGGCAATTTTTTGCAGTTTAAGCAGAAAAAGCTGGTTTGGTGTGGGATCTGATCTCTATTCTAGATTTCTTCCAATATCCTATCATAAGTAGGTATGCTTTAAAAAATTTTGCAGTACCTACCTATAAGATGTCTTACAAGTTTTTCGTAATTATTTTTAAAAAAATGGGTTAAGAGACGCTGAGTTGGTCTGCCATAAATGCCCGCAGCCAAAAATTCTGAAAAAGTTATAATAAAATAGTAGCTTTCACAAATAAATAACGAGCGCAGCGAGGTATTTAAAAACGCGAGTAAAAAAAAGCACAGTTTAGCCGCAAGTTGTTAACCCTATTTTTTTAATACCTTTATTAAAAAATCCAAGAAAAACAGGAAAATACTTTCAAAAATCTCGAACGAAGAGCACTTCTCGCAACACACCATCTTTACACTATAAATCAAGGCGGCTGGTAATAGTGGTTTACATAACAATCATTTCATTAAACGCAAAGATAAAGTTTGAGACGCGAGACGCAGGCGAGTGTCTTAATTGATCTGAGCGTGTAATGACCATAACGTGCGCGTTAGTGTACTATACTTTACCTACGACCAATGAAAATGTGATCATAAATATCAGAAATTATTAAAAATATCAAACGCAAACACTCTTAAGTCAACAACCTTCATAACCTGAAGTTTCAATGAGGTTCTATCTAAAACGTCAAAACAAATAAGGTTATTAATAATGCGTAATATGTCAATTTAGCGGGACTTATTTTTGGTTAGGTACTCAAATTATATTGGATTTATTTACGTTTAATAAATATTTATTGTCTTAAAAATATAGAAAAATAATTCAAATTTTTGCATTAATTAGTGCTCTTATAAAATAAGGTTTCATGGCTTGTCACGCCATCTTGTGGTTTACGTCTAAGCTTTAATGAGCCATTAAAATCATGTTGAAATGGTCGTAAAATTAGTATCATTCGTTGGTCCTAGGATATGGTAGGTAAAATAGCGATGTGCCTTATTACTCGGTAAGATTCATTGTTGTGAAATTTTAATCTTTGGCAGTTTGATATTTTGACGACGTTTTTAATTGATTTTTTCGTAAATACTTGGTGGAAACTCGCGGAAATGTCTTAATTTTTAGGCAAGAATAATTAGATTTTTTCAATATTACTATTTTCCGCTATTTCTCTTTTATTTTGAGTAAAAAACGGACAGAAATCTTTTTTTGCACTCGTGATAAAAAAAGTTGCTTTTTTAACATGTTATAAGCACAGTTTCAGGTGATCAAACCATCCTAAAATTGAGGTTAAATTGCTTGCTGTAATAATTAAGACTTAATCTTGCGAGTAAGATAGAGATTTTATTTTTCTAGGGTTTGGAGTTGGGTTGTGTCACAAAGGGTATGAATTGTTCGATTTTGCCCCGATCTTCGAACCCGCCCTTTTTCATAAACCTCCCGCATACTCGTAAATAACCACGTTAATGTTCTCGTAAGGCCGCTGGGTGTGAATGAAAAGATAGGAAATAATGTGTTTTTCTAAGAGAAACTCTTTATTTTTTGTAGCCTCTTGTTCCATATAAAAAAAGAACAGTTTAGCCGCGAGTTTAGCGCTATTTTATTTTAATACCAAAAAAACAGGATCACTATTTTTTTGTTGTTCTATTATAAGGATACATTTTTTTTAAATATAGAGTGGACCACAAAAAACCGGACTGTATTGTTTGAATTGAAATTTTTTTATTTATTGTCGAATTTTAAGGCCACAAAAACGGCATAGATTTGACAACACTGATTTGCTGTTTTTGGGCCAATCTTTACCGAGCAGAATATTGGAAACGAAAAAACGGAATCTTTTGAAATTTGGCAGGAATGTTTATTTTTGAATTCTTCACAGCCGTATCCAGACAGTTTTTTGCTGGACTCTCTCATTTTTGGAATAAAATAAACACGGCTAACAATAGCCAAAAATCTTACCTGGCTTTTTCTTTAGCCTCGTCGATAATACAGAAATCTGTAACAGCAATTTTTGGATTTTTGTATTTTTCTAAAAAAATACACCTAATTTTGAAAAATCCTTTGGATACGATTGTAGATTTTTAAAACTCCTATTATCTGATAACAAAAAAATTATGTTTTTTTCTTTGTAAGCAATATTCTGCCGGAATTCTGAAACGCCAAGGTCACGTAATTTAGTAGGACCAAAGAAACTGAAGTGGGTTCGATTGGAGTACTGGAATTCAGGTTCTGCATAGCCACCGGCCACTTGTCTAATGGAACATTCGGCCAATAAATTGATAGATGTCAAGTGATAAAAATTATACGGAAATTTGTTATTTTTTCGATGTTGAATAATGACTTTTCTTTCGATTCTTTTTAATTTCGAGACAAAGCCTTTTAAAGAAGCATTAATAAATGGTTACGTTCCTAATAAGTTATACTTTTCCTCACATATGGTGTTCGCAACGCGTTCTGAACACTGCACGATCTCACTCGAAATGATATTAGTGATGCCACCTATTGTTGATCTTTCAAAAAAATATCAAGGCAGTGTTGTCAAATCTATGCCGTTTTAAAAAAAAAATTGGAAAGGTAATGAAATAGACTTTATGCAAATATGTCAAGAATGACATTTATCAAAAAGTTTTATGCATCTTAAAAAACCGTTGGGTTTTTTTTTTGAGACACTTTGTATATTCTTTTTTGCAACTACAAAAAACTTCTCGTCTGTAAAACGATGTATCATTTGATAAATTCTATTAAGAAATAAAAAAATAGGTTTTATTCGTATATCAACTTCTTGCAAATAATAAAAACTGCTAATTATTTAAGTTAACCGGATTTCGTTATCTTTTCGCCAATTTTGTTGACAAGGACACTCTAATACAGATGCTAACAATTAGGCTTCCTTTTCTTAATCTAAAAAATTACATTTTGTGACAATTACAATTTTATGCATTTTCAAAAATCCGTTTGCTTTTTTTAGAACACTCTGTATATTTTTTTGCTATAACAGAAAAGTACCAACTATTATCTGGTAACTCATATATCATTTGTTCAAAATTTATTAGGAAATAAGAAAAATATTGGGATTCTAGTGTAACACCTTTTATGCATAAAATAAAAAATCAACGGCAATTTTGTAACAAAAAACGAATGTGGTCATCATTTCAGTGGCGGTCCCAGCCATATGAAAAGGGGGGGGGGCGGTTTCGATACGAAAAAAATAAAAATAAAAGCATAGCTTTTATGAGGAACATATCAATATATGCAAACAAAACTTAGTAACTACAAGCGACGATTTGGTCTCAAATTTAGGGGGGAGTACTCAGATTTGAAGTCGTTAATTTTTTTTTTTAAATGTTTAAGAAAATTTTTGAGAAAATTACATTAAAACCTTAATTTTTGAATCGAAATAAACTAAAATCGTAAATACCAACGGTATTATAGTGCCGCAGGCGAAAATTTTTAAGAAAATTGCTCTAAAAATGCCTTTTTTAACACAAAATTAAACTAATAGCGTAAATATCAAAGGTGTTATAGCGCCGCAATTTATGCCCTACTTTTGATTCTCTAATGTTTTCCTAAAAAATTTAAAGTCAAGGTGAATAAGGAAACACAATAAAAAATATAAAGAAAATTAAAAAATAACAATATATGTAAAAAAAACAAAAAATTAAAGATTATGTGCGATACATCATTTTAAAGGAAAATTTATACTAACTTTAAAAATCGAAAAAAAAAATAGTTCACTCCATAACAAAAATACCAACTTAGTGTTATATCTCAAAAATTAAACATTACAGAGAAAATCCAGTTTGACAAATCAATTTTACTTTAAATTATCTATAGAAAAGCAATTCAAACAAAAGAAAATTTTCATTAATAAAAAAGTTATGTAATGAATTAACAGTTTTTTAAAAATCGAGCTTATACATTACATTTGCGGTGACTATGATATATTATAGGAACGGCTTAACTGAGTTAAACAGAAAAAGGCTCAAATTAGTATAAAGTATTAACTCGAAAATTCAATTTTTAAGTTAATTTTTTTTTTGCAAAACCCTTTGTTTACCAGCGAGGTATTACTAATCTAATCTCAGTGGAGATGTTCTCGATAAATCATATACTCACCGCAAAAAAGTTGTTTCGGACAACAGTCGTGTTTTCCAAAATATGATGATTTTTTTTATAAACGCATCAAAACACACTATTCGATACTTTGTAGGTCGTTTAAATAAAATATTAATTCCAAAAATTAATATTTATTAAAAAATTTACAAAAAATTAATAACAATCCCTATCCCAAAAGTATAAGAAAATATATATTTTAAAGCCGAACACCCTGTATGGAGGATGCATTCCCTTAAAAATGGGTCCAGCATAAAATGACTGCACCAACGACAGAGCGTCAGTTTTCCACGAGGGCCGGAAGGCCGCGGACGGCGCGACGCTATATGACGTCACACGACGTCGCGTCGCGTCGTATTATGACGTGACGTTCTACAATACGCAATGAAAGTAAATATATTTAACAATTAAAAGACAAACTGTTTTCCTTGTAGATATTATGTAGGATGAAATTTATGTACGTTATGGTTAAGTTGCCAGTTAAAAAAAAATCTGGTCAGGGAATGAAACAAATCTAAGGTAAATAATTTGTATTACTCTAGAAATTTAAGGCAAGCATTTTTAAATTAATAAAAAAGTGTGTTAGGACCAGCCGATGAAATTTTTTATTATCATTTTGTTATAAGTATTAATATATAAATAAAAAATATATAATAAAAAATTGTGATTTTTTCTGATTTTTTTTTTCATGACCATTTATTCTTTAAACAATAAATTTCATATAATTAAATATTTTTTTTTAATGTTTTGTTTTTCCACCCGCAAAACATTTTATTTTTATTTCCTGTTTTTAAAAATTGATATGCTGCTTTTTTGTTTTAGGCAAATATGATTTTTTTTAATGCTGCCTTAAATCTAATAGCCTTTGAGTTAGAAGAATTACGCGACGCTCTACAATTCGCAATGAAAGTAAATAATATATAGTATATAACAATTAAAAGGCTATTTTTTCTTGTAGATGTAAGTTAAGTACGTTAGAGTTAAGTTGCCAAAAATTAATGAATAGCAAAAAATTTATGGTCAGAGAATGAATCAACGCATTTTCAAATTAATAAAAAAGTTCGTTAGGGCGACCAGCTCATGAAGTTTTTTTGTGAACATTTTTGTAAAAAAATTTGATTTTTTCTGATATATTTTTTCATAGTAATTTATTCTTTAAAAAAATTAATTTAACTGTATAATTAAATATATATTTTTTTTAATTTATGTTTTATTTTTCCACCTGCAAAATATTTTATTTTTGATTTCCTGTTTTATTCAAATTATTTGCTATTTCTTTTTTTTAAATTTTGTTAAAGGTTGATATGTCAAATCAAATATGATTTTTTTTAACAGTGCCTTAAATCTAATAGCCTTTTATTAACAAAAATTACGCGACGATCTACAATACACAATGAAGGTAAATATATAGTATTTAACAATTAAAAGGCTCAAGTTTTTTTCTTGTAGATGTAGGATGACATTATGCTTAAATTGCCAAAAATTAATGGTTCCGAAAAAAATTCTGGTCAAAGAATGAAGCAGGTGCTGAAGGTAAATAATACGAATTTAAAATCTAGAAATTGCAAACAATAATAAAATTATTGGAGTTAATTAGTTTTTTTGTTATGATTTTCTGATTTTTTTTTAAATTGAGATTTTTTGTAAAATTTTTTATTTTTTACAAAAAATTTTAAGTTTTTTTATGACAATTAAAAATATTAATTACTTTAAAATAAATTAAATATTATTTTTCTTAATTTTTATTTTACTAAATACTTATTATACCAACATATCAGATTGTTTATAACAAGTATATGTAAAAAAATTGTTTTTCTACCCCCAAATCAACCATTTTAGGCATTTTTATAAGTTTTTCTTGTTTTAATCAATCATCTGCAGTTTCTTTCTTTTTACCCGACTGCCTACGCACGAGACTAATGTTTTTCGAGTTGGATTGCCTCTGAAAACGTCTTTCTTGTCAACAGTTTGCATGTCAAATAATTTATTGTTGTCAATTTGAAGTAACAGTTGAAACAACCAACGATATGACTTTTTTTACATATTTATTTTATTGTCGCTGTCTAAAACAATGTATCAAGTAGAGATCCAAAAAAATGACGTCAGGCCGCTCATCAAAAAACTGCACTATATGTTTGTATGTATGTATGTATGTTTATATGTGCCACGATAGAGACCACACGGCTAAACCGATTTTGAACAGTAGTATCGCTGGGAAGGCTATATTTTATTTTAAAAAAATCAATCAAATTTTCGTATGCTTTTAGAGGCATAACTTCCTTAAATATGAAGTGATTTTTATAGATTTTTTTGTTTTATTGACACACCTCCCGATCCATCTCCGTCCTCCGTCACTCCACTTAAGAGTAAGGGGTGGGGTTAATACTTTAAATCATGTGTCACACCAAAAAAAATGTTTTAAATAAAAAACTACCCTACTGTTTTTTATAATCAGGTTTAAATAAAAACACTATCCGACTGTTAGTTCTAAATCATTTTTAGTATACAGAACAGAGAAACGTTTTCTATTATCAAACTACCCTGCCAAAAAAACCTCGTCAAATCGCTTAGAGAAGTTTCACTAGATTTAGTATTAATAGATTTTCTATGCGGTATGTGAAGCACACTTGTAAAAACCGAGACAAATCTCGTAAAGCACAGATGTTTTTCTATCAGTTTTGACAAGAAAAACAGCTTGGCTCGTAAAATCTTTAAAAAAAGCATTAAATTTCACCTACTTTCATAAAAATCTATGCGGCTTTTTAACCTGGGTAACAAACTCAATTGTAAATATGCGACTGTAAAATATTTCTGTATAGTAAACCCGATTTTTAAACTAGCAGTCGAGTAGTTTTTTTAAATATTTTTTTTATGATTTATGCCTTATTCAGGTTTCTTTCTGACGCTCCTTTAAGTCTAATAACCTTTCAGCAACAAAAAATCTTTATAACTCTTATTGTTAAATCGATTTAAACCATAATAACTTTGAAAAGGTAACCAATATTATTTTATATAGGTAAACAATTTTATTGTGACCAGCACCTTCAAGTACAATTTTTTGAATATTAGGTTTTTAAAAAAGTCAATAATTGAAATATTTTTATTTAGTGTTTAATTTCCAAATTGGTCATAAAAAATCAGAAAATCTAACTAACCAACCCTTCTAATGACTTTTTTACAACCTCTTTAGATAATGGAGTTTTCAACTAAATAAGTGTAGAAAACAGGAAGGAAAACTTTTCTTTTCCTCTCACTACCAACCAAATACAAATTATACTATCATTTTAAATCATTAATTAATAAGCAAGCTTCGGATAAGATGACTTTTGAAGGTTTTAACAAAAACATTTTTTTGAAAGCTTATAATAGATAAAATCTGAAAGCTTCCGAACTGTTCCATATGACGATATTCAAAACAAAATTCATGTTCTCAGGCTAAAGCTGTTCTAAATGCACTGCACGATACAAAACGTATACCTAATTTATGAGTCAAGTTAAATGTTAACTAAGCAAAAAGAATACAAAAAAAAAACAACCAAACATTGACTGTATACAGTGTTTTTTTTCGAAAGTTTTTGACATGAAAATTGCGACTCACAAATTTTTGTCGCGTTTCCAGCTAGATCTTTTTAATTGATCCTCAATCAGATAACAAGGAAAAAGGTGTTTCGGGGGGTTTTCCTGTTACATCAATGACGGGCGGTTTGCTAAATTTACGAATGGCAATCATAAATTTTCTATTGGGGGTAAAGAAATAGAAACTGTTAATAAAATAAAGTACTTGGGAGTCATTGTGGAAAGAAAGCTTGAATTTAAAGATCACGCTAACCAAGTTATTTCGAAAATAGGGTTTAGTGTTAATTATTTAAGTAGGTGTTCTTATTATTTAAGTATGTGGGCAAGAACAATAATTTATAACACTATAGTGCTTCCACACATCAACTATTGTGCATCTTTGCTTTACTTTCTTAATCAAAATAAAGTTGAGAGGTTCCAGAAACTACAAAATAGAGCTATGCGCTTAATTTAATCTTGGTCATAAAATAATTTTCATGTTGTCCGAAAGAAATTAAAGTCTGGCGAAAAGTCACTTTTTCACAATGGGCTTATTGAGTATAATAATTTACCATTTCATATCAAAGATTCTTCATCTATAGTCTCTTTTAAAATAAAACTAAAATATTTCCTATTTAACAAATGTGTAGCGTCTTAGGTGAATTTTATTTTACCCTGTTATGTATTTAGTAGATTGTGTTAATACTTTTTATTTTACCCTGCTACTTATTTGTTGTAATAAAGAATTTGGACTGTCTTAGTCACTATTGTTTAACTAATAACTACTTTTTAATTTTATAAAATTTTTAACCCTTTTATTGTTAATTTCTTGTTGTTGTTGATCACACAATTATTATTTTATAAAATTTTAACCTTTTAATTGTCATTTTTTGATATTATTGATCACAGATTTTTATTCTTAGTTTTATTTTTGTTTTTTTTTATATTTTTTTGTATTGTCAAGCACTTCTAGATTATTATTATTATTATTATTATTTATTTTTCTTAAATGAGAATGCTATGAATTTTATTGTCATTAATTTATTTTTATGTTTTTGTTATTTTTTTGTTCTTATTTTACAGTTATTTAAAATTTTAAGACTTAAGAATCCCTTTTGGAAACCCAAATATCCTGTAAAAAATAGTTATATAAGTAGGTTAATATGGTTGTTATGTGTGTTGTTGATAAATAAGTTGATTGGATATTATATAATTTTCAGTGTAAACAATGTAAATCTGTTTGTATTAGCCAAACTTTGCTAAATAAAGATATTTATTAGTAATCTCTTAAATAAGAGTTTAAACTTTTTACAAGCTTTTAAAACTTGAGAATCACCCTGTATAATAAATAAAATCTGAAAGCTTCCGAAAAATTCCATATGATGATATTCAAAACAGAATTAATGTTTAAACCGAACTTAAAGCTCAAGCACTGCAGAATACAAAACTCATAATTTAGGAGTCAAGCTAAAAGCAAAATAAGCAAAAAGAAAAAAAAACAACGAAACAGTGAATGTACACAGTGTTTGTTTTTCTAAAGTTTCTGACTTCAAAATTACGACTCACAAATTTTTGTAGCGCTTGCAAGTTTTAAGCTAGATCTTTAATTAATCCTGAATCAAATTTAAAAGCTTTTCTGTTTTTCTCGCTTAACTTTTCAACCACTTCTCTGACACTTTTTTTTTCTCTACACTATTATTTAAATTTTTTCGTTCAAACTATAAAGTTTATTCGTATTATTTGGCTCAAAAGCGTAAGCGAGATTATACCAACTTTGTGTTATATATCTCAAAAACTAAAAGTGACTCATCAAATCTGATTTATTAATTAAATTCTGGTTTAAAAACTGTACAAAAATGCAATTAACACCACGAAGATATTTTCATAAATAAAAACGTTATATGGCCCATCCCAAAATCCAGACATTTCAAAAAGCCCCCCCATATTGAAATGCGGTTTTTACCCTCCTAAACCGTCGAATTCTGGACACCCTATTCACCCAGCTGATGAGTCCCTAATGATGACGACACGGTGTCGTCTTAGGTCCACCCTCTGTGTAAGCAATCGAAAATGAAGTAGTTCATGTTGCACTGGAGTACAACTCCTCTTTTTTCATTAAAACAATAACAAATTCAGGTGGAAATATATTGATTATGTATAGTAAAAGGTAAGACTATCTATTACTATTTATTGACGAATTTTGTGACCCAAAATTAAATTTTAACTTGAAATTTTGTTGGATGGGATCAAATAAACAGAAACCAGATTTCCTTCCAATGTCGACGTTTCGACTCGTTTATTGAGTCATCCTCAACCAAAACATTTTCATGTCCTGAGGATGACTCAATAAACGAGTCGAAACGTCGACATTGGAAGGAAACCTGGTTTCTGTTTATTTGATTTCATCCAACAAAATTTCAAGTTAAAATATTAGTATTTGGTACAATTAAAAATAATTGTTTGCCGATTTCAAAAATTTTACAATACAATACAATACTAAAGCTGCAAAAACTAAATGAGAGAAATATTTTAAATGGCCCTATTAAGGTGAAACGAATAATCTCGAGTGATGTGTAAAATAAAATTCCAAACCAATCCATTTGAAGTCCTCACTCTGTATATATCATTGTTACAAGTCCTTTTCACACGTGAAAGGGTCATGATTGCCATAAAATGCGTATATCTGTTGATCAGTGTTTCAGATTGCTTCCAGTTGGCAAAGATATTTTCTTTTGAGAGCCAAGTAGGCTACTCACACCTTTTCATTGAGTAAAATCTTGGCCAGATTTTAGTCCACTGACTGGGTTTTAATTCTTGAGTTTTAAAGGTGAAGTGGAGAATAATAGTGGGGATAATAGGGAAAAATCTCCCCTACGTACATGATTTTTTTTTCGAAAAATTTGTAGGTGTGGGCAATTGTTCCCAGAATTTTCATAACAACTGGTTGGTGTTTTTTTAAATTTTACTTTTTTGCCCCCACCCTATGAAGGTGCTACTACGCTAAATTATTTTATAAGCCCCAATTAACACAAAAAATTCTCGACCGAAAAAAATAACAAATTTTTTATAGTTTTGTGTTAATAATTCCAAAAATGCCTTCGATTTTTTATCACCCTAGTTTTTGATATAGAGATTTTTTAAAACAAATACCTACTTGTTTTTTTAACTGGGAAGTGGGATACGCACATGATTCCAGACACTGTTAGAGCTTTAAACGCTAAAAATTCTTACAAAAAAGTTTTTGGGTGATGTTTGACCTTTTTTTCTGATTTTTTTTTAAGTTTGTCGTTTTTGCCTTTTGTGTTCCAAATATATGTTTCTAATTCGATATTGCATTATTAAGTACAGAGTGGTCCAAATTCGAGGGGCCTCTATAGCTTTGGGCTTTTGCAGCATAGTTAGCCCAAAACTAGTATACATGTTACGGGGTTCTACAACTTTTTTATTTGTAAAGATAGAGATTTTCATTAAAAACATTTTTTGAAGATTTTCTAATTTCTTCTAATACAATTTCCTGTCGAACTATGTGCCATACACCTATTTTTATTAAATATTTTAAAAGATATTTGCATATTTTGATATTTACCATAGTAGGCGCTGTGCGCGCCCTAAATGTGTAAATAAAATTTTTTTTTCATACAAAATCAAGTTGGCTACAACACGAGGGGGACACAGCAACCTCGAACTTTAACTTCTAGTTTACTGTAATTACCAACCGTAAAATAATAAACAAAAATAAAATTATTATAAGTTTTTATTTAAAATTTTTAATAATTAAACTATGTAACGCCTAAAATCTACATCTAACAGTTTTCTTTAATTCTAAAACAAATGCTCAAATTGACGGCCGTTTTCTTGTAAACATATCCTACATCTTCTCTTGACGCATTAAGAAGTTCTACCGCACGAAGCTGCCTGAATGCAGTAAGCAGTGCCTCTTTCAATTCCCTTCTAGTAGTTGGGCGATTTCGAAATACAAGGTCTTTGACTCTCCCCCACAAAAAGAAATCGCAAAGGGGTCAGGTCTGGAGACCTGGGGGGCCAATATATAGGACCTTTATTTCCGATCCAGTTTTCGGCAAACACAATATTTAGCAAATTAGTAATGTCTCGTGCATTGTGAGGAGGTGCACCGTTATGTTGAAAGTATAGCTCATTATTTTGCTGAAGTGGCAAATTGTCGATAAACGGAATCACCTGCTCTTCCAAAATTTGTTGGTATCTTTCGGCATTTAAATTTCCATCAAAAATATAGGGCCCAATAATTTGTCCTTTGTAGATGCCTACCCATACCTTAAAACTGAACCTTCCCTGATTCGCTTGTTCCACCACAATATGGGGATTTTGCTGTTTCCAGTAACAGCAGTTATATCTGGTGAATATTCCATCACTAGAAATCGTTGCCTCATCCGTCCAAATAACTTTTCTGGCAAAATCGGGGTCTTTTTGGCTTTTATTTAGGTACCACGTGCAAAATGCACGTCTTGGAGCAAAATCTTGTTGCCGTAATTGGTGCACCCGTCGAGGTCGATAGGGCCTAAACTTGTGTTTTTTAAGCACCCGAACGGCATTGCTGCGTGAAATTCCAGTGTTTCTCTACATAACCCTAAGTATTCGGGTTAATTTCTATTTCTCCTAGAACCGTTAGTTCTTCCAACTCTCTATCTCTGGCTAGGCTTCTATACATCCTAGGCCGCGGTTTTGTAAAGGATCCGTATTCTTGTAGATGACATTTTAAATTCAAAAATATTTTTGAGTTAGGTTGCCATCTTTCCGGTATCTCTGGAAATATAGATTTTTATATCTTGACAAAGACGCCACTTTTGACACTTGGGCTCGTTTATCATGGCAATTGTTTTTATTTACCCTAAAACTGCATAGGTCAGATTTAAACACAGCCTACTATGGTAATTATTAAAAATTGCAGATATCTGTTTAACTACTTAATAAAAATAGGTGTATGACACATCGTTTAACAGGAAATTTTATTACAAAACTAATTTTTTTTTTTTAAATTGGGGTATTCCATTTAAAAAAATGTAACTTTGTGTTATATCTCGTGAACTAAAAGCTTTAAGACAAAACCGGTGAAACAGGTATATTTGTCCTTAAAAAATCTTCAAAAAATGTTTTTAATGAACATCTCTATCTTTACAAATAAAAAAGTTGTAAAGGGTTTTTAGAAACGCATATTTTTGAGAATCACCCTGTAGCTCAGAAACATATCGCAATGCGGTTTTTAGTTTTAGACTTCTCTGGAAAATCGAGCCCGTAACATGTATATTAGTTTTGAGCTAACTATGCTGCAAAAGCCCAAAGCTATAGAGGCCCCTCGAATTTGGACCACCCTGTACAGTGTTACAATGAAATATTCTTAAATCTGTTGTTTGAAGGTGGCAGCCAATGTTGAACGTGAAAGTAAAAATATAATCGATTATATTGTCTTTATTTTTTACTTTTTACAACGTTTCGAATGTTTATGTATCTGCAATCGTCATCAGTATTCACCTGATAACAAATTCAGATACATACGCAGAGTTCGTTTAAGCTACATATTCAAGAAAAAAAATAAAATAACTTCTATTTTATTAGGGGGCAAGAAAAAAAAATTAAATAACTACTATTTTATTAGGGGGCATATTTGGGGGCAAAATATGTTTCTTACATCATTTGAATCCTACCTACAAATATTTTGGACAGAAGAGATCTAAAAAGTTTCATGCCCTGAGAATGGCACAATAAAGGACCGAAACGTCCACATAGAGACCATAAAGATTTCTGTGTTTTCTTGAGACCTCTTCCAACACACTAACTCAACTAAATTTAAATTGGGTGCAAAATAAAGAATTAAAGCTTAAGCTCACCAAATTATTTCTCATTTGTAGTTTGATCGAGTTGGCAAAAAGCAATTTGTCATAAATTATGATTTAGTGTCGATTTATGCCAGTAATCATAGGGGGGGGGGCAACCCATTTTTTTCAACAATAATGTAGTCTATTGAACGTGTCCTGCAGTATATACTTAAACCTGGTTTAAACGACGGCATATAGAAATAGTGCTCATAATAGTTATTTAGTTGGGCATAATTTTTTCCCTGCAGGCTTATATATTATTTTTTTTTTAAGACGTACAAACATAAGCCCACTTTAAAAAAATTTTAATCGATAGAGGACATTTTAGAGCCTATATACATATACGAAAACTTATTATTATAATTAAGGTCACTAAATCATCAAATCAGATTTTGTGCCAATGTTTTTTAAATCGCTTTTTATTTTCCTTTTAATATACCGCAATTAAATTTCTCAATACTAAGCCAATTTTTTTAAATACTATTATTTACACATTGTATATTTTATTATTTTTAACATAGAAACCTAAAAAGAACCACAAGGCACTGACTAACCCCAAGACTCCACAGTACCAAAGTTTGACACAAATTAAAAATTTGATGTGGAAAAGGTTGCCGAGTTGACATCCCAGCAAACACGGTTCCCCCGGGCCTTCGTCGGTACGTAGCCCGCCGTCGGACCAATGGTAAATTTTACTTTTTGCTGACATCGGCATACCGTCGCCGTACGATTTAGGTCCGATATGGTTTAACCTCATGGTACCGACCATCCGCCCATAACTGCTTAATTTGGTTGGCCTAACGTAGGCAAGCTGGTCTCGGCCCGACAGGCGGTCCAACGTCGGCGATTGACGGAGGTCCGTCGGTGGTAGCTTAAAGCGGCCCGACATTGGCAAACTACAAAGTTTCGACACAGAGTACCGAGGTGATCCGTGGTTTCGATAATGCGGGTGCTTAACCAGTCGGGCTGGTTTAGGTGGCAGAAGAGGTGATTCTTGTAGAGAAGTACCACCATCTTGTCAAGTCCGCATTCTAGTTTTGAAATATATTTGCTCATTATATATATAATATTATCTTCCACTGTACAGGGAACATAGTGACATTAGCGACATCTCTACTAGGAAGAAACTATTAAGCAGTTTAAAAATTTTAAGGTGACGTAATCGGACCATCGGCGGTTGCCGATTCTCAACCAATCAAATAAAGTTCCAATTGGACCATCATCGGCCCTAAAGCAGATAAGGTTTGCATTGGCATAATGTCGACTATAGTAAATCGGGCCATCGTCAGTTGCCGATTCTCGCCCGATTAAACAAAGTTCCAATCGGACCGTCGTCGGCTCTAAGGCAGATAAAGTGGGCGTCGGCATAAAGTCGACTTTAGTAAACCGGGCCATCGTCAGTTGCCGATTCTCGACCGATTAAAGAAAGTTCCAATTGGACCATCATCGGCCTTAAAGCAGATAAGGTTTGCGTTGGCATAATGTCGACTATAGTAATGTGGACCTCCGTCAGTTGCCGATTATTGAACGAAACTCACCGAAAACTGAAAATCGCAATCTGACCAACATCGGGCCAGAGTGTAGTCGCCGATGCCAACACACTGCCGACGTTGTCGACATTGGCCCGATTCAGTGCCGATGATTTGTGTTTGCTGGGATCGTATGCCTCATATGCAATTTATCAATTTTTGGTAATTTTGACTTCATTTATTAAAAAGCGTGGATAAAAACGCTTAATTTCAAAAATATTACTATACTTGTAGATTCTCTCAAAAAATCCTTTAAAATTACACCCAACGCCAATTATTTAGTTTGTGAGATAATTGATTTCAAAAGTAAAAATTTTAAGCAACCATTTCTTTCTTGAATATTCACTTTGTGCTAACTGTGTAAGCATACGAAACGTTGTGAAAAAGTAAAAAATAAAGACAGTGGAGTTCGAAACTCTTTCACTCTTAAATCTAATACAATATTTAAATTAAGCAAAACAAAATTAGCCAAAAATGCCGTTATCTGTATTTTATGTAACAAATTAAGTATATGACTCCAACATAAACGATTTTTAGGTTTGAAAAGAAAGTTATTTTGCATATTAAAAAAATATGTGTACAATAAAAATGTAGCAAAGTGATATTTTTGCGGAAAAACCCACTTTAAAGTTTTGGAACGCTTTGCCAAAAGCCAACACGTCAACTTGACCACTCTGACCGCTCCTGAGGAAAACACAAAATATTGCTTTGTTTTTCCGTCCATCTATTTACTTGTTTGTACTATCTCAAAAATAACAGTGTACAAAAGGTTTTCGGATATGCTTGAGTTATTGCTAGAAAAACATGACACAAAGATCGCATCTTAACTTAAAAAATTGGACACCACAATAAATATAAGTATAAAGGTATTCTTTAAAAAATATGCTCACAATAATATTAATTTAATTAATCTAAGAGTTTTATTATTACTATAGTAGTATGTAGTATAGTTACTATAGTCGCTTTTTAGGTAAAGCAGCACGCTATTCTTTAATTTAGTCTCCTCTTCAACTTAATTAAATATTGGTTGTTTAAATTGATAACAAAATGAAGTTTTAAAGTGAAAAGAGGCATGCTAAATTTTATTATAGGAATAAACTTTTATTGAACAAAATCAAAATTGTTCTGCTGCTCATATTTTTTCGATATTGTTTAATATGTATGTGCGATGCATGAAAACTAACAATCAATCAATTAATAGGTTCATACGCACCTAAAAGCGCTTTTATATAAGGACGGTTTTAAATAAAATCGCTTTTTCCAAGGGTTTATATGTCCTATGTCATCAGTTTAAAGAAAAAACCAATAAAACAACTTAGTTAATAACAGATTTTTCGGAAAATGCGCTAAAGCGTTTTTAAAGTGTATATAACGACCCTAAAATGGGTTTCTAAGCGATAAACTGCTTTCTTAAATCGCTTTAAAATAAAATCGATTTAGTGCTTAAATCGGTTTTACTGGTGTTTCTACGAGAACATTTTCAAACCGTCTTTATATAAAAGCACCTTAAAGGGCACGTATAAACAAAGTAAATGTTGTACTTGAGAGTAAACGAGAGTTTCGATCTCCCGTTGTCTTTATTTTACTTTTTGACAATGTTTCGAATACTTATGTATCTGCAATCGTCATCAGGATACAGAACAGCGGATATATAAGCATTCGAAACACCGCCGCCGCCGCCGGCGAAAAAGTGAAATAAAGACAATTGAAGTTCGAAAGTTGGATAAGAGATCTCTGTTTTAGTCGTCCGGCTTAGCTCCCACATAGCAATCAATTGTTCATTTTGTGCAGATAGCGTGAAATTTGGCACACTTATTCTTTAGACAATTCCAAGATAGCTGCGATTTTTTCAAAATGGACTTCTATATTTTTTTTAAATTGTAGGTTGGCCATCAAAACAAGATTATACTCGACTCCATATAATTCGATAGAGAGGAATTGGAAAAAAATGGTTACATTGACGTATGACCTTTATCGTCCTTGAAAAGTGACATTTTCATAATTTATTAAGCGGCGACAGATCTTTTGTTGTAATTTTATAATTTAGAAAGAACATTAAAATAACTTTTCTAATTGACTTTTTGATTACAGGGTGATTGGTTTAGTTATACCAGGTCACTCAAAAGGCTCTTACTTATTACATTTTTCAAGGTCATCGAAGGTTGCACGTCAATTTAACTAGTATTGTCAAATTTCTCTTCATTAAGTTCTATAGATTCAAGTATAATTTTTTTTTCATAAGTAACTTTCGATTTAAGACCACCATTTTAAAGAATTCGCCGCCAACTTGGTTTCTGTACATCTCATCATAAATTTTCTTGACAAACGATCCTAAAATTTTTCAAAAAAAGTAAGTGTACCAGACTTGGTTCTTTCCGCAAAAAATGAACAATATGGTACATTAGAGTACTATTCGGGGCGACTAAACACATGTTAGGTCAACTTTACTGGCCTATAGCGTAAAAACGATTCTGATTCGATTGTTTAGGCCTTCTAATGCAACAGAAGTTATAAACGTATATATCCAGCCAAATTTTTGGTCGCTAGGATCTATTGAAGAAAACGTTGAAAAACCGGTTTTTTTACATACTCATAAAAAAATTCAGGCGACCAATGACCATATCAAACTAAAATTGTTTTTATAAAAATCTAGATACTTTAGATATACATAATCGATTATTTTATTAAATATGCATGTATTATCTAAGCTACTAAAAAAATATGAACTTTTAACAAATTTAAAATCGAAAATTTGGGTGCCACGTCGTCCGCAGCGCCACCTATCCAAATTTTTTTTAGAGTATCAGTTGACCTTGACAATTGTAATAATAGTACCAAATTTGACATTTTTTCTTTAAAAACTAAAAAAGATAAGATTACTTTGACTGGCCTGGTATAACTAAACCAATCACCCTGTAAGCAAAAAGCCAATTAGAAAAATTATTTTGATGTTCTTTCTAAATTATAAAATTACAAGGAAAGATCTATGGCGGCTTACTAAATTATAAAAAAATTTTTTAAATAAAATGTCACTTTTCAAGAACGATAACGGTCATACGTCAAATCTATCGAATTATATGGATTCGAGTATAATCTTGTTTTGATGGCGAACCTACAATTTAAAAAAAAAATAGACGTCCATTTTGAAAAAATTGCCGCCATCTTGGCTCCTATACATCCAATCATCGATTTCCTTGTCCAAAATTTTAAAGAATTGTTTAAAGAATAAGTGTGTCAAAATTTCATGCTTTCTGCACAAAATGACCAATTGGGGACCTAAGCCGGACGACTATTTAGTCTGAAGAGCAGGCGTCTGTTATTAAATTTAATAACGTAGAAATACTAGAGGGTTGCAGATTGAAAGACTGTGCTATGTTGTTTTAATTTTTTTTATTCTTTTAAAAAACTATTGTTTTGTTTTAAATTTATTTCAACAAGATATTTCGTGAGAACGCGAGACTGCTACGATAAATTGTCTCGTAGAGTCGGGACTTTAGCGTAACTGTAATTGTAACTGTCAAACCCTGTATACGAGTTCAATTTTGTATTAAATGAGTGTAAAGCTCGTGCGTGTTTAAGGTGTGCTATTATACAGGGTGTTTCACAACTTATGTCAGAAACTTTATTAAGTGGACTGCAAGTAATACAAAAATATATAAAAAAGAATACGTCGTTTTTAAAAGCCTCTTCAAAAATGTTTCAATAAGGGAACATTATTCCAAGACCTCTAAAATTATCCTCCTTCCTCCTATCCTTTTTTTCAAACTTATATTCTCATCTTAAAATAAAATGTTTTTAGTTAAAAATTGTCGTTTTATTGTCAAAAAATATGTTACAGTATACTATGTTCCAGAAAAATTTAATATTATGTTTGGAGGACAATGGGTATAAGTGCAACTTATCATCTTCAAACCATCCTAAAAAAAACATATTTGGCTATTATACAGTAGAAAATAAACCCTCTAAAAGGCAAAAGATAAAATATTCATACAACATTTCTTTTCTCAGAATTTAGAATTATCTTTGAACTTTGGACTCCATTTTCTCAAAAGTAGCAAAAATGCACTTATATCCCCTGGCTTCTAGGTGCCTCATATAAAGTGACAAAAACCCCTAATGGCTGAATATTCTGATAATTAAATATGAAGGTCAAATAACGACATACCTCTATTAATGTAAAGAATCGTTCATACAAGGCATAGGCTTAGTCACTTGACTTGACTGTGACTAAACCTATGACAAAGCATAATCAAAAGCATTGCCTGAACACTTTCATAAGAACCAGTGATTTTAAATTTTTATGATTAATACTGTAACAAATATTAAACCAAAAACTAAGACTATGCCTTGTATGAACAATACCTAATATTGCATAGTTTGCTCGATAGTTTATTTACTTTCTGTGATACGATAGAGAGAGTTGTCGGGCAAAGTACTTGCTTGCTTGATGCTCGTTTTCTGTTAGGTACTTGGTCGATAAACGACTGTACATTGAACAGTCGAAGGCGAAGAAAATGTTTTTGGTTATTTTTTGGGAAAATTTAAGCGAAATGAATGGTCATTTCAAACACTGACCAGTATTAGAAGTTACGTCTTTCATCTTTAAACACGAGTTGTGAAACACCCTGTATATTAGTGGTTAGGCCATCACAGTGTAATTTGGCTTATAAGAGTGGGATAGGTTTATTTTTATATTTATATTAAAGCTTTGTTACATTGAAAAGTATAAGCGGTTAAATTTTGCTGTAAAGATATTTTTTCTTTTAAGTAAGAATACCACTTATCTCAATAATTAATTATTTGCCATAGATTCAAAATAACGTCCGTTTTTAATCTACCGTAAACTAATTACTAGTGTAAGTGTAGTTCATTCTTAGAGTGAAAATAACATAAATATGAAGTATAACCTAGTAATTTAATTTCTATGACTTTAAAAATTTTATTCTCAAAATAATAATACAATTTCTATTGATCAAATTAACCATGCTTCCTCTTGAAAAATACTGAGTCTAACTTATTCTTCTATTCTTGGAACGCAAATTTTTTGTAGCTTTCGTAGAATTTCGGCGTGAATTTGATTCAATTAACCAGTCCATCCTTTGGGAAAAACTATTCGCCTTGGGAATAAGCTATAGGTACATACCTATTTTTAAATCTATCTACAACAATGCCAGCATGAAAGTATTAGGTTCTGACCGGACATCTAAGTCAATTAATATTAGCCAGGCCAGTCGTGGGAAAAACTAAGTTGAACTCCTGGACCACACAAATGTATCTCTTTGACTCCCTAGTAACTAGCATACTAGCTAATTGTCTACCAGTTTGGGGATTCAGGTACCAGGATTTGCTTGAAAGAGTTTAGGTGACATTTCTTAAAAGACTATTATTACTACCTAAAAATACAGCTGATTTTGCTGTGAGACTGGAGTCAGGAAGAGTTAAACTTTCCTATTGTTTATTCAAAAGCTCTTTAAACTGGTTAATAAATATATTTAAAATGGACGAAAATCGACTGCCAAAGATCTGCTTTAAGCGCCTATATTCCCTTGCAAACAACTGTGAGATAAAATACAATTGGTTCGCTCAGTTTAAGAAGCTTCTAGATTTAATTAATGACTGGGGTCAACTAAGCAGTGCTTTATTAAGCAAAAAAAGATTACTTCTACTTCGAAATTTTAAAGAACGGCTAAGGCAGGAGGACATCTCTCTTGCAAATCAAGCTGCTTACCTAACAGTTTACAGATATTTATCATTAATCCCGGATGCACAAAAATATTTAAATTTAGATGTTCCAATACAAATAAAACGAGTTCTGGTCCAGCTTCGCCTTAGCAATAATTATATTTTAAAATTTAATTTCAAAGGTTTCAGCTACAAAATCAATCCCAGAAACAATATTTCACATTCTTTTGGATCGCCCAATTTATGCCTCTATGAGACCTTCCGAGCTCAGATTATTCCGGGGAGTGAATCAACTTTTGGACGCGCTAAACAATATGACACCTCCTCTTGCTAGAACAATATTCTCTCATTTATCGAATATTTTAAAACTGCGCTCTGTTATCTTAAATGAATAAAATACACCCAAAATGATATTGTCCTACCTAGGAAGGTCTATGTGTTAAATAATTTATTATAATTTGTAGAATTTTGATTTACTTACCTATTTTTGTTTTTTTATTGTTTTTTTTGGGTGTTGGAAATTGTACAAAGCACTGCAACCGTGTCTTTTAGGTCACTTTTTTTTTCTTGAATTTTGTTTTCCTCTTTTTTTTTCTTTTTATATATATTGTTACAGACTTTAAATTATTGGTAATTAACATTTTTTGTTCTCTTTTTTAATATTAAGAAGCACTTTTAAGCTAAGTTCTTTTTTATAGTGTATATAATTTCGCTCATCATCAACCGAGCCCTTTTAAGTTTAAGTTGGTCATAGAATGTACGGGTAGACGTGGAATATTGCACAATACTCTGTCTTCCTTTTATCTGTAAGAAAACAAAGACTTCCGACTCGAATACGGATATCAAAATCCGAGTCAAAATCGCATTTCTACGACCCTGTGTGAGCTTTTTTTTATCAAGGGCATGTTTATGGTCTTTATTACGTTTAGAAAGACGTTAACTGACGTAGTTTAACGTTTACTCGCAACTGCTAACGCAGCCACTAAACAAACTTGCTGGATTTACCCAAAACCGTCAAAATTACACCTCTATCGCTCATTCTATCTACTCTACTTACATAGGCATTTTTCTTTTTTTCCAGATCTGTGAACTTTTTGGACATCGTTGCAACGCCATTTATCGGAAGAACTGCTTCTGTTGACCTGGAGAATCACTTCTTTCCTGTTGCCTCAAATTTACTTGCAGAGATGCCTAAAAATTAAATCAAATAAATATAAAATGTATCTAAACTTTTGTCAGCCTTATTTTTTTGTGTCAAATAAGGCTATCAAAAATAAGCAAACAGTTGACATATTTTGAGAAATAATTGTAAAAAAATAAACTTTGTAGAAGTGTCAGTTTCTTAATATATTCTTGTTTCTCTGAAAACTCATTATAGTCGAGATAAAAAGTTGCGCTTTTTAATTCTGCTTTTTATATAAATTTGAAAAAGCTTTTTAGACAACAAAAATGAATGAAATAAACCCTCCCAATAATTCTAAATCTTATTTGTAAAAAATGTAATTTCATTTAAAATGAAACTATGATGCTAAAACATAAAAAAAAAACATATAGTATTGACTATACCATACTTATTCTTATACAAAATGCCATGTTATAACTTACTATACTATAAAGTAGATAAAATATATTATTTTAAACCTACTATACGACTAGAAAAAAAAATAGTCCGTCTTGTAATCCAGGGAACATTTTGTTGATGTTTTAAAAAAAATAAAGTTCAGATTTTTTTAAGGAATAGCTACTAGATATGTAACCAATTTTGTTAAATACATTAAACTTTCTTTTTTAATAAATACTCTACCTAAGCAAAGTATATTGTATCCCATTATATAACGCCCCTATATTATTATTATTATAAAAAGCTAAATTTTTAAAATTTTTCACGTGTTATGTGTACTGTAAGTTAAAAATACATTTAAAAAAATATTTTGGCTAAGTTTGTAGTTGTAATTATTGTAACCATTTAGACTATAAGATGGCCTGCTAAGGGTCGAAAACATATTGATGAAATAAAATAAAAAAAAGCCCATTAAATAAATTTAATTTAGCACACACTTCACTTTTTGGTCGATTCCAAGAAAAAAAATATATATTTCTTGAATTATGTGTTTTTGCGATTGGACCATCCAGCACTATTGTTTAAGATAAAAATCAAAATCTCTCATATACATCTTGAGTAACACGCTATAGACCTGTAAAAAAAATGCCAAAATTTTTCAAAATTAAATTTTAAAGAAATAAAAAATAAAAACATTCAAATTTAAGTAAAAATTTCAAATTAAACTTTTTTGTAGCACACTTAGTTTTCTAGGGAAATTTTTTTAAATATTTCAAAATTTGTAAAAATTCAAGTTTTTGAATTTTATACACCATTCATTAAAGAATCAAATTTTTTAGGGTTGTATAGAATTTTATGCTGTGCAAAGTGTTTCATGAAGGTTTTTGTAGCATCTACATTTTTTTTCACAAAAAAAAGCTAGTTTGAAATTCTTCAAAAATGGTCAATTTTATTGGCCTTTTTTGCACCAAGCTTTTACCAGGAAGTTGGCAATAAAAAAATAAAAAACCAAATGCAAAAGATATCTGTTATTTTTCTGTCAATTAGCATTAAAAAATATATATATATAATAATGTTCACCTTAAAAAAGAGAAGATCAAATGATCTTGGGAGGAAAGAACGAAAATTCAAAATTGGATGAGTGTCCCACAAGGAACACACAAAAGACCAAAGGGAAAGGAGAAACAATTAAACGATGTTTCGCCCGGGGTGACAAGCGTGGGTTCGTCAGTGGATTCACTAGTCACCTTCAATCCAGACACCATTTAACACCATCCATTGGTCTTTTGTGTGTTCCTTGTGGGACACTCATCCAATTTTGAATTTTCGTTCTTTCTACCCAAGATCTTTTGATCTTCTCTTTTTTAGATTCTTTTCGGTTGATGTAACTGATTTGGAAGTTTAATGTTTACCTTGTCAAAGTGACAGGATTTTTTTCATAAGGTTTATTGGCTAAGCCATAAAAACTATTTGAGTTAAACAAACTGCATTACATACATAATCAAAAAGAATTTTTGCTTTTTTGGTTGCCATATTGAAATACAATATGGTGGATGAAATTAAAATCAACGTAGAAAACAACTATCGAGCATAAAAGAAAAGTTGATTTTAATTTCGTCCACCATTTTGGATTTCAAGATGGTCACCACAAAAGCAAAAATTATTTTCGATGATGTATAAAATTCAGTTTTTTTAACTCAAATCGGTAAAAAATCTCAAACGTTTTTTAAAATTAATTTTTTCTTAGTTTTTATGGCTTAGCCAATAAACCTTATTTTTAAAATGTAAATTTTTTAATTTTGAGAAATCTTGGCATTTTTTTTACAGGTTTATAGGGTGTTACTCTCTAAGATGTATATGGAAGATTTTGATTTTTATCTTAAATAATATTGCTGGATGGTCCAAACACAAAAACACATAATTCGAGATAGTATGTTTTAACAACTAGTGGCTAAAATAGTGCTTTTTTAATAAGCTTTGGTTTAAATAACGAGCGCAGCGAGGTATTTAAAAACGCCAGTAAAAAAAGCACTGTTTAGCCGCGAGTTATTAACACTATTTTTTTTAATACCTTTATCATAAAATCCAAGAAAAACAGGAAAATACTTTTAAAAATCTCGAACGAAGAGAAGTTTTCGCAACACACCATATTTACACTATAAATCAAGGCGGCTGGTAAATGAAATAACAATCGTTTCCATAGCGATGTGTCTTTTTACTCGGTGACGTTCATTGTTGCGAAATTTTAATCTTTGACAATTTGATATATTGACGATATTTTTAAATGATTTTTTCGTAAATACTTGGTGAAAATGGCTTAATTCTTAGACAAGAATAATTAGATTTTTTTAATATTACTATTTTCCGCTATTTTTCTTTAACTTTGGGCAAACAACGGACCAGAAATCTTTTTTTGCACCCGTGATCAAAAAAAAAATTTTTTTGTATCGGTAACCAAAAAAGCCATGCTTTAGTTATCTGCAGACAGTTACTAAAATCATGTTTTTGATGAAGGTATAAAAAAAATATATATTTTTTTTCTTGGAATCGGACCAAAAGTGAAGTGTGAGCACTAAACACCAAAAGTTTCTGTTTAGTTTAAAAGTTATTTCAGTGTCTATTGCGTAAAATAGAACCTAAATATGAAAATGTGTGCCGCATATTAATTATATCACTATCTATTTTCTAGTTTAAAAACAAGAAAATAAATATTGGAATACTTATCTGCAATATTGTTTTAAAAAATAAGACAAACTGAAATACAAAATAAATCTTTCCTAATGTTTTCAATCCAATGGATCCGGCTAATTCAAGACTGCAGACATTGTGAGGCCATAAATTGTTTTAATTTCCAATATTTCAAAAAGTTCTTTTGCTGTTTCTTCTTTTCGCCGATTTCTTAAGATTTAAGATTCTTTATTTTGCCTTATCCCGACAGAAATAAAAACAAGACTTTACAAAGCTTTCTTCATGCGGATATTTGTTTTTTAATATTTATTTTACCAGACACTTTCAGCGGCGAGCGCTCCATGTAAGCAAAGGAAACATTGCTTCCTCTAATATATCTCAAAACTCAAATGAAATTAAAAGTATTAATTATAGTTAACCAAAACAAAAACTGACGTGTCACTGTTAAGACTGTAGAGTTGTGTAACTTTATGGTGTATTTTTTCCTTAAAATAAAGGTTTTTTTCTGAAAGTGCTTTCCGGTCCCAAATTTAACCGCACGCTCTGATGGACACCCTATTAGTACAGGATATATTAGTACAGGGTGGGCTAAAGTCGCTGGGATTTGGGGGTTTTGGGTACTTCTAGACAAGATAGCTAAAAAACTGCATCTTGATATGTCTTACCATTTCCGAGCTGGGGGGGCATTTTGAAAAGTCTGCATTTTGGGATGGGGTCTGTAACTTCGGTATTTATAGTAATATTGATTTCGTGTAAATAGATTTTTTGAAGACATTTTAACAAAGAACTTAACCTTCTAACTGGATTTTCCTAACACATCTAGTTTTTGAGATATAACCCACAGTTGGTATTTTTCTTATATGACCCTTTATTTGATTTTTAAAATCGGCTAAAATTTCCTTTAAATTGATGTGTTACACTTTGTTTTTATTTTTAGTTTTTTTTATTTTTATGTATTTTTTTATATTTTTATTAATTTTTACGAATATTTATATTTATTTTATCTTTTTAATTTTACTTTATAGTATAAATTTCGTTAAAAAAGTTTAAAAGATAATAATTAAAAAATAAATAAATATCGAAAAAATTAAAATACAAAAAATAAAACATAAAGTGTGATACATCATTTTAAAGGGAATTATATGCTGATTTAAAAAATCAAAGAAAAACAAGGTCATTCCATAAGAAAAATACCAACTTTAGGTTATATCTCAGAAACTAGATGCGTTAGGGAAATTTCAGTTTGATCGTTGAATTTTTTTTTACATGAAAACAATATTCCCATAAATAACAAAGTTATAGACCTCATCCCAAAATGCAGACTTTTCATAAAGACCAGGTATCTCAAAAACCTCTTGCATATCGAGATACAGCTTTCGTATTTAAGCTTGTCTCGAAAACGAACCCAGGAGATGTATACCATTTTTTAGCTATCTTGCCTAGAAGTACCCAAAACACCCAAACCTCAGCGAATTTATCCCACCCTGTACAGTCATCTGAGGTCGCAAAAAATCCAGGGAGACTGAGTTTTTGGTATGTTCCTTCGGAGGGTTTGACAGTAAACGTCCTATAGAACCCCTCGGGAACCATCCGCCATTTTGAAAAATCTTTGTTACCGACTTTTCTCCATTTCTATTGGTCGGAGGCGAAAAAGTCAGAGAAGAAAAATATTCGGCAAAAAATTTGCAACAATTTTGTTTAGGTGCTCAACTTTCTGTAGTTAGTTTCCAAAGAGATAGAGGGCGCCAAAGTTACAAAAAATCAGTTTTAACGTATTTTGACCAACAAAAAGTGATTTTTTAAAAAAAACTTTAAATAAGAAAGTTGTAGATCTCGGAAAAATCCCATAAAAATATGTATATTATTTATAATTAATTAAACAGTCTCTGAACTACAGCAACTAAAAAGCGGTAAAATTCTTTGAGAACCGCTTTCTGGACATGGATGAAGTCGCGTGTTGTGGATTATACAATGAGCTTCAGGCTACTGCGAACGTAGGGGGAATCAAGTCCAATTTACTCTCCGTGCCGTACGACCGAAGTGGGGTCGAAGCACGCTGCAGTGGTATCTTTTTGAAATTTAATTTGTTTTATTTCTGCCTTGATCGAGAAACAGATTGATAAGTTCTTAAGTGAAATAATATATTTTTAAAACTAAAAATGGATGTCTACGAAGTTGCCGAAAAAGTACAGATGGTCAAATGGTACTATCAAGGCAGACCCTTGAGACTTATTCAAGAACTTTTTTTGAAGAATTTTGTAAATCGCCCAAAACCTAGTTTATCAACGATTCATAGGTTTGTGCAGAATTTTGAAAAGTTTGGTCGTGTAGCGCCAAGAAACCATAAAAAACCTACTGTTTTGAATGACGAGCAGGAAGTACGAGATGAGATGATTTGCGCTGCAGTGGAGGAAAATCGAAAGTTAACTAGCCACCAAATTGCCGAAGCAGTTGATACGTCTTCAGCCACTGTCTTACGTGTTCTCAAAAAGAATGGTTATTCTTACAAAGCGACAAAAACGCATCAAATTTTTCCGGAGGACAACTATCGTCGTATGGAATTTTGCGAAACAATGATGGAAAAGGCTAATCGTGATGAAAACTTTCTGAGATCTATTCTTTTCACAGATGAAAGCACTTTTCCATTATTGAATCGTCATAACCCAACACACGTTCGATATTGGTCGAGGGAAAATTTGCATTTGTATTTTGACGTAAGAACACAGTATCCCCAAAAACTAAATGTTTGGGGGGGGGGTATTGTAGGGGAACACGTAATTGGGCCATTTCTTATTGACGGCAATTTGAATGGTCCTAGATAATTGGATCTACTGCAGCAGCATATTATTCCTCCTGCTAGGCATTTGTTAGGTTGTTAGGTGTGAGATTCGGTGAAACATGGTTTTAACAAGATGGTTGTCCCGCTCACAATGTCGGCCTTGTTAGGGAATATCTGGATAATGTATTTCCTAATCGGGTTATAAGTATACGGGGAATTATTTTATGGCCAGCTCGATCACCCGATCTTGCTCCTAATGACTTCTATCTGTGGAGTTATATCAAAAATTAAATTTACGGGCATAAAAGGGCTAATAATTGGTAAGAACTTCGGATAAAAATTGAAGAAGCTTTTCAAACTATCATCCCTAACATGCTTGGAAACGTTAGAAGGGGTTTTTATAATAGACTCGGATGTTGTCTAGCCGAGCAAGGAGTACTTTTCGAACATTTGCTCTAATTTTTTTTGACTGGGAGAATCTTTTTCGTTTTTAAAATGTGTTATTTTATTTTGAGAACTTGCTTTTATTTTGTTTCTCCTTATTATTTTTATTGTAACACGTTGTTAGTGATAAATCTGAGCAGTTGAAAATAAACGTTCTAATTTATCAGTGAGAAAATTACGTTATAAAAATTTATATATTTATTGACCAAATTCCGGTTTCATTGACTATGCTCCACATGGCACCGTGGTTAGAGGCGTACTAAACGCAAGCCGTGAACGGCGCGAACGCAGCGCGAACGGTGATCGCAAGCCTGAGTGTTGGTTGCTTCACTGATAGGTGTGCGGTGTTCCTGCGTGTACGTACACTGGCAAATTGGACTTCTTCCGGCCTATGTTCGCAGTAGCCTGAAGCACTCTGTATATAAGGAGTAAATGGTAAGATATTTATTTTCAAAAATGTGATTTAAGTATGAAAAGTAGGCATTCTACTAACATTAAAATACAAAAGTAGTAACTTTTTGATTTTTTTGTTATTTAGACATTTTGCTAAATATGTCACTAATGTGGACGTCACTGGTGTGATCTTTCAGAATATTTTATTGATAACACCTGTGAAATTTTTCGCTTGTAATAACAAAAGCTTAATAATTTTTAGAAAAAAAAATGCAAAAACTAGAAAGTCTTTGGCAAAAGCACCAGAACCGAAAAAGGAAATAGACAAAAGAGAGAAAAGAAGAAATCAAGTAAGGACATATTATATATATAGCAACATATTATATTTACTTAAAAAGTGGTAAATATTTTTGTTTTCTTAAAAACTATTACACCAAATGTTACCATTTTTCAAGAACAACTCAGCTACAAAGATTCTTGATTTTGGTAAAATAGGTATAACTGGTGTTAGCTGGCTATCACCTATGTTAGCAGATGAATTCACAAACTCAAAAATAACTGAAGAACTAGAGAATTGTTATTTCGGCCATATAGCACATTTTAGTCCAACCAACTACAGCAATATTTAATAATTATCAAAATTCAAAGAACACTAATTTGGTTTTTTGTTAAATTACCACTGGAAATGTTACGTTTTTTTAAGAACGACCCTTAAAGTTTATTTAAAAAATCACTTTTTCTTGGTCAAAATACGTTAAAACTGTTTTTCTGTAACTTCGGCGCCATCTAACTTTTTGAAAGCTAACTACATAAGGTTGAGCACTTGGACAAAATTCAATTACAAAGTTTTTTCAAAATGGCGGATGGTTCCCGAGAAATGGGGAAACATAAACTTGGGGATCTTACTTTTAGACCTTCCCCAGCAAGATATAAAAATTTTAAAATTAACTCTATGTTTCGGACTTCCATTGTCTATATTTTATTTATACACGACCATTCGATAAATAAAATATAGACAATGGAAGTCTGAAACACAGAGTTAATTTCAAATACATCATTGTATCAAACTTTCAAATAAAAATTTTAGCCTCTGCGGATTTTGTTCGAGGTACCCCCCTTATTTGTTACAATTTTACTGTACTAATATTGACCTAAAAACATGGCAAATCTCGCTTCCTCCCGGTTCCCAACTTGATTAACCTGGGGGGACCATCATAAGGGTCCCAAATATTTTCAATGCTACATTTTGTAGCCTTTTTGTAACTGTTTTGTTACGGTTAAATTAATTTTGTAGCTGTAATCATTTTCGAGAAAACGCGACCCCCCCCCCCCAGCTGAACCGTTAAGCTGAGGGGCCACCCCATAACTTTAATACTGCTAAAGCTAGACAGTAAGATTTACTAAGATCTAAAATAGTACCCCCCACAGGTCTAAATATTTACCCTTAAAATCAATTTTCAAAAAAACACTTACCCATACAGAAAAGACACAAATTTATTTATTATTTTGTATTGTTATTGCAAAATACCACTGAAAAACAAAACAAAAACAACAAAAACAAAATACACCATATTTTAGAAGAAAATGCCCTAAAACTAATTTTTTTTGACAGGTTTCAAAATGGCAAATGGTGAATACGCCAGAAATTTGGCACATAAAAGCTTCATTATTTGTGTTTGAGGTTATAAAGTTGGTGATTTTTTCAACCACCTCAAGGGGGTAGTTTAAATTTATAGCCCCCAGAAAGATTTGTTTTGTGTCATTTGGTAATAAGTTCGTTTATAATTTCCCTAAGTAACCATTTTTACAAGGATTTATTTACTTGATTTAATATCCCAAATCCAGAAAAACGCCATATTTTGAATCCGTTTTTAGCACAAAAAATATATTTATGAGGGCACTACGAGGCAAAACAAACATAAGTGAAGGTCACTGATTATGTACGAAAAATATACCAAACTGAAAGTAAAACATTGAGGTTATCTAAAAGCTCAGTCAAAAAAACTCATTACTCAAAGCCCACAGGTTGGTGCAAGCCAAGGTGCAAGCAGACGTAAAAGATCCGAACTCGCTGTTTGTGATTGAACGCAGCGCTACTGACATTTCGACAGTGACAAAAATGTAAAAAAACTTTCATTTAAGTTTTTAATACATTTCATAAATAAAAACACCTTTTAAATAAATACAAAATTAATCTACTCCTTATTTTATTATTACCCATCTGAATCGTTGTGTGACATCAAGTATTAATTGGAAAAATTAATTATCAAGGGTAAGTTTTAATTAAAGTGACATATAACCCCAATTTTAATTTGTTCTACAGAGTGTTTACTATTTAAACCCCGAGTGGGTTTAAATTTTTTAATTTTCTTTTCTTCTAAATTTAAACTTTCTTCTTAAATCCAACAAAAGATTGTGTTAAGATGATTATTCAATAAACAAATTTATTAAAATTCTTTTTATAAATCAAACTGTGTCCAAAACTCAAGGATGTTTGGTTTAAAATGCTTAAAACCAAAAATTAAACTTAAACCTAGGACCGTTCTAAAATAGACTAAACCTTTTTGGTAAATCCCACCGAGAAAGTTTAAATAAACACCACATTTTGTTGCTCGGCTTGTTCGAGGGGATCATATATTAAAAGTTTTTAAAATATTCCTAGGTTTTTTTTAATTTAATTTAACTTGTTGTTGGGCTTTATTTTGAATGGTATTGGTTTCAGCTTTCTTCTAGCTATGAAAACCAGACTAGCTTAACGGTTAAACTAAGGGGCTATCCTATAACTTTGATTGGGTTGGGTTAGAGGCCCTCTATACATTTGACAGTTGTTGTTTTACCAGAGCCCTCTCTTTCTAGTTTTTTCATATTTGCATGTAAAACGGATTTTATGAAATGGACTGATGTTTTGTTGTCTCTTTTTATAATTTCCCCAGACAGTTTTTGAAAGATTGATTTTTTTTGGTTGGTAAAATATGTCAAGCTTTGACAAAAAAAAAACAAAAAATACACACGGTAGATATTAAAAATGTAAATAATAGGTAAAATATAAAGCCTCCTATGATCTATATTTTTGTTACTCTTTTTCTTACAATAAAACATGGAAACATAATGTGTTATTTATTAATGAAGTACATGCTAAATGCGTATGTTTGTAACTGCTGCTTTTAGCTCACTTACCTCGCAAATTCGGCTATTTTTATTAATTTTCCAGCTTGGTAAATGCTTGGTTTCTTTTCACTTTTCCTGAGTTTCTTTCTCCGTTGGACAACGGTACAATACAAATTCGTTGAGGCACGTATTTTTACAGTTTTTGATTCAGAAATTTTTTTTAAACCTGACGTTTCTTAATCAAAAATCTGACAGTGACAAAGTTATTTATTGTCGGGGGTTACCAACTATCATTGCCAACACACAATTGCAAACATTTCCCCAACAACTGTTAAATCCAGTTGCTCACCTCTGGTAAAGCAATAACTGTCAAAAGTCGTATACAGGGCCTCTAGGTTGGGTTAGAGACCCTCTATACATTTGACAGTTATTGTTTTACCAGAGGTGGGCAACTCATATTGCCCTCTCTTTCTAGTTTTTTTGATGGACTGATGTTTTGTTGTCTCTTTTTATAATTTCCCCAGACAGTCTTTTAAAGATTGATTTTTTTTGTTTAGTAAAATATTTTAAGCTTTGACAAAAAAAAACAAACAGTGAATACACAGGTTAGATATTAATAAAATATGGAAACATAATGTGTTATTTATTAACGAAGTACATTCTAAATGCGTATGTTTGTACCTACTGCTTGTAGCTCACTTTTACCTCGCAAATTCAGGTATTTTTATTAATTTTCCAGCTTGGTAAATGCTTGTTTTCTTTTCACTTTTCCTGAGTTTCTTTCTCCGTTGGATAAAGGAACAATACAAATTCGTCAACGCACGTATTTTTAAATTTTTGTGATACAGCAGAATTGCATTTTTAAACCTCACGTTTATTAATAAAAAATCTGACAGTGACAAAGTTATTTCCTGTCAGGGGTTACCAACCATCATTTCCAGCACACAATTTCAAACATTTCCCTAAAAAGCTGTCAAATCCAGTTGCTCACCTCTGGTAAAACAATAACTGTAAAAAATCGTATACAGGGCCTCTAGGTTGGGTGAGGGTAACAAAGTTTTAATATGTGGTCCCCTCGAACAAGCCGAGCTACAAAATTGGGGTTTATTTAAACTTTCTAGCTTTAACAGAACTGACGTTATGGAATGGCCACTCAGCTTAATGGTTAAGCTAAGGGGTTTGTGTTTTCTCGAAAACGGCAACAGCAACAAAATTAATTTAACCGTAACAAAATAGCTACAAAAAATAGCATTGAAAATATTTGGGCTCCTTAAGATGATCCCCCAGGGGGCTTATTCTTGAATTTCGTAGGAAAGGTCGCACGGGAACGTTCACATCCTCCGTTTCGACCAATAAGAAGGCTCAAAACCTTCCAAGGTGCACGCGCAAAGCTGACTGGATTGTCGTGTTCCAAGATCGCTCGTTCACCTGGTTCGGGGGCAGGTGTACGAAAGTGTAGGAACGTTCCTTCGATACACGGCAATCGGGTGAGGTTTGGTCGTGGTCGGATAGGTTTCGGATAACTCGTGATCGCTTCAAGGCCCTTTTATTGGTCGATATCAGGGAGAGGACCGTTCCCGTGCGATCTTTTCTACGCTATTCAAGAATCAGCCCCCAGTTTAACCGAGGAGAGGGGGTTTTAGATTAAATTTTCATTCTCTCTAAATAATATTGAAAATTGGCATCAGCCTCCATTGCGCTTGAAGTTTTTGTTCGTCAATTTGAGTAAGCGTCTGCCATTCTTATATGAAATTCTCATTAGATGATAATAAACGATGCTCGGCAAACAGTTTTTGAGGCAGCCTAAATTTTTTGGTGGAGGGCTTCAAAAAGAATTTTTGTCATTTTGACTGTAAAATTTGGAAATAGGCAACCGGTATTTTATTTAAATTTTATTTCACGTCGTTGACAAATGACAGCTGGCAGAGTTCTCTAGATGCATCCTACACATAGCTAGAGAAGAGCTACATATTAAAATCTTATTTTTAAATCTTTTATGTCACATTTAACGGTTAAAAATAAAGTTTTACCATTCTTTATACTTAATACGGTAAACCGAAAAAAAAAACCGAAAAAAAACCGGAAAAAAGCCTCCGGAAGAAAAAACCCCCAAGAAAAATTGATTGTTACATATTAAAAAAAATAAGTGAAAATCAAAAAATATTATTTTGCATTGTTTTAGCTGGAGTTGGGTTTGGTCTAGCTTGAATGGGTTGGGTTTGGTTAGTTGTAATAATTTTTTCTTGGGTTTTTTTCCGGGTTTTTTTTCCTAGATTTCTTTAATATATGGTAGGTACTCTTGTTTAAAAAAAAACGCATACATGCGTTTTTCCTATCCCGCAAAAGAACCACGCACAATTTAAATGGAAACTGGATCTCAGTGGGATTCCAACGCCGGCCGTTTATTTGTTATTGCTGGACAGTCCCTGAGAGCATTTTGTCTCATGAGCCGATATCTACAGGGTAAGCCAATAATAGCTGTCAAAGTTTGGGATGAGCTTATTATTATCATGCTTAAAATTATCAATTCCCACTAAAATAAGAACGCTGAATTTAAAAATGACATTTATTTTGAGCCCTGTCAAACTCTGTCAAAATAGCGGAAAAATAAACAATGAACTTAAAGTTTTTGGAAAAGCGAATACCTTCCCTAATAGCATAGGATATTCCAGGGATACCCCAGTAAGGTGCTGTGAATGCCTAAATGTTCTGGCACATTCACAGTATATTCGTAGGATGTTCCAAAAACGTGCTTTGAATAACTTTCAAGTTATCACATGAACAATACATTTAAAAGACATTCTTAGAATATCCTACCTAGTACATTCAGCGAACATTCTATGCAGGATATTCCAGGAATGTTATGTGAAAGTCCTAAAAATGTCCTTTTTTTGGACATTGACAGCACATTTAAAAAACACTCTTAGGATATCCTGGACAGTACATTCAGCGAATATTTCATGCAGTATATTCCCTGAATGTTCTATTAAACTCCGGAAAATTCCCTTCCTTTTGGATATTGACAGCACATTGAAAATTCGTTCCCTGTATATCCTGGATAGAACATTCAGCGAATATTCTATGCACGATATTCCGTGAATGTTCTGCCAATTTCCATAAAATGTCCTTTTCTTTTGGAAATGGACAGCACATTCAAAAAACATTCTTACACATCCTGAAAAGTACATTCACCGAATATATGAGTTTTCTCTAAGTCCGTAGGTTTATGCTTTGTGAAGTGACCCTCAGTTTGTTTATTTGGTTGCCACGTGTTGCTAGGATCACTATTCAATGTTTTTGTCAGAATGCTATGCGCTTACTGAGTGATTTGTGTGTTGTCAAAATACTAGAGAGCTTTAGACCAACAATTTTTTTTGTGGAAGAATTCATGAAGTCTTTTTTCTCCTAAAACACGGTTGTGCATAAAACATTGTATGTATCTCGTTCTTAAATTGCGTTTAGCTATCTAAGCGTGTAAAAACCCTCGCCTATCGGCTCGGGTCTTTATTTTCACGCCGCGAACGTTAAACGCTGTCTTTAAAACCTTTATAGATAAATAAAAAAAACACCTTTGTTTGATAAACATCAAATAAAACAACAAAAACCAACATTTTGTGAACTCATGCGAATTGTGTACGAGATATAAAAAATCTTCACTGTGGACTGTGAAAAATTTTTTAATTATTATTATTATATAGCATTTATTGTAATCTCACGCAGAGCATGATGGACGGTTAATCTATTTAACTCATTTAAATTTTTTTATGTGATGGATATTTGTAACTTCTTGTTGCCAGTAATCTCTCCATATCCATAGCATGGCGGCATTGAAAATTTATAGGAAATTTTAAGGTGAATGCATTGGCACAGTTACAAGAACATGTCGTCCTTTCCGAAAGAGGTTGTTTGCATGCTAATTTGGAAAGCCTTGCTTCCCCCTAAACTGTTGTTTACGTTTCCGAAAGATAACCGCAACCAGGCGAAGCTGAGTAAGATAATCCACCCCATTAGTCTTGATTCTTAGGCTGGAATTTAGCTATACTGGGGAAATATTGAGGAGATCGCTCGAAAAATACTCGCACGGATGTTGGTGTTCACCCGTGTACACTATCGGCATCATAAAAGTGGTACGTGATAAACATAGGTATTTTTTAAATTGTATGGTTAACTACCGGATAATATTTTGTGACAGACTGGTACTAAAATGTAAAAATATTGACATCAGAGATTGCTTTCAAAAATAATTTTTATATTAGAATAATACGCTAACGCATAAAATAACTGTAACAAAAATTAAAAAACACAACTGTAACGAAAATTATAAAGCAATAGAAACAAATTATTAGGTATATAAATTTTAATATCTAGTCATTGCGCCATTCACCTCAATTATGCCGTTTAACCTTCTTGGCCAGAATTTCAAAAAGGTTTTCATTTTCACCAATCACTTCTTCATAAGCATTGACTGTTAACTGGACCAAGTAATGTGGATTTCCCCGCACAATATTAGAGCTTTCCAGCTTTTTTGAAATTGAACCCCAGATATTTTTTCCATAGGAATGGCGTGTGGGGTTTTCGCAGGCCAAGGAAGAACTTCAATATTTTGCTCCTGAAACCAAATTTGGCAAATTCTGGCCGTATGAGCAGGGCAGTTGTCTTGTTGAAAAATAAACTGGTCTTGATAAAGTTCTGTGACGGCTGGAAGAATGGTGTTCTCTAAAATGTCCACGTAAAGCTGTGCTGTGAGCCTTCCATTGATTCGAAATAAAGCACCATGAGCTAGAGATCATGGTGCTTTATTTCGATGCATCAAAGAAATCCAACCCCATATATTTACCAAAAATCTTCCAGCGCGATCGTTGTTACCAGCAATATATCTTCCCTCATAGCGCGTTCTTGGTGGACGATACACCCGAATTTGTTTTTTGTCACTACAGGACTGGAAAATTTTTTCATCGGAAAATATTACCTTTCGCCAAAACTCTGGTTCCTTTAGAGAGTAATTAAGGGCAAAAAGTAACCTGGCCTGTTTTTTTTTCATTCGTAAGTTTAATTTTTTTAGCAGCTACACGACATCTTAAATTAGACCCTTTCCTTACGCGATTTCGTGCCACTCTTACACATTCTAGAAATTGGATTAATCTCTTTGCCTGGGCAACAGATGCAAAAGAGTTTTCTTCCATAAAAGCGATAAGGTTATAATCTTGTTCATCAGTTGAAACTTTCAATAAACCAGTCCCTTGTTTTCTCTCTATTGTCTGATCTTCTTCCCATCGTCTTTTAATTTTTATAATCGTTGTTTTACTGCGTCCACGTCCCTCTAGTTTTGCCAGGAGTTGGGCTTTATCAAATAAAGAAATTTGTGGAAGCATTTTTTATTTATTTGTCAGACTGAAATACAGAATGACATACTTTGACAGTTTAAAAAAAAATACAATAATGGGTGACTTTGTAAAAATAGAGCAAGGTATTACAACAAAAAGTATTGTGTACCACTTTTATGATGCCGATAGTGTACTATTAACTATAATAGTATAGTATGAGCCTTGGTGATTAGTACCAAAAACAAGAAAAAGAAGTTGCTTCGATAAAAAAAAATTCACCGTCTGTCTGTCTATAAACAACGCTCATAACTCAAAAACTACCTGACCGACTTTGATAAAATTGGATACCTGTGCTGTATTTTTGAGCTCTAGTTGCTCCCATTTAAAGATGATTTAAATCAACCCCATATAAGCCTATAAAAAAGTAAAAAAAAAATTATCAGGTAATAAATATATATATTTTTTTAGCCAGTGTTACAATGAGGGGAGTTGTTTGAATCCTAATTTTGAAAGCCCAAGCTTCCCGGTAAAGTGTTTTTAAGTTTCTAAAACACACGTCTGTCTCTCTGTATATCTATCAGTCTCTCTGTCTATAACCAACGCTAATAACACAAAAACTATTTGACCGATTTTGATTAGGGGGCGGGGTAAAATTTTTCAACTCATAAAAAACCTAACCTAACCTTAGTCGGTTTTAAAAGTAAGCTGGACAAAAAAAAGTTAATCCAAATTTGGTTCGATCAATTACCAATTTTCTAAATCACCCCTCTTTCTATTTAACAAGTCATCTTCATTTTCACAAGTGGCCACCATCATTGTGGGGAGAGCCTTGTCCTTCTCATTCATTTTTACGTAGAAAAAAGGGAGGCTTGCTCAAAAAATATGTTTTTGATAGTCAAAAAAATAATACAAGGGGCGTTAATCCAGTTATTAGAATTCTTTTCCGTCTGTCTATTCCAGCAAAAAATACTGGACTGATTTTTATGGAGGATCTTCTGCTACTTTCCTTGGAATGATGGGTAAAAAAGTTGGGCTGTATTTCATCAAAATCGGTTTACGGGTTATAATATATATAAAGCAATAAAAACGGGAGAAAAAAAGCGATATGGAGTTTTAGTTAAGAAAGTTGTAAACAAATATATAAGGTGGACCAAAAAAAAACCGTAGTTTTTTTTCGGCTGTGGTTTTTCTACCTTAAGCTTGATTTTTGTGATTTTAGCATCTGCAAAAAGCTAAAGCTTCAGACGATATGACACTTTTTTCAAAATTGACATTTTGTTTAAATCGAAATCGCATGATTTGTAAATTTCCTCATTTTTAACACCCCCCGCCAAAATTTTATGTACTCCACTGTACTCGATTTTAGACATTTGCCATAAAGACAGGTCTTTGTCGTGCACAGAGGTATCACTTCTAAAAATCGGACAAAAAGTAATAAAGCTCAACGCCAACCCTTTGTAAAACATAGGTCTAAAAACCTCTAGTTTTTGTTCTACTAGGGATTGGTTAAATCTCGTCCGATTCTTTAGATTTTCAGCTCTGCGGAAAGCTAAGTTTCTGGCTTATACACTCTATCTGTCAAACTTGACATTTTATGAAAATCCATAATAGCGCAAGCTTTTGAAACTTAGATATTTTTCACTCCTTCCTGACAAACTTTTTTGTAAACCAATTATTATCCGTAAAGCCATGTCTTTTCAGTATACAAAGATAACGGAAGAGGTGTTGTGAAAAAAATGCAGAAAATTTTTATTTTGCTGATTTTTTTTTAACTTATCCGAATTTGTTATTTTATACAGTGTACAGAAAACTAAAATGATATGGCAACGTAGTTTAATAGAAGTGTTTTTAGGTGCACTGTTTCGTTAAGCAAAGGTTTTAAGTACATTGGCTTACAAAAAATTTGGCAGGAAGGAGTGAAAAATATCTAAGTGTAAAAAAGTTTCTAAATTTGGAGTTCGGATAAGCTTGTAAGTGCGGGAAAACTACTTTGCGCATGTTTTAGGAACAATATTTTTTCTACCAGTGAATTAACTAACATTTCTTTTTTAATTTTTATTGGCATCAGAAAACAACTAATAACTACCCAGACCTAAATTACCAATTTATTATTTGTAACAACATCAATATTAAATGTGCAGTTGGTCGCCTTTTCTAAATTTATTACAAATTGATCAACTGAAAGTAAAAATATCGTAGATGTCATTTCCTGGTTTATCAGAACTGTCGCGTTAAAAAAACAAGAGATAGATCCATCTTTTGAAGTACTTGGAACTGCTTCACATTTTTTGGAGCTGCAGCTTCAAATCTTGTTGCTTAGTCCTTTTTTTTATAGGTCATGAAACGCATTTGCCTTTTTTATAGACTAAGAAAAAACTTTTGGTTGACGGTATCGGACGTAAGCTGGGGCTGAATTATTGAATCTCAAACGCAAAAACGTTCACTGAAGCAGTGGCGGTCGCAGCTTTCCCAAGAGAGGAGGGCGTAAGCTCAAACTTTTGTTTTTCAAATAAATTCAAATAATTCTTGGAATCCCTAATTTTAACGATTATGAGATTTTCTTTATCCTCAATATCGGCAGTGCTGATTTTTCCGCACAGTGCGCAGGAAAATGCCACTTTGCATATCCAAAAGTATGCGCAAAGTAGCTTTTGCGCATACTACTTTTTTGGGTTTTTCGCTATTAAGGTAAGAAAATTTTTAAAAAAATTTGGCTCCTTTGCACTTGACACTCGTAGAAAAAAATGATTTTTGTAGGCTGTTCCCACAAACCTTATAACCAAAAAAATAGACTGCTAATGCTTATGGGTTTTCTCCCGATAAATGACTGCCTCATGGAAGTGACAGTTTGGTGTTATTGGAACCAGAGTAAACCGACTTGAGTAAAATTTGTTGTGGTTGCAAACTCAATATTTTAGTATTTGATGAATATATAACAAGCACTGCTTGACGAAATTTAAGAAAAAATATAAAACCACGGTTTCTTGAGTATTTAAAAAAATTTATTTAGAAAACTGTTCGAATTAACTAGATTTCAAAGGGGCAGTGTTGACAGTGTCATGACGTGACAACTTATTTTCTCTTTATCCACGTTTTTGGTTGGTAGCACTGCGTTTGACGGTCTTGACGTTAGTAGATTCGCCATTTTCTTTATTTTCGTTTCTTGGTTTTCGAAGATTTTAAAATTTTTTATATTAATAGTATTTAATCTTTGATTTTGCTTTGGATACACGTCTGTAAAGACGCGAATCCATAGTAACCGAGAAGAAGATGAAGAAGTTTTTGCTTAACGTGTTGGGTTTTTAATATACTTTTTCTGTGCCCTTTTGCATCATGAAGTGCTTTGTTGTCGGCTGCAACAACAGCAATTCTGCGAGTGGAAATACGTTTTCCTATCACAGGTAAGGGTAAATAATTCCTATTTTTGCCAATTTTCTTTAATACTTCTGCGATCATTGCCTGTATTCTGAAAGGCCCATGAGGTGGTTACAGCTCACCAGTGTGGGGAATCAACATTGTTGACAGGAGAAAGAAAGAAACATAAATTCTTTAAAAGAGATTTGTCAAAAAATTGCAATACTTAAAACTATGAGCTTAAAAACTTATTTAATCTTAATAAATTTAACCTTATAGTTCTTATAATTACTGAGATAGCAATAGTGTCCCATGTTAATTAGGACACCCTGTATTAGCAGTATGCCTTATGAAAAATGGTTTATTTTTCCTAAGGCAACCATGTTGAATCGCTCATCAGCTGATGGCAGTATTATTAAGTATCGTAATAATGAAAAAGTCTAATTATTGTTTTTCTATTTCTTTCAATAGGTTTCCACCAGATGCTGCTATTAGTAGAAAGTGGTTACTGAGCATTTGAAGAGACTCTAAGACTGTTATTAAATACCAAAGACTCTGTTTTGACCAGCTTTTAGTTGAAGCAATCATTAAAACACTTTGAGGAGTCCTAGCTCTGCAAATAAAATTAGTGAAAGAATATCTGGAGAAAAGGTCCGAAAAGTTTTAACAAAACTTGTATTGTTTAAACAACATGTTTTATATATTATCTTTAATTAAAAATAAGTAGTTTCTGTTTGTAAATAAGTTACTTTTAAGTATTTTTTTTATTGTAACTTTTTTGATGGTATTTTGTAAATAATTATTTTCTACAAATAAAATTTAAGGCTGGGTTTATACAAGCAAATAAAAATGAAAGTAACAAAAATAAAAATAAATAATTTTGGTTTATACAGCTGAATAAAAATAACTTGGCAAAATTTTTTAACGATCCTATTTTTAATTTTCTTGTAGCTGTATGTTTATGGGTTGAGGGATCTTGTTAATGAAATGTCCTTTTTTTGAAGTGCCATTGTTTCACAAAATTTATATAAAAATAAATTTTGCAAAACGTCGGCATTTCAATATATAAAAATAAATTTTGCGAAACGGTGGCATTCCAAAAAAAGGACGTTTTATTAACCAAATCCCTTGACACATACACCTTCTAGAAAATAAAAATAACTGAACCAATCAGCACACAGCTTCAATAATTGAAATAATTAAACTAAACTCAATCATACTGTTTTCTTAAATAATAGGTATCTGCCTAAACCAAACCAAAAAATGAGTGAGGTTATGCGCAAATTTTTTTCAGATAATAAAAGTTGCCCATCTTCCTATTTTTATTTCTGCTGTATAAACGACTACACTATTTCCCATAAGCTCAACTTTTATTTGAATTATTATTTTTATTTGCCTGCATAAATAAAGAGTACCGAACAGACAGGGTGATTTTTTTTTAAGGGGTCATTCATAAACTGGTGTAGATACTTAAAGAAGGGTAACTTTTTTTCCTAAAGATAAAATGTACTTTACCCATTTAAAAAATTCATATTTTAAGGGAAGGGGGGGGGGCTATTATTTAAGATTAAAAAAAAAATGCAAATTTATTATGCCAGAGCCTTTTTTACAATTAGCCGCGTCTAGTGTTATTTGTGCTTCTCAGTTGGTAGTTATAGGGATTTTGGTGCATTGCCAACTGTTTCTGGCACCAAACTGTCAAATACATGAAGCAGTCATTTCTTAAAGCAACATCATCAGTCTATTTTTTTGGTTATAAGGTTTGTGGCTGTTCCACAAATATGCATTAAATTCTCGTTTGTACGTCGCACAATGGTTCATCACTTTATCTCTAGGAAAAAACTATGTATAGTCATATCAACATTTAACGCCAAAAAAAAATTCGTAATTATTTTAAATTTTTTCTCCTTTTACTTATCTCTTAAACAAAAATCGCTTTGTTCATTTTCCTCTTTCTTTTTTTCGTTTAGAGGGTATATTTACCAGTTTTTTTTTAACGCTTAAAAGGCAAAAAAAACTTAAAATAACAGAAAAAAAAACTATGTTATTTTGATACATGCAAAGTTCTGCAGAGGAAAAATTGTCTTCCCGCTGCCTCCTGCAATGATATTTCTTTATGGGGTCATTCCATATCAAATCAACCAAAAAATCACAAAAATTTTACGCGACCAATTCCAATTTTGATGATTTTTGGTATATATTTTCTTCTTACCATAAAAGTTGAAAATGCAAATTTTTAGATTTTTTTGATTCGTAGTTTTTTTTTTTAATTTTTCAAAATAAAAAAGTCAGCATTTTGACCTTAACAAGAATGTACAAAACTAGCAATATCTCGAGAACCACTTACACTAGGAAAGTAATAAATGGCTCATTTTAAAGTCATTTTGAAGCTCTTTTTTATGAAATATCACAACATAATTTTAACAAAAAAAAAATTGAAAATAAAAAATTGAAAAAAAAAATTCAAAAATTCAAAAAGGCCATTTTTAATTTTTTTGAAAAAAATATATAATTTTGGTCAAAGTGTTACTTAATTATCCACAAAATTTTATGATGGAGAAATGATGGGTTCAATGTCAAAAAAAAAATCAAAAATATTAAGTACATTAAAAATCATGCATTTAAAAAAATAAACATATTTTAGGAGCACCAATAGTGCACTGGATATTAAAATAAATAAAGTTGTTGGATGGATACAGGTTTTAAAAAATACCCAGAGGCTTTATCTACAAATTATTTTATTTTAAACTCGCAAAAGAAATAAACAAACTTTTCTACTTCGTTGATAAAAATTAGACAGAAAACACTAAGACTAACTTAATACCTTAAATTTATTTTTTAACTTTCTTTTAAGAATTTCTGATGAATCTGACATTTCTTTTTTGCTGACATTGTAAGTTCTGCCAGTAGCAGTGTTGGGTTCAACTTTTTTTATAAGCCTTTCTGGTTTAATAATTAAAATATCTTGAGGTGTTGGGTAAAAAAATGATGAGGCAGGTCCTCGTGGATGAAGAAAGCTTACTTTCAGTTCTCCGCTCTCATTATTTTTCCCCAAGACACAAGCCAGCCACCAAGCACTGTCATATTCTACAGTGACAAACCCTGACTCGATATTTTGCAAAATAATGCTTCCACCTTTAAAAAGATTATGTGTTTCGACCTCTAAGCATGTAGAAAACTGTTTTGCCAAAAACGTGCTTTCTGTAAGAGGAATTACAGCATGAATTTTTTGTGTCCCCGGTATTGTTAAGACTTCCGCAAATCTTTTATTTAAAATTATTTCATGATTTGTATAATCTGCTTCTGTGCAATATTTAAAATCAATGCCAGATATGTTTTCTTCACACCAAGTAAACAGTTGTAGAGGTGTCATTATTTGATTGTCATAGGGCCTCTGCAAACTGGCTTTGGCAGCAAGTCTTTTAACAGTTCCTCCCAAGCCATCGCAGGCACTTTTGCCATGCGAGGTGGCAAAATAATGCCACTCTGCTTCAACACCAAAATCTTTTTTATGCAGGCATATATTCAGAAAATTCTTTTTGTTTTTGTACTGCGCAGCACATCCATCCGAAAAATAAAAAATTTTGTTAAGTCCTGGTATTTTGATTTTTAAATCAGGCATTAATTTTTTTAAAAATAAATGAAATGCAATTGTATTATGTGTCAAGCTTTCCGAAATAAACACATAATTCAGGTTGTGCAGTTTACCATCACTTAGAAAATAAATGGCAAAAGGGTGGAGGGTTGCCTGGCTGTTATTCCAATGATAAGACTGGACTTCATCTTGCATAACAAAGGAATAATTTTCCGCAAAGTCGCAAGTGATCAAAGACTCTCCAGGTTTAAGGTTAATTTTTATTTCATTGTATCTATCTTTTTGCATTTTTGCAATAAAAAAATGTGATTTAAGTTTTACAAGATCATCAGTAAATTCCTGGACAAAATCATCACTTTTCTTAACAACGGTTTCCATAGTACACCTATCTACTGAGACCCACTTTTTAAATGAGACCTCATCAATTAATTCTTCCTCAAATTTTTCTATTAACGTATTTTTAAACTGTTCTACTCCAGGACATTAGCTAAGACTAATTTTTTTTGTACATATTCTTTTTCAGCTCCATATTTTCTGATAACAACATAATCTTTTTTACCTGGCATGGTCCTGCTAATGTCATCCCTTTGGTAAAAATCTACCACTATTTGGGCCACTCTATCACTAAGGGTCTTTCCCGGTTTGGGGTTAGGAGAACATAATATCACATTGTCCTTAACTAACTGTTTTACAGCTCTGGCCAAATATTGAGAAACTCCAAATTCTTCTTCAATCTTCTTTCTACTCCAACTTTGAGGTAAACATGATAAAACTAGTATTTTCTCACTCTTCTTTTCGGTTTTTAAAAATTTGTCCTTTAACTGCTTAATCATTTCACTTTCGTCACTCTGGCATTCCTTTACTAGCGTTGAATCTGATTCCTTTGTAAATGCTTTCGCAATTGTATGCTGTACAATATCAATTTTTTCTTTGTATACATTTTTTCTTTTAATCGGCGACACACCAAGAAGCTCCAATGACTTGTTTAAAAGAGTAAATGATTCAGCAGGATCTTGAAAATCTGGATCATTTTCTGGAACTTGACTGGGTCTAAAAAAATTTAAAAAGTTAGTTTTTTATAAGAACTTAAAAAGGGGGTAACAGCTGACCCAAAATGTGTACATAATGCCAAGAAATTTGTACATAATGTCTGTATTCTCAAAATGCCATGCAAAATAATGCCATGCAAAATAATGCCATGAGATTTTTCCACTCCGTACTTGACGCAATTGGTTTAGTTTATTAATTTTATAATAAAAAATACTATTTGTTACTTACCCTGCCTCATCTTCTTCAGATGCCTTAAACTCCTTTGAAAGCTTTAGTCTACAACCATCACAGATTTTCATTCCCATTTTGACATTTTTGTAACTGCACATCCACTTGGTCACATTTCTTAATTTCCCAAAATGCTTGATTTTTAACTGTAGTGGATCACAGCACTTTACTTTATATTTAGTCCATCCACTTGCCTCACCCATAGTTGAAACTTTTAAAATTACACAGAGATGACTTCTGATAAACCTTCAGTCGAACTATTATGTATCGATTATTTGGAGCTGTATCAGGAAGATACTTGCCAAAAATTTAAAATCAATTTATGCAGGAATTTTCATGTCAGCAAATCCCCACAATGTACCTAAACAGACCAATAAAATGAAGGAGATGTGTCCTTAATGTTAAACAGGAATAAACAGGCAGTATTTCACAAAAGTATTGGCAGGTTTATACAGGCATATTTTCCTAAGAATTGGATCCAATAGTACGTCTCCGGTGGAAAAGAGGTTTTGTAAGTAAATATTACAATGGGGAGCAATGTTAATCTGATTACTGATACAGAATGAAACGTAGGATATAATTTTTTATTAAATAAAATATTGTTAAATATTTTTATAATATCGCTTTAAACCCCATTATATTCTTCTAATTACCAAAATGCATTGTCTATTTATAGGCGATTTTTCATACATGTGACATTTTTAATAAATTTTTTCACATTGAACCCATGATTTGTCCGTCTCAAAATTTTGTGAATAGTTTAATAAAACTTTAAAGAAAATAATATAATTTTTGGAAAAAAATTAAAAATGGCCTTTTTGAAATTTTTCAAAAAAAAAATCAAAATTTTTTTTTTTTATTTTTTTTTTCAATATATGTTATGCAATATTCTCATATGAAAGGTCTTTATAAGAGCTTTAAAATGAACCTTCACCTACTTTTCTATTATAAGTGGTTCTTTGGATATTCCTAATTTTGTGCGCACATGTTAAGGACAAATAAGTGACTTTTTCGATTTTCAAAAATTAATTCAAAATAAACAACTGGTCAAAAAAGTCTGAAATTTTGGATTTTCCAGTTTTTTGGTAGGAAAAACATGTATACTAAAAATCATCAACATCGGAGATGGTGTGGTAAAATACCCTGGTTGACTTGATATGGACTGACCCTATGGTTACATACTACACATACAATTAATTTTATCACTGCAAATTGCAGCATTGTTGTTCAAATATACTAGAAATACACATAATTAACGGCTTTTGTTTGCTGTGGTAATTTTGGAGTATTTTTTGTATAAGATACAATAAGTTAGTGGAGCGCTACAGGTTATAGGGGAATTAAATTAAAGCAGAGCGCTAACGAGAAGGGTATTGTAATAAGGATCTTCCTCCCCCCCATCAGGACTAAAACACTAATATTATATTTGTTTTTCAAAAAATAATTGTAAAATAAAGTCAACTCATTTTCTCCAGAAAAACATTTAGTCTCCATAATCCCCTATCCATTTTTAACGTGTTTGATTTTACCAGAAACCAGCGTGCAGCGCTTTTTGGGAGCTCCTGTAGATCAAATCTTTAATATTGAGTATAGTTTAATATAAGTAAACGAAGTTAAATTGGAGATTATCCGCCACTGGTCTCTACATTACTTTTTAAAAGTTTGTGAAGAATAGTTTATTTCGATTTTTCGTAAGAAATAAAAATGCCTAATTTATTTCTTGCAAAGAGTCGAGATGTAGAAAATGTCTTAGTGACTAAAGAATGTATGTGAGGAATACCTACAAATATTTAAAGCACAATTTTCCAAGCTTTTGACAGCTTTCAAAACTCGTCTGTATTTTTAAGATACCGAGAAAGTTGGACGTCCATAAAAAGATTTGTCAGTGCTGTAAATTGATTAAATATATAGGACTAAGTGGTCGACTAGAATTTGCCAGAATCCTGGGGGGTGGAGCCAAATAATAATTTAAGAAAAATTAGTTTTTTAAGAAAATTAAAATGGAAACTATGGGACCTGGGGGAGGGGGCATCAGGCCAAGACACAAATGAGGACGGAAGTAGTTTTTCAATCAATCATCAAACAAACTAGTAATATTGAATAATTCTTTAACTTTTTATCTATATTACACAATTTTTAGTTTTTACCTTACACCCAGCAAGGAAGAGGGGGAAGGTTTAGCTAAAAAAAATTGGTAAATATTTGTTGAATATCAATATAGGTACCTATATCAAAAACATGATTTTAGTAACTGTCTGCAGATAACTAAAGCATGGCTTTTTTGGTTACCGATGCAAAAAACTTTTTTTATCACGGGTGCAAAAAGATTTCTGTCCGTTTTTTACCCAAAATTAAAGAGAAATAGCGGAAAATGGTAATATTGAAAAAATCTAATTATTCTTGCCTAAAAATTAAGCCATTTCCGCCAGTTTTCACCAAGTATTTACGAAAAAATAATTTAAAAACATCGTGAAAATATCAAATTGTCAAAGATTAAAATGTGGCAACAATGAACGTCACCGAGTAAAATATAGCACATCGCTATGGAAACGATTGTTATTTCATTTACTATCCGCCTTGATTTATAGAGTAAAGATGGTGTGTTGCGAGAAGTGCTTTTCGTTCGAGATTTTTAAAAGTATTTTTCTATTTTTCTTGAGTTTCTTGTTAAAGGTATTTAAAAAAATAGTGTTAACAACTCGCGCCTAAACTGTGCCTTTTTTTACTCGCGTTTTTAAATACCTCGCTTCGCTCGTTATTTAAACCAATGCTTTTTTTAAAAAAGCACTATTTTAGCCACTAGTTGTTAAAACTACTATTTCCGAAATTTAACCGTTTTAAACATACCTAGGTCGGTATATGTTTTCACAATATATTCAATACATCACTGGCGCACTGCTTTAAATCCCCCCCCCCCCCCCGAGAAGCCTGGTTATGGTCACATTTTTAATTCACATTAAGTTTTTTTTCAATCAAATCCTGGGTGAATAAATATCGAAAATCAAGCATCTTGTTCTTTCATAATCATGCTCTTCGTCGGAACAGAAAACATGATATATGAAAGAAAAAGAAGAAAATCATAGAGTACGATGTGAAAACATACTAATTGTTACAGATTTTGCGACGGCCATTAAATCTCATAGTTTTGTGTTTTTAAACCACTGTGCGTCGCTACCCCACTCTTTTTTTATGGAGCCCTTTTTAGAGGAATTAATACCGGTGTTTCCATCTATCGCCGAATTACCGAAGATCCGATGTGTGATGTGTCTCAAGCACCTGATTACTGTCATTTTTTTTGACATCAGAAAAATACACGTAATTTTAAACAGAAAGAAAAACCCAAAAACTTTTAACATTCTAAAAATACTGAATAAAAAATCATGAATTTTAAAGAACCGTTCTTTGCCATTTTAGTGCTACAAGTTATCTTCAAATTATCAGGTAATAATGTTTATTTTCCGATAGTTTAAATTTTTAATTACCTAACCTATATTGCTTTTTCAAATAAAAATTATTTTTATATGCATGGACATGTAATGTAAAGAAATTATTTAAAAAAACAATAATTATGCAGTCTACGGCTTTCTGCCATTTTTGATTTTTTAAGAAAAATTCTTTATGAGGGCACCTACTAGGTTCCCTAGGACCCCAAATCCGCCTGCGCCGGTTGTTTTTTTTTTTTTTTTTTTTTTTTATATTTTTTTATATTTTTTTAAATTTTTTTTTTTACTAAAACAACCCAATCCAACACAGTCCAACCCAACCTAATCCAACCCAACCCAAAAAAATCAAAAAAACACATTACAACCCCCCCCCCGGCACCCTTTTTTCTCTTTTAAAAAAAATTGGGGTCCTAGGGACCTTAGTACATCCCCCCATAAAGAATTTTTTATAAAAAATCAAAATAAAATTTTGAATAGAAGTTTAAATGTCTTTTTTTTGTTGTGTAAACTTTATAGATATAGGTTTGACCATTTTGTGTTATGTTTTATTTGATGTATATTTTAGTTTATAAGTTGCTTACTTCTAAGATTTTTAAGCTTTGTCAAAAAGTTATATACTGACTTCGACAATAAAGCACAGTTCTGATTCTGATTCAAAAGTGGCAGAAACAGAAAACCGTATAGTGCATAATTACCAAAAAAAAACCCAAAAATAGCTTTAAGTAATTCTATATGGAAGAAAAAAAGGATAAGACCTATAGAATTACGCTTAAATTTGTTCTTATAAATGACCACTAATGGAAGGTTTACCCAACTCACTTTTATGTACTTATAAACATAATTTTAGTGCTAATTTTGTATGTCTGTTTTTCTTTTTCTTTATCAAAATAAACAGACATACAGAATTAGCACTAAATATATCCTTATGCATAAAAATGAGCTGGGTAAACCTCACATAACTATCCTTTGTTGGATTCTTTAGATGCTCGACAGCATTTTGTCACTTGCGGCTCTGTAGTAAAGCTCATGAACACTGACTACAAAGTGAGACTGCACTCTCACGATGTAAAATATGGCACTGGAAGTGGACAACAATCAGTCACAGGCACAGAGATAGTTGAAGATGTCAATAGTCACTGGTTGATCAAGGCTGCAACGGGTAAATAAAACTTACAAAAAATTAATAGTGGCCTTTTAAATAAATAAGTATTATAAGGAAATAAGGGAACAAAGCAAGCCAGTGGTTTTAGAACTTCTAATAAATGTACATTTAATTCAAGTGTGCATAATATTTTACACTGTTCTTAAAAAAACCTTTCCATCAGGCATTTGGTCTCAAAATATTGATTGAGTCATCTTACTAAAATTAGGAAGGATAAGGAATTGAAACTAGCTGCAGAACAATATTTTGAAAGTTATACTTTTTTTTTTATTTGGAAACTGATAAAAATTGAATAGTTTATTATGCTTTTAGGAAAAACTTGTCTCCGAGGTGACCCAATTAAATGTGGTTCAGTTATCAGATTGGAACATATTGAAACTAAAAAGAACTTACATTCTCACTTATTCTCGAGTCCATTAAGTGGCAATCAAGAAATAAGTGCCTATGGGGACGATAAGGCAGATGGCGATTCAGGGGATCACTGGACTGTAGTTTGTTCAGGTAAGATTTTCAGTTAAAATATAGCCTCACAAAATATTAGTTAAGTATCAATTTGGAAATTTCTTGAGTTTAAAATTTTTTTAAAATAAACGCCAAAAATATAAACATGTGAATGGTGAACATGAGAATATGGGTAGAAAGTAAACAAAATATGACTAGCATAAATCATTTTGAATGGAAGTTTACTTACCTACCTTAAAGCTTTATTGTCTGATATCCTATAGCTGAGTCTCTTTGTGTAATTGTAAAATGTGACGCAGCACAAAATTTAAAAAATATGATTTCATATTGCAAAGCTTTTTTAGTAATATATGTTGTGTGATCCAATGTAGATTAGTAAACCCTCCTTTATAATCAAGTAAAATACTCTTCACCCCCTCCCTCTCCCTATTTTACAAATACAAACTTTCTTAAAAATTAAACTTAAAAGAAACCACCAAACAACCAAAATCTTTGTAATATTTTCTGTCCAGGAATATAACAAGATATGTTGTTGCTGAATCAGTTTTAAGTTTTGGTAGAAACATACCAAAAAACTAAGAATGTGCTTTTGCAGAGGAGCCTTCCTAGAACAAAGAAACATAATTTTCAAAGTATGTTAGCTGATTTTTTTCAATTTTGTAAAAATAATCTTGTTACATAGTACATTCTACAAAAACATGTAGTTTTATATAATTCTGCACACTTTTTCAAACATTGTGCAGAAATAAAATTTATTATTATACACAATATTATTTTTGCAAAATTCAAAAAAAGGATCTGCTGCTATTTTGAAAGTTCTGTTTTCTAGGGAGGATTCCTTACAAAACCACATTTTTAGATTCTAGAGTATTTTCACCAAAACTCAAAACTGGTTAACCAATGCTGTTCTTATAAGGCTTAGGTTGAACCTGCTGGAGCGTTACATAATTTAGAGGACAGTGCTCTAAATTATGGTGGCCCCTATCTGCCAGCTGACTTCTCATGTCCCATTTCTGACATAACAAGGGGGAAATTTTTCAGTTGTTACATGCCTCTACCTGCCAGCATATTTTGACCTCACAAGTATGAAATTTCTCAGTTAGTATGTGTTCCGCTATCTATATCATTTAATATTTATCATTGTTGAAAAAAGTGATTGTAAATTTTATAGATATTATCCAGAATATATATAACTAATAATAATACTGTGAATTATAAACGGAATAAACCCCAAAGTGCGGGGGTTTTTGTAGCCAGCTGAGTGTTAACAAAATTAATTAATTCTAGACACTTTTTAAAAAAAATACAGCTCATTTAACTGCAAGCTAATCCAATTTTTAAGTTTTTAACTTCAAAACATGAAAAAGTTCAACAAAAAACGCAATAACAAAGAAATGTCATAGTTATGATGTCGAAAGCGCGATTGTAACGTCAGAAATGAGAACTATGAAATGCGCTGGCAGGTAGTGGCACGTAACAACTGAGAAATATCGCGCCTGTGTCAGAAATGGGAACTGTGAAATGTGCTGCCATATGCATAAAACATATAAACCAAATAATACAAACATTTTTCTTTCATCCCACACCCAGATATTAAATTTATCTATTATTTCTAGTGGTATCTCTTATCAGCACTTCTCCTTGGGGCATACAATTGTAAAATGAAACCTAGCCAGATTTTTAATTTAAACAGGACCGATATAAATTATATCACGAAGATAAATGCAGTGTCTCCAGGAGCATAGACCATATTACTTTATAATAAAACCCATTTTTTTTAGATAGTCGAGTTCAAATTACAACTTTTAAAGGGTATCTTTGCTTTGGACTGAAAAAAATAACCGTTTTTATTATTTTTTACAAAGAACCAGGCGTTTTTTGTGCTGCACAAAATTTTCGGAACATCAAAAATAGTTTTTTTTATTTTTGTCGTAGTTAAGCGATTCCCGATATACAGGGTGAACTCTTTAAACGGAACGGAACTTCTAGCGGGCTAGAATTTGGTTTTACAAAAAAATCCAAAAACATGTCAACTGAGATTTTTAATTTTCTTTAATCGTGCTATATTAGATTTTTATGTCATTTTGTTTACGAGGGATAGCAAAACATTTTTTTTTTAAAATAGGACACCCTGTATATTATATTATATATTATAGTTTGACATTTTTGAATTCTAAAAAAAATTATCTTTTTAACAATATCACACACTAATACTCTATCTTTTATGGTTTCCAAGATAGAGGCATTTAAACTTGCATGGAATTGTTGTCTATGCCCTGTTTTATGGGGGATATTTGAATGAATATCAAAGTTTTCCATACAGATTTAGATAAAAATATCTTGATTATCGTAAAAGATAGATCCTACTGTGTAGGATTGCTAAAGAGAGAATTGTTTGCAGATTTCAAAAATTGTTGTTGTTGTGTCCTATTTAAAAAAAAAATATTTTTTGCCATACCTTGTAAACAAAATGACATGAAAAAAATCCAAGATAGCACAATTAAAGGAAATTAAAAATCTGAGTTGACGTGTTTTTGGATTTTTTTTATTCAACCAAATTCTAACCCGCTAGAAGCACCGTTCCGTTTAAAGAATCCATGCTGTATATAGGAACTATAGGCTCCACAATTTTCCTAAATTTCACATGCATTTTTTTACAAAGGTATTAAAAAAATATAATCACACTTCACTTTTTGGTCAATTCCAAGAAAAACAAAATATTTCTTGAATTATGTGTTTTTCTCATCCAGGACTATTTTATTTAAAATGAAAATCTTCCATATGCGTTCTAGAGGGTAATACCCCAATTTTAAGCAAAAAATATGAAATAAACATTTAAGAGTTAGAATCAATATTTTATTAAGCAATAAAAAATGAATCCTTTAGGGTTTTAGAATTTGTATGTGATTAACTCTTTTATTTTTTATTCGAGTTTAAAACCCATGCTTAAACAAAGCTATAACAATGTTAAAAAAACTTAGTTTAAAATAAAAAAGCATTCTAAAGCTTTAAGGAAGCGGTTTAGAAACATTAAATTAATTAACCACCTAATTACAATTATTACATATATTCTTTTTCATTAAAAATATTTTAACTAAAAAAGTTAAACATTTCTAGGTTACCTGATTTTTTTTTAAATGTGCTCTTTTATTTTTTTTTTAATTTATTTGATAAATAATTAATGCAATTAAGTGGTTAATTAATTCGATGTTTTTGAGCTGCACAAAAATACAAAAAGTTTTTTTGGCCATTTTTAGGCCAGGGTTAAAATAAATAACCGGCCCAAGAAAGGAGTCTTGCACAAAAAAATTAAAATCATTGAACAGAAGCAAAACTTATCTAATAACAAATGCCAATGATTTTTATTTATATTTTCGCGATTATTTTTTCCTCAAAATCTGCGCCTCTTGGCAGCATAATAGCTGTCGTCAGGGTTTTCGTTTACCCATATTCCAGATCTTTCTTCTTTTACACTCTCAGAAAAGTTGAAGCTTTCTCTATCATTCGAATTATTGCCCCTCGAATTTTCTACAAATCCAATGTCAAACACCCGCTCAGTTTGGTCGAGTAGGCTATCCAAAGTGTGAGCTTGACGAAAAAGATTGTTTTCTTGTTGCTTACGCCGCAGGTCCTCTCGTTGTGTTGTCACTCTAGCTTCTAGCTGTTCCTGGTATTTACGCATTTGGTCCGCAGTTTTGGCTTGCTGTTCTTCCACTTGTTTTTGTTTAAATTCCCATTCTCTCTTTTGTCTTTCTTTATCTAACTCCCTAGCTTTCAATGTGTTTCTTAGCATCTCAGTTTCATGTTCATATTTGGCGTATTCCATTTGGGCTACTAGTTTTTCTTTTTCCAAATGCAGTTCGTTTTTTAAAGCTTTTTCTTTTTGGGTGTAAAGTTCTAAAAGTGCTTTCCATCGTTGTCCATATTCAAAATCAAAACTATCAGGTCTGGCGAACCTAGGACCATAGCCTCGCTCTTTAGAAAACTCTGGGATATTTTTATTGATTATCTTCTCTGGATATCCTTCGTTATCCTCATTATAATCATACATTTCAGCAATTACAGGTTGCAGTGAAGCAGTCAGGAAGTAACATCCTTCAGCACATTTTTTCACAGCTGTCAAAGCTGCAGCTTTTCTTGAAAAGTGGACCAAACCTTCACCCAATGATTTACCAAAAGAATCCACACTAACTTTGGCCTCTTCAATTTCTCCAAAATGACTAAAAGCATGATAAAGTAACTCATTTGAAACCATTGATCCCAAATTTCTAACTTTGATTGTTGCATTGGCTGAAGAAAACCTGATTTTTAAGTTTCTCCCTTTAAAAGTTTTCCCATCAAGATCGTTTTTTGCTCTCAAAGCATTTGCATGATAGTCGAAAGTAATAAAGGCAAAATTCTTTTCTTTATTGATGAAAATATGGCCAGTTTCACCATATGGCTGAAATAAAGTACCAAGTTCTTCTTCTGTAACCTCTGGGCCCGTGTTTGCAATGTACAACCTATTTCTTCCGTTGAATTTTTTCTCTGCATTATCTATAGGAGGTAAATCATATGTAGGACCACTCTGATAGTTTATTTTCTCTTCAATTCTGTCTGTAAACTGTCTATTTCGATACCCAGTATCTTCAAATCCTACTTCACTGCCTTGTTCACTGTCTTTACTCCAGTTTGCATCTCTCTTAAAATGATAGCTTGGTTCATTCTCGCAGTTCACCTCTGGTCTACTATGACCCCCTCTGTTCCTTCCTGAGCCCCTGCTTGAGCCTCTGCCCCTGCCCAAATCTCTGCCTCTCCAGTTACTACCTCCTTCTCTTTTTTCTGAGGATGCCATCCCCTTATGTTCTTCTGGATTATGATCCCCTCTGCCCCTTCCTGAGCCCCTGCTTGAGCCTCTGCCTCTGTCCAAACCTCTACCTCTCCAGTTACTACCTCCTTCCTTTTTTTCTGGGGATGTCATCTCCTTATGTTCCTCTTCTGGATTATGATCCTTTATGCCCCTTCCTGAGCCCCTGCTTGATCCTCTGCCTCTGTCCAAACCTCTACCTCTCCAGTTACTACCTCCTTCCTTTTCTTCTGGGGATGCCATCTCCTTATGTGCTTCTTCTGGATTCTGATTCTCTCGGATTCTTCCTGAGCCCCTGCTTGAGCCTCTGTCCCTGCCCAAAACTCTAACTCTCCAGTTACTAACTCCTTCTTTTTTATCTGGGGATGCCACTCCCTTAGGTTCTTCTGTGTTCATCTTGGGTTCTTCATTTATATGTGACATATTCTTAACCTATAGGAAATATTTTATTGAAAGTTTGTGATAATAGACAAAAATAATGGCCGGATATTAGGAAAAATAATATTGTCTATGTTTAATTCTACGACTTTCGCGGTAGTGTCAGAAAAATTTCAGTTCCGATTTTGATCAAATAAAAAGTGCTGAGATTTTGGCAAGTCACTTTGATACTCATTTTTTTTTTTTCGTTACCTAGGTGACATATGGCGCAGAGATGACAGTGTAATGCTAAAACACGTGGACACCGATGCCTACTTGGGAGTGTCAGGTCGAACCTTTGGCAGACCTATTGACGGTCAGATGGAGATTGTAGGAAGCCAGTCCTCATCTGGAGCGGTGCACTGGCAAACCATGGAAGGAGTGTTTATACATGCGCCAGATACTAAGCATATGCATGCTGCACATACTGAACTTTAGGTCAAGTTTTGAGGGGGGGCTCTTTAATTTATTTTATTGTGATGTGTAAGCTTAGATTAACTAGGTTAGTTAATCTGTCTGAGTGTATAATGATTTTTTTAAAGATTTTTGCAAGTATGTTAAAGAGGTTTTGGAAACATATCTTTCTAAATTTGTGTAGATGAACAAGTAATGTATGACGTGTTTTGGTTTTGTTTAATAAAAACTTTCTTTTCAAAAATGCAAAAATTTTCTACTCTATCTCTTACTGGGTAGATACGCGCCAATTTTAATATGGCGGCGAACATTTAAACACAGAAACTAAATGGAACTGTCATTATCAGTGTCAAAAAATAGCTATAGTATCGAATTAATCTTGGAATTAATATTAAAACCAAAATCTTAAACACAGCACTTTGACATTAAACAAAAATTAAAAATATATTTCGCATATCAAGTTTGATCGAGGGCTTCCTTTATTTGATGAGCTGATGAAGAACCAAGTGGTCACAGCATTTCTATAAAAAAAATCTTACCGTTAGCAAAAGATAATGAATGAAAGAATGGAAGTATTAAATAAATAATTTTATATTAGTTTTTGTAATATTTCCCTTTTTAAAACGAAAAACAGGCATATTTTAAATCATTAACCCTCAATGAAACACTTGCATGGTCACTTCTTTACATCCCCACTAAAATATTTGTTAACATTTTGAGAACCCCCTTTCTAAACCCACAAGGTATTTTAAAAAATCCAAATTTGTGTACAGTCACTTTTTATACTAACTTTTTTATATTTTTGGCTAGTATAGTATGAATGTATATTGTTGGTGAGAATAATTAATTCAAAAACGTTTTAGCACCAAAACTTTATATTTTAACTCTGCACGTTCTTGCCTCGTTTTTTGGTAAATTAGAAGATTTTGAATAAACTGTCCAAAAATTTGTCAATTCTAGATTTGTTTCCAAAATCAAGTGCTAAATGCGGCGCAGTGGAAAATTTTGCCACAATTATGCCAAATTGCCATTTGTGACATAAAAATGCCCAATCAGGCATGGAGAGTATTAAAAAAATTATTTTGAAAACTTTTAAAACCATCAACCCAGATAGCACATGATGTCTGAAAGACGTCTTATTTTGGTCTGGTTTACGCCTGGACGTCTTAAGATCTTAATAAGACGTCCACAAGACGTATTTTTTTTACGTCTTTAGGTTAACGACTTTGAGGCATCTTATAGACGTCTTATTAACGTCTTTTTTTAAGACGTCTTTTAAATTTTTAAAACGTAACGAGGTGTTATAGATATCTCCTTATTTTACATATTATATTGAGTGATAACAAAATTAATTTGATACATACGATAAAAAATAATAGGTCCGAATATTGCAATTATCGCTGTCACTATTTTTTCCCCTCAAAAATGTCAGATAAGTCAAAATATCATTTGGTAAGCAAATTTTGATATTTTGACTTATCTGTCTTTCCAAAGGGCATAAATTGATAGTGACAACTGTATTTTCGTTTGCATACAAGTGGCAGAAGGAGGCGGAGAAGGCAAAAACCTTTATTTTGAAGAAAAAAACATATTTTTTTTTACTTTTATCTTAAAATCTTAAATTGTTCCTACCAAAAAATAAAATACCTTTCGGCAATAATGCTAATTAGCTTATTTTCAAAAATTGTTTAGAGTAAATTGAATGTCTTAAAGATGTCTTTTTATAGGTCTTAACGAGGTCTCATTAGACATCTTTAAGACGCCTTATTAGACATCTCTAAGACGTCTTTAAGACCACGACATTTAGAACATCTGCCCTCTTACAGACGTCTGTCAGACGTCTATCAGCTGTCGACAGACATCTTAGAGACGTCGTCTAAAGCTAAAAGTGGATGTCTTTTAAGACAACTTTGTGCTCTCTGGGAAATGTTTGATTAATATTATGATGATTACTTAAAATACAGAATATTAGCTAAACGCCATTCCCAACCTTTTTTGACTAGGTTTGCTATGTTTATAAAGATCATTTTAGGAAATTTCAATAAAATTGTGGATTTTTTCCCAGATTTCCGGATTTCATATGAAATCAACCAAAAAAAAAAGGGAGATTTGGCAGACTATTTCGCTAATTTTTGGTAGATTTATTCTCACCATAAAGGATAAAAAATCTCAAATTTGAATTTTTTTTGACATTTACTTTTTTTTAAAGTCGAGGACAATGGCTTTTGTACTTTTTTGACAACTATCAATAAAAGGTAGTACGTCCTAGATAATGTCCGTTAACAACATTCATTTTTTTTTTAAACAATACTATTTGTGGTTTATTACAGGTGAACCTAATAATCTCACTAAGCAGTAAATAATTACCAAAAAAAAAATAAGGGTAAAGGGCGCATGAAGATGAGCCCACATTTTTACTGTTTTGCATGAATAATTTTGTTTTTTGCTTTTTTACTACTACAGTATAAATAAAAGCCTGTTAATTAATTTATATTTTAATTTAAACGTTAAGTTAACAAAGTAATATACTAAAAATTATACTTTTACGCAACTAAATGAGTGCTCTAAAGTGCACATTATTAAATTTCTTCTTCAAATTCCGAGTTGTCAGATTCAGAACTTAATTCTTCATCTTCATTTTCCAACGAAATGATGAAAGGTGCAAAATCCCAAAATTTGTATGGCCAACATAGTTCTCCCACTGATCAACAGAAAGTTCGTCAAGTACTCTAAAAAATAAAAATACAACAATTATGAGCCAAAAACTTTTTTACTGGGCGCTTTTGTCGTATTTTGGTGATTTTTTAAATATTTTATTTCATCACAAAATAAATAAAATTTAAACAATAAAATGAAAATATATTGCCAGCTTGGACGAAGTCGTTCGCGTCGTTCGGTCAACTGCCGTCTCGTGCGGTAAAGTATCAATTTCCGCACTTGTTAGGTAAATAACTATAAACATACTAAAAGTACCTAAAATACCTTTTCCAAATCAGAAGAACTTCTTCTGGCGTTCCTTTAAGGCTTAGCATGTAATGGTCATATTTCCGTTGGCACTGAGACCATACCATTTCAATGGCGTTATATTGGCAGTGATATGGTGGCAACCGTAATATTTTGTGGCCCAAAGGTTTCACATACTCATCTAAGTAATATTTATTTGTTTAAGTTGCGTTTTTTATCAATAAGTGCCCACAAATTTCGTCCTTCATTGCTTTTTCGGGAAAGTCAATATTTTTATTTTTTAGCCAGTTAAGTGGTTTTTGTCCAAGACTTTCTTGGTATATCTTCCACTAAACCAGAGTGCCAGAGTAATAACTAGCATTCTCATAATCACCCTTTTTAGTACCACTTTTAAATATCAGACTGGCCCCTGGAATAAAACCTGACTCGCATCCTGCATTGATCACTATATATCGGTAACCTATAAGCCAAACAAAGTAGTGTTACAAATTAATTAAACCCTATCGACCAATTTTGTTTTTCGCTACCAGGTTTTAGATGTCAAAAAATTATTTATATATTTTAAAATCTAAACTAGTATTCAAATCATCTCCTTCTCCAGTATTTTTATAACAAGTTTTTCGACTGTTATCTTGCCAACTGTTGCGTAAGGAGCCCTGACTAAATATCCACGTTTCATGTATAAAAATGGGGGTGAAACCATTTGTAGTTTCGCACATATTCACGTAGAAACTTAATGCGTTTTAATTGAATATCTGGTAGATCCATGAGGTATTTTCTACAGCTGCTCTTTTTCCATTTGAAGCCAACATGACTCTATATGACTGTCTTAAACAAGGGGGACCTTTACTGCCCAGTCCGAACACCCCGATATTACTACAAAAAATGTGTTTACTTACCTATTTAGGATCCAACGGAATAAATAAAAAAGGCACTCAATTCTTCATTTAGCTTTTTATGAATAGAAGCCATGGTCACATACTCCTGATATTTATACATTCGATATATTACATTGCGAATTTTTTTGTTTCAAGTACTCCGTTATTTTATTTTCTTTTCCTTGGTTTGTTTTGCTTGGTTTTCAACATAACTTGCATTACACTGAATTGCTTTTTTTTTAATATTATGTAAAGTTGGCCATGAAATATTTAAAGCTTTTGATGCTCTCTCAAATAGGTTATTAAAATTTATACACTCAGTACAGTTTCCCCGCAAATTCACTTCTTCTTTTTCAAGTGGAAAAAAGGTTAATACATTTAAAATTAAAATCTGAGCTTGTTCGTTATATCGCGACATTTTGAAAATAAATGACAAAATGTAACACTGACATTTTTTCAATCACTCAGATTGCCAAAAATGAACTAAACCCAGGTAAAAATTTGATTCAAGAAATCCCTTTTTTCAAAATTTTTATGTCGCTCTCGTTTTTTTAAATGAGAGAGATCACAAAAATGACAAAAAAGTACAAATGCCTATGCCCTAGACTTTAATTAATTCTTGAACATCACAAAAACTACCAATTTTGCTCAAACACAACTTAAAGAAATTGACATATCTCGATAACTACTTAAACTTGGACTGTGGTTTATAGCTCTGTATTTAAAATACCTTTAAAACGAGCGATATACTTTTTGTTTTAAAAAAAATTATTTTTTTTTAATTTCATTTTTTTTTTAAACAAAAACTACATCATGTGATACATCGAATTTCGAAAGGCATTTAAAATACTTTAAAATACCTTTGAAACGAGCTATAAACCACTGTCTTAGTTTAACTAGTTGTCGAGATATTTTAATTTCTTTAGGTACATGTTTAAGCAAGAAATTTTCAAAAATTAATTAAAAAAAACCGATGTTCAAAAAAATTTTATTTTTCATTCTTTTTATGTACCAAAAATTATCGAAATCGGGGAGATGGTCTGCCAAACCTCTGGTTATATCTATAAACACACTAATAAATAACAAAATGAAGAATCTTTTGTTAAAATTCTCCTTTTTTAACTTTTTTTACTGCTACCATTAAAAAAATATATTTTAAAGGTAATATCTTCATGTAGAAATTATAGGCTAACTAATAACTCTATTTCCAAATTTGTGGCTGTTTAGAGTTTTCGAGATATAAATATCTTGCACTGATTGCTACATAAAAAATTTAGCAGTGAAAATGATAAAGATGTATATAACTTTTAAATCATTTTATCATATTTTAAACATTAAAAACTTAATAGAATTGTCCAATAGCATTACCAGCTCAAATGATCAAAAAATTATAGTGTAAAGAATTTATAAATCTGGAATTCTTTCATTATTATTAATTATACTTCTTTCTATTCCCAAATTAAGAAAGGATTGCCACCAAAAGTTCAATAAAAATTTTTCCCTGTTTTCCATGAAGATTTGTTCTAAATCTCTGACCATTTTCCTACTACTAAACAACTCAATTTGAAAAAAAAACATAGGGTTGCCATCTGTCCGGACTTTAGGGGCGTCCGCTCGGGCGTCCGGGTGGATTTTTATAATCTGTCCAGATTTTAGACAAAAATATAATTTGAAAAACAAACAAATTAAAATTCTACAAAATTGAATATTCTACTTGAATGTCCTTGGATTTTTTTAAAAAGTAAAATCGTAACAATCAGTGATGTTATAGCGCCGCAGCAAAATTTTGAAAGAAATTATACTTCAAATGGCATTTTTCACTTTTTTTTTTGACAAAATTTTCTAAAAATTAAACTAAAATCGTAACAATCAGTGATGTTACAAAAACTTTGAGAAAATTATACTTAAGTTGTATTTTTTTACACTTACGCATAAATGATCTTGACAAAAAATACTGAAAATTAAACAAAAATGGTTACAATCATTAATGTTATAGAGCGGCTCAAAAATTTTGAGAAAACCATACTACTGTTGGTAAAAAATTTCTTAAAATTAAACTAAAATTACAGCAACTATAGTGAAACACTATAATAAAAATGCTATTTTTGAAAGGGATCTTGGTTCCCCAACGATTTTCCCTTGGGATTTCCTTACTCATAAGATAACACCATTTTTTCATGACTTTAAGAGAAAAATTCACAAATTCCCTAACAATTTCCTGACTTTTTAAAAATTTTTTAGTTTTTCCACGATTGGTAGCAACCCTGTAAAGGCTCTTGTGCGGTTTTCAAGATACATGGCTTGCACTGCTAAAAAAAGAGTTGAAATAGTTGAAATGGCTTACATTTTTAAAATAAATTTTTTATATTATTTAAAAGCTCTAGTAGGATTTTGAAACATTTCTCCTAAAAAAAAAAATATGTGTTTTAGCAGCAGTGGAAATGATATTACTGAAACTTGATTTTTGTAACCCATTTATGCAGAGAAAATTTTTGATTTTAGATTCGGTAACTTTTTTTTAGCATGTCTGAACTTTTAAAAAAATACATTTTTTTTTTTAAGTTTTAGGTTTATTGTTAACCCCCGCCCGTCTAGTTATGGTCCATGCAGCTACACCCCGCATTCAAAAAATCAAATTTTTTTTAATGTAGGAATTACAGGTTGATTACGGGCTAATTATCTGCCACAAAAAAAAAATTGGGCTCATCTCCTTATCTGATTTTTTTGAAATTTAAAATGCGGGGTGCAGCTGCATGTGCAGCCCCACCGCACGCATTAATAATAGCAGTACCGAAACAAAAAGTATGTCAGAATTAGAGCTAATCATCTGCGGCAAAAAAAAATTTGGGCTCATGCCCTTATCCCATTTTTACAAGCTTTTATTGAATTTCTCCATTATATAGGTTGTTGATAAGTCAAATCTTGTTAGTCAATTTTGACCTCTGATCAACTTGAAATGTGGTAAGTGTAATCGATTTTTGTGAATTAAACACTCTGTTTCAAGAATAAAAAGACATGGAAGTGTAAGTATTTGATTCTGTATAAAAAGTGGTTTACAATGAGTTCTTGGTTGTACTTGGCATAAAAACCTATTGGCCTTTTTTGAAGTATAAAAACAGACTGAAACATATAATTGCTACAGCTCCCCGAAAATGGAAGACCATACCACAAATGGGATTCCACTACATAGAGCAAAATAAACTGATCAAGCAATAAGTTTGCCCAACTCTCTGGAAATCACTTACTTATAACTGTGTAAAATCCTGATGAAAGTTTTTTGTTGAGGGAAATAATATGGCTTTGAAATTTCAAGTTATCATCTATTGTTATTTCCATTAATTTCATACTTTCAGATGCACTTATGATTCGATTGTTAATTTCAAGCTGTTCAATATTGCATTTAAAATTGAGTAAGTGTGTTTTGGACATATTAAAACAAAGACTGTTTGAGTCGCACCATTCTTTAATTTTTGTAATGTCATTTCTTATGACATCAGTGAGAGAATTCAGATCTTTTGTCTTCCAAGAAATGGTATTATCATCTACAAAAGTGTAAAATTTTCCTGATATATCCAAGTAGTACCTCCCTATTATTTAAATTTTGGAAGAGATCGGACATAAAAGAAAATAAGGCATCTGATGTATTTTTTCCAGGCTGAAAAATAAACTGATTTTCATTTAAAATTTTGTGTTTATTTAAAACAGACAAAAGTTGCTTTTTCACTATACTTTCAACTATTTTAGAGAGGGTTGAAAGTAAAGATAATGGTCTAAAGTTTTTAGGTGTTTTTAGATCACTTCCTTTGTGTAGAGGGATAATTTTGGCAATTTTTAAAACATCTGGAAAGTAGCCTGCATTAAAAGTCATTAATAGCTTCAGACAACAAAGTAAGGCTAAGTCTGGCAGTTTGCGAAGAATGTTTAGTGAAATACCATCCTCACCAGTAGAATACAAAATTTTTAACTTTCCCATAACTTGGTTTGGATGCATTCCCTAACTACATACAAAAAATTAGGTAATGGCATAAACCCAAATTTTTTTTTGTAGCAGATGATTGTCCCGTAATTCTGACATACTTTTTTTTTGGGTACATGCAGCTGCACCCTGCATTTTAAACTTTTTTTTTGCCGCAGATAATTAGCCCGTAATTTGGACATACTTTTTTAGGGTACCACTATTATTAATGGATGCGGGGTGGGACTGCACATACAGCTGCACCCCACATTTTAAACCTTAAAAAAATCAGTGCAGACGGATTTGGTGTCCTAGAGACCCTAGTAGGTGCCCCCATAAAGAATCAAAAATGGCAGAAAACCGTATACTGCATAATTACTGGTGTTGTTGCTATCTAGCAAAAATAGACCTATTGCTACCTCTAAAAATTTGAATCTATACCGAACACATAACTATGACCTATGCAAGGGCAGGAACATTATATTTTTAGTCTCATATATGGATGAAGAAAGTTAAAAGTTGGGCAACTTTTAAGTCTCACGATATGTCATGTTATTTTTCTGAATAAACGCCAATAGGGTTTATGATAAGCTCAACTCTTATTTTATGTTCTGTCTTATCTTATTTTATTTTTCTGTATAAACCCAGCTTCATCTCAAATCACAACGGCAACGAAACGGCTGGCCATATCGTTTGCAATCTATAATAATATTCTTTAATTCCTTGTACTTACCGGACTCTTTTACAGGCTGAACTTTTTGAAAAAATCAGTTAAATTTACCAAATTTTTGGAATTCCTCCGGTTAACCTCTCGAATTCTCGAACAAAAAAGAATTTTGAAAATTTGCTCGCGTCTATTGCGGCTAATGGAAAAAAGAGTTCAGATGACCGAATTCTCATCTCAATATCAGATTATCGTTGTTTATTGAAAGCACTATCAAGTCGCACAGTGGTAGAGTCGCGGTTATTTAGCGGATGCTGTTTTATCGGGGCCCCTATTCTTCAATTTCGGGGAAGGGAATGCTCCCAGGAATCAGAAACGCACCTGATTGGTCAAAATCTCAGTTTTTCTGTCCCTAATCTATCTATTTTGGCACTAATGACTTTGTTCGTTAGCGTTTTGCCGTCAGTTTGTTCTCCTCGTATAAGGCAGGAGAGCAAAAAATCTCTCACAACTAATGCCATTAGTGCCAAAACTGACAAAAATGTGACTAGAAAACGATAATTCGGCCAATCAGGTGCGCTTCTAATTCCCGGGAGTACTCCCTTCCCCAAAATTGAAGAATAGGGGCTCCGGTGTATTCTGAACTGGAGCGGCATAGATCTATGCACGCGGTCTAGAATAAATCTAGGGACCGTGAGATCGTATATGGGGAATTGAGCCCATATATATTCTTCAAATGATAGAAATTCTGCTCACAGGGTGCCGATTCTTGAATTTTGAGAGAATGGTCGCCTGGGAACGTTCACATCCTTCATTTCCACCAATAATATTGGGCTTAGAAGCTGCGATGCACGCGCACGCGCAAAGGTGAACTCGGTTATTAGGGAATTATTGAAACGCAATTAGGGCCCGGCACTAATAAGGCCAGGCACTATTTTGACGCTGTTGACAGATACGCATGCGCAAGAACGACCATATTTAGTTCCGACACTAATAAGGTTAGGACCTGCCTATTTGTGGAGGAATTATACTGGGGCGCATCTTGGCTGTGTCTAGCCGTATTTGACTTTTTTGACAACTATTCGCCATTTTTTTACCTTAACCCTACTTTCGGGAATTTTTTGTGTTGTGACGGCCAAAAAAACAAAAATTGGGAGAAAATAGTTATATTTTTATGAAATCGGATGACAGCACAAGAAAATTAAAAAAGCAAGGCTTAAATACTTCGTTTTATCGATGAAGACAATATTTGTTTGCTACGAGAAGTAGTTCAACAAAATCCCTTCAGAACTCTAAATGGTCCTTCTCTCCACCCTCCATAAAGACCTCTGCTTTCAACACATCACCCATGCTTTTGATCACTCAAAATATAAAAAAAAAACAACACAGAATTTCGAAAACAGGCAGCATATAATGTAGGTTAGAAATAAAGTCGTATCGTCATCGTTTTGCTAGAGGCGCGTTCAATAATTCTATAATTTGCACCTTAGAGCCAGGCACAGCCTGTATTAAGGTCGGCGCTAAGTAGGCACTATCTAGTGCGGTCGTATTTCAATAATTCCCTATTGATTTTCAAGAGCGCCCGTTCTCCTGCTTAGAGGCAGGTGTATGCAAGTTTAGGAAGGTTGCTGGTTCCTTCGACACACGCCAATCGGGTGAGGTTCGGCTGTGATCGGACATGTTTCGGATAACATCGTGATAGCTTTAGGGCGCGTTATTGGTCGATATCGAGGAGGTGACCGTTCCCGTGGGATCGAGTCAAATTCTCTCGCTACTATGCATCTGAGGACCAAATCTTCGGTTTAAATCGGTTTCTCTTACTTTTTCCCGATATTGATCGAAAGTAATTCTCTTAGTCAAGACCAATAGAATTACTGTCTATCAATATATATCGGGCAAAAGTGAGAGAAACCGATTTAAGCCGAAGATTTGGCGACCAATGCGAAGTATAGTAGCCAGAGAATTTGACTCCCTGGGAGCAGAATTTTTATCAGTTTGAGAAGTTAGTGTTAAGAACCTTACTATGAATAAGGTCTTGTCAGCACATAGGGATATTTTGGAACCCTTATTTGACGCTTCATAGTGGTTGCTGTGGTAATTACTGCGCCTGCGCAATAGATAAACGTCATTCCGTTGTGGTAATTAACCACTACCGCGGACGTAAGCTACGAATCCATTTCGTTGTGGTTGTGGTTATTTTTCTGGTTGATTTTAGAAAATGTTGGCACAATTAATTTTAAAAATAATAAAATATTATATACCATGTTCCAACATATAAAACACTTATTTTGTAAAATAAAGCCCAAGTTTGTGTTTTTCTCATATCTAAATATTTTTACGAGTGACAGTTTCTAATGAGATCCAAAAACTCTGGTAAAATCGATGCGTGGTACTGGTTGTTAAACACTACCACAGTGGTTGTCAAAATTTTCCAAAATATCTCTAATATCTAAAGCCCAGTTCACACTATGCAACTTTTCCATGCATCAAATTTTATAATAACAGGTTAAAAGGAGACACAATCTGCTTATCTTTTTTTAACCTGTGAAAACTAAATTTGATGCATGAAAAAGTTGCATAGTGTGTTCCTAACTTAACAAGTTATATACTTTGTGGTCTAGTGGTAGAGTAATATACGACACCTACCCGGTAGACACAGGTTCGAATCTCGGTTGCGTACATAACTTTTTTTTTAATTACCATTGGAATACTCTAATCTTGCCCACCTACCTGTCGGACGCTACGACGAGCCCAATTAAACGGACATCGACCTTATTATGCAAACAGCGGTGCCCCTAGTAGTGGGTTTCTTGACGTCGTCGTAGACATCCCGCGCTTGGCCCATCATAGACAAACTACTTGTAGTTTCCAGCCAGACCGAACCCAATTTTTTTTCTATGTGGCCCATCGTCCTTGTGTTTGTTGGGATGACGCAACAATGGTTTTGTAGTTCATACAAAGGTATAGGTTATCGCTTTAGTCGGTGACTTAATTACAGCCATTTGCACCAACATATTTAGGGGTCACCTAGCATTAGGTGGAACCTAAATCTAGACTAGTTTTAGGTTAGGGGAGCGCTAGGGGACCAAAAACGGGCCCCTAGATTTAGGTATCACCTAAGGTAGTTTATGGGAGTTCTAAATACAAACGAAGCTCTTCTCTAACCTAGGCCACCTTATTCCACCCCTAAATAAGAAAATTTGTTGGTGCAAATGGCTGTTAACGTTAATTGTTGACAGGTGTTATTTTCTCATACGATACCTCCGACTAGAGATGGGTAAATCGATCATTTTGTATTGAACGAATCGATCACTGATTCGTTTCTAGACTGATGGAATCTTTTGAATCGATCATTGAATCAATCATTTGAAATTAAAGTAAAGAAAATGGTGACAAAAAAAAAGGTCTATATGCGGCTGAATACGGCATACTTTGCTGACCAAAAAAATCTATATTTTCGTACAGATTACCCCGCGCATAGGAATTCGAATCAAAGGAACGAATGAACGAAACGCTAGACCTATTTCCAACTGATTCATGCGCAATTTTACAACTCATAGTTAAACGTCAAACGAAGCACGAAGACCAGATATTATTTGTCCTAGAACAAAAACTTTCGAGGAGTCCGACGATATGTAGATTTTAAAAAGAGGATTGAATTATCTAAAGAGATATGCGAAATTGTTCACCAGGAAATTCGACAAGAGTTGGAACATCCCACAGACCAGCAAGTTTTATTCTCACACCGAGCTCACACGTATATATACTGTATATCTCTCTAATAAATCTGAACATTTTTGTTGTGTCGTCTGGCTGTATGTCTGTCTGTAACCAACGCTGATATCTCAAAAACTACTTGACTGTTTTTTATCAAGTTTGGTTCTAGTTGGTGCCATTTTGGTTAAAATAATCAACACTATATATGTAAAGAAAATGTAGTCTTTCTTCATGGCCGTGGTTTAACTCCGACTTATAAAATTGAGCAAGGTGTTTACCGATGGATTAATCCAAAGATTAAACTAAAGTTTAAACTATGGTTTAATCTGGAGTTTTACCTTTGGTTGTAAAATTAGCCCTCAGTGTATCGCCACAGTGGGTCAGTCAGTCGTTGATCCATTCCGATTTAATTCACTCGTTTGATTCATTCTGTCTTCGTCGGTCATTTGACTCATTTGACTGATTGAATCATATGGAGCAAATATGCTTCGATCACTCAATACTCGCAAGTGATTCGATCATAGTGAACGGATCGTTCACGAATCACACATCTCTACCTCTGACATGTGCCGTTTTCTTTTTGTCGCGGTTACGGTTAACCTTGGTTCTAAAATTTCCCAGAAGTATAAGCAAACGGAGACCTCGATTGTGTAATATCTTTGAATATTGTGTAAATTTACATATAGTTGTTTATATTTACATGTGTATATAATCAAAAGTTTTTAATTTTTATGAATTTACGAATTTTTATGAATTTACGGATTATACTTAAATTTTCATATCAAAAATGCTATGACGTCATGTATCAGCTGACATGAACAGAAAAAACGATGTAGACAGCGCATCCTATCATGCTCGATGCCTTGAGAATCGGAACCAGCCTTTTTTTCCGGTTCAGAATGGTTGCGATTCTCAAGGTATGGATCTTTACAGGATATGCTATCTACGTCCATTTGTTCTATTCATGTCAGCTAGTAGATGACGTCATAGCATTTTTGATGTGAAAATTTAAGTATAATCCGGAAATTCATAAAAATTAAAAATTCTTTTGCTTATGCTTCTGGGAAATTTTAGGAACAAGGTTAACCGTAACTGTTACAAAAAGAAAACAGCTCTGGAGGCCAGCCAACACCTTCCGTTTTAGTACCCTTTTCCACGTATTCCGCCGCCATTTTTGTCACTGTTGACAGATATTACATTAGTTAATTGTCAACATGGATGCCACATACGTTCAAAGCTCACTAAAACGTTTTCTCTAAATTATTTTTTTGTGAATAAGGGAGAAAACTTGAGGAAATGTCTTAATTTTAGGCCAGAGTAATGAGATTTTCCTAATATAACCATTTTGTGCATTTTTCTTCAAATTTGGGCAAAAATAAATGGATTTTTTTTTAATGGGTAACCAAAAAATACATCGCAGCAAATACAGTGGACGCGGACCGATGTCGGACGTACGTTATGCAGTCGCCGCAGCCCTCGATATCGGAACGATGTCAGTAACATATCGACAAAAATTATAATTAATAATTTTTTTTTTTATTTTTTGCATATTTTTTTGGCTAAAAATGCAATTATCTATCTTATTGTGAAAACCGCGTGTTTTTTTAAAAAGTTTAATCCCCCCCTCCTACCCTCTTGCCATCAGCTAGCGACAGGCGGTTCTCACATTAACATAGATAATTGCATTTTAAACCAAAAAAAAATTGAAAAAATATCTGAAAATTTTTTTTAATGGTTGAAAATGCAATTACCTATCTTAGTGTGAAAACCGCGTGTCGCTAGATGCTACGGTTCGTGAGTTACAATTTAAAAAAAAGTTTAATCCCCCCTCCTACCCTCTTGCCAGCAGCTAGCGACACGCGGTTCCCACATTAAGATAAATAATTGCATTTTAAACCAAAAACAAATTGAAAGTTTTTGAAAAAAAAATTGATTTTTTTTTTGATTGGTTGAAAATGCAATTATCTATCTTAATGTGAAAACCGTGTGTCGCTAGCTGCGACGGTTCGTAAGTTATAATTTAAAAAAAAGTTTAATCCCCCCTCCTATCCTCTTGCCAGCCCCCCACCTCCATCAAAAACTAATTAGTCACCGCCTGGTGCCAGAGAAGTTTTGTGCCAAATTTGATAAGAATCGTTTTAGCAGTTTTTGAGTAATAGTATTACAGACAGACAGACAGACACCATACATACCCAAAATTATTTATTTGCAACGTATCAATAAGTAATTTAAGTTGAGTAAAAATTCAATTATTTGTCATGGAATTAATATACAGGGTGATTCCTAGAAAGATTTGAACAGTGGTTAGATATTAACCTAAGAAAAGTTACGTGATTATTTTGTTTAAATTTCACATTTTTTTTCTCTGAATTTAGGAGTAAATTTTTCGTATTTTTTTTGAAATCGCCTTTAAAATAATTTTCTCAAGCATTTTGAAGTTGTCAAAGTTTTGCTTTCAAAAATTGATGTTTCTATAGTCCAACTTTTCTGACACCCGGTTCCCACCTACGACTTTCTCGTGAGTGCTCACTCACGCGTCACATGATGTCAATATGAAATGTTATTACAGTCATATGACGCGTGAGCGAGCACGCACGAAAAAGTCGTAGGTGGGAACCGGGTGTGAAAACGTATTTCTTTGTTGTCAACAGTTCGCATGTCAAATAATTTGTTGTTGTCAATTTGAAGTAACAGTTGAAACAATCAACGACATGACTTATTTTGCATATTTATTGTCGCTGTCTAAAACAGTGTATCAAATAGATATCCAAGAAAATGACGTTAGTCCGCTCACCAAAAAATTGGACTATACCACGTAGTAAAGGGTGCTTCTACTACTATACTGCTACAGATAAAGTCTTTCTAGGGAATTTTGAATCACCCTCTATACAATAGGATCCCAGAAGAAATAAAAAATAAGGATATAAAAATTAAATTTAAAAAAGAAAGAAGAAAAAACATCTTTCTAAATGATGTAATTATTGGTACTTTTTATTATATATTTTTTTTATTATTATAACTTATGAATTTATTTATTACCATTTTTACAATTAATATAATTAATGTATGTTAAATTGTACCCAATTGTTTATAATGTTTTGTTTTATTCCCTGTAATGAACTACTTAAGTTGGTTGGGAATAAATACTTATTACTTAATGATAAAATTTTGTATTTAGGACTTTTTTGACCCAAATAACTCATTTTAAGTGGAAATAAAAAAACTTTTTTTTTTTACGATCCCATCCCAATAGCCTCCATACTATAGTCCAATTTTTTGATTAGCGGACTGACGTCATTTTTGCCTCTGAAACCGTATTTCTTTATTGTCAACAGTTCGCATGTCACGTAATTTTTTGTTGTCAATTTGGAGTAACAATTGAAACAATCAACGACATATATGACTTTTTTTTACATATTTATTATCGCTTTCTAAAACAATGTATTAAATAGAGATCCAAAAAAATGATGTCAGTCCGCTCATCAAAAAATTGGACTATATGTATAGTGCAACCAAATTAAAATAAAAGACAAAAATAATTTTAACAGCAGTTTGATGACTGGAAATGATTAAGGGGCTTCTGATAAACGTTTTAAAAAAAATGCGTGAGTGGGGCTTTTGCGGGGTGGATTTGGTGGGAGGGAAGGGGGAGAAAAATGGTATTATATGTAAAATTGTAGCTGGTGTAAAGTTCTACAATTTTTGAAAATGTCACTTTTTCACATAACCTCAAAATCTTCTAGAAAAATGCGAAAAATCGTAATATTTTTATTTTTTCGTTTCCAAAATATACCCCCCTGTGTCTTTAATGTCTACAATATTTTTTTGGAAAAAAAACTTTAAGAATTTTTAAGATATGAATTTTTTTCTGTCGAATCACTTTTTTTGTTTGTTTGGCATATATTTTTTGGTAGGATAATAAAAAATTATAGTTACAATTAAAAAACATGCTCAGAATTGCAAAAAAACAAATAATGGCTTTTGCAACAATGAATTTTTCAGTAATTGTTGATAATTTCCTTCAATTAAAAAAAAAATCAACAACCGATTACAACATCTATTTATACGGAAAAAATACAAAGGAGACGGTATTTAATTTACTACGTTTATACGCACCTAAAACCGGTTTTATATAAGAACGGTTTTAAATAAAGTCGCTTTCTCCTTTATTAAAATGGTTTTCTAACAGCTGGTCGATGTAATGTCAATCCTATTACCTTACAGTTTCTCACAAATTAAAACATATATAATGTTATATTAGAAAATCGTTATATTACATTTTTTTAAACGCAAATAAAACAACTAAGTTAACAATTTTTTTTCGGTTTAAAATAAAATTGATTTAGTATTTAAAATTTTTCTAATGGTATGTTTAGGACAAGCATTTTTAAACCGTCCTTTGTTTAAAAGCGCTGACTACCGTATAAACCGTATAAACAAAGTAATTGTTTGACCTATTAGTAAACTGTCATACATAAAAAAATTGTTTGAATTGAAATTTGAATCTAAATTTTGTAATTTATATGTTTTCTAAATTTTTACGATGGATATTTATATTACTAGCTCACGAAAAATAGTAAGATAATCTATTAGAGCTTATTAAGCTGGAATTTTTAATTAATTAAAAAATTAATTTTTAATTAATTTATTTTTAATTTCCAACACGAAGTTAAAATTTTGAGCTTGAGTTCAACAATTATTTCCATAGAAATAGAAAAAATACGCCTCTCATACTATCCTAATTTAAACAGAGTTTACAAAATAAGCTAATAAAAAAGTTTTTTTTTAAGGAAAGCAGTCTAGATAAAAAATACATATTTACTAAAATGATCAAACTTTTTCCGGACAACTGAATGGTGTGATTGATTCTTGATTTTTTTTTTTAAATTGAAATAAATTATGAACAATTACTGAAAAATTAAATGTTCGCAATGCATGTTTTCTAATTGTAACTATAATTTTTTATTATCTCACCAAAAAGTATGTCAAAAAAAAAATGAGTAATATCAAAATATTCTACTCTTTTTATTATCGTTAAAATTAAAAAATAAATAATTATTGAAAACGACAATTGATTTTGCAATTCCGGCTTAATAAACTCTCTAATAGATTACCTAACGATTTTTCGTGAGCCAGTAATATAAATATATATTTTAAAAATTTAGAAAAAAATTACATTCATAATAGACACGGATTTTAAATTCAAATTTATTTAGAAGGTAAATGTTATTTTTTTAAAATAATATATTAAAAAAATATATTTTAATTGTTAAAATAAAATAAAAAATAAGTGCATCTATCGATTATACGACAAACAACTTTTTGTTTATGTATGACGCTTTATTAATCGAAATAAGATGTTTGTAGCAATACTGCACAAAAATAAAGTTTTAAACAAATGACGGTTTGAAAATGTTTGTCCGGGGCATATCATTAGAGCAATTGTAAATACTAAATCAATTTTATTTTACACCGGAAAAAAATTGTTTTATTTGCGGTTAAAACAAATACAATGTAAGATTTTTTTAATATAACAATATATATGTCTTAATTGTTGGTAAACTGTAAGGTAAGAGGATTGACAGTACATCGATCAGCTGTTAGAAAACGATTTTAATGAAGAAAGCGACTTTATTTAAAACCGTTCTTATATAAAACAGCCCAGCAAACACAAATCATCGACATTGAATCGGGCCAATGTCGACAACGTCGGCAGTGTGTCGGCATCGGCGACTACACTCTTGCCCGATGTTGGTCAGAGCACGATTTTCAGTTTTCGGTCAATAATCGGCAACTGACGGAGGTCCACATTACTACTTTATGCCGACACCACTTTAGGACCGACGATGATCCGATTGGAACTTTGTTTAATCGGACGAGAATCGGCAACTGACGATGGCTCGATTTACTATAGTCGACATTATGCCAACGCAAACCTTATCTGCTTTAGGGCCAATGATGGTCCGATTGAAACTTTGTTTGATTGGTCGAGAATCGGCAACCGACGATGGTCCGATTACGTCACCTTAAAATTTTTAAACTGCTTAATAGTTTCTTCCTAGTATGTAGAGATGGCGCTAATGTTACTATGTTCTCTGTACAGTGGAAGATAATATTATATATACAATTAGCAAAGATATTTCAAAACTAGAATGCGGACTTGACAAGATGGTGGTACTTCTCTACAAGAATCACCTCTTCTGCCACTTAAACCAGCCCGACTGGTTAAGCACCGGCATTATCGAAACTTTGTAGTTTGCCAATGTCGGGCCGATTTAAGCTACCACCGACGGACCTCCTCCAATCGTCGACGTTGGACCGCTTTAGGAAACCCATGTCGGACTTGAATAGTTTACCGATGTCGGGCCGAGACCAGCTTGCCTACGTTACATCGACCAAATTAAGCATGTGGTTAAACCATATCGGATCTTAATCGTATGGCGACGGTATGCCGATGTCAGGAAAAAGTAAAATTTACCATTGGTCCAACGACGGGCCATAGTCTAACGCTGCATCGGCAAACATACATTGGGCCTACATCGCAAAGCGGACAAAAAATACTGCTGGTCCGATGTCGTAAATCGACGTCGTGCCGATGACGACAACCGTGTTTGCTGGGCGGTTTTAGCCGCGTATAAACGTAGTAAGTTAAATACCGTCTACTTTGTATTTTTTTGGTCGAAATAGATGGTGTAATCGGCTGTTGATTTTTTTAAATTGAAAGAAATTATCAACAAAGAAATGAAAAATTCCTTAAAAAAGAGAAGATCAAAAGTTCTTTCCTCCCAAGATCTTTTGATCTTCTCTTTTTTTAGATTCTTTTCGGTTGATGTAACTGATTGGGAAGTTTAGATTCTTGAAAAATTCCTTGATGCAAAAGTCATTATTTGTTTTTTGCATTTCTGAGCATGTTTTTTAATTGGTACTATAATTTTTTATTATCCCACCAAAAAGTATATGTCAAAGTAAAAAAAATTAGCAACGTCAAAAAATACTATGAGAATTTTCCTGAGTAGAATTTTTGATTGAAAAAAAAGTGATTTCGACCGAAAAAAATTAATATCTCAAAAATTTTTTAAACTTTTTATCTAAAAAAAATTGTAGGCATTAAGGACACAGACAGGTATATTTTCACCAAGTTTCGTGAAAATGCAATTATTTTTGGGGAAATGAAAAACAAAAAACGAAAAATTAAAAATGAAAACGATGTTTTGCATTCTCTAAAATTTTGAGATTATGTTAAAAAGTGACATTTACAAAATTTGTAGACCTTTTCACTGTCTACAACTTTTATATTGAAGTTTTTACTCTATGACGTTCAGTTTTGGCGGAAATTGCAATAATACCATTTTTCTCCACCTTTCCCTCCACCAAATCCACCCCGCAAGAGCCCCACTCACGCATTTTTTTTGAAAACGTTTATTAGAAGCCCCTTTATCATTTCCACTCATCAAATTGCTGTTAAAAATGTTGTATTTTTTTCTCGCTAAATGAGTTAATCCGATCCGATAGTCTAAAAATTAAACTCTTATAAGTAGATATTTTGCATGAGGCAGGGTGAGACAAATTTTACTCAGTATGTCCGTCGCAGATGAAGTGCGTAGCGCGTTCGCGGTGAATCGTCGGTATTATCCCTGCCTGAGAAGATAGGGCCGTCACAGTATATTTTCATTTTATCAGCGTGAGGATGCTATATCGGACTTTCTTCGGGCCATGCAAATTATTTTCCATGTGCATGGCTAATGATCGGTGATGAAGATACGGTAGTTGGTCCAACATCGGTCCACGTTTTAAATGCATGCCGTACTAACGCCGACATTGCCGACAGCGCGCGTCGTCGGTCCGATTTTTTACCAACCGTCTTTGTTTGCTGGAATGGTTTGCGTATTTGCAAACAATATACTGATATAAGGAAGTTATGTGCAAAGTTTCATTCTTCGAATCTAGAACGTTAATAATTATATTTTGAGAATTTTATTATTTACAATAACAATATTTTCTTATTTTTTCGTTTTTTCTACAACACCAAGACACTTCTGCATATCTATCCATTCTTTCAACCCTCAACATTGTAAATCTAATTTTATGTTCAACTTCAACAGCAACCATACCCAGTTCAAATATAGCTTGTGGATTCGTTTGAACCTATAACCATAGAAATAAAACAAAATTAATCTGGCAGCCTATTTGTTGCTATAAAATAAGGTTCGAAAAATACATTATTTTTTTTGTGCTTCCGTGCAAAATCAACTTCATGTATTTCAATTGCTCACACAGAGGGTGGAATCTAGGACGACGCTGATTCGCCGAAACGGCGTCATCGTAGGTGCCCTCTCTGACCAACTCTCATTTTGCACTGAAGTATAAAACTCTTGTTTTTTCGTTAGAGTTACAGTGCCACAGCATTCTTTCGATTGTTTTTTATTCTTCTTTTCAATTATATTTTTGACAAAAATTACTATAAACTGCCGAACAGACTATTTTTTGAGGTAATATTTTTTCCCCACTAACGTCGAGAAACAGAAAGTGTCATTGACAGATGTGTATCAAACTGAACATTTCATCTGTGCTAACCTTAAACATCAGATATTTTGCTGTGGTTCCATTTTTTTCGTCTATCTTCGCTTCCAGAATATTATCTAAGGTGTACTCTGAACAATACTGTGTAGGCTTGACCAGATAATTTATATGTTCAATTGCAAATTCGGCAGCTCTTCGAGCAAAAGTGGAGTTCGTCTCTATTTCGACATAGCGGAAATTCGAACATGCGCACCTAAAAAATGTTAGTAGGGAGCAGCTGCGCGTAGCGAGCAATGCTGTTATGCTGGGTGAGGAGGGAGTTATTTTGGTTAAAGACAAATATTATTTTTGAACAGCCGAAAATTGAAAATATACAGGGTGTCCGGAAAGTAACGACACCCCTAAAACCACATAGTTGGACGGTTCATAAAAAAGCATCTTTCTGGATGCCGCTCGTGCAGCCTGGCATTAAGGAGATAGAGCTAGGACAGCAATGTTGGAAAATTTGAATATAGGGCTTTCTTTCTACTTTCACAAATACCTATTCCATTTTCTCTTCAAATTTGTAGAAAAACTGGAGAAATTCTTATTTTTAAATTGGCTAAAATAAAAACTAGCCTAGGAAGAAGGCCTTAAGGTAGCTTCAGACATAATTCTATGTAACAAACAAAAAAAGCCATGATGAAGTCCCTTGCATCAGCTTCTTAAAGGTGGTGGTGGATTCAATTGTTTCGCCTTTACTAGACATTGTAAATTCATCATTTGACGAGGGAGTGTACCCGGAAGCTCTTAAAGTCGCTCGAACTATCCCAGTCTTTAAAAAAGGAGATTCCTGCAGCAGAAGAAAATTACCGACCTATTTCAAATCTATCCAAATCCAAATTGAAAACTACTTTATAAATAAAGATCTTCTATCTCCTTCTCAGCATGGTTTCTGCAACGATAAAAGCACCCCACTACTGCACTTTTTGGGGCACTCCATAAGTTGTACTCTGACTTGGATGAGGGACTACAAAATGCGGGAATCTATTTTGATATGTCAAAAGCGTTTGACATGGTGGATTTTGAGCTACTATTTGGAAAGTTGGAGTTCTACGGAGTAAATGCGTTGGCACTGGCAAGAAAAAGATTCAACGATACCAACAGTACTACAGGGCGGAATTTTATCGTCCCTCCTGTATCTCATCTAGAGTAATGATTTACAGACCTGCCTTGAGGCACACATGGAAGAAATACACCACTTGGCACAATTTGCGGACGATACATCTGTAATAGTGAGTAATGCAGATCCCGGCAAGCTTTCTGAACAAGCCACTCTGATGGAAAAACTAAAATAGTGCAGTAGAGAGATTGCTGGTTCTCCAAAAGAAAATATTTAGACAAATCGCAGGGACAGATTATCTAGCACACTGCAAGCCACTTTTTTAAAAAACTAAAAATAATGACGGTTTTTTTTATATTTGTATTCGTATTCAGAAATAAATAAAGGCATGCAAACGAGGCATCAAAATCAACCAAGACATAAAACATCGTTATTCGGAACATCACCGATATATATGGCCATAAAAGTGTATAAGAAAATAGCAATAGACATAACAAACTTAAAATCAGAAAAAATCTTTAAACATAAAGTTAATAAATATTTCTTTCTAAAAAAGTTAATTTTATTCTCTTTAAATGTAGGTTCTTCGTTTTTATACTGTAATTATCTACTATTGTTACATTTACATTCAGACTTATCTTGTCTTATTAATAATATTGAATCAGTATGTTCTTTTAATTTTCCACTGTTAAAAAGTGTCCCAAATCTTTATAAAACTTTATAGTGCCAAAAAACTCGTATTTGTGATTTTTTAAATATTGATTTTTTTTTTAAATGTCTAAATCCTACGTGTATTAAAGGCGCCTATGTTTTTAAGATACAAAATCAGATCAGAAAAAATTGTTTGGCAGGTGGATTTGGGCTGAATTCATTTGGTAGCCATTATTCTTTACAAGATTACTTTATTTAAATAGCGTGGCCTTATTTTATTTTGTTTTCCATTGACTTGTATGGACAACTAACTATTGTGACCGAGACAGTGGGATTGTTTACGTTTATTACTCATGTTCTGACCAAAAATGACCACGTGATCCATTGTTTGAGTCAGTAGACACTTAAAGTAAATGTTTCAACACATCGGTATCGGTATACCTAACGCGTTCGAAACAAAGCCAAAATACACTAAATTTTTGAACGATGCCCGCTTTTTTGACGGGTGTGATGACACAACAGCTGATTCCACTCGTTGCGTACGGAGGGATGTCCGTAACGTTACGGACCCATTTTAAAAAACACTTAACCATACAGAAAAGACACAGAGTTATTGATTATTTTGTATTGCTATTGCAAAATACCACTGAAAAACTGCTTTTTCTTTTCAAAATATACAATATTTTTGAAGAAAATGCCCTAAAACTTATTTTTTTCAAAGTTTTTAAATTGGCAAATGGTGAATTCGCCAAAAATTTGGCACATAATAGCTTCATTATCTGTGTTTGAAGATACAAAATTGGATATTTTTTAGACCACCTCTGTGGGGTTATTCTTGAATCAAGAGAAAATTTGCTATGCTTTTGCTCGCTACTATGCATCTCATTGGTCCAAGTCTTCGGTTAAAATCGGTTTCTCTCACTTTTGCCCGATATTGATGGAAAGTAATTCCCTTAGTCAATAGAATTACTTTCGATCAATATCGAGCAAATTTTCTCTCGATTCAAGAATAAACCCCCTGGGGGGGGGTGGTTTAAATTTATAGCCCCAGAGAGAATTGTTTTGTGGCATGCAATTGGTAATAAGTTCGTTTATAATTTCCCTAAGTAACCGTTTTTACAAGAATTAATTTACCTTATTTAATATCCCAAGTTGTTCATTAATCAATAAAACACCTCCAATTTTTTTCACAAAAACGCCATATTTTGAAACCATTTTCAGCACAACAAATATATTTATGAGTGCACAACAAAGCAAAAAAAAAACATAAGCGAACGTCACTGATTATGCACGAAAATTGTTTTCAATGAAAAAAATCCAAAACAACTGTACCTATTCATTTAGTTACAAACTGAAATTTAAAAATTGAGTTTATCTAAAAGCTTAATAATCAAACAAAACTTTCCACTGAAAGATCACACTCAAAAGTCTCAAAGCTGCAGTTTTCATCGGTACTTTGCTAATAGCCATTTTCTTATGTTCTACCAAAAGACTTCGTTGAGCGGACATGACTCTTTTGTGAACGCATCAGTGAATGATCGTTGGATTCAGGTCTGTTTTTAGCCGTATTTGTTTATATGACCTCGTTTGATGAAATATTTTTATTTGTAGTTTGCGATTGCGATTGGTGTGTGTTTGTAAAGTTTTTTTATTCTTTCGATAGATAAAAACCCCTTTTAATCCTTATTTTATGATTACATATCGAAATGATTTTGTGACAGTTAGTATTAATCGTGAAAATCAATAAACAAGGTTAAGTTTTGATAAGAGTGACATATAACGTCAATTTTAAGTTGCTCAACAGAGTGTTTACCCTTTAGATCCCCCTTAGGGTTAAAAAAAACTTCTTTTAAATTGAAATTTTCTTCTTAAATCCAACAAAAGGTTGTGTTAAGATGATTCTTTACTAAAAAAGAAATAATTAAAATTATTCTAATAAATCAAACTGTCCAAAACTCAAAGAAGTTGGTATAAAATGTTTAGAACCAACAATTTCACTTAAACTTAGGACCTGTCTAAAATAAGCTAAACCCTTTTAGTAAATCCCACTGTGTCTAGTTACTTGTCTAATGTCGTGTCCACGCATAGATGGGAACTGGGTCATAATGAATTTAATGCTCTGTATTTCCAGCAAGCGCTTACCAATATTCGGATATCCCTGCATCCGAGCACGTTCTACTGCCGTCGATTGAGTCGAACAGAGACTGACAAGTTTGACAGCCGCTGGCCAAACGGATAATATGAGAGGGATCTTGTAAATGGAGTATGTGGTGCAGAGTAATGTAGAGATCGTAGGGAGATATGAGACGTTTGGAATTTCGAAGTAGGTTGTGGTACTCATCTTCGTGCTTTAACCTAAAATAATGTATAAGGTGTCAGCGAGTCATACATGTTGTATCTCGTTGTGTTTAAAGGTTCTGAGAGGTACGTTATTATCACAGAAGGCGAGTTTTTTTAAAACTAAAAGAAGGTAAACAAATTTGGTTTAATGAAATTATGTCTTTTTCTGCCGCATTTGAGTATCCAATTACTTATTAAATGCGTGTACTTATACATAGTTTAGTGGAAGACCCAATCAATTTTCTTCGGCAGAGGTGAACACCGATATATAACGTTTTGTATCTAAAGCATTTAACTCTTTACTTGACTTCTCCATGCTCACTTTTCAGTATGCTGAATGAACATCGGTCCAGAATCCCATAAATTTAAGGAAGCGTATAGCTGTTTTGCTTTGTGTATTTGTTTAATTGACGGTAGTCAATACAGAGCCTATATTTTTGGTCTGACTTGAGAACCAACGAAGACTATGCCCTTTTGGAAAATTTAATAATGTCCAAGTCCGACATTTTTTGGATCTTCGGCAAAATCCTTTTGTTTTAATGATGACACGGGATAATACCGTTGTTTAAATGGTCCGTTACAGTAAATTTTTGGATTTTCCAAAAAAAGGCATACTTTTGACACCAATCTTCCACCATTTCAATCAATCCAAATTTTTATATTATGTAAATTTTGGCACTATTTTATAAGATTTACCCTTGTCTGTCACTATTCCAAATGAATTATTTAACCAAAAAGTTTTTATTAACAATAGGGTGATTTTGGTCCATGTTTTTTGCTAAGTCTTGCTTTACCTTTATCCTTATTTTGCGCAGCCGTAGTTGCGATCGTCATGCAGTTGACGTTGATAACGGCGCTGGGTTACTTTTAGACCGTACCCAGCAAACACGGTTTACGACATCGGACCAGCAGTATTTTTTGTCCGCTTTGCGATGTAGGCCCAATATATGTTTGCCGACGCAACATTTGACTGTAGCTCGTCGTCGGACCAATGGTAAATTTTACTTTTTGCTGACATCGGCATACCGTCGCCGTACGATTAAGCCTAGGTCCGATATGGTTTAACCACATGGTACCGACCATCCGCCCATATAGCTGCTTAATTTGGTCGGTCTAACGTAGGTAAGCTGTTCTCGGCCCGACATGGGTAAACTATTCAGGTACGACATTGGTTTCCTAAAGCGGTACAACGTCGGCGATTGACGAAGGTCCGTCGGTGGTAGCTTAAAGCGGCCCGACAATGTCAAACCACAAAGGTCCGATAATGGGTGGATAATAAGGCCCCACATCGGCCTCTCAAAGCGGGCCGACGTCGGTGATTTACGAAGGTTCGTCGGTGGTTGCTTGACACGATCCGACATTGGCAAACTACAAAGTTTCGATAATGCGGGTACTTAACCAGTCGGGGTGGTTTAAATGGCGGAAGAGGTGATTCTTGTAGAGAAGTACCACCATCTTGTCAGGTCCGCTTTCTAGTTTTTAAATATATTTGCTCATTATATATATAATATTATCTTCCGCTGTACAGGGAACATAGTGACAGTAGTGCCATCTCTACATACTAGGAAGAAACTATTAAGCAGTTTAAAAATTTTAATGTGACGTGTACCATCGTCTGTTGCCGGTTAGCGACCAATCGAACAAAAATCTGATCAGGTCATCGTCGACCAATCAAACAAAGTTCCAATCGGACTTCGTCGGCTCTAAAGCAGATAAAGTGGTCTTCGGCATAAAGTCGACTACAGTAAATCGGGCCATCAACAGTTGCCGATTCTCGACCGATTAAACAAAGTTCCAATCAAACCATCATCGGTCCTAAAGCAGATAAGGTTTGCGTTGGCATAATGTCGACTATAGTCGAGCCATCGTCAGTTGCCGATTCTCGTCCGATTAAACAAAGGTCCAATCGGACCGTCGTCGGCCCCAATGCAGATAAAGTGGGCGTCTGCATAAAGTCGACTATGGTAAATCAAGTCATAGTCAGTTGTCGATTTTCGACCGATTAAACAAAGTTCCAATCGGACCATCGTCGGTCCTAAAGTGGTGTCGACATAAAGTCGACTGTAGTAATGTGTGAAAATCAGCGTGTAGTCGCCGATGCTGGGTCCCTGGCAACTTTGTTTTTATTATTTTTGACCTTAAACTCTCATAAAGTTAATTTATTAGTTAGTGTAACTTAGATAATTAAGATTGCTGTAAAACGGCCAACTATAATTTCAATAATCCTTGATTTAAAATGGAACAAAGTATAACTAACAACATTTCAATTGGGTTAAAATTTTTGTTTTTAAAACAATTAAATAAATATATGATTACTTGAACGATTTTGGAACAGAAATAAAATTGAATGGCAGTCTGTTTTCGAGCCATCCAGTGGTGGTTTTCATAATCCCTTCAAACCTCCATCCATGGTCCGAAAGAAATATGACAAAAGTATTATCGAGCACCTAAAAAAATTGAATTTATTATATGTATATAATTCGGGCGATTTTTGTCCACTGTTTATTAAAAAGGACAAATTTAAAAATAATCATTATCCAATCATCACTCACAGAGCTGTGAGAAGAAAAGCGTATTTTTCTTTTGACCCCGTTTCGGACGATATATTTAGCCTTTACAATGCCTCAATGGGTGGTTCTCCTGAAGAGTAGATTGACCCAATTATTGTCTTATAATTAAAAAAAAACTCTCAAAAAATTCTAAAAAACGTTAAATTTTAGAAAAAATTAATTGCTAACAAACACTAACTGGGCGAATTGCCTTTTCAGGAAAACCACCTTCTGAGGCTTGACAATATTAAATCATCCGAAACGTTGCCAAAAGAAAAAATAGGTTATTTTTTAAATTTGCGGCTTCTGATTGACTCCCATAAAAATTGTCATTATAGGGTTATCTGATAGATAGATGATTGTAGGACACCTCGTGAATGAACTAACCCCTTCCTTTTTTAAATGACGAAACAACTCAGCTACGTGACTGTCCATATTAGTGGGACAAGTTAAACTGTTGTGAGTAAAAGAGTTCATCCAGAAAAAGGCGAAACTGTTGGAACGGTTATTGACAGTTGCTATGTATTCTTTTACGAACTTCAGAGTTCTCTGTCCGATGTTTTCGGGGCCGAAACATTGATACGTGCCGCAAAACGTTTGTTTTTTTGGATGCATAAACAATCCCAAATGATACGGCCTGAGGTAGTAGTCGGTTGGCGGATTCAAAAAGCCGAGCGATGTTCCTTCGACAAAGTTAAAGGTTGCTAAAAAAGAAAAAAAATAATAAGTTACAAACGTTGAATTCAACAGAAAAATGTTTTATTGTGGCGTGGAAGAAAATCAAAATTGGTGATACCGTAGGCAAAATCGGTTATTTTTCTTCCGTATCAAAAAATAACCGAACCGAAATACGTTACTTACGGAGGCTTAACGGGACCCGCTCGGTTATTTCTTGCAACCAACCAGATTTATTTCTGTGCAAAAGCTGCAGCTCGTAGATGAATAATGTTCATTTGCTCTGAGATTTCTTTAAGGATTCCTTTGCGCTAAGGATCTCTTAACGGTGCTAAGTAGCTGATTTGGTTTGCTCAGCTTTTCTTTGTAGTCTAAGGAATACCTAAATTTAAGATGCCAGATATCGAGCCTTAAATCATCCTTAGGAGAGAATTCTAACCTCATTTTTTGTCAACTCGAAAACGGTAAAAAAAATAAAAATGGAATTTTTAAATGACGATTTGGATGTGCTGAATATAATTAAAAATGGTTTTGCCAGAAGGGTCTAGATTTAGATTTAGATTTTTTCAACGTGTCCGGCTAACCAAACCAACAGTTCGAAATATTTTGCCAAGAACAGTTGGAGTTAGATGGAGGACGTTTCGGTTTAAGACTGTATGACTTACAAAGTATAGGACCAGTCAATGCAGAGACAAGCCCACACTCAATTTAATTTCCATGATGCCCCAATGGATGATGGCTTCAAGTTTTTATAGTCACATATTTTTATGCAAGTTTTGTTGTTGTTTTATTAGTTTAATTAAAATAAATATCACTGTTTATTTTTTAGAAACAATTAACAATCTTCAATTATACTGAGAACCCTACGATTATGTGCACTGGAGGGCATCTTTCTAGCATTGAGGATTTTAAGGCCAATTACAGGGTGGATTCTTTAAACGAAACGATGCTTCTAACGGGTTAGAATTTGGTTTTATAAAAAAATCCAAAAACACGTCAACTGAGATTTTTAATTTCCTTTAATCGTGCTATCTTGGATTTTGTCTATGACATTTAGTTTACGAGGTATGGCATTTTTTTTAAAAATAGGATACCCTGTATATTTTGCAATTTTTTAAATCTGCAAACAATTCTCTCTTCAGCACTACCACACAGAAGGATCTACCTTTCAACAATTCCATTCAAGTTTAAATGCCTCTATCTTGGAAACCATAAGAGATAGAGTATTAGTGTGTGATATTGTCAAAAATATATTTTTTTTTAGAATTAAAAAATGTCAAACTATAAAGGGTGTCTTATTTTAAAAAATATTTTTTTGCCATACCTCGTAAACAAAACGACATAAAAAAAAACAAGATAGCACGATTAAAGACCAAATTCTAACCCGCTAGAAGCACCGTTCCGTTTAAAGAATCCACCCTGGAGATGTTTAAATGACCCTTGCTGAAGCTGACAAAATTAATGTAAAAACTGACGCAAAGAATAATTAATAATAAATAATAATTATAATAATAATAATAAATAATAACAACAAATAATGGCTTTATGACAAGCAGCGCCATCCAGTGGTTGAACTTATAACAAGATTTAATTCCTAGCTATGGAAAACTTCTTTTTGGCCAGAGCAAACGAATAAAATTTAGGGAATACTTAAAAATTATGGATTTCTTTACTACTCATTACTTAAGCAAATCGCAGAGCAAATGAGCATAAATGAATTATCATTTTTTTTGTTTAGTTGGGTTTGTAATTTTTTTGTGAAAGTGAATTTGCAAAAACAGGAATTGTTGTTTTCTTTTCTATTCTGTTTACATTGGCTGCTTGTATGTGTGCAAAAGAATACGGTTACGGTAATTTGTATTTGTGGATCCACTATTTTTTTTGTATCTTCATCAAAAACATGATTTTAGTAACTACCTGCAGATAACTAAAGTATGGCTTTTTTGGTAACCGATGCAAATAGTAGTTTTAACAACTAGTGGCTAAAATGCTTTTTTTACAAGCATTGGTTTAAATAACCAGCGCAGCGAGGTATTTAAAAACGCGAGTAAAAAAAAGCACAGTTTAGCCGCGAGTTGGTAACACTAATTTTTTTAATACCTTTTTTAAAAAATCCAAGAAAAACAGGAAAATACTTTTAAAAATCCCGAACGAAGAGCACTTCTTGCAACGCACCATAAATCAAGGCGGCTGGTAAATGAAATAACAATGGTGGTTTCCATGGCGATGTGCCTTTTTATTCGGCGAAGTTCATTGTTGCGACATTTTAGTCTTTGACAATATGATATTTTGACGAAATTTTTAAAAAAAAATTTCGTAAATACTTGGTGAAAACTAGCGGAAGTGGCTTAATTTTTAGGCAAGAATAATTAGATTTTTTCAATATTACTATTATTCGCTATTCCTCTTTAATTTTGGGTAAAAAACGGACCGAAATCTTTTTTTGCATCGGTAACCAAAAAAGCCATGCTTTAGTTATCTGCAGACAGTCACTAAAAATTATGTTTTTGATGAAGGTATAAAAAAAACTTTTTATTACGGGTGCAAAAAAGATTTCTGTCCGTTTTTTACCCAAAATTAAAGAGAAATAGTGGAAAATAGGAATATTGAAAAAATCTAATTATTCTTGCCTAAAAATTAAACCATTTTCGCCAGTTTTCACCAAGTATTTACGAAAAAATCATTTAAAAACGTCGTCAAAATATTAAACTGTCAAAGATTAAAATGACGCAGCAATGAACGTCATCGAGTAAAAATAAGGCGCATCGCTACGGAAACCATTGTTATTTAATTTACCAGCCGCCTTGACTTATAGTGTAAAGATGATGTGTTGCGAGAGTTTTTCTTGGATTTTTTAATAAAGGTATCAAAAAAAAATAGTGTTAGCAACTCGCGGCTAAACTGCTTTTTTGATTGTGATTTAAACCAGCGCTTGTAAAAAAGCTCTATATATTTTAGCCACTAGTTGTGAAAACTACTATATAGCATCTCAATTACAGTAATAGGGTAAGCAAATAATTTGACGATAAGTTAGTGGTCTAATAACCAGTGGCGTAGCCAGAAATCGACTCTGGGGGGAAGGGTTTCATCATTTAATAAAAAAACTACCTACCTACGCCAAATTTTTAGAAATTAAGTAGATGCCTATTGCTTGGGCTCTTGAACTGAAAGAACGGTAGAGGGGCGGTTTAATAGATGTTGAGTTAGTGTATACAAAGCAAAAATACTAATTTTAAAAAGAAGTCTCATCTAGTCTCATTTGCAGAATTAACCCTAAGATTTTTTGCCAACTCATAAATGCGCCGCAGATGAAAATTTTAAGAAAAATTATACTAATGGTTTGTTCGGGTTCCGAATTTTAAAACTGTCCTAGAACGTTTTAGAACTGCACGTCATAGTTGCGCAATCGACGGGACTGTTCTTAACAGTTTACAATTTTTGGACGAACCCGAACGCATTTTCATAAAATTGCCATAATAATAGAGTGAAGAAGAAGAAGAAGCACGTGACGTGATCCAGAGTGTCTTAATTGTGTCTTTTATTTTTAGCATAAAATAAATATTTTACCGAAAATTTTCCATGATTGGTTCTCATCATATAGTGTTTCTACAAAATTGCTTTTTAAAAATTTGCCATTGGCTGATAGCGAGGTAGAATCTTAACCTTAATTCTGCCAAAGTGAAATTCTGCAGTTTTTGAAAGAACAGAAGTTTAACACTGAAAAAGCTGAATTTTTGGGTTAGGCAGGGGATTCCTCTTCTTTAGGTCACACCATACAAAACCCTCGACAAAACCTTTATAAAAATACACGCAGCTTTTTATTATTTTTCGTAAAAACCCATTTATTTGGGTATATTTTCAAGGAACAAATTATTTTTTCGGACAAACTTTACATGCGTAAATGAATTTGCGCATACGTCGGAAAATAGTCCTTAACAGTTCCAGTTAATTCCGCCCGGCTTCACGGGACTGTACAGAACAGTATTGAACCGGTCCTGGACAAATTTTCGGTAGTAACCCGAACACAAAACTTTTCAGTTCAGAACAGTTCTGGTCGAACCAGAACGCGTTTTTTTAAGCGCGCCTGCTCCGGACTGTTTAGAACAGGAAATTTCGATGAACCCGAACAAAGCATAAGAATACCATTTATTACAAGTTTTAAATGCTGATAAAAATTCCCTAGAATGAAACTAAAATTATAACAATTAATGACGTAATAGCACCGCAGGCAAAATTTTTCAAATTTAAGACATTACACCAAACACACGTCACAAACTGGAGTAAAGGGTGAGAAAATGGGGGAGCTATAGCTCTCCCTGGGGCCCTTGATCATGAATAATTTATTGTAGATTGGGTTGGCCCTTCTGGGGAGGTTATAACCCCCAAAACCCCCCTGGCTATGCCACTGTATTAAATCTCTAATTAAAGGTAATAAATCAAAAAATACCAGTCCAAAGTTCTACCAATTGAGTTATCAAGGGAACGGGTTTTGTAAGGCTACATTAAAGACCTTTCCGCCGATTAATTTGTTAGTAATGGCAGTTATTTCTCACGAGGATGTCATCGCGAAAAGGGAGTTTTTGGGTCGCTTATTTGACATATTGTAGTTGTTTTAATTACTGCGTCCGCGCAGTAGTTAAATGTCATTCTGTTGTGCCAATTAACCACTACCACTGCGCCGTAAGTCTATCTAGGTCGTAAGCTACAAATCCCTTTCGTTGTGGTTATTTTGATTGTTTAATTTTAAAGAATTTATTACAAAAAATCGCAAAAATAATAGAAGAAACACTTTTCGTGATTACGGACCTTATTTCCTTTAGTTTAATACATATGGATATCCCAACCGACCAATCTAAAAAATTAGGCGTAACGATGCGATTGACAGTTTCATAGCTAAAAAGGCATAACGGTTGGGGAAACGTCACCTTTTCTATGCTTTGACACAAAGGCATTTCAAAATGGCGTATTTTATTATTGTTTTTATGGCCATCATTTTCCTATATTTTCTTTTTAATTTTGAGTTATTTACGCTAGCCAGTAAGTTTAGAATTAAAAATAAAGAAAATATATTACAATTCGTTTATTCTGAAACAAAGGCAGGAATTTAAGCTATAAATTCTTTGCAGAAAATACTTACTTTTTATGGAATTTGTATATAATCCGCGACGCAGGACAACTCTAGAAGTTGAAACGGAGCAATTTATTAGATATTTTATAGAAAAACGTCAAAAAAAGGCCAAAAAATTCCAACTTTAAAAAGTAAACAACACAAAAGAAAAAGTAAACAAAAAAAGTAGGGTTATAGGTCAAGTCGGACCTGAGATCAAATTTGCTCCTAACTGTTATGCCTCTCAGATTGCTCCATCCGCTCACACAACCTATATTTTAGAAGGTCAATATGTTTTAACAGATCAATATTTTTATCAAATATGTGGGATAATCCCTCCTATTAATAGGGGGTTGGTAGAAAAACGCTGAAACACGTCTCCATCTATTTTATTAGTAGAGTCTATAATACCAATTTCTAAAACTTTGTGACTTTTTTCTTCTGGGATACGGAAGATCCCTTTCCCTCCTTCGAAATGTAATAACCCCTATTCCTCCACCCCCAGTTAAAATTTCTAAAAATGCCAAAACACATACCTCATACCTCTTTAAAATTTCAACCCCCATTTTTACCCCCATAGTTCTATAACATCTTTGGTTTCAACATATAAAACACTGACGGTCCAATGGTTTTAGATGCCAAACACTACCATAACGGCTGTTAAAATTGTCAAAATTTTAATTCACCCAAGAACTCCCTATTATAGGTCAAAAATGGTAAACGGGAGAAAAATTGCCTATTACCTCGTATGAAACTACAAAACCAAATATCAAACTGTCAACTATTTGCTTTTTATTTGAAGAATCCTTTGCAAACAAACGCATGCGCACTTTTGCATCGTGTCACATCGTGGTCCCCTAGCGATGATCAGAAAATGCATTCGCTTTTCCCATTTAGGATTCTTGATTATAGGAAGGTTCCATACTTACAATAGCGAGAAAAATCTTCGGAATACAACGTCGTATAATTGTGAGCTTTATAATGGTAGAAAATAAATTCGTTAAAATCCACAAAGCCTCCCGTTTCGAATTCATTATTTGCACCGGTCACCACTGCCATTATGTTGGCAAACGTGTTGGATAAGATTTTGTTGTACCCTGAAATAAAAAAAATACAATTTATAAAAATGTAATATTAATAATTCTGGCCCCCTTACACAACCTTTTGGGTGGCCTTAAATGCAAAGCTTGTGCAAGGAAGGGTTTGGGCAATTTATATTCAATTGCCAAAGTTGGTAGGTACTGGTAAAGCATTTGCTCAAGATGATAGGCAAACCCATATACTTATAAACTTAATATACACGCCCTGGAAGTGGCAATTTTGTTAGCAACATATCATGATTAAGTAGGTCATGAAAATAAAGATTTTATGGCGTTTTATGCAAGTGCGTTAGATTGATGCAATACGAACTACATAGAAGGCGTGGGATCAACCCGAAATAAAAACAATATGGCGCCGTCTTACGTTTCTGTTTGACATTAGTCTATTTGTTTACATCGCGAAATCGCGTCTTCGAGATACTTTTTTAACAAGTTTTGTTTGTTGTAATGAGTATTTACAGGTAATTTGGGGTTTCGACTCGAAATTCGCGGTAGTTAGTGTTTTTTTCATCGTCAGTGTTTTTAGGGTTAGAGTGCATTTTTTTAGAGAAATTATACAGGATTTTAAGTGGCGTCTGGCTGTTTATAAGCGTTTTTTATTAAGTGTTTTTGGCGATTAAAGTGTACTTAATTCTATAGAGTTTGTCCCGAAATCCACTAATTTTTGCAGGACTTACAGTGCATTTATAAATCTTGTGAAGGTATAATTAAATTGTTTGTATATCAATGTCCACTACGTGCTGTATGCCAATTTTGCAAAGCAATTGGGCCAAGGTCCATCAAGTGTGTCTGTTTTTCAAATTCCAAGAAATGAAGAACTTGCAAAGAAATGGAAAAATACATGCGTAAGATATAGGTGAAAAAATACACTGAAATTAGGGTACTGAAAGTGTTTTTTGTTAGGTGTGTGAAGTGCATTTTAAAACTGATAAAGTTGAACGTTCAACCAAATAACACTGGCGATCTGTTGGAAGTTCCTTTATTAAAGCCTCGTTTAAAGGCCGGTAAGTTATTTTTGAGTAATATGTTTTTTATTCTTAAGTTTTTTTTGTGTACTAATATACTAAAATTAATGGTGCAAAAGCGAGCAATATTTTTGGTATTTTTTTAAAAACTGCTGTGTACTTTTTAGAGGGTACTGTATATGTAGAGAGATGGTACATCGAGAAAAGATAAGTCAATTGTAAACCAAAGTAGGCAACTAAATTGGTTAGTATATAACTATTAAAAATATTTTGAAGCTATTTTTAAAAACGATTTTTTTTGGGTAATTAAAAAACTAAAATTTTACAGGATGATATTGTACGTTTCATACAAGGTTATAATAAAAACCCAAAATTTTAAATTTTTTGCACTAGGTGCCCGGTTTTATTTATTTGCTTTTGCAGGTACTTACGAAAATGGTATTGTCCCAGGTATTTTCTTAAAAACTACTCAAACTAGAGTAAGTAATAGCTTGTTGCAAAGGTCTTTAAAAATCTTTTCTTATGATGTGTCATCTAGTGTATCATATTACCTAAATTTCACAAAAAAGAAATAAACTTTTTTTTACATATTATATCTTAAACTTTCTTTTTCATTTTTTTTTAATGTGGATGGTTTGCTATACTATGGGTGCCTACATAGTTCAAAATTTGATGGTAAAAGATTATTATTGATGTGTTCATGATTAAAAAGAAAAAGCTACGTTATAGTTTAATTTTCATTAACTTTTTGTGAACCAATATCAAATGTTCTTTTTGATTCTTTTACAGAAATACATAATTGAGCTTTTGGAATTTTTACAAGACTTAAAAATACATATATATGTTTGCTATATTTTTGATAAAATAAAGGCAATGTGACAAATCATAAGAAGGGTTTTTAAAAGACACTTAAAACAAGTTTTCCCTCACCTTTCTAGATTTTCTGATCCCTATCAATAGCGCCAAAAATCATCAATGTTATCTCTAAAAATTCGTCTAGCTTAAAAAGAGCTGATAAACTCTATAAGTTAAGCAAATTTAAAAAAATTAAAGTTTAATGTTAAAACTTTAATTTTTCACTTCATACTATAAAGCAAAAATTTAAAATATCCGCTATTTAATGCAGTGTTGTATAGAAACGTAAGTGGCGGCCATTTTGAATCCGATTCTTGGCCTTCTGTGGAGGCGGTATTGATTGATGTTATTCCTGACGCCATTTTTGTTTGTTTTGATTTTTGATTCTGAAAGTGGTATGTTTTTTCGGTTTTTAATTTTACTCACAGTACACACACTATAGTGTACTGTGATTTTACTTTATCTACTATGTTTATGGCAGGCATTTATTTGGTTTTTGGTGCGGCTTTCTACAATCGGTGACCCGCAAAGCAAAGTAAAGTTATTTATCCAGAGAAAAACACGCATATTTTTACTTTTTAAAGACTTGTTGTATTTGTGGTGGCCAGAAGATGGATAAATTTCATAGGTTAATGCTTAAATGCGTTAAGTAAATAATTGAAAAGTAAATACTTCTGTCATCGTAAAACGTCACATTTATTTGCCATCGGCCATCGCAGTGAAGGGCGTCGCGCATGCGTAAAACGGCGGAAATTACAGATATTTTCATAGCCTCCTGGATTTAGACGATTAATCTTGCTTGTAAAAGTTTTCACGGGGATGCCTTGCAATACCGTGTATATTAAGTAGCATTTACACAGGCGAATATTCCTTTGATCTTCAAAATGCCGACAAACATTCGTGCGAATTATTTATTTAAAGATTCGCGCAAAAGGTTCCCCACAAACAATGCCGGCATGGCAAAGTGCCTTACAAATATTGGCATCTATTGGCAATGAGAATTTGACGCACGGCAATCTGTGCCGACCGAGCGACGGCAACGAATACGTTTAAAATGATGGCAAATACACACTTAGCATGGTTGAAATGTAGAGGAGCACTGCATACTAAATACCGGCATTGCAGGCAATATTGGCAAAAAATGTATGGGGTGATACACCATATTTTTCCCAGTACATAGCTCATTTATTATTAGAGATAGAAAAATAGTTTAAATACAAAAGTTGATTAATTCTTCACAAATTTTAAGAAAATTCAATGAAAATTTTCAAAATGTCAAATTTAGACATCAACTTTCTTATTTTAAATTGAACACCCTGTATATTTTTTAAAATTTCGGTAGATCTTGTAGGGTTTATCTTAAGCAGTTCTCGAGTGAAATAAAAAATAATTTGCCATAAGGGCGATGTGTTAGCCAAGGAAAAAGAGTCTAGGTGTCTCTTTGTTCAACACATTGCTATTAAGTCAACGTTTTTCTTGAAAAATATACAGGGTGTTCCATTTGAAATAAGAAAGTTGATGTCGAAATTTGACATTTTGAAAATTTTGGTTAAATTTTCTTAAAATTTGTGAAAAACTAAGCAACTTTTGTATTATTTCTTTTTCTATCTTTAAGAATAAATGAGTTATGTAGTTGGGAAAATATGGTGAATCACCCTTACCACTAAGTGCCAAACCCACGCAAAAATTAAAAGTTAAAAAGTGCACCTCCTTGATTGGTCGGCTCAATAGGGATACAGATGCAAATTCCGATACCACTGATAATTGGCTTTTTATCCCTATTTAAAGTATTTAGGCATAAAATAAAAATTGTAATGATTGTGGATTAAAAATAAAATAATGCACATAATTTACGAATGCACATTTATTTTGTGTTATCCTTAAACAAACAAAAATTCCTAGAAAAACCAATATGTAATAAATAAATAAATGTTACTATAAACAAACACTTATACACTTATATTTCTCTTTGATTTTAAATCAAAAAAATAAGGTTTGCTTCAGTTGCTTAAAAACTTAGTACTTCCTTCTTCTTGTTATAAGATAAGATGAAGATTTATTCAGCACCTTTTTTCCTGGATGTTCTGCCCCCTTTCCAGTCACAGGCACCCCGTAACCAAGCCTTAGTAGCATCTTCAACGACAGAATGAGGAAAAGTTGGTTGACTTCTTAAAGGATTTTTTACAGAATCTAAAAAAGTTTAAATTGTGGTAAGTATAGCTGTAAATTATTTTTTTTGGATAAACCAGTATTTTGTTTTAGGAAAAAGTAACCCGTTTCGCTTAAAAAGTGACAAAATATCGGTTTCTCAAAAAAAAATAAAACTTTAATCTAGTTGTTTTATTGCAAATTTACGTTAAAATAAAAAAATAGTACCACAGACGAGTTTTTTCAAATTAATTTTAAAAAAGATTTTAAGATATTAACTAAAGACAGCTCGGTTTCACAAGAAATTTAAGGGTCATCATTCTCTGGGTCAGCAAGAGAAATTTCAGTGTTAGAAAATGACTTGGACGTAGACTGAATTGATGAATCTTTAGATGGCTCGATCCAACACTTCAACTAAAAAGCCAGTTAAGTCTTTTTTGATATAGTATCCTTTAGCCTACTATAGAGGCCATAGTGACACCAAACTGAGATAAAATTCATGTTTTACCTGTCAATTTGGTTATAAAAATGGCGGCAACAGTAGGCTAAATGGCACTGAAGGCTGAACACAGGTAGGAGTTAACTGACTTTTTAGTTGCTTAGTGGTTTTGCGCGATTACAAAAGAAATTTGTAAATTATTAGTGTCAGTATCGCTTAAGCATTGTAGATCATGATGTGACCTTTGATTTTCTTGTAAAGTGGCGTCTAGATCACGATTTAATGCTGGGTTCATACAGGCAAATCAAAATAAAAATTAAAAAAAAAATAATTAAAATTGAAATAAAAGTTGAATGAGCTTATGGGGAACAGTGTAGGCATTTATACAGCATAAATAAAAAGATGAGTAACTTAACATTTATTTTTATCTTAAAACGGATTTGAGCATGCCCCTTTGACGTACATAACCTCACTTTCATTTGTTTTTTTAATTTAAATGGGGGTTTTTTGCAGTTTTTGGTTTGTTTTTAACATATATTATTAAGGAAAACAGCATGATGGAGTTTAGTTTAATTATTTCAACTATTGGTGTCATTCACTTTTGTATACATGTGCAGAAGCTGTGTGCTGTTCGGTTCAAAGTTATTATTTTTTATTTTAATTTTTATATGCCTATATAAACCCAGCCAAAATGACGATTTTTGGTCGCTTTACTGGTAGTTCTGAACATTTTTAAGTCCACTCTAGGCCGACCTTATTTAAGAACCAAAGAATATGAGTACTTACGCAGTATCGGCTTCCACATCCATGGTGACTTGAAACTCAAACTAAATTTAAGCTAATTTTAAAAGAAAACTTGCAAAACACAAAAAACAAACCACGAAAAGGAACCCACCGTGGGTTAGTTTACTGTGCCACATAGGAAGAATCCGCAGAATATTATTAAAATGGCGTCGGCAAGTACGTCAAGTTGTCAACCGCACGACAGATGTCAATCGCGTGGGAAATTTAAAAAATGCGGCGTTCAAAAGGCACGATATCCGGCAATGCGTTTGATCGGACCGTAAAGGTGGTTTAGAAATGCATGCAATTTTCACGGGTTTCACTTGGTATGTAAAACAAGTTTTTCAGTTATTGGCAAAATAACATAAATTTTCCAATACATCAGCACTAGTAAATAATCATTGGCAAAATAGCGCAATTTTGCCAATAATACTACTGTAGTAAATGGCATTCACTTGCCAGTATTGCCAATAAAGCAAATACACCTTACCACCTTTCATTGTTTGTGGAGTTCCGGCCAAAAGGTTCGGGGTTCGAGTAAAAAGGTCTGTGGTCTTCGGACAAAATTTGCTGAAAGAAATATTTGGAATAATATAAAAATTAGAAAAATTATTTACCGTAAATCATTGAACTGAATTGTAATATAAAAATTAAATTTTAAAACCTTTCCAACGGAAAAACGATTTGACTCAGTTGATAAAAAATAATGAGAATTACTTTATTTCATTTTGTGGGGTTTTGGTGGTGGGGTTTGGTAATAGAGTTTGGTGGTGGGGTTTGATGAGTTTTGGTTATGAGGCTTGGTGGTGGGGTTTCATGGGGTTCGGTGGTGAGGTTTAGTGGTGGTTATTGATGGTGGGGCTTGGTGGTGGGGTTTGGAGATGGGGTTTTATGGTAGATTTTGGTGAGGTTTGATGGCGTCGTTCGTTCCCATTTATAGAATATTTTTGTAACCGTGAACTTCACCTAGCTATTTTTTCTTCGACCGGTCCCAGTTGACAGAGCTTTATTTACCTGTGTACCGGGCCCAGTTGACCCTGGCCGAAGTGGGCCCAAATCGTACTAGCTATGGTGCTTAGGGTAAGGATAAAATAGACCGTAGACGAGTGAAAAAGGGTGAGCCGTGAGCTACAAGTTTTTTGCTTCATATTTTAATTTTTAACCAGATATATTTTTCATAAAGCGCTCTCCGACGGCAAAACGATTGGTTGCATATCGTCACATCAGAATTACTATCTCTACAACATTTTGACATTTTAACTTTTTTGCAAAAATGAATGTATAATTATGAACTTTATCAAACAAAAAATAAATAGAGAAAAACCGGTGGGTAGTTTCAGATTTATTAAGAAAATTACAAAGTTCCAAGTGGATGATTTTAAATTATTTTAGAATTACAAAGTTCCATCGACCAAAATATTTTTAGTCGCGATTTTGATTATACTTTTTTCCACTGCCAGTCCTGACTTTTAAATTATCTTTTTGCCGTTTTTAAATCAAAATGTCACCCCCTTTTAAGGTACGTTTTCTATGATGCGGCGGACGCATCTGGCGTCTGACGCAAGTAATCGTTTCCTTTGGCCCGTCTGCGCTTCGTGCCTAAGTAAGTATTCTTTTTTGCAAACTAGTGCATTTAAAAGCCCTAAGAATTTATTTTTTTTTATTAAACTTGTATTCATTCATTTAATTTTCTTAAATTAATGCTAATAAAATTATTTTGTTTGAAAACCAATTTTATACAAATTATGTTCTTACGTTTATTTATTGCATGCAACTCAAGTTTTTTTTATCGTTAATCTCCACGAACACAAATTATCTTATACTTTTTAGTCCGTTTTAAAATCGGAGAGCTTTATTAAAACTTATTTTTTATTTAATTAATTACTTTCTGCTTCTTAGTGTATTTTTTTTGTTTGGGAAATACTGAGTAAATTAAACACTTAAATCTAAAGACTGCATATCCGTAGCAGCTATGATTTAAAAGTTATGATTTTTTTAAATTTTAAATAAATTAAACCCCACTCACCTTCTTAACTACCCCCCACCAACTCAGTTTTTATTGTAATATTATAATGTGACTGGAGTTACATAAGTTTACCAAATTTTATTAAACTCGGTTAACGAGAAGTTAAAACTTTTAAATGTACCAAAGTTCTATCTACCAGTTTCTTAATATAAAAATTATTTTGAGAATTACAAAGTTCTATCCCAATTTTCCGTGTCAAACACTGACAGTTTCCTGTGGAAAAAAATAGATCAGACCAACTTTTTTAAAATCTTCGAAAGTAAGTCAAATTAAATTGTTTGAGTGAGTGTTCGGGCAAACGTTCGTCGAAAAATGTTCGCCGGATTTGACCCGAATTTTTGGTGTAAATGCGCCTTTAAGTTTATAAGTATATGGGAAAACCCCTAAAACCAGTTTTAGTACGGCAGGGTATAAAGTCGTTTTGTGGGTGAGAAAGAAGATTTCGAACCCATTTCGAAATCATGCATAAATGTCATTTAGGCGTTGAACTGGAGACGTCACGGTTCAACACATTGCGAAGGATTTCAAAACCGCCCCTCGGACTGTTTAAAAAGCGCTTTAATCACGATTCCAATATGGCAGGAGTTGTCATTTGTCAAAATACGCGAATAGTGTGAAGTTATGGAGCACCGGATATTTTTTTTGTTGTTTCAATTGGGAGAATTCCTGTGAGAGGTAGATTCGGACACTGCCAGGCAGCTTTCGTCAGGTAAGTTATTTAATGGTGGGTTTAAACTATATTTATAAACCGGGGATAGGAAATAAAAACACCTAACAAATATTTTAAAGGTTTTGTGACTGGGAAGTGCATTTTGGCGGTAGCAAGAAGCGATGACGTTGTGGTTAAACCGGTGACGTTACATTTCGAAATCACGCAAGCACCGTATTCTACGCCAAAAAACGACTTAAGTATCGGAATTAAGCATGGATTCCTTGCGGTCACCCATCCGTTACACAAAATCGCGACAGGCGTTGCTAAGGTATGGTTATCCCATCGATGTACTAACCTTAGATAGGGAACATCCAAAATATGCTGACGCCAACATAACAAAGCTATCTCACAAAACGTATGTCTTTGGAAAAAAATTCGTTCTTGTAAAGCAGTGGTGGTTGTCTAATTGGAAATTATAAATGCGTGTTTGTCACGTTTTGCAAAAAATCTTTTTTTTATTTTAGTAGGTTTATTAAAATATTTCTAAAAAATATATTCTATTTTTTCATAAGAAACACGTAGTGCAATTGATTTAAAAAAGAACTCGTACTACTTACCTACATATATAGATATACAGTATTTTATATTTTCACGGTTATATAACGGAATACTCTGGGTACTGTTTTGAACTAAAAGACAGTTTTAATTATTAGCATCGACGTAAAGTATATCGATAATTATTAGGTATTAGTTTACCACTATTATTTTGGATCTTCCTTCGTAAATAATTTATACTGATTTTTCTTCAGTTAACAACGGCAACGTGGCGCCTGGGCCAACGACTCATCGTATGATTTGCAAAAATTCCCATTCATAAACTGCCTTCCTATTAGACAGAGCTAGTAGGGTAATTTTTTGGAAAGCCTTATTTTGATAAACAGTGCCGTAGATTTAAATAATTCACTTGGAATTGTTTTGTGTACTTCTTTTTAACTACTAATAAGTAATTTATAGGTTGAAACGCTTCTGACAACTTAGTTGGCAGGTGTAGATATTTATATTCTACAGTCATGAACATTTTGAATACCATATAAAGAATAATTTATACAACTACCGTTATCTTAAGCTGAGTTAATACAGGCAAATAATAATTAAAAATAAAATTTGAGCTTATCGGAAAAAATGTAGGCATTTATACGTCGCATTTATACATCAGAAATGAAAATAAGAAATTAAAATAAATGTTAAAAAATGGACCACTTTTATTTTTATCTGAAAACGGTTTTGCGCATGCCTCTTTAAAGTACATTAACTCACTTATATTTTACAGATATTTAAAAAACCAATATGATGGAATTTACTTTAATTATTTATTTCAATTATTGTTGTCGCAGAAGCTGTGTGCTGATTGGTTCAAAGTTATTTATTCTTATTTTTATTTGGCTGTGTAAACCAGAATTAGGGAGTTTTTGGGCCAGCAAAAAAAAAATTTTTAAGAGGTTTTGGGCAATTAAAAATAATGCGCTGTCTTTCGAATCTAATTCATTTAACATTGTCAAAATTAAAATAACATTTAAAAATTTAAGGTCAGACATATAAGAACAAAGGCCGTACATGTCTAATAAAGTTTTTCTGTATGCCTATTTCATCCTATTTTTTTGCTAAGTGTGCAGCCACACAAATAAGCATAAGCACACAAAATGTTATTTTAGGTCACCCAAAAAGTTCCTATTGTTTCCTATTTTAATTTTTATTTGCTTGTATAAACCCAGCTTTATTCTTTCGGCAATTGAGTTGATTTTTTTAAGATTAATATATTTTTGAATACCCCTTTCCATATACGGCCTTAGTTAGCATTTATTAATGTTTTCAATAAAAAAAAAATATTAAAAAATAAAGTGAATGTTTTATTATACTTATACATATTTAAAATTTTTGCGAATGCAAACGACAGAAAAAGAAAAAAATTACTTCATTATGTTTTCTTACTTTAAGCACTAAAAACGCATTTTAGTTCCTTAATTGAAAAATGAATAAAAGATTGAAAACGACGAGTACGTTATTTATAGTATTTTTTTGTAAATACGGAAATCTAAAGTGCTAAAAATAGTATACATAATATTCCCTATGCCTAAGTGTTTTTTTATACCTAACAGGATTGTACAAAAACCAAAAAAATGCCACTTGGCTCCTGGGTATATAATGTGTTATTTATGCTTTATATAGTTCTCCAGGTATGTTTATATTTTTAGATTTAAAGAAAACTTTAACGCATTTTCGCATGATTTACGATTTAGTAGCGATAATAACTCTCCCAATCAAGTTAGCCTGGAAACAATCATTTTTCGCCTTTGGCCTTGCATAGGGCCAACCCTGATTACATTATTTTCTTTGTTTTTCAAAATTATTATTACCCATTTTGCGACGCTTGGACCATTATAGTAGCTCCCAGTTATTTGGTACATTCCTTAAAAAACAATGATGGTTGGATTTTTTTTATTCTAAGGGAAGTGGTACTTTTTTCTTATTATGATTAAAATTCGCGCTAGATATTGAGTATTATTACTAAATCGAATAAAAACAAATAATCTTTAGACTTAACCAGCTTAAAAATTAAAATTCATTTAAGTGCACTCAGGCAACCAAACAACTATACTTAAAAATTAAATCCATATTATATCATATTGGCCGCCACTGCTTTATGCTGCACCTACACTACACATACGTTTCCAGGCGCGCCCGCGGTCTCTTGCGGTGTTGCCACAGATACCCTGAAAATCTCTCTTTCTTTGTCTGGCTGTGAGGAAGGTGTTGGGGTCAAAACAAATAGTGATTTATGAATGAATTTCCGGGTCTACTGTTAATACGTCGATGGGTTATCCACACCCAATAGATTTTCTCGCCGAAAAACATCGAGTAAACAAATACACCTAGTGTAGTATAGTAACAAGTAAGGTCTAATTCTTAGAAAAATCTCTAGAAACGAGTACAAAGTGAACCTCAATAAATTACCCAACTAGCAATTTTTAGTTGTGCACGTTGTAAAAATTAGAGTTGCACTAATTTTAAACGTTGTTTTAAGGATAAAGAATAGTTATCATGGCGACCGTCGACAACTTCGACTATTATACGACGCCTAAACGTTTATCACAACTTCAGTCACCATCACAACTATTTATGACCGTCTATTTTACTAACAGTAATTCCTTAGTTGTGAAGGTGCCGACTGCAAATCGGTGTGTGCTAAACCGAAAATTGATCAATTTGCCCCACGTTTTCTGGCCCGTTTGTTGGAGACGCGGGCACGCCTGTTTTCATCTAACCAAGTTTTCTGTTACGTTTGCAACAAACCAATTTTGGAGCACTGCTGTCTGTCATACAAACGTCAAAAGTGTTTTGTAGAGTTTCTATTAGTTTTGTTTCAACATTTTGCGCTATGATAAGGAACAAATTGTATAAATATTCTTCGATATTTCATCGTCGCAGAAGGCTTTAGCCTAGCATTTAGCTGATATACTGGATCAAAATGTGTCATCTTCTGTGTGGCGGAAAAGAAAAAGGAAGGTCCTGTGTAAACAACAAGGACGAAAATTAAGTGAGCAGCAGAAAGCCAAACTGTGGAGCAATTTCGATTGGGTAAAAATTGAGGCGTGTTCGCGTCTTTTAAGTTAGGGGATCAGTTCAAAACAAAGTTAAGTAGTTACAGCGGTCGAGATACGGGACTCCTTTGGTTGTCATAGAAACTAATAAGTGCCGCCATGATTGATTGTAAAAACCACTGTATGCTAATATGTAAACAAACATAATTTTTTTTTTTTACCTTTTTCTACATCTTTTTGCATGTAAAAATTCGTATTTTGTTCTTAGGAATCCTAAGCAACACCTTCAGAGGTTTTTCGAAGCGACTTTTAAGTCATGATTTTTTTTTAGTTTCATAAAATCATCTTAACCGAGGGCGCGCTTGTTTTTTAAAGCTACGACCTGCACATTTGACAGTAAACTACCGTCTGTTTATATATTTTGGCATTGGTTCGCATGTTTTGATGATGCAAAACATGATATATGACACAGAATATCATTTTATTTTAATAATATTATGGTGTTAGAAATAGTTTAATTTGTAGCCGAATAGTTTAATTATCATTTTACGTAATGAACAATATTTTGAACAAATAATTGTACTCCAAAACCCATTGAACTATTACTTCAACTGTAGTCGCGATCGGGACGTTGACTCAACCAAAAAATCATCCACCAAATTGGTGCAAAAGTGGGTGGTGTTTGAGTAAAAGTAAACGTTGCGACGCAACGTTGGCACGTGGTGCACAACGTTGAGTCGTCGACAAATTGCTAGTTGGGTAGGTAAGGAAAAAAAATAAAACAGGCAGCAAGGCAAAAAATATATCCTGATATTTTTGTACTTTTGTGTAATTAGTTCTTGCCCAAAGTATCAAAAGTTTTTTGTTGGGAGTATGGATCGGGGCGATCACGCATACATACTTGCATGAGGTTAGATTCTTGCTTGCTTTGTGGGGATAGTTCATCTTTGAATCGAGGTTTTAACTGGGTAAAAATTACCGCGCACAGCAAAAACGCGCAAGGCTTCACCGCGCAATATGACATCACCCAGAGCAATCCAATTAACACCGCTCAAGTTCATAATGGTAAAGCCATGGTGGTCATGTAAGGCTTAAAGTATTTTAGTGTAATTTAAGGGATATTGTTTTTAAGGGTTTTTAAAATTGATCTGGGTCGCAAACCATAAAGGAAAAAAAGGTATTCTTTTTGTTTAAGCAATTTTTACTATGAAAAAGAAGCAGACAGCAGACTATAAAAAAGTATTTTAGAGAAAGATGGAAATAATTGAAGGCAATTTTTTGGTAAAAATTTTTGTTTTGTCATCTGTCTGTCATCTTTAGTGGTGTCGTGCATATGATTTTTATTTGGCCATTTTTATCCAAAAAACAGCAAAAATTGTAATTGTTCAAAGCGTAAAGTGTGTAAGACTTAAGGTGGTATTAATTTCTTTCAATCCAATTTCTTTACAGTCTTTATATTTATCAAGAAACGTGTTCTACTATAATGCTTGTATGCACCATTTTCACGTATTTTCGTAGTTAGTTAATTACGGCTAACTATGTAATCACGGCTAAATAGTCAGTGCTATGCACCAAAGGATTTTGTAGTCAAATTAGCTAATTGTGATTTGGTAATCAGGACCAGCAGAAAGGAGCTGGCAACGTCGCAAATTTCCTAGATATTCATATTAAATAAATTATTTCGTGTAACTGGATTATTCCTGAAAAACAGCCAAAAATGTGATAACCTAAAATACAGTTTATTACTGTAATAATATTTAGCTTGTAAAATTCATTACCACAGGGAAAGTGCCATGCCATAGAGCATGTTAGTAGGTGCGCGACACCTCTATAATGTACATTTCAAATGAAATGCGTACAATGTTTAAGTTTGATTTAAATACACATTTGTAATGTAATTCTGGTACAAATGTGTATAAATGTAACTACAAGATATCTGACCGATTCCCGAGCTGATTTCCAATAATGACTTATGCTGGGTTTATACATCAAAATAAAATATAAGATAAATAAGAACAACCAATAAAAAACCGTATTTGTAATGACATGATCGCATTTGACCAAACACAGATTCTTATTTCTTATTTTATTTTATTTACTGTATAAATCCAGCATTACCTAAAATCAGTCAAGGTTATCCAGGGCATGTAGGCATTTTATAGTAGTAGGAAAAGTATAAATCATAGTCAACGTCAAGTAATAGGTCTTCCATTTCCATATTATTATTATTTCTCACACACTATTTTTTTTTTAGTTTTTTTGACAAATATTTGTAAACAAAAACCAAACCGCGGTTATTTGGTCCTTAATTCTAGGCCATTAGGCGATTAAAGTTAATTGCCGATTAGGCGAGAAAAACGCTTGGTGCATAAGAAAAATATCATGTAATCAAAGTCTTAATCAGAGAAATTGTACAATGGTGCATACCAGCATAAATGTATTTCAGTACATCTAAAAATAATTTAACAGGTATTTAAGTAAATTATTTTAAGGTTCTCTACCATAATCGCACAACATTAGTACCGCGCAAACCAATACCGCCTTAACGTTTACCGCCAAAATAGTGAACCACGCTAATTAAACCTTACCTACTGAAACAAAAAAGAAAACATATCTTTAGCAACCCGGTGATTGTGTGCAGAAAGCTGTTTCTGGCATATGGCAAATGTCATTGTTAAGCCGCGAATCCAAAAATTTTATTATGGACATTTAGCTATTATTTAAATGAATCCGTATTACGCGTTCAAAACAAAGCCAAAAGGCACTACATTTTTATGGTGGAGTCGATAGTACTAGGGTTTCCAACCCGTCCCGATTCGTCGGGACTGTTCCGATTTGGAGCAAAATGTCCTGCGTACTAACAAGAACCTTGTCAGTACGCCAAATGTCCCGATAAAAAGTTTTCGGCACTAAAAGTTTCCAATTAAAATATCTATTGGCCATTGGTTAACTTTAAATCCTTTCTTTTTTCTTAGCCGCGTTTGAAATATTTGGCTATTGGCAATGTAGTGTTAAAAAAATCGACATCAGTTTGTTCAATCAGTTCATTACCGAGCCTACTAGTCTGTTGATCGAGGAGTTAAAACCATAGTTAGTACGATGATGTTGAGTTGCAAATAATTTATGATTTCTTGTGTTCCATGATGGCACATGAAACTTGAATATTGACAGTAACTCTACAGACTCAATTTCATTATTTAGTATTTTCAACAGAGTGACAAGATCATAGTACTTTCTACGATTGTCTAGATTTGTTAAGTTCAACAGACTCATTAGCCGATCATAATCAATTGACTCAATAGGTATGTGTAATTTATAGCTTATAAAGCGCAAGAACTTTCTTTGTATTTTCTCCAAACGATCTTTATGAATCTCATAATATAGTATATATAGTACAACCATATTCTAGAATTGACCTTACAATTGCAAAGTAAGCAATGCAAAAATGTTGTTTACGTCTTTCAATGTTCTAAACAAAAATCCTAGAAATTTCATAGCTGAGTTTTCTATCAAAAAAGACACTCAACTCACGCATGATAATTGCAAGGTTGTTCCAAATTGGAGTTATCCAACTGATAAGTAAAATCTATATGGTTTAATTTTCTATAAAAATATGTCAAAATTCAGGGATAAATTGTTATATTTACACCATGCTGAAAACCCATTCAACTCTTAATGCAAAATATGACAATCCTCCAAACTTCTTAACTTTCTAAAGAATTTTAGATGATCAGCAAGAAATACAAAGTCAGTTTTCTAAAGCGGAAGATATATAATTTATAAATGCTTTAAATAGCAATGGAGACAAATGTTAGCCCTGGGGGACACCTGACAAAATGTTAAACTCAGCGGAGACATCATTCTCTATTATTATGCCTGGCGTCTTTCAGTTAGATTAATCCGAAACCAGTTGAAAGCTGAGCCATGGATTAAGTTTATCAAGTATTAGGTTATGATCGACCCTGTCGAAAGGCTTGGAGAAATCGGTATAGATGACATCTACCTGATACCCACTCTCCAAGGCTTCCAACAAAGTTTCTTCATATATCAAGAGTAATTGATAATTTACCTTTTGAAAACCCGTGTTGTTGGTTTATAATTATGTTTTGCAAATATGGTGCAATTTCATCTGTGACTATTGATTCAAACAATTTAGGAAATCAAGAAATTTTTAAAATACCTCTGTAGTTTCTAATGTTTGACTTATCTCCACTTTTCAATATTGGGGTAACATAATTTAGCTTCCAATCTGTCAGAAAATGTCCTGTACAAAATGATCTATTATAAATATTATCCAAAATACTGTACAAGAAAAATTTACAGTTTTTTTTTAATGAAAATTACTGGTAAACCATCTGGTCCACAGGTTTTTGTGTAGTTTAACTATTTTTTCCTACGACCACATAGGAAAATAATGAATTTCACACGATTTGCATCCTTAGAAAAGGTTAAATTTCACCCGTGTGCAGAATTTTTTTGCTCCCATGTGCGGAAAAGCAGTTTCATTTGATTTGTGCGAAATTAAAGACCCATTTTTACCAAAATGAATGCAATTCAACAGTGTTCATAGGTAAAGTAGCTTACACAACTCAATAGAAAGTTACTTTCTTACACTCGCGTGTTGTTTTACTCGGCTAACGCCTCGTTCACAATATTCACACTCGTGTGAAATTTGTCATTTTCTTTTCATGTTATGTAATATACTATTACTTTGTTTTGTTTCTATTGAAATTTCTTAGCTAGCTTGTGAATTAAAATTAAAGAACCATCAATATTTATTCATTTATTTCTTTTCTAAGCGTTTTTGAAAATGTCCCGATTTTGCATCAAATGTCCTGATAATTTAGAACAAATGTCCAGATTAATCAAAATTAAAAGTTGGCAACCTTAGATAGTACACTGGGAAAAATGTGTGAATTTATTGTTTACAATTGTGTAAAATTTTTACACAAATTTTTCTAAAATTTGCACCAAGAACAATTTGTGTATTATCAACAAAAATGTAGTTTTTTCGAACAATTTGTTGATTATATCTTCACAAAATTGTTCTTGGTATAAATTTTTTTCCCTATAGAACAGCTAACTGCACTCGTTTATTACTTGGTTGGGATATTAGGTTCATATCTCTTCGTTGCTGGTGCGATAATGCGCCGCCATATTTACATGCGCCGTATTTTTTGCGCGGTAAAGACCACGAAAAGGTGATATTTCTATTACAAAGTATGCGGTTTTTAGAAGAGTTTAAAATACACTAAATATTTCGTCGTATGCCTCTAAGAGTTGTGAAAGAGAAATCGTGATATATCGTTCAAAATAAATAAAAGTCAAAAAAAGTTTTTTGATTGTTCCATCTATCGTATGCCTTGGAAAAAAACCAGCACGAGCACAAACAGCTCGTGCCAATAGTGCTGAACTAGTGGAGCATTTCCCTATATTTGAACTCTCGTCGGATACAGAACTACAAAAATGCTGTCGGTTTTTATAAGTTGAACAGGAAACCTGATGAAAACTAAAAAAGTTTTCCAAAAACTGTTGTGTTGAACACTGATAACGTATAGCGTATTCCCTTGAGGCGATCGGTGCGCCACTGGTGCGCAACTGGTTTGGTTTTTGTGTTCCATTGACAGGTACTTTTTCAGTTTTCCTGTTTCATTGGAAAACTGACATCTTCAGTGTGGCACCGAGTGCCGCTTTTTCGGCACCGGCTCGGAGGGCACGTGCCGCACCCAAAACTATTTCCCGGCATTAAAAAATTCCAATTGCGAACAGCGAAAATGGCAAGTGTGAGAGATTTTTGTAAATTTTTTTCACTGCTGAGGAGTAGCAGCAGTGAAGACGACGAAGAAAAACGCTATGGTTTATCAAACCAGGAATTTATCAGAACGTATTCAATAAAAATTTTCATCGTAAGCACGGTTCACCATAAAAATGACAATTTGTTAAACCAATTTTTTATTCGAACCTTATTTCTTCAAACATATTCAATAAAAAATGCGAAATTTATAAGACCCGTTTTTAATCAAATCATTGTTCATCAAACTCATTCAATATCAAACCCGTAATTTATGAGAAAATTTTTGCTAAATTGATTGCGCATTCGCCAATAACACATGGATGCAAGGCGGGTGAATGCAAGTGACATCTATACACAAACTATTGAATGCAAACCTGTACAAGTATGCGCGCATAACAGCGACAAATGCATCAAAACGCCGCGCCGCCGCGCCACCTGCGTGTACGCCTCCGGTTCATGTGGTATTGGCGAATGCGCAATCAATTTAGCAAAAATTTTCTGATAAATTACGGGTTTTACGAATTCCGGATTTGATATTGAATGAGCTTGGTCAACAATGCCAATGGTTTGATTTAAAACGGGTCTTATAAATTTCGAATTTCTTACTGAATGGGTTTGAAGAAATAAGGTTCGGATAAAAAATTGGTTTAACGAATTGCTGTTTCTATAGTGAATGATTTTATAATTGAACTTCTTTTATTTAACGGGTTTGATTTTGCACATTCTGATTAACCGTGGGCGTCCCATCATCGCACAGAAACCCCAAAACTAAAAACATCGAAATATGGTTCATATAGGTACATATTTCAATGGTTATGAAGTTGAAAACATCCCGTTTGACAAACGGACGTGTGAATATAGCAAAAGAGTCGCGACTCATGATTTTATAAATAATTGCAAAAGAAAACAAAACAAAAAGAACATCCCATTGGATACGTAGGATTCTTTAATGTTATTTTCATCCCTTAAAGAATCATTTTTGGTAATAGGAACTTTTCTGTGACCCTTCCGGGTAAGCCAGAAAATGTCTTCAAACTCTTAACATTTTTGGTGTTTAGGTCAGTGGTTTTTAGGAAATCACTCTGTTAAGGTTACCCTTTCAGTTGAAATTTTCATATTTAGTGACCTTAAGCTGTTAGAATTTGACTTTGACGGATTTATCAATCAAAATTTTATCAAAGTCAAAATAAAAATAAATATTGCAAAACCATTAATCTAAATATAAAAAATGTTAAGAGTTGAGAATGATTTGTGGCTTATCCGGAAGAGCCACAAAAATGTTTCAATTACCAAAAATGCTTCTCTGACCAGGGACAACAACATATCAAAAAGTTAACGAAATCGGTAAATCGCCAGGGTCCTATGTACAGGGTGGGCTATATTCGCTGGGATTTGGGGGTTTTGGGTACTTCTAGGCAAAAAATAGTATATATGTCTTGGGTTCGATTTTCGAAACAAGGCTAAATACGAAAACTGCATCTAAGAGGTTTTTGAGATACGGGGGCTTTTTGAAAAGTCTGCATTTTGGGATAAGGTCTATAACTTTGTTATTTATGGGAATATTGTTTGCATGTAAAAAACTTTTTTGTGGAAATTTTGAGAAAGAACTCAACCGTCAAACTGAAATTTCCCTAACGCATCTAGTTTCAGCATAAAATTCCCTTTAAAATGATCTACCACACTTTTTGTTTTTTTTTTTGTATTTTTTTAATATTTTTAATTTTTCGACATTTATTTATTTAATCATTATCTTTTAAACTTTTTTAATATAATTTTTAAAATAAATATAAATATCCACATCCCAAAATGCAGACTTTTCAAAATGCCCCCCATATCAATATGCAGTTGTCATATTTAAGCTTGTCTCAAAAATCGAGCCCAGGACATGTATACTATACTATGTAGCTATCTTGCCTAGAAGTACCCAAAACCCCCAAATCCTAGCGAATTTAGCCCACCCTGTATCCAGTGCGATATCCTTTCAATTCGAAAACGGTTTTCCAGTTCCGCTGTTGCAGTCGTATTCCATTCAAACAGCAGCAGTGCCATTTTTTTACAGCACCGGGACAGTGTCAGTGCGAAACTGGAAACAGGCGAGTACGGAACTGGATTTTACATGATATAAGCTATAAAAAACAAATTAGTTCTGGTCGGTGCGAAACCAGTTCCTATAAACTTAAAACGTCATAAAGGCGCAGAGGCAAATCCATCCAATGGCATACCGACCTTTCAAATCGACCCAATTATTTTGCATTAAAAACTCAACAGTGTCTGGCATAGTTCGCAGTAAACTGGACCTGGACATGGAATCCAAACCGATGATCAACACGTTAAATCTGGACGGGTCGTAATATTTTGACTGTTTCTCGTTTCGAAAAATAAAGTGATAATTTTGGTATTGGTTCTCACACCACACTTTAATCAACGTATCTTCTTTGTTCTCCAGTAAAATTTTGTTACTAAATTTCCTGGCCTCTGATGAATATCTGAAAAAAAAGATGCACCCATTATTTCTCTTTTATGATTTCCAAAAATAAAGGTTAATAGACAAAAACAACAAAGAACAGACGAGCGTAAGGTCTAGCAAAACCATCATTAAGGCCACAAAAACGGCATAGATTTTTTTGCTATTTTTTTGAAAGATCAACAATGGGTGGCATCACTAATACCATTTCGAGTAAAATCGTGCAGTGTTCAGAACACGGTGCGAACACCATAATAATATATGACGAAAAGTATAACTTATTCGGAACGTAACTATTTATTAATGCTTCTTTAAAAGGTTTAAAAGAATGAAAAGAAAAATCATTATTCAACATAAAAAAAATAACAAATTTCCGTTTTATTTTTATCACTTGACAATTATCAATTTGTTGGCTGAATGTTCCATTATGCGCAATTTTACAACTTATAGTTAAACGTCAAACCTCAGTTTAAACCACAGATGTCGACTTTTTTACGTTTTATAGGTGCAGTTTACCAACAAACTTCGGTTTAACCGTTACCGGCGGTCTGGGTGTTCTAACCTCAAAAAAGTTATTAAAAATTGGTTTTTGGTAAAAAGACTGTAAGTATTTAGTGAAATCGCTATGATCAATGACTTAAAATTTATTTTTGATCAACTTTGATAAAGAATGATGAAATTATTGACATTGTCAAAGCACGAAGACCAAATATTATTTGTCCTAGAACAAATCCTTTGGAGGAGTCCGACGATATGTAGATTTTAAAAAGTTTGAATTATCTAAAGGAAACAAGGACATTCGACAAGAGTTGGAACATCCCACAGACCAGCAAGTTTTATTCTCACATCGAGCTCACACGTATATATATATACTGTATATCTTTTTGACAAATCTGAACATTTTTGTTGTGTCGTCTGGCTGTATGTCTGGCTGTATGTCTGTCTGTAACCAACGCTGATATCTCAAAAACTACTTGACTGATTTTTATCAAGTTTGGCTCTAGTCGGTGCCATTTTGGTTAAAATAATCAACCTTATATATGTAAAGAAAATGTAGTCTTTCTTCATGGCCGTGGTTTAACCCCGACCCATAAAATTGAGCAACTTGTTTACCGATAGATTAATCCAAAGATTAAAGTGAAGTTTAAACTATGGTTTAATCTGGAGTTCTACCTTTGTTTGTAAAATTAGGCCTTAGACAAGTGGCCGGTGGCAATGCGGAACCTGAATTCCAATACTCCAATCGAACTCACTTCAGTTTCCATGGGCCTACTAAATTATGTGAACTTGGCGTTTCAGAATTTCGGCAGAATATTGCTTACAAAGAAAAAAACCATAACATTTTTGTTATCAGATAATAGCATTTTTCAAAATTTGGTGTATTTTTTCAAAAAATATAAAAAATCCAAAAATTGCTGTTACAGATTTCTGTATTATCGATGAGGCTAAAGAAAAAGCCAGGTAAGATTTTTGACTATTGTTAGCCGTGTTTATTTTATTTCGTTTAAGAAGTTAAAAAATAAACATTCCTACCAAATTACAACAGATTCCGTTTTCTCGTTTCCGATATTCTGCCCGGTAAAGATTGGCCCAAAAACAGTAAAGCAGTGTTGTTAAATCTATGCCGTTTTTGTGGCCTTAAACGATTCACCAAAAAAAAGGGAAACTTTAGAGAGTTAATAGACCACTAATTTATCGTCATCACCTTATTTGCTTACCGTATTACTGTAATTCAGATTCTGAAAAGAGTTTTTAAACCACAAACACGAATTACCGTAACCGTAATTCTTTTGCCCACATACAAACTGCCAATGTAAATAAAACAGAAAAGAAAACAACAATTCCTGTTTTTCAGTTTCTTAAAAAAAAAAAATTAAAAACCTAACCAAACAAAAAGATGAATTATTACCTAGCTACCAGCTGCAGCTTTTGCACAGAAATAAATCTGGTTGTATGCAAAAAATAACCGACCGGGTTCCGTTAAGCCTCCGTAAGTAACGAATTTCGGTTTGGTTATTTTTGTATACGGGAGAAAAATCACCGATTTTGCCTACGATATCACCAATTATGATGGTCTATTAACCCTCTTTTGACTTCTTGGTTCCTCCGGAACTAAACCGAGAAATAATCCCATTTGCAACAGAAGTAAAATAGCGGAGGGTGTCCTGAGCCGCGTTCGAGCTAGGGCAGTCACGCTCTTTTTGGGCAAGAACACAACCCCTTCAAATGAAGTAGGCCTTAGTTTTAGTTTTTACTTAATAATTTTGTCAACATGACCACTATTCCACCACACAGTGGCTTTTCCAAATTTAAGTAAAGGTCGAAACTATCAAGATAAAGAATTCCTTACATTTTCTTATTCTACATTGCACCAACAACCTTTTTTTACTATTTTATAAAGAAAAAACATTATTTTAATCCCGGTCATAAAAGTCGTTTGTCTAAGATACGCATCCGCCTTTGCGGTTTATAACACCGGGTTTATATTAGCGACATAAAGCTATTTGTAACTCATCGCCGTATACGTATCCGCATCTAGCGAGAACCAAGCACATTAATTGGTCAGAAACTTGTACCACGTTCCAAAAGAGCAGATATATGCTAATCTAAGGTGTTCTTGAACGCGTGTTGAGATGCGTTAGGTATCACGTATCGTTACGACACACGTATCGTATCTTAGAACGTGCTACAAGTTTCTGACCAATCAATGTGCTTGGTTCTCGCTAGATGCGGATACGTATACCGCGATGAGTTACAAATAGCTTTATGTCTCTATTATTAAACTGTAAAGTAATATATCTACGGAACAGAGGCGCAAAGCAGAAGTGGATCGCAGGCTCCTGCGCGAATCCTCGCGAAAAGCGTTTCTGCGCATAAGTCTGCGATCCATTTCGGCCGGCTTTGCGCCTCTGTTCCGTAGGTATATTACTCCATGATTAAACTATGGCATAAAGATCGCGAATAATATAAAGCTCAGACCTCCGTTACACTTAGGCTGGAATTTATAGTCCATCCTCAAAGCCTGCTTAAGGCTGAGTGGTCTTTGATGATCCCTCAAGGTCGGAAATGCATTTTATAACCGCTGAAGAAAGCCGTAAGTTTGAGTAAAGGCCAAGGTAGCTCGGGAGCTACCTTAAGGAGGCCTTGGGTCGAGTTTTTCAGGTTAGGTTCAGGTTTTATGTATTGTTGTTGGTGTGATTTTTGAATAGTAGTTTTTTTTGGGTTCTTTTTTGCTGAAAAACCCCTCTCACCATATCAGCGAGTTGAAAAAATATACCTCAGAGATTTTGACAACCCTTTTGAGAGGTTTTCTGAAAAGACGTTCAAAAAACGATATTGGTTTTCTAAAAATATATTTTAAGATTATAGACAACCAATTGTATATGATGACTTAAAAAAAGATAATAGAAGAGGGCTGTCGATAGAACCGATGATTCAATTCAATCATGCAGAAAATTTTCTGTTGTAAAATTTGGTTATTTCTTCCCATGCCCTTCGTTTTCCTTGAAGTGATTTACCATGTATCTGTTTTATTTGGATTCCAATATAGAAAATTTTGCTACCAGTGAACACAAGCACTCCTTTTCCTCATTGGAAAAAGGAGTTTCGTTCTCCTTTCGTGTTTCCATGGCTTATATAGCTTTAAAAACTATGCAATTTAACGAAATCAGTAAAATTACATAAACTAAAAAATAACCTAACATTCTTGACAACCACCACAGTTCACGACACGAAATCCTGTTTTGAATCAAACTTGACATCGGCCAACAAAAAAAAAACAGCAAAAATGCAACGTTGCCACATATTGCGCGACCTCAGAGTGGCCTTCAGCAAGCCTATCTCGACGAAGACTTTATAAAACGGGCTCAATGAGAAGCCCTCAAGGAATCCTCACCGAAGGAAAGCCTTAAGGATCGACTATAAATTCCAACCTCAATGACGTGCCGCTCATGTTGATGTCTCTTTTTTTGTATGGTAAGTCACTAAAGCCTTATCAAAATTTTAGAAGGATGCAGTTTACGTTGATGAGTTTACCCTTTTGGGGCTAGTTGCACCTAGAGGCCCTGTATACGATTTTTGACAGTTATTGTTTTATCAGAGCAACACCGTTCTAAACTAAAAAGCCTGTTAACTCCTACCTCCTCAGTGCCCTTTAGCCTAATGTGGCTGCCATTTGTTGATCAGAGGTGAGCAACTGGATTTGACAGTTGTTTAAAATTGTGTGTTGGCAATTATGGTTGGTAACCTCTGACAATAAATAACTTTGTCACTGTCAGATTTTTGATTAAGAAACGTAAGGTTTAGAAATGGAATTTTGCTGTATCGAAAACTGTAAAAATACGTGCCTCGACAAATTTGTATTGTTCCTTTGTCCAACGGAGAAAGAAACTCAAGAAAAGTAAAAAGAAAACATGCATTTACCAAGCTGGAAAATTAATGAAAATAGCCGAATTAGCGAGGTAAGTGAGCTACAAGCAGTATGTACAAACATACGCATTTAGCATGTACTTCGTTAATAAATAACACATTATGTTTCCATGTTTTATTGTAAAAAAAGAGTAACAAAAATATAGAAGATAGGAGTCTTTATATTTTACCTATTATTTACAATTTTAATATCTACCGTGTGTATTCACTGTTTGTTGTTGTTTTTTTTTTGTCAAAGCTTGACATATTTTACTAACCAAAAAAAATCAATATTTCAAAAAATGTCTGGGGAAATTATAAAAAGAGACAACAAAACATCAGTCCATTTCAAAAATCCGTTTTACATGCAAATATGAAAAAAAACTAGAAAGAGAGGGCAATATGAGTTGCCCACCTCTGGTAAAACAACAACTGTCAAATGTCTAGAGGGCCTCCAGTTGCACCTAAGCTCGAACGCGGCTGTGGAGAAAACGCTTACATGAAATGTGTCTTTGGACAAACTATATAAAACGCAAAGCAGCAATATCTCTGTGAACGTGCAAAGGCATTTGCAGAATGTCATGTGATAAGCATCAGCAGTGGCCAGAAATCGGCTCTGGGGGGGGGAGGATTGATATTGATTGATAAAAACCAACTATACTTACGTACCCATAAAATGCAAATTTTATAGAATTTGATAGGTACCTACCTATTGATTCTTACTGATGGGGTTAGCGCTTTAATAAGTGTTGAGTGTCATACGAATCAAAAATACCTAATTAAGCTTTAAGTGTGGCGCCGCAGTCAAAACTGTTGAGAAAATTTCCCTAAAATGCTATTTCTTACGTGTTTGAAATGTTGACAAAGAAATGCTTAAAATTAAACAAAACTGTAACAATTAATAATTTTATAGCGCCGCAGGCAGAAATTTTGACAAAAACTTGCATTTGTTACACCACAAATACCTTGCCAACCAAATCTTTCGCACACTTTTCGAGTACAGTCCAAATTGTTTACCACCCGACATTATTTTGACATTCTGTTTTTCATAGAGTGCCTTAATTTTGTTGATTTTCTTTCTGTAATATTTTTTAAGAAGTAAGCAAATAATATATAAACCTTTGGACTAAAGTGTCTTTTTATCCCTCGACGATTGCATCCCTCCCTTCGGGCTATAAACTTTTCGCCTCGGGATAAAGTTACACTTTAGTCCCTTGGTGTATAATATACTTTAGGTTTTTGACGTCTGTTTTTTTGTTTAGTGTGTTTAATATTTACTGTTTTTCTTTTTCAATTTATTTCCACTTTTAGATTAATTAATTAGTAATAACTCACGAAACAAAAAAACAACGACAAAAACTTAAGAGGTTATGTCTTTTGGAACTTCTGCTCTTGCGTCTAGTAAATTAAGACGTGCTTCCTGACCCGAAAGCCGGAGACCAAGTTCTCTTACTTTTTAGGAGAAGGGGAACAGTTTTTCATCCTTAAAAAATACAGCACGGGAAAGATCGCCACTGACGGGTGATCGTTCGCACGAAAAATCACACGTTCCCAGCTCATACTTCGTTCAAAAATTCGGGGAACGTTCATCGGAGAGAGTGACCGGGTGGGATAGTTCCCAAGGAACGATCACATCTCTTATGAGAGCGACCATTCTCTCAAAATTCAAAAATTGGGGTCCAGATAGGGAGGAATAGTCGTCGTGACAGGATCAATTACCCAATTGAAGATAGATAGCTGGTAGACGTCAGGCGTTAAACGGAATATATTGAAATCAAAAAAATTTCAAAATTACTAGGTCTTGGTAAAGTAACTACAATTTTCCAGGTAGAACTTGGTAGGTAGCAATCGAAATAAAAGCCAGATGGATGATAGATAACTGTGAATCCTGTGGGTTGTTATCGGGACCCATTAGGAGCCGCCAGCACAGAGAGGGAGTTGCCCTTGTCCCACCCGTGGTGTGTATTATACGACAAGGTTGAATTGACTGTGAGTCCACTCTATAACAAAATTCTAGATAACGTTCTAGAGAAACTATTTAGGTTTATCAACAATCAAGGCCAATATATAGTAGCCGAGAATGTAAAACAAATGAATGCTTGTCTACAATTTTATCTAAAACTTTACCTACAATTTTGTCTTAAGCGGAAAATTAACTCCCAGGCTACAAAGCAAATGACGTGAACTTTACTTTAAGGTATCATCTGGAGCTGAGGCATTCACATTTCTATCTACTGCTCGATAATAGCACACAAGCGAGTCATTTTTGGCCTTCGTTTGATTCACGTTCAAAAACACTTCGTCTCTCTCTTTGGAAATGTACGTCAAAATTTCTCCATTGCACTCGATATCGTCTGGCTCTTCCATAAATGGTGTCACGTCCTCACTGAATGGATTCATATTTTTTATCGAGCATCCTTTGGTGTGTAAGAGGAACGGAGCATCTAAAAGAAAGAGCAGTAAATTCTATCTAACGGCTGTGCTGACAAATCAATCTTCGAAGGTAAATTTTCGATAGCTGTCACTCTTAATATATAAAATAATATGTAAGGTAAACCTTTTATATTTACCGAAATCTTTTCCTTATATTTATATTTTTCTTAACTACTTCTAATTTTACAGACTGTAGTAAAAAAGAAAGTGATACACACTTTAAGCTTTACATTTTTACAAAAAAATCGTAGTTTTCACAACTAGTGGCTAAAATATTGTTTTTTTTACAAGTGTTGGTTTAAATAACGAGCGCAGAGAGGTATTAAAAACGCGAGTGAAAAAAGCACAGTTTAGTCGCTGTGAACACTATTTTTTTTAATACCATCAAAAAATCCAAGAAAAACAGGACAGGAAAAACTTTTAAAAATCTCGAATGAAGAGCCCTTCTCTCAAGACATCATCTTTACACTAAACTGGCGGAAAAGGCTTAATTTTTTTTAAGCAGGAATAATTAGTTTTTTTTCAATACAACAATTTTCCGCTATTTTTCTTTAATTTTGGGTAAAAAACCGACAGAATTTTTTTTGCACCGGTGATCAAAAAAAAAAAGTGTTTTTTCATCGGTAACCCAAAAAGCCATGCGTTAGTTATCTGCAGACAGTTACTAAAATAATGTTTTTGATGAAGGTATTAAAAAAAGTATGTTTGTGCTACTTTTTCCAAATGCTAAAAACGATGAAAACTTAAAAAGTTTGTTTTTTATTATACGAATGAACATTTTGGAAAGAAAACTACAAAATGTCCCATAAACTTGTGAAAACCCTACAAAATAATCGATAAACGAAAATTTTACCTGGGCCTCTATTCTTCAAATGATAGAAATTCTGTTCCCAGGGAGTCAAATTCTCTCACTACTATGCATCTCATTGGTCAAAATCTTCGGTTTAAATCGGTTTCTCTCACTTTTGCCCGATATTGATCCAAAGTAATTCTCTTAATCAAGACCAATAGAATTTTACTTTCGATCAATTTCGGGCAAAAGTGAGAGAAACCGATTAAAACCGAAGATTTGGACCAATGAGATGAATAGTAGCGAGAGAATTTACTCCCTGGGAGCACATTTTCTCTTGATTCAAGAATAGACCCCCAGTTCGAGAATAAGGGACTGCCAAAATCTTTAATGATCCCGGAAAATCATACATATAGGCCTGTTCATTAAGGGATAATAAAATTTGCTCAAACGGTTTGACTGCCATCTTGAATTTAGCACTGTTCTCTTTGTCAATATTTCGTACGACCGTAGGACACGCAGAAGAGAGTTAATAGACCACTAATTAATTAATAAAACACAAATTATCGTAAATATATTATTTTTCCCACATAAAAAATGTCAATGTAAATAGAATAGAAAGGAAAACAACATTTCCTGTTTTTCCAAATTCAACTAAAAAACGAATTATCACCTACCAGCTGCAGCTTTTGCACAGAAATAAATCTGGTTGGTTGCAAAAAAAAACCGCGTGGGTCCTGTTAAACCTTCGTAAGTAAATAACCGATTTTGCCTACGGCATCACAAATTTTGATGGTCTATTAATGCTCTAGTAACTTATTGTGGTTCGGTTATTTTTGGATACGAGAGAAAAATAACCGATTTTGCCTACGGTGTCACCAATTTTGATGGTCTATTAACGCTCTAATATGACATATCATTGCGTATGCTGCAAAAAAGATACTCAACAAATATATTCCGCAGTTTGCTCAAGATTTTGCGCAACGTTAAGCTACAGTAATGAAATTTCACACAGTATAGTACTATAGTAGTGCTCCATTGTGGATCGACAGCAAGAATTATCTCGATTTTGGCCTTCAGTGTCAGCGCGGAAAGTGTTTATTTTTAATACTCAATAAATAAAAAGTCTCTGCTCTGTGGAGGACTTGAGATTAATAAAACTATTATTACCTGTATTGTAAAGTTGTTTGTATTCTCCGGAATACAAAAGATATTTCGCTTTTGCTAAACTCTTGTACCAAATCCTTCCGGGCGGTGCGAAAAAATACCAAAGCAAAAATGAAACTAGCAATAAAGCAAGAACTATTTTAACTTTTACAGAAAAAAAAGTTTTTCTTAATTTAGGGCGAGAAAGGTGCCTTTGAATATTCTTAATTTGGAACATTTTGCTTGGGCTCGGATGGTACTGTCGTGTTACTGTCTTGAATGACAAGTTCGATGACATCATTATTATCTCGTCAAGAGTCAACAACGCTGCGCCGGGTGGCCGGGTCTATAGTGGCTCAATTTGAGAGTGTCCTTTACTAAGGTAGGCCCTTAAGACAAGGGAACCCCACTCGCACTATATAGCCCAACCACAATATGTCATCGTTTGTTGGAAAAATTAACATTTAGGTTATTTTATTTATACCCATAGGGCCACTATCTGACTTTGGATTATCTTAAGTTTTAACTTAAGTAGTAACATTTCTTAAAGTTACAAAAAAGCTGCCAACGCTGCAGACTGATGACAGATTGGTTAGGGATTTTGGAATTTTACCAAACCAACATCAAATAATTGACATTTGACAGCAGGTTTCTTCAGTTATTGTTGTTAATAAGTGAATAAATTTGTTTATGTTGGGCTGGGGCCACTGGGAGTTTGTCTGTTCTTTGCAGGGATACTTCCTTCTAGGGGATCTAAATTTTCATCCGACTGGGATCGCAGTAGATGGAGAGAGTATAATACCTACAATTGTGGCATGTAGCTGGGGATCTGTGTGTTGTCTGACAGAAATATAGGTCTGTTTCTTTTCATGAAGGGTAAAGGCGGATTCAGAGTTCTATAAGGTAAGCGGTATGAGGTAAGACGCAAATAAAATAAAATATAACAAATGCATGCTGCTGTTCATAGTGTCCTGTAAGCGGTAAGACCAGCATGTGTTTGCTATATCTACATTTTCCTTGCATCTTACCACATACTTCATACCGCTTACCTTACGGAACTCTGAATCTGCCTTATGAATATTTAATTCAATTCAATTTATTAGTCATAAAAAAATATACATTTTTATCGACACGTCATTTTGATTAACATTACATGATAAATTATTTAAATTTGTCTATAGAAGTTAGGCTGACTAAATTTTTTCTATAACAATAATAAACATCCTACAATAAGTCACCCGACATGTCATAAGGTGAAATTATGCTTAATGTCGTAGTTACAATCTGGTGAATTGTTTTTAGCAACACTGTACGGGAAATCAATTTGACTATGTCGACCTGATTTTTTGCAAAATTTTACGTTATTAAATTTGTTTTCCATGGCAACGCAGATACCTTATTTATGTTTATCCACAGTGGGACACCAGAGATTTTTTAGCACCGGGCCAAAATTTGGGGTTAGGTTACTTATTTTGACTTTTCGCGTTCTGCGCCGCTAAAAAACCAAGTAAAATACTAAAATAAAAGAAAAAGCTACCCAACTACGTATTAAAGTAGCTGCGTGTAATGTTTAAGGTTGCATTTACAGGTGCATTTATAACTGAATTGGAAACACTCCCGCTAGCTGATACAACAGGTTAACTTAAAAGCATGCATATTTAAAAATCGACTACTGGCGCTTGACGAAATAATCGTATTCTATTTTAAACAGGAGCGTCAACGACTAGCAAGAGTCTTTCCAACCTCTAAATGGAGCTTCACTGACCTGTTTTGTTAGTACTCAAGTATCCGTGTGTTTTTGAAACTGAGGTTCTAAAATCTATCCTTTGCACTGCAAGATTTCACTAGTACTCTTGCATATAACTATGCCTCAATAATTAAAATTAAAAAAAAAATGGTTGAATCAAAATAAAAACAAAATTATGTAGGATTATGGGCGCCGAATGTTTCTATGCGAATTCCTAGTAATTTCAGCGAGCCAGTAAGGTTCTCTTGGTTCTTAGGGTAATGCCCGCGCAGCGCTAGGCCTTTTTCGGCGGGCGCCCGCACACGCAGAGTGGGCTTTAGAACAATGTTTCTGAAAACACATTTTTGAAAGACAAACATAACCTCGAATGGTTTTCTGTCAGAAAACGTAAAAATACTCTTCTGTCCCACTGCGGCTCGATTTAAAGTTTGTTGACAAAACACCTGCAGCTACCATGGAATCGTATTAATTCTGAGATCTATCGGCCAACACTTGAACTGCGTGTGTCTCCCAAATTCAATGAAGTCTGATTGATTGATCGGTTTTCTTTTCCGGAGTGCACAGGCTTTTACAAAAAGGAAAATTAGTTTTTATTTTCGCTAAAGCAAGAAAATATAAAAAGGAAAAAATATAATCCAGAGGAAATTGTGAGTTTGAAAAATATTTTTGTTAGGCATTTAAAAATGATCACCCCTGCAAAATTTCAGCGAATTCTGATGTTGTTGTCAGGCCGGGCAGATTAGGACACTGTGACATGAATCTGTCCGCTATGGGAATTTGGGCGAACCATACTGCCTGTAGCCTGTAGGCGGGGGGATCTGGCGACCCCCCGCACACGATTCGAGTCTAGTGCTCAATCGTACAATCAGCTGGCCTAATCTCGAGGGATCCAATCGTCGTATTCCTTACGCCATTGGATCGTCACTCGTTATTAGGGACCGTGGGCTTGCTGACTGTGCATCAGCATGTCCACGTTAATAAAAGTCTCGCACAGGCATTCTCTACTCTAGATCCTATACTTTCTAGGACACATAAGACCATGAAGTCTACGCACACCAAAGTCTTTCGGCGATCGGCAAGTTGCGACGGGAGCAGGACAGTGTAGTCTGGAAGCTCTTAGTGACAAATCGGCACGAAAGCGACGGAAGTGTGATAGCCGTTTTGCTAAAGGATTGGCTGTAGAGCAACTCGTGTGCTGCATCCGTGGCTGAGCAGCTCTATTTAGGACCTACTCTGCTCACCCTGAAAGGGAAGGGGCTATAAAAGGTGCCCTAAACATAGCCAGCCAACAACTGCCCGACTGGACAACCGCATCCAGAGGGTACACCACATGCGGTCAAAACAAAAGAAAAAGAAATCCAATGAACTTTGCCACATGGAATATCCTTACACTTATGGATACAGTCACAACCACAAGACCACAAAGAAGAACGGCAATAGTGGCACGTGAACTAAGGAAATATAACATCGATATCGCTGCTCTCAGTGAAACTAGAAGAGCAGGCGAAGGCCAACTTAAAGAACACGGAGGAGGCTACACATTTTTCTGGAAAGGAAAAGAAGAAGATGAACCACGTATTCACAGAGTGGGTTTGGCTATAAAAAAATGAGATTGTGGACCACCTAACCGAATTTCCATCCGGAATAAGCGAAAGATTGATGACATTGCGCCTAAACCTTAGCAACCACCAACACGCTACTATAATCAGCGCTTACGCTCCAACTCTTGCAGCTGATGAAAACCAAAAAGATGAATTTTATTCTCAACTTACTGAAGCCGTAACATCTGTACTTAAATCTGATAAATTTATTATCCTAGGTGATTTCAATGCTCGAGTTGGTACGAATTCAAACCTATGGAAGGGCGTCATTGGCAAGGAAGGTGTTGGAAACATGAACTCAAACGGACTGCGCCTATAAAAAAAAAACACCCGAGGTCAAAACACTGGCATCTGATTGATTACATTTTTGTACGTTCCAGCGATCAAAAAGACGTAAACATTACAAGAGCAATAACGAGTGCAGACGATTGCTGGACAGACCATAGCCTGATACGAGCCAAAATGAACTTGCACATTCCACCAAGAAGTAACCGTCAAAAAAAGCAAATCAAAAGAAGATTCAATGTAGAACGCCTTAAAGATGATCAAGCCATAACAAAATTCCAAGTTTCTCTGAATCAAAAGTTGGGCACTTTAGAATACCCGGAGAATATTGACGATAACTGGAAAATTTTGAAGACAGCAATAACATCTGCCTCCGAAGAAACGGTCGGCTACACACAAAGAAAACATTAAGACTGGTTTGATGAGCACGACAAAGAAATTCAAGACCTTATTGAGAGGAAGAGAAAAGCCCATAATGCTTGGAAAAGCCACCCTAACTCTAACGAAAAGAAAAGGCAATATCAAGAAGCCAAAGCAGAAGTACAAAGGCAAACACGTAGATTAAAAAACCAATGGTGGACAACAAAATCACATGAAATGCAACATCTCGCTGAGTCCAACAACACCAGAGCCTGCTTTCAAGCTACTAAGATGATATATGGTCCCACTACACAAGGTATCGATTCCCTACGATCCAAAGATGGAACAAGGCTGCTTAAAGACAGATCCTCTATCAGTTCACGATGGAAAGAACACTTCCAAGAACTACTCAACAGAGAGTCTCAAGTCGATAATGACATCTTCGACAAAATTCCTGAGAAAACTACAGAACAACACCTAAGTGAGATTCCGAGATTAGAGGAGGTCGAAAAGGCAATCACACAGCTAAAGAATCACAAGTCAGCAGGCACAGATGGTATCGCTGCTAAGGTCTACAAACAAGGGGGTCCCGCACTTAATTCCCAAATGCACATTCTAATAAGTAAAATATGGACCACTGAGACCATTCCTGCCGAACTCAGAGACGCCTCTATAGTTCGGTTGCTGGAAAGATACTTGCACGGATACTATCAAACCGATTAATTCCGATTGCTGAACAAAATCTGCCAGAGACACAATGTGGATTTAGGCCCAATAGAGGCACAGCTGACATAATCTTCAGTGCCAGACAAATGCAAGAGAAATCTAGAGAACAAAATCGCCCTCTCTTCATGGCCTTCATAGATCTAGTCAAAGCATTTGATTCGGTCAATAGAGAAGCTCTTTGGAAAATACTGGCAAAAGCTGGATGCCCTCAAAAATATATTTAAATTCTTAGACTACTACACGACAATATGAATGCAACAGTCCTGAGCAACGATGGACCAGGAGAGTTATTCCAGATTACGACAGGCGTTAAACAAGGGTGTGTTATTGCGCCCACCCTATTCTCTATATTTTTAGGTGCCATGCTTCACCTTGTTGAGGAACATCTACCGCCGGGAGTGGAAATTCTATATGGATTCGACGGTGGCCTACTTAACCTAGGCAGACTGCGAGCAAAAACTAAGGTCTCGACAACCTCGGTAATCGAACTGCAGTACGCCGATGACAACGTCGCAATGGCCGATACAGAGGAAGGTCTACAACTGGTAATCAACGCATTTAACCAAGCCTACAAAAGCATTGGCCTAGAGGTCAATCTTGCCAAAACGAAAATTCTTCACCAACCAGAACCAGGTACGAATCCCCAAGTTCCAAACATTTCCATAAATGGCCATCCTCTGCAGAACGGGGAACATTACCCATACCTTGGGAGCCACCTATCATCAAATGCAACTATTGACGCAGAAACACAGCATCGCCTAAAATGTGCTAGCGCAGCGTTCGGACGGCTTTCGGAGAGAGTCTTCAACAATCTTCGTGTCTACAACACAGTTATAATACCAACTCTAACATACGGATGCGAAAAGTGGACCACCTACAGAAGGCATATCAAACGACTAGAAAAATATCACCAAAGTTGTTTAAGACGAATACTGAGAATCAAATGGCAAGACCGACGAACAAAGATAAGTGTTTTAGAAGAAGCCAGAACAACTAGTATAGAAGCCCTTATCTTCAAGCACCAGCTTCGTTGGACTGGTCACATTATCCGCATGCCTGAAATACGTCTCCGAAAGCAGATATTTTATGGACAACTGAAGGAGGGAAAGAGAAATCAAGGTGGTCAACAAAAAAGGTACAAGGACGTTCTCAAAGGCAATATGATAAAGGATCACATCGATATAAACAACTTCGAGACCACGGCAAACGATAGGGCTACATGGCGCTGAACAGTCCATGAGGGAGCATAAACTTTTGAAGAGCAACGACGTAGACTAGAAACGGAAAAGAGAGAACGTAGAAAGGAGCGACAAAATGGAAGAATTTATGACCAACAACACCCGGCTGCTGCCGGAGACTGGGTGTGCCGGGACTGTGGAAGGGTGTGCGGCTCGAGAATTGGCTTACATAGCCATCAAAAAACGCACAACAGATAGCGACGATACAGAATAGAGGAAAATCATACTCGGTATCGAGTGATTGCCTCTGATGATGATGATGATGAATTCTGATGTTTAGTTTTCCCTGTGCACTTTGGAAAAAAATTAAGAACAAGACGTTACCAATTGTACATTTTTTTACTTAAAATCTGGGGAGAAACCATAGCCTTAATAAATTATTTGAGATTTTTTACAGAAAAAGAAACAGCATCAAACGACATAACAACAATAATAAACAGAAATAGGTAAATGCTACATAAACATTTTTTAATTGATATTCTTAACAAACACTCAGTCTTAAAATCTTGAATAAAATTCACACTTAATTATAGGCTACAGAAAAACCAAAACAAAAACAGACAAGCCTAAATTATTTACGTTTGATTAAAATGGCAGGCATGTATTAAAATTTCCTAAGATTCATGTTTCTGACTTAAATAGGTAAATAAATGTATTCCCAGCAAATTATTCTTTTCGATCCTACATTTGGGTACGAAAAGGTTTTCTTTATTTCTGGTGTTGTATTGATGCTATCTAGACTGCTGTATATGATTCTGAGTTTTTACGCTGCAGTTTGTTAAGAATTATCTCCCCGAACAGAGTTCCTCACCCCACAATGCCATATGTCATTATTGAGTGGAAAATTGCAAGGTAGGCAGTTCTTGCAGCTCCCCTTGATACTATCTTTCGTAGGGCATACACTGATTTTTCTACTAACCTTTTACACATACTTATTATGTGAGGACACCGCAAGAAAGACTTGGATTCAACAGTACCCCTAAGAACTTTGCATTATTTTCTTGATTGACGAGTTGGCTTACCCTAATTTGAAAGTCGACAATCACAGTCTGAGTCATATTCAATGCCAAGCGATTTACCAAAAACCACTGGCCAGCTGCCCGCAGTACCTTATCGCTTGCTGTGACAATGTTTTGTTCTTTTCCCAATCGTGTTATGAAATCATTATCATCTGCATATTGTACTGCTATGCTGTTGTCGTTTTTAAGAGTGTCAGGAATGTCAAGCAAATAAACTTCAAGAAAAATGGTCCTAATAAAGATCCCTGCCCAACCCCTCGAGTAATTGTTTTTCGTACTCACTAGTCATAGGGGTGCTTAATTTGAGCCTCGATCAAGTGAAGCAAAAATAACGTACTTTCTTTTGTAAGACGAAATCTTGTCCTAAAATTATCATCGTCGAAACTATTAAAATATTCATAGCGGACAAATCTATGTCTAGGTATCCCATTGATGACAAACAAAAGTTCGTCGTTCCCTTCGTCGTCCCGTACTAACTCCATTTCCTAAAAACTGCCTTCAGTAGCAATGCAAAATAATTTCCTAGCATAAACCCAGCCTAAAATTCAGATATAAAATTTTTACTAAGCATGTAAACAAAAACCTTTATATAGGTTATGTGTCTATTTTCCAAATTTTCTTCCCGAATTGTTTAGCCTAAGTCTTCGAATACTCCTTTTATAGTAAAAAAGATGATTCTAGTTCGAATAAACTTCAAAAAACACTTAAAAAACGGAAAAAAATAGTTTAAGTAAAACTTAAGTAGTCATATTTTACCACTTAGGCCAAGGCTGAAAATTTGGTACTTAAGTGGAACTTTGACAGCACCTGCAACCGATTAAATTACGATAAGTGTAACTTAAGGACTTAAGTAAAAGGTGCCCATATTAAGTTAACCAGGGCCGTTTGGACCTCCCTCAGTTTTTTTTTAGGGATTTGAAAAGATATTGTTAATATCAAATAAATACACTTTTTCTAATTGTTTTTATTAACTTTTCCAAAATTTTAAAAAATTCAAATTATAGGAACGCTAATAATTCATTTTTATTTCCACAGTTTTTCCTTATATTAAGACCTTTTGGATGTAGTGGTTCAACCAGTTCAGGCAGTAAATGGCACACAAAAAATGACATCAATTCAAAAAATAGTAAAAATACAGAAATCATATTTTTTAAAAGATGATATTATTGTACCCTTTCTCTTAAAATCCCGTAACTACTCCAAAGTACAAAGTAACACAACTCCCTATTACTGATTTTATTTATTTATTTATATCTTATTTTTATTTGACTGTACAAGCTTTAATAATATACTTTGGCATTTCACCATCTTCGAGGGCTTCGACTATTATATTGTCGTTGTTCGGTATCGGTATATCAGTATTATTTAGGCAAAGAGGGCCATCGTTTCTGGAAGATTCCACTTCATTTTCACTTTTAATCACGGAAAAAAATTTGCTCCTAAGAAATGGTCATGTGTATAATTATTCCCACACTTCCAGAAGAAATTGGGCACATGTATTAAAAATTTTGCATGCTTATTGTTACCGACTTTTCTAGGTTAACGCTTTCGACAACATAAACAAATTTTTTTAAGGAGACTGAAAGCAAAAAGACAAAACACTTTTTTTAAAACAAAATTTTTATTATAAATAAGGCAATTTAATCAAATTTTTGGCAGAACTAGAAGAAGGTTGGCCCCTTCGTCAAAAAGCCGGTGAAAATGGACGAAATAAGTCCCCACGACTAAAAGGAAAATACGAAGAAGAAAGAACTGGAAGGCTTTGGGTTAAGAAAGGTCAATACAAATCAACAGGATCAGTGTTATAAACAACAAAATATTAAAAAACAAATAGAAATAAAAAAACCTATCGATAAACAAAAATCAAAAATATTTTCCGGTTTTTTTCTTCACTTCATCTTTTCAGCTGCAACAGGACATCTCAGCCTCAACTTCTTTATCCGTTTAATTTAAGTGCAGTTCTTAACGTACCTGGAAAATTAACTGTTAATTTTGCTTCTCTGGCCGTGAAAAATAGTTGTTCTTCCCTGCAATTAGTGACTTGCTGATCCTGTTGGGGTGTACTGATTTTGGTCAAGCCAGTTCCTTCCTTTCGTCGTTCAGTTCCTTCTTCTTTGTATTTTCTTTTTAGTCTTACTGTAGTGGACTTTTCTGATCCATAATTATCGGCGACCCCAATTTAGTTATCGAATTCCGATAGCTGTCCTGAGATTTTCGAGTTGGACAAGACTGTGACAACTAAAAATGACAATGAGTGGACTCGGACACTTTGTGACAGAAAAGGTTGCTAAATCGTAAAGGACATATTGCATATAAAATCGGCGTATGCGTTTTATGCCTAGAAGGTTGAACTACTAGAAGGAGCTTTTTTTCAGACCTAGGGCAGGGTGTTTGAGTTTCATCCCATTGTTGTCATGTTAACCTAATACGTTTTCCCCTGTTTTTAATATTATTTAAAATACCTTACATAATTTTAAGTTCCGTTTAATTAAATGGTCTAGATATAGTAATAAAAATCTATGTTTCCATAAAAAAAAACCTAAAAATGTATTCAAGTAGGATGTACAACTATAAAAATAAGAAAAAGTTACTATGGAAATCCCTATTCACACTGAAATTAATGACAAGCCGGCAACACAGATTTCCTGCCTAACCTAATTTTTAGTTAATATTTTAATTTAACGTACCTGTGAAACGAAATACTGTGGTCCCCCGGCTTCTGTTTCAACTTGCATATAATAATAAACTTCGGAACCATTTTTCGCCACAAACATCATAAAAACACTATTGACAAGTGCTGAAACTTTTACTTTCAAAACAATAATGACATTCCAGGAAAAATCGAGAAACCGCAACAAACAATCAATATCGCCACGTTGACTACAAAAGAAGATGTTTAAGGAAAACACATGTTAAATTTTCAAAAAACGTCGAAAGTTTTAAATAGATTGTGAGTATTATATATTGTGTATATTAGCTTTTTCAACATACATCTTAAACCTTATTAATTAATTGATAAATAAGCGTCAAAACTTAATCCAAATTTAATAAGTTTCTTGTTGCATAATTTTTTGAATAAAATTGGCAACACAGATTTCTCTCTCCCACTTTCCACACTGTAGATGTTGCACTCAAACAACCAGTGTATAAACAGACAGACCAGGCTTCTTCTAGTAGTTCAATCTTCTAAGGTTTTATGTGTCGCGAAGTGTACATATTTTTTTAGCTCTTATTTAGAAGTTACCTTGCTCTCTTGCACCGGAGCATTACGCTCTTTTTTTAAAGACGAATAAATCAACACCGTTCTCAACTAAAAAGCCATTTTCGTTTTAGTATCCTTTGGCCTAAGATCGGATATTGGCACCAAACTGACAGAAAATCCATGTTTTACTTGTCAATTTGGTTATAAAAATAGCAGCCACAGTAGGCAAAAGGGCACTGAGGCGGTGGGAGTTGACTTTTTATTTGAGAACGGTGTTGAATAAATGCGGTCCATCACTGACAAAGTCGCACTGAAAATGTCTGCCACATTGGTGACACGTTCAAAAATAAGTATACTTTATTCACAAAGTTTCCAGCCACTATCATATTAAGTAAACTGATAATCTGGGTTTTATTTTTTTTTTGTTGATGGTTGAAATTAAAGTGTAGATAAACCAAGTGAATTTGAAATAAGAAATTCGCTTAAAAATTAAAGTTTTACATCTAGAAAATAAAATCAAATTTCAGTGTTTACTTTAAACAGTGGTTACCATATTGTGCAAAATAGCAATTTTCCTTTTACGGAAATCATAACCAAGTGAAGAATACTAGAGAAAAGAGATTTTGCATAGGTATAAGCCTAAAATTTCACTTCCAAATGCGCTAGAGAGATTTTTTTGAAAAAAATTTATTAAAAAAAAAAAATTTCAAGATTAAGATTTGGAAAATTGGGCCCTGTAGCGCAATTGGGAGTCACATAATTAGAATGTGTGCCAAATATCAGCACTTTAGCATTTTTTGTTTGGCCAGGATTCCAGAATACGATTTGCCCTGGGGTCCTGGCTCTTAAAGCTGCTTATAACTTGTATTCTACAACATCGTTCTCAACTAAAAATTCAGTTAACTCAATGCAGCAAAACTAGAAACCTTTCAATGGTTATTTTGAGTAAGGGACGGATGTACCCAACGGACGAACTCTATAAAGAAAGCAATATTTTTGATCTGCGACAACTTTATGTGCAGAGTATTGCACTAAGAGAAAATAAAAAAAAACATAATTTACAGCCCGTTCAGAATTCTTACGAAACTCAGCTAAAACTTAAAACCGGAGCTGTACAGAAAACTAAAACAACGTTAGCCCAAAGAAACTTTCTTTATGTTAGTCCCTATATTCACGCCTACTTACCTAATGATCTAAAAAACATAAATTGCTACAACTTGTTTAAATATAAACTTAAAAACATCTCCAGGAAATCGGGCGGAAAGAGGTTAAAAATATATTAAAACGTACAGTATAAGAATATCAAAATCAAAATTGTTTATAAAATAAAAAAAAACTATTCCCAAATTTGACCTTTATTTACCAAACTATGACCCAAACCTGAAATTTGACATAAAGCTCGACTTTGACTTAAAACTCGATTTTGACTATTGCGTATCCAGCTTCTTCTTTTGTACCATCTTTCTATAGATACTTTTTCTCTGGAGCTTTTATTTTGTGAACAAAATACTTTTTTGGTAGCAATATTTTCTCTCGTCACTTCTTCTTTTAAGAAATTTACTACTTACTTTATAAATAACGCAAAATTTTAGTACAGATTAAGATTATGTAATAATTAGGTAATATTTCACTTATTGTTTAATTGCATACATTACTCACAATCAGACTAGATATTTATAAAAAAAATTAGCCTTTCAATGTAATGGTAATATTTAAAAATATTTGTTTTACTTTTAAAAATATTTGTTGTATCTGTTTTTCACAATTTTTAGGCATACAATGTTTGATGATATTTAAACATATTTGTTTTCCACTGATATGAAGTCTTTTTCCTTTGTGGCTATTGTTTATTTACTTTACTTTTGAAATTATGAAAAATGCCTTTGTAATTTGATTGAAAATAAATAGACTGTGTAATAATAACAATAATAATTTTCGTTTTAGTATCCTTTGGCCTGCTATCGGTGCCATATTGACACCAACAGAAAATCCATGTTAAATTTGGTTATAAAATGGAAGCAACAGCAGGCTAAAGAGCATTGAGGCGGTAGGAGTTAACTGGCTTTCCCAAATACCTGTTAGCCTAAATATAACTATGAGATTATAACAGCCCTGCCCTTGCATTTTCCGAAAAAAACCCGTAGCGATAATAACTCTCCTGGAAAAAATGCAGAGCCAAAAACTCTTCAGGGCACGAGCAAAATACGTCCGGCATGCGCATAGGTTTTTCGACTTTGGCCTTGCTCAGAATCATAGAAGACTGGTGCAGGCAGAACGGTCTTTCAGTGAATCCTGAAAAGACCAAGATGATCCTATTCACCAGAGAGAGAAAACTGGAGGGATTCAGAGCTCCCATAATGTACGGCAGACCCTTCACTTTTGTATCACAACTTAAGTATTTGGGAGTCACGCTGGACAAGCTACTCAAGTGACTCAATGACCGTTAAAGTCCAGGCAACATTGTGGCAGTTGCGCCGAATGGTCGAGATCAAGAATCCAATACGCATCAGTGTGGTCCGCTGTGGAGAAGCTAAACATATCCAAAAAGCTCAGGAGCCTACAAGGGCTCTTATATAATAATATATACAGAGCGTTTATCACTAACAATGTGTTAGAATGAAAATAATAAGGAGAAACAAAATAAAAGCAAGTTCTCAAAATAAAATAATACATTCTAAAAACCAAAAAGATTCTCCCAGTCAAAAAAAAAATAGAGAAAATGTTCGAAAAGTCCTCCTTGCTCGTCTAGAGAATATCCGAGCCGATTATAAAAACCCCTTCTAACGTTTCCAAGCATGTTAGGGGTGATCGTTTGAAAAGCTTCTTCAATTTTAATCCGAACTTCTTCCAACAGATCCACAGATCATAGCCATAAAATAGTTCCCCGTGTACTTATAACCTGATTAGGAAATACATTATCAAGATATTCCCTAACAAGGCCAACATTGTGAGCAGGAAAACCATCTCACACCTAACAACTGCCTAGCAGTTGGAAAACCATGCTGCTGCAGTAGATCCAAGTATCTAGGACAATTCAAATTGCCGTCAATAAAAAATGGCCCAATTACGTTCTCCCCTACAATACCCGCCCCTCCAAACATTTAGTTTTTGGGGATACTGTGTTCTTACGTCAAAATACAAATGCAAATTTTCCCTCGACCAATAACGAAGGTGTGTTGGGTTCTGACGATTCAATAATGGAAAAGTGCTTTCATCTGTGAAAAGAATAGATCTCAGAAAGTTTTCATCACGATTAGCCCTTTCCATCATTGTTTCGCAAAATTCAATACGACGATAGTTCTCCTCTGGAAAAATTTGATGTATTTTTGACGCTTTGTAAGAATGACAACCATTCTTTTTGAGAACACGTAAGACAATGACTGAAGACATATCAACTGCGGCGATTTCGACGCACCTGCGATTACGGGATCATGGGCTATGAAAGGGCAGGGAGGAAAGAGTGGGCCATCTGGCAGTCGAGGGACTGCAGACGAATGAGTTTAAATTCCTTAGAATTCTAGTGAAAGCACCGCTTAAACTATGGAGATTCGATAAAAAGTACAAAGTCACAATACCGGAATGGAATGCGTGGCAAAGGGAAGAATTTCAAACGGAATTAAGCAGGGAGGAAACGGTCTGCTACATGAATGAATGAATGAATGAATGAATGAATGAATGAATGAATGAATCTTTATTGATAAAGCTTAAAGCTGTACAATATTTTAACTACTGACTAAAAACTTAAACTACATACCTAAAAATAACCTAAATTTAATCAGAAACACTAATCTATTCAGTTACTTAGGGACTTTAATATTTTAAAAAACATTTTGATTTTCTATTATTTCACCTAGTGTGTAGTGAGCAGATTCAATTAAGTAATTTTTTAATATTAAATTGAACTTTTTGGGAGAAAGACTGTTAATATTATCGGGCAATTTATTATAAATCTTTTTGCCATAGTAAAATAGAGAGTTTTGTGTTAATGTGCTTTGGGGTTGTAGAGAAAATATATTATTTTTAGACCGTGTGTTATAATGGTGGATGCCACATATTTTTGAAAAATAGTTTTGTTGGTCATATTGATGTAATATAGTGAGTGTTTCAAAAAGTATTAAATCATAGAATGTTAAGATTTTTAACTCAGTAAAAAATTTCTTACACGATGTTAAATTTGAAATTTGAGAAATAATGCGAATTGCTTTTTTTGTAAGGTAAAAATTTGTTGTGTTTTGTATGTGGCAGTATATCCCCAAAAGCAAACACAATACCTAGCATAAGATTCAAAGAGATCATGGTATGTTTCCATTGCAGCTTCCCTATTAAGAGTTTCTCTTGTTACCTTAATTGCATAGAGACCTGATGCCAACTTTTTCATTATGTTTTTATACTAAGTTAACCAAGAAATTTAAATATCAATAATCACACCTAAAAATTTGTATTCATTGACAGGTTCGATCTTATGCCCTTCAATATTTAGATTTAATGTGGTTATATTTTTGAAGACAAGATATTTTGTTTTTTCTATATTTAAACATAATTTGGTAGCATCAAACCACTTTTTGATCAGCTCCAGGTCCTCCCTCACAACTCTCCCCAGCTCCTCTTTATTTTCCGCAGACCAAGTGATGCTGGTATCATCAGCAAAAAATGTAAATTTCCCTTCAACGGGGCAATAGGAGAGATCATCTAGAAAGAGTATGAAGAGAAGAGGGCCCAGAACAGACCCTTGAGGAACGCCACAAGTTATGGGAGCACCAGACCACCGACAGATGCCATTTTGTCCCTTATTTGAGTTACTTGGTACCTTTATTAAGATAAGACTCAAACCATAGTAGACCAGGGAACGAGAAAGCGGACGAACTTGCCAGACTAGGGACCGAAACTCAATACATTAAACCGGAGCCTCTTCTAGGAACAACAAGGAAACAGGTACAGAGTGAGCTCAACAAATGGGCGAACAATGAACTGAAGACGTCCTGGAGGCAAGAATCAGAGTGCAGACAGTCCAAGCTATTCGTGGATGGTCCGAATGTAGCCAGAACTAAATGGCTCTTAGGCACAATCGGCTGAAAAAATCCAGAACGTCCCGCTTGCAGACTCGAAGAAAAATCAGCGCAGCACTTGATAGCAGAGTGCATGCGTCAGATCAAGGTAGCTGAAGTGGGGAATTCCCACGACGGAGAAAGAATTGCATCGGAAGTAGGGGTAAGAAACGGGGTATGGAAGAATGAATGAAAAGGCCTAATTGCCAGGCCCACGGGCCGCCCCTTTACTACTACTACTATAACACTCAGAGAAATGATATTAGCCTGTGTGTACCAGTTGTATACTATAAACTGTCTGGATAATACAAAACACAAATTCTTGAAATTTTATTGGGAAAAGTTAGTATTTAGAAACAATATTGGTCAGAACTAGGCAAAAGCTTAAATCAAAAAATATATGATAACATTTTCGAGGCAATGAACAAGTGTGGCGATATTTTTCCGTGGATAAAAAGATTTTTGGATGTTTGGCACAGCGTTGTCACCAACCAAGGAAGCAATCATCATGCAGTGCTGTCAAAATTATCGATTTTTCTTGAAAATTATGTTACAATTTTTTTTGCAAAAAATCGGAAGCACAGCTATCATCGAGCGTAAGACAGAATAAAATATTTGTCAACAAACTACTGACAAAACCGCCAACGAATTAAATGGGACGGGGGAATGTAGTCGGGGGATCCTCCGCCCCATAGATGGTCCTTTGACTTTTATTGTAATGTAGTTTTGTTTTTAATTACCAAAGGGAGTCAGCACTGATTAAATAAAATAAAATAATTTTAATCTTTTTGTTAAATTGGTTTCTTACATTAAGAAGAAAACCTGCAAAGAAGTTAAAAAATTCAAAGTCCTAGAGTGAAAAAATATGTTACAATTATCGATTATGTTACACATTATCCTATAACTCAATTTTAAAGGAAAATTATGTTACAATTCCATAATTATGTTACAAGTGGCAACGCTGGTTTGTCAGTAGTAATGCTTCATCAGAAAGAAGCCTCTCCTGCCTCAGAAGATCGAAAATATAAGTAGTTAAAAACACTATGACGGAAATTCGTCTGACGGGCTTAGCGTTGCTGCATATCAACAGACATATTGAAATTGACATTGAGCGATTCATTGACCGGTTTGCCCAAAAAAACTGGAAACAAACTTTTTTTTAGATAGGCATCTTTTGTTTGAGATATGGAATATAAAAGGTAATGTTTTAACCTAAAAGCTTTATAGATCTTAAAAAAAAAGTATGTAGCTATTAGGCTTTTTTTGTGGTTTAAATTTTTTACGAAAATAAATAAATTGCGGCGCTATAACACCTTTGATATTTACGGTATTAGTTTAATTTTGTGTTAACAATGGCATTTGTAGTGTCACTTTCTTAAAAATATTCGCCTGCTGCGCTTTAAAACTATTGATATATTTACAATTTAAGTTTAATTTTAAATTTAAAAAAATGCATTTTTCAGTGCAATTTTCTTTAAAATTTTCGCCTGCGGCGCTATAATACGTTGGTATTTACGACTTTAGTTTAACTTGACTCAAAAATTGCATTTTTTTATGTAATTTTCTCAAATTTTCGGCGCATTTAAACATTTTTTAAAATAAAAAATGTATGAAATAAACAACTTAAAATCTAAGTACGCCCTCCCCTAGATTTGCGAGCAATTTCGCACTTGTAGTTATACTAAGTTTTGTTTGCATTGCTCATAAAAGCTATGCCTTTATTCTAGTTTTTTTCGTCTCGAAACCGCCCTCCCTTTTCAAATTAAACGAAATTGTCCCAAATAGTATACAACTGATGTATACAGGCTAATATCATTTCTCTCAGTGTACTGCCCGGGGCCAACCTTGATTTTTACATTTTCTTTGTTTTTCAAAGTTACAAATTTTGCGATGGGAGATTATACTAGAATCTCATAGTTATATACACAGGCCAAACACATCAGCAACATCTCCTGTAGTTTCTTATTTAATGGCTTTCTCAAAGAGATTATGTTCCTTCTTTCTTTGAAAAAAATACAAATATACAGGCTTTTTGAGAAAAGTAAACATATACCGAAGTCTTGCTGTCAAACAATAACGATCGGCTGCCTTCGTGGCTTCGAGTTTTAGCCGATACGCTGGCGCGGCGCATGTGCAGAATAGCGTTATTAAGTCAAACGAGATAGTAGAGAGAGAGAAAGAGAGATTAATACGAGAGAAAGTAGAGGGACATCTTGCTTATAACTGCGTGCATGATGAAAGCATTGGAAGGCCGTATATTTAAGTTAATAGATATATGGGTTTGCCGAATACGAGCTCACGCAAACAATTTCGCACATATGTTTTGGGGTTTGTATATTTTCCATAGCCCATGTTTCGCGATATTTACAATTCCTTTTCAAAATACGTATTAAGGCCACAAAAACGGCATAGATGTGACAACACTGCTTTGATATTTTTTTGAAAGATCAACAATAGGTAGCATCACTAATACCATTTCGAGTGAGATCGTGCAGTGTTCAGAACAGGGTACGAACACCATATGTGAGAAAAGTATAACTTATTAGGAACGTTACCATTTATTAATGCTTCTTTAAAAGGTTTTGATGCTCGGCTTCATGCTTCATGGATTGCAATGTCTCGAAATTAAAATGAATCAAAAGAAAAATCATTATTCAACATCAAAAAAATAACAAATTTTCGTATTATTTTTATCACTTGACATGTATCAATTTATTGGCTGCATGTTCCATTAGACAAGTGGCCGCTGGCTATGCGGAACCTGAATTCCACACTCCAATCGAATTCACTTCAGTTTCCTTGGACCTACTAAATTACGTGATCTTGGCGTTTCAGAATTCCGGCAGAATATTGCTTACCAAGAAAAAAAACATAACTTTTTTGTTATCAGATAATAGGATTTATAAAAATCTACAACCGTATCCAAAGGATTTTCAAAATTTGGTGTATTTTGTTCAAAAAATAAAAAAATCCAAAAATTGCTGTTACAGATTTCTGTATTATCGACGAGGCTAAAGAAAAATCCAGGCAAGATTTTTGACTATTGTTAGCCGTGTTTATTTTATTTCGAAAATGAGAGAGTCCAGCAAAAAACTGTCTGGATACGGTTGTTTGAAATTCAAAAATAAACATTCCTGCCAAATTTCAACAGATCAAACAGCAAAGCAGTGTTGTCAAATCTATGCCGTTTTTGTTGCCTTAAAAAGTAAAAAAATTATCCAATTAAATATTTAAATAGGTCAACACTGTTAATCTTGACATAATCTTTTTATTTAGCTTTAATTATTCAAAGGAAATAAAGGAAGTATAATTTTCATTTTTATTGTTTGAAGTTTTTAATTTTTAATTCTAAACAATCCTGCATACACACGAGAAGTGGGTGGTTAAGCAAATATTTCTGGCACTAACAAATATTTAAGAATAGTTATTTGATTTATTGTGCCTTTAGGGGAGCTTATAAAATTACTAAAAGGCATACTAGCAAAAAAGAAGACGAAATGATTTTCAGTAAAAGAAAATTCGTAAAACAGTTTTTCAGAAATACGACTTTTCCTTGTTGTAATTTTTTGCTGGATCGCAAAATTTCAAAATCCGAAAGGTAGGTCCGGTATTTTTTGGTAAATTTAAAAAACAATGAAAAAATAGAGCACGCTGTTTTTTTATTGTGTGAAAAATCATTATTATACTAATTTGATTATATTTCATAATTGTATTTATTTAACTATAAGTCAGCGGAATCGATAGAAGCTTTGCATTTGCTTTCCAAAAAATCGACAAATTTGAGTCATTTGTTAAGGCCACTAAACTTACACTTTACGAAATTATTCCGCCAGCAAAAATTTTAATATTTTCTTTTTGTCTGTAACTCTATTTTTTTCCTTCTGAAGTAAGCTGTTACCACGTGTAAATTGTCAAACTTTTCACTTTAATTTTTTTTTGCTTGTTCTTAATGTTAATTTTACCAACTTCTTCGCCCCATGGAACAAAAATAAATAGATCTTTTAGCTCTAAATAGGGTCTCTTTGGTCAGTGTTTTTGACTCTTCGTTATAGTTATCGAGTTAATAGAGACATTTTGCACTTCTTACAAAAAATCCGCGTTAGGTGACTTTATCGCTTAATAACGCGTTGTGACGTAGCTAACGTCACGTTATTTTTAAGACAGCATTTTTAGTTTTTGCACGCCGCCTTTGATTTGTTCATGGCCGACTTTATACGGTATTTATTATTATAAAGATTTACAAAAAGAATTTGTCCAATAATATTTTTCATTTAGAATATCTTATTCTTGTATTTTTTATGGTGAATTTTAATTATTATTAATCTTTAAAAATTCAAAAGCACAATAGAGAAAAGGGAGAAGAGAAGATCAAAAGATCTTGGGAGAAAAGGGAGGTTATATTAAACAGATAGAAATGAGCCAAAGAAAATAATTAAACAAAAATTGACACTTATCTTTACAATTAACAAGAATACAGAACATAAGTATTTGCATTCAAAAATCAATTTAAATTTTTTGTTTTTCTACTTAACGTTTTACTGTCGGTAACTATGTCAATTATAAGGGATACGGTATTCTCCCTTAGGTATAGTCAAACTTATTTATAGTAAATTGAAACTTACTTAAAGCCATGATCCTGACCAAATACACTTGCCTCGAATTTTATAAATATCTTTTGAAAAATGTTAATGGACTACGTACTACGTGCTATAGATGGCCAAACCATGGCAAGTACAAATTTAAAAATAAAAATTAGTTAGGTATAGTTTAGATTTAAAAGTTTATTAGGTAATTATTTGTTTTAAGAAATAAATTTTAATGTATAAAAACAATTATTTTTTTTGAAAATTTTTAATCTGTTAACTAGACAAAAAAATTTTACCGCGTCGGGTATTTTATTGTTTGGGAGTTGGTCACCTTACAATAGACTCAATCGTGGTCGCAGTGGACAGTGCCATACTGGCACACTCACAAATGAATCAATCAAAATCAATATAGTTATCGTTATTTCTGCGACTGCGCAGTTGCTAACTGTCATTCTGCAGTGAGCCATAACAGAGTCCGGTATTTAAGGAAGAATAAATTTATAGTTATCGTTATTTTTATTAACTTGTTTTCGCAATTTTTTTGAAAACCATATTTATAAAATTGCTAAAGGAAGGGGCACACTTAACTGGGGACTTTGGTTGGCACAGGAATTGAACCAAATTTTGATATGTTGTAGATGTTGAGGTGCATACTTTAAATTGACCAAAAAAAAGGCTTACGACTATAGTTTCCAAGATACAGGGGTTTATTTGATAGTGCTAATAAATAAACCAAATGTGAATATTAGCACAAAAAATTTATTTTTGCTGCAATATTGCTTTTCGCAAGAGTTTATGAGACTAAATAAAAATTAAGAACTATCAAAAAGTTATTTTACTAATAACTTTTTGTATTAATTTGATTTTCCTTTTTGCATGGTACAAAGACAAAATATCAAAATTCAATAAAAAATAATATTTGTACGTGGTACACCATAAGATTTTTTTTCATTACGAGGGTATTGTAAGAAGTACATAAATCAATCAGAATTTAATATTTGCACTAAAAAGGTTTCTTGTGGCAATATTGGTGGTCAGATGAGCTTATGTTACTAAATAAAAATTAACAGTGTCAGTTTGTACCTATTAATACGTTACAAAATAGGAAAAAATGCGAGGGAAAATGTCAAAAATTAATAAATAATACTATTAGTTACGGCCGCATCATAAGATTTTTATTACCGGGGTATTCTAGGAGGTACACAAATCAATCATTGTTTTAATATTTGCAAAAAATTGTTTCTTGTGGCAATATTGCTGGCAAGAAGAGTTTATGTGACTAAATAAAAATTAATCGTGTCAGTTCACTTCTTAAGTGTCCCCGTTATACCAACTGACACCACTAATTTTTATTTAGTCACATAAACTCTTCTTGCCAGCGATATTGCCACAAGGAACAATTTTTTGCAAATATTAAAATAATGATTGATTTGTGTACCTCCTAGAATTACCCCGTAATAAAATTCTTATGATGCGTGACTAATAGTATTATATTTATTAGTTTTTCACATTTTTCCTCGCATTTTTTTCCCATTTTGTAACGGATTAATAGGTACAAACTCACATAAAATAAAATTCTTGACATTTTCTTTTTATTTCGTATCATTACAAAAAATAAAAACCAATTATACTTTACTAATAAATTTTTTGTACTTTTCAAGGGTCTCTGGGACACTTATATCGCCCTCTTTTAATTGCAATTGTGCTAATATTCACATTTCGTCAATTTAAAATGTGATCAGGACCTCAACATCTACAACATACCAAAATTTCGTTCAATTCCTGTGCCAACCAAAGTCCCAAAGTGTGCCCCCTCCTTTACTGAAAAGCGGTGCTAATCAGCGCCCTCGTCGTCTTTAATTTGAAGAAAATCAGTAAAAAAGTAGGGTTATATTTAGCAAATAAGTTAGGTTATATTTAACGTCAACTACGAAAGTAGATCTGACCAAAAACTCTTTCTGCGAACATTCCGTTATCGTTATTAAAAATAAAAATAAGCTTAACAATAGCGATAACATCGCCATTAAATGTACTGATCAAAAAGAACTTAATATTCCCTTATTTTCTTTTTAACGTTTCTTTGTTTAAAAATGTTCACCAAAAAAGTATCAAAACATAACATAACAAGCGTTCACGGAACAAAAAATTGGAATTTTTTAAAACAAATATTACTATTTTGTAAGAAAATAGTACCGGGATTTTAATTTTTTTATTTTATTTTATACACTAATTAACAGTTTTAATCAATTTATTTACCAAGGCCCCTGCTAAGTTGTTTGTTTGGAGTCAAAGTCGCATCTTTTTAGTCCACCATACCAATATGGTATATGGGGGACTATTAAAATCGTGAAATTTTGACTTCTCTTAATTTTATCAAAAATGAGTTACCAATGTTCCAAAACACCTTAATCGACGAAAAAAAAAAAGTTGTCTGTCGGTCTGGCGGTTTGTTGTCTGTCGATAACTCACGAACGCCTTAATCGATTTTAACGAAATTTGGTACAAAAATCCTCTATCGGCTGCCCATAAACTGATTGACTTTTGGGTAGGGTGGTGGGGGGTTGAAGGCAGGAAAAGGAAAATAATATATTTTCAAACATTTTAACTTTGGAACAAAAGCAATTAGCGATATACGGTTTTGAGATTGAAGTTTCCATGAATATGAACTACAAATTTTGTTATTAAGTCCAAATTCGTGGGAGCATTAATTTCCGAGTTATTTGAAAAATTGTTAAAATATATTTAAAAAAAATTGGTGCTAGAAAGCACGTATAGTCCACCGTACAATCAATTTGTTATAAATTCCAAATTCGCGGGAGCTTTAGTTTCCGAGTTATTTGAAAAAACGTTAAAATATATTTAAAAAATCATAACTTTAGAGGTAAAGTAGCTATTGATATGCGGTTTTCAGATTTTGGTTTTCGTAAATATTACCCAAAAATTTTATTATAAGGTTCAAATCTTTTAAAGCTACAGATTTTGAGATATTAGACACCTAAAGTAAATATTTCAACGCATCGGTATCGGTATAAGTAACGCGTTCGAAACAAATTCAAAATGCGCTACATTTTTGACTTGCTCATGCCATGTTTCGAACGATGCCTACTTCTTTGACGGGTGTAATGACAGAATCTCGTTTTGTACGGAAGGATGTACGTATCGTTACGGACCTACGAACGTACGCAACGATTTCAATCAGCAGTTCTGCCATCGCACCCTTCAAAAAAGCGGGCATCGTTCGAAACATCGCATAAACAAGTCAAAAATGTAGTGTATTTTGACTTTATTTCGAACGCGTTAGGTATACGGATACTGATGCGTTGAAATATTTACTTTAAGTAGACACTAGACACTTAAAGTAAATATTTCAACGCATCGGTATACGTAACGCGTTCGAAATAAAGTCAAAATACACTACATTCTTGACTTTTTTATGCGATGTTTCGAACGATACCCGCTTTCCTGAAGGTTGAGATGACAGAACTGCTGATTGAAATCGTTGCGTATGTTCGTGGGTCCGTAACGATACGTAGAATTTTCCGTACGCAACGAGATTCTGTCAACACATCCGTCAAAGAAGCAGGCATCGTTCGAAACATGGCATGAACAAGTCAAAAATGTAGTGTATTTTGGCTTTGTTTCGAACGCGTTACGTATACCGATACCGATGCGTTGAAGTATTTACTTTAAATGTCTAGTGTCTACTTTCATTTCCTTTTAACATAAAGTAATGGATTGTGGATTATCCGTGCTTTCTAGCACCAATTTTATCTTTTCACATTCCTAAAATGTTTTTATAATTATTTTCCTCAGGCTCTTGCAAAATAATTGTTCCTAACGCTTGCGGAAAGCATTTTTTCTGCACTTGACTGCTTGACCAAACTCCTATGTCGTTCTGTCAATGAGGCAGTCTCGTGCGGAAAATGGATTTTCCGCAGTTGGTAAGAAAATAGCTATTTTCCGTGTTGCTTTTGATTTTTTTTTTAACCAGTCTCTCACTATATTCATTTAAATAATTTTAGAATATTCTGGTCCATAATTTTGACATTCTTTTGCCTATGCATAATCTATACCTCTCATCATGTATTTGAGAATTTTAAAAAGGAAGCCGTTTACGTCAGTTTATCGCCATCAAGCCAAGCCGTCAGCGACGTGAAATTTCCCGGAATCGCTATTTGTAACCTCAACGTTCTGAGCAAGAGTAGAGCTGAAAAGTTGGCCGAAGATATGCATATGAGTTTGTAAGTTTTTTAATAAAAACTTAATTCTAAAATCTCAAAAGAAGAATACAGGGAATAGTCCAATCCCTCGAAAGAAATCGTACTCTTCTTCAAAATTTCAGTTTAAAAAATGTTTATTAAAAAAAAGCTTTTAAAGAACAAGCTTTTATTGAATGCATCTTTGGTATGGGCGCAAATTAAAAATTTTAACTTTAGGTATCGTAGGTCGGTCACTTCGACGATTCCCCTAAGGAACCCTTGTATTACTCTATAATCTAAGGACATTTTCAAAGGCTTGGCAAGCACGGCAATCTCACCCGTTCTCAGCTTCTTTAAATAAAAGCATTATGTTTATCATTCGAATAGGAGAAAAATTTATAGTTCCTCTTTTGTAGTTCTCTTTTTATCACCCTAAAGTTAAAATTTTTAATTTGCGACCATCGCTTTTAGTATGGTAAAAGAAAGATAAAAAATTATTTTCTATTTTTGAGTGCATTTGATAAAAGCTTGTTCTTTAAAAGTTTTTTCAATAAAAATTAATTTTTTAGTTTTTAGATTTGTACCGCCATATTGATATTTTCAAATCTGATCCAAAATTCATATCCATTTCCCGAAAAACCCCTGTATGCCAATTTTGATTTAAATCCAACAAACTAAATCTGTTCCCCTCTCTACTTTCTTCGTTAGAGGGAAGTGAGTAATAATACCATATTATTGTATTGCCGCCGGAACTATAAACTCATACCAAATTTGAATAGACACCCTTAAGTTTTAGATTTGTACTCTTAATCGTTTATTTTGAATCCGTCATATTTAAATTTTCAAATCTGCTCAAAAATTCATATTAAAATTAAAAAACCCCTGTATTCCAATTTTGATTAAAATCGAACAAACTAAATCTTTTCTCCCCTCCACTTCCCTCGTTACAGGGAGGTGGGTAAATGAGAATACCATATTATTGTATTTTCACCGGAACTACAAAGGCATACCAAATTTGAACACAATCGGATGTAGATAAGTCAGTTAAAATTGGTTAGAAAAACATGACCGAAAATCGTCCAGCTTGAATCCGCCATATTGAATTTTCCAAATCTGATCAAAAATTCGTATTACTTATCCCCAAGATCCCCCGTATACCAATTTTGGTTGAAATTGGACAAACTTAGGGGTTTTCCCCCCTCCACTCCCCTCCTAGGGGGAGGAGTGCCTAATAATGACATATTATTGTATTGTCACCGGAACTATAAGTGCATGCCAAATTTGAAGGCAATCGGATGTTTTTAAGTTAGTTAAAATTGGTTAGCCAAACATGACCAAAAATCATCCATCTTGAATCCGCCATATTGAATTTTCCAAATGTGATTAGAAGTTCGTTATCTCCATCCACAAGTACCCCACTTCGAGTAGGGGAAGCTGTCAATTTCATCAAACTATATTCTTGTGTTGTCACCGCAACTATATAACTCACTATCTATTATACAAGCAAAAATGTTCGACCTCTAACCTTTTTGTATAAAAGGCAAGACGTCGAAAATGAAGCAAACATATACAGTCTGTCCCAAAAGTATGGAATAATGGATTTTTGGGAGAACTATGATTTAAAAAAAAACTTACATACCATCATTTTAGGTGATAAAAACGGTTTCAAAAAACCCTTTTATACACTGTGTCCCAAAAATAAAATATGGTACAGGGTCTTCTAATCTCAACAAACAGGACAGAGATTAGAAGACCAAAACCAGGCAAATGCATTCCTTACAATTCCATACGTTAAAGGAGTATCAGAGAAAATTCGAAGAGTAGCGAAAAACTTTAATATTAAAACAGCTTTTAAATCTAGTAATACAATTCCAAGCCTTCTTAGTAAAACAAAACCGGAGAACAAACAAAATAAGGAATGCATTTACCAAGTTCCTTGTGAGTGTGGTGAATCATACATAGGCGAAACTAAAAGACCACTATCTGTTAGGCGTAAGGAACATCAGACGAATACCCAAAAAGGTGAAACAACGAAATCAGGAATCGCCGAACATTCATGGTCAAAACAACACCGAATGAAGTGGGCAGAAGCAAAGGTTTTTCACAAGGAGTCACACTGGAAGAAACGAAAATTCCTTGAAACTGCCTTTATTGGGCAGAATCAGGGTATTTTCAGTAAACCAAGTGTTGAAATCCCAAATATTTCGAAGCCCCTCCTTGGGCGGAGCCAACTTCTTAAACTTTAAGGTTGAATGATTTCTCACAGTATATAAGTACGTAGCCTTAGGAATTGATTGTCGTTTGCACCTGAAGACGATCAGAGATTGTACTGATTAAAACGTCTTTTATAAATAAAATATAGACAATGGAAGTCCGAAACACAGAGTTAATGTCATATTTTTTATTATTGAAAATAAAGGGTATTTCTAAATTCAAAAATTTCTTGGAAAATTGCAACGAACTTAAGCGCTATAACAACTTTTTTTTGTTGCTCTTGGTATACAATGTGGGGCAATAAAGACAATGTTTTAAACTAGAACGCCCTATATATTTTTGCATTTTATTTTTTTTTTAAATTAGCATTTCATACTATTTCAATATCTTTTGTAGTTCCTGAGATATTTGCGTTTAAAGTTTTAATAATTGTCAAAATGAAAATATATTGGTAATGACCAAAAGATCAAGCCACCAAGTGGGCCATGAATGTATTTCTTTATTTCAATAATATATACTCAAAAATCTAGTGGCCTTGAGAAAAAAACGATTGAGGGCAATGTAGCTTGATCAGGTGATATCTCAGAAACTACAAAAGATATTTAAATAGTGTTCAGTATATTTGTAAAGCTAATTTTTTGAAAAATTCAAAGATGAAAAAATATACAGGGTATTCTATTTAAAAAAATATATTTTTATTGCCACACCCTGTATATGAAGGGGAACAAAAAAAGTTGTTATAGCGCTGAAGCTTGTTGCAATTTGCCAAGAAATTTTTGAATTCAAAACTACCCTTTTTCATTAATAAAAAAGATACTGAGTGTTCCAGTTACAAACAAACACCCTGTACAAACGTATCTTTTTTTAAATTGGACACCCTGAATATTATCCCATTTTCTGAATCCTTAAAAAATAACCTATCTTGGGTATTTTCTATCTACGCTTTTATCTTCTCCAAGATATTCAAGTGAATTTGTGTGGTGTGGAATAGGTAGGAACACGGGTAGGAAAATAAGTATCATTGGGTATTTAATTTCGATTTCCCTATCTCTTCCATACAAATTAAGTATTTTTGAGAAGCTAATTTTTTAGGAATTTAGAACATGAAATAATATACAGGATGTCCAATAAAAAAAAAGATAAGTTTGTGCAATATTTTATTTTTGGGACACTGTATACCGAAAATAATACTACATAAGTTTTTTTTTGAAAAAACCCATAGTCCTCCCAAAAAAATCCATTATTCCAGACTTTTGGGACACATTTGACACACACACACATCAAGAAATTCAGAATTTAAAGAACGAGATTTATCAAAATGTATCCTTTTTTGACTACAATCATATTAGTAATTGTGCGTATAATAGTTATTTATTTCATTTCAATAACCAAAAAGTGATTCACATGAACAAATTTCAAAATTTAGTTAACGAAAAACTGCAACAAGAACTTAATTTTAATATCAATAATAATTTAATAGAACGAACTGTTGTTAATATATCAAACAAAATTTTAACTATTCCAGAAAAATCAATTCTATCAAAAGGTTTAAATTTCTCCCTTCCTCCAAAAAATTTTAATAGATTGGATTTTGTCACAGGTATTGAACAAGCCACACGAACCTTACCTCAAGAGATTGCAAACGAATTTAGAATTCGATCTAAACTTATTTTACAAAAACCTTTAAAAATCAAATCCAATATTACTAGAGAGGAAAAAAACGCTTTAATTTCTCTAAAAAATGACAACTCAATTAAAATTTTACCGGCAGATAAAGGCAATGCCACTGTAATTATTGATAAAAACACTTATAATGAAAAAATTGAAGCATTATTAAATGAAGGCTCACATTCAAAATTAAACAAAGACCCAACAAAAACAATTGAAAGAAAAATTTATTCAACTTTATATAAACATAAAAGATTTTTTAACGATCTAGAACGTTCAGAGCTAACCCCACATTATAGTAAACCTCCCCATTTTTACGGCTTGCCCAAAATTCATAAACCAAATATTCCTTTTAGACCAATAGTTAGTAGTATTAATTCTCCATGTGATAAACTCGCAAAATATTTACTTAAAATTTTAAATCCCTTAGTAGGAAATACAAATTCATTTATAAAAAATTCTCAACACTTTTTAGAAAAATTATCCGAGGTAAATTTTAATAACAATCACTTGATGGTGAGTTTTGATGTGGTGAGCCTTTTCACAAATGTACCTGTAGATAAAAGCCTTTCTATAGTAAGACATCGATTAGAAAATGATCAAAATTTAGGCGAAAGAACTACACTGAGCGTCAATGCTATTCTACATTATTTAACTTCTCACATTATGCATAAAAACCACATATTTTCAGTGGGAAAGTGATTTTTTTCAACAGGATTTTGGGATGGCAATGGGCTCTCCACTTTCTCCTCTAATGAGTAATATTTTTATGGAAGATTTTGAAAATAAAATTTTAGAGGAATTTAATTTTAAACCGGTCATTTGGTTTCGCTATATAGATGATATTTTTAGTATTTGGCCACACGATTTAAATAAACTTAATGATTTTCTTAATTTTATAAACGGTAAAGAACCAACAATAAAATTTACTTTAGAAGTAGAAAACAATAACAAAATTTCATTTTTAGATATTTTAATAAACAAACAAAATACATTACAAACCTCAGTTTATAGAAAACCAACACATACAAATAGATATCTAAATTTTAACTCAAATCATTGCTCATCGGTTAAAAAAGCAGTAATAAAAAGTCTATACGATAGAGCTAAAATTATTTGTTCGGACAATAACACATTTTTACAAGAAAAACAAATAATAAAAGAGGTCTTAATTAAAAATTCATATCCAAATAACTTCATCGAAAATTCTTTTAGACAAATCGAATTTCCAAGACAACGCGAACGTAGACATAATAATGTACAACCAACAAATTTAATAATTCCTTTTATACCAGGTATTTCGGAAAAAATTAAACGAATCGCTAATACTTATAATATTAGAACAATTTTTAAAAAATCAAATACTCTTAGATCAATTCTAACCAAAACAAAACCATTAAATGCTGAGCAAAACTCAAAAAATATCGTTTATAAAATTCCTTGCGAGTGTGGTAAATTTTATATTGGAGAAACTTCAAGGCCTCTTGAAGTTAGAATAAATGACCATAAGGGTTACCTCAGAAGGGGAGACTGGGAGAAGTCTAAAATTTGCCAACATTCTTTTGAAAATGATCATAGAGTAATGTGGGGAGAAACCAGTATATTACAAAAAGAACCAGACAAAATTAAACGAAAAATCAAAGAAGCAGCTTGCATCTATCTTAACGAAGATGAATGCATAGCTAGCATATCAGTTGATATAAATACAGTTTGGCTTCCAATTTTAAAACAAGATTTTCAAAAAGGTTTTTTTAAAATAAATTAAAAAATAGCATTGATGTTCTTTGGGTTTCTAATATATTTTTTCTTAAAGTTAGTCAAAAGATAATTTTTATAATTGATATTTTAAAATAAAAATTTTGTATTTTTATAAAGTAATCTAAAATCGAAAACACTCAAACAAATATAATTTTGATTTTAAATTTTACTAAATTCACCCAATACCTTGTTGGCTACTATCGACGCACCAAACTGTCAAGTTAATATTTGAAATATATATCAGTCAAAGTCAGTCAGTTGTATGACAGCAGACAGATATTTTAAAAAAATAATCGAAAAGTTTTTGAAAAGGATAAAATTCTTTGATAACGGCAGTAGTACTTAGAATCTAGTTAGGATTTGCGTGTGTGTAGGCAAATTTTTTATCTTATTTAAAAACCACTGACAAACGAACAAATTTTTTTCTTTAGAAATTTACGCAGTGGGTTTTAACATATTTTTGAAAAAATTTCCTTAACTTAGTGGCGAAAAACCCAAAAAAAAGTAGTTTCGACATGCCGCAAATGACGTGAAAACGGAGTGCACTTGTCACCTGCCGTCTGTAAAATCAAAGAGCTATTTAGTAAGTAATATTTTGGCTGTGGTTAGCACATTCTATGAAGCACGTGTTAAAACATTATTGAGCAATAAATTTAAAAAGTTATTATTTTTTACCAATACTTTTTTCGCATGTTTTTAATACTCTTAAAAAATTATGTTTTATGTTGGGAATTTGGAACCTTTGGTTGCACTATAACAAAGTTATGATTGTTTATATACAGACCGCTTCAAGCTACTGCGAACATAGGGCGGAAGAAGTCTAATTTGCCAGTGTACGTACATGCAGAGACACCTCACGCCTATCAGTGAAGCAACCAATACTTAGGTTTGCGATCACCACTTGCATGACTTTCCTTTGGTATTTAGTACGCCTCTAACTACGGTGCTGTGTGGAGCGTAGTTAATGAAACCGGAATTTGGTCAATAAATACGCAAATTTTTATAACGTAATTTTCTTATTTCTTGTCACTGATAAATAAGAGCGTTTTATTGTCAACTGCTCAGATTTATCAGTGACGACGTGTTACAATGAAAATAATAAGGAGAAACAAAATAAAAGCAAGTTCTCAAAATAAAATAATACATTCTAAAAACCAAAAAGATTCTCCCAGTCAAAAAAAATTAAAGCAAATGTTCGAAAAGTCCTCCTTGCTCGGCTAGACAATATCCGAGCTTACTATAAAAACCCCTTCTAACGTTTCCAAGCATGTTAGGGGTGATAATTTGAAAAGCTTCTTCAAAAACAGATATAAGTCATTAGGAGCAAGATCGGGAGATCGAGCTGGCCATAAAATAGTTCCCCGTGTACTTATAACCCGATTAGGAAATACATTATCAAGATATTCCCTAACAAGGCCAACATTGTGAGCGGAACAACCATCTTGATGAAACCATGTTTCACCAAATCTTACACCTAACAACTGCCTAGCAGTTGGAATAATGTGCTGCTGCAGTAGATCCAAGTATCTAGGACCATTCAAATTGCAATTGCCGTTAATAAAAAATGGCCCAATTTCGTGTTCCCCTATAATACCCCCCCCCAAACATTTAGTTTTTGGGGATACTGTGATCTTACGTCAAAATACAAATGCAAATTTTCCCTCGACCAATATCGAACGTCTGTTGGGTTATGACGATTTGACCATCTGCACTTTTTCGGTAACTTCGTAGATATCCATTTTTGGTTTTAAAAATGTATTATTTCAATTAAGAACTTACCCATCTGTTTCTCGAGCAAGGCAGAAATAAAACAAAATAATAAAAACAAAATGAATTTCCAAAAGATAACACTGCAGCGTGCTTCGAATCCACCTCGGTCGTACGGCACGGAGAGTAAATTGGACTTGATTCCCCCTATGTTCGCAGTAGCTTGAAGCGGTCTGTATATATACTATATGAAAATCAGTTTGGATTCAGAAAAAACAAAAACACCGAGGGTGCCGTCTTTAGCGTAATTAAGAAAATAATAAATAATAAACAAAAAAGTTTAGTTGTGTATCTTGATTTGCGTAAAGCGTTTGATACAGTGTGCTACAAAAAAAATATTTAAAAGATTGGAAATGGTGGAAGTTGTAGGAGATCCCTTAAAACTCTTTCAGAATTATTTAACTTTAAACAGAAAACAAAACACAAAAATAAACAACGCCTTTAGCGATTACAGCACAGTTGAGTGTGGCATTCCGCAGGGGACAGTGCTTGGTCCCATTCTGTTTTGAGTATATATTAATCAAATAGGGTCCATCTTACAAATAGATGATAATATGTTCTCATACTGTGATGATACCGCAACTCTGTTTACAGGTCAAACGTGGGAGGAAGCGTTTTCCAATGCAGAAATGGAACTAAGGACTGTCAATCAGTGGATGCAATGGCATTCCTTATCTTTAAACAAAGACAAAACCTATTTTATGGCTTACTCTGCCACGAGTGTTGATCAACCACAGCAAACATCAATAAAAATTTACAAAACACAATGCAATCAACTAAACAACTGTAACTGTAACTCTATAAAAAAAATAGAAAAAATAAAATACTTAGGAGTAATGGTTGATCAGCACTTGGAGTGGAGTGACCATACTAAGTTATTGTGTGAACGAATCAGAAAACTTTATTTTAAACTCTATCAAATCCGAGATATTTTAAACTATAAATTACTTACAATCGTTTATGATTCATTAGTGGAATCGTTACTTAGATATTGCATTGTAGTATGGGGGGGTCTGCATCAAAATTCATTAGAACATTTATCAGTGTGGCAAAATACAGTTTTAAAAATACTATTTAAAAAGGACCGACTCTGTCCTACCGGCAACTTATAGAGCGAACTCAAAATTTTAAATATAAGAAACTTATATGCTCTGAATTCAATAAATTTTCTACCTAAATTAAAAAATCAGTGCATTATGTTACAACATAATTACTTAACAAGAGCCATTCAAAATCACAACTTACAAACGCCCAGGCAAGTTCTTAATGCAACACAAAAATTTGTCATTTATTACGCTCCTCTATTTTACAATCAGCTCCCTAATGATATATAAAAAAAGAAAAAGGTCCTCTAAACAGGTAAAAAAGTTCATTCTAAAAAATCCAACCAAATTTGTAAATATTATTAACCACTAAATTAGAAACTGAAAGACATGATGATAATAATTTAGTTAGTCATTTTACATTATAACTTTTTCATTTTCATTCGTTAAGTATATTATAATAAATAAATAAAAAAATATTGATGTATATGCAATATTTTAACTTAAATCCTCTACATTGCTCTCACTCTTCGAGACCAGTTCATTTGCCACCGTGTTGAGAATACCATCTCGTGGGCAAATTTTAAGGGGGGGTTTGCATACAAGCTTTAGCTTCCTGCTAAAATAGTTTAGGCAAACCCACCTTCGAAAATGCATAATAATTTATTTTGGAAGATAAAATTAATATACTTTACTTTAATATTGTATTTTTTTGTTATATTTTTTTTTAGAAATACTATTACTTATTTTTAACATGTTATGCAGATAACATGTAATTTATTGTAATTTCATAATATATTATATTGTATTGTTTTCCACAAACCAAAACTATACTTTCTTACACTCGACATGCGTTTCGCTAACAACGTTAGCATCATCAGAAGACGATAAACAATAAACTAAATTAACCTACACTCTATAGATAAGACTAATAATTTGTGATTGGTCACGCTTTATAATCCTATCTCCCCTCAACTAAAGAATAAAGTGTACTAAACGGAATGGGTCCTCTATCTTTATTTAAACTATTTCTGGATTTAATGATTTCCATACTTTCATATGCATTCATCTTTTGTTTGGTATACTTTTTAGAAGTTTTAGGTTATCTAATGTGAGTCTATGATTGTTTTCAAAAGCATGCTCGGCCACACTTGACTTTTCTGTTCTTTCGTATTTTAAGTGTGCTAAGTGTTCTGACTCGTGTTTGAATAGAAAGTTTCGTTTGGCCAACATATTTTTTGTCACAATCCATGCAACTAATTTCGTAAATTCCACTTTTTTCTAGAACTGTAGTCTTATCCTTGGGATTTTCTAGTAAACTTCTTATTGTGTTTCCGGATTGATATACTAATTTAAGACTGGTGTTATTAAATACTTTTTGTAATCCTTTCGTATAATTAGGATTATAAGGAATTCATACAAATTGAGAGTTGGAGGTATCTTTTTGTCTGAAAAAAGTGGAATTCCGAAAGGTCTTTTGAAAAGAATGTCTATTTATCAGCTTATTTATTAAGCCTTCGTCGTAACCGTTTTCGTCAGCTATATTCCTAATTCTATTCTTTTCTGCTTAAAATCTTTCTTTGTTTAAGGGGAAATTTACTAATCTACATGTTAAAAAGTGCAAACTTGCAAGCTTATATCGTAAGCAATAAAAAGAGTCATTTGGAATATACCTGTTGGTGGCCGTTCCTTTTCTGTATAGGTCAAATTCTAATTTATTTTTATTTCTTATAACTAAATGGAAAAAATAAATAACTAATTTTCCATAATTAAATTTACTTACGAAACAGAGAACACTGCCATTTCTAGACACTTTAGTTATGAGAAATAAATTAGAATATACAGTAAAGAAACGCCCACCAACAGATATATATATACTTTTTAACATATAGATTAGTAAATTTCTACTTAAACAAAGAAAGATTTGAAGCAGAAAAGAATAGCATTAGTAATATAGCAGGCGAAAACGGTTACTACAAAGGCTTAATAAATAAGCTGATAAATAGACATTCTTTTCAAAAGACCTCTCAGAAGTCCACTTTTTCCAGACAAAAAAATACCTCCGACTCTCAATTTGTATCAATTCCTTATAATCCTAATTATACGAAAGGATTACAAAAAGTATTTACTAACACCGGTTTTAAGTTAGTTCGTATATCAATCCGGAAACACAATAAGAAGTTTACTAGGAAATTCCGAGGATAAAACTACAGTTCTAGAAAAAAGGGGAGTTTACGTAATTAGTGGCATGGATGGTGACAAAAAATATTGTCACAGTAAAAAAGGGGACTATTTTCTACCCTTAACTCTATCCTGTCTACAATTCGTTATAAGTTTTCACTTTTAACGGCCGGGTTGGGTCAACAGAGTTGGCTCAAACCGGTCGACTGCCTAGGGGGTCGAGATACAGGATCTCCCCTAAGGGTGCCACTTCACCTGGGTGGGCCCTTGGACTAGAGACAAAATGGATACGAGGGTTTAACTTACAGGACCACAAAGTCAGTTGTATTAATTAAACTTACAAGAACACGAAGGGGTGGCCTGAGTGGCCCTACGTGAAACAGAGAGATGAGGATTTGACGTGACACACTTTGACTTACGTTAATGTACAAATTCTGCGGTGCTCAATTGACTCTGCGCTGCTCGGTCTGCCCGTTAACGCTCGACGCTTTGACCCCTTTTTTCCGTTCGACTCAAGATGGGTACCCCTTTCGGTTCTGGTTCCCCTTCGCTTCCGCGGAGTTTCTTAATAATTTTCTTGGCCGAAAAAAGAGCTCTTTACAAGGTCGCACTTGAAAAACGAGTCCCCGATCGATTCTCTCGATCGCCAGCAGGTCGGCTTTCCTCCAATCTCTTGTTCGTGACTTTTTCCGATACAAAAATTGTTGAGAAAACCTTGGCCTGCTGACTGTGTTTTGGGTTTATTAATATCTGATTAGGACCTTGATAGTCTTATTTTAATAAGGTTTTATTTTAAAAAATATATTCGGGAATTATTACCGTCCTTATTCCCTAATTCGGCCAATCCTTACAATATGTTGGCCAAACGAGACACTCTATTCAAACACGATTCAAAGAACACTTAGCACACTTAAAATACGGAAGAACAAAAAAGTCAAGTGTGGCCGAGCATGCTTTTGAAAACAATCAGAGATTCACATTAGATAACCTAAAACTTCTAAAAAGTGTACCAAAAAAAAGACTTTTGAAAGCATATGAAAGTATGGAAATCATTAAATCCAAAAATAGTTTAAATAAAGATAGATGCCCCATTCCGTTTAGTACACTTTATTCTTTAGTTGAGGGGAGATAGGATTATAAAGCATGACCAATCACAAATTATTAGTCTTATCTCCGCCCACTAAAGGATAGTATATAAGATAGAGTGTAGGTTCATTTAGTTTATTTTTTGTCGTCTCCTGATGATGTTAGCGAAACGCGCGTCGAGTGCAAAAAAGTGTAGTTTTGGTTTGTGGAAAACAATCATAACTTTGTTAAATTATGTTGTAGCTAGAGCAATGAGATAATTTTACATTTCTAGGATTATATAGGATTTCTTAAAGGTTTTGTTTTGTATATTTTGTTACAAACTCCGCATATCTCCTAGCAAAAATGAGAGATTCCTAAGCCTATGTAAAGGTATCTCTCCCTTATAATAATTAGCATTGGGTATCTCTTCCTATACCCAGGGGGAGAGTTGCCAGAAAGACACTTTTTTTTCAAAACCGTTTTCGAGTAGTAAATTTTTTTGTAACTGTCCGCAGATAACTAAAGCATGGCTTTTTTGTTTACCTATGCAAAAAAACTTTTTTTTTTGATCACGGGTGCAAAAGAAGATTTCTGTCCGTTTTTTACTCAAAATTGAAGAGAAATAGCGGAAAATAGTAATATTGAAAAAATGTAATTATTTTTCTTTAAAAAGTATTTACGAAAAAATCATTTAAAAACTTCGTCAAAATATCAAACTGTCAAAGATTAAAATGTCGCAACAATGAACGTCACCGAGTAACATAGCACATCGCTATGGAAACGATTGTTATTTCATTTACCAGCCGCCTTGATTTATAGTGTAAAGATGGTGTGTTGCGAGAAGTGCTCTTCGTTCGAGATTTTTAAAAGTATTTTTCAGTTTTTTTTTCTTGATAAAGGTATTAAAAAAATAGTGTTAACAGCTCGCGGCTAAACTGTGCTTTTTTTTAGTCGCGTTTTTAAATACCTCGCTGCGCTCGTTATTTAAACCAACGCTTGTAAAAATAGCACTATTTTAGCCACTAGTTGTTAAAACTACTATTTATTTTGTTTAAAGACCAGTATTTTTAGAAGAGATAGTTTAAAGATCCTTTTTTAAATTTTGAAATACATTTTTTTCTTTATTTAATTTCTGTGAATTATTTTCAAATAGTGAGGCATCTATCCGGACTTTACCCTATAGAAAATGTGCTACTGACGGCGTATACCGTGGGGTCGGGTCGCTTCCCCCCATACAAAAGTTTAAATATCTCGGAAACCATTAGTCCTATTGTAACCGGACTACTTAGTATCAAAACTTTGATTCTTCCCCTGCAAGTAGTTGGGGGGCATATCGACCTCTTAATATCGCCCTGCCTGTGAACAGCCTTAAAAGTGAGGTTAGGACGACAAAATATTTTTTTAAATCTGACCTACGATAATAAAATTTGGTACTCATATTGGCCTTCTGGCAAGATTGTATTATTATAATTATATTATAATTATTATTATAAAATTTAAAAAATAACATTTAGTGCATCTAGGGGCCGGTAGAGGGCGAAATGTGTTTTTAGATTTTTCCCTGTATCTCCCGAACGACTTATCCTGCACATTTGAAACTATGTGGTTTTTTTAGTACAACCTATTAACAATCAGTCTGATTGTTGTAATAAATTTTTAGCTTGTGAGTGGAGGACCCTAAACAAACGCCATTTTTTTGACAATTTCGAAAAAAAAAATTATTTACGCAAACTTAACTTAAGGGCATCGAAAATTTCTATAAATCGGTTACTTATAGACCACTCAATATTTCTCAACCTATGAATAGTCTCAAAAATGTTGCAGTCCAAAAGTGAGGTTAGGGTGACAAAATATTTTTTTAAATCTTAACAGTTTGACCTACGATGATGAAATTTGATAATCATATTGGCCTTCGGGCCAGATTGTATTATAAAAATAAAAAATGTCATTTAGTGTCTCTAGGAGCCGGTAGGGGCGGAAATGTGGTTTTAGATTTTTCCCTGTATCTCCCGAACGACCTATCCTGCACACTTGAAACTTTGTGGTTTTGTAGTACATACTATTACCAATCAGCCTGATATATATATAAAAAAAAATTAGCCTGTGAGCGGAGCCCGTGTTTCGAAAAAAAATCTATTTACGTAAACTTAATTTAAGGGCATCGAAATTTATATAAATCGGTTACTTATAGCTCACTAAATATATTAGCCCACCTGTGAACAGCCTCAAAAAAGTTGCAGTCCAAAAGTGAGGTTAAGGGGACAAAATATTTTTTTAAATCCTATATTTGAAAGACTATTGAAAGGCTATTTCTCTTTAATTTTGGGTAAAAAACGGACAGAAATATTTTTTTGCACCCGTGATCAAAAAAAAAAAGTTTTTAGCATCGGTAACCAAAAAAGCCATGATTTATTTATCTGCAGACGGTTACTAAAATCATGTTTTTGATAAAGCTATAAAAAAAGTAGTTTTAACAACTAGTGTCTAAAATAGTGCTTTTTTTACAAGCGTTGGTTTAAATAACAAGCGCAGCGAAGTATTTAAAAACGCAACTGAAAAAGCACAGTTTAGCAGCGAGTTGTTAACACTATTTTTTTTTAATACCTTTATCAAAAAATCTAAGAAAAACAGGAAATAGTAGTTTAAACAACTAGTGGCTAAAATAGCGCATTTTTTACAAGCGTTGGTTTAAATATCGAGCGCAGCGAGGTATTTAAAAACGCGAGAAAAAAAAGCACAGTTTAGCCGCGAATTCTTAATACTATTTTTTTAATACCTTTATTAAAAAATCCAAGAAAAACCGGAAAATACTTTTAAAAATCACAAATGAAGAGAATTTTTCGCAACACACCATCTTTACACTATAAATCAAGGCGGCTGGTAAATGAAATAACAATCGTTTCCATAGCGATGTGTCTTTTTACTCGGTGACGTTCATTGTTGCGACATTTTAATCTTTGACAATTTGATATTTTGACAATATTTTTAAATGATTTTTTCGTAAATAGTTGGTGAAAACTGGCGGAAATGGCTTAATTCTCAGGCAAGAATAATTAGATTTTTTTAATATTACTATTTTCCGCTATTTCTCTTTAATTTTGGGTAAAAAAAGAACATAAATCTTTTTTGGCACCCGTGATAAAAAAAAATTTCCCAGTTGAAACTTTCATAACCGCATTGGTACTTGTCTAAGTCACCTGATACGGGTTCGTCTTTTCGTGTTAATATTTCCAATAGAGTTACGCTCCTAAGGCGTGTGAGTGATTCAAAATTGGAAATCAAAATGTATGATGGTGTTTAATGATGTTTGGGGAGGGTGACCAGTAAAGCCACTGATGAGCCCAAGCTGGTTGCCAAGGGCGAAACCCCGTTTAATCATTTCTCTTTTCGCTTTGATCCTTTGTGTGTTCCTTTTGGGATGCTCATCCAAGTTTGAATTTTCGTTTTTTCGAAACAAGATCTTTGGATCTTTTGTTTTTAGATTCTTTTCGGTTAAAGTAATTGATTTGGAGGTTTTTTAAGTTCTTTCTTTTTTGTTTTAATTGGAGCGTAAACCTGTTGGGAATATTAATACGCCAGGACGAACCTGTATCAGGTGACTTAGACAAGTATCAGTGAGGAACGATGCCTATTGATGAGTGATTCAAAGTTGGAAATCAAAGTGTATGATGGTGTTTAATGATGTTTGGGGAGGGTGACCAGTGAAACTACTGATGAGCCCACGCTGGTTGCCCAGGGCGAAACATCGTTTAATCATTTCTGTTTTCGCTTTGGTCCTTTGTGTGTTTCTTGTGCGATGCTCATCCAAGTTTGAATTTTCGTGTTTTCCACCCAAGATCTTTTGACCTTAATTAATTCCTTTAAATTTTCAGAGTTTTACTTTAAATGAACTGAATAACTGACCGGAGCAGAAGCAAAAACATTGCAATTATGTAAATTTCTTGAAAAGTACTACAGAAAATCATTTTTGGGTTAATACTTACAATTTGAAGTCCTATATTCATTTTAAAATAATTATAATGGGCGTTATATTTCATGCAGGCCTATGTTTTAAATTGGGGAGGTGGTTTCAAGTGGAAAAACCTGAAACTAAATACCAATAGCAGCCAGCGGAAGGGGGGGGAGGTATTCCCTACGCTGGCCTTCGCTCTAACTTAATTATCTTAAATTGTTGTATTGTACTAAGTATTGTATGCGAGTGTACAATCTTTTAGAAATCTATCAAAAATGTACGAGAATGACGAATTACTACAGTGGCTCAAAATTTTGGGCAACCACTACACCTTCAGCGTTACGGAATCCCATAGATTCAACGACTTACAGAACGCTCTTCAGCGGTTTTTTAAAGAAAAATACGACACTGCCGAGATTTTGAAAAATTTGAGCAAACCTTGCAAAGAGCTTCTCTCTCATTGTATATGGAATCAGGAGAACCATGACTGTAGCGAGCTGTTTCAAACGAGGCTGACTGATAGTGGTTTTTGCTGTGTGTTTAATAACGTCAGGCCTTTATTCAAGGCTTACTTGTAAGTAATTAAGATTACATTTACTAGTTTTATACGCGCTTAAAACAGGTTAAATAAAATCGCTTTTTCCGAGGGTTTACCGACCTTCATTGTCATTAAATAGTGTTGAGTATTTATTTAAGTTTGAGATCAATGCAATAAATCGTTTTTATACCGATTTAGTGCTTAAAAGCGGTTTTAGTAGTGCTTATACGACATTTTAAAACCATCCTTAAGGCGCATTTACACAGACAAACTTTCCTTTGATGTTGAAATGCCGACAAACATTTACACAAGCCTCTTGAGCAAAATGTTCAAAGAAATGTTCGAGAAAAATCTCGTACAAAAAAACACACGTAAATTTTGGAGAGAATGTTGAGCAAAATTTGTTTGAAGAATTGGGGGTATAAAAATTTCTTTACAAATTTAAATTTTATAGTTTTATGGGAATTCATTGAACTTAACTGAAAATAGAAAGACTAAGTTTTAAAACAAGATATTTTAATTAAGTGGTTTTCGACGGAAAAACGATATGATGTCGAAATTCACGTTTTACCTCATAAGCAACTTCGATTGATCTGATTTTTATAGGGGATATCCCAGTATACTTGTAACTTTTTTGGGGTTGTAAAAAAAAGACAATAAAAAAAATATTATTTGGCAATTATTTATTGCTGTTGCCTGTAAAATGTAATGATAAAAATTTACGTTTAAAAGAATATCTCTTTATTTTACTTCCTAGTTTAAAACACAATACAATAATAATTAAGTCAAATTCAGAAACCTATATACATTTTATTAAATCTCAAATATATGAACAAAAGCACGTTCGGTCTAAATAATACCCGTTTATTACCCACTTTTACAACCCTACGATCCCGACCCTTGTCTAAAAAAATATAATTTAGCAGTAATAGACTAGATTTCTGAATCGGAATGTTGCTCCTTTGCATATTGTTTGTTCAGTGTCAGTAATCAACCTTGATTATTACATTAAATTGACATTAAATATCTATCTTCAGCATTTTCATGAACCTTTTGCTTTTTTAAGCAACCGTTGGGGCCTTAAACTAACTAGGTAAATCTGGTGTGAGGAATGAAAAAAAACAATCGAAGCTAAGGGTAAAGTAAAGTTACAAAAATATGTTTAAAAAAAATCCCCTCCCCACCACTCCTCATAGTCGTGAGGCGCGGATTACCGCTTAAAAGTGCAATTTTTGAGTTTTTTGGCGATATTTGAAAAACTCAAAATTTTTTTTTGGAAAAGAAAAATTTTCCTGGGTTGTTTTTTGAATTTAGGAAAAAACCCTTGGAAATAAAAAAAACTCGCAAGAATATCCCAAAAAAACCCCCGGGCAAAAAAATCCGGGAAAAACCCTAAGAAAAAAAATATTATAAGTAACCCTAATCCATGTGACAAAACTGATAGTCAAGAATAATGTTTCGCTTGCCGTCGGCTTTTTTTCACAAAAATTAAAATAAAAGTTGGTGTTCCATTTTTTTAAAGAATTGAGATCACTGATCACTGATGTAAAATTTTATTTACTCTCATCTTTAAAAATATGTTTCCAAAACGGATAGCAATAATTTGCTCAAAAATTTACCCGAACAAAATGTTCAAAGAAAAGCTCACAAAAATGTTCACGCAAAAAATTTTAGATCTTTTGCACGAGCTTTTGTTTGAGCATGTTCGTCTGTGTAATTGCGCCTTTACATAAAAATGCTTTACGAGACCCGTGTAAATAAAGTAATTGTTAAGCAGATAGACCTAAAAAGAAACAAAAATGGTAATTTTGGGTAAAACACGCACATTTTTAAATTAGTCAATTGGGTAGTCAATATTTTATAACCAGTTTTATCAGTTTTTACTAAAAACAATAAAATAACTTTGTGCTTGGAGTGTACTGGCTAACTTAAAACCAATACATTAGTGTTCTAAAAAGTTATACTTTAGTGTCGTAGAGGCAACTAGAGAAGAACTTATATACAAAATACACTTTGATTTTTTTAAAATATTTTCAGGGATAATTTTCAATATACTCGGTTTACCCACATTTTTTTTAAATCGTGATTTGCTCTCTTACAAAAGCCGTGCAACCCATCTACCACGTATACAAATTACAATTACATTGAAAAATTATTTGATAAAATTTTAGTATGTTATATGGATCATGAGATAAGAAAAGTGTGTAAATATAAAATGGTTTCTATGTATATATATATATATATATATATATATATATATAGGGTGGGCCACAAAATTCCGCACTTTTTGGATTGGCTATAACTTGTGACATAAGTGCTCGATTTTTAAAGATATTGGTTTTTTAGAAAGATAAAGCGAGATATTTTTTTGATTCTGTTGAAAATTTTAAATTTCTCAAAAATCCAAGATGGCGGACAGTTTTAAAAAATGTGTAATTTTCACCCCCCCCCCTCCCTGAAAAAAAATTATGTGCGACACTGAACAAACTCTGAAGCTTTCACTGCAAACGCTTATTTTTTCTGTGTATATTGAAGTATCATTTAATTAAATCAGTTGGGAAATAAAAAAGTTATAACTTTTTTGACTATATGTGTTTTGGCTTCGCATTGAAAAAAAAATCACAAAATTACATATATTTTCCATTTGCTATATCTTTTGACCTAATTAGTTGATTAAGAAAACACATATAAATACCCATTACTTTTTTATTTCTTATTCGACTTAATTGGGAGATTTGGAAATACTAATTTATATTTTGTCCAGTGTCTGACTTAAAAAAAATAAGGTGTGTAAAACATAACTCTTTTTAAAACTATCCGCCGTCCTGATTTTTTTTTTAATGTCAATTTTTGAACAAACGGACTCCTTAAACAATATTTTTTTTAAATTAAGTAATCAGGCCAAAAGTTATAGCAAATTGAAAAAATATGTAATTTTGTGATTTTTTCCAATGTTAAGCCGAAATTCTCATAATCTAAAAGATTATAACTTTTTCATTTCTCAACCGATTTAATTAAATGATATGTTAATATACACATAAACAATGATCGTTTGTAGTGAAAAATTTAGAGTTTGTTCATTGTCGCACATAATTTTTTTTCAGGGGGGGTGGTGAAAATTACGCATTTTTTAAAACTGTCCGCCATCTTGGATTTTTGAGAAATTTAAAATTTTCAACAGAATCAAAAAAATATCTCGTTTTATCTTTCTAAAAAACCAATATCTTTAAAAATCGAGCACTTATGTCACAAGTTATAGCCAATCCAAAAAGTGCGGAATTTTGTGGCCCACCCTATATATATTTCAAAGTTATAGACGGTCAAATTTTAAAAAAAACGTCGTTTTGGAATTTATTGAGCACGCTCAAAAAGGCATTTCCTGGCCGAAATAAAATAAGTTATCGACGAATATGGGTTACTGAGGAACCACACATGGACTTTCTTATTAGCGACATAAAGCTATTTGTAACTCATCGCCGTATACGTATCCGCATCTAGCGAGAACCAAGCACATTAATTGGTCAGAAACTTGTACCATGTTCGAAAAGAGCAGATATATGCTAATCTAAGGTGTTCTTAAACGCGATAGGTGTTGAGATGCGTTAGGTATCACGTATCGTTACAACACACGTATCGTATCTTAGCACATATTGCGTTCAGAAACACTTTAAATTAGCATATATCTGCTCTTTTCGAACGTGCTACAAGTTTCTGACCAATCAATGTGCTTGGTTCTCGCTAGATGCGGATACGTATACCGCGATGAGTTACAAATAGCTTTATGTCTCTAATATTATGTTGGTAAATTTTTAAAAAGTAATCAACATTTAATTTATGTAAAACTGATCGAGGGATTTTAATTTAGTTTAGCGCACGCCTTTATCATACTTTTATCTAATACAGGGTGCAATTTTTTTATCACTTCTTATGCCGAGAAGCCAAGAAGTGTTTCTATTGTTAAGTAATAGCTGATAATCAATAGAGACATAAAGCTATTTTTAACTCATCGCGGTATACGTACATTGATTGGTCAGAAACTTGTAACACGTTCGAAAAGAGCAGATATATGCTAATTTAAGGTGTTTCTGAACGCAATAGGTGCTGAGATACGATACGTGTGTCGTAACGATACGTGATACCTAACGCATCTCAACATCTATCGCGTTCAAGATCACCTTAGATTAGCATATATCTGCTCTTTTCGAACGTGGTACAAGTTTCTGACCAATTAATGTGCTTGATTCTCGCTAGATGCGGATACGTATACCGCGATGAGTTACAAATAGCTTTATGTCGCTAATGTATTATTTAACCTCAAGTAAATAAGAAACCAATATATTGTTCACTAGGGAAAAGTTGATTTTTGATTGATCTCAGTGACTCTTTTAAAAAAAGGTTTGAATTTAATTTTTACGTGCTACAAAAGAATATAGTACTTTGAATAAAAGTGAAATAAATTTAAAAAAGATTTAAAACCCATTTTCTCGAGCGTACCATTGGCGTAGGTGTTTTGCCAACATTTAATTTAAAAAAAAAATAGAGAGAAGACAGCAGTTAAAAATATATATTATATTTTAACCTGATAGACAAATTGTTTATTATGCGTGTTCTGTTTTTGCACTATAATACGTAGGTATGCAGATAATGCCATAATTGTCATAGGTGCATAATTAGAGGATTAGGTTTAAGCAATAATATAATTTTAAGAATTTTAGATTATTACCAATTTTTGTTTCTTCCTTGTATTATAGGTACTTATGTGTTGGTTTTAAATATTATTTTTATTAGGTAATTAAGAAAAAAAAATATAAATTTAGGGGCAGATATGGTAAAAAAAGATCTACTATCATTGGTAAATAGCCACAAAGAAAAAATCACTAAGAAAGTTGTCGATGATATGGCTGAAAAACGTAACATAACAGTATTAAGACTGCCGCCTTACTATTGTGAACTTAATCCAATAGAATTAATATGAGCTCAAATAAAAGGGTATGTAGCAAGGAATAATACTACCTATAAATTAAAGGATGTGGAGGTGCTTTTTCAAGAATCAGTTAAAAAAATAACTCCAGATAATTGGCATAAATATGTACAACATGTTTTAAAAGTAGAAGAAAAATTGTGGAAACTTGATTGTTGAATCGAAGAAACTGTGGAACCGTTAATTATTTCTTTGGAAGAAAATGAGAGTGATGATTAGAGCATTTACTGTTTCTGAATCTGAGTAATTTATTTCTATTTTATTTTTGACTGGTTTTAAAGAAACGTATCTACCTCCATTTCATCTTAATTATTTTTGTAGTTATAATAATTGACAACCGTAACATTTTTTTTATGTACCAACCATTTGTTTAGCCTTAATTTAATTTTTAGGTGTGCTTATTAATTATAGTTTAAACGCCAATCCGTTTTTGTATATATATTATAATATTATTTTTATTCCTAAAATGTATTTTTTTTATTTAATTTATAAATTTTTTCTAATAAAGTAATTTGTTTTATTAAATTTCATAGAACTTTTCACATATTTACTATTTTCTTCACTAATACCTATATACCACGGCACCTAAAGTGTAAATTTGCATTTTTATTACTCTCTCTTCTTTATGAAGAGACTATAGTTTACTTATAAAAAAAGTCAAAAATAGTTTTTTAGATGTATCTTTCTTCTGTATTCTCTGATTGCCAACTTTCTTTTGGAAACGCCACTGACTTTGACTAGTACTCAATAGAGTACCTATATAGGTACGAGGTAGAGCAATTACCTATAATCATAATTTATAGCATATTTTTTGTTTGATTTAGTTTAGAGAACCTTGATAAACCTTTAAAAAATCATAATTCCCAATACAAAATATAAAAAAGGGATAAAAGGCGTACGCAAAATTAAACTAAAATCCCTCGCTTAGTTTTATAGAAATTAAAAATTGATTACTATTTTGTAAAAATTGATAATATAGAACTTTTTTCATGTGCCTCGTAGCTAGGAAAAAATAAAAAAATTAAATTCATTTTATTTCAAGTTTATTTAATTATCACTTAACTGAATGCAAAAAAATATTTAGATTTTTTAAGTTGCAAAATAATTATTTCGCAGTAGAAAACAATTTTCGTCAAGTTTTTATAATAAAAAATTTAAAAAAAAAACAAGTAAGGCAAAGTCACTGTTACTGGGAAAAAAAACTTGTTCAATTTATCTACAAAATATCAAAACATTAATGTTAGCTGAAAAATAGTTTTTTTATTTTTATATATATCGGGGAAAATAAAAAATTGTCAAAAAATTATTTCTTTGACTAGCCCCTGTATACAACCTGTTAACTTTTTACTAACATAATACTAAGACGGTCCATGTGTGGTTCATCAGTAATTCATATTTATCGATAACTTATTTTATTTCGGTCAGAAGATTCCTTTTTGAGCGTGCCCAATATACGCCAAAACGACGTTTAGATAGATATAGAATCTAGATATAGATCTAGATATAGAAATCATTTTATATTCTCACATTTTTCTTATCTCATAATCCACTACACCATGCTAAAATTTTATCAAATTTCACCGAAATAATTTTTTTATGTATTTCGTGCGGGGTTCTTTTCCGCTTGTGACGTCAGAAGTGCGATTCTGACGTTAGAAGTGTGAACCGAAAAGTGAAAAGTGAGCTGGCGGATAGGGGCCACCGTACAAGTGGACCAATTGTGCCCAGGAATCTCTTGAGATTGTGAAGATCGTAATGAAAACACATACGTACAACCCAGGAAACTAAAACTTCTGCAGACTACAAAACTTGATTTAAGTCTAATTTTTTTGTTTTCAGCTTATGCCAGTTGAAGCTTTGGTGAAAGTTTTTATGATGTGTAATTTCTCCAAACCTATCCATGCACCCCAACTTTTCAATTTTGAATAAAATTTTATGCTGGGGCAAAACGTAAATGAAAAAAATCATTTTTTAGGTACAGAGATTTAAACGAGACTACTCCTACCACCTTAAAAAAATTCATTGGTGCAGGTGAGAACCTTGGCCTGTCAGTTCGGGTTCACAACAACGAAAGTGACTACTTCTACACTCTTCTAGAATCTAAAGGAGTCCTTTTAAAGGTATACGGTGACTAGCTACAAGCAAAATCCTGGACTTAGTAGTAGTGAGTAGTTATAGTAGAACGTCAGGGGTTGTTACGGCTCGCGGGCTCGAATTCGTCCTCTTGGAAGATTCCTATCTATCTTTTAAGATAGTGGGATGAGGATTCGTCCTCTTCCCAGCATTATCTGCAAGTTAAGTAATGCTCTACCAGGTACTCTTAGAGCGCACAGTATCTGTTAAGGACGACTTTTAACTCTGTGTTTCCTCCGCAGCAGCCAACCTCTTTTTGATCTGCTGAAGCCCTAGATTACTTCTTTAACTTTTCCGGCATTCACTGCGTAGGTTCATTCCTTGATAGCTGATTTCATCTGGCCCTCTGGTGAAATCCAGACAAGGTTCCGGTCCAACATATGCCTGCCCAGATCCCTTTGTTGCAAGGTCGTCTGCCATAAATATCTTGGTACCCATACAAGTTCAACCTCTTTTTTACTGATAGACAAGTGTTTGTGACAGGTTTGCAAAGTGCCTTTATGGCAGTGACGAGGGCAGTGACCATCGAAGTATCTCTAACCGTTTTCAAATTCCTATTGAATCCTAAAAGCTTATACACACTATTGTGTGCACACGGGGCTAAATTTTGGAGTATCTATGTATAAATATAAAAAATGTAGGCAGAAACGACTTTATTATGTTTAAGTTAAGTGGGGTGTGTGCCAAGACATGTTATTTTCCACAGTAATTTCCAAATAATCACCTAATTCGCCACGTTAGGTTATTAGACACTTAAAGCTAATTTTCAGTTTTATCAGCATTCGTATCCTTATCTCTATCGAGTCGACCAATTAAGCAGGTGCACTTTTAAAATCATGGCGAATGCGTGACAGCTCCAACTGATTAAATGAGCGAAAACCTCGTTAGGTACGATAAGGCAGTCGTAACCTTACGACCGTCCCTGCATACGAAATGATGTTTTGATGCGATAGGTCGACTCGATAGAGATAAGGATATGAATGCCGATAGACTCAAAATTTAACTTTGTGTCTATTATAGCAATACCGTGCATTTGTAATGCCTAGAACCCCGCCAATTTCTTATGTAGCGTGGGCACCCGTTAAATTTTATTTAAATATGTTATAGGGCAGGGTCAGACAAATATTTTTTATCATTGCCTTGTTTTTACGGAAACTATGTAATGGAGAAAAGTGAATTTCAAGTATGTTATTTAGTAAATCACAAGTAACATTTTTTGTATCTACACTTTAACCTGTATTCATACAGGGAGGCTAAAAAAATTGTTCATAAATGGTCAAAAAAATAAAACAATAAATAGTAGTCATTTCATACGTATCAGTGGCGTACCAAAAAGATTTTTCTTAGGGGGGGTGAACTTTTCTTTTACCTACTGGGATTATAACTAGGTAATGATAGATACAAACTTTACGTTCACTGCAGGGGGACTCAAATATGATCCGGTGAGATAGTGTTAACGCGATTAATTCTAAGTCATAATACTTAAGTGCTAAGACGTATGTGATGTAACATCATTGCGTAATAATTAAATATTACGATTCGACTTAAATATATTTGAGTCTCCCTCCCTTACTAAGGTTTTTTGAAAAGATGACTATGCAGTCAACGTAAAGTTTGTATTTATAACTACCTAGGTACTTATTATCTTAGATGGAACCGCCCCCCAAGAAAAGTCTTTTTGGTACGCCACTGTTTACAGAGACATGAAATTGACAATCATTTATTGTTTTATTGCTTTAAATACCATCAAAAATATTTCGCAAAAATAACAATTTTTCACCAATTTTGAACAATTTTTTTAGCCTCCCTGTATAAATACGGGCTAAAGTGAGATTACAAAAAAATGTTAGTCGTGCTTTAACAAGCAACATACTTGGAAACTCACTTTTCTCCATTTCATACACTGACAAATTTTTAACTTTGCTGGCGCCTATTTAGTCAGAACATCTTGCTGGAACAGCAACGTTTTTGCTAGAATGTTGTGTTACTAAATTTGTTTGCTGGCGTAACTATTTTTTTGGCTAGAGCTATTAAACATGATTTTCCTATCCGAGTTCTAGCAAGAAAGTCTGCTGTTATAGCAGAAACTTTGCTGTTCCAGCAAGGTTGTTTGGCAACATATGAGGTCAGTCAAGGCACACCCCCCCCCCCCGAAAGATATTCGAGTTTTTATATGCTTCTAATTTCGAATCAATTTTGAACCACTTTTTAAAATTTTGATGGTTTTATTAATATTCAAAATGGGGGGGTGCAGCCGGACGTCAAGCTACACCCCTCTCATTTATAGCGTAGAGAAAAATAAAAAGCAACTATCCCAAAATTAAGAAATAATTTCGAACTCCTAATATCACCAAACAAAATTTCCAAAAACTCATTAGTAACCCTGTTTGTTTTAGAAAATATGGGGCGGGGGTGAAGGTTGACGTCAAGCCACACCCTCCCTGAAAGATGTTCGCGTTTTGATATATTTTGAACTAGTTTCGAACTAATTTTGAACCACTTTTAAAAATTTCGAAACACACTCCTTCCTGGTTTTTTTTAATATTCAAAATGGGAGGTGCAGCCGGACGTCAAGCTAAAAGAAAAACAGGAAAGAGTGTGGTTCAAAATTTTTAAAAGTAGTTCAAAATTAGCTTGAAATTAGTTCAAAATTATAAGCATATCAAAACTCGAAAATCTTTCGGATGGGGATTGGCTTGACGTCAACCTGCACCCCCGCCATATTTTTTTTTTAAAACGTTACTAGTGGGTTTTTAGAAATTCTTTTTAGTGATATTGGGAGTTCCAAATTAGTTCTTAATTTTGGGATAGTTGCTTTTCATTTTTCTCTACGCCTTAAATGAGGGGGGGTACCTTGACGTTCGGTTGCACCCCCATTTTCAATATTAAAAAAAAACCAGGAAGAAGTGTGGTTCAAAATTTTTAAAAGTGGTTTAAAATTAGTTCGAAATTATAAGCATATCAAAAGTCGAATATCTTTCGGGGGGGGGGGGGGTGTGGCTTGATTGACCTAACCTATGCGCCAGCCAAAACCACTTTACTAAAAAAATTCTCAGTGTAGCTTTCGTGAAAACAAGAATTGAGTGAGGTAAAAAATAGTCAAATTTTAAACTTTAACCTTATTTTCTGGCTCACCATGTAGCCATTGGGAGGGGTGGCAATGATAAAAAATATTTGTCTGAACCTCTCTTGTGGGGTAGTAGTAGTTATGCGCAAAATGTTTTTATTCAACAGAAAAGAATAATCAGGATTATGTTTGGGTTGAAATTTGGAGGGAGCTATAGTTTATCTTTTGCCAACACAGATATTTGACTGTGATTGCAGTACATATATTTGAATGCATCCTGTACCTAAAAAGAAATATTGAGCAATTTGGACACCTCAGACCCAATCATACATATAGCACACGTAACAAACACCAAAAGGACTTTTTTAATTACCCACTACACAGACTCTCATCTACTGAAAAAAGTCCTAATTACGCTTCAATTAGATACTTTAACAAATTGCCAGACACAATAAAAACACAAGTAGCTACAAGCTTTTAGAAAAACTGCTTTGGTGCACATTTGTAATACTGAGTCTAGTCACATTCCTCGTAATATTTTCTGATTTTTATTATTTTTTAATTACTGTTTTGTTTCCTGAGTTTTGTCCCTTTTTTAATACTTTAAATTTCTATTTGTTCTTACCTGTATTTTTTGTTATTTTCTGATCATTTTTATTTTTTTTGTGTTTTGACTACAATTTAACTATTTTTTCTTGTTTTACTTTTTATTTTAATTTAATTTAATTTTATTTTATTATATATTAAGTATTTTTAGTGACAATTTATATTTGTATTTATACATATATTAATAATATATAAAATCATCTAATTTTTGAAACTTTTAATTTTATCTGTTGTTTGATTAATTTTATAACTGTTAAAAACTTTAATTATTGACACGCCATGGATATTCTCCTACAACTTATTCAAATTTGAAAAAACTTAACGGGTGCCCACGCTACATAAGAAATTGCCGGGGCTCCTTAGTTGGTTTGCAGTTTTACCTATTTTTTGTTCTTAAGGTCTTTTCACCATATGACTACGCCGACCAGTTAAGTGGTACTTTGCAACAGATTCTTGTCGAACCCGACGTTACAGCCTTAATAAGTGTTACTACTGACTTACTGAAAACTTTGGAACCAAATGTTGGAAGGTTACCTCAGAAATTTGTAAGTAATTATTTTTATTGCGGGTGTCCCAAAACCAGCGACTTAAAAACCAATTGATAAAAAAAAACTTTATATGCAAGATACAAAAAAGATAAATATTTTTACATGAACACGTTGACTTGAAACTCTAAATATCATTTGCCCAACTTTCTCATATTCAAAAAAAGAAGTTAAAAAACCTCCAAATCAGTTACTTCAACCGAAAACAAAAGATCAAAAGATCTTGGGTGGAAATAACGAAAATTCAACCTTGGATGAACATCCCACAAGGAACACACAAAGAACCAAAGCGAAAAGAGAAATGATTAAACGATGTTTCGCCCTGAGGAACCAGGGTGGGATGCTCATCCAAGATCTTTTGATCTTTTGTTTTTATAGAAAACACTGTTTCGATTTTTTTTTGGATCAAATTTTACTGTTCGGACAATAGTTATACTTCAAAAACACTAAGGCTACATATCTCCCATTTCTTATGAGCCGCTCGTGTTCCGAATTAAGCAGAATGCAAAGCAAAATTTGTAAAACCTAGTGACCCGTGATAAATAAACAATATTATTATGTTTGGTCCCCAATCCTTCATCTGTAGACTGTGATAAGAAACTATCCAGGAGAGAGTTTTCCTAAAAACACTAACTAGGAGGCTGCTGTGCCTGGCGATCGAACGTCTTAAACCTTTTAAGATAGAAGAAATACAGCAAGGGATACAATTAACTAGAAGCAGTGCATTGATATACTAGTACGTCGATGATGCAGTGTCAGAGAAACTCTAAAGCGTACCTTGTAGATCAAGATCATATTCTAATTAATCCAATAGCACTATATTACAGTGGCGTAGCCCGAAATCGACTCTGGGGGGGCTTCATCATTTAGTTTTTTCTGACGGAAATTTGGGCGGAAAGAGTATTTATTTAGATTTTTGTAATGGAAGATTCGTGAAAATAAAATTATTTCAAAACAGCTTATGATTGTGTCACCAGTACTGACATGTTGTGACAAAATGTATCGTTATTTTTGGCTAGACAAGGCCGGAAATATGGACAAACAATTTGAATGGTTGCGTTTATAAAAATGATGCTTTTATCCCCAGAATTTTTGATAAAAAAGTGTGCAAAAAAAGGTTCTATGTAATCTTTATAAAAATATTATCAACACGCATGATAACAATAAAATTAAAGAACATAATGCCGCACTGGCCCAACTATGACCAACTGTCTCTCCAACAAAATTATCAAACGTCGGATCGAAAATTCTGGCTGACAGTTGACGTCAATTAAATCTGTATAAATTTCGCGTGGAAAATACTATAGTTTTTCTAACACCGAATCTATAGTTTACTGTATCCCCTGCTGCAATCCTTCTGCCTAAATAGGTTTAAGACGTGGGGTGTGGGGTCGAGGTCATTTGGCGGATTAACTGAGCGTGTCATGTCAACGAGGATATAATCCTCGTTGACACAGCATTGCAATGAATCCCCGTGAAAATTTTTGTAAGCAAGATTAATCATCTAAATCTAGGAGGCTATGAAAATTTTTGAAATTTCAGACTTTTTAGGCATGCGCGATGCCCATCACTGTGATGGCCGATGACATATGAATGTCACGTTTCATGTTGACAGTAGTTTTACTTTTCAAAAACCAAGCAGTTTTCGTTTTCTTTTACGTAAAAATATGTGCCGCTCAAAATAAAAATATAATCTTGCTTATGCAGTAGCGCACCCAGGAATTGACTTCGGGGGAGGGGTTAGGAATAAATAATAAACAATACTTAATTTGAAGTAAAAATGTGAACATAACCAGACTTCTCGGGGGGTTTTAACCCCAAAACCCCTCTCTCGGTGCACCAGTGGTTTATGGCGTTTTTAATCGCATTTAATGATCGAAAAATTATGAAGGTGTGAAAGTGCCAAGGCAGATGTTTTCTCTGGATGATACCAAAAATTTGGCAGGTATTTGTTTTTAACTGTATAAATAACTTTATTTTGTATAAATGCCTGCCATAAATATAGAAGATAAAGTAAAATCACAGTACACTATAGTGTGTGTCCTGTGAATAAAATTCTAACGCGGCCGTATATCTTTATTTTCATGGCCTACTTGACCATGATATATGATACTCCAGGGCGTGTATATTAAGTTTATAATGTATATACGGAGCGCTTCAGGCTACTGCGAACATAGGTTGGAAGAAGTCCAATTTTCCAGTGTACGTGCACGCAGGGACACCACACACATATCAGTGGAGCAACCAACACTCAGGCTTGCGATCACCGTTCACGGCTTGCGTTTAGTACGCCTCTAACCACGGTGCAATGTGAAGTGTAGTCCATGAAACCGGAATTTGGTCAATAAATACACAAATTTTGATAACGTAATTTTCTTGTTTTTTGTCACTGATAAATTAGATCGTTTTATTTTCAACTGCTTAGACTGATCACTAACAACGTATTACAATGAAAATAATAACGAGAAACAAAATAAAGGCAAGTTCTCAAAATAAAATAATACATTTTAATACAATGATTCTAAAAACCAAAAAGATTCTCCCAGTCAACAAAAAAATTAGAGCAAATATTCGAAAAGTCCTCCTTGCTCGGCTAGACAATATCCGAGCCTATTATAAAAACCCCTTGTAACGTTTCCAAGCATGTTAGGGGTGACAGTTTGAGGAGCTTCTTGAATTTTAACCCGAAGTTCTTCCAAATTATTAGCCCTTTCATGCCCGTAAATTTTATTTTTGATATAACTCCATTCCACACTCCGCAGATAGAAGTCATTAGTAGGAGCAAGATCGGGTGATCGAGCTGGCCATAAAATAGTTCCCCGTGTACTTATAACCCGATTAGGAAATACATTATCCAGGTATTCCCTAACAACCATCTTGTTGAAACCATGTTTCACCAAATCTCATACCTAACAACTGCCTAGCAGTTGGAATAATATGCTGCTGCAATAGATCCAAGTATCCCCTACAATACCCTCCCAAACATTTAGTCTTTGGGGATACTGTGTTCTTAGGTCAAAATACAAATGGAAATTTTCCCTCGACCAATATCGAACGTGTGTTGGGTAATGACGATTCAATAATGGAAAAGTGCTTTCATCTGTGAAAAGAATAGATCTCAGAAAGTTTTCATCACGATTAGCTCTTTCCATCATTGTTTCGCAAAATTCCATACGACGCGACGATAGTTGCCCTCCGGAAAAAGTTGATGCGTTTTTGAGGCTTTGTAAGAATAATAACCATTGTTTTTGAGAACACGTAAGACAGTGGTTAAGTTAAGTTAACTTTCGATTTTCTTCCACTGCAGTGCAATTCATCACATCTCGTACTTCCTGCTCGTCATTCAGAACAGTGGGTTTTTATGGTTTCTTGGCGTTACACAACCAAACTTTTCAAAATTCTGCACAAATCTATGAATCGTTGATAAACTAGGTTCTGGGTGATTTACAAAATTCTCCAAAAAAATGTATTATTTCACTTAAGAACTTACCAATCTGTTTCTCGAGCAAAGCAGAAATAAAACAAAATAATAAAAACAAAAGATAACACTGCAACGTGCTTCGAATCCACCTCGGTCGTACGGCACGGAGAGTAATCCCCCTATGTTCGCAGTATCCCGAAGCTCACTGTATAATGATCGTATACTCCTGATCTGTATCTTTTTTAGAGACAGTGCAGATACAGGACCGAAGGGGACCTTTTCACAGGAAAAATCTACTCGCAAAGCGACTGCTTTGTAGCTTGCAAATTAATGTCGATTTTGTCCTTGTGCGACTGCATTCCATTCATGGCACCGGTTGACGAATTTGTAAAAAACAATTTTACCGTGAGCACTTGCGAGATGATTGATATACCATGTTTGAATAAGTATCAAGGTACCACAATTTCTACCACAAAATACTACCGATCCGAATGTTTGAATTTTCGAATTGGTGGCCTTACAAAGAAATTTTAGCTTATTCGGCCAAAAAGCAAAAAAGGGTTCCGAGGAGTGTCTTGGTTTTTACAAAATGTTCCTTCCATTCAAAGTTCAGTGAATTCCAATGTTTATTTGAATTTTTGAACGGCTCTTCGACATTTCCTGAGCTAAGGTCACTGACAGGAAAAAAAGAATCTCTACTCTTAAGGCCCGCGTGCATAAAAGGCACCCTAGGGCGTTAAAGTATTATTGGAAGGAGCTAAGAGAAACTTGATCAACTTTGAGAGTTAAGGCCAAAAAATCGGCATATAATTTGACAACACTGCTTTGCTGTTTTTGAGCCAATCTTTAGCCTCGTCGATAATACAGAAATCTGTAACAGCAATTTTTGGATTTTTTTATTTTTTGAAAAAATACACAAAATTTTGAAAAATCCTTTGGATACGGTTGTAGATTTTTATAAATCCTATTGTCTGATAACAAAAAAGTTATGGTTTTTTTTCTTCGTAAGCAATATTCTGCCAGAATTCTGAAACGCCAAGGTCACGTAATTTAGTAGGCCCAAGGAAACTGAAGTGAGTTCGATTCGTGTATTGGAATTCAGGTTCCGCATAGCCACCGGCCACTTGTCTAAGGGAACATTCAGCCAATAAATTGATACGTGTCAAGTGATAAAAATAATACGGAAATTTGTTATGTTTTTGATGTTGAATAATGATTTTTCTTTTGATTCTTTTTAATTTCGAGACATTGCAATCCTTTAAAAGAACCATGAATAAAAGGTTACATTCCTAATAAGTTATACTTTTCCTCATATATGGTGTTCGCACCGTGTTCTGAACACTGCACGATTTCACTCGAAATGGTATTAGTGATGCCAACTATTGTTGATCTTTCACAAAAATAGCAATCTTGTCAAATCTATGCCGTTTTTGTGGCTTTAAATATTTCAAAAACATTTTGAAAACCCTATAGATAAATTGAAAACGTTAAACATGTCATTATCTCTTCAAGATTACTCAGAAATTTCCATCGATAAAAACAGTTTTTATTTTTCATGCAGGAAATTCATGAACCACGTAAGTTATTACAGTAAAACAATGATTATTTTGGTTTCCATTTCAATTGTAACTACTAGGGTGGGTGTTTAAACTAAATTTAACTGAGAGGATTATATAATCTAATATCTAATTCGTTTTTTATAATAAATTTATAACTAAAGTTCCAATAAAAAAATTGTCAGAAATATTTTCAGTTTGAATTTTGTTTAACCAAGTATTAACTTCAGTCCAGAATTTTTTGTATTTTAAGGGTGAATTTGAATAAAAAATGCGCTTCTTCCAATTAGTTACTCTAAAAAACGGTTAATCAAATTTGTATTAAATTTTGTACGGTGAAACTTTAAAGCATTTTCCCGGAACAATTCACGTGATTTTGCATAATTTTAAGTTTTTTATATTATTTTACGGAACCTAAAAATGTTTAATTCGCGGTAAAAATTATCGATTATTTTTAAAAACTAAATAAAACCAAGATATATATATTTTTTGAAAAACCACGCGAATGGTCTGTGGGGGATCCCTGCCAAAAACACCACTTCAAAACTCTTAAAAACTGATCAGGTCTTCATGAGATTTTAAGAGATTTTATTGGTTTGATCAAACATGACCTAGCAATAATGTATGCCACATGAAAACTGACAATTTCTTATGATATTTTATGATGTTATACCGGACACAATTTTCAAATAATTTTTGACTATTGAAAACTCACATTATTTCATTATGTTACAACAGATTTCATAAGGTTTAGAATGAAAGATTTTGATGAGATTTTACAAGATTTCGCAAGTCTAAAAGAAGGGACGTTTTTAAAAGATTTCATGAGAAATAGGATAAAGGGTTGTGAAGATTTGACAAGATTATATAAGTATTAAAGTGTAGAATATAGACATGCAAGTGCAATAGATTTGACAAACAAGATGCGAATTTAAAAGATTTTATAAGTACCTACAAACATAAATTGTTAAAAAGAATATATAATCAAAATTTAACTATTAAGATATTTTAAGAGATTTCGTAAGTTTATATCAGACACAGGATATATCATGAGATTTAGCAAGCACAATTTTGATGAGAATTTAAAAGTACAAATAAAAGAATGTTTTTAAAATATTTTACAAGATTTCATTTTGGATATTTTTTAAAATAAAATTTCTATGAAATAAAAAGTGTACGACTCATTTTGTCCAAGAAAGTGTCAACTGTTTGGTCCATAAAGGTTGTCTAACTTTTCTATATATTAAACAATGATAAGATATAATTGTATGTTCCATAGCCTTATCAATCTCTTTTAATATGGATTCGTTTAAAATCTGAAAATTGGTGAATCTAAATGTTGTTTCTCTTAAAATCAGCTAAAAACATGTGAATTTTTCCATGTAAACTTGACATCTGATAGAGGCTGGGTCTTTTTATAACTGCTCAAAACTGCTGAGAACATGAGAAATCTCATGAAATCTTATTAAGGTTATTTTATATTTCCATTAAAATCTGCTCACAACTGCTGAAAACATGTAAACTTGTCAAAACCATTGAAACCTTATCAACTTGTTTCTCTTAAGATCTGCTGAAAACTGCTAAAAGCACGTGGATTTTCTCATATAATCTTGTGAAATCTGATGAAGGGTGGTGCTTTTAAAAACTGCTGAAAACATGTGTATTCTCATAAATCCTTGTGAAATCTTATTCACTTTGGTTTAACTTTTGGTTAAAACTTGCTCAAAACTTAACAAAACCAGTTGAAGCAGAGCGTTTAAAATACTAGTGAAATCTTATCAACTCCTATCATAAATTGTTTTAAAAACTTTTTAAAACTCCTAAAAATTCATGAGGCGTGTTCTCGCGTTGAAATTATTTTGAAATATTATTTGAAACTATTTAGATGTGACGTCATCATTTAGAATCGAGAGAAAAAATTAGTGGTTCAAAACGCTGACGTAGTTGGTGTAACCTCACTTTTTTGTTTTTCTGTTTATTTTTTTGATGCTTAAAATTAAAATGGATCAACTACTGGTTTATTTAACAAAACCTTTGAGTGTACGGCCAGTTTTAGTAGCATAGATGGCAAGCAATGGAAGACCACAGGGATATCATGAAGAATGGCTACCAAGATATCTAGAATACGATTTTTCATCCATTTTCATGCAAAAACAAAAAAAAATCTTAGGTTAAAACAAAAATGTAGAATTTTGACATATCTCCTACGTACGCGTCAGTTTTGAAACTAGAGTGAATTCCGGTTCAAAATATTTTTATCCCGTTTAGATGTGACGTCACCGTTGCAACGCGGGAAAACAAATGTTTCAAACTTTTTAAAAACATTTTAAACAATTTCAACTCGAGAAAACGCCTATGATGTTTGACGAGTTTTGAATCTTTCTCCAACATTGAAAGTTCATGAGATTTCACTCGAAAGTGGTGTTTCATAAACCGCATGAAATAAACTCGTGATCTTTCACTAGTTCTTATTTACCAGTTTTGACACGGTATTTTTGGCAGGGATACCAGAAGCCTCCGTTGTGCAAAATTTTGTTAATTTTTGATGTGCGGTTTATCTGTTTAACTAAATGAACTGTCTTTAGACGTTATTTACCAACTACTGTTAAAAATGTGAGAATAAAAAAAATGCACTTGCTTAAACAAAAAAACTCCTGGAGAAGACGCAGGCATGCGCAGTAGATTTTTTGCCTTTGGCCTTGCCCATGACCAATCCTTATTTTTATATTATTTTCTTTGTTTCTCAAAGTTTTCCGACACTTGGATAAACAATAATAATATCTCATAGTTACATGACTGCAACTTAACTTTATAGGAAAATGGTCCAAATATTATCACCAAAACATGAAGAAAATTGCAGCACTTGGAATGGAAAGGGAAGAATCTTTAGTATGTGATTGCTTGCCCAATTGTGTTGATGTTAAATACAAAGTTGAAACGAATTTTTTTAAGGGCAAGAGTAGCACTCCAGAAAATAGGTAAGATAAGTAAAATATTTTTTGCATAGATCTGATACGTTACTCTAACAACTTTTATTTCACCTCTGCAGATTGACTTAGAATGGGTTTAGGTGACCTTTTCTCATAATGTTTATAATTTTATTTTTCTGTTTTTTCCTTTTTCTATTTTGTTAAGTAGATCTTACATTAAGTCTGATACTGATAAATAAAAAGATTTAAAATAAGAACACAATCTTCGGTTTCATTAACAATTATTTTTTATTGTTGCAAAATTGCCACTTTTATTGTAAGTTATTTTGTAATATTGTTTAGATATTTGGGCGTGCCTGGATCCAGACTCAGACAGTCATTCATTAACGAATTCCGTTTTTTTTTTCGTCATTTTGTACTACTTGCCGGTTCTTTTAGACTTTTTCTTAACATTATTTTTTTATTTAATGTTACAGCAAAAAAAAGGCAGGGTTAAAGTCGTTTTTACTATTTTTCTTCAAAAATTAAAACAAATTTTGATGTGGGCTTATCGGGGAGAGCTGTAGATCATTCACATAAAAGAAAATCACCAAAAAGTGAAGGGATTGCACAAATATTAATAGATTACTTTTTATGATGTCCGCGACTTGGGAGATATTGGGCCTAATGGATCGTGTAAGCGAATTCGGGAAGTCTCTGAAAGACCTGCAAAGCAATCTACCAGTGCTGTTAAAGGAGTCAGTGACTGCTGTTACCATCTTACTCGAAGACAGAGTTACTCAGCTGGAATGCCACAACACTGAAGCCGCAAGTTTTCAGAAATGCCTAACAACCCTTCACCTGTCACCTCAAGCATGAATATCCTGGCAGAACTTTTAAGTTCTTCAGAACTCTTGCAAAGATTAACAGACACCCAACCTACAAACTGTTGGGTATCTTCAACTCTTGTCAGAACTCAAAGGAAAGGATATTTACATTTAGCCTGACCTTATCGCTATGCGAAGAGACCTTGAAAAAACTGCGTTGAGTGACCTGAAAAAATATCGTGAACAGGGTGAGCAGAATTTACCAGTACCAAATCATATAAAAAATCCCCTGAGGGGTCAAGCACCACCAACAGCGGCAGAAAACTGCTCAAGAGGCGAATAATATACCTAAATGTTCGTAGCAGTTAATAATCATCACATAGTACTAGAGCTTGGTTTTGATGCATACAATGTTCGATTGATCGTTCAGCAACAACCAGCACTGCCGTGCGCCTTGGGGGGGCCTGAACCCTGTTCATAAGTCAATTCCATCACGCTTAATAGAATCTACAGGCGATATAGTACGTTGTAAGTGGCAGAGGTAAAGAGCAAACTCTCCATTGGAGAAACATGAGATCTTCGGCAACAATCTTGACGATATAACCCATCAATTTAACCATGCTGAGTGCTGCATTATGGGTGACTTGAACCTACTCAAGGCTAGATGGAGCATAGAGGATGTATGCCCTATTGCTCACCAATCTGTGGATGAATATCTACCTCCTACCGAACTCAGCATAATAAAACACATATGTATACCATAATCTGTTGCAGTTCAATGATATTTCCAGCTTAAATAAAGTAGTACTTGACCTGGTTCTTTGCCATCCCAGGAACCCCTGATATCAATTACTTCGCCTGATGCCGATGAATTCCTACTACCAGTAGATAGCATGAATCACCCTCATTTAAACTTTCAAATCAGTTTAGATTTTAAATCTGCCGACTTTATAATTATAAATGATTACTTGAGTTCAATCTCATGGGAGTACCTCTTTTTCAATAAATCTTTTAACGCAATGATAAACCTTTTCTATGATGTATTGTATAAAACTTTTGATATCTTTGTACCAAACAAAAAAATACCCAGTAGAAAGTTTCCCACATGGTTCTCACAAGACTTAAAAGCACTTACCATACAGAAAAAAAAACGCCCAAAAATACAAGCAAACCCGGCTTTCATTTTACAATTTCTGATCCCAGTGTAACAATTTCGTTTGAATGATCTTGCGAAACTATATAATATATAATATATATATATATATATATATATATATATATATATATAATAATATAACTGAAACAGCCCTGCAACACTGCCCTAGAGAATGCTGGTCCTACATAAGCTCTTTACAAAATTCTAGTAGAGTACCCTCCAGTTTTAACTTGAGCAACGAGGATATAAGCTAAATATCCTCGTTGACTTGAGTGAGAAATCAGCCACCATGGGACCCCTGAACTCTTTGCTAAATACTTTGGCTCCACCAGCCATAGCTCAGTCCTCACAATTTAAATAATTTTACTATTTCAATCTCAGGCATTTATACCGAATTAAAAAAAACGTAGACTCACAAAAGAGACCTGGTCCTGATAAGGCTCATCCTCTATTTTAAAAAAATGCTGCGTTTTGTTGTCTTTACCTCTGCATACTATATTTAACAGCTCCTAGTACCAATTCATAAATCGGGAGATTCAGCAAACGTGGCTGAACACCGTCACAAACCACGAACCATTCAGGTCCAAAAAAATTCCTCTACAAAAACTAATCTTCTTACCTACTTGGACGTACTGTCAAACCATTTGGAAAGAGAAGTAAAGAGGTACACTCAATGTATTTATTAGTGATATTAAACTGTTGCCTAATTAACTTTTAATCTATCAGAAAGTTGTTATTGTAAATGTTAATGTTCGCTTTGTGTGCCAGAGATCTTAAAAAGTTCTCTGCACAGACTCAATGCTATCAAGCAAAGAGCAAACAAGAATAAAGTAAAAATAAAGTAATTTGAAGCAATATACATCGACTTCTCCAAAACATTTGACAGAGTCAATCATGCAGTCTTGATCAGGAAATTGGAAACACTGGACATTTCGCGGCAAGATTTCAGATGGTAATGATAAACAACTTCACTTCTTCTCAAATTCCAGTCTCAAGGTTCAAACCTGAGACCTTTACTCTTCAGCATTTTCATCAAAGACATTGCATCTTTCTTCAGGAATTGCTTTTTTCCTCTATTTACCGATGATCTAAAACTGTTTTTAAAAAAGCCATCCAACATGACAGCCTCGCACTCCAGAATTGGTGCTACACTAAAGGCATGGAACTAAATGAGTTAAAATGTAAATTAATTAAATTTCACAAAACAAAAACCTTTAACAACTACATCTACTATATTAATGGCACACTCCCTTGGACTATGTAGAGCATATCAAAGATTTGGCCGTTATTGAACCCTCCATCAAAACATTATATTTTTCCTATGTCCGCACTCATCTTAAGTATGCTGCATCAGTATGCAGGCCAAATTACACCTTCTATATACATTGTCTTGAAAGTGTACAGCGCAAATTCTTCAGAACTAAATCTATCAATCCTTTCCTGCAGAAACAGCAAAGAGACCTAAAAAGGATTCACAAAATCATAATTGGTTTACATGTCCCCTTTCGCAACACTGGCACAACTCCACGAAACTTACCAGAAATGCATGAAGTTGCATGCGTTTTTGCCCAAATTTCCTAGAAATACCTATGTTGGCAACACCTCGTGCATGTCTCGTGCATCTTTTGTACGTTTAAGATAAACTAAAATATTTTTTTAAAACGATAAAATGAAAGAAAATTGAGTAATTTGAACGTTTTACCAGGAAAGTGCAGCAAATAAATTATTTTTCAGAATTATCATGAGAAAACGTGTTAAAAATTAAAAATATATTTTATGCACTTCCGGGAATAAAGTAAAATTTATTGACATAGCGGCGCATATGTTTCTGCGTGTCGGCATACTGGATGTTATCGTTTGACATAAATACACAGCGAAGGTACATGTGGCGGTTTGTCTACAGAGTACGATTTTTTGAAAAATAAATAAAAAAATATAGTTATTTTTTTTTACTTTTCTGCTTATTCTAAAGTGCATAAAATAGTATATAAACCTCAGGAGTAAAGTGATGCTTAATCCCTCGACAAATTATAGCCTTCTATATAGTCGGGCTATAAACTTTTTGCCTCGGGATTAAATGTATTAAACTCCCTAGGTTTATAATGTACTATTTATATGCACGCGGGAATGCCAACACTGAAAATAGAACATGTTCTATTTTTCCACTAGAATCTCATGCATGTCTGGGGAATTCTAGGGACTTTTTTTTTAAATATCAAAAATTATTTCCAGAATGACATTATCAAATTTCCATTTTTTTTTGTTTGTTTTGCAAAAGTTTTTGTGATTGAGAGAGCTGCTTCAACAAGAAATAAATGATGTGGATCGAAGACCATAGTAAGTAGTTAATTAATTTATATGCTAATTAAGGCTGTGGCAAAAGTTATGACAATTTACCGTTTATTTGGTTGGGTTGCTTTGGTTAGCGTTTCTTATGGGAGGTTTACCCAACTCATTTTTGTGCATAGGCATAAATTTAGTGCTAATTCTGTGTGTCTGTCTCTTTATTTTGATAAGGAAAAAGGAAGACAGACATACAAAATTAGCACTAAATTTATGCTTAAGCATAATAATGAGTTGGGTAAACCTGCCATGATGAGTATTGGGTTTCGATTAGGTCAGTCAATTTTGTTGGTTTTCTTGTGAAAATTGAGAAGATCAGATTTTTCTCGACTGTTGTAACCTAAGCATTTGTGATAATAAACTACCACAGCCTGTGTAAAAAAGATACGGACTAGTGGCATATGCAGAAATTGTTTTGGGGGGGGGGGTCTTAAACAACAGCACAGTCTACAGAACATAATTTTTTTCTTGATTTTGGGAAAAAGTTCAATCTCTAGGAGGTGATATTGAATGACTCTTGGCGGGGACTTGAGCCACTAAGCCCTTTCTCCCCCCCCTCCTAAATACGGAGGTGGAGGTTACTGTCATACTTAAGTCAATGTAGTTAATTTGAATTTATAGATTGGAAACACTCTTGATGGCTGCTCTTGTTGCAGTGTGAGATTGAACAACACTTTCCATAGAAAATATGTATCATTAATTAGCCTATGGTACTAACTATAAAATGACAGTTTAAGCTATTTAATATTATAACACATATAGGTAGTTACAATGTCTCAACTTGGGGCTCTGTAGCTAGAAGCTAGAACAAACCTTCCGATTTATAGTTTGAAAAAGAATAAACAAGAGATGAGCAAACACATTGTCTATTATCCTTTTAGCCCATTAAAAAAAAAATATTTCAACGAGGAGCTAACAACAGACAAATCTTGTGTACCTCAATTAATGTAAATTATTCTTCCTGCCATCACAATAATTCCACTTGAAAAAAATTCAGCAAATGAACCGTTTTACAATGTATTCTTCATGCATGTATCAACTTAAAAGCCAGGAAGTATGGAAAGTGAACAACTGTACTGTTGTGACGATGTAGAACTTTAATATGGGATAAGTTTATCCATTTTTAGATTATTTAAATTATAATGTTACTAAATATATTGAGATATACCTATAAAAATTTCCATAAACCAGTATCAGGTTTTATATGCTTTCTATGTGGTATGTGGAACAAACTTGTAAAGAAACTAAGACAAATCTCATAAATTTTGTTGTTTCTATATCAGTTTTTACAGCTATAAAACAATACAAAAACTCACCAACTTTCATGAGAATTTATGGGGTTTTTTGCCTAGGTTTAAATACTAAATAGGCCAACATTTTATATCAAAAAATTTTTTCCTGTTATTTCTTTTTAATTTATTTCAGATACTACAATTAACAAGTTGCCAGTTAAGCGAGTCACACAAGTCTTTATTATACATTCTTCTAAATACATTTCGGTACTTAGCTATAGATGATATAATTAAAGTGCCTTTTCAATTTTTTTAGGACTTTTCTATAGGGAAAATCTTTAATATAACTACTTTCATGGATAATATAGTGTTTCATTTAAATTTAGTTATTCCCAACAGGTTTAAATTATTACGGATAGATATCCTAAAAAATGAATATTAAAATTGAACTAAAAATTAATATTTAAAAACTAGGTACTTCGGATTTTTTTGTGTCTTATTTTAGGTTGTTCATTTATTACAATATTTAAAAAACTAAGAACAAAATATAATAGTTCAGCCCTCTAATATTAATAATAATTATAAAATGTTATTATTTACATTTTTGGTAAAATGTAATCAGGTGCCATCTAGCCACAATTTAATATACTTCTTTTAGTTCAGACCCCAAGACATTTATTGATCAATATTTGGAACCAGAAAATTTACCAGATTTAACATATTATTATTCTGTGTAAAAAAGATACATAGGTGTGAACAGAAAAGGCATGCAACTTTTCACCCTTAATTTTCAAGGTCGACACGCGCGCTTCAAAAAACCCCTTGCATGGGCACGCGTTGGTGGGCATAGGGCTTAATATAGAAATAAAAAGTCAGGAGTCGTCGCAGCTTTTTCTCTAAGAGCGGGGAGGGCGATTTGGTATGTAGGGGTTGGATTGTGTTGGTGCCATGTGTACGAAAAAAAAAAATACTTTTTTTATGTTTAAAAGCAGGGGCCGGATCTTGTCTCAATTCAATCAGAAGTAAACGATTTTTTACACTTTTTAAATGTTAGTGACAAAAATTACGTTAACATAAACTCAAATTGTAACAATCAATTACTACGTTTATACGCACCTAAAACCGGTTATAAATAAGGACGTATTGAAATAAAATCGCTTTCTTCGAGGGTTTTAAACAAATAAAGCAACTATTTAACAACTGATTTTTCGGTAAAACCAGGGTTGAATATTTGTTTAGGTTGAAAACAAAATGCTAAAGGGTTTTTAAAGTGCGCACTTATTTGTGTGCGGCAAAGAAACTTTACCGCACTCAAAAAAAATTCTCAAAAGGAATAAACCCTAGGTTTCACACTTTTACAATGTATCATCTTTTTAAAACTAATAATCTTGAAAAAGAAATTGCTACAATTTTTCAAATTATTATTTTTTTAAAGGGTATAAGACGCTATAGCAGGTAAAATTTTGTATCTAACACATGCGTTAAGTGCCTTTACCGCCTTTGTGCTGATTCTTGAATTTCGTAGGAAAGATCTCACGGGAACGGTCCTCTCCCTGATATCGATCAATAGAATAGGCTTGGAAACGATCACGAGTTATCCAAAACCTATCCGACCACGACCGAACCTCACTCGATTTCCGTGTATCGAAGGAACTTTCCTACACTTTCATACACCTGCCCCCGGACCAGGGCCCGTATTCTTGACATCCGTGCTCGTGAGTGTGAACAAATTTGTCACTTCTTACCTGCTTTGAACCATGCGAAAAATGAGAGAGGCAAATACTCACCGGTAACTACTCCTACTACTACTACCTCACAGGCCGTCAAGAATACGGGCCCAGGTGAACGAGCGCTCTTGAAAAACGACAATCCGGTCAGCTTTGCGCGTGCACTATGCAAGCTCGGCCGCGGCAGCTTCTGAGCCTTCTTATTGGGCGAAACAAAGGATGTGAATGTTAACGTGCGATCTTTCTACGATATTCAAGAACCACATTTGTCAGGTAAATAACTGTTAAATTGGAAGTAGAAAACTATTTAAAAGGTTTGATCTCTTTCACGTTTCTTTGTGAAATATTTAAAACAAGTGGATAACTACCAAGGGGGGCCAGGTTGGGGTGGAAAATGGATTTGTAGCCAAAATTATGCCATAAATGCGCTGCAGGCATCCCCCTATCCCCATAAAACCACCAAAAACAAATAACCTTTCCTATCGTTTTCAAAGGAATTTTCCATTTTCTAGTTTGCCTTTTATTTTCGTTAGAAATTCCAAGGATTGATGCAACTCGTTTTATTAATGGCCAAGCTACTTCAAAAGAGGCATTTGATGATTGAAAGTAAAATGTGCATTATCCGAGGCATTATCCCTTTTATAAATGTATTTAATGATAACTTTTTGTAATTTAAATAATTAATATGGGTAAAATTCCCGATTTGATACAAAATTCCCAGCTCCATGATGTTCCCGGCTAATTCCCGGTTGCTGGACACCCTGCAGACTAAAATCGTTGTATGCACAGCTTCATAAACCACTATAATATTTTTTTATTTTTAGGGGCGTTTCAAAAATCATTATCTATTCAAATAAAGCAGACACAAATATATACACCAAAACAGTAACAGTTACTTGGTATGAGGGAATAAGTGAGTATTGTCTTAATTATTTAGATATTTTTTGTAACTATTTTGTTTTCTTTTAGGTGTTATTGGCGGCCTTATTTCCCTCTTTTTGGGAATAAGCATCCTACATGTCATAGAAGTACTAGTTTTAGTTGTGAAATTAGTGTTGTTTAAAATTATATTACGTTTTCGTCCAAAAGCAAAACCTCAACCACAAGGGCATGGACTTATAATAAACCCCAAAGGAGTTGTTATTCAGATAAATAAGATAATTAATTAGGTTTTTTCCTTTTTTTATCTGTGCACAAGCCCAACCAAAAGCACATAACTTAAAATGCACACCAAGGATAAATAAAATAATTAAGTACACCACAAGCATATGGACTATGGCAGTGGCAGCTCGTGACTTATAAAACTGATGAGGAACCAGTACAATATGTAAAACCCATTTGGTTGAAGAGAAAAAAGTATTCTTCAAATTGTTTTTTTTTTGTTATTTTGCGATGCTACAGAAATGAGTGCTTCATTCATCTTTGATGGAATACACAAAACATTCGTTAGGCAAAGGTAGAATAAGAAAACAAATAAAGAAAATATAATAGTCTAATATAAAAATCAAAGTAGGTCAAAACCAAAAAAACATACACATTAAACTAAAGAGTTTCTCCAAAAAAGCGCCGCCTCACTTGCCTCATCTGACGAGCCGCCACTGGACTATGGACCAAAAGAGTTATCATTAGAGTAAATAAAATGATAAAGTAGATTTCGTCTTTTTTATCTATAGGGCTCTCTTAACAAATTCTCAAAGTCGGACATTAATCACGTGATGACCCTTTAAAAATTCTGGGTGTAGGAAGTGATTATGTTATAGAGTAATCCTTTCTAAATCGGGGAGAAACGAGCATTTTTCCGAAATATTAGAAATAAACTCAAAATTCGTAGTTTAAAGAGGCAATGTCATGTACTTTTATCCCTCTCGCACTTGCAGAGTGTGGATAGGCATTGTCCCTCTCAGTTCAGCATGAAGATCGGGCCAGATCGCCTTGAAGAGAGAAAGTTGCGCTATCTGATTTGAGAGAGATGAAGTTATCTGTAATTACACGGGTGCGACAGAAATAGGCGGAGAGACATTTCCACGTTTAATTGGGAATTTTGAGTTTATTGTTAAAAGACTACTCTATAAAAAATCACTTTGCTTTTGCTGCGTCTTTTTCCACTTTGCCAAACTTTTCATTTAAGTTACCATTACAGTCAATTCCATTTTTATTTAGACAAAACATAACCTCATTTTCCATTGAACAAAAACCAGATTTATAAGTTGCCAAAATCAAACGCCCCCACGACATTATAACTACACTGCTAACTTTAAATCACTCCGAATAACCCCTTATATTACGCTTTCATATCAATCAAATGCACCAGAGTGAAACAGCAAGATGCCAGAGATACTTTATGGATGAAAAGTATATTATTATGTAATATGCCTGTTAAGGCGGCCATGATATTCGTTTTTATTTGTACACCGAACATAACAAAGAAAACGCAATGCTGACGCAATATGCCTGAGAGAGACCCAGACTGGTGAGCGAAGTCACCCAAAAATTAATGAATTCAAATTCAATTTAGACGTTTAAAAATCCTGGACCGGCTTTATATTTTCCTTATTTTTTTTAAACTTTACCTCTATGTATTGTATGTTTATATGTTCGGGTCAAATCGTGCAACTCAATTTTGACTAACCTCTACATGTCCGATTGAATTCAAATTTGGTATGCGATTATACTTTCGGTGACAATACAATAATATGGTATTATTAGAAAACGGCTAAGTTTTTCCGATTTCAACCAAAATTGGTATTCGGAGGATTTTGAGGATAAGGAATACGAGTTTTTGATCAGATTTTGAAAATTCAATATGGACGATTTTTGGTTATGTTTTGCTAACCAATTTTAACTGACTTGTATACATCCGATTGTCTTTAAATTTGGTATGCTTTCATAGTTCCGGTAACAATACAATTATATAGTATTATTAGGCACCTCCCTCCCCTTATATAGTATCATTAGGCACCTCTCTCCCCCCTACAAGGGGAGTGAAGGAGGAAAACACCTAAGTTTGTCCGATGTCAACCAAAATTGATATACGGAGGTTTTGAGGGTTAAGGGATACGAATATTTGATTTTGAAAATTCAATATGGCGGATTGAAGAGGAACGATTTTTAGTCGTGTTTTGCTAACCAATTTACACATCCACCTGTCTTTAAATTTGGTATGCGGTTAAAGTTCCGGTAACAATACAATAACTTGGTATTGTTAGGTACCCCCTCTCTCCCTACGAGGAGAATGGAGAGGGAAAAATACTTAAGTTTGTGCAATGTCAACAAAAATTGGTATACGAAGGTTTTTGGGGATAAGCAATACGAATTTTTTTATCAGATTTTGAAAATTCAAAAATGGCGGATTCAAGATGGACGCTTTTTAGTCATGTTCTGCTAACCAATTTTAACTGAATTATACACATCCGACTGTCTTCAAATTTAGTATGCGTTTAAAAATCCAGTAACAATAAAATAACTTGGTATTTTAGGCACCCCCTCCCCACCTACGGGAGGAGTGGAGGGGGGAAAACACCTAAGTTTGTCCGATTTCAACCAAAATTGGTACACGGGTTTTTTTTGGGGATAATGAATACGAATTTTTGATCAGATTTTGAAAATTCAATATGGCGGATTCAAGATAAATCATTTTTGGTCATCTTTTGCTAACCAATTTTTACTGACTTATACACATCCGATTGTCTTCAAATTTGGTATGCGTTTATAGTTCCGGTGACAATACATTAATATGATATTATCAGGTACCCGCCTCCCCCTAACGAGTGAAGTGGAGGGGAAAAAATATTTAGTTTGTTCGATTTCGAGTCAAAAATTTTAGAAGGGAATTATCAATATTTGATCAGATTTGAATATATCAATATAGGTTCAAAATGGACGATTTAGAGTACAAATCTAAAAAAAAATATATATAAAAAAAAGCTTTTCAAATCCCAGCTTTTATACAAAAATATAAAGTTCACTATCATAATAATAATAGCGATTGGCGCATTATAGAAAGTTTGTCCATGTTGATTGTTCGCAAGAATCTGAATTCACTATAATGTAGAGAAATGCAAGGGTAAGTAAATTCAACCCAACTCGACCTAATTTACGGCCATCGCTTTTATTATTATGATATCAGAATGCTAAAAATTATTTTCTACTTTTTAGTGAACTTTATATTATATAAAAGCTTGTATTTGAAAAGCTTTTTTTTATATAAAATTATTTTTTAATATTTAGATTTGTACCCTAAATCGTCCATTTTGAATCCGCCATATTGAAATTTTCAAATCTGATAAAAAACTCATAATCATATATCTTCCCTAAAAACCCCTGTATGCCAATTTTGATTGAAATCGAACAAACTAAATCTTTTTCCCTCTCCACTTCCCTTGTTAGAGGAGGTGGGTACCTGGTTATAGCATATTATTGTATTGTCATCGGAACTCTAAACGCATACCAAATTTGAAGACAATCGGATATGTATAAGTCAGTTAAAATTGGTTAGCAAAACATGAGCAAAAATTGTTCTTCTTGAATCCGCCATATTGATTTTTTAAAATATGATCAAAAATTCGTATTCCTTATCCCCAAAAACCCACGTATACCAATTTTGGGTGAAATCGGACAAACTTAGGCGTTTTCTTCCCTCCAGGGAATAATATAATCATATTATTGTATTGTCACCGGAACTATAATCGCGTACCAAGTTTGAATTCAATCGGACTACAAGTTAATCAAAATTGAGTTGCAAGATTTTTACCCGAACATAGAAACATATATAGATAAGAGAGGTGAAGTTAAATAAAAGCTTGTAATAATAAACTTAATAGGCGCGTTTCTACGAGCTTAACATAGTTACTATTATTTTCTCTTTCTAAAAGCATTCGTCTAAGAGAGATCCAGCATACTACACCATCACAAAAAATACCCGCCTCTACACCCTTTGACCCCGCATATCTGCCAGGGGATAACTATCTCAAAAAGGTAGTTCGACAGCGGGGTCGAAGGGTGTACAGGCGGTATGTTCCTGGTATGCTGGGCCTCTCAGACGAATGCATTTAGAAAAAGAGAATATTAGTAACTATGTTAAGCTCGCAGAAACGCGCCTAATGTTTTCTAATTTTGAGCCTTAAGGCTGCTACGAATTTGCAGTTTTTAGATTTAAAATAACAAATTACTTCCTAATATTAGAGGGAATTGTGACGAAACAGATTTCTATCGATCTTGCTACTCTTGCGGCTATATGCCTGTATATTGTGCCCCTAAAAATGAACAATGGGTGGGTGCGTCCACCATGCCTGTGCCCCAAACAATGTCTGAGCTTCATTCATTTGAGATTTCATAACCAGTCCCTTCTATGATGTGTAGAGTTTGCACTATTTACGTTTATGTATTGGATCAACACTTGCTGCCTTGGCCATATCTAGTACACTGTGATCAATTGTCTTACGGTAACAACAACACAATGGCAAAAAAATGTTCTATTACGATCAACTCATGATAAAATTTAAACTAAACGAAATCGAAAATATTCTGAATGAGGCCCTTTCCATACTGTGATCAGTGTGGCCAAAAATCTAGGGAGAAACAAAAAATAAACGTCAGAGTGAAAATTCTCGTTGACAGTTGACGTCAATCAATGTGGATATATTTCGGGTGGCATATACCGTACGTCTTATAGAAAAACATCTTGTTTACCCTACAGCGTCCATATTGGATCGGCCATATTATTTTTGTCATACTACTATAATACCACTCAACATTAACAAAGTCGTTTTTTGGTGAGAACACGGTGCTTGCGTGATTTCGAAATGAGACGTCACCGGTTCAACCACAACGTCATCGGTTCTTGCTGTCGCCAAAATGCACTTCCCAGTGACAGTTTTACAAAACCTAACCTAACTGATTGCTTTCCTATTGGGTGCTTTTATTTCCTAGCCCCGGTTTATAAATCCTGGGTTATTTTGATGATAAACCCACCAATTTCCAGTAAACACCGTTATGTACAAATTACATAAAATTTACATAACAGATTTACCTTGTTACATAAATTTAAGGTCATTCAGAGGTCACAATAAGGTAAAATTTAAATCAAATTGAGGTGCGAAAACTCTGCGTAATGCGCAAAGCCCACCTTATTGTTACATAAATGTGATGTAAATGAAATGACATACCTTTTACATAAATACTACAACGATGTTACGAAAGAGTTAAGTAAAAACAACGTAAATTTTACATAACAGGTTTACCTTGTTATTTAAATTAAGGTCATATAGAGGTCACTATTATTTATTAATAAGGGTCACATTAATGTGCAAAAACAATGCTTAATGCCATGCGCATAAATGTATGTAAATAAAATGACATACCTTTTACATAAATATTACATCCATGTTGCGTGAGAATTAATTAAAAACTACATGTATTTTACACAACAAGTTTACCTTGGTATGTAAATTTAAGGTAGAATTTAAGTCACATTAATCTGCATGACATGCGCAAAGCGTCAACTCTCTAAGTCCGACATGAGCATGCAGCTTGAGGAGAGCCAACGTCGGTGATTTACGAAGGTATGTCGGTGGTTGCTTGACACGGTACGACATTGGCAAACTACAAGGTTAACCAGACGGGCTAGTTTAAGTGGCGGAAGAGGTTATACTGATAGAGAAGTACCACCATCTTATCAATACCTCAAAGTCCGCATTCTAATTTTGAAATATCTCTTTATACTAGGAAGAAACTATTAAACTTTCATTTTCGTAATATTTTTGTAAATTTTAATGCGATGTAAGTTTCGTTACAGAGCGTTTATCTCATTTAGACGATATAAATATTACATAAAATATTTTATGTAATAGTTTTGTAACATGTAAAATGTAAACATACAGTTCAATTGACTATATAATAATTATTTAAAATTTAGGACTTTAATTTGACCTAAATCATTTTACAGGGAATTGACATAACTTGAATGCCATAATTATTATGTAACAATTATGTAAAATTTGAAAAGTAAACTTAAAGTTCACACTGTTTCATAATATTTATGTAAATTTCAAAATTTTAATGTGACTTAAATCATGTTATAGAGCCTTTACGTAATTTAGATGATATAAATATTACATAAAATATTTGGTAAACAGTTATGTAACATTCTAAGTGTAAACGTAATGTCTCAATTGTTACATAATAGTTATGTAAATTTTATTACTTTCATTTAAAGCAGATCATTTTATGTAACGTTTACGTAAATTAGATTACTTAATAATTATATATATTTTTTCATATAATAGGTATGTCATATTTACGTAAATTATAAGAATTTATTTATAAAGTCATATTATTTACGTAAAATTAACATTGCTTTATGATGAATTAAATTTACAGTCAAAGTTTTGACGAAATGTTTACATATTTTTTTTTTAAATATTTTTATATGAGATTTAAAATCACAAGTGTCTTTACTGGATTCTTTCCACAGCACTGGACGTTCTCAGGATGTCCCATTTAGGTCCGAATGTCCTGGGTCCGAAGCAGACGTCCTATGGACGTGCAACTAAGCACCAGTTGAGAATCAAAATTTTATGGAGATTTAGCGGGTTCAAAGTGCGACTCTCTTGACCGGACACTCCAGCAGGATATGCAAGGACGATTCTTTGTCCTCCATGACCATCGACTCTCTGAGTCGCCGGAGATTCCCAGCGCCCCTGATGCGTTTGTAGTGTCCAATGGGTAATTATGCAGTTCCCTGTCGGGCCTCTTCTTGAAAAAGATCTACTTAGTCCTTGAATAGATCATTCTTCATCCACATCTTTAGAGGCACCACTGGGTACCTGTTCGATTCCCTGTGTTACCTTCGGGTTGTCGGAGGGTCCTTCTGGAGTTCTCTCACACACGAGTTAACCGGCTAGAATCACCTCCCCAGCACTTCGAGGAGGGGGCTATCTACAACAGGGTGCGCCTGGTTCCCTGAGGACTATAGACGTCTTTGGTACGTCTTTGTGCTACTTAGGTTGAATTTGGCACATTACCAAATCAGACAAATAGCCAATGTTCCATAACCCGACACTATCCGCGTATTTTGACAAATGACAACTCCCGCCATATTGGAATCGTGATTGAAGCGCTTTCAAAACAGTCCGAGGAGCGGTTTTTAAATCCTTTGAAATGTGTTGAACCGTGACGTCACCAGTTCAACGCCAAAATGACATTTCTTGCATGATTTCGAAACGGTTTAGAAATCTTCTTACGCCAAAAAACGACTCAAGAGAAGAAGGTTCACTCTTAAGCTCTTCCCCTTCATATGCATATCTCACTTTATCCGACCGACTGTGAACCTTCTTCTCTTGTTAATGTTCGGTGCCCCCCAGCCCCCTCTTTTTTACTTTTGTTTAAAAAAAAAAAATTAAAAAACTAAAATTCTGAATAAAGAGTGTAATCGCCACTGTGATTTGTTGGAAGCCGCCTTCAGGCAAAATTTTAGTATTTTTAAAAAATTACTTTCTCTTAGTTTTTTAGTTTAGTGGTCGCGGTCAATAACGAGTTTTGTGACCTTCCCAAACGTTTCAGGCAAGTGCACAGCAACTTCCTCAACTAAAATTAAATACATATTAAAGTATTGATTTTTTTATTACTTTTGAGTAACGAAAGAAAATCGTATTCAGTGTGGACATTCTCCCTAAATTCAGTACAGAAAAAAACGTAAAAATATATTAAGTGGGTCTACGTTTTTGGAACAAGATATTGCTAAGTCAAGAAGGAAATGAGCAGAAGAAAATCCGTAAAACATTTTTTTAACAATACCACTTTCCCTTGTAATTTCTTATCTGATTACAAAATTTCCAAAACTGAAAGGTAAGCCCGCCTAGGTATATTTCCTGAGATTTATAACATTTATTTGACGTTTTTATCGCAGCACGCAGCAGTCTTTTAGCTACACGTGGACCGATAATATTTAGTTAACAGTGTTTAGTGATTTTTGCCTTTAATGAGTAAGTATGATTTTAATTATTTTTTGGTATTGAGAGTTGCTTGGATGTATCCATATTGTTTTTGTTTTAATTTGTTATTGAAATAAATTTCTTTATGTGTCGGGGGAAAGATGACTGGGGTAAGATAACAATTCGTCGTCTTACCCCATATATTTGTCACCTGCCCCTTAAGTTAGCGCTGCAAGCTCTGAACAGGTACCCTATCTTTTAATGCGGCAGCTATTGCGTATAAAATTCCTGAGGCACCATTGGGACGACATCGCAGAAAACGACTAAGAGGGAAACAACTTCGACAACATGCAGATAGATTTAAAAAACCTTTTACTCCCCAGCAGACTGGAGAATTTGTTCAATACGTTATAGAAACTGTCGTGGCTTCGGACGGACTGAATTTCAAGTGCATAAATTTGGAGAGGAAAACGAAATCCAACACAGATTTAATCGCGAAATGAAAATGGCAGGAATTGATTGATTTGACGGGTTTAAAGCAACTATATAACCAGCTCAGCCTCAGTTCAAAATTTTTTTTTCGATCCTTGCAGATGTTAAAGCAAAATATAATTTTAGTGCCGATCGCATGTATAATGCTATCCACATTGCCAACAAAACTAACAAAAGTTTTAACTCTCAAAGGACAACGTCGAGTTGCCAAAATAGTATCCACTCAAAAAGGCCACACAACAACTGTAGTTTGTTTCATGAATGCTGTAGGTTCCTATGTGCCACCGTTTCTCATATTTGCTGTCATATTGCTCGAACAACCTAAACTTTTAAATGGAGGTTCACCTGGATCGCATGTTCCGGATGGATGACGTCTGATAGTTTCCTGGCATTTCATTTTGTTAAATATGCGTCCGTTAATAATCCAGTATTATTATTAGATGACAACCATAGGCATTAGTGTGATTTCCGCCTCATATCACACATAAGTTACAGCCACTAGACGTTGCCTTTTTCGGTCCCTTGAAACAGTGGCGCATCTAGGAATTGACTTCGGGGGGGGGGGTTAAGGATAAATAGTTGATGACAGCGATTTCGCAGCGGCTATAACGACAGAACGGGATAACCCAAATGAAGACACCCGAGAAAACGCTCTATAAATTTCACCAAAAATTAAAAATTGTATGAACTCTCGCTTAACCAATAATTTGGAGTCAGATTCTGATGATGACATTCCTTTATCCATCCTTGTAAAAAAAAATAAAACTAAGCCAGACACCAAAACAAAACAGGTCTAATATAATTTAGCTACAGATAAACTAGATTCTACTAAGCGAAATTTATTTGAAGAAAGCCAAAGAGCTTTTAAATAAATTAGACCAATACCAACATCAGAAAGCTTTGGAAAAACAACAAAATGAAGAAGCAGAAAAAGAGTTTAAAAGATAAGATTGGAAAAAAAGGTTATGCAAAGGAAAGAAAATAAGTTAAACAAAAACAAAGTGGACCAAAAATAAAAATGTTTAGATCAATCAACATTCACAAACTTTGACTACGATAAACCTGGTACAAGTGGACTTAATTCTGATAATCAGAAAAAAACTAATGAAAATCACTACTTCTGTCCAGGTTGTAACGAAGTATATACAGATCTTCCAATTGAAAATTGAAGATGGTGAATTTTTATGCGATTTTTGCGTTTAAGTCATCTTACCCTAAGGCGTTCGTCATCTTACCCGATATATGGTGTAAGATGATTAAAGTGGCAGTTTTTTGTTTTTATTTTTTTTAGAAAAAGGGTTTTATTTTTTGATTTGTTTGCTATATAAATAATGTAGTAAATATATTTATAGTTTGTTTTTTTTTTCATTATAAATTGATGGTTTTTCCTTAACATTGCCATCTTACCCCACTTTCCCCTACTGCATATATACTGATTGACCGTTGAGCAGTGTAGGATCTCACTTCTTGTTGGCAAGATACCAATTTTATTAATTAAGTACGGTTGAAAAATTGTGCAGACTGAACAAATTATTGAGAATAAAATTATATTCTATATCATTGGCATTGTTGTAGAATATTCTGGAGCATAATCTTCACGTTCCTTTCGCTGTGCATAATCTACGCTGCCCAATGCATAGTCAAGGATTTCAAAAAAGAAGCGGTTTACATCACTTTATCTCCCTCGGCCTTCAGCGAGTTGAATTTTCCTGGAATCGCTATTTGTAACCTCAACGTTTTAAGTAAGAGCAGGACTGAGAAATTGATGCAAGATATGTATAGAAATTTGTAAGTAACGTAGAAAAGTATATTTTTTTGTTCTTGTCCGTCATATTGGACTTTAAAATGGCCGACAATAAATTACATTGATACCGTGTGAGCATTAAATCACAAAATTCCGTTTGTTTATTCAAAAAAAAGTATATTAAACAACAAGATCGGAAAACGACTATTTACAAGACAATTCGAGCAATTAGGTAAAGAGTTTCTATTTTTTATACATTGCACAATGATGTATCAAGTTTGCACACTGATGCGCCATCTTTGTGCATGGTCTTTTAATTTAAAAAAAACTCGTTGATAACTCAAGTGAATCTCGCTTTCGGCTCAGTACACTCGCTCGTGTGCAAAGAGTCGTTTTCATCGATATTTAGTACGTCGATGGTCGTTTCAACAAAATGCCACTTTCTGAGCGAATTATTCATGTGCAAACTTTCTAAGGCAGTCGTATAAAACCAGTAGTTTTTAAAAATAGTTGCTAAAATATTTTTTACGAGCGAGCTTTAAAAAAAAAATAGCCTGTACTTGTAAAAACAAAAATCAACTACGTTGTAAAAACAACAAAGCAGTCCAGTGAAGCTCATAAAATTTACAAGAAAAACCCAAGGACCTTTCTCCACTTGGTATTACCCAAGAATATGCATGGAGGCTGTCAAACTCCATCAACATACCGGGCTTTGCAGATGTTCTCCAAAAACATACCTTAAGGTATTAATGTTCGCTGATGTTCTCCAACACATACCTTAAGATATTGAGGTATGCTTCGGGAACATCTGTGGAGCCCGGTATGTTGATGGAGTTTTATAGCCCGATGCATATCCTTGGGCAGTACCAAGTCAGTGGTGGTTCCTCCATAGGAACACATGAGCACGTGCACCCCCACGCATAGAATATTCTTTGTAATGTTTCCGAAACTTCCTATTATTATCAGCGCTGATTATTATGTCACCGCTTCAAAATTAGATGAGCAGTTATAATTTAACACAGCCGGTGCCGTTTTCTTTTTGTCGCGGTTACGGTTAACCTTGGTTCTAAAATTTTCCAGAAGTATAAGCAAACGAAGGAGACCACGATTGTATAATATCTTTGAATATTGTTTAAATTTACAGATAATTGTTTATGTTTACATGTGTATATATAATCAAAAGTTTTAAATTTTTATGAATTTCCGGATTATACTTAAATTTTCATATAAAAAATGCTATGGCGTCATGTATTAGCTGACATGAACAGAAAAAATCGATGTAGACAGCGCATCCTGTCATGTTCGATGCCTTCAGAATCGGAACCAGCCTATTTTGCCGGTTCAGAATGGTTGCGGTTCTCAAGGTATGGATCTTCACAGGATGTGCTATCTACGTCCATTTGTTCTGTTCATGTCAGCTAGTAGATGACGTCATAGCATTTTTGATGTGAAAATTTAAGTATAATCAGGAAATGCATAAAAATTAAAAACTTTTGATTATATATACATGTAAGCATAAACAATTATCTGTAAATTTAAACAATATTCGAAGATATTACACAATGGAGGTCTCCTTCTTTTGCTTATACTTCTGGGAAATTTTAGGACCAAGGTTAACCGTAACCGCTACAAAAAGAAAACAGCTGTCTCTTTCACAGTTCACAGTTGCAACCCGGTTATGAAATTTTAGACGCAGCCTGGGAGGTCGGTTTGGTACTTTGGTTGTAAACATAACCTCTAAAATATTGAAAAATTATAGGAATTCTTTCTTTTGAGTAAAATCAAATATTGTCAGAATAATGTCAACCAGAACCGGGACCAAATTCTACATCGAAAATCCCTTTTCCGTCTCGCGCGCTCTCATTGCCGCGTCTGTCATCCGTCTTCTAGCAGGATATCTACATGTTTTCAGCGGGCGAGTAACGAGGGACATCGCAAATTTCAATAGAGAATGACGCACAGATTTGGTGTGCTCCAGGACCCCAACTTTTGAATTGTGAGAGAAGGAACGTTCTCCTAAGCGATGTGATCAATCCCGGGATAGATCACATCGCATGCCATTCTATCGCTGTATTTTTCAACATGCCCTTGATCGTGTGCATCGTTGCCATGTTTACTTTGGTACAAACGAACTACTTTTTCATGTTAAAGGCCTACTTCAACTAACTATTACATTTTCTCTGCCGCAGTGCCGAATTAACCCCTTTTTCGGGAAAAACTTCTTTCGTTTTTGCAGTTTACATCTGTGGTTGGTTTTCTGGGTTTTTGTAATAAAAATAAGTGGGGAAGGGGGCTCGGGCGTTTCTTTTAAAAGGAAGGCCCCACTTAACACAATCCAAAAAAAGTTATCATAAAATTCATGGCCATAACACCCAAAACTTTGATCAGGAACTTTTTCTAACTATTTTACCTACAAAACGGGTCAAAAATTGTGAAAGCATCTCCTTGATTTTCTTACCTTTAATTTTTAAATTTATTTCTTTTCATAGATCACGAGCCGTCACTGTACCAAGTGGAGAAAGGCCCTTGAGTTTTTCTTGTAAATTTTACGAGCTCCACTGGACTTTGGCTTTGATGTCTTTACAACTTAGTTGATTTTTGTTTTTTCTTTTCCAGAAACCTCTCAGAATACGAGAGACATCAAATAATGGACTGGGTCAAACTTTTGGGCAACCACTACACCTTCAGTCTTTTAGGATCTCACAAATTCAATGACTTACAAAAGGCCCTGCAGCAGCTGTTAAAAGAAAAATACGATACTGCCGAGATTTTGATAAGTTTGAGCGTACCTTGCAAAGAGCTTATCTCTCATTGTCAATGGAATCAAAAGATATATGAGTGTAGGGAGCTGTTTCAAACGAGGTTGACCGATTCTGGCTTTTGCTGTGTTTTTAATAACGCTAGACCTCTGTTTAAGTCCTACTTGTAAGTAATTAGGTTTTTGGGTTACCTCCTTTTTGGACTCTAGGCATCCAGGTAGATTTGAGTACCTTCGGAGACTACACTTCATGCCTATACTCTTAGAACATTGAACTACTAGAAGGAGCTTTTTTTCAGACCTAGGGCAGTTTTGTTTTTAATATTATTTAAAATACCTTCAGTAATTTTTAGTTCCGTTTAATTAAATGGTCTAGATATAGTAATAAAAATCTATGTTTCTATAAAAAAACCTAAAAATGTATTCAAGTAGGATGTACAACTATAAAAATAAGAAAAAGGTGCTATGGAAATCCCTATTTACACTAAAATTAATGACAAGCCGGCAACCCAGATTTCCTGCCTTTGTTTACCAAGAATGGCCAAATATGACGAATTGTAACCTAATATTTAGTTAATATTTTAATTTAACGTACCTGTGAAACGAAATACTGCGGTCCCCCGGCTTCTGTTTCAACTTGCATATAATAATACACTTCGGAACCATTTTTCGGCACAAACTTTTCACAAAAATGTCAAAAAAACACTATTGACAAGTGCTGAAACTTTCACTTTCAAAACAATAATGACATTCCAGGAAAAATCGAGAAACTGCAATAAACAATCAATGTTGCCACGTTGACTACAAAAGAAGATGTTTAAGGAAAACACATGTTAAATTTTCAAAAAGCGTCGAAAGTTTTAAATAGGTTTTGAGTATTATATATTGTGTATATTAGCTTTTTCAACAAATATCTAAAACCTCATTAATTAATTAATAAATAAGCGTCAAAACCTAATCCAAATTTAATAAGTTTTTTGTTGCATAATTCTGTTATTAAAATTGGCAACACAGATTTCTTTCTCCCCTTTCCCCACTGTAAATGTTGCACTCAAATAGCCAGTGTAACCTAAGACAGACCAGACTCCTTCTAGTAGTTCAATGTTCTAAGCCTATACTAGTGCCATACCATCTAGATGTGACCGCGTCAGTATGTTTCCCCCTCCTTATTCGGCTATGACGGCAAGGCGACACGACAGCGAGACCGAGCACGCAGCTTCTTGAGCAGCGATGCCAGGTCTGGGGATTTTTCCCCAGAACTGGGGAAATTTGATTGAGGAGAAACTTCTTATAATAAGCGAAATATGAGGAAATCACAAATAGTCTGGAAAAAACTTTTTAAAACAAGCAAACTTTCAGAAAATCACAGATAATGCAAAAGTATTTATTCAGTCAAAGAATCAAGCTATTATAATAAATAAATAGAGATGATATATTCACTTTTACAGTTGCATCGACCAATACAAAAATCCTTTTTTTACAAAATATTTTTTTTTATTTTTTGAGAAATCCCGGGACACATTGACATTACATTTTTTCTTCTATAGTACATTCCTACGAGGAGTTTGAGGAATATACCTGTACAATTTGAGTTTATTTTGAAAATGAATATGTATCAAAAACAAATCGATAGATTTTCAAAATTTTTACATGATTGTAAGACATTTAAGAAACCTTCAAAACAAGGTATCACTCGACCCACTTTCCTTACTAAAAATTTAGGGGTAAAGTTTACCCCTCGAAGAGGGTGCGTGCTACAAAAATTTCAAAAATTTTGTAATCTTGGTTGGGAAGTTTTCAAATGAACACTCTGTATACGTATATACCTGTATGATTTTTTTTTTGATTTTAACAAAAATTATGAAATAGAAATCTGCGGAATTCTAGTCCAAAACTGGCACTATTTAAACCAAATTCTGGGAAAATTGTTCTTCAGTACCTTCGATGTCAAAATGCCGGCAAGGCGGGTCAAGCCTACGATAGACCCAAAATATGCGTTTTACTCCCTTCGGGATATAAAAAGCTTCTATTTTTGGTCTGTGCTTCGGCTTGACCTTCGAAGATGTGTTTGTATTCTGCCGGCATTCATGTTGTATTCGATCTCAATAAATTAAAAGTGTTCTGTGATATTGTAAATAAAAATTAACTAATTAAAAACTAACACATATTTTAATAAGAACTTTAATTTCAACAACCAAACCAAAATACCTAATTATAATTAATTAATTAATAATTAAACAACTCAACCAACCTCCATAGTTGGTTAATATACAGAATGGAGGGATTAACGAACTAAGATAACTACTATGGTATAATATACTGTAAAGGACAAATATTTCTAAAGTAATTTATTTATATAATATTAATACATTAGGATGCTCTTAGTAATTGATTACATTTCCAAGTAGATTCCATCATGATAAACATCAAAAAATTAATCATGAGTGGCTCCTCCGTTTGTTCTATTGGGCATTGACAAAATAAGATGGTCTATATCATATTGAGGAACACTCATTCAAATCCTCTTTACGGCATGCCAGAGTTCATCTAAGTTTCCAGGGGACGTGGTAATCGACTAAGATTGCGCCCTATCATATCCCATACGTGTTCTTCTTCTTGCTGGCTATTCCAAAGTCTCCATGCCAAGTTCATATAAGAAGTCTATTGTTTCACGAGCAATATGCGGTCTGGCATTATCTTGTTAAAATATCGCATTTGGGATAGTTTGTAGGTAGGGATGTAAAACTGGCTGCAGCACTTCATCGATATATCGCCAAGCAATCAGATTGCCGTTGATGAGATCTAGAGGTGATCTGCTTCCTAAATATAGAGCACCCCATACCGTGATACTTTGCTGTCTTGCTGTATCACGTTCAACAGCAAAATCGCCTAACCCTCATACGTCCATCATAGCCGCCTAAACAAAACGCCATTCCAGGTTTGCCGAGCTCTGCACCACTCCAAGCGGCGAGTCTTATGTTGTGGGGTCAAAGGTAGCACCAAAAGCGGACGGTAAGCCCTCAGCCCCATATATACCAAGCAATCTTCGATTAACTGTCATTCTTGAAAACACTTGTCCTGTAGCTGCACGTAGAACATCTCTTACTTGGCGTATACTGTCCCGTCGATTTCTGAGAGCAAGAAGTCTGAGGTGCCGTAAATCACGACCTTGTAATAATCTAGGGCATCCAGAACCTGCACGACGTCTATAAGTCTCATCATTGGACCACCTTCTCCAAACTCTTAACACTGTTGATGGATTGACATTACCGCTACGTCCTTTCTCGAAGTCGTTTAAATTATGAAATTGTTGGCGACCGCGAACTCTTGGCATTTTCATTTTTTAAGCAAACTGTAAGCAATACCAAAAGACCAAAAACTACGAGAAAAATGATTTAAAATTTTCAGAAAAGGTCTTTTATGCGTTGGTTGTTTTTGAAAATGAATAGAAAAAATCTGTAAAAAAAGGAAAGATAGATATATAGATAGTTATAGAAACAAAAAATTTATCAAATATTTCTTTTGAGAAAAGGTATAGACACAAATAATTTTCATTCAAATAATTAAACATGGTGTTGCATTTTTTTTGTTCTCTAGTATACATTAAAAGTTAAATTAAGTCCGAATCAGTCTTTTTGATGTTACTACTACAGTACTACATATTTAAACAGCCACAAAACTATCGTTAACTAATTTATTTTCGGAACTAGAGTTTTGCAATAATGTTTAAAACAATTTCCAAAACCCCGCCAATTGCCTTTCTTTAAAATTTCGTCCACAGGTAAATTTTTCTCAAAGTTATATTATGAAACAGCTGACCTTAGACTTTCTGAAGAACTCGCCGTTCCCACTGCATGAAGGGCTGTTTTAATCCAACCTGCTATTGATCTAGATGCTAATTTTACAATCCTTCTCGCGCTTATAAATAAATTCTACAAATCTTTTACAGCTCTTCTTTTTTCTTTAGAAACGTCTATTAATTTACGAATCTAGTATACCAAATCTAAGCCCCTATCCTAAGAAGCAATAAGTTTCCATCCATATTGTCGAGTCTGGGCATTATTTGTTTTGGATCCAAAATAGTTTTGAAGATTGTCCAATTGACCTTTTAAAAGGCAACAATAATGCTGTGTGTTTGGATACCTCAAAAATAATCGACTCATTAAGAGAATTATTTTTCATCCAATTCAGGAGAATTTCTATATTCCACCCTGATTTTTGTTTCAACAACTTTATCAAAGATTCTTTTATAATAATATCTTTGACCATTGGATGATTACTAATAATTTGATTTCTATGAAGATTAATCTATCTCCGATTTATGCAATAAAATTGTACTGTATTTAAAGTTCTTTGTCCTTCATAAAGAACTTAAGTACTTGACTATCTCTTGAGAAGTTACTTTGACCGGTTGAATATTATTATGGCTACACCACAGCGTAAACTCTTTCCAGGCAGAACGATATGTTTTTAGCGTCGAATCACACCATGCAGATTGGAGCAAATTTATATCCTCCTGACTCCAGTTCGCAACTGCTTCACTCCAGCCTGTACTTTCCATGCCTCCAAATAAAAATTTTCGACATTCTGTGGATGACGATTGTTGGACAGATCTATCAGCTTCTTTTCCAGATTCTTGATCTGATAAGGCGCGTCGATGGCTCTTTTCTTGATGTCTGCTCTCCAGAATACTTTGTGCCACCTCGGAACTATCAGAATGTGTGTCCCCTTCGAAAAATTTAGATGTTGCAATATTCTTGGGACTAACGCTGGGAGAGGAAATATCCATCCTAGTTGAGATATCCAAACTTGGCTGAATGCATTTATAAATTGTGCCCGAGAATCCTGCGGGTCCATCGTTACATAATTTTGCACAACTGCCGGTTTGTTTGTTTGTTGGTCTGGAACTCCCTATGTCTGAAACAGTCTCACTACTATAATTTTCTTGAGATGCCAATCTGGTACAGCTTGCTGGCGAGGCGATCTGCTATGTCATTGTATTTCGCGGGAACATAATATGTTACCAGACTGATACCACGCCGAGCTGCCAACAACAGAATTTTCTGTACCATTCTTAAGAGAATTAGAGATCTCGTTCCTCCTTTTTTCCTGATGTAAGCGATTACTGTCTTGTTGTCTATTAGTATATTACTGACTGATCTCGAAGAATGTTGACGTTTTGTTTCAATACAATCTAGACCTCTAAAGTTCTTTCAAATTGGAATCCATATTTTTTATGTTCTCGCCATGTTCCTGAAATATATACATCGTTCAAGTTTGCTACCCAACCCAACTGACAAACATCTGTTATTAAAAAGAACTTTGAATTTTGGCGAAAAAGTATTCTTTTCTTGGATATATTTTGTTTCCACTAAAGGCAACTTTGAAGGGGTTCGGCCGATAACGGTGTGTTTTTCCTTGGGTATCGTTCTTTGAGTTTTCGGCTCTATATTTGAAGCTTTCAACAATGCAGTCGCCCAAGCGGAGTTACTGGCGACGCGAACACCAACCTTTCTATCAGGGTGATCCCAGTTTTCCAATTCTACTTTTTGGTCTTTATCATAGTAGTTACCTCTTTTGAGAGTATTCAAAATTATTCCCAGAACCTCGATTTTTTTTGACAAGGAACAGTTATTGACTTTTTTAAATTGACAAACCAACCAAGGTTTTGCAAAAGAGTCATTAGCTTGTTGACTTGGCTTATTAAACATTGGGGGTGCTGATGTATCAATAAAAAGTCGTCCAGATATACCAGTATTATTATCATTCCCGTTTTTCGAAGCTGTTCTGCAATCCAATTTGTAATTTTGGAAAAAGCGAGTAGGGCACTCGATAGGGCGAACGGTAGACAAGTTCATTGGTAAATCTCGTTGTTGTATGACAACGCTAGATATCTTCTGTGAGATTTTTTGACCGGTATGCGCCAGTAGGCTTGGGACAGGTTTACTTTGACCAAATAATCTTGATGTTGCAGAAAAGTGGGAACACGAGTTAGATTTATAACATGAAATTTCTGTTGTTTTATCTATTGATTGAGGTTGAAAACTTGCTCAATTTGCTTCCCGGTTTTGGAATGAGAAATATTTGCGAAAGAAATCCTGTTTAAATATTGCATTTTTCTAATACTTTTTATCAAGTATTTCATAACCCTTTAAAATACTTACCAGATTTCCGTGATCATTTAGTAGTTTCTAATAACTAATGAAGTTTTTTAGTTGCCCCCCTTGAAACCTCATATAGTCAGTATTTTCGTTTCGTGTTTGTTATCGTAATGTTTCCTCTCAGCTTTAGTCGCATATTCTCCTTTTCTGGCAGTTCTTCCTTTTTGCTGAATTTTCCTTGGTCTTTGAGCAGTTCGAACTGACGAATTTCGAAACTCGTGATTAAAGGATCGGTTAGCCAATACGTTTGTGTTTTGTGTGCCTTTAAACATTTTTCTTGTTGGTTGTTACAGCTGAGCATGAAAGATTCGAAATATACCACCTTGTTCTCTTATCAGCTGACTTAATGCTTCTTCTTCAAACAAGTGAGTTTCCGAAGGAGCAAAAGGAGCAAAAAAAATTTTTAATGAGATGTGATTTTCTTGGTTTAAAAATCTTTTTTCGAGTTTCTATTGTCTCGGCCTTTCTCGCACATATAAGTTGAAGCAAGTCCTCTGATGCACTTTTAAATTCTCCCGGAGAATAAAAACCTTCCTTTAATTCCTTTGGGTGTATTTCCTCGGGGAAACCCCTAAATTTTTCTGTACCTCTTTGTACCTTATGTTATTCCAACCTACCGAACCAAACTTTTAGCAATTAATACCCTGTTGTCGAATAAGTGGCTCAGCCTCTTTAACAAAAGGTTCAAAATCTACCTCAAAACAATTTTGAATGGGATCCAAATTTTCAGTTGGAGCATCCTACGACTGATTTGAACAAAAATCTTCACTATTCACTATTTTCCTCATATGACTCAACATAATCGATTTATTATTGATTGATTGATTGATCTGGTGTCCTGAAGATCTTTTATAGGCTCATAATTTCCTTCATTTGCTCTTCAAAAACATACATTCTTGATTTTTTCTTCTTTGGCTCCACATTTTCGTACGCTTTATCTTCTAAGGAAATAGTCTCATTTCTAAGCTCTTTTGATGCCTGTATTCTGGTTATAAAAAGATGCAGTATCATGGCCTTCCTAATCAACTAAAAAGTTTTAAATTTTCAACTGAATCGAAAAAGTATCACGTTTTATTTGTCTAAAAAATCAATATCTTTAAAAATCGAGCACTTATGTCAAAAGATATAGCCAATCCAACAAAAAGTGCGGAATTTTGTGGTCCACCCTTTTTATAGGCAATTTATACAACCTTCTCGGCAAAACAGTTAGCCAAATCCACCGGCGATCCCTTGGGGGAAGCCTCTCCCTTCCAATGTTAATTGCAGTTGGGAAATATGAAGGTTCAGTTGGGAAATGTAAGTACATTTTACAAAACATTTTGTATTTCCAATTTCTTCAAACAACAATTTAAAAAAATCAAAGTTTCCGGTAACTTGGGAATTGCTTTTAATATTTAATGTGAAAATGGCCCTTATCCCCCCCCCCCTCAATCAAATGACTTCGCATCGCCGGTGGTCAAATCGTGGTCCAAATCTTTAAAAGTCTTAGACACACTGTGTTGCACAGTTTTCATTTCATACAGATTTTATTTTGGATAGGTTTTAAAATAAAATCAGTATGAAATGAAAGATCGGGTAACTTCTCTAATATTAAACAATAACAGTTATTGTTACTATAAAAATTATAAATATTTTAGGTACAGGGATTTAAACGAAACGCGCCCCACTACTTTCAAAAAAATCACTGGTGCAGGCGAAAACCTCGGACTATCAGTTCAGGTCCACAACAATGAAAGTGACTATTTATACACTCTTATGGCATCTAGAGGGATTTTGGTAAAGGTATACGGAGTGTACCATTTTATTTTTGATGGGATTTAAACAACAGGTTCAGTTACTCATTTGAACGGCATAAATTTAGTGCTAATTCTAAACACTAAATTAACGCTTATGAAATGAGTAAATGGGGCCATAATCTTTTCCATCGGGGTTCAGACAAGTATTGTCAGGGGGGAGGGGATTTTTTAAAAAAGTTAAAACAGGGGTCGTAGGGATCGTATATGAGCGGAAGAACGATACGTAATTTGTGTAGAACTCCATAAGGATCAATGAAAATCTTTTAAATATGTTCTTTGGTCAAAATTCAGATTACCGAGATGTTAGGAGCTCTGTGGTTACAAACCGTAGACACGTGTTTTGCACTAGTTGTGCTTATTAGTACGGTGCTAACTAATGGAAATAGGAGATAAATGATGATCAAAATGTCTGAAAAGGGAATCTAGCCGCACGGCACTGCTTCCTTTGCAGAAAGCTTCGCATTGTATTACTGGATTTAAAAGCTGTTTTAATATTGAAGTTGTTCGATGACCTTCGAATTTTCTGTCATTTAACGTATGTAATTGTAAGGAATGCGTTTGCCTGGTTTTAGTCTTGTAATCTCTGTCCTGTTTGTTGTTTAAGGCTGTAACCATTCTTCCAAGGCGTGAGAGTTTTTCCAACTTTGAACAAAGTTCTCATTATGCCTCGTTCGGTTGTAGCAGAATAATTTGAACGTTGATTTAAATATTGTCCTGTGTGAGACAAGTACATCAAGAAAAGGAATTTGACAATTTTGTGAATTTAATGGTAGGTCTTATGTTATTTAGGCGGTGAAGAAATTCTGAAAGTTCCCAGTCCAGACAATAAAAGTATCATCAACATATCTTAGCCAGAGTTTAAATTTATATGTTGCGGTGTGATTGCGCGTGTGATTCGAACCACTCCATGTAAATATTGGCCACCACTGGCGAAAGCGATGTACCCATTGACAGACCGTCATCCTGAGCATAAAACCTATCTTTCACTTAAAATCAAGAGTTATTTAGACATCACTCCAACAACTCCATCACTCCCTCCAGTGGTAAGCTGGTACGTTCATAAAGGGATTCGTCATCAACCAGACTCTTTCTAATAATATCTAGCGATTCCTTTATCGGGACATTGGTGTATAGACTTTCGAAATTAAAACTGACAAATCTATCCTTGAGTCCTAAAACAAAAGATTTAAGAATATTAACAAAATGATTGGAATTTTCTACAAATGAAGTGGTCTTGCCTGCAAGAGGTTGAATAATTTTCAAAAGGAATTTAGACAGATTGCTTGTTGGAGATTTTCTGGAACTTGTAAATGGGCGTAAGTGCATTGTATCTTTGTGAATTTTGGGAAGTCCATATAGATGAAGAGGCTTGCTATAATGTGGTGTTGTGTTGTCCGGAATATATCTGGAATACTTTTTTAAAATTCTATAAACCTTAATTTCGATTGATTGCGTCGGGTCTTTTGGGAGAAGTTTATATTTTCAAAATCACTATTGCATTGCCCTTGTCTGCCGGTCAGATTTTAACTGATTTGTCCTTTTGAAGATTCTTCAACGTGATTTCCTCTGTCTTGCTTATATTAGAGGTAAGCTTAATAGGTTTGTCAATAATGGTCCTTACTTGATGTCTGAACTCGTCGGCGTCTTGTCGTGAAAGAGGATGACTTTCTATGGCGATTATGATATCGATAGTGGGTATCTTCTCAGGAGCGATGGAAGCGAATTTCCTTTGGTGCTTCGCTTGTCAAGTCTGTCGCAGATGATCGCAGGTTCGTGTGATTTTGTCCAGAATCAGTTGATAATCTTCCTCCATTGTATTTTCTCGAATCTCCTGAAACCGTTGTCCCAGTTATTCTGTCAGTAAGGACTTGTTCCAGCGATGAAAGCTGATTTGGAACCATATAAGCGCTTTACTGCCGTCATCTGGAATCCGCTGAACTCTTTGACCTGGAAATGATGCCTTAAGACGAAACGCAACCGGAAAAATGTTGCTGTCTCTTGTTTGGCATAGGAATTCGATGTGCGTGTCTTCTCTGGAATGCTTAATTAAAGTTTTCTCATAGCCTCGAAAAAGATTGCTGATACCGGGTCCGTACCGGGATTCCAACATTTGTTTGAAAGTTTGAGATAATGATGTGTTTTAAATTAACTATGTGTTTCGGAGTTCCATTGTCTATATTTTATTTTAATTATTAATTTAAGCCTTCTTCCAAAGGAAGCTATTTTCTTGGGGGATAGGTGAACCATTTCATAGGTACCCCCTCGAGGTGCTTAAGCCTCATTCCAGAGTTGGGCAGGGCATTCACAGAGTAAGTGTTCTGTGGTCTCTGTTGCGGTTTCGCAAAATCTGCAGTGGTCATTTTCTGCTCTTCCTATTACCTTTAGTCCGACGATTCTTAGTCCTGGAGTGTGTCTCCGGTGTTACGACAATTGGTCCTCTTCCCAATTGTTGAGTTCTTTTAGAACATGGCTTTTCATAAGTCCACAGTAGGGCTCTGGGCCATAATATGGCGTTTCAGCAACTTGTTTTGCGAGGGTATATGCTTCTTCGTTGCCCGCTTTGCCTCGGTGTCTTGGTACCCACATCAAGGTTACCTGGCTGTGGGTTGCAAGCGCTTTTAGGGTTTGTTTGCATTCCCAGACTAGTTTTGACGCACATTTATATTATTAGTACAAGCGTTCGCAGCAAAAATTATGATGGATAGGTAACCCTAGCCATTTTTTGATAATATGTGCATTTTGTCGTCCTGAATACGAAATGGACAATCCTGTACCTTAAAATTATGGATATGGGCTCGGCACACCAATCCAAAGAAGGGCAATTTTAGAGGAGGTACGGTAACCCTACCCCCTCTAAAATTGCCGACAGGGTTACCCTACCTCCTCTTAAATTGCCCTTCTTTGGATTGGTGTGCCGAGCCCTTATCCACAATTTTGAGGTACAGGATTATCCATTTCGTATTCAGGACGAAAAAATGCACATATTATCAAAAAATGGCGAGGGTTACCTATCCATCATAATTTATACCTTGAACTCTTGCTCTATATGTGTTTAAGGCTTTTAAAGTCGCTTGACTCTCTGAGAGTATAAAGAAGTGTTTTTTGAGGCTCTGGTTGAGACACTCTTGAGCACACATGTTGATTGCAAGCAGTTCAGCTTGGAATATGGTGGTGGATGAATATAAAAGCTCTGTCATTTTGCGAATATTAACTTAATGGATGACGTACTCAATTGTTTAATAAAGTATTCTTTTTTTAAACTGTTATTTCCTGTAATGAGTTATTTAATTTGGTTGGGAATAAATACCTACTACTAAAAAGTTTGGTAACAGTTTCTTTGATTATATATATACGTATTTCTTTTACGTGCTGCTCCCAGACTGTGGTATATAACTATGATATAATATAACGGCCCTGCACTTGCATTTTTCAAAAACTCTTGCAATCAATAGAGAGAAAGAGCTGCCAGAACATGGCTTAGGGCAGGAAAAAATACCTAAAGGTTTACTTACTTTTTTTCTAAAGGTATTTTCACCCTATGACTACGCCGACCAGTTAAGTGGCACTTTGCAACAGATCCTTGTCGAACCCGACGTTAAAGCCTTGATTAGCGTTAACACTGACACATTAAAAACTTTGGAACCAAATGTTGGACAGTTACCTCAGAAATATGTAAGTAACAGTATAGTTTCGATAGTCATTTTTGAGGTAAGGAAACGGTTCTATTTTACCACATGTCCTAAAATGGGGCCCTGCGGAGTTTTAGAAAAATCTCAAAATGAGTTATTTGTCTTTTTCCGGTTTAGCCCGTTTTCAATAGGCTTCGTCACTGCACTTGAGACCTAACTTGTGCAAAATTTGAAAACTTCCTGAACAGTTAGAACGGAATATCAAAGTTACATCTATTTTGACGCTGTTGACAGATACGCATGCGCAAGAACGACCATATTTAGTGCCGACATTAATAAGGTTAGGACCTGCCCTTATTTGTGAAGGAATTATACTGGGCTGCATCTTGGCTGTGTCTAGCCGTATTTGACGTATTTGGCAACTATTCGCCATTTTTTTACCTTAACCCTACTTTCGGGAATTTTTTGTGTTGTGACGGCCAAATAATCAAAAATTGGGAGAAAATAGTTATATTTTTATGAAATAGGATGACATAGCACAAGAAAATTAAAAAAAGCATGGCTCAAATACTTGGTTTTACCGATGAAGACAATATTTGTTTGCTACGAGAAGTAGTTCAACAAAATCACTTCAGAACTCTAAATGGTCCTTCTCTCCACCCTCCACAAAGACCTCTGCTTCCAACACATCACTCATGCTTTTGATCACTCAAAATATAAAAAAAAAACAATACAGAATTTCGAAAACAGGCAGCATATAATGTAGGTTAGAAATAAAGTCGTATCGTCACCGTTTTGCTAGAGGCGCATTCAATAATTCTATAATTTGCACCTTTTAGAGCCAGGCACAGCCTGTGTTAAGGTCGGCGCTAGGTAGGCACTATCCAGTGCGGCCGTATTTCAATAATTCCCTATTAATTTTTGCCGTCCTTAAAATGTGTAATTACTTTTTGCGGTAATTTCCTGATGTAGGCGAGCGAATTCACTTTATCTGCACCCAATTTCTGTCGCTAGTAGTAGCAGTAGACGGAGAGCGGTCCAAGGCCTCCACTATCTGCTCAGCCACGCCTACTGTTGTGCGATATCATATCTGTTTTACTTGTATCATGACTAGGTTCTCTGTAGCCTGCAGCTATAATCCGCCGACGGTAGCAGTATGGACGAGTTTGTAAATCCACCGGTGAATCCACCGGTGCCAACAATAGAGGTCATCAATTTTAGATGGATTTCATAAGTCCAACAACAGAGTTCCTAATTTTTTCGATGGATTTCACCAATTCAACAAATGTTGGCACCGATCGCCACCGGCTTTGGGAGTCGGTGGAAAATCGTCCTTGGATTAAGCATAACCCTACTTTATGGTTATTTATTTTTTACAGTTTTTCTATTAGAACTTATTCAAACCAAGATATTTTTTATGCATTTTATTGGATAACACAAGGTACAGTACAGGATGCTTAATGGAGTGGTGAGCCAGGTAGCCATAATATTAATGCAAGACAGTTCAAAGTGAAGACTGATGATAAGCTAGACATCATACTAAATAGCCAGGAAAAAATGTACTTGCATTGAAGGCTATGTTGAAAAAACTGTCCAGAATTACAGTATAATTGCCTTTAAGGGTGATATTCATAGTCGTTCCTCAAGGCTCCTTCCTTCCTCCCTTCGCCCATAAGAATTTACATTTCTTAAGAAAGAAGGGAGCTTTGGGAATACAGCCCTTATAAGTCGCATTTCTGAGTTTCTCGAGCCGAACTTGAGGTACGAATTTATTATTAGCAGTCAGCTGTTTACACCGCAACGCGTTCTTTTCGTATTCGATGGAACAACGACACTTCATCACTGCTAGATGTCAGATGGGTGTCAAACCCATCTGTCAACCGAATGTTGATACCGATGTTCCACCGCTGTCAAAAAAATGTTGAATTTACAAACTCGCCCTATGTCTGCTTTCGTGTGCGTCTAGAGGTCTTTGAACCTGCTGAGTGCATCGAGCATCGAGTCGCCGTCGCGTGCTTTAGGCGGGCGTGGAAGCTATCCTTGGAGTAGGTTATTTGCAGGTTTAAGGCCACAAAAACGTCATAGATTTGACAACACTGCTTTGCTGTTTTTGGGCCAATCTTTACCGGGCAGAATATCGGAAATGAGAAAACGGAATCTGTTGAAATTTGGCAGGAATGTTTATTTTTCAATTCCTCACAACCGTATCCAGATAGTTTTTTGCTGGACTCTCTCATTTTCGAAATAAAATAAACATGGCTAACAATAGTCAAAAATCTTATCTGGCTTTTTCGTTAGTCTCGTCGATAATACAGAAATCTGTAACAGCAATTTTTGGATTTTTAATTTTTTGAAAAAAATACACCAAATTTTGAAAAATCCTTTGGATACGGTTGTAGATTTTTATAAATCCTATTATCTGATAACAAAAAAGTTATGGTATTTTCTTTGTAAACAATATTCTGCCGGAATTCTGAAACGCCAAGGTCACATAATTTAGTGGGCCCAAAGAAACTGAAGTGAGTTCGATTGGAGTATTGGAATTCAGGTTCCGCATAGCCACCGGCTACTTGTCTAATGGAACATTCAGCTAACAAATTGATACATGGCAAGTGATAAAAATAATACGGAAATTTGTTATTTTTTTGATGTTGAATAATGATTTTTCTTTTGATTCTTTTTAATTTCGAGACATTGCAATCCATGAAGCATGAAGCCGAGCATCAAAACATTTTAAAGAAGCATTAATAAATGGTTACGTTCCTAATAAGTTATACTCTTCCTCACATATGGTGTTCACACCGTGTTCTGAACACTGCACGATTTCACTCGAAATGGTATTAGTGATGCCACCTATTATTGTTGATCTTTCAAAAAAATAGCAAAGTAGTGTTGTCAAATCTATGCCGTTTTTGTGGCCTTAAACGGCTATCGGTGTGTCAGGGGCTCGATTCTGGGCGTAAGAGAGCGATCATACCCTGAGAAATGACCACTTCTATTAAAATCCAAAATTCCGTATTCTGAGACCGGCCGATCGAACAAAAGTCATTCGATCGACGCACGGTGGTCGATTTTCCGGAAAACGCGAAAATAAATGGAAAAATTAAAAAATTCAAAATGTATCTAAATTTGCCCCTATATGGTTGTCAAGATACTAGGCGAATAGTTGGCCAAAGAATAAACCTCGGAATAAACTATGATTTTTATGAGCCTTTTATGAGTTTGACATTACGCATCAGTATTCAACATCAAATTTCAAATAGAAGACCCAGAGTATGATAGTATTCAACTGTTAATATCTCGAAAACAGTTGAAGATCGACATAGGGTACGTTATATAAAAATTCTTAGAATTAAAAAACAAAATGGGTGTTTCATTTGAAAGTTTCGGTTCGCATGCTTTTAATATATTTTCTTTTTTTTAAAGTAACATTTTTACTTTAATTTAGCTAATTAATAAATATATAATATCTTTTTCCTCTTAAAAATGTCTTAAGATAACTGTGAAAATTCACAATATCATCCTGTCTGTTTATTAAAACTAAATATTTTGTACGATTAAATTACAATGTAGAAGTTTTTTTTAATGTCAGCGTTTTTACAAAAATCGACCACTGTGCGAGTCCTACTCTAAAAGACGGTCAAGTTTGCCGGTCGATCGATCGGTCGTTCGTCCAATAGCGTGCTCTGAAATAATACAAGTGACGTTTTTCACACGAGCTTTCCTACAACTCCCAACTACGAGAGAACGGCTTCGCTCAAAAATTGTTGTTCGAGGCAGCTCTGCGCGTGCCCATAATAGTTTGGTGATTATTCGGTCGTCTCGTCACTGCTTTTAAGCGCGTTTCTTGGTTGAATTTACTTTTCTTCTCTCAGGCGAACGATCACTTTCTATGACTTCCAGAATCGGTAACCTGGAAGACAATACGGACTTGTACAAGGTGTCCAAAATTCGATGGTTTTGGGGATTTCACGTGGTTCTAGAGGAGATAGAGAAAATTCGACCCGCCTTTGCGAAACTCAAATTTCAAGACAAGATGAAAAGTCTGCTTTTTGGGATAGCCTTATAACTTTTTTATTTATGAAAATATTTTCGTGGTGTATATAGAATTTTTGTAGAGTTTTTAAACTAGAATTTAATTACTAAATCAGACTTTATGAGTCACTGTTAGTTTTGGAGATATAACACAAAGTTGGTATTTTTTTTCTGGAACCCATTTTTTAACATGTTTTGAATGCCTTTTTAATTTCCTTCAAAACGATATGCCATTTACGAAAATCGGATAAGTAGTTGTTGAGTTATTAAATATTTTCCATAAATCATATGGTAGGCTGTGATAAAAGCGGCACAATCTAGAGCGCCATGGTTGTCAATGTGAGATGATAAAAATAATTTGTTACGAGGAAATAAATAGTAGTTTTAACAACTAGTGTTTAAAATAGTGCTTTTTTTACAAGCGTTTGTTTAATTAACGAGCACAGATAGGTATTTAAAAACGCCAGTAAAAAAAGCACAGTTTAGCCGCGAGTTGTTAACACTATTTTTTTAATACCTTTATCAAAAAATCCATGAAAAAAAAATCTCGAACGAAGAACAATTCTCGCAGCACACCATCTTTACACTATAAATCAAGGCGGCTGGTAATTAAATAACAATCGTTCCCATAGCGATGTGCTTTTTACTCGGTGACGTTCATTATTGCGACATTTTAATCTTTGACAGTTTAATATTTTGACGATGTTTTAAATGATTTTTTCGTAAATACTGGGTGAAAACTGGCAGAAATGGCTTAATTTTTAGGCAAGAATAATTAGATTTTTTCAATATTACTATTTTTTGCTATTTCTCTTTAATTTTAGGTAAAAAACGGACAGAAATATTTTTTTGCCTCGGTAACCAAAAAAGCCATGCTTTAGTTATCTGCAGACAGTTACTAAAATCATGTTTTTGATGAAGGTAAAAAAAAACTTTTTTGATTCTTAACTGAATTTATGGTATACTATTATATCAATAATAAATCATTATAGGTATCATTATACTCTAGATTTTTTTAATAATGCCTATATAACATCCTACTATATGATTTATGGAAAATATTTAATAACTCGACAACTATTTATCCGATGCGAGAGGCACATCGTTTTAAAGGAAATTAAAAAAGCATTCAAAAAATAAAAGAGAAATTGGGATGTTCTATAAGAAAAATACCAACTTTGTGTTATATCTCAAAAACTAAAAGTGACTCATAAAATCTAACTTAATTAATTAATTAAGAATTAAATTCTAGGGTAAAAACTCTACAAAAATGCAATTAAAACTACGTAGATATGTTGAGATTTCATTATTATAAAATAACAGAACATTACAGGCAACCTATTTATATTGACTTTCTTAAACTTTGGACAAGCCATATACAAACTTAATGGGTTCTTTAGTCGTTTGTCGCCACATCCTTCTCTTTATCTGACTTCTCCCCTTTCATGAAGAGAATATGTTTTTGGGAAAGACCAAAAAGAGACGCTTTTTAACTTTGAACACGTAAACAACGCGCTGCCGATCTCTTCGGGGTTTTTTACAAGTACATAGATCGACGCAGCTAGAGTTTCTTAAGATTAGTTTAGTTATATCACTAGTGTAATTATCAAGTTTCTGTATCAAAAACAATATACCTATGTTCCAATTATACATTTAAAACAAACAAGGTGTTGGTCAATTAATCAAATATTGAAGTGCTATCGAAAGACAATTAATTTATTTATTTTCCAAACTAAAACTGGATTAATAAAATTAGACAAGTTGACCAGATACAAAGTGGTCCTCGCGAACCGGATGAAAAGGCGGTAATTATGCAGTATACGGTTTTCTGCCATTTTTGATTTTTTTTTCAAAAATTCTTTATGGGGGCATCTTCTAGGGTCCCTAGGACCCCAAATCCGCCTGCGCCCGATTTTTTTTTTACGAGAAAAAAGGGTGCCCAGGGGGTGTTGTAATGTGTTTTTTTGATTGTTTTGGGTTGGTTTGAATTAGGTTGGGTTGGACTGTGTTGGTTTGGGTTGTTTTAGTAAAAAAAAAATTTAAAAAAACAAAAAAAATCAAAAAAAAACCAACGGGCGCAGACGGATTTGGGGTCCTAGGGACCCTGGAAGGTGCCCCCATAAAGAATTTTTCAAAAAAAATCAAAAATGGCAGAAAAACGTTTACTGCATAATTACCGAAAAGGCTTTTGAGCAAGAAATTATAAGCACTAGTGATTTGGGATAAAAGTTAAAAAAGTGAATCAAAATCGTACAAGAAGGCGTTAACGGACACTTTTACGTACAGAATTGTTGTTTAAATTGAGTAAAACAACAATTTGGGATTTGTGAAAAGAATTTGTGGTCGTGCATTTCTGTAAGAAGACAAAAGGAGAAGGCGTTAAAGGACACTTCTACCCGCAGACAAAAAAGGTCAGATCTTTTCATAATATACTTATTGAATGCAGTATTAAGGCACATTTACACAGACAAACTTTCCTTTGATGTTGAAATGCCGACAAACATTTACACGAGCCTCTTGAGCAAAATGTTCAAAGAGATGTTCGAGCAAAATCTCGTACAAAAAAACACACGTAAATTTTGGAGAGAATGTTGAGCAAAATTTATTTGAAGAATTGGGGGTATAAAAATTTCTTTACAAATTTAAATTTTATAGTTTTATGGGAATTCATTGAACTTAACTGAAAATAGAAAGACTAAGTTTTAAAACAAGGTATTTTAATAAAGTGATTTCCGACGGAAAAACGATATGATGTCGAAATTCACGTTTTACCTCATAAGCAACTTCGATTGATTTGATTTTTATAGGGGATATGCCAGTATACCATAATTGGCACTTATTTGTTGCTGATGCTGGGTTAGGAGAAGGTAAAAACCGTAGACTAGTGAGAGGGAGTTTTGGTCAAATGAACATTGACACACAAAATTACATGACAACAAACAAGGGTCAACGCAGTTTTTTATGAAAGTTTTAGAACAAATCTTTCCATAAAGAAAGGGCTCTCCAACGCAAAACAAAGAAATTCGTTTTATTTTATTGACACGTAGAACTTGCGTTTCCGATTTTTTAAATATTGAAATTTTGAAAAGCTTTTATTTATGTATGTTTGTATGTTCGGCTCAAATCTTGCAACTCAAATTTGGTATTCAATTTCAGTTTTCGGTGTGTATTTATAGTTGCGGCGACAATACAATAATATGGTATTATTAGGCACCCCCTCCCGCTAATGAGGGAAGTGGAGGAAGAAAAAGATTTATTTTGTTCGATTTCAATCAAAATTGGCATAAAGGGGTTTTTAGGAAAGAGAATTATCAAAAGGATGGATTTATGATAGTCTAAAAATTAAAATATTATTTTAAATTTAAAGAAGCTTTTATAAAATATAAAGTGCACCAAAAAGAAGAAAATAAATCTTAGCATTCTCATATCATAATAATAAAAGCGACGGGCGCAAACTAAAACTAAAAATGTCCATCCATATATCAGAGAAACGTAGAGTAGTTTGGGTCGAGTTGGGTTAGATTTACTTCACAAAAAATTGAACTTACAATACCAGATAAAGAATTCTTTATATTTACACGTCGTAGTTGTGGTGAGAGTATTTTTTGTACTCATGGTATTTATTGTCTTTTTGATACGTTAGTTATAAACGCCTTACCACTCATATCTCTTTATATTACTTCCTAGTTTAGTCTTTTACAATAATAATAAAGTCAAATGAAAAAATCTATTTACATTTTATTAAATCTCAAATATATGAACAAAAGCACGTTCGATTTAAATAATACCCGTTTAATACCCACTTTTACAACCCTACGATCCCGACCCTTGTCTAAAATATATATTTTAGCAGTAATGGACTAGATTTTTGAATCGGAATGTTTCCCCTTTGCATATTGTTTGTTCAGTGTCAGTAATCGACCTTGATTATTACATTAAATTGACAGTAAATATCTATCTTCAGCATTTTCATAAACCTTTTGCTTTTCTAAGCAACCCTTGGGGCCTTAAACTAAGTAGGTAAATCTGGTGTGAGGAATTTAAAAAAAACAATCAATGCTAAGGTTAAAGTAAAGTTACAAAAATATGTTTTAAAAAAAATCCCCTCACCACCACTCCTCATAGTCGTGAGGCGCGGATTACCGCTTAAAAGTGCAATTTTTGAGTTTTTGCCGATATTTGAAAAATTCAAAAATTTTTTGGAAAAGAAAAATTTTCCTGGGTTGTTTTTTGAATTTAGGAAAAAAACCCTTGGAAATAAAAAAACTCGCAAGAAAGTCCCAGAAAACCCCTGGGCAAAAAAATCCGGGAAAAACCCTAAGAAAAAAATATTACAAGTAACCCTAATCCATGTGACAAAACTGATAACCAATAATAATGTTTCGCTTGCCGTCGGCTTTTTTTCACAAAAATTTAAAATAAAAGTTGGTGTTCCATTTTTTTAAAGAATTGAGATCACTGATCACTGATGTGAAATTTTATTTATTCTCATCTTTAAAAATATGTTTCCAAAACAGATAGCAATAATTTGCTCAAAAATTTACCCGAACAAAATGTTCAAAGAAAAGCTCACAAAAATGTTCGCGCAAAAAATTTTAAATCTTTTGCACGAGCTTTTGTTTGAGCATGTTCGTCTGTGTAATTGCGCCTTTAGATGGGATTGGTTTACAATGATCAGAGACTATAATGGTCAATAAAATTGGGATGCTGTTGAAAGCCGCAAAAGAGATTTTATTACGTCGGAAGTAATGAAGATGGGGAAATAATTGGTCCAATCAAAAAAGTTGTGATAAAATAATTTAAGTTGCAATTTTTAAGATTATATTTACCTTAGTTGATTAGGGAAGGGTAAAAAGGGCAAGCTATAAAATACCTGGGATAATTCTTTTTATATTATAATCAGGGCAGGTAATAAACATGGGCAAGCTTATTAAGTCCAGGGGATCTGTTAAAGGGTCAATAACTAGGATTGAGAATTTTGTTAAGGCGCATGAAAGCGATTTTATAGATGTAGAGATTGAGGAATTTACTACTAGGGAATTACACTTGGAAAAAACCTTTGAAGAGTATTGCCAAATACAGTCAAAAATAGAGAGTGAGAAGGATGAGGAAGAGGTTGATAGGGCGGATGTGAAGACAAAATACTTTAAGATTTCGTCAAAATTAAAGTTGTTTATTCGAAAAATTGAAACGGCCAGTAGGGAAGCCAGCTCGAATAGTCAAAGCAGAATAGCCCAGAGATACAGGTTCCGTCATTTTCGGGAAAAATTGAGGATTGGCAATCATTTTGGGATTTATTTAAAGCCATTGTTGATGAAAATAGTGCACTTACCAGCGTACAAAAACTTTTGCAATTAAAAACAGCTGTCAAGGGTGAAGCGATATTAATTATTAACAACTTGTTATTAACAAATGAAAATTATGAAAAAGATGTAAAACTTCTAAAAGAAAGGTTTGAAAACAAATTACTTGTCATTAATTCTCACCTAAGAAATTTATTGCTTGAGGTACCATCGGTTACCAAGGGCACTGGGAGTCAGTTAAGGGCATTTCTTTGCCATATACGACAACATCTTAATTCACTGGAAGCTTTAAATATACCAGTCGAATCATGGAATTTAATTTTAATATTTTGTTTCTCGCAAAAATTGGATTATCAAACCAGCAGGGCATACGAATTGCAGAGAAATAATACCATGTTGCCAACTCTTTCTGAATTTTTGGATTTTTTAGATAAACGTTGTACCGCTTTAGAAAATGTAATGTCTACAGAAAATTCTGCGAGATGCGATAAAGAAAAACGGGTGAAACATTCTTTATTGGCAAGTGAATTCGAGGGGCAAATAATTAAATGCAATTATTACAATCGAGAGAGGCATACGATAGGAAAATGCTTTAAATTTAAAGGGTTAAAGCTGTCAGAAAAAAGACACTTTGTTAGGGAAAAAAGATTGTGCTACAATTGTTTGGGTTCCATGCACAATGTTGCGCAGTGCCAAGCAGAAAAATGTAGGTCTTGCAATCTGAGCAATCTTGCAACACTGCACAGGTCATTTCAAATTATATTCCTCGGGGTCATGAGGCAATTAATCAGATTGTTGCTATGGCAAATTCTAACTCGGAAATGTTATTGGGCACGGCACTGGTAAATATTATATTACGAAATGGGAAACGCGTGCAAGCAAGGGCATTGTTAGATTCGGGTTCGCAGACTTGTTTTATTACTACGGGGCTACTGCAAAAATTAGGAGACGTAAAATGTAATTCGATAGAATTGCAGGTGGGGGATATCGGTAATAACATTACGCAAGTAAACAAATTGGTAGATTTTAGAATTGAATCTCGGGTAAACAATGGGTACAGCGTGAAAATGTCTTGCGCAGTTTTAAATCAAATTACATGTCAGTTGCCGCGGGTGTTTATTGATACTCAAAAAATTAGCATACCAAAAAATATTGAATTGGCTGATAAGTCATATTCCTTGCCACAAGATATTGATATGTTAGTTGGGGTAAATATTTATGCAGATTTGCTTCTTCCAGGGATTATCAGCTTGGGAAAAGAATTGCCTCTATTGCAAAACACTAAACTGGGTTGGGTTATATGGGGTAGTGCACCTACAGGCAATTTAGGCATAAAATCGGTCCGGGATAATTTGCACACAGACCATACAATTATTTTTTCAAGCGGAACCAGATGTTGAAGATATAATTCCGAGATTCTGACAACTTGAAGAGGTCTCAAATAAAAAATTTCTGACATCCGAAGATAAGTTATGCGAGCAAAAATTTACGGACACTTGTAAAATATTAGACAATGGGGTTTTTCAAGTGGATCTGGCTTTTAAAGAACATAACAGCTTTTTAAAATTAGGAGACTCGTTTCAAATCGCTAACAAAAGATTTATGGCTTTAAAGAAAAAGCTACATCAAAATAGGGATTTGTTTACGCAATACAAAAGGTTTATTGATGGGTATGTTGACCTAGGGCATGGAAAATTTGTTGAGTTTAGTGGGGAGCAAAATAGGGTGTTTTTACCTCATCATTGCGTTTTACGGGAAGAAAGCTCGACGACCAAATTACGGGTGGTTTTCGACGCGTCGGTAAAGACATCCACGGGGTATTCATTGAATGATATCATGTTAAAGGGTTACACTGTTCAACCGGACCTATTTGACATTTTGTGTAGGTTAAAAACTTTTAAATATGTTTTGACTACTGATATCCAAAAAATGTATAGGATGATATTAATAAATCCAAAGAAAAAAAATTTACAAAACATATTGTGGCGTGACTTACCTAACGAAAAATTAAAATGTATCGAGTTGCAAACGGTTACTTACGGGACAAACTCAGCTCCATTTTTAACAACGAGATGTTTAAATGAGTTAGCGTTACGAGAATCAGCAACCTATCCGTTGGCTTCAAAGGCATTGTTGCAACAATGTTATGTTGATGATATCTTATGTGGCGCTAACTCTAAATAAGAAGCTTTGATTCTGAGGGACCAGTTGATTCAATTATTGAGATCAGCTGGGTTTTCGTTGCATAAGTGGTGCGCGAGCAATAGTTTATTATTAGAAGGAATAGATTTCAAAAATCGGGAAAATGAATTAGCCTTACAGGATGAAATTTGTTCAAATAAGGTTTTAGGGGTTACTTGGCTACCAACGCAAGATAAATTTAAAATCGAATTTCCCACAAAAATCGAATCTAATGAAAGCGTGACTAAACAGTTAATTCTGTCAAAAATTGCACAGATGTTCGACCCTTTGGGGCTAGTGGGACCGGTTGTTGTGGTGGCAAAAATAATTATGCAAGAAATATGGGCTAGTAAAGTTAACTGGGATGCAAGGGTACCAACAGACATTTTAAAACGTTGGATAGAATTTTCAAATACCCTCACAGAACTAAGTAAGTTACAAATACCACGGTGTTTGTTTAATCTGTTCGCGATCAAGGAAATTCAAATACAGGGGTTTTCAGACGCATCATGCGCTGCTTATGGGGCTACAGTTTATCTAAGGACCATTTATGAGAACCATGAAATTTCGTGTAATTTAATTTGCTCGAAGTCAAGAATAGCCCCCTTAAAAACAGTTAGTTTACCGCGTCTCGAACTTTGTGGTGCGCTTTTGTTGGCTAGATTAGTTTATAAGGTTGTAAATATTATAGATCTAAAAATAGATCAAACTTACCTCTGGAGCGATTCAACAATTGTATTGGGTTGGTTAAAAAGACCACCCAACAAGTGGACAACGTTTGTCGCGAATCGCGTTTCGGAAATTCAGGAACTGATAATAAATTATAAATGGCATCATGTCAGGTCGCAGGAAAATCCTGCAGATTTCATTTCACGGGGTATGTTACCGTCAGACATTTTGAAAAATGAAATGTGATGGCACGGGCCAGAATTTCTTTTTAATTTAAATTTTGGATTTACAAAAACCATAGAAGATTTTTCAGAAAATTTACCAGAACAAAGAGCTGTTACGCATACACAGACAGTGATTGAGAGTGTAATAGATTGGTCAAGAGTTTCTCAATATAGCCGTTTACAGCGAACAGTTGCGTACTGTTTAAGGTTTATTAATAATCTGAAACCAGGGTCAGAAAAACAAAAGGGAATTCTGACATCAAACGAATTAAAATTTTCAAATTTAAAAATTGTACAGTTACTTCAAAAAGAAAATTTCGCGCGAGAAATAGAAGTACTCAAAAGTGAAAATACAGTCCACATCAATAAAAATAAATTCAATCAATCAATGTTAAATGATAGCAACATAAGGTGTTTAAACCCTTTTTTAGATAAAATGCATATTTTACGAGTTAACGGGAGACTCTTTCAAGCGGACATTGATTATAATCAAAAATTTCCAATGTTGCTTCTATCAAAAAATCACGTGGTAAAGCTGCTAATTATGCGGATCCTCATGGGGTTCTTGCGAACTTGCGCTTAAGATTTTGGCCAATTCGTGGATTAAGTGAAGTTAAATTGATTGTCAAAAATTGCTTACGTTGTTATAAATTTAAGGCTAAAACCGCATCTCAACTTATGGGATCTTTACCATTAGATAGGGTGTCTATATCGCGACTATTTTTAAGGGTAGGCGTAAATTATGGTGGCCCATTATTAGTAAAACAGGGAAGAACTCGGGGTCAAACTGGAACCAAGGCGTACATTGCGCTCTTTGTATGCATGGCAACAGAGGCAGTACACCTGGAACTGGTGTCCTATTTGACCACAGATGCATTCATTAATACCTTTCAAAGATTTGTAGCTAGGCACGGACATCCGTCAACTATTTATTGTGACAACGCTACGAACTTTCAGGGGGCCAATAATCAACTTAATGACATGTACATATTTTTTAAATCGCAAGAAAATAAGGACCAAATTACAGGATATTTGGCGTAAAAGGAAATTACCTTTAAGTTTATTCCTCCCAACAGTTCAAATTGGGGTGGCCTATGGGAGACTGGGATAAAATCCACTACATACCATTTGCGTAGGATAGTAGGTAATATGATTTTGACCTTTGAAGAGGTATCAACGGTTCTTGCTGAGGTTGAGGCAATATTAAACTCTCAGATTTCAATTGCTTAACTCCAGCACATTTTTTAATAGGAGAACCGCTGACTTCATTTCCTGAAAAGGATGTTTCTAATATTCCAAGTAATAGATTATCCTTTTGGTAATTAGTTTTAAAAGTACGTCAAAATTTTTGGAAACGCTGGTCGGTGGAATATTTAAATAGGTTACAACAAAGGCCAAAATGGTTTAAGGTAAATCCCAATATAGAGATTGATAGCATTGTCCTAGTTAAGGAGGATAATTTACCTCCATTAAAGTGGAATATTGCAAGGGTATTAGAGGTTATTTCGTGTAAAGACGGTAAGGTCAGAGTAGCAAAAATTAAAACAAAAAAAGAAATCTACACACAATGTCCTTTGCGGTATCAAAAGGAGTGTTAAAGCAAATACTTCAAGGGGGGGAGTATGTTGAGATTTCATTATTATAAAATAACAGAACATTACAGGCAACCTATTTATATTGACTTTCTTAAACTTTGGACAAGCCATATACAAAGTTAATGGGATCTTTAGTCGTTTGTCGGCACATCCTTCTCTATATCTGACTTTTCCCCTTTCATGAAGAGAATATGTTTTTGGGAAAGACCAAAAAGAGACGCTTTTTAACTTTGAACACGTAAACAACGCGCTGCCCATCTCTTCGGGGTTTTTAACAAGTACATAGATCGACGCAGCTAGAGTTTCTTAAGATTAGTTTAGTTATATCACTAGTGTAATTATCAAGTTTCTGTATCAAAAACAATATACCTATGTTCCAATTATACATTTAAAACAAACAAGGTGTTGGTCAATTAATCAAATATTGAAGTGCTATCGAAAGACAATTAATTTATTTATTTTCCAAACTAAAACTGGATTAATAAAATTAGACAAGTTGACCAGATACAATAGGGACTATCCCAAAATGCAGTCTTCAAAAAGCACCCGTCGCTCGAAGACGGGGTGACATATTGAAATCCGGTTTTTACCAAAAATATTGTCTTGAAATTTGAGCCTCGCAAAAGGGGGTCGAATTTTCTCCCAAAATTTTGGACACCCTACATGCAAATACCATCAACTTCAGCTGACGGTAATATGTAATGCTAAATGTGTTGGGAGATAAATAAGAAGATTGTGTGTGAATGTATGGTGTGTGTCTTAATAACAAAGGGTTTTTCAACCTTAAACGTATAAAAAATTCGTGAGAAATTCAACGGGTCGGGAGAGACTTTCGCTAATATCGCTTTTGTCCATTGAAAATAAATTTCTACAAAGCTTGTCAGAGCACCCACGTTTTTATGATGACGTCATTGACAAATTTGTAAAAAGTGATCGAGGAATCGAATTATATTATTATAAATAGGGTAAATTTTAAAAAATTGCTTCCCTTACTTAAAATTTCACCGCTCGCCACTGATAGGTTCTCTCCATCAAGATATCTGAGTATCTGTTGCCTCATCCTCTGCGATGAATTGCCGACATGTCTCTTCCGCCCTCCCACGCGCCTGGCAGATAGAGTCATTTTCGATCCCCATGGACCATGCATGGTAATTTCCGTCACTAGGTTATATCTTGTTTTTTAGAGACAGTGCAGATACAGATCTGAAGGGAATCTTATCACAGGAAAAATGTACTCGCAAAGTGACTGCTTTGTAGCTTGCAAAGTAATGTCGATTTTATCCATGTGCGACTGCATTCCTTTTATGATTCCATTCTTAAATCCAGGCGAAGAATTTATCAAGAACAATTCTACAGTGAGCACTTGCGAAATGATTGACATACCGTGTTTAAATAAGTACCAAGGTATGTACTAAAAGTACCACTCATAAAACGACAGTTATGATAACCTAAATATAATACACAACGTATGAATCCTCGGAAAAGGCGATTTTATTTAAAACCGTCCTTATATAAAACCGCTTTTAGGTGCGTATAAACGTAGTAATTGTGTCAAAAAAGTCCGGAAAAATGCAAAAAAGCGGTTCAAGAAAAATGTATATCCCTTTCTACAGGGGGTCCCAAAAATAAGATATGACACACTTTTTTCTTTAATTGGACACATGGGTCTATATTTTATCTTTTCCAAGATATTCAAGTGTGTGCAAGTAATGGGGAAACACGTATTATAGGTATTAATAATGGGTAGTTAATTTAAATTTACCTATCTCTTCCAGCATACAAATCACAACTTGAATATCTTGGAAAATATAAAAACGACCCATATAGTGTTTGGTATTTTTGAAAAGCTTATATTTTAAGGATTTGTAAAATAGCATCGTGATCGTAATTTTATGTCATATCTTATTTTTGGGATAAAAGAGTACATTTTTTTTAACTGCTTATTTTACCTCTATATCGGTTATTTTTAAAATACTATAGTTCTCTTAAATAATCCATTATTCCAGACACACTGTATATATATCATAAAAATAACTATATCTATATAAAGTATTTGAACTATACATATACCTATGTCCCTATTGTTACATAGGTAGTTTTTTTCAAACACGTCTTACCCTGCTTACGTTCTCATGATACTGATGACTTGAAGAATTTTCGATTTAAAATTGGTCGTGGTTCTGGTTGAACCGGAACCGGTCCTTTCGATTTAAAGCAATGACGTCACAGTTGCAACGTGGTTATGAAATTTTAGAATCAGCCTGGAAAGTTGGTTCGGCACTTTGGTTGTAAACATTACCACTAAACTTTCGCAAAATTGTATTCTCTTTTTAGTAAAATCAAAGATATCCTCACAATATTATAAATGACGTCATTATTTTAGAACCGCTGTCAAAATTTTTGTCAAAATACACTGAGAAAACATGGCCAAGTAGGATTCCTACTTAAAATTTTTCACTTGTGGTATAAGTGAAGTATCTGTTTACTCTAAACACACAACTCAGTTACCTTAAGCATATCCACCTATTATTTATTTGGCTTGAACTTATTAGCCCTAAGTGATTTCCTATTGACTCTAAGTGAATTTTAATATATTTTTGCTAAAAGATATATCTATATGTGGTAAACTAGTAACTTTATAACCACAACTGATCAAATTATTAATCCAAAAACCATTAACTCAAAACAATTTTTCTATTTACTGCTAAAGGATTTTCCGTTTGTCAAAAATAGGTGTAATATAATTTAATAAATCTAATTAAATTGTAAAATATTTCTGAGTACTTATTCTGCGCAAAAGAAACCGCCAAAACCTTTACATACCGCGAGTTTGGCACTTTTGGTATAGAAGCCGAAATGGTGCAGTGGTACAAGGTTGGTCTGGCAACCCGTAGGTTGAGATTTAGAACCCCGTTGTCCAGTATCACTCTTTCCCTATAAATTTTTATTGTAAATTCTGGATAATCCTAATTTTAGCAAAAAAAAACTAAAAAAATAAGTTATAGCTTTTTTTGTAGGAAAATGGTCCAAATATTTCCATAAAAGCATGGAAAAATTTCCAGTACTTAAAATGGAAATGGAGGAGTCTTTAGCATGCGATTGCTTGCCTAATTGTGTCGATGTCAAATACAAGGTTAACGCTAATTTCTATAAGTACAACAATAGAACTCTAGAAAGCAGGTAATCAAAGATTGGTCAGATGTTTTTTGTAAAGTATTTTAGCTTGAAAGTCAGCAACAGAAGCGTGCACAGCAAAAATTATTTTTTTGTGTTATTTAACTTGAAGTTTCTAGTCAAGAATAAATAGATTCTCTAATATAGCTGTTTGTGCTATTTTTATCTCAAATTTGATTTGTTTTTTTTTTTCAAAAAAGCGATGGTTTGTTTATTGCAGTTAATGGTGTGTTTGATCAAGTTATTTAAAAACAAATTTAAAAAAAAGTTCTTCACCTTGTGAGTTAAAAAAGGGTCAGTTAATTACTAATATTTTTAGGGGTACTTCACAAATAATAGTTTTTTCAAACAAAGCTGAAACAAATATATACACAAAGACTGTGACAGTTACCTGGTATGAAGCAATAAGTGAGTAAATAATTAAAATTTTAATTTTCAATGTTTTTTTAATTTTTCGATTGTTTTAGGCATTTTTGGTGGTCTGATTTCCCTATTTATGGGAATAAGTGTTCTACATGTTACAGAAATATTAGTGTTACTTGTTAAATTGTTGTTCTTTAAAACTGTATCACATTTTTCTCCATCACTACAAGCACATGAAAATATTATTTAATTTATTAGTTAGGATAAATACCTTTTTGTCTTTGTAAAGTACACTTGATTTCAAAAAAAACTCATACATGCATTTTTTCCTATGCCACAAAATTTAGCTTTCTATTAGTGTATACTATTATAAGGCACCACCAGCTTAGTATGCCTGACAGCTTAAAATTCAGTGTGACATCCTTAAAAATGCCACAGATATCAACATTTACAAAAGTTCAAATTATCACTCGAGTTATAGAAGACGGCTGGCCTATAAGAAGAGCGGCCACCCATTTTGGAGTTGATAAAATGACGATAATGCGATGGAAAAAGCGCTGGATTGAAAATAATTCTACGGATAGGAAAGATGGATCAGGACGACCAAAAGTAAGTTCTGAAGTGCAAGATGAGAGACTTATTGACCATCTCAGACAAAATCCTTTTTCAACGTCCGTTGAAGCAGCTAATGTAACATTATTTCCGGGTTCTTTAGCAACAGTAAATAGAAGAGTAACGAAATCAAAGTCTCTTGTCGAGTTGCTGCAAAGAAGCATTTTCTAACAGAAGAACAAAAACATGCCAGAGTGATTTTTGCACTGAACAACATTCTTCGTGATAATGACTTCTGGGAGAGGGTGGTTTTCACTAGAAAGCCTGTATGCATTTTTGACATATTTCATTTTTAAAGAGTCGAAAATCGATTGTCACTGTCTTTTTGAAATCCTAAAATAGGTTAGCATTTTTCACTGTCAAAGTCATTGGCGCAGCTTTTAAAATTTTAAAATGTTTAAAAATATCTCAGTGTCGAAAAATTGTTACAACTTTTGTCAAGATGACTTGCTCGCTCAAAACTTGTACAAATGTTAAAAGTGGCGGTTTTCGCATGTTTTTATGTCCGCCAGGGTAGGAGGAAGATTGGAAAATTTCGGCTGTTTGAGGTAAGCATTTCTATAGGTAAACACAACACAAGTGGTGAGTAATTTTAAGTCAGAAAAAGGTCTACTTTTGAAAAGGATAGGTATCTTTGTTTTTATGTACTTTAGGAATTAAAAGTACACTATTAATCCCTTATTTGAGAGACTAAAGTGGCACTTTTAATCCCTCTGGGATTAAAAGAAAATTTGTTTCCTGGGGGATTAAAAGTACCACTTTCATCCCAGAAAAGAGAAATTCAAGACATTTTAAAATGTTTGTCGTTTTGTTTATAGAGTACCGTTAACTGACATTTCACTATGTTTTTTCATTATTTGTTATTCAACTTAGTTTTTTCCTCAGGACCAACGTGATTTTTAATCCCACGACAGTTTTTGCTTGGGATTAAAAGTACCACTTTAGTCCCTAGGTTAATAATGTACTATTAATTTAGTTTTCATTTTCAGTTAATTTAATGTTTTATATTAAAACCAAACAATATTTTACTTTCATCAAAATATAATGTTCAATTAAACATTTTATTGTATTTTTTATTCCAGTATATTTATTTATTGAATTTTGTCAAATTATTTTAGGCGCATTTTGCTACCGAACAGTTTTATTTGGATTTTCAATTAGGACGCGATGTCTGTCCCAAATATCTGAGGCCAAGCCAGTTTAACCATAGAAAACCCATGATCGTTTCCAATTACTTTCATAATGTAAGTTGTATAGTCTTTAAAAGCTACACGCAGCCGGACGGATGGTACATAGGGTAGAGGCCAACTATTAGGTACCTAGTTACGTTACTAGAACTGTAAAGTGAGTTTCCGGACATGTATCGCACTTTTTTTTGTCAACCAACTAATATCCACCTATTTTTACACCTAGTGGTCATTGATAAACTTTTTAGTGTAAATGCAAGGACTTCTTTTGCAAATGTCAAAACTATGTATGTATGCGTTTTAAAATTATTAACACAAGTCATAGCCAACTTGAACAAAAATGAGATCGAAAAAAAAACATGGACCGGAAAATGATTATTTTCCGGTATCCTCTTTTAATTTTAGTATTTTTTTTAATAAATTGGGTATTTATTTTCTTAGTGTTTGGGTTAACTGATTAGCTCGTGGTATTACTACTAAGATTTATGTTTTATAATGTATACAGGGTGTTCCAATAACTGGTCACCGGATTTATCTGGGAAACTATAAACCCTAGAAACATGGCACAAAATTATTCCTACATAAATTGGGACCTGCTTTTTATTTAAAAATATATATTTTTTTATTCGAGTCAGCCTTCAGCCTAGTTATAAGGTCTCTAAAACTATCCCGGATGAATTCCTTGGCCACTCTTATTGAACTATATTAAAACTATTTTTTATTTTAGGATCATGTTAAAAATTACGTCCAAATTATAAGTACCAAAGATCAACAAATAAAAAAAGAAGTTCAAAATTTGGAAAGCAAAATTCAAAATAACCTGGTTGAAAAAGAACAACAAGTGTCTGATTTAAAGCAAAAAATTACCAATATTACTTGTGAATTTGATTTGGAAAAATTTAACGTACAGAATCTTCAAAAAATTTCTGGAACATTTGGCGGCCTAAAAAATCATTGTGTACTAAACAAAAATTAGTTTTGGGATGACCGGGAGCTAGAAAAAGCATTTAAAATAAAATTTGCTTGTGGCGCCAACGGTTATGCAAGTTTAATTAAGCTTGGATTTTTTTTACCTTCTGTGGTAACTTTGCAAAAAACTTTGGCACACATTAAATTTCAACCCGGTATTTTAACAGATGTATTCTCTTTACTTAAAACTAAAGTTGTAAATTTAACTGAGTCTAAAAAAGACTGCGTTTTAAATATTGATGAGATGGCATTGACTCCACTTGGTTGTGAAAATCTTTCGAAAACTAGTGAAGTAGCGACCCATGCGTTAGTTTTTATGCTTGGAGGCATTACACGAAGATGGAAACAACTTGTGTCTTACCATTTTACAGGCGCAAGCATTGCTTCAGACGATTTTGTCAAGCACATTACTGATGTAGTTATCAATGTTACAAACCTTGGGCTTAATATAAAAGCAATAACCACGGATATGGGTCCATCTAATCAGGCAGCTTAGAAACAATTTCGAATAAAGTGCAGCAAAACTAAATTAAATAATGTGATACAAAATCCCATAGACGAAAATCAAACAATTTACTTTATGGCCGATGTTCCATATCTATTTCAAAATATTCGATCAAGCCTAATCAACAACAAAATTATTGAAATCTCCAAAATTTTAGTTGAAATATATAAAATTTATTGAAAATTTCGCAAAATTTGAAGAGGACGAAGATCTCAAAAAATGAAGGTAAATTTAGCTTGTTATGTTTTAAATTTTAATGTTGGGGCAAGTTTGGAGTTTTTATCACAAAGTGAAGAATCGAATAATAATGCAATAAACAAAGACATGCTTACAACAAATGGTTTAAGTTTATGTCTTTAAGAACACCAGCTTTGGCTTTATTAAAATGAAATCCTGGCGAGTACAAAAAAAAACATAATTTTCCTTGAGGAAGTAATTTATTTATTTAGAAATCTAAAAATTAGAGAAAAAAATGGAACCCTATTCAAACTGGAGTCATACTATCAACAAAAGCAATTTTGGACCTACAACGTTATTTTTTAAATGAGAGAAATTATAGCTTTTTATTATCAACAAATTTTACTCAAGATCCACTAGAAAACCTTTTTTCTCAAATTAGACTTAAACAAAATATTTCAGACGCAAGAAAATTTAAAAATTTGTTAAAAAAATTAACAATTTCTCAATTTATTAAAGGATTTCCAATTGGAAGGGAAGTTACAACATTTATAATAAAAGTGAAAACTTGCTTCCGTTTTCCAGGTTTAGAAACATTCGCCGTAAAGGAAAAAAGCAAACGATACTGTTTCAAGTAAAGATGATTTTTTTCAAATACTAAACTTAACATCCTTTATAATTGTGCGGGATATGTCTTAAAAAGTCTTAAAGTTAAATGCGATAATTGCAATAAAAATATATTTCCTAAACAATTTATTGCTTCTTATACAAAATTTGTAACTATTACAGATTTTAGCTCAGACATATTAAAATGTCACAACCTAAACGTTTTTGAACTCTTTCTAATTTTGGAAAATATTTTTATGAACTTTAAAAATCAAATGTTAGAAAACTCCAGCAACTGCGATATAAAAAACATATTTTTAAGGGGGGTAACCTTAAACATTGTATAAAAACCACAAAATTAAAGAATTTTTGTTTCCATTTAACTGTCATCCAAATTTAAGGAAAAAAATGATTTATAAATATACCATGTGCCGCATAAAAATTTATTTAAAATCTCTTAAAAGAAAAACTAAACGAAATTGTAGAAAAAATGGCCCTTCAAGAGACAGTAAAAGCGCTGGGATGAGGGAATTAACCGAAGTTCCTTTCATATCACCCGAAACCAATATAACTTCATCTAATGGATATTTTATTTTTTTTAATGTCCCTGGATTGACTTTAGTTATACAAAATTTTGATTTTAATTAAATTATTTTTTCTGTTCGTTTTTATTTACTGCTATTTATGATTGCTACGCAAAGTTATCACAGAAAAAGAAAATTCAAACCCAAATAAACTTGCGTATCCTTGTATATTTATTTTGCAAAAGCCAACATTTAGTAGTAGTAGTAAGGGGGCGGCCCGCAGGCCTGGCAACTAGGCCTCTTCATGGACCCTTCCTGCCATACCCCTAAAGCCAACAATTTTGGCAAAAATTTATTACCTTTTAAAAAATAATACACTCAAAACCAGTGTCTGGCATTAATTTTAAGTGGTAATTTGGCTACCTTTTTTTACCCGAAGATATTTTAATTTAATATAAATGTAAATATATTTAAGAATTCTGTATTTAAAAATATTTAATATTGTTAAATAAACTTATTTAAATATCGTTTTTTTGATGTATTAAATATTTAATTTACATATAGTTGTCCCTGACAGATAATGCGGGGTCGAAGAGTGTACAGGCGGATATTTTCTGGGATTGTGTTGTATGCTGGATCTCTCGGACCAATCCATTTTGAAAGAGAAAACAATAGTAACTATGTTAAGCTCGACAAAACGCGCCTTATAAATTTGTTTAACCACTTTATTAAAATGTAACTAAAATCCTCTGTCAAAAAATCCCTTTTTATCTTATTTTTGTAAATACGTGATATTTTTTAGCTTTTATTTTTGGTACTCATTATTTTTTCCCCTGCCACTGAGAGATATATTTTTTTTTCGAAGGAATTACGCCAACTAAAAAATAGGGGGTTTTGGCAACGACAGTGACAATCGATTTTCGACTCTTTAAAAATGAAATATGTCAAAAATGCATACAGGGACTAGTTTTCACTGACGAAAACATTTTTCAATCATCTTCAAGCAGCAGGAGAATTTTAGTTTATCGTCCACTAAATTCTAGATTTGAACCCGAATATACAAACCAAATTAAAAAAGCTGGACATTTTTCTGTAAACATGTGGGGCTGGTTTAGTGCTAGAGGTTTGGGTTTTTTTTTGGAGAATCGAAGGAAGATTCAATAGGGAACGATATATTGAAATCCTTGAAAACGTTATGCTGCCATCTGTACAGGCTTTACATGAAAGTAATGACTTCGTTTATCAGCAGGACAACTGTCCAGTATACACGGCTAATGTTGTTCGCCAATGGTTTCAGAATAACCAGCCAACAGCCCTGACCTTAACCCAATGGAAAATATATGGGGTCGAATCGTTAAAATAATATACCAAAGGAATTGGAGACCACGAAATGCTGAAGAGTTAAGCGATGCAATTAATCGCGCATTGGATCAGCTCTCAGAAGACCATCAGTATTTTTAAAATTTAACGTTTTCAATGCCCAGACGTTTGCAGCTTGTAATAGAGAAAAATGGTGATCCTATTAAATACTAAATTATTTATATTAGTTCTTTTTTAAGTTAAAATAATTAGTATTAAGTTTTTTAATACAAGTTTCCTATTGGTCGAATTGTTATCAACTCCAAAATGGGTTACCGCCCTTTACTTGAACAAAGTTTGGAAAAACTTTGAGTTTTTTGCAAGATTTTAGAAACCAAATATCTGCACCAACTAGCCTAATCTTAGTACTAAAAGGATTACAAAAAGTATTTAATAACACCGGTCTTAAATTAATATATCAATCCGGTAACACAATAAGAAGCTTACTAGGAAATCCCAAGGATAAAACTACACTTCTAGAAAAAAGTGGAATTTACGAAATTAGTTGCATGGATTGTGACAAAAAATATGTTGACCAAACGAGACGCTCTATTCAAACACGTTTTAAAGAACACTTAGCACACTTAAAATACGGAAGAACAGAAAAGTCAAGTGTGGCCGAGCATGCTTTTGAAAACAATCATAGATTCACATTAGATAACCTAAAACTTCTAAAAAGTGTACCAAACAAAAGACTTTTGAATGCATATGAAAGTATGGAAATCATTAAATCCAGAAATAGTTTAAATAAAGATAGAGGACCCTCAGACTAATAACTAAAGAGAGACCAAACATTCCCTATTGAAATCCTCTAATGTTTACAATCCAACACCCTTCTGGACGATTATATGAACAGAAAAGAGATAGAGCAATAAAACGGCAACACTGTCAAAAATTGCTTTTCCCATTACCAGTGGCGGCGTTAATTTTAATTTAAATATATAAATGTGAAAACGAGATATAAGGTAGGGTTGGTCGGATTTTCTTATTGAAAATAATTAACTGCCAGAACTTGCATAACCACAAAAAATAGATTTATTCAAGGATAAAGTTTAGTTTGAGGAATGTAGGTATTTACGAACAGATCAAAAGTTTACCAAAGAGCACTTGAAATGATTTTTAGGTCAATTATTCAAGAAGGCTGTTATATATTTTTTTTAATTGTGCAGTATCCCACAAAACAAAAGTAAAAAAAAATATTTTCATAGCAAAAAAAACGGTTAATAACCCGTTTTATAACGTTTTTGTCCAAAAAAAAAAACACGCTAATAAACGGCTTATTAAGCGTTTTTTTCACTATGATAATAATGTCTCTTTTAGTTTTCTTTAGTGAAATATAAACTTTATTTATCAAATTAAGAGAACTTTTTGTGATTTTAATTATGAAAATTTTAAGGCAAACAAATTTTATTCTTTACACATTGGCTGCATGTTCATTTCTGAATACAGAACACAAGGAAAATTTAAGGAAGAGGTAAAAAATTAATTACTAGTAGTTTTTCAGGAAACAGGAGTCAAAAGGCAAAAAAATAAATAATAAATATTAATGAAAATAAAAATAAGATTGGCTCAGAGTAAATATCTCCATAACGGTTTTATTCACATTATAGAAAGTACCCAGGTACCCATTAAAATACAAAAAATACCTGCCCCAGTACCTGACTATCAGCACTTGGTCTTATTGTCTTCTCTTGTTATGTATAAATTATAATAAATAAATATTTTACATGCTGCAAAAGGAGCAAAATTATCTGGTACTTTTGTTTCTTAAAAAAGATTAGTATTAGTCTTAGATTTTTGATGTATTAATAGTATAATCATAAGCTTTTTACGCAGTTTTTTACATCATACTACGCCCATGACTAACGTAAAATGACAGGATCTTTTTTACATCCGAAATATTAGTTCTGGGCTGGAATATCCGCTTTTATTGCATACCAGGCAATGGTAAACCATTTTGTTGGTCCTCAAAATAGCTTGATACAGTTCTTTTTTCACAAATAGTCACAATAAAATTCAAAAATAACCGAACAACACAAACCCCCGTTAACAACAACGCCGTCAGCTGCAACCAAACATGTCGGCATTTATTCGCGGCTCGTCGAAAAAACGTTGCCGGCTTGTGTTGTTCTTTTTTATAAATCTCGAAATTCTACTTATTAAAAATTAAAAAAAGTTAATTATTGAGACTAAAAATTAGGACTAAGAATTAAGTTATTAGCATAAGAAAAATTATCCTATATAAAAATATGTCAAATAATCAATAATATTATCAAAAGAGCTTCAAGAAGTTTATGAATTGTTTTGTTTCTAGGGAAACCCCGCGGTAAATTGGCAACCATGTATTTTTTGGGAAATAAATGTTGTGGCTGGTTGATCTGGGTAATATTGTTTACTGTTATATCTCATTTTTTTTATTAATCTGAGTAGAGGACCCGTCCCGTTAAGTAGACTTTATTCTTTGGTTGAGGGGAGATAAGATTAAAAATCGTGATCAATCACAAATTATCAGTCTTATCTCCGCCCACTAAAGGATTGTATATAAGATAGAGCGTAGATTAATTTAGTTCATTGTTTATCGTCTCCCGATGATGCTAACGTTGTTGGCGAAACGCGCGTCGAGTGCAAAAAAGTGTAGTTTTGGTTTGTGGAAAACAATCATAATTTTGTTTTAGTGCAACCAAAGGTTCCAAATTCCCAACACAACAAAATTTAATATAAAAATAAGGTTGCCTTTACCAGCTCCACATGTTTACAGAAAAATGTCCAGCTTTTTTAATTTGGTTTGTATATTCGGGTTCAAATCTGGAATTTAGTGGACGATAAACTAAAATTCTCCTGCTGCTTGAAGATGATTGAAACATTTTTTCGTCAGTGAAAACCACCCTCTCCCAGAAGTCATTATCACGAAGAACGTTGTTCAGTGCAAAAATCACTCTGGCCTATTTTTGTTCTTCTGTTAGAAAAGGCTTCTTTGCAACAACTCGACAAGAGACTTCTGATTTGGTTACTCTTCTATTTACTGTTGATAAAGAACCCGGAAATAATGTTACATTAGCTGCTTTAACCGACGTTGAAAAAGTATTTTGTCTGAGATGGTCAATAAGTCTCTCATCTTGCACTTCAGAACTTACTTTTGGTCGTCCTGATCCATCTTTCCTATCCGTAGAATTATTTTCAATCCAGCGCTTTTTTCATCGCATTATCGTCATTTTATCAACTCCAAAATGGGTCACCGCTCTTTTTATAGACCAGCCGTCTTCTATAACTCGAGTGATAATTTGAACTTTTGTAAATGTTGATATCTGTGACATTTTTAAGGATGTCACACTGAATTTTAAGCTGTCAGGCATACTAAGCTGGTGGTGTCTTATAATAGTATACACTAAATTTTGTGGCATAGAAAAAAATGCATGTATGAGTTTTTTTTTAAATCAAGTATACTTACCAAAAAAATATGCATTTCCTAATTGTCCAACAAAAAACAGTTCATTACGACTGTAAGCCATAATTTTGCACACATTTAGCATTTTTCTATGGGGGGGGGAGGCTAACTTGATCGTAGCCCCCCATATAATTTTCAGGTTTATGGAAAATTTGCTTATCATTCCAAAGATCTAATCGAGGATATAATTTTGCACACCTATTGTGAAATTCTGCACACCCAATGGGAACCCGCAATAGGGTTCTCGAGTAACTAGGCTGCCCCCCCCCCTGATGATATTTTTTGAAAATTTTGGTAGCATTTGAAAGGTTCAATATTGCACAATTTCGTACATCAAATGATGGACCTACTTTTTATGATTTTTTTTCAAAATTTTTAATCTTTTATTATACATTTTCCGAAAGGTGTTCTAAATTTTTTCCAAAAAAAATTATATTTTCTTTTTGGATATCTTGCTAAACTAACTAACTAAAAAATTCCAAAATGCAATGGAGACTTGATGAAATCATGAAAAAAAATTGTTTTAAAAATTTATTTGAATTTAAAAAAAAATAAGTATAATGTGATTTTTCATTAAAATGGTATTTGAAATATTGCTTTTTTAGTATATATATAATAATAGTTTTCAAGATATTCCTATTCTTACAAATGCCTGTAAGGGCAGTCCATTTTGACCAAATGTGCAGATACCCAAAAACAGCAATATCTTGAAAACTGTAAATTTCTGCAACTACTTATATGCATGTACACTTTTGTTAAACAAAAAACGGGGACATGAAATAACAAAGGGTGTAAACACTGTTTTTTATGAACAGAAAGTGTACATCATATTTTTTTTGGTTAGTTTTAAAAAGTATGCAGAGATCTGGTTTGGTCAAAATTTGATGGAATGATCTCCAGCAAACACAGTGGCCGCGGGCTGATGTCGGACGTACGTCAGTCGCCACCCCCTCGACATCGGCACGATATCAGTAACCGACTTCGGACCATCAGCATTTTTGGCCGCCGGTCGACGTGCGGCCTCAGATGAACTGCCTGGAGGGGGGGTTTACCGTCAACCCCCTCCCTCGGTGCGCCAGTGGTTTAGGTTAGGTCATAAGTAGTTTAGTTTCACTGTATATTAATCTCTATTACAATACTTCTACTACTATTACTATTACTACAACTGTTAACTGTAACAAATGATACAGGTAGATCTTGTAAAATCTTTTGAACCTTTATGAGGAATTGTCATATTAAAAATCATAAAATATTTTAAACTTTTATAAGCCAACTGGCTGATAAAATATGACGAACTCCTATGCGGGATTTGTGTTTCACTTTCACTAGTCAAAAATTATAAAATATCATATCATGTTTTATCTGTTATTTGCTAGGATCTTTTATGAGGTTTTTTTGGCAGGGCCAGCAAATTATTTTTCATGTGCATAACGAATGATCGGTGATGTAAGTCGGTAGTTGGTCCGACATCGGCTCACGTTTAACTGCCGATGCCGACATTGATGACGTCGCGTCGGGTCTGTTCCATTATTTACCGACTTTCTCTGTTTGCTGGGATGTCACGCCAAGGGGGAGGGGAATGAAGATTCATGACAAAATCTAACAGAAGAGTAGTTGGCGGTCAACTGCATGACCCCCTCCCAAGGCAACCCCCTTGCCATTGGAAAAAAGAGCATCAGGATGGTCGCTCACGTGATGGCGATTGATCGATAATTATAATCGAAGTCGGCCCAACGACAAGTATCCATCTTTTTTATATTAGGTTAAACTTTCGTAGGTCCAACATGAGGCCGATATTTCTGCCATTTTTGATTGTTTATGAAAAATTCTTTATGGGGGCACCTACTAGGGTCCCTAGGACCCCATATCCGCCTGTGCCGATTTTTTTTTTAAAAAGGGTGCCGGAGGGGGGGGGGTTGTAATGTGTTTTTTTGATTTTTTTGGAGTAGGTTGGGTTGGGTTGTGTTGGATTGGGTTGTTTTAGTGAAAAAAAAAGGGTTTCGGTGTATTATCCGGACCTCAAAACGAGACGGTTTTTGACGACGATTCTTTTTGAAAATGGTAATTTAAACGTTTTTAAATTTATTTAGGAGCGAAAAGTCCAAAAAAATCTGTTTTTTAATTAAAAAACACTTTTTATATAAAGTGCACACATATAACCTATAAAACTAGGGTCATACTGGCCATTTGGCCATGTTTAAGGAATGCGAGGATAAAATGAAATATTTTGATTTCATTGGCCCCCCTTTCTGGAATTCACAGCTTTGTGTTGGGTAAGGTTGGTTTTGCTTGGGTTGGGTTAGTTTTGGAAGGGATTTTGCCGAGTCGAGTTGATTTTGGTTGGGTTGTGTTGGTTTTTTTTTTTATTTAATTTGTTCCTCGTTTTATTTTTAATGTTTTTTGGTTTGTTTTAATATATTTATTATTTTTCTCTAATTTTAATTATTTTTTCGGAAATGTGGCAACATTGTAAAAATATCAGACATGGATCTTTGCACATATTATTATGATTAGGTAAAAAGAAAAAGAAGAAGCCAAAATTAGCTGAAAAGTGAGGTTAGGGTGCTTTTTTTAGGTTTTTTTTTTATTTATTTTCTCAAAAAATACTGTATAATCCGCAAATTGTTTTTTTGAAAAACACTATTTAGGAGGTCTGTTTTAAGGACATATCTTTTATTTTTGAAAATTTGAGGGTCTGGATTGTACACCAAAAAATTTAAAAAAAAACCCACCGGCGCAGGCGGATTTGGGATCCTAGGGACCCTAGTAGGTTCCTTCATAAAGAATTTTTCATAAAAAATCAAAAATGGCAGAAAACCGTATACTGCATAATTACCGTTTGTAATGCGTGCGCATTGAAGCCCGTCATTAATCCATTGGCCCCGGCGAACTTGATTTTTCTCAGGGGTTCCGCTACGCTTTTTATCATAGGGAAATACATGGGCAGGGCCTCTATATATTTCAACGCATCGGTATCGGTATACGTATCGCGTTCGAAATAAAGCCAAAATACACTACATTTTTGACTTGTTTATGCGATGTTTCGAACGAATCCCGCTTTTTTGAAAGGTGCGATGTCAGAACTGCTAACAGCAATCGATGCGTGCGTTAGAATGGACGTAACGATACATCGCACCCGTCAAAAAAGCGGGTATTTGGGCTTTATTTTGAACGCGATACGTATACCGATACCTACCGATGCGTTGGAATATTTACTTTAAAGGTCTAGTATCTCATAGTTATGGTTGATCCTCCAAAGAAAGGACGGATTTCTGTTATCAAAAACCTGCATACCTGGCTACCGGCGAAAAATAAAGTTGTTAAATCACATGTTAAACGCGGGGTTGAATGTGATCTTATGATGATCCAGGAAAAGGGCGCTGAAAATCAAAACTAAAATCTCAAAACTCCGAACTTTTTATACAAAAAGACCTTCAGCCCAAGCAGCATTTTTCTGACTTCCGACCAATTTCAACCTAACATGACGTCGGTTTTGGCCCAAATTTAGGTCGGCAGTTGGTTTGTCCATCAAACAACGTATTTTTTACTAAGACCTGACGTCGCCAACAACTAGTGCATCAGTTGTGACGTCGATACTTACCAAAACTGACGTAGCCAAATGTTGGTGATACTCGCTACTTAGCAGCGACGTAAATTAACGTTAATTACGGCGACGTAATTTTTAGAATAAAATTCAAGGTCGGGCCAAAGTGAAAACGGACGTCAATTAATTTAGGATGTATGTTGGACGTCATACTGGGTGTTCCAAGGTGCGTGCCTATAAGATTATTTTAGAAACTACAATAGAAACTTTTCAAACTTCCTATTCTAACATAACTCCATGTAAAGTATATTTATAAAGTACTTTCGTATTTGCAGGGTTGCCATTTGCAGGAAATCTTGACAAAAACTTTGTTATTTTAAATAATTCTACAAAAAATTGTAGGTGCATTTTATGCATAATGTCCTATAAATCGATGTACTAAACGTCGGTGGTCCTATAAATATTTTCAACTGTTTTTAAAATATTGACAGGTGAAAATAGCCATGTTATAATTTTGACAGCCCGTAACATCATAACGGTTAAAGATGGGACAAAACAGTTTCCACATTCCTGTCAGGCTATCGTTTTATTTTTAATACAGGGTTAAATTTACCTTGGAATATTTTAACCCTGAGTTAAATTTAAAAATAGTCTAAAACCATAGCTTGTGAAAAACCAAGATACGAACGTGAAAACTTGTCAATCAATCCTATCCAAAATTGCAAATATATACAAATAACAAAGTTGTTGCCAAGATTTTCCGTAAATGGCAACACTGCAAATACGAAAGTATTTTATAAATATATTTTACATGGACTTATGTTAGAATAGAAAGTTTAAAAGTTTCTATTGTATAGTTTCCAAAATAATCTAATAGACCACTTACCTTGGGACACGCGGTATAACGTCCAATTCATGAGACGTTATATTTAGTATGTGCTTTAAAGTAGAATTGCAATAAAATTGACGTCGCCAAACTTTTATTTATTAAATGTAACTATTCCGAGGTCCACCGACGTGGGTGCGTGACCTACAATTATATTACAATATTCTAGATCGGGTCGTCCTACAAGGCGACGTCGCAGGAGGTGTTCTTGTCCGAATAGGTAAATAATCATTACAAATTTGCTCGGCCCCCGAAACGCCATCTTAAACGTTTAGCATCGATGATACAACAATACATTTTATTTTTTCATTTTAAAGGCTTAATATGTAAATTAATTCATTTGTTAGCAATTAAAATACATTTCTTAAATGCCTATAATGTTTTACTTTAGGAAACGGGCTTCCTTATAAATATTTTATTTTTAGGTTAATTCTTTTTAAAAATATTTTTGAATTATTTTTGTGGGTTTCTGTTTTTTTAATGTCTATTTTAATTATATTTATCAGTAAACTGACCTTCGTTGAAAGAATTGGATCCATAGAATGTGTAAAACGGTAAAACTAACTTTTTTCAGTTACCTAAAATACCTAAGATAATCATTATTGTCATCCACATTTCATTGGGATGTGTTTGTTTAGACAGTACCCTCTCCAGATAGGCCGATCAACTCATACCGATTTAGTGACCTTTTCTCCACCTTCGCCGCCATTTTCACTCAAAAGTGACAGAAAATCCATTAGTTTTCTGTCAAAATGGCGGCGAAGGTAGATAAAAGGACACTAAAACGATAAGAGCTGATCGGCCTATGTGGAGAGGGTATTGGTTTAGACATATAAAAGTTTTTACCTAATAAGTTTAAACTTGGTGTGCATAGTAAAATTTTGGATCGTGGGTCTACGTAATTTGACATAATATTTAACCAAAACACTGTGCAGCATCCGACGTCGAAACGACTCGAATTTTGATTCCCCACTTAGGTGCTAAATACAAGTAAAATTAATCATTTAAACATTAAAAAAAAAACAAAATCGAAAAGTTATTTTAATTTGTCGAGCTTTCATACAATTTTTAAATGGCAGAAAATGGGTCGAAGAGTGGGGCAAAATTACTAGACCGTATCTATTCTAGGGACCGTTGGTTAAACGGCACCAAAAAGCGCTTTCTAACGAATAGGTCCTTTGCTTCTTGAAAAGCGCCTGACCGTGTTCAGCATTTTGTCGCTTCGTAGGCGCCAGCTCTACGCAACCTTTCTCGCGCCTTTCTACATACGAGGGAGATCCAGCATACCAGAAAATAGCCTGTACACCCTTCGGCCCCGTATATCTGTCAACGATAACTATAGGCGCGTTTCTGCGAGTTTAACATAGTTACTATTATTTTCTCTTTCTAAATGCATTCGTCTAAGAGAGGTCCACAGCCATTTGCACCAACATATTTAGGGGTCACCTAGCATTAGGTGGCACATAAATATAGATTAGTTTTAGGTTAGGGGAGCGCTAGGGGACCAAAAACAGGCCCCTAGATTTAGGGATCACCTAAGGTAGTTTAGAGGAGTTCTAAATACAAACGAAACTCTTCTCTAACCTAGGCCACCTTATTCTAGGTGACCCCTAAATAAGTAAAAATGTTGGTGCAAATGGCTGCCAGCACACTACACCATCACAAAAAATACCAGCCTTTAGACCCTTCGAGCCCGTATATCTGTCAGGGAATAACAAGTGTATCGTGGGGATAACTATCTCAAAAAGATAGTTAGACAGCGGGGTCGAAGGGTGTACAGGCGGTATGTTCCTGGTATGCTGGGTCTCTCTCAGACGAATGCATTTAGAAAAGAGAATATTAGTAACTATGTTAAGCTCGCAGAAACGCGCCTTATATCACTGGCACGGGTGTCAAGAATACAGCTCCAGACCGATGCACAGTGGGCAAAATCCCGAAACTATGTTGCAATAATGTTTTTTTTGTCCGATTTAATTTAAATTTGACTAAAATATTTTATATCAGCAACCTGTTAACCCATATAGTTGTAAAATGGTTTAGATATAGCTTAGAGGCTAAAACCGCAAAATTGTTATACAGTGTGTCCAAATATACATAGAATAAGAAAGGTAAAGAAATACAAAATCCGCTAAATAAAGAAAATGCGTCCATGTCTGCTTAAAAATATTTCAGATATAGGTTATTCAAAATTAATACCGTTGCGTAGGTGCAGAATAAAAAAAAACGTATTTTTTTCAATTTATTTAAGGTTACTGCTTACAAAGCATATTTTTCTAATTTGTCACTTTTTGATACTTTTAAGCAACACCGGTCTAAACTAAAAAACCTGTTAACTCCTACCTCCTCAGTGCCCTTTAGCCTAATGTGGCTGCCATTTTTATAACCAAATTGACAAGTAAAACATGGATTTTCTGTCAGTTTGGTGTCAATATGGCGCCGACCATAGGCTAAAGTATACTAAAACGAAAATGAGTTAACTTTTTAGTTGAGAACGGTGTTGCTTTTAAGCTACACTGCAAGTTATTATTTTATTGTACTAAAATAGTTTTACAAAATTTTTATAAATTTTTTACATTAAAATAAAGAACGTTCTATAAATTATATTTTATTATATTTATAATAAATGATTTATACCGGTTTACAATTATATAACAATTTACCAAACTATGAATGTAAGGATTTTCTCATCCCTAAAGCCTTTTATTCAATTAACGAATTTCTTGATCAAAAAATTATTATCGTACAGTCAAAAGTAATTATTTTGTTTGAGTAATATTAAAAAAATAATAATAGATTATTATTAACTTACTAAACTAAATAATTTCTACTCTGTTTTCTTTTACAGCACTACACCATAATTCCAGGAATGCCTTCCTCGACAGCTCAAACATGCTGAAAAAATAAAAATTATGTAAAAAATCATACTTTGCAAAAACATTAGGAAAGATTTGCAGCACCCCCTATCGACAAAACATATTTTCGTCTCTATCATCAATATTATACATGTTTTTTCAATTAAAAGTAAAAAAAAAACAAAAAAATACTGAATCATCTTTATGTTATTCATATAAACGGTCGTGCAAATTCATTTATTTAGAAGGAACACTACCCTAAACTTACGTCTCTAACAAATTTTGCGATTTTTTGCGATTTTTTTGATATACGTTTCCTAATAAAGCATACATGCCGCTATTAAAAAAACTATAGGTAACGTTGACATCCGTTGGCGTTCACCTAGTTTTTATCTAACAAAATTGGAACAAAAACTGTTTTTTGCTCACTTTGTCAATATATTTTTGGCACAAAATATTTCACTCAATACATATTTGCAAACTGTCACAAAATTGTTGAATATCAAACTGAAAACATCTGTTTCAAGTTTGTTTATAATATGTCACTCGGAGTCAACGCCTACTATTCGAAAAAAATATTCAAAAATAGGTCTATATATTCTTGAAAAGATTATCTGGTTGTTTTTTTTTGTAAACTTTATGTGATTTTTCTTAACTCACCTTTTCTCAAGCCAATGTTGTTTTCAGAAATGCCTAACGTAAACCTTACTTTTTGCTACTTAGTTTTGGAATTTTGCCTACAGTGCGATGCAATTAAGAGAAGAGAACAATAGTAACTACAGTAATGCGCAATTTTACAACTCATAGTTAAACGTCAAACCTCAGTTTAAACCACAGATGTCAACTTTTTTACGTTTTATAGGTGCAGTTTACCGTTACCGGCGGTCTGGGTGTTTGCTAAACTTCAGTTTAATAGTTACCGAAAGATTCTAACCTCAAAAAAAGTTATTAAAAATTTGTTTTTGGTAAAAAGACTGTAAGTATTTAGTGAAATCGCTATGATCAATGACTTAAAATTATTGACATTGTGGAAGCACGAAGACCAATTATTATTTGTCCTAGAACAAATCCTTTGGAGGAGTCCGACGATATGTAGATTTTAAAAAGAGGTTTGAATTATCTAGAGAGATATGCGAAATTGTGCACAAGGAAATTCGACAAGAGTTGGAACATCCCACAGACCAGCAAGTTTTATTCTCACATCGAGCTCACATGTATATATATATATATATATATACTGTATATCTTTTTGACAAATCTGAACATTTTAGTTGTGTCGTCTGGCTGTATGTCTATATAATCAACCCTATATATGTAAAGAAAATGTAGTCTTTCTTCAGGGCCGTGGTTTAACTCCGACTTATAAAATTGAGCAACTTGTTTACCGATGGATTAATCCAAAGATTAAACTGAAGTTTAAACTATGGTTTAATCTGGAGTTTTACCTTTGGTTGTAAAATTAGCCCTAAGGTCATAAAAAATTGCTAATAGTAAGCTCACAAAAATTTGCAATATGCCGCCAACTTCACATTGCCACATGTCAAAAAAATTCGGTCGCCCAACATCTGTTTTTGACACTGACATTTGCCGAAGAGTCAGTGTGTTTGTGATAAATCTCTGTTTAATCTAATTAACGTTTAAGTAATTTCTTACGTTTACTTCGCACCAGCACGAAGAAATGCAATAAGTAAATTTCCTGTAAAACTAGTCAATTGTAGATTTTTAAGGTGGTTTTATCCTAAACAAAGGTAACTCCTCTTTTAGGTGGAATCAATCCAGTGATTCATAGATTTGGTAGGTGTTGATTTATAGGGCAATTACTCAAGTTTTCATGCCTAATGCTTAATTTTTTATTTCTGTCTATTTCCCTTCAAAAAGTAGAGAGAGAAGACAAAATTGTGCATTGAGCATTATGCATTAAAACCTCAATTAAAACTTGAGTGAGTAAATAGGCCCTTACATTCGTAAGACGGGATTACCCTGCAACGTAACGTACAATTTATAAATTTAGTGCTTTATTTTATATCTCAATTTTTTTCAAAAATAGTTGGTAGAAAAAAAAAGGAATTTTCAGCGAGATTTTAAATGAAAAATTAAGCACTAAATTCAAGAATTGTACAGTAAGTTACTGCATAAACCCGCCTTTACTTTTGTATTACTTTACTACAGTTTTTACCACTTTACGTGACACTGTTACTTAAGTACTTATTTTATTAAAATTAAAATGACTTCTCAGACAATAAAAAGCCACATGTTCAGGACCCAGAAGCTAAGGCAAACACAAAAAAGGTAGTTGCAAATGAGTGCAGACCTCGGTGCACACAGCAAAAGCAAGTATAAATTAAGAGTTATAAAAATAACTGTGAACCAATAAGCACACAGTTCTGCACCTGTAAGCAAAAGTGACAACAATAATTTAAATAGTTAAACTGAGAATTAAACTAAACTCCATCATTATGTTTTCTTAAATAATATCTGCCAAAAAATGCAAAAAAACATTAAAAAACCCATTTAAATGACAACAAAAAATGACCTCTTTTCAGATAAAAATAATAGTTAAAAGTTGCCCATCTTTTTATTTTAATATTAATTTTCCCCATAAGCTCAACATTTATTTTAATTTTAATTGTTTTTTTATATTTGCTTGTATAAACCCAGCTAGCATACCAGTATAATCTTAAATATAGGTAATCTTATTTCAGATTCTATTAGCAAAATCCATTCAATTTAGCAACATTCATAAATGACCAAACTGGCCTACCTTCATCTTGGGTGATGAGTGCTAACCAGTCAACTGCGCTTCTTGTGAATACTGGAGAATCTGACCTGCATGGCTCTCTCTCAGTGGTTTGTAGTAGTGATACTGAAGATGTCCCACTAGTTCCTGAAATTAGTTTCGACGCCAATTTGGATTCTTCAGAGGTCAATAGGGAGTCTCAACCTCTCCTTGGAGGGCTTGAGGTCTCTTATAACAGTTTTCCAGGTTAGACTTCTTAGTTTAAAGGGCCTTACTGTGATTTACTTTAACTTGTTAAGTTTTGAGTTAAATTTTAGGGCATTGCCTGGTTCAAAATTTTTCAAATAGGGTAACTAGATTTATGGGTGATTCTTGCCAAGTGTCCCCAAATGGTGTTACCTCTTGATATTTCCTAAACTAAATGAGTTTGATCCACACTTTTATTGTGTCTTTATTCTTCATTTTAGTATCCGGTTTTCTGCCATTTTTGATTTTTTTTGAAAAATTCTTTATGGAGGCACCTACTAGGGTCCCTAGGACCCCAAATCCGCAACCGGCGAGTTTTTTTTTTAATTTTTTTTGTTTTTTTTTATTTTTTAAAACCAACCCAACCCAACCCCACTTAAAAATACTCAAACCAACCCAACCCAAAACAACCAAAAAAACCCTCACAACCCCCCCCCCCGGCACCGGCGAAACCCCTTTTTGCATCAAAAAAAAATTTTCGGCGGTTGCGGATTTGGGGTCCTAGGGAGAGAATTGGATCGTCATAAAAATCTAAAAAAAAATGGTAAAAATAACATTGGTATATAAATAAGTTGCAGTTACAACTTCGTTAAAAATTATTTCTAATAGTAATCGGTTTGACAGTTTGTGACCAGAAAATTTCTAAAAATTGTTAAAATTGCACACACACAAATCAAAGCATAACATTAGAACAGACAATAACCTATAGTAACAATATAATATAAAATTAGTTAAAATATGGTTAAAACATTGTAATAATATTTAAAAAAAACAGAAACCAGATGTGGCGAACATTACTTAAAAGACACACATATATACATTACCAAAATAAAATTCATTAAAATTTAGGAACTCACTAATGCTGTAGGGTTCTATCTTACAAATTAGATTAAAGCATTCTTTTTTGTAAAGTTTGTAGCTTTGGATATTTTTTATTTTGTTTGGAAGTTTATTAAAGAATTTAATTGCAGCATAATCCGGGATTTTTTCAGTAATACTTAGTCTATGTTTTGGATATATATATACATGTTGGTTTTGTTTCTTGTGTTACAGGTTCTAGTACCGGCATATTTAGCAAAAAGCAATGGATTTTTTCCCAAATACAGTAAACATTCCAAGATATAAATACCCGGAACCGTTAACAACTTATTTTCTCTAAAATTATTTCTACAAGAAGCATATGGCTTGATTCCTACCAATATTCTAATAACACGTTTTTGTAAAATAAAAACGTCATTTATGTGACTACTATGGCCCCAAAGTAATATACCATATTTTAATTGAGAGTAAAACATACCATAATAAATTGATTTTAATGAACTGTGACCTCTAAAAATTTTACTTAAAACTCTAATAGCATAGCTTGCCGCTGATAGTTTTTTACATAGATCTCTGATGTGTGAAAAAAAATTTAGGTCTTTATCAATAGTTACTCCCAATACCTTCGTGTGACTTTCAAAAGTTAATGTGTCTCCTTCATAAGTAAGGTTTTTAGGGACATATATGTCCATGTTAGAGATAACAACTGCTTTTGTTTTTTCTGTGTTCATAATGAGTTGGTTGTTAACACAGTATTCAGACACTTTAACTAGTACTTCAAAATATTCCTCATGGATGTTCCCCTCCCAATAAACCGGCATCACTACGTTGGCATCATCTGCATAATTGGCCAGAAGGTTTGGATTTTTGATGACATGGTTTAGATCATTAAGATAAATAACAAAGAGCAGAGGACCAAGAATACTTCCCTGCAGAATTCCTGTCATTATGACAACAGATACAAGCAAAATAAATCCAAAGCACTTCCTCTAACCCCATACGCTTCTAATTTTTCCAAAAGAATTTCATGACTTATTGTATCAAATGCTTTTGATAAATCCAAAAAAAGTCCACAGGCCGCTCCCCTAGATTCAAGAGTCGAAATTATTGACTTGTTTAACTCTAAAACAGCCGATTCTGTAGACCTTTTCGGGAGAATGCCATGTTGAAAATCGTTTAAAAGTGAATTTGTCCGAAAGAAATCTAACAGCCTCTTATGTATCAATAACTCATAAATTTTTGCAGAGGATGAAATCAGACTTATAGGCCTGTAGGTGCCCCCGTAAAGAATTTTTCACTTAAAACCAAAAATGGCAGAAAACTGGATACTAAATAATTACCCTAAAATTATTAGCAGAGCCACAACACACAAAAAAAGAACAAGTAAAAATGTAGGTAGGTGTTCGTTACTATTACTTACCCTACTATAGGAGATGGTTGTTCATCCTGTTCCTTGTGTTCCTTGGAAAGTTTCATTTGACAAATGTCAGAAATTTTCATGCCAGTCTCCACCCCTTTAAAGGAAGTCATCCAATTTGTGACATTCCATAACTTTCCGGAATGTTTCTCCTGACTTAATGGATCACAACACCTCACAAAAAATTTTGTCCATTGTTTTGGCTTATTTTGTGCCATTTTACAACATACGAGTCCGATAAATGTTTTAAATTAAAAAATAGCAATTTATCACATAAACTGCAGGTTTGCAATTAATTATTGTCAAAACTCTTCCTGTCTGAACCAGAAATGATACAAATAGGGGTAAGGGCCAATAAAAAGTAATGGGAGGAGCTAAACATTTTGCAGGAATTAACATGTTTAAATGTATAATAGGTGGGTGAAAAGATCTTGGGTGGAGGGGAGGACAATTGAAGAAATACCATCGATGTACTAACCTTACGTCGATGAGAAATACTCAAAATTTTGCAGGAATAAACAAGTTTAGAAAAACCTTTTATGTATCTACAAGACTGGGAGCAATTAACAAGTTTTTAGATATAAAGAGTAAATATATAGGTATTTATCAAAAAATGTATGGTTTTTTCCTGCAAGGTTTTTTAAAAATAGAACCAATAATTTCTCCATCCTGAAATTTTCCAAAAATATTAAAAAAATACAAAAAAAAATAGTATTTTTTTGAAAAAAATTCAAAATGGTGTTTTCAAGATTTTTCAAAAAAAAATATTAAAAAAATTAAAAAAAAAATAAAAACACAAAATTACATGGTGATACACATCGTTAAAAAGGTCTTTAAAAAACCTTTAAAATAAGCTATAACTCGCTTCTATAGGACCAATAGTTTTTGAGATATTGCTATTTTTGTAAGTGCCTCTCAAGGGCATATTGGTCAATTTCTTTATTTTCAAAAATCCATAAAACAAAAACCGCTTATCCAAAAAATTTAATTTGGATTTTTAAGTTTTTGGATCAGAAGAATAAGTGTACCAAAAATAATCAAAATCGGAGATGGTCAAAACGAAAAGTGCCTTTTTTTTGGTTGATTTGATATGGTTTGACCCCATAATTAAGTAGATATCAGAGCTCAAGTTCCAGATTTTTAACCTTAGTCAATTTTTTTTACAATGTTTTAAAAGGCTAACACTTATTCTCTTTGACTGTAACCTTCTCTAAGTTGACCTATATTTTTTCAAATATCTGAGGTAGTAAAAGCATACTAACAGTATTAATGTAATAAGTAAATTAAACACATCCAAAGCAATTTGACCAAATATTAAATATGTGTTACAGAAATCAATTCTCTCCTCAGTGAAGTCAGTAGTAGTAGTATAGGGGCGGCCCGTGGGCCTGGCAATTAGGCCTCTTCATGGGCCCTTTTTGCCATACTCTGTTCCTTTCCCCTATGCCCCTACTTCTGCTACACCTCTCTCCAGGCCTCTCTGTCTTTTTTACGAAGTTCACTATGTCGGCCCATTTGAGTGAGTGCAGCTCTTCTTCCTCTATTGCGGGAAGTCCCCACTTCAGCTGCCTTGATCTGGCATATGCATCACGATTTCTCCTTGAACCCGCAAGAGGGACACACAGGATCTCCTGCTACTCTTATTTGCATCGGATGTTTGTTTAACCGATTGTGCCCAGTCAATAGTCCAATGTCCTTTTGGGTCTTGCCTAAGAGCCATTTAGTTCTAGCTACATTCGGACCATCCACGAATAGCTTGGACTGTCTGCACTTTGACTCTTGGCTCCAGGAAGTCTTCAATTCATTGTTCGCCCATTTGTTGAGCTCACTCTGTACCTGTTTCCTTGTTATTCCCAGAAGAGTTTCCGGTCCAATGTATTGGGTCAGTGTCACCCTTTTATCTTGAGCCAGTGTTTGCAGTGCTTCAGCGCACTCCTCCACCAGATTACTGACTGCCTTGAGGGTAGCCTGGCTATCGGAGCATATGTATATGTCCGTCCTGCCATTTCTGACCTCGGTTGGCATACACCTCCACCTGAAACACCGTAGCATGTTCTCCAAGTGGATAACTCTTCTGAACTTCTAGGCTTTCCGTGTACACTCCTGCGCCTGCTGTCTGCCTGGCTTACAGTTTAGAGCCATCCGTGTAGCAGACCGTCGCCTCTCTGCTTAATGCCATTTGGAATTCTTCCCTTTGCCACTCATTCCATTCTGGTATTGTGACCTTGTATTTTTTATCGAACCTTCATGGTTTAAGCCGTGCTTTCACTGCCAGTCTTAGGAGGAGCAACTCTTTCATCGCCAGTCCCCCATCCGCACGATGCCCCTTTCTTTCCTCCCTGCCCTTCCACAGTCCCTGGTCCCTTAATTGCAGGTACGTCGCCATCGCCTCCTTCTTGATCCAACTTGGAAGCGAGGGGAGATCCAAGATTGTTTCCAGTGAAGCTGTTTTGCTTTAGATTTTATGAAACTGGTGTGATCTAAATCATTTTAAATTAGGGAAACCTTTGTTATAGACAGTAGAGTTAATAATTCCAAAGTTGAAGTTAATTAATTTGCCATTTAGAAACCTGTCCACTGTGATGTGTAATATCTATGTAGGTAGATTTTTTTTATAAATGTTTTTTGTATTTGCAAATATGGTATTAGAAAATATTAAGATCTCAATAGGTAAAATAACTTATTTTTAATTTGCAAATCAATGTTGTGAAAAAAAAGCATACAAATCCATACCTCCATGAAGCTATCTGCAGTGAATAAATATAACAAAAATGTTATATTTATATATTTTTTTTAAAAACTTGCAACAAAAAAGGGAAAAAACAATAATAAAGTTGATCATGAAAAACAAAAAGAAAGGCAAAAGACTTGCAATACTTTAAATGAAAAATTAATCAATTTCCTATATATTGTTCTAGCTTTGAGCTTGCTAGATTTTCTATAATAAATAGTTTTTAGTTATTTCATTATCATTATAAAACACTTTCTTACAATAAAACTTGTACTTATCCATGAAGTTATAATATTCAAAATGTCTGTTATTTCCAACAAGATAGAATAAAGAGGAGACAACATAATGTGATTACTGCAGACCGCAATTTTTATAACCAAATTGACAAGTAAAACATGGATTTTCTGTCAGTTTGGTGTCAATATGGCACCGATCATAGGCCAAAGGATACTAAAACGAAAATGAGTTAACTGGCTTTTTAGTTGAGAATGGTGTTGTGCAGACTAGGTCGGCCATATTGATAATTCTGTTTGATTGATTCATAGAGGATGTCAGTTAATGTCACTTGTAAATTTGCGAATTTATTGTGTCTAGAATTGATTTTCTTGTATTGCCTATTCTTTTTGTGATGCATATAAATATTTATAGCAGAAATGATGTGGATAAAAAGAAATCTATGGGAATAAACTTTATAGGTTAGTAAAAACAACAAACAGTACTAGATCGGTTATTGCATTTTTTCCAAAACATATATATTTCGGGACATTAAAAACAATTTTTTTTTCATGCAATTACATTCAAATTACAGTGCAACTCTTTCTAAGCCACCATATTGTTAAATATTGTCATTTTGACTTTCTCTCTGTCAAAGAGGGCAGATTGTATTAAGTATCATGCATAATTGGAATAGTCATAATTTTTGTTATAATGCACGCTCTGTCACTGTCTTAAGACAACTTTATGCTTGAACCACATTATTACATTTTTCAACATATTTTATTCTAAATTGATTGTCCAAGGTGTGACCATGATTGTCCCAGTGGTTTTTGCGTTTGTTAAAAATCGCTTGCCGACTTCACACCTTTTGATGAAAACTAAGTACTTTTTCTGTACATTAAAAGAAAATTTTGCCTGGAGAATACAAATGATTATTGTACATAAAAAGTAGTTTTACCAAAAAGGGTTTTTTTTAACTGCGAGAAGTTATAGCACTTGGAGATTTTTTGTAATAAAAACGCATGCACAAACGAAAACTTTGCCTAGACAATCCTTTAATTGCCATGGATCAACCGTTATCTTAAAGAAAAAGGAGTTGTTTTTTAGTCTGCATAAAGTTGGCACCCGGAGAAGGCAGAGAGGCTTACAAAATTTTTGCCTGGACAACCAGGAGAATTATTTGTAAATAAAGAGGGGTGGACAAAACAAAAACAAAATTCTGGAAAATTCTTTAATTGACATGGTATGACATGTATAAACAACTGTTATAGAGAAAAAGTAGTTTTAATAATGTACAAATGTCTTGGACTGCGTGAAATTGGCACCCAGATTTTTATTTTATTTTTTGATATTAATTAAGGGGTAAACATATATGAATAAACCACCTAGACAATTATGGTTATATCTTGGTCTTGGACATTTCAATTAAAATTATGTTAAAAAATGTAATAATGGGGTGCAAGCGTGAAGTTGGAACCAGTATTGTTATTTCAAAAAAACCTCTTAAACAAAGGGTGGAAAAATGAAAATTTCTCCTGGACAATCGATTAAAATTCTGGGTTTTTCATTTTGGGGTGTCTAGTTCATACAGGTTAATTCATTTATTGTTCAGCCATTCAATAATAGCGAATCGCATCTGTTACTGAAACAAAAATATATTACATGAAAATTAGTAAATACAACATTATTTTTAGATGACCCCGCATTTTCTGACCTGGTCCAACAAGCTGAGCTTGCAACTGATAATGGTATTTTTCCACAGAGGATATCTCAAGGATCCAGTGGCTCATATTTTGTGAAAAATCCAGCAGGGGTAAGTCAAACTTCAATGACCTACCTTATTACCACTTCTATCAGTTAGGTTCTTATAAAAAGTACTGTTTTATAAAAGATGGCCAATCTTACAGAAAAACTAAACTTAACTTATTAAATTTACAAAAATTTCGTTTTTAATTTGGTCTTGTGTTTCATAATCCTCTTGTTCTTTTTAAAAAAATAAAAAAGCAAATATGCGAACCAACCCAGCAGTCTTGGTTTTTACGTTGTCTTGGAAAAATGATTAAAACACGTAGTTTTTGAACTTGAGACCAAATTAATTATTACCGTCATCCTAATTCTGACTTACTTTTAAGGTGTTCAGTAAAGTAAAGTCACTGCATTTTCGTGGGCTACCAAATCTGTTTTAAATTTTCTTATCAAGACCATAACAAAGGATCAAAATTCGTTATTCCAAGAAAAATTAGGAAATTTTGTTTATATTATGATGTGAATAAGATTATTAGTAAACACTAATCTGTAGCAAGGTAATAAATAATATTTGTATGTATTATTGACTTCCTTTAATTTTTTATATGTATTTATATAGTTTATATATATTATTTAGACCCACTGAAGTGCAATCCATTTGTTTTCCATAAATTATAATGCCAATATAACTTAAGATTTAATTTTATAAATAAACTCAAATCACACTGAAAAAATACTTCTCTCGCTTGCTTGCACCCACAGTGTGTTGCTTTATTTCCAAGTTCCTTTCAAGTTTTTAACAGATTTAAAAAAATATATTATTTTTAGTCTATTTATATAAAATAAGATTACTCTCAGCTACACCCCCCTCCGTCAACGAAACTACTAATTATGTACTCTTAAAAAAGGGTACCTTTAGTTTACAGAAACCATCGGTTCCTAAGATTTTTGTTTGTTTATTATGGGCTGTGTACATTGATATCAAGGTACACCCCCCCTGCTTAGGAAATAGATATGGAAAAAAGCAATTGTGCCATAATTTGCTACTAATTATGTACTAATTTCGTCCCCTTCTAAAAAATTGCCTACTCGTAAGATAAATTATTTTTTTTTTGTTTATATGGTGTGTGTAGCTTGATATCAAGGCACATCCCCCTCTGCCAAGGAAAGAGATTTCAAAAAAGTAATTATACCATAATTTGCTACTAATTATGGTATAATTACTTTTTTGAAATCTCTCTCCTAGACAGAGGGGCGATGTGCCTTGATATCAAGCTACACACCCCATAAAAACAAAAAAATGAAGTTATCTTGAGAGTAGGCAGTTTTTTAGAAGAAGGCGAAATTACTTCTAAATTCTGGCATAGACACTTTTGGTCGAATCTCTTTCCTAAGCAGAGGGGGGTGTACCTTCATATCAAGCTACACAAAAGTACCCTTCTTTAACAGTACATAATTATTATATTAATTAGTACAAAATTATGACATCAACTTTCATTAAATCTATCTCATAAGGATGGGGGGAGGGGGTGCAGCTTAGCGCCAAGCCACCCCCCCCCCCCATTTTAAATGCGAATAACTCAGTTATTCATTAAGCACAAAATTTTTTAAAAGAGTAATAAATTAGTACATAATTTTTACAATATCCAAATTGAGTTTTGTTGAGGGGGGGGGGGTGTAGCTTGACTTCTGAGCTTTCATAATTCATTTATTGAAAAACCACTCATTTTCACATATGAAAACAAATGTAGGTATTCAATACTATTAAAATTTTTAGTGGATCATGAAAATGCAGAACATCTCTGTTGGCTTTTCTGTTTGGTCTTAGTTCGTTTGTGATCTTGGTCACTATGCTTAAAATATAACAGCTGATTAGTTATTTTTTTAAGCAAAATCAATTTAAATCAACGGAGAGGTCTGATTTTTAAGTATTAATATTTGACATGAAAACAAAAGTAGGTATTCAATACTATTAAAATTTTTAGTAGCTCATGAAAATGCAGAACATCTCTGTTGGCTTTTCTGTTTGGTCTTAGTTCGTTTGTGATCTTGGTCACTATGCTTAAAATGTATCAGCTGCTTTTTACCATTGATTAAATTGTAGTTATTTTTTTAAGCAAAATCAATTTGAATCAACGGGGAGGTCTGATTTTTAAGTATTAATATTTAACCTTTGGTTTGATTCAAACAATTTTTTGCTGTATTTTTTTGTACTAGCTGGTTTTTTGATAATATTGTTATGATATACAGCGTGTCAAGTTTAACTCTTGGAGGCGCTTCTATTGAGGTGCGAGAGAGAATGTCCGATAACTGCTTAACCAGACAAAGAGAGCCCGAGCACTTGACTGCCAGGTCAAACCATATTAAATCGACTGGGAAATTGTTTCGGCCATGTCCGATTTTGATGATTTTTTGCACACATAATCTGCCTACAAAAAAACTCAAAAATACAAAATTTTAGAATTTTCGAACCAGTAGTTTTTGTTTTATGGATTTTTGAGTTGTTAATTCTGGTCCTTACAAGCCCCAAGAAAAAGCTCAATATTTTGAAAACTATGATAGCTACGAGATTAAGTGATACTTTGTTTTAAAAGTATTTAAAAGACCTATTGAATGGATGTGTCACATGATATACTTTTTTTAAATTTATTGTTTGAAATTTTTTCAAAAAACTAAATTTTGAAAAAATCAAAATATTTTTAATTTTTTCAAAATAAATATATATTTTTCTTTGATGTTTTCTCAATATAGTCACAAAATTTTAGGATGGGTTCCCTCTAAAAAAAATAACCAAAAATGTCTTTAGGGTCAAACCATATCAAATCAACCAACCAACCAGGCACTTTTCGTTTTGACCATCTCCGATTTTGATGATTTTTGGTACACTTATTCTTCTGATCCAAAAACTTAAAAATCCAAAAACTTAAAAATCCAAAAAATTAAATTTTTTGGATAAGCAGTTTTTGTTTTATTGATTTTTGAAAATAAAGAAATTGACCAATATGCCCTTGACAGGCACTTACAAAAATAGCAATATCTCAAAAACTATTGGTCCTACAGAAGCGAGTTATAGCTTATTTTGAAGGTTTTTTAAAGACCTTTTTAACGATGTGTATCACCATGTAATTTTTTGTTTTTATTTTTTTTAAATTTTTTTAATATTTTTTTTTTGAAAAATCTTGAAAACACCATTTTGAATTTTTTTCAAAAAAATACTATTTTTTTTAGTTTTTTTTTAATATTTTTGGAAAATTTCAGGATGGAGAAGTTATTGGTTCTATTGTTAAAAAATCTTGCAGGAAAAAACCATACATTTTTTGATAAATACCTATATATTTACTCTTTATATCTAAAAACTTGTTAGTTGCTCCCAGTCTTGTAGATACATAAAAGGTTTTTCCAAACTTGTTTATTCCTGCAAAATGTTGAGTATTTCTTCAATTGTCCTCCCTTCCACCCAAGATCTTTTCACCCACCTATTATACATTTAAACATGTTAATTCTTGCAAAATGTTTAGCTCCTCCCATTACTTTTTATTGGCCCTTACCCCTATTTGTATCATTTCTGGTTCAGACAGAAAAAGTTTTGACAATAATTAATTGCAAACCTGCGGTTTATGTGATAAATTGCTATTTTTTAATTTAAAACATTTATCGGAGTCGTGTGTTGTAAAATGGCACAAAATAAGCGAAAACAATGACAAAATTTTTTGTGAGGTGTTGTGATCCATTAAGTCAGGAGAAACATTCCGGAAAGTTACGGAATGTCACAAATTGGATGACTTCCTTTAAAGGGGTGGAGACTGGCATGAAAATTTGTGACAATTGTCGAATGAAACTTTCCAAGGAACACAAGGAACAGGATGAACAACCATCTCCTGTAGCAGGGTAAGTAATAATAACGAATACCTACCTACATTTTTACTTGTTTTTTTTTGTGTGTTGTGGCTCTGCTAATAATTTTATGGTAATTATTTAGTATCCAGTTTTCTGCCATTTATGGTTTTAAGTGAAAAATTCTTTATGGGGGTACCTACAGGCCTATAAGTCTGATTTCATCCTTTGCCAAAATTTATGAGTTATTAATACATAAGAGGCTGTTAGATTTTTTTCTGACAAATTCACTTTTAAACGATTTTCAATATCAATCATTATCATTTCAATAGTCAATAATTTCTACTCTGAATCTAGGGGAGCGGCCTATGGACTTTTTTTGGATTTATCAAAAGCATTTGATACAATAAATCATGAAATTCTTTTCGAAAAAAAAATTAGAAGCGTACGGGGTTAGAGGAAGTGCTTTTGATTTATTTTGCTCGTATCTGACTGAAAGACCACAAAAAGTTACAATAAATTTGAACAACAATAAAATAACGTCAGAGTCAACCGTCATAATGACAGGAATTCCGCAGGGAAGTAGTCTTGGTCCTCTGCTCTTTGTTATTTATCTTAATGATCTAAACCATGTCATCAAAAATCCAAACCTTCTGGCCAATTACGCAGATGATGCCAACGTAGTGATGCCGGTTTATCGGGAGGGGAACATCCATGAGGAATATTTTGACGTACTAGGTAAAGTGTCTGAATACTGTGTTAACAACCAACTCATTATGAACACAGAAAAAACAAAAGCAGTTGTTATCTCCAACATGGACATATATGTCCCTAAAAACCTTACTTATGAAGGAGACACATTAACTTTTGAAAGTCACACGAAGGTATTGGGAGTAACTATTGATAAAGACCTAAATTTTTTTTTCACACATCAGAGATCTATGTAAAAAACTATCAGCGGCAAGCTATGCTATTAGAGTTTTAAGTAAAATTTTTAGAGGTCACAGTTCATTAAAATCAATTTATTATGGTATGTTTTACTCTCACTTAAAATATGGTATATTACTTTCGGGCCATAGTAGTCACATAAATGACGTTTTTATTTTACAAAAACGTGTTATTAGAATATTGGTAGGAATCAAGCCATATGCTTCTTGTAGAAATAATTTTAGAGAAAATAAGTTGTTAACGGTCCCGGGTATTTATATCTTGGAATGTTTACTGTATTTGGGAAAAAATCCATTACTTTTTGCTAAATATGCCGGTACTAGAACCTGCAACACAAGAAACAAAAACAACATGTATATATATCCAAAACATAGACTAAGTATTACTGAAAAAAGCCTGGATTGTGCTGCAATTAAATTCTTTAATGAACTTCCAAACAAAATAAAAAATATCCAAAGCTACAAACTTTACAAAAAAGAATGCTTTAATCTAATTTGTAAGATAGAGCCCTACAGCATTAGTGAGTTCCTAAATTTTAATGAATTTTAATGTTTTTTATTTTGGTAATGTATATATGTGTGTCTTTTAAGTAATGTTCGCCACATCTGGTTTCTGTTTTTTTTTAAATATTATTACAATGTTTTAACCATATTTTAACTAATTTTATATTATATTGTTACTATACGTTATTGTTTGTTATTTGTTATTTTTACAATTTTTTTGTAAATTTTTATGACGATTCGATTTTACCTATTGTAAATAATTTGGAAATAAACTATTGTCTATTGTCTTGTCTGTTCTGGGGTCCCTAGGACCCCAAATCCGCAACCGCCGAAATTTTTTTTTTTTAATTTTTTTGATGCAAAAAGGGGTGTTGGGTTGGGTTGGTTTTAAAAAATAAAATTCGGCGGTTGCGGATTTGTGGTCTTAGGGACCCTAGTAGGTGCCTCCATAAAGAATTTTTCAAAAAAAAAAAACAAAAATGGCAGAAAACCGGATACTAAATAATTACCAATTTTAGTAGATGTTTTCATATTAAAAATTGTTTTTTTTATTGTTACAGACCTTCCGCTCAAACTCCAGATTCTCCTTTTAAAGAATGTGATGAATCTATGAACCTTCTAAACCAGTCGTTGCAAATTATTGGGGAATCGCCTATCAAAAAAAGAAGGGTGTCCAAAGAAAAGGCTGAAAAAGTGAAAGCAGTGATCGAAAAAAGATTAGGTCAGGAACAATACTCAATAGTAGAAAAGACCAAAGAAAAAAACATGGACGAGTGCGAAATAATACAACAATTAAAAGAAAAATTTCAGCTAGTTCAAAAAAGAAGCGAAAGAATGTTAATTCTATCTTGTCTTCCTATGAGTTGGAGTCGGGAAAAAATTCAGCAAGAATTTGGAGTTTCCCAATACATGACCAGGATGGTAAAAAAATGGTCAAAGAAAAAGGAATTTTATCTGCACCTAATCCAAAGCCTGGGAAAACTCTTCACCAAAACGTTGTAGAAATGGTAACATCATTTTACCTTAGAGATGAGAGACCCATGCCTGGAAAAAAAGATTTTGTTGTTGTAATACAAAGAAATATATTTGCATTTTAAGAAAGAGCATCCAGACCTAAAAATTGGTCTCTCTCTCATGGTCCCTCTCCGTCTTTTTACTTTCCAAAGCCAAAAGTTGATATATTGCTGCCACTGGTAGGACATATACGCTAACTGCAGAAGAAATGACAGATTCCTCAAATATTTTACAGAAAAAATTAGCAACCTAAATATTTTTTATTGTAAATTTTCTATTATTCTTACTTTCCATTTTTTTGTTATACCCATATTAGGTAAATTAGCCCTGTATTAAATATCTTATTATTTTTTTAAAGTATGACTCCATTATTTCTCCATCCTAAAACTTTCCAAAAATGTTAAAAAAACATTGAAAAAAAAAGATTTTTTTTTTAATGAAAAAAAAAAATTAAACAAACTATATTGTGTCGCACATCTTTAAAAAGGTCTTTAAAAACCCTTCAAAATGAGATATTACTATTTTTGTAAGTGTCTGTCAAGGACATATTGGTCAATTTCTTGATTTTAAAAAATCAATAAAACAAAAACCGCTTATCCAAAAAATTTGATTTTTTGGATTTTTGAGTTTTTTGATATAAGACGAATAAGTGTACCAAAAATCATCAAAATCGGAGATGGTCAAAACTATTGCCTGGTTGACTTGATATGGTTTGACCCTTTATCAATTTTGGTTCATATTGGTATTCCTCTACCATTGGAGAAATATTCAAGCCACATTGCACCCTTTTGTGATATACTTTAAAAACGAAGAAATGTGACTGTTTGATCCACAATACGGTCGCGTTCCATTTACTTTTGTCCCAACTTTTACCAGATTTAACGCAAAAAATTAATAATTTATCCAAAATATTTTATTTTTCCGATGGGTTAATATAAAAACAAAAAAAAACTGTATTTTGGGTATTTTGAGATTTTTTTCAAAATTTAGTTTTTTTAATAAATAAAGTGAATATCAAAAAATACAATGGCCGAAAGCAGATAAAAGATTGCGTTGTTTATTAAACCTAACTAATAAAGCAGTCAGGGAAAATTCAGAGAATTTGAAAATGGTCAGGGAAAGCAGGGAAAGTTTCGATGGGTCAGGGAAAGTTAGGGAATTTTCCCCAATGAGAGTAATTTAAGGGGATGTTGCACAGTGCTCTAGTGAATAAACTATTGTAGCACTTTCTTTTTTATTTCTAACTTTTGTAACTATTCAGAACCAAAGTGTTCAAAAAGCTTGACCATTTGTCTCGCAAATATTTATAATTTTTAGTTAGTTAGGGGTGGTGCAGCCTGATTTTCTTTCCTCTTTTTTAATAAATAAGCACCTAATATGTCTTAAGTTTGAGACTGATAAAAATATCAGTCAGAGAATATTTTAATCTGGTCAGGGAAAAGTTAGAGAATTTTTTCTCAAAAAATTTGTGGCACCCTGTAAAGGCTTACCTTAAATTACTAGAATTGGCACCAATCACTTATGGGTTATAAGAAAAAGTGATTCCAGCACTCACACCCACCTTGCGACCAAGGGTTGCAAATAATTTAATTTATTCGCTTTGTGGTTTTACACCGAGCTGCACGTTAATTTCTGCGAGTCAGAAAGAAATAAATTAAAATTTCGAAGCTGAATGCTAATGCGCACCGATCCCGCGCTCCCGTAGGTTTTACGATCGCGCTGGTAGCATATATACCAGGCAAGCCATAAATACCATTTCAATGGATGTATTTGTGGTTATTGGCATCCTCAGTGAAAGGACACCCAAGACTTGCTACAGGCTGTATACATCTCGAATGATGATCAATAAAATTAAAAGGTTTTTGTTTAGCAAATAACTTGCTTCTGAAATAACAGTTTTTGCCATAAATAATATGGTGGAAAGACATGTAAAAAAGTGGACAAGTTTGAGTATTGACTTGAGCAACATTTAGAGTTGCCACAATTGATAGACACAAAATGCGTGTTCTAGTGCACACCACTGATATTTAATAGTATGTACATAACATGGTGTTAAAGGTTATCAAATTACCCGGTGGCATCCCAAGAGTAAGCTGTTGTTACTTTTTACTTGTTAAACTATACTTCAAACAGGATTTTATTTCACATGTATAATCATTGTGTATAATCGAAGCGAAATGTTTTGGAAACAATAACTAAATACGACAAAAGATTATTATGGAAAAAATGGCTTGGATCGGATAATTTCGTTGTTTTTAAGCCCCTAAACTTAAGTTTCTTCAGAAAGTTTTCGTATTGCTTGGGTAAATAAACAAATATTTTATTAACGAACTTCTTATTTTGCAGTCAGTGTCTAAACTAACTACTAAAGTAATAATTAAATAAATATTCAAAGGGAGTAACATATCTGTACTGCACTTTAAAACAATCATTTAACAATTATTTAATTGTTTCAATTTATCACAGACTTCATTTTATTTTGTTCTTTAGTTACAAGAAATAAGACCTTAAATATTGTCGAAATTTGTCTTTTTAATTTCTCTAATTTTATTAAAATACCTCTATAGCTTGAAGAACAGCCAAAAAAAAATCGCGTTATAGAGAATTTAACTTATGAAGGTCAAAACGCTTAAAAAAATTGGAAATTACAAAAATATGTCCCTTAAAATTTTTAAAGAGAGATTCGAGTTGTAGAGGTTATTTAGATAGGAAATATTTATATAAATTAAAATCATTTATCTTTATTTATTTAATAAATACTGAAAATAAGAGCCCATACACGGTGGTCCTTAAGGGTGAATGACTTGACCAAAAATGTAGCCAAAAACTATTTACTACATCGAATTGTCTCTAAAAACTAAAAAAAATCAACAAATAGTTAAATTTTAGTAGTTTTTTTTGTTACATTTTTGATATCAAAAGTTTGTGTAATTTTGATCAATATCTTATTAAAAATCACATTCTTTAATCTTTTCAATAACATTTATTAATTAAAATAGTAAAAAAAGTTACAATATTATGTTTAGTTCCGGATATAAAAGAGCCTTAAGAGATTTAATACAATTAAACAAAATATCTTTTAAATTCGTGTCAGATTTAAAATTAGTATTCACTTTAACTGGTTTGCAAACCGCTACGTCATTTTATCCTTGTGCCTACTATTTGTCTGATATTTATGAATTAAGAAATGGCACTTCAAAAGTTGCTTTATATAGAACTTACGGTGATATAATTAAACATTTTTAAAAATTCTGTATTTTAAACAAAGATAAAAGTAAGGAGTGTTTTAGTACCATAAATATGCCAGTTTTTGAAGAAGATCAAAACACACTTTTAAAAAAACCTATTATACCAGAGTTACATTTTTTACAAAGACTGGTCAATTCTGTATTTTGGAAAGGTTTAATGCCACATTTGGGCAGAGATCAGGCTGTTAACTGGCCAAAACGGTTAGGTTTAATTAGTAAATACATTGTATAAAGAAATGGTAAATATTATCAGGGAAAATATTTGAGGGAAATACTTGCCGCAAGATGTTAAAAAATGTGGACATACTTACTGACCAAGACATACTTGACAAAATAACTATGTTTGAAATGATGCCATTTATAAGCACTTAAAAAGCTTTTAATAAAGTAGTTGAGGATTGCTTTTCTTTGCAAGTAAACAAAAATCATCAAAGTAAAAGCATTGAACATTTACGAAAAACTTTTAGAAGCACGATGTTGTCAGAAACTTTAAAAATTCATATAATTGTCAACTTTATTTAAGATAGTCTTATATTTATTGACAATGATGGATTAGGTCTCTGGTCAGAAATTTTTTATTAACATGGGAAAAATATAAAATTAATCGTTTGGACAATGCAAGCTATGGTTTGAGTTTGAGAAAAGCAGTAGAAAATTTTTGTTCTTGTCATTTGCAGGTTAAGTTATTATATTTTGTAAAAGTAGTTACCTAAAAGTAATATCATGTATAATTCTATTAAATATTATTGAAAAGATCAAAGGGTGAGATTTTTATTCCAGTGTAACAAAAATTACACACATTTTTTTATATATAAAACAATTTCACCAAAAAAAAACTTCTAACATTTCATGATTTTCTCTAAAAACTAAAAAAAAATCAACTCTTCGATCAGCTGCGATTTACCTAAAAATTGTTTAGTGGAGTACAATTAGATGTAGTAAATAGTTTGTGGCTACATTTTTGGTAAACCTATTCATCCTTGAGGACCGCCGTGCATACAGAAGATTTTTTAGATCACATCACATACAATTACAAAGCAGCCTACAATATTAAAAACTTAAATAGACAACCAAAAAATAAACTTCAATTTTTAAGTTTTATTAGGGACATTTTGGTTTTATTAGGGACATTACTGCGTCTCCGCAATAGCTAAACGTCATGCCGTTGTTGTAATTAACCACTAACATTGTCGTATGCCACGAATCCATTTCGTTGTGGTTGTGGTAATCTTTTTGGTTAATTTTAAAAACAAAATAATACCAGGTTCCAACATAAAAAACACTTGTGACAGTTTTTAATATTTTCCAAAAACTCGGGTAAAATGGGCACGTGGTAGTGGTAATAGTTGTTAAACACTACTATAACGGCTGTAAAAAATGTAAAGCGTTACAAAATTTTCCTATTATTGATTATCATGATTCTATTTATAATTGAACAGACGCGGCGAATACCATCCACAATTATTTAAGTTTTAATGTTTTGATGATCGTTTTTAGGCAGCACTCATATCTTTGAAGGTTGTTTTTTTTACAAAAAAATATAATAGCCTTGATTAAATAACTGCTATAAGTCATCCCACTGCAAATAAAAGACCTATATTTTCCTCGCCCTCAGCCCTATACAGAAATAATAATTAATGTTGACACGTGTTGACACTTATATGCAATGGTACATACAGCCTGCATGTGTAACCAATAGATATTGGAGATGGCCCAACCTAGAGGCTCTGTATACAATTTTTGACAGTTATTGTTTTACCAGAGGTGAGAAACTCGACTTGGCAGTTGTCAAATGTTGAGATGTCAGTCCATTTCATAAAGTCGCTTTTACATGCAAATATGAAGAAAACTAGAAAGAGTTGCCCACCTCTGGTAAAACAACAACAGTCAAATGTGTAGAGGGCCTGTAGCCCAACCATTGTTCGAATATCTTATCTTTGATGTAACAGAAAATTGTTTTTAACACTTTTCACCCGACTTATGTGTTATATCCATATAACTATTACTACGCTTATACGCGCCTAAAATCGGTTTTATATAAGGACGGGTTTTAAAAAAAATCGCTTTCTCCGTGGGTTTATACGTATTTAATTGAATGTCAGTTTTAAAAGAAAAACAAATAAGACAACTAAACCTCATTCCAACTTCAATATGGCAGCTGACAATTGAATACAGAAGCTAAATGGAACTGTAATTGTCAGTGTCAAAAAACTGGTCCGCAGTAGTTTGAAATGGATTGTAAGTTAACAGATATTTCGTTAAAAATAGAGTTGATAATTTCTTTAGGTTAAAATTAATGCGCTAACGCGTTTCGATTTTAAAGCAATAAACAACTTTCTTATATCACTTCGAAACAAAATCGATTTAGTTCTTAAAACTATCCTTATACAAAAACGCTTTAAGGGGACCGTATAAACAAAGTATATAATGGCCCAAATGTGTAATAATAATGACTTTGGGGGGAACGCCTTGGGCAAGGCCAAAAGCGAAAAATGTACTGCACATGTCTAACGCTGGTCGAGCCCAGGAGAGTTTTTGGCGCTGAGTTTTTCCAACTTGATGAAGAGAGTTAGGATCGCTACGGCTTTTTTGTCTAGTATGTTATAGTTGTATGGTTATGTCTTTCACGTTTAATTTTTTTGTATCGTAGAAAATAATCGCCGTGTTCAAACCAAAAGACGAGGAGCCTTACGGTCGTCTCAACCCGAAATGGACCAAGTGGATGCACAAGCTGTGTTGCCCGTGTTGCTTCGGCAGGTCCTGTCTCATTCCAAATCAGGGATACCTTTCGGAGGCGGCGGCATATCTTGTGGACGCGAAATTGGGGTTGAACATTGTGCCGAAAACTAGGGTACGTAACAATAGTTTATATATCAAGGAAGGATGTTCCGATGCGAAGCGGAGTGCAATACAATTCCAGTGTGGAAATGCAATTCGCAATAATCCGTATTTACGGCAAAAGTTCCGTAAAATTATCATATTTATCTCCTATGATGCTTAAAGGTATACAGACCGCTTCAAGCTACTGCGAACATAGGGCGGAAGAAGTCTAATTTGCCACTGTACGTACATGCAGAGACACCGCACGCCTATCAGTGAAGCAACCAATACTCAGGCTTGCGATCATCACTTGCATGACTTTCCTTTGGTATTTAGTACGCCTCTAACCACGGTGCTGTATGGATCGTAGTCAATGAAACCGGAATTTGGTCAATAAATACGCAAATTTTTATAACGTAATTTTCTTATTTTTTGTCACAGATAAATAAGAGCGTTTTATTGTCAACTGCTCAGATTTATCAGTGACGACGTGTTACAATGAAAATAATAAGGAGATACAAAATAAAAGCAAGTTCTCAAAATAAAATAATACATTCTAAAAACCAAAAAGATTCTCCCAGTCAAAAAAAAAATTAAAGCAAATGTTCGAAAAGTCCTCCTTGCTCGGCTAGACAATATCCGAGCCTACTATAAAAACCCCTTCTAACGTTTCCAAGCATGTTAGAGGTGATAATTTGAAAAGCTTCTTCAAAAACAGATAGAAGTCATTAGGACCAAGATCGGGAGATCGAGCTGGCCATAAAATAGTTCCCCGTGTACTTATAACCCGATTAGGAAATTCATTATCAAGATATTCCCTAACAAGGCCAACATTGTGAGCGGAACAACCATCTTGTTGAAACCATGTTTCACCAAATCTTACAACTAACAACTGCCTAGCAGTTGGAATAATGTGCTGCTGCAGTAGATCCAAGTATCTAGGACCATTCAAATTGCAATTGCCGTTAATAAAAAATGGCCCAATTACGTGTTCCCCTATAATACCCCCCCCCCCCAAACATTTAGTTTTTGGGGATACTGTGTTCTTACGTCAAAATACAAATGCAAATTTTCCCTCGACCAATATCGAACGTGTGTTGGGTTATGACGATTTGACCATTTGACCATCTGCACTTTTTCGGCAACTTCGTAGACATCCATTTTTGGTTTTAAAAATGTATTATTTCAATTAAGAACTTACCCATCTGTTTCTCGAGCAAGGCAGAAATAAAACAAAATAATAAAAACAAAATGAATTTCCAAAAGATAACACTGCAGCGTGGTTCGAATCCACCTCGGTCGTACGGCACGAAGAGTAAATTGGACTTGATTCCCCCTATGTTCGCAGTAGCTTGAAGCGGTCTGTATTTTTAGGCATATATAAATAAAAAGAGAGTTTAACCAACAGAAAACTGTTGGATTTTTCGCCTTTTTCACCAGTTCTAACACAGTTTTTATAGTCGAATAATATAAACAATCTAATCAACAAGTCATGGACAAATGTTCAGCACAACATTAGTTAACAGAATCAGAAATAAATTCCCAATGTCCATAGTGGAGTTAAATATTAAATATAAAACTTATGTCGCACTGATGATCTCTAACAAGAGTGAAACACGTGTCTGCGTTTAGTCTCCAAGTCGCACCCGGTATGTATTCTTGTTGTACTCCGGTGTATTTTATAAAGTTCGTTTTTTTGCTATCGATTCGTCATAGTAGAAAGCCCGACTGGTGGATGGACTATGTCTGAAACCAGTCAGTGGTAGAACTGGTGGAGAAGGCGAAAAATCCAACAGTTTTCTGTTGGTAAAACTCTCTTTTTATTTATATTTAACTCCACTATGGACATTGGGAATTTATTTCTCATTCTGTTAATTAAAATTTCCTATTCAGATTAATAAAAACACAATTTTATATTATATTTGCCCGTTTTTTTTTTATAGAAGAGTCCTCGCCCGTTATTTAAACTAATTCTTGTAACAAAGGCACTATTTTTGGCACTAGTTGTGAAAACTACTATATTGCATCTATGCTTTTCTTCTACAGGGTGGAAAGAGCTTTTCTAAGGAAGTAGTAGAGGGGAGTTTTAAGTCGCTCCATGTATAAAATGAGAAACTATTGTGAATATATTTTTGTCGATTAAGTAACAGTAACTTAACTCAGGAAACGTCAAAGTGACGTTCTAAACGGGTCACGTGATATCCATACTTTTTGGAGTCAAATAAACATCAGAAGTGACTGAACTTTGAATAGAAAACACATTTTGTAAAAATTAAGACGCAACTCGGAGCACTTTTTTTTGACTTTGTTGAATAAGCTAAATTTGCTTGCTTTGACGAAATGGCATCGAACCAATAAATACTCATGTAGCCAATGTCCCGCCAGGCCAAAATTTTTGATTTTGACTTTGTACTGTTTATTGCCTTCAAAATATGTCATACTGTCTAATCCCAATCTTCATAATATACTTTGTATACATATTAAAAGATAAAGGTCGCCCATAAGTATCTATGTTGTTTTATTGCCTTTTTTTAAAATTATTTAAAAAGTAAATTTTGGTACCTTTGTTGCTTCCACTCTCCAGTTTAAGGATGCTTCTACTTTTTTTTTTTTAATTTTAGGTAGTAAAATTAGTTTCCGAAACTTTCAATTATTTAAGGATAGATAGACAGAAAGCAAGAGTTAAGCGAGCAATTATGGAACAATTCCCGAATGTCGGTTTAAGATTTAATAGGATAGGTTTACCCCCTAAGGTAAGATTTTAATTTTAATTTGTATTTTTTTTTTGAAAGAACTACGTGTTTCGTCAGTTTTTGGGACAATCAGCCATAACTTATTCATTACAGTGAGATATAGCGTCTATAACATGCTGATTTTTAATAAAAGAGATTTTTAGCACATTATCTATGCTAATAAAAGAACGGTAGGCAACATCAACTATAAACGCACAGGTCAAACCACTTGACCTACAGTTATGAAAATTTAAGGACATATTGCATTTGTGACGTACGCGCTTGATAAGAAAGGATTTTTGAAAATTTACCCCAAAGGGGGTTAAAATAGGTGTTGAAATTTTAGAGATTTTCTGAAGGTCTGAAAATGTGTGAAGATTCTACTAATAAAATAAGTAAACACGTGTTTTGGCGTTTTTCGAAATTTCAACCGGGGGTGGAGAAATAGGGGTAAGTCGATTTCGAAGGGATAAATGGATCTTCTGTATCTCAGAAGAAAAGTCACAGAGGTTTAGAAACTGGTATTAGAGGCGCTACTAATTAAAGAGATGGACACGTGTTTCAGCGGTTTTCTACGAAATCCCTATTAATAGGGGGGATTATCCCCCATATTTGATAAAAATTTTGATCTCTTAAAATATGGGTTGTGGCGAGGGATTATCCACCCCCTCAAAATATGTACACCTACTGCCAAAATTATAAGGATTTATTGTTAGGATTTCTACATACTGCCAGTATTGTCAAGTACTGCAGTAGTGCGACTGCTGCAAAATACTGCCAGTACTGCCAAAAATGTGTACACCTACTGCCAAGGTGGACAACCCCTCGGGTTGTGGAGTATCAAACCAAAGGAAATGAAGCCCGGAATAACACAAAATGCTTTTTCTATTAAATTTTTTATCACCCCCCCCCCCCCGGTCTGTATTCGATACCAATGTTGACCTACTAAAATATGGGATGTGGGGTATCAAATTGAAGAAATTGGACCCCAGAATCAAAAAAACGTTTTTCCAAATTTCATTCAATGTTTTATTAACCCCTCTCCCGCTCATATATTTGATAAAAATATTGACCCGCTAAAACATAGGTTGTTTAGCTAGTGATACATAAAATTACAGAAAAATGTGAAAATAAATCCGATCCGATTGGCTGAAACTGATGTAAATTCGTCGTCTGACACGTCCAGTGAGACCCAAAGAAATTAAGTCGCTATATATTAAAAGCAAATTTTCCAAATCAGTAACCAAATCGAAGGAAATTGCGTAGGACTGTTCATGGCAACATTGTAGAGCCGCGTTCTGATTGGTTCTAAAGCAATATTTAAAATGTGGCGGTTTAATAGAGATGTGTTGTTTACTGTTAAAAGATTTTTATAAGATCTAAAACAAACATATATAAGTATAGTAAATAACACAAAAAAAAAAAACAAAAACCCGTCGGATCGGTCGGACCTAAGATGGCAAACCTTACTACAATAATTTAATAACTTTTTTGCCCTGGTTATCAGATTGTCCTAGCCCCTCGCCTAACCCTGATTTCAATAATGATTTCTAGAATGTAAAACAAAACATTATATTAAGTAACTTTCTCATGCATTTTAAACTGAACTTCTTCGGCACTATACCCAATGAGCATTTTCAGAAACCTCTGGTGACAAAAATTTATATAATTATTATAAAGAGGGTTCCATTAATGCCCTAGGGTATTTAGAGGTTTCCTACAGGAATTGAGTTTGTATATTTGTTTTATTAAAGGTTCTAAATTGATGGTACCTTAAGGTAACATAAAACAATATTTCCACGGACATCTTTATAAAAATTAAAGTCATCGGTAACAAATGTTATATAAATTGGTGTTAACAATGTTTCCACCAACATATTTATAAAAATCTAAGTCATCAGTGACAAAACTTATATAAATTGGTTTTTGAAATCTTTCTGTTAACCCATCTATAAAACCGTAAGTAACTATCAATTAAAGATATATAGATTGGTTTTTAAAATGTTGCTATCAACTCACTTATAAAAACTTAATTAACCAACAACAAAGAGACACTTTTATATAAATTGGTGCCTGTAATATTCTTATGAACTCATTCATAAACCTTTTTTGCCCATTCTTTCTATAATGTTTTTATTAATTTCTTTGTATAGTGGTCATAATACCACTTATTTTACAATAAAAAAACAATTTTAATTTATAACAAAACAAACAAGATTTTTTAGGTTAATTTTGTGACATCAAAAGGCTCGTTTTTGCGACTTTAAAAGGTGCGTTTTTGCGAGATACCATACCATCATTATCTGGTTTTAATTACATCAATCTGAGGAGAGACATAAGAGATCCAAATCTTCTTGAGATAGTTTTCGATAACAGATATCGGGATCGAATGCATTCTACACCCGGTTCCGACCAGCGTTTCCCATGCGCGGCCACCCTGACTCAAAAAACTCATCACGTGGACCGATATGAACTTGTATAGGCAAATCTCGCTTAGACTACGTGATCCGTGTTTTGATTCGGGGAGCCCACGCATAAGAAACCCATAGATGGGAACCGGGTTTTAGAAAAAGAGAACAATATAGTAACCGTGTTAAGTTCGCAAAATTGCTTCGATTCACGGTGCATACAGTTCGCACGGCTGGTCGGCGGCAGTTGTGAACACATCACCTTACGACGCGACGGAACGCAGCCTCAAGGTCTGTTTCTGCGAGTTTGACATAGTCACTATTATCCTCTTTTTCTAAATGCATTCGTCTGAGAGAGATCCAGCATACCAGGGAAATACCTGCCTGTACACCCTTCGACCCCGCAATCTAACTATCTTCTTGAGATAGTTACCTCTGACAGTTATGCGGGGTTGAATGGTGTGCAGGCGGGTATTTTTCTTGGTATGTGTAGTATGCTGGACCTCTCTCAGACGAATACATTTAGGAAAAGAGAACAATGGTAACTATGTTAAGCTCGCAGAAACGGACCTTCAGAGTTCAACACTGCGCCATCTGCAGCCTTTTGTTCCAACTAGCATCATGTTTTAAAACGTTGATAAAAAAGTGTTGAAAGAGGTAAACAGTGGTATAATTGTATTCTTTTTTTTATAGAATTGTCGTAAATTTTCGCCATTTTGGATTCCAACAATAGGTTTTTGACCAAAATAAAAACGTTATTTATGTGCTTTAATCGAAATATTGATTGTTTAGGGTTAAGAACAAAATACAAAATTCAATATTTCTCCCAGAAAGCAAAAAACATATGTGAAAAAAAGTATTATTTAAATGAATATTTTTTTCCCGTTTTCTCAAGTATTTTTGGAGCCCATGAAAATTTTGTGAGTGTATTAGAAAACTATACAGTACACACGGGACCGCAGCTGATTATCAGAGTAGGATGACTGGGAAAACAGCTTTTATTTACCCTATAGTATATAAATATTCATATTCCTGCTTCAACTTATCTCACTTCCATTTTAATTTATTTTAGAAGATTGGTAAACACCATTTTATAATTTTTTTTTTTTAAAGAAAAAGAATAATACATAACAAGCAAAGGGAAGAAAGATGGAAAATTTATATTTCTAAATCGATAAAAACCTTTAATTTGTTATGTAGTATTGTTAGAACAGTTGTAAAACCTTTTTATAATAATATCTAGACTTGAGGGTTCATAAGGAAGTTTTATAAAATCTATATGTTGTTTTTCTATCCATTACTATGTACCATAAATTTTTATAAGCTGGTGTTGGTCAGTTGTTTTTCAAGTCTTTTTTACTCATTTAAGAGATATATTAGAGTTATAAAATTATCACCAACACTAAATAGTATAACTTTTGGTTATTTTATGAAGGTTTTATATTATTTGCTGTAACTTCTATATAGACAGAAATGCTCATTGGGAAGGAAATTTCATACAGCTAATACGCTTCTTCTTTTTTTTATAACACTCAACATTTATTATTAACAAATAAATCGGCGGAAAGGAATTCTGAATAGCACTATACTATACTGGTATCTAGGTGTTCAAATCTTTGTTGAGGAAACAAAAATTTACTTTTAAAAATTTGGCTGAAATTGTTAAAGGTCGATGATATCAGAAGTTTTGTAAAATATTATTTTTGCAGGTAGGATCGTTTCAACTATTCGTAGACAATTATAAGGACGCGGATTATTGGTTAAGAAGGTTCGAGGCGGAACCCCCTCCCCCCTCGATATCGAAAAAGTTTCAATTACAATTTGAAAGACTGGTCGTCTTAGATTATATCATTAGGAATACCGATAGGGGAAATGATAACTGGCTGATAAGGTGAGGTTTTTTAATGCAACATGGTTATTGAAAAATGTGGAAGAAGCTATGGAGGCCATTTCACTCTCTATAATGGTTATTTTTTGTCGTTTTAGGTATGATCAGCCAACAGTAGTCAATGGAAATACAGTGAGTGCCCAAGTGGAAATGGTCGACACAACAGATTGGAACGTGGTGCAAATGCCGGAAATAAGGATAGCGGCCATAGATAATGGTTAGTTCATTTTGAATTCGATCATTTCACGCAGGTAAAAACTGTATACTTATCAACAAAAATAGCTGTCTATGTCTTCCATATTATGGGGGATCTCCTAAATGGTATGAGATATAAAAACGTTTAAATTAGGGCAAAACTGCGCAATTTTATGCTTTGCTCAAACTAAAATAAAAGTTTGAAAAATCCGAGTAGTTCCGGAAATAGGCGCAAAAAAACGACATTCTATTTTTTGTGACTTTTTTTAAAGCTGTAAAAACACGCTTAAACTTTATACTGGCACTTTTTTTAGGAACTAACTAAGGACAGGTCACCTTTTGACATTTGATATTTCAGTGTGACAGGAGCACTGTCAAGTTTATTTTTTCTTATGAACACATGCTTTTTTTTCTCCTGGCGTTTGATTCATGAAGGAGGCAACCTTATTTTGACAAGTCTCCTGACTAAAACTAGAAATGAAAATTTCGTTTTTTTTCGCCTATCTCCGGACTTTGCAAACTTTTTCTTAGTTCGCTGCGCTCGTTATTTAAACCAACGCTTGTAAAAAAAGCACTATTTTAGCCACTAGTTGTGAAAACTACTATTCTGTGTGACGGACGGGATAAAAAATAAAATAAAAAGAGACAATTATGTTTTTTTATCTTTGGTGCCGTAAATGTTTACGGGAGAGGCACAACAAATCAGATACGCCTTCTAAGCGTAATTGATAAAAACTTATTAACTACGCTATACAGACCGCTTCAAGCTACTGCGAACATAGGGGAAATCAAGTCCAATTTACTCTCCGTGCCGTACGACCGAGGTGGATTCGAAGCACGCTGCAGTGTTATCTTTTGGAAATTCATTTTGTTTTTATTATTTTGTTTTATTTCTGCCTTGCTCGAGAAACAGATGGGTAAGTTCTTAATTGAAATAATATATTTTTAAAACCAAAAATGGATGTCTACGAAGTTGCCGAAAAAGTGCAGATGGTCAAATGGTCAAATCGTCATAACCCAACACACGTTCGATATTGGTCGAGGGAAAATTTGCATTTGTATTTTGACGTAAGAACACAGTATCCCCAAAAACTAAATGTTTGGGGGGGGGGGTATTATAGGGGAACACGTAATTGGGCCATTTTTTATTAACGGCAATTGCAATTTGAATGGTCCTAGATACTTGGATCTACTGCAGCAGCACATTATTCCAACTGCTAGGCAGTTGTTAGGTGTAAGATTTGGTGTAAGCTCCTAATGACTTCTATCTGTTTTTGAAGAAGCTTTTCAAATTATCACCCCTAACATGCTTGGAAACGTTAGAAGGGGTTTTTATAGTAGGCTCGGATATTGTCTAGCCGAGCAAGGAGGACTTTTCGAACATTTGCTTTAATTTTTTTTGACTGGGAGAATCTTGTTGGTTTTTAGAATGTATTATTTTATTTTGAGAACTTGCTTTTATTTTGTTTCTCCTTATTATTTTCATTGTAACACGTCGTCACTGATAAATCTGAGCAGTTGACAATAAAACGCTCTTATTTATCAGTGACAAAAAATAAGAAAATTACGTTATAAAAATTTGCGTATTTATTGACCAAATTCCGGTTTCATTGACTACGCTCCACACAGCACCGTGGTTAGAGGCGTACTAAATACCAAAGGAAAGTCATGCAAGTGGTGATCGCAAACCTGAGTATTGGTTGCTTCACTGATAGGCGTGCGGTGTCTCTGCATGTACGTACACTGGCAAATTAGACTTCTTCCGCCCTATGTTCGCAGTAGCTTGAAGCGGTCTGTATATTTTTTTTAACTCTAGGTCTGGCCTTCCCGTACAAACACCCGGACAGTTGGAGAGCTTACCCCTACCACTGGGCGTGGTTATCGCAGGCCAAAGTACCTTTTGGGAGCGAAATTAAAGAGTTGGTTTTACCATTACTGTCTGATATGAATTTTGTACAGGTAGGTATATGCAAGTTTGCCTTTTTATATTATTATAATTTGCTCGTATTTCAAGATTGTTTTACGGACGAAGAGTGTCTAATGTCTTTAAAATTAGTTTTCTTGTAATAATGTCCCAAGCGGCATAAATCTGACGTAATGCGACGTTATTAAAGTCAAAATTTAAGTCACCTCACGTCGCTTTTATATTAAAACTAACGTTGTTGACCGTAAGTCAGTGTATTGAATGACCCGTCGATGTCGCATATTGTGACTGAACTTTCTACCGATTTCCCAACGTTGGGCTCACGTTGGTTTCTATTGTATACTACGAGGTAACTTTCTATTGATTTGACAACGTCGGTCTTATGTTGGTTTATATGACGTTAACTTAGTTGTCCTGCCCAACGGGCAATCGTCGTCAGAATTAATTACGTTTAGTGACGGTCCATAGAATAAAGTTACGTTGTGTTTCATTGACCTACTTTACGTTTAACTGTTTGACCTAATTTTCATAGGGTTTTTTTACCTACTTTGACATTAATGTGTTAACTATTCTCTATCCTTCTTTTTTCAATGGACTTGGGGCTGAAGGCTCCATCATTCAGGGTTCTATTAATGTGTTAACCTTACTTTTTAACGTTCTTTTTTTGGTTGAAAGCAAAAATTCTATAGACCATCACGAAAACTTTTTTGTTTAACACATTTTGGACTAAATTGGAACACGCCATTCGAAATCAGTAACAATTTAGCACTAGGACAAACACCACACCACTGTTAAAACAAAACAAACAAGATACAAAAAAAATAATATTCATATATTAGAGAATTCTTGAGGCGATCCCTTTTTTGGAAGCATCCTAATCATATTTATCAATCAAACTGGCTTTCGTCTGCAAAAATTACATCTGTCTTGCGTTGTAAAGGTGTTTCTTATACTGCTTGGGATATTAAAATTATATGGTAATTTTTTATTTTAAAAAACTCGGAAGTTGGCGGGTATTCGGTTAATGTAAAATAGTGACGGCCAAACCCAACCAAACCCATTGCACCAATAAAAATATCAACCATCCTACTTAATATAAAGTATTTGATAAAACAGTATTTTGCAGGATCTGTGTGACGACCTATACCTTCTATTCAAACAAGACAAAGGCTTTGACAAAAATCTCTTCGAGCGCCAAATGTCAGTGATGCGTGGTCAAATTTTGAATCTAACCCAAGCTCTCAAAGATGGCAAGTCTCCCGTACAGCTAGTCCAAATGCCGGCAGTAGTAGTCGAAAAGTAAGTTCAGCATATCAAAGATATAAATTCATATATTTGACAACTTTTTTCGAATCAACAATAATTTGGAAAATAAAATTAATTATTGATGAATTAGGTTTTTCAAAAGAATGTTGAAAAGAATGTTTGAAATACTTTAAAAAATACTCGGATTCAAATTTCCCGGCGCCGGCGCCGCTATCCTTATTCAAGCTTCGAGACCGAGTCACTAGAGGCGCAACGGTAGCAAAAAACTTATAAACATAACACGTAGGTTAATATTTTGTGCGCTTGCCAGGTTTGACAGACTTTGACAAGTGGTGGCAATAACCGGCAGGTACAAAATTAAAATTGCTTGAAATATATTTCTACATTGAAACGGGACGGGACAAGGTAGGTGTTTACTTAATACAAGCATTACTTTCACTCTCCGCCGCTACGCGCAACAGGAATGTAGTTCCTACGCGGCCCTATCGTTCAGTTAGTCTCCGTAAGTTATTATGTTGTTTCTGTGTAAAAGGAAAGACAGAATTTGTGTGACTTTTCTGGCAATATATTTCATGGCTATCTATGGTTTTGTATGTTAAAAGTTTTAAAGGTTTGTTTACAGACAAAAATAAGCTTAATAACATACATTTTTAAATAAAAAGTGTTTTCCACATTGCCTACAAAAATTAAAAATGACATATTTTTTATTTACTGGAACATTATTAAGGAATATTAGCAAATATGTCCTAACAAAAAAGCAGTTAGTGTAAACTTGTGTTTAAAAATCGTGAGATTTTAAGATTTTCTGACGGTTTTTCAAGAATCGCGACCGTTATGTGCAAAAACACTCCAATAGGTAAACCTGCCATATGATCTTTTTTTAATGAAAATTTTTGTTTATTTTTTGTAGGTCTCAAGGACACCACCACCATTCTAGATTTTTTAATTTCACCCAACGCTTCCAGGATAAAAGTCCTTTCTTTTCATGGTGTTAAACAAAATTAATATATTAATTTTGTTTCTCCTAGGTGGACCAGAAATTTTATAAAAAAAAAACATTGCTCAATCAAGTAAGGTTTTAAAAAATAATCATTTTTGGTCCTGAGAATGATCAATGAACACGAAAATCTAGTTAACTATCTGTGTTATTTTACTTTATGTTCAAAACTTATTCTATTTTTATACCTAATTATTGCACTGGGTCAACCAAGCGTAAAATTAATTGTAAAATGATCGAATTACTCACTTGTTGTAAAAACTATAATGTTAATAGGTGTTTATATTAGTTTTCAGTGCCCACAGTTCATAAAAAAGATAAAAATTATCAATATCACCCAATATGATAAAGGGCAACGTAAAACCAAGTCACTGAAAGTCAAGACGCATCAATATCATCTTGTTAGGTAATTACAATTTAGATAATCCAGATATCTTAAAAACAGCCCTAAAAATTTATAGACTAGAAACACGAACCACATTGATCTTTAAAAAAAAATAATTAAACACTGTGAAGTTAAGGAGCTGTACCAATGAGCACTTTTTTACGGGACTGGATGCAATGAGAGAGAAGCTACATTCCCAATTTGTAAACACAAAACAACTAAGAGAATAACTTAGTCTACACCAAACTCTAAGAGGGGATTGGCTTAGTTTTGGTTTGCTGACAAAATGACTGATTTTACAATTTCTTTTTTTAATTTCAAACAATTTTGATCAGTTTGTTTTTAAGCCCAAGACTTTTTTCAAGTCTCTTTATTTAGGCCAAAAAGTGTAAAGAAAATAACAGTGAGCCTTATATATAAGTCAAATATTGTTGTTATTTTAATTTTAAATAATTTCATTGGATCAACATATAAGTATATAGCAGGGATATTATTTAAAAAGTTGCCAAAAAAATTAGCCTTTTTATTGATTTAAAACCCTTTGTTTTCTTCTATTTTTTTCTCTGCAAAATAATAGGTTTTCATACTTGCCTAGCTTTCTTGTAATTATTTTATTTTATTATCCTACGGTGCAAGATGTCGCAGGCATGTACATGGTGATCGGTTATAAGTGTTCCCTTGGATAACTTTTTTTCTAACAGCCCAGAAGAACCAAACAAAAACTGGGTGAAAGGGTATTTTATAGGGACATCAAAATCATTAATAAAAATAAAAGTTTTTTTCTTACGGAACACTATATAGTATAGGTCAATTTGAATGAGATATTAATCAATTCATAATATGTATAATCACAACAATCAAAAAGCTGTCAAACTAGAACTTACTTAACTTTCCAAATAAATAGTTGGCTGTGAAAAACAAAAATAGCGGCGTTTTGACAGCAGGGCGTCATAAATTACTTAGGTTTTATTACAATACAATAATACGAATTAATTAATATCTAATTCCAATTGAAATATCTCGAAAACGGTTGCAGGCAGACCTATATGTATTTTTAAAAAGTAATTTTCTGGAGAATACAATAGTGTCAAAATATATAGGGTGTTCCATAAGAAAAATATTTTTTTGGCACACCCTCTATATTATTTGATTGATAACTGATTAATTTTTATTAATGATTTTATGGTGCCTAAACCCTTTCACCCAGTTTTTGTTTGGTTCTTCCGCGGTTATTAGAAAAAAAGTTATCTCAGGGAGCACTTATAACCGATCACCCTGTACATGACGCGAATCCCTCAGTTTTAAAAATCGTGATCTGTTGCTTAAATTAAAAAAAATCAGCTTTAAGGTGAGAGTTCCTGCTGTGTAAAAACATCAATAAAAAATTCAGTCAGAAAATAAAACAACAAAAAAACCTTTTAACCTCACTTTAATTTAAAATATGTAACAGTGGCGCAAGTACGCGCGGTACCAACTAACTTTATATTGGCAGCGAAGCAAAACAAGAAAAATCGGGTAGCAGCGATTTCTTGCATAAAAATAGAACAGATCCTATTTTGTGCGCCACCAATCGATGCGTCAAGTTGCACCGTTTCAAGGTCACGCGATTTCGGGTTTCGCGTAAATCCCCCCGACTTTTTGCACCATGGGCACCTGGCTTTAGTATCCATAGTAATGTGCCTAGTAAATCTCTTTTTTGTCTGTAACTTTAAACACATGTACAGGGTGTTTGTTGTTTATTACTGGAACACTCAGTATCTTTTTTATTATTTAAAATAAAGGGTAGGTCTAAATTTCTTGGCAAATTGCAACGAACTTAAGCTCTATAACAACTTTTTTTTGTTTCCCTTGGTATACAGTGTGTCGCAATAAAGACAATTTTTTTAAATATATGTATATATATACCGGGTGAGCCATAAAAAACCGGACAAAAGGTTTTCTGTTATAACTTTTAAACCATACAATCGATTTTAATGCAACAAACTGTTTTTTACAGGGAATTGAGCAAGACTTTGATTAGAAGCATTTTTTTTCCGCCATCTTAAAATCTAAGATGGCGGACAGAAACAACTGAACTGATTTTGATAAAATAAAAAAACGCCATTGAAATTTGCCATCATTTAAAAAAGCCGCTCTTTTTTTTTGTTGCGAGTAATTTTCTTACCCTTTTTTGAATTTATATGAATTTTTTAGGTGTGCCACGGCCCGCGCCATGCATAAGGAAATTTGCCTTAGTAGTTCTTAAGATATCAGTGTTTTCTTTAACGATTGTTTGCATTTTAGACTCTTGCGTCTCTGCATTGATTTCTTTATAAAATCATTATTTCTAAACCGATTTTAATGAAATACAAAGCATCATGGTAACAACCGATCGCTCACAAAAATCACGAAAGAAAAATGCTAGTTATACGCGGCGGAGACAGTTTTTTACGAATTTTAAAAAAGTCGAAAAAGTTCTCGAAACCTAAGAATAATCGGATGTCTTTGAAGGATCAAATTTTATTTTTTCCGCAATCTTGGGTTTAGTGGTCTTTAAAGTTCAATCGATCTTTGTCATAATGCTTTTTATTAAATTAAAATCGGTTCAGTAGTTATGAATTTATGAGGAAATTAATGCAGAGGGAATTGAGAAGGCAATCATATAATCTGGAAAACAGTGATGGAAACAAAAATTAATTTTTTAAGAACCGCTAAACCGGTTTTAATGATTTATACCTCGTTGTGCGTGGCGAAAGCAGAAATTTTCTATGAATAAAAAAAAATGAAAGTTTTCAGAAAATATGTCTAAACAAGCCTCTTTGAAGGGTCAAGTTTGATTCTGTCCGCCATCTTGGATTTTAAGATGGCGGCAAATTTCAATAGCAGTGGTTAAAAAACCATCGATTTTCGCCGTGATGCCTTTTATTTCATTGAAATCGGTTTTCTAATAATGAATTTATGAGAAAATGTATGCAGACAGAATTGAGACGGCAATCGTATAATCCGTAAAACTGATTGAAATTTTTTTATTTTTTTTTGGGAACCACTTAACCGATTATAATGATTCGCACCTCGTTCTACGTGGCAGAAACACAGCTTTTTTATGAATTCATAAAAAAATCCAAAAATCGGCCGTAACATAAGAATAAACGTGGCTCTTTGAAGGGTAAAGTTTGTTTCTTTCCGCCATCTTAAATTTTAAGACGGCGGGCAAAAAAATATTTTTACATAAAGTGTTGCTCAATTCCCTGCAAAGAGCAGTTTGTTTCATTAAAATCGGTGGTATGGTTCGAAAGTTATAACAGAAAAAATTTTGTCCGGTTTTTTATGGCCCACCCGGTATATATTTTTGCATTTTTGAATTTAAAAAAAAATTAGCTTTACAAAAATATCAACCACAATTTCAATATCTTTTGTAGTTCCTGAGATATTTGCGTTTAAGTTTTAATAATTATCAAAATGAAAATATATTGAAGATGACCAACTGATCAAGCTACCAAGTGGGCCATGAATGTATTTCTTTATTTTAACAATATAAACTTAAAAATCTTGTGGCCTTGACAAAAAACGATTGAAGGCAATTGATCAGATGGTCGTTTCTAATGTATTTTATTAAAATTTTAAACGCAAGTATCTCAGAAACAACAAAAGATATTTCAATTGTGTTTGGTATTGTTGTAAGCTAATTTTTTGAAAAATTTAAAAATGCAAAAATATACTGGGTAAACTAACTTTTTTGCCACACCCTGTATACCAAGGGGAACAAAAAAAAGTTGATATAGCGCTTAAGTTCGTTGCAATTTGCCAAGAAATTTTTGAATTCAATCCTACCCTCTATTTTCATCAATAAAAAAGATACTGAGTGTTCCAGTTATAAACAAACACTCTGTACTGCTTTAAAATATAGTTTTTACTTTATTTTACATTTGTACATTTTTATTCTTTTTGTAAAATACAGATTTAGTTGTAATTTAGATTTTCATACCTTTTTATTCTTTTCGAGCGAATTTATAATATGGTGATAAAATTAAACTACTATTTTGTGTACGTTCAGAATAATCGTCGGACGTCGTTGTTGAAGCCTGATCAATATTCCCCTCAGTCTAATTATTTTTTTAGGATTGCAAGTGGGGAGTATTTATTTTATATGTCTACATAAACAACATAATGAGGTTAATATGATTTTGTCGAAACATTCATTCATTCAATCCGCATTCAGGGATACACCCCAAATGTCAGTCGTCAGGTAAAACGTCTCGTCCGACGTTTCTGAACGCACACCAGAATTTAACAGAAATGTATATATTATCAAATTAAATTAAAATAAAAGTTACTACAATTTTACCTAGTTTTGATTTAATCTGTACGGATGTTTGCAACTCTAGGGTCGTCATGACGATAAACAGTGTATTTTTCTCTGTATCTTCTGTGATCTCCGTTTTTGTCATAGTATAGTTTTAGCGCATAAAGGCCCATGCCAATACCTACAATAAATATTTATTAAAGTAAAGCCCATTTTAGTCATTGTATGAATTAATAAAGCACTGCATTGGGTAAAGTACTTGGTGATTTCTCTTGCAACATACGCGCTTTTTTTATATATATTTGCTAACTTGTAGATAAAAATTCTATCCTATCATTTTTTTATCAATCAGTAATCTGAGGTTAACTTGGCACCTCCCTTGGGAATTTATTTAAAAGAGATCTTGTGTATAGTTCAAAATACCTGTTGTCAGAAAGTAAAGTATATTTTAATGGTTTAGTAGGTACTTAAATAAACAGTCCTAACCTAAATCATGTTTGCTCTGAGCATCCTGAAAAGAATAAATAAAAAAATACTTTTCAATTTTTGAATTTATTCTGTTGATAAAGTAGTCAAAAAATAAATATTTTAAGGGTTAGATTTATCCTGGGTATGGTCAACTTGATTTAAAACTTGCGTCTATAGAGGGTATTTTATGTACAAGAAGCTAGCAGCTTTTTTTCAAATTTTTTTTTTAAATGACATCAGAATATAATATTGGTAGTATAATTTTTGTATTATATATTTAAAAAAAATATAAGAAACTATGGAGCACTAAATTAGCTGTAAGTATCTTTTTTTTTTAAATTCTTTTAATTAGACTGCAATCGCATGCGCTGCTAGCTTCTCACAGAACCTAGCAGCGCATATGATATGATAACTTTAAAAAAATGCAAGCTCTAGTTTTTTTTTTCAGAAGAAAATTAGCACTAAATTAGCTCTAATTAGTTATATAGGTTCTAATAAAAAAATCCCTGTTGTATGTTGTCCTGTTGTATTGTATCTATGTCCCTTTATTTTTTTACTATGTTTATAGGCACCTAAAACCGATTTTATATAAGGATGGTTTTAAATAAAATCACTTTCTCCGAGGGTTTATACATTCTTCATTAAATGTCATTTTAAAAAGAGAACAAATAAAACAACTAAGTTAACAACAAATTTTTTGGTAAAACCAGGTTTCAGTATTTCTTTAGGTACCACTTTCTTAAATCGGTTCAAAATAAACAAAAAAAAAAATCGATTTAGTGCTTAAAGAGGGTAGTAGTAGTAAGGGGGCGGCCTGCAGGCCTGGCAACTAGGCCTCTTCATGGGCCCTTTCTGCCATACCCCGTCTCGCACCCTTATCCTCCCACTCCCTCTACATTTCTTGCCTCTCTCTCCAGGCCTTACCGCCTTCATTATGAAGGACAGCATGTCAGCCCATCTTAGAGAATGTAGCTCCTCCTCTTCTATTGTGGGGGCATCTCACGTCTGCTGGCTCAATCTGGCGTACCCGTCACACTCTCCTATCAGGTGCACCACTGATTTCTCTGCCCACCCACATGTTGGGCAGGCGGAGTCGTCCAACACTCTGATGCATGTCAAGTGCTTGCGCAGTCGATTATGCCCTGTCAGAATTCCTACTAACAATCCAATGTCCTTGCAAGTTTTTCCCCCGAGCCATTTTAAAGCAGGTTTAGTGGTGTTTATATGACAAAATTTTGAAACTGTTCTTATATAAAAGCATTTTAAGAGTCCTGTATAAACAAAGTATTTGATTTTATAAATCCTAATTCTTCTCTCTCTAAAAATGTGGCCTAAACATTGTGAGATCTATTAAGTTAATATTGAGGTTAACATACATTAATCTAAGTAGCAGGCATGAATTTACCTTTAAGTTCAACAAAGTTAGCATTATGGTAAGGTCATGATGAAGCGTAAAATATTTTTGTTAAACATCTTAAAATATTTTTAAATTTGCTAAAATACTTTAAATTAAGCACCCTTTTTTTTGGTAATTTTGAAGACTGTGAAGAACTTTGATTAAAACAAATTAATTCTACCTTTATGCCTTACACACTTTATGCTTTAAACAATTACAATCAGGCATGCAAACCAGAAAATCTAAAATTTTTATCAAAAAATTGGCATCAAATTATCTTCATCTCTAAAATACTTTTTTCAATACCGAGTTCTCGTTTCAACTCCTTAATTATTTTTTATTTTTAACAGAAAAAATATTTTTTGGCAGTGCTTTTTTTAAATGCTAAAATTATGGCTTAAAAATGTGATAAACCTACAAAAATACCTGTTAAATTATTTTTCGATGTGCTAAAATACACTTTTAGTAGGACCCTCGGTAGGACCCATTTTATGGTAAATTTAAAGAATTCAAAGAACTTTGAAAGAAACTAATACCACCTTATAACTTACACACTTTACGCTTTGAACAATTACAATTTTTGCTGTTTTTTGGATAAAAATGGCAAAATCAAAATCATATGCACAACACCACTAAAGATGACAGACAGATAGCTAAACAGAAATTTTTATTAAACTAATTATTTCCATCTTTCTCCAAAATACTTTTTTATAACCTGCTCTCTTCAACAAACTTAAATATTTTTCATTTTATCAGAGAAACAATGTTTTTTGGCAGTACTTTTTTTGAACGCCTAAAAAACAGTGAAAACTTGAAAAATGTTAGTGTTTTATTCTAAAAAAACTTAGTAAAAATTGCTTAAACAAAAAAGTTACCCCTTAGATTATGGTAAAATATTTTAAAACTTAAAATAATATCATCATAGCCGTACCATAATACAAGCTGGAGTCAGAGTCACCCGATTAATCTGCAGCTCTCTATTTATAATGCTGGGTTTCTACAGAAAAATAAGATAAGACAAGATGACAAACCCTGTAAAATAACATGAGACATAAAAAGATACCCAACTTTTATCTTTTTATGTTATGTTATGTCATGTGAAATCACATTTCACACATTTTTACGAGTTTCCACCATAACCCTACTTTTTTTTAATAGTGTGGATGTTATTTTTGTTAAAAAAAAAACGATTATTACGAAAAAAGTTAAGCAAAACGCCAGATATTGGCATTTACATAGGTAGGTTAGGCTGTTCATTTGTAGTAAATTGGGGCTCAGATATCTTATGTTATGTTATTTCCTGTATAAACAGCCATTTTCCTTAAAGTATCGTTCATACAAGGCATAGTCTTAGTCTTTGGTTTAGTTCTTGTAATAGTCTTAATCATAAAAAAGTTAAAACCACTGTTTCTTATGAAAGTGTTCATGCAATGCTTTTGATTATGCTTTGTCATAGGTTTAGTCACAGTCCTAAGGAAAAGTTGGCAACTTTCAACTTTTATAACTAAAATTACAACTATTATGCATGCACGAGTCCAAATTTTAAGTATGGCGCCCAACTATGTTGACAGGAATGAAATCAATAATTTCAAAAATTTGATACAGACAAATTAAAAGCAAAAAACAGGTTGCTAAGGGTTTTGTAGGTTCCAAAATAAACAACAGGGTTCCCACCAAATTCTGATTTCCAAATTCCCTGCCTTTTCCAGGTTTTCCCTGACCATTTTAAAAAAAATTCCAGATACAAACTAGATTTTCACCTTTAGACAAATAATGGAAAAATGCTGGGAATTTAACAGAGAACTTCACCAGATGTTTATTGATTTCAAATGGGCAATTGACAGATTATGTAGAGCAAAGTTGTGGAAAGCAATGCAATGGGCTTTGAAAAGCTAATAGCCCTGGTAAAAATGTGTAGGGAAGATACAAGGTGCAAGATAAGGATGGAACAGAGCTACTCTGATTTCTTTGGTATCAACAATGGGCTTAAGCAGGGTCATGACTATCTTTCACCCCAATTCTTCAACATAGCATTAGAATATTACAAGATTGAGACACCAACGGCTATATTTCACCAGGAAGGACCCAACCTACTACTGGCCTTCGCAGATGATGTGGACATAATTGGTAACAGCAGGATTAATCTTAAAGACTCCTTGCACCACAATATTTCTGCATCCATAATTGATTGCTTAATAAGAAAAGATTACAAAAAAGGAGTAGAACCCTTTTTGACTGTGGAAGCAGTTGCTGTGTGGGTTCCTTCACTTCCAGTAGTTGGTGTAGATGTAGGTCCATTGTCATTTTGGGCCAAGATTGATAGTGTATCAGTTTTCTTGATTAAAAAAGGCAATTTCCTTGAATTTTTTTCAGCCTCCATGTACTTTACATGATCACTGCTCTCAAAATGGCTGAAGATGACCTGATGCCCCATATTACTCAATTCAATATTTTTTAAATAAAGCTTACAATATGCTTGATATTTATTCGTTTTCACAGCCTGTAGACACTGCCACTTTGGTTGACTTATGGAGGGACTTATCCAGTCTAAATTAGAAACTGTTTTTTCCGACATTTTCAATTCTTGCTCTTAAAAAAATTGAAAATTCTCGAAATCTCGCATTGCAGTTGCACTCCACATCATTTAAAGGATGGGAATAAATACATTACATGACAAATATTGTCGGATTAGAAAAAACGCGCTATACTACACTTGAAAGTTGTAACAGAAGATTGCGTGATGTGTGCTTTATTATTTTGAAACGAAAACCAAATATATTCAACAAACACAATCTGCCACCCTGGGTAATGATGTCTTGCCCTACACGTTTTAAAAACCTTTCCTCTCTCTTCTCTTGCTCTTGGATTTTAGGCGGACTGAAACTGATTGAGAGTGAAACAGATGTTGAGCTTATATACGAGGTGAGCAGAGAAGAACTCGCATAATATTTTTTACAAAGTTGGTTTAAAAAAAAAGTTTGAGAAAGAGAAATTCCAGGTTTTGTGTGCCAATTCCCTGACTTTTGAGTATTTTTTGGTCATTCCCTGACTTTTCCAGGTAGGTCTCAAAATTCCCTGACTTTTCCAGATTTTCCAGGTCAGTGGGAACCCTGAACAATTGATTCTATTAAACCTTATGTTCTTTAAAAAAAACTACAAAAAATAAAAGTAAATAAAACAAAACATCAAAAAAGTGAGGTTAAATGCACTTGCTTAGGGATTGTTATGACTATAACAAAGACAAGTATGAACTGTGAGCAAAACTATAACTAACACTATAACAAAACCAAATACTAATCATGTGACTTAAGCCTATGCCTTGTATGAACGATCCTTAAGTTAGGTAATTATGCAGTATATGGTTTTCTGCCATTTTTGATTTTTTTTGAAAAATTCTTTATGGGGGCACCTTCTAGGGTCCCTAGGACCCCAAATCCGTCTGCGCCGTTTGGTTTTTTTTTTTGATTTTTTTTGTTTTTTTTTAATTTTTTTTCACTAAAACAAACCAAACCAACACAGTCCAACCCAACCTAATCCAAACCAACCCAAAAAAAATAAAAAAACCCTTTACAACCCCCCCTGGGCACCCTTTTTTCTCGTTAACAAAAAAAAAAAAAAATCGGGCGCAGGCGGATTTGGGGTCCTAGGCACCCTAGAAGGTGCCCCCATAAAGAATTTTTCAAAAAAAATCAAAAATGGCAGAAAACCGTATACTGCATAATTACCTTAAGTTATGTCATGCTATGTCTTATCTTAATTTTCTGTATAAACCCAGCTTAAAACTACACTAAAATATCCAAACTTCTTACCCACTAATCCTTGGAGGGTGCTACTCATAATATCGGGAATTTCATACCATCCTCTTTTGAAAAGAGCAACAATACCTCTGCTAGGAGCTGCGGACATTTTTTATGTGAATAAATTGGCAGCTCGCTTTTTCGTGGAAGATCAAATTTTTCCAACCTCACAAAATTACACAACAAATCCAAAGAAAACAATTTGGTTCGGAGCAGAGAACTTAATAGCGTTTTTCTTTTGATGCACTGGTGTGCACTAAATGTATCTATGTCCTTTTTTAGCTTGCATAAATATAAAGGATAGAGATATAAAGAGTGCACATTGGTGCAGCAAAAGCAAAACGCTATTAATAAAGACACTGCAATTGGGATGCATTCAGATTGAAGAGTCCGGGTGAAGGCCGGCGCGGAGCGTTACCCGATAGAGAGTGCACTCCGAGTGTGCACGGCGATTCGTCCAATATACAGCCATTTGCACCAACATATTTACTTATTTAGGGGTCACCTAGAATAAGATGGCCTAGCTTAGAGAAGAGTTTCGTTTGTATTTAGAACTCTCATAAACTACCTTAGGTGATCCCTAAATCTAGGGGCCCGTTTTTGGTCCCCTAGCGCTCCCCTAACCTAAAAGTAATCTAGATTTAGGTGCCATCTAATGCTAGGTGACCCCTAAATATGTTGGTGCAAATGGCTGATATTCACTTTTAAGTGAAAATGGCAGCGAAGGTGGATTAAAGGACACTAAATCGGTAGGAGTTGATCGGCCTGTATGGAGAGGGTACTGCTTCACCACTTTTTCATTTACTTCACCCAACACCATCTTCTTCACTACTCTATTGTTCCATCTAGAACAAAATAATTGCCTTCCTTGTCCAAAACCAAATTATGCGAATGTGTATACTGATTCTTTCCATTGCCAAAAACTAGACTTCAAATTTAATAAACACAAATATAAAAAATATTGTTTCTGAAATAAGGTTAGAAATGGCTGCCCATACAGCACACTTCGTCCCAGGGACGTACATTTTATGTCCATTTTACGTCGGTATATCCCGGGACCAATTAGTGACGTACTATTATAAACAATTAAAGGTGCTACACATAGTTAAATATTCAAACAACTAAACATGGCTTGTGGCAGTAGTGCATATCTAATAGGAATTGACGGCGGGGGGGGGGGGGGTTAAGGATAAATAATAAAAAAAACTTAATTTGAAGTAAAAATGTTACTATAATCAGACTTCTCGGGGTGGTTTTAACCACAACCCCCCCCCCCCTCGGTGCGCCAATGCTTCTGGTGACATCTGACATCTCTGGTCTAACAATATTGCTTGTCTAAAGAACTGTCACTATCTCTTACGCACTTACTATTACTACTGTAGATAGTGCGTTCTCTCTCTAGAATTTTAATATATCGTTTTTGAGAAATTTACGTTTTTTGTTAACATTACGTCTTATGGAAAGACGATTTGTTTGTACTATGGTAACACTTCGTCCCAGGGACGTACATTTTACGTTGGTACGTCCCGGGACCAATTACGGACGTACTATGTACGTACAAACGTGTACGTACATAGTACGTACAAACGTGTACGTACATAGTACGTACAAACGTGTACGTACATAGCACGTACAAACGTGTACGTACATAGTACGTACAAACGTGTACGTACATAGCACGTACAAACGTGTACATACATAGTACGTACAAACGTGTACGTACGTAGTACGTACACTATACATAAGCGTACACGTTATAAGTAGTTTTCTATGTATAGGTGGTGGTCTAGTGGTAGAGCATTTGTGTCTCACCCGGGAGACACCGTCTGCAGCAGAATGCAACGAGTTGTACGATTCATAGAAAACTCGTGCCAACAGAACGGCCTCTCTGTTAATTCAGGAAAGACAGAGATGATCCTGTTCACCAAAAAGAGAAAAATGGAGGGATTCAGAGCACAAATAATGTACGGGAAACCTCTGACAGTACCCTCTCCATACAGGCCGATCAACTCCTACCGATTTAGTTTCCTTTAATCCATTTTCGCGGCCATTTTCACTCATAAGTGACAGAAAATCCATTAGTTTTCTGTCAATATGGCGGCGAAGGTCGAGAAAAGGACACTAAAACGGTAGAAGTTGATTGGCCTATGTGGAGAAGGTATTACCTCTGACTTTGGTCTCAGAGCTAAAGTACTTGGGGGTCACCCTGGACAAGGGGCTCACCTGGACTCCGCATGTTGCCAAAATGACCGAAAAAGTCCAGGCAACAATGTGGCAATTGCGTCGGGTGGTAGGTCGGACCTGGGGTATTACATCCAGGAACCTCCACTGGATGTACACGGCAATACTAAGCCCTAGGATCCAATATGGATCCATCGTCTGGTGGCCGGTAGTGGAGAGGACCACCATATCCCAAAAGCTCAGAAGTCTGCAAGGGCTAATGTGCAGGGGAATAACCGGCGCCATGAGGACGACACCAATCCAAGCCCTCGAGACCATTCTGGGACTGCCTCCTTGAAAGCGATGGCGACCCATTTGCGTCTGAGAGACTCTGGTCAGTGGAGAGGAAGAGGGGAAGCCATTGGACACCTAAGGGTCGCCCAAATGGCCATCAGGGAGATGCCACTTGCGTCCCTTGAGATCAAGGCAACCCGAATTCTCTGGAGATTCAATAAGAGGTACAAAGTCGAAATTCCCGATAGGGAATTCTGGCAGAGGGTGAACCTCCACCAACAGTTCGAGAGGAATGCTGTGATATACTACACCGATGGCTTCAAGCTATCGGAGAGGCAGACAACAGGGGCGGGGGTCTACGTGCAAAACCGAGAAGAAGTTCGGATGCTACGGTCTTCCAAGTCGAGGTGCTAAAGCGGCCCTAAAGGCACTCAGTGCGCCAAAAAATTGAGTTAAGATAAAAGAGTTACAGTGATGTGGGTACCGGGACACACGGGAGTGTCGGGCAACGAAAAGGCGGATGAACTGGCTCGGATCGGGGCCAGCACTCAATACGTGGGGCCGGAACCACTCTTAGGTATAACAAGGAGACAGCTGCAAAGTCGACTCATTAAATGGGCTAACGATGCACTGCAGTCCAAAGAATTCATCGACGGACCGGACACGGCCAAACTCAAATGGCTCCTGAGAAGGACACGAAAAGATATTGGACTACTGACCGGCCACAACCGACTCAGTAAGCATCTGACTCGCATCGGGATCGGGAATGACTCCATCTGCCGTGCCTGCGGGAGGGCGGAGGAGACATCCCGGCACCTCGTTGCGGAGTGTGATGCATACCTAAGGATGAGGCATCAGGTACTCGGACAACCGAACCTGGATGCAGAGGACCTATGAGCTCTCAAGTGGGCCAAAGTACTGGACACATAACACTTACATATTATGTGGTACTGGGCTTCGTGAAGAGAACAGGAAGGCCCGGAGAGCCCACTACCGTACAAGCGGTACAGGTGGTGGATTAGGGGGCTGGGCTGGGGTAAGGTAAAAAGGCACCGATTGGGCCTACTTGCCAGGTCTTGGGCCGCCCCCTAGTTACTACTATTACTTATGCGCATGCTTGCTTGAGAAATGGGATCCCTGACTTTAAAGTCGGAGAGTGCGAACACCCAATTTTTGATAGAATCAAATGAGCGATCACCGCTCAAGAATACGAACTGTGTTCGACGTGGGATTATTCGACACAAATCTATGTCGTTCTCTGCTCAAGAATTAGAGCCCCAGACTGCGTAAGGCATTCGCAGTAGATTTTTCGCCTTTGGCCGGGCCCAGGGCCAACCCTAATTTTTACATTATTGTCTTTGTTTTCCAAAATTAATTTTGCGATTCTTGAGCCATTATAGAATCTTATAATTATATGATCAAAACGAAGTTATGCTTGCTATTGGTACACTGCTAAAAAACCGCGTTAAATCTTTTGGAAAAAATTTACGAGATTTTATAATGTTTTATCAGGTTTTATATGTTTTCTATCCGGTATGTAAAAACCTAAATAAATCCCATAAAGTATGGATTTTTCTATCAGTTTTGAAGAATCTTACAAAACACTATAAAAAATCATAAAAACTCACCAACTTTCATGAGAAGCTATGTGGTTTTCTTACCTGGGTACCAATATACAGGGTGAATTCTTTAAATGGAACGGTACTTCTAGCGGCTTTAGGGAAGAGGTTTTGAAAAAAGCCAATAGCGAATCTTTAATGATTTTTTACGAACTTTCCGCCTATGATGAAATAACTGGGGGCCCAGGGCCTATCAACTATTTTTTTTCAACTAGAAGGTACCATTTGTGGCACCTTTTTGGAAAGCTTGTTAAAAAATAAGTTGTATTAAATAACTTTTTTTCATATCTGTTAACCCATGTGTTAAAAATTTTAAAAAATTTATGTTTTGTCAATTGTTTTAGCTTCAAAATAAACCACATATTTCTTTATTTACTAAGTGGAATAAAGAAACTACCACACAAAGATATTATTGGCGCAATAATTCGGGGCGCAGCTTAATTATATTTCTTTGAAATTTACTAGATATTAGATTAAATAGATTCAAATCACACCTCGACTTTTACATACCAAGTGAAACGCGTGAAAATTGCATGCATTTCTAAACCACCTTTCCGGTCCGATCAAACGCATTGCCGGATATCGTGTCTTTTGGCAACTTGACGTACTTGCCGACGCCATTTTAATATTCTGCGGATTCTTCCTATTTCGTGGTTTGTTTTTTGTGTTTTGCAAGTTTTCTTTTAAAATTGGCTTAAATTTAGTTTGAGTTTCAAGTCACCATGGATGTGGAAGCCAATACTGCGTAAATACTCATATTCTTTTGTTTCTAAATAAGGTCGGCCTAGAGTAGACTTAAAAATGTTCAAAACTACCAGTAAAGCGACCAAAAATCGTCATTTATGCTGAGTGAATGACACCAATAGTTGAAATAATTAAACTAAACTCGGTTAAGAAATCAATGGGTCAGCTAAGCCCGCCCACTTAGCTCGTGATTGGTTTGCCGTATGAAGTCATAGGCGTAGACGCTCTAATCTGTTTACTTTACTGCACTTAATTTTCAAAGCATTTTATTGATTTTACTATTTTATAGATAAATATCTCTTTTACATAAAGCACCCTTGTCAATTTATTATTATTTTTAGGAGTAACATTGTACATAAATAATGCGCATGCGCATATAGTTAGTATAACTTTCATTCAAAAAAAAGTTAATTCAAATATTAATACAGGAAGGGTACACAGGAGAAGGGGGGCATGTCCATTTTTAACTTATTTGAGAAAAGGCGTTTTTTAACTTTTAATCTATTGCTACTCAAAAAATATTTATATTGCAGTAGATAACACCTACTTTTTTTATGTGTTTAACCATCATCATCATATTATCTGTTGATCATGCTGTAATCTAATTTTAATTATGTTTCCATTGTTTAAAAATTATTATTATTAATTAAGATGAAGTCGTAGTCAACGGGTGGCGAACGGAAAATGCATGGAAAGGATAGGCAGAAGGCTGAAAACTAGAAACAGTTTTGAGAAAATATTAGACATTTTTTCAAAAATAGCGAAATTTTTTGACTCTCCAATAAATCTCAAGTAATTGTCCACAAAATTTATTTGAAGCAATTTTTGATTAAGTTGATAGGAACGGCTAAGTTTTGTTCTGCGTTTTACACCTGTGGTATCCTCTTAAATAAGTACAATTATTTTTCTGTAAAAAGGAGGAAAGGTCAAAAATTAAACAAGTTATTACCAAAACTTAAACGAGTTATTATTCATAATATTATGATTTTATTTGAGAAATCAACAACACATCAACTAACCAAATTCAAAATACCGGCTTGCAAACACTATTTTATTATTATTTTATAATTCTTCAACTTATTCATTTATTTTAAATGGCAGTGACGATGCGTACGCCCCTGCTACAGTGTTCGGCCCTGCCTCAAACAGAGACAACAAGCGAACACCGCGCATCGTCCGTGCTTGTCGTGGTCCATTTACTTAATACATGAAAAAAATGTTGTTAGACCCTGGGCCTTCAGTGAGGGCCGCCAATGTGTAGTTTATTTTGAAGCTAAAACAATTGACAAAAATTTTTTTTTTAAATTTTACACATTAGTTGGCACATGTCAAAAAAAAAGTAGTGCGTTATAGTTATTTTTTAACAAGCTTTCCAAAATAATGCCACGAGTGGTACTTTCTTTAAAAAAAAATAGTTGGTGGGCCCTGGGCCTCCAATTAAGGGACCCAAAATTTTTTTTTGTCATGGTTGAAAAGTCCGTCAAAATCATTAAAGATTCGCTTTTAGCTTTTTTACAATCTCTTATATGTTAAAAAACAAAAGATCAAAAGATCTTTGGTGGAAATAACGAAAATTCAAACTTGGATGAGCATCCCACAAGGAACACACAAAAGATCAATCCAAGTTTGAATTTTCGTTATTTCCTCCCAAGATCTTTTGATCTTTTGTGTTTTAGTTTCTTTTCGGTTGAAGTAACTGATTTGGAGGTTTTTAACTTCTTTATTGTTTTAATTGCCTTAGGAGCATAATCCTACTGAAAATATTAACACGCCAGGACGAATTCGTATTAGGTAACATGGATAAGTACCAGTGCGGAACGATGCCTATTTGTGGGTAGTTCAAGTTATAGTGGAGGGTGACCAGTGAAACTACTGATGAGCCCACGCTGGTTACCCAGGGCGAAACATCGTTTAATCATTTCTCTTTTCGCTTTGATCTTTTGTGTGTTTCTTGTGGGATGCTCATCCAAGTTTGAATTTTCGTTATTTCCACCCAAGATCTTTAGATCTTTTGTTTTTTAGTTTCTTTTCGGTTGAAGTAACTGATTTGGAGGTTTTTAACTTCTTTATTGTTTTAATTGCCTTAGGAGCATAATCCTACTGAAAATATTAACACGCCAGGACGAATTCGTATTAGGTAACTTGGATAAGTACCAGTGCGGAACGATGCCTATTTGTGGGTGGTTCAAGTTTGGAAGTCAAAGTGTATGATGGTGTTTAATGATGTAAATTGGAGGGGAAACATCGTTTAATCATTTCTCTTTTCGCTTTGATCTTTTGTGTGTTCCTTGTGGGATGCTCATCCAAGTTTGAATTTTCGTTATTTACACCCAAGATCTTTTGACCTTTTGTTTTTTAGTTTCTTTTCGGATGAAGTAACTGATTTGGAGGTTTTTAACTTCTTTTCTCTTATATGTTTTTGCGTGCAGTATTAGTTGGGCCCGGTCCTCTTTTTGATATATGTCAATTCACTGACTCAACTAAACATTGAGGGAAAAATAATCTGTTTTGCAGATGATACTGTTTTATTGATTAAGGACCGGACATGGGGGGGTGCCATTGACAGGTGCGAGAGGTCAATGCAAAAATTAAAACACTGGTTGGACTCAAATTTATTAACATTGAATACGAATAAAACAAATTTTCTAACATTTGCAATGAACAAAAGAAGTTTACCTGAAATACAGGAACTAAAATTGCATAATTATGACTGCCAGGTAAATATAAATTGTAACTGTACGGAATTGATAAAAAGAGAAACAAATATTAAATACCTTGGTGTTTATTTTGATCAGTGTCTCACGTGGCGCAATCATATAGATTATGTAAACAAAAAACTAAAACAACTAGTGTATAAATTCTACGAATTAAGGCAAATTGTTCCAATAAACATATTGAAAATGTACTATCAAGCACTAGCTGAATCGGTACTAACTTATGGAATCACAGCTTGGGGCGCAGCCACTAATAATATAATGGCACCACTATATGTAACTCAAAAATATATAATTAAAATAATGCACTTTAAAAATAAACAATTTCCTACGGAGGAATTATTTAGAATTTCAGGATATTTAAACATTAGGCAACTTTATATAAGGGCTATTTTGAAATTTAGTTTTAGAAATAAGCTGTTTAATAAACCTATTACTCACCACAATAAAGGAACAAGAAATGTATCAAAAAACAACCTAAATATACCTAATACATTATATTCAACAACTCAAAGACATATTTCATACATCCTCCCAAAAATATACAACATTCTCCCGGATAAATTCAAACAAAGTAAATCAAATAAAAATATCAATAATAGGCTAAATGAATGGATTTTATCAAATTCATGGAGAATGTATGAAATTGTCCCAACCTTGAATAGTGTTGGAATAACTTAGGAAATAACTTAACTTAATAGAAAAAAAAAATAGGGAAAAATTAAATAATACTCTGAACTCTGATATCGTGTTGCAATTAAGTCTGAATATTATTTTTGTCAACTCTGATCTCAACATAAAAATCTTATGACTGTGATTAAATAATAATAATAAAATATTATTAAATTAACTATATTACTACCCACTAAGCATGAACAAGGAGAGCGTTATTTGCGGCGCTTTTTCCAATTTAATTGGCATCATTGTTTACTGGGTGACCACTGTACTGTACCTGTAAATTATATTTTTATGTGTAACTAAGACCTTAATGTTTTGTTTAATTTGTTTAAAAAAAAAATAAAAATATAGAACAAAGAGAAACAAAATATTATGTACTAAACTTAATAGTATTCTGTGACGAAATTGTGATATACAATGTATTATTATTATTAGGTAGATATTGTTTATTGTAACCATATAGGCAGATTGTTATTTTTCAAAATAAGTTCTATGAAAGGCACACACAGATCAAAAGATCCATTGTGTCAAAAATGTGTTAAATGTACAACCATGTAATGTAAAACTTTTGGAAACAATAAATTTGATTTGATTTGATTTGATTACCAAAATCGGTTTACCCGTTTGGCCTCTAGCGTGGCACCTATAAATATACATACATACTTCAACTCGAAAAACATTACCCTCGTGTCGTAAGCAGATGATTGATGCTTGATGCACCAAGATTGCGTTATTTACAACTCTGTGTTTTTACTTCGTATTAAAATTCCCTAAAAAATATATCATGGCATCGGCATCTCCATGCGCCCTTTGTCACAGATTAGAGCGCACCTCAAAAACTATAAAAGCGCGCCTCCAACGCGGAAACCCTTTAGTTGTCCTGCGGACGCGGCGTAAATCTCGAAAAATTTTGAGGGATTTGAGTGCGGCACGTAACGTCTACTTCGCAACTGCGTTGATGCGCCAGTTTTCAAAGAGAAAGAAGTTTCTTTGCAGTTTGTGCGGTAAGTTAGTCATATTGCATGAAGGCCAAAAAGAATTTATTAATATATTTTAAAAATAATTATTTATTTTGAAATAAGTATTAAATATTACAGGGTGTCCCAAAAGTAATGATACCAGATATTTAGGGAACTAAATCGTATACTATTTTAAAAGCCATCTACACGGAAAAAAAATCCGCAATTTTTTTTTATACAAATTATGTAACAAAATTACATTTAATTGTTTATTTTACACATAGTTGGGTCTATTTTATACACAATTGTGTAATAAATCTAAACAATTTTTAGTTATACAACTCAATTAAAAAAATTACACAGGTATTTTGTTCCGTGTAATTTAAGTATATAAAATTTCATTTTACTGCCTCTTTTGGTTTGGGAGGACTTTTATTGGGACACCCTATATTTTTTCCGTCCACTTACCTATAGATAGATACTATACTTATAGTTATTACTATCCCAAGCAACAGTTATAGTCAATTTCACTGGTGCCAATGTCATTAATGCCACTTAGTGTGGTCACTATAACGGTTAAAACATTACCACGCCAGTAGACAAACTTGTGACTTTAACCTAATAGTTATATAGATCTAAGGTTCATATATTGTAAAATATGTTACATCATATTTACGTAAATCTCACATAAAAATATTTTACGTAGATAATATGACTTTATAAATAAATTCTTATAATTTACGTAAATATTACGTAAATAGTGGTAACTTAATTTTACATAAAAAATATGACATACCTATTATATAAAAAATTTTATGTTATATTTAAGTAATCTAATTTACGTAAACGTTACATAAAATGATCTACTTTAAATGAAAGTAATAAAATTTACATAACTATTATGAAAGAATTCAGACATTACGTTTATATTTAAAATGTTACATACCTATTATACAAAACATGTAATATTTATATCATCTAAATTACAAAAACGCTCTATAACATGATTTACATCACATTAAAATTTTGAAATTTGCATAAATATTATGAAACAGTGTTAACCTTAAGTTTAAATTTAAAACTTTACATAATTATTACATAATTTTTTTATGTAATAATTATGTCATTCAAGTAATATAAATTTCCTGTAAATTGATTTACGTCAAATTAAAGTCCTAAATTTTACATAATTATTATATAGTCAATTGAACCGTAAGTTTACTATTACATAAAATATTTTATGTAATATTTATATCGTGTAAATGATGTAAACGCTCTGTAACGCAATTTACGTCACATTAAAATTTAAAAAATATTATGAAAATGAAAGAAATTACCACTGCTTAATAGTTTCTTCCTAGTAGGTAGAGATGGCGCTAATGTGACTATGTTCCCTGTACAGTGGATGATAATATTATATGTATAAAGAGAGAGGTATTGATAAGATGGTGGTACTTCTCTATCAGAATAAACTCTTCCGCCACTTAAACGAGCCCGTCTGGTTAACTTCGTAGTTTTGTAGTAGAAAATATACGTAGTTTTTACTTAATTCCCACGTAACATGGATATAATATTTATGTAAAAGGTATGTCATTTTATTTACATTAGATTTATGTAACAATTAGGTGGGCTCTGCGCATGGCATTATGCAGTGTTTTCGCACATTAATGTGACCCAAATTTTACCTTAATAATAAATAATTGTGACCTCTATGCGACCTTAAATTTACATAACAATGTAAATCTGTTATGTAAAGTTTCCATATTTTTTACTTAACTCTTACGTAACATGACTGTAATATTTATGTAAAAAGTATGTTATTTCATTTACATCACATTTATTTAACAATTAGGTGAGATTTGCGCATGGCATTATGCAGAGTTTTCGCACCTTAATTTGACTTAAATTTAAAGACCTTGAATTTATGTAACAAGGTAAATCTGTTATGTAAATTTTACGTAATTTCTACATAACGGTGTTTACTGGCACAGTGTGGTAAAAATATAAAGTTATACGCAAAAGTAATATATTCCACTATATATAACTATATACCATTGCTAGAAGCACTAAAAAACTTTACAGTCCCAGGCTTACTTCATAGTTATCACATTTAATTTCTTTAATACTACTTTCACGAGATAACGACTCTGCTGATATTAATTTGGTTGCAATTCAGTAGCCCCTACTCAATACAAAACTACAAAGTTATGGAGTCTACACGGTGGCCTATCTACCACACAAGAAGAAATAAATGTGCATATAGTGGAAAAACGTTGCTTACGAGTTATTGCTACTTTACTGACATTGTAAATCAATGCATCGTCAACTCGCATCGCGACGCCGCCATGTTATTTACTTCTATTAAACATTAACAATAAAAGTAAAAATATTAATATGTAGTCAATAAGATATATTAAAACTAGAAAGACATTTAATTTGGTAATTCTAACCTCAAATAATTCCGACTTTTTTATCAACACTTCAGATAAAACTAGGCCAAAACTGGGGTGGGCGCGTTTTTTTTTTATAAAAAAATCAGCATTTTTAATCAGTAAAGTTCTATGCGTTCAGAAAAGGTTAATAAAATGGTATAATTATTAGTTATATTATATAGATAATATTTTGGTTTTCTGTCAGGTCTTCATCTATTTTATGGTGTGTGTCCTGATATAGTTTAGAAAAATATCAACATATTTTCAATCAATAATGTGGGAAAGAGAAAACCTATAAAACCCTATAAAGTCAGAAATACTACTTTATGTGGGAAACAGAATAAGGTTATATGGTCTTTGTTGCCAGTTCACCGCTGGCCAGAGAAATATAATCGCAAATTTATATATTTGTGAATGAATGAAAAATAGCAGCCTTTTGGGTGATATTTCTTATAATTTTATTTTATAAGTTTTGTCGTAGAGTTGAAGTGATTACTACTAATGATGGTTAGATAATAATTTTATTAAGATAAATATAGTCTTTTTATATCATTTTGAAAAATAAAATTTTTACAATAATATAGGTTAAACACACTATAGATTGTGCTTCTGACAGAATTCGCTGACACTGCAACCTTGCGATATCCACGTTTTGACCTCGTCCGCTGCATATGATTTTTGTGTATGTTCTATTTTTATTATTTTAGTGCAAATTTCAAACTTCTAATTTTTTAATTTATGTTAAATTTTTTGAAGATTAGACATACTAATTTGGGCGTTTGAAAAAAACTTAACCCAAGTTTAAACTCCAAACCGAGTTTAAACCGCTATGAACAACCGGGTCTAATACAGCCACTTTTTTCATTTCCCATGAGTATCTGTTGGACAAAGTCTACTGGATAGCAATTGGATTAATTTTAGGGGCCCATAAGTACATTAAATTAAAATTATTGACGTTTTTGGACCATTTTGAGATGTCCTAGAAAAGTCCGACTTTTGACATTTGTATTATCCAACGGATATGTCGTGAATAAAATATCTTTCGGATTTGGTTGTCCAAAGCTGCATTGTCCCGAAATTTAACTCCATATACTAGACATCCATTGGACTAAGTTGTGCTCTCTGGGTAAGAACAAAGAACCAACGAGTATTGTAGTTTGATGGTTTTACAAGTCATTATTTTTGGACGAATAGTTCAGAAAATAAAACATTTAAATTAAGCAAAGTGTCGGCTTAACCAAAAGCGGCCTGCAAGGCACTTGAAAAGAAAACGAAAAAAAAAAGGAATAAGAAAAATAGAAACGCTAGAGGCATGCAAAATCAGCTCTTCCTTTTTGCCTTTGCATGACCTTAGCTTTTGGTCACAGTATAAATCTTGACTTAGAATATAGTACAGGGTGTTATTTCATTTGTGTTATATATGAAAATCGATTTGCTGCGTACAAATATAAAAAACCGCACCTTTTCGATTGCCTACATAAGTTTTCCAATAATTTATACCGTAATAATAATAAAAGAATGGTAGTCAACATAATCATCGCTAAGGGTTTCGATACGAAAAAGAAATAGAATAAAAGCATAGATTTTATGAGGAACATATCAATGTATGCAAACAAATCTTAGTAACTAAAAGCCAGGATTTGGTCTCAAATCTAGGGGGGGTACTCAGATTTGAAGTAGTTTATTTCATACATTTTTAATTTTACAAAATTTTTTGAGAAAATTACATTAAAACTGTAATTTTTGAGTCGAAATAAACTAAAATCGTAAACATCAACGGTATTATAGCGACGCATGCGAAAATTTGAAAAAAAATTGCTCTAAAAAATGCGTTTTTTCATTTGAAATTAAACTAAAATTGTAAATATATCAATGGTTTCAAAGCGCAGCAGGCGAAAATTTTTAAGAAAATGACACTAAAAATGCCATGTTTAACACAAAATTAAACTAATACCGTAAATATCAAAGGTGTTATGCCCTACTTTTGATTTTCTAATGTTTTCATAAAAAATTGAAAGCCAGGCTAGGGGGAACTACCCCCCTATCCTCCTAAATTCCGCGCTTGAGTAACTACGTATAATTTTTTCAGTTATAAAAAACATAGATAACAACAAACAAACCTAATAGCTCAATACTGTTTTTTTGAGGTCTAAAAAGCTTTTTGTTGAAAAATTACCTTTTATATTGCATATCTCAAACATAAGAAGATGCCCATCTCAAAAAAAAAATAATTTCCAGTTTTTTGGGCAAACCGGTTAATGACTCACTCAATGTAAATTTCAATATGAGGCATGAAAAGCTTCTTTCTGACGAGGCATTACTTACTGGCAAACATCCAAGAATGTTCTAGTCAACGTAAAAATATTGCTACACTTGTTCATTGCCTCGAAAACGTTATCAGGTATGTTTTGATTTAGGCTTTTGCCTACTCCTGAAAAAATATTGTTTCCAAATACTGACTTTTCCCAATAAAAGTTCAAGAATTTGTGTTTTGAATTAATTCAGTTTATAGTATTTAGAAACGACTTTAGTTGTTGTTAAACTTCGTATGAATATGTTCAGGTCAAAAAAACTTTTTTATGTCCGAATTGATTTTGTCTAAAACTTGTTTATAAATAGAAACTCTATAATACTGTTCTGTATTTTCAATGGTTTTCGCGGTAAGTTCATCATGCGTTTGTATATTCTTGGTCTGACGGATTGAAGATCAAATTATCCCAAAATATTGTGGAGGGATAGAATGTATTTAAAGGAACTTTCTGCAATTTCTCGTTTTTTCCTCTTCAGGGTTATTACCACCAGCATCTTTGTTGTTGTTGTCTACTTTTTTCTGGAGCAAAGGGGGGGGGGGGTGGCGATCGCCCCCCCCCCTGGGACCACCACTGCTTACAGTTATAAAAAATTTAAGGACATATTGGGTTTGTGACGTAGGCGCTCGCTAAGAAAGAATTTTTGAATTAAAATTAAAATAACAATTAAACATTCCTGTAATGTAATAGTAATATACTTAGAGAACAAAGAATGTGATAAAAATGTTACATTTTACCATAGGGAATATTGTCGGGACGGGGTTTATCCTCGACTTAAGTTTTTTATAAACTTTTCTCTGACTCGACTTTCCCAAATTTACTCTATATTTCTCTAGAATGAAAATTATTTAATTTTAGTTGCATAATAATTTAAAATCACAAAGATGTTTTATACCTTTATTTTGACAAAATGATGTTAAATTACAAAAACCCACAATTCTAATTTAAATCAATCAAGTTCTTTACAAACACTTTAGAAAATAATTCCCTTTTAAAAAACTTACCACTTTAATTGAACTACTAAAAATACGACTTTTATTTTTACATTTTTTAAAAATAATTATTTAAGTTTTATTTGGAGGAAAAGTAAGAGCGACACCCATTTGGGAATAAGGACGCCTTGCAACCGCGTTTATGAAACTTCTGCCTCTCCCGACTTCGTGATTTTATAGGCAAATACGGATGAGTTGATGAGTTGCTCTCTTGCTCTTCGATGAATAAGGCTTTACAAATTTTCTGTCTATAGACCGTTAACCTTTTTTTATACTTATCTTTTCTAACTCTCAGCAGTTTCTTACATTGTTGCATCTATTAAGAGCAGCTTACATAGTCCCGTTTATTAAGATGAACTACTTTGTTTTTCAAAACCTGTTAAACTAATTTAAGTATTTTACAGTTCAAAATCAATTAGTAAATTTCTATATGTATTTTTACAACTCAAAATCAGTTAGTTAATTTCTATATCAGACAATATTACTAACACATGCCGGCAATAATTTAGGTTCTAGCTCATACAGGTGATATAAATGTGATAGAAACGTGACGTGAAAGATGAATATAATACGACCAGAACATTTTTTTAAAAGAATTATAGTAATATACCTGGACACCGACTATAATTGCATGGATATGATTTTGTGATTAAAAACATGTCCAGATGGCCACGAGATGGATATCCTAACATATGGAGTAGATATATATCCACATGAATATCCACCAAATATGCATTAGTCGTCCACCAAGCTAGGAGCAATATAGGCTAGGATATAGGTATATCAATATATCACCATTATGTTGATGTACTACTTGAGATTAATTATCAAAAAATTGCCTAAATAACTTTTATCTGTCTTATATGCATAATAAACCTGCTACATAGAGAACATATTGATTCCAGTGCCATCTACCTACAATAGATGACATTAAACTAAATTATAATTATAAATCATGTTAATCGCGTTCTTTCTACAAGATAGTAATATTTTCAGCAAACATTACTTGATTATCAGGTCATCATGAGCATATTATTATCTTATTACCAAAGAAATATAACTATCACAAACTCTTAAAGAATATTCAATAAAAAATAGGTCTCCAAAATTCCTGTCATATTCACAATAGAATATTCCAAAAATCACTTTGAAGGAATATTCCTATAACATGAATATTCCTCCAATGTTATATGGGAAGGGGGTAAAAATAGGGGTTGAAATTTTAAAGAGGTTTTCTATATCTCAGATACGAAATTCTACTAATAAAATAAGTGAACACCTGTTTTGGCGTTTTCCAAAATTTCAACTGGGGGTGAAGAGATAGGGGTAATTCGATTTCGAATGGGGCAAAGCGATCTTCTGTATCTTAGAAGCAAACAGTAACCAGAGGTTCAGAAATTAGTGACTCTAGTGATAAAATAGATGGACACGCATTTCAGCGTTTTTCTACTAACCCCTATTAATAGGGGGGATTATCTCCCATATTTGATAAAAATTTTGATCTGTTAAAATATGGGTTGTGGGGGTATCAAACTGAATGAAATGAAGCCGGGAATCGAAAAAAGTATTTTTTCTATTAATTTTTGCAATTTTTTATCACCCCCCTCTATATTCGATAGAAATATTGACCTACTAAAATATGGGTTGTGGGCTATCAAATCAAAGAAAATAGAGCACAGAATAAAATAAAAAAATATTTTCCAACCATCTTCCCGACATCCGATCGGCTTTAAATTTGGCATGCTTATATAGTTATGGTGACAACACAAGAATATAGTGTAATGAAACTGATAACTCTCCCCTACTCGAAGGGGGTGGACGGGGGTACAGTTGAAGTACGCCCGATTTCGTTGAAATTTGGTGTATTGGGGCATTTGGGAATGAAAATAACGAATTTCTAATCAGATTTTGAAAATTCAATATGGCGGATTCACGATGGACGATTTTTGGTCATCTTTTGCTAACCAATTTTAACTAACTTATACACATCCGATTGCTTTCAAATTTGTCATGCATTTATAGTTCCGGTGATAATACAATAACATGTCATTATTAGGCACCCCTCCCCCCTAAGACGGGAGTGGAGGGGAGAAAACACCTAAGTTTGTCCGTTTTCTAACGAGGGAAGTGGAGGGGTAAAAAGATTTAGTTTGTTCGATTTCAATCAAAATTGGCATAGAGGGGTATTTAAGGAGGGGGATTATGAATTTTTGATCAGATTTGAAAATTTCAATATGACGGATTCAAAATGGACGATTAAGGGTACAAATTTAAAAATTAAGGGTGTGTGTTCAAATTTGATATGCGTTTATAGTTCCGGCGACAATAAAATAATATGATATTATTAGGTACATACTTCCCTCTAACGAGGGAAGTGGAGGAGTGTAAAGATAAAAGTTTTTTTTATATATCTTACACCATAATGACAACGATGGGCGCAAATTAAAAATTTTAACTTTACGGTGACAAAGAGAGAACTACAAAAAAAGAACTAAATTCTTCTTCTATTCGAATGATAAACATAATACTTTCATCTAAAGAAGCTGAGAATGGGTGTGATTGCTGTGCTTGCCAAACCTTTGAAAATGTCCTTATGTTATAGAGTAATACAACTGTTTCTTAGGTAAATCGTCGATGTGACCGATATACGATACTAAAGTTAAAATTTTTAAATTGCGCCCATCGCTTTTATTATGGTATAAGAAAGATGAAAAATTATTTTCTACTTTTGAGTGCATTTAATAAATTAATCTTGTTATTTAAAAGTGTTTTTTAATAAAAAATCGAATGTCTAATCAGATTTTGAAAATTCAATATGGCGGATTCAAAATGGACGATTTTTGGTCATCTTTTGCTAACCAATTTTAACTAACTAACTAATAATATGTCATTATTAGGTACCCCTTCCCCCTTCGAGGGGAGTGGAGGGGGGAAAACACCTAAGTTTGTCCGATTTCTAACGAGGGAAGTGGAGAGGGAAAAATATTTAGTTTGTTCGATTTCAATCAAAATTCAAAATTGACGATTAAGGGTACAAACCTAAAAATTAAGGGTGTGTGTGACAATACAATAATATGATATTATTAGATACACACTTCCCTCTAACGAGGGAAGAGGGTTTTTCGGCAAGGGGATATGAATTTTTTATCAGATTTGAAAATTTCAATATGGCGGATTCAAAATGGACGATTTAAAAAATATTTTTATTAAAAAAACTTTTAAAGAACAAACTTTTATTAAATGCAGTCATCAAAAGTAGAGAATATTTTTTTTTATCTTTCTTATACCATAATGGGCGATGGGCGCAAATTAAAAATTTTAACTTTACGGTGACAAAGAGAGAACTACAAAAGAGGAACTAAATTCTTCTTCTATTCGAATAATAAACATAATACTTTCGTCTAAAGAAGCTGAGAATGGGTGTGATTGCTGTGCTTGCCAAACCTTTGAAAATGTCTTTAGGTTATAGAGTAATGCAACTGTTTCTTAGGTGAATCGTCGATGTGACCGATATACGATACTAAAGTTAAAATTTTTAATTTTCGCCAATCGCTTTTATTATGGTATAAGAAAGATAAAAAATTATTTTCTACTTTTGAGTGCATCTAATAAAAGCTTGTTCCTTAAAAGTTTTTTTTAATAAAAATTTAAATTTCTGAAATATAGAAGTTAAAAATGATATAATTTTCTTTCTTAAATTCTTAAGTTCATTAAAATCGGTTTAGTCTCACGCAAAATAACTAACATTCAACCCTAATAAGGCGCAATTTTAAACTCATAGTTCGTTCGTTAAACGTCAAACCTCAGTTTAAACCACGGATGTGACTTTTTTACGTTTTAAAAAAAGTAAAAGCTTATTTTGTCTTTGGGAAGCTTACACAAGATCTCTAGAGCTTTTTGCATGCAATTTATAGTTCAGTATATATTTTTCTATTTCATAAAATGATTTTAAATTGAAAGCGCGTATATTTTCAATATACGCGCTTTCAATTTAAAATATAAAAGAAAGAACAGTAGGTATCGGCATCATAAAAGTTGTACACAATACTTTTTGCTGTAATACCTTGGTCTATTTTTACAAACAAAGTCACCCATTATTGTATTTTTCTTAAACTGTCAAAGTATCTCTTTCTGACAAATAATTAAAAAAATGCCTCCACAAGTTTCTTTATTTTATAAAGCCCAACTTCTGGCAAAACTATAACTAGGATGGTCAATTAGGGACATGGCTAGACATTATGGACGCAGTAAAATTACGATTATAAAAATTAAAAAACAATGGGAAGAAGATCAGACAATAGAGAGAAAACAAAGGACTGGTTTAGATTAGAAGATTATGACCTTATCGCTTTTATGGAAGAAACCCCTTTTGCATCTGTTGCCCAGGCAAAGAGATCAACCCAATTTCCAGGATTTGTAAGAGTGGCACGAAATCGTGTAAGGAAAGGCTCTAATTTAAGATGTCGTGTAGCTCCTAAAAAAATTAAAAAAAACAAGCCAGGTTACTTTTTACCCTTAATTACTCTCTAAAGGCGAAAGGTAATACTTTCCGATCAAAAAGTTTTCCAGTTCTGTAGTGACAGAAAACAAATAAGGGTGTATCGTCCACAAAGGACGCGCTATGAGGAAGGAATATTTTCGATAAATATGGAAGGCTCACATCACAGGTTTGCGTGGACATTTTAGAGAACACCATGCTTCCAGCCATCACAGAACTTTACCAAGACCAGTTTATTTTTCAACAAGACAATAACTATAAAACAACAAATACTATAAAATGAGCGCTACTCATATGACCAGAATTTGCCAAACTTGATTTCGGGAGCAACATATTGAAGTACTGCCTTAGCCTGCGAAAACCCCAGACTCCAATCCTATGGAAAATATCTGGGGTTTAATTTCAAAAAAGCTGGAAAGCTTTAATGTTGTGATGGAAAATCAATATCACTTGGTCCAGTGAGAACGGTGTTGGTCCAGTTAATAGTCAATGCTTATGAAGAAGTGATTGGTGAAAATGAAAACCTTTTTGAAATTTTGGCCGATTATCTACCAAGAAGCTATGTTTATATGTTTCTACTGTTTTATAATTTTCGTTACAGTTGTATTTTTTAATTTTTGTTACAGTTTTTTTATGCGTTAGCGTATTATTGTAATATAAAACTATTTTTGAAAGCAATCTTTGATGTCAATATTTTGACATTTTAGTACAAGTCCGTCACAAAATATAATCCGGTAGTTAACCATCAAATTTAAAAAATACATATGTTTTTCATGTACCACTTTTTTGATGCCGATAGTGTACATGCACCAAAAAGGATAAAAAAAACAATTTTCTTTTTCTTTGTTTAACAATAAAAGTTCTTTTTTTCAGCGGTTTGATTTTGATAAGACAGATAGGAACATTTATGTGCAGATATTTATTCATTTATTATAAAGGATCATAGTTTTTAAATAATCCACAAGTGCATAAATAGAGCTTTAGCAAGAGGAGGCGTTATGTCGTCCAGGGTGTCCAAAAACTCATCCGGTACACGGAAGAAATTAAGCTCAGGAGGTCTCACTGTAAAACTTAAAAGTCTCTGCTTTAGTTTCAAAATTATACCCTTATTTTGAGAATCGAATCACAAAAATTAAAATGAGAGAACATTAAAAGAACATTGGGGTTATAATGTACTATTAAAGCGATTACACTGCATGATCAATATTCTGTGCCCATATATCACGTATACTTTAGGCACACGTAGCGCAAAGTTAAGATGGGTCAAGGAGGGTGCATAAGCTACACTTAAAAGCATCGCTAGGGTGTCAGGTGTGAGGGCGTAAAAATATTTTAGTTTTGCTTGGAAAAAATATTTTTACAGGCTTGTTATGTTTATTGCACCCTTTATTCGGTAAAAAAATGTTACCAATGTCTAATCACTAAAATGGCTGTTAGAATGTGACTTGCCCCTACTCTCTAAACTCGGAAATTCACATTCTATTCGACCGACTAAATAGCGATTTAAACTCGTTGCTGCCAAAGTACTGATTTTGAACGTGTTTTTATTTTGAAAAAGTACGCTTTTAGAATACTTGCTGTTCTACGATGGAGAGAAACATATAGGAACACTTTTAAGGATCTGTCAATCATGACAGCACCTGGCGTCTATATTTATGAGTGTGTGATGTTTGCAAGAAAAAACATTCATTTGTCTTTAATAAATTCTGTAGAACATCCACACAATACAAGATTTAGGTGTTTTTTTCTGTATAATAGATTACCTAACGAAATTAAAAAAAAAACTCTCAATAAGCACCTTTAAAAACGATGTAAAAAAAACTTATCTAAAATATATCTCCGTATACGTTACAAGAATATCTTCAAGCTATCTAGAAATTTTTTGTTTCAATTTTATTAAGCTGTTGTTTTTTGTTTTCTCTTTGATTTGTGTTATTTAGCTTAATTTGTTTATATGTATTCTCTAACTAGGTACTTACTCAGACTTTAATTAATTCAGGAAGACTGACTGTATAATTTCGAAATAAAACATTTTTTGACTTTGACTTTGACTTTGACTATATACAATTCGATGTTTCATCCAAGTTTAAGTGGGATTTATATCATTAAGTTTTCGCCTTAAGTAGGTACAAAAGGGGACAAGGTTTAAAAATAGAATTAACAGAAAATTTATCTGAAATTGTAAATACAGGAAAATAATACGTCGGGTGACAGTTTGAAATTTACAATGGGTATATTTTTGAAACAAGATATGATGAAAAATAGTAGTTTTCACAACATTGGCTAAAATAGTGCTTAAAAACATGAGTAAAAAAAAGCACAGTTTAGCCGCGAGTTGTTAACACTATTGTTTTTAATACCTTTATCCAAAAATCCAAGAAAAACAGGAAAATACTTTTAATAATCTCGAACAAAGAGCACTTCTAAATCACTATAAATCAAGGCGGCGGGTAAATGAAATAACAATGGTTTCCATAGCGATGTGCCTTTTTTGATTCGGTGAAGTTCATTGTTGCGACATTTTAATCTTTGACAGTTTGATATTTTGACGATGTTTTTAAATGATTTTTTCGTAAGTACTTGGTGAAAACTGGCGGAAATGGCTTAATTTTTAGACAAGAATAATTAGATTTTTTTAATATTACTATTTTTCGCTATTTCTTCTTAATTTTGGGTAAAAAGCCATGCTTTAGTTATCTGCAGACAGTTACTAGTTTCCTATAGTTCTTGTAAATTTTAGGTCTCAAGTTTTTTTTAACAATTCGTCAAACTGTTTTTATTGGGTTAAATCCGATTTCCCTGGATCGCAATTTTTGTATCAAACTTGATAAAAATCGGTCTAAGGCCGGTATTACATTATAAAATTTATTTGTCAAAGATCTTTTGTTAAAAGATGTTTGATGAAACATTTTACAGTGTTAAATTAAGTCTGTGTTTCGGACTTCCTTATCTATATTTTATTTATACACGACGTTTCGATCATTATAATCTCTGATCGTCTTCAGGTGCAAACTTTAAAAAAGGTAATGGTAACCGTAGATCCGGATTTCGCACTTGTGGTGCTTATCGGTTCGATGCTAGGAATTAGGAGATGAAATGAGGGAAAGCTCGCTATTTGCTAAATCCACTTTTTAAATTTATAAACTCCAGAGCTTTGGGCATCTGTAAAGATAATTAAGGATTAAACGACTTACCTGTAAGGAAGTTCAATCCAAATTATACGAGATTGGTCACATCCTATTAGATACACCAGGTAGTAGTTTAGAGAATATGGCAATATCAGTTATAAAGTTAAATAATAATAAGGAAACCACAAGGTTTAAAATTTAAATGTGTTTAAAATATATTTCTTAATATAATTAGCTAAGAAATCTTTTGAAATTAAAGGTTTATTATAAAATCGATTGAACGTTTTCCTTTTTTCGGAACAACCCGCAGCCTTTCTAATACTTTTGATTGATGCACCAACCCTTAATGCTGCGGAAGACACCCCATTAGACCTTTTTAAAATCACCTGCTAATGTTTTGGGATGTGTCGAAATAGTTTTGTTTTCTATGTGCAATATATAATGGTAAAACACAAATGGACTCTAAATTTTCTTTGAAACAGGGTCCAAGGCTGAATTCTTCTGAGTCCAGATATTTTAAAAATATCTTTAAGAATTATTTCTATGCCCTCTTCGTTAGCCTCGATGTTACTTAACTTATAGAAAATGCATGAGCAGAACAAAGTTAAAAGAAGTACAATTTTATAGTTAATAACCCGAAGGGAACAAGTTACCTATATAAGGTAACACTGGTTCCGGATACCAAGTTTATATTTCGAAAACTGAGGGCGCAGCTTAAAAATGCGTCTCATAAACCTATCTACCATTTCTGATTTTTCTGCTCGCAAATTAAATCTAAGGCAGACCTATGTGTGTTAAGAGTTCAATATTTCCCAGTATTTTGAGATTCGGTTTCTAAAACGGATATAACTTGATTTACATTAGGCTGCAAGACGATCTCAATATTATTGTCGCAAAACTTCCATCATTTAGAAAAAATAAATTGCATCCTCCCAAACACACCTTTTACTATAGGCCACCTTGATAAGATTGCTACCCCCATGGGAAAGATTCTTTCATAGTGGGTGGGGTTACCTAAACGAGGATAAGAGTAAATCACCTTTCGGATTTAAAACGATAACTTTTAAGCGAATCACGGATTCTAATTTTGCATAAAATGCTTAAGTTCTCCAGATAGAATAAACCACCAGACATATCGCATTATCGTTTTCAATTTTTTCTCATTTTTTTTTTAAATTTTTGGAAACAGTGAGAAAGGAGGAAATATATAAGAATTAAGGTTTTTCTAATTCATTGTGAATGCATCCACTGGAAGCCACGACACAAACCGGTGACATTTTTTGTTCAGGTAGCTTGCAAATAAATATACCATTTTTATACCAGATTTCTTGTCCGCTATATGATTATCCAACGTATTTATGTATGTGGCAAATACAAAAAAATATACCTAAGCTCACTGCCACATCATTCTCCCAATAGCAATCAATTCTTAGTAAAATATGACAATTTTTTGAAGTCTTTTAAAAAGCTTGTTAAGCCATAAAAAGCTGACTTCATTTCAAGAATGTTTATGTGTTTCTCCTGTTCACCTTGTTGCCAAAAAACCCCCTTTTGCTTCCTTTCCATTGCAACACGCTCTCATTCCGATTTGCATGCATCGGAGAAAATTTTAATGTATAACCACCAGTCAAGTTCATTTTTAACTAAGAACCTAACAAGCATCTTTTTGTTATAGTTGTTCCTGTTAGCCTTTAAGGCACGATATTTTTCTCGCTCAAGGGTTTTTACGTACAACAAGCCATACTCTATACAAACCGAGGCTAGCCTTCCTATAATTTGCGAAACCTCTTTAATTGTTATTTTTTTTCTTTGAATAATCTTAATTTTTATTTTTGTTATTCTTTTTTGTGCGATATATATCCACATCTTTTTTGTATTAAGGATAAATGCTAAAAATTTTATCTCTTGAGTCGGTTGTGTATGGTTTTTTAATTGTTAATAAAAAACCTAATCTTTTAGATAAGAGAACAGTCTGAAAGGGTGGAACAAAAAAGTGCAGTGGCTTGACCGAATGGTAAACATTGGAATTCAACTTTTGTTTTGAAAAGAAAATCTTTTTTATATTCATCAAACATTGGAACTAAAAAATATGCATCTTTAAGATCTAATGTCGCAAGGAAGCAGTTTTTATTAATTAAGTTCTCTAATATCTTCCAGTTGAAAATGAGGTGGGCGAAAGAACTTTATGTAGGTTTCTAGGATTAAAGATAAACCTAAAATCCCCTGTTATCGTTCTGTCTTAAAAAATAGCTGAACAAAAACTGATTTTGACAGTTATTAACAGTTTTAACTGCTCCTACTTATAAATGTTGTATGCTTTTCGAATAAATTTTTAACTCATTTTTGGTAAATTTTGAGGTTTTGGGGGTGAAAACTTGAAAAGGTTTGTCCACAAAGGGAATTTTGTAACCTTTTCTCCAACTCAAAGCTAATTTATTTTGAGTTATTTGATTCCACTCTTCTGAAAAAAAAAATTTCCGACAGGAATACGTTCTTTCACTGTTTAGCTCTAATATTTCCTCTCGGCGCGTTTTTTTATATTTTTGCAATTTTCAGCAAAACCTTCGCTAAAAAAGAAAACATCTGGATTTTGCGCAGTAAAATTTATTATATTTTTCCATGAAACAATATTGTGACCAATGCAAAACAACTGCGCCGATTCGGCAAGACCCAAAAGATCTTCATCAAGTGCTTCGTCTCTCCCATTTTTGTTCAGGCCATATTAGAGAAAACTCGCTCTAAGGCTGTCAAACCTTTTCCCAAAATGGTTTACAATTTCAAGAGTTACGTGTCTCTTTTTTGCTCTGTGGATGCTAGCATCCTAGATTTAATTTGGGTCCTTGAAGAATTTGGCAATTTTTCCGGGAATTTTGTATTTTTTGAGGAGATTATTTTTAGTTTCCTTATCTATATATTCCCATAGAAAGATGCATCTTCAAGCTAGCTCTGCTGATATATCTGGACTCAATATACTATCTCTGTCCCCCCTAATATACTTTCTAAGGGGTGCCTCTCTATGCTAGAGTTCGAGGAACTACTAATGTCTGACCAGTTGAGGAACTGTCAGATTCGTCGTCACATATAATATTATGAAAAACTATGTGCTAATAACTTTTTTAAGTAAACATATTATAATTTTCTTAGAGAATTGGACACCCGGTAGAGTAAACCATGCATCGGGAGCATGGGTGAGATATGATAGTATTTGTTTTTACGTGAAGCATATAGGATATAGCTTGCTAGGCAAAAAAATTCTGGGTCATGCTCCGTCTACATGAAAAATTCGGTTAAGAATTTTTGTTAGATTACGACGGGTGAAGGATTTTTGTTATAATAATTATTCTGAAAATTAAAATGTGATATTTTGGAAACGGATTTTACTAACATTATGAAGTTTTTTATTGAGACTAATATGGCGCGCATAAGTCAAAAACTATGCAGGGTTTAAGTTTCTATAAGTCATAAAAACAAATATGTGTTTACAGAATAAACAAACCCATGCCAAAAAATATTAGCCAATAGCCTAATATTTGTCTCACACCACTGTTTAAAACTGACAATGCGCCTTACTTATTTGAATCACGACGCTTTCTTTTCCTTGACTTCCCAGTTTCCTCATTTTCTTCTTTGGGTAATTTATTTGCTTTTCACATTTTCTTTTGTTAAGTTTTTTCGGCATTTTATTCGTTCTGTCAGATTCCTCGTCACATTTGACGTCAACTAAATCTGTATATATTTCGAGTAGAAAATACTGTAGTACCCATATTTTTCAAATGTACAATTTTAGGCATTTGTTGATATTTTTTTTATTTGTTTTGTTCGTCTGCACGTGGCTATGTCCTTCATCGACGTGCAGTATCCTATATTAACGAATGAAGTGGTCATTTCCTCTCAAATCAAAAATTAATTTTCAAACTCGGAAGTTCGGAGATTTAATAACGCGACGTGCCGTGGAACACAGTTTTGATTTGTCTGTTTAATTCAAGAGGTTCAGCAATTTGGAAGGATGTTCCAATTTAAAGTTTGAAGCACCCCTTGAATCTCTATAAAACTAAATAAACGCACAGCTTAAGGGTATAGTATTGTCTTCAATAAAAAAAAAACGACAGGCTTATAAATTTTGTTTTAATAATTTTGGTCATCTTTAAAAAAAAGGCTTTTCTAGTATGTAGAAGTTTTTCGTTTTTTTTCTGTTATTTTGCAATATGGGTGCAAATATGACACATTGGTCGCGATTCTTCAGAAACGACAGAAAATCTAACGCGTCACAATTCTGGAAAGTGGAGATTTTTACTTATACAATGAACCACGCACAATTAAAATGGAAACTGGATCTCAGTGGAATTTCAACGCCGTCTCATGGGCCCAGGTGCCGATATCTACATGGTGAGCCAAACCCTGCCAAAATGGCGAATAAATAATTTATGAACGAATTTTTGGAAAAGCAAATACTTTTTTTTTACGCTTTTAAAGTTAAAAAAAGTTTTACAACTGTAATTTATCGTAACAAAGAAAGCTACTAGTGCAGTGACACATATTTAAAAGCGGGAATTCAAACTTCACCATGTGAAGGTCGTTGAACTTAAAAATGTCATTTATTTTGGCAGCTGCCAAACCATATCAACATGACGACAACTTTTTAAATACTCGGTGTAGTTTTGTCTATGACAGTTAAGACAAGTACCAATTATTTAAACATATTTTGACAGGGCTTGACAGGTGTCAAAATTAATGACATTTTTGAGTTCCTCGACCTCAATTTAGTGTAGTTCGAGTCCCAGTGGTTTTCCACATGACAATTTTCAATTTAATATCTTCAACAGAGTAAAAAGAAGGTATTTGCTTTTGCAAAAACAACAAGTTTATTAACTATTTTTCCGCCATTTTGCCAGGATTTGACAGGTGTCAAAGTAAATATCATTTTTTAATTCAGCATTGTCATTTTAATGGGAATTGATGCTTTTTTTGCCCATATGGGTCATCATAAGCATGATAATAATAAGCTCATCCAAAATTTTTTAGCTATTATTCCCAATAATATAGTAAAATGGCGTTTATCAAATAATTTTTTTAACATAAAAATACAGCGTCATTTTTTTAATAACATTTTGTAAATTTTATATTTTAAAGATATTCTGCTCGACTAGTTTTACGGCGGAGTCAATAAACGTCAAAAAGGAAAGACAGAATTAGTGCGACTTTCTTAAAGGTCGGTTTACACACAAAAATAAGCCTAATAAAATACATTTTTAAATAAAAAAAATTGGTGTTAGAAAGCACGGATAGTCCGCAATACAATCAATCAATACAATTTTATGTTGAAAGGAAATGAAAATATCTCGAAAACTGTAGCTTTGAAAGATTTGAACCTTATAACAAAATTTGTTGTCCATATTCATGGAAACTTAAATCTGAAAACCGTATATTGCTACTTGTATTTGTTCCAAAGTTAAAAAAAGACAGATAGAAAACAGACAACATACAACAGACAACAGACAACAGACAACAGACAACAGACAACAGACAACAGACATCAGACATCAGACAACAGACAACAGACAACAGACAACAGACAACAGACAACAGACAACAGACAAGAGACAACAGACAAGAGACAACAGACAACAGACAACAGACAACAGACAACAGACAACAGACAACAGACAACAGACAACAGACAACAGACAACAGACAACAGACAACAGACAACAGACAACAGACAACAGACAACAGACAACAGACAACAGACAACAGACAACAGACAACAGACAACAGACAACAGACAACAGACAACAGACAACAGACAACAGACAACAGACAACAGACAACAGAAAACAGACAACAGACAACAGACAACAGACCGACAGACAACTTTTTTTTTCGTCGATTAAGGTATGAAGAAAGTCAATTTTAAGAAATATTACCAAAGTGGTCCTGACAAAACAGCAGTTATTGTAAACTTGTGTTTAATTTGTAAGGGCGAGATTTTCTGACGGTTTTTGAAAACAAAAATTGAAAACAGTTTTCAAAAATATTTAAAAAACAATCTTTGTCGTCTTAATTTAGAGCCAAAATAACCCCTGCGAGGTCAATTTGAGTTATTAAAATTTAAACCAGCAAAGGTGGACTGGTGGACTGGTGGACTACCCTTTCCACTAAATCACACTGGTGCTAAGAAAAGGAGAGGACAGATGACCGAAATCTGTGCTGTACAGGGTGTCCCACTCACATTTTCGATGGGATTCAATGGGAAACTCCGTTGTTATTGAAGATAGAGACACGCGGTTTTTGCATAACTTTCTTACTTTTTTGGGCTTCAAAAAATGGTATTAACAGATTTATTCTATCCCTTGTAGTTTTTGAGCTACAGGAGAGCTAAAAAATGGACGGAATTACCAATTGATGAATCTCCCTTATATAATTTAAGAGATAATTGAGTTCTGTAAAAACATATCGGTGGCAACCTTTTTAGAAAAAACAATGATCTTTTCGAAATTTTATTCCGACGTTTCGTTTAAGGATCAAAAAGTGAAATACGGACCGAAATGTTTTACTCAATATTTTAGTTTCTTTTTTCTGAGACCATTTATATTTAACTAATATATAGTAGACCTGGACAACCAAGATATATATTATGAACAAACCGGGTTAACCGAAAAAAAAAACGGACAAATTGTTTTTTGCTATAACTTTACCAATTTCAATAAAAAAAAACTGTATTGATAAGACAAATAAGACTTAAAAAAATACATTTGCGTTGCCGCCATATTTAACCCAAAATGGCGCATAAAATCAAATGCGCACCGGTTTTCAAACTTCTATTTAGACAAAAAATGACAACATTTCACAAAAAGGGGTTTAAAAAAGTTAGGTATTTGTTTTTATCCGCCATTTTGGATTTAAATATGGTCGCAAAGCGAATGTTTTTTTTTTCAAAAGGCTTATTTGTCTTATCAATACAGTTTTTTTTTACTGATATTGGTAAAGTTATAGCAAAAAACAATTTGTCCGTTTTTTTTCGGTTCACCCGGTATGTTCATAAAAAATATCTTGGTTGTCCAGGTCTACTATATAGTAGTTAAATATAAATGGTCGCAAAAAAAAATAAATTAAAATGGTACAGCGCCGTACCAGAAAAAAAATGCACTGGTGATGATTTTTTCGGAATTGAAAATTCAAAATAAAAAAATTATATTTGATTATAAAACACACTTAAAAAGAAACTAAAATATGAATTCTACCGGACATTTTAGTTTCCCTCTATGTTTGAAATGTACAAATTTTCGTGGGTTATGGGAGAGGCAATGAAAAGACCGCAATCAAATCTTTAGAACGTTTCGGATTCTTTGTTGATCCTTTTTCAAGAGTCTGAAGGTTGTAAAAGGATGAATAAAGAATCCGAAACGTCCTAAAGATTTAATAGTGGTCTTTTCATTGCCTTTCCCATAACCCACAAAAATTTGTACATTTCTAAAATATGAAGTAAAGCATTTTGGTCCGTATTTAACTTTAACTAAAAATTTTGAAAAGGCCATTAGGTTTTTTTTTCTAAAAAAGTAGCCACAGACATGTTTATACATAACTCAATTATCTCTTATATTAAGGGAGATATCATCAATTTTTCAAATTTCCCCTGTAGCTCAAAAATTACAAAGGACAGAATAAATCTGTTAATACCATTTTTTGAAGCTCGAAAAAGTAAGTCATTAATATGCAAACTGCATGTCTCTATCTTATTTTCAGTTTTATCAGCATTCGTAGCATTATCCCTATCTAGTAGACCAATCAAACAGGTGCACTTTTAAAATTATGACGAATGCGTGACAGCTCCAGCTGATCAAATGCACGAAAACCTTGTTGGGTAGGTTAAGGGAGCCGTAAAGTTAAGTAAATTTACGACCATCCCTGCGTACGAAACGATGTTTTCACGCATTTGATCAGCTGGAGCTGTCACGCATTCGACATTAGTTTAAAAGTACACCTGCGCGATAGGTCGACTCGATAGAGATAAGGATACGAACGCTGACAAAACCGAAAAATTAACTTTAACAGTGGGATTTACTAAGATCTAAAATAGTACCCCTCACAGGTCTAAATATTTACACTCGTGGGGGGTACTAAATTCTAAAACCCATTTTCAAAAAACACTTACCCATACAGAAAAGATACAAAGTTATTGATTATTTTGTATTGTTATTGCAAAATACCACAGATATTTTAGGAGAAAATGCCCTAAAACTAATTTTTTTGACAGGTTTCAAAATGGCAAATGGTGAATACGCCAAAAATTTGGCACATAATAGCTTCACCATTTGTGTTTGAGGCCTCCAATTTTGTCCAGAAAAACGTCATATTTTGAACCCGTTTTTACCAAAAAGAATATATTTATGAGGGCACTACGAGGCAAAAAAAACATAAACGAAGGTCACTGATTATGCACGAAAAACATACCAAACCAAAAAACCCAAAACAACTATAATAATTTATTTACAAACTAAAAGTAAAGCATTGAGTTTATCTAAAAGCTCATCAAACTTTCATCAGTAGAGGTTAGTGCAAGCCAAGGTGCAAGCAGAGGTAAAAGATCCGAACTCGCTGTTTGTGATTGAACGCATCGTTAATATTTTTAAACTGACATTTTGACGGTGACAGAAATGTAAAAAAAAATTGCATATAAGTTTTTTAATACATTTCATAGATAAAAACACCTTTTAAATAAATACAAAATTAATCGACTCCTTATTTTATTATTACTCATCTAAATCGTTGTGTGACATCAAGTATTAATTGAAAAAATTAATTAACAAGGGTAAGTTTTAATTAGAGTGACATATAGCCCCAATGCTAATTTGTTCTACAGAGTGTTTAGTATTTGAACCCTTCGTGGGTTTAAATTTTTAACTTTCTTTTCTTCTAAATTGAAAATTTCCTCTTAAATCCAACAAAAGATTGTGTTAAGATGATTATTCAATAAATAAATTTATTAAAATTCTTCTTATAAACCAAACTACGTCCGAATCTCAAGGAGGGTTCGTTTAAAATGCTGAAAACCAAAGACTAAACCGTTTTTATTTAGTAAATCCTACTGTTAGTGTGTGTATCGTGGTTAGTGTCTAATAACAACAGAGTTTCCCATTGAATCCCATCGAAAATGGGACACTCTGTACTCCTAATTGTCATTTTAGACGTTTTATTTTAAAACTGAGTTTTTTGTTCTCAGTCTCGTTTATTCTATCTTTTAAAATTTTACATTTCAGAATATGAGATGGGGCGCTTCTCACAACGTTATTTGGGAATGTTAACGAAAAGGGAAATTTTGGTCTGAATTAAGACATGGCCAAGGGCGGATGTAGATTGGAAAGGAAAAATTGGAATCTTGATTGAAGTTGTAAGTGGAAAAGCTAAGATGGGATCGTTGAAATACTGTGAAATGATTGCTACACAGGGTGTTTCGCAACTTATGTCAGAAACTTTTAGATAGTATATCTCGAAAACTGTAGCTTCGAAAGATTTGAATCTTATAACAAAATTTTTGGGTACTATTTACGAAAACCAAAATCTGAAAACCGCATATCAACAGCTGCTTTACTTCTAAAGTCATGATTTTTAGTCCACCGGCGTTTTTTCAAATAACTGGGAAACCAAAGCTCCCACGAATTTGGAGTTTATAAAAAAATTTTCAATTTAAAATTAATTATTTCAAAAACTAATATATTTTATATTACTATATGGGACACCTATGCAATATTTTAAAAACTAATATAAAAATATACTTAAATAGATTTTACTTCTAAGTATGTAATATTTTAAACGTTAATATATTTTATTATAACTATTGTATGTTAGGGACAGCAGTTAAAAAACTGTCTTTTTGCTTTAAAACTCTAAATATTATTTCCACAAAAATAACCATCTCAGGTATTTATTTTTAAAATAAACTGATTAAACATAATAGTACATTATAAACCTAGGGCTACAATTCGCTAAGGGATTAAACGACACTTTAGTTCCGAGGTTTATATACTATTTTATGCACTTTAGGAAAAGATCTTTGTTAAAATTACGTTATTTCTACGCCAAATGGTTCGTCAACTACAAGAAAGGGTGCTAGGAATGAAATCTAGGCCAAGAGCAAGTGCTGTTTGGCTTGACTTGCCATAGGGATTAGTTTTTTTTTAATCCCTAAAGGATTAAATTTACTTCTAATCCCTAAGCTGAGGGATTAAATTTATTTTTAATCCCTTAGGGATTAAATTTTCTTTGAATTCCTTAGGGATTAAAAGTATCACTTTAGTCACTTAAAATATTTGAAATGAAAACCTGCTCTATTAAAAATTTAATAAAAATGTATTATGTTTTAAAATAATTTTTTTAAAAGACAAAATAGTAAAAAATACTATGCATTTTTTTTTCGTGCGGATATCGCTACTTGCTTTCGTTCCAAAGTTACAATTTTTTTAAATATTTTATCACCCTCCCCCCCCCTTCAACCCCCCACCACCCCACCCAAAAGTTAATAAGTTCATGGTCAGGCGATAGAGGATTTTTGTATCAAATTTCCGTAAAATCGATTAAGGCGTTCTTGAGTTACCGTGTATACAGACAAACAACAGACCGACAGATAACTTTTTTTCATTGATTAAGGTGTTTTGGAACCTTAGTACCCATACCATATTGGTATATGGTGGAGTAGAAAACGATTACGACCTTTTCAAAAGCCTCTTCAAAAATGATTCAATTAGGGAACATTTTTCCAAGACATGACGATAGAGCATATAAATCTAAATAGAGAGGACACGTAATGATAATATCCGATCAGCAGGTCAACGCTATTCACAGCGAGTTTTTTATTGTTAGCTGAATGCGCCGGGATGAACCGGGGTAATATTTATTTAAAACTAAAATGGCAATAACCCCGCGCGTTGAATGAATATCGATTTATCACTGGCGTGCATACTTATATTTGCAATTTTAAATGAACTTGTTGCCAAGTGAGCTGGCAGAAAGGTTTTATTGTAGATATTTTTCAAGCCTTTATTACTTGTAATAATTAGGGAAAAAGCAGAGAGCATATAATTTAGGTTTTCTCCGGTAAAAAATAAGTGTCTTTTATTTATTTTTTAAATATTTTGCTATTTAAGGTTACTTCAAATACAGAATGGGTGAGAAGGTATGTGAAAACTGATGGTCACATATGATAATTTTCCTTGGATATTCCTTCAATGGTTCTCTTCTCCTAATTCAAGAGAGGCGGTTGTGACGTAACCGTGTCAATTCCCTCCCTTCTCCAAAATTGTTTTTATCATTTTGAAAAAAAATTTTACCGCCGAAGACGAAACCTTGTTAAAGAGTAATGTTTAATTTAAAATAAAAGAAAAAAACTGGCGCCGCAGGGCAACATTTGGTACGTAATTTCGTCTTGACTGTACCGGCACGGTCTGTTTTCTGCAGCGCAACGCGGGCGATCGATATTATGGATAGTTTCCAACGCGGAACTCGTGCAAAAAATACGATTTTCCTGTACGCCGCCCCTGCTTTGGATCGATAAAAATAAGCAAGAGTGAAAGCGAAAGTGGAGCACCAAGTTTCGAAGCCATGAACCAATAAAAACGATAGCTGCGCCACTTGGTTTTCAAGTCAGTTGAGCGGGGTCGCAAAGAACCCTGTACAAATTATATTGGGAATGGTTTTCAGCTAAATGTCATAATTTTTTTATATGTTGTAGTACTCGATCAACAAAGCACAAAAATAAAACGAGATAGGGAGCAGGATTACTTTCTGAGATATGGAGCTTTAAATTTGACGTGTTTTAAAGCTATATTTTTGGACATGGTCCAAATTTTTTCCCACAACTTTGTTGATTAGCGCCAAAATAAAACGATTCGTTTCTCTATTTGTCCTGAATGAAACACCCTTTCCATCCATGTAAAAATATTTCTATAAGGGTTCTTTGGTACCATCAGAAAAGTCACTGATTTGTAAATTTTAGAAACGAAAGAAAATGACCGTATTTAATAAAATGAAAATTTTTATTTTCTCTAAAAGACACGGCCAGATTTTAATAGTTTTTACATACGTTAATAAAAATAATGCTAGCAAGCTAAAAAAATATTTTTGCTTGAGTGGTACCACTAATTGGGAAAATGGTAACCTTTAATGCTTTTTAATATTTAAATACGAAAAGTGATTTAAAATAACTTATGGGTAGGTTATACAAACTTTTTCTGGAAAAATTCAATTGAAAAGCTTGATACAAATATGTTGGTACCGATAGGTATCCATTGGTACCGGTATTTGACCAATCAAATTGCTCGTGTGTTATATGCTATTAGGCTAACTTGGGGTTGCCGGTAACGATATGATAACATTTTTCCGGTTGTTTACACTGTGTTCCCAATAGAATGCGTAAAATTACCTGACAGCAAATGACGTCGTTTCTTAAGCAAAAGTTTGACGTTGTCAAACCCACCTTGATTTTTTTTTTAAATACAAAGCTGTGGCATACCGCCATATTAAACATATCTAAAGAGTTTTAACTTTTTGCACGCAAATGCAGGCGTAAAAACCACTTTTTCGCACTTAAGTAGGAAAAACACTTTAACTACTTTTTTCTCGTAGAAAAGCGGTAATAGTAACCGGCAAAATGTTATTAAATTCATTACCGGCGATCCCAAGTTAGCCTAACAGAATATACCACACGAGCAATTTGATTGGTATTAAGCATTTTTGACATTTATGGTACCACTCAAGCTAAAAATTTTTTCTTTAGCCAAGTGGCATTATTTTTAACAACATATGTAAAAAATTTTAAAATTTGGCCGTTTGTTTTAAAGAAAATGAAAATTTCTTTTTTAAAACTGACATAACTTTTCTGAGGGTACCAAAGATATCATATAAAAACATTTTTATATGGTTGGAAGGGGTGTTTCATTCCAGACAAATAGAGCTTCGAATTATTTTATTTCGGCGGTAACTAACAAAGTTGTGGAAAAAAACTTGGACCATGTCCAAAAATTTAAAAATAAATTAATTATAAATTATCATTATAAATTAATAAAAAATAAAAAATTATGACATTTAGCCGAAAGCCATTTCCAATTTAATTTTTGCAGGGTTCTTTACCATTAGGTGTCCTCTCTATTTAAACTTATATGCTCTCTGACATGACTCTACCACGGATGTAGAAATCTTGGATTGCTAATACCTATGGGAAACTTTCATAAAAATCACTGCCGCGTGTGTTCCGCCATTTTCGCCGCCATGTTGTGGAGATTTGGGTTGGCGACATTGGTTTCCTTAATTTTAAATAGTATTGTGGGAACACTGACTGTCAACAGTGTCAAAATATGATTGAATTTGACATTTTTTTTGAAAGGTTATTTTTGTTGTTGTTTTTTAATACAAAAACAAAAAAGTAAAGAAACAAGTCATAAACAAATGCTCCAACGGTCACGCCATTTATCTCTCTCATTTGGTCTGGAGTATGTGCAGGTTTCGAAAAAATAAATCTGAACATAAAAACATTGCCTCCCAATTTATAAACAAGGGTACTGTTAAGCCACACGTTATTAATTGTAATAAACGCTCGGTTCAATCATTGCTGCTGGCTCTCCCGCTGAAGATACACCTTGATTACGTTCATCTGAATCTGCACAGGGACTAAAACAGCTAAGAACAGATGCACCAATGTGATACAGTAATAAAAAATCAATTAATAGAGGGAGATACTCACTTTGGAAGCCAGAACCAGGGCAAGTCAAGCAACATTTAGTGATTACAAAAAAAGTACATCTTTGGCACATGGAGTCGAGCATGGAGTTTTACAATATTTGAAGACCTTGGCGGAAAAACCTATTAACTAACAACTGTGTCGACCATACCTTCCCTAAGTTAACAAGTTATTACTAAGATATCCTTGAGTTTTGGTAAATTTTCAGCATTCAACATTTTTTTTTGTAGCTCTAATCTTTTATAAAGGATGTGGGATTTTCTCAAAACTGTATATGTTGTAGGTTTCATTGTCCTGATAAAAATCTATCATTGCTCCACTGTGATCTGGTATGTGGTTTTTGAGATACTGCGTTCAAAGTTAAACATTTTGGTTTTCTAGCTTTTCCCTAAAATCAGTTTATTGCACTTTTTGTGAAAATGTAAATAATATTTATGAACCAAATTGTAGTATTAGAATAAGTAGCAGAAAAATATAAGTTACGTCGCACTGGCATCACAAACATAAAAAATATTAAATTCATATGACCAAGAAATGACTTTTTTTAACAAAAGGCAAATTTCAATTGTTATTTTGCCACTTAGTATTTAACAAACATTCTTCAAAACAAAAACTTTTGTAACATTTTTAGCCATTTTTGTGATTTGTTGCTATGGGGCAATGATTTTCATCAAGATAAGCAAAATCACACAGAAAGCCAGTTTCCATAAGGAAAGTGCAAAAAACGAATCTACAAAAAAAATGTCAAATGCTGAAAACTTATCAAAACTTAAGGATATCTTAGTAATAACTTTTTCTGCTTAGTTCTTCAGAATCAGAAAACTTTTATTACAAAAACTGTTAACAAAAAACATTGTCACAATTGAATAAATAAGCGTCAAAAATTAACATTAAGGTAAATGTAACCTAAGAATATCTTGAAAATGTCATTTAGATATTAAACTACGTTAGCATTAAGTTTTTGTTAATAAAGATTAAAAAATAAATATTGATTTTTCTTTATTTCTAGTAAACTAGTAAAACATCTTATAATTACTGGTCTTAAAATAAATAAATACTGGCAACAATATCACAAAAACTGACAATGGAATCTTAAACTACTTACTTAAAATTACATATAGAAAGTTACAAACACATGGAAATGACAACAAGAAAAAGAAAAAAAATATACTGATAAAATACATATTAAAATTATTTTTTTTAATGTTCTTTTTAAAACTCATGAAGTATTGTTCTAATTTTGTAAAACTCGATGTGCCAAAGATGTACTTTTTTGTGATCGCTTGCCATCACTCTGGTTTTCCGCTGATCCATATATGCTATTATTAAACTCCGTATCTCCCTCTATTCATTTATTTTTCTTGTCTTCTAGACTTATAACAACCTCGGATTTATAAACTGTTGGCGCATATCTGTCCCTAGACGTTTTAGTTCCTGTTTCAGATTCAGATCAACTTAATGAAGGTTTATCTTGAGCGGGAGCGCCAGCAGCAATGGTTGACAGTACCCTTTGAGTTTATTAATTGGGGGTAATGTTTCCATGTTGTAATTTATTTGTTCAAAACTTGCACATTCCTCAAACCAAATGAGAGAGATTACCATGGCGTGGCCGTTCTATCATTTGCCTGTCTTTTAAGTGGTTTTTATTGCTTGGTTCTTCACTTTTTCGTTTTTGTATTAAAAAACAACAACAAAAATAACCTTTCTAGAAACGTCATTTTTTGACACTGTTGATAGTCAGTGTTCCCACACTACTATTTAAAATTAAGGAACCAATGTCGCCAACCTAAATCTCCACAACATGGCGGCGAAAATGGCGGAAGATACACGGCAGTGATTTTCCCAAAAGAGTATTATCAGTCCCTTTCTTTTTTACATCCGTGGACTCAAATGATTCGTTTACCCATTTTTTATAGCTTCTCGGATTTTTGACAAATGTCAAATTTTGAGTCGCGTCAGTAAAGTTTCATCTTTTTTCTATTAAAACACCCAAAAATTTCGAAAATTGGCCGATTGGGTAAAAAGTTAAGGCGCGTTCAAAAAGTAACACATTTTTGGGCCCACCCTATATCTACTAATTTTGCACCATCAAATAGGTATATTATACACAATTCCATAAAGTAAGCAACTTGGCAATTGGGATAAATTACCCCTATTTTTAAACCCTATTTTAACACCCCATTTATCAATGTCGGAGTGCGGGGCTTACATTTTATTACACAAAAATTTAGATAAATTGTTTTGTTTATCTTTGTGGACTCTCTATCTGCCCACGCCGCGCCATCAGTGCACAGTGTGGTACATGTGTACAGGGTGATTCCAATTGGGCACTTTTATATGGGTACGGGTACTTCTAGCCCCCCCTTTGCGAGGCTCAAATTTCAAGACAAAACTTTTGTGGAAAACCGAATTTTGATATGTCCACCCATCTTTAAGCTACGGGGGCTTTTTGAAGTATTTTGGGATAGGGCTGGTAACTTTTTTATTTATCAAAATTTCTTTTTGGTGTGAATTGCTTTTTTGTAGATCTTTTAAAGCAGCATTCAGATCTCAAACTGGATTTTATCCGCCACTTTTGGTTTTCAAGATATAATGCAAAGTTACGTTTTTTCAGAATTAAATTCTAATCAAATGATGTATCATATGTGATATTTTGGTAAAGGAGTTTTTGAGATATTCAACATTTTCTTTTCAGAACAAGGTGACCATGGCCGGATGACAATAAAAATTGAGTCGCCTATAAGGTCATGTCAAATATTATTATATCATGGCCTACTACATTTTTCATTTTGAACAAGGCTTCTACCAAGTTCAATTTAATGTTTATGTTTATATTTTCGTATATTTTTAAATATTTATATTAGTCAACTATTAAACTTCATATTCTAATTAATAACACAACTAAAAAGATGAAGAAATTCTTGATTCTAATTAATCTCAAAATAATAATTAATAACAAGAAGTACCTACCCCTACCCTACTTCTTTTGAAACAACTTAATCTTAAAAAAAATTAATTAAAAAACCTAAAAACAAGATTATAGTATATAATAAGGTGGCCTAGATTAGAGAAGAGTTTCGTTTGTATTTAGAACTCCCCTAAACTACCTTAGGTGATTCCTAAATCTAGGGGCCCGTTTTTGGTCCTCAAGCGCTCCCGTAACCTAAAACTAAATTAGATTTAGATGCCACCTAATGCTAGGTGACTCCTAAATATGTTGGTGCAAATGGCTGTTGAAGAATTAATTTCAACCCGTTAAAATTTCTTATGAAGGAAGCCTCAATTTCCGCCTACTTTAAATATTTAAAAGAATTAAGTAGGCTATGACATCATATTATGGCAGTCATCAGACCTACTTTATTGTTATTCTCAAAACCATATCCGGCCGTGGCCACCTTATTGTGAAAAGAAAATGTTGAATATCTCAAAACTACTTTACCAAAATATCACATATGATACATCATTTTGGTTAGAATTCAATTCTAAACACAAAAATAAAATGAAAAACAGGGTATCTCATAAGAAAAAAGGTAGATTTGCGTTATATTTTGAAAACTAAAAGTCGCGGATAAAATCCAATTTGATATCTGGATTCTGCCTTAAAAGATCTACAGAAAAGGAATTTACACCAAAAAAATTTTCATAAATAAAAAAGTTACAGGCCCTGTCCCAAAATACAGACTTTTCAAAAAGCCCCCGTAGCTCAGAGATGGGTAGATATATCAAAATGCGGTTTTCACCAAAAATCTGGTCTTGAAATTTGAGCCTCCCAAAGGGGGGTTGGTTTTTATCTATCTCCGCTAGAAGTACCCGTACCCATATAAAAGTGCCCAATTTGAATCACTCTGTACATAATTTGTTTTTTAATTATTTATTACTTGTTATTGCAAAAAATGTAGTATGTTCGTAGAAAGTGATTTAGTTAATTTTATGATTGCCTTATGCAGTGGAGTTTGAGTAACAGAAGAGTCTCCTCTGCGTATGTCAGTGCCTTAGGTATCACTTGATAATATTAGCCAGGAAGTAAGAACTATGATTCACTTAAGCCATTAGGCTGAACTAAATCGAGTAAAGATTTGCTACAAAGCTAAGTAAGCGACGACCTGGCATGATATGGTAGCAACTAAACTTAAAGTCGAACTTAACAAAAAGCTTAAATATATTGATGAGTCTACCGAGCAAGATGCAGAAATGATCTGGACAAAGGTTAAAATTGCCATAGTCGAAAGCTCAACACTCTTAGGCAAGGATGAAACAAGAAATAAAAAGAAAGCAAAAAAAAACAAGATAAGGTCAGCAAAACAAGACTGGATATGCAATGTCAAGAAATAGAAGATTTAGATATCTAAATGCTAAACATGACACTTTCAATTTACACAAACGCATAAAGGAAACAGCCGGATCATTTAATAAAAGACAAGCTGGAATTCTTGTGAAAAATAAGGGCAAAATCATACCGGATAACAAAGAAAAACTAAATGAATGCTATAGCTACATAAAACATCTCTTTACCGATAACCGATCTGAACAGCCAAAAGAATTATCAAACCAAGGCATAGATAGAGAAGTACAACACGCAATATCTTCAGCTGAAAACAGAAAAGCGGTAGGGCAAGACGAAGTATACATTGAGATTTTAAAGCTAATAAAAAACGAACATTCGCTAAATCAAAGTCAAACTTTTTAATTTAATTTATCGCAGCGGTAAATTCCCTGCTGACTGGCTAAAATCAACCTCTGTTACGCTGCTTAAAAAACATTCAGCAAAGAAGTGTAGTGATTACCGCCTGATCATCATCATCAAGTTGGTCTAGATGACCAAAATCTAAAGATAATTGTTAATCTATACTGGAATCAGACTGTTCAAATAAAGGTTGATGGCCAACTGTCCGAAGAGGTCCAAATGAGAAGAGCTATGCGCCAAAGTTGTATATTATCACCGCTGTTATTTAATATCTATAGTAACAAAATAATACAGAATACACTTCATAACTGCGAAAAGGGTCTGACCATAAACGGCATAAAAATCAACAACATACGATATGCCGACGACAATGTCATAATAGCATACACGCTGGAAGGCCTGCAAGAGTTGTTGACTCAAATTAATGCCAAAAGTTCGCAATTCGGGCTTAACTAAAATGTTGGAAAAACAAAATGGATGGTCATATCCAAGAAAAAGAACATCAGAGGCATGTTAGAAGTAAATGGGCAGCAAGTCAAACGCGTGGATTCGTTCGTGCAAGAATTGAACAGGCCAGATCGTCTTTTATCAAAATGAAACCAGTGTTGTGTAGTCGCGAATTCGAATGAAAACATGAACACTGACTGAGGCCATGTGCAAAAAGTTGGAGGCATTCGAGATGTGGTGTTATCGTAGAATACTAAGGGGGTCTGGATCGTAGACAGATATTATGGCTTAAAAATCTTATACAATGGTATGGTGTACTACACACACACTACACACTTTTCCGAAAATCAGTGCACAGGGTACAGATCGCGCTGATAATAGCCAATGTTCGAAGAGAGCATGGCATTTGAAGAAGTACAAAAAGTGGTGCCCGAATACATAGACAAAGTGGTAAAGTAAAGCTTTGTGTTAAATTATACTATTAAACACCCTTTGCATGGATCTCCTAAGGCAAGGGGTCCCACGAAAATATATCCCGAAAAGAAAAAACAACAATTTGTAATATATTTTAGAGCGTAAACGCGTTAGATTTACGATCGCACCTGAGTGCTGGTATTCGGATTCGGAATCGCCCTCAGATCACTCCCGGACAAATTTGTGACGTCACTGCTCTGGATGGGGTTGATCTGAGATCAGCGTGGATCGAAAACGCTAATACAGGAATATATATCACCCTGTATGGATATGTGGTTTATATTCCTGACCCAATTACGTTTCAAGTATGGTGCACATAAGCACTTGCAATTTCAAAAGCGTGGAGTTGCTTTGCAATATTTTGCGCGCGCGAACGAATATAAAATTAACCAGCAGCAATGCAGGCTCTGTGGGATGGAGTTTTAATACTTTGCATATATAAACAATTGCAAGTTAAGTTAATCTCGAGACAAGTTAAACTACAAACTTTTAAAACGTCCCCACAAAATACACTTGTAAAAAAATGAGTAAAATTTAACTCAAAAATAACTCAAAAAGGATCTAATTTCGGTCCACACCAGAATTGAGTGAAAATTCACTCAATATAATTGAGTGAAATTATAGAAGCGGGAGTGAAATAATATAGAGGGTTTAAATTAAAGTTTGAGTGACTTTATGAGTTAAGGAAATTACCTAAGAGTGATTTTCAAATCATATTAATCAACTGTTGACTGAAGTTCACCTTAGCATTTAGTACCAATAACTCAACATTGAGTTACTTTAACTCAATATTCAGGTAAAAAGTACTCTGGTTTTGAGTATTTTTACTCTATTTTGAGTCAATTTCCCTAAGATTCAAGGATAATATTTACTCCAAATAGAGTAAAATTCACTCGACTTTTAGCGAATGATGCTCAATTCCTGAGTACACTTTTGCTCAAAGTAGAGTTTTTTCACTCGTTTATGAGTTAATTTCACTTGATTTTTAGTGAAAAAGTGCTCTAAATTTCCTCAAAATAGTTTATTTGCTCATTTTATGAGTAATTTTCACTCAGGTTCAAGGAGTGCATTTACTCTAAATAGATTGAAGTTCACTCGAATCACTCAAAGTTTGAGTAAATTTAACTCCAATTTAGATTGTAAATAATTTACACTCAAATTTTCATTACCATCTCCATGTTTTGGTTTTTCACTAGGTACTTTAACAAAAATTTTCTTATAATAAACGAGAGCAAGTTTTGTTGAGCACATTTAGCAGCAAGAAAGTTTTATACACTATTTTTTCATCACTTCATTATGTACGACAACATGATGAAAAGACGAGAAAAAATTTGTGTAATCAAATACTTGATACTATGTTGGGAATTTGGAACCTTTGGTTGCACTAAAACAAAATTATGATTGTTTTCCACAAACCAAAACTACACTTTTTTGCACTCGACGCGCGTTTCGCTAACAACGTTAGCATCATCAGGAGACGATAAACAATGAACTAAATTAATTTACGCTCTATCTTATATACAATCCTTTGGTGGGCGGAGATAAGACTAATAATTTGTGATTGATCACGATTTTTAATCCTATCTCTCCTCAACCAAAGAATAAAGTGTACTAAACGGGATGGGTCCTCTATCTTTATTTAAACTATTTCTGGATTTAATGATTTCCATACTTTCATATGCATTCAAAAGTCTTTTGTTTGGTACACTTTTTAGAAGTTTTAGGTTATCTAATGTGAATCTATGATTGTTTTCAAAAGCATGCTCGGCTACACTTCACTTTTCTGTTTTTCCGTATTTTAAGTGTACTAAATGTTCTTTAAAACGTGTTTGAATAGAGCGTCTCCTTTGGCCAACATATTTTTTGTCACAATCCATGCAACTAAATTCGTAAATTCCACTTTTTTCTAGAACTGTAGTTTTTGTGTTACCGGATTGATATACTAATTTAAGACCGGTGTTATTAAATACTTTGTGTAATCCTTTCGTATAATTAGGATTATAAGGAATTGATACAAATTTGGAGTCGCAGGTATCTTTTTGTCTGAAAAAGGTAGAATTCCGAAAGGTCTTTTGAAAAGAATGTCTATTTATCAGCTTATTTATTAAGCCTTCATCGTAACCGTTTTCGCCAGCTATATTCCTAATCCTATTCTTTTTTGGTTCAAATCTTTCTTTGTTTAAGGGGAAATTTACTAATCTATATGTTAAAAAGTGCAAACTTGCAAGCTTATGTTGTAAGCAATGAAAAGAGTCATTTGGAATATACCTGTTGGTGGCAGTGCCTTTTCTGTATAAGTCAAAGTCCAATTTATTTTTATTTCTTATAACTAAAGTGTCTAGAAATGGCAGTGTACCGTTGTTCTCTGTTTCATAAGTAAATTTAATAGTGGGAAATTTGTTATTTATTTTTTCCATAAAATTTTCAACACTAGTTACTTTAGTGTTGAATACTGCAAACACGTCGTCTACATACCTGAACCATACTCTGGGGAAATACTCAAATTCTTTACTAATATCTGATTCAAATTTGCTCATAAATAGGTTTGCGATAAAAGGTGATAAACTATTACCCATTGTGGTTCCTTCTAATTGCTGGTAGTTGTTATTTTTATATTGAAAGTAATTTTGATTCATGCAGAGTTTTGTTAAAGATAGGTATTCTAAAGTCTGTTTGTCATCTGAATTAAATCCAGAAATAGTTTAAATAAAGATAGAGGACCCATCCCGTTTAGTACACTTTATTCTTTGGTTGAGGGGAGATAGGATTAAAAATCGTGATCAATCACAAATTATTAGTCTTATCTCCGCCCACTAAAGGATTGTATATAAGATAGAGCGTAGATTAATTTAGTTCATTGTTTATCGTCTCCTGATGATGCTAACGTTGTTAGCGAAACGCGCGTCGAGTGCAAAAAAGTGTAGTTTTGGTTTGTGGAAAACAATCATAATTTTGTTGCAATACTTGATAGTAAATCAAATAGAAATAAGAAAAAGCTGTGGCTAATTTCCCGACAGTCCCTACTTATAGGTATATCCTTATGTATTACACGAGCTGTCGTGAATTTAGTTAAATTGCTACAGTCACGACAGTGGCAAAAAAAGCCATTTTCCCGGTGTTTCTCAGAAAAACTAATGTATCGTTCATGCTCGTCTTAGTAGCAGGTTTAGTTCTAATTTTTTTCATAACTTGTATCCCTGTCCCTTGTTAAAAAAAAGACAGTGACAGGAAACTAGAAAAAAAAACCTGTGGCTATGCCTTCTATGAAACTTAACAAAATTTCATCATATTTATTATAATTTAACCTAACCTAACCGAACCCAACAAAAAAAATTGCTAAATGTCGACATATCACCACCTAAGCGGCTGTCGTGTATCGTTCCCGACTGTCGAGACTTTAGCCACCAGCCATAAGAAAAATACATAAGAATACCTTCCAAACAGTAGGTAACTACTTAACTTGAGCAAAGAAGACCTGAGAGACTGAAAAAATATGCACATGCGTGCACTATTCTTTGGAAGTTTGAGCGTGGGCGGTACAAAGTAGCTATTAACTTACCAATTTTCTTAAAATGGACCATACTCACGTCACCCATCAATTTAATTTTGCACCACTTGGTGACCGATACAAATTTTATTTTGAAAATCATTATCCGATCCACAAAAATTCTGAACAAATGAGACCCACGAGCACTTCGCATCGTCCAAACTGCGTTCCGGTGCATTCTGGGTAGATCGTCTCCGTTTACGATACGGCACGATGAAAGCCGGAACTTGCCCGATGTACTCAAATTAGAGTCACGGAATCCACAGAATACTAAATGACAGAGTTAAATCACTCTCGATTGAGTTAGAGACATCAAAGGTCACTCGAAATGGAGTAAACTGACTCTTCACTGAAACTTAAATATTATGTATAATATTATAAGATTAACCATTGATCTGATACCTTCAAAGTTAAGGGAGACTCTAGAATGTGCTTCAACATACGCGAAATGTCCAATCCCGATGACAGCCATTTTGATACTGGGCACAAAAAACAGATTGGTTGGTTCACCCGTCTTGGAGTAAGACAATTACGTATCATTTAAAAATATAATTTTAAAAAGGTTATTTCGACCAATCACAGCAACGTATTTTGACGTAAAATAATGTTTTATAGCGTAAGAATTGACAGGGTCGCGATTCTTCAAAAATCGTCAGAAAATCTCGCTCTTACAAAAAATCTAACGATTTTTAAACACAAGTATACACTAACTGATTTTTGTCAGGACTTGTTTGCTAATATTCCTTAAAATTTACTTTCTTAATTCTGTTCCAGCAAATAAAAAATATGTCAGTTTTCATTTTTGTAAGTAGTTTTTTGAAAAACCCCTTTTTTATTTGAAAATGTATTTTATCAAGATTATTTTTGTGTGTAAACAAACCTTTAAAACTTTTAACATACAAAACCATAGATAGCCATGGAATATGTCGCTGTCAGTGTTCAGAAAAGTCACACAAATTCTGTCTTTCCTTTTATATGGTGAGAATTTTCGACACTTTTTTATGTTTATTGGTACACGTAGTAGCAATTTAGCTCCGTTTTAAACTAGTCCTGCAGAATATCTTTCAAATTAAATTTACAAAATGTTAGCAAAAGAATTATGCAGTTTCTCTTACAACATTAGGATAAATATTAAGGACGCTGTGTTTGTACTTTAAATGAGGCAGTAAGTAAAAATTACCACTTTCCAGAATTGTGACTAGTGAGATTTTCTGTCGTTTCTGAAGAATCGCGACCCACCTGTCAATTTTTTCGAAAAAAAGTTGTCAAAAAAGGTATTTTTGTCAATAAACTAACTCGTACTTTGGTTTACAAAATATTTTTCAACTCAACTTACAAAAAATTTTTCCGGAAAAATTCAGATGCTCAATTCTGTCCAGTTTTTTAAGTTAGGTCTTTAATCAATGGGAAATTATCAAAAATACCATCCAAAAATAATAGGCAAGAACACTATGTTAAAGGCTGTGGTGCCAGCTATACCAAAACATACAAACTAACAGGATGCCCATGTCATGCTTTGCCTAAACAGCTGTTTTCAATAACATTGAATGAATTTTTTACCACAAAAATGCAAGTTTTTCTAAAAACTACCCCCGTTTGTCCGTCGTTTTTTTAGTTGATGGAACTTCACAGACACCGGCCTCTGGTGGTCTGCCGAATGTGCCCGATTTATCCTCTCTTGAGGACTACGGACTACACCCCTCTGCACTATTTTCGTCTCTTAGGTGCGTTCGTCTTCGTGTTTTATTTTTAGAATTGTTCTTATCTTATTACGTCCCTGGTTTTATTTATCTACGTGTTGTATTATTTCTTTGAAGAGGTTCCGTATGGTCATATTCCATTTCCATCCATTTTTATCTCTATATACAATTTCTTCGACAATTAGGTCTATGGGCCTGTTATAACCTGAATATCTTCCGTTGATATCGTTCGGTAGCCGCAGGCTACTCTTAGTAAGGCTTTCCGTTGCATTCTTATCAGCATGTTTTGTACTTCTTTGTGCGCAGTACTAGACATATCACTGCACCGTATGGCACGATTGAATGGATTATACCGTATAGTAACTTCCTCTTGCTCGTACTGGGCCCGTTTACGTTGGGCATAAGTCTTTGCAGTTCAGCGAGTCTTTTAGTTGCCTTTTTGGTAGTTTCTTTAGTTTTTTCGCAAATTTAGTCGAAACTCAATGTTTTGCCGGTCTCTTTTTCCGCTTAGTATAACGGCTTCGGTTCTTTTTGATGCTCATTCTAGGTGGTTGTTTCTCATCCATTCGTAATAATAGCGATAATAGCTCTCCCAATCAAGTTGGCCTGAAAAAAACGCAGGGCGAAAAAAACTTCTGGGCGCAAGCAGACTTCGTCAGACATGCGTAGTAGATTTTGTGCCTTTGGCCTTGCCCATGGCCAACCCTAATTTTTACATTATTTTCTTGGTTTTTCGAAGTTGTTATTGTTACACATTTTGCGATACTTTGGCGATTATGCGATTTTATAGTTATAGGCTCCAATCAGAAAAAAACCGCTTGGAAATCGGTTCACTGGTACACACCCACATAGACACCCATCAGACAGACATAGTGGGATCAAACTTATAACACCACTCTTTTTTCAAATTCGCGTAAAAAAACGGATAGCCAAGTTTTTTTGCATAGGTAATCAAAACAACCCAGACAGCTATCGTATTTTTGATGAAGTGTTTAAAAACTTCAATTTTTTGTTGTAAAAACGAACAGGATAATTAAAATTGGTTTTGCACGCCGTCGGCAAATCCCTTGCTGGCCAAATCAGGACACGTTGTAAACGCCCCGCAGTAGAGGAGATTTATTGCTGACAAACATTCAACAAACTATACGGTTCACCGACCCTATGTTTATTTATTAGAAGTTGTACCTTGATAGGTAATCTATAACCAACCTTTAAACGGACCAACAAAAGGACATATTGACGAATAGTCCTGCCGTGAGTAATGGTAAGTAGGTATACATACCAGAAACATATAAAAATTTAAATCAACTTAACTTACATGAAAGATCGTGACTAAAAAAGTTTATTAACAAAATATACAGAAATGATATAAAATAAATATTTTTTCTAGGACTTTCTGTATGAAATGCTAGCTGAATACCTGCAGCTTTACCTGCGGTTATTACCCGTTTTTTGATATGTATAGTGGCATATCTAGCCCAGGGGGGAGGTATTTTATTGACAGGAGTACACGGAAAAAAAGGTGGAAAGATAAAAGCCTAGAAAGAAAATTAACGCTACTTGTACCTGACATTGGTGAGTCTAAATCAGTTGGTATTGACAAAATTCCTCGAGGCTAATAATAAAAAGGTTTGGCATAATACACATGTCTAAGTTATTGAAGCTGACCATGTCAATAGCTGCAACTCATTTGGGATGGGCTGCAGTTAAGGACACTAACCCTAGAGCAAGAGTTTGCTCTAGGGTTAGTGTCATTACCTGCAGTAATTTCTCGTTTTTGGTCTGGGGGGAACCAACAAAATATTTTTTTCTTTACCTGGATTTTGTACTATACCACAACTCCAGATTTTTAACCCATGTGTATGAATTGTAGTAACCTATTTTTTAGTTGGAAAGACCATTGCATGTGAAAGGGATGCCTTACTTTTACCCACAGCCTGTGTTAGTACATCCTTTTGAAATGTATTCAATTTTTTCAGTTCCGGTCCGTCTGACGTAAGTGGTCGGACGATATTTTTTTTAGTTGAATCTAATCGAACCTGTCTATTACGCGGCCGTTTTCGACGAACGCGCGCCATGTGTGTCGTGCACCCGTAGCATACTCATTTTTTTTCTTTCTCGAGTGGGTGAGTGTGCAAGGAAATAACCCCAAAATAGCAGCCCAAAATATGGGTTCTGGTAGCCCAGAGTCCAGTTCTGGTAGTTTGGAGTTGAGTTGTGGTAATCCAAATTGTGGGTTTATGTAACCCAGAATAAGGGTTGTAGTAGTTTTAGTTTTATGAGTTCTCCGAACCACAAAAATGAATTGCGTAAATTTAACCCCTATTCAGGGCTTGCATGACTCATGAATGGAAGATCATCAGAACTCAGTTGATTGGGCTGTCGTAATACACAGGTCTGGGCTGTCCCCTATTTGCAACACGCTTCGGGCTAGGAAAACCCATATTTGAGTTATGCCAACCCGAGTTTTTTCTCAGTGTACTTATGAAAGGTAAAAAATTAGTGTGTTATTTTTTAGCAGAATCACGCAAAAAGGTCGAAAACACTTCACTTTGACTAAAAAAGCAACACACTAACAAAATGACTCATTCTAGGAACTTTTGGTTTCATGCCATCAAATGTGTGGCTAAAAAAAAAGCATCATGTTTACAGACGGGCTTGAAACACATCTTAAAATTATATTACATGACTTTTTCTGTTAACAAAAATTTAAAAAGATAACAAAATTATAATATATTTCAAGACAATTGATCCAACTATTTTCTTTTAAGTTCAAACTGTCCCCTATATATAAGGACTATCTTTCCACTTTTTTTTACTTCCGTGCAACACCATCTCAACTAACAAGCTAGTTAACTGCCGTTTATCGTTTTAGTATCCTTTGGCCTACAATCGCGGCCGTATTGACACCAAACTGACAGAGAAACCATGTTTTGTAGTAGTAGGCTAAAGGACACTGAAGAGATAGGCAAAATTGAGTAAAATTTTTGAGTGTTTTTTCAACCTATTTCGAGTACTTTTTATCTATTACTCGCCACTGAGTGAAAATTGAGTCAATTCACTACATTTCGAGTGACCTTTGATATCTCTAATTTGAGTATATCAGGCCCTCGGCAAGTTCCAGCTTTCATCGTGCCGTATCGTAAACGGAGACGATCTACCCAGAATGCACCGGAACGCAGTTTGTGCGATGCGAAGTGCTCGTGGGTCTCATTTTTCAGAATTGTTGTGAATCGGATAATGATTTTCAAAATAAAACTTTTATCGGTCACCAAGTTGTGCAAAATTGAATTGACGGAATTTTAAGGAAATTGGTAAGTAAATAGCTACTTTGTACCGCCCACGCTCAAACTTCCAAAGAATAGTACACATGTGCATGTTTTTCAGTCTCTCAGGTATGCTTTGCTCAAGTTAAGTAGTTACCTACTGGTAGTTTAGAAGGTATTCTTATGTATTTTTCTTATGGCTGTGGCTAATGTCCCGACAGTAGGGAACGATGCATGACAGCCGCTTAGGTGGTGATATGTCGGCAGGTTAGCAATTGTTGGGTTAGGTTAGGTTAGGTTAAATTATAATAAATAAGATGAAATTTTGTTAAGTTAGGTTCATACAAGGCATAGTCACAGGGTTAGTTCTAGTTTTTGTATACTCATATATCCCTGACACTTTTTTCTTAACAAGACCACTGACAGGGATAAAAGTTATGAGAAAAATTAGAACTAAACCTGTGTCATGTAGTTGTACATAATGAAGTGATGAAAAAATAGTGTATAAAACTTTCTAGCTACTAAATGTGTTCAACTAAACTTGCTGTCATTTATTATAAGAAAATTTAGTAAAAGTACCTAGTGAAAACACAAGACATTGAAATAATAAAAATTTGAGTGTAAATTACGATATAAATATATATAGTACATAAATTGGAGTTAAATTTACTCAAACTTTGAGTGAATCGAGTGAACTAAACTCTATTTAGAGTAAATGCACTCCTTAAACCTGAGTGAAATAAACTCATAAAATTAGCGAATAAACTATTTTAAGCAAATTTATACGCAGAAATAGAGCACTTTTTCACTAAAAATTAAGTTAAATTAACTCATAAAACGAGTGAATAAACTCTATTTTAAGCAAAAGTATACTCAGGAATCGAGCAGCATTCACTAAAAATCGAGCGAATTTCACTCTATTTAGAGTAAATATTATCCTTAATGAACTTGACTCAAAATAGAGTAAAAATACTCAAAACCAGAGTACATTTTACCTGGATATTGAGTTAAAGTACCTCAATGTTGACTTATTGGTACTAAATGAGAAGGTGAACTTTACTCAACAGTTGATTAATGTGATTGAAAAATCACTCCTAGGTAATTTCCTTAACTCATAAAGTCACTCAAACTTTGAGTTAAACCGCCTCTATGATTTCACTCCCGCTTCTATAATTTTGACTGAATTCTGGTGTGGACCAAAATTAGATCATTTTTGAGTGATTTTTGAGTGAAATTTCATACATTTTTTTTAACAGTGTACGTTTTAGTTAACACGTTCGCGACGTATCCGATATCGGATGTATTACCTCACAGCCGTAATTTCTTAATAGGTACTCAAAAATCCTTGGGAAATAAAGATAAAACATGTCCGATTCAGAACCGCATGTATCACGGATCGTGTATCAATCACCTTTACGTACAGCCTTGACTTATATTGCAAGTAGCCGCCGCGCCGTGTAGGTCAACGTGTACCGCATGAGGCACACACGAGGGCTACTGGGATAAGCTGCCGTGTACCACAAGTGGTACATAATGTCGCGATCGTGTTAAGAATGGTGTTTTTCCAAATGCTTTTGCTGAGATTTCTGGAATGCCACTTTCCGTAAAAGTCAAAATGAAACTGGAATGCCATCGTCTTATAAAAAAGTGTATTGGTTTGATAGTTTGGTTAGCTAAGAGAATATAAACAATACAAGATAATATATTTTTTGAAATTAAAATTTAACTACGTCTGAGTAAGTATTTATTATCAGTTATTGGTTTACACACAAAAAAAAAGAACAAACGAACAAAGTAAAGTAGTTTTACGTGTAAACTTTTAATTTGCGTAAATATTTTGTATTTGCCGGTGGCTTTATATGATCGTAACTCCTGCTGAAACAAATGCAGGCAGACGGACAGACAAACGGTATCAACAAAAATATTTAACATACAGAAATATTCGACCTAAAAATTTATTATTTCTAGGTATCTGTCATTTCATTCGATGTTCCAAATTTAATAAAACCGAATTTCCATTATTTTATCTTTACTTGATCATATCTCCAAAATTGCTTATTTTTGATTTTTATGCTTAATTTTTTTAATTAGAAAGGAAATTTTAAAAAAGAAATAACTTCCTTCCCAATTTTCTTTTTAATGAGAGGGCGTCCAATTTATATGCCTGATTATGTTTAAGTCGAGCAAAAAACCCTGCTGTTTTTTAGGGTGATGAGTGGCAAAATTTTTATTATCACAACTGCTACATCAAAAAGGGGCTAACATAGAAAACAGGCGCTCTTTTATATTGACAGGGTTAGCTATGACAAGCGTTTTTTTTTTCAAACGACCGTAATTGACTGCTTTTTGTTTACTTTCCCTGACGCTCAGCCATTTGTCGACGAAGAAAAAGTTACTTTCTATGCCGCCCAAAAGTCCAACCAACAACAAAGATGTGGTCATGTGGTCATCCCAATAGAAAAAGTAATAAGTTATTATGTTGTCTCTGGTCATCCCTAGAGGTCATCCCGTCCCGGCGATGGCCTTGGGATGGGCACAATAATATAATATTAATGTGCCCAACAAAATTACAGCTTCAAATAGCAAACGGTTTTATTCTAAACATTACGGTAGGTGTTGGAGAGATATTTGAAACTAGATATACCTATCCAGAGATCTAAAATAAATTTCATGACATTCTTGATTGTAATTTTTTAGGAATAGTGAATGCCTGCTAACTTGATTGTTTACTTGAGTAGCTGCAAAACACACGGCTACCCTTAATGGTTAGAGTTTCATATAAAGTCGCGAAAAAAATCGTTAAAGTAAGAAAATTCTAAAAAATGTTAAACGGTATAAGTAATTTATTTCAATCCAAAAAATATATAATTTTATAAAATATACAATACACTATCACTATCACGGTGTCAAAAAAGTAAATTTTTCTAGAAAATATATATACGGGTTCCTAAGCAAACCCTTAGGAGCCAAGCAGCCGTGTATAAGACGCAGACAAACGGAAAATCACATTAGGCAGAAAAGGATGGGCATGGGGCGATGTTGTCACTACATCTTACACGTAGTAAATCCATTCCAGGTTGTTGTTTTCTAATGTTTTCCATTTTCATACCTTTAGGACTGAAATAAAAATTGTTTTTGCTCGACTTTAATACCAAACTGATGAAAGATATCGTAAAAAGAAATATTTTTCGGCTTTTCATTTTGTAACCATTGTCCTTACGCACTGTTTACAGGCTGGGAATATCAAGCAAATAGGACGGGTTGACGCCTTCGAACGTCCAACCCGGGTTTTGCACTTTGATTCGAAATCAAAAAGGAGGAACAGTCAGATGTGGGGCCGTGCACAAATTACGTAACGGTGATTTTACCAATTTTTGACCCCCTCACTATGTAATGTTTTGTAATGGTTTGGCACGCCACTCCCCTAATATTACGTAACGATTTCTAGACCACTACCCCCCCCCAAAAAAAAAAAAATTTCACTTATTTTCATTCCAAATTTTTTTAGTTTCACACAAATGCAAACGCTGTCAAAAACCCCCCTCCCCCCTACGTAACGTTTTGTAACATCCCTTCCCCCTATGATCATTACGTAATTTCTGCACGGCCCCTGTAGTCCCAGTGGGGGAGGGCGAGAAAATTGATATTTTTTTCTTAAAAATTATACTCTTTAGTCCTATTTCTTTGCGTTCCCGAAATTACGTAATTTTTGAAAAAAAAAATGTAAGGGGCGCCATTTTTATTTCGTGCTTTGTTTTTTTGCGTTCGGCTAATTTAATTGAAAAATTTTTGCCTGCGGCGCTTTTTATCTTCTCACTCAAAACCAAGATCCCCCGTTTTAGGAAAACTGATCCCGTCTCTGTTTCTAAATTTTTTCGAATAAAAGTAGAGTATGACCATGGGGGAAATATTTTTTTTCTACGTTATGACGAAAATTTCGAGAAAGTTGAAGAAAAAAATAAAAAAAGTTGTTCGTAAAAAAAAACGTTTTTTGTAAAGAAACAGAGCAAAATAAATCTTTTCACCCCTTTTTGGGTGTTACAAATATTGGCAGCCCCTTATTTTTCGCTTTTACCCTCCCGCTAGTTTTGAAGAATTGGTTCGCTACATGTTTCGAGATCATGTCATAAAACACCTCGAAAATATCAAATGTAGTGTAGGGCCAGCTTTATTTAAAATCAATAATATCGCAAGCAAAAAGCTCTGCAGGAAAAAGAGCGCTGTTTATTGATTTCTTTGGCTGCTAGTGCTAGCTGCATGGTTTGGCCGTTTCCGGATAGATGTCACTAGTAGAACAGAATGGAAAGAAATTTAATTAAAAGCGAAGATATTTCTTTCTAATGTTAACAACCTCACGAACTTATCGCTCAGTATCGTAAAAAATGGACCCTGCCGCCTCCTTTAAGCAAGAAAAAGCTGTGGTTTGGACCTGAAAACATCTAATTTTTAATTAGATTAGATGTTCAAATCTGTCCCCTTCTTGAGCCTCACAATATCCCAATCTATTGTAAAACTCTTGGCGCGTAGCAGCCAACATTTCAGGGATGATAGAGTTGCCCGGCTCCAAAATTTTCGCCCTCATTTCCTGTATAATCGTAGGCCATAAGTGAGGTTGTTGGAAAATTTTGTCGTGCCAACATCCCCATAGGAAAAAGTCATTTGTCGCAAGATCTGGTGATCGAGGAGGCCATCGGATATTTCCATACGTGGAAATAATTCTATCACCAAATACCTGACGAAGGTAATTTGTAGCCTGGCGTGAATTGTCGGATGAACAGCCATCTTGCTGAAACCACAATTCGTCCAAATTTATGTGGAGTTCCCTCAACCGTAGTAAAACCTGGTGTTGGAGAAGATCAACATATTTTTGGCTATTCAAATTCCCTTCAATGAAAAAGGGTCCAATAATGTGATCCCCGACAATACCGCTCCAAACATTTAATTTTTGAGGATGTTGCGTTCTAATACTTGCGTGCAGATGTTTATTTTTGCGGGACCAATAGCGGCTATTTTGTGGATTGTGAGAGCTATGAAGTTCAAATGTCTTCTCGTCACTCAACAAAACTTTTGATAGGAAATTTTCGTTCCTGTCACATTTATCCCTCATAACCTCACAATATTCTAACCGGCGAAAATAATCACCTGGTTGCAATTCCTGCGACTTCGCAATCTTAAACGACTTGTAGCCGTATTTTTTTTGAGGATCCGTTGGCAAGTACTGTTGGGAGTATCCAGTGCCTCCGCAATCGGTTTCGTCGAACATGGTTCATGTGCCTCAACGTAAGCGCATACCATTTCGTCTCGTTCCACCCTGTGTGGAAGAACGGGATGCTCTGGTATTTCGCCGTCGTGGTAACACTTTCTACAACCATTTATGCACCCGTACCTTTCAAAACGATGATAAATGTTGTAGACATTTTGAGCCACAGGAACCGGTCGATCTGGAAACGCAAAAACAAAAAGCCCAATGACTTCGTCCGCACTGTCATTTTTTATGTAGTTTTTAATAATAAAAATATTTTCTTCTCGAGTATACGCATTTTAAAAACACAAAATTTACGAAACTGAAGCGACTCGAAAGGAAATAAAAATGCAATGCCTGTGAATCCCAATTTTTCCTCGATCATTTCATGGTGTGGCCGCCATCTAGCGGAATTTGCAGACATCTTGTCAACGATTATTATTGCAACTATGATTTATGCTCACAATGAAAGAGTGGCGACAATTTTTTCTCATGAAAGCAGTCCGGAGAGAATAACAAACTGGCACCATTGCTGCGCAGAACTTTCTATGCCATTTCTGTTTGATTTGTTGAAATCCTATCCCTAAGGAAAATCTTAGGAACCCTGTATATAAAACTTTCCAATTTTACAAACTTTATCGTTGTCCAAAGAAATTCATAATAATATGAAAAATGCACGCGGGCATTTTAAAATTACTTAAATGCCCCTATTAACTTTCTAAAAATATACTTTCTTTTAAAAACTCATGGCATACTTTTCTGTTTGTTCAAGTAATTTAAATATTTAAAAAAATAGAGCAAGCTGTAGAAATTACCAAAGCCTGCTGTGTAAGTTCTTGAAACACGTTATAAATGAGGGTAAATCATCAAACATGTTACTCATACCTTCCACAAAATCTCAAATAAATAATAAAGGAATGTCAGAACACTTTTTCGTTTGAAAAAAATAGCGTATTCTGTTCGGAGGCAAAAACTTTGTCTTGCTCGCATTCTAGCCAGCCTCGCTTTCAGCTCGCCTGTCTATGTGCTGCCTCGCAGAGAAAGTTCTACTTTGCCTCCTAATAAAACGAACTACTATTTTTTCTATTTTTTCCAGTAAAGCTAAAGGCACTATTAAAAATACAAGCTACGAGATACTATGGACAGACATTCAAAGTGGTTAAATCAATGCTGTTAATTAAAATAAAAATACTAAATACAAGCCACTAGTGACAGATACAAAATATTAAAGTTTTGGTATTTAGCATCTTGTAATTTGTCTCGATAACAAAAATCCTGTATTTTTAATTATGCCTCCAGCTTTACAAAACATAAATAGGGATAGGGATAAAGGGGCACTGAAAAAAAGCATCTCCTAGTGTTACGAAATATGAGGTTAATTTAAGAGAATTATGACTTTTCCTTAAACCAATTTGAGATTCAAAGTCCTATGCAAAGAACATAAAATCTTAGGCCAAGAGCATATCTTTTTAACTATTTGTATCATAGTATAATAAATAGTTTGCTTTTAGGAGCATATTTTCTTGAAAATTGGCTTTAACAGGAGCACACAATTCTCTTACGAAAACTTTAAAAAGAATGACGTCATTACACAGTATGGCAACAAGTAAAGGGATCGTTGCACAATTCACATAAGAACCTCTTTATTTTGGCTTTCCCCACTCCTAATATAGCAAAATAAAAAAGAGAGAATCTTATACGAGTTATGCAATTGTTAAGGCAAGAAAAAATAAGGCAATGAGATGTATTCTGCGTTGTCCAAAGAGAACTCCTATAAGAGATATGTTGAAGGAACTCGATTGGTTGCCAGTTAAAGAATGTTTTGATTTCCAGGCACTTGTTTTTATTTACAAACTAAAAACTAGGTAGAAGTAAGAGAGTAGTAGTAGAGATACACACGTATAATACTAGAGCTAGAAACGACGTTCGTACTAAGCGATATACTAAGACTTCAACGCAGAACTTTATCTTTTACAAAGGTTTAAATATGTTCAACAACCTACCAAACGAAATTAAAGACTGCCAATCAATAAATATTTTTAAATCTAAACTTAAGGCACACCTAATACGGTGCATTTTATAATAGTAATGTTTTTTTGTTGAAAGTGTCTTTTTATAAAAATACAAAATTCATTTTAATTACTTTACCTATTTATATGTATGTAAGTGTCTGTCTGTATTCTATGTCTGTTGTATATAAAGGTGTCTTAAATTGTTTCTCTTTAACGTGACTTACTTTGTATTATAAGCTATGTACTTTTAGATTAAGTGAGGAACTTAAGAGATCTTGACATATTGGTATTTATCAATTTTTAACATCTAAATAATAAGGTAAATAATAAGTATGTATAATATTATGTATTTTGTATGTCATTTTTTGACAAAAGTTGTATTTTACAAGATGTATTAGTTCTTTGAGCTAAATAAATGATTACTAACTAACCTTTTATGTATTGCACTTTGCAGAAACGTCGTCACACCTGTAGGCAAAAAAAACTTTACATAAACGTGAATATAAATTCGCTACATATAATATTTAATTGTCAAAAGTAGTAAACAGTGTATTTTGCACATGAACGTGAACATTTTTCGCATAAAATTTTTGTTTCTAATTATATCAAAGGGTTTATATCATACGATCAAAAGAGCAGTAAGTTAATTTTAGCTAATTTTAGAAAAAAATGTAGACTTACTAAACAGTTTGTAAACAGTATACAAGTATAAAAACCCTGCTATTACAGAACTTGCTTAAAAATGAAAAGTGGGAATAATTTTTGTTTTTCGAAAACACATCTAAATTAAGAAAAATGAAGTAGCTTTTTTATCCGACAATAATTTTCATTCTAGTAGTCTTTCCTTTTTGGCTTTGTTTAACAAAAAGTACACAGCATAATTCTTACACTAAAATATCAAAAATAGTTAACAGTAAAAGGGGGACTTAAGTTTTATCTCACTACATTAAAGTCGGAGAGCTCGTGAACAAAAACTGCAAAAAAGGCTACTAAAAATAAAAGAAAACCGATAATTGAGTAAGATCAAAATGTTTTTGAAAAATACTTCACAATAATTCACTTGACACAGACCTATTTTTTAAGGTTTGGTGAGTGTTTAAAAGAAATGCATGTTCTCTGTTTTACTGTCCTCTAGTTTATGCAAGTTTTAATTGCTAGTTGAAAATGGATACTGCATAATTTTTATACGCCTGTCTCTTTTATTTTGAAAGAATAAAATGAGACCGACGTATAAAAATTAGGCATTATCCATTAGCCATTACGCATTAAAAGTTCGGTAAACGGGGCATAAATTTATATTCCTTACACTCGAAAGTGCTTATACACATAAAGAATTTTTCATAAAAAACTTAAAATAAAACCAAAAAATATCATAGTCTATTCCTAACCTATAGGTTGTAAATTTAACGAATAGTCCACACAGCATTTTGTACAAGAACCGGCGGGGCGGACCGTTTATTTTGGATTGCCTTTAGTAAAGCTAATGGTCAAACAGGATATAAAAAATAAATTATTTAGTTACACAATCAAAAATTTGTGAAATTTATTACATACAAGAGTTCAAGCATGATTGCTGTATCTTGCAAAAGACCGGAAATACATATTTTAAACCCTGCATGTCTTCTAGCAATATCGTTTTTAAATTACTCAAAAAATACTACATGCTTACCTCTAAATTTTGATTCCAAGTGCCCCATGCCCATACACATGTAGCAGTTCTTCCAACCACGGTATTTTTGAGGTTCTCACATTACCTATTTTTACAACCAACTACACAGACCACACGTCTGATATTATCATGGCCGGCATCTGACTAGTGACTCGACACTTAAAGTAAATATTTTAACGCATCGGTATTCGTATACCTAACGCGTTCGAAATTTAGCCAAAATACACTACATTTATGACTTGTTTATGCGATGGTTTCATGGAGAACTTTTAAAAACTTAGGTAAAAAAATAAAACGGCAAAAAATTTTTGTTTGTACCTACTATAACAGTTTAACAAAAAAAAATATACCTACGGAATTAAGTTTAGATATTACATGAAAAGCTAAGCCCTAAAATGTATACTTTTGGAACTCATTTAAAAAAACCTGAGAAAGTTCAAACCTTAATTCTTAATGGCTTTTCTAAAAATTCCACTAAACTTTATACATTTTATACTAAAATAGGTAAACAATATTGCCAATACTTCAGATTAAATTTAAATTTTAAGGTTCTGCTTATAACCAGAAGTTGAGTTATGACACCATAAAACTGTTATTTTTCCTTCTGGTGATTTGGTCATGTTTTTATCTATACTACCTACCTGATAAGAAAATGATATTTTCAATCCGCATATGAGGGGCGAAAATGCCACTTTACCACCCTAGGGAGTTTGAGATATTTTAGCTCCCTCTGGGAGTTTTTGTTACTTTACCACCCTGTAACGCGTATAGATCAAAAATCGTGACAAGAACTTTATTGCGGTAAAATTTAACATTGGACTTATGGGAGAAAATACGAGAAATGCCCAAAACTCAAAAAGCCCGGCATTCACGATGTTATTTTTTTGCTAGATAACAGCTGTAAACATGTAGATTTTAAAAATATGTGACCCAAAAAATTTATTTTTTTTTCTTAAAAGGCATGAAATATGAACTGTGATTTATTATGGACAATTTTTGGTAATCTCCTTCTCCTTAATTAGAAATCATTTTGTACTGAACTAATCGATCAGTGATTCGTTTCTAAAATGATGGAATCTTTTGAATCGATCATTGGAATCAATCATTTGAAATGAAATGAAAGAAAATGGTGACTGACCAAAGAAAAAGGTCGATGCAGCTAAATACGAAATACTCTGCTGACCAAAAAATCTATATTTTCATACAGTTTACCCCGCGCACAGGAATTAGGATCAAAGGAACGAATGAACGAAACGATCGACCTACCGCTACAGTGGGTCAGTCAGTCGTTGTCCATTCCACTTTGATTCACTGCTCGTTTGATTCATTCTGTCTTCGTCGGTCATTTGACTCATTTGACTGATTGAATCATATCGAGCAAACATGATTCGATCATTCAATACTCGCAAGTGATTCGATCATAGTGAACGAATCGTTCACGAATTACACCTCTTTATGTCCAATTAGGCCAGTCATTTAAGACAATAAAAAAGGAAAACATCGCAAATGAGCATGCGAATCTAAAATTTTTTATATATTGTCAGGATTCCTGAAAGTAATTTTCAAAACCCTGTGCTACTCCCGTGCTATTTAAAAAACCTTAACATTTTGGCACTTATTTTAGTTTCTATGAAAAAATTATTAAGAAAGAATTTTTCGGATATAATTGTTTTATACTTTTATAAAGTAAACTAAATTTCCTAATCACAACCTTCTGGGTCAATTTATTGCGGAGATACAGCCAATCAAAGTCGTCAACTTATTCCAAAAAGTGAAAATTTATCAGTTGGTACGGTCATCTTTCCTACGGTAATTATTTAATCTACGGGTATCTGTGGTCCCTAGCACTCCAAATCCGCGACCACCATTTATTTTTTAATGGACAAAGGGCTAATCTTGGGGGTATAGGTGAGGGGGGGCTGTAATATTTTTTTGGTTGTTTTGGGTTGGTTTGAGTTTGATTAAGTTAAGCTGGGTTGTTTTAGTTAAAAAAAATAAAAAAAATCAAACAAAAAATTACCGCACTGGTTGGTATAGTGGCTACATACCTGGTCTTTCAACCAGGAGACCCGGGTTCGATCCCCGGGGCAGTCGGTAGTCGACTTTTTCTTATTAAATTATATGATTTGGTAAGATTAAGGTAAAACGCAGTATGGAGCGCAGTCGGCCGAGTTAGCTAGAAGGTAGGGTAATTCGATTCCTTACACTGAACCAAAAAAGGCACCGTTTTCTAAAAAAAAATACATTGAGCCAATGTATTTTGTATATAATTTTTGTTTTATTAATATTATGTTTTATTAATATCATAATCAAGTTTACATAAATTTTATAGCCAAAACGAGTTATTGATTTTACTGCTGCAAGACACAGTTTCAAAAAAAAATTGTTACAATATATAGAGTCTTTAAGAATGATTTTTATGAAAGGTGTTATGAAATCAAGGATTAAGAGACATGTCTTCATAGCTTTTAGTTACACCTAAGAATGAATTTAGTAAAAGACTGTAACGTACATAAATTTCATAACCATGTTTGTGTATTTTGTATGCCCGGTTTATAATTTTCATAAACTTGTCCATACATTCCATAACAACTTTTAAACGACAGTCAATGATCGCCATATATTAAATTTATTTAGGGCATTGATTAAAATCGTTAACATGTTTTACTTATTTCATATGCTCTTTTATTATCTCCATATCCTATAAATACTATTAATAACAACTCTCTATAAAATATCAAGAAACATTTTTCATTGATTTCGTAACTTCCGTTTATTAATTTCATTACTGTATATGACAATTTTCATAACTTTTCTCCGATTTTTGTAATAGTTACGTGTTATTGATGTAGAATTATCTATAAAAAGTTAATAAACGCCCGTTATTAATACTATGTACGATATTTTTTTCAGTGTACCGTTCCTCGGAGAGGACGTTAAAAGGACGGTAACGTGTTATCCATATATTGATAGTGGAGCACATTAAAGATACCTAGCCTCGACAAAGGGATTTAGGCTAAATTAAATCCTTCTAGGAGAAGAAAACTGTCTTCCTAAGGGGTGCTCATCACCGGTCTGGGGAGTGGGGTAGGGGAAGGAATCCGGGGAAAATAACTGTAAAAGGTATTTTAGGCCCTACCCCTCCATTTATGCCGGTAACTAGACCGGATGGTATCGGATATCAAATGGAGGCGGACCTAGTTACACACTCCCTAAGTCGGTAGACTACTGGAGGACAAAAGACCTTGGTCTGGGGTTCGAAAATAGTTGATGACCCGTCCGATTAGATTAATTGTGCCTATCGGCCTCGAAAAAGGGACGTTAAACAAAAATATTCAAAAAAAATTGACGGTGGTGGATTTGGGGTCCTAGAAACCCTAGTAGGTGCCTCAATAAAGAATTCCCGTATTCTAAAAAATGACCTTTCGTACTGATAAATTTTCACTCTTTGTCAAAAAGCAAGAAATTGACCTAATAGTCTTCCTTAATAGTTTTTTCATAGAAACTGAAATAAGTGCCAAAATTTTGAGTTTTTTTAGTAAAACGATAGTAGCACAGGGTTTTGAGGGTTGCAAAATTAGGTAGAAATTACTCTCAGGGGCCTAATTCTTGAATTTCAATAGAAGGAACGATCCTTCAAGAGAAGGAATCAATCGCGGGGAATAACCCCATCCCTTCTTGGAACCTCTTCTTAATTTTAGATAAAAAAAGATAGAATTTACGGGCATGCGTGTCTGAGAAATTGGATCGATCTCCGGCTTTGGACTGGGAAAGCGCGAACACTAAATTTTTGATAGAATAGAATAAGTGATCATCGCTTAAGAATACGAAGTGCGTTCGACGTGGGATCACTCGACACAAATTTATGTCGTTCCCTGCTCAAGAATTCAGGCCCAGGGGTCCTAACAATATACAAAAAAATCGTACATACATGCGCGTTTGCGATATGGGATGTCTTAAATGACTGGTCTAAATTGTAATTTTAAAATCTTGCACTCTTTTAAATTTGCTAGAACTTTTGATCGAATAGCTCGATTTCAAGTTTTTTTAACTTTTTTGAAAGACAAGACATGAGACTTTTCCGATCCGTCAAAATTTGACCGTTTTGAATATCGGGAAATTTTCACCCCCCCCTGAAAAAAATTACCTGCGACACTGGAGAAAATCAAAGTCGTTACGACTAAAGCCGTATGTATGCTTTCTATACCAAAGCATTACTTAATTAAATCGGTTAGAGATAAGAAAACTAAAGACCTCTGAAATAAGTGGTTTTTGACTCGAAATTGTCATTTGCAAAAAAATCGCAGTTTTTGCATTTGCTTTATTTTTTGATCGGATTATTTTTTTTAAAACATTTTAAATTTTTGGGTGATCAAAGCTTGCGGCTTTGACGTTTTTTGAACATCCAAGATGGCGGACAGCTTTAACCCGCTTTAACCATTGGGTAATTTCACTCCCCTAAAAAAGTAACAAAACAAAATCAAGGCCACTCTACCTCCCATCTCTGCTAGGTATATGAAGGTATTACTTGCTTAAATCAGTTAAGAAGTAAACAAGTTAGTGTTATCATTTCCAGCGTTTTGAATAAAATTTGTGACATGTAATAAAATTTTAAAAATTGCTGTGGTTTTAAACTACTGATTTTTTAGCTAGAGTGGCATGTATTGGTTATTTGGCCAACCTTAAGCTGAGTTTACTTTGTTACTAAATTTTCTTGCACACGTTTACTTTTAAATAAAAATAACCAATTGCTAACGTATAATAATCCTGATCGGGCTACTCAGATTTTCTAAGCTAATCCCCATGGGTTGTTAAGACAGTACGAAAATCGCGACGCCATATATTAAATTTATTCTAAATCTCCCCAATAATGGCTTTCTACCAGATTCAAATCGGGGATGTTAGCAGGCCACTCAATGGGCCTAATAAAATCTGCGAGATTTTCCTTTATGCAGAAACAGACAAATTTTAAGCAAAAGGGCATTTAGTTTATGTCTCCATACTTGATGATCAATTTTTAATTTCTTAACCGATTTAATTTAGTGATACCTTCATATATGCAGCAGGGAGGAAACTTTTGTCGCAATAATTTTGATATTGTTCAGTATAGGGAACAAACATAGTTTTTTTTTAGGGGGAAGAGGAGGGGAGTGAAAATTACCCATTATTTAAACAACAAAAAAGCCTTAAAGTCTCCACTCAATATAAAAGCCGGTATTTTTTTTAATTTTTAACGGATTTAATTAAGAAATACCTCGGTATAGAGAGAATACATAAGGCTTTTGGCACAATGACTTAGATTTTCTCCAGTGCCGCACATATTTTTTTTGCGGGGGGAGGGGGGTGAAAATTTCTAGTTATTCAAAACGGTCCACCATCTTGGAGTTTTAGGAAATGTCAAATTTTGAACCGGTTCTGACAGTTCTGATGTCTTGTGTTTCCAAAAAGTCAAAACATTTTAAAATCAACCAACCATTCTAAAATCAACCAAAGTTACAGCTAATTCAAAAATGTGCAGGATTTTTTGGCCCACCCTTTACATTTACTATAAATCTGACTGTAAAAAAAAACAAAACGAGCATTTTGTTTTGCAAAAAAAATAAACTTTACCGGCCACTTTAGTAATTTTCACGCGTTTCTCACGGTAAAACGATTCACATAATGTCGTTTTATTTCTCCAAGTTTTCCGCTTTTGGAAAGCACCTGGTATGAGCCAAAGAGGCAACATTAAAGTAATTTACGTTCAGGTCTTTTACTTTGTCATTAAAATGGTCCGTGTATTTTAGCGAACGGAATAAAAAGCGTTTCAAAAGATTTTTGTCTTTAATTTTGAAAAAAATCATTTTTGAAACCATAAACCCAAGTAACAATTTTTAGTTCCTTAGTTGCCAAAGCTAAGAAATACATTAAAATTAAAGTTGCATAAAGTACAGAAACTAGTCATAAAACGGCCGCTCTGATAGACGGGAAAACGGCGCCACAACGTTTATTTTTACCGGAATATTGTAGGGTTTGTAACGACCGCAACGAACGATGGATCAACGACGCCAAAACGTTGATATTTATTATAACTATAGTTAATTAATTTACGTTCTTCCAACGTTTCTCTTTACGAGACAATTGTGGCCAAATAATCAATGCAGTTGCGGCCAATTTCAAAATATAACTGTCTCTGACAACTATAGAGGGCACCTCCTTAGTCGCAAAATGGTTATTCAGTAAACCAAGAAATGATTATTGCCGCCATAGTGTTTTCGTTTCCTGATTTGCGCCGCTACGCCATTTGTGTAAATCCTTAAAAAAATATTGTTTGTTTGCTGGATTTTGATGATTTTCTAGTTAGTTTTACTAGTTTTTAAGTATCTTTTAGACTGGCTACAGTTTAAGGATGAATTTAAATAAAAAATGTACTTCTTGCAACTACTTAATCTAAAAAACTGTTAATCAAATGTGTTTCAAATTTTGTACGGTGAAAGTTTAAAGCATTACCGTGAAAGATTTCACGGATTTTGCATAATTTTACGTATCTTAAAAATGTTTATTTCACGGTAAAAATTATCGATTATTTTATAAAACTAAATAAAAAGAAGATATATATATATATATATTTGAAAAACGCGAATGGTCTGTGGGAGATACTTTGTGTTTTTCTCACACGCCGTGCGTGGAAAAGAATTTTTCACGCACGGCTTGCCAGAAAATATTTTTAAGCACGCTTTTTTTACCGATTTTTTGGGTCTAATTCGACTTTTTAGATATATTTTTCAACTTAAATGTGAATAAAATGCAAAAAAAAACAGTTTTTTTGCTATTTGAATACCTTAAAATGAAAATATAATGTTGTCTAGACGGTTTTTACACAAGTAGGAAAAATTTTGTACCTTACACCTGCGAAAAGTGTTTTTTCCGCCCTTAACGGCTTGCCGTCGCGTGCGGAAAAATTTCCCTTTTCGCACTTGTTAGGTAAATAACTATTTCCTACCACCACACACGAAAGTAATCAAATCTGCACTCTATAACGCCTCAGAAAGTTTTATATCTCGCACGCATATCAATTTTATTTTCGTCTCTAGAGACGAAAATGTTTTCTTCTCTAGTGACGAAAATGAATGACAGCAAACCATCCAAACAATGTAAGTATCTAGTAGGCTATGATTTGTAAAAGCGTCGGAAATAGACCGAAATCATTTTCGTCCCAAGAGAAGTAAATACTTTTTTCTTTTGGGATGAAAAGGAAAAAGATTTCATTATAATAAAAAATACGAATTCAATCCTAAAATCCATAGAAACTCGATACAAAGTAACTTTCTTATACTCGTGTGTTATTTCACTCGGTTAGCGTCTCGTTAACAACATTAACGCTCGTGTGAAATATGTCAATTTCTTCTCTCGTTAATAATCCTCGAATATACTTTAGAAATAAAACTATTGTTAAAATAAAACTATCAAGGTTTTATTTAAAAGATTGATAAACCGAAAACACAGTTTTGTATGGGAAAAAGCCACGATCAAGAGATTGGGGGGAAAGCCTACCTGCTTACTGATCGGAAAATCAATCGGGGTTTCGCTTTTTAGCAAAGTGTGAGAAAGGTAGACTTTCGTTCACGATTAAGCGATGGCGTCGCAAGAAAGCTCACTGAATTATAAAAGTAGATAATTAATCGCGGAAGCATTGAGTGACTGGTCCGAAAGGACGCAGTTATGCAGGCTCCAAGCAGGAACGGGTCAACACCGAGTCAAGCGATAAGCAAGGGGATTCACGCCTGGAGTCAATTGGTCACACAAGAATTGTTTAGAAAGTAAATACCCCTTTCTCAACGTCAAATCACCATTTTCACTCACCTAGGGCCACTCAGCCAACCTTAGTGTTTTTGTAGGTGTAAGAATTAAAACTAATTAGTGGTCGTGTAAGTTAAACTTGCTAATTTTATCTAGCCAAAAGGCTCACCCTTGTGCAAGTTGCAACATTAGGGGAGATCCCGTATCTCGACCCCCTAGGCAATCGTTCGGTTTGAGCCAACTCTGTTGACTCAACCGGCCGTTAAAAGTAAAAACTTATAATGAAATAAACAGGATAGAGTTAAGGGAGGAAGTAGTCATCCCTTAGCCCCTATTTTCAGCAAGCAGGTAGGCTTTCCCCCCAATCTCTTGATCGCGATTTTTTCCCATACAAAAGATTGTTGAGCAAACCTTGGCCCGCTAACTGTGTGTTCGGTTTATCAATCTTCTAAATAAAATCTTGACAGTTTTATTTTAACAATAGTTTTATTTTAAAAATATATTCGTGCAGCGGAAAAGCAGTTTCGTTTGATTTATGCAAAATTAACGACCAATTTTTACAAAAGTTTCGTAGGAAAAATAGTGTGCACAACTCGATAGAAAGTAACTTTCTTACACTCGCGTATTGTTTCACTCGGCTAGCGCCTCGTCAACAACATTCACGCTCGTGTGAATTTTGTCACTTTCTTCTCTTTTTATGTAATATACTATTAATTTATTTCTGATAATCTTGTTTTCCTTCGCCGGGGAGCGTTCACACCCGCGTTGCATTCTGTAAATGCAACCTGCGTATTCTACGAAAGTACCTACCACATTCCGCAAGCATCCAATTTTTTACATTAGATGGCATGCTTCTATATACGCCATAATATAAAACACTAAATGCAATAACAACGAATCAAGAAAATTCGGAGAGTGGTATTAGTATCGTTCTTACGAATTAAATTTTCAATTGGAATGAAAAACAAGTATTGAGAAAAAAATCGTGTTTCAGTACATTTTTTAAAGTTTTATGCAATACAAACATCACTCATAATAATAACTATTTTCACTAAAAAAAATCAACTTTAATGTGCACATTCTTTCGCATGTGCGCCATTTGTAAAAGTGTCAAATCTGACGTTGAATTTTTAAAGTTGGCTCTTTTTAAATGGTTAAGTTCATTAAAATCGGTTTAGTCTCTGTCAAATTATAGCCAAAGTAAAGACTTAATTTCACTTAATATAACTTATGATACATTCAAACAAGTTCATTTCAACGGGATCATTACGAAAGCCGGAAAATGGTAGGTATTACAGGGTGACTTTTTATTAATACGTATATACCTCGCCATAACTTTTTGACTTTTTGTCGCATAAAGATGAAACAAAAATTAATTAATTGTCGATCGCGTATTGTTATTGTTTGCACCAAGAACAAAAACCCCTTGCATTGTAAATTCTTTACCTATGTCTGCAAGTGATACATTTTTGTGTTCGGGAAAAATCCGGCTTTAAATGGGAAAAAAATTTTTGCCAATGGCGCATAAAAAAAATGTTTATAGATGGTAGAAAATTGCTATTTTTAAAAATTCATTTTTATATGTACCACCCTATTTAATGCACTATATAAATTCTATTATTAAGAAGTCCTTGATGACTTCATTTTTTGGAATGTAAAATATGCATTATATACGCTTATGGGAAAATACTTTGCCAAGAAATGTTAAAATATGCATTCGATTCCTTATGGAAAATCCTGTACAAAAAAAAACAAACGTAATCCCGCATGAAAAGCCATTCGTAAAATAAAATTTCACAATAGTGAGGTAATCTCTTTATAAATACGTGGAAATATCCCTCTCTTTTATACATTTAAAATTCTCTATTCATAAGGTATACAGGGTGCGTGTGTAAGCTCGGGTTACGACTCATTTAAAAGTTACCTGGAACATGTCGATTTTCTTACCACTTAACCACCCCCATCACCGTGGCTTTTTTATAATAATTTACATTCAAATAGGTTCATTTGAACGGGATCTTTACGAAAGCCGGAAAATGGTAGGTATCTTTTTATTAACGCCGCACTGTGGAACGACTCCATGTAAATCCCGGACATTTCGGAAGAAACAAAATATTTTAATCTTAAAATAAAAACCCTTGAATAATATTCAGTAAAGTCCATTTTATTTATTACCATATAACTTTTATTTTATTTTTATAGTTAAAATGGCTTGCGTGTGATTATGTAGAAATTGCAATTTTTTTACCGAAAAAAAACACTTATTTTAAAAATATATATTTCTGTGGGTATTACTAGTGTTAATTTTTTGTTTCTCCCAATATCTAGACTGATTCTTGTTAAATAAGCTTCTTTGAATTTTGGTCAATTTTTTTCATTACAGTCCCTACAATTATTCTTTCTAATAGTCATTTTATTTCAAATAGGCATAAAGTAAGTTGGGTATTCGAAGGGAAAAAAAAAGTCATGTATTAAGATATTGCTTAGTTCATAGTGATCATGTCTAATGTAAGGACTTGCACCCCACCCCCACTCCCCGCCTCAAGAGATAAAACGTCGTACATGTACATATGTACCCCTTTTTTGTAGGGTGGAACCAACCGATAGATGTGCAGATTATGCGACGTAGTCTTCTTATTACTTATAGTATAGCAATAAAACTAGGCACATTTATATCTTGTAACGCAATTTAGAAACGTATTAAGTTTTGTCTCTGAGTAGCGTATAATGTTATGTGGGTAACCAACTTTTTCAGAAATGAAGTGTTTATTGATTTTCTTAGAACTTTTTCGATCTTGATTAGCTTCTACGCATGTAACGAAACCTCAAAGCCCCCTCAAAAATTACGTAATGCTAGCACCTTCGGTCAACCAAAAATACAAGTAAATACAATATTTAAAAAAAATTCTACAGTTTATTTTTCACTGAACTTTTCTAAAAAAACAAACTTTCTTAGATTTAAAATCAACCAGGCTTATTATTTGTTATATTTTATGCAGCCATCTTTTGAGGAGTATTTTATTGTATGTAAAAATTACTAATTTAAAAAAGTCGTCGTTTATTAAAATCGGTATATCTTAAAAACTACTAAACCGATTTTGGTGATTAATAACTTTTTTACCAAAAATGAACAAGGCTTTTTTCCAGTAATTATTTGGTTGTGAAATTTTGTGAAATTAAAGCAACAAGCATGAAAGCTGGGTAGTTTTTGATTTTTTCTGCCATCTTGGATTTCATAATGGCGGGTCAAAAAATACATGAAGTTAAAAGCCTCATCGATTACCTACACAACGCAGTTTATTTTACTAAAAGTGGTTTAGAACTTCAAAACTTATTTAAAGAATTATTTTTATTTTGTCCGCCATCTTGGATTTTATAATGGCGGCTCAAAAAATACATAAAGTTAAAAGCCTCATCGATTACCTACACAACGCAGTTTATTTTACTAAAATTGGTTTAGAATTTCAAAACATATTTAAAGAATTATTTTGTACGGTTTTTATGAACCACCCGGTATACCGATTGCCATCATATTAATTTTCTTTACTTACGACCAACCCATAATACTAATTTAACGAGCGTCTCAACACGACTGTTATGGACCATTTCGCTCCTAGGATAATAATGAAGCTTAGTCGTAAACCACAAGATGGCGTGACAAGCGATAAAACTTTATTTTATAAGAACACTAATTGACGCAAAGATGTGAATTATTTTTCTATATTTTTAAGACAATAAATATTTATTCAACGTAAATAAATTCAATATAATTTTAGTACCTAATCAAAAATAAGTCCCGTTAAATTAACATATTAAGCATTTAAAAAAAACCTTGTTTTTAAAAAGATATATCAAAAGTCCCTTAGTAACCTTATTTGTTTTGACGTTTTAGATAAAATGTCATCTAAACTTCAGATTATGAAGGTTGTTGACTTAACAGTGTTCGCGTTTGATATTTCTAATAATTTCTGATATTTATGATGAAATTTTCATTGGTCGTAGGTAAAGTATAGTACACTAACTCGCATGTTATGGTCATTACACGTTCAGATAAATTAAGACACTCGCATGCGATTCGCGTTTCAAACTTCATCTTTGCGTTTATTAACCATCATAACATGCTTGTTATGTAAACTACTATTTTTAATTAGGAAAAGCATATACAGACCGCTTCAAGCTACTGCGAACATAGGGCGGAAGAAGTCTAATTTGCCAGTGTACGTACATGCATGCACACCGCACGCCTATCAGTGAAGCAACCAATAATCAGGCTTGCGATCACCACTTGCATGACTTTCCTTTGGTATTTAGTACGCCTCTAACTACGGTCTTGTGTGGAGCGTAGTCAATGAAACCGGAATTTGGTCAATAAATACGCAAATTTTTATAACGTAATTTTCTTATTTTTTGTCACTGATAAATAAGAGCGTTTTATTGTCAACTGCTCAGATTTATCAGTGACGACGTGTTACAATGAAAATAATAAGGAGAAACAAAATAAAAGCAAGTTCTCAAAATAAAATAATACATTCTAAAAACCAAAAAGATTCTCCCAGTCAAAAAAAAATTAAAGCAAATGTTCGATGTTAGGGGTGATAATTTGAAAAGCTTCTTCAAAAACAGATAGAAGTCATTAGGAGCAAGATCGGGAGATCGAGCTGGCCATAAAATAGTTCCCCGTGTACTTATAACCCGACTAGGAAATACATTATCAAGATATTCCCTAACAAGGCCAACATTGCGAGCGGAACAACCATCTTGTTGAAACCATGTTTCACCAAATCTTACACCTAACAACTGCCTAGCAGTTGGAATAATGTGCTGCTGCAGTAGATCCAAGTATCTAGGACCATTCAAATTCAGTTAATAAAAAATGGCCCAATTACGTGTTCCCCTATAATACCCCCCCCCAAACATTTAGTTTTTGGGGATACTGTGCTCTTACGTCAAAATACAAATGCAAATTTTCCCTCGACCAATATCGAACGTGTGTTGGGTTATGACGATTTGACCATTTGACCATCTGCACTTTTTCTGCAACTTCGTAGACATCCATTTTTGGTTTTAAAAATGTATTATTTCAATTAAGAACTTACCCATCTGTTTCTCGAGCAAGGCAGAAATAAAAGAAAATAATAAAAACAAAATGAATTTCCAAAAGATAACACTGCAGCGTGCTTCGAATCCACCTCGGTCGTACGGCACGGAGAGTAAATTGGACTTGATTCCCCCTATGTTCGCAGTAGCTTGAAGCGGTCTGTATAAGTACGTTCCAATCAAAATACCGATTTAAAAAATTGTAGTTAAGCTTTATCAATATATCTGTATTTAAATTCATTCTGGTCGGTAAAACATATTATTTAGCAAGGACTCGCCATCTTATAATCCAAAATGTTAAATATTTGAATAAAATACAGTAAAGGCTGTTGATTAAGCTTTCCAAAATATAATAAAACATTAAAATCGAATAAAAAATTTTTATTACTGAATTTTATTTTGAAATGTCCGGGTTTCCCTATACCTCGCTCCACTGTCGTAGAAATTAATTAATTGTCGGTCGCGTTATTGTTCTTTTTTATATGACAGTTTTATTGATAGCAGTCACTAGGTCTGACGTAGAATTAATGCTTTTTTCTACACAAAAAAAATGTACTAGTACCAAGAGGGTACATGTTTATACAAGCAGAACTTCGTTTTGATAGTTCTCAATAGTTAGTGAGTCGGTGGAATAAGTATACACAACAACTTGGATGGATATCAAGGCAACACGAAATTCATTCCAACCAGGAAAAAGAATTACTTAAATTAAAGAAATACTACTTATTCTTTATTCGACCAGGTTGCCTGCTTGGAAGAATAATGGTTAGACTTAAAACAAGCAATTTTTGATCAAAATAAAAATAAGAATTTCTTGAATCAAGGAATCCTATCTTGGATTCAAACAGATTGTACTCTTAAACCAACAAATCGAACTAAGCTATATCCTAACCTACAACCTAAATTAAACTACGACAAGCTAACCACTAACATAATAAAACCTTGAACTTGCACAAGCTTTATATATCTAATAGAAAATTGTTCTCGTATAAGTAATTACTTTTCGCCAGAGTGGGAGATATGTTACTTTATATGAGATTTAATGCTTCTCGTTTGACAGAGATGCTAAAACCTACTTGAATATTAAATAAAGTAAGTTTAAGATGAATCTGGAAATTCTGTTAATCGAAGTTTTTTAACTACTAGTTTAAAAACACTTATATTTTTGGAATTTAAGAATAAGCAAATAGTTGTTCGAAGTATTTAATATTGTTTATAGAAGAATAATATTCTGGCATTGAGTATATTTTTTAAGTATATATATATATATATATAGGGCTATTCTTAAGTTATTTTTAAGTTTTACAAAAAAATTACTTTTTTAATTTATTTATATATATTAAAGAAAATAATCAAGTTATCTTGTGTCTTACAGAAACTTACATTACCAAAGATATCTTTGAAGAAGAATTATGGATTGAAAACTATGAATTGTACAATTGTTTACTCAACTCAAAATATGTGAGCAGTATAATGGTATATTATGTTTTACATGATGTTTTTGTTACAAAATATATCAAAATATCGAAAGACTATGAATATTGGTATGGGCAGTTTCAATTTAAAATTCAAAATAATTATAATCTTATACACAGTCAGTCATAGAGCAAAATAATATAATAACTTTTTTGGACTACAAAAACCTCATTGGGAATTAGTGCAATATACATGAAATTACAGTCTTTTTAAATTTGACTTACTATTTAATATAATTTACATTAAGAATATACAAAAAAGGACCACCATGATAAAAAGATTTTCGAAGCAAAGAAAAACGAGATGAAATGTATAAGAACCTTTCCTTAACTGTAAGACATTTAGAAATGAATGTGTGAAAATATTAAGAGAGGAAAAAACATATTATGAAAACGAAATTGACTCAAATAAAGAGGATAGTAAAAAAATGTGTAAAACACTAAAGGAGATTTTCAACTGCAGAAGAAATGGATCTTAGAAATACTCAATTAAATTTGAACAGGTTAAAAAACACAATTTCAAAAAGTCAATAATAATTATAGTAAATATTGACTATAACTGTTCTTACATAAAACCAGTACCAAAAGTAAACAAAACTAAAAATTATGATGAAATGCGAGAAGTTAATGTTTTATGGGATATTGAAAAATTAGTTGAAGTTTACGGTCATTTTTGGAATTCATCAGTGAAAACGAAATCTTGTCAAAAATCAAGCAGGATTCAGGAGAAGATTGTCCAATGAGGTGTTGCTGTTCAATATGTCACAGAAAATTGGAGGCGAAGTTTTGAAAAGGAAGAAGTATTTGAAAACATTGATAGAAAAAGAATTTTAGAAAAATTATGGGATTATGGAATTAAGCGGAAGGCTCATAACTGGTTTGAAAGTTTTCAATGTACAAAAATTAATAATTTATTTTCGACAAAAATAGACAACAATATTGGCAAGGTAGTAAATTAGTGCCATTGCTTTTTATTTTATATATATATAAATGACCTTCCAAGTATTTTAAAATATTGTCAAATTTAGATTTTTGTCGATGACACATTGTTATGTTTACAAGGTACAGTACTAAATGAAATAATAAGTTGAATAAATTTAAAAATGAATTTGGTTTTAAATTAGCTCAATATTAATAAATTAAAATTAAATGTGACAAAAAACTAAATGCATGGTACTTAATTCAAAATCTTGAAATATATTTTGAGTACATTGTTTCAAAATTTGCAAGAAAACCTGGTTATCTAATTAGATTAAATTAACATTTATGTATAATTCTTTTCTGAAAAATGTATATGTGATGTAAAAAACTTTATATTTTTAGTTCGCCATACCAATATGGTACTATTAAAATCGTGAAATTTTGACTTCTCTTAATTTTATCAAAAATGAGTTACTAAGGTTCCTAAATACCTTAATCGACGAAAAAAATAGTTGTCTAGTTGTCTGTCGGTCTGTTATCTGCCTTTATACACGATACTCAAGACCGCCTTAATCGATTTTAACGAAATTTGGTACACAAATCCTCTATCGGCTGAAATATGGACTACAAATTTGGTTATAAAGTACACATTCGTGGGAGCTTTAGTTTCCGAGTTATTTGATTGATATGCGGTTTTCAGATTTTGGTTTTCGTAAATATTACCAAAAATTTTGTTATAAGGTTCAAATCTTTCAAAGCTTTTTGAGATTCTTTCATTTCCTTTCAACATAAAATAGTTGACTGTACGTGTGTTTATACAGGGTGGATTCTTTAAATGGAACGGTGCTTCTAGCGGTTTTAGCGCCCATGTTAAAAATAATTTTTGGAGCCCTCAACTGGAGGCCCAGGGCACACTAACTATTTTTTTTAAATAAGAAGTTCCACTTTTGGCACGTTTTTGGAAAGCTTGTTAAAAAGAAATTTAACGCACTAGTTTTTTTTGACATCTGTCAACCAATGTGTAAAAAATTTAAAAAAAAAATACTTTTTTGTCAATTGTTCAAAATAAACTACATATTTCTCTATTTACTAAGCGGAATAAAGAAAATAACACACAAGGACAATGCCCAGAGCCTACCAACATTTTTTTCATGAGGAAGAACCACTTGTGACACCTTTTTGCTTTTGGAAAGCTTGTTAAAAAATAAATTTGATTAAATAACTTTTTTTGACATTCATCAACCCATGTGTTACACATTTAAAAAAACCTTTATTTTATGTCAATTGGTTTAGCTTCAAACTAGACTATATTTTTCTTTAGTTCTCTACTTTCTTATTTAAAAAAAAATAGTTGGTGGGCGCTGGGACTCCAGTTGGGGGCTCAAAATTTTTTTATTTGTCATGTGCGGAAAGTCCGTAAAAAATCATTAATGATTCGCTTTTAGCTTTCTTTAAAACCTCTTTCTTAAAGCCGCTAGAAGCACCGTTCCATTTAGAGAATCCACCCTGTATATAAAATAAATTTATTAACTGAAACTTTACCAGAATTTTTGTCTTAAAATTTAGAAGTTTATGATTATTATACGGGAATAAAAGAAGACTTTAATTTGAACAATTCCTTAAAATTAATAGTACATAAATATATTTTTAATAAAGTTTTAGTGATTAAAATATATTAAAAAATATTATAAAGGAACAAAGATGCCTTTAAAAATTTAAAAAGTTACTAAAAGGCCATTTATATGTAAATCAGTTTTAAGTTGTATGCCTTTTTTTAAAAAATTAAACTATTTATGTATCTGTTGTAGCAGTATGCTAAATAAATGCTATAAACTATACAATATATACAACAAAATACAATACGTTTATTAATTCCATTGAGATTTACAAAGATTTACAATTTAAAAAATAAAAATATATTTAGAGATGGAATTAAAGGGCCATTTCTTGGCAGCTTCCCCAATGAAAAAACATTGAGGTGCTGATGTTGCCTAATAAAAATAGAAAAAATAGTCTTAAGTAGCTAAAAAACTTTAAGTTACAAAAAATGTTGGTTATATAATAATAAGTAAAAAAAATACATGAGGGAATAAAAATAAAAAGAAAAGGAAGGAGAGTGTGCGTGTGTGTGTGTGTGTGCACATATTGAGTGTTGATAGTTATTTTAAATGCTTTTCTCGGAATGTTCTCTTAAAAGAGTAATAATATTGAGTAAAATTGAATATTTTATGTTTATTTATTACGAAAGCTATTTTGTATGAAAACGATTTTTTAAAAAATTCTTTGCGGCGTTTGGGAATGTCTAACATTGTGTCTTACATTTCTATTGCGTATTATTTGGCGAAAACGAAACTTACTTATAAGATATGAAGTTTTTTTAGACTTTATAATTCTGTAGAAAAATCTGAAAACCTATTTCGAAACCTTCTCTTCCCCTCCCCCCTCTCGATACGCAATTAAGGGAAAACTACTTAGACCTTTAGAATTAATACAGCCAAAGTTTATATTTTAGTTGCCTGAAATGCTCATTTGATGCTAGAATTCTTGAAAATTGTTAATTTTGCCATTATCCCTTAACAACCACAGAGGAGAAATGTTCGTACTCTACATATAAATATCGGCGCTAATAAGGGTGCTAATTTAGGGTCCCTTTTACCCTGCGGCGCTTGCTGGTGGAAATTACCACCGTAGTGGCGTGTACGTGATCCGCACCGTTAACACCGACCCCGCAAATATTAAAATTACAAGGGATGATCGTAAGCCTCAATTTTATTAAGGGGCTGCACTCGACATTTAGACCGTTATTTCGCTACGCCAGACCGTCTGAATCAGCGCATTTTTGGAACAAATATCTTGGACAAAGAGGAGCAGTGGCTTCACAGGGGCGCCCCCCTCGTCCAAGCTTGCTGGAAATCAAAATATTTGAAGAATTTTTGATTTAAATTTTGAAAAATTATGCGGCTCCATAACGTCATGGATTGTGATATATGTCGTTTAATTTTAAGAAAAATGATTCAAAGCGTGTAAAAATAGTATATAACATAACAAGAGAAGAAAGTGACAAATTTCACACGCGAGTGTAAGAAGGTTACCTTCTTTTGAGTTGTGTACGCTATTTTCCCTACGAACACTAATGAATTGCACTAATTTTTGCAAAAATTGGTCTTTAATTTTGTAAAAATCAAATGAAACTGCTTTTCCGCACACTTGGAAAAGTACTTTGCAACGCATGTGCAGAAAAGTACGGTGACAGTTAACGTCATAATATACTTTTCCACACATGTGCGAAAAAGTACTTATCCACAAATGTGCGAAAAAATTTCTGGACGCAAAATTTTAGGGTAATTCGAGGAGAGACGGCTCACCTTTTTTCCAACCGCTGTCATTTGATTAGCTTATCAGATTTTGATAAAACATTAAGAGCCTTTAAGCCTCCTGTACTAAAACTTTACTAGTTGAGATTAATAAGTGACATTAAATCGTATACAAACTTGTGAAAAAAAAAACATTTTTTTATTCAAAAGCGCCATCTCACCTCACCCCGAAGATGAGGTAGGAAAAAAATGTAATAATTTAAAGGTCATTTTGATTTTTTAGTTACATTTGGTCTTACAGACTAATTTCCCACAAGGGTCACAAAAGTTCATTCATGCAACCATTTCTGGCATTGCATGCATTTAATCCAGTCTTTTGATTTTGATGTTTGTGAATAGACTTCTAAACATCCAACGCAGCATTCTGAATCAGGTTCATTCATATCTGAATCATCATTGACGCTCATGGTTGCTAAGTCATCATCAGAAGAATGGATGTCAACTTTACGTTTAGTTTTTTTAGCTTTTGGTATTTTCTTTCTACCCCGGATGACGTTGGTAGAGGTGAAATTGCTTCTAAAGTGACACTTTTAATCCCTAAGGGATTAAATATAAATTTAATCCCCCAACTTAGGGATTAGAAGTCAATTTAATCCCTCAGGGATTAGAAAAAAAATTAAATTTATCGCCTAGTCAAGCCAAACAGCACTTGCTCTGGACAAGATTTAATTCTTAGCACCCTTTCTTGTACTTGACGAAAAGTGTATAAAATAGTATATAAACCTCGGGACTAAAGTGTCGTTTAATCCTTTAGCGAATTGTATCTCTCCCTACGGTCGGGCTAAAAACCTTTCGCCGCGGGATTAAATGTGGCACTTTAGTCCCTAGGTTTATAATGTACTATTATCTTAAAAAAGCGCGCCATCTCCCCTCGACTATGGGTGAACCATCTGTCCTTTTCGTAAGAGGAGAGATGGCGCAGCCGATATCTGCTATACGGGTGCACATGGTTAATTATTTTTAGGTTAGAATTGTAATTTAGGTTGCCTTTCCTTGATTTAAAACAAAATTGGAATAAAAATCGGTCAATTCTACCTTAAAAATAAGATGGAAAAATCCTCACAAAAATTATTAAGCACCCAGTAAACAAAAAATAATTATTTGTCTCCAAAATGTCTTGCTTTTTGCGTTTTTATGAAATGCATGCACAGCAGCACGGGTCTCTACTCTCGACTGGGTGGTAACTGATTTATAAAAACAACGCATTTTGCCGGAACACACCATCTGCCCTCTTGCGCCATCTCTACTCGAATTACCCTATTTTTAGTATATTTTTGTTGTTGTGGGATAGCTCCTTGCTTCCAAATATCAATAAATATATATTATTTTTTGTGCACACTAGCATTGCAAAACTTGAAATTAACTCTGTGTTTCGGACTTGCATTGCCTATATTTTATTTATACATGACGTTTCGATCAGTACAATCTCTCATCGTCTTCAATATGGGAAATCACTTAACCGTGAAGTTTAAGAAGTTGGCTCCACCCAATGATTGGCTTCCAAATATTTGGAATTTCAACACTTGGCTTACTGAAAACACCCTGATTCTGCCCAATAAAGGCAGTTTCAAGGAATTTTCGTTTCTTCCAGTGTGACTCCTTGTGCAAAATCTTTGCTTCTGTCCACTTCATTCGATGTTGTTTTGACCATGTGTCTTCGGCGATTCCTGATTTCGTTGTTTCACCTCTTTGGGTATTCGTCTGATGTTCTTTAAGCCTAACAGATAGTGGTCTTTTTGTTTCACCTATGTATGATTCACCACACTCACAAGGAACTTGGTAAATGCATTCCTTATTTTGTTTGTTCTCCGGTTTTGTTTTACTAAGAAGGTCTCGAATTGTTTTATTAGATTTATAAGCTGTTTTAATATTAAAGTTGTTTGCTACTCTTTGAATTTTCTCTGATACTCCTGTATGGAATTGTAAGGAATGCATTTGCCTGGTTTTGGTCTTGTAATATTTCTCCTCTTTGCTAAAATTTAGAAATAGTATCTGTTATATATTTAAGGCTCTAACCGTTCTGCTGCAGATCCTTCTTAGTATTTCTTATTTCGATTTCCAAGTCATGAGAATTGTTACAAATTTGAATGGCTCTATTATACAAAGTTCTTATTATGCCACGTTTGGTTGTAGCAGAATGATTTGAACCTTGATTTAAATATTGTCCTGTGTGAGTGGGTTTACGATAGACTGTTGTTCTGATGTCGCTTTCTACTCGTTTGACAAGTACATCAAGAAAAGGAATTTGACAATTTTGCTCCAACTCCATTGTGAATTTATTATATTTATTTATTTATATTATTTACCTAAATATCATCAACCAGTCTCTGTCTAATAATATCTAGCGATTCCTTTATTGGGATCTGAATTTAATGGTGTGTCTTATATTATTTACCGAATCCCTTCGTGAACGTACTACTACTAAGTTCGGTCCCTACTTGTAAAAACTAAAAGCATTCACAATTTAACCTAACTAATAAAAATAAATTGTAAAAAAAATAACAATAAGAAAAAACTATAATAATATGCATAATATAGAAAAAAAATAGTCAGCTGTAAAAATTATATATAAAATTATTTTTTTTCTTTTCTTGAAGAATGGGAAGAGAGTAAAGAAAAAAAAAATAAGACAAACAGAATGAACACGCAATATAAGAGAGAAAATATAGAAGAATATTTTTTTAGGCATTTTGTGAGTCAAATAGAGAGACTTTTTTGAAAGGCATAATGTTCAAACATTTAAATTTTTGAGGAAAAAGCTGTTATTAAATTTATATATGTGATAAGAAAAGCTTCTTTCAAAGGATGTTGTGCGGTGTAAAGTAAGAGTTTTAAATTCCTTAAGTCCCGAGATATAAGCATGCCAAATTTGAAGCAGATCGGATTTCGGGAAGTTGGTCAAACTTAAGTTACAAGATTCCTGAACAAACATATCTATTTCGTTACATAGATAGGTACATAGAAAGTTAAATAAAAGCTTGCAACTTCTTAAAATTAAACTAAAATTGTAAGAATTAACCACATTATAGCGCAGTGGGCAAAATTTTGTAAAACTTAAGCTACATATATTTTTTTCATGTCTATTGTAAAATATCTACGAAAATGTTGGACGGGTTAAAATAGTTTTATTGTTAAGAAATATTTGGCTTAAAGTAGCTAGTTTAAAGTAGTTTTATTGTAAATTGTAACACCGAAAAAACGTAAAAAAACAGGAAAAGGAAACAAAAAATACCCCCGGAAACCGCCAAGCAAAAGTTATTATAACCAACTCGAACCCAACACAACTCAAGTACAACCCACTCATTCCAACCCAAAATAAAAAAGTTTTTTTTTATATCTTTATCAAAAACATGATTTTTAGTAACTGTCTGCAGATAACTAAAGCATGGCTTTTTTGGTTACCTATACAAAAAATTTTTTTTTTGATCACGGGTGCAAAAATAGATTTCTTTCCGTTTTTTACCCAAAATTAAAGAGAAATAGCGGAAAATAGTAACATTGAAAAAAATGTAATGATTCTTGAACAAAAATTAAGCCATTTCCGCCAGTTTTCACCAAGTATTTACGAAAAAATCATTTAAAAACATCGTCAAAATATGAAACTGTCAAAGATTAAATTGTCGCAACACATTGCTATAGAAACCATTCTTATTTCAAAATCAATGAATAGCGAGCTTTCCCTCATTTATTTTATTATTATTATTATTTCATTTACCAGCCGCCTTGATTTGTAGTGCACTTCGTTCGAGATTTTTAAAAGTATTTTTCTGTTTTTCTCCCATTTTTTGATAACAGTATTAAAAAAATTGTGCTTACAACTCGCGGCTAAACTGTCCTTTTTTTACTAGCGTTTTTAAGTACCTGGCTGCGCTCGTTATGTAAACCAACGCTTGTAAAAAAACGCACTATTTTAGCCACTAGTTGTAAAAACTACTATTATTTTTACTAAAAATTAGTTATTTGTGTCAAAAAAAGACCCAACCAGAAAGTCTAGTGTCTGTCTGTCTGAGAAACGATAACTTAAAAACCGCTAAACCAATTCTTATCAAATTGGGAAAAATTTTTGTCACCAGGCGATGAGCTCATTAGTTCTGAGGGGAGAGGGGGTGGCGGGTTGGAAAAAGGATAGAAGAGGGGTTAAAATTTAAAAAAAATTATAACTAACGAACCGCAGCACTAGCTACACGCGGTTTTCATATTAAGATGGATAATTACATTTTCTACAAAAAAAAAGATTAATTTTTTTATACGTGCCAGCTTTTTAATATGTAACAAACCACTTATCCTGGCGGGTTTTTTTTTGGGGTTTTTTCCGTTTACCATACCACCGTATAATAGGACCCATGAAAACTTCTGTAACGCCACAATTAATTTTTCTAAAAGTTCTGTTATTTTGATGGGCTGTCATGCATTATAAGATACTGCTATACCCCCTATATAATGTTAACTTTAACTCCTTATTATTATTTTTCCAAAATTATTATTATTATTCCACTCGTATTCTTATGCAGTTTGCATTTGAAATTTTGCAAAACCAATTTCTAGTGACCTTTGTCGATGGTTTTTTTGCGGGCGACTGCAATCAAACGAATTTCATACAGTTAATTGCGAGCGTTTTGCTGAGGGAATATGTGTTTTTGCCCGGATTACTAATTTGCTTGTTTATTGAAATGAAAAATATATGTTGGGTTCGCGATGCCAGTGAAATGTGTGATTATTTTAAATTGAAATTTGAAATCGCATCAAAAATATAAACCTATTGGCCTTTTTTTAACCTTCGGCGCGAATGCGGAGTGTTATAAGTCTGTGCGTCAACACAAGTAATCGTTTTGTAAAATTTCGTTATGATTGGTGCTGGGCTTTTTGAGTTACAGTGGCTACAAATTGAGCGACAGACAAAGCGAAGTCGTGTGGAAACGTGCTTATCTAGATTCGGAACTACCAAATTGGTGCAGATTCATCAAAATAGTAGTTTACATAGCAAGCATTTTATATGCTTCAACTTGGGAAACTTAAAAAATCTTATTCAAAATTTGGTAGGTGACACGTATTTCGCCATAGGCAACACCGTCAAACAAACGAGACTCGTTCTACATTTTACAAACAAAAACAAATCAACATTTTTAGGTTAGGTAAAGGACATAACTACAAAATAATTATAAAAGTTTTAAAAAAAATTATTTATGCCCGAGTAATTATTGAACCCGTGTATTCTGGATGAAAGGCAGATACCTTCTCACTGCGTTATATTCGCTCTTAATAAGATTTTTATGAAAATCTTGCGTTATATTCGCTATTGATAAAGCCCAGCTTTTTATTTGTGGGCTAGCGATGGGTTCTTGTTTGTCTCCGTTTTTGAGTGAGGTCTTTATGAATAACCTTGAAAATAAAATTATGGAAAGTAACTATTCTGATTATATAACGACCTATAAACGGTGTGTTGACGATTTCTGTATAGTATGGAGTAGAGGAGAAGAAAATCTACAAAAATTTTCGGATTTCGTTAACGCCTTACATAACAAAATCCCTTTTACACTGGAACGCGAAAGTGAAGGAAAAGTACCTTTCCTATTATTAATAAAATTCAATTTAAAGTATATAGAAAACCATCTGCCACAGATAATATTATACAATTTTCTTCGAACTCCCCTAGCTCTTATAAATTCGCATCTTTTAATTCGCTACTGTATAGATTATCAAAGCTTCCACTTACACAAGACGGTTTCAGGAAAGAACTCAACATCATAAAGCACATGGCTTCTACCAACAACTTTCCAATTGAATCTTTTAATAAACTTTATTTTAAATTTCTTAACAAGTACAAATTTTCTTTCCATATTTTGCATTCAAAACCATTTAGATGTTTGACCTTCTTCGGTAATCTGTTATTTCAGTTAGCAACCCAGTAAACAATTTACTACGGCTCACTGTTGGCCTGTTGCAGAATCATGGACAGTCATAGTAATGGCCTTTTAACAATATGTTTATGGGATCCCGGATCCGTGAGACCGTCAATGAAATTATAATAGGCCATCGTGATAAAAAAAAAGTGACAGCCTAATGCAAGCTCAGCATTAGGCTAGAAATGGCCTTTTGACAATATGTGTATGGGACCTCGGTCCAAAAAAAGTACGGAAATGTCCCCTCGCCAAGGGCTAATAAAAATGACGGTCCGGGACCACGGAATTTTCTACCGGTATGCTTGACATAGACCTTCAATATCCCAATCCGTGAGGCCGTCAATGCAACTATAATAGGCCATTGTTATAAAGAAAAAGTGACAGCCTAATGCAAGCCCAGCATTAGGTTAAAAAAAACCTACGCCGGTCCGGGACTCCGGCATTTTCTGCCAGCATGCTTGACATAAACCATATCCCAATCCGTGAGACCGTCCATTCAGGGCCGGATTGAGATGCAATGGGACCTGGGGCTAAAATAATGGTGGGGGCCCTATGTTAAGGTAACCAACTTCTAAAGGGGCAAAACCGGGACACTGATCCGGCCATTCAATGTATTGTATATCATGTTTTTTCTTATATGCACCCCTAATAATATTAAGATGTATTTTCCAAAATATTTATTAAAGAAAAATAATTTAAGTAAGGTTTCAATTCAAATTTATAGATGGCAGAGAACATCCGCTTTTTTAATTGCAGTGATTTAAAGTTACAAAATACAGTGGTATCAAAACCGGGGCGAACCGGAACTTTTGCTGAAAAATCGGGACTATCCGGGACGGATTTTTTCCTCGGGACAAATGGTTAAAAATTGGGACTGTCCCGGCCAAACCCGGACGGTTGATCACCTTACCTATGTATATATAAGTAATTTATCCAATCTCAATTTTAAATTATCCTGAGATTTGGGGGCCTCTTTCAATGACGGGGCCCGGGGCTGTAGCCCCCCTTTAATCCAGGCCTGCGTCCATTCCTGCCAAACAATTGATGGTACACAGTACTAAGACGGGCGATTTGATGCCAGACACTCTATCTTGCATGATGACTTAACACTGTATAGGTAAATTGTGCGACAAGCATGCGTATGTATGTCCGGATTAAGTGTGGCAGTTCTTCAATGGAACATGAAAACTAAAAAAGTGGAAAGGGTATCAACCAAAAGGCTTTTACTAGCAAAGTGTGCCCCAACCATCCCACGGAGTGTCCTTCACTGGGCCGGACTTTTCCCGTAGCAAGCATGTTTACTGGGAAAGTTCTTTAAGCCTTTTAACGTCTCTATTGCATTCAAGACTACTAATACCCTAAAAACTCATTTAGTTAAGGTTAAAGACAAATCAGAGAGTTTATCAAAATCGGGGGTATACTCTCTAAGCTGTGGTAGTTGTCCTGCGACCTACGTGGGACAGATGGGGAGGAATGTCTTAACTAGAGTCCGAGAACATTTGAGTTTTGTTAACAAATAAAAAAACACAGATATTACAGAGGCAAAATCAGCCTTTACCAACCACCTCTTGTCGACTAAACACGACTTTTCAATTTCTGAAAACGTAACCTTGTTACATGAGTGCAAAAAGAGCAATAAATTAGACTTGCTGGAGAAAATGGAAATTACTAAGGCCAAAACCAAAAAGAGCCCAGTGTTGGTGTATGTGAATGATGTTTTCAGTTTTAAGCTCGGTTAATATTTAACAACCTACAGCAGTAAAAAGATTTTCGTATCGTATCTGCCTTTCATCCAGAATACACGGGTTCAATCCTTACTCGGGCATAAATAATTTTTTTAAAACTTTTATAATTATTTTGTGGTTATGTCCTTTATCTAAAATATGGAACAAGTCTCGTTTGTTTATATGTTTTTTACTTTTAGTTTTTTAAACTTTTGTAATGTTCTTTAAATGTTAATCTCTACCGTGACGTTTTATATACCAGGTAATTAGCATTTTCTTTTCTTTTTTAAATTTTGACGGTTCTTGCAATTAGAATTAGCTTCTGGTCTTACGTCTGAAGATGCCTATGTAGGCGAAACACGTGTCACCTACCAAATTTTGAATAATTTTTTTTTATTTTGAGACTATGACTTTGAGTTTCCCAAGTTGAAGCATTTGAAATTCAAGTCTCTTTGAGAAAATGGACGACCCTTTTCAACAAGCATTTTATGATGGTCGTTAAACGCGACGATGAAGTTTGAGACGGGAGTCGCAGGCGAGTGTCTTAATTTATCTGAGCGTGTAATCACCATAACAGGCGAGTAAGTGTACTATACTTTACCTACGGCCGATGAAAATGTCATCATAAATATCAGAAATTATTAAAAATAAGACACTTCAAATTAAATTTCGAGTCTATCGGCATTCGTATCCTTATCTCTATCGAGTCGACCTATCGAGCAGGCTTACTTTTAAACTAATGGAGAATGCGTGACAGCTCCAGCTGATCAAATGCGTCAAAACATCATTTCGTATGCAGGGACGGTCGTAATGTTACGACTCCCTTATCGTTCCTAACGAGGTTTTCGTGCATTTAATCAGCTGGAGCTGTGAAGCATTCGCCATGATTTTAAAAGTGCACTTGCTTGATTGGTCGACTCGACAGAGATAAGGATACGAATGCTGATAAAACTGAAAATTAAATTTAAGTGTCTAATAACAAACGCGAACACTCTTAAGTCAACAACCTTCATAACCTGAAGTTTCAATGACGTTCTATCTAAAACGTCAAAACAAATAAGGTTACTAAGGGACTTTCATATATCTTTTTAAAAACAAGGTGTTTTTTTAAAACTGCGTAATATGTCAATTTAACGAGACTTATTTTGGGTTAGGTACTAAAATTATATTGGATTTATTTACGTTTAATAAATATTTATGGTCTTACAAATATAGAAAAATAATTCACATTTTTGCGTCAGTTAGCTCTTATAAATAAAATAAAGTTTCGTCGCTTGTCACACGATCTTCTGGTTTACGCCTAAGCTTTATTATTATCCTAGGACCGTAAATGAGCCATTAAAATCGTGTTGAGATGGTTGTTAAATTAGTATTATTCGTTGGTGGTAGGTAAAAAACCTTTAGATTAATTATTGGCTTTACTTATAAATCAGTTGAGCATTTCCTCTAAAAAAACTGCAAGAAACTTGTTTTGTTTGTCCTATGGCAGCCATTTTTTGCGCTATTTGTTATTTAAACCAGTAAATTATTATTCAAAAGTAGTTTTTTACGTAGCTGCGTACAGGGTGATCTATATAAAAGAACGGTAAACCACTTGACCTTACAGTTATGAAAATTTAAGGACATATTGTGTTTGTAACGTAGGCACTCGCTAAGAAGGGATTTTTGAAAATTTTACCCCTAAGTGGCTAAAAATAGGGGTTGAAATTTTAACTGGGGGCGGAGAAATAGGGGTAATTTGATTTCGAAGGAAGCAAAGGGATATTTTATATCTCAGAAGAAAAAAGTCACCGAGTTTTAGAAATTGGTATTATAGACCACACTTTTTCTACCAACACCCCTATTATGTATGTATGAAGCTGAAGGAAATAAAGTCCGAAATCATTTTTTGTCTAATAACTTTAGCAATTTTTTATTGCCCGTCCCCCCCTTCCAACCCCATATTTAATGAAAATATTGACCGACTAAAATATGGGTTGTGTGATATCAAACAAAAGGAAATAAAGTTTGGAATCGAGAAAAATGCCTCTGCTATTATTTTTGCTATTTTATTTACCCCTCTACTCCCCTCCACTTCCATGTTCGATAAAAACAATGAACGGTTAAAAAATAAGTTAACTATAAAACTGGAATCAAAAAGTGTTTTTTTTGCAAAAAAAAAACTGCTGTAAGAATTTTGCTGCCTTATCTTTGTATTTCTCGGGAGTATATAGGCTTTATTTCATTAAGATATGTTCACGGGAACAAAAGTTATGACCCTTTAAAGCAAAAAAAAACGTGAAAAAAGTTCAGGTCAAGGGTTTAAGGGGCTAATGGTTTGAGTACTGAAACTACTTTTTTTGGCTTTTTCGCCACTAAAGTTAGGGAAATTTCATCAGCTGTATGACAAGAGACAGATATTTCTGAAAACGTCAGATAAGTACTTAAATTTTAGTTAGGATTTGCGAGTGTGTTATTTATTTTTTAAGAAATTTCCCCAACTTTGATGGCGAAAAACTCAAAAAAAGTCATCATATCATCATCATAGGCAATCACTCGATACCGAGTATGATTTTCCTCTATTCTGTATCGTCGCTATCTGTTGTGCGTTTTTTGATGGCTATGTAAGCCAATTCTCGAGCCGCACACCCTTCCACAGTTCTGACACACCCAGTCTCCGGCAGCAGCCGGGTGTTGTTGGTCATCCATTCTTCCATTTTGTCGCCCCTTTCTACGTTCTCTCTTTTCCGTTTCTAGTCTACGTCGTTGCTCTTCAAAAGTTTGTGCTCCCTCATGGACTGTTCGGCGCCATGTAGCCCTATCGTTTGCCGTGGTCTCGAAGTTGTTTATATCGATGTGACCCTTCATCATATTGCCTTTGAGAACGTCCTTGTACCTTTTTTGATGACCACCTTTATTTCTCTTTCCCTCCTTCAGTTGTCCATAAAATATCTGCTTTGGGAGACGTTTTTCAGGTATGCGGATAATGTGACCAGTCCAACGAAGCTGGTGCTTGAAGATAAGGGCTTCTAGACTAGTTGTTCTGGCTTCTTCTAAAACACTTATGTTTGTTCGTCGGTCTTGCCATTTGATTCTCAGTATTCGTCTTAAACAACTTTGTTGATATTTTTCTAGTCTTTTGATATGCCTTCTGTAGGTGGTCCACGTTTCGCATCCGTATGTTAGAGTTGGTATTATAACTGTGTTGTAGAAACGAAGCTTGGTCTCCGCATTGATGTCGTGATTTTTGAAGACTCTCTCCGAAACCCGTCCGAACGCTGCGCTAGCACATTTTAGGCGATGCTGTGTTTCTGCATCAATAGTTGCCCAAAAAAAGTAGTATTATGAATACGCCACAAACATATACAGTGGGATTTACTAAGATCTAAAATAGTACCCCCCACAGGTCTAAATATTTACACCTGTGGGTTGGCACTGAATTTTAAAACCAATTTTCAAAAAACACTTACCCATACAGAAAATACACAAAGTTATTGACTATTTTGTATTTTTATTGCTAAATTCCACTGAAAAACTGCTTTTTTGTCAAAATAAATACCATATTTTAGAAGAAAATGCCCTAAAACTAATTTTTTTTGACAGGGTTCAAAATGGCAAATGGTGAATACGCCAAAGTTTTGGCACATAATAGCTTCATAATCTGTGTTTGAGGTTATAAAATTGATAATTTTTTGAACCACCTCTGGGGGGTGGTTTAAATTTATAACCCCAAGAAAGGATTGTTTTGTGGCAATTGGTAATAAGTTCGTTCATAATTTCCCTAAGTAACCGTTTTCACAAGGAATAATTTAACTTTTTTAATATCCCAAGTTGTTCATTAATCAATAAAACACCTCCAATTTTGTCCAGGAAAACGCCATATTTTGAACCCGTTTTCAACACAAAAAATATATTTATGAGGGCACTACGAGGCAAAACAAACATAAGTGAAGGTCACTGATTATGCACGAAAAATATACCAAACAAAAGAACCCAAAACAACTATATTAATTTATTTACAAACTGAAATTAAAACATTGAGGTTATCTAAAAGCTCAGTCAAGAAAACTTTCCTTACTCAAAGCCCACTCATTTTAGAGCTGTAGCTTTCATCAGTAGAGGTTGGTGCAAGCCAAGGTGCAAGCAGAGGTAAATGATCCGAACTCGCTGTTTGTGATTGAACGCAGCGCTAATATTTTTAAACTGACATTTCGACAGTGACAGATATGTAAGAAAAACTTGCATTTAAGTTTTTTATTACATTTCATAAATAAAAACATCTTTTAAATAAATACAAAATTAATCTACTCCTTATTATATTATTACTCATCCAAATCGTAGTGTGACATCAAGTATTAATTGAAAAAAATAATTAACAAGGGTAAGTTTTAATTAGAGTGACATATAGCCCCAATGTTAATTTATTCCACAGAGTGTTTACTATTTAAACCTTGCGTGGGTTTAAATTTTTTAATTTTCTTTTCTTCTAAATTGAAGATTTCCTCTTAAATCCAACAAAAGATTGTGTTAAGATGATTATTCAATAAACAAATTTATTAAAATTCTTCTTATAAATCAAATTATGTCCAAAACTCAAGGAGGGTTGGTTTAAAATGCTTAAAACCAAAAATTTCACTTAAACTTAGGACCGTTCTAAAATAGACTAAACGTTTTTAGTAAATCCCACCAATAGATTTTATTTAAAAGTTTGAGGGCATTAAAGTGGGGTAATGTGGAGAAAGAGGAGGAATCTACAATTTTAAACACGCGAACGAAGTCGCGGGCGGCCAGCTAGTCGGTTATAAGTGTTCCCTGGTTTAACTGTTTTTCTAACAGTCGCAGAAGAACCAAAGAAAAACTGGGTGAAAGGATATTTTATAGGGACCATAGAAGTTTTTTTACTTATATATATTTTGAAATTTTCGAATTCTCAAAAAAATACGCTTTTTAAAAATACCATATAGTATAGGTCTGCATGTAATCGTTTTCGACATATTTCAATTTGAATTAGATATTAATTAATTCCTATTATTGCATTATAATTAAACCAAAGTAGGCCATAAATAATACGCATATATAATATGCATAATCACAACAATCAAAAAGCCGTCAAACTAAAACTTACTTAACTTTCCAAAAAAATAGTTGGCTGTGAGAAACAAAAACAGCAGAGTTTTGACAGTAGGGCGTCATGAATTACTTAGGTTTTGTTATAATACAATAATATGAGTTAATTAATATCTAATTCATATTCAAATATCTCGAAAACGGTTGCATGCAGACCTATACTATATTGTATTTTTTAAAAGCTAATTTTCTGGAGAATTTAACAGCTTCAAAATATAAAGGGTGTTTCATAAGAAAAAAAATAACTTTTTGGGACACCCTATATACTATTTGAACTGAATAATTTTTATTTAGTGATTTTGAGGTTCCCATAAAATATCGTTTCACCCAGTTTTGGTTTGATTCTTCTGCCGATATTAGAAAAAAAAGTTATCTCAGGGAACACTTATCCGATCACCCTGTACATATCCGTATATACAGTGCGAAACGAAAAAAGAAAACGAAACGGAGGCGTTTTCATGTGTTTAAAGTCTGATTTTGAAAAAATCCTCGGACATTTCGATTTTTAATTCGTGGAGGGAGGGGCACTTGAAATTTTTGTAGCACGCACCCTTTTCAACGGATATACTTTAACCCCATATTTGAAAGAGGGAAAGTGGGTCGAATGATACCTTGTTTTGAAGGTCTCTTGAATGTCTTTTCAAATCTCTAAACATTTTAAAAATCTACTAATTCGTTTTTGAGATATTCAATTTCAAAGTAAACTCAAATTGTACAGCAGGTAAATTTCCCCCCCCCCCCAAAAAAAAACAAATTTTATTTCAGTAAAAAAAGCGATTGTTTCATTGGGCCAATCGCTAGACTTTTAAAATTTTAAATCTTTTGTAAAGGCATTTAAAATACCTTCAATACAAGGTATCACTTGACCCACTTTTCTCATTTAAAATATAGGCATAAAGTTTATTACTGGAAATTTCAATTTTCAAATGTCAATTTAACTGGAAATTTTACACGAATATTTTTAAAAATTGATAAGTGGAAATTGCATCAGTTGTGTCATTTTTGACATTTATAGTTTCAAAACATCAAAACAGTCGACCTGTCAAAATTTTAATATCAAAATTGTACATTTTATAGCAATTGTAGTGTTCAGAAGCAGGACTAAGTTTAAGTTTTATTTTACTATTAGCAATAGAAAAAATATTAATTGTTATTAAAGTATGGTATTATTTAAATAAATACATATATCAAAATCAACTTTTTAGCAACTACCTAAATAAACTCTTATCAACTAGGGAAATTTCCGATCAAAACATTACACGTGCATAAAGTATTTCCTAATGGAAATTTTTCAAAATTTGGTTTTTAGCCAATTTCTTTTAAAAAAAGCATTCGTGCATTGCACCAAAGAAAAAATCCCTCACCCTGCGAGTTCGGGATTTTTTCAGGTGCAATGCACTCATGCGTTTGTTAAAAAATTGGTTTCAGAAAAAATTTTCAAAAATTTCCGGAAATATTTCATACACTAGTTATATTTCTACTGGAAGTAGGTGCATGATTTAAAAAGTGTCCCCCTCGAATAAAACATCGTCGTATTTTTTCCGAAATTAGTCTCTAAATACGTAAAAAACCCCGGTTTCCTTTTCGCTGCAATACAATTTATTTGACTTCGTCAACTTTCCTGTCCGTACAACTTACTTGAAGTCGAGAAACTTATTAAACTTTTTAACGTCAAATATCGCCATAATTCCGAGCAAAATATAGCGCCGTGAGGCGTAATATTTTATGTACACTTCGGTGTGCTTTGTAGTTGCATGCAGCAAGGAAGATCTAGTGCAATTTGGAACTTCTCCACGTTGATTCATGGCTCCAATAAATAATAGACCATACGCCCCTCCGATAAGGCCTGTTCTTTCAGTATTTACACCCACTTATGAACTAAACTCATCTTTCGTGAGCCGTTGTGGTCATCTATAAATTATGACGGGGGGTATGCAAATCGTGACAAAATGTGAGAAGAGGCTACATTGAGGAAAATTTTTAGCAAAGTGATTCTGCCTGGCGCCTATTTAGCCAAATAATCTTGCTAGAACAAAAAAGTTTTTTGCTAAAATAACAAGATAAGACTTTTTTTTGCTAGTCTAACTACTTTCTTTGCTACTGTTACTAAACATTCTTGTTGTATTGAACTTGCTTTTTTATTCTAGCAAAGATTGTTTGGCTAAATAGGCGCCAAGCAGAATCCCTTTGCTAAAAATTTTCCTCAGTGTAGGGTAGAGAGCACCCGAGTTTGCGTAAAATTGTTGTCAACCATTCATTTCCAATCAAATTTCACCAACTGTTCAGGTTGGCAGTAGAAAAATCTTCAAAAACGTTGATATTTGTTACCAACCTGTAATAATAAAATTATAACTTTTTGGGCATTTTTGTAATGGCAACCTATATTACAGAAAAATTGTCATCTGAGGTCGAAAAAGGTTTTTGGTATGTTCTTTCGGGGGGTCTAAAAGTAAACCTCCCAAGTTTGTGTTTCCTACACTGCTCGGGAACCATTAGCCATTTTGAAAAATTTTTGTAACCAACTTTTCTCTATTTTTATTGGTCCGAGGTGAGCAAATCTGAGAACAAAAATATTTGGCGAAAAATTTGCAACATTTTTGTGTAAGTGACCAACTTTCTGTAGTTAGTTTCAAAAAAGATAGAGGGCGCAAAAAAAAACGTTTTAACGTATTTTGACCAACAAAAACTGATTTTTTTAAAAACTTTAAATAAGAAAGTTGTAGATCTCGGAAAAATCCTATAAAAATATGTATATTATTTATAATTAATTAAATAGTCTCTGACAGCGACTGAAACTCGGTAAAATTCTTTGAGAACCGCTTTTTGGGCATGCATGAAGTCGCATGTTGTGGATTATATGTTATTATTTATGGTAAGAGCAGTACAAATGAGGTATCAAATTAAAGCTTGTGACGTACTCTACACAAATAACTCAGTCTGTCGGCATGAAAATTGCCGAAAGTATCTGACTGACTGCCATTTAGTCGGCTACCGATAGTCGAGCCCTTTTGGGTAACGGGTCATCCATCGCTTACATAAGCGCGACAAGAGGGGTTGGAGGGGTAGGTAAAAGTATTATTAAGTGCTTAAAGAGAGGCAGAAGATGTTGAAAAAATGTTATAAAGTGCGGCAGGGGGGGAGGGGTCAAAATTTGGAAAAATGGTTTTACATAATTGATGGTAGTACAGTAAAATTGTCATTTGAAGTCGAAAAAACTGGACGGGCTGAGTTTTTTGTATGTTCTTTGGGGGGTCTGAAAGTAAAATTTCCAAAGAATGCCGCACGGATAACATGGGTTTATAGCCTACCGTGACAGTTAACCATATTTTGAAGATATTGTACTTTAGGTGAAAAAAATCAAATTCTATGAGGATCGTATGTCTATAGGAGATATGAGCCGTGAAAAAACGTATGTCTGCTAAACACGTACGGAGAATTTTTCTCATAATTTGAAAAATACTTTTGTAATTGGGTTTTCATTTGGAAGGTACTTTAATACTGCAAAGAGAAGTATCTAGGGCTATATTTTAGGAAAGCTTGATTGTCTGAGAGGGTTAATTTAAAAAAATAAACATAAAAAGTAAAAGTAAAAACTTATTTTAATCCCGTTTGGGGAAACGATTTCTTTCGAGTCTGGTCTCGTTTAAAAGGTAATAGATTAGTCTACAAAGGCGTACTTAGGATTTTGTGTTACCGTGCTTATGAGGGCCAAAACCGAGCAATTTTCTTTTTAAAAAAAAGTAAAATCGGAGTTCTACTTAATTTTGTCCTGTTAGCTTTCCGCAAGTTTGGCTTCATTTTAAAGGTAATCAAATACGCTACAGGGGTGTATCTAAAATTCTATCTTAGCGAAGTCATAAATACCTGAAGAGGTCCATATAAATTAATACAAAATCTAATAATATTTATATTATAGATTTATACAAGAGGTTTCGGTAAGTTTAAACTAAGTGGGCTTTGTCTTTGCTTTGAAAAACAATTAGGAGTAGGTCATGATGCATTTTTGACATATTTATGAAATTCAAAGCTACTGCAGAAAGCAAAAAACTTTGTTTTATTAAAAATAAATATGCATAGTATGATATTAATTTATTTATAATTCATAATTTATAAGTTTTGTTTGAAAATTAAATTACTCACTAAGTTTTAAGTAATTACTAAGCTACTGTTTTTCTCTGATAAAGAATCTAAAATGATAAAATTAAAACAATCAACACAAAAATATTTAAAGAAAACCGACTGTAAGAATGTTTTAAATCCGATTTTTTCCATTTTTCTGATTTATTCCCACCAACCCAAACCTAATGCCAAAACTTGACCCATACTAAGTGGCATATGCAGAAATTTTGTTTCTAGGGGGGGGGGCTTGAGGTTTCTGGGGTACTTAAGTAACAACATAGTTTTTAATTGTTATTTTTAATGTAAAACAAAAAGTATGTTGACTCTAACTCCACAGGTTAAATTTCCAATATTTTTTGTTACAGGTTTAACTCTCTGTAGTTAGTTTTTAAAAAGATAGAGGGCGTTCACGTTTCGAAAAATCAGTTTGACGACTATGTCTGTCTGTCAGATACTTTCGGCAATTTTCATGCCGATAGACCGGGTCATTTGTGTAGCACACGTTGTAAGATTTAATTTTATACCTCATTTGTACTACTCTTATACTATAAATCCACAAAACGCGCTTCATTCATGCCCAGAAAGCGGTTTTATCGACGAGAGACTGTTTAATTAATTTATAAACAATATACATATTTTTATAGAATTTTTCCTTGATCTACAACTTTCTCGTTTAATTTTTTTTTTTAAATCACTTTTTGTTGGTCGAAATACGTTAAAACTGATTTTTTTGTAACTTCGGCGTCATCTGACTTTTTGGAAACTAACTACAGAAAGTTAAGCACTTGGAAAAAATATTAAACATTTATGCTGAATAATTTTGTTCTCAGACTTTTTCGCTTCCGACCAATAGAAATAGAGAAAAGTCAATTACAAGGTTTTTCAAAATGGCGGATGGTTCCCGAGGAGTGGGGGAAAACTAAATATGTGTCATTGCGCCAGTGGTTTTTCCCATAACAGTAAATGACAGTTAAGACACCTATTGCTTTTTTTACGGTTTACGATTTAATGTCTTCAGCCGAGTAAAAAGAAGGTATTCACTTTTCCAAAAAGTTCAATTTCATTAATTATTTTTCCGTCATTTCGACAGGATTTGACAGGTGTCAAAATAAATGTCATTTTTAAATTCAACGTTGTAATTTTAGTGGGAATTGATGCTTTTTTTGCCGATATCCGTCATCATAAGCATGATAATAAAAAGCTCATCCCAAACTTTGGCGGCTATTATTGGCTCATACTGTAGATATCGGCACCTGTGTCCATGAGACAAAATGCTCTCAGGGACTGTCCCAATAACTTAAATTATACTTAAACGGCGTTGAAATCCCACTGAGATCCAGTTTCCATCTAAATTGTGCGAGGTTCTTTGAAAATATTTTAGGGTTAAAATAAATAAAAGTAATAGTTCCATCACAGTCCCATAAATGGTTTTAAGAATAAACTTGAAAACTGTTTAAAAATACGTTTTTAGTCGCGTGTGAACACATTTTAATTACACCAAACAAAAAAAAAGTTCGCGCCATCCAACGCAAACCAGCATGGTCGTTAACGATATTGTTAACTATTTCACTTGTAAGTTCATCTCAAAGACGGTTACGCCTTTACATACTACCAGTGGCATACGCAGAAATTGTTTCTGGTGGGAAGCTTGAGGTTCCTAGAGGGATGGAGTCTTGGGCAACACAATAGTTTACTAAAATAAAGACAGTTATTTTATACAAAAAAAAAACACTTTATAATGACCAGTATCTCTTCAAACTAATGTTAGTAATTTAAAGGGATTATTTTAATTGATTATTGATACTACTGAAGTGTTCTTGCTAAGGTTTTTGGGCTATTTTTTTCTGATATGTACCTACCCGAGGATAGAATTTCAACTGAAACTTTCGCGGCATTTAATTTTGCGACAAAAAGATGATTGCAAAAACAATGCGAGTTGGGCAACTTCAAAAGCCAAGCAATTCTTTAATTATGGCAGGTCCGTAGCGAAAAAATTTAATTTTTTGAAACTATGAACTTTTTTTCACAAAAGTCGAAAAAATAACCATGTCAATGTTTTAGACTTTCCAAACTTTTATTTAAAAACGACGTCAAATTTAAAAGTTATGAAGTTTATATCCAGTGGCGTAGCCAGAAATGGATGCTGGGGGGTTTCATCATTTAATAAAAATCAACTATCTACCTATCGCAAATTTTTAAAAATTAGGTAGGTGCCTATTGCTTGAGCTCTTGAACTGAAGGGAGGGAAGAGGGGCGGTTTAATAGGTGTTGAGTTATTGTATACGAATTAAAAATACTTATTTTTAAAAACAAGTCTTATCTAGTCCCATTTACAAATTTTTTTACTAAATTAACCTTTAAATGCGCCGCAGGCAAAATTTTTGAAAAAATTACACTAAAATGCTATTTTTTACGCATTTCAAATGTTGTTGACAAAATAATTGCTTAAAATTAAACAAAATTGTAAAAACTTTGACAAAAAAAACAAAAACTTTTAAAAATTTTGATCGCTTAGGTTTTTTGTAAAATATTTTTGAAAAAGTAGATTGGGTCATAAATGCGCCGCAGATAAAAATTTTAAGAAAAATATATTATACTAAAAATGCCAAATATTTCACGTTTTGAATGCTGGTGATTAAAATTTCTTTAGAATTAAACTAAAATTGTTGCAGTGGCGGCTCGTGACTTTACAAATAGGTGACGCAGCATCACCAAAAATTGTCAAAAAAAAAATAATAAAAATTAATACCGTAACCGAGATTTTGGTCAGGCAGTTTAAAGGCAAATTTCGTTACTCTTATGGTTACCGTTACCGTAAATAAAGGTATCTTCAAGAGGTTAGAAATAGAGCTTTTGAACGTAGTCAATCGTTTGGCGGTAAACATAACCTTACTTTTTTTATTGACTTTTGTTGTTTTTTTCTCAAGTCTTTTTTTTATTTGCTTTTCCAACCATATGTTTGAAGGAAAATATTAATTTAGTGATTAATTGCAAGATATCTTTGGTGAAGTAATAGAAGAAATCGAGCCTCTGCAAATTTGTTTGTACTTACTCACCTGTTTACCAAAAAAAAAAACGGTAAAAAAGGCACCCCACTACTACTATAAACACGGTTAACAAAAAATAAAATCCAAATACACAAAATTTTTGCAAAACAAAACTTTTATAACCGAAAAATCTTCCACCACAGAATCACAGCAAGTTTGGTTCGTTGTCTTCTTCACGGTAAAGTTAGTCTCTATTCGACGCTAATTAGCGCCAGTGGTTACCTTTAATAAAGGTAACAGCCTGACAAAGCGCCACTGCGCCTGCCCAGAATAAAGGTAAGGGTAACAGACTGACAGAACACCTGACCAAAATCTCCCTATTAGCAACAGCCCGGCACGCGACGCTCGATATTACAGTCACAAAATTATAATAGAGCCAGCTTAAAAGTTTGCATCACATGCAAACATGCCCAAACCTCGGCGGAAATGATAACCGCGTGCCGTCGTCATGGCAACCGATTTATTTCGGGAATTTACACTAAACACAACCTGAAAGCCATTTGTTTTGGCTCATAGAGAGTTTTCGCATCTCGGACACACGGTCGTTCCGCTCGATCCTGATGATCGAATAAATGATACAATATTTACAAAATTTGGAAACGTTATTTTATGGAAGCGGAAGGTTTAATTTTTTCAGAACTAAGAGGTGAAGCAGCGCTTGACCTGCGTCATCGGGCGTGCTGCCACTGAATTGATGACGTCATAGTACCGCAGGCAAAATTTTTAAGATTCAAGACATTACACTAAACACACGTCACAAGCCGGAGTAAAAGGTAAAAATGTGGGGCAGCTATAGCTCTCCCTGGGGCCCTTGATCATGATTAATTTATTGTCATGATTAATTTATTGTAGATTGGGTTTAACCCCCAACCTTCCCTTGGCTACGCCACTGGAATATATCTGCACAATTAACTTAACAATTTTTTTCGGGGATAATATCATAAGTGCATCTGACTTTTTCCGGAAAAATGCCGGACAAACATTATTTATACAAATTAATTTGTAAACAAAAAGTACGAGTATGATAAAAACCCTCGTAAAACAACACGGGTTTTTCTCACACTCGTACTTTTTGTTTACAAGTTGCGTTGAAACGAGTTTTCCAGATTTTTTCCACAGGAAATATTAGATGCACAAATGGTATTTGGTAAGATTATTTCACGACTCGAAAGACACAAAATTAAATAATAAATTTATTGACAAAAATACCTTGTGTTTGACAACTTGTCAATTGTTTTTCGGAAAAGTTGATGATGCCAATTTTTTCACTATAAAACATTATTTTACGTCAAAGTACATTGCTGATGTGATTGGTCAAAATATAAAGAAGTGAAATATGGATGAACCTAAAAGTTAGTTAAATACCTGTTAAATTATTTTTAGATGTACTAAAATACACGTAATAGGACATGTTTTCTGGTAATTTTAAGGACTGTAAAAACTTTAATTAAAAGAAATTAATACCACCTTATGTCTTACACACTTTACGCTTTAAACAATTGCAACACTTGCTGTTTTTTGGTTAAAAAAAGGCAAAATAAAAATCATATGTACCACTGAAGATGACACACAGATGACAAAACAGAAATTTTTATTTCCTTAAATTATTTCCATGTTTCTCTAAAATACTTTTTTTTATACCTTCATCGAAAACATGATTTTAGTAACTGTCTGCAGATAACTAAAACATGGGTTTTTTGGTTACCGATGCAAAAAAAAAAAATCTGTCAATTTTTTTTACCCAAAATTAAAGAGAAATAGCGGAAAATAGTAATATTGGAAGTTTTCACCAAGTATTTACAAAAAAGATTAAAATATCACAACAATGGAGGTCACCGAGTAAAAAGGCACATCGCTATGGAAACCCATTGTTATTTCATTTACCAGCCGCCTTCGTTCGAGATTTTTAATAGTAGTTTTCACAACTAGTGGCTAAAATAGTGCTTTTTTTTACAAGCTTTGGTTTAAATAACGAGTGCAGCTAGGTATTTAAAAACCCGAGTAAAAAAAGCACAGTTTAGCCACGAATTGTAAACACTATTTCTTTTAATACCTTTATAAAAAAATCTAAGAAAAACAGGAATTACTTTTAAAAATCTTGAGCGAAAATGGTCTCGCGGCTAAACTGTGCTTTTTTTAACTCGCGTTTTTAAATACCTCGCTGCGCTCGTTATTTAAACCTACGCCTGTAAAAAAAAGCACTATTTTAGCCACTAGTTGTGAAAACTACTATTTTAAGCCTGCTGTCTTTCTTTGTATGCAATAAACCAGTGAAAACTTTAAAAAGCTTTGGAAAGAATGATTGAAAATGTGAACCAAATCATGGCATCAAAATCTGAATAACATAGAAAAAATTTGTTAAACAAAAACGTTACCCCTTAAATTATGCTAAAATATTTTAAGGCTTAAATTACCATATCATGGCCGTACCTTAAAATATTCTAAATTTGAAAATTTTAAATGTCACAAAATGACGGCATCGCGAAAAATCTCTATTATTTTCTTTGGCGAAAAATATACGATTACTGTCGAGGCATATCTTCGGGCATCAATATGATTTTTTATCAATTTTCAGATAGAAATCAGATAAGGTTTTAATATGATTGCCTGTTAGATGTCAACCGCGTCTCAGCTGCTTTGACAAAAAAATAATACACAAAATTAGATAGGGTTTCAGGGCATTGCTATGTGGAATACATAAAAATGTAAATTTTGGCACTTGGTACCTTATTGCTCCTCATTGATGATAGATTTTGTTTGACTTATTGTCTAAAACCGATATAACCATATAACTATAGTCCAATTTTTTGATGAGCCGATTGACCTAATTTTTTTGGATCTCTATTTGATACGTTGTTTTAGACAGCGACAATAAATATGTAAAAAAAGTCATGTCGTTGATTGTGTCAACTGTTACTTCAAATTGACAACAACAAATTATTTGACATGCGAACTGTTGACAACAAAGAAATACGTTTTCAGAGGCAAAAAATGACGTCAGTCTGCTCATTGGACTATATGAGATACTATAACGGCCCTACCCTTGCTTTTCCCGAGAAAAATGCGTACCCATAATAACTCTCCCAATCAAGTTGGCCTGGAAAAAACTGATAAACGCAGAGTATAAACGGGCAGGCATTAAATTATCGTAAGATCACTACGACGCCAGGCATGGATTTGTAAGTGCATGCGCAGTAGATTTTTGGTTTATGGCCTGGTGACAAACAGTTTTAAAGCCAACCGCGATCTTGAATTTTCTCCTTTGTTTTTCAAAGTTATTTTCGTTACACATTTTGGAGCATTTGGGCCATTATTGTATCTCATAGTTATATGAATATAACTAATAACTATTAGGTATGTATATAAAGGCCCAGGATGCGAGAAAACTGTAGCGGTAACGGTTAAAATCTAGATTGCCATGACATGGCCAATAGGATAAAGACGGCTCGATCTGAGCGAGCGCGACTAGCTGACGCATGCGCATTGGAGCCCGTTGTTAATCCCTTTTCGCAGGGGTTTCCGCTACGCTTTTTATCATAGGGAAATAAACATGCTGGGCCTTTATAGTATCTCACACAATATATGTGTATGTGGGGCTGAACCCCTCATAATTACGGGTATACCTAAAGGTCACCCAAATGGCCAGCAGGGAGATGCCACTTGCGTCCTTTGAGATCAAGACAACCCCAATTCCCTGGAGATTCAATAAGAGGTACAAAGTCGAAATTCCCGATAGGAAATTCTGGCAGAGTAAGAACCTCCACCAACGGGGGCCGGGCAGGCGTCTACGTGCAAGACCAAGAAGTTCGGATGCGAATGCTCTGGATGAGCATGTGTACATATGCTCCGATAGCCAAGCGGCTCTAAAGGCACTCAGTGCGCCAAAAATTGCCAATACTCTGGTAGAAGAGTACGTCGAAGCACTGGAACCCTTGAGTCAAGACAAGAGAGTTACAGTGATGTGGGTACCGGGACACATGGGAGTGTCGGGCAACGAAAAGGCGGATGAACTCGCTCGGATCGGGGCCAGCACTCAATACGTGGGGTCAGATCCACTCTTAGGTATAACAAGGCGACAGCTGCAAAGTCGACTCATTAAATGTGCTAACGATGCACTGGCAGACTCGTGGGAGAGCGAAATAGGATGCAGACAGTCCAAAGAATTCATCAACCGGACGCGGCCAAATTCAAATGGCTCCTGGGAAGGACACGAAAAGATATTGGACTACTGACAGGGATACTGACCGGCCACAACCGACTCAGTGCCGGGCCTGCGGGAGGGCGGAGGAGACATCTCGGCACCTTGTTGCGGAGTGCCATGCATTACCTAAGGACGAGGCATCAGATACTCGGACAACCGAACCTGGATGCAGAGGACCTACAAGCTCTCAAGTGGGCCAAAGTACTGAACTTCGTTAAGAGAACAGGAAACCCGGAGTCGCCACTACTGTACAAGCGGTACATTAGGGGGCTGGGCTGGGGTAAGGTAAAAAGGGACCGATTGGGCGTACTTGCCAGGTCTTGGGCCGCCCTCTAGTTACTACTAATACTACTACCACTACTACTATATGTGTAAAACTAAATTCATTGTCTATTCAGTTGTTCGTGAATAAATATTTAAGGAATCTGGAATCTACATGGTGGAAAATTTGTCGGAACATGGATCACGAAACCCTGTAACGTAATAGGTCTCTTGGGTTCAAATATATAGCATGCAAGTAACTTAAAGCAACTTTAAGACTTTTTTATTTCCCAAAGCCAAATGTTTAGTGACACCCATTTTAACTTTTCTTAAATTATTTTTAGTAAGTGTAGCAGTTACGAGCGCCGTTTATATCTATTTTATTGAACATCATTTGAAAACATAATTTTAAAAATATAAAATAACCCATCTTTTTCCTTTTTGCGTAAAACTTATTAATAAGAGTAGAGATTCTTTTTTTTTCTGTCATGTGATATTCATATTATATTTTTTAGAGTCAAATAAACATCAGAGTTGACTGAACTTTGAATTCAAAATATTCAAATATATGAATCGGTAGCCTTAGAAATAAATTTTAACTTATTCAGAAAAATGGGCCTTCCATTCAAAGTTCAGCCAATTCTAATGTTTTTTGACTCCAAAAAGTATGGATATCACGTGACCCGTTTTGAACGTCACTTCGGGATTTCCTGAGCTAAGGTCACTGACAGAAAAAAAAAGAAGCTTTTACCGGCGGATGATGCATTTTAAGTCTCGACTCGTTTAGAAAATGCAAAGTTGCGGTTGCTGCCTAACTAAATGAAAATTTATTATTTTTGACGTTTTTCGTCATTTTTGTTGTTGTTTTTGTTTGCGTGCAATCGAATGAAAAGTTGTTTAATTTTTTTTTATTAACGTTATTTTAGTAAACTTATAATAATTCCAGAAGTTTTTAGTTTCTGTTGGTGCGTTCTTTTATCTGACCGATGCGCACCGTGCACTCCAAAATGGCAAATTCCCGTTATTTTATTCAAAAAAATGAAAACACAAACTTTGCAAAAACAAATTTGAAAGTTCGATCGATCAAGTTTTACGTTCTGCCGCTCCACCTCTGAGCAGGTAAACGAACGCACCATCAGAAGTGCGCGATCAAGTTTAAGCGCGTTTCTGCGAGCTTAACGCGCCTTTTGTAAAATAGGTGCAACACCACCTCTACAGAAAGCCAATTATCGAAAACAAGATGGCCGTCCATGACGCCGATACGTTTGATGGGGATGTTTATTATTTTAAGAGATTGAAATTATTTTTTAACAGTTTCTAGATCTGTTATAAAAGAAAACAGAATTAAATGTTAACGATTTTTGTATTTCAATAATACTTCCAGTTAAAGTAAAAGCATACTTACCAACATTTTTTAAGAATTCACAAAAATGCTATAAAACTAACTAATTTAAATTAAAAAAATATTTATTATTATTTTTTTTTAATCCCGAGGGTTTAATTCTTTTGAGTTGGGGCATAATGAGGTTGTTTGAAGTAATTGTGTTGTTTTTTTTTTCTTCTCAATTCTTAAGTAGCAATTTGCAATTGTGACTTAGAAATGAAGTCATGTCTGCCCCCATTTATATTTTCCAAAGTGATTGTTGTTTAATTTTCCCGGATTTCTTTGTTGGTAAGGACTTTTTAATAGAGAAAATGCGGCAAATCCTGCGATATAATGGGGGGGGGGGGGAACGGGTTAGCAAAAAAGTTTTGGGAGAGGGTGAAATTTTTTAAGGGGGGGGTCAAAAAATGTTGTCAAAAAATTTGTTGAGAGATGTCATTTTTTTTTGTAAGGGTTAAAAAAAAAATTCATTCCAGGAGGGAGGAGGCAAAAAATAGGGTGGGCATTATCGCGGACCAAAATAGGAAATACTAAACGTGTGAGCTTCGGTGCCCATGAATTGGCAGAGTATTTTAATGCTATAAGCCACGCTATTAGTAGCTGCTAAAAATTGGGTAAAATTTAACTCAAATTGTAAAAAATAATAATTTAATAGCGCAAAATTTTTTAATTTTTTTAAATGCTATCTTTAGACTTCATGAATTTTCAAAAATTGATGTTTCTACTACGTAGTAGAGGCTGCTTCTCAGAAAATATTAACAACATTTAAATGAAAATATCTCTGAAACAAAAGAGTTTACAAAAATATATTTTACTAATTCTTGTTCAGACCAACAAATTCTACCTACAGTTAAAGTCTTTCTGGGAAATTTTGAATTACCCTGTATACCAAGTGTGGCTCATATAAGGTACCATTTAAGTATTATAATAAGTAGCACCTGTGTGTAATAATTAAACAAAAAACAGCAGGTACCTATACCTACCTTTTTTAGTCGGGGCTTTAAAAGCGGAACATCCAAAAGATCCCCAGTATTTGTGAAAAATTTTGTTGAGCGTTCAACTTAATTTTCTTTAAAATGCAATTCACATACCTAACAAGTACAAAAACACATTTTAAATTACCACAAATTTCACTTCTTTATCTTACTTGAATTTTTGTTTGGGGTGAAATTTTCACATTTAATTGGATTCAGCTATTTTTATGTTGGTTGAGCACTATTTGGACATTGCAACACAGATATATTTGGTCCATTATTTTCGTAATGGCTCTTGCAATTCGGCACTCAACAAGGAGTAGGCATTTCTAAACAAAGAACATAAAATATTTATACCAATATTTATACCAAATTCACTTGTTACAAAGAATCTCTAAATTATATGCCCAAGCACTTTTTCGAACAAATCGCCTATTTATACCGGCGAAAAATTGTTCATAACCCTCTTAATACACGACCCGACCGGCCATTTGATAAAATCTCTGAACCTATTTACCAAAAAAAATACAGGCTTTTTCGAAAAGTTTGATAAAAAAAACAATAAGTTACCTATTATTTAAAAATTTAAGAAACTGTAGGTAAGGTTTTAATAATATTTGAATGAAAAATTAACCGCTAAAAATAAAAAATAAAACCTTCTTCATCGAATGTAAACAAAGCACTGAGTAGGCGCCAGTCGCCGCCATTATGACGTCATCAGGCATACGATATCTCGCCTGTAGTAGAAGTCGTGTTCATAGGTGTAAAAAGAATATCTAGGTTTTTTTCTGTGGTGGGAACGTTCAAACGCCAAAAAAAAACTGTTGCAGCCGAAAAAAGTGATGTCAACCGTGCGTCCTTTTTTGGGTTCTTTTATTCATCGAGCGAGCAAACCAAGCAGCCACTATTTTCACTCCAATTTTGTTAAGCAAGCACAAAGAGCTTGTGAAAATTCTAACCTTACTTTTCCAGGTAGCAATTTTATGCACTCAATTCAATTCAAATTCAGTCGAACCATGACTACTTTGACTGACGTCAATATGTTTTCTAAAACAAGGTCACGTCTGTTTAACGTTTTCCGGATGGCTATAACAAAGTATTTGCCAGGCACGGTTCTTGAATAGAACAGTCGACGAATTTTTACCGCTGTCATTTTTTCTTGACGTCGTTGACTGTCCAGCTGATTTTTGTTTACGTAAACAAATCAAAATTTGAAAGTGGTCTTTTTGTATTAAAAACGTACTGAAAATGAAAAAACGACCACTGAAAGTGATCTCTCTTTTTATAATTACCTATTTGCCTTAAAGCGAAATGAACTTTTACTGTGGGATTTACTAAAAGGGTTCAGTCTATTTTAGAACAGTCCTAGGTTTAAGTGAAATTTGTGGTTTTAAGCATTTTAAACCAACCCTTCTTGAGTTTTGAACATAGTTTGATTTTTGTTTGCTGAATAATCATCTTAACACAATATTTTGTTGGATTTAAGAAGAAAGTTTCAATTTAGAACAAAAGAAAATTAAAAAATTTGATCCCACGCAGGTTTTAAATAGTAAACACTCTGCAGAAAAAATTAAAATTGGGGTTATATGTCACTCTAATTAAAACTTACCCTTGTTAATTAATTTTTCCAATTAATACTTGATGTCACACAATGATTTCGATGAGTAATAATAAAATAAGGAATAGATTAATTTTGTATTTATTTAAAAAGTGTTTTTATTTATGAAATGTGTCAAAAACTTAAATGCAAGTTTTCTTTACATTTCTGTCACTGTTGAGATGTCAGTTCCAAAATATTAGCTGCGTTCGAGTCACAAACAGCGAGTTCGGATCTCTTACCTCTGCCAACGAGGATATAAGCTAAATAGAGGGGACACCTAATGGTCAATTTCGACCCTGCTCAACTGAAATGAATACGAGGTGGCGCAGGCTATCGTGCTTTTAGTACTTAAATCCACTACTTGGTGCGCCACTTTCGTTTTCGAACTTGCTTGTTTTTAACGATCGAAAGCATTGGCGGCATTCTTCTGGACGTGTTTCGCGTGGGTTCATTGAACTTCATTTGATTACCCGCGTCGCGCTGCAGGGGACACACAGAGGCTCGTGCCCCGGCCCCGTCCCCACTGAGGTTTCACACAGGTGCGTTAGTTTACAATACAGTGCTTTCGTGCTGCTTACTATTTTTATTGAATTGTAATCAAAATAAATTACAAAATGTCAACAAATTGTTGTTCGTATTGGAACTGCTCCAACCATAAAAATAAAAACAAAGATGTTGCTTTTTTTGTAAGATTGGAAAATGGAAAAAAACTTTCGGGAAGCTTAAACATTGTTTGTAAAACCGAGGAAGAACTGAAAAATTTTGACATTTGTGAAAAACTTTTGCCCCAAATTTTATTTTGTTCAGGTTCAAAAAATGCAAAATCACGTCGATTAAAATCTCTATTACCTTTATTCAAAATTCTCAATATATTTTTTAGTTTTTTTTTTAATCTATGGAAAATTTTGGTTTATCTCTTTTGGTTGAACTAAAAAAAAAATAACGAGTTTCTGCATTTTTATAAATTGTTTGCTAAATTTTATATAAAGTCCCGGGTTCTTTAAGAAAGCCAAAAAGGTCATTAGGAAAGCCTTTCACTTGGTTGTTGTGATGTGAAAAGCCACATAAGCTCATTCTCTCTTGTAAAAAAGAAGAAGAAAAGCCTTTGACCGCTAAAATTTAAATTATTTTGATGTATAAAACCCAATAAAACCCAACTTTTTTAATTTCGCGTGTACCTAAAAAAAGTTTTATGCTTTATGGACTATTGTTTTTTGACAACTGCTAAAAACCGTTTTTTATACCTTCATGAAAAACAGGATTTTACTCAATGTTTGCATAAAACCAAAACATGGCTTTATTGGATACCGATGCAAAACATTTTTTTTTAGGGGCTCAAATTATTTTTTTTATACCTTCATTAAGAACACGATTTTAGCCACTATCCGCAATGTATCCAACCATGGCTTTTTTGGTTACTTTTTTTTTGAAAACGATTGTGAAAAAAAATTCACGTCTTTTTTTACCGAAATTTGGAGAAAAATAGCTTTAAATGGTAATACTAAGAAATTCTTATGATTCTTACCTAGAAATTAATTCAAAATTATTTACAAAAAGAACATTCAGAAAATACGAGAAAATTACATACTGTCAAAAATTAAAATATAAGGTTAGCAAGGTTACCATAGAAACCATTGTTTTGTCATGTAAGCAGCCACAACTGATATTGATGCTAGTATAAAAGTGGCCAGCTTTCAGTGGATGTTGTGTTTGAATTTTATTTTGTAAGTTTTTTTCCTGTTTTTTTAGGAGTTTTTGATAAAGGTATTAAAAAAATAGTGTTTACAACTCGCGGCTAAACTCTGTTTTCTTTAATCGGGTTTTTAAATAACAACGCACGTAAAAAAAACACTCTTTTAGCCACTTGTTGTAAAATAGTAGTTTTCACAACTAGTGGCTAAAACAGTGCTTTTTTACAAGCGTTGGTTTAAATAACGAGCGCGGCAAGCAGGTATTTAAAAAAGCGAGTTAAAAAAAGCATAGTTTATCCGCGAGTTGCTAACACTTTTTTTTAATACCTTTATCAAAAAATCCAAGAAAAACAGGAAAATACTTTTAAAAATCTCGAACGAAGAGCACTTCTCGCAACACACCATCTTTACACTATAAATCAAGGCGCTTTTTCTTTAAAACCAAGCTTGTAAAAAACACGATTTTAGTCACTAGTTTTTTAAAACTATATTATTTTTTAAATTTTATCCATTTGTAACCCGCTGTGTTTCTATCCAGGCAACCCTACTCAAATTGTAAAATAATATAATTAGTTAAAAACTGATCAATCGACAATATTGTGGGCAGCCATGCTGGTTATTTTTTGTTGCCCACTTTCAATAACAAAATAATGGTAATTTTTTGGGATTTTTGTACTGCCAACTTGGTAATCATGCAGCAAGTAAAATTTTAAATTTTGTAAGAGAAGGTTGAAAACATTTACGCGAACTGGGATGGCTATTTTATATGTGGAAATTATTCTGAATAGTAGTAGAGGGCATCATTTTGAAATTTAACAAAATATTATGTCAAACATTATTAAAGATACCTATAACATAGTGTATATATATGCACCATGATTTTATATCGAACTTAAAAATATATAATATGCCATTTACGGCTGTAGTAAACAGAGATCTGCCAAACTATTTCTTACTTTTTAATGCAATTTTAATTAAAAAAAAATATTTGTTTTATTTTTCAAATATTCCTAATCAAAAAGAAACAAAATGCAAAATGTATAGGGTGTGCAAAAAAAGACCGGTTCGATATTAATAATATTAAGCTTTTTAGAAAGCGAAAGCTTCAAAATTTATAGGACCAATTTCAAACTTGACATTTCCTAAAAATCCAAGATGGCGGACCAATTTGAAAAATAGGCATTTTTATCCCCCTTGATATTTTTTTGTGTGGGACACTGTAATAAATCTTAAACATCGGTTACGAAGTTACATTCTTCCCAAGCACGATGAAACATTTTAAAAATTCGGACAAGAAATAAGATTGAATAAATTGTCAGAAAAAGTTTTTTCTTGGGGGGTGAAATTTGGCTACTTTTTAAATAGGTCCGCCATCTTGGATTTTTAGTAAATGTCAGTTTTATCATTAGTTCTACAAATTCTGAAGCTTGTGCCTTTTAAAAAGTTTAAACTTATTAAAATCGATCAATTTTTGAAAAAGTTATTGCTATTTAGAGAAGTAGATTTTTTCTTAATAAGCTTGATCTTTCAGGTAAACTTAAAAATTGCAATTGAATTTTTAAAATGATATATCGATTCTTCTTCGCTTTCGCTTTAAAAGAATATGACTTCGTAACCGATGTTTCAGATTTATTACAGTGTCGCACACAAAAAAATATCTAAGGGGGTTAAAAATGCCAATTTTTTAAATAGGTCCGCCATCTTGGATTTTTAGGAAATGTCAAGTTTAACATTCGTCTTATAAATTTTGAAACCTTAGATTTCTAAAACGTTAAATATTTTTTAAATCGGACAATTTCCCGCTAAGTTATAATCATTTTAAAAAGTGCCGTTTTTTTTGGCACACCCTATATAATTATTTTTTCGCAACCTTTCCATTTCTAGCAATGCCTGATTATTACAAGATTTCTTTTCTATCAATTTTGTACAAGTTCTTTCCCAATTTACTCTGCATAAAAGTCCCAGTATAAAAAAAGTTCTGAATTTACCTTCGATCTTTTCATCCCTCACATACCTCCCACTTCCGATTTTTTTTTCATAAAATTGTATTGGCACTAAATCAAATCGTAAATCTGAAAACCGCATTTTTGTATCTGTTTTCATTACATGGTTCTGAATTTACCCCCTTTACACTCCTCACCCACCCTCGGATTTTTTTCATAAAATTATATTGTCACCAGATCATATCATAAATCTGAAAACCGCACGTTTGTATTTTTTTTCATTACAAAGCTCTGAATTTATCCCCTTTACACCCCTTAACCACCCCCCTACCCCCAATTTTGTTTTATAAAATTGTATTGTCACCAGATTCAATACTAAATCTGAAAACCACATGTTCGTATCTGTTTTCATTTCAAAGTTCTGAATTTGCTCCCTTTAGACCACTTAACCCCCTTTATACCCCCCAATCACCCACTACCCCCCATTTTTTCATAATATTGTAATGTCATCGGATCTACATTACTATGCCAAATTTCATTAAAATCGGTTCACGGGAAGTGTGTCAGTGAATTTAGCCCCTTATTTTTACCCCTTAACCACTCCCTACTCACCAATTTTTTTCATAATAATGTATTATGATCCGACCTGCATTACCGTGCCAAATTTCATTAAAATCGGTTTAAGGGAAGTGTGTCAAAAACGAATCTCAAAAGTTGATAGTCAGCCAGACTGTAAAGTTAAATATAATCGTTTAATATTAATAAAAACTGTCCTGCTTCATTCAGCATATTCATCAATTTATATTATGATCTCTCTACCAGCTCCCATTCCCTTAGCAACAAATTCATTCATTTATATTTATTTCATACACGTACGCCACTGATAAACCGGTATGCATTCGACGACGAGTTCAACGCGCTGGATTGTTGGCGTTTTAATTCCAAATAAATATTACCCAGATTCATCCTAGCGCACTCAGCAAAGAATCAAAAACTTGCGGAATTACCGCTTTTATGGCTTCGCTTGCTGTTAGGATACCGTTGGCTTGCTGGTCGGATATTAGCATTGCGTGTCCTCTCTATTTAGTTTATATCCTCGTTGCCTCTGCTTGTACCTTCGCTTGCACCAATCTCTACTGATGAAAGCTACAGCTTTGAAATGAGTGGCCTTTGAGTAAGGAAAGTTTTCTTGACTGAGCTTTTAGAGAACCTCAATGTTTTAATTTCAGTTTGTAAATAAATTAATATAGGGTTTTTTGTTCGGTATATTTTTCCTGCATATTCAGTGACCTTCACTTATGTTTGTTTTGCCTCGTAGTGCCCTCATAAATATATTTTTTGTGCTGAAAATGGATGCAAAATATGGCGTTTTTCTGGACAAAATTGGAGGTGTTTTATTGGTTAATGAACAACTTGGGATAATAAATAAGGTAAATTGATCCTTGTAAAAACGGTTGCTTAGGGAAATTATAAACGAACTTATTACCAATTGTCACAAAACAATCCTTGCTGGGGGCTATAAATTTAAACCATCCCCCAGAGGTCGTCTAAAAAATCACCAACTTTATAACCTCAAACACAGATAATGAAGCTATTATGTGTCAAATTTTTGGCGTATTCGTCTAAAAAAATTAGTTTTAGGGCATTTTTTCCTAAAATATGGTATATTTTGAGAAAAAAACCAGTTCTTCCGCGGTATTTTGCAATAACAGTACAAAATAATCAATAACTTTGTGTCTTTTCTGCATGGGTAAGTGTTTTTTGAAAATTGGTTTTAAAATTTAGAACCCCCCACAGGTGTAAATATTTAGACCTGTGGGGGGTACTATTTTAGATCTTAGTTAATCCCACTGTTAAAGTTTTTAAGCAAGATGTCAATAGAAAATCCCTTCTATACAATAGCAGAGTTTTTTGATAGACGGTTTTAATTGATTTTTTTGTTTGGTTGTATTTACATTTTAAATCTATTTGACTTATATAATATTTTTGTTTTGATGTTATACTCCTATTTTGTTTAACTTAATTTTTTTATTTTTAAGATAATGTTGTTTTAACTGTAATTATTTAACTTTTTTAACGGAATATACTAGAAATAGATAGGTAAGTTAGATTAGCCTGATTTGTCAACAGAAATGTATTTATTGACAATAAAGTACTTTATCAATCAATCAATAAAAGTAGGTACCTAGAGACTACTCTAGATATTTAAAAATTATTTTTGGCCATAACTTTTTTGTTTTTTAAGGTTTTAAGATTCTAGATGACTGTATGTAAAGAGTTTTGTGAATCGTTGTACAGTTAACAAATTATGAGAAAATTAATAAAATGCTTTCGCCGACTAAGCACTTCAATGTTTCTGTGTTATTATCTGGCAGCTGTTTTACACTATTTTGAAATGTTTTTGAAGATATGTTGACACTGCTGAGAAGATTTGAATGATTCACAATTTAATACTTTCGCAAGTTTTTGAAATATTTTCGGGCATAGCTTTCTTTTTTTTTGAAGTGCAAAAATATCAGACCCTCGTTTTGAAAGTTTTCATTCATGTCAAAAAACAAAAAAGTTATGAACAAAAATAATTAAAATACCCGAATAAATATTTAGAGTTCCAAAAACTTGTAAAATATTAAATCATTGAAAAGCTGAGCAGTGTCGTCATATCTTTAAAAACACTTCAAAACAGTATAAGAAAGTATCAGAAACACTGAAGTGCTTAGTCGTCGGAAAGATTTTAATAATTTTGTTTGTTGTTGTTAACTATACAACGATTCACAAAACTCTTTACATAAAATCTTCCCCCACAAACAATGAAAGGTGGTAAGGTGTATTTGCTTTATTGACAATATTGGCAAGTGAATGCCATTGGTTATTTACTACAGTAGTATTATTGGCAAAATTGCGCTATTTTGCCAATGATTATTTACTAGTGCTGATGTATTAGCAAATTTATGTTATTTTGCCAATAACTGAAAAACGTGTTTTACATACCAAGTGCAACGCAATCGTTCCTTTAAAAATTGCATGCATTTCTAAACCATCTTTCCGGTCTGATCAAACGCATTTTTTTAAATTTCCCGCGCGATTGACATCTGTCGTGCGGTTGACAACTTGACGTATTTGCCGACGCCATTTTAATAATATTCTGCGGATTCTTCCTATGTGGTTTCCTTTTTGTGTTTTGCAAGTTTTCTTTTAAAATTGGCTTAAATTTAGTTTGAGTTTCAAGTCACCATGGATGTGGAAGCCGATACTGCGTAAGTACTAATATTCTTTTGTTCTTAAATAAGGTCGGCCTAGAGTGGACTTAAAAACTACCAGTAAAGCGACCAAAAATCGTCATTTTTGCTGGGTTTATACAGGCATATAAAAATTAAAATAAAAAATAATAACTTTGAACCGAACAGCATACAGCTTCTGCACATGTATACAAAAGTGAATGACACCAATAGTTGAAATAATTAAACTAAACTCCATCATGCTGATTTCCTTACTAATATCTGTTAAAAACAAACCAAAAACTGCAAAAAACCCCCATTTAAATTACAAAAACAAATGAAAGTGAGGTTATGTGTGTCAAAGGGGCATGCTCAAATCCGTTTTAAGATAAAAATAAATGTTAAGTTACTCATCTTTTTATTTATGCTGTATAAATGCCTACACAGTTCCCCATAAGCAACTTTTATCTTAATTTTAATTATTATTTTGACACTAATAATTTACAAATTTCTTTTGTAATCAAGCAAAACCGTTCTCAACTTAAAAGCCAGTTAACTACTACCTGTGTTCAGCCTTCAGTGCCATTTAGCCTACTGTTGCCGCCATTTTTATAACCAAATTGACAGGTAAAACATGAATTTTCTCTCAGTTTGGTGTCACTATGGCCTCTATAGTAGGCTAAAGGATACTATATCAAAAAAGAGTTAACTGGCTTTTTAGTTGAAGTGTTGGATCGAGCCATCTAAAGATTCATCAATTCAGTCTACATCCAAGTCATTTTCTAACACTGAAATTTCTCTTGCTGACCCAGAGAATGATGACCCTTAAATTTCTTGTGAAACCGAGCTGTCTTTAGTTAATATCTTAAAATCTTTTTTAAAATTAATTTGAAAAAACTCGTCTGTGGTACTATTTTTTTATTTTAACGTAAATTTGCCAATAAAACAACTAGATGAAAGTTTTTTTTTTTTTTTGAGAAACCGATATTTTGTCACTTTTTAAGCAAAAAGGGTTTTTCCTAAAACAAAATACTGGTTTATCCAAAAAAAATAATTTACAGCTATACTTACCAAAATTTAAACTTTTTTAGATGCTGTAAAAAATCCTTTAAGAAGTCAACCAACTTTTTCTCATTCTGTCGTTGAACATGCTACTAAGGCTTAGTTACGGGGTGCCTGTGACTGAAAAGGGGGCAGAACATCCAGGAAAAAAGATGCTGAATAAATCTTCATCTTATCTTATAACAAGAAGAAGGAAGTACTAAGTTTTTAAATTTTTGGCCAAAGAATTTTTATATAAAGCAACTGAAGCAAACCTTATTTTTTTGATTCACAATCAAAGAGATTCTAAATAAAATTTTCTCTGTTGCAATTTACTGTTGTATGGAAAACCTCCTCTTAATAAATATTTAAATCAATTTATGAAAGAATTTTCCTCTATCTTTGGCATGACCAAGACGACAAATATTATTCATATGGTTTCCATTCCTGTCTTCATGTTAGGATATAAATATAAGTGTTTAAGTGTTTGTTTATAGTAACATTTATTTATTTATTACATATTGGTTTTTCTAGGAATTTTTGTTCGTTTAAGGATAACATAGAATAAATGTGCATTCGTAACTTATGTGGGTTATTTTATTTTTAATCCACAATCATTACAATTTTTATTTTATGCATAAATACTTTAAATAGGAAGAAAAAGCCAATTATCAGTGGTATCGGAATTTGCATCTGTATCCCTATTGAGCCGACCAATCAAGGAGGTGCACTTTTAAACTTTTAATTTTTGCGTGGGTTTGGCACTTAGTGGTAAGGGTGATTCACCATATTTTCCCAACTACATAACTCATTTATTCTTAAAGATAGAAAAAAAAATAATACAAAAGTTGCTTAGTTTTTCACAAATTTTAAGAAAATTTAATCAAAATTTTCAAAATATCAAATTTCGACATCAACTTTCTTATTTCAATGGAAAACCCTGTATATTTTTCAAGAAAAACGTTGACTTAAGAGCAACTGCTTAAGATAAACCCTACAAGATCTACCGAAATTTTAAAAAATATACAGGGTGTTCTATTTAAAATAAGAAAGTTGATAAGTCTAAATTTGACATTTTGAAAATTTTTATTGAATTTTCTTAAAATTCGTGAAGAACTAATCAACTTTTGTATTTAAACTATTTTTCTATCTCTAATAATAAATGAGCTATGTAGTGGGAAAAATATGGTGAATCACCCCATACATTTTTTTCCAATATTGCCTGCAATGCCGGTATTTAGTATGCAGTGCTCCTCTACATTTAAGCCATGCTAAGTGTGTATTTGCCATCAGTTTAAACGTATTCGTTGCCGTCGCTCGGCCGGTGGCTCACACAGGTGTGTTTAAATCATGTATAACGTACAGATTGCCGTGCGTCAAATTCTCATTGCCAATAGATGCCAATATTTGTAAGGCACGTTGCCATGACGGCATTGTTTCTGGGGTCCTTAACCCTAAAACCTTTAAAATGAGGGGGACTCTCATATTTTTGCACCAAGTTATGTCCAAAAATAATTTTTAAATATCTGGAGTAGTATTTACCTATCTAGTTAAAACTTCATTTCACAGTGCAAAATTCAGTCTCAGTCAGTCAAACAAGTCCAAATACTAGTCTAGGGGAAGTGAGACTTGGGTACGAAAATCTTACCATAGTAGATTTTATGATTTCATATGAAAGCTGAGACTCCCCAGATTACGAATCCGCCGGATGACATGTCGTAAATGTTGAGCGTTTTGAGATATTCAGCAAAATATCCAAGATGGCGAACAATGAGTAAATTGGATTTTCCTATTTTTTATGTAGGGTCAAATTTATGGTGTTTGATATTGATTTATAGATTTTCGAATACAAGGAATTCGAATCTTCCACCGAAAACTACCTAAAATGACATTTGACACATTTTTGACAGCCATTTGGTACAGAAAAATTGATATTTTTGAAAAATTATTTATTTTCTATTTCTTTTATGAGAATTAGTGGCTTTTAATAAAGTTTTATGGGTTCTTTGATGTAAGACACTTATATCCGCCATCAAAAACTGCATTAAATAACATTTGACAATTTTTTGACAGCACGTAAAGCAAAAAATTCACCACTCTAAAACCAACACCATTCTCAACTAAAAAGCCTGTTAACTCCTACCGCCTCAGTGCCCTTTAGCCTATTGTGGCTGCTATTTTTATAACCAAATTGACAAGTAAAACATGGATTTTCTGTCAGTTTGGTGTCAATATGGCACCGACCATAGGCCAAAGGATACTAAAACGAAAATGAGTTAACTGGCTTTTTAGTTGAGTACGGTGTTGTCTAAAACCATCTAACATAAAATAATCTTATTTGGTTACATGTTTTTGGATACAAGTAACCAAAATTTTTCATCAACTGTCACGTAAAGTGACATTTACAGGATTTTTCACAGTTTTCAAGAACCCAACGAGTATGATAATAGTAGCTATCCACTAAAAGTCTTGAGAAAAATCTAAAATTTAGGTCAAACTATCCAATATCTTTTAAGGGTTTACTTTCAGCTATCTATTATAAATGGTAAGTAATTTTGATTCAAAATGAACAAATTTTGTATTTTAAATGCTGTCAAATGTCATTTAGTGCCATTTTTAATGGCAGATACACGTTCCTTGAGTTATTAAAAGCCAATAATTCTCGTAAAAGAAATAAAAAATAAATAATTCTTTAAAAATATCCATTTTTCTGTAACAAATGGCTGTCAAAAATATGTCAAATGTCATTTTAGGTAGTTTTTTATGGACAATTCGAATTCCTCGTATTCGAAAACCTATAAATTCGTATCAAACACCATCAATGTGACTTTAAACAAAAAAATAGAGAAATCGAATTTACTCCATCGCGACATCTTAGATAGTTTGCTAAATATCTCAAAACGCTCAACATTTACGAGATGTCATCTGGCAGTCTCAGCTTTCATATGACACCATAGAATCTACCATGGTAAGAAAATCCGGGTTCGATTAAAAATCGCCACTTATCATCCCCTTGACTATACAGTCATCTTACCGAAGTCCTCCTCCTCGATCACGTGTTTAGGTGCAGATTTTGAAATTTACCTGACGGTATAATCCTGGGGTGCATTCAGATTGAAGAGTCCGGGCGAAGTTCGGCGCAGAGCGTTACTCGATAGTGAGTGCACTCCGAGTGTGCCCGGCGATTCGTCCAATATGAACGGACAAGACGCATTATCATAACCTCACTCTTAAGATTTTATTTTTTTTTTGTAATTATGGAAGAAGTAATAGTAAATGCGTTTATAAATGAAGAACTACTCGTTAAGGATGATTCACCTTCACCACTTTTTCACTGTCTTCACCACTCTTGATTGTTCCATCCAGAACAAAATTGCCTTCCTCGTCCAAAACCAAATTATCGGAATGTGTACTGATTCTTTCCATTGCCAAAAACTAGATTTCAAATTTAAAAATCATAAATAAAAAAATATTGTCGCTGAAATAAGGTTACAACTGGTTGTGCATTTGATCTGCGCAAATTTTATCAACCTATTTCGTGGGGTGCGAAAGTGCGCGTTTGGGTAGTGTCCTGTCAAAATCTACCGACAATCTGAACAGCCGGGTAAATTCTAACCAGAGCAATCTGAACAGCCAGAGCGCGCCCGGGCGTCGCCCGACGTTCAATCTGAACGCACGCTTTAAAACAAATGGGTTTTAATAAAAAAGAGGTAATTTTCAGTGGTCATTTTCTCATTTTCAGTAGTTTTGCCATATTAAAAACTACTTTTTTAAAAAAAATTAAAAAATTCTAAAATTTTGATTTTGAAAATTCCCGACACAATGTTGTCCAAATATAAAGAAGTTTTAAAAAGCTTCTTTCGTAATTTTTTAATGATTTTTTGCGTTTTAAATTATCTTTTCCTTCTAATTATCCATGTAGAATACAGTAAGAAACAATTTTTTTTTGAAATTCAAAAAAATTATATAAAATCAAAATTATTTTTTTTACAAGTAAACAAGAAGACCTACTTGTTATTTAATAAACTAGTATTCGTGTAGTAATGGTTAAAAGCGAGTAATTAACGTGATTAAAATAAGTAGGTATTATCTGTATTATTAGTTTACGTGTTATATCATTTTGAATAATTGCAAAGTTATTTTTGTGGCTTAATAGCGTGTAATTAACATGACTAAAATAAGTATTAGATGTTTTATTAGTTTAAGGGTTATTAGTTTGAATAATTGCAAAGTTATTTTTGTGGTTATGTCATTGTGGAAGGTCTGTCCAAAAAGTCCGGAAATCTTGACTTCTGAAATAAAAAATACGCCACCAAAATAAGCACCGCCGCCGGGCTGACGATAGGTCGTGATCACGACGTCACGATGACTCAAACATAATCTACTCAAATTGGTGCAAATCAGGGTAAGCCCTTAGGCTGTACCATCGTAAGCGCCTGACATCGGGTCATGCTTGGCCGTCGACAAATAGGGCAGTCTAAATGCTCAGGTGATTTACGTCAACCGGAATCAATATGGCGTCTGAAGTAAAAGCAAAAGGTTGTTTGCTTTTTTTCGTTTTTTTGGTAAAATTAAAGTTTTTTTTTGGGAGTTTTCACTAATAGAGACCTTTAGTGCTTATTAGAATACGTTTTTCCTTCAAGAACTGAAAAGTTTCTTTGATTTAGCGACGTTTTTTGTTGAGACCTTCTGAAGATTATCTAATAAACATGAGTAATTATCAGGACCCTCCAGTGGCCTCGCGATACCTCAAAAAAATTGCAGTGATTAATAGTATCGATCCCTTTACCCTAAAAGACACCGATTTGTTTTGACCCTGCGAGTTTTCCCCCAGTTTCCAACATGGACATTGTTGTGCTAACTAATTCATTTTACATCAACCAGCAGATGAAAAGTTTAAAATACAACGATGGTTTAAATGCATTCAAGTATTTTGAGGCTGGATTTGTGAGTGATTGCAGAACACATATTTTTGGAGATTACACCCTAGTTATGACAAAGGTGAGCAATTTTTACTGAAATTTGGCTTGAAGGTGCAGTTCAGCAAAATAACTAGTACGGCTTAATTGATTATACAAAATCTTAATTTTTCTCTACAAAGCTTATTTGTTATTAAAATATGAGTGTGTTGTTTATTTTTCGTTGACAATGCCTGAAAAAATTAAAACTGACATAAATGAAGTGTGCATTACACATGGTAATTTTAATAACAAAGCTCTATAGCCATTGACATAATTTTTTTTGTATGATCAATTAAGCCCTACTTGTCGTTTTTCTGAACTGCACCTTTAAGTTGGTAAAAGTTTGCGTTTTGCATTTGGCAAAAGTTCAAGATAAATCATGTTTATCTTTTGACAACTTAAGTTACTTAAGTTCATAGTTTGTCAACAAAAAAAAATGCTAAATTCGGCGAAAGATAAACATGCGAGTTATGTCCAACTTTTTCCAACTTAAGCCGAACTTCTCAGTATATATCAATCTGTTCATGACATTTTATTTTATTTTACCTTACCCCTATCCCGAAAATTCCTTTCTGTTACACTTTTTTTCAGCTTTATTTTTATTGTGAGTCCTGGTATTTAATTTTTATTTTTTATGTAAATTATTTATACTTTTTGGCATTTGTTTAATAATTTTTTTTTTGTTTCAGGTTAAACATTCGCAGAGAATGAATTTTCCAGTTTTAAGATCAAGAGAGTAATAATTAAGTTTTTTAAACAAATTCAAACCAATAACTTATTTATTATAATAAAAAAACTGACCCAACCCTAGACTTAATAATGATTTTACTTTGATTGTTTGTTTTGTTCTGTATGTATCTCTTTATTTTCAAATTAATAATATAAAAGGTTTTTTAAAACTATTTAAATTTTTTTATATACATTTTATTTTTAAACATTTTTGTTGGTACTCTTGCATTTTAGGTTCTAAATAAAAAAAAAACTTTTAAAAATATCTTGTATTTATTTTCAAAATGCTGTATTTCCTAAAAAAGTACAAAATCAAACCCTTTGGGTATATTAATAAAAAAACTGAAGTGACTGAATTAAACTAAAAAAAAAGGTTACAATGGGACAACAGTTTCATTTAGCAGTGATTCTTCACCTTTTGATGCAATTATGGTTACGGGTAAGGCAGATTCAGACTTCCTTAAGGTAACCGCTATGAGGTATGTGGTAAGATGCATTAAGGAAAATGAACAATAGCAAATGCATGGCTGTTCATAGTATTCCGAAAGCCACAACCTATGAATACTATGAACAGAAGCATGCATTTGCTATAGCTTATTTTCCTTGCATCTTACCGCATACCTCATATCACTTAGCTTACGGAACTCTGAATCTGCCTGTACAGTAACCCAACAAATTCTGTATTTTTGCCTGATTAAATTTATAATTCTTCCAAGTTCCAATAGGGTGAAGTTGAGACTTAACTATAGTAGCATTAAATAATTGCACAAACTCTTGAATTAAGTAGGATAATCTGTGAAAAATAGCTTGCCAACTTTAAGTGTCTGATGTCTATTTTCAAAATTTTTACAGAACATTTTTAAGGGTTGTCAGAAGTGCATCCCTTCCACCCTAACCCAACCCAAAAAAAATCGGCCGGAGGCATATTTGCACTTCTGACAAACCCTGAAAACGTTCTATAATATAATTTTTCAAATAACTCAAAAATAGCAGAAAACCAATAGTAAATACTTAATTACCAGTGTAGAAAATCAATTTTATGTACTTGGGACAAAATTCTTTGAGTATATTCTCAAATAGTTTAACTTTTTTTCTGTTAAATCTTCCCTTTTTAATCCTGAATCCACTTCTCACAGCTTCTTGTAGATTACACCTAGGTGTTTTTTATGTTCAGAAGATAAAACAGTGGGAATTATATAAAAATTAACTTTGTCTCTGGGACAGCGATTGCCGCACCCCACAACACCCCAAAAGTTTGGCATTTTAATTCGTTTTTTAAAAGAAAAACGCAAAAAAACACACTATTTCATATAAAACCTATGTAAATATTTGGTTTGCTTGTACTCCAAGCAATCAGCTGATTTGAGTCACATCGATTTTTGACAGTTCGTTAGACTGCCCTATTGCTACTTAGGTGAGCTCGATGATCAGCTGACCTCTGACCAAGCTCCACACGATGAGCTGCTCGGGCAAATAAACGAACGCGGTAAGTCCCTAATGGCATTTTCTAATAAAACGCACGTCGTCGGAATATGCTAATAAAAATCCGGCAATCGCGCATTCCGATTTGTCATTCGCCTCATCTGCTCAAAATGTCTTTTAAATTAAATTCCGTGGTGCTTGAAAGAACGGATTTGCGTCGATTTGCAACTTTTAATGAAGGGTAACATTTTTTATCGACACTTAGTCATTCCCTAATAATAATTAACCCCTTGAATTACCAATTAAATTTGATACGAAAAAAAAAATAAAAACGCGTTACTTAATTTGTTTTATTGAATACTTTATAAGGTCTCATATTTTGATGCAGGGATTCATTGTATATTATAAACCTAGGGACTAAAGTACTATTTTTAACCACGCGGCGAGGGAAAGGGAAATTCGCTAAGGGATTAAAAGACGCTTTAGTCCCGAGGTTTATATACTAGTTTTTGCACTGTAGGGAAAGATTATTTTTAAAATCACGTTATTTCTACGCCAAATGGCTCGTCGACTACAAGAAAGGGTGCGAATTACAATTTGGCCAATAACAAGTGCTGTTTGGCTTGACTTGCGATAGATTTAATTATAATTTTTCAGGGACAGTTTTTTTGAATCCCTGAGGAATTAAATTTACTTCTAATCCCTGGTCTGAGGGATTAAATTTAGGGATTAAAAGTGCCACTTTGGTCTCTGAAAAGATTAAACGTACCTATTTAATCCCTAAAATGCATAAAAAATTTTATAGTTAAATATTCTTAACTCAAATATTTTTCTTTGTCTAGGTTATCTAACTTCACCAATAAAAAGTAAGTATAATTAAAATTGATGGCACCAGCATGGACGTTTATAGCCCTCGATACAAAAAGTACTCATATAAAATAAATTATACAAATATCTCATAAACTACGAAACTGACAGACTTCAACATTAGTACATGGTTTTTGGTTCCTCCTCCACAAAGAAAATTATTTTGGTAAATGTTAAAACCATGTGTCGCTAGCTTCTTACCATTTCCAATCCTCCACCTTTAATAAAATCCAATCACCTTATCGGATCTTGCAAAAAGAGTTTTTTCCCAATTTCATAAAAGTCGGTTTAGGATTTTTAGTTCTTGTGTCTCAGACATCATTACATTATTTTATCATTGTCTTTTTTGACCCACATGACTCATTTTTAGTAGCCTCCGTACTTTTTAGGTATGGATGAGTAAAAAAACCAATATTTTTAAATTAGGAATTTTTATTTATATATACGGAAGCAAAAATAAAGGTGGAATGATAATACCCCCTGAGAAATTTCACAAAAATTACCGCCTTATGTAGGTGACAGTGACTTGAGATTCTTTTTTTTATGTGTCTTTTCCACAATTAGTAAATAGTATTTTTTCCAATGATTTTTTGGAATATATTAAAATTTTGTTTTTTTGAATTTTTGTTAATAGAAAAAGTAAAGTTATATCATTTTTAGATGGGTTTCAAGCCACCTGTAAACATGACATATATTTGCCTGCTTTTTTTATTAGGTACACACTTGTTTGAACCAAACCAAAAGTCACTGGGATGTTATTCCGTTGTTTTTTTAGTTAAAATAAAGTGTTTTCGTTTTTTTGCATGTTTTTGCCCTTAGTATACTGTTTTGATTTGTTCAGTGCTGTTATACAACCGGAATTACTAGTTTTTTGCCTTTCATAAGTGCTGTGCGATAACCCCTTTTATTATTAGCCTCAGAGTTAGGGGAATTTTATAATACCAACTGATTTAGGCTCACAAATGTCAAATACTATGTACCGGGCATTTTATTTATAGGATATTATCATTCTACCTTTATTTTGACTTCCGTGCCAAAATATAATTAAAAATAAATGCACCAAACCATTTTTTAGCAACACGATGACTATCAGACAGAATTGTTTTGATTGTAGTTAATGCTTTCTCATTTTCTTGGATTTCAAACCAACTGCAAATATAAATTAAAACGAAAAAAACTTCTAAACCAAAGTTTGGATTTCAGAGACTAGAAAATTCCGCTGTGGTCGTTTCTCGCGAAACACAAATTATTTCGATCAGGAATAAAGTTTCAGTTAAAATTACTTAATAATTTTTGATAAAAGTCTCGACGTCCTACTTTTTGTTCAAAAGACTATCACGAAAGTACTAGCAGGTTGGCCACCTTCTAAAACCAAATGATACCGCAAATTTGACAGGTCTGTGATATTTTTTTTGAAACGACAAACTTTTTGTTTCAGAATCTTGCTACAAAAAAGTCGAAAAACTATGTACAGGGTGGTCCAAATTCGAGGGGCTTCTATAGCTTTGGGCTTTTACAGCATAGTTAGCCCAAAACTAAAATACATGTTACGGCCTCGATTTTCAAGAGAAGTCGAAAACTAAAAACCGCATTGCGATATGTCAAAGCGCTTCTCAGCTACAGGGTGATTCTCAAAAATGTGCAAGAATGAGAGTTTCATTAAAAACATTTTTTAAAGACAAATCTACCTGTTTCACCGATTTTTTTTTAAAGTCTTTAGTTCCCGAGATATCACACAAAGTTATATTTCTTTAAATGGGATACCGCCAATTTTTCTAAAAATCAGTTTTCTAATAAAATTTCCTGTCGAACGATGTGCCATACACCTATTTTTATTAAATAGTTTAAAAGATATTTGCATATTTTGATATTTACCTTAGTAGGCGCTGTGCGCGCCCTAAATGTGTAAATAAAATTTTACTGGTTTTTTTTTATACAAAATCAAGTTGGCTACGACACGAGGGGACACAGCAACCTCGAACTTTAACTTCTAGTTTACTATAATTACCAACCCTAAAATAATAAACAAAAATAAAATTATTGAAAGTTTTTATTTAAAATTTTTATTAATTAAACTATGTAACACATAAAATCTACATTTTTTTCAATTCTAAAACCAATTTTCTTGTAAAAATATCCTACATCTTTTCTTGATGCTATTTTCTGCATTAAGAAGTTCTACCGCATGAAGCTGCCTGAATGCAGTACGAATTGCCTCTTCCAATTCCCTTCTAGTAGTTGGGCGATTTCGAAATACAAGGTTTTTGACTCTCCCCCACAAAAAGAAGTCGTAAGGGGTCAGGTCTGGAGACCTGGGGGGCTAATATATAGGACCTTTATTTCTAGTTTTCGGCAAACACAATATTTAGCAAATTAGTAATGTCTCGTGCATTGTGAGGAGGTGCACCGTCATGTTGAAAGTATAGCTCATTATTTTGGTGAAGTGGCAAATTGTCGATAAACGGAATCATCTGCTCTTCTAAAATTTGTTGGTATCTTTCGGCATTTAAATTTCCAATAATTTTTCCTCTGTAGATGCCTACCCATACCTTAAAACTGAACCTTCCCTGATTCGCTTGTTCCACCATAATATGGGGATTTTGCTGTTTACAGTAATAGCAGTTATATCTGTTGAATATCCCATCACTAGAAATCGTTGCCTCATCCGTCCTTGGCTTTTATTTAGGTACAACCTGCAAAATGCACGTCTTGGAGCAAAATCTCGTTGACGTAATTGGTGCACCCGTCGGGGTCGATAGGGCCTAAACTTGTGTTTTTTAAGCACCCGAACGGCATTGCTGCGTGGAATTCCAGTGTTTCTCTCCATAGCCCTGGTGGAAGTATCCGGGTTAATTTCTATTTCTCCTAGAACCGTTAGTTCTTCTAACTTTCTATCTCTGGCTAGGCTTCTATACGTCCTAGGCCGCGGTTTTTTAAAGGATCCGTATTCTTGTAGATGACGTTTTAACTTCAAAAATATTTTTGAGCTAGGTTGTTTTCTTTCCGGATATCTTTGGAAATATAGATTTAACGCCGTCTGTCGATTTTCGTTACTTTCAATATAACATTTTATCATGTCGTACTTTTCAAGTTTTCAAACATTTTTATATCTTGACGAAGACGCCACTTTTGACACTTGGGCTCGTTTATCATGGCAATTGTTTTTATTTGATCATAGCTAACTAGATAGGTACTCTAAAACTGCATAGGTCAGAGTTAGTTACAGCCTACTATGGTAATTATTAAAAATTGCAGATATCTGTTTAACTACTTAATAAAAATAGTTGTGTGACACATCGTTTAACTTTTTTTTGTTTTTTTTTTAAATTGGGGTATTCCATTTAAAAAAAATATAACTTTGTGTTATATCTCGTGAACTAAAGGCTTTAAGACAAAATCGGTGAAACAGGTAGATTTGTCCTTAAAAAATCTTCAAAATATGTTTTTAATGAAAATCTCTATCTTTACAAATAAAAAAGTTGTAGAGGGTTTTTAGAAACGCACATTTTTGAGAATCACCCTGTAGCTCAGAAACGCTTTGACATATCGCAATGCGGTTTTTAGTTTTCGACTTCTCTTGAAAATCGAGCCCGTAACATGTATATTAGTTTTGGGCTAACTATGCTGCAAAAGCTCAAAGCTATAGAGGCCCCTTGAATTTGGACCACCCTGTACAAGAAGCGGCGTAACTTTTTTAATATACAGAGAGCTTCAGGCTACTGTGAACATAGGACTGAAATAGTCCAATTTGCCAGTGTCTACGGCAGGGACACCGCACACCTATCAGGGTGTCGATTCTTGAATTCCAGGGAGATAGGGAGCGAGAGAAGTAGGCGTGGTTTTACTAGAAAATGAAAACACTGTATTCTTGAAATAAATGAAGAGACAAGGGAATGGTCCCCGGGGAGTCGGGGAGAAGATATGCTCTCCTACTCGAAACCAAGAGAGAGTGAGTCTTCCCCGGGTTTTCTAACCTATGTTTTTACGCAAAATTTATTTTTTTCGAAATTGTTTGGCCAAAAAAATTAAAAATGGATTATTATTGGTTTGATAACATCCAAGGAGACATAGAAGAAGCTATGGATGGTGTTGAAATACAAAGGGAAGTTCTTCCAAAGAGGTCACCCTTTAATCTCTCTGAACCAAAACCCTATGTGGCACCTGCAACTAGGGAGTCCGCCCTCTCCATTACAACAAAAAAAGACAAGGGGCTAATTGCTAATAATTTGTGGCGCTTTTTGTAGGCATTCAACTTTTGGAGTGAAAATTGCGACAAAAAGTGAGATTTTACCGCAGTCACACGTTTGGTTAGTTGCCGCTGTCAAAATTCTCCGCTTTTTCGTTGACCATAAAACCGGCAACCTTGCCGCTGGGGAGCGCTCCCCATCCTCCGATCATCGGGTTTCAAGAATACCAATATGCATGCCCAGGGATCAGGGAGAAGGGAACAGTCCGTTAAAGCTTCTCGGGAGTGCTCCCTTCTCCCTGATTCAAGAATCGACACCCAGTGGAGCAACCAAAACTCACGCTTGCATTCGCCGTTCGCGGCTTGACCACGGTGCGATGTGGATAAATTAGAGCGTTTTATGTTTAATTGCTTAGATTTATCACTAACAACGTGTTACAATGAAAATAATAAGGAAAAACAAAATAAAATAATACATTCTAAAAACCAAAAAGATTCTCCTTGCTCGGCTAGACATAATCCGAGCCTATTATAAAAACCCCTTCTAACCTTTCCAAGCATGTTAGGGGTGATAGTTTAAAAAGCTTCTTCAATTTTAATCCGAATTTCTTCTAAATGATGAGCCTTTTCATGCCGGTAAACTTTATTTTTGATATAACTTCACATAGAAAGTCATTAGGAGCAAGATCGGATGATTGAGTTGGCCATAGAATAGTTCCTCGTGTACTTATAACCCGATTAGGAAATACATTATTAAGATATTCTCTAACAAGGCCAAGATTGTGAGCGAGACAACCATCTTGTTGAAACCACGTTTCACCAAATCTCATACCTAATAACTACCTAGCAGTTGGAATAATATGCTGCTGCAGTAGATCCAAGTATCCAGGACCATTCAAATTGCCGTCAATAAAAAATGACCCAATTACGTGTTCCCCTACAATACCCCAGAAAGTTTTCATCACGATTAGCCCTTTCCATCATTGTTTCGCAAAATTCCATACGACGATAGTTACCCTCCAGAAAAATTTGATGCATTTTTTACGCTTTGTAAGAATGATTTTTGAGAACACGTAATACAGTGGCTGAAGACATATCAACTGCTTCGGCAATTTGGTGGCTAGTTAACTTTCGATTTTCCTCCACAGCAGCGCAAATCATCACATTTCGTACTTCCTGCTTGGCATTCAAACTAGTGGGTTTTTTATGGTTCCTTGGCGCTACACAACCAAACTTTTCAAAATTCTACACAAACCTATGAATAGTTGATAAACTAGCTTCTGGGCGATTTACAAAATTCTCCAAAAAAAGTTCTTGAATAAGTCTCAATGATCTGCCTTGATACTAGCGACATAAATCTATTTTTAACTCATCGCCGTATACGTATCCGCATCTAGCGAGAACCAAGCACATTAATTGGTCAGAAACTTGTACCACGTTCGAAAAGAGCAGATATATGCTAATCTAAGGTGTTCTTGAACGCGATAGGTGTTGAGATGCGTTAGGTATCACGTATCGTTACGGCACACGTATCAAATCTCAGCACCTATTGCGTTCAGAAACCCCTTAAACTATCTGCTCTTTTCGAACGTGCTACAAGTTTCTGACCAATCAATATGCTTGGTTCTCGCTAGATGCGGATCCGTATACCGCGATGAGTTACAAATAGCGTTATGTCTCTAGTATCATTTAACCAACTCGGCAACTTCGTAGACATCCATTTCTAGTTTTAAAAATGTATTATTTTACTTAAGAACTTACCAATCCATCACAGAAATAAAACAAAATATTAAAAACACGTGCCTCGACCCCACCTTGGTCGTACGGCACGACGAGAGAGTAAATTGGACTAGTTCCCCCCTATGTTCGCAGTAGCCTGAAGCTTATTGTATACGAAAATTATACTACAAAATATTATATTCTGATGGCATTTCCTTATAAAAAAAATAAATCGTTTATATTTTACAGAGAATCAATACGATTAATTATCACTAACATAATTATTAAAACCGGACAAAGTACTAAATTTTTAGTCCGTAAAAAAGTGTCGAGCTGTTTTTTTTAAAATAAAGGACGCGTGCGCTGCTAGCTTCTGCGGAAGCAGTGCAAGTGATTGTCACATAAATCACTACGACATTTTTACAAAAAAAAACTACTCCTCGGGAAAATTCTCCTATAGGCATTACATTTTAAGTCTATCTCATTTAGTTATCCCAATATTCTTGATATTCAATTTATTAAATTAAAACTAAAAGAACTATTTAAATATGACAAGACCCTAATTTCCGAACGCCTTAAAAAATTTAGAGCCTGCTTTTCTTCGTATTTTATATTTAAAAAAAAACAATATATGAAACTATGGAGCACTAAATTAGCTCTAATTATGTAGGTACCTTTTGTTTTCTGAATTTTCTTAATTAGGCTGCAATCGAATGCGCTGCTAGCTTCTTGTACATGAAAAACTACCGATTTGAATGACCTGGACTTTAAGCGTTAAAAAAATGAATCGCGAGGGCGTGCGTTAGTATGAGATAATATAACGGCCCTGCCCTTGCATTTTCGGAAAAAAATTAACCCTCCTAATTAAGTTAGCCTGGAAAAAACCCAGCCAAAAAATCATATGGTCAGGCATGCGGACTAGATTTTTCGCCTTTGCCCTTTCCCATGGCCAACCACGATTTTATTATTATTATTTGCTACGTTTTCATGGGATTTGAGTTCGTTCTGAAAACGATTTCAATCCGATACCGTCTATGAAAACGCCTGTTTTTTCAGTATTCAAATCGATTTCAATCTAGATCCGATCCTGAAAATTTTTAGGGTTGGATCAAGATCGTATTGAGATCGAAATACCGATTTTTCATGAAAACGGGAATTGAGTTTACACATGCGTATTGCGTCGGATTACCAGACAGCCGCCAAATTATATTTTATTGCTCTCACTCTTTTTGAGAGAGAGAAAAATAGAAGTGAAACTGCGGAACCGGCATTCTAAAATTTGGTGGAGTGTATAGAAAAAAGAAAATTAATAACATAACCTTACTTAAATAACTAAAGATATGTTTTTTAAAGAGTACCAAAACTCAAAAATGAATATTTGACAACTATGACATATGTCAGCTGCCAAATATCAAAATTTGAAAACTGTTTTCAAATCGATTCAAAATCGATTTGAAAACCTGTTATGAAAACTCATGAAAAAAAACTTTTCAAAACATATTGAAAACGAATTCAATATCCATGAAAACATAGCAATTATTATTACACATTTTGCGACACTTGGGTCATTATAGTATCTCATAGTTATATGGTAGAATCGTAATATTAAATATTTGAAAAAATTATTTAAATAAAAGAATGAGAGACACATTTTTCAAGTCATGCCCTGTGTTTTTCGCCTTTGCCCTTTCCTATGGCCAACCACGATTTTATTATTATTATTTGCTACGTTTTCATGGGATTTGAGTTCGTTCTGAAGACGATTTCAATCCGATACCGTCCATTAAAACGCCTGTTTTCCAGTATTCAAATCGATTTCAATCTAGATCCGACCATGAAAATTTTTAGGGTTGGATCAAGATCGTATTGAGATCGAAATACCGATTTTTCATGAAAACGGGGATTGAGTTTACACATGCGTATTGCGTCGGATTACCAGACAGCCGCCAAATTATATTTTATTGCCCTCACTCTTTTTGAGAGAGAGAGAAATAGAAGTCAAACTGTGGAACCGGCATTCTAAAATTTGGTGGAGTGTATAGAAAAAAGAAGATTAATAACATAACCTTACTTAAATAACTAAAGATTTGTTTTTTTAAAGACTTTAGAAAAATTAATTATGGAAAATAAAAGAAATATTTGGCTCGAAAGTGTATGTGCTATGCACATATACCAGTCCAGCATTTCTTTCTTCACTTCCACTTGCAAACAGAGTAGTAATTAAAGTTAAAAAAAAATGTGTGGCAAGGGCCAACATCATCTTTTGAATAAAATACATTTTTAAAAAAAAGTACCAAAACTCAAAAATGAATATTTGACAACTATGACATATGTCAGCTGCCAAATATCAAAATTTGAAAACCGTTTTCAAATCGATTCAAAATCGATTTGAAAACCTGTCATGAAAACTCATGAAAAAAAAACTTTTCAAAACATATTGAAAACGAATTCAATATCCATGAAAACATAGCAATTATTGTTACATATTTTGCGATACTTGGGTCATTATAGTATCTCATAGTTATATGGTAGAATCGTAATATTAAATATTAGAAAAAATTATTTAAATAAAAGAATGAAAGACACATTTTTCAAGTGAGGCCCTCTGTTTTTAGTTACCAAATAAAATATTCTAGATTTTCACATTTCAAATTTTTAAAAAATATGTTTTAACTGGAATAGCCTGCCCTGCACGTTAGTAACACAACTCCGCCGAACTTTTCTTTAAACCAAAAGTTTGTGCCCTAATTTGCAGCTATGCATGTGAAAAAGTGGATAAACACCTGCAGTGAAAACGTCGGAGAAAGTATGAGATGAGAAAATGGAGATGTTCTACTTTGGCTTGTGACGGACAAAAATACGCTTTATAAAAACTTTACGTTCGCGTTCAGTGGATGCATCCCATATAACTATTAGATAATATAACGGCCCTCCTCTTGCTTTTCCCGAGAAAAATGCGTACCGATAATAACTCTCCCAATCAGGTTGGCCTGGAAAAAACCCATAGACGAGGATTGTAATGGGCAGGCGCGTCGAATGCGTCAGTAGTAAAAGCAACTGACAACCATCTGACAGCAAAAATTAATTAATATTTCTGTTTACTTTTGGAAAACCTATTAAGAGTGGAGACTACCGTAAAAAAAAATGAAAAAGTGTTGTCTAGTGTTTAAACTTTTCGACAATGCCCAGTTTTCTCAGGAAGTGTCCTCGTGTAATGGAGTTGTGGATTGAAACCCTCGAGTAAGGTTAAACTTGCGGTTGGAGATGTTTTATCCATAATATAATAAATAAATTAAATTAAATAAAATCAAATTTTTCGGATAGATGATGTCGTTGTCACTGTCACTCAAATTAATACTTTGTCATTAAATTATCGTAAGGTCACTACGACACCAGGCACGGATTTATTAGTGCATGCGTAGTAGATTTTTGGTTTGTGGCCTGGTGGCCCAAACAGTTTCAAAGCCAACCGCGATTTTGAATTTTCTTCTTTGTTCTTCAAAGTTATTTTCGTAAAGTTTACAAAATACGCTTTATTAATTAAAAGGTGTAACCGCGTTAATAGTAAAGAATTTATTGAATAACCGCATAAATCAATATTACGTAAAATATAATACGTTTGCTACCAAGGGGTCGTTTGCATTTGCCCAAATCATAAACCGCTATCTCTGACAGTGGCTTTTTAAGTTGTCATTATGTAGAGTGGTATCATTGGCTCAAGTCTAACTCGATGTGACTCATATATGAGTCGGTTGGTAGATTTACTGATGGATTATAAAAATGGGAAACAAATATTAAAATTAAATTTATCCGTCCTAAAAAAATGCGCGGTTATACCACAGAGTACCGTTGGTAGGTTGGTAGGGTCCAACCCAACAACCTGCCTAGTATGTTTGAAAGTTTGAGTTTGAAATTAACTCTGTGTTTCGGAATTCCATTGTCTATAGATTTTATTTATACACGGCGTTTCGATCAGTACACTCTCTGATCGTCTTCAGGTGCAAACGACAATCTATTCCTAAGGCTACGTACTTTTATACTGTGGGAAGAGGGGCTTCCAAATATTTGGAATTTCATCACTTGGTTTACTGAAAATACCTTGATTTTGCAGAATAAAGGCCGCTTTAAGGAATTTTCCTTTCTTCCAGTGTGCAAAACCTTTGCTTCTGTCCATTTCATTCGGAGTTGTTTTGACCATGCATGTTCGGCGATTCCCGATTTCGTTGTTTCACCTCCTTGGGTATTCGTCTGATGTTCCTTAAGCCTAACAGATATAGTAGTGGTCTTTTTGTTTCGCATATGTATGATTCAACACACTCACAAAGAACTTGGTAAATGCATTCCTTATTTTATTTGTTCTCCGGTTTTATTTTACTAAGAATGCTTCGAATTGTTTTATTAGATTTAAGCTACTACGCCACAGTTAAAAACAATGCTGGTTTATGAAGTGCCATTGCTGCTTTTTAGCACTTTTGTTTAAATTAATGCCGCACTGAGTCATTCTGTATATTAGGGACATAGGTACATCTTGGCGTAGCCTGACTTTAATAAAGTAGGCACTATTTTTGACAGTTCCGCACGAAGGTTAAAAAGTTTCTGACATTTTTGTCGTCTAAACATTAGTCCAAGTGCCAGGCAGGTGAGCACAAAAAATTGGCTAACACTTTGAAATTTTTATCATAGATAAAGGTATGTTTAGGGATACCAAAGATACAAAATTGCCACCTATAAAGTGTAGCACTACAATATGGCAGCACTGTAAACATTAAAATTTTAAATGGATTTATTTCAAAATCTGTAGGTCCTACTTGAAATTTTTTTTCTTGGTTTTTAAGCTGAATCTGGCCCCTTTAAATGAAAAATAACAAAATTGGCATATGTCACCTAAAAACAAATGAACTCGAAGGACCGTTTTTCCGTGATCTTTCGAACGACCCATAGGGAACAACGATTGCAATAAATTTTGTTTTCATTCTTTGAATTATTTAGGCAATTATTGTAAACAAAAAAAATGGAAGTTCACTTTGACAAGTAATTAACGGCCATTTTAAACTCGCTTTGTAAAAACATCATAAACGCCACTATCTTCTATACTATAAAGGATAGAACAATAAATCTTTTTTGTTCGATTAGTATTTTTTTTTCTACATAAAAAAGCTCTTATTCGTTTAGTTTAAAAAAATTACGTTTGAGCACTGAAATATATAAAAAACTAATTGGTTTAAAAAAAGCCAACCATTATAAAAAATTCAAGCGGTTAAGTTTTTTTTCTTCTATATAAAAAATCTTTCTTACGGTTAGTTTAAAAAATTACGTTTGGGCACTGAAATATATAAAAAATACATTTTTAATTAAAAAAATACCACCATTGTAAAAAAATTAACGGGTTTAAAGTGAATTAGAAATAAGTTTAATTGCTTTTGATTAGTCACGGGGATTCCACGATATGACCCAAAAATTACCAAATTTGTAGAAATAATTCATTTGTCATACAGCTGCCCCCGGACCAGGTGTATGAAAGTGTAGGCAAGTTCCTACGATACACGACAATCGGGTGAGCTTCGGTCGTGGTCGGATAGGTTTCGGATAACTCGTAATCGCTTCAAAGCTTATTATTGGTCCTGTGCGATCTTTCTTACAAAATTCAAGAATCAGCCCCCCGGGGGCTTCACAATTTTTGGATTTAATTAAAACGGTTTTAATTTCCCCGACTGATATGTCACTGTCCCAAAATCACGTGGTCCAAAAATGGGTCGCAAATATTAGCTGGTAGATTTATTTTATTAGGTTGTTTGTTATGGGACCTTCAGAACAGAAATAAAATATATAGAGAATAAAATACAAGATTTTAAGTATGTATTTTAATTTTCGACAAAAATCTTTAAAAAATCATAAATTGCAAAATTTTTTGCCTGCGACGCTATAACACCTTTCATTTTTACGATTTCGTGTCAAAATGGTCTTCTTAATGTAATTTTATCAAAACATTTTGCCTGCGATTTGGTGTCAAAAAATTTTTTCGAAAAGTACGAGCCAAGAAACAACTCAAATTCCCAAAACCTCATCAATATTAGTTTAGTTTTAAGTCAGCATTTGGGTTATTTTCCCAAAAAAAATGACCTGCGCATTAAAGCATGATTTTGACATTAAATTCTAAGTAAATAATTTGAAATTTGGTTTACACCCCCCCCCTCTACATTTGAGCCCAGGTCCGCGATTATAAGCACCTGTTTCCTTGTATCAATTATGGTCACATTTTATACACGATTGTGTAATAAGTCTAATTTTTAGTGACACCACTCAATAAAAAAAATACATTTTTGAATATATTAAGTAGTGGCGTAGCCAGAAATCGACTCTGAGGGGGTTTCATCATTTAATAAAAGTCATCTACGTACCCACGGAAAATTTTTAAAAATTAGGTAGGTGCCCATTGTTGGAGCTCTTGAACTGAAGTGAGGGTAGAGGGGAAGTTTAATAGTTGTCGAGATTTTTAAAAGCCAGTCTCATCTAGTCTCATTTGCAAATTTTTAAAAGAATTAAACCTTAAATGCGCTGCAAGCAAAAATTTTTAAAAAATTACACTACAATGCTGTTTTTTACGCGTCTCAAATGTTGTCGACAAAAAATTGCTTAAATCTAAATAAAATTGTAACAATATTTAATATTGTTATAGCGCCGCAGGCCAAAATTGACAAAAAAAAAAAAAATTCTTTAAAAATTTTGAAAGGTTTTTTGTAAAAATATTTTTGAAAAGTTGATTGGGTTAGATGCTCAGAAGAGGTGGGTTGCGTTGGTATATATAGATTTGTTGCCAAATTTTTAACCCCCAACCCCCCCCCCCTGGCTACGCTAATGTATTCAGTTGTTTAAGCTTCGCTCAATTATCGGTCGGTCGCCATTTGTTTGGTTTCATTTTGCTTCATCTGCATACCGATGCACGGCAAAATGCCCTTCTCTAAAATCCTGTAGGAAAAAATCAACAATAATAAAATGAATCTCGTTAAAGTAACACACGTGGCATATTGGACAAAGCGTTTTGGTTTTTCACTTCACTGCGACCAGGCCTCCAATGTCTAATGGAGAATCCAGACACCTACCGACCTGTTTCATCCTTATTAGAAATCATCAGGAAGTCATAGGATTGTACCTGGCAGTTGACGCTACACCTCTCGAATTTAAAACAAAAAGTTTGTAATCCGTGGGGTTGTAGTAACTGTGTGCCCCACCTGTCGAATACACCGAGAAACAAAAACATCAAAATGGAAAAGTGCAGAACACAGTAAATACAGAATTCTGTACCTTTCAGCAGGTTATAAAGTAGAAACCTGTAAAAGTATAAGGTCACTGTAACATGACTCTTAAAAAGAGATAACGTTCGCAGCAGCACCGCCCCCAATTGGAGCTTCATACTACGTGGCCCTAATTTTAAGGCATCAGCAAGCAATCGCTCCGGAGCAGGCTTGTTGCGCAGAACTAAAAAGCCAAAATATTTAAAAAACAACACAATGAATCTCGTGTCCGCAAATAAAAATGAAAGTAACACTCGTGGCATATCGGACAAAGCGTTTTTGTTTCTCACTTCACTACGACCAGGCCTCCAATATCTAATGGAGAATCCAGACACCTACAGACCTGTTTCATCCTTATTAGGAATCATCAGTGGGTCATAGGATTGTACCTGGCAGTTGAAGCTACACAGTGACCCTAATTTTAAGGCATCAATAGTATGAAGCTCCAATTGGGGGCGGTGCTGCTGCGAACGTTACCTCTTTTTAAGAGTCATGGCCTTATACTTTTACAGGTTTCTACTTTATAACCTGCTGAAAGGTACAGAATTCTATATTTACGGTGTTCTGCAATTTTCAATTTTGATGTTTTTGTTTCTCGGTTTATTCAACAGGTGGCGCACACAGTTACTACGTCCCCACGGATTACAAACTTTTTGTTTTAAATTCGAGAGGTGTGCACGGTCACTGTATAGCTTCAACTCCCAGGTACAATCCTATGAATCTCTGATGATTCCTAATAAGGATGAGACCTGGTCGTAGTCAAGTGAGAAACAAAAAAGCTTTGTCCGATATGCCACGAGTGTTACTTTAATCAACAATAATACCTATATTTCCGATTTTTGTGTCGTTTTATTTTACAGTCGGTCGAGTACTTTAAATTGGATTTGATTTTCCCAAGACGTTTTCTGTCCCAGCAACATTACCGGAAAATGGAGGGAAAATAGAAAATTTACATCTAAACAAAAGAACGCCGAGGCAGTCAGCCGCGGCTTCTATATGCTATTGGAAACAGGATTTTGTATAGTGGAAAAGAAGAGCTAAAAATATTTAGCTGTAAGAGAAAGAAAATTTAGCAAATATACGTGTGTTAATTTACATCGAAACATGCTAAAATAATAGTAAAATCCTATAAAATTTCTACAATTTAGGAGTAGAGATTCTTTTTTTTTCTGTCAGTGACCTTAGCTCACAACATCAGAACTGACTGAATTTTAACTGAAAAGCACATTTTGTAACTAGAACACGGCTCGGAGCACTTTTTTGATTTTTGTACCAAATAAGCTACAGGCCACCGATCCAAATGTTTGAATACCCCAAACTATAAATTTGTTAAATGCATAGACACTTACAGTGGGATTTACTAAGATCTAAAATAGTACCCCCTACAGGTCTTAATATTTACACCTGTTAGGGGTACTAAATCTTAAAAGCAATTTTTAAAAAACACTTACCCATACCCAAGTTATTCATTATTTTTTATTGCTATTGCAAAATACCACTGAAAAACTGCTTTGTTTCTCAAAATATACCATATTTTAGGGGAAAATGCCCTAAAACTAATTTTATTTGACAGGTTTCAAAATGGCAAATGGTGAATACGCCAAAAATTTGGCACATAAGAGCTTCATTATCTGTGTTTGAGGTTATAAAGTTGGTGATTTTTTAGACCACCTCTGCAGGGTGGTTTAAATTTATAGCCGCCTGAGATACGATTACGAGTACTCTCTATTTGTGCAACTTTAAGTGTCTCATATTACATTTTTGTTATACGAAGAAAAAACAACAGCGCGGCGCTGTTTTTAGTAGGCATTTCATCCAAAGTAGGGGTATTTGTAAACAATCATCTGTATCTACTGAAAAGATAAATAAGCGAAATTGACATTTTATTGTTTTGACCAGCAGCATTGTTTTCGTAGATACTTTCTTATTATTTTTTTATAACGCAAAAAGTTTTAGTTTTTTCTGCCGTTGAAAAAAACTTTTTATTACCCCACTTTTCTTATTCGAATATTTTTTAAAGTCATTAATAAACGAGATAGAGGTGGGTTACATTTATATGTAATGGATATCCCGGTACATTACGCATAAATGAGTTAAAAATTCTTTCACAAAACTCCGAGCGACTCAAGGGTAAAGATTTTAAAAGAAAAAAATCTCATTTATATATTGTAAACAAAATAATTGTTTAAAGTTGAAAATAGAACGAAGTAGAGGCTAAACCCAGTTTACGTACCAGATTTCTTCCTAAGTTTTTTAGTTATGAGTGTCAGTTAGTATCAGTAGCGTACCGCCAGCGATCCAAAGGGGGAGGGGTTTCGTATGAATAACTTATAAAAAAAATGAGTGAATATTTTTTAACAAGTTTTTATAGGCAGATACAGCCGATTTCCAAAGGGGGGAGGGTTTGTTGTAGGTGTTGGATTCGATTAATATTAAATGCACCGCTGCTTAGTTATTATTTTTTCTTAATTAAACTTCTCATCTTGCGGACTAATATGCGATATACAGAAGAACTTCTCTAGCATAGCCCCACTCCAATTTTTTTGCATGTATGATAGCAGCCCTAAAAGAGAATCAATAGAGCTACAAAAAAAATATATCCTTATCAAAATGTCGCAAAGTAGAAAATTTTCACAATTTTGAATTAGTGGATTTTTCAAATTTAACCGTTGCTGAGGACGCTACTGAAAAGAAAACTGAACAAACTCTGACAAGATTAAAAGGCATATTTAAACATTATTCGAAAAATATACATAACAACAAAAATGGCAACAATAAAAGTCCGTGATGCTGCAGATTTAAAAAAAAGCAATTATTTCGGTACCCTTTGTGATAAAAAGGCCACGGGTAAAGTAATCTGTACCAGAAAATATTTTCAAAAACCTTAAAAGAAAGGTAAGATAATAAGTCAATTTTTAAAGTCAATAAATATAATTTCGGAATTCAAACCTAAAAACCAGAACAAAGAAAATTAATTTGCAAAGAAGTTGAAAAACCTGAAATTTTAACATTTTTCGAAAACGAGCCGCTACTGTTTTCGTACCACTAACTTTTTAACAAAAACGAATATCCTCTTAAATGAACCAATGATTTGGCTTAGTGGAAATGAAAACCGTTCTTAAGTGGGTGTTTTAGTTTTTGAGATATTCATGAAAAACTTGAGCAATGCCTAGATTTTCCCCTTTTTTATTAAAAATTCAGTTACCGTCCCCCCAAGGGACGTAGGCTGAAACTATTTGACTTTCGAATGTAATATAGTCATGGGGTCATGTCATAAAACACATTTTTTGAAAATTTTAAAGAAATAAACTGACTATAATGGAATGTGGGTCGGATCAACAGCAAAATGATCGCCCCTCCCCTGTATTCGCCCGTATTTAATACCATTTTTCTTACTCATAAGCAGTTTTTTAACCGCTAACCCCCTTCCCAGTTGTCCAAGCTTGGTTCAAATTTCAGTCGGCCGCCATTTGTTTGGTTTGACTTTGCTGCCCTAAAGGTTTTCCGATAAATGGGTATTTACATTTGCGACGAAATTACAAAGTTGTTCGGCGTGTGTGGAAACTTTAACCTTTTTAAAGCCAAAATGTCCACCGATAAAACAGAGCAACAGCAATAAAAATTTAGAGTGTGCAATACCCGGTGCGAGAGCGAAAAACCACGTACACACCATAATTTTACTTTTAAACTAAAATGGGGGTTGAAAACAATTTTCTAGTAGAACACATGCAGCAGGCAAGGCGATAATCAATTTATTTTTCAAATAAAGGTAAAAGACTTTTAGAGGTAAACTTTTATAAAAAATAGCCCAGTAAGAGAAAAAGATTTGCAGAGGCGGAAGATCTTAAGAAAATAACGCGTAATTTTAAAAATATCAAGTTTTTATAAAACATGGAAATATTTGAAAGATCTATTGCAATAGAGATGGTAGTTGCCGTTGCCCTTCCCCTGTATCCGCCCATGCTATCAAGTTTACTGATTATTCCATAGGTTAAGGAGCTTCAATAGATACAACAGTTACGTGTTAAACGGTTCGGAACTATTTGGAGTTTGGCGAGTCTGCGCAGATATGCACGCGAGAAAATGCATGGTTGATCACGGGATGCGTTTTTAGAGTCAGGGTGGGCACGCATAGGTGGGAACCAGGCGTTACCCCATAAACAATGAAAGGTGGTAAGGTGTATTTGCTTTATTGGCAAGTGAATGCCATTGGTTATTTACTACAGTAGTATTTCATTAAATTTCTGTTTTTATTTAAATTTGCAAGCAATTGGTGTTTAATTTTTAAAAATATACTTTTTTGCTAGACACAAAACAAAATTGTGAATTATGTTAAGTTAAAGCAAAAAAGCATATTTTTAAAAAATAGATACAAATTACCCATAATGCACTTGTAGTACAAAACCTCTGGTTGTTTTATTATAAAAGATTATATATTATATAAGGTAGTTTATATTTTTGATAATAAATAAAATATTAAAATATTATCTTGAATTTGCTTTTCTAAATATTATATAATTTTAAAATACATAAAAAAACAATAAATGCAACACTTTTGTATTCCAAACTAAAAAAACAAGGGCAATTTATGGTAAATGCACAAGAAAAAATCTTGGTGTAAATAATATTAATACCCGTGGTTTGGAATACACAAGTGTCGCATTTTCTAACTTATTATTGATATATTGGCCATACTAAACTTGGTGAAATAAGGAAATGGTGTTTTAACACTATATATAAATAGTTAAGTGGAGTCCAAATGCAAGTGTGGGTACGGCACTCCCTAAGGCCTCTGCGACCATGCAGTCTGCAAAATGTCCTTTGGAGCAAAATATTTATCACAGACGTAAAATCTGTTATATATTTCATCAGCACTCGCGTTTAAGAGCTTCATTATATTTCCATAAAACCAGGATTGCCTTTGGGAAAACGATGTCTTATTGGGATCATGGCACGGTCCCCGCAGCTTTAAACACAGCACACTCTAACTCTTTGTTTCTCAGCCATTGTAATCAACGGATTAAATCACAATTTTTTGAACAGGAAAAATCACAAAACCACTTTTTAAAAATCTTGGCTCATAGTTATGAGTCATAACCGATATTCTTTCACTTTTATCATAATATGCACTCTGACGGATAAGGGGTAGGCAGAGCTGCGGATTTCTAGAATATTGCCAACCTAAATATTATTATGTTGGCAGTTCCTTTGCATGCGGAAACATAACCGCTAATCTATGGATTATTCCACCTATGTGTTAAAAGTTCCATAAAATAATTCTGCCGTATTAAGATAGAAGAGGGAATGTGCAAATTTCTAGTTTTGAGAAAAACGCATTTTAAGTTTTTGACTTCTTAAAAGTAGTTCTAACTTCTTTCAAAATTCATTTTTTTTATTATTTTTTTTAAATTTTCCCGTAAAAAAATCTTATTAGCTTGTAAAAATTATTGATTTTGGTTAACTTTTTCTATTAGAAATTAATATAAAATCAAAACGAATGTTCCCTGATTTTGAAATATTTTTTAAGTTTGTTAAGGTCGTAGTTACAATCTGGGGAATTGTTTTTAGCAAGACTGTACGTGAAATCAATTTAACTATGTCGACCTGATTTTTTGTGGGACACCAGAGATTTTTCAGAACCGGGTCAAAAATTTGGGGTTAGGTTATTTATTTTGACTTTTCGGGTTCTACGCCGCTAAAAAACCAAGTAAAATACTAAAATAAAAGAAAACCATTTATTACAGAATTACCTGCTAAAAAACGCTACCCAACTACGTATTAAAGTAACTGGGTGTAATGTTTAAGGTTGCATTTACAGGTGCATTTATAATTGAATTGGAAACACTCCCGCTAGCTGATACTGACAACAGGTTAACTTAAAAACATGCAGATTTGAAAATCGGCTACTGGCGCTAGACGAAATAATCGTATTCTATTTTAAACAGGAGCGTCAACGACTAGCAAGAGTCTTTCCAACCTCTAAATAGAGCGTTACTGACCTGTTTTGTTAGTACTCAAGTATGCCTGTGTTTTTGAAACTGAGGTTCTAAAATCTATCCTTTACACTCCAAGATTTCACTAGTACACTTGCACATAACCAGTGCCGTAGCCAGAAATCTACTCTGGGGGGGGGGTATCATGTAATAAAAATTTTTCGTAATCATATTTTTAAAAATTAGGTAGTTGTTAAAGCCTATTGCTTAAGCTGGAGCTCTTCAACTGAAGGTAGGGGAAAGGGGCGGTTAAATAGGTGGTGTGTTAGTGTATGCGAAACCAAAATACTTGTTTTTAATAGCATGTTTCATCTAGTCTCATTTGCAGATTTTTTCAAAATTAACCCTTAAATGCGGCGCAGGCAAAAATTTTGAGAAAATTAAATTAAAATGCTATTTTTTACACGTATCAAATATTGTTGACAAAAAAATTGCTTAAAATTAAACAAAATTGTATCAATATTCAACATATGCGAAAACTTTGACAAACAAAAAAATCTTTAAAAATGTTGTTCTCTTAGATTTTTTGTAAAATATTTTAGAAAAAGTAGATTGGGTTAGATGATGATAGAGGGGTAGTTTTGGGGTGGTACATATAGATTTGTTGCCAAAATTAAAAAAAAAATAAACTAAAATTGTAACAATTAATGACGTCATAGCACCGCAGGGACAATTTTTACACACAAACCGGAGTAAAGGGTCAAAAATGTGGGAGAGCTATATCATTATTAATACTTTATAGTAGATTGGTGTTGTGTTGTGTTGGGGGGGATTTAACCCCCCAACCCCCCCCCTTCTAGCTGCGCGACTGACATAACTATGTCGCAATAATTTAAATTAAAAAAAAATGGTTGAATCAAAATAAAAACGCGCACTTAAAAACAGGCGCGAAAAATACATTTTTAAGAAAGAACAGCGAATGTATAAGGGCCGGCGCTCCTCCAAGCGATTGTATTACAAAATAGGGCAAAATAAAGGAAAAACAGCGAATGTGCAGAAAACGCTCTTCTTACTTAATATTTTGACCGAAAAGAGTGCCCATTCGCTGCAGACTGTTGCTTTCGCTCTTCTTGCCCAACAATTTGATCTGAAATTTGATTTCATGGCATATTCACTAAATTTAATTTATTTTCTTTTATATTAAAAATTTAAGTGGTTTATTATATATATGTATTATGAAAATGTAAAAAAGTGAAAATCGTAAATTTGTAACATTCGATCTTCTTTATTAAGACGGCAGAATTGCGATTTTAAAAAATTACAGCGGCTATTTCTCTCATGTGTTAAACAAGAGGTTTGCAATTTTCCCAAACTTACAGCGTAATTGACAATACGCTGATTTTGGTCTGACGGGAAGGGAACTGCAATAGGTTAAAAACAGGGGCGGTCCCAGCCATTTCGATACGAAAAAAAAATAAAATAAAAGCATAGCTTTTATGAGAAACATATGCAAACAAAACTTAGTCCTTGGCCTCAAATCTGGGGGGGTACTCAGATTTGAAGTCGTTTATTTCATACATTTTTTATTTTAAAAAATGTTTAAGAAAATTTTTATTACCATTACCAACATTAAAATCGTAATTTCAAAATAAATTAAATCGTAAATATTAACGGTAATATAGTGCTGCAGGCGAAAATTTTTAAGAAAATGACACTAAACGCCACACAAAATTAAACTAATAACGTAAATATCAAAAGTGTTATAGCGCCGCAATTTATGCCCTGCTTTTGATTTTCTAATGTTTTCACAAAAAATATAAAGCCAGGGAGGGGGGGGGGCAACTACCTTGCTATCCTCCTGAAATCCGCGCTTGAGTAACTACGTATAATTTTTTCAGTTTCAAAAAAAAAAATAGATAACAAACAAACCACAAACTAAACCTAATAGCTAAATACTTTTTTTTTGAGGTCTAAAAAGCTTTTTACCTTTCATATCGCATATCTGAAACATAAGATGCCCATCTCAAAAAAACATTTCCAGCTTTTTGACTAGCTAGCATAGTGTTTTTAAGTACTTATGTTTTCAATCTTCTGAGGCATGAGAAGCTTCTTTCTGACGAGGCATTACTTACTGCCAAACATCCAAGAATGTTCTAATCAACGGAAAAATATTGCCACACTTGTTCATTGCCTCGAAAACGTTATCAGGAATGTTTTGGTTTAAGCTTTTGCGTACTTCTGACCAATATTGTTTCCAAATACTTCTCCCAATAAAAGTTCAAGAATTTGTGTTTTGGAATAATCAAACGACTTTAGTTAATTTTGTCTTAATTTTGGCTTCATGTTAAACTTGGTATGAATAAACTTGGTATGAATATGTTCAGGTCAAAAATACTTTTTTATGTCCGAATTGATTTTGTCTAAAACTTGTTTATAAATAGAAACTCTGTAATACTCTTCTGTATTTTCAATCGCGATCCCCCGTCCCCCCTGGGACCGCCACTGTTAAAAATAGTGCTCCTGAAGGTACCGAAAAATAACGTTTGACAATAAACAGAACCTTACATATTTTGATGTTTTTTATTTCTTCGTTGTAAAATCTTTGCATTTGTGTTATATAATAACCACACTATTAGTAAGCCTGACAATTAGGCCTCTTCATGGGCCCTTTCGGCCATACCCCGTGCCTTACCCCTATGCCCCTACTTCCGCTGCAACTCTCTCTCCGGGCCTCCCTGTTTTCTTTACGAAGTTCAGTATGTCGGCCCATTTGAGCGAGCGCAGCTCTTTTTCCTTTATAGTGAAAAACCCCACTTCAGCTGCCTTGATCTGGCATATGCATCGTACTCTGCTATCAAGTGCTGCGCCGATTCCTCTTCGAGCCCGCAAGCGGGCCGCTACTCTTATTTGCGTCAGATGTTTGTTCAGCCGATTGTGCCCAGTCAGCATCCCTGTCAACAGTCCTTTCGGGTCTTGCCTAAGAGCCATTTAAGTCTGGCCTACATTCGTACCATCCACGAATAGCTTGGACTGTCTGCACTTTGACTCTTGCCGCCAGAACGTCTTCAGTTCATTGTTCGCCCATTTGTTGAGCTCACTCTGTACCTGTTTTCTTGCTATTCCCAGAAGAGGTTCTGGTCCAATCTATTGGGTTTCGGCATCTCATTATAGGCAATCACTTGATACCGAGTATGATTTTCCTCTATTCTGTATCGTCGCTATCTGTTGTGCGTTTTTTGATGGCTATTATTGAGCCGCACACCCTTCCACAGTCCTGGCACACCCAGTTTCCGGCAGCAGCCGGGTGTTGTTGGTCATCCATTCTTCCATTTTGTCGCTCCTTTCTACGTTCTCTCTTTTCCGTTTCTAGTCTACGTCGTTGCTCTTCAAAAGTTTGTGCTCCCTCATGGACTGTTCGGCGCCATGTAGCCCTATCGTTTGCCGTGGTCTCGAAGTTGTTTATATCGATGTGTCCTTGTATCTTTTTTGTTGACCACCTTGATTTCTCTTTCCCTCCTTCAGTTGTCCATAAAATATCTGCTTTGGAAGACGTGTTTCAGGCATGCGGATAATGTGACCAATCCAACGAAGCTAGTGCTTGAAGATAAGGGCTTCTATACTAGTTGTTTTGGCTTCTTCTAAAACACTTATGTTTGTTCGTCGGTCTTGCCATTTGATTCTCAGTATTCGTCGTAAACAACTTTGGTGATATTTTTCTAGTCGTTTGATATGCCTTCCACGTTTCGCATCCGTATGTTAGAGTTGGTATTATAACTGTGTTGTAGACACGAAGCTTGGTCTCAGCATTGATGTCGTGATTGTTGAAGACTCTCTCCGAAAGCCGTCCGAATGCTGCACTAGCACATTTTAGGCGATACTGTGTTTTTGCGTCAATAGTTGCATTTGATGATAGGTGGCTCCCAAGGTATGGGTAATGTTCCACGTTCTGCAGAGGATGGCCATTTATGGAAATGTTTGGAGCTTGGGGATTCGTACCTGGTTCTGGTTGGTGAAGAATTTACGTTTTGGCAAGATTGACCTCTGCCTAGGTTAAGTAGGCCACCGTCGAATCTATATAGAATTTCCACTCCCGTCGGTAGATGTTCCTCAACAAGGTGAAGCATGGCACCTAAAAATATAGAGAATAGGGTGGGCGCAATAACACACCCTTGTTTAACGCCTGTCGTAATCTGGAATGACTTTCCTGGTCCATCGTTGCACAGGACTGTTGCATTCATATTGTCGTGTAATAGTCTAAAAATTTGAATTTATTTTTGAGGGCATCCAGCTTTTGCCAGTATTTTCCAAAGAGCTTCTCTGTTGACCGAATCAAATGCTTTGACTAGATCTATGAAGGCCATGAAGAGAGGGCGATTTTGTTCTCTAGATTTCTCTTGCATTTGTCTGGCACTAAAAATCATGTCAGCTGTGCCTCGATTGGGCCTAAATCCACACTGTGTCTCTGGCAGATTTTGTTCAGCAATCGGAATTAATCGGTTTGATAGTATCCGTGCAAGTATCTTTCCAGCAACAGAAAGCAGAGATATACCTCTGTAGTTTCCACATTGGGCCTTATCGCCTTTTTTGAAAATGGTAACTATAGAGGCGTCTCTGAGTTCGGCAGAAATGGTCTCAGTGGTCCATATTTTACTTATTAGAATGTGCATTTGGGAATTAAGTGCGGGACCCCCTTGTTTGTAGACTTCAGCAGCGATACCATCTGTGCCTGCTGACTTGTTATTCTTTAGCTGTGTGATTGCCTTTTCGACCTCCTCTAATCTCGGAATCTCACTTAGGTGTTGTTGTGTAGTTTTCTCCGGAATTTTGTCGAAGATGTCATTATCGACTTGAGACTCTCTGTTGAGTAGTTCTTGGAAGTGTTCTTTCCATCTTGAATGCCTTGTTCCATCTTTGGATCGTAGGGGATTGATACCTTGTGTAGTGGGACCACATATCATCTTAATAGCTTGAAAGAGGGCTCTGGTGTTGTTGGACTCAGCTAGATGTTGCATTTCATGTGATTTTGTTGTCCTCCATTGGTTTTTTAATCTACGTGTTTGCCTTTGTACTTCTGCTTTGGCTTCTTGATATTGCTTTTCTTTTCGTTCGAGTTAGGGTAGCTTTTCCAAGCATTATGGGCTTTTCTCTTCCTCTCAATAAGGTCTTGAATTTCTTTGTCGTGCTCATCAAACCAGTCTTGATGTTTTCTTTGTGTGTAGCCGACCGTTTCTTCGGAGGCAGATGTTATTGCTGTCTTCAAAATTTTCCAGTGATCGTCAATATTCCCTCATGACCTGGGACAATAAAAAATTAACAAATATGTGTAAAACAAACAAACTTTCTAACCTAAAAATCTTCCACCACAAAATCATACCAAGTTTGGTTGGTTTGGATTTTTAACGGTAAAGGTAGTCGCTATTAGGGGCTAATTAGCACCAGTGATTACCTTTAATAAAGATGAAAGCGTGACATAGCGCTTCTGTCCCCGCGCACAATAAAGGTGAGGGTAACAGACCGGCCAAAAACCTGGTCAAAATCACCCTAATATTCTGAGCGGTCATGCTGGTTCGCGTAACAGCTTAGTAAATCTTCTGTAACCAAATTTCACTAGCTTTTCACTAGGTTGCGAGTACCAAAATCTCCAAAAAGTTGACTTTAAATGTCAGAATTACATTAGTTGCGTTTTTTTCCTCAACGTTGCCGTGGAAACTTTTACGTCATTTCACCAAACCAACACCACACGTTGCCAATAATGTCTTTGATAATTTTTAAAATATTCATGAGCTTGTGAAAATTTCCCGAAATAATTTAACCTCTTGTGGTGTTACTCTTGATAATTTTTTCCTTGGTTACCATATGTACTAATTTTTTATACAAACAAGTTTATTATTCATTTTATATTATTTTGTATTTTCGTTCGAGAAATAATCCCCTAACGGGTGTCCCATAAGTTTTGGCACAAAGTTCAAGGAGGTCAACGGAAATACCTAAGTTACTTACCAAGTTGGCTTTGGTAACAAAAGTTTCCTTGTTTCCTAGGTTTCAATTTGACATATTTATGTTTTAAGTCAGTTTTTCAAAAATGTCTTACAAATTGGAAATAAGAAAATCTATTTATAACTTGGTTGCCCAAAGCTGAAATATTGCGAATCTTTCAACACCAAGATAATATCCAGGAGAACCATTTATCGAACCATATTTGAATGCGAACAGGGTATTCCTCTTATATGAACCTCCCGAAAAGTGGAAGACCGAGGATTTTCATCCCCCCCCCGTTCTACAGAGTTGTAAGGTTGGGTAAAAACAAGGTCGGGGTGTCTGTAAGGAAGCTAGTGAGAAGAAAACAAACTTCAAAAAGTACTATTTGTAGAGTCTTGAGCAGAAATGGTCAAAAATACCGTAGCCCTCGATGTTGTCGTTCTTTTCGACGTGTTCATTTTGCGAACAACAAAGTACTTTACTTGTGAAAACGTAGAAATTCCAGGCAATCAAGGATTTTACCGATAATATAGAGGAGACAAGACCATATATAGGACATGTACGGTGCGAAGTATTAACTAGCAGAGGTTATATTGATAACTGCCTAGTAAAACTCAATGAGTTTATTCAAGAACATCATGCTGGAGACGAAATTATGTTTTGACCCGACCTGGCATCTTGCCATTATGCCAGAGAAACGCAAAATTGGCTTCAAGAGCATAATATTCCATATGTACCAAAAAAGTGACAATCCCCCAGGGCTCGCTCCATTGAAGACTTGTGGGCCCACTTGGCAAGGGAAGTGTACGCCGAAGGCTGGGCTGCTCAAAATAAAGGCCAACTGCGCCGCAGAATTTTAATCAAGTACAGAGAAATTAATATTTTCACCGCCCAGACCCTTATGAGAGGTGTTCGAACAAAGTTGCGGCTTGTTGAGTAACACGGACCGTTGCTTATTAAAAAAATATATACAGTTTGAATAAAATTTTGTTTTTCAAAAAGTAAACGATTTTTTATTTTGTGTTAAAACTTATGGAACACCCGTTAAGTACCACCGGAGCTTCAAAATTAATCAAATAATTTTTCACTTAAGCGGGTTTTTTAATGAGACAATATTTTGTCAATATCATTGAAAAGCGCACACGATCAATTTCGGTATAAATAATTAGTTTTTTTTGGTATATTTTTAAAAACGGTTTGTATTACTTATTTTTATTCTCTCTGTCGGAAATCCATTAATATATTGACACGGCACCTCATCGACGGTGTTGATTGACAATATTAAAATTTCACTTCTCCTGCGGACTCGTGTAATGATAGAAAACACCTAATTCTGAAAAATTATCGGTAATGTTAAAGCTCTTTGGACATCCTTCAAAAATTTGATCGTAAAAGAACCAAAGAATTTATTTCTTACTAAAATTTATTTAAAGTCTAGGTAGTACCTACTCTTTAAGATATTTAAATAAAAATACTTTTATGCTCATATTTTAAGGATTTAAAGACAAAATTTTATCGCAGAAATAATCAGAAGCCTCCTTCAAAATGTTTCTACATTCATCAGAAGCTAAAATGAATCCTGGAACAATCGGGATTAGAACTATCATCAGTAAAAGCGTTGGTTTGTAAAGAAGTATTATTGGAAATACTATCATCAGTATAGGCAAGAAGACTGAGACCATTAAACCAATGAGTAACATGATTATAAGTAAATCACCTTCATTAAATTCTTGATTCGAATCTTTGATTGGGTTGAGTGAAACTTTTTCTGTACTCTCGGTTTTACTCTTAATATTATATTTTGGTTTCGACAAAAGTTCAACATCTATCTCTTCTAAATCAATTTTTACTTGTGTGCTATCCTCCAGAGTAAATTCACCAATGTTATTATTATTAGAAACAACTTCTGTACTGGTATTTGTGTCACTATTTGTTACGGTATTTTGTTCTGCTTCAACCAGATCCACTAAACGTTGAACAGGATGATCTTCAAATCTAATACAATCAGTACTTTTATCTGTGTTGCTGTCGAAATATTGTCCATAAGGAGGAACTTCACATTTTATAAAGCCGTTAAAATTTTGCTCAGGAAATGCACTTAAGATCAGTTCCTCAAAAGAATCTTTAGATTCCTTGTATTCAATTTCAATATTTGGATCAAATGTTTTGAGTTTAACTAGAGAATAATCATCGACAAAAGTTACAGATCTGCTGCGGTTCTTTTTTGATTTTAATGGTTCGCAATCTATGTAAGATAAAGACATAGCTTTATGATTTAGTTCATGAATTTTTGATTATTTGTAAGTTATTTTTTTTCTGTTTATGTACTAGAATTTTGACATTGAATTGAGACAGCTTTTGGCTTATTTCAGTGTTCTTTTGTCAAAGACAATTTTTCGCGATTTAACAAATATAACCGCGTAATAATTTTTGTAGCCTTGGTCTAGACCAAAATTATTGCAAAGTCCTATCTCTCTTTAGTGTCTTACTCTTAGGTTTACTTAGACTGCCATATTTTTGTTTGAGAAGTATGGATGACTCCTCTACCGATGGATGCAGCTCCTTTAAAAGAAGATGGCGGCAACTGCCGATGCCGTAGGGGACATTTAATACTTAATATAAAAAAATGAAATGGCACGGCGCGTAAGATTTTTTTTTGGAAGTAACGTTTAGTAAAAAAAAAGTTTCGAGTTTATGTGTTATTTTGTACCTATTTCACATATCAAATATTTATTAAATCAACTCGGTTTTGTGCTTTTTTACACAGGCAAATATATTCGATTAAAAACATTAAAGAAACAATGGCCCGTGACTGATTTACATAAATATGAAAAACGTCCATCATTCTTTAACAAAACTGCTTCTCATCCCGTTCCCAGTCGTAAAAAATATGCAAAAATTGAAAGATCCATCGCCTGAAGCCTTTTTAATTCAAGAGCTGCTCTCCTCCCGCAACACAGAAAACTTGGTGTTCTTTTGTCCCCCCGCACTTCAGAAAAATTCTAATAATGCTAAATGAAAATCGATAACACTTCTGGTGTGATTAGAATCTGGGGTGGGTAAAAGGGAAGCGGGGGCGCTTGCTAATTTTTTAATGAAAATTCTGAGTGCTTTTCTAAATCATTTAAAAATATGTTTGCAATCATTTTTAATTAATAAAGACAATTTTTTAGCATTAGTGCTTTTGGGGCTTAGCCTTATAGGCTATTATGTACCTGACACTTTAGATAGTTTAAATAAAAGTGGTTTTTTAAAATACTCATACCTTAATGAAAGATTTAATTTTTCCCTTGTGCCTAAACATTATTTATGCAGGAAAGTACATAGAACCTAAAATGCAACGTTTTGGATATTAATTGATGATAGAATACGGTTTTCTGGCTTCAATACTTTTTTTCCAAATTCCTCGCTAATACTTTTTTTGTTAAATTTTGTAAAAAAATTTAAATAAAAAGTGTGCCTTTTAGCCAATTTTTCCTGAACAAAATGCACAATTCCTAGCCCACCTTTCACTTCGTACAATGTAAGCCAGAAATCGTGATCAAAATGAAAAAGACTTATTTTTAAAGGCCTATTTTGACGTCTAGGTAGTAGAGGTATTCTTGTTTTCAAAAACAAATGCATACTTGCATTTGTCCCATGCATATCTCAAACTTTAACGTTTTATTAGTGTATACTCAAACACACCACCAGCTTGTAATTTGTGACAGCAATAAATTCGGTATTACGATGACGTTATGTCATATTGATAAAATAAAAAATAAAAACGGCCTCGAAATCAAAAAAATTCCTTAATTTATTGAATGAATAACATTATTACCAGCCTACGCAACACAAAGGATATAATTATTTAATGATACCAAAAATCACCAGTAAAACAGAAAATATATATTTAAAAACAATCTTTATTGCAAAAGAGTAATAATCACTCAAGTTACAGAAGACGGAGTCAAAAAGAAGTGCGGCCACTCATTTTGGGGTTGATAAAATGAAGGGAATAAAATGGATTTAAAATAACACAACGGATTGGAAAAAACTATACGACTTTAAACAACAACAAAAATTAGTATTTAGTGCGCGCACCATTCTTTTTAATAACACTTTGCAGACGCCTGGGCATTGAAAAAAAATATTAATGATCTTCTGAGAGCAACTTCAATGCGCGATGAATTGCATCGCTTAACTCTTCAGCATTTTGTGGTCTTCAGTTTCTCTGATAAATGATTTTGACAAGTCGGCTACATATATTTTCTATTGGGTTGTCCTGTTGGTAAACAAAACCTTTGCTTTTGTAAAACATCTACACAAATGGCAACATAACATCCTGAAGAAGCACGGATGTAGAAACCTTGGATTGCTAATACCTATGGAAAATTTTCTTGAAAATCACTGCCGCGTGTCTTCCGCCATTTTCGCCGCCATGTTGTGGAGATTTGGGTTGGCGACATTGGTTTCCTTAATTTTAAATAGTACTATGGGAACACTGACTGTCAACAGTGTCAAAATATGATTGAAATTGACATTTTTTTGAAAGGTTATTTTTGTTGTTGTTTTTTAATACAAAAACAAAAAAGTAAAGAAACAAGTTATAAACAAATGCTCGAAAGGTCACGCCATTTATCTCTCTCATTTGGTTTGGAGTATGTGCAGGTTTCGAACAAATAAATCACAATTTGGAAACATTGTCCCCAATTTATAAACTCAAAGGGTACTGTTACGCCGCACGTTATAAATTGTAATAAACGCTCGGTTCAACCATTGCTGCTGGTGCTCCCGCTAAAGATACACCTTGATTACGTTGATCTGAATCTGCACAGGGACTAAAACAGCTAAGAACAGATGCACCAACGTGATACAGTAATAAAAAATAAATTAATAAAGGGAGATACTGACTTTGATAATAGCATATATGACTCAGTTGAAAGCCAAAGCCATGGCAAGTCAAGCAACATTTAGCGATCACAAAAAAAGTACATCTTTGGCACATGGAGTCGAGCATGGAGTTTTACAATATTTGAAGACCTTGGCGGAAAAACCTATTAACTAACAACTGTGTCGACCATACCTTCCCTAAGTTAACAAGTTATTACTAAGATATCCTTGAGTTTTGGTAAGTTTTAAGCATTCAGCATTTTTTTTGTAGCTCTATCTTTTATAAAGGATGTGGGATTTTGCTCAAAACTGCATATGTTGTAGGTTTCATTGTCCTGATAAAAATCTATCATTTCTTCACAGTGATCTGTTATGTGGTTTTTGAGATACTGCGTTCAAAGTTAAACATTTTGGTATTCTGGCTTTTCCCTAAAATCAGTTTTTTGCACTTTTTGTGAAAATGTAAATAATATTTATGAACCCAATTGTAGTCTCAGAATAAGTAGCAGAAAAATATAGGTTGTGTCGCACTGGCATCACAAACATAAAAAATATTAAATTCATATGACCAAGAAATGACTTTTAACAAAAGGCAAATTTCAATTGTTATCTTGCCACTTAGTATTTAACAAAAATGCTTCAAAACAAAAACTTTTGTAACATTTTTAATCCTTTTTGTTATTTGTTGCTATGGGGCAATGATAGATTTTCATCAAGATAAGCAAAATCACACAGAAAGCCAGTTTCCATAAGGAAAGTGTAAAAAACGAATCTACAAAAAAAATGTCAAATGCTGAAAAGTTACCAAAATTTAAGGATAACTTAGTAATAACTGTTTCTGCTGAGTTGTTCAGAATCAGAAAACTTTTATTACAAAAATTGTTAACAAAAAACATTGTCATAATTGAATAAATAATCGTCAAAATTTAGGGTTAAAAATTAACATTAAGGTGAATTTAACCTAAGAATGTCTTTAAAATGTTATTTACATATTAAGCAATGTTATAATTAAGGTTTTGTTAATAAAGATTAAAAAATTAATATTGATTTTTCTTTATTTCTAGTAAACTGGTAAAGCATTTTATAATTACTGATCTTAAAATCTCAAAAAAATACTGACTACAATATCACAAAAATTGACAATGAAATAAACTACTTACTTAAAATTACATACAGAAAGTTACAAACACATGGAAATGACAACAAAAAATATACTGATAAAATACATATTAAAATTATTTTTTTTAATGTTCTTTTTACACCTCATGAAGTATTGTTCTAATTTTGTGAAAGTCGATGTGCCAAAGATGTACTTTTTTGTGATCGCTTGCCATCACTCTGGTTTTCAGCTGATCCATATATGCTATTATCAAACTCCGTATCCGTGGTTGACAGTACCCTTTGAGTTTATAAATTGGGGGTAATGTTTCCATGTTGTAATTTATTCGTTCAAAACTTGCTCATTCCCCAGACCAAATGAGGGAGATTATTATGGCGTGGCCGTTCAAGCATTTGTCTGTCTTTTAAATGGTTTTTATTGCTTGGTTCTTCACTGTTTTGTTTTTGTATTAAAAAATAACAACAAAAATAACCTTTTTAGAAACGTCATTTTTTAACACTGTTGATAGTCAGTGTTCCCCCACTACTATTTAAAATTAAGGAACTGATGTCGCCAAACCAAATCTCCACAACATGGCGGCGAAAATGGCGGAAGACACACGGCAATGATTTTCCCACAAGGGTATTATCAATCCCTTTCTTTTTTACATCCGTGTGAAGAAGCTTACCATATCTTTGACCGTTGAATCTTCCTTCGATTTGCTAAAATATACCCAAACGTCTAGCCCTAAACCAGTCCCACATATTCACTGAAAAATGTCCAACTTTCTTAATTTGGTTGGTGTAATTTGGATCAAACCTAGAATTTGGTAGACGATACACTAAAATTCTTCCGCTGCTCGAAGATGACTCAAATATCTTTTCATCTGCTGTGGAAACCAGCTTTAGAAGTCATCATCATGAAGAACATTATTTAATGCAAAAATAAGCTTGGCATGTTTTTTTGATCTTCCGTTAAAAAAGTTTTTTTGCAACAACTCGACAAAAAATTTCAGATTTTTTAATCCTTATGTTAATAGTTGGTAAGGAACATCGCTTGCTTGCTGATTCTTCAACGAATGTGGCAAAAGAATTTTGTCTGAGGTGGTCGATAAGATTTTCATTTTGTATCTTGGAACTTACAGACTTTCGTTCTGATCCATGTTTTGTATTAATCGAATTATTTTGTATCCAGCGGTATTTCCATAGTACTATCGTCATTTTATCAACCCCAAAATGAGTGGCCGCGCTCCTTATAGACAAGCCGTCTTCTGTAACTCGAGTGATAATTTGTGCTCTCGTAAATGTTGTATACCTATAATTTGCGGAATTTTTGACTTTGAAAATTTTTGTCAAAATCCAGTTCCGATCCCAGCCATTTTAAAAGGGGGTGGGGCATAGCATAGCTTTTATGAGGAACATATCAATATATGCAAACAAAAATTAGTAACTACAAGCGCGGATTTGGTCTCAAATCTAGGCAGGCGGATTACTCAGATTTTAAGTGGTTTATTTCATACATATTTTATTTGAAATCTGCCGAAAATTTTTGAGAAAATTACATTAAAAATGCAATTTTTAAGTCGAATTAAATTAAATCGTATCATAGCGCCGCAGCCAAAAATGTTTAAGAAAATTGCACTAAAAAATCATTATTTTATTTAAAATTATTTTATTTAATTAAAATTTTTAACACAAAATTAAACTAATACCGTAAATATCAAAAGTGTTATAGCGCCGCAATTTTTTTTTTATTTTCATAAAAAATTGCAAGCAAGGGTAAGGGGATAACTAGCCCCCTATCCCCCGGAAAATCATGCTTGAGTAACTACGTATAATCTTTTCAGTTATAAAAACATAGGTAACAAACAAACCACAAACAAAACCTAATAGCTAAATACTTTTTTTTGACAACACTGCTTTGCTATTTTTTTGAAAGATCAACAATAGGTGGCATGGCTAATACCATTTCGAGTGAGATCGTGCAGTGTTCAGAACACGGTACGGTTTTCAAAAAATAAAAAAAATCCAAAAATTGCTGTTACAGATTTCTGTATTATCGACGAGGCTAAAGAAGAAGCCAGGTAAGATTTTTTCCTATTGCTAGCCGTATTTATTTTATTTCGAAAATGAGAGAGTCCAGCAAAAAACTGTCTGGATGCGGTTGTGAGGAATTCAAAAATAAACATTCCTGCCAAATTTCAACAGATTCCGTTTTCTCGTTTCCGATATTCTGCCCGGTAAAGATTGGCCCAAAAACAGCAAAGCAAATCTATGCCGTTTTTGTGGCCTTAAAGTCTAAAAAGCTTTTTAAGCTAAAACATTACCTTTTATATTGCATATCTCAAACATAAGATGCTTATCTCAAAAAAAAAAATCATTTCTGTGTAGCAATGCTAAGCCCGTCAGTCGAATTTCCGTACTAATAGTGTTTTTAATTTAATTTAATTAACTAATGTTTTCAATCTTCTGAGGCATGAAAGACCTCTTTCTGACGAAGCATTACTTACTGGCAAACGCCCAAGAATGTTTTTATCAACGGATAAATATCCCCACACTTGTTCGTTGCCTCGAAAACGTTATCAGGTATGTTTTGATTTAAGCTTTTGCCTATTTCTGACCAATATTATTTCCAAATACTGAGTTCTCCCAATAAAAGTTCAAGAATTTGTGTTTTGGATTAACCAAAAAGTTTATGGTATTTAGAAACTATTTTATTTAATTTTGTCTTGATTTTGGCTTTACGTTGTACAGGGTAAATTCTTTAAACGGAACGGTGCTTCTAGCGAGTTAGAATTTGGTTGAATAAAAAAATCCAAAAACACGTCAATTCTAGAATGTCTTTAAAGGAACTTTCTGCAATTTCTCGTTTTTTCTCCAAAAACTTCAGGGTTACCACGAGTATCTTTGTCGTCTACTTTTTTCTGAGGCAAAGAGGGGGGGGGCGATCGCCACCCTCCCCACCCTCCGCCGCAACCCCTTTGGGACCGCCACTGAAATCAGTTTTGACGCATACCGTCAGCTATTTTTAATTTGTGAATGGAATACACTATTAGAAAAGTAAATTGCGGGATGTATGCGTTTTTTGGAAACCAGAGTATATAAATGACTCGTCTAAATCAATGCTCGTACTGTCGCAAAAATCTATTATGGCCGCGACAAGATAGTGAAATCCGAGGTAAAATCTTTATTTAATACTTTTTGTCCAGGAAAATCGTGAAATTTGAATGAAATTCCCTTTTCTATTCGGAATGCGCACTGCGAAATTTCAACTGCAAAATAAACAAAGATATATGGAAGAATGGGGTAGAATCCAGAGCGTTGAAGTGTGGAATCTTTGCAGAACCATTGACGCAGCACTTTATAACGGAAGGGGGGAAGAGGTGGAGATGTTCACCACCCCTGTTTGCGACAGTCTCTTTGAAAATTTTCATAAGGTGAATATTGTTTCATCAGTCACTTCTAGAGGTAAAGAGATAATAGCTTATTATTGTTTAAAAAACAGGTAATTTACTTGGACTAAAACTAAAAACTTTTCGTTGAGAGCGACAACATATTAAAACCAAGAAGGAAAAAAATAAATCTTGACCCAAAAATATGTATTTATCTAAAAATATGTTATTCTTCCTGAAACATAGAGTCGGTTTCAGTCAAGTGTAAAAATTATTTAAGGTAGGTATAATTTTTTCTTGAAATTATTTTTTATGCTTCCATGAAGTATAAAATATTATTTAATTTAAGTTCAGTTATTTTTGCTTTAAAAACATGTTATTCTCCTTCAAATAACATTTGGTGTTATTACAATCTAAAGCAGTGTGCGAAACAACCAAAGAAAACATTTAAATTAAGTATTGCCTCTGCCTAAATTAAGAAAATACAATCCCTTAGAGTAAGTATAGACCTAGACTTGGATTAACGTATAGATTACACTTGCCTCACTCAACGCTAGTCATGCATTATATATAAGAATAGGGTATTTGCATAAAGAATAATAACAACTGAGGATATAGAAGATGAAGGTATTCTTGGATCAAGATTAATAATTTTGTTCCAAGAAGAGCTCTTCTCCATATACTATATATAGTTGAATCCATTTTTTTTGAATTTATCCAAATAGGTTATTTTTATTATTATGCATTTTCTGTAATTTTTTTTTACTGGGACTTTTCCATCCATTCTAGAATCAATGCCCAGTGTTGCCAAAGCGAGAGCCAAGTGTAAAGTTTTTTGGAACAAACACAAAATATCCATGCACCTAGCCGGGATTCGAACCGGAACCTTCCGTGCGGCAGGCATATACGCTGCTCACCGCACTACGGCGGCCGGCTATTATCCATTAATTTGTTAAATTTATACATTACTTATGATCAATTCGGGATAAGTGGAGGGAGTAACGACTTTTGGGAATACGTGTACATTTTGACTCGCAGTACTTTAATACTTGGCCTGTACCTGCTTCCATAAATTTTAAGCACATTCACGGTACTTCGCAATATTTACAAAATTACCATTTTTGGAAATAATATAAATATTTTCCTGATGCACGTTTACACCTTCGGGAATAATAGAATTTAGAGATAATGCATTCTTCCAACCCCATCATTTCTTTGGCAAGATATGAGCTATACGATAACAATATTATTAGGGTTTTCCCGCCCTAACTGTTTAATAAATTCGAAATTTATACACGTAGGGGGCGTCGTAATTCTCCGAGTAGGTACTTCTTCATGATTTGGTGTCGCGTTTACGTATCTTTATTGCTCTTTGTGAGTTGACCTGGATTTCCATAAACTTTTTTGTTTCCACTAAAAATGAATTACTTTGGTCAAAAAAGACCCAAATACAAAATTTCTGTCTGCTTGTCTGAGACACGGTTACTTAGACGCCGCTAAACCGATTTTTATTAAATGTATCACAAAAATTTTTTGGCACCACATGAGCTTATTAGGTTTTGATGATGGTGTTGAATTCGAAAGAGGCTGTGAACTGGGGTTGAATTTTATAAAAATCCTAACTCAGGAACTAGAGCAAGAGTTGAAGGTATAAATTATGATGGATAGGTATCCCTCGCCATTTTTTGATAAGATGTACATTTTCTTGTCCTGGATACGAAATGGACAATCCTGTACCTCCAAATTGGGGATAAGGGGTCGGCATATATTGGTGTGCAATTTTAAAGGGGGTAGGGTCTACTCTAAAAATGCCCACTTTTAGAGTGGTGTGGCGAACCCTTATCCATGAATGAGGTCCGGCATACCAGGTGATTTTTGGTCTGGTGGTACTACTACATCATATAAGTGAAAATGGTGGGGGTTACCCTATCCATCACGTGACCTCTAAAATTGTCCAGCTTTGGATTGGTGTGCTGAGCCCTTATCCACAATTTTGAGGCATAGGATTGTCCATTTCGTATTGAGGACGAGAAAATGCACATATTATCAAAAAATGTCGAGGGTTACCTATCCGTCATAATTTTTACTGCGAACGCTTGTACTAAACCGCATGGCAGCCTTTAGTAGCAGCTAGGGACACACGGTTTTCGCATTTAGAAGAATTATTTCCCTTTTATCAGTTTAAGTCACTCAAAAAACCGCATTTCAAAGTAAATAAGTTTTTTACAAAAATTGTCGACAAAAGTTATAATTGACTTACTTTTTTTTTACTGGAACAATATTAAGATACTAAAATTTAAGGAATATTATCAAATAAGTAGATCAGTCAAGTCACACCCCCCCCCCTCTCCCCGAAAGGTATTCGAATTTCAATATGCTTATTTCGAACCAATTTCGAACTAAGTTTGAACCACACAGGGTTACTAGTGGGTTTTTCGAAATTCTTATGGTGATATTAGGAGTTTGAAATTAGTTCTTAATTTTGAGATAGTTGCTTTTCATTTTTCTCTACGCTTTAAATGAGGGGGGTGTAGCTTGACGTCCGGATGCACCCTCCCATTTTGAATATTAAAAAAATGTGTTTCAAAATTTTTGAAAGTGGTTCAAAATTAGTTCAAAATTGGTTCGAAATTATAAGCATATTGAAACTCGAATATCTTTCGGGAGGGGGTGTGGCTTGACTGACCTAAATAAGACCTGTCAAAAAAGCAGTTAGTGTAAATTTGTGTTTAAAAATCGTCAATTTTTTGCAACGACGAGATTTTCTGACGGTTTTTGAAGAATAGCGACCGTTCTGTCAAATCATACATCAGCTAGTTTTTTATTTAGTTATCTGCAAAGTGAAAGACATCCAAATGAAACAATTCCTTAGCAACCTAACAACGCCTTCATGTCAAAATAATTTTTTTTTACCACGCTGCGCTCGTTATTTAAAACAACGCTTGTAAAAAACACTATTTTAGCCACTAGTTGTGAAAACTATTATTTACATACTCGCATGAATACTCATTTGGGTACGTGAGTATAGTAAAATTAACGTTATGACACATTACCGCACAAAATGCTCAGGAATTAAAAAGTGATACTTTTTATACCGGAGTGAAAAGGCTACAACAAAAAAAAATACATTTTTGTCACGTGGTTTATATACCATTTTTTGCCCTTTTGGTATTGCTTTTGCTTTTTCTTTAAAAAAATGCTTATTTTTACGTCTCATTTTTAGTCTCTAGGGAAAAAATTACTATTTGAGGGACTAAAATAAGTTTTTAGTCCTTAAATAGAAAAAAATACTTGTATGTGGATAAATTTGACTCATGTCATTATTTTTCCGGAAAAAATTTGATAGGTTAATCGCGATTCTTCAGAAACGACAAAAAACTATTCTGAAAAGTGATGATTTTTACTTATTGCCTTATTTAAAATAAAAACACAGTGTCCTTAATATTTATCCTCATGTTGTAAGACAGACTGCGTCATTTTTTTAACAACATTTCCTAAATTAAATATTTTAAACATATTCTGTTGGACTAGTTTTACGGCGGATCTAAATTGTTAACTACGCGTACCAATAAACGTTAAAAATTGTCGAAAATTCTCACCATGTAAAAGGAAAGACAAGATTTGTGTGACTTTTCTGAACAGTGACAGCGACATATTCCACGGCTATCCATGGTTTTGTATGTTAAAAGATTTAAAGGTTTTACACAAAAATAAGCTTAATAGATATATTTTTAAATAAAAAAAGGTTTTTTACAAAAACTTTTTTACTGGAACAGTATTAAAATACTAAAATTTAAGGAATATTAGCAAATAAGTAGATCAGTCAAGCCACACCCCCCTCCCCTCCTCCCGAAAGATATTCGATCTTCAATATGCTTATAATTTCGAACCAATTTTGAACCACACAGGGTTACTAGTTACTAGAAATTCTTATGATGATATTGGGAGTTTGAAATTAGTTCTTAATTTTGAGATAGTTGTTTTCATTTTTCTCTACGCTTTAAATGAGGGGGGTGTAGCTTGACGTCCGGATGCACCCTCCCATTTTGAATATTAAAAAAATGCAGGAAGGAGTGTGGTTCAAAATTTCTGAAAGTGGTTCAAAATAAGTTCGAAATTGGTTCGAAATTATGCCACGCTGCGCTCGTTATTTAAACCTACTCTTGTAAAAAAAAGCACTATTCTAGCCACTAGTTATGGAAACTACTATTTACATACTCGCATGAATACTCATTTGGTATGGTAAAATTAAGCGGTAGAGTAATTACAATTTATGTTTTGGGAATTTTCGAGGTTTATAGGTAAAATCTTGTACCAAGCAAATTGCCGCTTTCCTTCGTTCGGTTAACTGCCGTCGCGTGTGGTCAAATATCACTTTTCGCACTTGTTAGGTAAATAACTATTACGAGATATTCGTGTTTCTTGTGCAAAATGAGTCGTTTTGTGTGTATTGCAGACAGTAAAATCAGCAAGGGAGGGGAAAAAGCATTCCAGATAACACAAAGACGCACGCCTGTATTTGGAAACAGTTAACAAAGGCAGCGATCAACATTCCAACATCATCAGTATATTGAGAAATGGAAGTAACTTTACTTTTAATATTTATAACTAGATAAGGACCCCACAGCTTCGCCTGCGGTTTACCCGTTTTTCTTGCTTTAAATGATTATAACTTTGGTTCCCGTGCACCGATTTGGATGAAATAAAGCCTGTAAGTTGCCCCAAGTAAAACTGGTGAAATTCCCATCAAAATCGGTCCAGTAGTTTTTGCGTGATTCTGGAAAAAACAGCAAATATCACTTTTCGCACTTGTTAGGTAAATAACTATTACGAGATATTCGTGTTTCTTGTGCAAAATGAGTCGTTTTGTGCGTATTGCAGACAGTAAAATCAGCAAGGGAGGGGAAAAAGCATTCCAGATAACACAAAGACGCACGCCTGTATTTGGAAACAGTTATCAAAGGCAGTGATCAACATTCCAACATCATCAGTATATTGAGAAATGGAAGTAACTTTACTTTTAATATTTATAACTAGATGAGGACCCCACAGCTTCGCCTGCGGTTTACCCGTTTTTCTTGGTTTAAATGATTATAACTTTGGTTCCCGTGCACCGATTTGGATGAAATATAGCCTGTAAGTTGCCCCAAGTAAAACTGGTGAAATTCCCATCAAAATCGGTCCAGTAGTTTTTGCGTGATTCTGGAAAAAACAGAAGAGCCAACACCAAAAAAAAAATTAAATGTGTAGAAATGGCCATTGTAAAGGTTTAATATATTTCTTGATTTAAATAAGCATTTTTTAAGTAAATAAAATGTTAGAAACTGCCGATTTCTTTTACAAAAATGAGCGTTGCATTATGAGTTTAGTACGTCACTAGTCTGGTAGTGGGATAGAGACATAATAGCCACGTATCGTGCAGGTCGCAAATAATAGTAGTTTACATAACAAGCATGTTATGATGGTCATTACACGCGAAGGTGAAGTTTAAGAGGCCAAGCCAAAGCGAGTTGTATTATTTAAATGCAACATTACTGTTTGTAAGATAATTAAGACAAAATTGCATCATTCAAATTTTTTAAAATTTCATAAAATTTTGAATTTTCAAAATATTTTAAATTTTAAAATTTTTGAAATTTCTTTGGAATATTGAAAATGTTTATTTTTTTTTTGAATTTTGAGAATTTGGTGTTTTGGAATTTTGAAAATTTTAATTTTTTTTTTAATTTTGAAAATTTATATATTTAATAAATATTTATTTTGTTGAAAATATAGAAAAATAGTTTACATTCTTGCGTCAACCAGTGTCCTTATGAAAAAAAGTTTCATCGCTTGGCGACTCTTACGATTTACGTTTAAGCTTCATTATTATCCTAGGAGGGTAAATGGTCTATTACAGTCGTGTTAGGACGCCCGTTGGGTTGGTCGTAAGAAAATATTACTAATGATAACATCAAACCAGTTTCCTACAATATTTATTATAGCCTTATTAAAAACACGATTTTAGTCATTATCCGAAAGTTACAAAACAATGGATTTTTTTGGTTATCAAGTTATTTTTGAGCAAATGTACCTACCTACCTACGCACAGGGTGATTCATTATATTTGGACACCCCGGTTATAGCCTTTAATATTAGAGATAGAAAAAACGTTTTAATGCAAGATTTTAATAATTTCGTTCAAATTTTTTGAAAACTATGCCAAAATCTGTCAAATGTCATTCCATATGTCAGATTTTGACATTAACTTTCTTATTTTAAATTGAACACCCTGTATTTTTTTATTTTGTCAAGTTTCGTTTTCCTTTCATATTTCAAAAATATATCAATTGTCTAGATGCGGTTAACAGTTTTCCAGATATTAAATATTTTTGGTGGATTTTGGCACTCCCGTTACTGCCGTTAATACTAAAGATAGAAAAAAAATTAAAAACAAAAGTTGTTGAGTTTTTTAAGGACTTTATACATATTTTGCCAGAAAATGTCAAATGTCATTTTTATGTCAAATGTATAAATAACTAAACTAAATTAGGACTAATCTACTTTTTAATACGAACGACAACACCAACGACCACTAATCTATTAAATGCTCGAACACATCACCATTTACTTCAACACAAAGTTCGTAGCGCCTTATTAGGCCAGAAATCGTGTTGATTATTTGATGTCTCAAATTTCCATTAATATTATTTTATTTATTTTCCCATGTTTTATCGTCTCCTGATGATGCTAACGTTGTTAGCGAAACGCGCGTCGAGTGCAAAAAAGTGTAGTTTTGGTTTGTGAAAAACAATCATAACTTTGTTTTACAGGGTGTTTAATTTAAAATAACAAAGTTGATGTCAAAATTGGACATATGAAATGACATTTGACAGCATTTGTCAAAGTTTTCAAAAAAATTGGACAAAATTATTAAAATCTTACCTTAAAACATATTTTCTATCATTAATATTAACCGCGATAACCGGGGTGTCCAAATATAATGAATCACCCTGTACCTAACGTACCTATTTCAATATAAATTTAAACTGAATTTTCCGCATAGTTACATGATTGTCTTTTGTTTCCTTTTAAAGTTTTTTGAATTTCCGCAAGAGACATTCCTCGGGTCTCGGGGACCTAAAAAGTCATAAAAAACTACCTGTCAAAACAGTAAAGAGCCTCAAAAAAGTAAAGGCCCTCAAAAAACTGCTTCCACTTTATTGTTAAGAGTAGAGATAGGAGATAGGGTATCTTAAAACGCTTTTATATAAGGACGGTTTAAAAATGTATTAGCACCACAAAAACCGTTTTAAGCTTTAAATCGCCTTTATTTTAAAGCGATTTAAGAAAGTGGGTTATTGCTTTAAAACCCATCTTAGGATCGTTATAAACACTTTTGTTCCAACCTAAAGAAATTCTTAAACCTGGTTTTTCGAAAAATCTGTTGTTAACTAAGTCATTTTATTTGTTTTTTCTTTAAGCTGGCATATTTAATGACATTTAATGTTTATTTAAAACCGTCCTTATATAAAAGCGGTTTTAGGTGCGTATAAACGTAGTAAGTGACTTTAGCTAAGGAAATGTCAAAGTGACGTTCAAAACGGATCATGTGATATCCTTACTTTTTGGAGTCAAATAAACATCCGAATTGGCTGAACATTGAAAGGAAGACACATTTTGTAAAAACTAAGACACGGCTAGTTTGTAGTACCCAAATAATGGAGAAACGTGAGGGTGAGATATATGGTGGGAAACCCTCTAGATCACGGTTCTTTACCAACCTTTAAAGAAATAAAAACAATCCCAATCATGGTCACCAGTGTAAACCACCAAAATGGCGCAGCAATCGATGCCCATTCTGACACAATTGGAAACAGTGTTACCACCACAAAAGAGGCGAAAAATGAAACGCACACCGTCAGACCAGAACCAATCCCTTTGACGTTTGATGGAAAAATTTCGCCCACTATTGACCAGGCTAAAAATTAACAAAATGAAATTAAATTATTTCATGAAAAGGGTAGGTCATTAAGAGGGAAGGTCAGTGGTTGACAGATGAGCACAATCTGCCGATCTCAAGGAATAATGTACTAAACTGAGGTTAGTCAGATGTCATCCACGGCCACGGTTCCTAAAATAAATACATTCTAGTAAATTTTTTTGCTCCTCATGACGTAAAGGTATCAGCTGCCTTCCTTTATTGATTTTTTTCTTTTTTGCTAGTTGACATTTGGGGTTAAATTGTTTTTGCAGAAATTGTTTTGTGATAAAAATTGTATTTCTTTTATCATTTCTTTTCTTCATTTCCTTTTGTTTTTAGTTAAAATGCCCATCATCAATGAGAAACCCAAAAAAGAAGGCCCCTTATAGTTTTAAATTTGGAATCAGTTTTTTTGTATATAGTTTACACAACAAGTCATTCTTCCTGAATAATAAAATATATTTATATATTTATATACTCTGCCAAAAATCATTGTCAAAAATTAAACACACAAAAAAGCTTCCCAAATAGGGAAAATAACAATTATATGACCTAACTTTTGAACTACGAGTACGAACTAACTCCAACTAATCCGATGAGTTTCTTCACGGAATCTATTATCAACTGATAATAATTATTATTTGATGCAAGATCAACTCGTGCAGGCAAAATAAATATACTTGTACACAAAAAGTTAAATACTTAGCAAAAATCGCCTTTGCCTTAATAATTTAAACAAAAAAAAAAGAAATCAAAAAAATTTAATTAAATATACAGTTTTTAAATGGCGTACAAAAACCAGCTGCTACCTTTGTGTCGTCATCAGGTCGAAGTGTGGGCTAAAATTACTGAACCGCTAGTCCGTATATGTTCTAGGGACCGTGATCCATGCAAATTAGCTCATTTAGTATTTAATTTTACCTAAAGGTCCTAGTCCGCAACTGAAAAAAATCATGTAGCCAACTAAACTGGCAGTTGGTATCCAATAAAGATCGCTCAAATCTATTTCAAGAGATCTCAGATTGAAGTAAATGCCTAAAAATATTAATGTTAAAAAAAACGGTCCTTATACATTGTCCATTCACAACAATTCCATTGATTGATTAATTTATTACTCTGTCAATCGCATGCGCAATAAGTGCGAAGCGTATACCTCCAACGTAACACGAGCTGCGTATCGAATACTCCGCAGTAAGCCTGTTTGCGTATTTTCTGCGGTGTTGCAAAAAATACAGGCACAGATCGACAAACCCGTATTTATTAAAATGAAGAAAAAGTAAAGAAAAAATAACTAGTGTTTTGTACTTTTTCTTTGTCACTCAGTTCTTGAAAATAACTGACCCTTAACTATAAGACATGCCTTAAAAAAAATGAGCCAGAAAACGATGTCTCCAACACAGAACGAAATCAAACAAGTTTAACCGTCCATCCCTTTCCCATACCAACCTAAAACGGCACAGCATACCCCACACCCTGCAGCCGAGGTAAAGTACAACACCCTCCTGCCAATTTTTTCCACCACAAACGCGGTGAGCAAGTTGGAACTGATCTGGGCCAAACTAAAAATAAGCGTAGAAATATCCGGTGGAATCTTTGCATTTTCTGTAGCTTGGAATATCAGTTTCAAGTAGGCCGTGATCGGATGTATTCCGGAGAGCTCCTGAAGAAGCACTAAACCGAAACAAATGAATAGAGCTCGACGAGCCGGTTGGGAGGTGAAGAGTTCTTTAAATTCGCCTAAAATTGTAGACATTTTTGGTTTAAAAGTTTTATTTAAATGATATTGTTTTTGGCATGTATTTTTATAATGTAATATAATATATAAAAAATTGTCATATTAAACACCTTTAAGTGACTAACATATTTTTTTTTTACCTTCATCAAAATAGTACATTATAAAGGTAGGGACTAAAGTGCTACTTTTAATCTCGCGGCGAAAGGTTTATAGCTCGACCGTAGGGAGGCTACAATTCGCCAAGGGATTAAAATACTTTTTTTCGTCAGTTTTTACCAAGTATTTACGAAAAAAATCATTTAAAAACATCGTCAAAATTGAAAACAGTCAAAGATTAAAATGTCGCAACAATGAACGTCACCGAGTAAAAAGGCACATCGCTATGGAAATCATTCTTATTTAATTTACCAGCCGCCTTGATTTATTGTGTAAAGATGGTGTGTTGCGGCAAATGCTCTTCGTTCCAGATTTTTAAAAGTATTTTCATGTTTTCCTTGAATTTTTAGATAAAGGTATTAATAAGAATAGTGTTAGAAACTCGCGCCTAAACTGTGCTTTTTTTACTCGTGTTTTTAAATACCTCGCTGCGCTCGTTATTTAAATCAACGCTTGTAAAACAAACCACTATTTTAGCAATTAGTTGTGAAAAATACTATTTGTAAAACTGTTACAATTTTGTACGTGGATAAAAGAGAAATATGTGTTTTTTAATCAAAAATATTAGCACAGGTTTTAAGTGCTATAATAAGTCTAAGTAGTATGCAGGGTGTGCAAAAAAGTTTTTTTTTCATATGAAACACCCTATATATTTTGACATTTTCCAATTCCCCAGAAAGTTATCTTTTTAAAAATACCATATAGGTCTGCACGATACCTCCGACATGGAGGCCAGCCAACACCTTCCGTTTTAGTAACCTTTTACACGTATTCCGCCGCCATTTTTGACACTGTTGACAGTTAATACATTAGTTAATTGTCAAAATGGCTGCCACATAAGTTTAAAGCTCACTAAAACGCGACTAGATGGAAGTCCTATTGAATATCGGAGGCATCGGTGCGCATATAATCGTTTTCGAGATATTTCAATTTGAATTAGATATTAATTAATTCGTATTATTGTATTATTATTAAACCAAAGTAGGCCATACATAATAGTATGCATAATCACAACAATTCAAAAGCTGTCAAAGTAGAACCTATTTAACTTTCCAAAAAATAGTTGCCGGTGAAAAACAAAAATAGCGGCGTTTTAAAATAAGGGCGTTATAAATTTTTAGCTTTTATTATAATACAATAATACTAGTTAATTAATTTCTAATCCAAATTTAAATATCTCGAAAACAGTTGCATGAAGACCTATACTATATTGTATTTTTAAAAAGCTAATTTTCTGGAGAATCCAACATATAGAGGTTGTTCCATAATAAAAAAAATAACTCTTTGACACACCCTGTATACTATTTAAACTGAATAATTTTTACTAATCATTTTGAGGTCCTATAAAATACCCTTTCATCCAGTTTTTGTTTGGTTCATCATGTTCCGATCATCCTCTACACTAACGATCTACCCGCGATATACAAACAGAATGTCATTTGACAGCTATAAAATTTCAAATGTTGTTGGGAAAAATGCCAAAAAAATGTTAAACTATGTTGCCTATGTTTCAATCTAGGTTACACCATACTTTCTTACGAAATTTCATCACATCGATTCAGTCGTTTTGGCGTGATTGAAGGACAAATATACACACAAACTTTCCCATTTATAATATTAAGTACTAGGATTTATTTTTTAACTCTTAACCAGGGAAGTAGTAACAAAAATTTTCGAGGGGGATAGGTATAAAAGTATGCTAAACATTACAGCTCCAAAGTCAACAAACGGCATGTTTTGCAAAGTTAGTAATAAGTTTAGAGGGGGGGGGTTGTCCCCGAAACTTTCTCCGTTATTACGCCAATGCTCTTAAATTTACCTTTGTTTTGTTTTTGTTCATTTTCCACAGTCAATGAAATCTCTGATAACTCTGATTGCACTTGACCTACAGATTTTTTTCTCAGTTTGACCAGTACTCCTTCAGCTTCTTTTCTTTTACCTTTTGATACTAAAAAATACGGCGACTCGGGCATAAAAATTCCGAAAATAATAAAAAATATAATTAGAGGGGCGCTGCTGATCATTGCGTAGACTGGAATTGTCAAGTGGGGTCCTAAAAAACAAAATTATTTATGAATTATGGATTCATTTTTATTCAAATCAGTCTATTCGGTTATTTAAGGTTCTTGTCCAAAACCCTAACTTTTTTTGCTTATTTTTGCCAGTTGCCATACTTAAAAAATATATTAATGAAGCACCCTGTGTATATCATTACCTACCTATTGCAAACGGATAAAACATCCCCAAAGTTACAAAAATACCAAGATAGCAGCCATACTTGGCACGATTGTGGTTCTCTGTGATTTCGGCTACGTACATGGGTAGTACGGTAAAAGTACTGCCAATACCCAGTCCTAAGAAATACCTAAAACAAATCTGAGAATATAAATGATAAACAGGGGGGATAATGATATAATTATAATTTGATAGATAAAAAATAAAATTGCGTCTAGCTTAGCCTTTTTTTAGTTGATTTAGACTAAGCTCAGCTAATTATCCTATTTCAGTAGATTGGACGAGTCTTTTACTACGTTTTCATGCGGAACTGAATAAGTTTTCAATACGATTCACTTTTAAACTTTCCATGTCGTTGGCCCTGCCTGCATGATCATATCGAACTGACTAATGATACCAATAATATATTCCTGAAAAAAGTAGGTATATACCTTTATTTTAATTATAATATTGTTCTGTAAACTTATTGGCTTTAAAAGAGCAAACAAAGAAGTAAAAAAACGCGTTTAAAGCCCTTCATGAAGAAAGTATAAATCGTATTGAAAAACGTAGTCAGACATACGGTTTGTTCGGGTTCGTCGAAATTTCCTGTTCTAAACAGTCCGGAGCATGCGCGCTTAAAAAAACGCGTTCTGATTCGACCACAACTGTTCTGAACTGAAAAGTTTTGTGTTCGGGTTACTACCGAAAACTTGTCCAGGACCGGTTCAATACTGTTCTGTACAGTCCCGTGAAGCCGGGCGGAGACTATTTTCTGACGCATACGCAAATTCATTTACGCATGTAAAGTTTGTACGAAAAAATAATTTGTTCCTTGAAAATATACCCAAATAAATGGGTTTTTACAAAAAATAATGAAAAGCCAGAGTGCAATCTTGTATTATTTTATTATCCGCGTGTATTTTTATAAAGGTTTTGTCGAGGGTTTTGTATGGTGTGGCCTACAGAAGAGGAATCCCTGCCTAACCCAAAAATTCAGCTTTTTCAGTGTTAAATTTCTGTTCTTTTAAAAACTGCAGAATTCTACCTCGTCATCAGCCATTGGCAGATTTTTAAGATGCAATTTTAAAAGCTATGAATTTTGTAGAAGAAACTGTGGAACTATATGATGAGAACCAAATCATGGAAAATTTAACAAAAACGGTTGTAAAAACCAAACCAGTCGTCGACATTTCTTTTCGTTAAAACAGTTTAGGGACACACTGTATTATAATAACATGTTTTAATGTAGAAAATATTTATATTTTATAGTAATTACTTATGTAAAATCAACTAGTTAAATAAATAAGTGGGTTTAATTTAAACAATGAACATTAAAGAACTTGGTGTGAAGGTTAAAGCGATAATTGCCTATAACTGCAAGGGGCTGTTTAGAATAACCAATCTTAATTTTTAATTATATTATAAGCATTTCCCGAAAAGGTAAATCCATTTTGACTCTAGACATAAAGCAGATAGTACCAGTGGACCAGTAAAATACACTTAAGTTTTTAAGAATATTCTGTGATATGTAATTAAACTAACAGTTTAGAAAAATCTAACCTTTTGTCACTGTTTTTTTAGATGACCTGATTGTATTAAAATTACATGGATCATCTAAAAAATTTTATATGTCGTAGATTTTTCCTAATATAATTATTAGAAAAAAGATACCAGACAATAATTACCTAGCTAAAAGATAAAGTTCCACTCTTCTAGCAAATGCCAGGATAAAGAATCCGGCAATCATGGGTACGGCTATGCCCAGCATGGTAACCTTTCTGCCCAGTTTTTGAGCACAAAATCCTAAAAAATGTAGAGTTAGATTATTGGCAAATGCATTTAGAAACCATATCTAATAGTTTTTTTGAATATATAGGGTATGGGCTACAAAAAATTAGACTTATTGAATTGAATATAACTTTAGAACCAATAGACCGATTAAAAAAAAATACCTATAGTTTTTATTTTTTAGAACAACGGTCAAAAATGACATTTCTTAAAAATAAACAACTTCCCATGAAACTTTTCTGTGCGTCACTGGCACAAAAATATATTTTTCCCTGAAAGATGAATCTTTCACAAAAATATTTCACTTGCGAAAACCGCTAAAAAATAATAAATTTAAGGGGTAACGTTTTTGATTAAGTCATTTTTACTATGTTTTTAAAGCTTTCTTTCCAAACTTTCCATTTCTAGAATAAAACAATCAAATTTTTCAAGTTTCGACTGTTTTTTAGGCGTTCAAAAAAAGTACTGCCAAAAAACATTTTTTCTCTGTTAAAATGAAAAATATTTAGAGAGAGAGAGGGCAGAATTTTAAAGGTAGAAGGAGAGAGAGAGAACTTAGTGACGTGCAAAAATATTTAAGGTTGTTAAAGAGAGACAGCAGGCTATAAAAAAGTATTTTAGAGAAAGATGAACATAATTTAAGGCAATTGTTTGCTAAAAATTTTTGTTATGTCATCTGTCTGTCATCTTGAGTGGTGTCGTGCATATGATTTTTATTTTGCCATTTTTATCCAAAAAACAGCAAAAATTGTAATTTTTCAAAGCGTAAAGTGTGTAAAACATAAGTTGGTATTAATTTCTTTTAATCAAAGTTCTACAGTCTTTAAATTTACCAAAAAACGTGTCACATCTAAAAATAATTTAACAGGTATTTAAGGAAATTATTTTAAGGTTTACCATTAGCCATTAAAAAAAATATCAAATTTGAGATTTTAAGAAATTTCAAGATGGCACACATTAAAGTAGGTATTTTGTAATAGGACCTAATTGAATTATTTTTATAAGGGCTATATTTTGATGTTGTATTGAATGAAGCTTTTAAAAAAATGTTCTATTGAACCAGTGACGCACAGAAAAACTGTTTCATGGTGGCTGAGAAATTGCAACTTTTAAAAATTGTCCACCATCTTGGATTTTTACAAAACGTCATCTTTGACACTTATCCTGAAGCACATTAAGTATTTTTTCCAGACATTTATTTTTTTTTTAATGAGACGAATGGTTCCAAGATTGGTAATACAAAAAGTCTAATTTTTTTGGCCCACCCTATATATATATATATATATATATCTCGCAAAAGTAAAGTTGAGTATAAGATTTCTTTTTTGGTAGATCTTGGATATAAACTTCAAAAACGCATGTTGATAGCTGTAATAATAAAATAAATATAGAAAATCATATACGAGGTGGTCCAATAAAACTAGCCACCGCATTGGTACTCCAATAACTGGCCACCGATTTTAGCTGGAAAACTATGAGACCTACAAACCTAGGGAAAAATTTTCTTACAAAAATTGGACCACCCTGTATGATATTTTTGATAATATTAAGATGTTCCAAAGTTATACTTTTATGGAACACCTGCTTTATCAATTTAATAGGGTGAAGTTGATAGCCAATAGATTCTACATAAGTTTAAAAATCCAACGTTATTAAATAAAATTAAAAAGAATTCTCTTTTACTTAAAATTATCAAATTTTCACTAACCCGCCAACAGGGGCCCACTTACAGCCCCCAGGGGCACAAAAGCGGCGATCAATGATTGTTCGGTAGTACTGATCACGTGGTCGAATGGGTTTTCCGCGGTGGTGCGCAGTTTCGGGAAGACCGTGGAAGTCCAGGAAAAAGTCAAGCCGCATTCTAACGCCAGAAAGTTGGCTAGAAATATTAATATGTTTGTGTTTTTTCATCACAAACGCGATGTTAGTAACTGTTACCGATGCAATAATGTTTTTTGTTCAGGTGTATAAAAATAGTAGTTTTCACAACCAGTAGCTAAAATAGCGCTTTTTTTACAAGAGTTGGTTTAAATAACGAGCGCAACGAGGTATTTAAAAACGAGAGTAAAAAAAGTATAGTTTAGCCGCGAGTTGTTAACACCATTTTTTTTTATACCTTTATCAAAAAATCCAAGAAAAACAGGAAAATACTTTTAAAAATCTCGAACGAAGAGCACTTTTCGCAAAACACCATCTTTACACTATAAATCAAGGCGGCTGGTAAATGAAATAAGAATGGTTTCCACAGCGATGTGTCTTTTTACTCGGTGACGTTCATTGTTGCGACATTTTAATCTTTGACAGTTTGATATTTTTACGATGTTTTTAAATTATTTTTTCGTAAATACTTGGTGAAAACTGGCGGAAATGGCTTAATTTTCAGGCAAGAATAATTATATTTTTTCAATATTACTATTTTCCGCTATTTCTCTTTAATTTTGGTAAAAAAAGGACAGAAATCTTTTTTTTCACCCGGGATAAAAAAAAAAGTTTTTTGCATCGGTAACCAAAAAAGCCATGCTTTAGTTATCCGCAGACAGTTATTAAATCATGTTTTTGATGAAGGCATAACAAATATTTTGCACACAAATATCAAAATATTAAATGGTCAGCAAAAAGGGTATGGTGCGAAGATTTAAAACGAAGTAGGCGCAAGCGGTAGCAAAACAGATGCATCTTTCGTAGCGTCGTAGTCGTCCTTGATTTTTGGTAAATATAAAAATGGTAACCCGAAAATGATTTTTGTTACCTAGATTTTTCTATTTTTGATGAAGGTATTAAAAACAATTGTGCTGTTACAACTTATGGTTCAGTTGTGCTTTTTTACTGACGTTTTTAAATCACTGGAAACCACGCTTGTAAAAAAGCACTACCTACTACAAAACTACTAGGTCAAAAAAATCCGTAGTAAAAAAAATCTATCTTACCAATAATACAACAAAAACTCAAAAACCATGGATCTCCTTTTTCACTTGTACTCTTAAAGCTAATCCATTTATAGAACGTAATTAATACATTATTAAACATTTTTTCACAAGTCACAAATACAATTGATGGAAACTTTAATTATTTATTAATTTGCCACAATCCTTTTCATTGTTTCACATTTTTACAATTTTTTTGGGAAGAACGAAACCAAGCATAGGTGTGTAAGGGTCCTTAAGCGTAGGTATATGGGCAAACCTACTTATAAGGGCGCTGATACATCTATGCAAAAAGTAAGTCAAACTTTTACTTAGTTGCAGAGGTTTAAGAAAATAATAACAATACCAATACCCATTTAAGAATGTAGATCAAATAAATAGGATAATATGATAATATTTTATTGCTTATTACACTTCTCACGTGTGACCAGGAAGGAAGAACCTTTATTTTAATTAGGCGCTTAGTTAAAATACGCAATTCCTAGTCCTACTGTACCAAGTGAGAAGAAACATTGCGATATTTCAAAAACAGTATTATTTTCTAAAATATTTTTGTTTTTGTTAGATTTCCTTTTATAATTTTTTTTTGTATTTTTTTTTCGCTATAAAAACTAGCAGTATATCATGAGTATATATATATTCATATAGAACAACAGTTGCGATAATTTCCTCATGAAAAATGTAAACGAATTCAAAATTTTTAAAGAATTTTTCTCCTAAACTGCAAAAAATTTTGTCCGCGGCTCTATGACATTATTAATTGACACAATCTTAGTTTAATGTTTCTTAATAAAAAAAATTCTTAACAAAAAATTCAAAGATTAAAAAACAAAGAAAAAAACCTATTTTTAAAACATTAGGTAAACTTATTTGTTATTTCCAAAATATCTTGAGTAAGTTAAAAGACCATTAATATTTTCTAAAATATTTTTGATTTTGTTAGATTTCCTTTTATAATTTTTTTTTGTATTTTTTTTTTCGCTATAAAAACTAGCAGTATATCATGAGTATATATTCATATTGAACAACAGTTGCGATAATTTCCTCATGAAAAATGTAAACGAAATCAAAATTTTTAAAGAATTTTTCTCCTAAAAAAAAAATTCTTAACAAAAAATTCAAAGATTAAAAAACAAAGAAAAAAACGTATTTTTAAAACATTAGGTAAACCTATTTGTTATTTCCAAAATATCTTGAGTAAGTTAAAAGAAGATTAAATTTGGGCTGATGAGCTTTAATCAACCCAAAACGTCAGGTGACTTGTCAAAATAAGCTGGCAAAATGTTATCTGTCATCCTTTATGAACCAAACGGCAGGAGAAAAAAAGGATGTGTCCATAAGAAAAAATGCACTTGACAGTGCTCCTGTCACACTGAAATGTCAAATCTCAAAAACGGACCTCTCACTGGGTAGACCCTAAAAAAATGTCTCTAGAAAGTTTTAAGTGTTTTTGGACAGCTTTAAGAATAAGGGTGCAGAAAAATAAAAACTAAAAATGAAGATTTCGGTTTTTTTCCGCCTATATCCGGAACTATCCGGAATGTGTAACTTTTTTTTAAGTTTTGAGCAAAGCATCAAATTGAGCAACTTTGCCCTAATTTAAACTTTTTCGTATCTCCTACCGTTTAGGAGATCCCCATGGTGAGCATCGAATTTGAAACACCCTGTATATTAAAACATGAAATACTGTTTATTTTAAAGATTTTTGCCATAAAACTACTAAAAAGGTCAATTTGTTAGCTCATATTAAAAAAACATACCATTATTAAGTAACGTGACTATAATTTTTTCCGAAAAAATCGGAACAGCGCTGCTAAATTATTGTGATCTGAATGTTTTACTTTATAAGAATATGAAATAGGTATATACAATTTTCGCTAATCTTCCATACTATACGGGCTAAAAGCTCCTAAAATTTGTAAACGCCTCCAGGTGGAGGGAGTGCATGAGTTAAAAAAAACAAAAAAAAACTTTTTTCAATGTGTCGGTTTATGGGTTGAGGGATCTTATTAATGGAACGTCCTTTTTTTGAAATGCCAACGTTTCAAAAAATGTATTTGCTTCTTCAGGGACTCTTTACAAATCGAACGGCTTTCTAAAAATCGGGACATTCCCGCCAAAATCCGGACGAATGGTCACGTTTTATCAAGCAGAAGACTTGATGTTTCGAGGTCCTTGACCTCGTTTAACATTCCTAATCCTTCATAGTTTACCACTACGTGGTATTTTCCTTGCATTTCTTGAACCCAACAACACTTATCACAAAAAAAAGAACAACCTTAAAAGCTATAACCAAAAGATGAACCCAAGTCCAGAGTCTGGTGGTAAATGATACAATACCAAAAGCAAATCAGCCCATTCGCATAATTTCCCCTACTTTGGTTAAAACCGAAATAAGTATCAATTAAAAATAATTCAATGCTGGTTTTCGCTTAGAAATACCCAAAACACCCCAATCCCCTCGAATTCGGCCCACCCTGTACATTATCTGGTTGCAAATAAAACTAACATCAAAATATATTATTACTATAAATGTGTAAAATAAAGGAATAGAGGTAGATTGAAAATAAGAATATATTTTCCACTGAAAGTCCGTTAAAAGGGATTTTATGTTTTTCCTGAAAGGTTATTTTTCCACCGAATGGCCCTCTTTCTAAATATCTAGACTGTCTTCTAAGGTCAATTGTTTATGTGGTATAAATATTTAATATATTGAATATGACCAATAATTCAAAATAATCAAAATTGCCTAAAATCCAATTTTGTCCGTGGAATCATCGGAATATTGGAAAAGCTTTAATTTTTGCATTTTCAATAATTAATTTATTGGGGTTTGTTTAATTTTAAAACAATACAATTGGAATTAGTTTCTAAAATATTAAAAGGCGAATAGAGTAAAATTTACCATTTATCCAAACGCTTTTTTAGTCCAGATTGGGATTTTCGTTTAATTAATTTTATTTATTAATTATAAAGTCAACAAATAAAGGGGGAAAAAAATAGTGATTTTTACCAAATATTTCATTCTCTTTTCATCTTTTTTAAAGGAGCAGAGAGGGAGGGGGTAGTGGGGGTTGAGTTAATGTAAAAAGAATAGGGTAGAAGTTTAGTAGTAGCTTTAAATAACGAGCGCAGTTATTAACACTATTATTTTTTAATACCTTTATTAAAAAGAAGAAAAACAGTAAAATACTTTTTTTTATACCTTCATCAAAAACAAAACTTTTTTTTTATCACGGGTGCAAAAAAAGATTTCTGTCCGTCCAAAATTAAGGAGAAATAGCGGAAAATAGTAATATTGAAAAAGTCTTATTATTTTTGCCTAAAAATTAAGCCATTTCCACCAGTTTTCACCAAACATCGTCAAAATATAAAACTGTCAAAGATTAAAATGTCGCAACAATGAACGTCACCGAGTAAAATATTACATCGCTATGGAAACGATTGTTATTTCATGTACCAGCCGCCTTGATTGCGAAGTGCTCTTCGTTTGAGATTTTTTTTCTGTTTTTCTTGGATTTTTTAATAAAGGTATTAAAAAAAATAGTGTTAGCAACTCGCGGCTAAACTGTGCTTTTTTTTATTCGCGTTTTTAAATACGTCGCTGCGCTCGTTATTTAAACCAATGTTTGTAAAAAAAGGCACTATTTTAGCCACTAGTTATTAAAACTACTATTAAAAATCTCGAACGAAGCGCACTTTTCGCAACACACCATCTTTACATTATAAATCAAGGCGGCTGGTAAATGAAATAACAATGGTTTCCATAGCGATGTGCCTTTTTACTCGGCGACGTACAGACAGTTAATAAAATCATGTTTTTGATGAAGTTATAAAACAAAAACATTTTTTAGTTAAAATATTTTTCAAGTTATGATACAGGGTTATCCATTATAAATGTTAGGCCCTCTTCTCTGCACGCATTTTACAAAAAATAGTCTTAAACAAAAGTTAAGCAAACTATAAAATTATGTATGTCAAAATTGTCCAATGTCATCGTATAATATGTCAAATTTAGACATTAACTTCGATAGATCTTTTCTTCCCAATTCCAAAAATATACCATATGCAGGGCTTATCTTTAGCGGTTCCAGACTGAAATAAAAAATAATTTGTCATAAGGGCAATGTTTGAGCGGTTCTTTGGTTGGCGGTTCTAAATTTGTTCAATGACCGATCATTGCTTGCAGCGCCATCTTGTGGTTTACGTCTAAGCTCTATTATTATCGTAAATGAGCTATTAAACTCATGTTGAGATGGTCGTAAAATTGGTGTTATTCCTTGATCGTAGGTAAAATATTTTAAGGCATAGACCTTACTAGTTTAAGGCTTTAAAATACCCTTTCAGCAATTGAAAAACAAGAAGTCTTCCTTTTTTTGAAAACTGTAAAATAAAGATCACATGCACCGCGGATATTTTACACTGTTGCAATAACACTGATCCAATTTTTCCTGGAATCTGGATATTATAATTATGCCACTCATAAATAATTTCTAATAATTTTAATAGTTTTTTTTTTAACAAAATTATTCACAAAAACCTTCTTTATAAAGGGTGGGCAAAAAATCTTGCACACTTTTGAATTTGCTATAACTTTTGATCGAATCGGTTGATTTTAAAATGTTTTGACTTTTTGAAAAAAAAAGACATGAGACTTTTCCGATCCGGTCCAAAACTTGACATTTCCTAAAAATCCAAGATGGCGGACAGTTTTAAATAACAGGAAATTTTCACCCCCCCCCTGCAAAAAAAATATGTGCGCCACTGGAGAAAATCTAAGTCATTGTGACAAAAGCCTTATGTATTCTCTCTATACCAGGGCATTAGCTAATTAAATCGGTTGAGAAATAAAAAAATACGGACTTTTATATTGAGTGGAGTTGTTTCCTTGGCCAAATAACCAATACATGCCACTCTAGCTAAAAAATCAGTAGACTAAAGTCACAGTTTTTATTGAAGACGCTTGAAATGATGACACTAACTTGTTTACTTCTTAACTGATTTAAGCAAGTGATACCTCCATATACCTAGCAGAGATGGGAGGTAGAATAGCCTTTATTTTGTTTTGTAACTTTTTTAGGGGAGTGAAATTACCCAATGGTCAAAGCGTGTTAAAGCTGTCCGTCATCTCAGATGTTCGAAAAATATCAAAGCCGCAAGCTTCGTTCGCCCAAATATGTAAAAATGTTTAAAATCAAGTAATCCGATTAAAAGTTAAAGCAAATTCAAAAAATGCGTTTTTTTTTATTTTTTATTATACTTATTCCATAGTTTTATAGTTTTCTTATCTCTTAACCGATTTAATTAAATAATGCCTTGGTATAGAAAGCATACATAAGGCTTTTGTCGCAATGATTTAGATTTTCTCCAGTGTCGCACGTATTTTTTTGCAGGCGGGGGGGGGGGGGAAATTACCCGATATTCAAAACGGTCCGCCATCTTGGATTTTTGCGAAATGTCAAATTTTGAACCGGATCGGAAAAGTCTCAGGTCTTGTCTTTCAAAAAATTTAAAAAAATTTGAAATCGAGCTACTTTATTTTGGCCCACCCTATATATATATTTTTAGTTCAAACTTAGTAAACATGATGTACAATAAGTTTACTTTTAGGAAACAATCTGCCTAAAATGTTCTGATTTGGCAACAAACTTTTTGTTTTTGTGAACGCTTTACGTTCGCCAACCTGGCAAAACAATTTTTCAGGAAACCGGTGATTAAAGAACGCTCTGCCGGAATTTTTGGTCGCTCTTTTGCCACTTAAAAGCGCTCTTTTTGACAGAAATTTTTCGAATCAAACTGCGCACGCATGGTCAAATCAGAAAAATGTTTCAGTCCACCATTTTAAAATATCTCCATCTTTCTCTAAAATACTTCGTCCTTCTCTAAATTATCTCCCTCAACATCTAAAATACTGCTTTAGTAGTTTTAACAACTAGTGGCTAAAATAGTGCTTTCGTGTGCCCATTTTCTCGCAACACACCATCTTTACACTATAAATCAAGGAGGCTGGTAAATGAGATAACAATGTGGTTTCCATAGCGATGTGCCTTTTTATTCGGTGACGTTCATTGTTGCGACATTTTAATCTTTGACAGTTTGATATTTTGACGATGTTTTTAAATGATTTTTTCGTAAATACTTGGTGAAAACTGATGGCAGAAATGACTTAATTTTTAGACAAGAATAATTAGATTTCTTTAATATTACTATATTCCGCTATTTCTCTTTAATTTTGGGTAAAAAATGGACAGAAATCTTTTTTTGCAACCGTGATAAAAAAAAAGTTTTTTTAAATCGATAACCAGAAAAGCCATGCTTTAGTTATCTGCAGACAGTTACTAAAATCATGTTTTTGATGAAGGTATAAAAAAAAATATTTTGTGAAAGTACTTTTTTTAAACGCTAAAAAACACTTGAAAAAAGTGAGTTTTTTATTCTACGAATCGACATTTTGGAAAAAAAAACTATAGAATATGAGTAATATTACGGTCTAAAAAAGCGAAAAATAAAAATTTGTTAAACAAAATCATTTACGTCTTAAAATACGCTAAAATATTTTAGGTCTATTACCATCATGGCCGCAACATTCAAATATGAAAATTTCTTGTCGCCCATGCGGTTGCCGCCCTCTGCGTTTTTTTGGAAAACCTGTATCAGCCTCTGGGAAAAACACCGACTTATTTTTAAAAATGTTACATAAATTACATATTTTTATTATTTATTAAAATTAAATAATAAAAATAGTCAAACAAAGCATGGACGCAGTGCAAGAGAAAAAAATAACAAAACACTATATTAACCTTAAATGACGTTGACCTATATGTCTAATAAATGAATCCATGATACTGCATTTTCCTTCAGTTTTTATTTAATTTGGGTCTTAGGTAAAAATATTGTTTTTATCCCAATAGAATAAATAGTACTTTAAAATGGCAAAACTACACAGCCACACTTTTCAGGGCTAATAGGGGATCATGCCAGAAACCTAAAGCTACATTTTTCCAACAAAATTTCCCTCTAGCTTCGCCGCCATCTTGGATTTAGCGTTGGACTTAATATTGCAGTTAATATTTGTCCGATTTTAAAACGGTTTTTTTTTTATTGGATAAATAAAAAACTTTTGTTCGAATTTTTTTATGTATGTGTCATAAAAAAAGGTATTAAATACTCTCGAAAATAGTGACATGTGAGTACTTACTGGCCAATATTTCCCTTTGTGTGGACTTGAGAAGAAAAGTGTTCAAATATAAATTGTAGATATCCAAATTCTCTAAAAATAGCTGACATAGAGGGCTGCGAAGGTGACACTACAAATTCTTGAGGTAAGATTTTACTCCCTTATTGTGTCAAGTTGGCCATGACAAAACAAAAGCACCTTAACTTGACACAATAAGGGAGTAAAATCTTACCTCAAGAATTTGTAGTGTCACCTTCGTAGCCCTCTATGTAAGCTATTTTTAGAGAATTTGGATATCTACAATTTATATCTGAACCTTGGGGAGGTGGTTAACACCAAAACCTCCCCCCCCCCCCCGAGATGCCTGGTTATGGTCACATTTTTACTTCAAATTAAGTTTTTTTTTATTATTTATTCTTAAACCCCCTCCTTAAGTCAATTTCTGGGTGCGCTACTGCCTACTCACCTATTATTGACCACTGTCGTTAGTAAGTGTTTTTCCATTCTGGAAGCTACTTTTTTTTACCAATAACCTACCTAAAGAATAAATATATAAAATGTCTTATTGAGAAAGTTTTTGCATGCGGAGATCTTATAAGTATGTTTGACTCTTTTTACAGAGTGATCCAGGAGATAGACTTACTTCTTCTTTTCTACGGTTTTTAGGATAGAAATAAAACGACACTTGGTCTTTCTATTTTTTTGACGTTTTGATAGCAGAGCACGTGATTCCCGGCAACTTTCAGTTTTGCCGAATATACAGTGGCGTACCCAAGGAGAGAAGGTAGGTTGTAGTTACCCAGTGCTACTCAAATCTGAATAAGATTCTTGTTAAATAACCGGCATTTTTTCTTAAAAACGGTCGAAAGAAAAGTTGCTCCGATTTCAAAACTTTTTATACGTCTTTGCATTTTAAATCATTTAGAACATTTTTTGTTGTCTGTCTGTCCGTCTGTCTATCACCAACGCGCCTAACTCAAGGACTACTTGTCCGATTTTGACGAAACTTAGTAGGTATGTAGACTTGGTTTGTCCTCCAGATAGTTTCATTTCAAGAACATTAAAATTGCCCCCCAATTTAATCCAGAATATGGCATATGGGGTATTAATTGGAACGTATTTTAAAAATTCTTGTCTGCGTTAACATTTCTTACTTACTTTTTCTTACCACCCCCCCCCCCCCCCCCCGATGTCAGACCAAAATAGTATAGTACATAACAAGAGAAGAAAGTGATAAATTTCACACGAGCGTGAATGTTGGCGCCAGCCGAGTGAAACAACACGCGAGTGTAAGAAAGTTACTTTCTATCGAGTTGTGTACGCTATTTTTCCTACGAATTGATGATGAATTGCACTAGTTTTTGTAAAAATTAGTCTTTATTTTGCACAAATCAAATAAAACTGCTTTTCCGCACATGTGTGCAAAATCACTTTGCAACACATGTGCGGAAAAGTATGGTGACAGTACCGACTGTTCACTGATGACAGTTAACGTCATCGTACACTTTTCCACACGGGTGAATTCTAACGTTTTCTTAGAATGCAAATCGTGTGAAATCCATCATTTTCATATGTGGTCGTAGGAAATAGTAGTTTTAACAAGTAGTGCCTAAAATAGTGTTTTTTTACAAGCGTTGGTTTAAATAACGAAGCGAAACAAAATAGCGAAGCGACATATTTAAAAATGCGCGTAAAAAAGCACGTAAAAAAGCACAGTTTAGCCGCCAGTTGTTAAATTTTTTTTTAATACCTTTATCAAAAAATACAAGAAAAACAGGAAAATACTTTTAAAAATCTCGAACGAAGAGCACTTCTCACAATTCGGTTTCCATAGCGATGTGCCTTTTTACTCGTTGACGTTCATTGTTGCGACATTTTAATCTTTGACAGTTTGAAATTTTGACGATTTTTTAAATGATTTTTTCGTAAATACTTCGTGAAAACAGGCGGAAATGACTTAATTTTTAGGCAAGAATAATTATATTTTTTCAATATTTCTATATGCGCTATTTCTCTTTAATTTTGGATAAAAAAAAGACCGAAATCTTTTTTTGCAACCATGCTTTAGTTATTTGCAGAGATTTACAAAAATCATGTTTTTTATGAAGGTATAAAAAAAATATTATTTCGGTCTCAATCGGATCATCAAAAAAACTCCCTCGTTTAATTTTAAAAGCTGTAGAACAAATGAAGTGAGTCTGGAGCAAAAGAATATCTGGAATTACGGGTAATATTATGCAAGAATGTATATATCACCATAACCAAAAACTGCTTATCCGTTTATCATGATTAATACGTCATCGTCGCCATTCGGTCGCCTTATTTTCATGATTTGAAAAAATACGTCATCGTCGCCATTCGGTCGCCCTATTTTCATGATATGAAAAACAAAGGTACGTGTTATATTTTTTCAAAAATACAATACAGGTAAAACTGCTTCCAGAATGAAGTGAAGTCTACGTTTTTATTTTATTTCTAGTATTTGTCCATCAGGAAGTTGTCTTTATTTATTCATGTACCTAGAAGTGCAGACCGTATTCTCGTTTGCTCTTAAAAGAGGCGACAAAGAAAAAGCTGTTGTAGTAGATGTCATCCTAGAAGTACCAGGTTGTTCGCCAAATTTGTTAAATTATTGGTATAGACCACAGATCTAAAAACCATAGACCCTGAATGCCAGTCATAAATTCTTATTTGTTTTGCCCCCAAGCTAGCCTGTGTGCCAAAAAAGGACAGAATGATATTCAGAACGTTGCTCAGCAACACTGCGGTAAGTTTGTAGACGTATGTCTTAGATACATCCATTTGTTTTACATACTCTAGTAGCGGCGAAAAATTAATAAATATGTAAAAAAATAGGTTAATTGCACAAAAGCAATAATTTGTAGTTTTCACAACTAGCGTTTTTTTTACGAGCGTTGATTTAAATTAACGAGCGCAGCGAGTGATTTAAAAAAACTATTTTTTTTTGTATCGGTAACCACCATCCTTTTGTAATTTATTGACACAAAAATTGTCTTTTGGATGAAGTTATAAAAACTCACCCACTTTCTTGCCACCCTTTCGGAATCCCGCCACCAATTTAATTGTGTTATGTTGTTAAATATTTTTTTAAGTGCTAATGGTGAGTAAAAGCGATTAAAGTAGGTGATAATTTTAATAATTATTGTAAAATTTGCTGGTGCAATACCCAAAACAAAAATAAAAATTACAAGATAACTTTAATACAAGGTTGAGGGCAACAGCTGTTTAATAGTCTTTTCTATCAACTGAAGGAAAAAGGCAAAACCTGATGTTTAAATTAAACCCCTGATGAAATCTACTAAATCACTTGCATAATTATAAGTTTGAAATATGTCATATAAAATATCTTAAGATAAAAGTAAAAATATAAGAAAATACGTTTTCTTTTTTTTAAACTAATATTCAATTAAAGCTTTGAGAATTAAAATATTTTACTATACTTTACAATTTCATTTTACCCAATGTTATTTTACGTAGGTAAGGTACATAGAACTTAAAACCCTTAGGTCTGTGGTCAGGTACCTGCTTTTCTAAATTTACAGACAATAAAACATAATAATATTTTCATATATTATTTTTGCCTTTGTTGAGAAATTATAGCCTTGAGCACACCTGCACAGATGGTAAACAGGGTGCTGGTTCTAACAACAAAGCATATTAAAAAAAACAGCGTAATTATGCAGTATAGGGTTTTCTGCCATTTTGGATTTTTTATGAAAAATTCTTTATGGTGGCACCTAACTGACCGGTAATTATCATAACAAAACTACAGCTGATTTTGACATTTTCCTTTGAAACGAAATGCCTTGATTTGGGTGTTCCAATTGTTTATACATGATGCACTCCCGCACCATCCTATAGTTTTTAACTTCACAAGTTTATAAAAATCACAAAAACCACACAAAACGTTTCGAAATCAGAAATATTTGGACACGGTCGGTATGCAGCGCTGCAAAATATATACAGGGTTCCTAAGATTTTCCTTAGGGATAGGATTTCAATAAATCAAACAGAAATGGCATAGAAAGTTCTGCGCGCACAAAAGAAACAGGTATATTGAGCAATGGTGCCAGTTTGTTATTATCTCCGGACTGCTTTCATGAGAAAAAATTGCCGCCACCCTTTCATTGTGAGCATAAATCATAGTTGCAATAATAACCGTTGACAAGATGTCTGCAAATTCCGCTAGATGGCGGCCACAACATGAGATGATCTAATTAAAAATTAGATGTTTTCAGGTCCAAACCACAGCTTTTTCTTGCTTAAAGGAGGCGGCAGTGTCCATTATTTACGATACTGAGCGATAAACTCGTGAGGTTGTTAACATTAAAAAGAAATATCTTCGCTTTTAATTAAATTTCTTTCCATTCTGTTGTGACATCTATCCGAAAACGGCCAAACCGTGCAGCTAGCACTAGCAACCAAAGAAATCAATAAACGACGCTGTTTTTCCTGCAGAGCTTTTTGCTTGCGATATTATTGATTTTAAATAAAGCTGGCCCTACACTACATTTGATATTTTCGAGGTGTTTTATGACATGATCTCGAAACATGTAGCGAACCAATTCTTCAAAACTAGCGGGAGGGTAAAAGCGAAAAATAAGGGGCTGCCAATATTTGTAACAGCCAAAAAGGGGTGAAAAGATTTATTTTGCTCTGTTTCTTTACAAAAAACGTTTTTTTTACGAAAAACTTGAGCTCTGCCACTTTTTTTTATTTTTTTCTTCAACTTTCTCGAAATTTTCGTCATACCGTAGAAAAAAATTATTTCCCTCATGGTCATACTCTACTTTTATTCGAAAAAATTTAGAAACAGTGACGGGATCAGTTTTCCTAAAACGGGGGATCTTGGTTTCGAGTGAGTTGAAGATAAAGGGCGCAGCAGGAAAAAAATTTTCAATTAAATTAGCCGAACGCAAAAATGTTAGAAAAATAAAGCACGAAATAAAAATGGCGGCGCTTACAATTTTTTTTCAAAAATTACGTAATTTCGGGAACGCAAAGAAATAGGTCTAAAGAGTATAATTTTTAAGAAAAAAATATCAATTTTCTCGCCCTCCTCCACTGGGACTACAGGGGCCGTGCACAAATTACGTAATGGTCATAGGGGGGGGTTACAAAACGTTACGTAGGGGGGAGGGGGCTTTTCGACAGCGTTTGCATTTGTGTGAAACTAAGAAAATTTGGAATGAAAATAAGTGAAAAGTTTTTTTTTTGGGGGGAGGGGGTAGTGGTCTTGAAATCGTTACGTAATATTAGGGGAGTGGCGTGCCAAACCGTTACAAAACATTACATAGGGAGGGGGTCAAAAATTGGTAAAATCACCGTTACGTAATTTGTGCACGGCCCCAAATCTGACTGTTCCTCCTTTTTGATTTCGAATCAAAGTGCAAAACCCGGGTTGGACGATCGAAGGCGTCAACCATCCTATTTGCTTGATAAAGTTTCTACGGAAATATCTCAGTCAATTTCTCCGGCCGTGTATGAGTGCTTTAGGTTAGGCATTTGCATGTATCTCAGTCCCCAGCCTGTAAACAGTGCGTAAGGACAATGGTTACAAAATGAAAAGCCGAAAAATATTTTTTTTTACGATATCTTTCATCAGTTTGGTATTAAAGTCGAGCAAAAATAATTTTTATTCCAGTGCTAAAGGTATGAAAATGAAAAACATTAGAAAACAACAACCTGGAATGGATTTACTACGTGTAAGATGTAGTGACAACATCGCCCCATGCCCATCTTTTTCTGCCTAATGTGCTTTTCCGTTTGTCTGCGTCTTATACACGGCTGCTTGGCCCCCTAAGGATTTGCTTAGGAACCCTGTATAATGAATGCAAACCAGTAGTAGTGCGCAGAAGACGGCAAGGTATTGCGACTTGCCAGTTCTTGTTTAGGGATCGTTGGGAGTATTGGAAAAAATATGGGCTTTTTATTTTTTATGAGTTTATTTTTTATCTTTTTGTTTTGTAATTATAGTTTGAAAATAAATAAAAAATGTTTTCATGATATTTTTGAATGTAGCTGATTATAGTGGTAAAAAAGCACCAAGATTTTCATAAAATTTCAGAACCAACAAGAAAGTAACCTCAAGTTGGCAACAAGGCTTGTTAATCATTTTCACATCGCATACTGGCTCAGACACATTGGATCTTTTTTTATTTTGCTCTTTGAGGAAAAGATATTGTATAAAGTGCGAGTTAGGATGACTACAAATATTTTTTTGAATTTACATAAAGAGAAAGAGAACACCTAATTCCGGCGATACGTTTTGCGAGATACATTGTTATTGTAGGAGCTAGGGCATTAGCATAGCATTCAGGGTCTAATGGTGTTAGGTCTGTGGTATAGACATACCTACTATTTTTTATCACTTTTTTGTATCTTCCATTATTTTTATTTCTGAAATTTAAAAATCTGCTCGCGACGCTCAGGCTTCAAACTTTTTCTCTTTAAGTGCTACTTAGTGTGTATTACACTGGCGCACCCAGGAATTGACTTCGTGGGGTGGGGGGGGGGTTAAGGATAAATAAATAAAAAAAACTTAATTTGAAGTAAAAATGTGACCATAACCAGGCTTCTGAGGGGAGGGAGGGGGGCTTAACCCCAACCCCCTCCCCTCGGTGCGCCAGTGTGTTTTATACGATTATTTCTTAATATAAGTGTATTTTATGCCTGTAACAATATGTACATAAGAAGGCGCCCTCTATCTCCGTTATTTTTAACATAACTGTTATTTTTTATTACCAAAATTTAAGGAAAATTTAATCCACCAAATTTTTTATACGATTATTTTTCTCCAAAAGTTTCATGGTATCGAATTATATGTATGTATAACATGTATATATATATACATGCATGCCACCTTGATTAATCATTATTTTCGCCTGTATATGTGAATTAACTTTTTATCCGAGACATATAGGAAAAATATATTAGATCAGAAGTCGTAGAAAAAATACTTTTTTATAGAATTTTTTTTTTTAATTGAACCAATGGTCAATGAGATATCGAACTAAAACCGAGTTAACTCGAATTACGCATAAATTCAAGATGGCGGGGAACCTAGAGAGAAATTTTGTTGGAAAAATGTGGTTTTAAGAGTCTCATATGACCTTCTACTTGCTGTAAAAAATCAGTTTTGTAGATAAATCGCGATTTTCTGACCATTCTATTGGAGTATTTAGAAAAAAGCGAAAAAAGTTTTATTTATAATAATAATAATATTCCTCAACCAGAATGTGACATTCAAAATTCCTATAGGTTTTTATAGCATGTCCTTAGGCCATGAAGGAATAACTTTAATAGGTTTATTTTACTCGTTTCGACGCTTAGAAGTGAAAATGGCCCTTGTAAATAAACGGTTTATGGCACACAGAACTGCACTCTTCGTACATTATAAGTAAGTATATGTAAGTATCAAGAAATTCCAAAGAGGGCATTAGGCATGTACTTTGGAAAGTAAAACAATTTATTTTTCCCAGACACTGCAGCTAGGTATAAAGTGAGATATAGAGTCTCAGGGCCGAGGATAGCAATTTCGCCGCTCCGGAAAAAAAGTAAAATTTCAGAAAATTAAAAAAAAAAAACAACTAAAACTCTTATCCCCACGCTCCGTAATAAAATAAAACGTGAACAACAAAATTCAAAGTGCGACAGGGGCGGTCGCAGCTTTTTTGTTAGAAAGGGGCGGTTTAGTTGTGGTTTTGAAAGCAAGTGCACAAATTCTTGGCGGATCAAGTCCCAATTCTAGATGTATTTCCAAAATCAGGTTTTTAATGCGCTGCGGGTAAAAATTTTGAATTTTTTTTTGTTGCAATTAGTTTTGGTAACTTAGATCAGAGTTTAACAAAATTTACGTTTGAATAATATAGGGTGGTACAAAAAAATTATCTATGAATAGCGAAAATGAAAACATAAATCTAATCTAAAAAGAATAACTCTGTGTTTCGGACTTCCATTGTCTATATTTTATTTATACACGACGTTTCGATCAGTACAATCTTTGATCGTTTTCAGGTGCAAACTACTAGTAGTTGAAGACGATCAGAGATTGTACTGATCGAAACGCCGTGTATAAATAAAATATAGACAATGGAAGTCCGAAACACAGAGTTAATTTCAAACACATTATTGTCTCAAAGTTTCAAACTAAAAAAAAAATAACTATATCTTTTTATTTATTAAATCTATTCGATCTCACTTCATTTGAAAAAGTGCTTGCTTTTTTAAAACGAACTTTTCTTATATTTGACATAACTGGATCTAATGAAACTAAAAATATATGAATTAAATCTTTATTGGTTTTTTACTCTTGAAATTTGTCTTGTATTGTGTTCCCGATAATGTCTACATTCTGTATGTAGAGCTTCTTGAACATCTTTTGGAAAGCTGGCCAATGGGTAAAACCAAAGGTAAAGTCTTACATAAAGTTTTGCATTCTCTACGGTATATTTTCTGAATTGATCAACGTCAACATGAAAACCACGGATAAAGCTTGGAGTATAACGGAGAATCGACGAATAGGAGATCATCAACTTCAGAGATTTCACTTGCTTTTGTGCAGTCTTCGAAAAATCTACGAGAGGTGTTTATTTGTATTACCATAGCCTTGCTTGACAACATCCACCAAAAGGCCCAATTCTGACATGATGGATTTTTCCTTTCTTCATAAGCTTGTTTTTTTTATTTCAGTCTCAGTCTTTTCAGTCTATATGATATATGCAAAATGCATTCAAAAAAATTTATATGGGCATGTAACGTAAAAATAACCTCGTTTTAACACCTTTTCTAAATTATTCATATCTTTCGGACTAGCACTAGCACTAGTTTTATGTAAAACATATTCTGCAAGGATTTCGTGATCAGAAGATGTTAATAATTTTGTTGGTGATAGAGTTTCGATCTGGGCTTCTTATTACTCAACTTCCGATCTAGCAACATCGGCGGTTTCTTTGTAAAATTTAACACGATTAAGCCTACAGAACCTAGTAGATGAGCACCTCGGGTTTTGCCAGATTACCACCGTTTGGTCATCTTTATTTTTTAAATGCAGTCGAACTTAAAAGAATATCCGCATTACTGGTATTAAAATTTCCTGTGGAAAAAATGTTGTTTGTACATAGAGTGACTGCCACTACCATCTAAGCCCCATTTACACTCCAGTTGTAGCAATAATGGAGGCATTGCGGGTTTATGTTCTAAGGTTCGAACGAAATTTGCACCCTTTTGCATTGCACTGTATTGATGTTTTGTTCATTTTAAATCAACGATCAAAGCCAGTGCTTCATCTGGTGAGTAACTAGATATTAGCTTGCTCCCATCAGATGATTCATGAACCGATTTTACCTTTATTAATTTTTCGCGACTACTATTTGCTACTTTATTTATTAACTGCGCAACGCTTCGCCTTCCTGCAGACCTGAAACTAATCTCTTTGGCTAAAGCAAGTTCTTCTGGAATTTGAGATTTTACTAAAGGACCAATTTTTCTTTTTCTCATGGTTAAATTACTATTAGCAAATGTCTTTTTCGGGCGGGCCTTTTTTATTTTTTAACTCACTCGTGTGTGATACATCGGTTAAATTTTCTAGCAGTAAGCCTTTTTCCAACCATGAAGAATATTTTTTTAAGAAGCGATTTACATTTTGATGAAATTTTTTCCACCTCTAAAGCAAATTTGTTGGAAATTGCTTGATTTTATTTGCAATATATTTTTCACTTTCACCGGACATATTTTCATTGTTAATTTTGGTTTTATTAAATGAAAAAGCCTTATTCAGTACTAGAAGACTTGTAGCACTTGATAAATATTTTCTTGATTGAAAAAACTGGAACATGTCCTCTGTTGATACGCGACCAACATTTCCTAAAAAATTACGGTATCTCAAAAATTTAAATTGATATTAAAAATGGTGACCCATCAGATAAAAATAAAACTGAAACTTCGTAAAACTTTTTCGTTTTTGACTAAAAATCTTAAATTTTTAAAAATTTCTTTTAAAAAAATCCATTTTTGAGTTTTTTTGCTAGCTTTTATCAGAATTACAAATATACCAATCAAATTGATTAAAAAAACTTGCCACGAACTACCCTTTCCATTTTTAGAAAGATTCATTAATAAAAAATAAATGTAAAGTGTTACTGGAACTTAAAAACTGCTCATACCTATATTAATTAAAATATTCAAATTTAAAACATTTGTGACAGTGATCTAACTTTGACGGCACCGTACGTCCATAATATTCATTTGTTCTCTATATTGCTATGGTTACCATACAAAACAAAGATTCCATGGCCTACTTGAGAAATATAAACGTAATTTTAGAGCATACAAGAAATGAGTTATTATGAGCTAAATACGTAATATTGACCACAGTGCGGCGTTGGGGTTTGGTTGGTTGCAAGAATCAATTACTTTGTTTATACGGGCCTCTTAAAGCGCTTTTTTATAAGGACGGTTTGGGTTGTCGTACAAACACCACTAAAACCGATTTAAGCACCAAATCGATTTTATTTTAAAGCGATTTAAGAAAGCGGATTATCGTTTAAAAACCCATATTAGCATCGTTATAAACACTTTAAAAACACTTTAGCGCATATTTTCCAAACTAAAGAAATACCCAACCCTGGTTTTCCGAAAAATCTGTTGATAACTAAGTTCTTTTATTTGTTTTTCCTTTAAACTGACATATTTAATGATATTTAATGAAGGACGTATAATACTTCGGAGAAAGCGATTTTATTTAAAACCCTCCTTATATAAAAGCGCATTTAGGTGCATATAAACGTAGTAAATTTGATCTTTTCTTTAGGTTAGCTCTCGTATTAGCTGTCAAGTGGGGTTGCGTCGTGGTACAATCGGCTCTCAATTCTAAAATTGTAACAATCAATGACATTATAACGCCAAAGGCATTTTTTTAAATTTAAGTCAAAAATTCTTCAAAAATGTCGCTTATGTTTTTTATATAAAGTGTTTAAAAAAAGGTGGGATGAGTTAGTGCAAAACGTTAAAGTTTTGATTTCTTAAAAATACTTTTGTCATTTCTGATTTTGGGACAGAAAAGAAACAAGTCTGGGTACATATTAGAAGCAAACTTTATTAATGATTTAATTTAATAAGTCGAATTGCCGACCCCTAAGTTTGCCGCCCCGGGCAGGGGCCGGGCTTGCCCGGCCCTAGCGCCGGCCCTGAGAGTCTGTGAAAAGTCAAAACTTCTGCTAAAATGTAAAAATTTTCGCCGCGGGGTTGCTGTAGGACCATTGAACTTTACAATTTTAGCGTATTTTTAACCCTTGACTCTTAACATTCAAAACGTTGGCACTTTTGATGTATTTTTTTTAAATGTTCGCCTGCGGCGCAACTAAAATATGTTTTTGCCAGCTTCGTCGTTATTTTTATTAAAAAAAATAGTAAATATTTTCAACGTTTTTACGTTCACGAAGCGATCCCAGTAAACAAAGTTACGTAAATATTACGTAAAAGTTACAACAAATGATTACTTTGTTACACAAATTCTAGATAAACTGGAAGTAAAAAGTACCTTTCATCTTCTGCATAACACCGTGCACAAAATTCCCTACTTTCTATGTAAATAATTTGTAATTAAAAGAACATATATACTACATGGCAACAAAAAATTGGGAAACGGCGGATATCGATTAACTAGTAACTAGAAAGTAGATCGAGAGATAAAATTGTGGTAAATTTTTTACATAATATTTATATCTCTTACCAGTAATTTCAAGGTAAACATGACATCACGTAAATAACTCTTTATGTAACTACCATATATAAATATATAACATAAAAATTATATAAATATTACGTATTGGAATGTAAAATATATGTAAAATTAAAGTCATATTATGTATATAATATTTATGTACTTCTAATGCAGTGGCATAGCCAGGGGGGGGTTGGCGGTTAACCCCCCCCCCCAGGAGCTCCAACCCAATCTAAAATAAATTAATCATAATCAAAGGCCCCAGGGAGAGCTATAGCTCCCCCACTTTTTTGACCCTTTACTCCCGTTTGTGACGTGTGTTTGGTGTAATGTCTTAAATTTTAAAAATTTTGCCTGCAGTGCTATGACGTCATTATTTGTTACAATTTTAGTTTAATTACAAGGAATTTTTCTCACCACCATTCAAAACGTGTAATAAATGGCATTATTAGTGTAATTTTTCTTCAAATTTTCATCTGCGTCGCATTTATGATTTGGCAACTAATCTATATATACCACCGCAACCAATCTACTTTTTCAAAAATATTTTACAAAAGATCATCTAAAATTTTTAAAGAATTTTTTGTTTTTTATTGTTTTTTATTTATTTTATTTAAAACGCGTAAAAAATAGCATTTTAGCGTAATTTTTTCAAAATTTTTGCCTGCGGTCCATTTAAGGGTTAATTTTGAAAAAAATCGGCAAATGAAACTAGACTTTTAAAAATTATATTTTTGTTTCATATACACACTCAACACTTATTAAACCGCCCCTCTCCCCTCCCTACAGTTCAAGAGCTCAAGCCATAGGCACCTACCTAATTTTGAAAAATTTGTCACAGGTAGGTAGTTGAGTCTTATAAAAGGATGAAACTCCCCCAGAGCCCATTTCTTGCTACGCCACTGTCTAATGTCACAACAAGGTAAAAAGTAACTTCCATGTTCTGTATAACGCCATGCATAAAGTGCCAATCTTATTACGCAAATATAATGTAATTATAGAGTTATGTAATGTAAATATTACGTAAATTTTATGAAAACTTGTTTTATGTAAATTTGAATTGAGATTTACGTAAATAGTTTTGAAAGTGTATCTTGAGTCGTATTGAAAACGCATTTAGTTCTACATGAAAATGTAGTAATTTAATTCTCTAAATGGTTTATTATTATTATTTATTTTTATAATTTTCGGACGAATCCATCTACATTAAGCCGTTTCTCAATCCCAAGCAATTTCCGAACATTTTTCCCAAAGCATTTTTCTTCTTAATCGCGTTAAGTTAGCCACAAAAAGAAGTGACAACTTCCCTTGGGGGCACGAGACAAAAACAATGAAAGTTTTTTAAATCAAGGGAGCGGAAAATTATCGCAGGATCTCTATTCTTGAAAAAAAAAATGAGCAATACAATCCTTATTGGTGAAATGAGTTTGTGTGTAAATTATCTCGATTATTTATCTCATACGTTATAAAAGCAGGTCGATGTTCACCTGATTATTCAGCAAAAATTTTCCGCAGGCGAAAATCACCCTTGAAAAAACTGAAAATCCCCTTGTCAAAACTGATATTTCCCCTTTTCAAAACTAAAAATCACACGTCTGTACCAACAGGTTTTTATTGTCGATATATCGTTTGATGATATATAAATAGCGATTTATTTTGCACAGTTTAATATATTTGATTTGGTAAATAATCTTCAAAAATCATTTCGGAATGGGGAAATAATCAGAAAATCATTTCTGGATGGTGAAATAATCAGAGAATCATTTTTAGATTTTTTGCCATGAGCAAACCGGCAAAACATCTTCGACATGATTTTCGATAATTTCCCCATCCCTTAAGGCTATAGTTTCTCCCCAGATTTTAAATAAAAACAAGTACAACTGGCAACGCCTTGTTCTTTAGTTTTTTAATCTTTTGCCAGAGTGCACAGGGCAGGGAAAACTAAACATCAGAATTAGCTGAAATTTTGCAGGGGTGATCATCTTTAAATGCTTAACAACAATATCTGAAGAATTTTTCAAAATTCTCAATTATTTTTTCTTCAAAATAAAAGCTCTGGTGCTGTCATCTATCCCAAAAGTCTCAAAATAATTGCGGTTAGAACAAACCCGATTTACAAAAAAAATAGAGAAATACTCACAATTTCCTCTGGATTACATTTTTCCTTAAATAAAATCTAAGTTTCCTTTTTTCTAAAAGCCTGTGCACTCCGGAAAAGAAAATCGATCAATCAATCACACTTCATTGAATTTGGGAGACACGCAGTCCAAGTGTTGGCCTATTGGGAAATCAATTTAACTGTGGCGACCTGATTTTTTTGCTAAATTTTACTTAGGTTACTTATTTTGACTTCGCATTTCGCGCCGCTAAAGCACATAAGTTTTTTTTACTTTCGCTTTTTTCGTAAAGTGTGTGCGGTCTGGCACGCGTCCGTGTAAGTCATGATGCGTTGCTGTAGCCCGAACTTGCCTTACTATCATTACCGCCACGGTGCCGTACCACGGCGCAAATAACCCTCTAGGTCCATGTGAGCGCCTGTTTATTTTTATTTTTCAGACAAAAACAATAAGTTTTTCTATTGTGTTTGTGTCTCGGTTTCTGCTAATGCAGTACATGTGCCCCTTGGTGTGCTTAAAGACTCCGAAAATATGTAATGGATATCAATATATTCCCTAATACTAAATACTAATACTAAAAAAACGCTACCCAACTACATATTAAAGTAACTGGGTGTAATATTTAAAGTTGCATTTACAATTGCATATATAATTGAATTGGAAACATTCCTGCTAGCTGCTACCACTGGTTTTAGAGCAACAGGTTAACTTAAAAAGCATCCAGATTTAAAAGTCGGCTGCTGACGCTAGACGAAATAATCATATTCTATTTTAAACAGGAGCGTCAACGACTAGCAAGAGTCTTTCCAAACTCTAAATGTAGCTTTACTGACCTGTTTTGTTAATGCTCAAGTATCCGTGTGTTTTTGAAACTGAGGTTGGGGTCTACAATCTATCCTTTACCCTCCAAGATTTCATTAGTAAACGATGACGCACAAGCCTCTTAGGGCCTTCATAGATTTCATTAGTAAACTTGCACATAACTATGCCGCAATAATTTAAATTTTAAAAAGAATTATTGCATCAAAATTAAAAAAAATTATGTGAGGTTATAGTCGTTGTGTTTTGTTATTTCTATGCGAATTCCTAATAATTCCAGCGAGCCAGTAAAGTTCTCTTCGTTCTTTGATAAACTCGGGTAATGCCCGCCACCGCACACGCGGAGTGGTTTCATATTCGTTTTAGAACAATGTTTTCGAAAACATATTTTTGAAAGATAAACACAACCTCGAATGATTTTCTGTCAGAAAACGTAAAAATACTCTTCTACCACACTGCGACCCTTATTGACAAAACACCTGCAGTTGCCATGGTATCGGGGGCCTTAGGATAGTTGGGGGCTTTAGGTTAGAGGGCGCTTTGCTTATTTTGATTTCCAAATAGACCGCAGAATTTATACGATTCCATGGTAACTGCAGGTGTTTTGTCAATAAACTTTAAATCGGGCCCCAGTGGGACAGAAGAGCATTTTTACGTTTTCTGACAGAAAACCATTCGAGGTTATGTTTATCTTTCAAAAATGTGTTTTCTAAAACACTGTTCTAAAAAAAATATGAAACCACTCCGCGGGTGCGGCTGCCCGCCGAAAAAGGCCTAGCGCTGCGCGGGCATTACGCCGAGTCTATCAAAGGACCAAGAGAACTTTACTGGCTCGCTGGGATTACTAGGAATTCGCATAGAAACATTCAGCGCCCATGACTCCACATAGATTTGTTTTCATTTTGATTCAACCATTTTTTTGAAATTTAAATTATTGCGGCATAGTTATGTGCAATTGTATTAGTGAAATCTTGGAGTGCAAAGGATAGATTTTAGAACCTCAGTTTCAAGAACACATGCATACTTGAGTACTAACAAAACAGGTCAGTAAATCTCCATTTAGAGGTTGGAAAGGCTCTTGCTAGTCGTTGACGCTCCTGTTTAAAATAGAATACGTTTATTTTGTCTAGCGCCAATATCCGATTTTTAAATCTGCATGCTTTTAAGTTAACCTGTTGTGGGTGTCAGCTAGCGGGAGTGTTTCCAATTCAATTATAAATGCACATGTAAATGCAATCTTAAACATTATACCCAATTACTTTAATACGTAGTTTGGTAGCGTTTTTTTAGCAGGTAATTCTGCAATAAATGGTTTTCTTTAATTTTAGTAATTTACTTGGTTTTTTAGCGGCGCAGAACTCGAAAAGTCAAAATAAGTAACCTAACCCCAAATTTTTGACCCAGTGCTAAAAAATCAATGGTGTACCACTGTGGATAAACATAAATAAAGTCTCCGCGATGCCATGGGAAACAAATTCAATGACGTAAAATTTTGCAAAAAAATCAGGTCGACATAGTTAAATTGATTTACCGTATAGTGTTGCTAAAAACAATTCCCCAGATTGTAACTACAACCTTAATCCTACAGATAAATATATTAACATTTCGATTTTTTAACATCTCACTCTGAAAACTGTCCGAGTCTAATTTCAAAACCGCTTCGATCACGATTCCAATATGGCGGAGGTTGTCATTTGTCAAAATACGTGGGTAGTGTCGGGTTATTCAATTATTCTTAAAATTCAATTGGTACAATTCCTCTTAGAAGTACACTTTTCGACACATAAAACGCATACAGCAGAAGTTAGGCAGATGTCTATATTTTTAAAATTTTGCCTGCTTATTGTTATCGACTTTTGTAGGTTAACACTTTTAGACAACATAAACAAATTTTGTTAAGGATACTGAAAATATTTTTACTGGTTCTATAGTTTTAAGGTTGCTGTTACGAAATATAAAAAACTTTTTAAACAAAATTTTCATCAAATTTTGGCAAAACTAGAAGAAGTTTGGTCTCTTCGTCAGCCGGTCAAAAGGGACGAAGCAAGTCCTCTATAATGCGACTAAAAGGAAAATACGAAGAAGAAATGATTGGAAAGGTTTTGGGTTAAACAAGCTAGGTCAATACACATCAAAAGGCTCAGTATTATAAACAACAAATTATTAAAAATCAAATAAAAATAAAAAAACCATCGATGAACAAAAATCAAAAATATTAACTTCAGTAGTATCGGTCATTGCACCATGTGCTTGAATAAGCTCTAACTATTAAGGTCAAGCCATGATTGTACTTTAAGACTTAAAATAGCAATTTTTACTACGTTTTTCACATTTTTATGTCATGATATTGCTCACAATTTAAAGCTTTTTTTCCAAAGTTTCGATTTCTAGAATAAAACGCTCAAATTTTTCAAAAAAAGTACTGCCAAACAACATTTTTTCTCTGTTTAATCGAAAAATATTTAGATGGAGAGGGCAGAATTTTAGAGGTAGATGAAGGGATAATTTAGTGAGGAGCAAAAATTTTTAAGCTTGTTGAAGAGAGACAGCAGGCTATAAAAAAAATATTTTAGAGAAAGATGGACATAATTTAAGGCAAATATTTACTGAAAATTTCTGTTATGTCATCTGTGTGTCATCTTGAGTGGTGTCATGCAGATGATTTTTATTTTGCAATTTTTATCCAAAAAACAACAAAATTTGTAATTTTTGAAAGTGTAAAGTGTGCAAAACATTTCGCGAATTTCTTTTAATCAAAGTTCTTTACAGTCTTTAACTTTACCAAAAAGCGTGTCCTACTTAAGTGTATTTTAGCACATCTAAAAATAATTTACCAGGTATTTAAGAAAATTAATTTAAGGGTCATAATGGCTTGACCATTAGCTCCATCAAATTGTCAGCATTCTGTGAAAAAACATTAAACATTAAAGTTTTATAACTTTTTTGCAATGGGCTCCCATACGTTCAACGGTCTTTGCTGGTCATGGTAAAAGTTAAATATTATGCTCCCTGAACCACTGCTGAGAAATCCTGGCAGTATGTACCGGGCAGTTGTCTTGATACACAAAACCATCGGGACATAAAGCTGATATTTCCGGAAGCATAATATTTTGTCCCATGTTCACATAAACCTTCGCTAAACCTTCCTTGAATTCTGAAAGCGCAACATGCTCTCTTGGCGAAATCCAGCTCCACACGTTGACAGTACTATACAGGGTTGGCCATTTAAAAGACCTGGATTCTTTCAAAAACTATACAGAATTGGAGAAAATGCTGAAACACGTCGATTTTGTTTGTGAGAGGGAGACTTTTTAGCTATCTTGAAATTTTTATAGCGCGCATCCCCTTTGAAGGGTAAACTTTACCCGAGACTTTACCCCTATATTTTGAATAGGGAAAGTGGGTCGAGTGATACCTTGTTTTGAAGGTCTCCTGAATGTCTTGACAATCGTGTAAAAATTTCGAAAATCAATTAATTAGTTTTTGAGATATTCACTTTTATAGTTTCATGGACAAATGCAAAAATATTTTTTTTATGAAATTTTTTTTTAATTTTTTGAGAAATCTCGGGACACGTCACTTTGCTTTTGTTAATAGTACATTTTATCATTGCATCTTTCCTTCTAGGATACATTCCTACGAGAGGTGAAATTTACCTGTACAATTTGAGCTTAGTTTAAAAGTAAATATCTCTAAAACGAATTGATAGATTTTCAAAATTTTTACACGATTGTCAAGACATTCAGGAGACCTTCAAAACAAGGTATCACTCCATCCACTTTCCCTATTCAAAATATAGAGGTAAAGTTTACCCGTCAAAGGGGATGCACGCTATAAAAATTTCAAGATAGCTAAAAAAGGCGCGTTTCTGCGAGCTTAACATAGTTACTAATATTCTCTTTTTCTAAATATAGTCGTCTGAGAGAGACCCAGCATACCAGGGACAACCCTGACAGATATGCGGGGTCGAAGGGTGTAGAGGCGGATATTTTTTATGATGGTGTAGTATGCTGGATCTCTCTTAGACGAATGCATTTAGAAAGAGAAAATAATAATAACTATCTTAAGCTCACAGAAACACGCCTAAAGTCTCCCCCTCACAAACAAAATCGACGTGTTTCAGCATTTTCTTCAATTCTTTAGTTTTGGCAAAAATCCAGGTGAACCCTTTAAATGGCGAACCCCGTATAGTGGAATTGTCTCGTCTATAATGATCGGCGACCCGACGAACAGACCAACATTCATATAATTTTGCTAAAATTTGGGATTTATCTTTGACACTTTGTGACAGAAAAGATTGCTAAATCTTAAAGGATATATTGCATATAGAATCGGCGTATGCGTTTTATGTGTCGCGAAGTGTAGATTCGGACAGTGCCAGGCAGGTTTCATGGTGGGTTTATATATCAAAATAACAAAATAACCCCGGATTTATAAATCGGGTATAGGATATAAAAACACACAATTGAAAAGCAATAAGTTAGGTTAGGTTTTCTAAAACTCTAAAACTTGAACCGGTGACGTTACATTTCGAAATCCAGCAAGCACCGTGTTCTACGCCAAAAAACGACTTAAGGTGTGTTCCTGGTACGGAAATGCTGTAGAAGAGAAGCGGACGTAATCACTTATCGAGTTGTTTTCCTTCGAAAAAATGGGATGCACCCATAGACTCTTATAAAGATTTACCAAAGAAATGGGGAATACGGCCGACTTTGTTCCTATATCTTTGCATTTAGAAAGGTCATATGCGTGCATGCTGGCCTAAAAGGATTTGTTGTTTATCTATCTAATATCTATCGTTGTTAAGCAGGTATAGTTTGACCTTTTTTTATTGCTCCAAGAGTCGGACCATCGATCTAGGAGACTCATTATTATAATTGGCCGATAAGCATTTATTGCGACTCAGCATGTGTTCGAATGGAAGCAGGGACGCACTTAGCTTTGTAATAGATCAGTGAATTTCTACCACGGATCACCTTAAAGGTGAAGAAGATAATATGTTTTATTGACGGTTCGGTCTAACAATTTTTTTTTAAACGAAAAAATTATTTTAATTTAATAGACACATCTTACACCTACAAAATATATTTGCTCATAGAATAAAAAATACAAACATAAGTTAAATTTATACAATTGAGTTTAACAGGTACATACATATATAGTACAAAAAAATACGTGATAGTAAAAAAATTAACAAATTTTAACTTAAATCTGTGATAATTTTTTCTCTGGGTAGGAGATCTATATTTACATATGATTTTTCTATTTTGTGGAAATGAGCTACGCCATTTGGCGAAATATTATTTCTTTTAACCGCTGCTTTTAGCTCATTCCATATGTGTCCAGTTGGATTAAACATGTAATGGTAAAGAGGAAGTCTCAACACTGTATGGCCCATTTCTTCCGCCAAAGTATCACAATAATATTGTTTCTGTACTGAAAATACTTTAATTATTTCAAGCAATTGTTTTTTGATGTAGCTATCCTCAAAATACATATTATTTTCTAACATGTAGTCCTGAATGGTAAGTTTTGTGTCATTTGAACACAGAGCTTTATTTAGCCTTCTACTATGGTAGCTCGCATTAGCCATCACAATTATATTATTTGGAGGTATATTGGGTAACAGTTTATTCCTGAACCAGTCTTCAAATAATTCGGCTGTGGTATCGTCATGGTAGTCAGTGTGGCAATCCTTTATATTTTTGGCTGATAAGGCCAACGCATTTAGTATAAACCCATGTTTTGTTCCAGCATGAATTATTGTGATACGATTTCCTTTATTTGATGGAGCTTTAGTTGTGCAGTAACCAAATGAATCTACCCAACCTTGATCTGAAGCTTCATGGGTGTCAAACCAAGTTTCATCGAGAAAAATGGACACTTAAAGTAAATATTTCAACGCATCAGTATCCGTATACCTAACGCGTTCGAAATAAAGCCAAAATACACTACATTTTTGAATTGTTTATGCCATGTTTCGAACGATGTTTGCTTTTTTGAAGGGTGCGATGACAGAACTGCTGATTGAAATCGTTGCGTACGTTCGTGGGTCCGTAACGATACGTACATTCTTCCGTACGAAACGAGATTCTGTCATCACACCCGTCAAAGAAGCAGGCATCGTTCGAAACATGGCATGAGCAAGTCAAAAATGTAGCGTATTTTGACTTTGTTTCGAACGCGTTACGTATACCGATACCGATACGTTAAAATATTTACTTTAATTGTCTAATATCCCTATTAATTTCTCTATACTCGTGTATTGCAATTAAATATTTCATTCTCCATTTTTTTAAACGGGCCGATTCCATAATCACTTGCCGTTTATTTTTTTTTATTTTAAAAACGTTTTTTAAAATACATTTCCTCAGTGTCTCACGGCTACACTGTATTCCTGTATAATTTTTTTTAATCTTTGAATTAATGTTTGTAAAGTAGGAATCATTTGTTCCCTATACATTTGATATATTTTTCTACGAATGATATCCATCACCCATGTCCAATTTCTTAGAAGTATTAGAATCCTTCCTTTCTCTTCTCCCAACTATCGGTGTATTTACTACACGCAACACTGTTTTCACCGATCTTCGTGTTAAAGCTGCCGCTTCCTTCACTGCACCAAATTTTGATAATCCACGTTCAAGAAGGGTGGTATAAACGTCAAATATAACTTTTTTGTATAAAGTGAAAAAATATCGCGTTTAAATTGTATTTTATCACTTATTTCTCTTGTAACGCCATTATTCCCCGTATCTCCACGTGACGAACTCGGTTGTTCCTCTCCCGTACGAAACATTTTACATACAATCAAAATTAACAACAAATAACTTCTTTTGTAACCAAACACCAATTGCTAACTGATTTTCAAAACTAAAAATTAGCTTGGTATCTTAAGCCTTTCGTAATTATTTTAAGAAAATTAATTTGTAACGTAATCAAACCATAGTGTTACAACATTTCGTAATAAGTCAAAAGATTGATAAATTTTAATTCGGCCAAAAACGTGTACTTATTAAGAAATAATTACACATTTTAAATCCGCACCTGTAAGCTTTTTTTTATTTACTTTCAAACCCCGAACAATAGGTGATTATTAGGGTAACGGATTAGCATTTATAATGAGTCTCTTAGATCTATGGTCGTACAAGTAGTTTATTTGTGATTGTACCCCTCCCCTACCTTATTTTATGAGGACCTAAGTGCGACCATTTCAACGCGTCCGTATCGGTATATGTAACGCGTTCGAAACAAAGTCAAAATACGCTACATTTTTGACTTGCTCATGCCATGTTTCAAACGATGCCATAAAATATGCACCCACGGGTATAGAAGTCGATCTGACGACTTAGGGCCCTGTTATAAGTTTTTGGCTACCGTTGCGCCTCTAGTGACTTGGTCTCGAAGCTTGAATTAGGATAGCGAAGGCGGCGCCGGGAAATTTGAATTCGGGCATTTTTTAAAGTATTTCAGTTCATTAAAAACAACATTATTTTGGAAAACCTAATTCATCAATAATTAATTTTATTTTCCAAAATATTGTTGATTCTAATGACTATAAATTTAAGAAATAAACCAAATGCGTCGTATTTAATGTATTATATTATTCTTTTTAGAAGATATATACATATCGAAACTACTGTATTTATTAATAAACTATTTGTTATGCTTCCCATGTCGGCCTCAATAACAGCAGTTTCTTTTAAGACTTGCGAGTTTTCGTCAAATTGGTGATACCGTAGTATCAAGGATGGAACTACATGCCACATTAACTGGCATAACTGGAATAGGCTAAAAAAATTTCATTAACAAATAGGCCAAATAAATGCCCTATTAGAGAGTTAATAGACCTTTAAGATTGGTGATACCGTAGGTAAAATCGGTTATTTTTCTCCGGTATCCAAAAATATCCGAACCGAAATACGTTACTTAAGGAGGCTTAACGGGGCCCGCTCGGTTTTTTCTTGCAATCAACCAGATCTATTTCTGAGCAAAAGCTGCAGCTGGTAGGTGATAATTCGTTTTTTTGTTTAGTTTTTAATTTTTTTGTGAAAGTGAATTTGCAAAAACAGGAATTGTTGTTTTCTATTCTATTTACATTGACAGTTTGTATGTGGGCAAAATAAAACGGTTAGTAAGTAAATAAGGTGACGATAAATTAGTGGTCTATTAACTCTCTACCCATTTAACAAAATTTGGATGGATTTGTATGGATATGATTTTGTGATTCAAAACATGTTCAGGTGGCCACGAGATGGATGCTATATTTTCGGATATGCAGTGGATATCCACCGAATATACACCGCATATCCATGGATGACTAATTTATATTCGGTGGATGTTGTGCATATCTTTATGTGGATATCCACTGCATATCCTAAAATATATCATGTATATCCATTTCGTAGCCATCTGGACATGTTTTGCGATGTGGGTATTGAATAGGCTGTTTTTCCTTTGGTATGTAGAAACTTTGCCCGGTACTTACCATTAAAGTTTGTTTCAGGCTCTGGCGGTAAATGCAAGGATGGAATTACATGCCGCAATATGCCTGGTCCACAGTTTCACTTCTAGCCGCTACTTCTATTTCTCTCTTTATCGAAAAAAGTGAGATGGCAATAGAAAATATATTTCCCTCTTTCTCTAAACGACGAGGAGGAAAATAGAAGTGAACTCAAAAAAGTGAAACTGTGGATCAGGCGTTAGAAGGCTTCGTCCACAGTTTCTTGAATAGTTTTCTGGTTTAAAATATCGGGTGCATACTCTAAACCTATAAAGCGTTTCAGATAGTAAACCATTGTCTTTGGCGATCTTGATCTCTAGGGTGTGGAAAGCGATGAAGCAGAGTATCACTGGTACACAACACTTGGGCATAGTTTTCCAGTTGTACTTATTACAAAAATCTATTACTGTAAGAGTTTAAAAAAGGCCAAAAACACACAAAACTAAAAAACTTCAATAAAAAGACCTCATGAAAAGAACGAGAAGACGATGACATTGATGGACTTTGATTAAGCTAGATATCATCGGCGCAATTTGTCGCGTGAGCTTCGAGACCGAGTCCCCAGAGGCGCTGTGACTTGTTTTTTGCGATGCGCTTAGTAAGAGTTTTCTCTAAGTCCGTAGGTATATGCTTTATAAACGATGCCTGCTTCTTTGACGGGTGTGATGACGGGCGTCGTTCGAAACATCGCATAAATAAGTCAAAAATGTAGCGTATTTCGACTTTATTTCGAACGCGTTACGTATACCGATACGGATGCGTTGAAATATTTACTTTAAGTGTCTATTTTAGTTCTTTCAGTCTCCGGAGCTACTGCTGATGAAAGAAGCTTCTCCAAATTAAAACTTATGGAAAATTATTTAAGAACGTCTATTTCACAAGGCTCACTAAATTATTTAGCCTTAATTTCAGTAGAAAATGCAGTTGCTAAGAAATTAGACTATAGTAAAATTATTCTCCTACGAGCGTGCGGAGAAGTTAATTTTCCGCACGATATCTCGTTTAAAAAGTTGTACTCCACACGATTTTACTTTTTTTTTTCTTTTCCGCACGATTTTTTAAAGCACAATATTTTAATCCAAGATGTACTAGATTTTTACTTCAAATCAAATTACTAGCTATACTTACTCTTTTTCATTCATAAAAAAAAATCATGTTCCATTATTTTCCCGCACGATTTTTGTCTTGTTAAAGATGAAGATATTTAGGACTTATTAAATTTTTATGTAACTATTCTATCTTATGTATTATTTTGTATCATTATTATAAAATCTTTGCGTATTAAAACATATTTTTTTTTAAATAAAATGGACAAAAACACTCGCAGGAAAAACATTGTACCTAACTCTTGCGGAAAATGCCTTTTCCACCCTTGACGGCTTACCTAAACTCTGCTCCGCGTCGTTCGTGCAAGTGAAGTCGCGTGCGGAAAAGTACCACTTTCCGCACTTGTTAGGTAAATAACTATTTACGGTTCGCTGGAAAAAAAGCAAGAAGGTGCGTCTAAATAAACAAATACAGTGCGATTTACTAAGATCTGAAACAGTACCCCTCACAGGTCTAAATATTTATACCTGTGGGGGGTACTAAATTTTAAAACCAATTTTCAAAAAACACTTACCCATACAGAAAAGGCACAAAGTTATTGATTATTTTGTATTGTTATTGCAAAATACCACTGAAAAACTGTTTTTTTTCTCAAAATATAGCACATTTTAGGAGAAAATGCCCTAAAACTAATTTTTTTTGACAGGGAAAATGGTGAATACGCCAAAAATTTGAGTTATAAAGTTGGTGAATTGGTTGGTCAAAGAATTGTTTTGTGGCAATTGGTAATGTTCGTTTATTATTTCCCTAAGTAACCGTTTTTACAAAGATTAATTTACCTTATTTAATATCCCAAGGTGTGTAAAATGCTTAAAACCAAAAATTTCACTTAAACTTAGGACCGTTCTAAAATAGACTAAGCCCTTTTAGTAAATCCTACCTATAATTTTTAAATATTTATTTTTCCATATAAATTTTTTTTTGTTTCCGTTCAGTTTTTTTAATAAATATTTGTTTATTTTTTTCATTCAGAGAGTTTTCTGTTTTCCTTTTAAACGTTTATTATGAATATGTTTTAATTTTTTAAAAATAAAGTCGTATATTTAAAAAGTTAAAAAATAAATAACAATAACTAATTTGTTAAATAAAAAACCTCTTTTATGATTATTTTGTATTTATAAGATACTTTCTTGTTGTTATTGTGTGCTCTGCAGCCGGTCCTGCCTCCACCCTAAATCCTACAATCCTGCTCTGGAACATCTAGAACACCGTTCTAGATTCTGTAATGGAACATCTGTAAACAAAAAAGCACTCATTCCTTCGTATCGTAAGTTTATAAATTGTTAAATCAACCTTAAATTATTGAAAAACTTCCTCATATATATTTTGTAAAAGGAAAGAAATTCTTTTTGAACTCACTCATATAAGCGAAAACTCAAAGTAATCCGGGGACCACAGCACTGTTGGTTTTTAAAATGGGATTATTATACTTTTCAATGTTCAAAGGGATTTTTGTTTTATTAAAAAAAATGTTTTTACGCACACCGGGACTTCAAAGCACATTTTATATCAAGAATGTGAATCTTTTGTGCTCGCGGTTTCTTATAGTTCGGTAAGTTTTGGCCATTTTGGTGGAGAATTTTTTTTGTAGGTTGCATGACTAAAAGTCATTTTTTAAAGGTTTCAAAAACAAAACAAGCGATTAGTTGAGTTGCATCCACAAATCCAATTATTTTTTTCATAAATTTCCATTTTACATTTTCTGTTGAAGTCCCTAGATTTGCCCTCTACCGTGACATTCATTATAACAACTGTTAAAATAATACAACAGGAAAAGTACAAATAAAGCCCTTATAAAATCGCTAAACGCGTGAATGCATCACGAACCACAGCAACAAGGCAAAGCAAGTGGAATGGAGCCAGTGTTGCCAACTGGGTTCGCTGAAAATTCCCAGTTTTTTTGTGTAAAACTCCTTAGAATTCCCTAGGTCAAAATATCATTGAATCAGGGCCTCACTGACTGGAGCACACCAAATGAGTGCGCCTTTCTCTATTGAAATTCGTGATATCCCCAGCTACTCGCTCACTGAAAACATACAGACACAGATACAGATATCTTGCTAGGCTCCACCTACTTCATCGCATGTGCGAGTGTTCCATGATACAATAAAAGAAAGATATGATACGTAGCGGTTCAAAATTCGTCTAGATCCGCGCATGACGTCACCTGGTGAGATTTTTGTGGGGCGAACATGGAACTACCTATGCACAGCTGATACCAATTCACCTATAAACATGAAAATTTGAGGATAGTTTGGGATAATAACGGAGGAGCTCACGAAGAAAAGATTTTTTTTTACTTTACTCTTAAAGGGATAAAAATAGGGGTTAAAATTGTAAAAGGATTTTCTGTATTTACTCACAATTACTTGGAGTCCTAAACCAATATAGAACTAAAAATTCGCATTTAGGTCCTTCTTGAAAAGTTAACCACCCCCCTGTAACCGATAAATATTTTAATCAGTCAAAGTATGGATTGTGGGGTATCAAACTAAAGGAAAAAAGTCAGGAATCTAAAACAATGTTTTTTTTCCAAAGTAACAATTTAGAGTGAGGGAGGGGGTTGCAGGTAGGAATGGTTTCTTGTCAAAAAGTACTACAAGGTTTTAAATTAACGAAATGCAGTCTGGAAAACAACGAAGGGGTGGGGGATTGTGAGGGAGTAAAGCTGAATTCAGAGTTCCAAAAAGTAAGCGGTATGACGAGGTAAGACGTAAGGGAAATAAATTACAGGGTGGGGACTTTAAATGGAATATTGGCCCTAGCGGGTTAGAAATTTGTTTTTTATAATAATCCAAAAACATATCTACAAAGATTTTTATCAGCTAAAATTTTCGGCACGAACCCTCAGAAAGGAGTATATTCACATACAACGTTTTTTTTCATATTAGAAAGCCCCGCTTGTGGCATTTTATTGGAAAGCTTATCGAAAAAAAAAAACGATCATACCATGTGTCAAAAATTCCCAAAAAATTATTGTGCATGTAAGACTTCAAATTTAATATTGGCCCTAGCGGGTCACAAATTTGTTTTTTAGAAAAATGCAAAAACACATTAATTAAGACTTTTAGCAGCTCAAATTTTAGGTAAATTTTTTGTTGCCTTGCAGCCAAGCAACTCGTGTTTAAGGTTTCGCTCATAACCATTATCACTAAAACGTTTTGAGCAAATTCGAGTATTATTCACGTTAAAGTTATCATCCCGTCAACTAAAATGCTTCCAAATACCTTCCATTTTCTTGTCTTTTGGAAATCTGAAAAACTTAGTGTCACGCGAAAAACCTTTTTTCTGATTGTCTTCACTGTCACTGTCACTGTCACTTCGTAATAAAAATGACGACTGAATGCTATCTCTCACGTTCCTCACCAGGTGACGTCAGTTGGCCACGCCTACTTCCTTGTTCTGTGTGGGGGTGCAAGTGCTCATGTGCTCCCAGGGACCGCCACTGGTAAAGGTATAACAAGATGAATTTGGTATAGTGCATGACTATACAGCCCTAACAGTCCCAAGGTGAGAATCCTATTAGAATATTTTAAAAGCTATAGAATAGAAAGTTATGTAACGTATATTTTTAAAATACTTTCATATTTTCAACGTTGCCATTTGGAGGAAAACTTGGCAACAACTTTGTTATTTTAAATTAAATACCCTGTAAATTTCGGCATTTTAGGATACTTTTAAAAAAAATTTCGTACATTTTATGTATAATGTCCTATACTTATCTTCAACTGTTTTTGAAATCTTGAAAACTGGAAAATGACATTTTATAATTTTGACAGCCCATAACATCTAAAAGGTTTTACGTCCCTATCTTAAGTTTATACAAGCCAATGTCTTTAGTGCGTCAGCGCATTCTTCCACTAGGCTGCTGACTATTGTGGATGCACTTGAATCCTTAGCAGTCGGAATATATGCATATGTCCTTTTTGTCATTTTTGGCCTCCGGTATGGTTGCTGCCATAATAATGGCGAAAAGATAAAGCCTTTCACAATTTTTGAATTCGGATAAACACTTGTTATGTAATGGGTATCCCAAGGAACAACTTGTCGACGTTTTAACGTTGCCAAAGACACTTAACTTTGCGTGAAAACGGCGATAAAGGTTCTAGCAACTCGTCTTTGCACCAATTTGGCGGAGATTTTTTGAGTTGTGTTGACGTTTCCTGCGACTAGAGTCGCGTGCAGACGTTTCCACACCTTTGCCGAAGCGACTACGACTGAAGGGATCTCTGAATAATATTTTTATTGATATAATTGATTTAACATCAAGACTTCCACGTCTGCAACCACAAATGGACTAAATTCCAAACACCATTTATTAATAATTCTAAAATACGTAGCTAGGTAAGTTACAGTTAATTTGTAACAGGTTCCCATTCACTAAATTTACCAACGAGTTAAGGCTAACTCTCTATTGAGAAACCGGCCCTAAGGAGTTGTCTATAGTTTTCAGATACAGTTATATTTTGAAATTGGCCGCAACTGCGATTATTTGGCCACAATTGTCTCATAAAGAGAAACGTTGAAAGAACGTAACGTAAATTAATAACTCTAGTTAATTCAACGTTTTGGCGTCGTGGATCCGTCGTTCGTTGCGGTTGTTGAAAACCCCACAATATTCTACTAAAAATAAACGTTGTTAGAGGGTTGCCAAATTTACCCTTAATACCAACAATGTGGGGTCGTTTTGTTGTCCATCATAGTGGCCGTTGCACAAATGACTAGTGTGTGCAACGTTAATTTTAGTGTATTTCTTAGTTATGGCAACTAAGACAACTAAAAATTGTTACTTGGGTAGTCAAAACTAGAGGGCTTCTATACATTTGACAGTTGTTGTGGTAAAACAATAACTGTCAAAAATTGTATACAGGGCCTCTAGTCAAAATAGTCCCGTTTTTTTGGGCCACCCTATAAGACAATATGTCCGTTTAGGAAAAGTGCCAAAAAGGGAAAAGGTAAAAGTTAATGTTGTATAAAATGCGCTCTAAAATTCCTCACATCTTTCCAGTTCCACGTTCCAGTTTCTTTGTAACCGAACAAAAAAAGAAAAACCTCAAAAAAGTTTTGTCGCGTTGCATCTCTTGTCGGCGGCGTCGGCGACGTCGGCGTCGCTTCGTCTTTGGACGCTTTTGAACATTTGAAACACATTTTCCAAAAGTTTTCGGCAACGATATAGAAGTTGTAAGTTGGAGTTTCCAAACTTCGAAATATATATATCGCCTAATCTAGTGTATGAAGTTTTTGGTACACTCTCTCTGTATTTTTGGGGTGTTTCGAGATAAGTTATCTCAATATTTTAAGATTTTTTATAATACCTATGTTTTTCACGTGCCACTTTTATGATGCCGATAGTGTACTCTGTACATCCTGAGAAATTAACAACAAAGCGCAAGAATTCAGAGAATAATAACTTCTGAAAAGTTTACAGATTCTAAATGAGGTATCCTTCGGATATTTCAATAGATATTCGCCCTTGGCCCAAAAACAAGCAGCTGAGTTCTAAAAATAAATTGACCTCGATTCCATCCATTAAGCTGAAAGCACAATTAAAACTGCCAAGCTACTAGATACTAGCGACAGATACAAAGTACCAAAGTGTATTTTGTATCTTGTAATTTGCTAATAAGAATGACTGTAGTCTGTAGTAAGTAGCTTGTATTTTTAGTTGTGCCTCCAGTTTTATCCCACCGCCAGCAGTGACAGTCCCAGCCATTTGAAATTATGAGGAAGCCTCAAATCGAGGAAGGTGGGGTACTCAGATCTTAAGTTGTTCATTTCATACATTTTTTTCTAAAAAAATGTTTAAATGCGCCAAAAATTTTTGAGAAAATTACATCAAAAATGCAAATTAAACTAAGATCGTAAATATAAACAGAATCAAAGCGCCGCAGGCGAAAACTTTTAATTCAATTGGACTAAAAAATGCATTTTTTATTTAATTAATTAATATTAATGGTTTTAAAGCGCAGCAGGCGAAAATTTTTAAGAAAATAACACTACAAATGCCATTTTTAACGCAAAATTAAACGAATACCGTTTAGGCTCTACTTTTGATTTTGTAAATGTTTTCGTAAAAAATTGAAATCCAGGGTGGGGGGGGGGTAATTACCCCCTTACCCTCCTAAAATCTGCGCTTGAGTAACTGCGTATAATTTTTTCAGTTATAAAAAATAAAGATAACAAACATATCACAAACAACACCTAATAGCTACATACTTTTTTTGAGGTCTAAAAAGCTTTTTTTGCACTTCCGGGAATAAATGCACCCATTTAATACCGCTTTTGCGAGAATAAAGTAAAATTTATTGACATAGCGACGCATATGTTTCTGCGTTTCGGCATACTGGATGTTATCGTTTGACATAAAGACAGAGCGAAGGTACATGAGGCGGTTTGTCTACAGAGTGCGATTTTTTGAAAAATAAATAAAAAAATATGGTTATTTTTTTGACTTTTCTGCTTATTCTAAAGTGCATAAAATAGCATATATAAACTTCGGTCGGGCTATAAAATTTTTGCCTCTGGATTAAATGTACCACTTTACTCCCTAGGTTTATAATGTACTATTAGATGTCTATCTCAAAAAAAAGTTCGTTTCCGGTTTTTTTTAGGCAAACCGGTCAATAACTCGCTCAATGTCAATTTCAGTATGTCTGTTGATATGCAGCAACGCTAAGCCCCACAGTTTACCGTCATAGTGTTTTTAAGTACTTATGTTTTCAATCTTTTGAGGCAGGAGAATCTTCTTTTTGACTAAGCATTACTTACTGGCAAACATCCAAGAATGTTTTTATAAACGGAAAAATATCGTCACACTTGTTCATTGTCTCGAAAATGTTATCATATATGTTTTGATTTAAGCTTTTGCCTACTTCTGACCAATATTGTTTCCAAATACTGATTTCTCCATTTAAAAGTTCAAGAATTTGTGTGTTTGGATTAATCAAATAATTTATAGTATTTGGAAACGACATTAGTTAATTTTGACTTGATTTTGGTTTCACATACTTCAAGTCTCGTTATTAAACCTTGATTTTATGTCCGAAATGATTTTCTGTAAAGCTTGTTTATAAATTGAAACTCTATAATACTGTTCTTCACTTCTGTATTTCCTATATCGTAGTTTTTGCGGTAAGTACGTCATGCGTTTGTTGTGTCTGTCCCAGAATATTGTGGAGAGATTCTAGAATGTCTTTAAAGGAACGTTCTGCAATTTATCGTTTTTTCTCCAAAGACTTCAGGGTTACCACCAGCATCTTTGTTGTCTAATTTTTTCTGGAGCAAGGGGGGGCGACCGCCTTCCCTCTGGGGCTGCCGCTCACAATTATTATTTGCTAATCGATTATGACTCATGAAACTTGTATAATATAAGTATAAACTATATTTTTATAAGACTTTTCTAAAATTTTAATAACTTTAAAAAGCAATTATAAATCAGCCTAAGATGATATACTATAACAGTGAACAGGATACTAACTTTTAAAAAAACATACGTAGAAAATTCGATGAATTGAGATATTTTTCCAGGATTTAAAATGAACGAAGTAATTTTCCAACCCATTGACGTTGATTGGAAAAAAGGGCTAAAAAGCTTCTTTAAGAAGAAAATCAATTTCAATGAAAAATAATTAATTTCGATAAAAAGGAAAGAGATTTTTACAAACGATAAAGTACACCTGCCCAGACAGCATCATTCGTCCCAGGGACATCCATTTTACGTCTTTACGTCCCGGGACCTACTAAGTACGTACGATGTACAATGTACATACGTTCGAAAGTGTGCGTAAAATGTACGTACATCTAAATCAAAACTTTTGCATAAGTATTTTTCGTTCTCATAAAATAATTGGTATATCCTCTGTCACGAACTCTTTCCCGGGGGGTCAACCAGGAGAGAGAAGTACTGAGGAGTTTTTGAGCTTTAAAATCGCTCCCCCCCCCCTACGCGTAAAAAATACTTTGTATTTTATTTATTTATGCATTAAAAAGGTACGTACCAAAAACGTCCCCTGTATGTACATCGTATATTTTACGTCCAGTTCGCCTCTTTTATTGGCTCGCTGCAGGACATCCAAAATACGTACTTGGTACGAAAACAAATGTTTGTTCATGGTACTTATTTTCCGTATCCCAAGGGCGTACCCAAGACGTAAAGAGCGTAGGAAAGTGCACGTAATATGTACGTCCCTAGGACATACAATAAAGTTAGCGTACTTACTATGTACATACTCTTCGTCCGAGGATTAGGTACGAGGTACGTATCTAGTACGTAACTTTTCTGTTTGGATATGTATACCCTCACCACATCCTTTTTTAAAATAAAGTACACCATTGCATATCCATCACGGGATTTAATAGTTTACCTATTAAGGCGCAATTACACAGACGAACATGCTCAAACAAAAGCTCGTGCAAAAGATCTAAAATTTTTTGCATGAACATTTTTGTGAGCTTTTCTTTGAACATTTTGTTCGGATAAATTTTTGAGCAAATTATTGCTATCTGTTTTGGAAACATATTTTTAAAGGTGAGAATAAATAAAATTTCACATCAGTGATCAGTGATCTCAATTCTTTAAAAAAAAAAGCCGACGGCAAGCGAAACATTATTCTTGGCTATCAGTTTTGTCACATGGATTAGGGTTACTTATAATATTTTTTTCTTAGGGTTTTTCCCGGATTTTTTTGCCCGGGGGTTTTTTTGGGATTTTCTTGCGAGTTTTTTTTATTTCCAAGGGTTTTTTCCTAAATTCAAAAAACAACCCAAGAAAATTTTTCTTTTCCAAAAAATTTTTGAGTTTTTCAAATATCGGCAAAAAAAATCAAAAATTTCACTTTTAAGCGGTAATCCGCGCCTCACGACTATGAGGAGACATATTTTTGTAACTTTACTTTACCCTTAGCTTTGATTGTTTTTTTTTCATTCCTCACACCAGATTTACCTAGTTAGTTTAAGGCCCCAACGGTTGCTTAAAAAAGCAAAAGGTTCATGAAAATGCTGAAGATAGATATTTACTGTCAATATGTCAAATGTAATAATCAAGGTCGATGACTCACACTGAACAAACAATATGCAAAGGAGCAACATTCCGATTCAGAAGTCTAATCTATTACTGCTAAATTATATTTTTTTAGACAAGGGTCGAGATCGTAGGGTTGTAAAAGTGGGTAATAAACGGGTATCATTTAGACCGAACGTGCTTTTGTTCATATATTTGAGATTTAATAAAATGTGTATAGGTTTTTTAATTTGACTTAATTATTATTCTATTGTGTTTTATACTAGGAAGTAAAATAAACGTAAATTTTTATCATTACATTTTACAGGCAACAGCAATAAATAAGTGCCAATTATTATTTTTTTATTCTCGTTTTTTTACAACCCCAAAAAAGTTACAAGTATACTGGCATATCCCCTACAAAAATTAGGTCAATCGAAGTTGCTTATGAGGTAAAATGTGAATTTCGACATCAAATCGTTTTTCCGTCGGAAAGCACTTAATTAAAAATACCCTGTTTTAAAACTTTCTTTCTATTTTCAGTTAAGTTCAATGAATTCCCATAAAACTATAAAATTTAAATTTGTAAGAAATTTCTATACCAACATTTCTTCAAACAAATTTTGCTTAACATTCCTTCCAAAATTTCCGTGAGTCTTTTTGTACGAGATTTTGCTCGAACTTTTTTTTGAACATTTTGCTCAAGAGGCTCGTGTAAATTTTTGTCGGCATTTCAACATCAAAGGAAATTTTGTCTGTGTAAATGCGCCTTTAGATATTGCTCTTGAAAATATCAATATCCATTAAAGCCTCAAAGTTGCAGGAAAACAAAGCTATTAAATTTTATTTTCTACGACCTTCAGTGGCGCAATAAAATCCGCCACACAACTTGGTCAATTATATAGTTTTAGATGAAATAAAAATTACAGTAAATTTTTACGAAGTTCCTTTTACACTGTTCTTTAACCGTAGATAAAGAATACCCTCTACCTACGCCTTAACATTTTAACGGTTTTATACAAACGTATGAAGACAAAAAAACAGTGCCTAAGCATATTGGCTATAGATATACAGGGTAAAACAGCGAAAGTCTGGATATCGGAAAATGTGTATAAAAATGATCGATATACAGGGTGTCTTAATTGCCTTGGGGCTATTGCTATCTCGGTAACTATAAGAACTACAAGGGTTAGACAAAATGTGCAGTTTTTGGGGGACATTGAAAATCTGGTTTCAGATTTAAAAAAATAAATATTCTATCCCGAGGTACGGGGGTTTTTCGAAAAATTTCAGAAAACTGTTTTATCAAATACCTCAAAAAATATAATTTTGACTAAAAATTCGTAAAAAAAATTTTTTTGCATTTTTGACCTTCTTCAATTTGCTATTTTTTAAGAAAATTTGCCACGTCTAGTTTTCGAGACATTAACATCAACTTACCTTTTTAAAATACGGACCTGTATTTTTAACTATGTATGAGATGTATTTATGTTTTTTCGAACTTTTGCCGTTTTATCAAAGGTGGCTTAGAAAGCAAAAAAAACAATTGCTTATAAAAGCCTATGTTGCGTAATACATCTGTCAAGGTAAGTTTAAATCAACATGGTCGCGTTTTCAAAAGGTAAAAAATTAAATTTAATTTTTTGTTATGCAAAAGCATTTCGAAATGCTGAAAGAGCGCTTCAAATGTACAAAAATTCGTACCCCGCGTACCAAATCGAAAAATTTAATTACAAGGCTAGAGCGAAATTTGATACTACACGGATTGAGTACCGTGCTGCACGGATCATTTGAAAATCCTTCCAAACGGGGAGCAACCGGCAGAGGACGGGGAAGATGAAACAAATATTAATAGAGATTTTGAGAAAAATTGAAAAAGAAAGTTTAATTTTAAAAAACGTGCTAAAATAATAATAAATACTGTTAAATAAGTTTAATTTCATTAAATGGTAAAAAGTTTAAATATTCAAAAAGTTAATAAAACAGGCAATTGTTTTATCGGTCGTCTAAGCCACCTCTGACGTTCAATTTTTTTAAAACCCAATAAAAGTAAGTTTATGTTAATATCTCGAAAACTAGGCGTAGTAAATGTTCTAAAAAACTACCGAATTGAAGAACTTTCAAAATGCAAAAATTTTTGCCTTTACAAATTTTTTGTAAAAAATTATGCTTTTTGAGATATTTGATAAAATAGATTTCAGCAATTTTTTGAAAAACCCCCGTATCTCGGGATAGAATATGCTTTTTTTTAAAATCCGAAACAACATTTTGTCTAATTTGACCAACCTTGTAGTTCTCATAGTTACCGAGATAGCAATAGTGGCCCATGGGAATTAAGACACCCTGTATAGCATTTATTCAGATTTCAGATCACATTTTTCAACAGCTCAAATTTAAAAAATCGTCATTCATCCTACTGTTGCAATCGAACTTAACATTACCAGAGAGCATATAAATCTAAATAGAGAAGACACGTAATGGTAATATCCGACCAGCATGCCAACGCGATTCACAGCGACTTTTTAATTATTAGCTGAATGCGCCAGGATGAACCTGGGTGATATTTATTTAAAATTAAAACGCCAACAATCCCGCGCGTCGAATAAATATCGATTTATCACTGGCGTACATACCTATATTTAACTTAGTAAAGGAATGGGAGCTGGAAGCATATAATTTAGATTTATATCTCTGTCTCTTCTTTGGTAAAAGATAAGATTTTTTTAATTTATTTTGAAAATATTTTGCTATTTAAAGTAATTTCAATTTTACTCCAAAAAAGAAACATTTGAGGCAAACCAGCCAAACTATGCTTCTGTATGTACAAAATTTAGATTTATGTGCTCTCTGACATTACTGTGGGCTTTAAGAACTCGCCCATTTACATTCACGCGAACGCAACAATCTTTTGTTCTTACTATTTTTTAAGCTTGTTCCTGCTTGCTCCTTTGGTTTGCACCTGCTTACTACTTATTTTGTGTTAGTATACATCAAGTATCCATCAATACAAAATAATGCACTCGTCCTGAAGTTCCGGGCAAAGCAGAAAATTGAAAACGGAATTGAATTACTAAAAATATTGCGTCTTTTCTCATGGAAGAAAATGGTTTTCATCTTATATTATATATATAATATGTAGAAGACTAAGCTAGGAATATTTCCATTATAATTTTATGGACCGTTATGCACGTGACTTTAACGATACTCTGTGTGTATTTCTGGTCGGAAAAACAGGAAAGGTTGATGGAAAATATAAGTACCTGAAAGAATATAATATGAAAGCTGTTGAAATTGTTTATTTTATACACTATAGAGAAAAAATATTTTCTTTTTGGAAGTCGTGGGCTGACTGTCGAATATCTCGCACGTGTTTCCTACAAAACCCATACTGTCGTGTTAATAAAGAAGAGCGAATGGGAAAATTTCTAGTTTGAGAAAAATGGATTTGAAGTTTTTTATTTCTTAAAAGTAGTTTTAAAAATTCATATTTATTTTTCATTTTTTTTTGTTTAATTTTCCCGTAAAAAAATCTTGCATCTTGTAAAAATTGTTTATTTTAATTAACTTTTTCTATTAGAAATCAACATAATATCAAAACAAATAATCCCTTATTTTGAAATTTAAGGCAACTTGTTAAGAAAGAAAAGCGAATGTTACAGTTGCATGTGTTTTTTGTTAACATTACTATATACAGAATTTAAGAAACATTTTTAGATTTTGAAGCAGTTTTTACATAAAAATGAAATTATGGGCCACTTTCTCACTTCGGCTTAAGTTCTAAGTTCAACTTAACTAAGATAATTAGCTTGCTGGTGCTGTTAAAGTGTCCCTTAAGGGAAACATTGTTGGCGTAAAGCTAAGTGGAAGAATTTTGAGATTTAAGTTAAACTTGGCTAAATTTTTTTTGAGACCTTTTTGCTTTTACTATTATCTTAAAACATATTTTTCGGCTTTTGACAGTGTCCTTAAGCGATTTTTGTGCTTTTCTAGGAGTAAAAATAATTTTAAAAATTTCTAACCTCACAAATTATTTTACAAGATTTATCAAAATAATCGGTGCAGATAGTTTTTTAACATGATATTTAAAACAAGAACTTGTTTTTGTTGTATTATTATTATAACAAAATATAGTGAAAACCCAAAGGGTGAACAAATCCTCAAATTACACCTCCTGCAAACAGGGTCCATACAACACCATTTTCAGTTGAGAACGGTGTTGGTCCATATTCCTATCAGAACTCAACAAGACCCAAATTATAGGCCGGGACCTCAGACTAATGACTAAAGAGCCGGTGTTGCCGGGACACTGAAAAAAGTGTCATATATTTTTTTTTAATTTTCTATCATCTTGAATTTTAAAGAAATGCCATTATTGACACTTGTTCTGAAAACTATAAAGTATAATATATGTTCAGTTGTGTATTTTTTTTATCTTAAAGTTATGACAATTCAAGAAGTCTAATTTTTGGTTGATATGTTAAGGAGCTTTTGGTCAGCATACCAAAATAAGAACCTTTGTGGTTCTCATTGTTTGACAAGCTCTCAAGAAGAGAGTGATTTCGGTTTATTTTCTTAACTCTTTTTAAGCAATGTATTTTGCATTTATAAAAAAATAACAATTTTAAGCTTTCTTTTCGCAAAATTATCCAAAAATACAAACATTTTGACGTGGATTGACAGAAGTATACATAAACAAAATAAAGGTAGATTATTTTTGTGGATATCTTTATTTTGTTTATATTTACTGCTGTCAATCCACATCAAAATGTTTGTCTTCTGGCGAATTTTGCAAAAAAGTTTAAAATTGATTTTTGATTAAGGAAGATGCATAATATATTGTTTTATGGGTCAGCGTAGAATTAGTTACAAATATAAACCGAAATGAGTTTATTCTTGACAGGTTTTCTAATCACAATAACGACAAAGGTTGTTATTTTTGTATGCTGGTCAAAAACTCCCTATTTTCACTGTTATTTCGTGGTTACCTAGTTATTTAGGTTTTGTATATAAAATACTTTGTTTTAAAACTAAAAAACAAATAAGATATATTAAAAGATTTTCTTAAAACAAACTAATTATTATTTTGTTTTTTTTATCATGTTTTATTTATTTTTTATTGCCTACCAGAACATCTTAGAAACTAATAAATTCTGCCCTCATAAAATATCAAGATTTTTCTTGTCTGTCAAAGGGGCCAGAATTTATTACTGACAACTGTACCTATTTATAGTGGTAATTTCAAACAAAAACAAAAACTTAAAAGGTAGGTAATTCTTTCTTCTAAATTATAAAATATTTAAAACATAATAAAAGTTGACTGAATAACTTGGGGATAAAGCAAAGCAATACCCTCTCCACATAGGTCGATGAACTCCTACCATTTTAGTGGCCTTCTCCTGACTTTTCTCTGCCATATTGACATAAAATTAATGGATTTTCTATCACTTTTAGTAATTTTTTTTTGTGGGATGTCTCCTGCCAGTCCTGGTCTTTGCATTTTTTTCAGTAGATAGGGAAGTCGTTTGAAAGAACTTTCTAAAAAATAAAAAGGCAAATAAATAATGCAAAGAGTTCTTGGAATTTTTTTAAAAAATTGCTCTTTAAATGATGAATCAGGATTGATTGATCTATGAAAAATATGTGTTAGTACCTTTTTTGTACTTCCAGATAATTCAGCTTTACCATAAGTTATTCTTATATAGTATGTACCTTTTCTATGAACATGATCATCTTGCCTCCTGATCTGCAATCTAAAACAAAGGAAAACAATATTTTTAAACATTTTTCTGTTTTCCAAAGAATTATAACATAACAGTTTTAAAAAGAATTAAAAATTAGTTGGACACCCAGTTTTAATTATAACGAAAGTAGGTACCTACAAAACCATGGTGTCCACAGCATTTCTCAAAAATCTCTGACTTTCCACGACAAACTTACTACCTCCTGCTAGATGGGTTCACCTCTTGGGGCCAACGCATTAATAAAACAGAAAGTTATTATCTAACTACAGGCTTTATAGAAACTTTAAAGGATAGTAATAGATAGTAAATAGATAAATAATTAAAGGATAGAATCCAAATCACCTATCTCCTATCTTTCTGCATGTCTTGGATATGGTGAATCGGGAACCCTTGGTGAATCTCCTCTGCTTCCAACAGTAATTGAAAGTATATAAAAATTTGGGCTCTCGCTTTTTTCCAAATCGTCAGTTTTTTTACATTTCAATTTTCGGAAACCACAAAAAAATAAACAAAAAATTTGACAATTGACACTGAAATTCAAGACTGCATCCAAAAAACACAAAAAATGCGACGCTGCCATTTTTAATTTATAGCATCAACCCAATTTTATATTCTCTGGTTCCACTTAGATAAGGTTGCATCTCTGCAAGAGAAATAAGGATAAGTTGAACTTATATTTAAGTTTTAACTTAGCTTAGTTTTAAATTTAAGCCGAAGTGAGAAAGCGGCCCTATACCTCAGCGCGCAAACCAAAAATTTTATAACCTCGTAAAAACTGCGTAGTAGGAGGAAAAAAAATCTTTCTACTTAAAAATTGTGCTAAACGCCAAATAGAGAATAAATTGCCCCACTTTATAAAAAGGTAAAAATAAATAAAATAATAAAATTCCCTAGTTTTAAAGGTAAGGTAATAATAAACTAAATTTGGTTGCAAATATAATATTGTATTATAATGTAAAACTGGATGAAATAAGAATACACACAATACATCACATTCGTTTGCGCACTTGAAAACAGGCGCGAAAAATACATTGTTAAGAAAGAACAGCGAATGTGTAAGGGCCGGCGCGCCTCCAAGCGATTGTATTACAAAATAGTGCAAAATAATAAGGAAAAACAGCGAATGTGCAGAAAACATGTGTCATTCGCTTTTCTTACTTAATATTTTAACCGAAAAAAGTGCCCATTCGCTGCAGACTATTGCTTTCGCTCTTCTTGCCCAAAACTATGATCTAAAAGTTGATTTCATGGTACATTCGCTAAATTTAATTAATTTTCTTTTAATATTAAAAATAAAAAATTATAATATGAAAACGCAAAAAAATTAAAATCGCAAATTTGTAGCATTTATTAACACGGCAGAATACCTTATTTCAAGCATTTTACATATTATAGCCAGGAGACAGGGTATGGCGAAAAAAATGCACAAAAACAAAGCTTTCTTACAAAATGTTTCAGAAAAAAATGGTTCTTTAGTCCATATTAATTGTGCTGAATCCTAGATAGCATTATTCGTCTCATGGACGTACATTTTACGTCTTCACGTCCCGGGAACTACTAGGTACGTTCGTACGATGTATGTAGAAAACACTTACTTTTACGTTATTTTTAGGTCTTTTTTTGTACGTACTTACGTACGTACGTAGTTCATTTACGTACGATTTCTTTCACGTCTACTGCAAAATTTAAACTTTTTAAATAATAATCATTATTCACCCGCCAAGTTAGTAGTTTAGTGTCACATAGGAAAGGAAAATTATATTCTCTTAAAATAATTGATATTTTATGAATACCCATTCTCCATCAGAAACTGTTTTCCGGGGGGTCAAATCAACACCCCCCCCCCCCATCAGACAAAAAAATATATTTTGGTTATTTCTTTATTTACGTTGTATGTCCACCACATATACAAAGTACGTACTTGGTACGTACACAAATGTACTTACATAGTCCTTGTTTTCCGTACGTCCCTAGTACATACAATTGACTAGGTACGTACTTTTCGTCCGAGGGTTAGGTAAGAGGTACGTACCTGGTACGTACCTCGTACCTTACCTTGGTACGTAACTTTTCTGTCTGGGATGGTATCAAATCATAAAATAACCGATGGCGTTTTGCTTAATTTTTTTTCTGAATTATATATACCTATTAACTAATATAAAAATGATTGAACAATAAATATTTCAAAGAAAGGATACATAAACCATATTTTACAACATTAATAAAAAATAGGCGTGTATAATAGACACTTAAAGTATTTATTTATTTATTTATTATATAATATGTATGTATGTATGTATGTATGTATGTATTTATTTATTTATTTATTTAATTGTCCATTTAAAAAAAAATTCACAAGAAAATAATTTTTGAAAAATACCTAATACTAAGGTTCGCAACTTAAGAATTTTAAGGTACAACAAAATTAGTTATTTGAATCGTAATTTGTAATAACATTTCAACTTAAACAATAAATTATTCATGGAATATAACTAGAATAATTTGAGATAGCTCACTGAGGAACTGTTTTTCTGTGCAAGAGAAATTTAAATCAGGAAATTTGTTGGCTAATGACATGGTTCTAGGGAAAAATGGGTTTTTACCATAGTTGGTTTGATGAAATGGTATATGAAAAGACAGATGATCGAGTGTGGACTTGAGAAACATTTAAAGTAATTTTACAAATAAGTTGAGGACAATCAACCATTGAATTAAAAATTTTAAAAAGATTATTCAAGTTCCCAGTGGAAGGAGATTCAGATTTTGGTAAAGAGATGGATAAGTGCTCTCGTTATTAAAGAATCTGTAGTTAATATAGCGAAAAAATTTCCTTTGAATTCTCTCGATTCTTGAAGAATGTATTTGATAATAGGAATTCCACACAGAGGAGGCATATTTAAGATGAGATCTAAGAAGACTGCAAAAAAGAATTTTGAGTGTACGGATGGAGGCAAAATCATGAGTGTTTCTCTTTATAAAACCGAGCATTCTGAAGACTTTTTTAACTATAAAAGTAATGTGATCAACATAGGAGAGTTCAGGGTTCAGTATGATACCGAGATCTTTTATAGTTTCAGTTGTTGCAGGAATATCATTTCCTATGAAATAGTTATAGTTAGTTTTCTCTCGTTTTCCGGAGAAGATCATCAGCTTGCACTGGGACGCATTCAGCTCCATTCCATTAGAATCGCACCACTCCACAAATCTATTGAGATCCTGATGGAGGTCTTGACAGTCTTTGGAATTTAAAATAATTTTAAAGGCTTTCACATCATCTGCAAATAAAAGGATGAAGCAAGAAAGAAAACAGGATGATGCATCATTTATAAAAAGATTAAAGATCAGTGGACCTAGATGGGATCCCTGTGGAACGCCAGAGGTTACTGTTATTTCATGAGATATAAAATTGTTAAGTTCGATCCTTTGGATACGACCCGTTATGGCACTTTGAATGTTTTCAGTTTATTAAGCCATGATGTTGTGTGGCACTTTATCAAAGGCTTTAGCGAAATCTGTGTAAATTGCTTCTAATCCATTTGCTAATGCCTCTGTAATATTTGCTGAGTAGGTAATAAGATTTAGTTCTGTATTTCGGCCAGCACAGAAGCCAAACTGTTCATTAATTATTCATAAATTATAAATATTTCAATGCATCGGTATCGGTATAAAAATACACTACATTTTTGACTTATTTTTCCGATTTTTCGAACGATGGCAGCTTTTTTGAAGGGTACGATGACAGAACTGCTGATTGAAATCATTGCGTACGTACGTGAGTCCGTAACTTTACGTACATCCCTCCTTACGCACCGAGTGGAATCAGCTGTTCTGTCATCGCACCCGTCAAAAAAACGGGCATCGTTCGAAACATGGCATGAACAAGTCAAAAATTTAGTGTATTTTGACTTTTTTTCGAACACATTAGGTGTACCGATACCGATACGTTGAAATATTTACTTTTTTTATATTTTTTCTTATGAAAATAAGTAAGCTCATGCCATTTTACGTTTAACGAGGTACGATTCATAAAATTAGGTTTATTTATACAAGAGTTACGTTAGCTTAAGTTTTCTTTAAAAATATATTTTTTATAATTTTTTAAAGTTTTTGTCGAATTTTTGCAAATATACCCTTTTTGTAAAGGGAAAATTTAAATAAAAAATAGTGTACGTCTTGTTTGTTTAACAAATTTTAGACTGAGGGGTTTTAAAGCTTAAAATTATTTAGCCCGCGCTTATAGCCATAAACTTTCTGAAGGAAAAAGGAAACTCTTTTTTAGTTTAAAAACATGTTTAAATTATGAAAATGCCGGGAAAATGCGCTCTGGATAAGAAAACTAATTAACAGCAGGATGTAAAGTGTATATTATAAACGAGGTACCAGGTAATCGCCTTATTAAGGCGCATTTACACAGAGAAACTTTCCTTTGATGTGGAAATGCCGACAAACATTTACACGAGCCTCTTGAGCAAAATGCTCAAAGAAATGTTCGAGCAAAATCTCGTACAAAAAACACACGTAAATTTTGGAGAGAATGTTAAGCAAAATTTGTTTGAAGAAATGTTGGTATAGAAATTTCTTACAAATTTAAATTTTATAGTTTTATAGGAATTCATTGAATTTAACTGAAAATAGAAAGACTAAGTTTTTAAACAAGGTATTTTTAAGTGCTTTCCGACGGAAAAACGATTTGATGTCGAAATTCACATTTTACCTCATAAGCAACTTCGATTGACCTGATTTTTATAGGGGATATGCCAGTATACTTGTAACTTTTTTGGGGTTGTAAAAAAACGAGAATAAAAAAATAATAATGGCACTTATTTATTGCTGTTGCCTGTAAAATGTAATGATAAAAATTTACGTTTAAAAGAATATCTCTTTATTTTACTTCCTAGTTTAAAACACAATACAATAATAATCAAGTCAAATTAAAAAACCTATATACATTTTATTAAATCTCAAATATATGAACAAAAGCACGTTCGGTCTAAATAATACCCGTTTATTACCACCTTTTACAATCCTACCATCCCGACCATTGTCTAAAAAAATATAATTTAGCAGTAATAGACTGGACTTCTGAATCGGAATGTTGCTTCTTTGCATATTGTTTGTTCAGTGTCAGTAATCGACCTTGATTATTACATTAAATTGACAGTAAATATCTATCTTCAGCATTTTCATGAACCTTTTGCTTTTTTAAGCAACCGTTGGGGCCTTAAACTAACTAGGTAAATCTGGTGTGAAGAATTTAAAAAAAACAATCAAATCTAAGGGTAAAGTCACAAAAATATGTTTAAAAAAAAATTCCCTCCCCTCCACTCCTCATAGTCGTGAGACGCGGATTACCGCTTAAAAGTGCAATTTTTGAGTTTTTTGCCGATATTTGAAAAACTCTTCCTGGGTTTTTTTTGACTTTAGGAAAAAAAACCCTAGGAAATAAAAAAAACCTAAAAGAAAATCCCAAAAAAAAGCCCGGGCAAACAAATCTGGGAAAAACCCTAAGAAAAAAATATTATAAGTAACCCTAATCCATGTGACAAAACTGATAGTAGAGGCAATAATAATGTTTCGCTTGCCGTCGGCTTTTTTTCACAAAAATTTTTAATAAAAGTTGGTGTTCCATTTTTTTAAAGAATTGAGATCACTGATCACTAATGTGAAATTTTATTTATGTTCATCTTTAAAAATATGTTTCCAAAATAGATAGCAATAATTTGCTCAAAAATTTACCGGAACAAAATGTTCAAAGAAAAGCTCACAAAAATTTTAGATCTTTTGCACGAGCTTTTATTTGAGCATGTTCGTCTGTGTAATTGCGCCTTTATATAGACAATTAGAATGCAGCAAATACGTGGTTTACAGTATATTTTGCGATATTATATTAGCCTGCTTTTATTTGTGACATTTTATGTTGGATAAATTGCATTTGTAAATGTGTAATCGCCCAAAGACTACTGAATTATTCTTAAAAATCCGAACATCATAGGGTATCTTATTTAGTTTGTCAGATAATAGCTCTCAAAAATTGAAATTTTAAGATTTTTGATTGCAGATATCTCGAAAACTAGATGTACGAACCCTGACATGGGGCATCCTTAAAAAGCAAGTTTTATGAGGATTTCAAATTTATTATCAAAAACGGGAGATCGCACAAAAAAATTTAAGATTGCCCCCAAAAATGTCTTCCCAAAAAATAGCTACGTCAAATATTTTCATTTTTATATTTAATTAAAGCTAGAGGCATGTCCATCTCAAAAACGTATAGTTGAAAGTTTATATATTTTTTTTCTCAAGCACGGACGATGCGCGGCGTTCGCTTGTTGGCTCTGTTTGAGGCAGGGCCGAGCACTGTGGCAGGGGCGTACGTATCGTGACTGCCATTTAAAATAAATGAATAAGTTGAAGAAATATAAAATGATAAAAAAATTTTAGTTGCAAACCATTAGTTTAAATTTGGTTAATTGATGTGTTGTTGAGTTCTTAAATAATTTATTTACATACATTTCAATACTGAATTGGGTTAGGTTCTCATATAAAATGACAATATTATGAATAATAACTTGTTTAATTTTTGACCTTTCCTAATTTTTGCAAAAAAATAATTGTACTTATTTAAGAGGATACCGTACAGGTGTAAATCGCGGAACGAAACTGAGCTGTTCCTATCAACTTAATCAAAAAATGCTTCAAATAAATTTTGTGGAAAATTAATTAACATTTATTGGAGAGTGATTAAATTTTTGAAATTTCAAGTTTTAAGAAATATTTCGCAATTTCACATTTTTTCTAAAAAACATGGACTTTTGGAAAGGTATTCGACTAATAACATTTTTTGAAAAAATGTCTCATTTTTTCTCAAAATTGTTTCTAGTTTTCAGCCCTCTGTCTATCCTTTCCATGCATTTTTCGTTCGCCACCTGTTGACTACGACTTCATCTTAGCAAAATATTTTTTAAACAATGGAAACACAAATAAAATCAGATTACAGACAAATCAAAAGAACCCCGCACAAAATACATTGAAAAATTATTTCGGTGAAATTTGACGAAATTTTAGTATGTTATAGTGCGTTATGGGATCAGAAAAATGTATCAATAAAAATTGATTTCTATGACTACTTTCAGAGATATAGACGGTCAAAGTTTAAAAAAACGTCGTTTCGGGATATATTGGGTACGCTCAAAAAAACATTTCCTGACCGAAACAAAATAAGTGATCGACGAATATGGGTTACCGAGGAACCACACATAGACTTCCTTATTTTAACAGGTTCTATACAGGGGCTAGTCAAAAAAATCATTTTTTGACACATTTTTATTTTCCTCTACACAAAAATAAAAAAATTATTTTTTAGCAAACATTAATGTTTCAGTATTTTCTAGATAAACTGAACAAGTTATTCTTCCCAGTAACAATTACTTTGTCTTAAATGTTTTTTTTTTCAATTTTTTGACTATAAAAACTTGACAAAAATTGTTTCCGACTAGGAAATAATTATTTTGGAACTTAAAAATTTAAATATTATTTTGCATTCAGTTAAAGTGATAAGTAAATAAACTTTGAATAAAATAGATTTTATTTTATAATTTTTTTATAGCTACGAGGTACATACAAAAAGTTCTATATCATTAATTTTTATAAAAAAGTAGTAAATATTTAATTTCTTTAAAACTAATCGAGGGATTTTCATTTAATTTTGCGTACGCCTTTATCATACTTTTATCTAGTACAGGGTGCAATTTTTTAGGGTCCTCTAAACTTACTTTACTTACTGTTTGACACTTTTGGTGAGGCTGAATTATCAAGCAAACAATAAATTACCATAAATTATGATTATGGGTAATTGCTCTCCCTTACACCTACACAGTGTCGTAACCAGAGGCGGGTTTTGGGAGTAAAACCTCCCGCTAATAGGCCAATTAATAATAATTTAGATAATAATTAGGTTTCTTTTATTCGTAAAAGGCTGTTATTTTTTAGGAAACCTTTGGCGCTAGTGTTTTTACGGTAGTTTAACCAAGCGCAAAAATATTTAAGTTTAGGTTTTAATGGTTTACTCTTTATAGCTTTTTTCTTGTTTTTTTTTATCGTTAATTGTTATGGTAAAACGACGATTATTACAATGTACCTAATAGTTTACTCCTTATAGTTTTTTATTGTTATTTTCATCGTTACTTAATTATAGTTATGGTAAAACACCGAGTACTACAATTTACCTATAGTTTTTTTTATTGTTATTTTCATCGTTACTTAATTATTGTTATGGTGAAACACCGATTATTACAATTTTGCTATATTAGAATCTGGGCCCTTTGGGGAGTTTTAACCCCCAAAGCCCCCCTCTGGCTACGTCACTGTGTAGGTATAAGGGAGAGCAATTACCCATAGTCATAATTTATGGTAATTTATTGTTTTTTTGATAATTTAGCCCCACCAAAAGTGCTAAACAGCAAGTAAAGTAAGTTGAGAGTAACCTGGGAAACCTTTAAGAAATAATCATCCTAGATGCAAAACATAAAGTGATAAAAAAATTGCAACCTGTATTAGATAAAAGTATGATAAAGGCGTACGCAAAATTAAATGAAAATCCCTCGATCAGTTTTTAAGAAATTAAATGTACAACTTTTTTATAAAAATTAATGATATAGAACTTTTTGCATGTACGTCGTAGCTAGGCAAAAACAATTAAAATAAAATCTATTTTATTTAAAGTTTATTTACTTATCACTTTAACTGAATGCAAAGTACTATTTAGATTTTTAAGTTGCAAAATAATTATTTCGTAGTAGGAAACAATTTTTGTCATGTTTTTATAGTAAAAAAATTGAAAAAAACATGTAAGACAAAGTAACTGTTACTGGGAAGAAAAACTTGTTCAGTTTATCTAGAAAATACTAAAACATTAATGTTTGCTTAAAAATAATTTTTTAATTCTTCTATAGAGGAAAATAAAAATGTGTCAAAAAATGATTTTTTTGACTAGCCCGGTATAGAACCTGTTAAAATACGGAAGTCCATGTATGGCTCCTCGGAAACCCATATTCGTCGGTCACTTATTTTATTTCGGTCAGGAAATGCCTTTTTGAGCGTACCCAATATACCCCGAAACGACGTTTTTTTAAACTTTGATCGTCTATATCTCTGGAAGTAGTCATAGAAATCAATTTTTATTGACGCATTTTTCTGATCTCATAACACACTCTAACATACTAAAATTTCGTCAAATTTCACCGAAATAATTTTTCAATGTAATTCGTGCGGGGTTCTTTACTTTTTTTTTGAATGGATGTTGGACTAACTATATGCGCATGCGCATTATTTATGTATAATGTTACTGTTAAAAATAATAATAAATTGACAAGGGGTGCTTTATGTAAAAGAGATATTTATTTATAAAATAGCAAAATCAGCCAAATGCTTTGAAAAATTAAGTACAATAAACAGATTAGAACGTGAATCTACGCCTATGACAACATACGGCAAACCAATCGCAAGCTAAGTGGGGGGGGCTTCAGGCGAAAATGGGTTTCTACGCACATTCCTTAGCTGTCCCATTTACTTCTTAACCGGATTCTAGTTTAGGCGAACTGTGAGAGATAATTATATGAATATCTTTAGAAAGTCGCTAAATGACCCTATTTATAATATTAGTATATATTTAAACTGCATCAAAAAATGCATGGATACTAAACTTAATTTAAGTTAATTTTAATATTCTAAAATCTTCGAGTAGCTACAGCTCCTCAGCTTTCGGTTGCAGCTTTTTTAACTGGGTAAAATGGAAACTTTAATTGACTTTCTAAAGAAAAACAGTGTATTTTAATTTGAGAAATTGTATTTTAGCGTTAACTGAAGAAGGGCTCTTCTCATCAAAGCGGGTTGCAGAGAAAAATAGAAGTTTTATAAAAACATAAGATTGAATTAATACTTGTTTATATACAGGGTGTTCATTTTAAAAGTAAACGTATGTAGAGTCTAGAGTTTTTTTTTGTAGTGACGAGAAATCACCGATCTCTGGTGGTCTACCGAATGGGCCCGATTCATCGCTCTTGAGGACGCCTACGGACTAAAACCCTGTAGATTTGGTCGAAATAGCGGAACCATTCTCAGGAATATAACGTCACTATTTCGCCGTTTTTTTTAGAATCGTTCTATCGTTCCATTTGTCTACGTGTTGTATCATTTCTTTGAAGAGGTTCCCTATGGTTATATCTCTATCTGTAGATCGTGTCTTGTTGTTTGGTGGTAGTTCTCAAATCTTGGACAGTAAATTAGCGTATGTTCTGCGTCATTTATTCTTTGACAGTACCACATATGTCGTCCATTTTCCCTATTCGCTTTGTGTATATCCTAAAAGGTCCATGTCCCGTTAGAGCTTGTGTCATATAGTAATCCATTTCTTTGTGTTTGCAGTCTATCCATGTTTATCCTTTTTCGGTATTTCGGTCCCATCTGGCTTGCTAGGATTCCAGTGTTTTCTCTTTTGCAGCTTCTTTGTTTTCTTCACTGTGTTCATTTTTATCTTCATATACAATTTCTTCGACAATTAGGTCTATGGGCGGGATTCCTGTTATAACCTGAATAGCTTCCGTTGATATCGTTCGGTAGCCGCAGGCTACTCTTAGTAAGGCTTTCCATTGCATTCTTATCAGTATGTTTTTGTACTTCTTTCTTTTTCACTGTATAGTAATTTCCTCTTGCTAGTACTGGGCCCGTTTATGTTGGGCATAAGTCTTTGTAGTTCAGCGAGTCTTTTAGTTGCCTTTTTAGTGGTTTCTTTTATAAACTCAATGTTTTACCGGTCTCTTTTTCCGCTTAGTATAACGTATGACTATTACCATTACTGTTGGCCAGTTTTAAAAAAAGGGGGAATGAGATAGCTTTAGTCAGCTCTATCAGTGGCGTACTGCTATAATTAAAAAAAAAATTATTACGAATAATTTTTCTCCACCTGGAACCAAAAAAGTAATATCGTGTACATTTGTTGTTTCAAAAATACCGGTTTCCTACCTAGGTTTATTTGCACTAGGTACTATTGATTTAAACTAAAATAGATTCTATTTAGAGAAATAAATTTCTGAATTTGCATAGGTACTATGTTTTAGGTAAAAATAAATTATAAGCTTTAGACTTGAATATTTTTTCTCGGTAAAAAATTAGACGATTTCAAAATGGTCATTAATATCTTACCAAGAAAAAATATTTAATTTTTAGTGTAAAGCCCGTTTAATATGACGCAATAAATCGTCAATTGCGGTCCTAATTACACCATGACTTAATACTTAATATATATAGTACCTTTAAAAATATTTATTTTTTTCTGGAATAATTCTCTAGGTAGCTTTAGGAAATAGCAAAAAATACCAAAACACGTTTTGTGGCTAACGCTATTTCCTAAATCGGTAGGTTAAATACCAAGAAAAATTATAATAAAAACTAGCACAAACATTTTAAAAATAAGCAAAAAAATCTACAAAACTTAAAAACTAAATAATAGTTTTTAACAGTAGTACCTTTAAGAAACTAAAAAGCTATAAAAAATATGTATAAAACTTAAAGCGAAAACATATACTTAAATGTCAAAAATACCTCGAAAAAATAACGCTTTTTTAAAATAAACTTGAAGGACATTTATGGACTAAATGATTGTCAAATTATCTTTGTATTTTAAGATTAGTTATATCAGTCAAGACACCTTAAGACTAAAAATGGCTTTAACACAATTTATCCCACTTGTGTGTAGTGTCATAACTCACTTGACAAATTGTACCACTTAGTCTGGTAGCCCCGTGGTATAATTTTTTCTTACGTGACTTATTTTCATTATAACACACAAGTACCATAAATTACTATTTATAATTATATGATAATGTCTTCTTCTGAATCGTTATCATCCAAATCTTCAGAATCAGAATCCTCTCCAAGTCTTATTATTATTTTTTCAGTTATTTCCTCCATGTGTTGGTCTGTTTCCCATTAATTGTTTTCTATTTAAATGACATGGTAAACTAATTTCTTCCAAAGTTCTGCATCCGCTGCATTTATGCCCTCTTCAATTAACTCTCTTAGTCGTTCTATCGTAAACTCTCCAGTGGTATTTCTGCTTCTTGTATAATTCTTTACGAATGCCCATGTCAATTCTATTGGATTTAACTCACACATATAAGGCGGTGTTCTTAAAACGGAATGGCCATGCGACTCAATCAATTTATTAATTTTTTATATTTTTTTTTGATCGGGGGCTGGTGTTTGGAGACTAACTAAGTCCCAAAGTTCTACTTTTCTGTCTCGAGGATTTTTTTTTTTTAAAGGGTATCAAATCAATCTTGCATAAGACGCCCGAACTACTTTCCTACCAGAGTCATTTCTCCTCTACCAGGAGAGCCCGGGTAGTGTCGGATTCCTACCGACTAAAACCCCCCGATTGTGGCTCCGACCAGCCTGATGGCTGGCCAGAATCACTGCACTGCAGCCATTACTGGCTTATTGCGCGCCCTTTGATCCTAGTTTAACCACTCCACTCCCCTGTACGAGTTTGTACAGGTCCTTAATGGAGCAGTTCCTAGTTTAACCATACCATTAAATTTTTCCCTGTACGAGTTTGTACAGGTCCTTAATGGAGAAGTTTCTAGTCGTTATTGGGTCTAGTTCAACTTCCCCATAGGGCTAGATCGGCCATATTCGGTCGCCAGAGCCTCGTCTGTTTTAGACAGGGAGCACCACGAGAATGTGAGGTTGGCATTTGGATATGAGAGGCTAGATGCATTCGCATCATACCGATCGAAAACCTCTGATCCCATGCCCAATGGTTGTAAGCACGGTCTCCAACTGTTCCGAGCAAATATGAAGGTTACATTATATTCGCATCACTACCCCTTACTCTCGAGGATCATGAGTGATATTATGTTTTGTAAGCCAATCACTCATAAGTGCTTTGGTTGATGATTTAGTTGGGATTTTCTCAGAACAGAACGATAAGGGGCATTGTCCATCACTATTACGGAATTAGGTGGTGGTAGAAGTTTTTCTGTTAACCATTTATTAAAATTTTCATAGTTCATTTGCCCATGGTAATCACCTGTACTAGCGCAGTTAGTAGTCTCCCGCACGGAAGGTTCCTGGTTCGATTCCCGGTTAGGTCCATGGAAATTTTGTATTTGTCTTTACCTCTGCAAAAACACTTGGCCACAATGGGCATTGATCCTAACTATGGATGGAAAGTCCCCGAATAAAAAAAAATAAATTCCCCCGAAAGGTCACTAAACCTGAATATGCACTAAATTAATGCATTTTTCCACACTGACTTTGACATTAAAGAAATATCAGATTTCGATACAGATTCAATCCCATTATGTAAACGTAGTACTAATTATTTTATGCCGTATTTTAATTTTGTTGCCTTCAGTTTTGTACTTCATACTTGAAGAATATTTCTTTTCTTCTAAGGTTTTAGCACCCTTTTTCGTAGGATAAAATTTAAACAAAAAACATACCATCTTAAAATGTCTCGAGGCATTCTTCTAAGCTGAAAATACGTGCCACAATCATCTCAAGTTGCATTATCCAGACTTTCGTTCTGTCTTTCCAGAAATGTCGGGAACTTTAACACATTTTAGAGTTTTAAAGGAATAAAGCGGTATTGTTTTACTCTATTTTTGCAGCCCTAATATGGAGGCTTACAGTTCAGATATGATCCGATAGAATATTTTGGTAAAATCGTATTTTATACGTGGATTACGAGTGGATTTTTCGAATTTTCCGGATTTTAAGCGTTTTTTATAAGCTTTTATTTAACTTGCAATGTATCTATCTATTGCAACTTAATTTTATATATATAGTGTGATTAAATTGACAGCTCCCCCCTACTCGAAGGGGGTGGAGGGAAGTACAGTTGAAGTACGCCCGATTTCATTGAAATTTGGTGTGTTGGGGCACTTGAGGATGGAGATAACGAATTTCTAATCAGATTTTGAAAATTCAATATGGCGAATTCAAGATGGACGATTTTCGGTCATGTTTTGCTAACCAATTTTATCTGTCTTATCCACATCCGATTGCCTTCAAATTTGGCATGCAGTTATAGTTTCGCTAACAATACAATAAGTTTGTCCAATTTCAATCAAAATTGCTATACGGGGGCTTTTGGGGATAAGGAATATGAATTTTGGATCAGATTTTTAATATTCAATATGGCGGATTCAAGATGGACGATTTTCGGTCATGTTTTGCTAACCAATTTTAACTGACTTATCCACATCCGATTGAGTTCTGGTAAAAATATAATAATATGATATTCTCAGGTGCTCACCTCCCTCTAACAAGGGAAGTGGAGGGGGAAAAAGATTTAGTTTCTTCGATTTCAATCAAAATTGGCATACAGGGGTTTTTAAGGAGGGGGATTATGAATTTTTGATCAGATGTGAAAATTTCAATATGGCGGATTCAAAATGGACGAATAAGTTTACAAATCTAAAAATTAATGGTGTGTGTTCAAATTTGGGATGCGCTTATAGTTCCGGCGACAATACAGTAATATGGTATTATTAGGTACACACTTCCCTCTAACGAGGGGGCAAAAGGTTTAGTTTGTTCGATTGATATATGACAATTTGGCGGATTTAAGGTACAAGTCTAAAAATTAAAAAATTGATTTTTATTAAAAAAAAACTTTTAAAGAAAAAACTTTTATTAAATTCACTTAAAAGTAGAAAATAATTTTGTATCTTTCTTATACCATAATAAAAGCGATGGGCGCAAATTAAAAATTTTGACTTTACGGTGACAAAGAGAGAACTACAACTACTTCTATTCGAATGATAAACATAATGCTTTCATCTAAAGAAGCTGAAAACAGATGAGATTGTCGTGCTTGCCAATCCTTTGAAAATGTCCTTAGGTTATGGAGTAATACAACTGTTTGTTAGGTGAATCGTCGATTTGACCGATATACGACACCTAAAGTTTAAATTTTTAATTTGCGTTCATCGCTTTTATTATAGTATAAGAAAGATAAAAAGTGATTTTCTACTTTTGAGTGCATTGTTCTTTAAAAGTTTTTTTTAATAAAAAAATTTTATAACATAAACAACTGTGATAAAAAGCGAAATATTGTTCGTATTTTAGAGAAACTAAGTACATAAAGTTGGCCGGTGTTTAATTACGGAGACGGAGATATTTACTTTTAAAGAGGTCTATTTTTTGAATCCCGGACACTCGACAGCCAATGCACGTTCGCATGCAGTTTAAGAATCCAGCGCCAACCGCGCGGCGGTTTCTTGTTCATTTAAGCACGGTAATTGATCCGTCTCGGTAAGAGGTCACACCACAGTTGTCTTCGCTCTCTAATGTTTGGAAAGATATGGAACGCAAACCAACTTATTGTTTTGGTTTTGTCTCATGTTATCCGTCTAAAAATATCAAAAAACTTCCTATAAATGTGGGTCGTATTTGCCACCGTTAATGAGTAATTAATTAACTAGTTTAAGAAACTCAAATCTTATTTTTTTTCTTTTTTGAAAAGAAAAAGTTAAACAATTGATAACAATATTAGAAACAAAGAGATTACATAAAACACTATCTAGATTTTTCACAAACAAAGCAGATATTGAAAAAAGTGACGGAAAAAAGTCCAGTAATTTACGTGATAACTTCCCGTAATACAGACACTCCTAGTTTCTAATACAAATACAAGTAGCAAACTTCTAAATATCAAAATATCAAAATGTTTGATGGGATTGTAGCGTCTCTTTTTCTTCAATAAATGTCATACGTCTCTATGGTACTACAGTACCTGTCATTTTTATGTAGACAAAACCTAAGCTCAATGACCCACTGAAAAAAACCAGGTTTGAAAGTTGACAGAAATACAAACGCCCTAAATTGTTGTTGTTGTCACATTTGAAGTTTTTAGGTTAAATTTTTTCTGACAGAAATTTTGGCGGGAAGAAAATTTGTTTACTTTTTGGAAGACTCGTGAAAACAAAATTATTTAAAAATACGTTACAATTGTGCCACCAGTAAACCTAGTTTGACACACATTCGTTTTATTTTTCATTGTTTGCACTTTTTTCAATTGAAATTTATCGTATTTTTATCCCTAAAATTATAGATAAAAGAGTTAAAAAACTATACGTCACTGACTCAACTATTACAAATAGGGGTTTCCATTGGGAAAATTGGTGCGCCACTCATAGTGCACTAAGACTGGTTTGGTGCTGTCAAAAAATTGCGTCGTGCAGATTGAATGAAACATTAAAAAACCTCCACCCAAACCAGAACACTCGTTGCATCCAAACCACAGAAATAGAAGGGATTAAAGAATGGGCCTTAACCTGCGCAAAAGAATCAACAAAGAGGGCAACCATTTTCAACTACACCAGAGAAAAACAGTTGGTTAGATGGGATGTTCCAGCATTACACTGTTTACATCGAAACTTAAATAAAATTAAGAATAAACAAATAATTCATTTTAACTAAAGTTTTTACAGTGTTTATTATAAAAATGGTAAACTTTTGTAATTTGATCTTTAAATCATTAATTAAAAGTTAGGTTTGACAATTTTACTTTAATTTATGTAGTTAATTTAAAAGTTGAAGTCGATTTGAATTTTGTTTGTAAACAAAAGTAGGCCTCCTTGACAGGCGGGAAATTTAAATTTGCAAACTTTTCCAAACTAAACAATGTGTATTATTTTGGACTGCGTTAATGAAAAGAAGTTTGTGGACGTTTTAATAAACTGAATGGAACTAAAAATGTGAAAATGTTAAGCTCGCAGAAACGCGCCTTAAGTCTTTCAAAAGCCATGCAGTTACCCAGGTAAAAGATTCCTATATTTAAATATTTTTTTCTATATTTGACTAGAGTATGTAGTTCATTTTGTGAATGGGATTACCCTGTTCAAAATATTTACCTTTTATTGCTGTTAAATTGTACTAAAATCATGATTATTTTAAATGGATGCATTTTATTCTAGTAAACTTTTAAAATAAACGGAAATATTTAAAATTAAACAACATTGAAATCTCGGACTTCCATTATCTATATTTTATTTATACACGATGTTTCGATCAGTAAAATCTCTGATCGTCTTCAGGTGCAACGATCAGAGATTGTACTGATCGAAACGTCATGTATAAATAAAATATAGACAATGGAAGTCCGAAACACAGAGTTAATTTAAAATACAATATTGAAATCTTCCTAGTAAACAAGTTAATTTAATTAACAAGTATATTAAATAAAATGTATTATAAAAATAACTATACAAAGACAAACTTTTTCTAATATTATATTAACTAACTATCCAGTCTAAGTCAAATGGAAATTTATCCCATAGTCAACTTGTTCGCTATAAAGGTTGCTCTGACCTCCGCAATATAATGAAACAAAAAAAAACGATATAACTTAAGACTCTGTCGGTCATCCTAGCTCAAAGTTCAAACCCCAAAACTAGTTAGACATTTTTTTTAATTCAGACTTACTATGATAAATTCTAACCATTTCAATTCTTAAAACCCAAAAATAAAGAAGATAATAATACATAGTGACTCTTATAAACTGTGTCAAAAAAGGAGACTTAGTTTTCTTGTGTAGGTACTTACAGAAACTGGTGTCCGTCCAGTTGTTTGTTGTCATAGAAATAGAAGAGTTTAGTCATTGTTGATCCTTGAACTTGTAACTGTATAGTCAAGGGCTCCTTATATTTTCTAAAAATAACAGAAGCAAGTTTATTACAAACATTTGGGTAGTTTACGAAAATAACAACTTTTGTGGCTATCATCATTTGACGCAAAATCACGTAGTTTTTGTTATTAACTTTATTTTGTTTATATTCACTTCTGTCATTCGACGTCAAAGTCTTTTGCTATTTTGCTTTATAGGTAAGCATAAAAACAGTTGAGAAAATAAACCGTAATATTTTTATTGTTGACTGATTGTCAAATAACGATAGCCACAAAAGTTGTTATTTTTTATTATACAAAATGGCTTTCTTTTTGTCGTCAATTGATAAAACACCCACCTGTTAGATCGGTTTAGATGTCAACAGTCCTCGACTTCCTCAAGGAGCATTGTCCACTCACTTAGAGCTGGGCCAGATTAAGTTTGGAGCGTCTTGCGTCTTTGTGCTTGTTTTCCACTTTAATTTTAATATTTCCTGCTCTATATACTTGGGTTTTGCCCACATAATTGGTTAACATTTTGAATGTTCTTTGCTTTATTTATCTGGGTGAGGCAACCATCTGCCCATAGAAATAAAAGGGGGAACTTCTTCTATTTCTATGCATCTGCCTTCTTACCACTCGGAACTGACCTAAAAGCACAAGAAATACGAAATAAAGAAGGTTTAAATTAATTTTAAAGAGGTACACAAACATCAATTTTGAGATAGGTATTTATCAAAAATCCGTACGGTAGCTACACCGGTGTAATCTGTGACTTACCTAGATTATTTTTGAAGGCTTTTAGAGCCGGAAGGTGGTCTTTTCTTGGCGAAAATAAGTAAATAATTTTAGCATTTGATTGGTTGTCAAAATAATATGACAAACTTCAACTAGAGTATAAAAATTGGTTTGTCATACTCGGCGTGGCTAACTGCAAAAATAGGCGATTCGAACAATTTTGTTCTATGGTGTAGTTTAAAATGGCTGACTCTGTGAATCAAACACTTAACTCAATGTATATAAAAGTAGCTTAGGACGATTAAAAAACTCTTTTTGAGGTTGATTAGTGGATTTTGACTTAAAATATAAAGGCGGGAAAAAGTTTTCGATGCGCCACGAGCCCTCAGAGCCGGTGCGGAAAAAGTTGCACTTAGGGCAAAACAGAAATTAATTAAATCAAATTAGTGGAACTTAAAAAACTGAAAAAGTGCACCCCAATGGAACAGCAGCACCGACTCAGTTGTGCAGTAGTGGCGCACCAGTTTTACCAATGGAAACCGCTAAAACTGTCTTAGAGAGAAACGAAATTGCCCTACAGTAAAATTTCCATCTGAGGTCGAAAAAAATCCGAGGAGGCTGAGTTTCTGCAGTGGCGGCCTCAGGGGGGGTCGGGGGGGGGGGGCGATTGCCCCCCTCCTCTCTGCTCCAGAAAAAAGTAGACAACAACAACAAAGATGCTGGTGGAAGAAAAAACGAGAAATTGCAGAAAGTTCCTTTAAATACATTCGAGAATCCCTCCACAATATTTTGAGACAGTTTAATCTTCAATCCGTCAGACCAAGAATATAAAAACGTATGATGAACTTACCGCGAAAACCATTGAAAATAGAGAACAGTATTATAGAGTTTCTATTTATAAACAAGTTTTAGACAAAATCAATTCGGACATAAAAAAAGTATTTTTGACCTGAACATATTCATACCAAGTTTAACATGAAGCAAAAATCAAGGCAAAGTTAACTAAAGTCGTTTCTAAATACTATAAACTGTTTTATTAATCCAAAACACAAATTCTTGAACTTTTATTGGGAGGAGTCAGTATTTGGAAACAATATTGGTCAGAAGTAGTCAAAAGCTTAAATCAAAACATACCTGATAACGTTTTCGAGGCAATGAAAAAGTGTGGCTCAGAAGATTGAAAACATAAGTACTTAAAAACACTATGATGGAAATTCGTCTGATGGGCTTAGCATTACTGCATATCAACAGACATATTGAAATTTACATTAAGTGAATCATTGACCGGTTTGCCCAAAAAACTGCGGCGCTATAATACCGTTGATATTTACGATTTTAGTTTAATTCATACATTTTTTAAAATAAAAAATGTATGAATTAAACGACTTCAAATCAGAGTACCCCCCCTAGATTTTAGACCAAATCCTCGCTTGTAGTTACAAAGTTTTGTTTGCATATATTGATATGTTCCTCATAAAGGCTATGCTTTTATTCTATTTTTTTTTTCGTATCTAAACCGCACTGGTTTCTGGTATGTTCTTTCGAGGGATCTGAAAGTAAACCTCCCAAGTTTGTGTTTCCTCCACTCCTCGGGAACCATGCATCCGTCATTTTGAAAAATATTTTTAACCGACTTTTCTCCATTTCTATTGATCAGAGGCGAAAAAGTTTGAGAACAAAAATATTTGGCAAAAAATTTGCAACATTTTTGTCCAAGTGCTCAACTTTCTGTAGTTAGATCTAGACGGTGCCAAAGTTACAAAAAATAAGTTTTAACGTATTTTGACCAACAAGAAGTGATTTTTTTAAAAAACTTTAAAAAAGTATGCATATTATTTATATTATTTTAAAATAAGGTTAAAGAAGATTGAAAAAAACACTAAGTGCTTAAAGTTGTCTTGTTTATTCCCACAGTTTTTTTTCAATTGGTTAAGATCAGAACCAAAAAACTACAAGAGACAAAATCAATGATAAACAGTTGTACAAAAATTGTTAAAATGTTATGGTAATTTTGATTTTGACACATGGTTTAGGGATTATTTTGTTTAGAACTATCCTAAGTATGATATAACAAGTACAAAGTTTTTTTTGGTCAGGCAAGAACAGTCAAAATGTTTTTTTTTTAAATGAAGAAAACATTTAAAAATTATTAAAATGTCAAAAAATGACATAAAACTGTCAGAAAACTAACATGTATTTGTACAGATAACTATCACATATTTGTCGAATACTTACCTAAATATTCAAATGGAAATTGTCAAAATTTGGAGGTTGGTTGCACGGAGCTGCCAGATATGAAGGGCTATTCATTTCCTAACAAAAGTATCTTGGTTTTACCTATTTTTAAATTGATATAAACTTTTTTTATTAGAATTCCTGAACTTCAGGTCTATTGATAGAGGATAGTGTATTGCACTCAGTTTTATTTATAATATAATTAATAAAAAAACACGAAAAATATGTACTTTGTAGTTAATAATTATTTCTTGTTTCTTTTTGTTTTATTCTTATGGAATTTTGGCCAATTTTAATATATGGTTCTATAGCCAAATTAAGGCATTTTTTAGCGAACGAATGTTAACATAGGTTTAAGGCGTTTTTTAGCAAACAGAAAACTAAATGAGTAAAAGTAAATTTGTTTTTCTTTTTTACATGCACTTGGGTCTCTATTTTTGGGGTAAAAATGAAATTGACCAATAAGATCTAGTTGGAATGAGATCTTATTACCTAAGAGTTGCGAAAGTCCACAAAAAGCGAGATAGAAATTTCTCGTGCTCTTAGGGGGGGGGATCTGTTTTAGAGTTTGCATCATTATTATGGGGTAAAAAGGAGGAAAAAGAAGCCACTGAAAGTCGGTAAAATTCTTTTTTGAACCGCTTTCTGGACATGCATGAAGTCGCGTCTTGTGGATTATATATTATTATTTGTAATAAAAGCAGTACGCATAAGGTATCAAATTAGAGCTTTTGATGAACGCTACATAAATAACTCAGTCTGTCGGCATGAAAATTGCCGAAAGGATCTGACAGACTGGCATTTAGTCGGGTACCGATAGTCGAGCCTTTTTGGGTAACGGGCCATCCATCGCTTACATAAACGCGACAAGAGGGGTTGGACGGGTGAGTAGAAGTATTATTAAGTGCTAAAATGGAGTGGGAAGGAGTTGCAAAAGTGTTATAAATAAAGTGTTGCAGGGGGGGGGGGGAGAGGTCAAAATTTGGAAAAATGGTTTTACATAATTGATGGTAGTAGAGTAAAATTGTCATTTGAAATCGAAAAAAAACCGGACAGGAGTTTTTTGTATGTTCTTTGGGGTTCTGAAAGTAAAATTCTCAATTTTTTTCTTTCCTTCACTCCCCGGGAACTATCCGCCATTTCGAAAAAACTTTGGAATCGATTTTCTACATTTGAGGCAAAAGTATAGAAAAAAAATCTTTGGCATACAATTTTCAGTATTTTTTTGCAGGTTCCTCTGTAGTCAGTTTTTAAAAATTGAAATTACGAAAAATCAATTTAACGAATAAATGTCAGTCACATACTTTCGGCAATTTTCTTGCCAACAGACCGGGTCATTTGTATAGCGCACGTCACAAGTTTTAATTTGATACCTCATTTGTACTGCTCTTACTATAAATAATAATTTATAATCTACAATGCGTGACTTCATGTACGCCCAGAAAGCGGCTCTCAAAAAATTTTACTGAATTTCAGACGCTGTAGCTCAGAGACTGTTTAATTAATTATAAACAATATAAATATTTTTATAGGATTTTTCCGAGATCTACAACTTTTTAATTTAATTTAAAATACGTTAAAACTGGTTTTTTGAACGGCGCCATCTAACTTTTTGGAAACTAACTACAGAAAGTTGAGCACTTGGACAAAAATGTTAAAAATTGCATGCCGAATATTTTTGTTCTCAGACTTTTTCGCCTGCGACCAACAGAAATGGAGAAAAGTCAATTACAAAGTTTTTTCAAAATGGCGTAGGTAGAGGAAACACAAACTTGGGGATCTTACTTTTAGACCCTCCTCAAAAATATATAAAAATTTTAGCCTCCCCGGATTTTTTTTTTGAGGTACTTATTTACGACAATTTTACTCTACTAATTCTCGCTGAGAATAGACGTGAATTAAGGCTGTACAAACTTAAAATGTTTGTGGTACCTACTTCCCATAATTTGTAATCCATAAACTTTTGTTTTAAAGAAATAAGATTATTTTTTTGAACTTTGCTTTTAATTAATATTAGAGGCTATAAACTATCAGGCTTAAGCCAAAGATTATTACTTCTGTTGAAAATTAGTTCAAAGCTTATGATAATAGGTTTCTAAACTAGAATAGTTCGTAGCCTGCTGCCGCAGCTCGCTGGCCTCATTTCCTATTCATTTAATAATCATTTCATTTTCGGTAAAATGTGTTAGCGTTTTGACAGGTCTTATTGCCTTCCGCTCTGGGCTTTAAAATCTCCTATTCTATTCTAAGGAAATTTGGGGGTTTTCAAAAAGCATGTTATTTTATTTTCCTACGACCGCACACGAAAGTAACCAAATCTGCATTTTATAAGGCCTCAAAAGGTTTTATATTTCACACGCATATCAATTTTATTTTCGTCTCTAGAAACGAAAATGTTTTCTTCTCTAGTGACGAAAATGAACGACAGCAAACCATCTACTACGCTATCATTTGTAGAAGCGTTGGAAATAGAACGAAACCATTTTCGTCCCTAGATAAGAAAATACTTTCTTCTCTTGAAATGTAAATGAAAAAAAATTAATAATATTAAAAAATACGAATTAAATCGTATAGTGGTCGTAGGAAAAATAGCGTACACAACTCGATAGAAAGTAACTTTCTTACACTCGCGTCTTGTTTCACTCGGCTAGCGTCTCGTTCACAAAATTCTCTCGTTATGTAATATACTATTAAAAACTAATTCCCCCCTTGTCTTCTAGAGTTTAGTGGTTGCTATCTGCTTGGCAACATCTTAAACACAAAACGCAAGGGAGGCTTTGTACATGTTTAGCAAAGTAAAGTGGGTGACAAGAAACTGCTGTACATGCTGCTTTTGTCTAAAAGTGGCTTGCTCTTGCATAATGTGCCAAAGAAAATGCAGAGAAGTAAAAGAGTAGGTAGTGAGCGTTGTCAACCCTCAAGATAGAACATGGGCGAGTTTTCTTTAAATCTAATTTTTCCCATCGATGGAATTGCGATGCCATCGGCTGGTTGACAGTTGACTGCAAGGACGGATCCAGCTTTTTAGTAAGGGGGAGGTCAGATCAGTGCAGTAAAGGCACGGAAGTAAAAATAGGTGGAATGATAATAGCCTATAAAGAAAATAACCGTTACATGTACCTGACATTTATGAGCCCAAAGCAGTTGGTATTGACAAAATTCCCCTAACTCCGAGGCTAATAATAAAAAAGCAAGCAAGCAAAAGCAAGCAAGCAATTATGAAAGGCAACAAACTAGTAATTCCGGTTGTATAACAGCACTGAACAAATCAAAACAATGTCAGTGAGATTTACTAAGATCTAAAATAGTACCCCCTACAGGTCTAAATATTTACACCTGTGGGTGGTACTAAAAGAGACAAAGTTATTGATTATTTTAAATTTTTATTGCAAAATACCACTGAAAAACTGCTTTTTTTCTCAAAATACACCATATTTTAGGAGAAAATGCCCTAAAACTAATTTCTTTAGACAGGTTTCAAAATGGCAAATGGTGAATACGCCAAAAATTTGACAATAATAGCTTCATTATTTGTGTTCGAGGTTATAAATTTGGTGATTTTTTAGACCACCTCAGGGGGGTGGTTTAAATTTATAGCCCCCAGTAAGGATTGTTTTGTGGCATTTGGTAATAAGTTATTTTATAATTTTCCTAAGTAACCGTTTTTACAAGGATTAATTTACCTTAGTTAATATCCCAAGTTGTTCATTACCCAATAAAACACCTCCTATTTTGTCCAGAAAAACGCCATAGTTTGAACCCGTTTTCAGCACAAATAATATATTTATGAGGGCACTACGAGGCAAAACAAACATAAGTGAAGGTCACTCATTATGCCCGAAAAATATACCAAACAAAAAACCCAAAACAACTATATTAATTTATTTACAAACTGAAACTAAAACATTGCGTGGGTTTAAATTTTTTAATTTTATTTTCATCTAAATTGAAAATTTCCTCTTAAATCCAACAAAAGATTGTGTTAAGATGATTATTCAATAAACAAATTTATTAAAATTCTTCTTATAAATTAAGCTATGTCCAAAACTCAAGGAGGGTTGGTTTAAATTGCTTAAAACCAACAATTTTACTTAAACTTAAGACCGTTCTAAAATACACTAAACTTTTTAGTAAATCCCACCGTATATTTTTAGCAAAAACACGCAACAAATCCGAACATTTTGTTTTGAGTAAAAAACAATGCAGGAACATCCTTGTAACTTTTGGTTTAGTTTACACCAGTGTGTGGCTATTAAAAAAGCAGGCAAATATATACCATGTTTACAGGGGGACTTGAAACCCATCTAAAAATGATACTTACTTTTTCTATTAACGAAAATTTAAAAAAAAATATATATATTACGAAAAATCATGGTAAAAAATACCTTTCACTGATTGTGGAAAAGACACATCAGAAAAAAATAATGTCAAGTCGATTCAATTGCTCTTTTAGGCTCATAACTATCACCTACATAAGGCGGTCATTTTTTTGAAATTTCTCAGGGGGTATTATCATTCCACCTATTTTTGCTTAAAAGACATATTTAACACCTCCCAAGACGAGAAGAAAAGACGCAAAAAAGCCAAAAATTTTACTTAAAAAATTAATTAAATAATATAACAAAATCAATTTTTCTCTTCTTTCTTCACGCGAAACGATTAATTACTTCCTCCACTTCCACAGGAACGTTTTTATGAACATGGAAAAGCGCCAATCCTGTTAGTCGGTCTTCCGACAATGATGCTCTCAACCACGTTTTTAGCCTTCTAAGTGTGGAGAAGAACCTGGGTTATAAATGTTACAACACTCTTTTTGACTCCACAATAGTTTTTACGTATCTTGTAAGAATTTCACATAACATTCGGAGAAGTGACTAGATATGATGTTCAAGTTAAAGTAGTTTTGTTAAGTAGATATTGAAAAAAAAAGATGTGAATCGCCCAGGGGGTCATGACCCCCCCCCCTCGATCCGCCCTTACAGTTTAGTATATGAGACTCATGTGTTATTTATATATACCGGGTGGGCCATAAAAAACCGGACAAAATGTTTGCCGTAATAACTTTCGTACCATACCACCGATTTTAATGCAATAAACTGCTCTTTTCAGGGAATTGAGAAAGACTTTTAGTAAAAATATATTGTTGTCCGCCATATTAAAATCTAAGGTGGCGGAAAGAAACAAACCTTACCCTTCAAAGAGTCATGTTTATTCTTATGTTACGGAAGCTTTTTGGATTATTTTATGAATTCGTAAAAAAACTCTGTTTCTGCCACGCAGAACAAGGTGCGAGTCATTAAAATCGGTTAAGTGGTTCCGTAAAAAAATCATTATTTTACGGATTATGTGATTGCCGTCTCAATTCTGTCTGCATACATTTTCTCATAAATTCATTATTAGAAAACCGAATTTAATGAAATAAAAGGCATCATGGCGAAGACCGATTGTGTTTTAACAAGTACTATTGAAATTTGCCGCCATCTTGAAATCCAAGATGTCGGACAGAATCAAACTTGACCCTTCAAAGAGGCTCGTTTATTAATATTGTCTGAAAACTTTTAAACTTTTTTTTTATTCGTAAAAAAGTTCTGCTTTCGCCACGCACAACGAGGTATAAATCATTAAAACCGGTTTAGTGTTTCTTAAAAAAATAATTTTTGTTTCCATCACTGTTTTCCAGATTATACGATTGCCTTCTCAATTCCGTCTGCAATAATTTCCTCATAAATTCATAATTACTGAACCTGAATTTTATTATTATTATATATAATTATCACAAAGATCGATTGAACCTTCAAGACCACTGTTGAAATTTGTCGTAATTGGTAAACCCAAGATTGCGGACAAAATCAAATTTGACCCTTCGAAGACGCTCGATTATTCTTATGTTTCGATAACCTTTTCGACTTTCTTTAAACTCGTAAAAAGCTCCGTCTCCGCCACGTATAACTAGGTATAAATCATTAAAAACCTAAGAATAAACAAGCTTCTTTGACGAGGAAAATTTAATTGTGTGTCCGCCATCTTGGGTGATCTTTTAAGAGTTTTTGATCTTCTCCATGATTGAGTATCAATTTGAGAAGGCAATCGCATAATCTGGAATTCAGTATTGGAAACAAAAATTAATTTTTGGAAAACCACCCAACCGATTATGATGATTTATACCTCGTTGTGCGTGTAGAAAGCAGAACTTTTGCACAAATTAAAGAAAATATTTAAAAGTTTACAGAACATATTAATAAACGAGCCTCTTTAAAGGGACAAGTTTGATTCTGTCCGTCATCTTGGATTTCAAGACGGCGACAAATTTTAGTAGCAGTAGTTAAAAAACAATCGATTTTCGCCATGATGCCTTTTATTTCATTAAAATCGGTTTTCTAATAATGAATTTATGAGAAAATGTATGCAGACAGAATTGAGAATACAATCACATAATCCGTAAAACACTGATTGAAAAAATTTTTTTTAGGGAACCACTTAACCGATTTTAATGATTCGCACCTTGTTCTGCATGGCAGAAACAGAACTTTTTTACGAATTCATAAAATAATCCAAAAAGCTTCCGTGACATAAGAATAAACGTGACTCTTTGAAGGGTAAAGTTTGTTTCTTTCCGCCATCTTAGATTTTAAGATGGCGGAAAAAAAATATTCCTTATTAAAGTCTTGGTCAATTCCCTGCAAAGACAGTTTGTGACATTAAAATCGGTGGTATGGTTTAAAAAGCAAAAACTGCAGGAATAAATGCCTGTATAATTTGGTTATATAAGGGTTCTGTAAGACGCTACTAGGCCGGTTATAAGTGCAAAATGAGCACCACCATATAGAGCAAATTACTTCTATTGATAAACCCATAAGAACTGTATAAAAGGTCTGCGTAACTCTTATGTGGTATTTATAGAATAGTTTCAACACTTATCCATACTATAAGGTGGTTCTTCTGAAAACATTTATACCAGTGGCTTCCAAACTTTTTCAGTTTCCGGCGCACTTACAGGTTTAGTATTTTGTCAGGGTGCCCCTACTCGCAATATGCATATATAGTTGTGTCCAACAAAGTGTTGCATATGTATAATGTATAAAATATGTGCTTTGCAAATTGCTTACTGTATAGTAGCAAAGCGCAAGCGTTGTAAACAACTCCAATCTAACGCTCCTATGGGTTTATTATTAAACTAACACAAAAGAATACATAATTATTGAAGGAAAAAAAAATCAGTGTGATGTGTGGGCTTCGTGATATGCACACATTTTTTCAAAGCGGGGAATAAGGCTTGACACTGCCACTCTCATTTCTTGCTCCACGTTGATCTTTAAACGATATTTGCTCTTTATCACAGCTACAGCTGAAAATACAGCTTCGCATAAATAGGATGTTGCAAAGCGGATTAGAATCCTCAAAGCTTTTAAACTTAAAGCCGGATACTCCACCAAATCAGAAGAAGCGAATTTTGATTTTAGTCTGTTGTCGCAAGAGAGTTCAATAAGACTCTCTTCTTCTAGTGAAGTGAATTCTGGTGGAGATTGTGCATGGAAAGAATCTTGAATCTATGCAAATTTTTCGACATTTTCTTCTGCAAAGTATTTTGCAAACCATTCCGAGAGTTTCGAAAGGTGTTCGGTGAGAAGAGACAGCAAGTCTTGAGAGATAACGAGCTCATCAGAGGCTGAGAATTTATGCAATTCTGGTAAACAATCTTGACCGCCATGTTCATTAATTTTTCTTATCCACAACTGCAGTTTTTTCCTAAATGCTGCAATGAAGAGACAGATTTAAGGCATTCAGTTTGTCAAATATATCGCACAAATATGCCAGTTTAAGCCAAAAGTCGGGATCCTTAAAATATCTGGAGCTTGCATGAGCTTCCTCTTCCAGGAAAATGTGGATTTCTTGATGTAGCTCGAATGTACGGGATAAGACGTTTCCACGTGAAAGCCTTCGTGCACTGGAGTTATACAGACCGCTTCAAGCTACTGCGAACATAGGGGGAATCAAGTCCAATTTACTATCCGTGCCGTACGACCGAGGTGGATTCGAATCACGCTGCAGTGTTATCTTTTGGAAATTCATTTTGTTTTTATTATTTTGTTTTATTTCTGCCTTGCTCGAGAAACAGATGGGTAAGTTCTTAATTGAAATAATACATTTTTAAAACCAAAAATGGATGTCTACGAAGTTGCCGAAAAAGTGCAGATGGTCAAATGGTCAAATCGTCATAACCCAACACACGTTCGATATTGGTCGAGGGAAAATTTGCATTTGTATTTTGACGTAAGAACACAGTATCCCCAAAAACTAAATGTTTGGGGGGGGGTATTATAGGGGAACACGTAATTGGGCCATTTTTTATTAACGGCAATTGCAATTTGAATGGTCCTAGATACTTGGATCTACTGCAGCAGCACATTATTCCAACTGGTAGGCAGTTGTTAGGTGTAAGATTTGGTGAAACCTGGTTTCAACAAGATGGTTGTTCCGCTCACAATGTTGGCCTTGTTAGGGAATATATTGATAATGTATTTCTTAATCGGGTTATAAGTACACGGGGAACTATTTTATGGCCAGCTCGATCTCCCGATCTGGCTCCTAATGACTTCTATCTGTTTTTGAAGAAGCTTTTCAAATTATCACCCCTAACATGCTTGGAAACGTTAGAAGGAGTTTTTATAGTAGGCTCGGATATTGTCTAGCCGAGCAAGGAGAACTTTTCGAACATTTGCTTTAATTTTTTTTTGACTGGGAGAATCTTTTTGGCTTTTAGAATGTATTATTTTATTTTGAGAACTTGCTTTTATTTTGTTTCTCCTTATTATTTTCATTGTAACACGTCGTCACTGATAAATCTGAGCAGTTGACAATAAAACGCTCTTATTTATCAGTGACAAAAAATAAGAAAGTTACGTTATAAAAATTTGCGTATTTATTGACCAAATTCCGGTTTCATTGACTACGCTCCACACAGCACCGTGGTTAGAGGCGTACTAAATACCAAAGGAAAGTCATGCAAGTGGTGATCGCAAGCCTGAGTATTGGTTGCTTCACTGATAGGCGTGCGGTGTCTCTGCATGTACGTACACTGGCAAATTAGACTTCTTCCGCCCTATGTTCGCAGTAGCTTGAAGCGGTCTATATAGCAGCGCAGTGTGTTCAGCTCCCATGTCCATACAAAGAATTTTGAATAGTCTGGGTTTTAGCGGCCTAGTTTTTGTGTAACGACTTCGATGCAAGTGCTTCCCTATGAATGAATGGGTCCACATGGCATACGGTGCTTTACTGCGAATAAGTGCTTGCAATCCACCATAACGGCCAGACATTGATCGAGCGCCATCAGTTCAAAATTTGTCAAGAATTTGAAACAAATTTTGAGCCTTTCCGCTTTCATCGATGCTTTTGCAGAAAAGAAGATCTTCAACAATAATATTATCATCCAGGAAGCGAACATAACAAATAAGGTGTGCATCTTTATTACTGTCAGTAGCTTCATCAAGTTGCAGACCAAATTCCTTGCCTTTCATTTTCTCTATCAATTGATCATTAAGATCCTCAGCTATATGATGGATTCTTCGACTAATAGTGTTGTTAGGTAAAGGTACCTTTGAAATTAGTTTTCCCGCTGATTCTCCTATCATAGTGTTAACCATGTGGACAGCAGCCGGTAAAATAAGTTCTTCTGCGATGGTGTGAGGTTTCTTGCACTTTATTGCCTTGTATGCCACTTTGAAAGAGGACAGCAGTGCGTTGCTATGTACTGAAGTTTGTTGAGTAAACACGTTCTTTTGTTTTTGGAGTGGTTTAATTACTTCAATTATTGGTGATACTCACTTTAGTTTAAATGTGCAGAAGCTTATTTTTATATTAATTTGAATTTTAATTTTTATTTGCCTGTATAAAACCCAGCTTTATTAATAGGTAAAATATTACAGTTTCTTATACCCCAAAATTCCATTTTTAAATCGCATGAAAATTATCAATTTTTTTAAATTTTATGTACACCACATTCCAAATTTAATCGGACCAGTCTTTTGACACTAACAATGACAGTTCTATTTAGTTTGAGTTTCTGTGTAAAAATTTCATACTCCATATTGAAATTGGACCCGCGGCCGGAGAATATGGAATGAATAGTACGTTTATTAATCCAAAATGTGACAGTGATAAAATAATTATTTGTCAGTGGTTGCCAACTATCACTGCCAACACACAAAAATTTTTCAAAATATCGCCAACAGCTGCCAAATCGAGTTGCTAACTATAATGAAAGTAATAGCTACGCGAGAGTGACCGATACTGTGTTATACTTGGGGAACATTGTTTGACGGCGACACGAGCGCAGCCGGTGGCTACAGGAAGGAACTACTTTGTACAGCCAGACACATAATAAAGTACATATAATCTTTTGGTTAATTTTTTACAGACACTTACTTCTTTAATAATAAAAAGATATGAAAAAACTTCACAGGCGCCGTTTTTCTATACTTTTTAGTGTTAAAAAAGCAATGCATTCGTAAAAGGTTTCAGCTCTATACAAACCTTAACCAACTCTGTACTGTTTCATGCAGCTAAAAAACTTTCTTTAGCTTACAAAAATTTTTTGGACCCTATAAAAATCTAAAATAGGAGGAGGGGTTTATAACTATATTGAGGAATATTATCAAATATTAAAGGTAACAAGATTTTATTATGTTATTTTCTTTTATTAATTGGGAAAAAATCCCAGTATTAAAGTCTTACAGATTTTATAAACGTTTTAACCTATATCTCTTTTTTTTGTTCTATTTTAACCTACTATTAACCTTGGCCTTGCTTAACTCTGTATAAATCATTACAATATTTTTTTCAGGGATTTGGTTCGCAAAAATCTGAACTTCAATTTTCCGCACTATTCAAATAGTCCCATGCTCTCTAGATTTAATGGCATTGATCTAGCCTGACTTAAATGACATTTTAGACTTTACAATAAGAGGTTGATCCACTATATAGCTAATTCCATAAACTCGCGCGATTTACAATCAAAATTGAAAAAAAAACCATTGCCAGGCTTGACAGACTTTGACAAGCGGGGGCAAAAACCGGCAGGTACGAAATTAAAATTGTGAGAAATATATTTCGACATTGAAAAATGTTCTGTCTTTCTTTTATGATCATATAGAAAGAGATGGACGGGGCAAGGTAGGTGTTTACTTAATACAAGCATTACTTTCACTCTCCGCCGCAATGCGCTATGCGCTACAGGAACGTAGTACCTGCGCGGCCCTATCTTTCTGTTAGTCTCCATAAGTTATTATGTTGTCTCTGCTGGTAGAACAATAACTGTCAAAAATTGTATATACAGTCTCTACTTCAACTCAGTGTTAGGATGATTTTGTATTTCGAAGATCGAAGAATATTGTGCTAAAGGAAACGTGATGCATTTTCTATTAAAATGATGCAGAAATATTACTATTAAAAAAATTATAGAAAGATACTGCCTACTATTTAGCACACAAAGGTACTTATATGCAGATATTTTTAGATGGTTTTTTAAGGTTAGAAAAACAGGTTAAATGCAAAACTCATGCTCATCAAACTTGCATACTTTAAGAGTTACCTGTGTAAAATAGCTAAATGTCAAATTTTGAAAGCAAGTTTGTTATTTTAAATGAAAAACCCTGTATATTGTTAAATATTTGAATCGCCCTTTCCTTTCTAATATACCAAACACTTTACCTGCAATATCTATATTAGTTTCCAAGAAAAATTCTTTAGCACATTGGCCTTATGATAAGGATTTTCTCATTTTTCTCGCCAACTAATATAGATAGAGGTAACATATTTGGGATCAGAAAGGAACGGCCGATTCAAAAATTTTACAAAATACAGGGTATTTCATTTAAAAATTCAAACTTGCACAAAATGTATAAAGACTTATTTGTATGTGGCCAAACAGATACTTTAGGGACTAAAATGGTACTTTTGTCTCTCAGACAAAAAAATACTTTTAGTCTCTAGGGAGTAAAAATAAAATCCAGAATTAGTGCATGCACTAAATATTGCCTCTTGTTTTACGTGTAAAAATCACCAATTTTTTTAAAGGAAAAGCAAAACAAATCCCAAATGGTATGTTCACCAGCTGACAAACGTGTCTTTTTATCCCTCGCCGAATTTTCCGGTCGGTTTATAAACTTTTTTCCTTGGGATAAAAACTGGCTCTTTAGTTCCTGTAGTTTTATTTAACTTAGAAAAAATTGGATGGAGTTTATTAAAAAATATTTCTGTTGGACCATTTCCAAAAAAGCATTTGTTTAATATAGTTCTTTTCATAATGTTGTTGTTTATTCTCATTAAGCAAAAAAAAAACAAACTTTATATATCTCTCAAAAGACAAACGGACATACAGCACATTCCTTATTTCATCATTGAGGTAACCATCAATTTACCATAATTAAATATTGTTTGCAAAATTCAAACCATCAAATTTTATAATACAATTTGTTCCATACTTAACCATAATTAGGCTTTAGTCTTACACAGAGAATTTAAAATACTAATCCAGCAAGACTAGATACTTACCTCCAAAATTTCGTAACTTACAACCCTCTAAGCCCATCTTAGAGTAGAGATAACTTGGAGTAGATAACTTTCCATTTCATTAGGCAAAGACATAATGAAAGTGTATTGCCAGCGAAGTCAAAAGGCGAAACAATGGGTAGGGAGTGTCTAAGCTGCCATCAAATCAAGCATAAGTGGAATTTCCAAAGAATTTGTTCCAACGTTCTATGTTAAAGGCAATAAGAGTTGATGGCTGGTGTATATATATAAATATAAGTACGGGGAGACTCGAAATTTAAGCCCTTCCGCCACGTGCAGAAAGTTCGTATTCTTGACAAATTTTTGGAGAATAATAAGAATATTCCGAACATAAAAATTCTTATGCCCTTTAGGGAATAAAGGGATACTTTTAATTTCTCATTAGAGGGAAAAAAGTAGAACGGACTTTTAATGCATCAGGGATTATATTTACTTTAAATCCATGATTAAAAGTACAAAATAGTACATTATAAAAAGACCCAAGTGCTTTTTTTAATCCCGTGGCGAAAGGTTTTTACCCCCGCCGTAGGTAGGGCTACAATTCGCTAAGGGTTTAAAAGGCGGTTAAGTCCCGAGTTTTATATACAATTTTATGCACTTTAGGAAAACATTATTGTTAAAATCACGTTATATCTAAATTTTATTATAATTTTCCAGAGTTTTTTTTGATCCCTGAGGGACTAAATTTCCTTCTAATCCTTACGCTGAAGGATTAGATTGACTTTTGATCCCTTAGGGTTTAATTGTTTTTTAATCCCTTAAGGATTAAAAGTGCCACTTTAGACCCTAAAAATAGGGACTAAACTTATTTAATCCCTAAAGTGCATAAATACTTACATTTCTGAAAACTGTTAAATTTATATTGCCTACCCAAGATTTGCGGAAAGAGCTGGCTTGCAGCCTCTTCTGCGGGTTTTTCAATTTCCATCTTCAAATTAAATTCTATTTTTTCGACTGAATCGATAAAAAACGAAAAAATGGACGTTTTTGATAAGTTTCTTACCGTCTTATAATCCCAATTAGCACAAAGACGTACCAACGACGTCCATAGCATGTCCGCTCAGGACATTCGGATGTCTTAAGGACGTTTTTGGAACATCTTTTGTTACAAAACCAGATATCCATGGTTTAAAACGTCTCTACGCAGAAATCTGAGACATGTCTGGGACAGTTCCAGAACATTTTTGATATTGTTCTCGGACGTTTCCAGGACATATTTGGGATAATATATAAACATATTTTTAAAGTGAAATTTCCAAAATTCAAATCATACAAAATTTTAAAACTAGCTCCCCACTAAGCACAAATGAAAAAAAGTTATACTTTTTATCGCAATTCACAGAGAAGGAGACAGAAATATCACCCGACGACATCCGGCGTGTAATATGAACGTAGTCCTGATGAACTAATCCGGATTATTCACTAAATCTCGATAAAACTCTGTTTTTGCAATAAAAAAGAGTATTTATGCAGACTTCGGTTGTCTGTCTGTTTTGAGTTTTTCGAAATTTTTATCAAGGAACTGCGGAACTCGGGCTAACATAACTAAAAATTAGCGGAAAATCCTCTATGTAGTGCATACTTACCAAAAAATAACTCATAAAGGGATTCGGACGTATATCGGACGTCCTGAGGACGTCTTTTGCTACTATTGTAACGGCCCTCTCCTTGCACTTTTCAAAAAAAAAGCCATAACGATAATAACTTCTAATGACATTAGCATGGAAAAAATGCAAATAAATAAAAATTTAAAAACTAAATAAATAAATAAATAAAAATAAATAAAAGTAAATAAAAACAAAATAATAATAAATAAATAAATAAAAAACTCTTCTGACCGCGAGCAGACTGCGTCAGGTATGCGCAGTAGATTTTTCGCCTTTGGCTTTGCCTAGAGACCCTGTATACGATTTTTGACAGTTATTGTAAGGTTAAGGTAAGCAACTGGATTTGACAGTTGCTAGGGAAATGTTTGAAATTGTGTGTTGGCAATGATAGTTGGTAACTTCTGACAATAAATAACTTTGTCACTGTTAGATTTTTGATTAAGAAACGTCAGGTTTAAAAATGGAATTTTGCTGTATCAAAAACTGTAAGAATACGTGCCTCGACGAATATATATTGTTCCGTTGTCCAACGGAGAAAGAAAGCAGTAGTTACAAACATACGCATTTAGCATGTACTTCGTTAATGAATAACACATAATATTATTGTTCCATGTTTATTGTAAGAAAAGGAGTAACAAAAATATAGATCATAGGAGCCTTTATATTTTACCAATTATTTACATTTTTAATATCTAACGTGTATATTCACTGTTTGTTTTTCTTTTTTCTGTCACAGCTTGACATATTTTACTAACCAGAAAAAATCAATCTTTCGAAAACTGTCTAGGGTAATTATAAAAAGAGACGACAAAACATCAGTTCATTTCATAAAATCCGTGTTACATGCAAATATGAAAAAAACTAGAAAGAGAGGGCAATATTAGTTGCCCACCTCATGTAAAACAACAACTGTCAAAGGTATAGAGAGCCTCTAGCTTTGCCTAGTGCGTCTATTCTTGAATCGAGGGAAAATTTGCTCCCAGGCAGTCAAATTCTCTCCCTACTATGCATCTCATTGGTCCAAATCTTCGGTTTAAATCGGTTTCTCTCACTTTTGCCCGATTTGATCGAAAGTAATTCTATTGGTCTTGACTAAGAGAATTACTTTCCAACAATATCGGGCAAAAATGAGAGAAGCCGATTTAAACCGAAGATTTGGACCAATAGGATTCATAGTAGCGACAGAATGTGACACCCTGGGAGCAAATTTTCTCTCGATTCAAAAATAGACGCACAGGTCCAACCCTGATTTTTGAATTATTTTTTTTATTTCTCAATGTTATTATAGTTACACATTTTACGAAACTTGGACCATCATAGTATCTCATAGTTATATTGATCCCATACTGGATTAAAGTGTTACATTAAATCTGTAGGGGTTTAAAATAATTTTTAAGGATTTAAAATTATTTTTAGGGAAAGGTGGACAGGTGGAAAACAGGAGTGGTGGTGAAAAATGAATAAAATTGAAAAATTGCATCAGCTGGAAGTGACTTATTACCGTGGCGGTTCCAGGGGGGGCAGGGGGGCGATCGCCCCCCCCCCTTTGCTCTAGAAAAAAGTAGACAAAAAAGATGCTGGTGGTAAACCTGAAGTCTTTAGAGAAAAAACGAGAAATTGCAGAACGTTCCCTTAAAGACATTCTAGAATCCCTCCACAGTAGTTTGAAATAGACGAAAACCTCGATATTAAAAATACAGAACAGTATTATAGCAAGTTTTAGAGAAAATCATTTCGGACATAAAATCAAGGTTCAATAACGAGACTTAAGTATTTTTGATCTGAACATATTCAAATCAAGTTTTATACAACGTGAAGCCAAAATTAGGGCAAAATTAACTAATGTCGTTTTCAAATACTATAAACTGTTTGATTAATCCAAAACACAAATTCTTCAAGTTTTAATGGGAGAAATTAGTATTTGAAAATAATATTGGTCAGAAGTAGGCAAAAGCTTAAATCAAAACATATATGATAACGTTTTCGAGGCAATGAATAAGTGTGGCGATATTTTTCCGTTGATAAGAACATTCTTGGATGTTTGTCAGTAAGTAATGCTTCGTTAGAAAGAAGCTTCTCTTGCCTCAGAAGATTAAAAACATATGTAGTTAAAAACACTATGACCGAAATTCGTCTGACGGGCTTAGCGTTGCTGCATATCAACTGATATTGAAATAGACATCGGAGCGAATCATTGACCGGTTTTCTCAAAAAAACCTCTCTAATATTTGAGATATACAATATAAAAGGTAATGTTTCAACTTAAAAAGCTTTTTGGACCTCAAAAAAAAAGTATTTAGCTATTAGGTTTGGTTGGTGGTTATACGTATAGTTACTCAAGCGTGGATTCCAGGGAGGGTAGTTAACCCCCCTACCTTGGCTTTAAATTGTTTATGAAAACATTTAGAAAATGAAAAGTAGGTCAACGGTAGAGCATAAATAAATAAAACGGTATTAGTTTAATTTTGTGTTAAAAATGGCATTTGTAGCGTCATTTTCTTAAAAGTTTTCACCTGATGCGCTTTGAAACCATTGATATATTTACAATTTTAGTTTAATTCTAAATCAAAAATGCATTTTTAATGTAATTTTCTTAAAAATTGTCGGTGCATTTTAACATTTTTTCAAATAAAAAATGTATGAAATAAAGGATTAAAATCTGAAACCCCCCCCCCTAGATTTGACATCAATTCGACGCTTGTAGTTACTAAGTTTTGTTTGCATATATTGTTATGTTGCTCATAAAAGCTATGCATTAGTTCTATTTTTTTTCCGTATCGAAGCCGCCCCCCCCCTTTTCAAATGTCTGGGACCGCCACTGCTTATTAGCGGCTGTATTATGATTTAGGGCTATTGTTTTGTAAGTAGAGTGTACCGTTAAGTGGCATATTTAATTATTTTGATAATAATTTTTATAATTATTTTATTAATATTATTATATAGACCACGTGACTAAAGTGTTTTTTATCCCTCGACGAATTGCATCCCTCGCGCGCTTCAGTCAAGCAACAAACTTTTTGCCTCGGGAGGGAAAGTGTCACTTTAGTCCCTAGTCCCTATTATTTATTATTCTAAAGAATATAATTGTAATATTAATAGATTAGTTTATGTTTTTCAAAATATTTCTGCGTAGCGTCTTTAGAATATTCCTAGAATAGAATATTAAATGTTTCTTACTCCAACGGCATTCTCAACTAAAAAGCCTGTTAACTCATATCGCCTCAGTGTCCTTTAGCCTATTGTGGCTGACATTTTTATAACCAAATTGACAAGTAAAAGATGGATTTTCTGTCAGTTTGGTGTCAATATGGCACCGATCATAGGCCAAAGGATAGAAAACGAAAATGAGTTAACTGGCTTTTTAGTTGAGAACGGTGTTGATTACTCGTTTACTAGGTTATCTTCCATATGGGACGTGAAGAAAGTTAGGGGTTTCACATGTTTTTATAGCTTTAGCTAATGGTAGGGGGTGATTGGCCGGCTGATATATTTTACGGCTCTATTAATTATACGTTATTATTATAAATTAGAAAAAATATTGTGCAAAGTGTCTTTTCCGCTTTTAAAGCGTAATGCTTTTGCATGCGGAAAGCAGGAAAGTATCACTTTTGCGCACTGGTTAGGGAAATAAATATGCTTTTTAAAGTGGTGCACCAAGCTTAACTTTTTTTTATTATTTATCCTCTCCCCCCCCACCGAAGTCAATTTCTGGGTGCGCCACTACGCATTAGCACTAGTAGTGCGAAATATGTGTCTTTGTTTCAATACTTTTTTTAACCTTTTTTAAAAGAAGTAAGGCATAATTTTTTGCGTGACAGTCAAATATATTTGTCTTAAATGTTTTCTATTCTTCGCCTTTCCTAAATTAATATTGGCTCCTTGAAAAACGCCACTTTCTGAATAAATTGCATCAATGATGACGTTTATTTTATAACAGAGCTAAAGCTTTTATGTAAGTGCTTGAAAGCATTTTAAAATGGGATACCTTAATGCCGCAATGAATTTAGAAAAGATATAGGATAAAATTCTGCTATTTTCTACTATAATGGGTTAGGGGATTAAGGGTTATATAGGTAAAGATAAATGGCCCCAAATTGTAAATTATACACACAGGCACGTTCCGTTGGAGCCCCAGACCTAATTTATTAAGTTAATTCAATTCATATTTTTGAGATGCTCTTGAGTAAGCCAGTAAGCAATGTGAGAAAGAAAACATACCCAAAAATGAATAAACGTTAAAAAATTTAAGTACCTATCTAACTATCAAACCAAATAACCCTTTTCAATTCGACAGCACCCGCGCGGGAACCAACCATAGTAGACATTTTATGGCGGCGCATCTACTGGTTATACAGGGTGATTCACGACGAATGGGACATGGTCAAACCATAAGCCCATTCCATATCTCGTAACAAAATTAACCTGGTGGCGTTTTTAACGTATATACAGTGTGATTTATCAAAATATGCAACTGTTCAATTTAATATCTCAAAAACTATACAACCAAAAATTATGAAATGAAGATCAATCATATAATTATGAGATACTATAATGGCCCAAATGCTCCAAAATGTGTAACGAAACTAACTTTGAAAAACAAAGGAGAAAATTCAAGATCGCGGTTAGCTTTGAAACTGTTTGGGTCACCAGGCCATAAACCAAAAATGTACTGCGCATGCACTTACAAATCCATGCCTGGCGTCGTAGTGACCTTACGATAATTTAATGACACTTTCACTGCTGACGCAATCGACGCGCCTGCCCGTTTACACTCTGCGTTTATCGGTTTTTTCCAGGCCAACTTGATTGGGAGAGTTATTATCGGTACGCATTTTTCGCGGGAAAAGCAAAGGTAGGGCCGTTATAGTATCTCATAGTTACATGAGATCAATAAACACGTTTTTAGAAATTTGGAATTTTCAAGTACGTACTTTTTTCTCTCATTTTTAAGTCTCACTTAGAAACAACACCATGTAACTTACAACGAACACATTTTCTTCACAACTTTTTTTTTCGTTATAAAAAAATTGTTTTTTAAAAAATTTGTAAATTTTATTAAAAAAAAATAAAAATTTCAATTTATTGAAAGTTTCTATTTTTTTAAATCTGTTACTTTTTAAGTTGCCCTTACACTTTTTCAGGCATCCTAATGAATGATCAGATCAATGTATTCATCAATCTTAGATGCAACCTAGCAGATTGGCTCCCTTTTTTTTCTTTGTGCAAATAGATACTTAAACTTTATAAAGATAAATACATTTTGATAGTTTGCGTTACAATATGGAGATGTGTGTGTAAATGAAGCCGTAAAGTTATGTCCGAAAGATAGTAATTAAATAAAATCATAAATCCGAACCTGGATTTTTTTTTGCTTTTTATAAAAAAATACTTAAAAATAGCTCCTTTTTATAATAATTGTGTAAATTTGATGATTTGTGTTTAAAATCTATTTTACGGAAGTTCATCGGGCTAATTTAATTTTTTTAAAGCAAAAAAAAAGTTGCGCATTAATTTTTTTTTCTTTAGTAAATATTAGTACTAATCCTAGACTTTATGGAGAAAATGAGAAAATTTTTTTTCATGTTTATTGATCTTGGAGAGTGTAATAAGTATGCAAAATTTCATAATTTTTGGTTTCTTAGTTTTTGAGATATTAAGTAAATAGTTCTCGCATATTTTGATAATGGAATCGGCTTAGTCCATAGTGCCTATAGTTTGATTGATGTCTCATTCGTCGTCTCTAGTCTATAGTTAAATGATGATGGTAATTGAAATGCATACCATCTACAGGTCAAAACACTAATCCAAGTACCACTGACGGTCCCACAATGACCCAAAACCAACATAAAGGCGACTACAAAATCGCCATACCACTTGTGGCTTGTGAGACGTCTTTACGTAAGTAAAGACCCTGCAGGAGTATAATAACCATAATAGGTATTTACGTCACTACACCGGAAAATCGGTCTTTACAGGACGACGCAGACGAGTCCTGTAAACATGAGGAGACCTGTAAAGACACTTTCCGGTCGTGTATTTTTTCCAACGATCAGAAAAAACATTTAGTAGGTAGGTATTTAGTAGGTACCGATATACCACTTTCGTCAACGCCTAGCCGCGTTACGTAATTTATGAACAATCCCCTAATAAGAAAGTGTTAAGGTAACTAAGTGTATGAAGGTGTTTAATGATGTATGGTAGAGGGCGATCAGTGAGCCGACGCTGGTTACAACATCGTTTAATCATTTCTCTTTTCGCTTTAGTCTTTTGTTTGTTCCTTGTGGGATGCTCATCCAAGTTTGAAGTTTCGTTATATCCAACCAAGATCTCTTGATCTTTTGTTTTTTGATATCAGAATGCTAAAAATTATTTTCTACTTTTTAGTGCACTTTATATTTTATAAAAAAGCTTGTATTTGAAAAGCGTTTTTGATATAAAATTATTACCACAGGCTATAATTTTAATTCGCGGCCCGCGCGGCGAATTAGAGGCATGCGTAGAGTTACGCAATCCAATAATAATTGGAAAAAAGTAACCCTGTCTCAAAAAATTAATTTTTGTTGCTGCGTAATATGTAAAAAAAACACTTTTTACTCGTTATTTTCACAAAATTCAAACAATCACTATTTTAGAACATTCTTTAAGAAATATACAAAGTTAAGTAATGTTAAAAAAATAAGATTTATTGGTTGAAATTTTTTTATGTATATTTTTTTTTGAATTGGAGACGCCGCTATAAATAATGGAGTGTCGTACCTGAACAGAGACCCTGTTTTTATTTTGAAAGTTTAAATTTGTTTTAATATCTATTAAATACAACCTACTTTTCATTTTCGTTTTTAAAAAATTTCTTATAAACAAATATTGTTGAGAAAACTATATATTAAAATATTGAAATCGCCATATTTGTTAAAAAAATATACATACTGTGGGATGGCCATAAAACAGATCTGGGACCGTTTTACAATTTGGATTACTTTCCAAATGTTTCCCCATTTTTTGATATTATCATTAATCGCCCATAAACCCCCACTTTTTACTCGTTATTTTCACATAACTCAAAAACTACTTAACCGATTGGAATGTTTATACCTAATTTGAACTAAGCGTATAAATAGTACTGTTTTTTATATGAACTTTTTTTTCGTAGATTTTTTTCGTAGACCTATACTAGAGCAATACTACCAAAAAAATAAAAAACTTCTTTGTTTTTGTTTTTTTTTAAATATTTTTGTACAATTATTATAACTTTTTTTTCTCATCATAAAAATATTACAAACCAACAAATCGGCATATTTGTTTAAAACCGCATGTTCTAGAATAACAAGGAGTTTAAACTTAATATAATAAGACTATTTAACAAGTTTAGGTTATCTGCAAAAAGTTCTTGTAGTTTTGGGTAATATCATAAATCCCAAATATAGCCCAAAAACCTCGGTTTTTGACCAGTTATTTTAACATACCTCAAAAACTACTTAACCGAATGGAATCTTTGAACCCAATTTGAACTCAGAATCAAAAAGCCTATCTTTTTTACTAAACCTTTTTTTTGTTAAATCAATAATTTTCAAAAAAAACTTAAAACACTTTTTTTTTGTTTTTTATTTTTTTACATTTTTTAATGAAAATTATTTTTTTTTATTTTGTTTATTTTTTTCTCATGAAATATGTTACCAACGAAGTATTCCAAAATTTTTTCCATCAAAATCGGATAAAAAATTAAAAAGTTACAAGTTTTTAAAATATACGGGTTTCTGCCATTTTGAATCCCCCATATTTTTTTAAAAACGAATTTACCAGAATGACATCAAGTCAAAACGTGCTCTATGGGCTACCCTAAATAAAATTAGCTTATCGGCACAAAGTTAGCACGACTTGCACACGAAATTCGATTTGTCCATAGACTATAAGTGCAATGGGTTAGCCAAGGAAAAAGAGTTTAGGTTATTCTTTGTTCAACACATTGCTCTTATGGCAATGTTTTTCTAAATTTGTTCAATGACCGTTTAGGAAGAATAGTACTTTATAAAACTAGGGACTAAAGTGCTACTTTTAATCCCAAATGGTCCGTCGATTACAAGAAAGGGTGCTAAGAATGAAATCTTGGCGAAGAGCAAGTGCGCTGAGGGATTAAATTTACTTTTTTGGGTATTGGCATTGGATATAAATTTTTTTAAATCGCCTAGGGATTAAAAGTGCCACTTTAGTTCCTGAAAAGAGGGATTTAACGTACCCATTTAATCCCTAAAGTGCATAAAAGATCTATCGAAGTTTTAAAAAATATACAGGGTGTTAAATTTAAAATCAGAAAATTGATGTCTAAATTTATAGTTTACTTAAGGTTTTAATAATTTTCTCATAGTTTTTCAACTATATAATGACTCAAAAAAACCCTATACGCTACGGAGTTTCATATTTTTTCTCCTCAAGACACAAAAAAGTTAAGGCGAGAAATAATTTTTAAATATCTGGTTGCCTGGGTTTAGTGAGGTTGGGTCGTGTTGGATTGAATTGAAAAGAAAAGCATTGAAAAATCTGTTTCTTCCGAAACGAAAGTTTCTATATACTTATTACTCACTAAACGTCCAGGTTTTTGATGGTGAAACAACTGGCTGCTACTTTTTGCGTTGTTACTGTAAAACTGAAATCCGTCAAGTATACATCAAGGTGTTTAAAAAAGACGCTGCAATATTTAAGTGTCATTTTATCAAAAAGAGTTCCCATAAACATAGATCCGGAAGTGCGTAATTTCCAAGATACAGAGTGTTAGAATTTTAGTTTTATTTTTTTTTATCCTTATAATTTTTTAAATAATGCCAATATATTGTTAAAATTTGGTATTTAGGGGTTAAATTGCACGAAATCCTCTCTGAAATATTTGGCTGTTGCGGAATTTTTGACTAACCCTATATAATGCAGATAACTGTAAATTTCTACTTATTATATGATCCACTTTCAATTAAAAAGGTTTTTAAGATATATCTGATTAAACAACAATTTCGATCAGAAATTAATATCAAATACCCCACTGTACGCCGCTGCTAGCACATACATACATACCGTACGACATGCATATAGGTAAGCACTCTATCCAACTCGAAAAACATCAACCGCGTGCCGTAAGCAATCGTAAGCTAATAACAAAACCTTTTTTTCCAGAAAAAGTTAATATATCTACCAAGACTACGTCGAAATTTCAAGCTCAATACATCGCAAAACTTCTGGAAAACCGGTAAATAATTCAGGAATATTGGGAAAACAAGTAATGATATTGGAAATCGCCATCGAACAGATAAATCATAGGGAAAATATCCAGGGAGAAAATTGTCCTGAGAGCTTCGAATTGCTTTACGAAATACGATACGATTTCTGGAAAAACTTATTACAGCTTATGATCCATTATTAGAGATTCGATTTTCCCGAATTAACTCATTATTTTTTGACAATTTTTGACGTCTGCAATGTGACAAAGTTTACGATTTAGATAAAATCGGATCGATATTTTTTTTTCGGGTACTACCGGCGGAATTTTTCATAAAGACGCCACTGAAGGTTCCTGTAAACTGTACCTGACGAAACTAGTACTTAATCTATTCCTACACACCCAATTTTATTGTAATCGGATGAACGGTTTAGAAGTTACACCCGATTATCAGTGAATTAATTTTAAGATTAAACAAAAATAATTAAAAAGATACTTACTTAATCTTGCTCAAGATATATTTGTGTAGTCTTTGATATATTAGTCTATAGAATTACAAAAACTAAATTTAGAGCCTTTACTTAGATATTATACTATTATTTCAAAAAGTTTTTAAAAAACTAACAAACTAATACAAAAAATAAAAACCTATTCTAATAGAATTCGGCGTTTCGAATTTGCCAGCTCATCGACTACTTCTTCGATAGATATGTCAATATCTTGATTGGTGTGAAGAGCTGCCAAACCATTAAGCCGAGTATTTTAATTAGTACCTATGTCTTAATGTTTAAGATATATTTTGGATTTGAAAAAGACCTTTCTGATGTTGTGGTGGTTATTGGCAAAGTTATGAATATTATTTGAAGCGGTTTTTTGATATTTGGAAATATTTCTATATTACAGTGGATATAACTTTCCAAAATATCTTATTTTACAGTGGCGCAAAGCGGAAATAAAATATATAGGGAATAAAATACAAGAGCCTGGGCTTTATTTCTTAATAAAAATCTTTAAAAAAATCATAAATTGCAAAGTTTTTCGCCTACGGCGCGGCGCTGTAACACTTGTACAGTGAGATTTACTAAGATCTAAAATAGTACCCCCCCACAGGTCTAAATATTTACACCTGTGGGTGGTACTAAATTTTAAAACCAATTTTTAAAAAACACTTACCCATACAAAAAAGACACAAAGTTATTGATTATTTTGTATTACTATTGCAAAATACCACTGAAAAACTGCTTTTTACCATATTTTAGGAGAAAATACCCTAAAACTAATTTTATTTAACACGTTTCAAAATTTGGCACATAATAGCTTCATTATTTGTGTTTGAGGTTATAAAGTTGTTGATTTTTTAGACCACCTCCGGGGATTGTTTAAATTTATAGCCCCCAGAAAGCATTGTTTTGTGGCATTTGGTAATAAGTTCGTTTCTAATTTTCCTAAGTAACCGTTTTGCAAGGATTAATTTACCTTATTTAATATTCCAAGTAGTTGACTACCCAATAAAACACCTCTTATTTTGTCCAGAAAAACGCCATATTTTGAACACGTTTTCAGCACAAAAAATATATTTATGAAGGCACTACGAGACAAAACAAACATAAGTGAAGGTCACTGATGATGAAATGACATGAAACTGAAATTAAAACATTGAGGTTATCTAAAAGCTCATTCAAAAAAACTTTCCTTACTCAAAGCCCACTCATTTCAAAGTTGCAGCTTTCATCAGTAGAGGTGGGTGTAAGCCAAGGTGCAAGCAGAGGTAAAAGATCCGAACTCGCTGGTTGTGATTGGATGCACCGCTAATATTTTTAAACTGACATTTCGACAACGACAGAAATGTAAAAAACTTGCATTTAAGTTTTTTAATACATTTCATAAATAAAAACACCTTTTAGATACATACAAAATTAATCTACTCCTTATTTTATTATTACCCATCTAAATCGTTGTGTGACTTCAACTATTAATTGGAAAAATTAATTAACAAGGGTAAGTTTTAATTAGAGTGACATATAGCCCCATTGTTAACTTATTCTGCAGAGTGTTTACTATTTAAACCCCGCGTGGGTTTAAATTTTTTAATTTTCTTTTCTTCTAAATTGAAAATTTCCAACAAAAATCCCACAAAAAATTTTGTCAAGATGATTATTCATTAAACAAATTTATTAAAATTCTTCTTATAAATCAAAATATGTCCAAAACTCAAGGGAGGTTGGTTCAAAATGCTTAAAACAAAAATTTTACTTAAACTTAGGACCGTTCTAAAATAGACTAAATCTTTTTAGTAAATTTTAACAAAACGTTTTGCCTGTGATTTGGTGTCAAATATGGCATTTTTGCAAAAATTTTTGCCTGCGGTGCATCTTAGCATTTTTACAAACGAATTAATGCTAAATAAAAAACTCAAATTCCTAGAACCCCATCATTATTTATAATTTTAGGTCCGATATTGTATTTTAAGTGTTATTTTCTCTAAAAATTTGGACTGCGGCGCATTGAACCCTGATTTTGTGTGTACTACTGTACTACATCAAATTGGATTAATGATTCATTTCTCTTCTTCTTAAGATTTAAATTATTATGACTGACTGAGTTGTGTCAATAGTGTGAAAACGCTGCAAGGAAAAATTTTGCCAATTTATGCAAAAAAGTCCATACATTTTCGATTTTTTAAAGATTTTTGTAAAGTCCAGAGGGGAATATTAAGACCCTTACCCCCCAAAATCATCGAAATCGGTTCTCTGGTTCGAGACCTACATGGGCAGACACACACACACACACACACACACACACACACACACACACACACACACACACACACACACACACACACACACACACACACACACACATAGTATATGGTGAACGAAAGATAACCAAACCAGTTGAGCTAACCCTTATCAATTTTTACCTTTTTCTACCTTTGTGTAGTGTGTGTTGTCCAAATAATAATAAGCAAGTAAACATGACGGCTCAGCAGCAAGGGTCCACGAATCTAATTTCGACACAGCACGCTTTTCCAAAATTGGGTTTGGACGTAAAATATTCCCTTACTTCTAGTAAGGGTCGCAGACACCCAATAGATAATCACGAAATTGGTCTCTTAAGGGACGTACACAACAAAGCGAAGGAGGGATATATAGGCCTCTATAACGTGGTTATACCTATACACTCATATACATATTAGCTTAAACATACGCCTTACCCTGGCAAAATCTATAAAATCTACCCAGCCATAGAAATATCGAAACTAAAGACAGCTCTGGCCTCTTGCACATGCGCGAAAATTTATCGGTCCGAGGGGTTTCGTTTATTTTCGACCGGTTCGCGTTCTACGTCATACGTCTTCAATCGAGACGACGCCATTTTTGTTGTTTATTTGTTTTAATAGATAGATATGGTTTGTTCGGATTCCGAATTTTAAAACTGTCCTAGAACGTTTTAGAACTGCGCGTGATACTTGCGCAATCGATAGGGCTGTTCTTAACAGTTCACAATTTTTGGACGTACCCGAACGCATTTTGCTTGCAGTAAAGTAAAAAAGAAGCAGGGGAAAGCAAAAGGGAAGAACTGGGGTGTGGTCAACCCTAACCTCAATTTTTTCGGTGGATTTTCTAAAATTGGGCACCTGAAATACGACTCACGAAACTTTACAGCTAGGGGCGCGTGGTAGCTACTAGTCCTCCGAGAATCACAAAGGATCTACCTACGGACGAACCCGAACAAACCTTCAGGACTCTCAGATCACGAAGCTTTGGTTGCTAAACTAAATATTTCTTTTAATAGACCCAAAAAAGAGCAAGTAAAACGTAGAGTTTATAGTAGTAAAAATTTCAATAGTTTTAAAATTTTAGCCAACCAACAAAACTGGTACGAATGTCTAACATCAGCAGATCCAATTCAGTCTTTTCAAGCAAAAATAAAAACGATATTTAATAAAACTTTTCCTCTTCGTAAAATTAAAGTTAAAAATAACAAAAAACTATGGATAACCAAAGGTATAAAAACTTCAGCGCGCAATCTAAGATCTCTTCACACAATACGTAAGTTTACTACTTGTCAAAATATTATTGCATATTATAATAAGTACCGTTCAATTTACAGAAGCGTATTAAAAAAGGCAAAAGAAATTTATTACAAAAAAAGAATTGATAATGCGGATAACAAAGGCAAAGAGTATTGGAACATTATAAATGAGTTCAGAAACGTTAAACAAAAACATAAAAATAAACCTAATATTAATCCAAATGATCTCAACACATTTTACACATCCATTGCTGCAACATTAACAAGAAATCTAAACTCCCATATTGATCCCTTATCATATTTAGAACCTGCGCAACACACGGAAATATTTAAATTTCAAAATACCGATGGAAATGAAATTAAACACTTACTAAAGACCATAAAAAAAGGAAACTCATCTGGTACAGATAATATATCATCAAAACTTCTAAAAAATTTGCCAGACAATGCCATTGACGTTCTAGCCTTAAGCATTAATGGGTCATTTAGCACTGGAATATTTCCTCCATGCCTTAAAACGGCCATGGTAATACCCATTTTTAAGGGAGGCGATAACACCGACCCGTCAAACTACAGGCCTATTTCGCTGTTGAGTACGCTGTCTAAGTTAATGGAAAAAATAGTAAAAAAACAACTTTTGGAATATTTAAACAATCACAATATAATTAATAAAAATCAATTTGGATTTCAAAATACTAAAAACATTAACGATGCTGTCTTTTCCTTTTTAGAGAGGCTTTACCTTAGCCTTAATGATCAGGAGGTTGCTGCAGCAGTGTTCTGCGATTTTTCAAAAGCTTTTGATTGTGTTGATCAAGGAATACTGATGCGGAAGCTAGATCATTATGGTATTCGCGATACGCCATTATTTTGGTTTTCATCTTTACTCTCAGGAAGAGACCAGTTCGTTAGTGTTAATGAGAGTGCATCAGGGGTTCAGACGATTAGTCGGGGGGTTCCTCAGGGCTCTGTCCTAGGACCGGTTCTGTTCCTATTGTACATCAACGACCTCTTATCCTTGCCAATCTCAGCGGTGGTTGCTGCTTTTGCTGACGATGCAAATGTTTTATGGACTGCAAAGTCTTTAATTAATTTCTGTACCACTATAGAAAAAGATCTCTCTTTAATAAGTCAATGGTGTGAAGCAAACAAACTCTGCTTTAATATAAAAAAAAACAAACATCATTACCTTTAAATGTGCTTTGACTGACATAAAACTAAAAGACGAGACTATCGAAAACAAAACAACAATAAAATTCTTAGGCATTCACATCGATACACATCTAAAATTTGATATTCATATAGACCAACTCACAAAAAAACTAGCCAAAGGATGTTACGTCATAAGAGTAGTTGCACAGGAGCTTGGCAAACAAGCAGCGAGGGCGGCTTACTTCGCTTTAATTGATGCACACATACGTTATGGTATAGCTTTCTGGGGTAGCACAACAGACAGTCTGTTACATTCAGTGTTCATTCTACAGAAAAGGGCTGTTCGTTGTATGTGTAAAAAAGGATACAGAGAGTCATGCAGGCCCCTGTTTAAGCAGGAGGAAATATAACGGTGTCATGCATTTTTATATTAGAGTCAGTTTGCTTAGTATACAAAAAATTCCTTGGTTATTCATATGAAAGAAATTATAATTTTAGACAAAATAACTTGCCATTGCCAATTCCAAAAACAACACTCACAAAAAAATCATTAATTTATGAAAACATCAAAATATTTAATCACTTGCCCCAAGATATTAAAATCATTAACAATTACAAATTATTTCGCACTACAGTTAAAAAATTTCTAGCAACCAAAGCATTCTATAACTTAACTGAATATTATCTATAACTTGACTGAAAATTATCTTAACTGAATAACTTAGTAAATAATATAATTTCGTTTTAAATGTCTTGCTTCTTTTAAACTTTAACTAATAACACTATTTGTGGTGTGTTTACTTAATTGTCTTTTACAGCGCATATCATTATTTTTAAATGTTGTATTTTTTGTTTTATACTTTTCTTTAAATTTTTAGCCACAATGTAAATTCTTAATAAGAGTATTGCATGATTTAGAGTTTAATTACTTACCTATTTATAATAACAATTGCTTTGTCAATGAAATATGTTTATTTTGAGACAATAAAGCTTATTGAGATTGAGATTGAGATTGAGAACCAATAGATACACTGATAGATAAATAGACAGATAGACAACGTGCTTTATTGTCATAAAAACAGTACAAGTGATTTTGTGGACAAAGCTTACTATAACTACAATTCTAATTGATAAGTTAACAAATAACTGTATATAAAAATAAAAAGTTCAAAAGTAAGATCACGCTATTTATTGTTAATAACTGAAAATAAATATTAAAAAGTAAGTGGTTTTTGTACAGTTGCGTCTTGAATTATTTAAATTAGCTAATAAAAGATAGAGTATTAAATTAAACATTATTTTAGAAAAAAGTAGTTAATAGAATAGGCTATAAAACAAATGAAAAAAGAATACCAAACAATTACAAAAGAAACATTAAAATGGAACACAAATTAACAACAAATAGTGAATAGTAAAAGAATTATAAGTATCAGAGACAAGATTAAAAATATCAGTATTATAAAATTCGAGTGCTAATATTGCGAATCAAAGTTCTTTGTGGATTATGTTTGAACCAGAACAACCAAGTCCTATTTCATTATCTCTTGATAAAATTCCGAAAGGCTTTAATAGGCTTTATGAACAAGAAAATTCCTTACACTCTTTTTAAAACTGTGGATGACATTTTAATATCCTCTGGTAAATGATTGAACATTTTTATGCCATTATAATAAATTGATTTTTGAACAAGGGCAGACTTTGGTATGAGAAGTTCTAAATCTTGTTCCAGAGAAGATCGTATACTGTAACCACTAGGTGAACGAAGAAAATCATTACGATATGTGAAAATTAGTGACACCGATTCCAAAATATATAAACATGCTACAGTCAGTATCTTCATAGACATGAATAATGGTTTGCATGATTCCCAAAAGCGTGCATTACATATATATCTCACTGCTCTGTTTTGTAAAGAAAAATCATATCCAGAAGTTGATTGTTGGCTGAACCCCAAACGCCGTAACGAAGGTGTGATTCTATTAATTCATAAAGTGAAGAAATACATGACAAATACCGATTTTTTTTCTGTCAAACAGCAACGATCCGCTGCTTTCGTGGCTTCGGGTCTCAATAGAGAGAGAAGGGGTGATAAATGAAAGATAAAGTAGAAGGGCGTCTATTTAGGCTAATAGGTATATGTGTATACAATGAGCTTCAGGCTACTGCGAACAAAGGGGGAATCAAGTCCAATTTACTATCCGTGCCGTACGACCGAGGTGGATTCGAAGCACGCTGCAGTGTTATGTTTTGGAAATTTATTTTGTTTTTATTATTTTGTTTTATTTCTGCCTTGCTCGAGAAACAGATTGATAAGTTCTTAAGTGAAATAATACATTTTTAAAACTAAAAATGGATTTCTACGAAGTTGCCGAATAAGTACAGATAGTCAAATGGTAGTATCGTAGACAGAAAATACCTCTATCTACGATAGTATCAAGGCAGACCGTTGAGACTTATTTAAGAACTTTTTTTGGAGAATTTTATAAATCACCCAGAACCTAGTTTATCAACGATTTATAGGTTTGTGCAAAATTTTGAAAAGTTTGGTTGTGTAGCGCCAAGAAACCATAAAAAACCCACTGTTTTGAATGACGAGCAGGAAGTACGAGGTGTGATGATTTGCTCTGCAGTGGAGGAAAATCGAAAGTTAACTAGCTACCAAACTGCCGAAGAAGTTGATACGTCTTCAGCCACTGTCTTACGTGTTCTCAAAAAGAATGGTTATCATTCTTACAAAGCGTCAAAAACGCATCAAATTTTTCCGGAGGACAACTATCGTCGTATGGAATTTTGCGAAACAATGATGGAAAGGGCTAATCGTGCTGAAAACTTTCTGAGATCTATTCTTTTCACAGATGAAAGCACTTTTCCATTATTGAATCACCATAACGCAACACACGTTCGATATTGGTCGAGGGAAAATTTGCATTTGTATTTTTTTTTTTAATGTTTGGGGGGTATTGTAGGGGAACACGTAATTGGGTCATTTGTTATTTACGTCAATTTGAATGGCCTAGATACTTGGATCTACTACTACTAATAAGCTTGGAAACGTTAGAAGGGGTTTTTATGATAGGCTCGGATATTGTCTAGCCGAGCAAGAAGGACTTTTCGAACATTTGCTCTAAATTTTTTTTGACTGGGAGAATCTTTTTTGTTTCTCCTTATTATTTTCATTGTAACACGTTGTTATTGATAAATCTGAGCAGTTGAAAATAAAACGCTATAATTTATCAGTGACAAAAAACAAGAAAATTACGTTATAAAAATTTGCGTATTTATTGACCAAATTCCGGTTTCATTGACTACACTCCACATAGCACCGTGGTTAGAGGCGTACTAAATACAAGCCACGAACGCGCGAACGGCGGCGAACCGCGATCGAAAGCCTGAGTGTTGGTTGCTCCACTGATAGGTGTGCGGTGTCCCTGCATGTACGTACAATGGCAAATTGGACTTCTTCCGGCCTATGTTCGCAGTAGCATGAAGCGGTCTGTATGTATACTCTCGACGCTTCTAAACAGGTTTGGGTAGGTGTGGGCTGTTTTCTTTTAAATTTCTTTGGTACCTGCTGTCGAAAAACTATATACTCATAACGAGTTTTATGTTTCATGAAATTATGAATGTATTTAGACTCTGAGATTAAAATAGTTTACATCAACTAGCCTTGCAAGGAAATTGATTGTTTTTATTTATTTAATAATAATTGCAATACGATAGGACCGTATTAAGAAAAATACACTATTGATGATCTATAAAGGTAAAAACGTTAAATCTAAAAAAAATTATATGAGTTTATACAGCAAAGACCAAAAAAAAATAAACCAACACAATCAAAATCCAGGTCTGCTTTTAACTTTTTGACGAAACTTCAAATTTTACATTTTAAAAACACCTTCTTTTCATCCTAGAAAGTTAACAGGTGGACAAAAATTTGTCAACTCAAAAACTACATGAGGTAGAGTAAATCTCGTAGCACCATTTTCCAGACACCAGTAAAGTCAAATAAAAAACGCACACTTCTTTTTAATTCGTAATAAAGGTTTTCATTAAATGCCATCGAAAATATTATTTTTATTTATAACTTTTTTTTTGATCACGGATGCAAAAAAAGATTTCGTTCCGTTTTTTACCCAAAATTAAAGAGAAATAGCGGAAAATAGTAATATTGAAAAAATCTTATTATAGTTGCCTAAAAATTAAGCCATTTCTGCCAGTTTTCACCAAGTATTTACGAAAAAATAATTTAAAAACATCGTCAAAATATCAACCTGTCAAAGATTAAAATTTCGCAACAATGAACGCCACCTTGATTTATAGTGTAAAGATGGTGTGTTGCGAGATGTGCTCTTCCTTCGAGATTTTTAAAAGTATTTTTCTGTTTTTCTCAAACTTATTGATAAAGGTATTAAAAAAATAGTGTTAACAACTCGCGGCTAAACTGTGCTTTTTTTACTCGCGCTTTGAAATATCTCGCTGCGCTCCTTATTTAAACCAATGCTATTTTGTCTTAACTTTAAACAAAATTTATTCATAATTTAATTAACCCATAGCAATTTTTTACGGTATTAACAGTATATCGAACAGAAGTCTCTTTTACGACGAAGAAAAAGGAGTTCCGACTCTATTCGGTCTTATGCTGGAACCTCTAGCAAATATAATAAACTGCTCCGCAGCACAGCACAGAATCATATAACTATGAGATTCTATAATGGTCCAAGTATCGCAAAATGTGTAACAATAATAATTACTTTGAAAAACAAAGAAAATAAGTACAAATTGGGATTGGTCATGGGCAAGACAGGTCCGGATCTAGGGGTGAGGCAACGAGGCAGCCGCCTCAGGCGGCTGCTTTAGGGGGGCTTCAATATTACACCAAATTAGTCAGAAAAAAGGTATTAAACCCCCTCAGCAGCCAACCATTGTTAAAAATATTTCATCAAAAACGTAACGAGACTAAAATTTTTGAAGAATATTTGCCTTATTTATAAAAAAAACTTGCCTGCGGCGTTATAAAAGATATTGGTAATCCAATTATAGTATAATTTTAAACAATTTTTGTCACCACCATTCAAAACGCATTTTCTGTATAATTTTATTAAAATTTTCGTCTGCATCGTCGCGCATTCACGCCATTAGCCAATCCAAACCACTTTGTTTAAAATAGTCTACAAAAAACGTAAAATAGAAAAAATGTTTTGCTTCAAAGGTAAAAATATTTGCTTGCGGCTATATAATATCATTGATTGTTATGCCGGTTCCACAATCTCGTTCGAGTACTCTCGCTATGTCTCCCCGAGTATCTCGGCCGAGAGGCTCGTACCCGAGTACGACCATACACACTCTCGCTAATTTAGTGAGAGTGTCACTTGCAATTTTGAACTCGCGAGAACTCCATTATCTGTGCGAGAACCCGACAAGATGGCCGACGCAAAAGTTGCTGTTGCTGCTCGTGGGAATATGCGAGAGTGTACACTGTTGCGCTCGCTCAACCTCGGTAATTTCGCGAGACCCTTTGACTCGTGCACAGAAAACCGACTCCAGATGGAGACCCAGTGAGGCGAGGCAATGTAGGGCAAGGCAAGGCGAAGCGAGAGGTCCCATCTACACTCTCCGTCTTGGCCTGTCTCGCTGTGTCTCGGCAAGAGTGTGGAACCGGCATTACAATTTTAATCAGTTGTTGTCATCATCATTTAAAACGATTAAAAAATGGAGTTTCTAGTGTAATTTTCTACGAATTTTTGTATGCGCCGCATTTAAGGAGTGATTTTTTAAACAAATCTAGAATCTTAGACATTTTTTTGTATAGAATCAGAATCAGAATATCTTTAAATAAAAAGTATACAATAACTCAACCCTCGGAACCCTCCGTTTCTTTCATAAAGTTGCAACTTTCTATGTGTTAATGGTAAAGGAAGTATATTTCACAAATTTTTTTTGTTTATAATGTCAAACTAAGATTTTCATTATTAACTAGCTGAAGACACCGCAGATTCGCCTGCAGTTTTACTCGTTTTTCTTGCTTTAAATGAATACAACTTTTGTTTTCGTAAAACAATTTTGATAAAGCCTATATCCTGTCCAGGACTCCGAGGAATACAGTAGTGAAATTCCTATCAAAATACTTGTAGTATGGTGTTTGCGTGATAATGGAATAAACAGAAAACAGACAGACAAAAATTCTCAAAATTGGAATTTTGGTATCTGCGTGGTTTGGTTAGAAGCCGACATCAAACATTTTTAAAAGCTATGTTGGGAATTTGGAACCTTTGGTTGCACTATAACAAAGTTATGATTGTTTTCCACAAAACAAAACTACAGTTTTTGCACTCGACGCGCGTTTCGGTAACGACATTAGCATCAACAGGAGACGATAAACAATAAACTAAATTAACCTACACTCTATCTTATATACTATCTTTTAGTGGGCGGAGATAAGACTAATAATTTGTGATTGGTCACGCTTTATCATCCTATCTCCCCTCAACTAAAGAATAAAGTGTAGTAAACGGAATGGGGCCTCTATCTGTTTAAACTATTTCTGGATTTAATGATTCCATACTTTCATATGGATTCAAAAGTCTTTTGTTTGGTATTAAGCATGCTCGGCCACACTTGACTTTCCTGTCCTTCCGTATTTTAAGTGTGCTAAGTGTTCTTTGAATCGTGTTTGAAAAGAGCGCCCCATTTGGTTATCCAATTTTTTGTCACAATCCATGCAACTAATTTCGTAAATTCCACTTTTTCTAGAACTGTATTTTTATCCTTGGGATTTCCTAGTTAACTTCTTATTGTGTTTCCGGATTGATATACTAATTTAAGACCGGTTTTATTAAATACTTTTTGTAATCCTTTCGTATAATTAGGATTATAAGGAATTGATACAAATTTAGAGTTGGAGGTATCTTTTTGTTTGAAAAAAGTGGAATTTCGAAAGGTCTTTTGAAAAGAATGTCTATTTATCAGCTTATTTATTAAGCCTTCGTCGTAACCATTTTCACCAGCTATATTCCTAATTCTATTCTTTTCTGCTTCAAATCTTTCTTTATTTAAGGAGAAATTTACTAATCTCTATGTAAAAAAGTGCAAACTTGAAGCTTATGTTGTAAGCAATGAAAACAGTCATTTGGAATATACCTGTTGGTGGCCGTTCCTGTTCTGATTAGGTCAAATTCTAATTTTTTTTTATTTCTTATAACTCAAGTGTCTAGAAATGGCAGTGTACCGTTGTTCTCTGTTTCATAAGTAAATTTAATTGTGGGAAATTTGTTATTTATTTTTTCCAATAAAATTTTCAACACTAGTTACTTTATTGTTGAATACTGCAAACACGTCGTTTACATACCTGAACCATACTCTGGAGAAATACTCAAACTCTTTACTTATATCTGATTCAAATTTGCTCATAAAGAGGTTTGCAATAAAAGGTGATAAACTATTTCACATTGTGGTTCCTTCTAATTGTTGGTTGGTCTATCTATAGAATCATCAGTGGCGTAGCCAAGGGAGAGGTGGGGGGTTCACCCCGCCCCCCCCAGGAGGTCTAACCCAAACGATAATAAATTATTCATGATCACGGGCCCCGGGGAGAGCTTTAGCTCCCCCACATTTTTGATCGTTTATTCCGGTTTGTGAGGTGTGTTTGAACAACAATTTTAGTTTAATTCTACAGAATTTTTCTCACCAGTATTCAAAACGTGTCATAAATGGCATTGTTAGTATAATTTTTCTTAAAATTTTCATATGTGGCACATTTATGATTTGGCAACAATTCTATATACCACCGCAACCCATCCCTTCTTGGCATCTAACATTTTGAATGGGTAACTAAAAAAATGCTTTGGTCAGGGGCATTTAAAAAAATTGCCTTAGGCGGGCAACACCCTAGGGGCGGGCCTGTGCAAGGCCAAAGACAAAAAATCTACTGCGCATGCCTGACGCGGTCTGCTCATGCCCCATATTGGGAAAGTCACTATCGCTACTGCTTTTTTTCGAAAAAAGCAAGGGCAGGGCCGTTATGGTTAGAATTTATGAACCTTTATTTGACACCAAAAATTAGTGGAGGAATTGAACTCCAATATGTGCCAACGGTAACTTTTTTTAAGAACTCAGCAGTATTGTTTGAAAAGAAAACTTCATTTCGGGAAGTTGAGTAATTGCTCTTTGTGTTTCTTTGCCCGGCTTCTAGGTAAACGTAATAAAAACTACAGATAGTTTATAAGCCAATCGATTGAAATTCCGAGATTGCACTGTGCAGCGAATTATCTCAAGCAAGAAATTAAAGAGCATTTTCATTACAGACAGGAATGCAGCCGGTAGGGGGTTTAAAATAAAAATAACTATAGACAAGCTTTATTATTAACATATAGAAAGGTCCTTCTTGTAAATAAAATCTTTTCAGACGATAAATCGTTCGGAAAGTGTTTACTTAAAAAATATATTAAATTACCCTATTCGAATTTAAAAAACTTTATGATCAAAAAATTCCTCAGCTAAGTAAGTCTAATATAGCGAATCGTTTATAAAGTGCTTATTATAGTCAACTCGACCTCAATATTACTACCGGTTATTAGGGGATTTTGGTGAAATTTGGTGTTAAGCCAACGAATTGGCAAAAATAATTTATTTACATTATAAAGCGCGGTATAAGCCCACTTAAATGGCCTTTCACCCAAATTCCCTGACCGCAGATAATACACAAGGTTGCTTAAAATCCCTATAATTTTAATTCCATGACACCATATTTCAAACTGACCCTTGCACAAACACCGTATTTTGACATTTATGCAATGTTACCAACCACGCCGAATGCTTACGAAAAGATTTATCACGACCACTAAAGTCGCGGAAAGTTCCCAAATAAATGCCAGTTAGAGCTTAAATTGCCTCAGCCATGCACCACACAAAGAGTATGATTTATATGCAACTCGCGCGGCATTGCCCATAATGCATCGAAGACCATTTTTGCGTTCCCCTGCTTAAAGTTTTATTTTTAAACTTATTTTAATCGGATTTTATGAAAGAAATAACGGAAAAGTTTAAAGAAATAAATCAAAATCAACTAACGTATTTACTAAAACTATATGGTTTGGATTTTCCACCACCAAGGAAAACTTGCTAAGTTCATATTGTATATTATACACCAAGGGCTGAAGTGGGGCTTTTTATTTCGGGGCGAAAACTTTGTAATCCGACGTCAAGGGATAAAAACTGGTTTGCACTCTAGGAAAAGCAAAACGACTTAACGGTACTCTAATCACCGACCTAGGCAGGGGGAGCTTAGAGGCTTAAGACTCTTCCAGCGCCAGCGAAAAACTACTGAATTTTCCCCAAAAATCACTAATAAAGGGGTAATATAAGTTAACCAAGCGCCCCCAAGGATTACAAACTTTTTATTTCAAATTCTAGAGGTGTGCATGGTCACTGTGTAGCTTCAACTGCCAGATATAATCCTATGACTCCCTGATGAGTCCTAACAAGGATGAAACAGGTATGTAGGTGTCTGGATTCGCTTTGTCCGATATGCCACGAGTTTTACTTTCATGTTTATTTGCGGACACGAGATTCATTTTGTTGTTTTCTAAAATGTTTTTTCTGATCGTTTGAAAAAAAGTACGTACGATACAAGAACGGAAAGTATCTTTACAGGACTCCGCAGGTTTACAGGTTTTTTTCGGTATAGTGATTTTTTGTCGGGGCTTAAAAAAAATACGTACGGTGCACAACCGAAAATTGACTTACAGGTTTACAGGACTCGCCCTGTAAGTTTCCTGTGTCGCCCTGTAAGTTTCACGTTTCCGTTCTAGTAACTTAAATAGCTGTTATATTTTAACCATAAAAAGGTAAAGGAAGGCTGGTTCATGGAGAAATTCCTTTTCATTTTCCGTAACTTTGTCTTTTAACTTTACCCTTTTCTTTTTTTTTAAGTAAAAAGCTATAGCTAAGAAAATTTATAGTCCGACGTCGAAGAAAGCCTCAAGGCCCTTCCTTCGGGAAGGAATATTTCTAGGTAGGGTAGGGCAACGTCGCAAAAATGATGGTGGGTTGGTGCAAGTAACTACTGATAATTTCATTGTTATAAGTTTTGTGGTTAAGGTTTTGTTATTTTTAAAATTTTTGTTTTTTTTTTAAATTAATGAAAATAAAATTCAAAAGGATGACTGCGTTTTTGTTGGACGGTTATGTTCGGCGAGCAAATCTGGTCGAGCAAAAACGACGTATGCGAGTTGCACACAGACTTCGGTTTAGTTTTATTATTTTAATATATCGAATATCTCTGATGGACAAAATCAGGCAAAGCCAGATATTTGCATCGGTTTTGTACGCCAGCAAAAATGACAACTTTTAGCACACATACTTCGGTCTTGCGTCGTTTTTGCTCGACCAATTTGCTCATCGAACAAAAACGGAGTCTGTGGGCCCCTTAGTACCCTATACATACAGACCGCTTCAAGCTACTGCGAACATAGGGGGAATCAAGTCCAATTTACTCTCGTGCCGTACGACCGAGGTGGATTCAATGCACGCTGCAGTGTTATCTTTTGGAAATTCATTTTGTTTTTATTATTTTGTTTTATTTCTGCCTTGCTCGAGAAACAGATGGGTAAGTTCTTAATTGAAATAATACATTTTTAAAACTAAAAATGGATGTCTACGAAGTTGCCGAAAAAGTGCAGATGGTCAATTGGTCGAGGGAAAATTTGCATTTGTATTTTGACGTAAGAACACAGTATCCCCAAAAACTAAATGTTTGGGGGGGGGTATTGTAGGGGAACACGTAATTGGGCCATTTTTTCTTAACGGCAATTGCAATTTGAATGGTCCTAGATACTTGGATCTACTGTAGCAGCACATTATTCCAACTGCTAGGCAGTTGTTAGGTGTAAGATTTGGTGAAACATGGTTTCAACAAGATGGTTGTTCCGTTCACAATGTTGGCCTTGTTAGTTAGGGAATATCTTGATAATGTATTTCCTAATCGGGTTATAAGTACACGGGGAACTATTTTATGGCCAGCTCGATCTCCCGATCTTGCTCCTAATGACGTCTATCTGTTTTTGAAGAAGGCTCGGATATTGTCTAGCCGAGCAAGGAGGACTTTTCGAACATTTGCTTTAATTTTTTTTTGACTGGGAGAATCTTTTTGGTTTTTAGAATGTATTATTTTATTTTGAGAACTTGCTTTTATTTTGTTTGTCCTTATTATTTTCATTGTAACACGTCGTCACTGATAAATCTGAGCAGTTGACAATAAAACGCTCTTATTTATCAGTGACAAAAAATAAGAAAATTACGTTATCAAAATTTGCGTATTTATTGAACAAATTCCGGTTTCATTGACTACGCTCCACACAGCACCGTGGTTAGAGGCGTACTAAATACCAAAGGAAAGTCATGCAAGTGGTGATCGCAAACCTGAGTATTGGTTGCTTCACTGATAGGCGTGCGGTGTCTCTGCATGTACGTACACTGGCAAATTAGACTTCTTTCGCCCTATGTTCGCAGTAGCTTGAAGCGGTCTGTATACATACACTAGCCAGGAAAGGGTTTTCCTCGCTGAACTGGTTCAAAGATATAAGAATACGTTGAGTTCACGTATGAACAAAAGAATGTACGTAAGATAGTTTATTTTATTTGCGGATTACTTCCTACTTCATAATTTTCAGAACTATGAATCCAACTTTATACAAGGTACTTACATACAATATAATACAATACAATATATTTTATTTGTTCTTATTTACCTTACATAGGTGTTGAACTAACTATATATATAAATACAAATCATGTAACTTTTCCTTACCAAGAAAAGAACTGTCAGAAAGATAAAAAAGTAAATTTAATTCGTAGGTTTTTTTTTTGCAAATCTTTCAGCGATTGAGGAAGGTTGTTCCAGATTTTAATAATGTTGTTTTTTACTGAATTTTTCTAACTTCTGTTAGCAGGTTAGTATTGTGTCGTACATGTTACTTATATTACCTAGCTACCTTATGCCAGTGCCATATATTGAAGGGTACATATCAAGGCCAACATTGGGGACGTTGGGAGAGACCTCGGTGGTTTGGGTGATTAAATTGATCTTCGATCATGTTTTAGTATAATGTGCAGTGTGGTGTTTTTTGAAAATCTGTATCTGACCAAAAACTTCTTTTCCCTAAATGTGAGGATATTCATTATAGTAAATTCTGTAAAAACGTATATTTTTGCATATGCACTTAGGTAGTTTTGGTGCCCAGGAACATTTTTACGGTTTCTGCTCGGTGTCGGGCCTCGGTAGAAATAAGTAGATATTATAACAATAGGGAAATATAAAAACCCTTGCTGATTTTAAACAAGTGTTTTATTTAAAATATAATAAACATCAATACAAGAACGAAGTTCTAACACTAAAGAACTCAAAGGGACTTTGCATGTCCCGTATCTCTTTGGAAGATGACCATGATGATCAGGGACTTCTTCTTCCACCCGATCAATAAATATTTTTGTTTTTTTAACCTCATATTATTTGCCAAGGAAGGCCGAAGGTAGCGCTTTAGTTATCTTGATGTAAGGATTCTCTCAAGGGTGCCTTTCACCACTATAAATACCACATGGGCCCGAAGGCCTCCTTGAAGGAACAAGGATGCCTTGAAAGACGACTATAAATTTGGCACTTAGTCACTAATGACAGGCGCATTCGCGAAATTTGATATTTTTACAAAATTTGGGGTTCTTTTTTCCCCCCACAAATAATGTGAACTTTTTCTTGAAATATTTAAAAAAACGTTAACCAATATTTTAGAGGGCGCACTTGCGCAACACGATTAACTTTAAAGGTCATTAATCGCATCTGAAAGAAAAAGATACGGAAAAGGAACAAGCAGTGTTCACCTGATGACGATTGCAGATACCTAAGCATTAGAAACGGTGAGCAAAAGTAAAAAATTAAGAAAATGGAAGTTTGAAATTCTAGTTTACTCTCGAGATCCTCCTTCTTGACAATAAAATTCAAAAACAGGATAATAGAAGTGAGCGGAAGAAGTGAGTATATGGTTTTTTTTTTGTGGCAAAGCGAACCGTTTTTCTCAGAGTTGGATCAATATATTCATGATATATCCCAACTTCTTTTCTTGTTAACCATACAAGGTTAACCACAATTGACTTCAGAAATTCGTGCACGTACGCACAACGACGTGACAAGCATAAGTTTTATGCAATTTTTCCATTTATTACTTTTTTCCAGTTTGTTTTGTCGTTTCGTTGAATGATCATATTTATATAAAAATTGTGTTATCGAGCAGTAAATAAAAATTAAACATCTGGTCTTGCAAGTAAGGTAAGTGATTTTTCCCACATCTGGAGCAATAAAATTTGTTTGTAATTGGTACATTTTTTCTGGCATGTAAGCTGCAATGTTATAGGAGTTTCCATTGGTAAAATCGCAACTCGTAGCGCACCAACAACTGGATTGGTTCTGTCAAAAAATTGCGTCAGTGCAGTCTGAGTGCAGATTGAATGGAACATGAAAAAAACTTCACCCAAATCAGAACACTCGTTTCATTCAACCAATTCACTCAATGTTTATAAAAGTAGCTTAGGACCATTGAAAAACTATTTTGGAGGTTGATTAGTGGTTTTTGACTTAAAATATAAAGGCGGGAAAATTTTTCGGTGCGCCACGAGTCCTCAGAGCCGGTGCGGAAAGAGTTGCACTTAGTGCAAAAACAAAATTATCAGTTTTCCAACGCATCATAAAAACTGAAAAAGTGCTCCCCAATGGAACAGCAGCACCGACTGTGTACTGGTGGCGCACCAGTTTGACCAATGGAAACCGCTAGTGACAACTCAGCAGGCCATCAGCTGATATTTTAAATTTGACGTTAAGCTATTAGAGACCTTTATCGCTTATTTTGGGCATGCGCAGTTACAGTAGTAAAACGTTAAGTAGAAAAACAAAAAATTTAAATTGATTTTTGAATGCAAATTTGTTCTGTATTCTTTTTAATTGTAAAGATAAGTGCCAATTTTTATTCAATCATTTTCTTTAGCTAGAATTTCGTAAGAAATATAAATCATTGATTTGCACTGGCAACTATGACAAGTGATTCCGATCTGTTTATCATAACCTCCTTTTTCTCTGGTGTGTTTTTGAGTTTTTAAAGATTAATAATAATTCAAATTCACCATAAAAAACACAAAAATAAGATATTCTAAATGAAAAATATTATTGGACAAATTATTTTTGTAAATCTTTATAATAATTAATACAGTATAAAGTCGGCCATAAACAAATCAACGCCGGCGTGCAAAAACTAAAAATGTTGTCTTAAAAATAACGTGACGTTAGCTACGTCACCTAACGGGGATTTTTTGTAAGAAGTGCAAAATGTCTCTATTATTTTGGTTTTCATATTTTTTTGATGCAAGTGACTTGCTCCATGTCAAGCGGCGTGCAAGATTAGTACAGACCTTGAAATAACTTTCTGTAAGCAGGCCTAAAGCCTGCTTGACATGGAGCAATAAAATATGTATTGTATATAATAATTACTATGTTTTCACGTGGAACTGAATACCTTTTCCATACAATTCACTTTTCGGTTTTCATGAAGCAATTTGAACGCGTTTGGAACTCGATTTGAGCTTTTGATATTTGCTGATATATTTTAAGGTTAGTTTTTGCCAATTTTACTTTTTTGTTTGCTTTTTTAAAGCCAATATATTGCAGTGGTGGCTTTACGATTCAGTCTTGGGGGGGGGGCGCATCGGTTTCAATTAACTTCCCCCTCCCCCTAAAGTCAAATCTATACATATCGTGAGTATGTTACCGTTACATATTGTACTGTAAACTGTAATGTAATCTACTGACAAGGCGCGATGGGTCGTGCTGAATTAAATGAAAGTGCGAAAAAATTAAAAGGGAATAATATTATTTACTTTACTTGGCCCTTTCCTTTTCATATTGCAGGATTAATAAAAACGATACGTCATTCTAAGTTCTCTGACAAAGACACGCGCCGTACCAAACAAATAGTAGTTAATTTTCTGTTTTATCAGCATTCGTATCCTTATCTCTATTGAGTCGACCTATCGAGCAGGTGCAGTTTTGAACTAATGGCGAATTCATGACAGCTCCAGCTAATCAAATGCACGAAAACCTCGTTAGGTACGTCAAGGTAGTCGTAACGTTATGACCATCTCTGCGTACGAAACGATGTTTACACTCATTTGATCAGCTGGAGCTGTCACGCGTTCGCCATTAGTTCAAAACTGCACTTGCTCGATAGGTCGACTCAATAGAGATAAGGATACGAATGCTGATAAAACTGAAAATCAACTTTAAGTGTCTAGTATGTTTTCACATCGTACTCAATACGTATTGATAAGATTATCTTCTTTTTCTTTCATAGAGCATGTTCTCTGTTTTGACAAAGAGCGTGATATATGAAAGAATAAGACGCTTCATTTTCGATACGTATTGAGTACGATATGAAAACATACTAATAGTTCAAAGTGTAAGTGAAGCCGGCGCCGCATGGTTGCACTAATAGTCCAAGGGCTGATACACATATTAGGCTAGGAGTTTTGGTGACCGTGGAATTTATTCAAAAGTTATCAGACACCGACGGGTCGAAACTGTCGTAGAGGCAATCCACAGAATCGGGGGTTTATATGGAAGACCAGGAGGTTCGAAAGAGCTACCCGCTCGGAGAGCAAGCCACGGTCTTTCAGGCAGAGGTGTATACCATAATAATGGCTGCAAGCATGGAAGAAATAAAGAACGGTAGGGAGGAGCATGTTTATATATGCTCCGACAGCCAATCAGCCCTAAAGGCACTAAGGGCGCCCAAGATCACCAGCACCCTGGTGGAGGAATGTGCGGATGCACTGGAATCCTTGGGAGAGGGCAAACAAGTGACACTTATGTGGATACCGGGACATATGGGGGTGCCGGGTAACGAGATGGCCGACGAGCTCGCCGGGATCGGGTCAAGCACCCAGTATGTAGGGCCGGAACCACTCCTAGGAACAACCAAGAGGCAATTGCAAAGTCGACTCAATAAATGGGCCAACGATGCCATGACAACCGCTTGGAGAGCAGGAACAGGATGCAGAAAGACCAAGGATTTCGTGAAGGGCCCGGATGTAGCCAGACAAAAATGGCTTCTGGGGAGATCGCGAAGGGACGCTGGTCTGCTGACAGGTATCATAACAGGTCATAACCGACTAAGGAAGCACATGACCCGGATCGCGGTGGAGACATCTCGATACGTTATAGTGAACTGCGAGGCATACCAGAGGACGAGACATCAGGTATTCGGTTTCCCGACCCTGGATGAGGAGGACCTGCACATGCTCAAATGGGACAAAATACTGGACTTTACAAAAAGAACAGTGGGATCAAATGAGCAAACTGCCAGATTAGCGGTGCAGGCGGTGGATTAGGGGCAGGCTCAGGGTGGGGCAGAAAGGGCCCAGGGAGGCCTACTTGCCAGGCTTCGCGCCGCCCCTTCTCTACTACTACTACTACTACTACTTCATAGAGCATGTTCTCTGTTTTGACAAAGAGCGTGATATATGAAAGAATAAGACCCTTCATTTTCGATACGTATTGAGTGCGATATGAAAACATACTAATAGTTCAAAGTACAAAGGAAGCCGGCGCCGCATGGTTGCACTAATAGTCCAAGAGCTGATACACATATTAGGCTAGTTTTGGTGACCGTGGAATTTGTTCAAAAGTTATCAGATCTTCGTTTTTGTATCCAGGCAATACAAAAAAGTGGTAAATAAATTATTAAGTTGTTTATTTCGTACATTATTTATTTTAAGAAATGTTTAAATTCGCCGAAAATTTTTGAGAAAATTACATTAAAAATGCAATTTTTTAGTGAAATTAAACTAAACTCGTAAATATCAACGTTATCATAGAGCCGCGAAATTAAGAAAATTGCACTGAAATTGAATTTTTTTATTTAAAATTAAACTAAAACTGTAAATATATCGGTTGATTTCAACGCGCAGCAGGCGAAAATTTTAAAGCAGATGACACCGCAAATGCCATTTTTAACACAAAATTAAACTAATACCGTAAATATTAAAGGTGTTATAGCTTCCCAATTTATGCCCTACTTTTGATTTTATAAATGTTTTTCGTAAAAAATTGAAATCCCAGGTGCCCCCCTGAAATCCGCGTTTGAGTAACTACGTATAATTTTTTCAGTTATAAAAACCATAGATAACAAACAAACCATAAATAAATCCTAATAGTTAAATACTTTTTTTTGAGGTCTAAAAGGCTTTTTAAGTTGAAACATTATACAGACCGCTTCAGCCTACTGCGAACATAGGCCGGAAGAAGTCCAATTTGTCAGTGTACGTACATGCAGGCACACCGCACACCTATCAGTGAAGCAACCAATACTCAGGCTTGCGATCACCACTTGCTTGACTTGCGTTTAGTATTTAGTACACCTCTAACCACGGTGCTGTGTGAAGCGTAGTCAATGAAACGGGAATTTGGTCAATAAATACGCAAATTTTTATAACGTATTTTTCTTATTTTTTGTCACTGATAAATAAGAGCGTTTTATTGTCAACTGCTCAGATTTATCACTGACAACGTGTTACAATGAAGATAATAAGGAGAAACAAAATAAAAGCAAGTTCTCAAAATAAAATAATACATTCTAAAAACCAAAAAGATTCTAACAGTCAAAAAAAAAATAGAGCAAATGTTCGAAAAGTCCTTCTTGCTCGGCTAGACAATATCCGAGCCTATTATAAAAACCCCTTCTAACGTTTCCAAGCATGTTAGGGGTGATAGCTTGAAAAGCTTCTTCAATTTTAATCCGAAGTTCTTTCAAATTATTAGCCCTTTCATACCTGTAAACTTTATTTTTGATATAACTCCACAAATAGAAGTCATTAGGAGCAAGATCGGGTGATCGAGCTGGCAATAAAATAGTTCCCCGTGTACTTATAACTCGATTAGGAAATACATTATCAAGATATTCCCTAACAGGGCCAACATTGTGAGCGGGACAACCATCTTGTTGAAACCATGTTTCACCAAATTTTACACATAACAACTGCCTAGCAGTTGGAATAATATGCTGCTGCATTAGATCCAAGTATCTAGGACCATTCAAATTGCCGTCAATAAAAAATGGCCCAATTACGTGTTCCCCTACAATACCCCCCCTCCAAACATTTAATTTTTGGGGATACTGTGTTCTTACGTCAAAATACAAATGCAAATTTTCCCTGGACCAATATCGAACATGTGTTGGGTTATGACGATTCAATAATGGAAAAGTGCTTTGACTGCTTTCATCTGTGAAAAGAATAGATCTCAGAAAGTTTTCATCACAATTAGCCCTTTCCATCATTGTTTCGCAAAATTCCATACGACGATAGTTGTCCTCCGGAAAAATTTGATGCGTTTTTGACGCTTTGTAAGAATTCTTTTTGAGAACACGTAAGACAGTGGCTAAAGACGTATCAACTGCTTCGGCAATTTGTTGGCTAGTTAACTTTCGATTTTTCTCCACTGCTGCGCAAATCATCACATCTCGTACTTCCTGCTCGTCATTCAAAACAGTGGGTTTTTTATGGTTTCTTGGCGCTACAGAACCAAACTTTTCAAAATTCTGCACAAACCTATAAATCTTTGATAAACTAGGTTCTGGGCGATTTACAAAATTCTCCAAAAAAAGTTCTTGAATAAGTCTCAATGGTCTGCCTTGATAGTACCATTTGACCATCTGCACTTTTTCGGCAACTTCGTAGACATCCATTTTCAGTATTAAAAATGTATTATTTCACTTAAGAACTTACCAATCTGTTTCTCGAGCAAGGCAGAAATAAAACAAAATAATAAAAACAAAATAAATTTCCAAAAGATAACACTGCAGCGTGCTTCGAATCCACCTCGGTCGTACGGCACGGAGAGTAAATTGGACTTGATTCCCCCTATGTTCGCAGTAGCCTGAAGCTCATTGTATACCTTTTATATTGATCTCTGAAACCGGTCAATGACTCGCTCAATGTCAATTTCAATATGACTGTTGATATGCAGCAACGCTAAGCCCGTCAGACGAATTTCCGTCATAGTGTTTTTAAGTACTTATGTTTTTAATCTTCTGAGGTAGGAGAAGCTTCTTTCTGACTGTCAACGGAAAAATATCTCCACACCTATTCATGGCCTCGAAAACGTTATCATATATATTTTGAATTCAGCTTTTGCCTACTTCTAACCAAAAAAGTTCAAATATTTGTATTTTGGATTATAGTTTATAGTATTTGACTTCACGTTGTGTAAAACTTGGTATGAATATGTTCTTAGACTCTTGAAATTAACACTGTGTTTGGGACTTCCATTGTCTATATTTTATTTGTAGACGAATTTGTTTCGATCAGTACAATGGAAGTCCAAAACACAGAATTAATTTCAAACACATCGTTGTGTCAAACTTTCAAACTTAGACTCTTGTTATTAAACCTTGATTTTACGTCCGAAATGATTTTGTCTAGAACTTGTTTATAAACAGAAACTCTTAGACTCTTGAAATTAACTCCAATATCGTGGTTTTTGCGGTAAGTACACTGGATTTCAAAAAAAATTCATACATGCATTTTTTCCTATGTCACAAAATTTAGCTTTCCATTAGTGTATACTATTATAAGGCACCACCAGCTTAGTATGCCTGTTATAGAAGACGGCTGGTCTATAAGAAGAGCGGCCACCCATTTTGGAGCTGATAAAATGATGATAATGCGATGGAAAAAGCGCTGGATTAAAAATAATTCTACGGATAGGAAAGATGGATCAGGACGACCAAAAGTAAGTTCTGAAGTGCAAGATGAGAGACTTATTAACCATCTCAGACAAAATCCTTTTTCAACGTTGGTTGAAGCAGCCAAAAAGAAACTGGACATTTTTCTGTAAACATGTGGGGCTGGTTTAGTGCTAGAGCTTTGGTTTTTTTCTGGAGAATCGAAGGAAGATTCAATAGTGAACGATATATTGAAATCCTTAAAAAAGTTATGCTGCTATCTGTACAGGCTTTACATGAAAATAATGACTTCGTTTATCAGCAGGACAACTGTCCAGTTCACACGGCTCAAACAGATCAAAGGAATTGGAAACCACGAAATGCTGAAGAGTTAAGCGATGATATTTATCGCGCATTGGATCAGCTCTCAAAAGACCATCAGTACTTTCAAAATTTAACCTTTTCAAGGCCCAGACGTTTGCAGCTTGTAATAGAGAAAAATGGTGATCCTATTAAATACTAAATTATTTATTTTAGTTCTTTCATAAGTTAAAATAATTAGTATTAACTTTACCATCGTTTTTGTCCTATTCCAAGTTTCCTATTCGTCGAATTGTTTACAATCCAGCGCTGTTTCCATCGTATTATTGTTATTTTATAAACTCCAAAATGGGTTACCGCCCTCTTTATAGAACAGCGTTCGTCCGTTATTCAAGTGATAATTTGATATTGTTCAATAAAGACTTTACTAAAACATTATTTTTCCTGATATTTTATTATTATGCAAAATTTAATATAAAAATAAGGCTGTCTTTAATTTAAGTAAAAAAATATTTTCAGTTTTAGAGACCTTTTTTAAACAATATGACAAATTGTTGTACTTTTGAAGTTTTTAGGCATTTTAGCTGGTAGTCCGTATATATTATACACTTTTAAAAAGGTCAATTTTGTGATAGCACGTATGCGTTTTTTTTAAAATCAAGTGTACGTTATGCGTTTGTTTATTCTTGGTGTGATGAATTGAAGTTCAAACTGTTCCCAAATACTGTGGAGGGATTCTAGAATATCCTTAAAGGAACGTTCTGCAATTTATAGTTTTTTCTCCAAAGATTTCAGAGTTACCACCAGCATCTTTTTTGTCTATTTCTTTCTGAAGCAAAGTGGGGAAGCGATCGCAGAAACTAGAAAGGTTGAAGCGTTTTTTGACAGCTTTAGGAATAAAGACGCAACAAAATAAAAACTATAATTTTTATTTGGATTTGGAACACCCGGTAAATTGTACATTTTACTCAGGAGACTGAAACAATTTGAAATCTGCTTCAAATGGCGGCAATAATAAATGTTTAATCCCTTACGCAAACTTGCATTCAAAGCGAGTTGGTAGACTTTGGAGTCGCATTTAAACTATGGGGATTTCGAATTTATATTCCATTCATTATTAGCATAAAAGGGGGCACGTGACCTTATACAGACTTACAGAGGTTTCTTTAAAACATTTGTAGATTTTTAGGAACTGATATCAGTGTCTTTGTTGTTACGCTATGGGCATACTTTATTTTTTATAAAGTCCTTATTTATAGCATGCTTTAAACTATTATACTAACCAGTGTTCATATCAAAAGTTACCTACACTGTTGTCTGAATATAATGTTGCACATTTTAAATCATCTTTTATCACACCCTGTATATTGTCCACTACATACCTATTGTTTCACTTTTCATTAGATGTGCTCTATATCTAGTTTCCCAAAGCACTCTATTTTGCAGTTTATTTTATAAAGCAATGCAACATAGCTTTAGTTTGTTTGAGATTATTATGAACGAAAAAGTTATGGCGGATTTACCCAACTTTTTATATTGATAATTCATAACTTTAATTTATAGGGAATAAGCACAATTTTAGGGTTAAAGCATAATTTAAGAGCACCTATTTATCCAAGGATTCATAAGCATAGTGCATTAGGATAAATTTTGACAATTGACGTACCAAATTGACAAACAAAGAAACAAAAAAAAATATTTTTCCTTAGCTAACCTCAGTAGGTTAGGTATTCTACTTTCATCCTAAATTTCTGTTTTCTAATATCAGCAGTCATTTCTATTTTGAGATCCACCAACCAAAATTTTTTCTTTGCTTTTGAAATAAATTTTTTCATATTGATAGTGCATAAAGTTAAAGTTAACCCACTTTAAAATTATGCACTGTGCTTATGAATTGTGAATTATATCTATAAAAACTTGGGTAAACACTTCTATTAACAATAATGTATGTATAACATGATGATTATAAATAAAGTTGTGAAAAACTGTAATGAGGGATGGATGAAAACGAATTTACCGTAAAACCTGTCTGGAGTGGACACCAAACTTTTGATGAAAGTTAAGACCTATAGTGAGGTTTCCACTGCAATAGAGAGGCGTGACCAAAAAATATAAAAGAAAAAATATAGATAAAAGAAATGTTTCGGATGCCATTGTCCATAAAACACACAAAATATTACAATACAAACAAAAAATAAAAATCCATAAGGAGTCTGGTATAGGTACTTTCAATTAGTACCTACTTGTATTTTGTTAAAAATTAGTATAATTATATACGCTTTTGTTCCTTTAATCTAAAGTAGTATTTGGTATGTTGGAAAAATCTGCAATAATCTTACCCAACCGTTATACAGGATGTAAACGATATGTATGCATCGCACTCTGCAACGAGGTGCCGGGATGTCTCCTCCGCCCTTTCGTAGGCATGGCAGATAGAGTCATTCCCCATCCCGGTGCGAGTCAGATGCTTACTGAGTCGGTTGTGGCCGGTCAGTATCCCTGTCAGTAGTCCAATATCTTTTCGTGTCCTTCCCAGGAGCCATTTGAGTCTGACCGCGTCCGGTCCGTCGATTAATTCTTTGGACTCTCTGCATTCTATTTTGTTCTCCCAGGAGTCTGCCAGTGCATCGTTAGCCCATTTAATGAGTCGACCTTGCAGCTGTCTCCTTATTATACCTAAAAGTGGTTCCGGCCCCACGTATTGAATGCTGGCTCCGATCCGAGCGAGTTCATCCGCCTTTTCGTTGCCCGACACTCCTTGTCTCTTGTCTTGACTCAAGGCTTTCAGTGCTTCTATTGGCAATTTTTGTCGCACTGCGTGCTTTTAGGGCCGCTTGGCTGTCGGAGCATATGTACACATGCTCCTCCGGATCATTACGAACCTCTTCTAGTGGTGCCGCCATTATAATGGCATATACCTTGTCTTGGAAGACGGTAGCTTGCTCTTCGAGCGGGTAGCTCATCCGAACTTCTCGGTCTTGCACGTAGACCCACGCCCCTGTTGTCTGCCTCTCCGATAGCTTGGACCCATCGGTGTAGCATAACACAGCGTTCTTTTCGAACTGTTGGTGGAGGTTCTCCCTCTTCCAGAATTCCCTATCGGGAATTTCGACTTTTTACCTCTTATTGAATTTCCAGGGAATTCGGGTTGCCTTGATCTCAAAGAATGCAAGTGGCATCTCCCTGGTGGCCATTTGGGCGACCCTTAGGTGTCCAACGGCATCGCTTTCTTCTTGATCCAAGTCGGTAGCGGAGGCAGTCCCAGAATGGTCTCGAGGGCTTGGATTGATGTCGTCCTCATGGCGCCGGTTATTCCCCTGCACATTAGCCCTTGCAGGCTTCTGAGCTTTTGGGATATGGTGATCCTCTTCACTGCCGGCCACCAGACGATGGATCCATATTGGATCGTAGGTCTTAGTATTTCCGTATACATCCAGTGGAGGTTCCTGGGTGTAATGACCTACCACCCGACGCAACAAGCACAACAACAGGCACAACAAGGGGTGTCCAGGTGAGTACTTTAGCTCTGAGACCAAAGTGAGGGGTCTCCCGTACATTATGGGTGCTCTGAAACCCTCCATTTTTCTCTTTTTGGTGAACAGGATCATCTCTGTCTTTCCTGGACTAACAGAGAGGCTGTTCTGGTGGCACCAGTTTTCTATGATTCGTACAGCTCGTTGCATTCTGCTGCAGACGGTATCTAGAAAGCGACCTATCACCTCCAAAACTCCGTCATCTGCATAAGCATGGGCGTTGAATCCTTCCTCTGTTAGCTTTTCCAGAAGGGATCCATAATTAGGCACTGTAGGTGTGGAAACAGGCAGCTGCCTTGTGGGCATCCCCCCGTAATCTCGACCTGTACCTTGGATTCATCTAGTTTAGCTTATATCTTCCTTTCTTATAGTGCAGATCTTACCCATTCAATTATTAGGGGTTCAGTTTTCTTTTGAAGGGCGGATGTTCTGACCTACATCCTTGTCTTGTCGCAAGCTCCCTCTACGTCAAAGAATACCGCGAGGGCATACATTTTGAATTAAAGTGCTTTCTCTGCCTTGTGCACGACTGCGTGTAAGGCTGTATCGGTCGACCTGCCCTTTATGTAGGCGTGCTGGTTCTTCAACATATCACCTTATAACTTACAATTTATTAATTTTATTATTTAAAAATAGTAAAAAGCAAAAGAATAAATGTGTACTTACCTAAAATTGGTTTTATTGCCTCGTCTGGTTGTCAAAGTTTATTTAAAAGTCCTTTTGGATATCGAAAGAAAGTGTTCCTTTGAAAAGCAATGCAAAGTTTTAGAGTATATGGCCCACTTTTTTTTATAAAAAAGTACGACACCTGTCACACAATTTTCAAAGCTCTTTTTAATTTGCAAAAACTCTTTTTTATTATTCCTGATTGGAGAACATTTTTAATTCAGTTTAAGTTCACACCAAACTGCAAAAACCCTGCGAAAATAAAGGCGCGACTGATAACCTTTTCAACGAACAGCGGAAGATGCACTATGCACCACGATCAGTACTGACCATGCACTGTGCTGTCGAGAGGAGAGAGGGTCGGAGGTCAGAGACTCACGTACGCAGCGAATTGCGTTGTTGCCAAGTGTTTTTAAATCTTTAATTAAAAACAAAAACAAAACAAATCATTATTTTCTTTTTTATTAATTTTTCAAAATTTAGAGGATTTATAGAAAATATTTATTTTTATTTATTTGGAAATCTCTCTATTGTAAAATGCTTAAAATTAGACACAAATGTTTCTAAAATTCGTTTTGTTTTGCCCCATAAGTCATATGAACTTTTTGACTTGTTTTGACCCCTCCTTTAATCAGTTGAGTTGAAATGACTATGATATTGTTTACACCCTGTATAAAGTTAATTTAAATTTGTATCTAATTCCTTAAATCCTTAAGTTTAACAATCACTGAAAAAACCTAAAGGTCTTTCTCGGAATAATTTGGATTGGAATAATCGTTTTATTGGCAGGTACAAAAAAAGCTTTTCCGCTTTGTTAAGATTTTATGTAAAATATATTTGGTTTAGCTTCATTGACAATAAAAATTTTAGGGTGTCCACTATAGAGAGGTTGAAGTACATAGGTATAATAATAATAGGGACGTTTTTGTCGAAGTGTCTATAAAGAGGTGTCCACTATAAAGAGACACTATACAGGATTCACCTAGCATTATTTTTGTGCACCTGCAAAACCCTCCATCTATATTCAGTGTGTCTCAACAGTTTGGAATAATAGATTTTTTGGGAGAACTATTTTTGTAACCCAGTCTAACGGCCTCAGTGCAACGTTTAGCGTTTGTGCGAGAGGACATCCGTATATATGATACAAAAATACATTGTGTCATTTCAATTTATCATAAATATAATCTATCGTTTACTCGTGCAAAATCAAATTGCCTGATGCGTCTCTTGTGGCGCAAGCAATTTACATCTGGAGCTTCTGAATGCCGATATTATTCATATTCCCATACACTGGTTGAGATAGATAGCACTGTCTTTGATAGAATTTTGTAAATTGTAGCCTGCGAAACTTCTATATTATAAGTGATAGAAATTGGATAAAAAGCAATACTTATAGCCAATTTATAAAAAAGAAAAAGTTTCGTATTATGTAAGAGAGTAACGGTTTTAAAGTAACGATATATGTCCGCGCCATCAAGAAAATTAGCTAAAGTGTAGGGATTCGGTTGAAACTTGGAAGAAATACCTAAATTCACTGCATTATTTATTAATCTAAAAACAAGTTCTATATAATAAGTATTTCCTTTTGAACGTCGTTGGAGCTATAAAGAGAGACCGGGGACTTTACGGTGGCTACATATGTCAAAAATTACCTAAGTATGAGTCTTAGAATATTGAACTACTAGAAGGAGCTTTTTTTCAGACCTAGGGCAGGATTTTTGAGTTCATCATCTTCATCCCATTGTTGTCATGTTAACCTAATACGTTTTCCCCTATTTTTAATATTATTTAAAATACCTTCAATCATTTTTAGTTCCGTTTAATTAAATGGACTAGAAATAGTAATAAAAATCTATGTTTCTATAAAACAAACCTAAAAATGTATTCAAGTAGGATGTACAACTATAAAAATAAGAAAAAGGCGCTATGGAAATCCCTGTTCATACTGAAATTATGACAAGCCGGCAACACAGATTTCCTGCCTTTGTTTACCAAAAATGGCCAAATATGACGAATTCTAACTTAATATTTAGTTAATAGTTTAATTTAACGTACCTGTGAAACGAAATACTGCGGTCCCCCGGCTTCTGTTTCAACTTGCATATAATAATACACTTCGGAACCACTCAATAATTAATTAAATAATAAGTTTTTTGTTGCATAATTTTGTTAGTAGTTTCCCCACTGTAGATGTTGCACTCAAACAACCAGTGTAACAAGATAGACCAGACACCTTCTAGTAGTTCAATGTTCTAAGCTTATTTCCGAAACTGCACAGTAGCAATTTGTGATTTACTTATCCTTATTAAACATAACGCAGTACGTTAATTAAGTTTAGTAGACGAGAAAAAAAAAGACGCAAAGAAGCCAAAAATTTAACTTGAAAATGGAATCAAATTAAAAAATCAATTTTCCTCTTCTGTCTTCTCGCGAAACGATTAATTACTTCCTGCACTTCCATAGGAACATTTTTATGAACATGGATGAGCGCCAATCCTGTTAGTACCTCTGGAGATAACCGCTCTTGAAGGTCGTTTATTATGGATTCTAGAAAAGGGATGTAGACGCTCCTGCGAAAATAATATTAGGGACTTATTGGGCGTACATTTTCGCGTTCCCTTATTAAGGAAAATTGACATTTGACATCTGAGCATGCGCATGACCTGCGTTTTTATTAAATGAACTGTAATAAAATACAGTATTCCCTGAATTCGGTACAGTTACCGTACGTCCCTTATGTTTAAACATAACCTTAATTAGCACGGATAATATAGTGATGGTTGGTTTGTTTTTCGACACAACTTTTTGATATTCCTTGCATTTTTAGTTTTTTGTTTATAAACAAAAACAGTCTTGTGGATTTTTAAAATTTATGTGAAAAAATAAATAAATTGGAGAAACCTACAAGGCTGAGGTTGAGCTACACTGACGATATAATTCTTTTGCGAGAATTTGTCAGGGAAAATCTCTACAACAACCCAGCGGCCTGGGAAAATATATGGAAAAACCTTCAAATCTTAAACGGAAGGCAGTTTACCCAGAGAAGTGTTAAACAGCATTCAATGGTGCTTTTTTGAGACCTTCATTAAAAAACAGAAACTCGAGAAAGTCATCAGGTAACAGTCTTTAGAGCTCTTATAAGGGGTGAATCAATACAGCAGGAGGTGTACTTAACAGAATCTCTTGGCATGACCAGAAAATATTGTCCATTTTCCAAACACTTACAAAATTAAAAAAAAAAACAAAAAAGCGGCGGTACAATTTTAAGGTTAGAAATTTTAGGTTAGGAATAAGGAAAAGTAATACTTTTTTTTAAGTATGGTAAAGTTTCAACCTAAATAAAATGCTTTTCCCTTATCATGGTAAAACCTTATAGAGTAACGCCCAATAAGTCCCTATTACCGACAGCGTTCGTTTTGGTTTTGCACGACGACGCCGTAAAATAATAGTGTCTTCAATTTACAGAAAAAATATGCACTGGGTTATGAATGTTACGTCACTCTGAGTCCACAATAGTTTTTATGTATGTTGTAAAAATTTCACATAAAATTTCGGGAAGTGACTATTTTTGTTATTTAGATCTTAAAAAAAAGATGTGAACCGCCCAGGGTACCGATTCTGGAAGTCATAGGAAGTGATCGTTCGCCTGAGAGAAGGAAAGCAGCTTCAACCAATAAACGCGTTTAAAAGCAGTGACGAGACGATCGAAGAATCACCAATCTATTATGGGCACGCGCAGAGCTGCCTCGAACAACAATTTTTGAGCGAAGCCGTTCTCTTGACTAGACCCAGTAGTATGGACTTGTAGGAAAGCTCGTGTGAAAACTTCACTCGTATGATTTCAGAGCACGCTATTGGATGAAACCATCACGTGACCGATGGATATTTTACTCGCTAATGCGCATGCTACGGCCAACTTGACCGTCTCGTAGAGTACGACGTCGCACAGTGGTCGATTTTTATAAAAACGCGGACATTAAAAAAAATCTTCCACATTGTAATTTAATCGTACAAAATATTTAGTTTTAATAAAAAAATAAATAGTTTACAATATTAAAATAAGTAAGCATTTATTCTTTTTTAGCTGATACACAGGATGATCGTGTGAATTTTCACATTTACCTTAAGACATTTTTAAGAAGATAAAAGATACATATTCATTAATTGGCTAAATTAAACTAAAAATGTTAGTTTAGAACAGTCAAGTTGACAAAAATATATAAGTGTTACAGTATACTAGTATATTGTTATGTATATAGGGTATATTAAAAAGAATGCCAACCGAAACTTTCAAATGAAACACCTAGTATATTATTGCATTTTTGCATTCTGTTTTGAAATTCTAAGCATTTTTATATAACATACCCTATGTCGATCTTCACCTGTTTTCGAGATATCAACAGTTGAATACTGTCATACTCTGGGTCTTCTATTTGAAATTTGATGTTGAATACTGATGTGTAATATCAAACTAAAAAGCATACTTTATTCTTTGGTCAATTATTCGCCTAGTATCTTGATAACCATATGAGGGCAAATTTAGACACATTTTGAATTTTTTAATTTCTCAAGTTATGTCCGCGTTTTTCTGAAAAATGACCAGCGTGCGTTGTTCGCATGACTTTTGTGCGATAGATCACTTCTCAGGGTATGATCGTTCTATTACGCCCAGAATGACCCCCCCTCCTGGATCCGCCCTTGCCTTTTCGTAGTTGCTATTTATACGTTGTATACTGCAGACTACTTACATTTTAAAAAAAAATGTTAGTAATAAAACAACATTCAATAACAGTCAAGTTTTAAGTTCCTCCAGGACATACAAACTTTTAATAAATGCCCGGAAGGCGACCAAAAAGACTTCTACAACTTTTCAGGTTGCGCTGTATCGCATAGAAATGTTTCCCTATGGAAGCTGTTTCCCAGATAGATAGCCTGGTGTACGAAAATGTAGCCTTACAAATCCAAATTCATATAGATAGTGTGGGATATTTGGCATTTTTTTCAAAACAGGAAAACATCGGTCCCCACTAATTTGACCGATAGTTTAAAAATCTATCTGCAGTGGTCCAACAGCAGTGTCATAACGAGGAAGAGCAAGAGTGGCACCAGCCCCGGACGCCATTCTGGCATCGGGAATAGCAAAGGGAGGGAAAATACAATCCTTCCGCTGTCCATATTTTTGTTTTAAGGAAGCTGACAGAATCTTTCAAACTCCCTAATTTTAGGAGGGAGTTAAAGATTTTAAAAAATCATAACTTTTTTGAGCCACGAAAGATAAATGAGGTTTTTCCAACAATTTTCTTGCCGGCATTTTAATAGTATACTTAGTAGTAGATGAGCGACAAAGCGGACCGTCCCGTAGGCCTGACAAATTTTGTCATCGGCGGTTCATTATTGTAAATAGTTTTTTTATCAAACGATTTAATTTTATTATTTATTCCTGTTGTGGGCCAGGCTGCAAAAAATAGTCCTGCGACGGAGTTTCAAGTACCTATTAAAGGTAAGTTATAATGATTGAAGAAGTATTTTTATTAGGAAAATCAAACAGCAATAGAAGGAGAGCTTGGCTGGAAGCCTTTCGGACAAGATTTTAAGCAGCACGAAAATTAAAGGATTTGTGAAGCAAGTTTTATAACAGTACCTATTTTTGCCCCGACGATAGTGCTTAATAAAGTGGAAGTATAAATTCGATTCCTTGTGTATTTGCGTGCCTGGTGTGTGAACTTGTGTGTCCCATTTTATATCCGAAATTAGTAAAAAAATTATTACGGCGTTGTGAAAGTTGATCTTTAGTCGAGTTTAGCTATTCTTGGTAAAAAAAATCATTTTTTAAAGATATAGGTATATAGTTATTTAGTTTATGGTAAGAATTTAAATACTTCTTTCGGGGCAAGTATTCGCCTGTATATATGTTACCGTAAAACCCTCTATTTCAGTTACAACCTGGTTTTCCTAGGAAAAACTGATTTAGATTAGGTCAGGTGGATTAGGTCAGATTAAAATCTAATCTAAACTTATATAATTTAGTCTAATCTAATCTAATATAGAGTTAACAGTTATAACTAGTCTTTAATAGGAAAAATCGGGTTTTAACGGTAACATATAGGTACTGTGATAAGAATGCGTTGTATTGGTAAAAGATTTTAAACATTATAAATCTAATGTAGTTTTAAGTTCATTTGAATAATTTAGATAACTTTAATCAGTTTTCTGTAATTATTACGGAATAATTATTGTTTTACGTATAAGTATAAATATAGTAGTCAAAAGAAAGAAAAAAAATGTTTTAATTCTTACTTGAAACACAATGACACAAAATGTGTTATTAGTACACCATCATCATACCAGCGTATGGTACGGTAATTCATCAAAAATTTAGTTGCTATTGAGTCCTAAAATACCTACATCTACAAAAAAAAAGGATTTTCTGTCGGTCTGCACACATGATAGAGAAGGCATTATGTATTATAATTTTAACAACAACATTTAAACAACAAGTAAATGTTGGATATAATGATGGGAGCTTAGGAAGAGAAAAGTCTGAAAAAGTTGTAACTTTGAAATAAACATTTTTCTGCAGTTTGGTTCAAATTACTAAGAGCTTTAGTTTTTGAAATATTTAAAAGAGTTGTAAAATATTTTTTTTAAAACATAATTTTTGGAGCAAAGAAGCAGATATCAATATACCTGAAAATTTTGTTGTACGGTTTTACAGAGGGTTTACTCAACTTTTCGTATTGATAATTCATAACTTTAGTAATTCTGAATGCCCGTCATTTTACTTTTTTATCAAAATACACAGAACCCGGAAGAGTAAAATCTGTTAGATTTATGATTTTTGCGTATATTTTTCACTTTAGTAACTCGCGACTGTATGATGATGGACTAGTCGTGCTTTCGAGGAATACTTTCTTATCGTATTTATCATTCATTAAAATATTTAAAATAAGATCGAGCCGCCCATGACAAAAGCGAGGCAAACAAATCAAACTTTCAAAGTAATGTCACGCTTCGCTTCCTTTAGAGCTTGCTCTAGGATTAGTGTCCTTAGTACTGCTGCATGTTAGGCTTGCATCTATCCAACATCGAAAGAGTTTTGGTTTTCAAAATATTTACCAAAACCGACTTAATCAATGAAGTCGAAAAACGACTAATGAACAATAAAAGGTTCTAAAAATTTTAAAACTAAACCAAATATATGGACTAAAATCATTTAATATTTTAACAGGCTCCTTGAACTTAATTTAGTAGGTGGTGGTCGAAGTTGGCTGCGGAATTTTGCCATTGCCATTTTAAGTGCCATAGATTTCGTATAGATAGTGCGAATTTGATATGGGCTCAAATCATTTAATATTTTAACAGGCTCCTTGAACTTAATTTAGTAGGTGGTGGTCGAAGTTGGCTGCTGAATTTTGCCATTGCCATTTTAAGTGCCATAGATTTTCGTATAAATAGTGCGAAGTTTGGGGCGCTAAAATCTAGGGTAACCAAAACTTAACCACATCTCAGAGAAAGATAGAGAGTTTACTCTTAACCTACTTTTGAGGAAAGTTCTAATAAAACGATGTTACTATTAAGATTTAGATGATGTAAAAGGGGGGGGGTGAAGGAAACTTCTTCTTTTGTACCTTTATCAACAACACAATTTAAGTACTAATTAACTGTCCGCAAATAACCAAACCACGGCTTTTTTATGCAAAAGGGTACGTATATGTACCTATTTTCATTTGGCGGAATAAACCTTACTTATTACTTTTTCTCGGAATTGCCTTTGTTTAAACTTTAACTTCCTATAAGTCTTGTTAGTGATCGAGTTTACATTAAAACTTCTAAACTAGTTTAAACTATCTTCCGGCACCTTACTTCCTTAATAGCGCAATTAAGGCATAGTCTGGTCATGTCTTGCAGAGTCTGCAAGCTAATACAAGACACCGAGCCTTTTTAAATTACAGTCTAATTTCTTGCCAAAGACGGAATAGAACTATAGGTATATAACGTTAGTAATCAGGGGAACATCGGGCAAAAATGAGTAGCCAGGCACAAACGGATAGGGCATTTAACTCTGTGGCGCACCGAGGGGAGGGTTTTGGGGTTAACCCCCCCCCCAGAAGCTTGATGATGATATGATCACATTTTGACTTCAAATTAAGTTTTTTTTATGATTTATTCTCAAACCCCCACCCCACCCCCCGAAGTCAATTCCTGGGTGTGCCACTGTTTAACTCCTTAACCGACGGTATCATTAACCTAAGGCAACAAATAAGTCGACACAATTTTGCCAGTCTACCAAATATTCAGTCAGCATTTCACCATTTTCAGAAGTTACTCAGCAATAGGTGTTTTAGTAGATATGTAATGTAATTTTACTTCCCTCGCTAAGAGAAGTAATGTTATCATCTAAAAATCGCACTTCGAGATTTTCATAATCCTCCACGAATTTTGAGGTTCCGAATAGTGATAAGCACAAATCCAGACGCCGTCTGTCTGTCGGTCGGTCTGTCGGTCTGTCTATCGCCTACCTGCACCAATCGTAACAAAATTTTACATAGTTATTACTTGTGTTGACGCGCAGACCCCTATTGTTTTTGAGCATTCCCTTATTACACCCTTCGGAGCTACCCCTAAAAAACTTCATCCCTAAAAAAAATATTTTTTTTTCTTACCGTGTGAAACCTCTTTAGAAAGCTTATAAAAATCGTAGTTCAATGGCGTCAAAATTTTTGACTACACATATATGTATATATATATATATATACTGGGTGTCCCAAGGTGAGTAACCTATTAGAATATTTTGGAAACTATACAATAGAAACTTTTCAAACTTTCTATTCTAATATAAGTCCATGTAAGCTATATTTATTAAATACTCATATTTGCAGCGTTGCCATTTGCAGAAAAACTTGGCAACAACTTTCTTATTTTAAATTGAACACCCTGCAAATTTTTGCATTTTTGGATTCTACAAAATATTTTAGGTATATTTTATTTATAATTTCCTATACCTATGTTCAAATGTTTTTAAAATATTGACAGGTAAAAATTGCCATTTTTTAACTTTAACAGCCCGTAACGGTTTTTACATTCCCATCTTGGTGTTTCACAAGCTATCGTTTTGTATCTAAACCCACTGTTAAAATATCCCAAGGTTAGTTTAACCCTGGATAAAAATAGTATAAAACGATAGCTTGTGAAAAACCAAAGTAGGAATATAAAAACCGTTTTTCTCTATCCTTAACCGTTTCGATGTTACGGGCTGTCAAAGTTAAAAAAACGTCAATTTTCACCTGTCGATATTTTAAAAACAGTTAAACATAGTTATAGGACATTATACATAAAATTTACATAGAATATTTTGTAGAATCCGAAAATGCAAAAATATACAGGGTGTTCAATTTAAAATAAGAAAGTGGTTGCCAAGTTTTTTTGCAAATGGCAACACTGCAAATATGGGAGTATTTCATAAAGATAGTTTACATGGACTTATTTTAGAATAGAAAGTTTGAAAAGTTTCCATTGTATAGTTTCCAAAATATTCTAATAGGTTACTCACCTTGGGACACTCGGTATATCACAGAAAAAATGCAAAGAACTCTTGAAAAATTCGTGTAATGATGATTATATTACTTCCGTCGATAAGGGAAGTAATATAATCGTCTAAAAATCGCACTTCGAGATTTTCATAATACTCCACGAATTTTGAGGTTCCGAATAGTGATAAGCACAAATCCAGACGCCATCGCTCTGTCGCGTACTTTGTAGCCACTCTAACTCAAAAAATTCTGCACCAATTGTAACAAAATTTTACATAGTTGTTACTTGTGTTGACGCGCAGACCCCTATTGTTTTTTAGCATTCCCCTATCGCACCCTTATTAAATATATTTTTTTTTCTTACCGTGTGATACTTCTTTGGAAAGCTTATGAAAATTGTAGTTGAATGGCGCCAAAACTTTTTACTACATATATATATATATCATATAAAAAATGCAAAAAACTCTTGAAAAATTCAATTTTATGTGCCATTTATCTCGAGTTATGGAACGAAATGTTAAATAAAAAGTGGCTTAAGTTATGATCCAGGCCACACCCTATTGTCTTATCAAATTCCATACAAATCGGTTTAGTAGTTTTTGCGTGATTAGTGGACAAAAATGTTAGTTTTAATTTTAAATCGTTTTTGCTAACGACTCTGTTGATAGAAGTTTTTATCTATAAGTATGAAACTCGTTCTCTAGTGCATTTCTGTTAAAATTATTTTCGATTATTGGTTTTAATTGAAAATGTATGAATCAATTTGGTTTAGAAATACACTCACGACAAAACCGGAACGGCATAATCGGGTACCAGTTTTTGGTTCGCAGCCCTAAAGACAGCTGAGCCGAAAGCGGTTTTAATTTTTTTAACATATAAAGTGTCACAATCCGTATTTTTATATCGGCCATTCGTACCCATACAGCAAAGGTGTGTAACTGCTGCTAGAAGCGTGTCAGATTTTTTTAAGGCCCCCCCGCAAAATTTTTTAGGGTGCCCCCTCGGTGCCCCCCCCCCGTTCTACTCGATATTTTTTTTTCGATAACAATAAAGTTAATTAATGCGGAGCCTATATTTTATTTTTACAAATATTAATAATATATAATAAAACTAACTATAAATAAAACCAACAAACTAATGCACCCTCTGTACATTAGTATTCAAAATGTATGTAATTTTAAAGGAGCCGAAAGGTATTTGTGTGTCTATTTGTTTTTATATATTATATTCTTTTTTTTTGCTTTTTTTAAAGCAAGGCGGCTAAGAGGCCCCCAATATGCCGAGGCGTTTAAGTATTTTGTACGAAATGAGCACAAGGTTGTAGGCACTGGTTGGCTCAATGAAGATTTAAATAGGCCAACTGCGATAGTAGCATAAAAACACTTTAATCAAATTTTTAATCCGGTTATGCCCCTGGGGTGGGGGTAAAACCGTATTTAGCATTATTTTTATCTTTACCTTATTTGCTTACCGTATTACCGTAATTGAGATGATAAAAAGAGTTTTTAAACCACAAACACAAATTACCGTAACCGTATTATTTTGCCCACATACAAACTGCCAATGCAAATTGAATAGAAAAAAGAAACAACAGTTCGTGTTTTTGCAAATTCACTTTCACAAAAAAATGATCACCCACCAGCTGCAGCTTTTGCACAGAAATAAATCTGGTTGGTTGCAAACAATACCCGACCGGTTCCCGTTAAGCCTCCGTAAGTAACGTATTTCGGTTCGGTTATTTTTGGATACGAAAGAAATATAACCGATTTTGCCTACGGTGTCACCAATTTTGATGGTCTGCATTAATAACGCTCTTTTGTTAGGAACTTTTGTAACTACAACAGAATTTTTTTTAAATTTTATCGGTTTATTCTGTAGATAAGTGCTTGTAGTACTTAGTTCAAATCAAATCGAATCAAATCTCCTTTATTGTTTATTAAAATTAGTACCAGTTATTAAAATATTTAAAATTATCAGTCAAACCTAACCCTTATATATATTTACATGATGGTAATATATAAACAACAAAAAAAAAGAAAATACAAAAAAAAACATTTAATCATTTATGAAAACATACTTTAAAATCACATTTTTTTAAAAAAGAACAAGAAGAGAACACCTTAAAAATAGAAAAAAGTACTGATAAATTAGTTACTAAATTTAAACACAATAATGTTTGATTCGAAATTGTCATTAAAATATTCATCCGGATTGTAATAAGCTCTTCCAGACAAAAGTCCTTTAACCTTTTTCCTAAATTTTTTGCACAAGGCGGTGATGTTATAAATTTTTATGCTTCTGTATATAATTGAATTCTGGGTAAGAGATGATGTGGGTATTAGTAAAGGAATATTGTTCAAGCTTCTAGTATGATAATTGTGGCTGGCAGTAAGGTTTTTATACTTTTTGTGAATAGGGCTTACTGTTTCTAAAATAAAAAGACTTGTCAAGGTCAGAATTTTTTCTCTCTTGGAATAGTGGTTTGCAGTGGTCTCTGAGCTTGACTCGACAGACATAACGAATATAACGTTTTTGAAAGTAAAAACTGTATTCAACAAATGTTGACAGCAGTTTCCCCAAAATGAAATGCCATATAACAAGTGGGCTTCTACTAACGCATAATATGCGGTTTTAGCCATAATACAGCCAGATTGTATCTGTCTGATTACATAACCTCCCATTGCTACTTTTTTAGCTTATCGTCGATAATAAACCCTAAGAATTTTGTGTTGTGACTTTGGAAAATTAATTGGTCAGACAAATTTAAGTCATTAAAGTTAAACTTAAAGCTAAGAACTTTGGTTTTGTGTAATTTAAGCGCTAAAAAGTTAGCATCACACGAAAGTTTAATTTTTATAATGTCATTTTGAACTGTTTCTCTGAGAGAGGCTTCATTCTTATGATGCCAGAGGATTGTAGTGTCGTCTGCAAAAATTGTCAAAAAACCTTTTATATCAAGCAGACACAGAGCGTTGATGTAAAGAAGGAATAAGATGAGACCTAGTACTGAGCCCTGAACAACACCTGTATCTACTCCACATAAATCAGAAATCAATTTTCCATTTTTGACTTTCTGACATCTATTTGTCAAAAAGGCCCTAAAAAAATGTCTCTAAGGCCATAAATGCAAAGGTTTTTTAAAAGAAGATTGTGATCTACGCAATCAAACGCTTTAGAGAAGTCGCAGAAGACTGCTGCTGCGTCTTCTCTATTGTTAAGCTTTAGATATAGATTTTATAAGGAGGAAAATATAGCGTTATTGGGATTTTTTTGGTTTTGGAAGCCAAACTAATTAATGTTAAGGATGTTATTTCTTTTTATAAATTCTAGCATTCTGTTTTTGACTAGCTTTTCTATTAATTCTTAGAGACTGTTTAGAAGTGAAATCGGTCTATAGTAGCTAAACTGTCGATTATAAATTAAAAATTATTTAGTGATATATAATATAAATTGTTTTTAACTTAACTATCCGGTTTTGCCCCTGCTTCCCCTAACACAGAAATTGAAGAAATAACCGCAAATTTGTATTATTTGTTTATCAAAATTTGTTTGTTTGCTTTTATATTCGTTCGTGCCTTAATATAGAAACTTCTTATTTTAATAGGCTAAACCTTAAATTTGACCCTATAAATTGAGTTGGAGAACGATGCTTAAAAATGACAGTTTGATTTAAATTCCGCACACAATGTTGCGACCCAAGAAATCATGAAATTTGCATTAGTAATACTACTCACGTTGATTCTTATATCGGGTTGAGCTCACCGATGAAAAGAATCGAGTTTGTAAATTTATTTATGCAGTGGCGCACCCAGAAATTGTCTACGGGGATGTTTTTAAGGATAAATAATTAAAAAAACTTAATTTAAAGTAAAAATGTGATCATAATTGATACAAGGAAACAAGCGCAAAATTTCATGTCAAAATCACGATTTAGCGAAAATTTTTGCGAAAATGGCACTTACAGTGCCATTTTTGACACCAAATCGCAGGCAAAATGTTTTGATAAAATTACAGTAAAAAGACAATTTTGATGGTGATGCAAATTGAAAACAAATGTCATGAACAAACGAAAATTTTTGCAATTTATGATTTTTTGTATTTTATTCCCTATATATTTTACTTCTGCTGTTATTTGATTGTGCCAATTGTATGTAACCTCTCGGTGAAGGAGTTTTAACCTCAAACTCCCCCCCTCCTCGGTGCGCCACTTATTCATGATTCTTGGTATCATTCATCGGATTCTTAAATTACCCGATTGATTCCATCAATTCACCAATTGATGGCATCGATACTCTCTCGACTCTGGAGGCCGATGAGCTTTTCCGATGAAGGTCACAATTTCATTGTTATTTTTATTTTTTTATTTATTTGATGTTTTTATAACAACTATTGCTGGCTTATGGCCATATTTATACTTCTTCCTTCAAGTAACACTTAGGTCTCCTTCTGGTAAGGAAAATGAAATAGAAGTTCGCCTATTTTCGAGTACTAAGGAGATAAATAAATCTTCAATTTGGACTGGTATACGATCGATCAATTGGAAAAAAATCAAAAAAATCTAGGCTATGGCTAAATTCTGACTGAATTCCATCGCGTTTTTTTAATTTTCGATGGCTCATCGAGCTTAACGTCATATGTCATTTGTCAAAAAACCGATCGACATCGGTGAAATAAATCTGATGAGTTTACAAACTCGCCCAAGGGTCTACTGCCTGCATCGCAACGCATGTTTCACAATGTGTGGGCACTAAGGATGTTCATAATTACTCAAAAATTTTATAGCATGTTCGATTAGTCAATAATTATTCGGAGTGCTATCTATCTAATTATAAAAATAATTAGCAATATTACCCAAGTAAAATATACCGAGGAAGCGAAAAAAAAATATCAACTATTGGCCTTCCGAAAAACTAAGTGTCGCTGACAGCATTCAACCGCATGCAGTGTATCAACGAATACTTGTATAGTTATTTCAAAATAAAATTCAAATGGACGAGCATTTTAGGGTAAATTCAAGCAGTTTAACAAGAGAAAATTCTCGTGAATAGCTCGTGCGGGGAGACCATTAAAAAGGGACGTGACTTTGTGAAGATTTTGAGGTGTAAATTATGGTATTGTGTGATAATGGCGCGGTGCACGGAATATATCTTTTGACATTTGACTGAGGAAATCACAATAGAATTATCAAGAAAGAAATAAGGTTGAGTTCACTGGCGGCATCAAATACTTTTGTTTTTTTACTTTAACCTATTTTGTATTACATTATATCGATTTAAGGGGCTGTTAATTACGTAAGTCTCAGGGGTTCACGGGCGGTCTAAGACAACGGTTAATTTACATTTCAACGAAAGATGGTGAGTGGTGAATATTTCCGATTTTTTCCATTACAAATTTATATCTCTTTTGTAAGACTCGTCTAACATTAGTGTAAGCTAACTTAGCGATATTCATGTAACTCTCAAACAAGTCAAAAATGAACAAATTTGTCAAATTTTTTTCAAATAGAATACCGCAGGCTATTTTAGACTCTTTTTACATTTTTTTGATTATGTCTCGGAAACAACTTGAAATAGTTTTTCACTAAAAACTAATTTTAATAGATCCTCCCATAGGTACATTCCATGAAAGAAAGATAGGCCCCCTTCCATACGAGACCCAAATTTTTTTTTCAAAGGGCCGCTCGGCCGTCCAAAATTACTTCATAAGGTGGTTTATTGATAGATTCCTGACCGTTTGGTGGGGATATTTGGGAAACTGTGGATTTTTTTTTGGGTTTAGTCGAAAAATATATTGCTTTTAGATATACAGGGTGTTTCAAATTCGATGCTCACCATGGGGATATCCTAAACGGTAGGAGATACGAAAAGATTTAAATTAGGGCAAAGTTGCTCAATTTGATGCTTTACCCAAAACTAAAAATAAAGTTTACAAAATCCGAGTAGTTCAATTTTAGTTTTTATTTTTTTCCGCCTTTATTATTAGAGTTGTCAAAAAATGCTTAAAACTTTCTACAGGCACCTTTTTCAGATCTACAGGAGCGCTGTCATGTTCATTTTTTCTTATGGACACATCCTTTTTTTTCTAGTCGTTTTGTTTTGGAAGCAAGGAAAATGTCATTTTGAAACATTATTTTAACAGGGAGCTTTTTGTTTCGGACTTAATGACCATCAGTTTAAAAAATCCCGTTATACAAGACACCTTAAAAAGCGCTTGTAGTAGTTTCAAAAATGGCGCCAGCAGGCACGTATAGCCATCCATAAAACTTTTAAAAAAAAATAAAAAAAAAACGTAAATTTTTTTTTTATTTTTCCAAAGTTTAAAATTTTGTTTTTCTATATTTTCCATTTTTTTTTTGGTTTAAATGTCGTCTAAAAATTTCCCGTATAAAATTTTTTTTTTTAAATTACAATTTTTTTTCGAAAATTTTTCAATTTTTTTTATTTTTTTTTTTGTTTAAAATCTAATTATCTACCTAAATGTGAAAACCGCGTGTCGCTATCTGCTACGGTTCGTGATTTATAATTTTTTTATCAAAAACTAATCAGCTCTGCGTCTGGTGACAAAGAATTTTTGTGCCATATTTGATAAAAATCGGTTTAGCGGTTTTTGAGTAATCCTGTCCCAGACAGACAGACAGACACCATCCCAAAATTTTGTAGATTACTATAATTTTGTAGATACTACTACAAGCGCTTTTTAAGTTGTCTTGTATAACGGGATTTTTTTAAACTGATGATGGTCACTAAGCCCGAAACAACAAGCTCCCTGTTAAAATAATATTTCAAAATGATATTTGTCTTGAGTCCGAAACAAAACAACCAGAAAAAAAAGGATGTGTCCATAAGAAAAAATGAACTTGACAGCGCTCCTGTCAAACTGAAATGTCAAATCTTAAAAATGAGTAGCTCGTCTGATAGATCTTAAAAAAGTGTCTGTAGAAACTTTTACGCATTTTTTGACAACTCTAATAATAAAGGCGGAAAAAAATAACAACTAAAATTGAAAATTTAGGTTTTTTCGCCTATCTCCGGAACTACTCGGATTTTGTAAACTATATTTTTGGTTTTGGGTAAAGCATCAAATTACGCAACTTCGCCCTAATTTAAACCTTTTAGTATCTCCTACCGTTTAGGAGATTCTCGTGGTGAGCATCGAATTTGAAACACCCTGTATATATATACTTAGAAATATATGAACCTATTTGAAAGCTTCTATTTGAAAAAAGTACAGAAATAAATCTCAACTATTTAAGTTCTCCAAAATGAAAAACATTGGGTACGAGGGACTCACTAAATCCCAAACTAACGGTCTTGGCTAAAATAGCCCCACTTTACAAAATGTTCAGTAGAATTTTTGTTAATGGCATTAGATGCACGATCCAACATATCCACAGTACCAACACAAGTAACAATTTGACAGCATGATTGCAAGAACATTCGGATACCTAAGTATCAGTGTAGAACAAAAAGATTGACCGTTATATATTTTTTTATACGACTGTCTTGAAAAAGGGGGTTTTGCGCACGGAGAATACGATCTGAAAACGGCATTTTGCGCACGCCGTGTGCAAAACGTTTTGCACACGCTTAGGTCGTTTTTGCGCACGGTTACGTCATTTTTGCACACGGGTCTCCCGTCATTGCGATTTTTGTTGTTGTCACCCAACAATATAAATTGGCTGAGTTCCATAGTAACCGTCACGGCTCCTTTGTTTTGTTGATTAGAATATTGATAGAATATTATATATTTTATTAATAAAAACGAGTTAAATTAAAAGTTGATTTTTCTGGTCTTTGTTTATTTGCAGTCATATAAAGTAAGGTGACCAAGCGTCCCGGTTTGGCCGGGACAGTCCCGATTTTTAACCATTTGTCCCGGGGAAAAAATCCGTCCTGGATAGTCCCGATTTTTCAGCAAAAGTTCCGGTTCGCCCCGGTTTTGATACCACTGTATTTTGTAACTTTAAAATCACTGCAATTAAAAAGCGGATGTTCTCTGCCATCTATAAATTTGAATTCAAACCTTACTTAAATTATTTTTCTTTAATAAGTATTTTGGAAAATACATCTTAATATTATTAGGGGTGCATATAAGAAAAAATACATGATATACAATACGTTGAATGGCTGAAGTGTCCCGATTTTGCCCCTTTAGGAGTTGGTCACCTTATATAAAAGGTATCGTAAAAAACTTGTTTGAAAACCTCTATGCACACTCCCTCGACCAAACTGTCTCGATCGTGTGCAAAGGGTCGTTTTCAAACCTTGTTGTTTAAATAACTATTAATCAATTTTTGGACAGGTTTTTACACGTTTGTCACAATTCAAGGAGCTGGATGCAGCCCTTGCTTTAGGATTTTCTTTAAATTGTTTAGCGAAAATAATAAACTTTGCATAATACCTTCAGTATTTTCCAACCGAAATTTATACAGATTTAATTGACGTCAACTGTCAGCGAGAATTTTCGATGTGACGTTTGGGAATTTTGTTTCTCCCTAAAAACCATAGAGAAAGTAATAGCTACGCGAGAGTGAACGATACTGTGTTAAACTTGAGGAACATTGTTTGACGGCGACACGAGCGCAGCCGGTGGCTACAGGAAGGAACTACTTGTACAGCCAGACGCATAATAAATACATATATTGTTTTGGTTGATTTTTTACAGACACTTTAATAATAAAAAGATATGAAAAAACTTAACAGGCGTTTTACAAAATTTTTTAGTATTAAAAACGCAATGCATTCGCGAAAGGTTTTAGCTCTATACAAACCTTAACCAATTTTGTACTGTTCCATGCAGCTAAAAAACTTTCTTAATGGTAAAGCCATGATGACCATTAAAATAATTTTCTTAAATACCTTTTAAATTATTTTGAGATCTGCTAAAATACTCTTTAATACGACATGTTTTTTGGTAAAACTAAATACTGGAAAGAACTTTGATTGAAAGAAACTAATACCACCTTATATTTCACGCACTTTACACTTTAAAAAATTACAATTTTTTCTGTTTTTTGGATAAAAATTGCAAAATACCGCGACACCGCTCAAGATGACAGACAGATGACATAACCGAAATTTTTAGTAAACATTTGCCTTAAATGATGTCAATCTTTCTCTAAAACACTTTTGTATAGTCTGCTGTCTCTCTTCAACAACCTTAAATAATTTTGCACCTCACTCTCCATCTACCTCTAAAATTCTGCCGTCTCTCTCTAAATATTTTTCATTTTAACAGAGAAAAAATGTTTTTTGGCAGTACTTTTTTTGAACGCTAGAAAAATTTGAGTGTTTTATTCTAGAAATCGAAAGTTTTGAAAGAGAGATTTAAAATATGAGCAACATCATGGCATACAAATGTGAAAAATATAGTAAAAAATTGCTTCATCAAAAACGTTACCCCTTAAGTTATGCTAAAATATTTTAAGCCTTAAATTACCTTCATGGCTTGACCATTAGCTTACAAAAAGTTTTTGGGATCCTTTAAAAATCTTAAATAGGAGGAGGGGGTTTTAACTATGTTTAGGAATATTATCAAATATTAAAGATAACAGCATTTTATTATGTTATTTCCTTTTATCAATTGGGAAAAAATCCCATTATAAAAGTCTTAATAAATCATCACAATATTTTCTTCAGGGATTTGGTTCGAAAAAATCTGAACCCCAATTTTTGGCACCCTTCAAACAGTCCATCCACCATCCACCCTGATTTGAATGGCATTTTGGACTTTACAATAAGTCGTTAATCCACTATATAGCTAATCCTATAAACTAGCGCGATTTTCAACCAAAACTGATTAAAATAACTTCACTTTTGAAAATCTAAAAAAACCGCTTGCCAGGCTTGACAGAATTTGACAAGTGGTGGCAAAAACCGGCAGGTACAAAATTAAAATTGTTTGAAATATATTTATTATTATTTGCGCTACAGAAACGTAGTTCCTGCGCGGCCCTATCTTTCTGTTAGTCTCCGTAAGTTATTATGTTGTCTCTGCTAAAAACCTAGTTGGCCCAGTGCCGCATAATTTTCTTTAATTCTTACTTTTATTATGTGTGCTAATAAAATTTTTTACTCATAATTTTAGAGATAAAAGCATCACTAGTCAAAAATAACAATACATTTTATTATAACATGTCAGTGTCAAAAAGTGCAAAAAATGAAAAATAAAACGAATGCGTGTCAAACTAGGTTTATTGGTGTCACAATTGTAAAATATTCTTAAATAATTTTATTTTCACGAGTTTTCCATGGCCAAAATGTAAACAAATACTCTATCCGTCAAAATTTCTGTCAGAAAAAACGTAACCTGAAAACTTTAAATTTGACAACAACAACAATCTAGGGCGTTTGTATTTCTGTCAACTTTTAAACCTGGTTTTGTTCAGTGGCTCATTGAGTTTAGGTTTTGTCGGACTGTTTTTTTTTAAATTTTGGGTCAAAACAATTCCCCTAATTTCACTCTAAATTAAGTTAAATTATCGTAAAATTAGGCAAATTTTTTACTCAATTCCCGGTATCGAATCGTTTTGACCTAAAATTTTTTACCGTGGACATTTCGTATTTTTAGAAAAAATAAACCGATATGTCAAAAACTAATAAAAAATGTTTCCTTACTTGCCTTTGCACATATTAGGCAACGCTTATTAGGGGAAGAGGATTATTTACTACGTTTTCACCTGGAACTGAATACGTTTTCAACACGATTCAGTTTCAAACCTACCATGAAAACCGGCGAATCGAACTTTTTTTCGTTGGCCCTGCCCAAATTAAATACCCCATTTTTTGGGATCGTATCCAGATCTAACTACATGAAAGCGGGTATTGTATGGAACTCACTGATTATACCAATAATAGGAAATATGTATACACCTTTATTTTAATTATATTATTGTGCTGTTAACTTATTGGCTTTCGCTTCAAAAAAACTGAAAAGTTTTCGTATTTCAAGTACTGTTTTGTTTTCTAGAAAGCAAACATGAAAGTTCGGTTATCTCATCCAAGAGATAAACTGTCAAATACAGTATGGTTAAAACTTTTATTCGTTTTCGGTACGTTCGGCGTTTTCACGACACCGATGCGATCCATACTTTTATACTTTTTAGCACGTTTCAAAATGTTAACTTTTCCATATACGTAGAGAACTGCACATGTGCAGACCCAATACGGGTCATTACGTTACGTTGAACGTATCGTTACGACCACTGTCCCGTATTCCTATAAACGTATCCCGACCAAAATCAGTAATCAATAGTTGTATAACGGCAGTTGTTGTGGTTTATTTTTTTGATTACCATCGCTCAAAAAACGACAAAAGCGCCAAGTAAACAAGTTTGGAGTATATAAAAATGATGACACATTACGTCCGATCGATACGTCAAACAATTAAAAGGTATTTTTTGAAATCGACTTTCCGCAGTGTCTCCGATACGAATGAGTGAATAAATTTGAAACATAAAAGTACCTAAATACGTATTGAACTGAGGCAGGGCCAACGAAAAAAACTTGTATTCGCTTTTTGATTCACGTTTACACGATAGTTTCGAAAGTGAATCGTATTGAAAACGCTTTCAGTTCTACATAAAAACGTAGTAAATGTAAATGAAAGTATTAAAAAAACTTAACACAGGGGATGGATGGGAAAGTTCGCCATTACATAATGCAATTTTAAAACTATGATTGTATTTTTCGAGTGAAAATTGAAAACTTTTACTTTTCTGTGAGGGCTGTTTGGTCTCAGAACTGTCCCTAAACTCACCAGAATTGCACGAAATACTCTAAATGCAAAGCACATTCCAATAGCGAGCTGTCAGTAGTTTAGATAAACCCTGAAAGCCGATCGTGTTCAATTTAGGTCTTGGTAATAACAATTCCAGATATAGATACTGTGCATATATAGGTACACCAGAATGTACAGCGTTGTTACGTGCTTTAATATTGAACTATATATCAGTTAATTAAGGAAGGGTTATGGCTCTTATACATATTTACGAACATCACTAATGATATAACTTCGTATTTAATATGCCACCGTTATGGGTGCTAAAATAGTACAAGTATTTGGCACTTCATCACATTTTGCTAAACATACCTTCGAATGTTGTAGTATGTTGGGTAAGCCGCTAATATCGAAAACATCGTGCACTTTTTGATTGAGAAATTCCGCTTTCATTGATGAAAGTTGATGCCAATAGACATTTTTTTAGATCCAGAGCCATTTCTGAATCCGTGGCTATCTATCCATGGCTGCCATTAGAATCTTTAGGAAATTTTCTATCTTTCCTTCTAGTGGTCCGATTTCAATGATTTTTTTTGTTTAAAAAATTTTCATGAAAATAATATATTTTTATCTTTACAGGGTGATCTCATAAAAATGACCATCAAATAAATAACTGGTGTCTCAAAAAACCGAAATAATAAGTTTTATGCACTTCAAGGATAAAATAGGTACTTTTAATCCCTCTTTTTAGGTACTAAAGTGACACTTTTAATCCCCAGGGGATTCAAAGAAAATTTAATCCCTAAGGGATTAAAAATAAATTTAATCCCTCAGCTTAGGGATAAAAAGTAAATTTAATCTCTCAGGGATTAAAAAAAAAGTAATCTCTGGAAAATTATAATTAAATTTATGGTAAGTCAAGCCAAACAGCACTTGCTCTTGGCCAAGATTTCATTCTTAGCAACCTTTCTTGTAGTTGACGAATTTGGCGTAGAAATAACGTAATTTTAGCAAAGATCTTTTCCTAAAGTGCATAAAATAGTATATAAACCTCGGGACTAAGTGTCGTTTAATCCCTTAGCGAATTGTAGCCCGACCTTTCGCTGCGGGATTAAATGTGGCACTTTAGTCCCTAGGTTTATAATGTACTATTAGCAGCTGCAGCTTTTTCAGTTTAAGACCGATTTTATTGAATGATGGCCTAATTAATAACATTTTTTATGGCATTTTAAAAAATGGCTGCCATTTTTTAAAGCAAGATGGCGGATCAAATCAATCTCATATTTGCAGTGTTGCCCTTTGCAGGAAAACTTGGCAACAACTTTCTAATTTTAAATTGAACACCCTGTATATTTTTTCATTTTTGGATTCTACAAAATATTTTAGGTATATTTTATGTTTAATGTCCTATATCTATGTTTAAGTGTTTTTAAAATATTGACAAGTGAAAATTGACATTTTTTAACTTTGACAGCCCGTAACATCGAAACGGTTAAGGATAGAGCCAAACGGGTTTTACTTGGTTATTCACAAGCTATTATTTTATACTATTTTTAACCCAGGGTTAAACTAACCTTGGGATATTTTAACCCTGGGTTTAGTTATATAACGATAGCTTGTAAAAAACTAAGATAGGAATGTAAAAACCGTTTTGCTCTACCCTTAACGGTTTCGATGTTACGGGCTGTCAAATTTAAAAAATGTCAATTTTCTCCTGTCAATATTTTAAACGCAGGAGCATAGATATAGGACATTATACATAAAATGTACCTAAAATATCTTGTAGAATCCAAAAATATGCAGAGGTTTCAATTTCATATAAGAAAGTTGTTGCCAAGTTTTCCTGCAAATGGCAACACTGAAAAGTTTCCATTGTATAGTTTCCAAAATATTTTGCACTCGACGCGCGTTTCGCTAACAATGTTAGCATCATCAGGAGACGATAAACAATGACATTTTTTAAATTTGCCTGCACTTGGTTGGTTCCGCTGTTTTGCAATTTTTTGCTCGACCAGAAAAATCGTCAATCGTCACCGTTTGTCGAAATCATCAGCCGAGATATTTTTATACCATGATTGCTTTATAGAAATATCTTTGTTCTTTTGTGTCAGAAGGTAATGATTTTTTCTATATATTTTACTATATATTTAAATATTTAAACTTCCAGCTTCTTGGCGGAAAATAGCTAAAAGTCACTTTGATCTTCATGAATATTTGAACCGATATTCATACGTTGATCATTTATATTTTCTAATAATAGGAGGGAGAGCTATAGCTGACTCTTTACTCCGTTTTGTGACGTGTGTTTGGTGTGACGTCTTAAATTTTAAAAATTTTCCTGCGGTGCTATGACGTCATTAATTGTTACAATTTTAGTTTAATTCCCAAGAACTTTTATCACCAGCATTCAAAACGTGTAATAAATGGCATTCTTAGCACATTTTTTCTTAAAATTTTCATCTGCGGCGAATTTATGATTTGGCAACAAATCTATATATACCTCCGCAAACCACCCCTTCTTGGCATCTAACCCAATCTAGTTTTTCAAATATATATTACAAAGAATCTAAGAGATCAAAATTTTTAAATAATTTTTTTGTTTGTTTTGTCAAAATTTTCGCATGCGGCGCCATACCAATATTAAATATTGTTACAATTTTGTTTAATTTACAGCAATTTGCTTGTCAACAACATTCAAAACGCGTAAAAAACAGAATTTTTGTGTAATTTTTTTCGAAATTTTTGCTTGCGACGCATTTAAGGGTTAATTTTTAAAAAATCTGCATATGACACCAAATGAGACTTGCTTCTAAAAATAAGTATTTTTGTTTCATGTACACCAACTCAACACCTATTAAATCGCTCCTCTCGCCTCCCTTCATTTTAAGAGTTAAAGCAATAGGCCCCTACTTAATTTTTAAAAGCTTACCATTAGTTGATTTTTATTAAATGATGAAACCCCCAGAGTCGATTTCTGGCTAGGCCACTGAGTAAATGTGGAGTTTTATAACAGTACTGAATATTTTTGCCTCAGTATACTCGCGGATATACTTAGTAAAGTATCTTTTCATTAACATATTTTTAGCTCTGGCTTTGAAAAGGCTCCGACAATGTTGAAATCCTCCTCCTCTTATTTGCCGTAGTAATGGACTTTTTCTGTTGAAATTTTTTTAAATTTACATTACAAACAAAACTTACCTACTATACAACCAAATTGGTGTCACCCGAAGGTATTTTTAGGGTAGAAATAATCCTCATTGTTTGCCGATCTTTAAGCGCCCGCATATTATGTAAACTTGGAGAAAAATGTGCATTTATTTACGCGTCTTTGAAGCCTGAACATCCGATTTTATTCTTTAGTCTCTTTATCTTGGAGAAAAACCTGACTACATCCAAAGAGAATAGAATTCTATGAAAGGAGGTTTTTATCAACGGTAGAAATTTTAATAAATATGATCTTCTTATGACGAAGAGTATTTTAAAGCCAAAATGTACAAAGGTAATAGAAAATGTGATTATTCTTACTTAAAAAGTCATTTCCTCCAGTTTTCTCCTAGAATTTTTAAGTATTTTTCCTCTTTTTTAAGATTTTTTCATAAATTATTAAAAAAATTGAGTTTTTCTCCTCGCGGTTTAAAATCTTTCGCTGCTCTCGTTATTTTAACCCACGTTTGAAAAACAATAGTTATTTCAGTGGTGTAGCCAGAAATCGACAAATTTTCAAAAATTAGGTAGGTGCCTATTGCTTGAGCTCTTCGACTGAAGGGAGGGGAGAAGCGCAGTTTAATAGGTGTTGAATTAGTGTATATGAAACAAAAATACTTATTTTTAAAAGCAAGTCTCATCTAGTCTCATATGCAGATTTGTATTAAAATTAAGCCTTAAATGCCGGCAACAATTTTGAACAAATTACACCACACTGCTATTTTTTACGCGTTTAGAATGTTGTTGACAATAAAATTGCTTAAAATTAAAGAAAATTGTAACAATATCTAATATTCTTTAAAATTTTAAAATTCTTTAAAAATTTTGATCTGATTGATTGATTTTGAAAATATTTTTGAGAAAGAAAATTGAAATCATAAATGCCCGGCAGATGAAAATTTTAATAAAAATTATACTAAGAATACCATTTATTACACGTTTTGAATTATGGTAAGAAAAATTCAGTAGAGTTAAACTAAAATTGTTGTTAAAATTAATGACGTCATAGCACCGCCGGTAAAATTTTTAAAATTTAAGATATTACACCGCAAGTTAAGTTAGTGTGGAAATGTAGACTATGTCCAACTGGGAACTGACTTCGATAGAAATAAAAAACTGATGACTTGGTAAATGCCGGACGTTTGTGCTTTTTGTTTCGGTTTAAAATCAAGTTTTCATAGTTAGTAAATCATGAAATTTGTATGCACGGTAAAAATATTAAGTTAAAACATATTCTCAAGTTTCGAAATACGTTTGTGACTGGGGGTAGGGAGCAAAGTTGAATACTGTAATGGGAAAGCCATGATGACCCTTGAAATAATTTTCTTAAATACCTGTTAAATTATTTTTAGATGTGCTAAAATACACTTTAGTAGGACACGTTTTTTGTTAAATTTGAAGACTGTAAAGAACTTTGATTAAAATAAATTAATACCACCTTATGTTTTACACACCTTACACTTTGAAAAATGACAATTTTTGTTGTGTTATGGATAAAAATTGCAAAATAAAAATAATATTCACGACACCACTCAAGATGACAGACAGATGACATAACAGAAATTTTTAGTAAACATTTTCCTTCAATTATTTTCATATTTCTCTAAAATACTTTTTTCTTATGCCTCCATCAAAAACATGATTTTAGTAACTGTCTGAGGATAAGTAAACCATGGCTTTTTCGGTTACCGATGCAAAAATTTTTTTTTTTTGGTCACGGGTGCAAAAAAAGTTTTCTGTCCGTTTTTTACCCAAAATTAAAGAGAAATAGCGGAAAATAGTAATATTGAAAAAATCTAATTATTCTTGCCTAAAAATTAAGCCATTTCACCAAGTATTTGCGAAAAAAATCATTTAAAAACTTCGTAAAAATATTAAACTGTCAAATATTAAAATGTCGCCGCAATGAACGTCACCGAGTAAAAAAACACATCGCTATGGCAAATGTTATTTCTTTTACCAGCCGCCTTGATTTATGGAGTAAAGATGGTCTGTTTTGCGAGAAGTGCTGCTCGTTCGAGATTTTTGAAAGTATTTTCCTGTTAAAAAAATATTACTCGCGTTTTTAAATACCTCGCTGCGCTCGTTATTTAAACCAACGCTTGTAAAAAAAGCACTATTTTAGCCAGTAGTTGTAAAAACTACTATTTTACCGCTTGCTGTCTCTCTTCAACAACCTTAAAAATTTTTGCACGTCACTAAAATATCTCTCCATCGACCTCTAAAATTCTGCCCTCTTTCTCTAAATATTTGTCATTTCAATAGAGAAAAAATGTTTTTTGGCAGTACGAATACTTTAAAATGTGAGCAATATCATGGCATACAAATGTGAAAAACACGATAAAAAATTGCTTCATCAAAAACGTTACCCCTTAAATTATGCTAAAATATTTTAACCCTTAAATGACCATCACGGCTTGACCATAACTCGCTCGAACACATATTTATTTAAAAAGAGAGTTTTACCAACAGAAAACTGTTGGGTTTTTCGCCTTCCCCACCAGTTCTACCACTGACTGGTTTCAGACACAGTCCATCGACCAGTCGGGCTTTCTAGTATGACGAATCGATAGAAAAAAAAATGAACTTTATAAAATACACCGGAGTACCGCAAGAATACATACCGGGTGCGACCTGGAGACTAGACGCAGACACGTGTTTCACTCTTGTTAGAGATCATCAGTGCGACATAAGTTTTTATAGTCGAATAATATGAACGATCTAATCAACAAGTCATGGACAAATGTTCGGCACACCATTAGTTAACAGAATGAGAAATAAATATTATTATTATTATTTAACTCCACTATAGACATTGGGAATTTATTTCTCATTCTGTTAACTTATTTACTTCACTCCACGAAATAGAGTTTTTTGGACATTCCGGCGCACATACTATCAGGTTACAAATTTGTTTACATTGTTTGGGAGCTGATACAGTTTGCATATTTTGCGAGAAAGGAGAGAAAATATGGGCCGGAAATTTCGCGCGCTGAGAATTTTCTTTTATATAAAAAAGACGCGCAACAAAGGGGAAATTGTCTCGCGAATTGTGCGTAAATTTTGGTGTCGCGCTGTATTATTAAGAACCTTAAGATAAGGAATTTGGGGGCTTTATATACTAATGTTTCAGAAAAAATATGAAAATAAAAAGGAACCAACGTTACTTCAAGCTAATTTCTTCAAAAAAAAACGCAGAAACCCGAAAAACTGAGTTATAGTATGTAGGTACAGGGTGTTTGTGTATAACTGGAACACTCAGTATCTTTTTTATTATTTAAAATAAAGGTTAGGTCTAAATTCAAAAATTTCTTGGCAAATTGCAAGGAATTTAAGCGCTATAACAACTTTTTTTTGTTGCCCTTGGTATACAGTGTGAGTGATTTGTTAAATGCTTTTTTTTCCTTCAAATCTTGGAGCTGTGAGTGACGAACAAAAAGAATAGTTTCATTAGGATATGAAAGGGTTGAGGAACGATTTCAAGGGATGGGACGCATCTATAATGATATTACTGCTTGAAAAATAGAGAAAGAGAGCAAAATAAAAACTTAAATATATTTTATTTTTTGTGTAATATTAACGTTTGCCATATCTCTTATATTTTAACGTACACCCTATATATTTTGCAATTTTTGAAATCTGCAAACAATTCTCTGTTCAGCAATACTACACAGTAGGATCTATCTTTTACGATAATCAAGATATTTTTATCTAAATCTGTAGAGACAACAATTCCATGCAAGTTTAAATGCCTCTATCTTGGAAACCATAAGAGATAGAGTATTAGTGTGTGGTATTGTCAAAAAGATAATTTTTTTTAGAATTGAAAAATGTCAAACTATACAGGGCGTCCTATTTAAAAAAATATATTTTTTTGCCATACCTCGTAAACAAAACGACAAAAAAAAAATAAAAATCTCAGTTGTTGGATTTTTTTATAAAACCAAATTCTAACCCGCTAGAAGCGCCGTTCCGTTTAAAGAATCCACCCTGTATATTAATAAGAAGTTTAGTTGGCAGTTTTATTCGAATTACATTGATAATTACATAAAGCAATGTGTATGGTGGAAGTCTATTTTTTAATTTGTCTTACTTACCGTATACCTAAAAGACAGTACGTGATAGAAAATAGTAGTTTTCACAACTAGTGGCTAAAATAGTGCTTTCTTTACAAGCGTTGGTTTAAATAACGAGAGCAGCGAGCAAAAAGAGTAAAAAGAAGCACAGTTTAGCTGCAAGTTGTTAACACTATTTTTTTAATACCTTTATCAAAAAATCCAAGAAAAACAGGAAAACACTTTCAAAAATCTTGAACGAAAAGCACTTCTCGCAACACACCATCTTTACACTATCAATCAAGGCGGCTGGTAAATGAAATAACAATGGCTTCCATAGCAATGTGCCTGTCTACTCGGTGACGTTCGTTCACTGTTTGATATTTTGACGATGTTTTTAAATGATTTTTTCATAAATAGGCGAGTTGCTAACACTATTTTTTTTAATACCTTTATCAAAAAATTCAAGAAAAAAAGGAAAACTTTTAAAAATCTCGAACGAAGAGCACTTCTCCCAACACACCATCTTTACATTATAAATCAAGGCGGCTGGTAAATGAAATAAAAGTGGTTTCCATAGCAATGTGCCTTTTTACTCGATGACTTTCATTGTTGCGACATTTTAATCTTTGTCACTTTGATATTTTGACGCTGTTTTTAAGTGATTTTTTTGGCAAATACTTGGTGTAAACTGGCGGAAATGGCTTAATTTTTAGGCAATTAGATTTTTTCAATATTACTATTTTCCGCTATTTCTTTTCAATTTTGGGTAAAAACCAGACGGAAATCTTTTTTGCAGCCGTGATCAAAAAAAAGTTTTTTTTAATCGGTAACCAAAAAACCCATGCTTTAGTTATCTGCAGACAGTTACTAAAATCATGTTTTTAATGAAGGATTAAAAAAAAAAGTAATTGTATGTTCTTATTTGTTTTTATTTATAAATGGGTACTTATTTTTTGATATGTTTTTAACGCACGGTAATTTAATAATAGATGTAGAAACTCACCCCGACATACGGCGCTTATAAATCTGTCCTTTTTCAAAACTCCGAGGCAAAATTATTTGTCAAGAAAAAGTTTAAATGTATCAAAATTAAAACCATGTGGCATTTCGCCCTACTCACCTTAATTTTGCACTTTTCATTGTAGATAATCATCGAAATTAAAATTCTGAAACAAAGATTTATTTTGATAATGCACTTTTAGACCCCCAAAACTGTAAAATTAGGAAAGAAGCAAATCAGGCACAATTAAAACACTTTTTTTTTGCACAGTGTAAAAATTAAATGCGAACGAAAGACTCGCCGTAGTAATAATATTTTAATGTGTTTGTTTATGTCTTTTTAAAAGTTTTAATCAAAATTGTGCGGTACTTGTGCAAAAATAATTCCTTTTTACCGAAGGATGGCGTCTATTGGCAATATAATCGACATATGGAACGGCCGTCTTGAATAGACCTGAAGAAGCAAATAAATTTTGCATTTCAAAAAAAGGACGTTTCATTAATAAGGTCCCTCAACCCATAAACCTACATTTAAAAAAAAAATAAAAATAGGATCGTTAAATCATTCTACAAGTATCAAAACTTATATATAATATTTTATCTTCCAAATATGCTGAGTGTGAGTCTTGTTTCGATATTCTAAATCTTTTGGATTTTCTTGCAAAAAGTACCTATTATTTCCGTATAAATCACTAATTCCCGTTTTATAAACTAAACATGCGAAAAACCCCAATTGTATCGAAAACCTCAAAAAATCTAGTTTTAACATAGACAAGTATGATAAAGCAAATTAATTTCTAATGTCAGCCTTATCTTTTAAACATGACGAGCAGCAGAATTTAATGCACGGTCTCGATGAAAAGTTGCTAACAAGCTATACCCCGAAAATCTCATTATTTTTTATAAACCCATTCTTTCGGTTGAACTGGCTTCATCCAACCTTGGACTCGTAGAAAAATTAGAGAGGAAAATTAGTTAAGTGTATTTAAGCCGTGTTGTGTCTTGTGAAGGGTCGCAAAAAAAAAGGATATTGCTATGTCTAAGAAAGAGCTTGTTGCTGTTGTCCTATACAGACCGCTTCAAGCTACTGCGAACATAGGGGAAATCAAGTCCAATTTACTCTCCGTGCCGTACGACCGAGGTGGATTCGAAGCACGCTGCAGTGTTATCTTTTGGAAATTCATTTTGTTTTTATTATTTTGTTTTATTTCTGCCTTGCTCGAGAAACAGATGGGTAAGTTCTTAATTGAAATAATACATTTTTAAAACTAAAAATGGATGTCTACGAAGTTGCCGAAAAAGTGCAGATGGTCAAATGGTCAAATCGTCATAACCCAACACACGTTCGATATTGGTCGAGGGAAAATTTGCATTTGTATTTTGACGTAAGAACAAAGTATCCCCAAAAACTAAATGTTTGGGGGGGGGGGGTATTGTAGGAGAACACGTAATTGGGCCATTTTTTATTAACGGCAATTGCAATTTGAATGGTCCTAGATACTTCGATCTACTGCAGCAGCACATTATTCCAACTGCTAGGCAGTTGTTAGGTGTAAGATTTGGTGAAACATGGTTTCAACAAGATGGTTGTTCCGCTCACAATGTTGGCCTTGTTAGGGAATATCTTGATAATGTATTTCCTAATCGGGTTATAAGTACACGGGGAACTATTTTATGGCCAGCTCGACCTCCCGATCTTGCTCCTAATGACTTCTATCTGTTTTTGAAGAAGCTTTTCAAATTATCACCTCTAACATGCTTGGAAACGTTGGAAGGGGTTTTTATAGTAGGCTCGGATATTGTCTAGCCGAGCAAGGAGGACTTTTCGAACATTTGCTTTAATTTTCGGTCGAAAAATTTTGACTGGGAGAATCTTTTTGGTTTTTAGAATGTATTATTTTATTTTGAGAACTTGCTTTTATTTTGTTTCTCCTTATTATTTTCATTGTAACACGTCGTCACTGATAAATCTGAACAGTTGACAATAAAACGCTCTTATTTATCAGTGACAAAAAATAAGAAAATTACGTTATAAAAATTTGCGTATTTATTGACCAAATTCCGGTTTCATTGACTACGCTCCACACAGCACCGTGGTTAGAGGCGTACTAAATACAAGGCGAACGGCGGCGAACGGCAGCGAATGGCGATCGGAAGCCTGAGTGTTGGTTGCTTCACTGATAGGCGTGCGGTGTCTCTGCATGTACGTACATTGGCAAATTAGACTTCTTTCTCCCTATGTTCGCAGTAGCTTGAAGCGGTCTGTATAGGCCAGTTTACTGGGAGATAGGAATGCACTGACTGTGGCGTCTGCATCCATGAGACACGATGTAGTGGTGCCATTGCTTGTCTCCTTGTGACATCTCTGGTGTCATTTAACTAAAGACGAGTTAAAAATGGTTTTGGGGGTTTATCAGTCACATTCATGTTAGTTTGGAGGTCATTATGGTACTTGAATGGCAAAAAAATAGGGCATTACGTGGAATAACTTGATGCCGTACTTTGAAGCATATGTATTTTTTGACGTCTAGGGTGGTATATATTTCAATTACCATTCTATTTAAATAACAGGAAGCAAGGGTGCTGACCACCACTTATGCAATCTAACACCTAGCACCTATTAGAGGACGCTATTGGTTCCTCCAGCTTAATTGACATCATTATTTAAAGGGAATTTTGGTCTATTTCTATTTAACCTTCCGTGATCCAGAACCTTATTATCACAACGCAAAATCCCCCACAGAAAAGGGTTATTTCTCTTTTTGTGTTAAGGGTTATTTCGGCTCTTTAGAGAAAGGCATTTTCCCGGAAAATTCAATTAATCGAAACGAAACGACGCAGTTGTCTTAACAAACAGATTGTTAAACGAACTGTGTTAAGAATAAGGTTAGCCCTTGCGTAAGCAACGAAATGCAGGGTGAGTGCAACGTAATTGAAGTAATGGGGAGTTTATTGCATTTACGGAACCTTGTTATTCTTAAAATCAAAGATTTATTCGACTTGATCAAAAAACTAGGTTATTAATTTCGACACTTATAAATAAATAAAAAGGGCTTTATTTTATACTTAGCATAGTTAAGCTATAGAGGCTTCTGTTCATTGAGGATTTACATTTTTAGCTTAATAGTAGAAATTAAAAAAAAAACATGTACATAAAAGACCTACTTACTTAAAAACAAAAAAAAATCGAATTGCTATAGGTAAAGAATATAGAAAAAATAATATAATAAAGGATCACGTGCTAGTTACTCCCAATAAGAATTTGTTATATATTTAAACTTCAAAGTTGCATATGTAATAGTACTGTTTTGCCTCAACATAAGATCAAAAAATCTTATAGTTTGATGTCTTGGAACATTCAATTTGTATCTAGACCTGATGGTATTTCGCCTGTAAACATTTTCGCCATGTGTCAGCTTCACCTGTAAATATGATGGTGTGTTGGATTTTATATTTCTTTGTAATTTAAGCCTATTTCATATTTAACCAACCTAAATTACCAGATTTCGTTCCGTGTAACATGATCTCTGACTCTCAAATTATACGCTTTGTATTTTCATCAATGCATCTATAAACCGTATACTCTATAGAAATAGGTACATTAACTAAGCACCATCGCCTCACCTAAATTATTTTTAATGTTTGAGCTTAACAGATGTTTTCTTTTATAGAAATTTCTTAAGAGGCAATAGCTTTTTTGAACTACAACTTGATCAACATGGGTTTAAAATCTTAAATAACTGTCAACCCAACCAATGTATCCTTTGATAGTTCAATTTGTACACTATCAACAAGTAGTTTTAAGCGATCACCAATATCTGTTGCTTCGTTTCCAAAGCAAATAGAAGCAGTCTTGTCTAGGATTCATTCGAATACTTCAATATCTTATATAATGTATATTGTTTATAATATTTTATATATTTTGTATGTCACAAGTAAGAAAACTTTACAAAACTTTAATATCGTCTGCAAATTGATGTAATACGAGATTGTCATCACCATAATAAATAACAAATATTTGTCCCAAAATTGAGCCCTAAGGAACCTCCTTGACAACATTAGTATATGTGGATTTACTTTCACCAATTTCAACTGCTTGTTTTCGATGGCTCAAATATTCCTGAATAATTTTTTCTGCAGCATATTTCTAAAATCCATAGTATTTTAGTTTAGCACAAAGTAACCCAGCACTATCAATACTGTTTTTTTTTATTAACTATAGCCCTCTTAGGTTTCGTCCAGTACATTGAATAGGGCCGTACAAAAACTAAAGCCTCTCCCTTTCATTTAAATGAAAATTTTATAAAATATCGGTAGTTAAAGGCTTATTGGTCAAAAAATTCTTAAAGGTTATTTATTTTAGATCGGGGTGAAACTAGTGTCAGGTTCCATGAATTTCTGTACTGTCCGATTTTAATATATAAATTAAGAATATCAGCAAGAAAAAATTTAACCACTGGACCACATAGCTTGACCATTTTCAGATTACATCAAAACCTGAATTTTGCAGTGAAACTTCTTTAGACGAAAAACTTATATTTTCGGATTGTTTACGGGTTTACAAAGCTGCTAAATTTTTGAATTGCAGAAATAAAGTGATCAATGATTATCGCGAGTAAGCACCATAACTCTCAAATGGTTTAACCGATTTTCACAAGTCTTTTTATTTTCTTGATTCAGGAGGGCCTCAATTTGATCCCGTTTTGGTAAAAAATCAAGTTTCCCTCTGAATTTCGCAAAAAAAACTAACAAATCAGTAAAATATAAAACCTTTCATTTAAGAAAACAAAATGCATTAGGAAAGTCTGTCACTACTAAAAATTCAAAAATAAAATTTTTTTAAAAAGTATATAAAATAAAATAATTTTCAAACAAACCTCAATTGGGTGAAGGTATCTATTATTATAGTGGATTACAGTTATTTATTTACTTTAGAGTTTTTTTACTGTATTTTTAAGGTAGATCCAAATTTTTTTTTTTTGTTATTAAATATGATGGATATTTGTATAATAACTGCGCAGGCATGTAGTAGAATAATGCGTTAGTCAGTTAGTCAATAAAAAAACTGTTTATTAATTTTATACTAAATTTTGCACAGTGAAATATGCCTCGACGTTTCACATGCGTGAAGTTTACCATATGTAATTTTGAGTTTTGTACATAATTCTATAATACTACTATTATTTAATAGGATGATTTATTTATTTATTTATTTATTCATAATGATATCAACAGCCTGCGGCAATTACAGATATCAAGTAAGTACCTAAACTAAACAATAATAAAGTAAAAAATCATAATACATAAAGCAATGGATAGTAAATTAGGTAACAATAATAATTATACTATAAAATCTAAGCCTTGGTATATAAACTTAAATTTAGTTTGATAAATATTTTTTATTAAAGGCAATTATTTACTAAAAGATTTGAACATAATTAATATATGGGTAGAGTATGTACCTGCTTGACAATAGAACGCTTACGATTGAGTGGTAAAATGCCACATAAATTATTTGATTTAAAATACGTTAGAATAAATAACAAGCAAAAAGTGAGACAGACTACCAAAACAGATTTAATTACAAAAAATAATACATGGATGACTAGGACATTTAAAATAATAATAATTAAAAAAAGCTTTAAAATCGTAAAACATGAAAATTTAAAAACACAATTGTCTACTATGGTATTTTAACATACACAATTTCAGCTCAATTGTTTTTTTTAAATTTTTGTAGCTAATAGTATCAAAGTCAATGTCTGAAGCATATTTATTGAACAGGTTACATAAATTGTAAATAGGCGAGCTTCTGTAAAGATTTGTTCGTGGTTGAGCTGAGTAAAACATGTTTTTGTTCTTGAATTGATGCGATTTATGGCAAAAGGAAGCTGTTCAAGGATGTCAGGACAATCTACATCTCCTTTGAGAATCTTAAACATTGTTGTTAAAAAAATTTTGGTCCTTCTTTTGTGTAAAGACAACCTATTAAAAACTCCCAGTAAGTAGTCATTGTCGCAACCTCTTTGTGCATAGAACCCAAACTTTCTATAATGCATGGCCTTCAAAAATTTCCTTTGAACTCCATCGATAATATTTATCCATATATGATATTGAGGGGACCAAATTATACTGCCGTATTCCACTATTGGCAATACCAAACTGTCAAATAAATGAAAACTAAGATCAATATTAAAATTTTTGGTATTTTTACAAATAAACCCAGCCACTTTTTGGGCACTCTTGACCTTCAAAGTAATATGTGACGAAAATGAAAGATTTGCGTCAAAAGTAACACCCAAATCTTTTTGCTCCGAAAAACGATTTAATTTTTCATTATTTATTGTGTGTAACGGGTTTATTTGCTGAAACATCTTTCCTTTGGAATTTACCTTGCATAAATCTCTGGTGTGTGATGTTCCAACTGTATGTTCCAACTGTATTGATTATAAAATATTTTTGCTACTATAAGTAATTCATCAAAAACTACCTTTATCACAGGTTCCCGAGGTCAGGAAAATTTGTCCTCTTAAAACTTTAACGTTTGAGTTTAGAAAAATAACTAAATAAATAGAGAACCTCTAGCCTTAAGAAAATCTCTTCTTTTGTCAAGGAAAAACTCAGGAAACACTTATCCTTTTCATTAACTTTTCCTATTTATTTGTAAACAAATAACCTCAAATGTCATAAGTGTCACTAAAATCTAGGGATTTTTGAAATATTTTTGGTTATAAAACCATGTGGAAATTTCTTTCTTTTTGTGGCTGTCACAGAGGAAGAATTGTAGCTGTGAAATAGCTGATCTTTAGATGCACATTTATGCAAAATTATCAGAGCTAGAGCTTTTTAGATGCTTGATAAGCTAGCTTTTGACTGTAAAGGTCGATTTGAACAATTTTGCTAATAAATATTTTGTGCCGTCACTGGGTTAAATGCCAAACAAATTTCTACAAGGCCTCACACCATCAAGTAAGTTTTTTCTTATTATTTTATTTCTAGACTCTTACAAATAAATTAACAAGAGATATCAGGCCTAAATTAATGCCTAAAAATACCTGATTTTAACGCTGATTCTCCTTTATTTAGAGGCCTGTTTTCACTGCTTTTATTCATTGCCTTTTACCCGTCATAAGCTGTAATTCAGGAAGTCAAGCAGCCCTAAGTTTACTGCCAGATCTACGGGTACCTTTATAACCAGCCTTCTCACACCCTTGCACTGGATAGTCGATAAGTATAAACTAACCAAGAAAATTCAGACATAACTATAAGGTAGCTGTACTTGATGTAACTCGCATACTGTTTTTTTCTATGTAAACCAGCACCCTGCCTGTCATTAGATGAACTCCTAAAGTTAAGTTGAATTGCTGGGAAAGTCTAGAGACACTGTTAGTGGCGTTTGAAATATGCATCACTTAACCCCCAAATTTGTTCACTTGTGGTATAACTTGCCAAGAGTGAAATCACTTTAAGATCAAGCACCTTACGGTATCGGTACTTTAACTAGCGGCTTTCGGTCGATATATATGCTCTTTTGAATAATAAAACCGGGGATCAAAAGGTTATAAACTTCACTTAGAAAACACTCTGTAAACCGAGGTTAACCAAGGTATTTTTCATGGGCACTTTTGGGTTGCCCAAAGGGAACTAAAATTTGTTATCATTTTCAACAAATGTACCTCACCGAAATTATGATTTTTGTCGAATAAAACGTGACTATTTATTAAAATAACTTGCATTTATTCATGCTTTGGATTTTTGACGTACGACGGCCTGCTTGAATGAGCCAAATTTTAGCGCTGACTCTGGCAAGTTACCGGCCCCTTTCGCTCGTCCCTTTGGGTAGTAGGTAAACAGAGAGGGATGTCGGTGAAGGGCAATCAGTGCTGAAGCGTTTTGGAACTCGTTCAGCAGAGCATCTTTTATTATCTTGGGAAAAAAAAGGATAATAACATTGGCGCCCACCTGAAAATAGATTTGCTGTAGTTACGGTCTTGTTTGGAGGGTGATTTCACACGTCTGTGCTTAAGGGATGTTTTCACGAAGCTGTCTTTAAACTACATTGGAAGTTATAGGTACGGTAGGTATTTTAATATATTGTATTGGTGGTGACAAAGGTAAATATTGGTGGGTTAACTGAAACCTATATATGCGTGTGTAATATACAGGGTGTTTAAAAAGGACCGAGATTGTTGTTTTTCTTGATTCTCGGACTTTTCTGGCTTTAGTATTGGTAGTTATATACTCTTTGGGGAAGTTGTTTGGAAAAAAAATATTATTTTTTTTTTCTGAAGTGAGGGGAGGATTTTTGAAGTTTTTGTGAGTTGTTTACTGCTTTATTGCCAACATGAATGTAGATAAACTTAGGTCAGACGAACTGGTATTCGAACTTTATGTTAGGAGTCTTTCTTATGCAAATTTAAATAGGGATGATTTAAGGAAGAAAGTTAGGGATGCCCTAAGGGAAGAAAAACAAGGCATCGAATATGAGTTACCTCGTTTGGACCCCTACAGGGAATTATCGATATGCCGAGTAAAATTAGATGAACTGGAGTCGAGGTTAATAAACTTTGATTTTAATAATGTCAAAAATGAGCAGGAAGAAATTAACAGTAGACTAATTCACATCTATGGAAGGTTATCCAGATTATGTGACTGTACAGAAGAACAAGAACGAGACAAATTTGAACTTTCTAGTAAATGCGACAAATTAAGGGAAATATTGGATAGGGTTTTGTGTGGTTCTTTGGATCCTAGAGTAGCTTTGGTACCCAGTTATCAAAGACCTCCACTAGGACATGAGACACAAAATACCAGTATTCTGGATAATGCAGTCCCGGCCAATCAACAGTCTCAGATTTTGACACCTAGCCAGGTTCCGCAATTGATTATAAGTCCGCAGTTGGAGACAGTTCTGTCGGCTAGCCGTAATCTAAATAGCATGGGGAATACTGCAGCACCGTTAAGGCCCGTCTGCACAGTTGCGGTAAGTAGTCAATCGTGTTCACAGAGTTTGACGTTTACTACTACGATGGCGCATAGTCAAACTACCCCTGCGGCCATGACAAGACCTTCCAATTCCATAAGTGCGATCATTACTCAGTTTGATCCGCTGACGCGTCAGTTCCCGGCAAACCCAAGTACTTCAAGCACGTCTCATCCACCCGAAGCACAAAGGAGAAGTAGTTGTTCGGTAGGACACTTAGTAAACCAAAGGATTCAACAATTCGAAAATAGGATAAACAGTGAACCTACTCGGTCAAGACCAAGATATAGTGAATCGTCAGAATCAGATTCAGATGCTGTCCGTACCGAAGATATACCTTTACCTGGAAGACAAGATTTACATACTCCACCAAGGAGAGATATATTTGCGGATGCTTCAACAAGGCGTAGATCAATACCTCCCCAAGATAGTGCGACTTCGTTTGGTCATCATTCAATTCGTTTTCATGAAGAATCTAGGTCGAGGAGGCCTAGTGATGTTGACCCTCGACAACTTAATTTTTCTTCAGCGCCCGCAAACACCGAACATTTTACTGGACATCCTCCGGTGGTATCTACGAGTTCAAGCACATTTGTTCAAGACGCACCTATGTATGTTGGTAGAGACAGGGCCAGTTGTTCTCAACCCCAGGCGCCACAACTCATTCCTTCCACTTCAGGCATCTCCACCAATTTGAACGACCAAACAGTAACTTTAACTTTAGCAGACTTGGCTACTCTTTTAAGGAATAACAACATGTCTTCTCAACCGCCACATAGCCAAAACGTCGATCAAAACTTCTCAGGTAATCCTTTTGATACTTACCAGCAGGGAAATAGAAACTGGGACATAAGTCGCATTAAATTAACCTATGATGGCAAGTCGAGCGTAACCAATTTCTTACAGAGGGCAGAGGAGATTCGGCAATCTCGGAATATGCCAAAGTCGGTTTTGCTAAGTGCGGCTCCCGAAATCTTAACTGGTGAAGCTTTGTACTTTTGGCGTAGAAATTATTTCAAAACTTGGGATGATTTAGCTCAAGGGTTAAAGAATAGGTTTCTTCCTTACGATTTTGAATCTGATTTATGGCAGGAAATTCGCAGTAGAACTCAAGGTCCAAAAGAGAAGGTAGCTACGTTTGTTGACGCTATGGAAAATTTATTTAACATGCTAGCAAAGAAGCCTGAGCCAGAAGAAAGACTGACCATAATACGACGTAATTTATTGCCATACATACAAACGCAACTAGCGTTGCAACCTATCTTTGCCGTAGATCATCTGGTACATTTGGCCCGGAAAGTTGAAGAAACGCTAGTGCGATCTCAAAACTATCAACCCCCACCGACCAACTATCGTTCATTACTGGAACCAGGATTAGCCTATCACAGACCCTCCACCGTTGCTTCTATTGACGTACCTGAGTTGTACCCTCGGCATACCACCACCGTTAATAGCCAACACCCTAGCTCTTATGGTTCGACTAATCAAGCTCCTTTAGTTGCCGCGGTAGGAGTCTCCACCACTAAATTTTTTTGTTGGAACTGCAAATCTTCCGAACATAAATTTAGAGCTTGTAATAAGCCTAAAGGAAGGTTTTGTTTTAAGTGTGGCCTTGAGGGTAGAACTTCCAATGATTGCCCTAAATGCCTACAAAAAAACGCGCAGAGGGAAACGCAATGAGCCATGCGGATTCCTTGCCTACCCCTTCCTCACTGGCTCAAATTTCTTTCGACACCAAACTGGATTTCAGACCTGTCCTAGATTTTGTACTTGCGCATGCGCGTAATGATCAAAGACCCTATCTTCAGGTCCAGATATATGGACAAGAGTTTTTGGCCTTGTTGGATTCCGGGGCAAGTAGTGTTTTCCTGGGTGGACCAGGATGGGAAATTTTAAAACCCTACTGTGCCTTAAGCAAAAACGGCCCAACAAGTTGTACATTGGCTAATGGACGGTCTGAAGCTTGCTTGGGTACGGTACCGTTGCCGATTCAATTGCGGAATAGTACTAAAGTTTTTTCAGTTTTGGTTATACCTTCCTTACCTCACACACTAATTCTTGGTACTGATTTTTGGATTAAAATGCAGATTGTTCCAGATTTGTTTGCCGGGGAGTGGAGCTTTCGCAAAGAGGAGTCTTTAGCGCCCACCTGTAACGCTATACAAGCTTACGATATGCTTACAGCAGATCAGAGAAAGAAATTAGATAATTTGATTCAAGACACTTTTTCGAAAATGGGAAAAACGCTTGGATGTACCACCCTTGTACAACACAAAATACGATTAAAACCGAATGTTTCTCCTGTTAAACAGAGATACTATCCGGTCTCTCCTGCGGTCAAAAAATACGTAAATGCGGAACTGGACGAAATGCTGAAAAACGACATCGTGGAGCCGTCAAGATCTTCATGGGCATCGCCTATTGTACTCATTAAAAAGCAAACAAGTCAGGGGGAACCACCCAAGTATCGCTTTTGTGTTGATTTTAGGGTTTTGAACCAGCATAGTGAGCCAGACGCTTATCCAATCCCATTTATAGAGTCGACTCTAACAAAGCTTAGAAATGCCCATTATTTAACAAGCTTGGACATCAAATCCGCCTATTGGCAGATATCAGTTGCGGAAAGTTCCAGACCTTTAACTGCATTCACTGTACCTAACCGCGGCCTTTTTCAATTTAAAAGGATGCCTTTTGGCCTCCATTCAGCTCCGGCTACGTGGCAACGCCTTATTGATCAACTTCTTAATGACCTTGAGCCCTTCGTTTTTGTCTATTTAGATGACATCATAATTGTCACTAGCAGTTTTGAGGAACATTATAGGGTTCTTGGGATCGTTATGGAACGATTGACTGAGACAGGGTTGACACTTAGCCGTGAGAAGTGCCATTTTTGCAAACCGGAATTAAAATATCTCGGTTACATCGTGAATGCTAAAGGACTTATGGTGGATCCCGCAAAGATCGAAGCGTTAGTACGAATTCCCACTCCTAAGTCTGTCAAAGATGTTCGTCGGATACTAGGTGTCGCTAGCTGGTACCGCAGGTTTGTCAAAGATTTTTCATCTACCGTTACGCCTTTGACTTCTCTGCTTCGGAAAAATCGTTCTTTTGTTTGGGATCAATACTGTGACCAAGCCTTTAACACAATCAAGGAGTCTCTAATATCAGCCCCAATATTGACCTGTCCGGATTTTGAAAAGCCGTTTTGTGTCCAGACCGATGCGTCTGATTTTGGCCTTGGAGCCGTTTTGACCCAAACGGATAGTGAAGGACAGGACACGGTTGTTTGCTATCTTAGCAGATCCTTGACTAAGGCTGAGCAGCGTTATAGTACCACGGAAAAAGAGTGTATGGCAGTCATCTGGGCCATAGAAAAATTAAGACCGTACTTGGAAGCAGCAAAGTTTAGTGTTATCACTGACCATTTTGCTCTAAAATGGTTGTGGTCTATTAAAGACCCTGTCAATCGTATTGCAAGATGGGTTGTGCGTTTACAACAATACGATTTTGAGGTCATCCATCGAAAAGGAAGAGACCATGTGACCCCTGATCTTTTGTCCAGATCAGTGCCCGTTCTGGATGCGGTGGATTTTCCCATTTCTAAGAACGATAAAAACTCCGACGAACATGAGGTTAAGAATAAACCTTATCAAGGTACTGATCCCTGGTATCGAAAAATGCTTAAGGTTGTTGAAAAATCCCCGCAGCTATATCCATTATGGCGTATTCATGAAGGATGTTTATTTAAGCATGTTGTTGTGCCGTTTCCCGAACTAAGTGACCCTTCCGATGAGTGGAGATTAGTGGTCCCTCGTGAGGAACGTAGAAACATCATCCATGAAAACCATGATCCACCGACTTGTGGTCATTTGGGAATAACAAAAACGACTGCTAGAATTTCAGCCAGGTACTACTGGCCGAAACTTAAGTATAGTGTTGCTGAATATGTACGTCGTTGCTCTGTGTGCTTGGAGACAAAACCAGACGGAAAAGGAAGATCTGGTCTAATGCTTAGTAAAACTCCCACTGCTTCCAGACGTTGGGAATTGATAAGCATAGATTTAGTTTCGTTACCTAGGTCTAGTTCCGGCTACGAGTATGTGTTATCAGTATGTGACTGTTTTAGCAAATTTGTGCTATTTTTTCCTTTAAGAAAAGCGACCGCGGCTGGTGTTGTTAGGCATTTGGAAGATCAAGTCTTTATGGTATTCGGTGTTCCTAACCGAATAATTGCGGAAAACGGAATGCAATTTAGAAGTAAATTAATGCAAGCTTTGTTAGACGAGTACCAGATAAAAATTCATTATACGGCAAATTACCACCCGCAGGCCAATCCAGTGGAAAGAGTTCACCGAGTATTACGATCGACTCTAACTGCCTACACGAGAGACAATCAGAAGACTTGGGAAAAGTACCTTCCGAAAGTAGCTGCTGCTATGCGTTCATCGGTACATGATTCTACAACTTTTACCCCAAATTTCGTTGTATTTGGTAGACAAATTCCTCTTTCTGGAACCAAAATTTCCACTCCCACAACCAACAATAATCAAACTGTCGAAAACCGTGCATCATGTTTAACTAAACTATTTCCCGTCATTCAAAGGAAATTATCCGAGGCCTACGAAAAGAGCAAAAAGGTCTACGATTTGCGAAAACGGAGTGAGAAGTTTGTCGTGGGGCAGAAAGTCTGGAAAAGGAATTTTATACATTCCGATGCCAGCAAAAACTTTATGGCCAAGTTAGCCCCTCAATTTGTAGGTCCATTTCAAATTAAACGCGTGTTATCTCCTTGGTCGTACGAGTTAGCAGACAACACTGGTAAAGTACGGGGAGTATGGCATGCCAAGGACTTGAAAGCACATCCTACTGATACTTCTGGCCAAGATTAACTCAACTGTGACCTTTGTATATTTGGTTGTGACTAAAGCATTTAGGTTTTAACCAAGTTTAGATATAGGCTTCGGATTTAGTTTTCTGGTTTTTACCCCTTTTTGATTTTTTTTTAAATCTTTTAATTGAGTCTAAGGATTACTGGTATAGTAGGACTTATGAGAATACTGGAACGTGAAGTTCGATTTAAAATATCCTTACTCTACTTTGCTGCGTGTAAAGAAAAAAGTTAAGTGGGTTGGCCTGGTTTTTTTTTTGTTATAGATGGTATAGATATTAAGTTATTTGTTCTTTCAAATTGGAATAAGTACTATTTTTTTTTTGTTAGAAGAAAATTTCGGTCGAAATTTTCTTTTGTAAGTAAGGGGGGCGTTTGTAACGGGTTTATTTGCTGAAACATCTTTCCTTTGGAATTTACCTTGCATAAATCTCTGGTGTGTGATGTTCCAACTGTATTGTGACATTACTGAAGGCCCTCTTAACATCTCTTACTTAATTTGTGTCATGATTGATTATAAAATATTTTTGCTACTATAAGTAATTCATCAAAAACTACCTTTATCACAGGTTCCCGAGGTCAGGAAAATTTGTCCTCTTAAAACTTTAACGTTTGAGTTTAGAAAAATAACTAAATAAATAGAGAACCTCTAGCCTTGAGAAAATCTCTTCTTTTGTCAAGGAAAAACTCAGGAAACACTTATCCTTTTCATTAACTTTTCCTATTTATTTGTAAACAAATAACCTCAAATGTCATAAGTGTCACTAAAATCTAGGGATTTTTGAAATATTTTTGGTTATAAATCCATGTGGAAATTTCTTTCTTTTTTGTGGCTGTCACAGAGGAAGAATTGTAGCTGTGAAATAGCTGATCTTTAGATGCACATTTATGCAAAATTATCAGAGCTAGAGCTTGTTAGATGCTTGATAAGCTAGCTTTTGACTGTAAAGGTCGATTTGAACAATTTTGCTAATAAATATTTTGTGCCGTCACTGGGTTAAATGCCAAACAAATTTCTACAAGGCCTCACACCATCAAGTAAGTTTTTTCTTATTATTTTATTTCTAAACTCTTACAAATAAATTAACAAGAGATATCAGGCCTAAATTAATGCCTAAAAATACCTGATTTTAACGCTGATTCTCCTTTATTTAGAGGCCTGTTTTCACTGCTTTTATTCATTGCCTTTCACCCGTTATAAGCTGTAATTCAGGAAGTCAAGCAGCCCTAAGTTTACTGCCAGATCTACGGGTACCTTTGTAACCAGCCTTCTCACACCCTTGCACTGGATAGTCGATAAGTATAAACTAACCAAGAAAATTCAGACAAAACTATAAGGTAGCTGTACTTGATGTAACTCGCATACTGTTTTTTTCTATGTAAACCAGCACCCTGCCTGTCATTAGATGAACTCCTAAAGTTAAGTTGAATTGCTGGGAAAGTCTAGAGACACTGTTAGTGGCGTTTGAAATATGCATCACTTAACCCCCAAATTTGTTCACTTGTGGTATAACTTGCCAAGAGTGAAATCACTTTAAGATCAAGCACCTTACGGTATCGGTACTTTAACTAGCGGCTTTCGGTCGATATATATGCTCCTTTGAATAATAAAACCGGGGATCAAAAGGTTATAAACTTCACTTAGAAAACACTCTGTAAACCGAAGTTAACTAAGGTATTTTTCATGGGCACTTTTGGGTTGCCCAAAGGGAACTAAAATTTGTTATCATTTTCAACAAATGTACCTCACCGAAATTATGATTTTTGTCGAATAAAACGTGACTATTTATTAAAATAACTTGCATTTATTCATGCTTTGGATTTTTGACGTACGACGGCCTGCTTGAATGAGCCAAATTTTAGCGCTGACTCTGGCAAGTTACCGGCCCCTTTCGCTCGTCCCTTTGGGTAGTAGGTAAACAGAGAGGGATGTCGGTGAAGGGCAATCAGTGCTGAAGCGTTTTGGAACTCGTTCAGCAGAGCATCTTTTATTATCTTGGGAAAAAAAAAGGATAATAACATGTGCAATCAAAGTCAATTAAGTTTTTATTACGAGTAAAAGATAAACAAGAGCATTTACTTAGGTTCAAATTAAAACTATTTTGTTGGCAATACAATGCAGTGTTATTAAATTCCCTTTGTAGAATTTCACAATCTTTCAATGAGAAAATTTCAAAAAATAATTTGAAATCATCGGCAAATGCCAAGGATTTAACATATTTACTCGAGAAAGAATTTTATTGAAAGCAATAATAAAAAGAAGGGGACCAAGATTCGAACCTTGGGGTACGCCTGAAGAACTTATATAGATATTAGACCTACTACCTTTTAGTTCTACGAACTGGTACCTTTTACTTATGTTAGTTCCTAGGTATGATTGAACTAAATGAATTAAGTAAGGAGGAACATTCATTGTATTAAGACCATCCAAAACAGTGGAATGACTTACCTTATCAAAAGCCTTTAACAATACAATTTCAAATATTTTAGAAACCGCGCAAACTATTGTTATTGGTCGATAGTTTTTAATATCTTGCCTTGGTCCATTTTTGTGAATAGGTATCACTTTGCTAAGCTTCCATTTTTCAGGAAATGTTGAAGTTTTTAGAATGAGATTAAATAATATCCCCAAAGGAAAAAGCAAAAACTCCTGGCACCCTTTTAGTATGAAGGCAGGAACGCCATCATGTCCTATAGATTTATTAGCTTTTAATTTTTTAAAAGCTTTCTTTATTTCCAAAGAAGTTATAACTTTGTCACAGAAGTATGTTTTAGGAACTATTTTTATGTTGGTGTCATTAACATTATCAATAAAAACTGATTTAAAGTAATTTGCAAAGCCATTGGCAATAATATTCGTTCCTGTAATAATTTCGTTTTCAAATGTCATTTCATGTGACAATTCAGGACTCTCTTTAAAACTTTTAAGAAATAACCAAAAAAGTTTAGGGTTGAGCTTAAGGCTAGCTTCTATATCCAATAAATATTTAGCATGCGCAATTTTTCTTTTGTCCCTAATTAAAGCTCTTAAGTTTATATACCTAGTTTTCCAAAACTGAGATTTGAATTTACGCGATTTTAAAAAGCAGTTGTGTTTTTGTTTCATTAGCTTAATTATTTCACTGTTAAACCAAGTTGGATATTTTTTATTATTTTGAGTAGATTTAGGTACACATTTTTCAAATAGATTGTAGAATATTTGGTAAAAGGCTTCTAGTGCTAAATTTGCATTTGTAAAGTTTTTGAGGTCGTTCCAGTTTTGTTGCCTAAAGAGCTCATACATTGAACGAAAATTTGCTTTTTTAAAATTATATTTAGTAGTGGGTACTAGTTCACAGCTTTTATGAGAAGTTTTTACTGACAGTCTAATACCCAAACATGGATGTTTTGTATCAACTGTTACCAACGGTTCATCAACTTGAACGACATATATATTATCAAGGGAGATAATAACAAAATCTAGTAATACATTATGGGAATTTTTAATATGATTAAATTGACAAAGATTGTTAAATGCCAGAAAGGCTCTAAAATTATTTACAGTATTATTACTCGAAGACTCATTTACATAGCTCGGGATGTTAAAATCTCCCACTATAAGAAAGTTTAAGTTAATCTAATTAATTAAATTCAATTCAATTTTTTCAACAAACTGTTCATAAATCTCAATGGGACTGTTAGGTACAATGTAAACTAAAACTAAAAATAAAAATCTACTATTGGCTAAACTGACCTGTATGCAGATAGCTTCCTGATTGTCATCAAAAATTGTTTTCTTTACAACACTAAAACTATTTTTTACAATTAAAATAACACCCCCACCATCTTTTTTTCCTGTCAGTAACCCACTTCTATCTTTTCTTAATGTAAATTTGTCATTGGAGCAAAATTCAGAAGTATAAATTTTATTATTAAGCCAGGTCTCTGTTAAGGCTATTATATCATAGTTGCTGTTTATTAGGTTCAATTTAAGAATATCTAATTTAGTTTTTAAACCTCGACAGTTTTGATAAAATAAAAAAGTATTATCACTGCTATTACTTATTATGGATCTGTTGTACTCTCTAAAGCTTGGTAAAAATTTAGATGACTTGAATCAGTAGATCTAGAAGATACTAGATCAACAGCTGGGGAAACATAGTTAAGGTTGCATTGACTGATGTTAAATAAACTATTACTATTTATTATGGTAGGATTGTTACTGTAATTTTGATTTAACTCTACAGGGTTTATGTGGATATTAATATATGTAAGAGACTTATAATTAGGAGAGTTGGTGGTATTGCAGATTTGCCTAGCAATTGTTTGATTAGAATGTTTCTGTCCATACTTGTTACATATATTAATATACCGCATTTTATAAGACGAAAACTTTTCAAAATTTTTAACTAAACTATTCATTCTACTATTAAAATTAAGTCCTAATTCAGGATACCTAAAAACTACAGGGGTAGATAAAACTATTACATTCGTATGAACACACATTTTAAGGCTATTGTGTACAAACGAAAGTCTTGGACTTTTCAGGTCATATAAATTGTTTTGTCCGCCCAGAAAAATGACATAGTCATTCTTACCAACATTTTTAGTTAGTATTTCTATTTTATCCAAAACAGCTTTAAATTTTGCATAAGGCTTCATCAAACTTTGAATTTCAAATTTTGCAAAATCAATGTCTGCAATCAACTTAGCAGCGAGACCCCGGCCCATTTGATCACAAAACAATAATATTTTACTGTGTTCCGAAAGGAGCTACGAATTAGACTGAAAAGCTAGTTCTTACTCTTTCTATTCTTTGATTAACATCGTTGTTAAAATATCGCTATGGCCTTTCGGTTGCAAATCATCCCAAACAAAAAAAATTTACGATAGTAATTATTTTGCAAACTCTTATTACTGGCTTGCTTTGCTATTCCAATGCAATGCAAAACGAAATCCACAAAATTTTAATCAGGAAATCCAAAGTTTTCCTTCTTCAGAATCTTATACTTTGTGTTGTCTGCCTAAATTTTTAAATCCTATGACAAAAACCCGTTTTATATTATTTTAATGATTCTGCCAGGAAGGCAGAACAAAAACAGCCGAAATATATCGTTGAGTTATAATTTTTATGCACAACCGGTCGTTAAAATGACTTTTACCGCCCGCGTTTTAGAGCGATAAGTGGCACTTTAACGCCCTAGAGCTCACTTAACGCCCGCGGGCATTAAATGATTTTTTTATGAAATTGGATAGTAATTTTGCTTTTTCTGTTTGACTTGCATTTCGTTCGTTCAAAACAAAGAGATTTTTTTACCTAGATATGTTTCTTCATATATATACCAGCAATAAAAAGCAAGCTTTTGTTTTATTTTTTCAATTTTTATTTCACGAACAATCATAAACAAATTACATAATTATAGGTACAGGGTGATTCAAATTGGGCACTTTTATATGGGTACGGATACTTCTAGCGGAGATGGAGAAAAACCAACCTTCCTTTGCGAGGCTCACATTTGAAGACAAGAAAGTGGCTATATTCTAGTCGTTTGAAAAAAAAATAAAAAATATCCTGAGGGGCAGTTACTATATAGGGTTTCCTTAAATCATATTGACGAAAATATTTCTTGCGTGAAAGTCCAATTAAATTTATTTTATTGTAAACTTCCCAAACTTATCACTATACAGAAAATTTTATGAGAAGCCCAATTGAGAGACCAATCCTCTCTCATAGAGTGTGGAAAACTCACAGTTAGCAAGAGTTATGCGTGGGCTGTATAGCTATGTGGATTTACACCCAACTAAACAACATTAGTTAAAAGTCAAATTTGAACAACAACATAGAACCAACAGTCATTCTTATACATTTTCTGCTGTAAATGTTATTCAATAAATTATTAATTTTAAAGTATAAGGATGAAAAAACAATAAAGTAGCCTCAATAGGAGTTTTTATCCGCATATTCCTGAATAGTGAATTAATAGATAGCCTTTATTTATTTTTTGTAAAACAATTTCTTGTTATTGATTTAAAGAGATTGCCACTAAGGCAATTTCTTATTGTGTGCCCTTCAGGAATATGGGTAGTAACTTCCGTAATATTTTTTCTGTGTGCAAATTGGTGTTTTGGCAAACATTTAGTATATTTTCATATCTTACTCAATACATTCTTAGAATAGAAAACATGCTCTATGAAAGAAAAAGAAGACAATTTTTTCAATACGTATTGGTACGATGTAAAAACATACTATATATCCAGATATTTCACCTGACCCTTTTTAGAATGATAGAAATATGAGACAGGGTGAAAATTCGAAAACTTACAAATAAAAATACCGTTTCTATGAAATCGAGAGGGAATATGCCTGACGAATTTTTCAGACCCCCCCCCCTTAAAGCTGTCAGCGTTAGCCCCACCCACTTTAGAATTTTAAATAACCCTAGCCAACTTGTGCAAATGTGTTACCTTCTTTGACAGATTATGAAAATCGCTTTTCATCGATATTAATGACAGTTGGATTTGGAACCTCAAATTTTCGAAAAATTGACTGACCTAAAAATTAATTTTTTTCTGAAGCATGGTTCTCTCTAGAACTTTGAACTAGAGTTGGGACTATACCGTCAAAACGGTTAAAAAGTACTTCCGATGACACATCCGGTGTTGGGAAATTGTATAATAGACGCAATATTCAGCAAAAATTAAATTACTAGTTCAGTAAAAAAAATAATTCTAATTAGAGTTTTTCGAAAATTTAATATTAGTGTTTGAAAAAATCCATCATTAATATCAATAAAAAGTCATTTTCATAAGCTTTCCAAGAAGGTATCACAAGTAGGCTATTGCTGTTTAAAATTCCAAAGTGCGTGTGGCTAGCGCTGAGAGCTTTAAAGGGGGGGGTCTGAAAAATATGTCAGGCATATTCCCCTTCGATTTCATAGGAACGGTATTTTTTTGTTTCTCAAAATTTTGCGTTATTTTAAAAAATATGGCCATTGTAAGTTTTAAAATATATAAACAAAAAACTACTCCTCCTCGGAAGTTTAAAATTTGACGTAAATAAGCCTTTAACAATAATATGAGCCCGAAGTTGTCAGAAGTGTTTAAAGGATCATTATCTTCTGTGAAGGAACGGAACTTTGTTGAGTTTGTTAGAGTAAAGATTTTGGGTAATTTTTACAAGGATTATTAGGGGTTTTCAAGTATAGGCCCTTGTCCTGACGGACCGTAGATCTCCAGGGTAACTCAAAATAAATATTTTCGATCTGCATTAAACTGACTCATTTATTTTAAAAGATATTAGTGCAGGAACATACGAGTATGTCGATAAAATCAGCGGGTGGCCCTGGAGCTCTTTAGTCAAGCAATCAAGTGTTACCGGGTGTTTTGGTTGCATCTGTGTAGAAGGGGTTGATATGACGTCATCTTTCAAGATGGCTGCCAAAAATCATAAAAAATACAACTTTTGCAAGCAATTATAATTAATTCCATATAACTCGCAGGCGAGAATTCAAAAAAATTCACTTTAAAGACCTAGACCTTGATTGACCTTTAAAATACCATGTACAAGTAAAAAACCAGCCAATTTAAGTGCCGGAGATGAAATTAACATCTTAGTCATAAATACACACTTCATTTTAAACCTCTCTACCATTTTTTTTTGATCTGGCGATGTTGATGTAACAAAACATTAAATTATGGAAATTTTTTTAAAGAGAAAATGGAAAAAATTGTGTTTCTTGCGATTTTCAATGTCATTTAAGGTCGGATGACCTAGAAAATGATTTTTTTGGAATCCTCGCCCTCGAGTTATATGGAATTGAGTCTAATCAACGACGGTTGCGAAAGTTGTATTTTTTATGATTTTTGGCCGCCATCTTGAAAGATCACGTCTTATCAACCCCTTATACACGAATGCGAACAAAACACCCGGTAACACTTGATTATATGACTAAAGAGCTATCAATCCTTCATTCAAAATCCCACGGACTTACACATGCCCCCTCACTATATCCAACGATTTGGTCCCTAAAAGTGTGAACTCGTTATCCATAAAGGGGCTGTATAACTTTCATATAGATAAAAAAATAACTAAGTATAGCTTAAACTAAGATTAGACTTTTCAAAAAGTAAAAATATCGCTGTTTGACTTGTATTTAAACAATAACAATGCCTAACAACCTCTGAAACGTAAATTCGGTCGCTGCTTAAAACTACTAGCACAACGCAGTCAAGTGCTCGAAAAAGTAAGTAAGCAATTTCCTCCGAAACAAAGAACATCTTCAAAAGTCTTTTGCCGGCGAAACATCCCTTGAATACAAATTATTGCATTTTCATTTTTATTAACGCACCAAACGCTCTACATTTTTAGGGAGAACGAGTTTTTCTCCTGCAATTTGGAAAAAAAAGAATGTACTCGAGTTGTTGGTAGGCATATTAAACGCTAAAAAACAAATGGTTTAATGAAATTTCGCTGTACTAATTACCCAAGCAACATTTTTAGTAAAATTTACTTAATAATTACTATTACTGAGACTTCTGTGGTAGCATTACCGCTCAGGAACCGCTGGGGATTTTTTACCAAAGTGGGGAATGATTTAGGGGTACCAATTGCTTCAATTTCACTACAATTTTACGTCACAATACAGTTAAAAGCACCTAATAATAACAAAAAAATGTATTAACATTTACTTAAAAGCTACGTTCATCTAAACAGTTTTTCCAAGTTTGGAAAAGGAAAAAAAAATGTAATGTCAGTAATAAGTAATAACCACCATATTTAAATTCCGTAACTGTGTATTAAAAAACGTGTTTAAACAAGCCGACTAAGCCAAAAAATTTAAACGCAGCTTGATTTACTCATTAAAATTATTTAATAATCCTACAAAACACACAGGTCCGTAAAATATGCAAAATTTTAAAGATTTAAAAACTAAAAAATTTTCAAAGAAAAAAAAATATCAGAAAAAGCACCGGTGGCTCCAAAAATATGTCTGGTAGTTCTTAAAACATAATAAAACACCCTATTTAACGATGTTTTTGTCGAAAATCAAGTCTTTTTTATACCTACTTTTTGCGAGCGTCTCAAAAACATGGCGGATCTTGAATTTTCAGGAGGGACACCCGAAAGTTACTTAAGCAACAATTTTGGGTAAACAAACTTCTTTTTACGTTAAATTAGCTACCGAAATAGTAAACTTACCTTTAGGAACCAAACTCTACCTAACCGAAAAGTGCCAGTTACCCAAAATCTAACTCGAATTCTCCCATATTGTCCCAATTGGATCCTCAAGGTCATCAATGGGTATATCCTTATTATTCTCCTCATCGGCACAGCTGACTTTTGGCTAGTCTTCCATAAGCAGATCTTCGGTACGGATTTTAAGTTTTGGTGAAGGTGCGTCAAAATCCGCGTGGAAAAAAGCTTGACTGTCTAGCTGATTTTTGCTTGCATAAATAAAACCAATTTTGGGGTTACTATAAATTTTACAATTTTTTAAAATTTTTCTCCAAAGAGACATTTCTTTTATCGAAAAACGCAGCGATAAAAAGAAAAATGCTACTGAAAATAATCTGTCTCATAGATATGTGTTTTGAAGCGTTTTTATATTGTTTTTATGGAAAATTGTGCAGACATTTGCTTTGTTAAATTAAGATTATTTTATTTTATTAAAACAGTACATTTTATTCAGTTGATCAAATCTTTGATTTCGTTTAAATCGGACCCTGCTGTGATTCTAAACTGTTTAAAAAATTAAATCTGTTTTTAAAAAACAAGTTATTGTTTTATTCATGCCTTTTTTTAAATACATACACACTAATTGCATATTCTATTGAGTCAGTGACTTAGTGCCTCACTGAGATATCGGTCTAGTTTTACCTAAAACTGCTTTGAGCCTGGCCATGTAGGTAAACCAGTATTTCTTAAATTGATCAAACTCGGATCAGTTATGTATACATAGTAAATATTGACTATTAATAAGATCAGCCTAAAACAATCGATAAATATAAAACTTAAGCGAGATCAGAAAATAAAATCAAACTGTGTACCTAGGTATGACAATCAAAAATGAGACTAAAACTAAATGTACACTAACAATTAACTAACTTAATGAATAAGTTTTTGCATTTTCTTTACAATTTTATTTCCACTGTGAGCTTTTTTTCTCGGCACCAATTATTTTTTGCGAGTTACATAGCTTCACTGTAACACAAATTTTCTTTGTCAGTTTTTTGGTTGAAGTCCACTTAAGTCCTGCTTAAAATTTTTGAACAAACCACGCACCATTATCACTTGCATTGAAAAGGATATTAACTTTTCAGTCAAGTTTTCTTTACTTTTACGAGTGTCCACATAAACAGTAGCAACCAAGATAGGAACTGTCTGTACAGGTACTTCCACTTGTAACTTCTGAGATAGAACTGCTGAAACAAATAAGAATTTTTAAAAAAAGTTTTAAAATGTGTAAACATTCAAATAATATAGTGGGCTGGTTATAATTTATGCACAGAAAGAAAGCATAAGTACCTTCTGTAATTTAAAATATTAAACGAGTAGGTACTAGTTATGAACAAAAGGCAAAAAGCTAACCAAAAATTTGTATTTTTACTTGTAAAACATAATGCATACCCAGTGATATTTTAAAATAGGCTGCGTCTAAAGTTACGACAGTCATATTAGAGCTACGACAGCCGTTTTTGAGTTGAGTGTCGTTGGTTAGCGGTTTTTTGTGTGTCGGGTTGGATCGCTATTGCTAGTGTTGTGTTGGATTGGGATGATTTTCTTCTGAAAATGTAAAAAGAAAAACCGTTTTTTGACCACTTTCGTAACTTTTTTTTTAACTCGATCACAACTGAGTTACAACAACCTGTGTAAAAAAGGTAGGGTCTTTCATGTGACTATTGTAACTTTAGCCATAACTTTCAAAATAATGCCAATTTAAATAGAGTCTGCTGTGAGACTAAGAGAGCTAAGTATACACAAAAAATAAATTTTTTAACTTACCAGTGGTCTTAATTTTCCTTGTGGGTAAATTTAATATGACTGAAAGTCTCTTTCAAAGTCTGATTCAACAACCAACTGCAAACAACTCGTAGGTGCGTTTCTTACATTTTTCTAGCCATATTTAATTTTGTTACTTTACATCATATAAATTGTTTTTGAACCCCGAAACAACACAATATTGTCCAGGCGTTGTATCAAAGTATCAATATCTAAAAATTAGAACAAAAACCGGATAAAAAAATAAGACTTTATATCACTAAATTTGGAAATATCTGCCTTGCGTAGTCTTTATCCTATGGCCTTGCCTGTAAAAATCGATATCGCACGAAAACCTTTCATTTGGATTTGTCTGGATGCCCAATACGCAGGCCCAAAAAAGCGTACCTCCAGTTTTAGAGTCGCAAGAATACGTTTTCTGGTAGAGAAAGAGCACTTTTGCTAAAAATTATAAAAAAAATGTAAAATTTATACAGGGTTCCTAAGATTTTCCTTAGGGCTAGGATTTCAATAAATCAAACAGAAATGGCATATAAAGTGCTGCGCGCACAAAAGAAACAGGTATATTGAGCAATGGTGCCAGTTTGTTATTATCTCCGGACTGCCTTCATGAGAAAAAATTGTCGCCACTCTTTCATTGTGAGCATAAATCATAGTTGCAATAATAACCGTTGACAAGATGTCTGCAAATTCCGCTAGATGGCGGCCACACCATGAGATCTTGAACATCTAATCTAATTAAAAATTAGATGTTTTCAGGTCCAAACCACAGCTTTTTCTTTCTTAAAGGAGGCGGCAGGGTCCATTATTTCCGATACTGAGCGATAAACTCGTGAGGTTGTTAACATTAGAAAGAAATATCTATGTTTTTAATTAAATTTCTTTCCATTCTGTTCTACTAGTGACATCTATCCGGAAACGGCGAAACCATGCAGCTAGCATAGCAGCCAAACAAATCAATAAACGGCGCTGTTTTTCCTGCAGAGCTTTTTGCTTGCGATATTATTGATTTTAAATAAAGCTGGTAAAAATATTTGATATTTTCGAGGTGTTTTATGACATGATCTCGAAACATGTAGCGAACTAATTCTTCAAAACTAGCGGGAGGGTAAAAGCGAAAAATAAGGGGCTGCCAATATTTGTAACACCCAAAAAGGGGTGAAAAGATTCATTTTGCTCTGTTTGTTTACAAAAAACGTTTTTTTTTTACGAAAAACTTGAGCTCTGCCACTTTATTAATTTTTTTCTTCAACTTTCTCGAAATTTTCGTCATACCGTAGAAAAAAATTATTTCCCCTATGGTCATACTCTACTTTTATTTGAAAAAATTTAGAAACAGAGACGGCATCAGTTTTCCTAAAACGGGGGATCTTGGTTTCGAGTTAGAAGATAAAGGGCGCCGCAGGCAAAAATTTTTCAATTAAATTAGCCGAACGCAAAAATATTATAAAAACAAAGCACGAAATAAAAATGGCGCCGCTTACAATTTTTTTTCAAAAATTACGTAATTTCGGGAACGCAAAGAAATAGGTCTAGAGTATAATTTTTAAGAAAAAAATATCAATTTTCTCGCCCTCCTCCACTGGGACTACAGGGGCCGTGCACAAATTACGTAATGGTCATAGGGGGGAGTGGGGTTACAAAACGTTACGTAGGGGGGAGGGGGGTTTTCGACAGCGTTTGCATTTGTGTGAAACTAAGAAAATTTGAAGTGAAAATAAGTGAAATTTTTTTTTTTTTGGGGGGGGTAGTGATCTTGAAATCGTTACGTAATATTAGGGGAGTGGCGTGCCAAACCGTTACAAAACATTACGTAGGGAGGGGGTCAAAAATTGGTAAAATCACCGTTACGTAATTTGTGCACGGCCCCACATTTGACTGTTCCTCCTTTTTGATTTCGAATCAAAGTGTAAAACCCGGGTTGGACGTTCGAAGGCGTCAACCCGTCCTATTTGCTTGATAAAGTTTCTACGGAAATATCTCAGTCGATTTCTCCGGCCGTGTATGAACGCTTTAGGTTAGGCATTTGCATGTATCTCAGTCCCCAGCCTGTAAACAGTGCGTAAAGGCAATGGTTACAAAATGAAAAGCCGAAAAATATTTTTTTTTACGATATCTTTCATCAGTTTGGTATTAAAGTCGAGCAAAAACAATTTTTATTCCAGTCCTAAAGGTATGAAAATGGAAAACATTAGAAAACAACAACCTGGAATGGATTTACTACCTGTAAGATGTAGTGACAACATCGCCCCATGCCCATCCTTTTCTGCCTAATGTGCTTTTCCGTTTGTCTGCGTCTTATACACGGCTGCTTGGCCCCCTAAGGATTTGCTTAGGAACCCTGTATTAACGTCAAAATTGGTTTTACCAATCATAAAAAATATTGACAAATGGCAGCTCTACTTGAAAAAGCTGTTATTAAGAAAACGTCTTATTAGTAAGACCTACATATAGTGCAAATTCCATTGTATTTTTTCTCAAAAAGTAATAAATTTACTGACCCTTAGGTCACTGTTAGAACTATAAAAATGTAATTAAATCTTTAATTGAATACTACTTAAATTTATTTAATATTTACTGCTTTAAGTGATAAAAGTAACTTAATTGAAATAACTATTTGAAAACCATAAGGTAAAACTAACCTACAAGTTTTTATTAAGGTACTTTTGTAGTAATTATTACTTTAATATATTATTATAGAGTTTAAATATCATATGATTTTTTCCATGACTTAATAATTACGTGTCTTGTTCTACTTTAGATAAGAATACCTTTCTAGGCAAATTTAAGGGTAAGAAAACTATATATTTATTGGTTTACAGTAATGATCACTAAAACAACGGTAGGAGTTACTTAAAATGCTGCTTAAGTACACTGTGTGACACAATTTCAGTACCCGAAAAACTGATTGTTGTTATGAGTTAGTAAAATTAGGTCGAAAAAAACCGATTATTAATTAATTCCCATCGAGCTGGAAATCCTTTGAATACCTCTATTTGGTCCTAATTGTGTGTAATCTGAGTTTGCACTATCCCAGGTGGTGAACTTAACTTTTGGTAGCCAAAAAACCGCCCAATTTTTGCACTTTGTTTAGTTTTTTGCTTGTGACTGGAAAACGGTGCATAAGATAAAAAATTCCATTCAGTTCAATAATAGGACTAAATAATTCTACATTTTTTTAAATAATTAATATTGCAGATGCGGCAGCCGTTTTCTGAAAACCTGCTGCAGCCGCAATAATAATTTAACCATAACAAAATAGGAACAAATAGGCTACAAAATGTAGCGTTAAAAATATTTGAGTCTCTTCTGTCATCGCAAAATGTAATTTTGCACAAATATGAAAACTTTTTCCTGTTTTCAACATTCGATTTCGGCTATACTACTAGACCGAATTTGAAGTTTTGGATGTCATTCGACGCAGTCCTCTGCATTATTGAATGGAATGGCATTTTCCGTTCAAGACACAGTTTTCCAGCTAGAAGCAAAAAACTAAAAAAACTGCAAGAATTTGACGGTTTTTTGGCAACCCAATGTTAAGCTCACCACCTGGGATGGTGCAAACTCGCTCGCTGGGAATTAATTCCTCAAAATATCTGAATTTGACTGGCCTAATATAGGCTGGATGACATTTGTTTCTATAACGTCTGTTTTTGAGGTTTCCACCGGTAACCTTTTTTTAAACGACCCCCATAGCCAGTTGCCCGCCACTTCGTTCACGTGTTTAAAAATTGTAGCTTTTCCCATCCCCATCCACCTTACTGCCCTTTTCCTTCACCTTCTACGCCTCAAACCCTTCAATTCAGTCGAATAATCACTTTACCCGCTGTTTTCCGGATTTGACTTTTGTCATTACTTTTTGTTTCTTTTGTACGAATCCAAAGAATCCAGCAGTAAAACTCGTATCAAAGTCCTTTCAGTAGTTTTTACGTGATTCTGGAACAAACAAATAGACAAACAATTAAGGAGAGATATAATTTAGAAATTTAGTATATATATATGTTCTATCTGCAATTGTTTTTAAAGCGGGGTAAGATGACAAACGGGGCGAGCTAATGAATTGGATTCAAAACAAAAACCTTAGATTAAAAAGAGACAAGATATCTGGTTCAACGAAAAATCCTTGGCAAATAATAACCACTGTTTATTCACAAATAAAATCAAAACAAAACAAAGGTGAGAAATATCGATTATTTCTCTATCCTTTTAAACGACGTTAGAACGATAGGGACAGAGAATTCTGTGTCAACCACTTTAGGTCGTGATTGGTTTGTGGGCGAGGAAAGTCGGCAGAGCGCAGACGGCCGAATGATATTTTTATTGACATAAGCTTTTTTGTGTTATTTATTTTAAAATTTCAGGATGCTTCAAGCAGTTTGAAATTATTTTTAAAATCACATTTTGTCAAAAAAGTGTGCAGTGCATTTAAAGTGATAGTTTGGAACAAATCGTCCAATGTTTTAAAAACAAAGGGAGAGCAAGTGAAATCAGTCAGTGGCAGTACATGCCGGTAGTTACACAGAAAATAAAAAAAAGTTTATGAAATATACTTAAATTAGTAAATCCTTACATTAATATATCAACCAACACGTTTTTTTTTTAATTTTCAATGCATCAAATGACATATTTTCGAAGGATTTTTTCGAGGTTCTTTTCTATAAAGACGATAAAATAAAGCATACTTTTGATGAAGTAAGTAGTTAATGCGCAAATGAGATATTTTTGAAGGTTTTTTTTTATGAAGACCATAAAATAAAGCTATATATTAAGGTTGATTTATACTGCCGCCGTTGCCATCTGCGCTCGTCCTTCGAATTGATATTTAAATATTTTTGTCTGTCCTAAATGTCTTCATACACACCTAATCATTATTGACTTTATTGTGTACTGAAGAAGTCAGTCTAAGTAAGTTATGCTAATAACCAGAAAAAATAACAAAACTTAAGTCATCTCCAACGGCGATTTTAGACGGCGACAGCATAAGTCTTTATGATACTCTCGTATATTGTTTAATGTATATCAAATCATATTAAGGGAGATAATAAATATATGTACTTACGTTAAGGTGTTCTTTATTTTGTTCATATTGTAACTTTTAGTATGAAATTGTTGGGGAAATTGCACTTGCATAATAAGAATCTGATTTAACTGAAATATATAAAATACTATAAAACAAAAATGCATTGAATATTTTTAAAACTTTTTTTTTATTTTCAGTCATTCTAAGACTTTTTCAAATAGTTTTAATGGTAGCAAAAATTTTTAATTAAAATCACAGTTGGTTCCTCGCTTTGCTCAGCCTACAAATTTTTTGCCCCGAGATCTGCTAGTTTACTCCCTCTTGATATATGTTGGGTTTATTTTCTCAATAGCAGCAAACTTTAGTTAAAACTTGGCTGTTTAAAATAAGGTGTTAGATGTATTATATTATTAGTCATGGATCACGAGAGCAAAAATTACAATGTTTTATCTTATTTATAAGTATCTACTTAAATTTTCTATTTCGAATAAAATATGAAATTGTTGGGGAAACTGCACTTGCATAATAAGAATCTGATTTAACTGAAATATATAAAATACTATAAAACAAAACTGCATTGAATATTTTTAAAACTTTTTCTTTATTTTCAGTCATTCTAAGACTTTTTCAAATAATTTTAATGGTAGTAAAAATTTTCAATTAAAATCACAGTTGGTTCCTCGCTTTGCTCAGCCTACAAATTTTTTGCCTCGAGATGTAGTAGTTTACTCCCTCTTGATATGTGTTGGGTTTATTTTCTCAATAGCAGCAAACTTTAGTTAAAACTTGGCTCTTTAAAAATAAGGTGTTAGATTTATTATATTATTAGTCATGGATCACGAGAGCAAAAATTACAATGTTTTATCTTATTTATAAGTATCTAGTTAAATTTTCTATTTCAAATAAAATATTGCATAACCCATTTGTTTCCCATGTAAATAAGGCTTCTATAACCACATATTACCTAGGTCCTCTGTGCTATACGGGAGATTTAAAAATGAAATTTGCTTGAATGAGGAACATTTTACTAACACAATAACATAATTTTGAGCTAGTAGGTAATACTATATTATTTTTTCTTGATGTTCCAGGTGATGTGAACTGGTGCATAATTTTATTGTGTTGAAAATTAAAATTGCAATAAATCGTATGCAAATTTTGTAATAAATTTATTTTGTATAAAACCACCACATTTATTGTTAGGGAGCTTGTTGCATGTTATTTACATTATTTTGCAGATTTCATATTATAGTAAAATTTTAATAAAATAATTCATGTGTAAATTTATATTTAAGTAGGTATGTACTCCACTGGTGTCTTTACTATAAACAACAGAAAGGTAAACATTGTTCCATATAATAATACAGGGTTCCTAAGATTTTCCTTAGGGATAGGATTTCAATAAATCAAACAGAAATGGCATAGAAAGTTCTGCGGGCACAAAAGAAACAGATATATTGAGCAATGGTGCCAGTTTGTTATTATCTCCGGACTGCTTTCATGAGAAAAAATTGTCGCCACTCTTTCATTGTGAGCATAAATCATAGTTGCAATAATAACCGTTGACAAGATGTCTGCAAATTCCGCTAGATGACGGCCACATCATGAACATCTAATCTAATTAAAAATTAGATATTTTCAGGTCCAAACCACAGCTTTTTCTTGCTTAAAGGAGGCTGCAGGGTCCATTATTTACCATACTGAGCGATAAACTCGTGAGGTTGAAATATCTTCCCTTTTAATTAAATTTCTTTCCATTCTGTTCTACTAGTGACATCTATCCGGAAACGGCCAAACCATGCAGCTACCACTAGCAGCCAAAGAAATCAATAAACGACGCTGTTTTTCCTGCAGAGCTTTTTGCTTGCGATATTATTGATTTTAAATAAAGCTGGCCCTACACTACATTTGATATTTTTGAGGGGTTTTATGACATGATCTCGAAACATGTAGCGAACCAATTCTTCAAAACTAGCGGGAGGGTAAAAGCGAAAAATGAGGGGTTGCCAATATTTGTAACACCCAACAAGGGGTGAAAAGATTTATTTTGCTCTGTTTCTTTACAAAAAACGTTTTTTTTACGAAAAACTTGAGCTCTGCCCCTTTTTTTATTTTTTTCTTCAACTTTCTCGAAATTTTCGTCATACCGTAGAAAAAAATTATTTCCCCCATGGTCATACTCTACTTCTATTCGAAAAAATTTAGAAACAGAGACGGGATCAGTTTTTTCTAAAACGGGGGATCTTGGTTTCGAGTGAGAAGATAAAGGGCGCCGCAGGAAAAAATTTTTCAATTAAATTAGCCGAACGCAAAAATGTTAGAAAAACAAAGCACGAAATAAAAATGGCGCCGCTTACAATTTTTTTTCAAAAATTACGTAATTTTGGGAACGCAAAGAAATAGGTCTAAAGAGTATAATTTTTAAGAAAAAAATATCAATTTTCTCACCCTCCTCCACTGGGACTACAGGGGCCGTGCATAAATTACGTAATGGTCATAGGGGAAGGGGGGTTACAAAACGTTACGTAGGGGGGAGGGGGGTTTTCGACAGCGTTTGCATTTGTGTGAAACTAAGAAAATTTGGAATGAAAATAAGTGAAAAGTTTTTTTTTTGGGGGGGGGTAGTGGTCTTGAAATCGTTACGTAATATTAGGGGAGTGGCGTGCCAAACCGTTACAAAACATTACATAAGGAGGGGGTCAAAAATTGGTAAAATCACCGTTACGTAATTTGTGCACGGCCCCACATCTGACTGTTTCTCCTTGTTGATTTCGAATCAAAGTGCAAAACCCGGGTTGGACGTTTGAAGGCGTCAATCCGTCCTATTTGCTTGATAAAGTTTCTACGGAAATATCTCAGTCGATTTCTCCGGCCGTGTATGAACGCTTTAGGTTAGGCATTTGCATGTATCTCAGTCCCAAGCCTGTAAACAGTGCGTAAGGACAATGGTTACAAAATGAAAAGCCGAAAAATATTTTTTTTTACGATATCTTTCATCAGTTTGGTATTAAAGTCGAGCAAAAACAATTTTTATTTCAGTCCTAAAGGTATGAAAATGGAAAACATTAGAAAACAACAACCTGGAATGGATTTACTACGTATAAGATGTAGTGACAACATCGCCCCATGCCCATCCTTTTCTGCCTAATGTGCTTTTCCGTTTGTCTGCGTCTTATACACGGATGCTTAGGAACCCTGTATAACCAAAGTCTCCGTAAGTGTCAGGTATATTGTCTCTTTTTAATCTAAGACAAAAACTATGAATGGCAACGAGTTTATTTCTGCACCATTAGAACTCTTGAAAGTCAAAGTTTAATCTGATGAAGATAGATGGTGCTGGTAGGAATACTTATAGTGCAGTGGCTTATAACCCATAATCAGAGTTAGTCGCTTGTAAAATGTGATGCAAAACATTGGTTTAAAAAAAAATCAAGAAGAATAATATTCGCTAGTAATTGGGTAATTGTTTATTATGTTTTCAATGGAATAAAATGTAAATTATCACATATTTACTCGTTTTTTATTTATATTTCTAATTTTTTACCCTGTGTTAAGTTGGCGGGGGCAAGATGACGAATTATTACGTCGAGACGTCCAAGTAAACAAGAGCTTGAAAATAAAAACCTTAAAAAAATAATCAAGAGAATAAAAAGATTAAAGTCTTTAAAGTATAAAAGAAACTCTTTAACGATATAAATCAAAACCTACCAGGAACAGAAAAGAATAATAAAAATATAACGTAGCCAAGAATGCTTTTTAATTTTTTGTAAAACTTTTATTACCTTCTATTATAAAGAAAGTTCGAGTTAAGTAAAACATTTCATTCCAAAACCAAAAATAGACTGTGTGTGTTGTTGATATTTGACCACCTTTCCTACACAAGTTAACTAAATATAAATGTTTAAAAACGACCACTGTCAGAACTGATCTACAGTCAAGTCTTTTATTACAAATCTGCTTTCTGGAAGTAGTGAAATAGTCAAATTAACGCGATAAGAAAAACTAACATATAAGAATTTTAACTTCTTCAAATTACCTAGACAAAAACAATAATTGCAAAGGTCCTTAGTTATTTAGGTTAGGTTATTGTCATGAATATAGTTATTCAAGTAACATTTTTGATCAAAACCTAAACTACCGCATATAAACCTAGTCACTTACCTTAGCATCGACGCACACTACATAACGAGACAAAATGTTGAGTCGATTAGATTTTGGTATAAATAGGACCACCGAAATCTAGATCGGTACACGGAAGAAAATCTATTCTATATTTAAGAATTTTGAAAAATTACATTTGCTTTTAGTATATTATTCTTAGTATAAGAATAGGGATTATTAGAATTAGGCAATTAACTATTCTTGATCTATGAAAGCTCTTATACTTAAATAGAAACCAAATATACTTTAAATAAGAAGAGGCGGTAATTTAATTCAAACCCAAAGCTTTATTAAATCAAATATTATTAATCTTTCAAAAAACAGGTACTTTCCTTGGACTAAAACCAGAAATTCTTCTTTAAAAGCGAAAACATATTAAAACCAAGTCGAAAAAAAACTTGTCACAAATCTTGACCTAAAATATGTTACGAATTGATTGAATCATACTTTAAACTTAGTTTAACTACAAAGGTTTAACTGGGATCAAGTCCTTTTATTATTGCTATAAAGCCTTAGTTATTTTTAAAATAAGCTGTACTAAAAACAAGAAATATCCCAATATCGAATCGCACCGTAAGACCGCTTGGCTAATCCATTCTCCCTCTTTGTTGTTTGGTATGGGGGCAACAAAGACTTAATCGCCTTCAGTTTCAGGATTTTATCTCAACATCTATCATCTATCATTTAATATATATAGGTAAAACTATACTCTTGTATCTTTAGTTTAAAGGTTCCGATTATTATAAACGCCTAAAAAGTTAAATACTTCCCTTATATTAATAGGAGAAACCGAGTATCATTATGTATACCCACGGTTGTTAAGAAATGTGGATGAAGTGGCGAAAGCACCTATTGTTTGGCACGGTCTTGAATGCCTCTTTTGCAAGAGCGCTTCAGAGCGTGCTGTCGCGAGAGTCGGTTCGAAATTGTGGTCATAACATCTTGCTGGCAGCTTGCAGAAGTTTTCTGATATATGCGTGAGCCGCAGACACTCGGCACTGGAAATACACCACATAATCCGCCTATGGAAATGTGAGTCTTTTCAATTTGTATCCAATGATCGTGTTGATTTGATTCTGCTACGGGACTGATTCAGCATGGTTATAGGAGAAGGGTTATTTTGCAAGTGACGGGCTTACGCTACGTCATAGTAAAATAACATTATTATATTTTATATATATGCTACTTTTGTTTTAATTACAATTGGTGTTAAGTGAAATATAAGGTCGGTTTCAGTCAAGTATAATTTGAGGTAACTATAATTTTTTCTTAATAAATATAAAATATTATTTGATTGACGTATAGTTACTTTTGCGATAAAAACATGTTATTCTCGTTGAATAGCATTTAACATCAATACAACCTAAAGCAGTGTTCGAATCAAGCAAAGAAAAAATTTGAATTAAGTATAGTAAAACCACATTGTCTTAAAATAAGATATTTATTTGAATTATCATATAAATTACACTTGTCTCAACGCTAGTCATGCATTATATTTAAGAATAGGATATTACTTGGATTAAGAATAACTAGAGTTGAGGATATCGAAGATGAAGCTATTCTTGGATCAAGATTAGTAATCTTGTTCCAAGAAGAGCTTTTTTCCGTGTACACACGCCGTTACAAGGGGTCAACCCAGGCGACACGCTGTTATAGTCTAATTTTTTGATGAACGGGCTGACGTCATTTTTGCTTCTAAAAACGTATTTCTTTGTTGTCAAAAGTTCGCATGTCAAATAGTTTTTTGTTGTCAGTTTGACGTAACTGTTGAAACAATCAACGACATAACTTTTTTTACATATTTATTGTCGCTGTCTAAAACAATGTATCAAATAGGGACCCAAAAAATGACGTCAGTCTGCTCATCAAAAAATTGGACTATATAAGCGGTCACCAGCGTTGCCACTTATAACATAATTATGGAATTGTAACATAATTTTTCCTTAAAATTGAGTTAAACGATAATGTGTAACATAATCGATAATTGTAACATATTTTGAATTAAAATTCTTTTACAGGTTTTCTTCTTACTATAAAAAACCAATTTAATAAATAGTTTAAAATTATTTTATTTTATTCAATCAGTGCTGGCCTCTCCTGGTAATTAAAAACAAAACAACTTTACAATAAAAGTCAAAGCACCGTCTATGTAAATTTTATAGTACTTCGTACCAGTGTTATTCTCCACTTAATTTATTGAAAATGTTTCGGCAGTATAAACTGTCATCATCAGGGTTTTTAGCTTGAGCTACAAAATGGCGGTCTCTCTGCAAAGAGAACTAAAAAAAAGTCAGGTGGACATGATATAATTTAAGCGTGTAAAGTTGAAAATCATCTGGCATCCATTTTAAACGTGGAGAAGAAAAGAAAAAACCTTACTTTATTAAGCTATTAATTTAAAGAAAATTAAAACTAAAGACCCCTCAACAACTTATGCGGCATAAGATGTCTTACGGGACCATTTGTATTTTATGTTAAAAATTGTTTTATGATTAAATGGAATGCGACTGACAGTCACGCCCAAAAGGTTTTTTTTGTATGCGATTAAAGATAAATTAAAATAAGTATACCGTGTTTTTCTATAAAAAAAAATTGTAACATAATTTTCAAGAAAAATCGATAATTGTGGCAGCACTGCACAATAATTTCTTCATGGTGGCAAAGCTGGCGGTCACCCCCAGTAGGCATTCTATAACAAGGAGTCTACTGCGCCAGTAGGCATTCTGTATCACGGAGTCTATTAAACCTTCCTAAACGGCATTCTGTATCAAGAAGTCGTTAATTTTCACTAGCCCCACTTCGTTATAGAGGGTGGCTATTCTGCTTTTAATCCCCACGCTCTAAGAAGCATTCGACGTCCGATATTCCAAGCATTGGCCCTTTTTTATCATGTTACTTCGATTATTTTATTTGGGTAAGCAAATAGTCCATGTACTGTTTTTTTTAAATTCATTATACGCCCAAAACTATCACTAACTTATTCTCTTCTAAAACCCCAGCGTCAAAAGGTACTTTCCTTAGTCCCAACTCACACTGGCCAAAATACCACGTGACAATATGATGAATTTATTACACACACATATATTTAACTTTTTATCGCGATAATTTTTTCATAATTTTAGGCTCGTGTATTTATTACTATTTGGAAACAAAGATTAGTGCGGCAAAAAAATTTTCAAAATCTAAAATAAATAAGAAAACTTGAAAAATGGTTAAGTAGCAAAGCCAAAAAAGTATCTTATATGAAAACAGCTATATCCAATAATATAAAGTTTCTTTGAAGTTTGATTTGAAAAGATCCGACCTACCCATATTCTTGTTATGCCCCAAATGAAATATAAATGTATTGCTTACAAAATATGTAACCGCAATTTTTTAAATAAATGTCATTAGTTTTTTAGATATTGGCAAAAAACTGAAAAACTGTACCTTTAACGGGTGATTTCACCCCCACCACTAAGTGTGTTGCTTGTTTAATAAAACGCCCAAAAAACGTTGTAGTGCATCGACTACACCTTCATCTCAAAAATACAAAAGACTGCGAAAAATAGGCACTTTACGCACGCTGTAGGAAAAACTATATCTTATATTAAAACGCAACTGCGAATGTGTCATAATCAAGAGAAAATAACACTTATAAGCTCTCCATCCAAATTGCACACTGACCGAATTCTGCATTTTCTGCACATAGTAAATCAAAACTCAATAATAGGGTTCACACACCAGAATGCATTGGTCAATGCATTGTTTAGGGCCCCCAATTATCGACAAATTCCCTATTTTAACTGTCAGCACAGTAATTCATGACCTATAGGAAGTTGGTATTGGCTTTAATTCATCACATTTAATGACAAATTGTGAAATTTCCAACTTACGCAGTGCAGTGACGGCGCGCGACGTATGCGAAATAAATAATTAATTAATTAATCTCATATTTTTTAATGAACCCGCGGGAAGAGGGGATGGTTCGCAAAGGGTGTCAAGCCTTATACTCCAGTTAATCAAGCAAAAAAGTGGAAAAGAATAACACATCTTTACTGAAAGTCCCCTAAAATCCTCTGGATCCGAGGTCCGCCATATTGAGAAAATTACAGATTTTTGACATATATTTTTTTAGTATAGTTTTTTACGGAACTAGCTAAAATTTGGTATATAGGTACACATTGGGGCCTAATATGAAAATCCAATATGGCGTTCTGCTAATGTCAGAAATAGGTCCGCCATATTTGAAAATACCTTCTCTCAGTATTATTGACCTGTAACTTCCTAGTCCGTTTCGCCATGATCGTTAATTTCGGTACACTGGCTAACCATAAACGTCTTAATTTAAAAATTGTGGTACACTTGTCATCTGTCAAAAATTACGGCCACCATCTTGCATTAAATATTGCACATCTAAGTCAACCATTTTAAATAGGAAGGTAATCAAATTTGTTTAAAAGTTTGAGACAATAATGTATTTGAAATTAACTCTGTGTTTCGGACTTATATTGTCTATATTTTATTTATACACGACCCTTCAATCAGTACAATCCCTGATCGTCTTCAGGTGCATCAGAGATTGTACTGATCGAAACGTCGTTTATAAATAAAATATAGACAATGGAAGTCCGAAACACAGAGTTAATTTTATAACCAAATTTATTGGAACATATTTCTAGTAGGGCCCTTAACAACATACTAAAAATATAGTTTTGTAAGTGCTAATGAGCGGGCGCTATTTTTAAAAATCTTTAAAAAATAATTAAAGGACATTATAATTATTATAACATATATATACAAGCCAATATAAGACTGGTGGCCAATATATTTACTTTACCTCTCCTCTCACTCCCCCTAATGACGAACTTTTTCTAAAATGACTTTTCGTTCCAATTATTATAAATATAAATTGTCCGTAAAATATGCTTTTTAGAAATACCCTACACTATATCGACCTTTTTTTATATTTTTTGAGATATGGGTTGTCAAAACTCTCACAATTCAACTTAAGAATTTTGAAAATAAGACATTTTTAACCTTGGCATATGGCACATCATTTAACGTGGCAAGAACGTTTGGGTGCGCATGTCCTAAAAATATTATATATTTTGGAACTTTTAACAAAAGAATAACTTGACCCATGGTTAAATTAATGAACGAGCCTTATAAAAAAGCTAATGATAAAAAATTAATTATTGCGGGTTTTGATTAAGTTGGCTTTGAAAATATTTTTTTTTATTTGTTTCTATTGAAAATTGAATTTCCCATTTAAATGTTAAATCGTGTGTCGTTAGCACGCTTCGTGAGTTGTTATTTTTGGAAAATTTTAACCCCCCATTCTACATTCTTCACAAAATTTTTCCAACATCAAAATCGAATCTGCTTATCGCCTGGTGCCAGAGAATTTTTATTCCAAATTTTTAGAAAATAGGTAAAGGTAGCTTTTGAGTAATCATATGCCAGACAGACAGACACCATGACCAAATAATTAATTTAGGTTTTTTTTGTTTTCAATTTTTAGTGGAAAAAAGTTCTTGAAAATGAGATCAATATGAGGGAAAGAGGGGGAGCGCGGGGCTAAAGATCTGCTTAAAAAATGCTTTTCAATGATGTGCGCATGCGACATGCCAGGGTTAAAATGTTTTATTTTCAAAATTGTTAAGTTGAATTCTGACAGTTTTGGCAGCCTATATCTTAGAAAATATAAAAAATAGGTCCATAGTATATATTTAAAAAACATATATTAAGGACAATTTACATTTATAATAATTTGACCGAAAAGTAATTTTAGAAAAAGTTCGTCATTAGGGTGAAGTGAGAGGGGGAGGGGTAAACGTAAATATATTTGCCACCAGTCTTATATTGGCTTGTACATGTGTTATTATAAGTTTTTTTGTAAACAAATATATCCTCTAATTATTTTTGTAACGCTACTTTGAAAAACTGATTGTTTTTCAAAAATGGCGCCCGCCCATTAGCACTCAGAAAGCTGTATTTTTAGTATGTTGTTAAGGGCCCTACTAGAAACATGGCAATCACGGACTTAGATGTGCAACATTTAATGCAAGATGGCGGCCGTAATTTTTGACATATGACAAGTGTACCCAAATTTTGAAATTAACACATTTATGGTTAGTCTGTGTACCGAATTTAACGATCATGGCTAAACGGATTAGGAAGTTAGGTCAATGATAGTGAGAGAAGTTATTTTCAAAATTGACGGAGCTATTTTTGATACTAAAAAATATATGTCAAAAATCTGCCATTTTTTCAATATGGCGGACCTCGGATCCAGCGGATTTTAGGGGACTTTCGGTTTCTTGTTTATGAAGGTACTCTAAAGCTTTATGCCAAAAATCAAAGATGTGTTATTTTTTTCCACTTTTTTGCTAGATTGACTGGGACATTAATAAAATTGGTATATTTGGTATAATTTTAATTTATTTTAAATTGATATTTAAATATAAATAGAAAGGATGAGTCTTTATTTATCAATTTTGAAACAACTTAAACTTGGATATTTGATTGACAAGCTAAAAATATCGGCTGGTCAATTCTTAAGTGTATGTAACTTAAAAGACGAGTCTCCGTAAAACCGTTTTTAAAAAATTATAATTTTCTTGTTCAAAATTATACAAGTGATTTCTATCAAATCTAATTCTAGACTAAAACTAAAAGTAACTTAAAAATGGTAAAACACATGTTAATAAAATATAAAGATTCGAAGAAATATTCCATAGGGTTGCAGACTCAGCAGCTTTGTAACGTCTTTACTAGTTTGTCAGTATAAGGTGGTCATATAACTCCTCCACCCTTAGAAGGAAGCCTCCCCTGGGAGGATAACTCTAACATGTTCCCTTTCGGAAGATTCCAAAGTCGAAGTTTGCTTATTTTTTCCTCGTTTTTTGTAGTAGCAAAAGTACGTAAAGGCTGTAACCAATATGACATAAAGACAGATTGTCCAACCACTAGGCACGTACAAGTCGGATAGTGTATTTTCTTTATATAAGGGAACCAAAGGGTTGATGATTGGTTTATCAAATTCCAATTTTTTCAAATCAATACTGAATTTAGGTAATTCTTGATGACTGATTTCCAATATGGGTGAATTGATTATTAAGGGACTGCCAATTGTTTTTTCTTGAAAATGCAGTTGTTTTCCTTTAAATAACAGTTTGCATGTGTTTCCGGTGATCAGAAAAATGCCTCTTAGCTCCTTGACTTCAGTTTGCTTTTGGCAAGTAATTTGAAGATTTTCCGCAAAAGGAAAAACTGCCAAATATTTATTTAGTTCCGAAATGATTTCCATATGATTTTCTTCAATTTTCAGTTTGGTCAGTGTGCAGGTGTCGGCGGTTCCCTGCATAATAATACTCCTTTCGCAGAGTGCTTGGCTGTTGCTTAATAAATAGCTAGGACAGTGAAATGATTTACCTTGGGTAATACATTTGCCGTTTAGAGGTTTAATTTGATTATTTATTCGCGATTTTAAGAGGTATTGATTATTTGGTAAAACTGTTACAAAATCCGATCTGATTTTTGAGGGAATTGATATTAAGTGAAACAAGTCAAATTGTTCTTCGGTATTGATTGGAATTGATAGGAAGTACATAATTTTATTATTATCTATATGACAATTGATTTTTATCATAGACTCAATATAGAAAATATCCTCTGTTTTAATTTCGAAAGGAAATTGATTTTTATAAAATTCGGATATTCTTTTTAATTCTAAAATTAAATTTTTCGAGCTTATAATACTCGGATGCATCACATTTAATTTACAAAAGGTCAGTGAGTTTTCTACTTCTCGGAAAATGCCTAACACGCTACTATAAAGCAAGATTAGTTCATTGTACAATGTTTTGATAAAAATTGCATCATCTGAGGTAGCACCGTTTTTGATTATAGAATGCATTTGCAAAATTTTTGACCTTAACATAAGTTCATTATGCTGAATATTTTGGACAGTTTTGTTAAATTGGTTAATTATATTTTGATTTATTGAATATTGCAATGATAATTGATTTTGAATGCTCTTCTCATTACGCTGCATGTGATCTATTATGCTGTAAATTTTATTCCCGTCGTTTGAGTCTAGATTTCCTGTTACTCCCTTAATAACCGAACCTAAACTATCAATAAGGCCTCGTTTAATTCGTTTTGATTGGTGAATATTTATGTTTTCGAGTTTTTCGAAAATTGATTGGTTATAGAAATGGGCTATTTTGTTAAAATTATATGTTTCTCTTTCTAACACGGTGAGATTCGCATAAGTCCGTTTCAGTAATAGGTGCTGCGATTTTATGTTTTCGTATTCTTTTAGTAGGGGTCCTAAGTCATAGTAATGTACAAATGTGTGTTCTGTCCTTTGAAGTCTGGCATGGCCTAGATTGATTGGCAGAACTCCTAGGTTTTGCGTAATGTTCGTTATTCCTGACCCTCTTGCGTGGGTGGCGAGGAATCTGAAATAGGTTTAATTTTAATTTTCTTTTTGGGTCTTTTTATATTAGAAATGTGTATTTTGTCTGATGTGTTGGGATGTGTAGTTTGTATTCTGGCTGTTTTTAGATTAGGATCCAAACTAGATATTTTTTCTTTTTTGTATTTATTTTTTGTCTTTTGCTGTTTTTGTTTATTTTTAACATACACGTTTTCGGGGATTTCTGGTAATTTTTCGCGCGATTCGTTTGCCTTGTCAATGACTCCTTGTTTTTTATTTTGTATATCTTGATTGATTTTTTCGTAAAGTGTTTTTATTTTCTCGCGGTGGTTTTCAATATAGTTATTGATAAGTTGTTTATTTATGTCCAGATTAAACGGTGACTCGTTGCCAAAATGGCCAGTAATTATCTCGTACGGTTTTAAATTTGTGACCGAATGAATTGTGTTGTTATAAGCTAAAATACTATAGGTTACTTTATTTTCTACAGGGTCATTTTTAAACTGTTCTTGATTATTAAAAAGTCTAATATGTTCTATTAATGTCGAATGAAACCGTTCCACTATCCCATTGGAGTCTGGGTGCTGGGAACAAATAAAATGAATTTTTATTTTATGTAGTTCAAGTAGTTCACGTATAACGGAGTTCTTAAATTCGCCGCCATTATCAAAAATTATTTGTTCTGGGATGCAATGATGAGAGAAATAAATTAATAATTTATTTGCTATTTCGATGCCTTGCGCAGAATCAATTTTATAGGCCTGCGCGTATTTTGAGAAAGGATCGACAATGGTTAAAAACTTGCTGTTTTCCAAACTGATAGTATCTGCGTGCAAAATCTGAAAAGGTTTGATCGAGGTGGGTGTAACATTGTATTCTACGCGTATTGGCTTTCGATCGTATTTTGTAAGTTGACAGACTTCACACTCGTTTATATAATTTTGGATTGTTCTAGATTGATTCGGCCAGTAATAATGCGCTTTTATGCGTTTTTCAGTTTCTTCGATTCCCCTGTGATTAGTTTTCCCTTCATGATTATTTTGTATCATTTCCTGTATTTCGTTTTCAGATAAAACATCGATTAATTTTTTAGAGCATTTGATCATTTGAATTTCTGAGTTTTTAAAATAAGTTTGTAAGACAGTACTGAATTTTTCGTAAATTGGGTCTTCGAAATAAACATAGTACTTTATTTTTGGAACCACGTACTCTTTAATAAACTGGACTACATCTTTTTCGAAATTATTTTGAGAGAGTTGAACGTGAAATCTTTGTTTTGTTAGGAATAATCTGGTAATGGAAGTTTTGGCAGGGGCAAAATTTACTTCCGAAATAAATATTTGATTTTTTCCAAAATTTACAGGGCAATCAACTATTGGTATTCCGATTATTGGGTTTTCGTGACTGGAGTGTACCGTTTGGTCGCTAACGTTGTCTTCGACCGCGTTATTATGATCGTCCAAGTCTCCTGTTTCAACGACGATCGATTGATTTTCTTGATCGTTTTTATTTGTCAAATTTTCGTTTATTTTTTCGACGTATTCGCGCAAGCGATCTAAGCAAGCCTGTGGATTTTGGGGGTCTACGTTTTTTGTCTCGTTAGTGTTTATTTCCACGCGCGAAAGAGCGTCTGCATTTTGATTTAAGCAACCTTTTTTGTATTTGGTTTCAAAATCATATTCCGCAAGCTTTAAGCTCCATCGTACTAACCTAGAATTCGGTTCTTTTAATGACATTAGCCATTCGAGTGGTTTATGGTCAGTTATAATGTTAAATTTTCGGCCAAACAAATAGGGTCTAAAGTATTTAACCGCCCACACTATAGCTAATAATTCTTTTTCGGTTGTGGAGTAATTTATTTCCGACTGATTAAGTGTCCTTGAACCGTACGCGATTGGAAGATCTGACCCAATTTTTCCTTGCGAAAGTACGCAGCCAATTGCGAAATTACTAGCGTCCGTAGTAAGGTTAAACGGTTCCTCAAAATTTGGGTATTGTAGTATGGGTTCGTTAATTAATATGTTTTTGCACGTCTCGAAGGCTTTTATATACGCGGGATTTTTCGGGTCAAGTATGGCATCTTTTTTTAGATAAACAGTCATAGGTTTTGTTATTTTCGCAAAATCCGCGATAAATTTACGGTAGTAACCCACGAGACCCAAGAATTGTTTTATCTGTTTTTGTGTAGTAGGTATCGGGTAACAAGATATCGCTTTAATTTTTTCAGGGTTGGGTTTCACGCCGTGAGGTGTAACAATGTGTCCTAAGTAGGCCACTTCTTTTCTGAGAAATTCCGACTTATCTAATTGCACTTTAAAATTTGCTTGTCGTAATCGATCAAATACTTCTCTTAAACGATTTATGTGTTCTTGCAAACTTGTGCTAAACACTATTATGTCGTCTAAGTAAACCAGACAGCGTTCGTTTTGGATACCTCTAAGGATGTTATCCATCACCCTTTGAAAGGTGGCAGGCGCATTTTTTAGGCCAAAAGGCATTCTTAAAAACTCGTAATGCCCATTTTCGGTATTAAATGCCGTTTTAGGAATGTCTTCCTCTGCCAACTCAATTTGGTGAAAACCTGATGCGAGGTCAAGAGTAGAGAAATATTGACAGCGCCCAAGCTTATCAAGAAGATCTGATATATTTGGAATTGGATATTTGTCGCCTATTGATTTAAGATTTAATTTACGAAAATCGATAACTATCCTCCACTTACGTTTCTCGGAAGCGTCCAACTTTTTGGGTACCACCCAGATTGGTGACGACCAGGGAGAATAGCTGGGTCTTATAATATTTTGTTCGAGCATTTCTTGGACCTGCCTTTTAACCTCATTTCTGTGAATTTCGGGGTACCTATACGATTTAGTGTAAATTGGCACTTCGTCCGATGTTTTTATTGAATGTTTTATTTGGCTGGTAAAAGTTAACTGATTTCCGTCGATATGAAAAATATCCGAATACTCTTTTAATAATTCGATTGTCAATTTGCATTCTTCGCTGTTCATGTGCTCGGTTCTAATTTTCGAAACCTCAAATTTAAATTTATTTACGTTAACGTTATTAAGGTTTGGTGTAGGTTTTTCTTGAAGTTCATACTCGTTAAAATCAATGACTTCTAAAGAGTCAAAAAGTTCAACTTTTAAATTTTTTTCGGTTGGGTTTAGGATCGTGCAAATGGCCTCATAGTTTTTTACCGTCGTAAGGCATTGCGGGATTTCTAAATTTGAAATTTTTGTGTATGGGATTATTACGTCACCATTTTCGATATTTTTTATGTTCATTTTAATTACTTGTTCTGACCTTGGTTGCAAGAATAAAATATTGGTGTTTTTTGACGAATTATGAAATTTTAATTTTATTTGAGAATTGGGAGTAATTAAGTTGTTTTTCTCAAGGTCAATATTTGCTTTTAATAAGGATAGATTGTCTATCCCCAACAAACAGTCAAAATAGTTGTGAAAATCAAAAATATAAAATTTTAATTGTTTTGTATCCACATTAAATATTTTTGAACAGGGAATAAGCGTGCTAAAATGTTCTATGGAGGTACCGTGAGCAGTTGAGATTTGAAATGGGTCATTTTTTATCGATTTTTGGAAATATTTTTGTGCGATTTCTGGTTTTACAAAAGATCTAGTACTACCCGTGTCTATCAGAATTTTTAGATTATTTTCTGGAAAAATAATATAAGGTAGTTTATTTTCGCTATTAGTTAGGTTCATTAATTCGTATTCGGGGGTTCCGAGGCTGGTTCCTGAAAAAACTCGTTTAACTCGTGATCGTTTTGAGAATATTCGGTGTAATCCGTGTAAAGATACTGATTTTCTTCCTCCGGATATTCGATTGTAGGGTCGTCCGCCGATTGGTCATCGATATTATTTATTTCTTCAATTACGAAGTTTGACCGGGGTTTTGATTGATTATTTTGAGCGTAATTTTGCATTGGTCGATAAGGAAAGTTTTTGTTTTGTTGGGGTCTAAAGGTTTGGTTTGATATGCCGCTCATGGGCGTTGGTTTCGATAATTTTGACATGGGTATTTGATTAGGCCTAAATACGTTTGTTTGGTTTGGATTTCTTGCAAAATAATTTTTATTTTGTTCGGGTTTGTATATTAATTGTGGTTGTCTGTAATTCGAAGTGGAAGCAAGCTGGTTATGAGGATAATTTGTTAACTGTAAAGGTTGGTTGGGTCGTGGTCTGTTTAAAGTGTGATTGGTGTTATTATGTAATGGTTTCGAATTTTGAAATTTTTGGGCACTTTCGATTTGAAAATCGTTTGTAAGCATTTTAAGCGCATCATTCATATCTATTGGATTTTTAGTTCGCATTAAGGACCCAACAGGCTCTTTTAAACCGCGTAATAAAACTCTTAAAGATAACCCTCTACAAAACACACCCATGATTTTTCTTTCATCAGCCGAGCCGTGAGTGGAAAGATAAGAAGTTTGGTGATTTAACTGGTGTTGTAATCTGTTGTAAAAATCGAACGGCGATTCATTTCCTTGTTTCATTTCTGTAGTTTCGATAACAAGCGTAAAAAGATCGCGTTTATCCCCATACGTATTAAGAAGAGCTTCTTTTAAATCCACAAAACTAGAAATGGTGTTTGAGGCAATATTTATTGCCGCTTCACCTTTAATTTTACCCAAAATACTCGACATCAAATATTCATTTTGAAAATCGCTAGTATCAGCGGTGTTGTAAAATTTGGTGATTAATTTTTCACATATTTCTATAAATCTGGCTAATAGTTCTGGTTCCCCATGAAATTCGGGGATCATGTTTAAATACTCAGATTTTAGTTGTGGTGTAGCCATTTTTGTTAAATTTGCTTGCAGATTTGTAGAGATATTATAATTTGGTCCTAAATCTAGCCCTAAGTTAACTTTTCCTATCAATTCCGATAAAAATATATCAATTTTCGGGTCTGAACTTTGACTTACACAAGTTTGTTCTTCGTCTTTTATTGAGTCAGAATCAGAATTTGAAATATCAGAATTTTCGAAAACGGAACCTCTAAATGACATTAAAAGTATTACTTACAGTGAAACTATCAAGATCTGTCCAAGCATTTGTCCTCTGATATCCATTCAAAGGGCACTGATGCAAATACTTCCGGTATTGATGTACGTTCAATAATCCTTCGGTAAATCTTCTCGTTGAGCTACTCAGTTCACTCAACTGGAACTTCCTCTTGATCCAAACAATTCGAATTCGCGAACCGCCCGGCACCTTTTTGTTATTTATTTGTTCGTAGAATCCCAATAAATCGTTAAGACGAACCGTCAATAATATTCATTTATCGCGATTGGGAATCCTACCGACTGCGCCACTTAAAAGACGAGTCTCCGTAAAACCGTTTTTAAAAAATTATAATTTTCTTGTTCAAAATTATACAAGTGATTTCTATCAAATCTAATTCTAGACTAAAACTAAAAGTAACTTAAAAATGGTAAAACACATGTTAATAAAATATAAAGATTCGAAGAAATATTCCATAGGGTTGCAGACTCAGCAGCTTTGTAACGTCTTTACTAGTTTGTCAGTATAAGGTGGTCATATAACTTGTATACTACTTACGTTTTCACGTGAAACTGAATACATTTGTAATACAATTCACTTTTCGGTTTTCATGAAGCCATTTGAACACGATTTGAGCTTTCGGCATTTGCCTGATATATTCTGAGGTTAGTTTTTGCCAATTTTACTTCTTTGTTTGCTTTTTTAATGCCAATATGTTTACAGCACAATAAGACAATTAAAAATTAAAGGATATCGCACTTTTTAAATGGAAATTTGTATCCAGTAGAACTTCCTGATTTTTTTATATGTTGAAGTACTCGTTCTAAGAAGATTTTGTTTTAATGTACGGACGCTCTACCCCAAAGTACCCGAAAAGTGACGTCAACGTCGTCGATTTCGCACTTTTTAAAAAATTTTGAATTCTTGAACTGGCATTATTTGCAAATAAAATTTTAAAACGTCAAAATTGCACTGCCATCTTAGATATTTATTATTAAACTTTTTTATTTCTTATCTGGTTTAAACGACACTTTCTTTAAATTATAAAACTTTTTCAATACACCTAACTGTGACAGAAAATAGACAGATGTCAGTCTCTATCTTGCGACAGCCATATTGAACTTCGTTATTTTTTGTCCGATTTAAGGAAAACTTCTCAGTAGCCATCTTAATCGGTCAAATGACCGACGCAAGATGGCTACTGACATATGTCAATTTTGGATCAAAATTGGATATTGGTGAAAACGCTTGATGTGCAACAAAAGTTTTGTTTAAATTGGACAAAAAATAACGAAGTTCAATATGGCCGACGCAAGATGGGGACTGACATCTGTCAGTTTTCTGTCACAGTTAAGCGTCTTAAAAACATTTTATGATTTAGAGAAAGTTTCGTTTAAAAACGTTCAAAATGGCGGATGCAACTTTGACATTTAAACTTTTATTTTTAAAAACACAGTCACGGAAAATTCAAAAAAGAAAATTAGATTCTGGTCGGTTTGGATATAGGTCAGTAGAATAATTCAAAATTGCTCAAAAGTGCGATTTCGACAACTTTGACGTCACTTTTTCGGTATTTCTGGGAGGAGTAGAGAGTTGGTGCAATGAATCAAAAATCTTCTTAGGATGAGCACTATAGCATATAAAAAAAATCAGGCAATTCTACCGAATACAAATTTCCATTTAAAATAGCGATATCCTTTGTAGGAATATTGAAAGTGCTAACAGCTTATTATTGATGTCAACAGTAAGTTCGATACCCAAAAAAAGCGGTATTGCACTTGGGCAGGGCCAACGAAAAAAAAGTTCGATTCGCCTCGTTTTCATAGAAAGTTTGAGAGTGAGCGTGTTGAAAACGCATTCAGTTGCACGTGAAAACGTAGGAATACATTTTCGACAGAATTTTAATAATAATATTATGAGATATTTTAGATTTTATTGTCTTTTTAAAATGCTTGCCTCAGAACCGAGCAAATAGATGGAAAGATATAAAGGAAAGCATGCCAAATGGTCAGAAGAGATAATAAAACTTAAAGCCGACTTTCTCAACTGGAATTTCTGCAGGAATTTAGAGGGTATTTATCTGACAGCTCCGACCTTCTAGAATATACATATTTGGGCTCTTAGCATTTATATACGGATATTATTATAGTAAAGTAGAATAAAACTAACCTAGAAAAAAAAATTTGAACGACCTCAAAAAAAACAGCTGGCTTTTGTGCACGCAGAGGTTGTTTGAAAGCCTCTACTTTTTTTATACTGGGACGTTTCATCCATTCATTAGGGTCAATGCACAGTGTTGCCAAAGTACGCGCCAAGTTTTTAGGACAAATGCCAAATATCCAGCATGCACCTAGCCGGAATTTAAACTCGGGATCTTCCATGCATCAGCCAGCTTTGGTACCCGTTAACCAGAATACTTTTGGATCATAGGGAATTAATGAATAAATAATTTGGAGTCATTACATTTTTTATTTTTTTAATGACTTTTTCCTCATATTGATCTCGAAATTTAGAAATAACCTCATTAATCTAAAAACCAAGAAGTTTTGACCTCTATATTAAGACTTTTTCTTCGAGAACAATAGGGAGATTTTGGTCAGGTTTTTTGTCAGTCTGTTACCTATATTCTGGGCAGGCGCAGTAGCGCTCTGTAGCGCTCTGTCAGGCTGTTACCTTTATTAAAGGTAACCAGTGGCGCTAATTAGCGTCGAATAGCGACTGCCTTTACCGTTAAAAAAACAACCAACCAAACTTAATGTGATTGTGGTGGAAGATTTTTAGGTTATAAAAGTTTTGTTTTACAAAAATTTTGAGCATTTGGATTTTATTTTTTGTTAACCGTGTTTATAGTAGTAGTGGGGTGCCTTTTTTCCTTTTTTTTTTATAAACAGGTGAGTAAGTACTAATAAGTTTGCAGGGGCTCGATTTCTTCTATTACTTCACCACAGATATCTTGCAAAATCATTTGCCTAACTACATTTATGTTGGGGTTTCCGTCTCCCAGTCCTATCACTAAATTAATATTTTCCTCCACGATATGGTTAGAAAAGCAAATAAAAAAATGACTTGAGAAAAAACAACAAAAGTCAATAAAAAAGTAAGGTTATGTTTACCGCCAAACGATTGACTACGTTCAAAAGCTCTATTTTTAATCTCTTGAAGTTACCTTTATTTACGGTAACGGTAACCATAAGAGTAACGAAATTTTCCGTTAAACTGCCTGACCAAAATCTCCCTAATAGTAACTCGTGTGGTTATTTTTAGTAACCGTAGTTATGACATCGTCATTGAAAAATATGAAATTTATTAAAAAAAATTAATACATATTAGAAAATCATATTAGACAATCAATTTACTGCACATTAACCTCACATTTTTCAAGAAACCACATCCCCAAGAGTAGTAAGATAGTCCGGTTACTCGTGACATCATGGCTTGAGTTACTCTGCGAAGAAAAACTGAATACGAGTAATCCGGTTACCTGGTAACTTGTAGTTACTTCGAGGAAAAGCCCTTATTATTAGAGGATGTTTTTTCTTAATTTTATTTTTCTATCAGCCATTAAAAGGTTTGCAGAGCTAGCATTTATATCCTGTAATATTACATTAAAATTTAAAAATACAACAAATTAAAAAAATAATAATATCATATATAAAAATTTAACACATAAACTTCGTATTATTAATCTTGAAATCCCAAATTAGTTAATGTCAAGCGTTAGACAAGCACGAAGGGGTGTTGCTCTTCAAAATTTAATCTTTATTTTATAGAGGTGTAATAAGAGTTAATTTTCATGGCTGTTTTAGGAGAAATCCGGCTCAACTTCGTAAAGAAAGATACTTCACGCGCGGGTTTGAAAAGCGTTTTCAGTCGTTCGCAAATTTTTAACCAGGGAGAAGTGCTAAAATTAAACAATTTTAAATTTAATATTTGGAAAGTTATTTGGCACGGAAATAGGCTATTAAAGATATTGTATATTTTCGAAAAAATAAAGTAAAAAATTATTGAAAATACACAATTTGATAATTAGTTTTTAAGAATGTAACAAAAGTTTTTAAAACATTTTCTCTTTTTCTATAGTAATCAAATCTTCGTGAATCCTTAGACAAGTTTCCTACCTTTACACAAGAGATAATAGATAAACCTTTGCGAAAATAATCAATTCCAAGACTTTAAAGAAAGCATCTATTAAAATATCTTTCGTATTTCCTAATAACGCCAGTAAAAATAACCCTTTTTGCAAGCAGTTAGAATTTAAAAAAAATGATAATCCAGCGAAAACCTGGTTACGATGCAAACTGCTTTTTAAATTAAATTATTGAAAATAGACTATCTTCGTTTTTAACACTTAAGTTTTTATTAAAATGATTTTTTTAAAGAGTTCCAAATGTTAATATAGCGTGGGCTACAAATTAGATATTTTCGATTGATAGATAGATAGATTAAATGCTTTATTGTCAAGAAATATTATACAATGAATAATTTACTAAATATATCCTTAAATAATAATACCTTATGCATACTGTTATGTAGTTAATAAATTTTAAAAGTATAATGCAAAAGTTTTTAAATATAAATATTCTATAGTAATAAATACCTATAATAATATGCATATAACTTTTCTTTTAAAAGAGAAGTGTCGAGAATAAAAAATATTATAAGTATAAATAAATTGTAAATATTTAAATTATTTAAAAAAATTGTCAAAACAGGACAAATTTAATTTAAAAGCAACTTCTCAAAAGGCTGCTCTCAAACTATTCCAACAATACACAAATTTAAAGTCTACACAAAAAATGTTCGTCACAAAAAATTAATAGAATTATTTAAAATTCACGTGTTTAGAATATCGTCAAAGTATTCTTCTAAACTATAATCGGCACCATGAATCAGTACATATTTATCTTTTTTTACACTATTTGGAAGATGATTAAAAATGTTCCTAGATTTAATAAAAGGTTTATACGATTCTCTAAAAGGAAAACGACAAAGATAACGGATTGCACGTTTCGGTAATACAAATATTATATCAAAAATGTTATTAGTGACTAATTCTCGTTTGCCGGTCTCCGTAGCGCAGTAGGTAGCATATCGGCCTGCCGCACGGAAGGTCTCGGGTTCAAATCCCGGCTAAGTGCATGGATATTTTGTGTTTGTCTTTAACTTTGCAAAAAACTTGGCTAAAACTGGGCATTGATCCGATAATAGATGGAAAAATCCCAGTATAAAAAAAATCCCCAAAAGGCAATACCATAACGGATATGGGATTCAATTAGTGCAAAGTAGACTGTCCTGGCAAAGTCATAGCTCAATTCATTAAACGTGGTCTTAACCGCAAAACAACTTAATGCAATCTTATTGCTTAAATAGAAATATAGTTCTCAAATACTAGTTGACAATCAATAATAGGCCCAGAAAATTTCTACTTCTTCGATTTTCTAAGGATGAACAATCGACTATCACGTTATCGATTTGACACCTAAAACACATAAGGTTTGTCTTGTTAAATTTTAAAGTAAGTTGATTTGCGTAACACCAGTTTTTAACAAAATACATATCCTCTTTAATTTTTTTTTCAAGGGTTTTAACATCCACAGCAATCAACAAAATAGTCGTATCGTCTGCAAAAATAGTAAACTCTTCTCTTATCTTGCTTTGCTAGGTCATTAAAATATAATAAGAACAGAATAGGGCCAAGCACGGAACCCTGTGGAATGCCCCACTTAAGGCCACAAAAACGACATAGATTTGACAACACTGCTTTGCTATTTTTTTGAAAGATCAACAATAGGTGGCATCATTTCGAGTGAGATCGTGCAGTGTTCAGAACACGGTGCGAACACCATATGTGAGGCTAGCCTTCCATTAGCAGATTTTCCGGGCGGATTTCAAGTTATGGGTAAAGGTGGCAATAGTTCTGTCACTGTTTCACACACTGACAGACAAGGTAAAATTTCAAAATCCGCGCGTAAAAAAAGCTTATGGAAGTGCAGCCTTAGACAAGTGGCCGGTGGCTATGCGGAACGTGGGCCTACCAAATTACGTGACCTTGGTGTTTCGGAATTTCGGCAGAATCTCACGTATAAAGAAAAAAACCATAACTTTTTTGTTATAAGATAATAGGATTTATTAAAAACCGTATCCTTAGGATTTTTCAAAATTTGGTGTATTTTTTCAAAAAAAAATTAAAAATCCAAAAATTGTTGTTACAGATTTCTGTATTATCGACGACGCTAAAGAAAAAGACTATTGTTAGCCGTTTCTGTCTGAATACGGTTGTGAGGAATTCAAAAATAAACATTGCTGCCAAATTTCAACAGATTCCATTTTCTCGTTTCCGATATTCTGTCCGGTAAAGATTGGCCCAAAAACATCAAAGCAGTGTTGTCAAATCTATGCCGTTTTTGTGGCCTTAATTTTACCAGAACAGGTTTTACCGTAACGCGCTGGCAACGACCTGTTAATAGTACAGTCGCAGTAAAAATTATGATGGATAGGTAATCCTCGCCATTTTTTAATAAGATGTGCATTTTCTCGTCCTGAATACGAAATGAACAATTCTGTACCTCAAAATTGTGGATAAGGACTCGGAACACCAATCCAAAGGTGGGCAATTTTAGAGGTCACGTGATGGATAGGGTGACCCCCACCATTTCCACAAAATCACCTGCTGTGCCGAACCCTTATCCACGAATGAGGTTCGGCACACCAGTTAATTTTTGGTCTGGAGGTACTACTACCTCATATATGTGAAAATGGTGGGGGTTACCCTACACCCTCTAAAATTGCCCACCTTTGGATTGGTGTGCAAAGCCCTTATCCACAATTTTGAGGTACAGGATTGTCCATTTAATATTAAGGACGAGAAAATGCTGAGGGTTACCTATCCACTTAGTATTCAGGACGAAAAAATGGTGAGGGTTCCCTATCCATCATTATTTATACCTTGAACTTGCTCCATAGGTAAGAGCTAAACTAAGACAGAACTTATCCTCGAAAGGCATTATTTAAGTTCGCAACCGGTCAAAATTTCGATAATCTATTGATATCAAAATACACAGTAAAGAACACGAAGCTGAGAACCCAAATCCTAATTAATACCGTGAAAATTTGAAAGGTAAACTGTGCGGCAGTGTGGAAAGCCAAACCCAGTCCAATATATCACTTAAATTTTACCGGAGGGGCCGTATTGTAATGAACAATTTCAGTGGTGTAATGACCTCCTATTTATTTTAGTGGCTGTTGAAGTGTAGTAAATTAGAAGAAAGCGTGTTATTGGAAATGAACGAGATATATTTTGGAGATTATGTGGAATTTCCTAAGAAAATAGAGAAGCGTGTGACTTTTTTTCTATTACGCCTTTATAAAAAGTATATTTACGAAGTTTCGGGACATTATTGAAAACCTTAACTTTTTATTTTAAGTACTTCGCCACCTTGGGTTTTCAAATTCGACATTTTTTTAGATTATAAAATCGTTTTGTACCTTTACTTTTTTTAAAGGTAAAATCTCTGGTGTATATCAGATAAACCAAAAATATAAATTCCACTTATTATACAGGGTGATAAACGACGAAATGCAAATAATTTAATGGTAAGTATTACAGGCCAGAGGCAACTCATATTCAATGTAAAAATTTTTTGTTGAGTTTTTTTTCCAAATATACACATAAAGCTACTTCTACCAATGTATAAAAAAATAAAATTCCAGGTGCGGACTAAAAAAAAATTGTTTTATATATTTTTGTTAAAAACAACATACTGTATACTGCATATTGCAAATTTTGGTAATACCACATAAAAGCTAAAGGATGGTGCTATAACATCCTTAGATTGTGTTTAATGTGTTAAGTCTCGGTCTTTAAAAAAAAAGTAAAACTTCCAAATTCCAATTCTGAGATATTAGAGTTACAAACAATAACACGTTTTAAATTACTAAAAACGTATTTTAAGGTTAAAATTAATTTGGGCATAAATGAATTAACACCCACCCTACCCAAGTAAAAAACATGCTGTTACACGGCCGGATTAATATTTTTCAATTTATTTTTATAAAATATACAAACACATACTTTTAATTTATTAATAAACCCTATTCTAATTTGAAATCCGTTTTCGGAATTGATTTAAAGTCGTAGTCAAATCAATAAAATTTCAGGCCCGGACTAATATTTATTTGGTTTTATTTGTCCTTATTGGAAAACAACATTTTTTGTACTTCATTTGGAGATTTTGGTATCAGAACATGCAAGGCAAATGATGTTGCTAAAAATATTTTTTTAATTATATAATGTACAGGATGATCTACCATAAATTTCACCGCCATTTTCTCCGTTATTATGCATACTATAGAAAAGTAAAAAATTCGATATAATATAGGATGTTTTATTTAAAATAAAAAATCCTTATGTCAAAATTTGACAATATAAATGACAATTGTCAACTTTGGCATACATATTCTAAAATTCTGAAAAAAGTTATATATCCTTTGTACCAAACACTTTTTAAAGCATGCCTAATAACAAAGAAAAGTGTCGGTGGCATTTATGGTAGATCACGCTTTACAATATCCCCTCGTTGTAATCTTTGGACGGATTTGTAGATGATGATCAATTTAAAAAAATACTTATAGCATTATCCTTGTATTTTGTGATATAAAAAAATCTCCAAATGAAGTAAAAAAAAATGTTGTGTTCCAAATAAGGACAAATAAAATCAAATAAATATTAGTCCGGGTCTGAAATGATTTGACTGACTGATTGACTTCAAACCAATTCCGAAAACGGATGTCAAATTAAAATAGGGTTTACTAATAATTTAAAAAATTATTTTAAAAAATAAATTAAAAAATAATAATCAGGCCCTCTATCTGCATGTTTTTTGCTTGGCTAAACATAAAAATACGTTTTTAGTAATTTAGGACGTGATATTGTTTGTAACCCTAACTTCTCAGGGTCGGAATTTGAATTTTTTATTTTTTATTTTATAAAAAACTGAGACTTAACGCGTTAAATACAATCTAAAGGTATTATACCACCGTCCTTTAGCTTTTATGTGGTGATAAAAAAATTTGAAAATTGCACTATACGAGGTGTTGTTTTTAACAAAAATATGTAATGCTAAAAATTTTTTTATTAGTCCGGACCTGGATTTTGTTTATACATTGGTAGAATTGGCTTTTGGGGCTCCTTATGTGTCCCAAATTTAAAGTAGATAATTTTATTGGTTTTTCAGATATGTTCGTCTTTATTTTTGCAATTTTTTCATAAATCACATTGTATATTTGATAAAAAGACTCAAAAAAAAAAAAAATTAGCACTGGATATGAGTTGTCCCTGGTCTGTATTACTTACCATGAAAATATTTGCATTTCGTCGTGAATCACCCTGTATAAAAAATCAAACTTTATTCACATAAACGCTCTGCATGCTACCCATCAACCTCGTGATGCTTTCCGTCCAGCTAACTTTTTTTTTAAATTAAATAATATATACAATAAAATCTTCATTTAAAGTAAATATATTTTTTGTTTCAGATTCCCTTACTCCAAAGTGAAACCTACACAACTTCCTACCAACTTTCAACGTAAAATAAAAAGGTAAGATATTGAAATATTTTTATCGCCAACCTCTGTAAATAAAACGCAGTTATTTTTCACTACTATACCTTTTTCGGGTTTTTTAGATCAGGCCATTTATAAAAGAAAGACGGAAATCTATCAAAATCCAAAAATTTCTGCTCTTCTACGTTTGCAAACTTCTACGAACAACTTAATGTATGTAATAAAAAATTCTTCTTAGAAAACTGATTACCAAAGCACAAACTGTACGTCAATTCGGGACCATCTTTTTGTGTTATTTTGCAAAATTTTCTTTTAGCATAAGAGATAAAAAAATGCATTACAGAGTTTTTTATACATATAAAAAAAATCTCCCTGTAGCACATTCCAAGATGTAATTTTGGAAACAACCATATACTCTCTTTAAATATTAAATTCGACTTAGATATCGACAACTATTGAGATTCCCATTTTTTACTTTTTTACGTTTTCTTACAATTACACTGTATTAAAGCCATCATTAATTAATTTACACAACGAACTGAGTAATCACAATCATTTTTCAATTAAGCAAACTTTAATTTTAAACTCTAAATTGACAGGAAATAATTAGGTTTACCTTCCAGCATGGGAATATTGATTTTAATTTGCGTAAGCCTGATTAATTATGAAAAGAGGCTAAAACCCGTTTTATTGTAGCGATATTTTAATATGTTTTAAAACCATTATCTTAAAACAGAAATAGGTACAACAAAAAAATTGCTTGGTTGCATTTGTTGATAAGAAGAACAGGGTATCCCTGTGAAAATAGATATGTTAAATGGTTAAATCAACACCGTACTTAACTAAAAAGCCTGCTAACTCCTACCGCTTCAGTGCCCTTTAGCCTATTGTGGCTGCCATTTTTATAACCAAATTGACAAGTAAAACATGGATATTATGTCAGTTTGGTGTTAATATGGCGTCGATTATAGGCCAAAGGATACTAAAACGAAAATGAATTAACTGGCTTTTTAGTTGAGAACGGTGTTGATTAAATCCACTTTGCAGCACCTCGAAACACCACATTATAATTACCAGTGTTGGGGGTTGAATTTACTTGTATATTTGTTCAACATCGTTCTCAACTAAAAGGCGGTGTTGATTTGTTATTTGTTAACCAGCCCTTCCTTCTCCTAGCAAGGACGAGGGAGGAGGACCGTGGGATGGAGGGGAATAGATGTCCAATTTTCTAGTTCTAAACCAAAAAAGAATGAACCTGATAGATAAAATTCACCTGTCAACTCGTAATATGTCACCAGTAGATTTTTGGTCCATTATGCTATGTCAAAACATTCAAAATAAATTGTCAAACTCAAAAATGTATTTTATACTTAAATACGTAGACCTCCAAGAATACCGCAAAGGAAACGATATAAAAAGCAAAGAAAAATCTGGAGCTATCTTCGAAGCATCTGCAAGTAATCTTGTAAAAACCAACACTGAAAATAAAACTCTCTTGATAAATCCTGATTGTCCTATTGGAATTATCAGAAATTACATTTTTGATGCCCTAAACGTTGACGAAGACGGTATAGAAAACAATTGGGATATATGTACAGAAAAAGGCGTTTTACTAAAAACTAATTTAGGGCCACCTTATGCTTGCGGCTTAGACTATTTGAATCCTAAAGAAGTATATTATATATCGCTACTTAAGAATGATGAAAAACCACGAAATTCAAAATTAGAACCGTATGTAGAATCTACGATTGAACCTATGTTAAATCGGCTTTCTAAAGAGTACACAAATTTAATGTCGATGCAAAAGAGAAAAAGTTCTTCACATGCGAAACTTGCACGCAGAAGTTTAAGTAAAACCAGCAAAGGGTCAAAAGAGAAAATAAGCTCCGCTAGAAATTCGGTTAATTCGAGACAGAATTCTGCTCAAAGAAGCTCCATAATTAGTAACAATACCTAACGGCAATGTAAAATAATTTTGTATTTTATTTCAAATAAAAACTCACAACGAATGTATAATATTGGCAAAAACCAGCCCCAAGGCAATTTTTTTACATAAGTTGGTCATTAAAATATTTGTTAATTTCATAATAAACTTTGTCCTCCAACAACTTCGCAACAGTTATCTTAAAAACCTTCAAACTATTTAGGCTTCTTAGGCCAAGTGGTAGGTGGTTAAAGATCTTGTTTAGCTTGAACTTGGAATTGGCAACGAAAGATTTCTGGCCTGCCTTGTAGTTCTTTGCATTATGATAGTTACCGCATTTTTTATGGACAATAGAAACTATTTCTAAAATAAGTAATACTGGAATGGTAGAAATTTTTGAGAAAATGAATAATAATGTTCTCTTATTCTTTTCTTTGTTAAGATATCTGATTGCACGTTTTTAGGACAACATCCCTAGAACGTCAACCCATACCGCAGCAGAGTCAATAAACAAAAAAATACACGGTCCTAGCGGACGAAAATCCAAGCTCAAAGGCAGTAGTGCCAACTACAAAGCAAGATGAGGCGAGAGAGAATTTGTTAATGTGTTCAATAAACTCTAAGTTTTGATCCAGTGTTATACCAAAAAATTTGACTTGTGATGAACAACTTAGCAACTATCCAAGTATACAGAATCCATGGAAAATTTAAAGGGCATGATATTTATCTTCGATATATTAAAACATAGACGATTACTGTCACACCGGTTTTTTATTATTTTGAAATCCTCTGTTATATTATATATCAATAGTGATATCGTCCGAGAACCGAGTAAATTTACACTGGATGAGTAGTAACGTGAGATCTTTCACATAAATTGAAAAAAGAAGCAGACACATTGATAAAATCTGACGATCTACCATGAAAACTAACCCTTTCTAGTTTTCGCAGGAATACTTCGTAATCCACGCAGTCGAAAGCTTTCGAGAAATCACAAAATACTACTGCTACCGACTCTGTCTTTAAGTTAAGGCCAGTGTACACCTCCTTCAAAGGATTAAACATAGCATGGCTCGTATTTTTCGCCTTTTGGACACGAAATTGGGTATTGGAAATGAAGGCATGTTTGTTTAGGTAGACAAGCATTTAGGTTTTCATGAGTTTTGCCATAAGTTTTAATAGAGATGACAAAAGTGAAATCGGCCCATAATTTGAAGGATCGTCACCTTTGTGAAGGGCAATAATGATTGCCGTCTTTAAACAATCAGAAAACATGCCGGAAAAAAATTATTGATTTATTAGTTCTGCAAAAATCTCAAACGAGAAGTCCGGCTGTTATACGAAAATAATCAAAACTGCTTAAGCCAAATTAAGGCAAATCCATCACATCATTAAACGGAAAACAATTTCAGTAGAGAATATAATTAGAATATATATATAAAAGTAATAATTATACAAATAAGTATGAGAATAAAATATAATAACTATAAGATACTATAATGGCCCAAGTGTCGCAAAAAGTGTAAGAATAATAACTTTTAAAAAAAAAGAAAATAATGTAAAAACCAGGGATGACCATGTACAAGGCCAAAGGCAAAAAATCTACTGTGCATGCCGAACGCACCCAGAGGATTTTTTGGCTCTGAGTTTTTTCCAGGCTAACTTAATTGGAAGAATTATTATCGCCATGCATAAAAGACAAGAACTTCACCTACAAAATGTCAAAAAATGTGTGGTGTTACATTTTCTAGTTTCAGGACGAAAAAGAATGAACTGCTCCTAGTACAGTAGCAACAGTTAACCAGTGAATTTTGCACACTTTATGTTATGTTAAAGCGTTTAAAATAAATTATCAAACTTAGAAATGTACTTATACTTGAATCCTGACTGTCATATTGGAATTATCAGAAATAACATTTTTGATGCCATAAACATTGACGAAGATGGTATAGAAAACAATTGGGATATATGTACAAAAAAAGGTGTTCAAATTTCAAAATTAGGACTGGAAGCAGAATCTGATGGAACCCATGTTGAATCGGCTTAAGACTACACCAAAGGGTCAAAAGAAAGGTTAACCTCAGCAAAAATTTGGTTAATTCCACACACAATTCGGCTTAAAGAAACTCTATAATTATATAGTAGCAATACATAAATTGACAATTTCAAGTACGTTTTTATTTTATTTTAAATAAATTACTTTAAACTTTTTACCCTTTTCCTACAACAAATTTATAATACTGGCGTTGAAAGGTTACAGGGTCTGGCTATTATCCAAAAACAGCCAAAACTGCTTAAGCCAAATTAAGGTGAACCCATCCCATTTCTATTAAATGGGAGAGTATTGCAGTAGGGAATACGGTTAGTGTTGGAAAGGACCATTTTTGAAGTTTTGTGTATAGTAATAGGAACTTTTTGGGCCATGCACCTAAAATAACACTTTCTGTGCTTTTGTTTATTTGTACCGCTGCGCACTAAGCAGAACGAGAGAGAGGAGGTAAATGAAGCCTTTGTGCTTATTTCTAAGCTTAAATTTTTATTTGATGTTTTTAAAAGTTTGCATAAGCATTTTGTCATTTGTGTTGCCAACAGTGTTACAAAAGAAGAAATAAAAGTCGCCATCGTCAGTAAATAAATTCTATTCTACATAAAATAAAATAAAAATGTACCGAAAATCTCTTACCTCCATATCCACTGCAATAAAAATCGGATTATTTTACCTAATTCAGGTTCTATCTTTCTTTTTTTCTGTGGCATCAACATAGATAAAGAACGGATTATATAGCTAATCGCAATTAAGAAGCTACGGTGCATTTAGGTTAGTTAGGCATTTAACCCCCGAGTTAACCTTAAGCTATTTTATTCTGGCACTTGGTATATGTCAGCCATCTTTCTCTTTAACTCGAGAATTAAATGCCTAACTCGCTATGGATAAACCGTCCCTCATAACATATTTATTCTTAAAAAACAAAAGATCAAAAGATCTGGGTGGAAAAAACGAAAATTCAAACTTTGATGAGTGTCCCACAAGGAACACACAAAGGACCAAAGCGAAAAGAGAAATGATTAAACGATGTTTAGCCCTGGGCAACCAGCGTGGGCTTATCAGTGGTTTCACTGGCCACCCTCCCCAAACATCATTAAACACCATCATACACTTTTCCAACTTTGAATCACTCACAAATAGGCATCGTTTCGGTACTTATCTAAGTCGCGGAACGATGCCTATTTGTGAGTGATTCAAAGTTGAAAATCAAAGTGTATGATTGTATTTAATGATGTTTGGGGAGGGTGACCAGTAAAACTACTGATGAGCCCACGCTGCACAGTGGAGCCAAAACACATAAAAGTTACCAAAAAGTCTAAAATTCAAATATAAGATTTGAGCAATAAACTATTGCAAATCATAGACATTATGCATCTCTACCTAACAAAAAACAATTGATAGAGCTTGTCAAACACAGCGGTTTTTTAATATATTAGCTTTGTAATTTTTACCATAAGAGATATGCGGTTTTCTTAAAGTAGTTTTTTTTATTAATTGAATAAAAATATACCAAAATTTATATGGCTACCACTAAATGCGGTAAGTATAGTTTTTACGTATACATTTAAATTTAAATTTGTTACGTGTTAAGGTAAATAATGAAAGATGTAAGAGTCAACAAAAACTAAAAAAAAATCTTAGATCTGTTGATTTGGCTATCCAAACACTTACGTGTTCAATCGTATTCAGCAGGAACTTCATTTATTCCTTTTTCTCGGACACCTTACATTCAATATGGTACCAAAATATTCTGCGGTTTAACCGGGTTTAACCATGAACAAGATTGTGCACTTTACTTCGGGGTGGACCATAAAGAACTGGAAAAATTTATTTTGATATGACTTTGTTGCTATTTATCCGATTTTAATAAGTAATAGCTCGTTAGATGGGCTTTTGGTTCAAGTACGAAAATTGTCCCCATAGAGGTTTCAAAATGGCGGACCTAATTAAACTTGTAGGAATATTTCACTTCGTTCTATTTTCAAGAATTAACTAAACATGATACAAACCTTTACATTTTTTTATTTGAGCTATGAAAATCGGTTTATTACATTTTGAGTTAAAGTGAAAATCCAAACTTTATGTTTTCTTTTTTATACAGGGATTTAACTATTGGTAATATTTTTTGCGTAAAGCAAGTTGTACCAAAGAAAAACTATGAACATATTGTTTTTATAACATAATAATATGTATGTATGTATGTATGTATGTATGTATGTATGTATGTATTCAAAACTGGTGGTTAGCTCTCTAGCGAATGCTGAACCATGCACTGCGGCCTCAATTGGCCTATTGTGCCCAGGTATCTACTGAGATTTTAAAGATAGCAATTTAAACACGTACGAACCAGGAAACTAAAAAATCCTGAAGACTACCAAACTTTATTTAGGCTTGATACTTTCTTGATACTTTGTCTTCAACTTATGCCAGTTGAATCTTTAGTGAAAGCCACTTTATATAACATACAGAGTGATTCAAAATTTCCTAGAGAGATTTGAACAGTTGTTAGCTATCATTAATCTAAGAAAAGTTACGTGATTATTTTGTTTAAATTTCATATTATTTCTCTGAATTTAGGAGTAAAATTTTCGTATCTTTTTGGGAATCGCCTATAAAAGAATCTAACAAGTAAGTCTACGTGTGCTGACAATGACATGTTTTACGGTTTTTGTCAAGCATTTTGAAGTTGTCAAAGTTTGGTTTTCAAAAATTGATGTTTCTACCACGTAGTAAAAGGTGCTTCTCAGAAAATATTACCAATTTTTAAATGCAAATATCTCTGATACGAAAGAGCTTACAAAAATATATTTTACTAAATCTTGTTCAGAACAAAAAAATTCTACCTACAGTTAAAGTCTTTCAGGGGAATTTTGAATCACCCTGTATATACAGAACTCGAATCGATTATCAGGGCAATGTTTCGCAACCTAAACGTTTTCTATTTTGTTCTTTTAGTTTTAAATATTGCAATCAGCCGTAGAGATTTGTGGAAAAAACTCAAAAAATGTCCGTCTGCAAACTGAGTCAGAGTCTGATAATTTATTTTAAACAAAAAAAAAACATTTGGATTATTATTAATTTAATTATTGTATTTTACTACATAACCATGGATAACACACCTTGTCTATCGCCTCGTGTTGCACTAATTTTTAATCGAATTTTTACTTTAAGAGATAAAAAGCGTCTTACGACAGACTGCAATATAAATTAAGTGCATTTATCTCATGGGATCTATCACCTTCCACAAACGAAAAGTATTTTAGGAAGCAAAATTAAAAAAAAACCTCGTTATTGCGCAAGCGTCACTACATTCGACGCTGTTCCCCGGTTTCGGACCATCCGATCGGGAACGTACGATTTTCATGAGATCCGTAAGATCGGATCATCGCTCAAGAATATAAAGTTTTCGTTCCATGTGAGCATTCGCCATGGAACTATGCCGCTCCCTGTTCAAGAATACACGTCCAGAGCGAAACATCGTTTAATAATTTCTCTTTGCGCTTTGGTCCTTTGTGGGTTCCTTGTGGGATACTCATCCAAGTTTGAATTTTCGTTTTTTTCACCCAAGATATTTTGATCTTTTGTTTTTTAGATTCTTTTCGGTTGAAGTAACTGATTTGGAGGTTTTTTAACTTCTTTTTTGTTTTTTATCTTTATTCTTAATAGGGTGATTTTGGGGACGTTTTTGGCGATCTGTTACCCTCACCTTTATTGTGTGCGGGTGCAGTAGCGCTCTGTCATGCTGTTACCTTTATTAAAGGTAACCATTAGCGCTAATTAGCGCCGAATAGCGAGTACCTTTACCGTTATAAAGCCAACTAACCAAACTTGTGTTGTGATTGTGAGGTGGAAGATTTTTAATTTGGAAAGTTTGTTTTGTTTAACAAAAATTTGTTGATTTTTGATTTTTACTTTATTTTTATGTGATTAGTAGTGTTATTATATTATAATAAAGAAGGAAATAAACAACAAAAAAGTGAGGCTATATTTACTGCCAAACTTTATTTTTGGGTTCGTTCAAAAGCACTATTGTTAACTTCTTGAAGTTACCATTATTTACGGCAAAGGTAACTATAAGAGTAACGAAATTTGGCGTTAAACTGTTTGGCCAAAATCACCCTTATAAAAATAAGCATAACGACTGTTAAATTGGATCTTATTTAACTGGCCCAAAAACTCCCTATTAAGATTAATGTTTTGAGCATAAAGTATTTTTTATCAGAAGTCAGAAAGTCGCCAGTTAGAAACTTTTCCACCTCCGGATTCGAGAACTGTTAAGGATTTTAGTGAACACGTCAAACTGCTTATGTTGCAATCCGAGAACTGGGTATACGGATAAAAAAATTGAGGTTTTTTATTCTTGGGTTATTACTTTCGTGTAGCCGTTTATTGGTGCTATTTAAATACATAGTTGCCTTTGAAGAGTTCGGGCAAGCCTTTGACAATGCTATGTATTGTATAATTGCGCTTTAGTAAACGTCAAATGACCTGCACATAGCCAAAATTCTCTATTATCCCGCTGACCCTCTGCTTTTACGTTCGTACCGAGTTGAACACTATTAGAATTTCACTAATTCCGAGGTATAGGACACGAAATAGCTATTAAGAAGGATTTCGGACTTCCATATTAGAATATTAATGGGGCAGTTATTACGTTTGCTAGGGATTAGAGTTCGGTAAAGTGATTGTGTGTGCCGAAAACAATAGAAAATTTTAATACTATGCTCATAGGTTAAGGAGCTACAATAGATACGACAGTTACGTGTTAAACGGTTCGGAACTATTTGGAGTTTGGCGAGTCTGCGCAGATATGCACGCGACCAATAACCATACTTTTATATTGATTTTTCTTTTTTAATTTGTAATACGACCACTAGATGACTCACGGTTAAATTCGCGATAACCGTACTATCGATTTTTGTTAGTTTGTAATATGACCACCACAATAATATTAATACCCCTGGTTTGGAATACACAAGTGTCGCATTTTCTAACTTATTATTGATATCCACAAAAATTAGCCATACTAAACTTGATGAAATAAGGAAAGGGTGTTTTAACACTATATATAAATAGTTAAATGGAGTCCAAATGCAAGTGTGGGACATCACTCTCTAAGACCTCTGCGTCCAGTCTGAAAAATGTCCTCTGGAGCAAAATATTTATCACACACGTAAAATCTGTTATATATTTCATCAGCACTTAGTTTATTCGCGTTTAACGGCTTCACTATACTTCTGAAAAATTGCCTTTGGGGAAACGATGTCTCCCCGTTTTTTTATTGGGATCATGGCACGGTCTCCGCAGCTTTGAATACAACACACTCTAACTCTTTGTTTCTCAGCCATTATAATCGACGGATAAAATCACAATTTTTTGAACAGGAATAATCACAAAATCACTTTTTAAAAACCTTGGCAAATCTCAGTTTTCAAAATGGAACTCATAAGTTATGAGTCATAACCGACATTCTGTCACTTTTGTCATAATGTGCGCTCTGACGGACAACCCTAGAAGGGGTAAAAGGAGGAACTGCAGATTTCTAGAAAGAATATTGCCAACCTAAATATTATTATGTTGGCAGTTCCTTTGCACGCGGAAACATAACCGGACTTTTCGCGAAAAATAATTATTGGCGGGAAGGGTGAAGTGACGGATCTATAGTTCCTTAATCTATGACTATGCTGGGTTTATTACGGATCCAAATTTTTACCCTTTAGAATGTCGTATGCATTTTTTATGACCTACGTGCTTTAAAATAATGTTTTTTAGCTCTGTGTTTCGAACTTCCATTGTCTATATTTTATTTATACACGACGTTTCAATCAGTACAATCTATGATCGTCTTCAGGTACAAACTGGTTTGCACCCACCGGCGTAACTAAGGAGGGCCTGGGGGGCCGGGCCCCCCCAGATCCTTCCTGCCCCTCCAGAAAAATATAGCCTAGTAGTTGTCAGTCATAGGACGGGTCTAGAGTAATGTCTGGGAAATATAAGAGCTTACAAGGTTTAATAAGAGAAAAAAATCCTTCGGTAATATATATTTATTGTTTGGCACATAAACCGAAAGTGGTTAACGTATGTGCATTTTTCGTAAGCAGGAAATCATGAAAAACTTAAAAAGGTTGCAGATACCTTGAGTATTAAATTTTTGGAAGTATATAACCTTTCTACTACTCGCTAAGCATGTCGATCTGAAACTTGTAAGTGAAGTAACTGATAACTAGGATAGACATGCCGTTGAAGCTATTGGACTATTAGCATGTAATCAAAAAGTCGAGTTTTGCATTTTCCTGCACATTCTATACACTGTTTTATTACGTATCAAGGTTTTGAGTCAGTAATTTCAGGGTAAAGATGCTACTCTCGGCAATGTAAATTTAATAATAAATGGCACGCTACAATCTATAGAAGAAACTGGAAACAGATTTTAAAATACTTATATGATTACTTGTAAAAATTTAGAATAAATTTAAAATCTATCAAAAGTATATTAAACAAGACTTTTGTCCGAACCTCTACAAATTAATTCAGATTGCTATTTTCCTTCCTATTAGTTCTGCTACTTGTGAACGAAGCTTTTCAGCGTGAAATACAATACAAATACAAAATTGAACGTGAACTGCAATGGGACAAACCCGATTTTCCACTGTATCAGTTATTTAATTAAAGAAGAGATTACAGCAGACCACGTTTTAAAAGTATTCTCACAAAAGACAAGGAAGTTGCAGTTAGTTTAAGTTACTTTATATTAAACTGCTAAGTTGAGTTATATAGAGTTACGGTTTAAAGTTGTTCATACAACGAGTTAAGGTAATAATGCATAATATTAAACAGTTTTGACAAAAACATCATTGTCTTTTATTCCTCACTATCAAGCATTGTCAACTAGGCCCTCCCCTAGCCCCCCCCCCCAGGTCAGAAAGCTAGTTACGCCGGTGTTTGCACCTGACGACGATCAGAGATTGTATTGATCGAAACGTCGTGTATAAATAAAATATAGACAATGGAAGTCCGAAACACAGAGTTAATTCCAGTTCGCACCTGAAGACGATCAGAGATTGTACTGATCGAAACGTCGTGTATAAATAAAATATAGACAATGGAAGTCCGAAACACAGAGTTAATAATGTTTTTTATTATTAACAAAAGTAATGTTAGCATTTAAACATTATTCAAATCCACTAGGGCGATAAAGCTTACCTATCTATAAAACAATTTATTTGTTGCTTGCCTAGAAATATTTAAAGAAAAATCTAAATAGCCAAAAATTACACAGCGGGAAAACATCTAGGGTGGCAAAAATAATGGATTTTTTTAAAAGAGTTTAGACTTTGCTGGCAGCTTTCCTTGTCTTACTTACTGGAAAGGGTATTTTTAGCCACAGATTTTTCTATCCAAATTATTTAATTAAAAATAAAGCCTAAATCTAGGGTTCTCTGGTGGTAATAAGAGCAGGCAGAATACGCCATATTTGAATCCATACTTCACAAAAAATTCAATAACTATTACTAGAGAACTCTAGATTGAAGCTTTGTCTTTAAAATGAGTCTAAAGTTTCTGAAGTCTGAAGTCTGCCAGCGCAAACTATACCCTTAAAAGTTTTTGGGGCCGTTAAAATGTCAAATTTTCACAAAAAAGTAGTCATAGTCGGGCCATCGATCTAGAAGAATCATCATTATACATGGCCGATAAGTATTTATTGCGACTCAACGGGTGTTCGAATGGAAGCAGGGACGCACTTAATGTTGTAATAGATCAATGAATTTATACCACTTAAAGATGAAGAAGATAATATGTTTTATTAACGGTTTGGTCTAACAATTTTTTTTATGCAAAAATTATTTGAATCTAATAGACACATCCTACACCTACAAAATATATTTGCTCATAGAATAAAAGACACAAAAATAAGTTAAATTTATAAAATTGAGTTTAACAAGTATATACATATACAGACCGCTTCAAGCTACTGCGAACATAGGGCGAAAGAAGTCTAATTTGCCAGTGTACGTACATGCAGAGACACCGCACGCCTATCAGTGAAGCAACCAACACTCAGGCTTCCGATCGCCATTCGCTGCCGTTCGCCGCCGTTCGCCTTGTATTTAGTACGCCTCTAACCACGGTGCTGTGTGGAGCGTAGTCAATGAAACCGGAATTTGGTCAATAAATACGCAAATTTTTATAACGTAATTTTCTTATTTTTTGTCACTGATAAATAAGAGCGTTTTATTGTCAACTGCTCAGATTTATCAGTGACGACGTGTTACAATGAAAATAATAAGGAGAAACAAAATAAAAGCAAGTTCTCAAAATAAAATAATACATTCTAAAAACCAAAAAGATTCTCCCAGTCAAAAAAAAATTAAAGCAAATGTTCGAAAAGTCCTCCTTGCTCGGCTAGACAATATCCGAGCCTACTATAAAAACCCCTTCCAACGTTTCCAAGCATGTTAGGGGTGATAATTTGAAAAGCTTCTTTAAAAACAGATAGAAGTCATTAGGAGCAAGATCGGGAGATCGAGCTGGCCATAAAATAGTTCCCCGTATACTTATAACCCGATTAGGAAATACATTATCAAGATATTTCCTAACAAGGCTAACATTGTGAGCGGAACAACCATCTTGTTGAAACCATGTTTCACCAAATCTTACACCTAACAACTGCCTAGCAGTTGGAATAATGTGCTGCTGCAGTAGATCCAAGTATCTAGGACCATTCAAATTGCAATTGCCGTTAATAAAAAATGGCCTAATTACGTGTTCCCCTATAATACCCCCCCCCCCCCAAACATTTAGTTTTTGGGGATACTGTGTTCTTACGTCAAAATACAAATGCAAATTTTCCCTCGACCAATATCGAACGTGTGTTGGGTTATGACGATTTGACCATTTGACCATCCGCACTTTTTCGGCAACTTCGTAGACATCCATTTTTAGTTTTAAAAATGTATTATTTCAATTAAGAACTTACCCATGTGTTTCTCGAGCAAGGCAGAAATAAAACAAAATAATAAAAACAAAATTTTCCAAAAGATAACACTGCAGCGTGCTTCGAATCCACCTCGTTCGTACGGCACGGAGAGTAAATTGGACTTGATTCCCCCTATGTTCGCAGTAGCTTAAAGCGGTCTGTATAGTACAAAAAAATACGGGATAGTAAGTGTCGTCATTAAAGTCTATGATAATTTTGTTCTCTGGGTAGCAGATCTATGTTTACATATGATTTTTCTATTTTGTGGACATGAGCTACGCAATTTTCCCAGCTTTTACTTAAAATATTCTGTTGTTTTTGGTGTAGCTATTCTCAAAATAAATATTATTTTCTAAATAAGTTTTGTGTCATTTGAACACGGAACTTTATTTAGCCTTCTATTCTTGAACCAATCTTCAAATAATTCTGCTCTGGTATCGTCATGGTAGTCAGTATGGCAATCCTTTATATTTTTGGCTGATAAGGCTAACGCATTTGGTATAAACCCATTTTTTTGTTCCAGTAGGAATTATTGTGATACGCTTTAATTTCTTTGATGGAGCTTTAGTTGCGCAGTGACCAAACGTATCTACCCAACTTTTATCTGGAACTTCATGGGTGTCAAACCAAGTTTCAGCGAGATAAATAATATCCCTATTACTTTCTCTATACTCGTGTATTGCAATTAAATATTCCATCCTCCATTTTTTTAAACGGGCCGATTCCATAATCGCTTGCCGCTTATTAATTTTTTTTATTTTAAAATTTTAAAATACATTTTCTCAGTGTCTCACGACAACACTGTATTCCTGTATCATCTTTTTTTAATCTTTGAATTAATGTATGTATAGTGGGAATTATTTTTCCCTATACATTTGATATATTTTCCGAATGATATCCACATCACCGATGTCCACCTTGTCGAATTTCTTAGAAGTATTAAAATCTTCCGCTTCCTTCACTGCACAAAATTTTGATAAGTCACGTTCAAGAAAGGCGGTATCAACGTCAAATATCACTTTTTTTGTATCAAGTGACCAAATATCACGTTTAAATTGTTTTTATCACTTATTTCTCTTGTAACGTATTATTCCCCTTATCTCCACGTGACGTCCTCGGTTGTTCCTCCCACGGACGAAACATTTTTCATACAATCACAATTAACAACAAATAACTTATTTTGTAACCAAACACCAACTGCTAACTGATTTTCAAAACTACAAATCAGCTTAGTATATTAAGTCTGTCCTAATTATTTTAAGAAAATAAATTTGTAACGTAATCAAACCCTATAACGTTTCGTAATTAGTCATAAAGTTGATAAATTTTAATTCAGCCAAAAAGGTGTATTAAGAAATAATTACACATTTTTAAATCCGCACCTGTAATCCTTAGAAATGGTAGCATGTTTACAGCTTTTTTTTATTTACTTTCACACCCCGAACAATAGGTGATTATTAGGGTAAGGGATTAGCATTTATAATGAGTCTCTTAGATCTATGGTCATATATTTTGTTTTGCGTACAGGGTGGTTCAAATTCGAAAAGATTGTGGGATTTTCGGTATTTCTGAGAGAGATAGCGCAAAATTAATATGGATGTTATGGTCTCGATTTTTGAAAAATTAAAAATGGTGAAAACCGCATGCCAGTATGTCACCCCGTTTTTGATCTACGGGGTCTTTTTCAAAAATATGCGTTTTAAAACTTTTTTATTAAAGATTTTTATTTGTGTAAATCGCTTTTTTATAGAATATTTAAGGTAGAATATATTTTTTAAACTGTCTTTTATCTGTAACGTTTACGTTTTGAGATATAACTTAATATAACTAAGTTAATTTTTTCTTATAGAATGACCAACTTTTTTAGATTTATTTTTATTTTGTTTATTTTTTATTTTCTTTACTATTTACCTATTTATTTTTATTACTTTATTATTTAGATACCTTTTACAAAAACCGATGATAAAGTAATATAAAAAATAAAAGAAAACAAAAAAGGATTAAAAATAAAAAACAATAAACATACACAAATATAAAAAAATAACTTTACAAGTGCGATACACCATTCTAAAGGAAATTTTATGCTGATTTTAATAATAGAGTTAAAAATTGATCATTCCATAAAAAAATACCAACGTAGTGTTATATCTAAAAAAAACAAACTTTACGGATAAAATCCAATTTGACAAAAATAAATTTTTATTATTAAAAAGGTTGAAACCCGAATTCTAAAGCGTTATATTTTTCAAGAAGACATGAACATTACTTTTTCGCTATCACCCTTTGAAGTACCCAAAACCCCCCAATTCTCTCGAATTTGGATCACTCTGTACGTGTACATGTATATTTTTCTGGTATAGGTGCTTCTTATGCTATCTTTAAGTAATATAAAGCTTATACCATCAAACGGGGAAATAAATCAAAAAAATCGCAAAAAGTTCTACCGTCGAACGCCTGTTGTTTTGTGTATCGATTCGGCAAAATGCAAAACTTCACTGTCAAACAAAAGGAACGAACACCTGGTGCTCCGAATGAGGAGAATCATAAAAATCAAACCAGCTCTTTCGAATTGCTGAATATTTAATCGGCGTTCTTTTGTGTTTTAGCGAAGGTCTTAATCAAAACTTAATTTTAGGAAAGGAGGAAATCAAAGGAAAAGAGAGTGAAACAAGGGTTAAACTTATATACATGGTGTTCCAAATTGAATACTTTTGCAGGGTTTCAGGGAAGATAGAATAAAACTGACCTCCACTTGCGACGCTTAATTTTTAAGAGAAGTTTAAAAGTAAAACCGCATCTTGATATGTCAAGCCATTTTCGAGCTACGGGGGCTTTTTGAAAAGTCTGCATTTTGGGATGTGGTCTATAACTTTTTTATTTGTGTAAATTGCTGTTTGGTGTAAATGGCTTTTTTGTAGACTTTTTAAAACAGAATTCGAGTGTTTTTCAGGATTTTAATCCAAATTATCGGCCATGAAAAATAACGAAAAAATGGTAATTTTTCAAACATCCCTTGTAATTTCCAAAATGGAGGTTTTTAGATATTAGGTCAATCAAAAGAAAACATCAGCTTCTCCTTCGTTGCCATCAATTCTTGAAATTAGACAAGCTTTTGCGTACCCCTAGTAAAAACCCAAAGGGTCGATTTATACGCCAGTGAAAACCACAGTAAATGTATATTCTGTAAGAAAATATCTAACTTTAAATTTTCCGAAATTTTGATGTGTTGCAGTGCATTTGCTCACCAGTTTAGAATGTACCTTTTTTATTTTGTTTTTAAAATCAGCCTTAAGTTTCCTTTAAAATTAGGTAACACACTCTGTGTTTTATTTTTTGTATTTTTTATATTTATAATATTTTGTATTTCTTTAGTAGCTAATTTTAATATTTTGTAATTTTTTTAAATTTTTTATCGTCTAATTTTTTAAAAATTGAGTGAAAAGAGTAAATAAGATGGTATTATGGACGAATAACGCTATTTGACACTGTGGACATTTAAACGTCATATATAAGGCTCAGGGCTGCCGTGAAACGTTGCAAACGTCCAGACGGATAACATAAGAATTTTGACGTACGAAGGACATGCGCATTTGTGTTTTGACGAGCTTCTATTCCGCGCTGTTTCCTATAAGGTGGCGCTGCGCTCAATACCCAAGACACCCAAGCGTGTATTTCTGTTTGAGAGCTCTTTCATGAATAACTAAAAATGTACCGACCTGCTCAAAAACGCATTTAAATAAAAAAAATAAATTTGGGTATTTTATTCGTCTACTTTTTCTCGGAACTTCATTTAGAGTGTATAAATTTTGGCTTCAATTTAAGACCCCAGTGAACTAATTGTATTTTGAAAATTGAAAATTAAACACAAAAAATAATAAATTATCCCAAACGTCAAATAGTGTTAAAGTTATCGTTGTCAGTGAAGTTATCCGGCTGTAAATTGGCACGACCAAAAACTATCTGTAATGTCTTAACTATACGGTCAAACTGAGTAACCCAAATGAACACCTTCAAATAGCTGATCTTGAGATGTTGCCAACTACAGAAAATTTGAATTTCGGTCTGTAACGAAAAATATTAATTTTACCAAATATTTGGTCTTTTTTTATTTAGGTTAAGTTTTTAAATGAATTTCAACACTAATAGAGGTTTCCATTAGTAAAACTGGTGCGCCATCAGTGCACTACTGAGTCGATACTGCTGTTCCATTGGGGTGCACTTTTTCAGTATTCATGTTCCATTGGAAAACTGATAATTTCAGTTTTGCCCTAAGTGCAACTTTTTCCGCACCGACTCTGAGGGCTCGCACCGAAAACTTTTTCCGGCCTTTATATTTTAAATCACAACCCAGTAATCAACCACAAAAAAGGTTTCTCAATGGTAGTAAGCTACTTTTATATACATTGAGTGAAGTGTTTGAATGAAACGAGTCTTCTGGTTTGAGTGCAGTTTTTTTCATGTTCCATTCAGTCTGCACTTAGACTGCACTGACGCAATTTTTTTACAGCACCAAGTTATAGGGGTTTCCATTGGTAAAATTGGTGCGCCACTCGTAGTGCACTAACACTTAACTTAATGTATATAAAAGTGGATTAGAACCATTACAAAACTCTTTTTGAGGTTCATTAGTTGGTTTTGAAATTCAATAAACCAGCCAAAAATGAAATAGGAACAGTAAATGCTCTCATCATCACTCTCATTTTCTTCCAAAGAAATAATTAACGGTGCCACAGTTTCTTCGATTAAACAATCAAGTTTCCACATTTTTTCTTCTACTTTTAAAACATGTTGTACACATTTATGCCAATTATCTGGAGTTATTTTTTTAACTAATTCTTGAAAAAGCACCTCCACATCCTTTACTTTGTAGGTGGTATTATTCCTTGCTACATACCCTTTCATTTGAGCCAATAATAATTCTATGGGGTTATGTTCACAATGGTAAGGCGGCAGTCTTAATACTGTTATGTTTCGTTTTTCAGCCATATCATAGACAACTTTCTTATTGAATTTTTCTTTGAGGCTATTTACCAATGATAGTAGTTCCTTTTTTACCATATCTGCCTCCAAATTTATTTTTTTTTCTGTAAGCCACTTACAAATATCAGCTTTTCTCCATGCTGTGGTTGGGACTTTTTTAAGGTTTCTGGAATGGTAACTGACGTTGTCCATTACTATATATATATAATATATATAATATATATAACCAGGTGGTATTAGGTCTAACATTTGCTGAAAGTATTCTTCAAATGTATCGCCATTCATGTCCTCGTGATAATCGCCAGTATGGTTTAACGGAAAGACCAAAAGACCTCCTTTTACAAACCCTTTTTCATTGCCAATATGGACAATTATCAAACGTTTTCCCTTTCCTGACGGCGGCTTTATCCCTGTCGACCCACCTTCCATGAATGCCTGTCGGGCACTTTTCATATTTTTCACATTATTTTTTCACATATTATAGTGTACAAATATATTTTTAACTGTTGTCTTTTTTGTATTTTTTTTCTAAATTTAAATGTTGGCAAAACACATACGCCAATGGTACGCTCGAGAAATGGGTTTTAATTCGTTTTGTTACTCTCTCTTCTTTATGAATGGACTATAGTGCAAAACAGAAATTATCACTTTTCCAATGGAACATGAAAACTGAAAATGGCACTCCAATGGAACAGCAGAACCGACTCAGTTGTGCATTGGTGGCGCACCAGTTTTACCAATGGAAATCGCTATTAGTGTTAGTGTACTACGAGTGGCGCACCAATTTTACTTACTTACTTACTTGCTAACTATTACATTTTTGGGTTTAAGGAAAAACACGGGTCGATTTTATCGAGTAGTTTGCGAATAGGCGAGAGCAGGTTAAGATGACGAACGGGGAAAGTTAACGAACAAAATTTTGTAGTTTGAAGATAGATGGCGCTAGTAGAAATATTAATAGTGCAGTGGCTTATAACCTATAATCAGAGTTGTCGCTTGTAAAATGAGAGCCGATTTTTTTTTTCTTTGGAAAAAAATTAAAGGTAACAATTTATTATATGTTTTCAATGTAATAAAATGTAAATTAAAACATCTTTACTCGTTTTTTGTTAATATTTTTAATTTTTTACTAAAAAATTGTAGGAGATAAGGGGATATTCAGTTGTGACTTTTGCGCGTCATCTTGCCCCAATAGGCTTGTCAACTTACCCCGCTAGTGGGGCAAGATGACGAAAATGCAGTTTTTGTTTTTTAAGGTTATTTTTTTTGTATTTTCTAGGAAGTTTTATTCCTTGAAATTGTCATCTTTCCTCGCTCTCCTCTACCTATGCTGTGATTGAAAAATGTTTATGAAACCCATTAAACACCTCTTAAGAAAAGATTTTTACTCCACCATTTATCGTTTTTTCCGAAGGGTTTCGTGGTGTAACGCCACCTTACTTCAAAGCGTGTAAACTCGAGGAAAAGTCGAAATTCCCTGGAAAATCAATGAAAAGCGATTTTCCGCAACATTCTTTATACCCAAACGGTGTCTAGGAAAATGGAAATCAATAGAGCGTGTGGCTGCGCGTTAGGTCTTTTATCAAAGAGAATTCTGTTTAATTTCCAATTACACCACCAGATGGAGTGAGACTTATTTGAAAAAAAAATTCTCTGATTACACCACATTCGTCGTGATTTAAGGGGAAAGCAATTTTAATATCATAAAAAGACGAGATGCTATTTCAAAAGCGACACAATAGGGGTGGATTTTATAGTCGAGCCTTGAGACTTCCTCACGCCTTAAAGTCTCCTTCGTCAGAAAAATAATTTTATAGTTGTCGACGGAATGCTTAAGGATGAGTGAAGGACCAAGGTAGGTCGCGAGCTACCTTAAGGCTTCCTTGCAAGATTTTTTAGGTTATAAATTTTAGTTTGGGCAATTTTAAAGTTTTACTTACACATTTTAATTATTAGTTATTTAATAAATATTATATAAATATTCTTCATATCAAATCAACCAAAGGTTTTTCCCTCCCATCTCTTTGATGATTTTTGGTGTATACCTAATTGTTCAATAAAAAAAATAAAACTTTCAATGGCCTTAGTTTTTCCAGGTACTACTATTTAGAAAAGTGGCAATTTCTCACAAACTACAGTAAAAATCGAGGCTAGTGCTAGATTTTTTAAAGGTCTTTTAAAAACATTTTCTATAAACCTATCCTTTCTAATTTTTTTTTTTGTGGCAATATCTTATTTCTAAATTTATTACAAAAAAATCAGATTGACTACACTGAACCAAAAAAAGGCACCGTTTCCTATAAAAAAAAATACATTGAACCAATGTATTTTGTATATGATTTTTGCTCCGATGTAAAGTTTTATTAATATCATAAACAAGATTACATAAATTTTATAGCCAAAACCAGTTATTGATTTTATTGCTGCACGACAAAAAAAAAAGTTGTTACAATATAAAGAGTCTTTAAGAATGATTTTTGTGAAGGGTGTTATGAAATCAAGGATTAAGAGACATGTTTTCATAGCTTTTAGTTACACCTAAGAATGAATTTAGTAAAAGACTGTAACGTACATAAATTTCATAACCATGTTTATGTATTTTGTATGCCCGTTTCATAATTTTCATAAACTTGTACATACATTCCAAAACAACTTTTAAACGACAGTCAATGATCCCCATTTATTAAATTTATTTAAGTCATTGATTAAAATCGTTAACATGTTTTATTTATTTCATATGCACTTTTATTATCTCCATAATCTGTACATACTATTAATAACAACTCTCTATAAAATGTCAAGAAATATTTTTCATTGATTTCGTAACTTCCGTTTATTAATTTCATTACTGTATATGACAATTTTTATAACTTTTCTCCGATTTTTGTAACAGTTACGTGTTATTGATGTACAGTTATCTATAAAAAATTAATAAACGCCTATTATTAATACTATGTACGATATTTTTTTCATTGCATCTCTCTCTCGGATTATTCAAAATTTTAGTACACCTATAAAAATTTAAGGACAAAATGAAAAGTTCTTAATATTTAATGGTTATTAGTTTTTCTTTTAAAAATTTTAGGACAGTTGAAACTTTAGGATTTAAGGACATTTCAGGACACTGGAATTGTAACGCATTTTTACATGTTTAATAAATAAAAAACAAACATTACTTCAAATAATACTTTTAAAAATAAACTAAGCAATTCTCATTAACATTTCCTAACATTTATCTGTTTATATCAAGATCCTTTTCATTATTTTGACATCAAAATATAATATACAGTATTTAGAACTAATATTTAAAAAGTCTAATTTACTTGCAAAAGAAACTTAAATCCAATAAAAGTCATAAAAATGGATTAAGCACAAAAATATTACTTATTACTAGGGCCTGAAGCTGAGAAATTTTTTAGTTTGGAACCTTTGGTTGCACTAAAACAAAGTTATGATTGTTTTCCACAAACCAAAACTATACTTTTTTGCACTCGACGCGCGTTTCGCTAACAACGTTAGCATCATCAGGAGATGATAAACATTGTTTGCTGATGATGCTAACGTTGTTAGCGAAACGCGCGTCGAGTGCAAAAAAGTGTAGTTTTGGTTTGTGGAAAACAATCATAACTTTGTTTTAGTTGTGTCTTCGGCTTGATAAATTATTTTATACAATTAATACTAAATCACGTTTTTCCCATGACTGATTGTGTATTACAGTGCGTAAATTCTCCTTTAACTTTGTTCTTTATTAACAGAAACAGCCTAGACTGAAAACAAAAAATTCTCCTTATATTAAAACAGTCTAAACTTAAAACATAAAACTTAAGTACTAAGTACCCATCTTTGCAAAAGCCCTTATGCATAAAATCAGTGAAACCAATTTTTAATCAGAATCAGATTGAAGAACTTTTGTTTTTCCTTCCCAATATTTCTTTTCTGTTTTTAAACAGGCAATTTTTAATTTATGAAGTTCCTCTTGTTGCTCTATAGCTCTCTGCAGCTTTTCAACTCTTACTAAGGCTTCCTTGTTAATGCGAGTTTTAGCGGTTGGTTTTTTTTGTCCTCTAAAAAGAAAATTAAAAAAAGATGATTAACATTACTATTATTAACATTCCCCTTTTAACAAGGGTTAATCTGAGACCAACTATGATAAAATTATAAAAAAAAGAAACAAAACGGTTATTTTAATTTAAGGTCCAGATTTCGACGCAATTCGTTTTTCCATTTTTTTTTTTGTTTTTACCGGGAATGTTTGTATCGACGAATGGTCTTTTTAGTATTCGAAAAAAGGGAAAATTTATTTGATATAAATTTGCGGTGCGTAATACACCAAAAAAAACGGCAAATTTTGTATTCCTGTGGTGACCACTATTAATTCCATCACTGGTTTTTAAGGAAGGGGTATGAATTTTTGATCAGATTTGAAAATTTCAATATGGCGGATTCAAAAATTAAGGGTGTATGTTCAAATTTGGTATGCGTTTATAGTTCCGATGACAATACAATAATATAGTATTTTTAGGTACACACTTCCCTCTAACGAGGCAAGTGGAGGGGGAAAAGATTTAGTTTGTTCGAGTTAAATCAAAATTGACATATAGGAGCTTTTCGGGAAGAGGATATGAATTTTTGATCAGATTTGAAAATATCAATATGGCGGAATTTTTTTTTTTAAGAACAAGCTTTTATTAAATGCACTCAAAAGTAGAAAATATTTTTTTATCTTTCTTATACCATAATAAAAGCAATGGGCGCAAATTAAAAATTTTAACTTTGCGGTGACAAAGAGAGAACTACAAAAGAAAAAATAAAAATATAATGCTTTCATCTAAAGAAGCTGAGAACGGGTGAGATTGCCAGGCCTTTGAAAACGTCCTTAAGTTATAGAGTACTACAACTGTTTCTTAGGTGAATCGTCGATGTGAACGATATACGATACCTAAAGTTAAAACTTTTAATTTTCGCCCATGGCTTTTATTATGGTATAAGAAAAATGGAAAAATTATTTTCTCCTTTTGAGTGCATTTAATAAAAGTTTTTTTTAATAAAAATTTATTAGCAGAAAATTCAACAGACTTCGAAAAAGTTCAGCAAGCCCCCCCAAACAGCATTTTTCTGACTTCCGACTAATTACAACCTAACATGACGTCGGTTTTGGCCCAAATTTAGGTCGGCAGTTGGTTTGTCCATCAAACAACGTATTTTTTACTAAGACCTGACGTCGCCAACAACTAGTGCATCAGTTGTGACGTGGATACTAACCAAAACTGACGTAGCCAAAGGTCAGGCCAAAGTGAAAACGGACGTCAATAAATTTAGTTGTTGCCAAGATTTTTTGTAAATGGCAACACTGCAAATACGAAAGTATTTTATAAATATACTCTACATGAACTTAGTTAGAATAGAAAGTTTAAAAGTTTCTATTGTATAGTTTACAAAATAATCTTATAGGCCAGTCACCTCGGGACACCCGGTATAACGTCCAATTCATGAGACGTTATATTTAGTATGAGTTTTAAAGTAAAATTGTAATAATATTGACGTTGCCAAACTTTTATTTATTAAATGTAACTATTCCGAGTTCCACCGACGTGGGTGCGTGACCTACAATTATACTACAAGATTCTAGGTCGGGTCGTTCTACAAGGCGACGTCGCAGGAGGTGTTCTTGTCCGAATAGGTAAATAATCATTAGAAATTTGGTCGGCGCCCGAAACGCCATTTTAAACGTTTAGCGTCGATGCGCCATTACAACAGTACATTTTATTTTTTAATTTTAAAGGCTTGATATGTAAATTAACTCATTTGTTGGCAACTAAAATCTTTTTTTTAAATGCCTATGTTTTACTATAAGAAACGGGCTTCCTTATAAAGATTTTATTTTTAGGTTAATTTTTTTGAAAATTAATTTTTTAATATTTTTGAATTATTTTTGTGGGTTTCTGTTTTTTAATGTCTATTTTAATTATATTTATCAGTAAACTGACTTTCGTTGGAAGAATCCATAGAATGTGTAAAACTAACTTTTTTCAGTTACCTACAATAACTAAGATAATAATTATTGTCATCCACAGTGCATTGGGATGTGTTTGTTTAGACATATAAAAGTTTTTACCTAATAAGTTTAAACTTGGTGTGCACAGTAAAACTTTGGGTCGTGGGTCTACGTAATTTGACGTAATGTTTGACCAAAACATTGTGCAGCACCCGACGTCGAAACGACTCGAATTTTGATTCCCCACTTAGGTGCTAAATCGAGTCCTCAGGAAGACTGATGGACGTTGGAGCCGACGTCAAGTATTTCTTGTCCTACGTGACCATAACGTAAAATAACGTCCAAATGCTTGTTGGGCCATTTGCTTACGTTTTTTTAGTGCTGTCGTAAAAGTGATTAGGGAACTATTTTTTAATAACTAAACGGGATCATAAATCGTGAATAAAAAAAGAATTATAAAGTTCGGTACAGCCGTTTGAAAATGATGTGTTGGAGCGCACATCTAAAAAATATACTCCACATAAAACTTATAACCTCGTCTTTTTCAAAGTCGGTTAAAAAATTGGACTTTTTCATACATTTGTGTCATTAAAAAAAAATCCTTTTACTAACTACATAAAACGAGTCTTTCTTTGTAATTACTTTTAAGTAATCCCTTTCGACGGAATCGACTGACGACTCAAACACATTAAAAATTTAAAAAGCCTCCGTCATAAAAGTTCTCTTTCAAAAAGGAAATCTGGAAATGAAAGTGTCGTCATTCTGAAGAGTGGTTATATCATTTTCAAGACACTTTAATGGTAATTGCTTTTATGTTGTTTTGCTGACGTTGATTGAGTAGATATTTATAGAGACTAAAGGTCGGAGGACCATATTCTTTTTTCCTGCATATGTATGACGACCCACTTTTGTCATTTAGCCTAGGATTAAGCAACTAAGCAACAAAAAGACTTTATAACTGGTCTCGCCTTAATAAACACACAAGATTTCCACGTTATTTATGAACACAGTTAAAGGCGTTTGCAGTTTACACAAGTTGACTTAAGGCTTCTTAGAGTATGTTTTAACCACACAAGGAGTATGGCGACCTTCTTTTGGCATTTCGTGATTGTAGAGCCGGTCCCGGCAAATAAAGACAGAAAAGATTTGCACGGTATTTAAAAACGCAGTCTCATGTGCAGGTCACAAGTTAAATAAAGGCTTCTTCTAAAATACGCATTTTTATCTATTAGCTTCTTATTATTAAAAAAAGGGCATGTACTTTTTGACACAATTGTAACTGGATGTGTAGTGGTCACAAAATTATGTAACAAAATTATATTTTATTTTATACCTTACACAGAGTTGTGTATATTTTATACCCAATGGTACAGAATATTTAGTTATAAAACTCAATTAAAAAAATGACACTGTTGGGGGGGTACTTAGACTTTTAGTCGTTTATTTTATGCATTTTTAATTTTAAAAATTTTTTAAATGCGCCGAAAATTTTTGAGCAAATAACATCATACACTTTGATTTCCAAATTTGAATCACTCACAAATAGGCATCGTTCTGCACTGGAACTTATCTAAGTCACCTGAAACGGGTTCGTCCTGGCGTGTTAATCTTTCCAATAGGATTCCGCTCGTAAGGCGTTAAAATAAAAAGAAGTTAAAAAACTCCCGAATCAGTCATCCGAAAAGAATATAAAAACAAAAGAACAAAAGATCTTGGGTGGAGAAAACCGAAAATTCAAACCTGGATGAGTATCCCACAAGGAACGCACAAAGGACCAAAGCAAAAAGAGAAATGATCGAATGATGTTTCGCCTTGGGCAACCAGCGCAGACAGTATTACCTTTTATATTGCATATCTCAAATATAAGATGCCTATCTGAAAAAAAAAATCGTTTCCGGTTTTTTTGGGCAAACCGGTCAATGACTCGCTCAATGTCAATTTCAATATGTCTGTTGATATGCAGTAACGCTAAGCCCGTCAGGGGAATTTCCGTCATAGTGTTTTTAGGTACACTTGATTTTAAAAAAATCTCATACATGCATTTTTTTCCTATGCCACAAAATTTAGCTTTCCATTAGTGTATACTATTATAAGGCACCACCAGCCAACACCTGCTTAACTAAAAAGCCAGTTAACTCCTTTTCGATTTATTATCCTTTAGCCTACTATAGCAGTCATATTGACACCCAACTGACAGAATATCCATATTTTACCTGTCAATTTAGTTATAAAAATGGCGGCAATTTTTGGCTAAAGAGTACTGAAGAGATAAGAGTTAACTGGCTTTTTAGTTGAGAACGGTTTTGCACCAGCTTAGTATGCCTGACAGTTTAAAATTCAGTGTGACATCCTTAAAAATGCCACAGATATCAACATTTACAAAAATTCAAATTATCACTCGAGTTATAGAAGAATTCTATGGATAGAAAAGATGGATCAGGACGACCAAAAGTAAGTTCTGAAGTGCAAGATGAGAGACTTATTGACCATCTCAGACAAAATCCTTTTTCAACGTCGGTTGAAGCAGCTAATGTAACATTATTTCCGGGTTCTTTAGCAACAGTAAATAGAAGAGTAACGAAATCAGATGTCTCTTGTCGAGTTGCTGCAAACAAGCCTTTTCTAACAGAAGAACAAAAACAGGCCAGAGTGATTTTTGCTCTGAACAACGTTCTTCGTGATAATGACTTCTGGGAGAGGGGGGTTTTCACTGACGAAAAAATTTTTCAATCATCTTCAAGCAGCAGGAGAATTTTAGTTTATCGTCCACCATATTCTAGATTTGAAAAAAGCTGGACATTTTTCTGTAAATATGTGGGGCTGGTTTAGTGCTAGAGGTTTGGGTTTTTTTGGAGAATCAAGGGAAGATTCAGGACAACTGTCCAGTACACACGGCTAATGTTGTTCGCCAATGGTTTCAGAATAATAATATAGAAACACTTCCTTGGCTAGCCAAACGTTAAAATAATATATTGGATCAGCTCTCAGAAGACCATGAGTATTTTCAAAATTTAACCTTTTCAATACCCAGACGTTTGCAGCTTGCAATAGAGAAAAACGGTGATCCTATTAAATACTAAATTATTTATTTTAGTTCTTTTTTAAGTTAAAATAATTAGTATTAAGTTTACCATCGTTTTTGTCCTAATCCAAGTTTCCTATTCGTCGAATTGTTTTCAATCCAGCGCTGTTTCCATCGTATTATTGTTATTTTATCAACTCCAAAATGAGTTACCACCCTCTTTATAGAACAGCCTTCGTCCGTTACTCGAGTGATAATTTGATATTGTTCAATAAAGACTATACTTAAACATTATTTTTGCTGATTTTTTAGTGTTATGCAAAATTTAATATAAAAATAAGGTAGCCTTAATATTTTCAGTTAGACCTTTTTTAAACAATATGACAAATTGTCGTCCTTTTGAAGTTTTTAGGCATTTTAGCTGGTAGTCAGTATATATTACACACTTTTATAAAGGTCAATTTTGCGACTGCATGTATGCGTTTTTTTTTTTAAATCAAATGTACGTCATGTGTTTGTTTATTCTTGATGTGACGAATACTAGATTGTCTTTCTGCAATTTCTCGTTTTTTCTCAAAAGACTTCATGGTTATTACCACCAGTATCTTAGTTCTCTACTTTTTTCTGGTGCAAAGGGAGCGGGCGATCGCCCCCCCCCCCTGGGACCGCCACTGCTGTATCTAGAAAAATTTTAGGTTTTCTAATGTGTAAAGGGGTTCGTGCGTTAAAAAGAATGCCAATTTTATTATTTTATTATATTTTTGGGTCCCTTAAATTACCGAAAAGTTTTCCCACCACATTTTTTTTCTGCTTTTTCATCGTCTAATTTCGCTTTAAACTTGAAACCCTTGAAAAAACCTCTAGGGGCTGATTCTTGAATTTCGTAGGAAAGGTCGCACGGGAACGTTCACATCCTTCGTTTCGACCAATAAGAAGGCTCAAAAGCTGCCGAGTTTGCATGGTGCACGCGCAAGGCTGACCGGATTGTCGTTTTTCAAGAGCGCTCGTTCACCTGGTCCAGGGGCAGGTGTATGAAAGTTCCTTCGATACACGGCAATCGGGTAAGGTTCGGTCGTGGTCGGATAGGTTTCGGATAACTCGTTATCGCTTCAAAGCCTATTATTGGTCGATATCAGGGAGAGGACCGTTCCCGTGCGATATTTCCTACGAAATTCACGAATCAGCCCCCTGTAAGTCCTCGCGACGTGACTGATGCTTAAGCCCATAAAAACGGCATAGATTTGACAACCCTGCTTTGCTGTTTTCGGACCAATCTTTACTGCGCAGAATATCGGAAACGAGAAAACGGAATCTGTTGAAATTTGGCAGGAATGTTTATTTTTGAATTCCTCACAACCGTATCCAGACAGTTTTTTGCTCGACTCTCTCATTCCCGAAATAAAATAAACACGGCCAACCATAGTCAAAAATGTTACCTGGCTTTTTCTTCAGCCTGGTCGATAATACAGAAATCTGTAACAACAATTTCTGGATTTTTATTTTTTGAAAAAAATACACCAAATTTTGAAAAAAATATTTTGGATACGATTGTAGATTTTGATAAATCCTATTATCTGATAACAAAAAAAAAAGTTATGGCTTTTTTTTTATAAGCGAGATTTTGCCGGAATTCTGAAATGCCAAGGTCACGTAATTTAGTAGGCCCAAGGAAACTGAAGTGAGTTCGATTAAAGTATTGAAATTCAGGTTCCGCATAACCACCGGCCACTTGTCTAATGGAACATTCAGCCAATAAATTGACACTGATAAAAATAATACGAAAATTTGATATTATTTTGATGTTGAATAATGATTTTTGTTTTGGTTATTTTTAATTTCGAAACATTGTATCCATGAAGCACGAAGCCGAGCATCAAAACCTTTTATAGAAGCATTAGTAAATGCTTACTTTCCTAATAAGTTGTACTTTTCCTTACATATGCTGCTCGCCCCGTGTTCTGAACATTGCACGATCTCACTCGAAATGGCATTGGTGATGCCACCTATTGTTGATCTTTAAAAAAATAGTAAAGCAGTGTTGTCAAATCTATGCCGTTTTTGTGGCCTTAACGTTGAAAACTTCAGATTTTTTTGCTAGCCACCTAAGATTACGGTCAACCAACCAATTGATAGTTCTTGGCTAGCGCAGGTTAATAACCTATAATATTTGTTTACCAACTTTATTTCATGTATATATATAATCTGTGGCTTTAAAATGCAATTTTGTGCTCCTAGCTGTTTAAATAACTCGGAGACGCATGGGGACATAGTAGTTTTCACAAATAGTGGCTAAAATAGTGCTTTTTTACAAGCGTTGGTTTAAATAACGAGCGCAGCGAGGTATTTCAAAACGCGAATAAAAAAATCAACTCGCATGTTATGGTCATTACATGCTGAGATGAAGTTTTATCTTCGCGTTTAATGACCAGCATAACATGCTTGGTATGTAAACTACTATTAAAAATCTCGAATGAAAAGCACTTCTCGCAACACACCTAAAAGTGCAAAAAATAGTATATGTATGTATGGGATCAAAAGTACCACTTTAGTCCTCAGGTATATAATGTACTATTTTTTGTATCGGTAATCAAAAAGCCATGTTTTAGTTATCTGCAGACAGTTACCAAAATCATGTTTTTGATAAAGTTATAAAAAAAGTAATTTGTAACATTCCAAAGCCCTATTGGCACCAGTTGATTTTAACTTTGAGGATTATATTAATTAGATGCACATTAATAAATCTGCCATTCCAACTACAACCAAAGAAAAAAAGATCATAATTTTTTTTGTACTTCAAACATGCTCTAAGAAAATGGAATATTTTTATTCACCTACCTATTTTAGCACTTGATTCAGCACTTAACTTTTATACTGAACGCACATCAAACTCTAGTTTTTCAATACGTATCGAAAAGGTAAATAATCACAAAAATTTTAACAGTTTTGCAATCGATCACAACAACAACACCGCGTAAACGTCAAAAATAATTTAGCGGCTAAGCGCGCTATCTTTAGAGCATAATGGCTAACCCTGGTCGTCCGATCGCAATCGGACGTCACTTTTGTCATGCACCGTCGATCGAATCCGAACTAAAACAGGGATCAGCCGATCCCTCAACTTTGCGGTCTCAGACTTTGGATCAGAGTTAAGCCAGTGATTCTAACCTCAAAGTAATTGGCAGGCAATATTTTTGTTTATATTTTTTTCGGTTTTTTTACTACTTTTGTCGTGATTTGTGAAATTAAAGTAATGGAAATAGAAGATGGAATATTTCTGGAGGATAATCAAGACATTCTTGACATAATCGATTTTGGATTTTCTCACCACATGCAAAACATGGACAACATGTGTTTTTTCAGAAGGTTCCGACTGACAAAAGAGACCGTTCTAGAATCTAGATTTTTTTCCAATTATTGAGGGAGACCTGGAATATGACAATGATTTGTAAGTTTGTTGAATTCAGTATTATGGTATCTACTCAGTTAGATCCAGTGTAACGTAGCTTCATTCAAAAATAGGAGGGGGACCTGAGCAAGGTTAATTTATGGGCCCCTCCATTAATAAAAGCATAAAAGCAAAAAAAAATAGTGCCACAGGTGAAAAATGTTGAAGACTGATTGGGCCCCCTCTGCATCGCCGGGCTCCCGAGCTTTACATGGAATTGATAGATGGTAGTTATGCCAGTTTCTACATAACAGCTGTATGATGTATATTTGTAACTTTTTTGTCTACATTATGATGTCTGAAATTACCTATTTATTTTTTTAGAAACGACAGTGTAAGCCCTATGAATCAATTTTTGACCCTACCAAGAATTTATTTATATACATGGTGGACACCAGCTAACAATTGGAGAGAACAAATTCCATTGCTAGAAGAAGGCCGCTTTACGTGAGAATGCCAGAAACTGATAGGGAGCGTCCTCAAGTGGCAACAGACTTTTATAATAGATATTGCCATTGCCTCTTAGTTGCTGACAAGAAAAGTATTAAAATGTGTCTCTGATTTTTTTATTTTTTATTAAAAGTAATTACATACATATTTCGAAAAATCTATGTACAAAGTTAAAATAATTAATAATCTGCTTAATATGGTGGCTATAAGAATCTTGTGAAATAAAATGTACTGCCACTGAAACCATTAATAACGGTTTGTGTGTGGAGAAAGTCCATCCGTTTCCTTTAATTGCAGTTTTTGTTTTCCATTCTGATACCTTATATATTGATGCATACTATATGTAAAAATTAAATAGTATAACTATAATTGTGATAAAGTTATAAAGTGATTAAACTGTCTGTGATAATTGAACTAATGGTACAATAAAAGTAATAACTAAAATTACTCTCTCGATATTTCTTTATCATCTGCCATCTTGTCAAATAAAATATTCAAAGAAAACCATAATCTGAATATTATATTTAAAAGTGACCCTCCACCTGGTTTATAGATTTGTCTTTGATAGTCAGCCAGCTTCCTTCTCAATTCCTTTTTTTTTGTTTTCATACAGTGTAAAAGAAAAAATAAAATTATTGAAAAAATAAAGTAGCTTCTACTTATGAGAATTATATGAAAAAAAAAGTATGATGTATATTTGTAACTTTTTTGTCTACATTATGATCTCTGAAATTACCTATTTATTTTTTTAGAAACGACAGTGTAAGCCCTATGAATCAATTTTTGACCCTTCCAAGAATTTATTCATATACATGGTGGACACCACCTAACAATTGGACTCTGATCTTTTTATTTTTTATTAAAAGTAATTACATACATATTTCGAAAAATCTATGTACAAAGTTAAAACAATTAATAATCTGCTTAATATGGTGGCTATAAGAATCTTGTGAAATAAAATGTACTGCCACTGAAACCATTAATAACGGTTTGTGTGTGGAGAAAGTCCATCCGTTTCCTTTTATTGCAGTTTTTGTTTTCCATTCTGATACCTTATATATTGATGCATACTATATGTAACAATTAAATAGTATAACTATAATTGTGATAAAGTTATAAAGTGATTAAACTGTCTGTGATAATTGAACTAATGGTACAATAAAAGTAATAACTAAAATTACTCTCTCAATATTTCTTTATCATCTGCCATCTTGTCAAATAAAATATTCAAAGAAAACCATAATCTGAATATTATATTTAAAAGTGACCCTCCACCTGGTATATAGATTTGTCTTTGATAGTCAGCCAGCTTCCTTCTCAATTCCTTTTTTTTTGTTTTCATACAGTATAAAAGAAAAAATAAAATTATTGAAAAAATAAAGTAGCTTCTACTTATGAGAATTATATGGAAAAAAAAGTATGATGTATATTTGTAACTTTTTTGTCTACATTATGATCTCTGAAATTACCTATTTATTTTTTTAGAAACGACAGTGTAAGCCCTATGAATCAATTTTTGACCCTTCCAAGAATTTATTCATATACATGGTGGACACCACCTAACAATTGGACTCTGATCTTTTTATTTTTTATTAAAAGTAATTACATACATATTTCGAAAAATCTATGTACAAAGTTAAAATAATTAATAATCTGCTTAATATGGTGGCTATAAGAATCTTGTGAAATAAAATGTACTGCCACTGAAAATATTAATAACGGTTTGTGTGTGGAGAAAGTCCATCCGTTTCCTTTGATTGCAGTTTTTGTTTTCCATTCTGATACCTTATATATTGATGCATACTATATGTAACAATTAAATAGTATAACTATAATTGTGATAAAGTTATAAAGTGATTAAACTGTCTGTGATAATTGAACTAATGGTACAATAAAAGTAATAACTAAAATTACTCTCTCAATATTTCTTTATCATCTGCCATCTTGTCAAATAAAATATTCAAAGAAAACCATAATCTGAATATTATATTTAAAAGTGACCCTCCACCTGGTTTATAGATTTGTCTTTGATAGTCAGCCAGCTTCCTTCTCAATTCCTTTTTTTGTTTTCATACAGTGTAAAAGAAAAAATAAAATTATTGAAAAAATAAAGTAGATTCTACTTATTAATTAAATTATATGGAAAAAAAGTAACATTAAATAACTAACCAAAAGTTTACTATACAGGTGTTTAGCTTTCTTTTATTTCAGTTTTATTACCCTTTAGATCTTTATATCCCATACCGAGTCCCATACCTTATTGTAATCAAGAACCTGAGAGTGACACCACTTTTTCCTTGAGTATTCTATAATTCTATAATTGCGGCGTTGCCACTTTTCTGATCTGGTTTGCTCGATCCACCTACGGTGCATCACAATGAGCAAGGATTGACTTGAGCGGGATTCGTCGATCCGGATAGGAGTGTTAAAAGATCGGAGTGTTAAAACGGTGCATTTGGCCGTTAATTAGCAGTTTTTCAAGAGGTCGAATATTTTTTTACATACTTTTCAATAATTATAATTTTTTAGTTGAAGTTGATATTTTAATTTTTAAAGTAAACGTATTATAAATCAAACCATTTTCTTTTCTGTGATTGTTTTGAGAGGTTAACTCTGAAGGTTAGGTTATTGGTGTTTTTTCTCACCAAATGCATGCATCAGTCATAAAATTGGCGTTGAATAAATTTATGAATAAATTCATGAAGAAATCCATGAAGTTATTGTCAGTGCATGTAAAACAGGCATAAGATGGGAAACCCCTAAAGTCCTCCATTTAAGTCCCAAATCCTCACACAACTTATTGTGAGGTAGGACCGGGGTTAGGTATATCCCACGCACAGTGAAAGCGAAATATATGGATTGTTCATCCCCGTGACCTCGTTATTTTGGGACTTTCCTACCCGGAAATCGATTGAATCGTTGACTCAGAAAAAACTAAGAACCACGAGTTGGTAAATTAAAGCAAATCTAAGACGGGACCAGCGATTTTAAGTTAAGGAGCTCCGGCCACAGATTCCGGTGTACCATCAGGAGAACTCATAAGTTAATTTGTATCCGATGCTACATAAAAAGAACGGGGTCTGTTTTAGGCACGGGCTAAAGCACCCGCCAGTGGGGCGCCGAATTCTGGAAGCACCATACTAAAGCTTTTCTTCTTCTTCAAGTACCATGCTCTCTTCGAACTGTCCACTGATTTTCGGAAAAGTGTCTTACTAACACCATACCATTGTCTAAGATTTTTAAACCATGATATCCGTCTACGACCCGGACCTCTTCTGCCTTCAATTTTGCCTTCTATTATCAATTTTAAGAGTTTATATTTGTCATTTCTCAAAATATGGCCAAAATATTCAAGTTTTCGTTTTTTGATGATAAATAAAACTTCAAGCTCTTTGTTTATTCTAAGCAGAACTTCCGCATTAGTTACTAGATCCATCCAAGATATCCTTAATATTCTACGATAACACCACATCTCGAATGCCTCCAACTTTTTGCACATGGCCTCAGTCAGTGTCCATGCTTCCATGCCATAATATAAGATGCTAAAAACATAACACCGAAGCACACGAATTCGGAGAGTGGTATTAAGATCGCGACCAACTTCTTTTAGCGATTCTATGAGCTTTTCGTGTTGGACTCGATCAAATGCTTTCTCATAATCTATGAAACAACTAAAGCTCTAGTCGCGATAAATTGTAACTCTAGGAGCGCCAAGTTAGTGCTTTGCCCAAGACGCCAAAACCTCCAGAGTGGGCCCTGGACTAAGTCTATGTCAATTCGACGTAAGACATAATTTCCTATTATTATCCCATCTATCTATAATCTATAATGATAAATAATATAATGAATATTAATATACGCACTATGGCATTTAAAAAAATGAACACAAATTTTTTGCAAACATCTTGACATCTTGTCAATCAATGGTAGCATGGAGTATACGGTATGAAACAGGCACGGACTCTAAGATATTTTTTAAAATGATCATACAGCATGAAAGAAAATCTAAAAATTACATCTATTAGCAAGACAAAAGATTGAAAAAAAAATTAAGAATTTCCTCTGCACAGAGTTTTTATTTTGGATTAAAAACGATCTTTTATTCTGATGTTTCCTTTTAACTGCGTAGCTCAAAAATTAAATAACTAAAAACAAACTGTATCATACGCAAGGGAGCCACACAACTTTGTTTATCGAATTCCGTAAAAAAATGGTGACTTCCGTAAAAAAAATGGTGAATTCCGTAAAAGAATTGTGCATTCCGTAAAAAAATTGTGAATTTCGTAAAAAAATCGTGAATTCCGTAAAACAATCGTGAAGGCGGCCCAAAACAGCAAATTTAATTCTAAAAGTGATTCTAATTGGTTGTATTTTTTTTAAAGAAAAATATAATTCACTGACAACAGTGTGTGGAGCCCGGCACAACATTAGAGGCTTGATATGTTGTAAGACTCTTTACAACAAGGAAAAAAATTTGCACCAAGAACAATTTTGTGAAAATATAATCAACGAATTGTGCGAAAAAACTACATATTTGTTGATAATATTTTTTAGAATTGGGTACAATTTTGATACAAATTGTTCTGGGTGCAAATCTAAGAACAATTTGTGCAAAAATTTTACACAATTGTAAACAATAACTCCACACATTTTTCCCAGTGAATTTCTTTGTAAATTGCCTGAAATCTAAGGAGCCCTAAAGACCGGGGTGGGGCCATTTTTTATATCTCCATATAGCCCTCCTGGGCAGAGATGGTCAGGTGACCTAAGAAAAGTATATGGGTATACCGGCTCTCGGACCCTACCGCCCCCACCCTCGCCACAGCATTTTAATCCCCGACAACAGGACAGTCATTATATTGCACCATTTCATAATCGGCACGGTGTCCCATGCATTGCCCAAGATTAATTAAACCCGCTAAAATTCTGCCCCATATTCGCCTCCTACGAATAGACTTCGGTCGGAATACAAATTTTCTCATAAAATTATGGCTAGTAGAATCAACCTTGGGCAATGCATGGCACAAGATTCCAATTATAAAATGGTATCATACTCCCATGTAGCCCCATGAGAAATGACTGCCCCAACTGTTGCAGTTAAAACGCTGCAGCGGGAAGTTAAGGGGTGTCCGAGGGCCGATATACCCATATAATTTACTCAGGTCACGTGACCATCACCGACATTTTTTTTACGGAATTCACAATTTTTTACGGAATTCACCATTTTTTACAGAATTCACCATTTATTTACGAAATTCACGATTTTTTTACGATATTCACCATTTTTTTTACGGAATTCATGATTTTTTTACAAAGTTCATGATTTTTTTTACGGAATTCATCATTTTTTACGGAATTCAACATGTTTTATAAAGACCAGCAAAGAGGGGTCAGATGCCAGCAAAAACACGGATTTCAGAGCTCATCATTGGGCCGTCGAATCCAAGATTTTTTTACGGTATTCCCATTTTTTTATGGAATTTATGATTTTTTACGAAATTTACGATTTTTTTACGGAACTCGAGATTTTTTTAAAGGAATTCTTCATTTGTTTACGGAATTCACGATTTTTTTTACGGAATTTACCATTTTTTAGGAAATTCACCATTTTTTACGGAATTCACCATTTTTTTAGGTAATTCATATTTTTTTTACGGAATTCGGTAAAAAAAGTTGTGCGGTGGCCCTTCTACTCTTTTGTAGTATCACTTTCTTTATTTTTCAATTTTTAAGTCCTCCCCCCGAGTGCCATTGAATTTCGAGTTATAGAAAATAAAGTCCATAATTGGTAAACCACAAACAGTAAGTAAAGCTTCTGCCAAGTTTCCGCAAAGGTCAACAGAATAGGTTTAAGTTAGTGGGGGACGCTCGTCTGTTTCCAGATTCTTCATTTTTCTGTAGATTGAGACTGCTTTATTCATCTTGCGGCAGAGAAATACTGTGCTGCTATTCTTGCTCATTTCCCCTATAAAAATGGGTTAGAAACATGTAAGTAGAAAGGAGGATAACTCATCCACAAAACGTAAGAGAAAAGAGTCATGCATGTCCTTCTCTTAAAGTGTGTATATCATATCAGACATAGGTTACGGATCTGCGTTTACCATAAGAACTTTCTGCCTATATCTATATATTCTCTATACAGTGCGTCCCAAGAGTCTTGAATAATGGATTTTTTGGGAGAACTATGGGTTTAAAAAAACTTATAAAAATCATTTTAGGTAAAAAAGCGGTTTAAAAAAAAAATGGATAATAATTTATACAGGTTAGACCCCATAATAAGATATCACACTACCTTATCTTTTTTTAAATAGTATATTATTTCATTTTCTTAATCCTTAAAAAATAAGCAAGATATTCAAATTTTAATTTGTTTGGAAGAGATTAGGAGATCGAAGTTGTTACTACCTATGCTACCTATTAGTATAAGAGCCAGCGGCCGAATCGACTAAGGGTTTTAACAAGGCTAGAATTTTGTAAACATATGTTTAAATAGTCGTTAATAAAAATGGTACTGACCTGCCAAACCATACCGGGTTGTGTCCTTGAAAAATTAATAAAAAAAACAGAAATTATTTTGCTTTAACAAAGCTATAATTTTAATATGTTTTTTTTATACCTTCATCAAAAACATGATTTTAGTAACTGTCTGCAGATAACTAAAGCATGCCTTTTTAGGTTACCGATACAAAAAAAAACTTTTTTTTTTTTGATCACGGGTGCAAAAAAAAATTTCTGTCCGCTTTTTACCCCAAATTAAAGAAAAATTGCGGAAAATAGTAATATTGAAAAAATCTAATTATTCTTGCTTAAAAATTAAGCCATTTCCGCCAGTTTTCACCAAGTATTTACGAAAAAATAATTTAAAAACATCGTGAAAATATGAAACTGTCAAAGATTAAAATGTCGCAACAATGAACGTCACCGAGTAAAAAGGCATATCGCTATGGCAACCATTGTTAATTCATTTACCAGCCGCCTTGATTAATAGTGTAAAGATGGTGTGTTGCGAGAAGTGCTCTACGTTCGAGATTTTTAATAGTGGTTTTAACAACTAGTGGCTAAAATAGTGCTTTTTTTTGAAGCGTTGATTTAAATAACGAGCGCAGTGAGGTATTTAAAAACGCGAGTAAAAAAAAGCACAGTTTAGCCGCAAGTTGTTAACACGATTTTTTTAATACCTTTATTAAAAAATCCAAGAAAAACAGGAAAATGTCACTATTTTTTTATATTAGACGTAGACACTATAAAACATATTAAAATTATAGCTTTGTTAAAGCAAAATAATTTTTTTTTTTTAATATTGAAAAATTTATTTCTCAAGGACGCAACCTGGTATGGTCTGGTAGGTCAGTACTATTTTTATACGACTATTTAAACATATGTTTACAAAATTGCTAAAACACCTTAGTCGATTTGGCCGGTGGCACTTCTATAGCCAACCCGTCCCGATTTGTCGGGACTCTCCCGATTTGGAGCAAAATGTCCTGCGTACTGACAAGACCCTTGTCAGTACGCCAAATGTCCTGATGAAAAGTTTTCAGCGAAATCGGCACTAAAAGTTTCCAATTAAAATCAGAATACCATATCTATTGACCAGTGATTAAATCCTTTCTTTTTTCTTAGCCGCGTTTCAATGTTCTAAACAGAAATCCTAGCAATTTCATAGCTTTATTTGCAATAATATCTATGTGTTCAACAAAACTGAGTTTTATATCAAAAAAGACACCCAAGTCACGCATTATAATTGCAAAGTGTTTTCAAATTGGAGTTATTCAACTGATAAGTAAATCATTTAACTGTTGTTGCAAAATAAAGCAATCCTCCAAACTTCTTATAATTCTAAAGAATTTTAGATCATCAGCAAGAAGTACAAAGTTAGTTTTTGAAAGCGGAAGATATCATTTATAAATGGCTTAAATAACAATGGAGACAAACGTATGCCCCGTAGGACACCTGACGAAACATTAAACTCGGCGCAGACAGCATTCTCTATTTTTGTGCTTGGAGTCTTTCAGTTAGATTAATCCGAAACCAGTTGAAACTGAGCTATGGATATCCATGACTTTAAGTTTTTCAAGTATTAGGTTATGATCGACCCTGTCGAAAGCCTTGGAGCCAAGGCTTCCAACGAAGTTTCTTCATATATCAAGAGATTAGTAATGGATGATTTACCTTTTGAAAACCCGTGTTTTTGGTTTATAATTATGTTTTAAAAATGTGGTGCAAATTTATCTGTGACTTGATTCAAACAATTTAGGAAATCAAGAAATTTTTGAAATACCTTTGTAGTTTTCAATGTTTGACTTATCTTTGCTTTTGAATTTTGGGGTAACATAAGTTAGCTTCCAAGCTGTCGGAAAATCTCCTGTAGAAAATGATCTATTAGAAATTTTAGCCAAAATACTGGACAAGAAAAGTTTTCAGTTCTTTATGAAAATTACTGGTAAACAATCTGGGCCACAGGTTTTTGTGTAGTTTAACTATTTTTTCCTACAACCACATATAAAAATAATGGATTTACCCGTGTACAGAAATGTTTTGCGCTCATGTGCGAAAAAGCAGTTTTATTTGATTTGTGCGAAATTAAAGACCAATTTTTACAAAAATAAGTGCAATTCAACAGTGTTCTTAGGAAAAGTAGCGTACACAACTAGATAGAAAGTAACTTTCTTACACTCGCGTGTTGTTTTACTCGGCTAACGCCTCGTTCACAATATTCACACTGGTGTGAAATTTGTCACTTTCTTTTCTTGTTATGTAATATACTATTACTTTGTTTTATTAATATTGAAATTTCTTAGCTAGCTTGTAAATTAAAATTAAAAAAAAACATCAAAATTTATTGTTCTATTTCTTTTCTAAGCATTTTTGAAAATGTCCCGATTTTGCATCAAATGTCCTGATAATTTAGAACAAATGTCCAGATAAATCAAAATTAAAAGTTGGCAACCCTACACTTCTAAATGATAAAAAAAATTGGGTAATATTTACGAAAATCAAAATCAGAAAACCGCAAGTCAATAGTTGCTTTAAGTGAATCAGTTCATGGTCAGCCGATAGAGGATATTTGTACCAATTTTCGGTAAAATCGATTAAGGCGTTCTTGAGTCATCGTGCATACAATCAGACATCAGAACGACAGACAACTTTTTATTTTTGTCGATTAAGGAGTTTAGGAATCTCAGTAAAACAGGGTTGATCAAATAAAGAAAAGGCAAAATATCACTCTTTTAATAGTCCCCGATACCATATTGGAATGGTGGACTAAACACAGGCTTCTTATTAATACCTTTTGTCGTTTGTGAGTTATAGGCTTAATCTTAAATTGTCTTAGGAGCTCGATTTGTCGAGAATGAAAAGGATAAATTATAAACCGTGTTGGGTATTTGTAAAAAGCTTATTTTGTAGGAATTTAGAAAATGATATAATATTCAGGGTGTCCAATTAAAAAAGGTAAGTTTGTGTCACATCTTATTTTTGGGACTCTCTGGATAAAAGGGCATACATTTTTTTAAGCGCTTTTTATACCTACAATCACCACTCATAATTTTTTTTAAACCTCAAAAAATTATTATCATTTCAGACTTTTGTAAAATACTGTATATACTATGTGTGGCTTATATTGCTGCACATATGTTGCCAGCCTGTAAGCCGCACGCAAAAAAACAACGTTTTAAATTACATCTAACCTTTATGGGGGTTTCACTTTTGCCTTCGCTTTCCGAAGCTTATTAAAGGCACGGGGTATTTTGACAAAAAATATTGTTATTAGGGGAACCTAGAGAGAAATAAGGTGACTTTTATTAGATTGGGTTGAGACTCCTTTAGAAGAACTTTCTACCAATATCTATATCTATACATTATCTATACAGTGCGTCCCAAATGTCTGGAATGATGTTTTTTTTTAGAGAAATATAGGTTTAGAAAAAATTATATAGGATGATTTTAGGTAAAAAAGCGATTTAAAAAAATGTTTACCAATTTATACAAGGGACCCAACGATAATATATGACACAAACTTATCTTTTTTGTTGCTTATGTCATTTTGTGAATTCTTACAAAATAAGTTTTTCAAAATACCAAAAACTTATCTTTTTTGCCTTTATGGAGGTTTTACTTTTGTCGCTTTCCGTAGATTATCAAATGTGCGTGGTATTTTGCCAAAAAATCTGTTATTAGAGGATCATAGAGAGAAATAAGGTGACTTTTATTAGATTGGATATTATGACATCTGGGACGGCTTTAAGATTTTATGGGGAAGAAGCACACGTAATACAAAAAGGGCTATCAATTCATTATTTCAGGATACAAGGTGTTTTATTTTATTTTTGTCATACATAATGAAACACACAAACAATATCTACTTTAAAAAGTATTTTGACCCTTTGGGTATACAAGTGCACTTTTTATCCCTCGTTTTAAAGCACGTTTTATCACATTTCTTTTTGTTTTTTCTCCTGAACTAGTCTTTAAATATGCTTATAAACAGTTTTTGACTTTAATTTTTCTGATATTGGTTCTTTTCTGACCTTTTCGGTGGTCTGAGTATAGGTAGGCTTCTTCGCTTTAAATATTTAAAAAAATTAAATATTTTTACCGAGAATACTTGATTGATGATATAGGTACTATTATTACTTTTTTTGCTTTGTCTCGATAGTTAACATTGAAACAAATCCGAAGGATTCAGTGTAGTGCAAATATATTTTCGTTTATCAAGAATCAACACTATATTTCAACAACAAATATTCAAAAAATTTAAACATTTTTACCGAGAATACTTGTTTGATGATATAGGTACTATTATTGCTTTTTTTGCTTTGTCTCGATAGTTAACATCGGAACAAATCCGAAGGATTCAGTGTAGTACAAATATATTTTCGTTTATCAAGAATCAACATTATATTTCAACAACCTTTTGCGATCTGACCAAAGCCACTACTAGAAAAATTGCAATCTATAAGTTGGATCTAAATAGTATTCTGCTTATAAAATCATATCTTGATTATGGCAGTCAAATAGTCAAAATAAGAAGCACAGCATCAGCGGAAAGGTGCACTGATTTAGGAGTCCCACAGGGATCCATCCCAGGTCATTTATTTTTTATTATTTATGTAACAGACTCACCTGAACATTTCTATCTCACTGGGATACATTCTGTACTTTACTCTGATGATGTGGTAGGTTCAGTCAAGGGAAATACTTTTAAGGAAACAGTAGTAGTATCTAGTGGCGAACAGGTGATGGCAGACAGATGGTTTGCGACAAATGGATTTGTGTTAATCAATATCAAGACAAAGAGTGTTGTCTTTTCACTGAGGCCTGAGACCTTGGATGAGCAAAGCTCTGTCAAATATCTCGGCGTGGTTTTTGACTGCCAGTTTTTGTGGAAAACCTACGTTCAGCTGGTCTATCGGAAGCTAAGCACAGATTGCGTTTCAAAGATTGTCCTCAAACAAGCTTGTTTTGCTTTGTGTCAAAGTAGGGTTAAATTGCTCTGCTGGTATTTAAAGCTCAAAGATGGGCAGTTCGTATTGTGGCTGGTCTCAGATATTGAGACAATTGCAAGGAAACTTTTAAAACCGAAAATTTTTTGACATTTTCTTCTCTTTATATATATGTATAAAATAAAACCTAAGCCTATGTGAAACTCCAACCAACTATAATAATACACGAGGTAAAAATAATTTAAGACCAGTCTACAGTTAGAGTAAAATGATATATGAACTCCAAAAGATACTGGAGTGTTCAGTTTTTCAATGTAATGCCTCAATATATTAAAATCGTACCGTTAAAAGCTCAATCTAAAATAAAATAAATATTATGTATAGTTAAGTTAACTTAACCGATTCACAGGCCAACACACACTTTGGTGCCGGCAATTTTTTAACTGTTTCTCGGTAATTTTTGGGTGGAGAATCCGAAATAGTCATCAGATTTTGTCTATCAGATCTAGTTTTTAAAATAGGAATTATTTACTTTTTTTAACCTTTATATATATTTATTATATGACTATTGCCAATAACAAAAAAAACACATATAAAATAATATTTATTATAAAAAGTAGCTTAACATACATTATTACTCATATTAGTCACTATCACCTACAAATTTTCTTTTATACGACTTTCTAGCATGAAGTTTACTGGTGTAGTCTCGCTGAAGGCTCCAACAGTAGTCGGCCATCATGGGGCTATCCCATCGTCCTTGATATCGATCTTCCATAGTTTTATTATCCTGATGGAATCTTCCCTGTTCTTCACTAGAGTTACCTAAATTTTCTGGAAAGCGATCTAGGTGGTTGTGGAGGTAGTGAACTTTTATACTCATGTTACGACCGAGAATATGAAAATTTGAAAGCATAGTTTCCACTAATTCTATGTAATTGTCTGCTTTGTGATTTCCAAGAAAATGTTAAAACTACTTGAACACAGGAACCCAAGCGTTAGATTCAGTCTCATTCATTGATTTGGTGAACTGTGGATCTTTAATAAGTTGCCTTATTTGAGGACCATCAAATATACCAGCTTTTAGTTTTTCCATGCTAATCCCAGGAAACTTACATGACAAGTACTCAAAACAATTTCCATCTCGATCTAACGCTTTCACAAACTGCTTCATAAGCCCCAACTTGATATGCAAGGGTAATAGTAAGATTTTTTCTCTCGTAACCAAAGGTTCATTTACTATGTTTTGTTTTCCTTGAACCATAGTATCTCTTAAAGGCCAATTTCTCTTAACCCAGTGCTGATCTTAAGCTCTGCTGTTCCAAAGACATAAACAACAGGGGTATTTTGTATATCCACTTTGCTGTCCAAGAAGAAAGTTCACCATCTTCGCATTTAATTTGTTTCAAAACTTATGCTATTGTTTTATACTCCTCTTTCATGGTAGTAGGAAGTCCAATAGGAATTGAGGCATATTTGTTACCGTTATGTAAAAGGACACATTTTAAACTACGTTTTAAACTGTCAATGAAAAGGCGCCAATCGTCTGAAGTGTATTCTGGTAAACCCATTTTTTCTAAGAGTCATTTGATATCGTTACAGAATACCAACTTATTTCCCTGAGTGAAAAAAGTCAGCAGATCCTGTTCTCTCTCAAGATAACATTAGTGCCTGGATAAAGAAGGTTCTTTTCTTTTACTCTAGATGCAAGTAATTCAGCACACTCCTTTAAGAGGTGTAGGTCTGTCACGCGATCGTTTATTTCTTGTTGATTAAAACACTGAAGAGTTGTTAAATCTGCTTCAAATTCACTGTCGTTTTCTGATTTCATTCTTTGAACTTCATCAGACGTTGATGTTTCTGTATCATCTTCCAAGATTTCAGGAAGACTACTGAAGGTTGGAATGGGTATTTCCTTAGAGTGCGATACAGTTTTTCTTGCAGAATCTAGATCAGGATATGTCCATTTATGTCGATTGTTCCTCTTTATGCCTTTAATATTCACGAGACTAAAATGGCAGTCATTATAATGGTTACGTGGTTCCCTCCAAACCATTGGTTCACCAAATTTCAGTCACTTTCTGTTTCCAATTGTCCAGTGTCACAAATGTTCAACACATGTTTAACACACCACATGTGGAGCCCAAGATTTATCTTGATCTCCCGAATGAACGCCAAAATAGGCAAGATGAGACCTTTTCACAAATTCAGGAATAGTTTTTCTACTTTCTTTCAAAGTGTATTCGTCACATACATAACAAAAACCATCTGGATGGTTTACACATCTACGCCTGCTTGTAGATGCCATTGTTTTAGTTTTAACACTATAAAACGACGAAAATGTACAATAAATTATAACACAACTTTATTTGCAAAAACTACAAAATATACTAAGTCCAGAAGGATAAAGGTAGACTAAAGGTACTATGTTTCTAAAACCAATTAGTCATGATTGAGCAGATATGGGGAGATTGGGTCATAGGGAAATATAAAATAGCGAATAAAATTAATAGGATTAAGTAATGTGGGTTAACCAGGTCTAGGAATATTGGGTTACGGACAATTTCAGGTATATTTTATTAGAACTAAATTCAATTAGTCTCTATCTCAAAAACTAAAGCTGATAGAAAAAATCTGCTGCCAGTTTTAGAATCAGCAAATTAAGTATATCTAAAAGTTCTTAGATCTCAGGCACCAAATTTTTTTTTTAATTTTGTTGGCCTGTGAATATTTATCATTTTAATATTTCATTGTTTGGGAAAACTTGACTTTGTTCAGTAATTTTTTTATTGTTATTTTTTAAACTGTACTTACTTAGTAGCAATTAATTTTATTATTTTTTTATTTTTATTTTAAGGAATTGCTGACCTGTGTAAACACTATTGTGTTATGTAAAACATCTATAAATTATTCTATTCTATTCTATTATATATGGATATTTGCTAAGGATGTTTAAATTTGTGAAAACGACCGATACCCTGGGCAATAATATTCAAAGTTTAGCAACTTCTCTCGTCTCAAAGTTCTGATTGAACTCGATCGAGTTAATATTAAGTTTAATAATTGAACTGTTATACATACATATAATACCAGATGTTAATAAAAACCAAGATAAAGCGTTATTGGCCATGAAGATTTTTAGTTTTAGTGGGGGTTATCGGTTACAAATTAAAATTTTTAACATTACAAGGTACGTTTTCAAAAATTTCTGAACAACATTTTTTACCATTTTGTTTTAAATTAAAGATTAAGTTTTTAAGGCGTGTTTGTTGACCAAATAAACAGGACTAAGTCCCTATAAGTTGTCAACCAAATGAATTGTGGCCTTTTTGGCTAGTTCTTTGCTAGTGCCGTAAAGTAAGTCAATTTATTTTGAATGATAAATAAATTGAATCTTCAAGTTTTTGTTTAAGTGGATTTTTTATGTTTTAAAAAAGAAACGGAAAATGGCTGTGTCACTGTAAATCTAACGACAAAACTTTAGTGCAAAATGAACTTCTTGAATTTCGATTGCTTGAAGTCATTTTTGGCACATAAGCACGACCGAAATTCTCGGTCATTGTGGTACATCTAGCTGATGAGTCTCTAATAACGACGAAACGGCGTCGTTCTTGGTTCCACCCTCTGTGCGAGCAATCGAAATTCAGGAAGATCATTTTGCACTGAAGTACAAAAAAAATTTGTTTTTTTATGTTTTATCTCCCCCCCCGAAGCCAATTTCTGGGTGCGCTACTGATTTATTTTATTTTTGTTTGAGCTTGTAACGGTAAGATTTTAATATATTGGGAAAACACATTAAAAAACTAAATAATCCAGTATCTCGTGGAGTTCTTAGATGATTTTAGTCTGCTGACAAATTCTTGTGAGTTTCATAAAAGCTTAAGTTTCATTTTATGTACATAAAGTGAAAAAAATGTCAACATTTTTTCGGTTTTAAAAGTTTCAGCAATTATCTCGATATCTGAAAGCAGCCACAATTCGAACTGCCCGTCTCAGGTGCATGTCCCCATACGAGCACAGCAATTCGACCCTACTCTGACACAAAAATCTTTAAAACGCAATCTGTGCTTAGCTTCCGACAGACGAACTGAACGTGGATTTTCCACAGCTGGCAGTCAAAAACCACGCCGAGATATTTGACAGGACTCTGCTCATCCAAGGTCATGTGACTCAGTAAAAATACAACACTCCTGATACTACCACTATTTCCTCAAAAGTACCTCTTGTCTGAAGCTACCACATCATCAGATTAAAGTACAGAGTGTATCCCAGTGACATAGAAATGTTCAGGTAAGTCTGCTACCTAAATAATAAAAAATAAAAGACCTAGCATGGATCCCTGTGGGACTCCTAAATCAAGGCACCTTTCCGCTGATGCTGTGCTTCCTATTTTGACTATTCGACTGCCATAATTAAGATATGATTTTATAAGCAGAATACTGTTTAGATTCAAGTTATAGATTGCAAGTTTTCCTAGTAGAGCTTCATGTGGTACACATTCAAAAATTTTGGTCAGATCGCAAAAGGTTGTTGAAATATAGTGTTGATTCTTGATAAACAAAAATATATTTGCACTACACTGAATCCTTCGGATTTGTTCGGATGTTAAATATCGAGACAAAGCAAAAAAACTAATAATAGTACCTATATCATCAAACAAGTATTCTCGGTAAAAATGTTTTAATTTTTTAAAATTTAAAGCGAAGAAGCCTACCTATACTCAGGCCATCGAAAAGGTCAGAAAAGAACCTTTTTCAGAAAAATCAAAGTCAAACACTGTGTATAAGCATATTTAAGGACTAGTTTAGAAGAAAAAACAGTTTTGACAGATTGGAGACATTTACTTACTTAAATGTTTAAAAACTATTAAATGAGTGTTTACCCCAAGTCTGCCGAAGTTGGGGAACACAGCCTGGAATTTACTAACCGTAAACCTCTCCTAAATCTTATTTTAACATATTTGACCTTGTCAAAGAAAAGTGACAAATATAGGTTTAAATTAGACTTAGGAAGGGTTGGGCGTTAGTAAATTCCAGAGTTAGAGTTTCAACTTTCTCTTTTGCTTTTATGTCTTAAAATGCTGAATATTGAAACCATCTTACAATTTCAAAAGCTCTTTTCGATAGTGGTTTTATATACTTTATATGCAAAAGAACTTGACTTTGTGAAGATTTTTCGCTTCAATATAATAAATATATTTCTTTGAATATTCGATAAAAATCTATTTCCCGCAGTGGGTTCAAAAAGATGTTTTTAGGTTTATTTTTATTCCGGATTCCGCTTTTAGTTATAAATATTCAAAAACACGAATTTTGCAATAGAAATGTAGATTAGCGGAATAAATTACAGATTTATTAGTTTTTGATTGGTTTTTACTTGCCAGCAAGAGATTTCATGCAATAATGATTGGGTTATTATTATACGCTGCATGGATATGTTTAAGCTTTGTATGAAAGCTGTTCATAGAACGGTTTAAGGTTCTTGATGTGGACTAGAAGAACGCGGTATTCTTCAGTTATACCTCATGCACTTGACCACTCCCTCATTCGCTCCCCGAGAGAATTTCACTTCCTTGTGACTATCAAGGGAATTTTGTGCGTGCATTATTTTAAATAGAGAACTAGCTCCACCTTAGCTAGCAGTTCCAATATTTCCCTCTGGTGTTACTCTATTTATTTGCCTGGGACCGCTGCGCTTTTTAGGCGAGAACACTACCTTCTTAAATAATGAAATAGTTATTTACCTAACAAGTGATACTTTTCCGCACGCGACGGCAGTTGCACGAACGACGGGGAGCGGAGTACGGGCAAACCGTCAAGGGTGGAAACGGCATTTTCCGCTAGAGTTAGGTACAATATTTTTCCTACGAGTGTTTTTCTCCATGTTATTTATCAAAAAAAACTAGTGCGGAAAAGTAACTTTTCAGCATTAGTGCGAAAAAGTTACTTTTCCGCACGATTTTACTTTTCTGCATGTGACTTTAAAAAAATATATCTTGAAATAAAATATTGTCGTTTAAAGTGAAAATCGTGCGTTACATTAAAAATCGTGCGGAAAAGTACAATCGTACAAAAAAGGAAAATCGTGCAGAAAAGTAACTTTTCTGCACGATCGTAGAAAAAAACCTTTTTACATTTTACAGTAATATCTAACATTTTTTTTAATGTGTATTGCACCAAAAACCTGTTTTTTACTATTAAATCACTGTATGTCTGAGTTAACCAGCAAACATCAGTATTTAATCAATCTTAGAATGCGCGCAAAAAATTATGTGCCCAAGTTTCATACACTTTGATTGCCAACTTTGAATTACTCACAAATGGGCATCGTTATCACTGGTACTTATCCAAGTTACTTAATACGGATTCGTCCTGGCGTGTTAATATTTCCAATAGGATGAAGTTAAAAACCTCCAAATCAGTCAACCGAAAAGACACTAAAAAACAAAAGATGAAAATAGCTTGGGTAGAAATAACGAAAATTCAAACTGAGCATCCCACAAGGAACACACAAAGGACCAAAGCGAAAGTTTTATTTGCCTCGGACATCGAAATCCTTGTTGACACTTCTCCAAAATTATGGGTTATGTTAGCATTTTGAGAGAAGAGAAAATGGTGCAATTAAGTGAAAAACGGGTCTCGGCTAAGAAGACAAGTTTTTAGTTTAAAAATGCAGTGAAAAATATGAGGGAAAATAGTTATTGCCCTTGTTTTCGTTGGAATATGGACAGAAAAATAGACTGAAGAGAGATTTAGTCGTCTTGTAAGTATGAATTTTGCAAGTTTTAAAGAAATTGCACTTTGATTTCACAACACTTCGCACTACACCGAAACACGAAATCGAAAATAAACATTAAAAATATTTGAAATTTAGAAATAGTCGCAGTGGCGGCCGACGAGAGAGATTACTGGAAGACAATCCAATGTTGCCGAGTTGACTGAAAAATTTTTATAAACCAACTCCTTTTTCGTTGAATATTTGTACTAGAGCTTTTTTTCGATTACTAGTCTAATAATTTAACAAAAAAACATAGTTAAAGTCGTAAACACGCTGTTTGTAAAGTAAAAATTAAATTTCATTTAATTTATTTTAAATGAAGTGACAATAATGACGCCGATTGCGGTTTGGTTGGTTGGTTTGATTGGTTGCTTGGTTTTCAAACCAACCAATAAAATTAACCAATCAAATCAAACCCACCAAACCAACCAAAGCCACCGTTATTCGATGAAAGTGTTTTCGATGAAAATGTCATTCGATAAAAGTGATTTCGATGAATAATGTTTTCGATGAAAATGCTAGATATTTGATGAAAATTTCATTCGATGAAAAGGTTTTCGATGAGAATATCGTCGATGAAAATGTTTTCGATGAGTGTGTTTTCAATGAACGGACAGTGACCCGTTCCCACTTCCTATTTCTGAGGTCACAATCGTGCTTTTGACCTCAGCGGCGTAGCAACATGACTTGGGGCCCGAGGCAAGGACAATTTATGGCCCCTCCCCCATTAATAAATGTATAAATGTAACTTTTGATTTTTATTTATAAAAATTAAAGACATTTTAGGTACCTAAAGGTGTGTTTTATTCAAGTAAATAAAATACTACCAAACATTGGTATTTTTCTTATTTTAAAAAAACAAATGTATTAGACACTTCAGTGGGATTTACTGAGATCTAAAATAGTACCCCCCACAGGTCTAAATATTTACACCTGTGGGGGGTACTAAATTTTAAAACCAATTTTCGAAAAACACTTACCCATACAGAAAAGACACAAAGTTATTGATTATTTTGTATTGTTATTGCAAAATACCACTGAAAAACTGCTTTTTTCTAAAAATACACCATATTATAGAAGAAAATTCCCTAAAACTAATTTTTTTTGAGAGGTTTCAAAATGGCAAATGGCGAATACGCCAAAAATCTGGCACATAATAGCTTCATTATTTGTATTTGAGGTTATAAAGTTGGTGATTTTTTAGACCACTTCAGGGGGGTGGTTTAAATTTATAGCCACCAGAAAGGATTGTTTTGTGGCATTTGGTAATAAGTTCGTTGACAATTTCCCTAAGTAAACGTTTTTACAAGGATTAATTTAGCTTATTTCATATTCCAAGTTGTTCATTACGCAATAAAACACCTCCTATTTTGTCCAGAAAAACGCCATATTTTGAACACGTTTTCAGCACACAAAATATATTTATGAGGGACTACGAGGCAAAACAAACATAAGTAAAGGTCACTGATTATGCACGAAATATATACCAAACAAAAAAACCCAGAACAACTATTAATTTATTTACAAACTGAAAGTAAAACATTGAGATTATCTAAAAGCTCAGTCAAAAATACTTTCCTTACTCAAAGTCCACTCATTTTAAAGCTGTAACTTTCATCAGTAGAGGTTAGGTGCAAGCCAAGATGCAAGCAGGGGTAAAAGATCCGAACTCGCTGTTTGTGATTGAACGCAGCGCTAATATTTTTAAACTGACATTTCGACAGTGACAGAAATATTAGAAAAATTTGGCATTTAAGTTTTTTAATACATTTCATAAATAAAAACACCTTTTAAATAAATACAAAATTAATCTACTCCCTATTTTATTATTACTCATCTAAATCCTTGTGTGACATCAAGTATTAATTTTAATTAGAGTGTCATATAACCCCAATGTTAACTTATTCTACAGAGTGTTTACTATTTAAACCCCGCGCGTTTTTAATTTTCTTTTCTTCTAAATTGAAAATTTTCTCTTATATCCAACAAAAGATTGTGTTAAGAGGATTATCCAATAAACAAATTTATTAAAAATCTTCTTATAAATCAAACTACGTCCAAAACTCAAGGAGGGTTCGTTTAAAATGCTGAAAACCAAAAATTTCACTTAAGCTTGGGACCGTTTTAAAATAGACTAAACCGTTTTAGTAAATCCACCTGTTAAAGTTAATTTTTGGTTTTATCAGCATTCGTATCCTTACCTCTATCGAATTAACCTGTCGACCAGGTGTACTTTTAAACTAATGGCGAATGCGTGTAAGGTCCAGCTGATCAAATGCGTGAAAACATCGTTTCGTACACAGGGATGGTCGTAACGTTACGACTCCCTTCTCTTACCTAACGAGGTTTTCGTGCATTTGATCAGCTGGAGCTGTCACGCATTTGCCATGATTTTAAAAGTGCACCTGCTTGATTGGTCGACTGGATAGAGATAAGGATACGAATGCTGATAAAACTGAAAATTAACTTTAACAGTGGGTTTTGTAAAGATCTAAAACAGTACCCTCCACAGGTCTAAATATTTACACCCGTGGGGGGTACTAAATTTTAAAACCCATTTTCAAAAAACACTTACCCATACAGAAAAGATACAAAGTTATTGATTATTTTGTATTGTTATTGCAAAATTCCACAGAAAAACTGCTTTTTTTTCTCAAAATATTCCATATTTCAGGAGAAAATGCCTTAAAACTAATTTTTTTTGACAGGTTTCAAAATGGCAAATGGTGAATACGCCAAAAATTTGGCACATAATAGCTTCATCATCTGTGTTTGAGGTTATAAAGTTGATGATTTTTTAGACCACCTTGGGGGGGGGGGTGGTTTAAATTTATAGCCCCAAGAAAGGATTGTTTTGTGGGAATTGGTAATAAGTTCCTTTATAATTTCCCTAAGCAACCATTTTTACAAGAATTAATTTACCTTATTTAATATCCAAAGTTATTTATTAATCAATAAAACACCTCCAATTTTGTCCAGAAAAACGCCATATTTACACAATAAAAAAAAACCAAAACAACTGTACCTATTCATTTATTTACACACAGAACTGAAACTAAAACATTGAGTTTATCTAAAAGCTTAATCACCAAACAAAGCTTTCCATTGAAAGATCGCACTCAAAGTTCTCAACTCTGCAGCATCGAACAGTTTGTTGAGCCGACATGACTCCTTTGTGAACGCATCAGTTGGATTCAGGTCTGTTTTTTTTCATGACCAACTTTGATAAAATATTTTTACTTGTGGTTTGCGATTGCGATGGGTTTGTGTTTTTAAAGTTTTTTTCATACTTTTGATAGATAAAAACCCCTTTTAAATAAATACAAATTTAATTTAATTCTTATTTTATGATTACATATTGAAATGGTTTTGTCACAGTGAGTATTAATCGCGAAAATCAATAAACAATGGTAAGTTTTGATAAGACTAACATATAACGTCAATTTTAATTTTCTCAACAGAGTGTTTACCATTTAGATCCCCCCCTAGGGTTAAAAAAAAACTTTTTTAAATAGAAATTTTCTTCTTAAATCCAACAAAAGATTGTGTTAAGATGATTCTTCAATAAAAAAAAAACAATTAAAATTATTCTTATAAATCAAACTATGTCCAAAACTCAAGGAAGTTGGTATAAAATGCTTAAAACCAACAATTTCACTTAAACTTAGGACCGGTCTAAAATAGGCTAAACCCTTTTAGTAAATCCCACTGTAAGTGTCTAACTCAACATACTATTAGATACATAATATTGTTATTTATTTTAGTTACCGCATTTTTATTGTTAAGGTTAATAAATTTCCCCGCTTTTTCATTGGCAAACTCTTTTATTATAGTCGTTTTCGTAAGCAACTTTAGTTTCAATTAAAAGTAAAGCTAAGCTTCCTAATCTACTTTTACCCATTTTTGATCTTAAGTAATCTTTAAATAGTTTTAATTTACTAAACGTCCTCTCAAGAGTTTCCACTGTTACCAGTAGTGTTGAAAACAATAAAATTGCGGAAATATTTGAACAAAGTTAATTTCTAGAACTCCGTATTATTTAATAATTAGCTCAAAAAATCGCTAGTCAACATATTATTAGTTAGATCGTCTTTTTACAAGTGGTAAAAGATGATCATACGCAATTACTATACAGGGTTCCTAAGATTTTCCTTAGGGATCGGATTTCAATAAATCAAACAGAAATGGCATAGAAAGTTCTGCGCGCACAAAAGAAACAGGTATATTGAGCAATGGTACCAGTTTGTTATTATCTCCGGACTGCTTTCATGAGAAAAAATTGTCGCCACCCTTTCATTGTGAGCATAAATCATAGTTGCGATAATAACCGTTGACAAGATGTCTGCAAATTCCGCTAGATGGCGGCCACACCATGAGATGATCGAGGAAAAACTGGGATTCACAGGCATTGCATTTTTATTTCCTTTCGAGTCGCTTCAGTTTTGTAAATTTTGTGTTTTTAAAATGCCTTATACTCGAGAAGAAAAGATTTTTATTATTAAAAACTACATAAAAAGTGACAGTGCGGACGAGGTCATTGGGCTTTTTGTTTTTGCGTTTCCAGATCGACCGGTTCCTGTGGCTCAAACTGTCTACAACATTTATCATCGTTTTGAAAGGTACGGGTGCATAAATGGTTGTAGAAAGTGTTACCACGACCGCGAAATACCAGAGCATCCCGTTCTTCAACACATGGTGGAACGAGACGAAATGGTATGCGCTTACGTTGAGGCACATGAACCATGTTCAACGAAACCGATTGCAGAGGCACTCGATATTCCCAACAGTACTTGCCAATGGATCCTAAAAAAATACGGCTACAAGTCGTTTAAGATTGGGAAGTCAGCAGGAATTGCAACCAGGTGATTATTTTCGCCGGTTAGAATATTGTGAGGTTATGAGGGATAAATGTGACAGGAACGAAAATTTCCTATCAAAAGTTTTGTTTAGTGACGAGAAGACATTTGAACTTCATAGCTCTCACAATCCACAGAATAGCCGCTATTGGTTCTGCGAAAATAAACATCTGCACGCAAGTGTTAGAACGCAACATCCTCAAAAATTAAATGTTTGGAGCGGTATTGTCGGGGAGCCTTTTTCATTGAAGGGAATTTGAATAGCCGAAAATATGTTGATCTTCTCCAACACCAGGTTTTACTACGGATGAGGGAACTCAACATAAATTTGGACGAATTGTGGTTTCAGCAAGATAGCTGTTCATCCCACAATTCACGCCAGGCTACAAATTACCTTCGTCAGGTATTTGGTGATAGAATTATTTCCACGTATAGAAATATCCGATGGCCTCCTCGATCACCAGATCTTGCGTCAAATGACTTTTTCCTATCGGGTTGTTGGCACGACAAAATTTTCCAACACCCTCACTTACGGCCTACGACTATACAGGAGTTGAGGGCGAAAATTTTGGAGGCGGGCAACTCTATCACCCCTGAAATGTTGGCTGCTACGCGCCAAGAGTTTTACAATAGATTGGGATATTGTAAGGCTAATTAAAAATTAGATGTCTTCAGGTCCAAACCACAGCTTTTTCTTGCTTAAAGGAGGCGGCCGGGTCCATTATTTACGATACTGAGCGATAAACTCGTGAGTTTGTTAATTAGAAAGAAATATCTTCGCTTTTAATTAATTTTTTTTCCATTCTGTTCTACTAGTGACATCTATCCGTAAACGGCCAAACCATGCAGCTAGCACTAGCAGCCAAAGAAATCAATAAACGGCGATGTTTTTCCTGCAGAGCTTTTTGCTTGCGATATTATTGATTTTAAATAAAGCTAGCCCTACACTACATTTGATATTTTCGAGGTGTTTTATGACATGATCTCGTATGTAGCTAACCAATTCTTCAAAACTAGCAGGAGGGTAAAAGTAAAAAATAAGGGGCTGCCAATATTTGTAACATCCAAAAAGGGGTGAAAAGATTTATTTTGCTCTGTTTCTTTACAAAAAACTTTTTTTTTACGAAAAACTTGAGCTCTGCCACTTTTTTTATTTTTTTCTTCAACTTTCTCGAAATTTTCATCATACCGTAGAAAAAAATTATTTCCCCCATGGTCATACTCTACTTTTATTCGAAAAAATTTAGAAACAGAGACGGGATCAGTTTTCCTAAAACGGGGGATCTTGGTTTCGAGTTAGAAGATAAAGGGCGCTGCAGGCAAAAATTTTTCAATTAAATTAGTCGAACGCAAAAATGTTAGAAAAACAAAGCACGAAATAAAAATGGCGCCGCTTACAATTTTTTTTTCAAAAATTACGTAATTTCGGGAACGCAAAGAAATAGGTCTAAAGAGTATAATTTTTAAGAAAAAAATATCAATTTTCTCGCCCTCCTCCACTGGGACTACAGGGGCCGTGCACAAATTACGTAATGGTCATAGGGGGGAGGGGGGTTACAAAACGTTACATGGGGGAGGGGGGTTTTCGACAGCGTTTGCATTTGTGTGAAACTAAGAAAAGTTGGAATGAAAATAAGTGAAAAGTTTTTTTTGGGGGGGGGTAGTGGTCTTGAAATCGTTACGTAATATTACGGAAGTGGCGTGCCAAACCGTTACAAAACATTAGATAGGGAGGGGGTCAAAAATTGGTAAAATCACCGTTACGTAATTAGTGCACGGCCCCACATCTGACTGTTCCTCCTTTTTGATTTCGAATCAAAGTGCAAAACCCGGGTTGGACGTTCGAAGGCGTCAACCCGTCCTATTTGCTTGATAAAGTTTCTACGGAAATATCTCAGTCGATTTCTCCGGCCGTGTATGAACGCTTTAGGTTAGGCATTTGCATGTATCTCAGTCCCCAGCCTGTAAACAGTGCGTAAGGACAATGGTTACAAAATGAAAAGCCGAAAAATATTTTTTTTACGATATCTTTCATCAGTTTGGTATTAAAGTCGAGCAAAAACAATTTTTATTCCAGTCCTAAAGGTATGAAAATGGAAAACATTAGAAAACAACAACTTGGAATGGATTTACTACGTGTAAGATGTAGTGACAACATCGCCCCATGCCCATCCTTTTCTGCCTAATGTGCTTTTCCGTTTGTTTGCGTCTTATACACGGCTGCTTGGCCCCCTAAGGATTTGCTTAGGAACCCTGTAGAAGGCTCTATAATTTCAGAATATTTGTTATAAAAGCGTCTACACTTTTGTAGAAGAATTTCTTCAGTAGAACTTGACTCGAATACTTTCCCTTTCGCGACCATAAAATCTTTAATCATGTCACAAACTTAATCTAAGAAGGAGTTACGTAATAAATTTGCAGTATACGGCATTTCTAGTTTCATTTTCAAATTTCAAAACTTTCTTACCAAGCCCTCTTCTACGTCAAATACAAACACTACTTTGTTTCTAAACGTCAAACAAATCTCTAAAATTTTACACCCTCGAAACACCCATTGTTTCGCTTTTGCTTCGCGCTGGTTAACTACTTAACTATTCAATCTCAATCCCTCCTTTTTCGGATATTCAATTAAAACTTCGGGCTAAAAGCATTCAGTGGACAATGGGAATGTTTGTGCGGTCTCTTAACTTTAGGGAAATTACAAAATAACTTGTATAATAAGATATCTATGTCTTTGTTTTCGCGAAAAATTTATAAATTTCTTGTAATATTATTTTTGTTTTCTAAATTAATAAAAATAAAAGTTAGAGTTTGAGAAGACTTTCGACATGATGGGCAGGTATAGGGGAAGGTGAAAGAAGGGGTAAACAGAGCCGTTTTCTATTTATGAAAAAAAAATATAAAAATTTTTATAAAAACTTTTCATAAACTTTCACCAGCGTCGTATTTTTTATATTTTTAACAGTTTTTGTCTGCGGTTTTATTGAACTTCTTAAAATATAGGTAAAACGTTCTTATGCGTTATTTTTGGTAAAAATAATAATAATCTACATTGTTTTTCTCATATTTTCCTTTCTTATTAAATGGAAAAAACAGTTAAATCAAATAAATAAACCCTATCAAAGAAATAAATAAAAAATACGAGAAATTTAAAAAGAAGAATAATCAAATTTTGGCCAAAGTTTAGTTTTTTTTTTCACGAACGAGAAAAGTCCATGTTTTATTCAACTTCTCTCTTAGCGCTTGATTTGAAAACGTCTTGTGTGAGTCACCATATACATATAGGTAAGTATATTCCTAATTCATGAAATTTTGATTGAATATTCTCCGAAATCTTGTCCTGAAAATTGAGATGAGTTTTCTTCCGTTTCTCCCCAAAGTTACGTTACGGAGATAAAGTTCTGGATCTGAGTGTTAAAAGGGCCAATCTCCATTTTTATGAATATTACCGCATTGGCCACGAACCAGCCACCACCAGTACTTTTATTCCAAGGAGTTAATTGCAGAACCCTGCAGGAAGAGCGCCTCGAAGAAGCAGTTTGAACCCCGCCAATTTCTTATGTAGGGTGGGTACCCGTTAAATTTTTTCAAATTTTAATATGTTATAAGGGAGGGTCAGACAAATATTTTCCATCATTGCCACCCCTCTCAATTGGTAGAGGGTGAGCCAGAAAATAAGGTTAAAGTTCAAAAATTGACTATTTTGTACATCACCCCATCCTTATTTTCACGAAAACTATGAAATGGAGAAAAATTAGTTTTAGGTATGTTGTATGTTGTTTGGTAGAGGGAGGCTAAGAAAACTGTTTAAAATTGGTAAAAAATCACTATTTTTGCGAAGTATTTTTGATGGTCTTTAAAGAAATAAAACAAGACATGGTTGGCAATTTAATCTCTATATAAGCAGTGGCGTACCAAAAAGTCTTGTCTTGGGGGGGGTCTACCGGCTCATATGAAAATATTAACTTTTCTTTTACCTATACTGGGGGATAATAAGTAGGTAGTTATAAGAGCTGTTGGGCTCGAAAATTCAACGATAAGACCTCCGGCTGAAATTTTGTGAGGTGGTTGGGGGAAACATCAGAAAGGGTCATTTGCAAGGATTTGGCTCAAAGCCTCTGCGGCTGAAAATTTGCATGGTAGTTGCCTAGAGGTCACAAACGAACTATACAAATCGTCAGACATCTAGGCCTCTGCTAAAGGGGTGTCAGACGCTGTTAAATTTGTAATTTTTTGTTGAAAATTTATCCATCTTACCTCCGTCTCACGTTTTAATATTATACTTCGCAGAACATCCTTAGTACATTTTCTATCTTCAGACGAAAATACTGTTGCGTTTTTCCGCCATGTTGGATCAAACATGGCGGACAGCGATATTTTCAAAACTACCTAACATTCTGATTATTTAACCGATTTTCTTCAAATAAACTTTGGTTAGCTCCCGCTGAAGTGCAATTTTATTAATACTATCAATACTTTGGTTTTGCGATGTTTCTATACCGAAAATAAATTATTTTCTAAAATTCGCCGTTTTTTTTCGACTTTTTTCATAATTTCCTAAAAAACTACGAGTTTTACAAAAAAATGTTTTATACAAAAATCATGCGCATTTTTAGGATGTATTTACGCTGGTTATTACTTTACCTCTGGGTTAAGCGGTTCTCAAGTAATACGCAAAAAAACCGTAATGGTTTAGGTATACATGAGGCTGATGAAATTTACTAGGCCAGTGATCGTGAGCTAAACACTTGTCTAATTTTGCTAGACTACAGCAAAGCTTTCCATACCCTCGATCGTAGACTGCTTGGTGCAAAGCTTAAGTATTTTGGTCTTGGTCAATCCTCATCTGATTTATTAAAAAACTATTCAACTGGTAGACACCAACAAATCTGTTTCATCTAGCGTAGCAATAGATCGGGGCGTTGCCCAAGGTAGCATTCTCGGACCGATACTGTTTAGTATTTACACTACAGATCTTAAAAGCTGTCTACAGAGTGTTTCTTCGCATCAGTACGCTGACGATGTCCAATTACGTTATTCTTTTAAGCTGACCGACATGGCTATGAGTGTGCAGCTTTTAAATTGTGATTCAAACTCGATACAAAACTTTTCCCAGAAACATCTAATCTAATTCTGAATGAGAACAAAACTCAACTAATGATATTTGGCAAAGATCATGACGGACTAACAAAATTAAATATTTCCTTAAATAATGTAGTCTTAAAAAGTACCGAATGTGCCAAAAAAAGTCTTATAAAAACAAAAGTTTTTGGCACATTCGGTACTTTTGAAAGTCTTATTTGACACTTCTTTACGATTTAAAAATCATGTATGCAATGCTGTTGCAAAAATGCTACTATAAATTGAAGGCCTTGTACCTGCACAAAGATGTCCTTAGTAAAAATGTTAAATTACGGCTATGCGACTCACTAATTTTATCTTCCATAGCTTATTGTGACGTTCTCTATTGGCCGGCCCTTTTCGATAGAGAAAGGTACAGGTTCTGCTGTGGTGTTCGTAAGTTTGACCATATTTCACATTTGTACCCTGATTGTAACTGGTTGAGATTAGATGATAGATATTTTATTCATATTTGCTATCTTATCTATAAATTAGAGATATTTTCTCAGCCAGAATACCTACGAAGTAAACTTAAAAAAGGGTCCGATATTCACTCAAGAAAAACGAGACATGACAACAAATAAATTATCCCTAGACCCAGGACAGCTCTATTCAAATGTTCTTTCAGTTATCAAGCGGCCAAAACTTTTAATTCTCTTCCTGATGAACTCAAGGAAGCACCGTCACAAATATCTTTTAAAAAGGGTCTTCGTATATTAATGGCTAAACGTTAAATTATAAATTTTGCAATTTTGCATAAACATTTTTAAAACCCAGTTAATTAAATTTGTATTTAAAAAGAACTTTAGTATTACTGTTTTCTTTTTTCTCTGTAGCGTGTTTATTTGCTATTAGTTCTGCTGATTTATATAGGTGGTTAGATAGAGTAGCATTGTGCTAAATCTCGCCACCTACTTTTGGGTATCCATTTATGTAAATTCTAAAATTTCTAAATAAAGACATTTATATAAAACTTATCAACAAAAGAATTATTCACTCCGTTTATACGCACCTAAAATCGCTTTTATATAAACACGGTTGTAAATAAAATCGCTTTCTCTGAGGATTTATACGTTCTTCATTAAATTTTGTTAAATATGTCAGTTAAAATAAAACAACTCAGTTAACAACAGATTTTTCGGTAAAACCAGGTTTGAGTACTTTACTTAGTAGCTTTTAACGATCCTAAAATTGGTTTTAAAGCAATAAACCGATTTCTTAAATAGCTTTAAAGTGAAATCGATTTAATCCATAAAGCGATTTTATTGGTAATTATACGACAACATTTTTAAACCGTCCCTATATAAAAGTTCTTTAAGGGGCCCCAATAAACATAATAAATGGCAAGTGTCACAAGGTTGTTTTTATAGAATCCTTAATTTATTTAAATTATCTGATAAGTTTATATCAGTTTTTTTATGAAACTGTTTTATTTAGCGTCATAGAGTATGCCGAACTGTATATCTGTTTGTCCTGCAAATACGACAACATGTGTGAATTTCAAGAACATCCTAGGGTTGTTAGCACCCATTATGAGCAACAGCTGTGCAAAATTATATAGGATTGCGCACCATAGGGGGCCCCACAGGCCCATTTACTATATTGCTTGAACATAAACGCATATGTATGGCTTTTCGCTAATTTATTTAAATAAAAACTTTGTCTTTACAAAAAAGAAAATATTGCTTTCTGTAGGCTAATTAAATTAACTAAAACAAGTAAAATTTTAAAAAAATTAAAAACCCCCGACAAACAGCACAACCAACAAGTTTTTTTCACAATCGCCTATATTGCATTAGTTTCAATCGTTAATAGAAAAATTCAAGCTGCTTGTAAATACGGAATTTGGTTTTGTTTGAAAAATAAGTGAAGTACACTCAAATAATACTTTGTCCAGTGGCTCACGAAAATAAAAAAACCTTATAGGCAAAAATACGGACTTACCATTTTCGGCATGCACAAAGTCCAAAAATGGAAATTTTAATTCACTTAAGGGCCTTAGAGTGAGAAAATCACTCATAATAGTGTTAGACCCGGTTCCCCCTACGACTTTTTCGTGCGTGCCCGCGTCAATACATTTCATATTGACATCATGTAACGCGCACTCATGAGAATGTCGTAGGTATGAACCGGGTGTAAGTTACCTCAGGGTTCTGTGAAAAGTTTATGCATTGACAAGTTTAAACATTTGAGAATTTTAAATAATAATAAAAAAACCTTATAGGCAAAAATACGGACTTACCATTTTCGGCATGCACAAAGTCAAAAAATGGAAATTTTAATTCACTTAAGGGCCTTAGAGTGAGAAAATCACTCATAATAGTGTTAGACCCGGTTGCCCCTACGACTTTTTCGTACGTGCCCGCGTCAATACATTTCATATTGACATCATGTAACGCGCACTCATGAGAAAGTCGTAGGTATGAACCGGGTGTAAGTTACCTCAGGGTTCTGTGAAAAGTTTATGGATTGACAAGTTTAAACATTTGAGAATTTTAAAGCACGGTCGCTTTTTCTCCAGCTTTAACTTTTTAGCATAAATACATCTTGAAACTGCGCATTTCTTTTGTATGGAATATTTTTTTGTAAAACCCGCAGTTTTTTAGAAAGTCAGGAGAAAAGTTAAAAAGAAACAGCGAATTTTAGAACCATAGTACAATAGTATTAATAATGTTTACAGAAGAGCAGGTCAGTAAGTGCTAACCAAAATTTATTTGAAGAAAATAGTAAACTCAGTGTATAAATAAAAATATAGACAATGGAAGTCTGAAACACAGAGTTAATTTCAAACATATCATTGTCTCAAACTTTCAAAGAAAATGGTAGTTTTGCCATGTTTGATCCAACATAGCGGACGAACGCAGCAGTATTTATTCCTGACGATTAGATGATGTACTAAGAATGTTTTGCGCAGTAATAAACTAAAACGTCAGACGGAGGTAAGATGGATAAACTAAGGTAACGTTTACTATGAAGAATTGTGAACATTGCTAGATTATACCTGAACTATTACGGTTTTTTGAGTATTACTCGAGAACCGCGGAACCCAGAGCTAAAGTTGCCTAGTGTAAATATATCTTAAAAATGCGCATGTTTTTGTATAAAACATTTTTTTCTAAAACCCGTAGTTTTTTAGAAAATTTGAAAAAAAGTCGAAAAAAAACGGCGAATTTTAGAAAATAATCTATTTTCGGTATAGAAACATCCTAAAATCAAAGTATTAATAGTATTTATAAAAGTGCACTTTAGTGTGAGCTAACCAAAATTTATTTGAAGAAAATCGGTTTTGAAAACAACCCTCTCCGCCATGTTTAATCTAACATGGCGGACAAACGCAGCAGTTTTTCCTGACGATTAGATAATCTACCAAGGATGTTTTGCGAAGTAATATGTTAAAACGTTAGACGGAGGTAAGATGGATAAATGTAGGTAACGTTCACTATGAATAATTGCAGACAATGCTAGATTATACCAAAAGCATTACGGTTTTTTGCGTATTACTCGAGAGCCGCGGAACACAGAGCTAAAGTAGTACTCAGCGTAAATACATCCTAAAAATACGCATGCTTTTTGTATAAAATATTTTTTGTAAAACCCGTAGTTTTTCAGAAAAATTAAAAAAAAAATGTCGAAAAAAAAACGGCGAATTTTAGAAAATAATTTATTTTCGGTATAAAAATATCGCAAAATCAAAGTATTAATAATGTTGATAAAAGTGCACTTTAGCGCGAGCGAACCAAAGTTTGTCTGAAGAAAATCGGTTAAATAATAAGAATGTTAGGTAGTGTTGAAAATACTCCTCTCCGCCATGTTTGATCCAACATGGCGGACGAACGCAACAGTATTTTCGTCTGACGATGACAAAATGTACTAAGGATGTTCTACGAAGTATTATTAAACTTCAGACGGAGGTAAGACGGATACATTTTCAACAAAAAATGACAAATTTGACAGCGTCTGACGCCCCTTTAGCAGAGGCCTAGGTGTCTGACGATTTGTATAGTTCGTTTGTGACCTATAGGTAACTACCATGCAAATTTTCAGCTGGAGGTAAGATCGTTTTTTTTTGCTCAATTGTTTGAAACTTTGAGGCGCCTGACGTCACTTATGCAAAGGCTTTGAGCCAAACCCTTGCAGATGACCCTTTCTGATAGTTCTGCCAACCACCTCTCGAAGTTTCAGCCGGAGGTCTTATCGGTCTAAAACTTAATGTTGACTGCATAGTCATCTTTTCAAAAAACGTTAGTAAGGGAAGGGGCTCAAGTATATTTAAGTTGGATCGTACAATTTAATTATCACGCAATGATGTTAGATCACGTACGACTTAACCCTTAAGGACTATGGCTTAGAATTAATCGCATTAACACTATCTAACGGTGTCATATTTGAGTCCCACCCACCTTACTAAGGTTTTTTTTTTGTTGTCTATGCAGTAAACGTAAAGTTTGTATCTATAATTACCTTATTATCGCATAATCGCCGTAGGTAAAAGAAAAGTTCATATTTTCGTCGTCGGTAGAACCCTCCCCGTTCCAAAAAAATCTTTTTGGTACGCCACTGATACACATGAAATTGATAACCATTTATTGTTTTATTGCTTTAAAGACCATCAAAAATATTTTGCAAAAATAACAATTTTTGACCAATTTTGAACAATTTTTTTAGCCTCCCTGTATAAATACGGGCTAAAGTGTAAATACAAAAAAATGTTACTTGTGCTTTACTAAAGAACATTTTTTGTTACATTTTATAGTTTCCGTAAAAATAGGGATTTAGTGAGATACAAAATAGTCAATTTTTTAACTTTAACCTTATTTTCTGACTCACCCTGTACCCGTTGGGAGGGCTGGTATTAATAAAAAATATTTTTCTGACCCTCCCTTATAATATATTAAAATTTGAAAAAATTTAACAGGTGCCCACGCTACATAAGAAATTGTCGGGGTTCTTTGTCGACGGCAAGACGTCACCAAAAACGACCCAACGTTAGGCGCTTATGTCGGTACTCTGATTGGCACCAATTTGCTGAATTATTTTTTAGTTTTCATGTCGTTGTCTTCACGACCTATAGTCAGCCTGGCGGTGCTTATTTTGGTAGTGTATTTTTTATCCCAAACGTAAATAATTCAAAATGAAACCCGTAAAATTATAATAGAGTTATTGCCTTCTTATTTTATTTATTTTGGCAAACGATTTTTTTTTTGCACAAATTTTAGATGTTTAGATGATTTGTTATAAAAAAAATTAAAAGTTGCGTTGTTTTTTTTTTTAATTACATCTATTTGTATAAATTTTTTACACATTCCGTTTTTCCACAGATTGCGAATATAAATTGCATAGCTGTGTAACAATATTACACAAAAAAAATTGCATAATCGAGTAGATAAAAATAGAATATTGATGTTAACATTTTTTCATCAATTGTTTTAAAAATTTTGCACAATTTGACTTGCACAGCTTATAGAAGAAATTTACATTACAGATTTTTCTCCGTGTACGAAACCATAATCTATAAACGCATACCAGTTTACTGTTAAATACACCTCTTGTAGCTCTAAATTTTTATTTATAAAAAATGTGTATAAATGCGCTTTACTCTATTCTGCATTGATAATTAGGCGTAAAATATAATTTAAAATTAAAAAAAGGTAAACAAATTAAAAAAAAAGCATTTTAAAACCTGTTTATATTTGGACAACATTAGGTCGTGAATTTCCAATAATGGCAGCGTCCGCCCAAGGCGCCCTCTGGTTGGAATTTTCAGAAGACGCAGAGCCATAAGAACCCCAGGCAAATACGTTGTTACGGTGACCTAAAAAACGTCACGAACACCGACTACAGACCACAGGATTCAAATGACGTCATTATATCATCGAGTAAATTTCAAAATAATCACCTAAACACACGTGGTCGAGAAGGTGATATTTCGAGGTCGGTAAGTTGGAAGTGACGATGTTTTAGAAAACATATTGACGTCAGTCGGAGGAAATAATTCAAACTGTCGGAGAGACTGAATTTTGCAGCAATATGTGAATCGTGTATGGTGCAAGCCTCTTTTAGGCGCTAAACTTACTCTAGTACTCTCACATTTAATTAATTATGAAATTACTCGAAAACAGTAAAAATGTAGATTGGCTCTTTTATAAATCAGGCCCGGAGTTAGCCCGTAGGAAATTCTGTTTGGAACGTATTTCGTCGTCCGCAGGGCCAATACTGTAAAGTGACAAGTTTTATTGTGAAGGTTTTATAAATAATTGAGTTGAAAAAAGTTGTAAAAGTTTTCCAAAAATATACCAAGCGTGGATTGAAAGTTTGGAGATAACTGTTTCTTTCTTTTGACTTAAAAAATTACAAAAATATAAGGTTTTTTTAAAAGTTTTTTGCAAGAAAAAACCGGGTGACCCAAAAAAACCGGAATGATTTTAAATGGCTATAGCTTTGTTAGTTCTTTACCGATTATAACGAGTGATAGCTCTAGTAAAAGCGCATGAAATTCCCCTTCGAAAAATTTTAAAAAGTTGGTGGCTTCCTAAAATCAAAGATGGTGGACATTGTCAAAATGAAGCATATATTTCAACTCGTTTCTTTTTAAGAAATCCACTTAATGAAATTAAAAAATTAACACTATTCAAAATTCTAGTCTCTACCAAGGCGATCGACATGTCGCTCATAAAAATCGTTTAAGTACTTTAGGATTTATACCCAAAAATTTGGGAGAAGTTCCAGTGCTCTATATGTAAATAATGAATATATTTTATATCGCCGCAAATTTTTTATTTCTTAACCGATTTTAATGAGTGATAGCTCGATTGATTAGGAATTAAATTTTCCTGCGACTACAAAAAAGAATTGTCGATCATTTTTGAATTCAAGATGGCGGACCTTATATGAGATAATCATAATTAATCTCATTTATTTTTGTGAAACCCGCTCAAGCAAAGTATCGAGAATAAGACTATTCAGAAGCTTAGTCTCTGCCGAAGCGATCGACATATCGCTCATTAAAACCGGTTAAGTACCTAAAAATTTAGGAGAATTTCTAGTGCTCTTTATGTGCACTGAACCAAAAAAGGCACCGTTTCCTATAAAAAACTACATTGAGACAATGTATTTTGTATATGATTTTTGCTCCGATATAAAGTTTTATTAATATCATAATCAAGTTTACCTAAATTTTATAGCCAACACGAGTTACTGATTTTACAGCTGCAAGACACAGTTTAAAAAAAAAATTGTTACAATATAAAGAGTCTTTAAGAATGATTTTTGTGAAGGGTGTTATGAAATCAAGGATTAAGAGACATGTGTTCATAGCTTTTAGTTACACCTAAGAATGAATTACATATAGTTACGTACATAAATTTCATAACCATGTTTATGTATTTTGTGTGCCCGGTTCATAATTTTCATAAACTTGTACATACATTCCATAACAACTTTTAAACGATAGTCAATGATCGCCATTTATTATATTTATTTATGTTTTATTTATTTCATATGCTCTTTTATTATTTTTATGACCTGTACATACTACTAATAACAACTCTCTATAAAATGTCAAGAAATATTTTTCATTAATTTCGTAACTTCCGTTCATTAATTTCATTACTGTATATGACAATTTTTATAACTTTTCTCCGATTTTTGTAACACTTACGTATTAGTGATGTACAATTATCTAAAGACCTTTCGAAATTCCACTTTTTTCTGACAAAAAAGATACCTGCGACTCAAAATTTGTATCAATTCCTTATAATCCTAATTATACGAAAGGATTACAAAAAGTATTTAATAACACCTGTCTTAAATTAGTATATCAATCCGGTAACACAATAATAGGAAATCCCAAGGATAAAACTACAGTTCTAGAAAAAAGTGGAATTTACGAAATTAGTTGCATGGATTGTGACAAAAAATATGTTGGCCAAACGTGACGCTCTATTCAAACACGTTTTAAAGAACACTTAGCACACTTAACATACGGAAGAACAGAAAAGTCAAGTGTGGCCGAGCATGCTTTTGAAAACAATCATAGATTCACATTAGATAACCTAAAACTTCTAAAAAGTGTACCAAACAAAAGACTTTTGAATGCATATAAAAGTATGGAAATCATTAAATCCAGAAATAGTTTAAATAAAGATAGAGGACCCATCCCGTTTAGTGCACTTTATTCTTTGGTTGAGGGGAGATAGGTTTAAAAATCGTGATCAATCACAAATTATTAGTCTTATCTCCGTCCACTAAAGGATTGTATATAAGATAAAGCGTAGATTAATTTAGTTCATTGTTTATCGTCTCCTGATGATGCTATCGTTGTTAGCGAAACGCGCGTCGAGTGCAAAAAAGTGTAGTTTTGGTTTGTCGAAAACAATCATAACTTTGTATTAAGAAATCAACATAAAGAAAAAAGTTTTATATTACCTGGTCGCCTCAATAAGCAAGAATATTCATTCATAAAAAGTCAAGTGTGCCATGATATTTGAGAATAATGACAAAATCAAAACATCAAGGTAGCCATGTCATCTTCGTTTGTTTTTCATGTGTCATAATTTTAGTTAAGTGGATTCCTTAAAAAAAAACGAGCTCAAATATATGCTTCATTTTGACAATGTTCACCATCTTTGATTTTAAGATGGCCGCCAATTTTTTTCAATTTGTCAAAGGGGAATTTTATACGCTTTTAATAGAGCTATCACTCGTTAAAATCGGTAAAGAACTAACAAAGATATAGCTATTTAAAGTCATTCCAGTTTTTTTTGGGCCACCCGGTATAAGAAGCGAGCAAACTTTATTTGTCTGGTTTGACTATCGAAATTTAACATTTACAACTGCACAAAGTTCGCCACGAGCCCATAAAGCTTGTGCGGAAAAAATCGCACTTAGTTCAAAGCTGAAAGTTTCAGTTATAAAGAAAATAACCTACATTATCTGTTCTTTGTGTTAGTATTTTTCAAGAGAATCAAATATCGACCGTTCTCTCGCGTCAAGACCCACTTAGGACATTGGAAAATAACGTTATTTAAACAGAGAAAATCACGCTTAATAGGTAGCAATCTAAGGGGTTTTTTTCTCAAAATCACATTTTTTTTACATGAAAAACACGTTATTTGAAAAAAACCGTTAGAACGGCTGATTTTCTGTCTAAATCACGTTGTTTGATTACGAAAACTAATTGAAACTTAAAGTAAATATTTCAACGCATCGGTATCGGTATACGTAACGCGTTCGAAATAAAGCCAAAATACACATATTTTTGGCTTTTGTTTGTTATTTATGCGATGTTTCGAACGATGCCCGCTTTTTTTAAGGGTGCGATGACAGAACTGCTGATTGAAATCGTTGCGTATGTTCGTGGGTCCGTAACAATACGTACATGCTTCCGTACGCAACCAGATTATGTCATCACACCCGTTAAAGAAGCAGGCATCGTTCGAAACATGGCATGTACAAGTCAAAAATGTAGTGTATTTTGACTTTGTTTCGAACGCGTTACGTATACCGATGCGTTAAAATATTTACTTTAAGTGTCTATTGTCAAAAAAGTGGACCAACATTTGCTGTTGCCACTCACCGCGTTCTTTTTTTCGGTGGGCCAACGCCATGACATGTTAACCCCTCTGTCATATTTTTACCGGTCCGAGAAAGTATTTTTTTGATTTTCTGTGCTCTGATCGTGCCACGGCTGGCGCACAGTGGGGCCAAATGAAATATCCCTGGCCAAAACCTATATAGCTACTACTACTACTTTTGACTTTTTTGGTTTTAACTATGCATATGCCTTACATTATTAACTCACCAACACGTACAGGGTGTCCAAAATTCGATGGTTTTGTGGGGTTTCGGATACTTCTAGAAAAGATAGAGAAAATTCGACCCCCTTTGCGAGGCTTAAATTTCAAGACAAGATTTTTGGTAAAAACCGCATTTCAATATGTCAGCCCGTCTTCGAGCTACGGGGGCTTTTTGAAAAGTCTGCATTTTGGGATAGACCCTATAACTTTTTTATTTATGGATATATTTTCGTACAGTTAATTGCATTTTTGTAGAGTTGTTAAACTAGAATGTAATTACCAAATCAGATTTCATGAGTCACTTTTAGTTTTTGAGATATAACACAAAGTTCGCATTTTTTTAATCGAAAACCCCAATTTTTTTTATTTTTTAAATATTTTTTAATTTCCTTGAAAACGATGTACCTCTTACAAAAATCAGATGAATATTTGTCGAGATATTTAATATTTTCCATAAATGATATAGTAGGACGCGATAAAAGCGGCACGACACATAATAAAAAAATCTAGAGTGAAAAATAACATATTATTTTTATCATCTCAGATTGACTATGACCCTAGATTTTCTTAATAATGTGGCGTGCCGCTTTTATCACAGCCTACCGTATGATTTATGGAAAATATTTAATAACTCGCCAACCATTTATCCGATTTTGGTAAGAGGCACATCGTTTTGAAGGAAATTAAAAAAACTTTTAGGAAATATATTTTTGTCATATATCTCAAAAATTAAAATTCTAGCTTAAAAACTCTACAAAAATGCAAGCAATACCACGAAGAGATTTTCATAAATAAAAAAGTTATAGTTATAAGACGGGGTGACATATTGAAATGCGGGTTTTACATTCGAAAGTTCTATACCTTTTTGCGATCTTTCAGAATACATTGTCGTGAATGCCCTTTAGGCATTCTATCATGCCCTTGCGTGGTTTGTAAATGTTAACAACTCAGGTTATGAACAGTATGTGATGATTTAAGTTCAATGAATAGATGTTTTTATAAACTCACGTTTTGTTATCACATACATCCTATAAAACCAATCGAGAACAGCAAGAAGGGGTCAGTAAGTTTAGTAAGTTCATTAAGTCAGAAAGTTGTGATGTATTTCTCAAGAATAAGATAAACTGCTGAACTACGACCTACCCCTAAGATAGAACTGTGACGCTGCTGTATTAAGACTGTTGGATGTTAATTAATTAAAAGTAACGTTTTTATATTTTGTTATAATAAATTCATTAAAACCCGGTACGGTTGGTTTATTAAGTCAATTAATAAGAACAACCCCGTCACGAAAATCCCAACGTGACATATGGTGGAAGATAGAAGGGCATTCACGACAATATCAAAGTTGTCAAATGTCATTTTAAATGGCAAATTTTGACATCAGCTTTTTTACTTCATATACAGTACCCTGTATTTTATTGCATTTTTAAATTCCTATTTTTTTCTGATTTCCAAAATATAATAATTGCCTATGCTATGTTAAATAATTGCCTATGCTGTGTTAAATATATTCTCTAAATGTCTTCCAATTTTTGGTTATCACTACTACAAAAATGGTTTATATACAAAAATTGTATAATTGATTTTTATTTATTAATTATCTATGTCTAGTGGTTTTATAATATAAGTAATAATAAATTGTTTTTAAGGCCAATTTACCAAATTTGTAGCACACTTTAGTACTCTCCAAATATATTTATCATTAGAAACAAACATATTATACAAAATAAGATTTAAAAACTCGAATGAAAACCTATATAGTTTATTCCGGATTAATCATATAAAAAGACGTATAAAAAACCAGGGATATACTAACCTATATTAAAAAATTGTTAATAGCGGAAAGTATCGAACAGGAAAACTGAAAAATGCCTGTCAATGGAATACAAAAACCGAACCAGTGGCGCACCAGTGGCGCACCAATTGCCTCAATGGAATACGCTATTAGCGAAGTAACATATTTTTTATTTTTCTTACATAATATTTTAATAATTAAAATAATATATTACAAAAACAAAATGCATCCAAAAAAATTGTTTGTACATATTATAATATTTTTGTCCTTTCTGAATTTTATTGTCATCAAAACTTTCTGAACAAGAAACTTTTTAATGGGGTTTTGGCCACAAAAATGGGAATTGGACCCACTGCGCGTCGTCTAAAGTTTAGGATCTATAGGCGATTTTGATCTAAAAATGTCGACTCATCAATCTTGAGAAGCCGGAAAACTCTTTCTTGGATTGTATCTGGGTTATCACAGCTTATGAATATAAAGTGCCTTACTATAGGCATATTGGTTCTATTCCGGATGGATGTTTTTTAGCTTTATGAAACGAGAATAGGGTTTTATTTATTATACGTACGCAAATAGTTATTATCTACCCGCGTGCAATTTACCGCACTTATTTCGATAAGGAAAAGTATACTTTACCGCACCCAGTACGTAAAGTTAAAATTTTGGCACTTTACTGCACTCAGTGCGGTAAAGTGACTGGAAATTTTTGAGTCTTATAGTTAAAATGTTGTACCTTACAGACGCGTAGTGTTTTTACGGCCCTTATGCCTTTGGCCGCGCGGTTGTGTTGGTTTTTTATATAACTATGAGACACTATACTATACCTATACCGTTTATTCCAAATTCAATCGGACCAATTTTTTGACATTGACAATGACAGTTTCATTTACTCTGTGTGTCTAAATGTCAGACGCCAATGAACAGTAACACCCGGTCCAACCCTAGCGTGCTCACGCTACATCAAAAAACGCATCACGTGACTCTGCATTTAATACAACTGGAAATCCATGGTGGTCTCGCGTTGGTGTGCACAGGGCACTTAACTATACAGGGTTCAACAGTTCTTGTCTAGGGTCCTGAAATAGCGTGTATTGAAAAAGAAGCGCAATGGCTAGTAAATGAGAGCGAAAGAGATAATAAACTTGAGAAACCGATACGCTGTTTCCGAGGTCACCCACAATTAACTAAAAGATTTCCAAGTAAGATCCCGTCAAATTTAACGATAAATGTTGCCTTCAAAGGGCGTAAAACAGTGATTATTAATTAATTAAAATGTCCATTTGCCCACAAACTTTTACTACCGATTCACGTTGCTCTTTCAATAAAGCTGCGAAAAGTCTAAGTCTGACCTTCCATAACGAGTTACACTAAAGTCTCAACTCTACGAGACAATTTATCGTAGCAGTCTCGCGTTCTCACGAAATATCTTGAAATAAATTTAAAATTATACTTTTTTATAAGAAAAAAAATTAAAACAACTTTAAAATGAATTTAAACTTTTATTAAATTTAACAACAGAAGAGTGTTTTTTTTTAATTCTTGTAGACTCCTTTATTTTACAGAAATTGCCGAGGAAACGTGCCTCCTATCCCCTCTTCCTATGTATAGAGTCGCGAAGGGATGACTGCTCTTCAGGTCTTACATTAAAAATATTTTGTGGTATTTTAGTTGCATCATTTCATTATCCAATAGAGAAAAATTATTTTTAAGATCTTCTAAATGATTAATTGAGAAAAAGTGATTCGAAAAACTGCTAAATAATTTACAGGAAAGATTTGTGGCGTAGAGGGCAAAGAGTGAGGGAATAAATCGGAAAAAAGTTTTTCTAATGCTCTACCAACTGACCTACCGAGGAACTGGGGTTTTAACTGGCTATTCGAAAATCCTTTCGTCCGATTCATTTGTTAGTAGTGGCGAAATCTTTGAAGCCTACTGGGGCTTTAAAAACCTAGACATGTTATAAAGACAAGGAGGTACACATTCAAGATTATTAGTTGTACGAAATTTTTATTTGTCTATGAACCAACGATACACGACATATAGCGTGTTATTGGAGGTGTCAGATGGCAAATTTTTTTAATTGACTATTCGAAAATCCTTTCGTCCGATTTATTTGTTAGTAGTGGGAAGATCTTTGAAGGCTACTGCGGCTTTCAAAACTTAGACATGTTATAAAGACAAGGAGGTACACATTCACGATTATTAGTTTTACGAAATTTCTATTTATCTATCAACCAACAATACACGACATATAGCGTTTTATTGTAGGTGTCAGATGGCGAATTTACAACTAATAATTTCAGCCAAACATATTTACAAAATGAAGGGAAAATTTAGTGCCCTAATGAATTTACAGGAAAGATTTGTGGTTTGTAGTTCCTCGGTAGCTCAGCTGGTAGAGCATTAGACTGGTATTCTAGAGGTCCCGGGTTCAAATCCTGGTCGAGGAAAAACTTTTTTTCAATTTATTCCCTCACCCTTTGCCCTCTACGCCACATAATATAGTATTCTTATCATATAAAAAGTACATAAAAACACCCCTCTGTAATCGATTTATATCTCATTTTTATCATCTAATACGAATATTCTTAGAATATTAATGTTCTTTTTGGGGTTACTGTTATCTTGGGTAGAAAAACGAAAATTCATTCATTATTCCACAAAAATCACAAAAAGGACCAAAGCGAAAAGAGACATAATTAAATGATCGCCTTGGGCAAGCAGCGTCACCCTCCTCCTCGTTTAATTATTTCTCTTTTCGCTTTGGTCCTTTGTGTGTTCCTTGTGGGACACTCATCCAATTTTGAATTTTCGTTTTTTCACCTGACATCTCTTAATCCTTTCTTTTTAGATTTTTGTCGGTTTCAGTAACTGATTCGGAGGTTTTCTAACTTATTTTTCGTGTCGTAAATAAAACGTTGTATACGTCACATGCGCGGCAAGGCTTATTACAGCACTTGTGTGTGTCTACTAAATAACTAAAGTTATTAGTGGCTATGTGTGTACTTTCTGAAAAATTATAAGTTTTTACAATTTTTTAATCACAATGCTTTTACAGTGTCTCATAGCAAGTTTTTCACAAACTTTTATGATTAGTGAGCTTTTCGGATTAACTAAAGGGTTTTAATGAAAAAATAAACAAAAAAATGGTAATGTATGCGAAAATGTATTACAACCAAGCTAAAAGCTGATTTATTTCTAAAAAATATGCATACCTTGCCCATTTAACTTGCGCAAATGGCAATTTAAATAATTTATAGAAGTTTGTCGTGCACATAAAATGGATACACGGCATATAAACAACAATTAATTCGCAAGAATTTAAGTTTTAGCATGTTACAGAGATTTTTTTAAAAAATGACCTGAAATAATTCTAAATGATGTTAGTTTCATGTATAAAAAGAAAAATGTACACAACATAAGATTACAGAGTGTTTGTTTATAACTGGAACACTCAGTATCTTTTTTATTAAGGAAAATAAAGAGTAGGGGAACTTAAGCGCTATAACAACTTTTTCTTGTTCCCCTTGGTATACAGGGTGTGGCAATAAAGCTAATTTTTTTAAATAGAATACCCAGTATATTTTTGCATTTTTGAATTTTTCAAAAAATTAGCTTTACAAAAATACCAAACACTATTGAAATATCTTTTGTAGTTTCTGAGATATTTGCGTTTAAAATTTTAATAAAATACATTGGAAACCACCATCTGATCAAGCTACATTGCCTTCAATCGTTTTTTTTTTCAAGACCACTAGATTTTTAAGTTTATATTGTTAAAATAAAGAAATACTTCATGGCCCACTTGCTCCCTTGATCAGTTGGTCATTTCCAATATATTTTCATTTTGACAATTATTAAAACTTAAACGCAAATATCTCAGGAACTACAAAAGATATTGAAATAGTGGTTTCTAAAGCTAATTTAAAAAAAAAATCAAAAGTGCCAAAATATACAGGGTGTTCTATTCAAAAAAAATTGTCTTTATTGCCACACACTGTATACCAAGGGCAACAAAAAAAAAGTTGTTATAGCGCTTAAGTTCGTTGCAATTTGCCAAGAAATTTTTGAATTTAGACCTACCCTTTATTTTCAATAATAAAAAAGATACTGAGTATTCCAGTTATAAACAAACACTCTGTACTTGAACTTGATATAGTGTCTATCCAAAACAAATTTAAAATCGCCAAACATCAAAGAGAAACTGTAAAATCCATCCATTATCAAAGTTGTCATGTAACAAAAGGGGGCAAGAAAAGAGCTTGCTCCAACTTACCCTTGTATTGGCGGTATCTACTCTGTTTACAGTTTTCAACTCAAAAATGCTGAGAATAAGAGAAATTCTTAAATTTATCTCGTATTCTTGAAAATATTTTGTGTAAACATCGCAATAACTCGAAAACTGTATAAGCGATAAGGCCTTAGTTTATGTGGTATTGCTGGTAAGGTCATTTGACAAATATTTGAAAGTACATTGTTACATTTAAAATAACAAAACATCTTCATGTGCCTTGTAGGAAAAGTGATCTGTATTTTAGTACTTTTTGTACAAACTTCCTATAGGACCAATAGTAAACAAAATCTACAACTACCTACCTTTTGAAAATTTCACACGCTGGACAACCTTTGAAAATGCCGTTTTCCCACTTACTTGCGAAAAGTTAAACTTTCCGCACGCCGTGCATTACATTATGTTTGTATATTAGTATCATAGCGACAACATGAAAACAATAAAATACTTCTTTTTCAACCACTAAATATCAAAATACCACCAACAGAACATTTGTAGATTCCCTGCAAATTTATTTGGAAACACAAAATTATTAAAGTTTTTCTACGCAGCGCAAGAATGAAATAGTTAATAAAAAAGAAGTTATAAAACCTTTAAATCAGTTACTTGAACCGAAAAGAATCTAAGAAACAAAAGATCAAAAGATCTTGGGTGGAAAAAAACGAAAATTCAAACTTTTGATCTTTTGTTTCTTAGATTCTTTTCGGTTGAAGTAACTGATTTGAAGGTTTTTTAACTTCTTTTTTTGTTTTAATTGCCTTAGGAGCATAAACCTATTATATTGGAAATATTACCACGCCAGGACGCACCCGTATCAGGGGACTGAGATAAGTACCAGTGCGGAACGATGCCTATTTGTGAGTGATTCAAAGTTGGAAATCCAATGGTATTGGTGGTGGTATTTAATGATGTTTGGGGAGGGTGACCAGTGAAACCACTGATGAGCCCACGCTGGTTGCCTAGAGCGAAACATCGTTTGATAATTTCTCTCTTCGCTTTGGTCCTTTATGTGTTCCTTGTGGGATGCTCATCCAAGTTTGAATTTTCATTTTTTCCACCCAAGATCTTTTTATCTTTTGTTTCAAGGAAATAGTTATTTGCCACAAGTGCGGAAAGTAACACTTTTCCGCTCGCGACGGCAGTTGCACGAACGACGCGGAGGGGAGTTCGGGCAAGCCGTCAAGAGCGGAAAAGCCACTTTTCGCACATTATTTTCCTTTTTTAGGTTTTAAAATAGCAAAACTGTTTTTTTTACATTTAAGTTGAAATAAATATCTAAAAAGACGAATTGGACCTAAAAAATCGGTAAAAAAAGCATGCGTAAAAATATTTTTTACGCACGCGTGCGCGAAAAATTATTTTCTGCACCCTAGGATCAATCCATTCTTACAAGGCGTGCGGGAAATGCTACTTCTAGCACGCAAATGCGTGCGTAAAAGTGCACTCTTACGCAGGCTAGTAGGAAAAATGTTTTACCTAACCATGGATGTAAAGTGCCTTTTCCGCCCGCAAGAATAGTTCGTGCAAATGCCACCGCGTGCGCAAAACGCCCTCGTTAGGTAAATAACTATTGTTGGATGGCAAACTCGAAGTACCGATATGAAGTAATTACGGATTTCGGTGCTTTTTATAGGAAAACACTCGTTTCAATACTTATTTACCTAATAAGTACGGAAAGGGGTACTTTTCCGCACGCGATGGCATCAGTTGCATGAACGTCGCGGAGTGGAGTGCCTTAATTTTATAGTAAACAATACGCAAGAAAGTAAACAAGATAAATTTTTCACACGCTATGTGAAAAACGCCATTTTCAGAGGCAGTTATAAAATAAGTACTTTACCGCACTGACTGCGAAAAAATACTCGTAGGAAAAGCCTTTTTATACAAGCTTTAATTTAACTTGCAATTCGGGTGGAATCTTGCAACATAATTTTGATCAACTTCCCGACATCCGATCGGCTTCAAATTTGGCATATAGTTGCGGTGACAACACAAGAATATAGTGTGATGAAATTGATAGCTCTCCCCTACTCGAAGGGGGTGGAGGGGGATACAGTTGAAGTACGCTCTATTTCGTTGAAATTTGGGGACGGAGATAACAAATTTCTAATCAGATTTTGAAAATTCAATATGGCGAATTCAAGATGAATGATTTTTGGTCATGTATTGGTAACCAATTTTAACTGACTTATCCACATCCGATTGTGTTCAAATTTGGTATGCGTTTATAGTTCCAGTGAAAATACAATAATATGGTATTCTCAGCTACCCACCCCCCTCTAACGAGGGAAGTGGAGGGGGAAAAAGATTTAGTTTTTTCGATTTCAATCAAAATTGGCATACAAAGGTTTTTAAAGAGGGGACTTCAAAATGGACGACGACAAATTTGGTATGCGTTTATAGTTCCGCCGACAATACAATATGGTATTATTAGGTGCACAAGTCACTTCCCTCTAACGAGGGAATTGGAGGGGGGAAAAGATTTAGTTTGATCAAAATTGGCATACAGGGGTTTTTCGAGAAGGTAGTATGAATTTTTAATCAGATTTGAAAATTTCGATATGGCGGATTCAAAATGTACGATTTGGGGTACAAATCGAAAAATTAAAAAATACATTTTTATTAAAAAAACCTTTTATAGAACAAGCTTTTATTAAATGCACTCAAAAGTAGAAAATAATTTTTTTATCTTTCTTGTACCATAATAATAAAAGCGATGGGCGCAAATTAAAAATTTTAACTTTACGGTGACAAAGAGAGAACTAAAAAAGAAGAACTAAATTCTTCTTCTATTCGAATGATAAACATAATGATTTTATCTAAAGAAGCTGAGAACGGGTAAGATTGCCGTGCTTACGAAGCCTTTGAAAATGTCCTTAGATTATAGAGTAATTCAACTGTTTCTTAGGTGAATCGTATAAGAAAGATAACAAATTATTTGTATAACACCCTATGCATGTCTTATCTATACAGCTACTACCACCGAAACGACGACGTCGGCCGGCGACTAGACGCCTTTTGGCGCCGCGGCGCCTACGGCATAGCAGGGCGTCGCCTAAGCACAGCTTACTAGAAACAGGTGGACGTCAGAACGGCACTCGACGCGAAACGCGATACCACGTTACGAGTTTTAACCGATTTTTACTCTTTTACCTCGTGTGACGTCATCGGAATTTTTTATTTGAATTCGACCCAGTGTATGCCGGCACGCAAAGGGAAAAGTCTTGTTGTTTGGTAAAATAATCGTCAACATGGAGATTGGTAAGTTTTTTATTTATTTTTTCCTAATTTTTAAGGTGCGTTTAACTTTACGCCGATTGTTTTCTCACTTTTACTGCCTATGAAATATAATATTTTAAAGATTAAGAAAAATATGTCATGCATGGTATCTTCTAAAAATATTGTTACTAAGATACGATGTGAAAAATATTTAGTTAAAATCGGTCGATCTAAGGATTGTGTATTGGATTTTTTTAAATCATAGTATTTCCCCAGAGTATGGTTCAGGTATGTAGACGATGTGTTTGCAGCATTCAACACTAAAGTAACTAGAGTTGAAAATTTTATGGAAAAAATAAATAACAAATTTGCCACAATTAAATTTACTTATGTAACAGAGAACAACGGTACACTGCCATTTCTAGACATTTTAGTTATAAGAAATAAAAATAAATTAGAATTTGACCTATACAGAAAATGAACGGCCACTAACGAGTATATTCCAAATGACTCTTTTCATTGCTTACAACATAAGCTTGCAAGTTTGCACTTTTTAACTTATAGATTAGTAAATTTCCCCTTAAACAAAGAAAGATTTGAAGCAGAAAAGAATAGGATTAGGAATATAGCTGGCGAGAACGGTTACGACGAATGCTTAATAAATAAGCTGATAAACAGACATTCTTTTCAAAAGATCTTTCGGAATTCCACTTTTTTCAGACAAAAAGATACCTCCGACTCTGAATTTGTATCAATTCCTTATAAACCTAATTATACGAAAGGATTACAAAAAGCATTTAATAACACCGGTCTTAAATTATTATATCAATCCGGAAACACAATAAGAAGTTTACTAGGAAATCCAAAGGATAAAACTACAGTTCTAGAAAAAAGTGGAATTTACGAAATTAGTTGCATGGATTGAGAACGAGACGCTCTATTCAAACACGATTCAAAGAACACTTAGCACACTTAAAATACGGAAGAACAGAAAAGTCAAGTGTGGCCGAGCATGCTTTTGAAAACAGTCATAGATTTACATTACATAATCTAAAACTTATAAAAAGTGTATTAAACAAAAGACTTTTGAATGCATATGAAAGTATGAAAATCATTAAATCCAGAAATAGTTTAAATAAAGATAGAGGCCTCATTCCGTTTATTACACTTTATTCTTTAGTTGAGGGGAGATAGGATTATAAAGCGTGACCAATCACAAATTATTAGACTTATCTCCGCCCACTAAAATATAGTATATAAGATAGAGTGTAGGTTAATTTAATTTATTGTTTATCGTCTCCTGATGATGCTAACGTTGTTAGTGAAACGCGCGTCGAGTGCAAAAAAGTGTAGTTTTGGTTTGTGGAAAACAATCATAACTTTCTTATAGTACAACCAAAGGTTCCAAATTCCCAACATAGTTTACAAACTACACCATCTATTAAAACGTTTTATTCGAATTCGACCCATTTTATACCGTCAAGGAAAGAGAAAAGTAATTTTCTGCTGTTTGGTAAAATGGTCGTAAACATGAACTTTGTTTTGATAACATTTCTTTTAATTTTTAAATTGCGTTCAACACTACTCTGCCGGCTAAATTTTACTTTTATATAAGGGCAGTTTTAAACAAAATAGCCTTCTCCGAGGGTTTATACGTTATTAAATATGGCAGTTTAAGATAAAATTAAATAAAACAACTTAGTTAACAACAGATTTTTCGGAAAAGCAGGTATGAGTATTTCTTTAGGCTGGAATAAATGCGCTAAAGCATTTTTAAAGTGTTTATAACGACCCCAAATTGGGTTTTTAAGTGATCAATCGCTTCAAAATAAAATCGATTTATTGCTTAAATTGGTATTACTGGTGTTTATAAGACAACATTTTCAAACTGTCCTTATATGAAAGCGCTTTAAGAGACCAAGTTTCAGCAGGAATGTATAGTCATCCATCCTTAAAAGCTTAAAACAAAATACATTTTTTTTTTTTATAAAAAAAATAATTTTTTTAAATATTGAAAATGTAGGTAATTCATCTTAAATGTGAAAACGTGTAGCTAGCTGCTACAGTTCGCGTGAGTTATAATTTTTTAAAAAGTTTAATCATACCCTCTTTCCGATTCCCCATCCCTATCAAAAACTAATCAGCTCTGCGTCTGGCGACAAAGCAATGTTGTTTTATAAGAATCCGTTTAGCAGTTTTTGAGTTATCATGTGACAGAAAGACACTATCCCAAAATTTCATAATATTGTATTGTCATCGGAATTACATTACTGTGCCAAATTCCATTAAAATCGATTCCCGGGAGAAATGAAATAAAATCGTGTAAAAATGTTATTAAAGATAGGATGTGAAAAATATTAAGTGAAAATCGGTCAAACTAAGGATTGTTTTTTGGGGATTGAATAATTTTTTTAAATAAAAGCTTGCATAAAAACTACGTCGTCTATTTTTTATTCGAATTCGATCCGGTGTATGCCGGCACGCAAAGAGAAAAGTAATTTTCTGCAGTTTGATAAAATATTCGTCAACATGGACATTGCTAAGTTTTTGATTATTTTTTTTTTAATTTTTAAATTGCGTTTATACGTGCCGCCTAAATTTTTTTCGTTTTGCTGCACATAAAATATAATATTTTAAACACTAAGAGAAAAGTATAGGTAATTTTTTCGGAAATGATATAGATATAGATAGATAATTTAAAATAATTACGTTTAATTTTTTATGCATAGGCTGCATTTTACAAAATGCAACGAAAAAAAAAGAGAATATGGGGAGTATGTAAACATAGTTACATGACAGTACCTTACCTACCTTTAGTCTATTAATGGTGTCTCCTATTAGAGACATAAAGCATAATTTAAAATCATGTACAGCAGGCTGCATTTTGCAAAATACAACGAAAAAAAAGAATATGGGGAGTATGTAAAGTACCTTTTTTTTCAAACGACAAGAAAATAGCCACTTTCCGTATGATTTTTCATACGGAAAGTTCTACATTACAAGGCATGTTCTTTCGAAATATTTCCACTCTCAAGAAAGGACCTTTTTGTTCAATTTTCCGGTCCCTTGATCCTTTTCCGGTCCCATTTTTGACCAAGTTGGCTATAACTTCTTTTTGTGTGTTTGTTTTTTTTTTGGCAGTTTTGACATTTCTAAAAAAACTTTTTTAAATTTGGTTAAAAAGCTTTGTTTACAAAAATGGACTCAGATCTAGAAAATGAGTTGAATCCGGAAGCTGCTTGAAGAGTCACACACACACCTATAAATCTGCCTTTTATGAGCTCTTTTATCATTATCTTGCTTGATAAGTTGGCCATGATCGGCCATAATTGATGGTCTAATAGGCACTACACTATAATGTTTCTAATGTTTTATACAATTTTGCACAAATCAAAAATACAAAAATCATGTCTAACCACAAAACTTTACTTGTTTTTCTTAGTTTTCATCTTAAAAACTACCTACCAGCTACTTAACGGCAATGCCTATCTAGCCAACAAGAAGCAGAAAACATCATGAAACTGTTCATAAATTACGCAACACGGCTAGGCGTTGATGAAAGTGATAGATACTAAAATGTTTTTTCTGATCGTTTGAAAAAAAAAGTACGTACGATACACGACCGAAAAGTGTCTTTACAGGTTTCCGCAGGTTTACAGGACTCGCCTGCGGCTCGCCCTGGAAATTTTCTGACCAATGACCACTTTTCCGGTCTAGTGACGTAAATACCTATTACCTACGACCAACGATTAATAAAAATTTTACGACCATCTCAACACGATTTTAATGGAGCTTATTGACCGTCCTAGGATAATAATAAAGCTTACATGTAAATCACAAGATGGCGTGACAAGCGATGACGCTTTATTTTATAAGAGCACTAATTAACGCAAAAATGTGAATTATTTTAATTTTTAATACAATAAATATTTCTTAAACGTTAATAAATCCAATATAATTTTAGTACCTAACGAAAAATAAGTCCCGTTAAATTGACATTTTTAACTAAAAAAAAACCTTGTTTTTAAAAAGATATATGAAAAGTCCCTTAGTAACCTTATTTGATTTAACGTTTTATAGAGAATGTCATCGAAACTTCAGGTTATGAAGGTTTTCGATTTACGAGTGCTCGCGTTTGATATTAGACACTTGAAGTTAATTTTCTGTTTTATCAGCATTCGTATCCCTATCTCTATCGAGTCGACCTATCGAACAGGTGTACTTTTAAACTAATGGCGAATGCGTGACAGCTCCAGCTTATCAAATGTGTAAAAATATCTTTTCGTAGGCAGGGATGGTCGTTACGTTACGGCTTCCTTATCGTACCTAACGAGGTTTTCGTGCATTTGATCAGCTGGAGCTGTCACGCATTCGACGTGATTTTAAAAGTTCACGTGCTTGATTGATCGACTCGATATTAGAGATAAGGATACGAATGCTCATAAAACTGAAAATTAACTTTAAATGTTTATTTTTAATAATTTCTGATATTTATGATGACATTTCATTGATTAGATAAAGTATATTACACTAACTTGCATGTTATGGTCATTACACGCTCAGATAAATTAAGACACTCGCCTGCGGCTCGCGTCTCAAACTTTATCTTTTCGTTTAATGACCATAATAATATGCTTTTTATGTAAACTACTATGGTACGGTTGCTAGAATTGTTACAAACCATAAAGTGCGAGCACTGCAGTGTTAAATAAAATGCAATTCTTTAGAATTTTTTATTTGAATTTGTCCCACGATACCCGATATAAACTGCGTAATTCGCTGGAAAATTTTTCCTACTTTTGCTGCATATGAAATATACTGAAGAACAAAAAAAATGCAACACCAGAAAGGACAAATATTTTTAAAGTAATTTACTTATATATGTTTCCAAGAAGATTCCTCCATGATAATTATCAAAAAATTAATAATGAGTGGTTATTTATGCACTCGTTTGTTCCATTGTGCATTGATAAAATAAGGTGGTCTATATCATATTGAGGAACACTTATCCAAATCCTCCTTACGACCTGCTGCCAGACTTCATCTAAGTTTCCAGGGGGACGTGGTAATCGACTAAAATTGCCCCCTATCATGTCCCATACGTGTTCGATAGGCGACAAGTCAGACGATCTTGCTGGCCATTCCAAAGTCTCTATGTCAAGTTCATGTAAGAAGTCCATTGTTTCACGAGCAATATGCGCATTATCTTGTTGAAAGATCCCATTTGGAATAGTTTGTAGGTAGGGATGTAAAACTGACTGCAGCACTTCATCAATATATCGCCGAGCAGTCAGATTTCCGTTAATGAGGACTAGAGGTGATCCGCTTCTTATTCCATTTCTCCTGTCACCTCGAAATCGCCTAAACCTCATGCGTCCATCATGGCTGCCTAAACAAAACCTAGATTCGTCGCTGAAGCTTATGGTATTTCATTCGTCATACCAGTTTTTCGGAGCTTTGCACCACTCCAAACGGCGAGCCTTATGTTGTGGGGTCAAAGGTAGCACCAAAAGTAGACGGTAAGCCCTCAGCCCCATACCAATCAATCTTCGATTAACTGTTATTCTTGAAAACACTCGTCCTGTAGCTGCAACTAGAACATCTCTTACTTGGCGTATACTGTCCCGTCGATTTCTAAGAGTAAGAAGTCTGAGATGCCGTAAATGACGACGATAATCTAGGGCGTCCAGAACCCACACGACGTCTATAAGTCTCATCATTGAACCACCTTCTCCAAACTCTTAACACGGTTAATGGATTGGAATTAACCCTTCTTGCAATTTCCCGTAAACCAAAACCAGCCTCTTTTATGCCCACAATGCGTCCTTTCTCGAAGTCGTTTAAATGATGAAATTGTTGGCGACCGCGAACTCTTTGCATTTTTATTTTTTAAGTAAACTGTAAGCAGTCCAAAAAGAGCAAAAACTACGAGAAAAATGATTTAAAATTTTCAGAAAAGCTCTTTTATGTGTTGGTTGTTTTTGAAAATTAATAGAAAAAATCTGTAAAAAACGGAAAGATTAGAAGACAAAAAATTTATCAAATATTTAAATAATAAATTAAATAATTCGATAAATCTAATTAACATTTTACACAACTAAATTACAACCAAAATTACTATCTATATAATAAAAAAACAAATATAACAAAAATTTAAGCAATAGTTATTCGAAAAAACACACAAAATCGTCAAAGTGGCAGTGACAGTTAAATGTCAAAAATAATTTAAGAGCGGCTAAGTGCAAACGTGGCATTGGCGCGTCAACTTCAGAGCTTATTTTGGCTGATTTCACAATTTTCCAAAAAGATCAACTTTAGACGCGATTTTCTCCAGCGATACCTCCGACATGGAGGCCAGCTTCCTTCCGTTTTTACACGTATGCCGCCACCATTTTTGACACTGTTGACAGTTAATACATTAGTTAATTGTCAAAATGGCCGCCACATATATTCAAAGCTCACTAAAACGCGAGTAAATGGAAGGCCTATTAAATATCGGAGGCATAGTCTCCAGTGATTGTTTGTTTTTTCTAAAGAATAAGAAGCACGGGTCAATTACTTACCTACCCTATATTATCTTCAGACATGAAATTTTCACTTTTTGGTTTTTTATTATTTTTCAAGGACTTACTAATATTTTTTTTTTTTTTAGTGGGACTGGCATTGTGGCACACCCTGTAGAGAGACAGATTACGTTTAAATTGAGTTTTTTAAAGCCATAAACTTTGCAGACTGGTTGTGTGTCAATAAATGCACCTATAGTCGTAAAACCGTGGCCGCAACACCAAATAACTGTCACTGGAGAAAGAATAAAGCCACCGCCAGCTTGAAAATAAATAAATACGCCCGAGTTTAAATAAAAATCCGGTGGCAGTTTTCTAATACCGTGACTTTTTGAACACAGTGAAATGGAGCAAAAATGTTAACACTTTATCTCGTTTATTCATTAGTAAAGATGGATTTTTGATTTGAAACTTCATTAGAATGACATATTGGTGTTCCTCAGCTATTAACTGCGTTAATATGGGACTAATTATTCTTCCATTATTAATCTTGATTTGATAAAAAAAAAATATTAAAAAGGTCTCTCTCGCAGATTCCAGTAATTATTATTCCCTTGGTATTGTTGATTTGATAAAAAAAAAATTATAAAAAAGTACTCTCTCGCAGATTTACACCAATCGTGATGCTATAAGTTCCCTAATTTTTTAATTTACAAACGCTTTGCGCCATGACCAAAAAGGCTTTTAAAATTCAACGATACATTTAAATTTTTTTCAATTTTTACATTTCTAATTTTCAAAAATTCACTGCTCAGCTATTAATTTTCCAGTTTATAAACTCTGAAGTAAATTTTTTATATTTTTAAATTTGCAAATTTGTCCTATTTGAAGTTCTAATTTTTAAAATTCCAGGATTACCGTTTAGCTTTGCACTAGCGCCATGGCCGTACCAGCAAGCTCTTCAGGTGGCACTATGACGCCGCAAATTCCGAGAATTACATTTTTCCACACCAAACAAAAGGATCTAATAATAACGAAAGTAGACAAGGGCCATTGCGTTATTATACTAAACAAAAAAGATTACATTACTAAGGTTGAAACTTTTCTTGATGAAAACAATTTTAAAGAGCTGAAAAATAATCCGTAAAAATTAACTAGTTGAAAAATTAAGTATAATCAAACTGCTAAAATAACATATGATGATCTCCTTAGACGTCAGTAAGTTAGACACATCTGTTCCTAGGAATGAAACAATTCCTCTAATAACAGAACTTCTGAAAAAAAAACAGTTTGTGTAAAAAATTTGCTTAATCATTGTCTTTCACAGAACCTCAACAACAAATATTATCAACAAAATGTAGCACTAGCAATGGGTTCAAATTTGTCAGGCTGGATCGCGGATTTATTTATGGACAATCTCGAAAATCGGGACATTTTGAACAATAACCCGGAAATAAAGCTCTGGTTAAGGTTTGTAGATGACTGCTACGTCATCATAGAAGGTAATGAAACTATCGTACAAGATATTCTTCAAAAAATCAACAACATTCATCCCATTATAAAATTCACCGTCAAAACTGAATTAAATTCCAGTATAAATTTTATAGATTTGACCATAGTTAAATCCGTTGTCAAATTCACTTTCATAATTTATCACGAACCAACCAAACTGACCATATAATACCAGAGTTTTCCAACCACCCCTTCCAACATCAGCTGGCAGCCTTTCATGCATATATCAATAGGTTAATAAATATTCCCATGGCCATCGCAAACTACAATGAAGAACTAAATACAATAAAGCAAATAGCTTTAAACAACGGGTTTGACACTGAAATAGCTCCCAAAATGGTAATCAAAGCAAAAAATAGAAAGATAAATAAGAACAATAATAATCAAACAATAACATCTAAAACCGATAAGAAATATTTTACAGAAAATATTTGTGGCATAGAGGGCAAAGAGTGAGGGAATAAATCGGAAAAAAGTTTTTCTCGACCAGGATTTGAACCCGGGACCTCTAGAATACCAGTCTAATGCTCTACATGTTATAAAGACAAGGAGGTACACATTCACGATTATTAGTTGTACGAAATTTCTTTATCTATCAACCAACGATACACGACATAGCGTTTTATTGAAGGGGTCAGATGTCGAATTTCCAACTAATAATTTCAGCCAAACATATTTACAAAATGAAGGGAAAATTTAGCGCCCTAATAAATTTACAGAAAATATTTGTGGTTGATAGATAAATAGAAATTTCGTACAACTAATAACCGTGAATGTGTACCTCCTTGTCTTTATAACATGTCTAGGTTTTTAAAGCCGCAGTATGCTTCAAAAATATCCCCTCTACTAACAAATGAATCGGACGAAAGGATTTTCGAATAGCCAGTTCCTTGGTAGCTCAGTTGGTAGAGCATTAGACTGGTATTCTAGAGGTCTTGGGTTCAAATCCTGGTCAAGGAAAAACTTTTTTCCGATTTATTCCCTCACCCTTTGCCCTCTATGCCACACATATTTTCTGTAAATTTATTAGGGCGCTAAATTTTCCCTTCATTTAGAAATATTTTAATCCACCATTTATCAACGATCACATCAACTCACGCATATCCAAAATACTAAAATACAAACTTAAAAATATCTTACAAAACAATTAACAACACTTCCATATCGCTAACAAATAATAAAGACTTGATTCCATCTATACAAAAAAGCGGGGTATACAAATTGAGTTGCGATTCCTGCCAAGCAATATCTAAAGGGTATTTTAAACTTATGTCAGAAAGTTTTACAGCGTATTAAGTGGACTGCGAGTAATACAAAAATATATAATAAAAACAATTACGCCGTTTTCAAAAGTTTCTGCAAAAATGTTTCAATTAGGGAAAATTTTTCCAAGACATGACTTTACTATTAAAAGTATATGCAAATGATGTTGAAGTATGATAAATATAATGTGGCGCTGAATAATCTCATAACAAAAGAAAAAGGTCAAATAACACATAAAGTCGGTTCGCTGTATGAGGTCCAATATCAGATTAAATCTCCAAAAGATGTTATCGCTTTTTGAACAGTAAGTCAGTTAAGTTGGAATGCCCTCGCTGTACTTGATCGTACTTGACATCCGACTGGTTCACTGTATTTGGCAAAATATTAAAAAATTATTATAATTATTTAATTAAAATTATTTAAGAATTACGCGTTCTACTTATACCACGATAAATATTTATATTTTATTTTATTTTTCACTTATACTTTTGAAAAATTTTTTACGTCAATAAGTTTTGACAGGTATTTTTTCCGAGAATTTAATTATTTTGCGGTCATTAAATAAGTAAGTATACTTTTATTTGCTTTTAGTTTGTTTCTTATTGTGTGTAAATTACGGAATTTAAAGCAGTTATAAAGCAAAGTTATGGAAAATGTTCAGCAAGGTGACACAACGCCTAGTGGAACGTTATTTTACGTTAGAAAAAAATAACTCGAGCCCGTTAGTGTCTGTTTTGGCAGTGCAAAAACAAACGTCTGATGCTTGCGGCATTTCAGATAAGGCCTTAAGGAGACTTCGAAAAAAGAGTGAAGAGGAATTGAACAGAGTATATAAAAGGGTTCGACAGCATTCAAAAACCTTTGATTTATTTCAAGGGATTAAACTATCGATTAGAAATATTGTTTATGACATGTATAAGTCAAAGGAATATGTTACCCTCAAAGCTATTCTAGAAAAGGTAAAGGAAAAACAACTTTGCGATATTAGAATTACCTGTTTGTCGAAAATTTTAAAAGAGGTGGGCTTTAAATTAAAAAAAAAACGAACAACAGAAAAGTGCTTTGCGAGCAATCCTATATTGTGTCAAAAAGATGGCAATTTTTAAGAGATTACATAAAAAACAAAAAATCGGAATTGCCAAGGCAAGTTATTTTTCTTGACGAAACATGAGTATTTGCGCACGGAACTTCAACAAAATCGTCTTGGCAGGATGAATCGAAACATTGCTATTCCAGCACCCGTGCAAGTAATAGAAAAAAGATATATAATAATACATGCAGGCAATGAAGAAGGGTTTATTTCAAATGCCAGTTTAATATTTTCATCAACAAAAAAAACTGACGATTATCATGACAATATGGATGCTAAAATTTTTGAGCATTGATTTGAGGAAAAACTTTAGAAAACCCTTCCTTAATTTTTTTGGACAATGCGTCTTACCATACGAGACTCGAAGAAAAATTTCCTACAAGCAGGTGTGAAAAAGAGGAAATAAGAGAGTGGTTGTGAAAGAAAAACATAAACCATGAAAATTTATTTTTAAAAAGTGATCTTTTAAGCAAGTGTAAAGAGCAGCTATTTAAAAAAAAATATATTGTTGACTAATTAGCCCTTAAACATGGACATCAAGTTTTGGGATTACTACCCTACCATTGCCATTACAACGCAATTGAAATGGTATTAGGTATTAGCAAAAATTATTATGACAAACATGCCTGTAAAAATATCGGTGAGCCTAGCGTTATAAAGTTGTGGGAGAAAGCACTTAGCAAAGTGGGCAAAGAAGAATGGCGGAAATGCATTGAACACACGGAAAAAATTATTTTTAAATCTTATGAGAGAAAACAGGTTATAGACGAAGTAAGGCCGTTAATTATTACGGAAGATGATAATGATTCTGAAAGCATGGATGATATTTCAGATGCAGAGGAAGACTATTTTTAGTATGCATTTATAAGTAGGTGCGTTCTATCCCAAGACTGCAATATCGGTTCTTTTTAGAACCAAAATTATATAAAAAAGAATTTGTAAAACTAATTTGCCTAAATACTATAAAAGCAAAGAAATAATCTTTGCATGACTTTTCTAATTACCGATGTTATTGCTTGTTATTAAAACCAACGCTTGTAAAAAAGCACTATATTAGCCAATAGATGTAAAAACTAATATTATTTAGAAAATGTAATTCGTCATGTTCCAAAAATATAATTTATTGTTTGAGAACCACCGACTTACCTGCTCAAGAGGTTTTATTGCTTAGCGAACTTTTTACAACGAATGCACTTTACCTCTATTAATGTAAGGGAATACAATACAGGATCGGTAAGCTTCTGCGGCGGGTGAATGAATAGTTGTATGTATGTCAACTCGGAATTCCGACTTTAAAGCCGGAATTCCGAGTTCTAAGTAGGAATTCCGAGTTATAATTCGGAATTCTGAGTTTGAAATCGGAATTCCGAGTTCAAAGTCGGAATTAAAATAAAAATTGCTTTGTGGGCCTTCTACGCTTTCGTAACTCCTTTTAAGGGCTAATTTTACAACGAAAGGTAAAACTCCAGATTAAACCATAGTTTAAACTTCTGTTTAACCTTTGGATTGACCCATTGGTAAATACCCAATCCACGGTCAGGGAGAAAAGAAGAAAGAAGAACTCTTGGATTAGCTGTAGGATTAGGAACCCAAAAAGTTTTTTTTTTATTTTAAAAAGACTACATTTTCTTGGCATATCTAATATGGCAGTCAAGTAGTTTTTGAAATACTAGCGTTGTTTACAGACATGCATACAGCCAGCAGCAGCGTAGCATGACTTCAAGGACAGGGGGGGGGCGATGGCTCAAAAGTGCACCACAGTTGTTGGTATTTAAGTATATAATAGCATATTCACAATTTAATATATAATGTAAAAAAATGTATTACTACAGATGTTATGAATAAGAAAATTTGGTACATTTTATGTTAATTTTAAACTAACAATTAAGTCTTCGAGTTTTGACTGACTTTGTGTCCTTTCCCAATTTTTTGTTTTTAGTCTGTTGAAAGTGCGCTCAGCTTCCGCAGCACTGCTAGGAGCAATTATATTTATTATTTGGTATAATTTTAAAATGTTTGGGAAGCTATTCTTAAAACTGTTTTTGTATTATAAATGGCAAAATTTTTTCGGATTTCCCGATTTAATCTTTTAATTCAGATATCACATACTTTCTAGATCTGCAGTATAAAATAATAGTAAGTCAGTGATTTCAAATTGTTTTATGAATCATTTACATTAACTAAACTATCAAATTTTTGCGCCTCTATAAGGGTATCCAATATCACATAGAATATATTTATTTTAAAGTCTAAATCTACGCTTGGGTGAGCATGGTAAAGCATAAACATTGGTGAGTACTCATAATAGTAGATATGTATCTACCTACCTATCCTAACCAGATTTAAATATAGAAAGAAATAGGATATGGTCACTTCCGTTTTTACTACATTACGAGCATTGCCAAAAAAATCAACTAAGTTTTTGGACTGTTTAGTCCCAACGCTTTCCAGCAACCAAAACCAACGAAACAGATTTTCTGATTTTTTTTCTTTTTTGACTTTCCACAATTAATTTTCAGTTTTTTTTGCAATCAATCACAGGAGGATAAACACCTTTCTGCCACTTTTTAAAATCAGTGAAAGAACACGAAAAATACTTTTTTGCACTTCAGGGACTAAAAACGTATTTTAATCCCTCATTTCAGGGACTAAAATGGTCCTTTTTATACCTAAATTATTTTAGTCCCGCTCTTCATTATCAGGATACTTATTATCAGGCTATATAAATTAACTTTTCTGCCATCAGCTTCAATTTAATCATTGAATAATGAAACCAAACTGTTGAAGCCTTAAGGTTTTTGGCATGATGAAAGAAACATGCCAGAAGCACTTTTTTCTGAGTTACATCAGCAACATCTTAAGATTGACACCAATGAAGGAAACGGTTGTACTGTTTTTCGTTTATTTTTTCTGATTTGGCGGGCAGCAGCGCTTTCATTGCCTCTGCGGCAGCTTCGTCGATGTCCATTTTTTCCACTTTTGGATACACTCGCAAAAATCTTGACAGATATAGGCTTTGTTTGTATCTTACCATTTGTTTTCTAGTAACTTGGCTACACCCTGGCAACTAAGTATTATCAGATAAATATGAATTGACTTAACGTTAAAGAGTGAATGGTAGAATTCCGACTTAGAACTCGGAATTCTGACTTATAACTCGGAATTCCGACTTAAAACTCAGAATTCCGACTTTATACTCGGAATTCCGACTTAGAACTTGGAATTCCGACTTTAAACTCGGAATTCCGACTTAGAACTCGGAATTCCGACTTAGAACTCGGAATTCCGACTTAGAACTCGGAATTCCGACGTACAACTCGGAATTTCACTTTAAACACCCCAAAAAAAATAAAACAATAAAAAAAAACAATTTTTTATAACCTAAAAATTCAGCAAAAATTAATTACTTTTTTTTTATTTAATATATTATTATATAGTTTCGGCTGGAAAAAATTGAGGGGGACCAAAACAGCGTTTTTTTTATTCTTAAACTGTTAAACGATGAAAGTCTTTTCTATGGAGAAAAAAAAATATATTTAATAGTATTTTTTTTCTTTTACTCACAGTGGGTCTAGAGAGGGGTTTTAAGAAAAAAAATATATAATCTTTAAAACATACACTTTTGTTTTTGATCCATCGCCAACTACTATTTACCATAAAAAGTAAGATCCCCCCCTTTTCTGGGGGGCTATTTTTGGAAATTATTCTGGGAACCTTAAATAGCAACCCCCTATTTTGACTTCATATTTAAATTCTCGCTGAAATTCTCTTTCCAATTGTACTTCATATCATAAGGTTTACTTTACTAATTTTCAAGATATTCGCTTTAAAAATGTCAAAAAATCAATTCTCAAAGACCCATATCTTAGTGTTTATTATCGATTTTAGGGGTTTTCTACGAGGAAATAAAAAATTACAACAGTTTGACAATCTGACCTTCTACTTCATATTTTTGGAATAATATCGTCAAAATCATTGAAAATCAATAAACTGTATATAGGAATGTGCAAACATCAAACTATTGTCATTTTTTATTTGCTGTTATAAAACCCCCAAAATCGATAACAAACACAATAAAGATATTTTGTTTAGTTTCTAAGATACGGGCTTTTGAAAATTGAATTTTTGACATTTTGAAAGCCAATATCTCGAAAATTAGTAAACCAAACCTTATGACATGGGGTACCATTGGAAAGAGAATTTCACCGAGAATTCAAATATGAAGTTAAAAGAGGAAGTTACTATTTAAGGTTTTTAGAATATTTTCCAAAAATAGCCCTCCAGAAAAGGGCTACATAGGGGATTTTACCTTTTACGGTAAATAGTAATTGGCGATGTAAAACCAAAATCTATGTTTTAAAGATTATATATTTTTTTTCTTAAAACCCCTCTCTAGACCAACTGTGTACTATTTATCTACCCGAGATAATTTTTTGTCATAATCCGTTAAATATAACCTATTTCAAAAAATGACAGAAATAATAAAAAAATCCAATATATTATTTTTTTAATATATATTTTTTGTGTTATGAAAGTTAGACTTTTGAAAAACAATAACATTTATAATATCACGGACTCTTCATAACCTATTTTTCTGGGTGTTTTTAAATTTTTTATCTTTTGTGGACCTTTTGTGGGAAACTTTCAGTGGGAAGGGGATTAATAAAATTCATATTCATTATATTAAATTTTTTTCTTTATAAAGTTTAAAAGGGGGGGAGGTTTAATTTTTTTTATGTTTTTTTTTAAACTGGCGGCCAAAATATTTAAAAAAATCCGAGTATTTTGCGATTTGGTTTCTCGTCAGCTATCTGCAAATTTTGTTTTTCTGGGGGGAAACATAATCTCTGGTAATTTAAAATTATCCCATAGGCGCTTGGTCGGTATCGGAGACCACTAAGACCTTCAAGGAGAGGATATTTTTCTTTAATCGAATAATAACCTCGATTGCCCGAATTTGAATCTCCAATCTGGATCTGCTTTGGTTTCGAAAATATTTTTAAAAAAAAGGTGGCTGGCCACAAGGACACCTATGGGCAACATCCGATTTTTTTTGTATCTTTGGCAACAGTCGTATGCTATGACTTTCGATACTCTCAACCTTTTCTATTTGAAAAATTACGCTCATCCCCCCCCCCCGTTTTTTTTTGGTGCGCGACTAGCCCCATTATGGTTGGCAAAAATACACAGACTTTAATTCTTTTCTCTCCACGCTCGTTTGGAAAATATCGAATTTTCAAACTTTTTTTTGGGGGTGTTTTCGACCTTTCTCAAGAAAAATTGGTTGGTTGGTGTTTAAGTTTTAAGTTTAAAAACAAACATAAAAAATTACCACCACCCCCCATAAACTTTATAAAATAAATTTTTAATATATTGAGGACTGGAATTCCCAATACGATCTGGGCAATCTACGACTATGTCTGATAATGAATATGATTTTTATTAACCCCCCCCCCCCACACGCCAAAACACACAGAACAATAGGTTTTGAAGATATTATAAAAATTATTATTATTCAAAAGTCTAACTTTCATAACACTGGCCTGTCATTTTTTCGAAATTACCTATATTTCACGGATTATGAAAAAAAAATTATCTCGGGTAAACAAAGAGTAAGAGAAAAAAAATACTACTAAATGTTTTTTTTCCCCACTGAAAAGACTTTCATCATTTTTGTTGTAAGTGTAACAGTTTAAGAATTAAAAAAACAGTTTTGGACCCCCCCTGAACTTTTTGGGGTGTTTAAGGTTAAATTCCGAGTTATAACTCGGAATTCCGAGTATAAAGTCGGAATTTCGAGTTGTAAGTCGGAATTCCGAGTTCTAAGTCGGAATTCCGAGTTTAAAGTCGAAACTCCGAGTTTAAAGTTGAAATTCCGAGTTTGAAGTCGAAATTCCGAGTTGTAAGTCAGAATTCCGAATTGTAAGTCAGAATTCCGAGTTCAAAGTCGGAATTAAAATAAAAATTGCTTTGTGGCCCTTCTACGCTTTCGTAGGGAGTAGTTTCCGGAAAGCAAAGTTAATAAAATTGACTGTTTTCAAATAAGTAGATGTAACAAAATGACGATTGAAATTTGATGATGTCTGGATTTTTACGACTCTCCTAATATCAAAAAACAGGAGTTACGATGGCAAATCAAAACGTTATATCTCATAAATAATAACCTTATGCTCGTTATATGGTTTTTCCAGATTTTTATGTGAGGTTCCAGATTTTTTTATGGTAAAAATATTATGGCTATAAAATGCCTAACAAAGTTTTTATGTCGTAAAGGGAGATTTAAATGCTCTTTTTTTCTTCCGCCGCCGCGGTTAATGTTGGTGTTGGGCTTAAAAGGCTCAAAGGAAGGTTGGTATTAATTTACATTGATTGAACGAACAAGGATTTAAAAATAATTTTGATTTATATTGTGCTGTCATGTGGAAAGGTTCGCTTTTTTCATTTCCATGTTAAATTTATTACATTTTGTATATCGAATATATCTAATACCATTTAATCCCTAAAAGTGCGCATATGGGTTGGGAACCGGGGAGGAAATATATATCGTCGATGAAAATACGCCAAAGCGTATCGTATGTATCTAATTTTAAACAAATTTTCAAGAAAGAGATCTTAAGAGAAGTTTTTATGCCTACTATTTTACACGTCAAATAGTATATTACATTACGAGAGAAGAAAGAGACATATTTTACACGAGTGTGAATGTTGTGAACGAGGCGCTAGCCGAGTGAAACAACACGCGAGTGTAAGAAAGTTGATTTCTTTCGAGTTTAATATTTTTCTACGACCACTTTAGGATTTAATTCGTATTTTTTATTATTATTAAATTTTTTCATTTTCATCTCAAGAGAAGAAAGTATTTTATTTTCTAGAGATGAAAATGGTTTCGGTCTATTTCCGATGCTTCTTCAAATCATAGCCTACTAGATACCTACATTGTTTGGATGGTTGGCTGTCATTAATTTTCGTCACTAGAGAAGAAAACATTTTCGTCTCGAGACGAAAATAAAATTGATATCCGTGTGAAATATAAAACTTTCTGAGGCGTTATAGAGTGCAGATTTGGTTACTTTCATGTGTGGTCGTAGGAAAAAGTAATTATTAGGGGCTTATTAGAATACGATACTATTAGTGCCGACCTTACCCTAATAGTGACTGACTTTAGGGATATTTTGGAACGCTTACTTGACACAATTACTGATTGTGGTCTAACATATAAAAGTCTAACATATAAAACAATTATTTTGTAAAATAAAGTCATATGTGTCCAATTAGTGTTATTTCTCGCTTCTAAATTTTTTAACAAGTGAAAGTTTTTAATGTGTTCCAAAAACTCGGGTAAAATCGGCGAGTATTAATGGTAATGGTTGTTAAACACTACCATAACAGCTATCAAAATTGTCAAAATTTTAAGCGTTCCAAAATTTCTCTTTTAGGTCGCTTGCAAGATGAGTGTTACTGGAATAGCGGTACTGCGATCGGCGTTCTTCTTTTTAATACTATTTTACTCAACTATTTTTAAACAAACTGTAAAATTTTTTACAAAAAGCAAAAGTTTTAACAGTTTTTTGTGTTTTCAAGTTATATTTTTTAAACGAATCAGATTAGTTAAGGGGCATGTGTAAGTCCGTGGCATTTTTTATGAAGGGGTTTTGTGGCTATGTCGGATTGATAGCTCTTTAGCCACAGAATCAAGTTTTACCGGGTGTTTTGTTCGCATTCGTTGAGAAGGGATTGATAAGACGACATATTTCAAGATGGCGGCCAAAAATCATAAAAAATACAACTTTCGCAACCAGGGCATGATTATAATCGATTCCATATAACTTGAGGATGAGGATTCCAAAAAATTCAGTTTCAAGGTCATCCGACCTGAAATGACCTTTAAAATCACAAAAAAAACAAATTTTTGCCATGTTCTCTTCAAAAAACTTTAATAATTCGACCTTTTGTCAAACTAACTTCAAATGTACCTCAAACTATTAGGCATGTATGCCAAATTGGATCCTTAGAGTTTGATGCAGTTTGAAGCTTCATAACCTTCAAAAATACCCCGGTCAAATTAACAAATTACAAAAATAACATAATAAAAAGCGCTATTCATCAACTATTAAAGTGAACAGGACCAAATTTGGTAACAAAGATAAAAAGGTCAAGTCCAAACATTTTGTTAAAAAAAAATTATTCAGCTATGACGCGTTTCAATATGGCTGCTGATATATCAACATGGCGGTTATAACCACATTTTAATTTATCCAATTTTGTAAAAAAGGAAAAATTACAAGGTGGTCATTAATAATTATTGACTTATCTTCGCTCACTATGAAAAAAAGTTTAGTTGATGCATGACCTTGATTGACTTTGAAAATACCATGTAAAATTGAAAAAATCAGCTTTTTGTAGTGCTTTTTCGAATTCACGACTACGCAAAAACTTTAAGTGCTGAAGATAAAATTAACATCTTAGCCAAAAACAAACACTTCATTTTAAACCTCCTTACAATTTTGTTCTGGCGTTCCGGATGTTTATGCTATACCTCAGTAAAAATGACCTATATGCCTATCGTTTTTATCCATATCAAGCTCTTCTACACGGAAGTTAAATCCTTATCCTTAAATTTTATTATGAATGTTAATAAACAAGTATAGTCATGCCCTACTGGAATAATTCGAATTTTTTATGGTTTTTCGACCACCATTTTGGGAAATGGCATCTAAAACATCTGGTCCAGAATATGGTAATGTATATCCAACTTCTGCTAAGTCTCTTATGGGTAATTGCTGGCTAGACAAGTGAGTAGAACATAAAGTTCACAGTTCCGAAACTTAATAAAAACAACAGGCATATAGGTCAATTTTAGCGGGGTATATCATAAACATCTGGGACGCCAGAACAAAAAAAATAGTGGGGAGAATTAAAAGGAAGTGTTTATTTATGGCTAAGATATTAATTTTATCTTCGACACTTAAAGTTTTTGCGTAGTGGTAAATTGGAAAAAACACTACAAAAAGCTGGTTTTTCAAATTTACATGGTATTTTCAAGGTCAATAAAGCTCATGCATCAAGTAAACTTTTTTTTCATAGTAAGCGGAGATAAGTCAACAAGAATTGATGACCACCTTGTCATTTTTACTTTTTTATGAAATTGGATAAAATAAAATGTGGTTATAGGTCGCCATTTTGATATATCAGCCGCCATATTCAAACGCGTCAAATCTGAACAATTTTTTTTTCAACAGAATTGTTGGACTTCATCTTCTTATCTTTTTCACCACATTTGGTTTTCTTAGCTTTAATAATTGATGAATAGGGCCTTTTAGAAAGTTATTTTTGCAATTTTTTAACTTTGCTGGGGTATTTTTGAGTTAAATTTGAAGTTTGTCTGACAAAACGTCGACTTATTAAAATTTTTTGAAGAGAAAATGGTAAACATCTTGTTTTTTGTGATTTTTAAGGTCATTTAAGGTCGGATGACTCCTCGAATTAAATGGAATCGAGTATAATCGTGCCCCGATTGCGAAAGCTGATTTTTTGCCGCCATCTTCTACACGAATGCGAACAAAACACCCGGTAACACTTGATTGTGTGACTAAAGAGCTATCAGTCCCACATAGTCACAAAACTCCTTCATAAAAAATCCCACGGGATAGAAATTATCGACATATGCCCCTACATTAGATTTTAAAACTTTCAAGCCAGACCGTAACACTATTAATATCTGTCATCAGTTTCAAATACCAAAATACCAGTTTACGTTACAAGGCCAGGAAATGCTCTATCAAAGTGCAAATCTAGATGTGAATTTCTAGACGAGTACTTTAATGACATTTCACGGCCGCAACATTTTATTTCATACTGTTGTATGACAACAAACAGATATTTTTAAAAAAGATTCGAGAAAAAGATTCTAGTTATGATTTGCGTATGTGAAGGCCAATTTGTTATCTTATTTAAAAACCGCTGACAAACTAACTAATTTTTTTCTTTAGCAATTTACGAAGTGGGTTTTAATATATTTTTCAAAAAATGTCCTTAACTTAGTGGCGAAAACCCCAAAAAAAGTAGTTTCGACACCATCAGTATTTAAGTCTGTCTGCGTGCTATTTTAAGTGGAAATTTTAAGATGATGCCACAATATTTTTTAAATTTTCGCTTTTGATAGCTTTATACTTTAAACGTCTGAAAAAAAATTCTTGTTATCACCCCCCTTTTCCTTTGAAGAAGCTGTGACTGCTCCTGTCATAACCATCCATATTTTTATTCCTTTTGTTGCAATGTAAACCTCGCCGTATTTCTTAGTTTAGGTTATCCTTAATGGAAGAATCGAACTTAAATCACCCTGTAAACGGAACGTGTAAATTTTTAAATTGCAATAAAAAGGAAATCATGTATCACTGGTGAATATCAAAATATTTTGGGAAATCGAATATGCAAAAATGTTCTATTGGCTTTGCTAATAAACCGCCATAGGGTAGAGTGGTTGACTGTTATTTTCTTATAATTTTAGATTCCTTTGCAAATATTTAATTCGCCTTTCCTAAAAGCAGAAAGTCAAATATTTTGTTAGTAAGTATATCACTGCCGTAAGCTAGGAATCCATTTCGTTGTGGTTGTGGTAATTTTTTTGGTTAATTTTAGACAATTTTGGCACAACTAATTTTAAAAATTATAAAATATTACCAGAGTGCAAAATATAAAACAATTATTTTGTAAAATAAAGTCCAATTTTGTGTTATTTCTCGTCTCTAAATATTTTAACAAGTGAAAGTTTTTAATGTGTTTTAAAAACTCGGGTAAAATCAGCGAGTATTAATGGTAAAGGTTGTTAAACACTAACATAACAACTGTCAAAAGTGTCAAAATTTTAAGGTCGCTTGCAAAATGAGTGTTACTGGAGTAGCGGTACTGCGATCGGCGTTATTTATAACTTTTAAAAAAAATCGCTGTTTTATTATTATCTCAATTATTTTTACACAAACTGTAAATTTTTTACAAAAAGCAGTTTTTTTTGTTTCCAAGTTATATTTTTTAAACGTATCCGATTTTAAAACTTTCAAGCCAGTAACACTATTAATATCTGTCATCAGTGTCAAAATACTACCCGGCCATAATAGTGCCTGCACGGATACAACAATTTACGTTACAAGGCCAGGAAATGCTCTATCAAAGTACAAGTCTAGATGTTTTCTAGACGAGTACTTCAATGACATTTCACGGCCGCAACATTTTATTTCATACTGTTGTATGACAACAGTCAGATATTTAAAAAAAAGATTTGAGAAAAATTTTGAAAAGAATAATTCCTTTGTATAACGGCAGTAGAGTTTCTGCCGAAACGTCAGATAAGTATACTTAGATTCTATTTAGGATTTGCGTATGTGAAGGCAAATTTTTGATTTTATTTAAAACAAACAAAACAAACGATGTTGGGAATTTTGGAACCTTTGGTTGCACTAAAACAAAATTATGATTGTTTTCCACAAACCAAAACTACACTTTTTTGCACTCGAAGCGCGTTTCGCTAACAACGTTAGCATCATCAGGAGACGATAAACAATGAACTAAATTGATCTATGCTCTATCTTATATACAATCCTTTAGTGGGCGGAGATAAGACTAATAATTTGTGATTGATCACGATTTTTAATCCTATCTCCCCTCAACCAAAGAATAAAGTGTACTTAACGCGATGGGTCCTCTATATTTATTTAAACTATTTCTGGATTTAATGATTTCCATACTTTCATATGCATTCAAAAGACTTTTTTACCACTTTTACCATCCATAACCATCCATATTTTTTATTCCTTTTGTTGCAATGTAAACCTCGCCATATTTCTTCGTTTAGGATATCGTATCGAACGTGTAAATTTTTAAATTGCAATGAAAAGTAAATCATGCATTACTGGTGAATATCAAAAGATTTTAGGAAATCCAATATACATAAACGTTCTATTGGCTTTACTAATATACCGCCATAGGGTAGAGTGATTGACTGTTATTTTCTTATATTTTTAGGTTCCTTTACAAATATTTAATTCGCCTTTCCTAAAAGCAGAAAGTCAAACATTTTGTAGCTAAGTTTCTTTTTAAATTTTAAGAACCGTATCCAGAACGTGTAGTTATTTAAAAGCACACATTTAAAATAAAACTAAGATAGCTAAGTAAGGGGGAAGTATTCAAAAGATCACAATGTTTTTCTCCAAAACCAAAAATTGCGTAGAGCGTTAAAATGATGGTATTATAGAGGTTTCGCGGGCTCAAAAACCCAGTCGGGAAACACTTTTCTTTCTATCTATTTATTTGCTTCTATATCACAAGTAAACCCAAAAAGCAAAAAAAAACTACCCATGTGTTAATAGGATAGACAATTTAGATTGAAATTTTCTGAATAGCGGAAAAAATTAGAATTCTATTTTTTTTTTTTTTCATTAAAAAGCTTCGGAAGGTCTATCATTTAACTTAGTAAATGTCCCCATTCCTACTTCTTCGGGAACTGTCATTTATAACCTCCAAAACAGAGTTTTTCTTGGATAACTCTTAAACGGTGACAGACCGTCAAAATTGACAAATGGAAAAAATGTTGCTAATTTAATACTCTATCAATAAATAATTAGTGATAGTACAGCTTAAACAACTCCTTCCACCCAAGCGAAAATGATGCCAATTTGAACAGTTTCTTGTATATTCCTTTTTAGAATTTTCATCCAGATTTCTTAACCTACGAGTACCAAACTGGGCAGGGTTGATCTAAGAGCAATGATCTAAATTATATCAGAAAATTAAATATTTCCATTGGCGTAGACCGGTTTTCTTGACTAGAAAATTTTAAAATGTCTTTGATACGCCACTGTTACTGACATATACAAAAAAAAAGCCGCGCTTTTTGCTGGATCTTATGTTAGATAAAATTGCATTTTCAACGACACCTTCTGCTTGTATTTGCTGCTTCTAGTAATAACAAAAGAATTTTTTAAATCATAATTTTTTACATTTTGTTAGTAAATTTCTTAAATGAAAGAGCCAAGGTCCCCTACTCTTCCAATACCGATTATGATTTTAAAAAATTCTTATTTCATTACTAGAAGCAGCAAATACAAGCGGAAGGATTCGTTGGAAATGCAGTTTTATCTAGTATAAGATCCAGTGAAAAGCGGAGTCTTTTTTTGTATATGTCAGTAACAGTGGCGTATCAAAGAGTTTTGGTACATTTTGAAAATTTCTAGTTAAGAAAATCGGACTACGCCACTAGAAAAATTTAATTTTCCGTCACTTGTCCTCATATAATTACATAATATATTAATATTGTAGTCTCCGTTAGAACGACTTCCCGGCATGCACGCTCAAGATAAAAGATTCAGGTGGGCGGCGCGACGCTCATCGTCACCCGATCAGAACACCAAAACACAGATATCATTCCGTTTTGCATGCCTTCGCGGTACGTACGCTCGGCGGTTATTGCAATTTTTTGCCGTTTCGTGTTGTGATAAGTGAAAAAGGTGTAAAAATGTCGAAAAGGAACAACAGTAGACGTAAATTTATGTTGTTACAAAATCAACTAGAGCTAATACAGCAGCAAATTAACGCTGAATTAATGGAATCAGATTCTGATGATGAATCAGGTAGGAGCATACTTAATTTGTTTTTTTTTTGCGTATTATAAATCATATAAATCCTGTATATGGATAGATCCCTAAAATTAGAATTTAATTGGACTCTGACGTTACACACAGCATCAACCGATGTCTGTCCAATAAGAATACATCCGTATTCGCTTCAGTCAAAATCGTAAATAGATACACAGCATCGCCCGATGTCTGTAATATCTAATTCGAAATTTTTTTCTTTTTATTGAATCCGCATAAATGCTGGGATATGCAAATCAAAATAACTAAAATTCTGCGCAGCATCGCCCGATGTCTGTTACGAATCAAGGAATACATCCGTATTCGTTGCAAAGGTCATATCATCTCAAAACGGTTGCAAAGTTCATACAAAAAATAAATTAAAAATAATATTTTTGTAAACCTATCCATGTCGTATTTATAAAATATAAGTTTACAAAATTTCATACACATGGTTCCACATATAAAGCGTTTAGCAGAAGTAAGCTGCAGGTGTGAAACTTTTAAATTTCAATATTGCATTGCTTATTGTAACTGCACGGTAATATTTTTGACAAGTCAAAATACCGAAAGTTACTGAGTTGTGAGGCTCGATATTACACAAAGAGATCGGCGTATGCGTTTTACGTGGCCCAAAGTGTACTTCAAATTTTGTTAAGGCCTTGAACGGATTTAAACAATTATTTTTTTTTTCTCTACGTTGCAGAAGAAATGGATTATGGCGAAGAGGCTGAAGGTAGAGAAGAGATACAAGGGAGGCAAGAGGGTTTGCAGGAAGATCAAATTCCTCCAGAAAATCGTAATGAACCTTTAGTTCCGGTAACTGGCGATCCCTTTCAAATATTAGGCTTGAAATCTTCTGATGACACAGAGTTTGGAGATCCAACTCACCAAGAGATCGTCGTAAGATGGATCGAATATCTCACCAAAGGGCTAAAAAAAGAAATAAAAGAAGTCTTACTTAACAAATTCAAGATTCCCGATAATTGCAAACCTTTGAAACCTCCGGCAATCAACGAGGAGATCAAGCCTTGTATGTCAGAAGAGGCTCTAAAACATGACAAATACATAACGGCCCTTCAACAAGAAATTGAACAGGGTTTGACTGGAATAAGTAAGGTTATGAACAGGTTGTTATCTTTACAAAATCAGATGAAAGAGCAGTTAGAAGACCTGAAACTTCTTAGCGATTCCTCGCAAATTTTAACCAATGTGCACTATTCACTCTCAGTCCACAGAAGATATAAGATAATTCCGTTTTTGAATACGGAGTTTAAGAAAGTAGCGACAGCGCTACCTTTTGACGAGTTATTGTTTGGCAAATCGTTTAACGACGCTGTAAAAAATGAACAAACAATGAAAAAGACTAGTCAGGAAATTAAAAGGAAAAGACCGAATCCACCCGGATTTGCGAGCACCTCCAAATTAAGTGTTGCCGGAGTATCAGGAATAGGTCTAAGTTCTTTAAACTATCGGCGCCCAGTGAACAAATTCAAAATGAAAGAAAAAAAGAGGGGGCAACAACAACAACAACAGCCGATGCGGAATACCAACAGGACCAGGTTCAATAAATCGAGAGGGCACCCGTACTATCGGAAGCAATAGATACCTGGCGTACAAACCAAGTAGGTGCATTTATTTATTCAGGTCGCCTTACAAAATTTATTCCGGAATGGCAAGAAATTACAAACGATCCTGTCATTTTACAGTGGGTGAAAGGCATAAAACTTTCGTTTAAAAATAGACCAACTCAGATAATTGAGCCTAAAATTAAATTAGTTGAACCCTTACAAAATTATCAGAAATTAATAAAGGATTTAATGTCTATCGGGGCCATTTCTAAGTGCCTACCAGAAAAAAATCAGTTTCTTTCATCATATTTTCTTATAAAAAAATCAAATGGTAAAAAAAGATTTATTTTAAATTTAAAAACTTTTAACCAGTTTATAGAAGCACCACATTTTAAACTCGAAGATTACCGAACAGCTGTTAAATTGATAACACCGAATTGTTATTTAACTAATATAGACCTAAAAGATGCTTACTTTCTTTTAGCGATTGATAAGCAGTTTAAAAAATATTTCAGATTTATTTTTCAAGGTGAATTGTTTGAATTTAATTGTCTCCCATTTGGATTGAATATTGCCCCATACATATTTACTAAGTTGTTAAAACCGGTAGCGAAAAAATTACGTGAACTGGGTATTGTTTTTGTAATATATTTGGATGATATTTTACTGATAGCTAATAGTGAATCCCAGAGTTATCATTTTACTCAGGTTGTCATGACATTATTGAAAAAGTTAGGATTTATAATAAACACTGAAAAAAGCAATTTAAAGCCGCAGCAAAAACTGAAATTTTTGGGTTTTTGTTATGACACAGTAACAATGAGAATTTTTTTACCCACAGAAAAAATCATTAATATAAAACAAAATATAAAAGATATACTTAAAAAGAAAAAAGTTTCAATTCGTGAATTTTCCAGTCTCGTTGGAAAATTCGTAGCAGCCTGTCCGGCCACAAGTTATGGTTTCCTCCACCTTAAATCACTTGAGACTTTTAAACATATTCATCTCCATTGTACAAAAACTGAAAATTACGACAAAAAGGTCATAATATCTCAGAGGAACAAGTTTTTGAGATTAATTGGTGGGAAATTAACATCGGCAATGGTCAAAACATTAAACCCAAAGATTTTCAATTAGAAATTTTTTCCGATGCCTCACCTTCTGGTTGGGGTGCGTTTTACTTAAAGGAGAAATGTCATGGTTTCTGGAGTGACGGTGAAAAAGGGATGCATATAAATTTTTTGGAAATCAAAGCAGCCTTCTATGCATTAAAATCTTTTACAAAAAATATAAAAAACTGTCGAATTCTCTTAAGGATTGACAACAAAACTGCAATTTCATGCATCAATCGGGGAGGCAGTGTAAAATATGAAGCTCTAAATCGCGTTACAAAAGAATTATGGCAATGGTGTGAAAGCAGAAGAATATTGGTATTTGCATCCTACATTGCTTCTAAAGACAACGTAGAAGCAGATGAACAGTCTAGATCTGTTAACATTAATACAGAATATGAAATAAATCAGATTACGTTTAATAAAATTGTAAAAGTTTTTGGATATCCAGAAATTGATATTTTCGCAACTAAATTAAATGCAAAGTGTACTACTTACATTTCATGGTTTCCGGATCCTGACTGCCTCTTAGTAGATTGTTTTACCGCCAATTGGAATAAATTTTTCTTCTATGCGTTTCCTCCTTTTTGCATTGTAACTAAAGTCTTAGAGAAGATTATTCATGACAAAGCGACAGGTATAATAGTAGTACCTCACTGGCCCTCCCAGCCTTGGTACCCAATTTTTCAAAAACTGCTGGTTGGCCGCCCTATATACTTTCCACCTGAAAAATTTTTACTCATATCTCCTTTCAGGCAAAGTCACCCACTTCATCAAAAGATTTCCCTGGAGGCCGGGAAATTATCAGGCGAACTTTTTTGAAAAAAGGAATACCTTCTCAGAGCATTCCACTTTTGATCTCGTCAATAACAGAAGGGACGTTAAAGCAGTACACTAGTTGTTTTAAGAAATATTGGGAATTTAGTAATTCTTATCAAGTTGATCCCTACAAGTACAACTTGGCAAATTACCTTAATTTTTTAACAAAACATTTTGAATCGGGTTCATCTTATTCAGTTTTAAACTCCTACAGATCTGCTTTAAACTTGCTTTTTAATCCTATCGAAAAAAGCGACGAAGTATTAATTTCAAGACTTCTAAAAGGAGCTTATAATAGAAGACCAAGTGCACCAAAATATATGTTGACTTGGAATACGGACTCAGTATTAACCTTTTTAGAAAACTGGTCGCCTCTTGAATCCTTGAATTTAGAAAAACTAACACTAAAGCTTGTGACACTTATGGCACTTACAACAGCCAGCAGAGTTCAAACATTGTCAAAAATCAAGATATCCAATATTGTTAAACAAGAGAGCAAACTTGAAATTAAGATTTCTGATCGTATAAAAACGTCTGGGCCGAAAAGATTTCAACCGCTACTAGTTTTTCCCTACTTCGGAGAAAGACCTAATCTTTGCGTGGCGTCGGTTATGGACTTTTATTTAGAGAAAACGAAAGATATTACTAGGTCGGACGATTTTTTAATCTTAACGCATAAGAAGCCATTTCATCCAGCGTCGCCACAAACCATCAGCCGATGGATTAAAAATACTCTTAAGCTAGCAGGTATTAACACTGAGATATTTTCTAGTCATAGCACACGCCACGCGTCAACTTCTTCAGCTTTGCGAGCTGGAGTTAGTATAGAAAGTATCGAAAATACAGCTGGCTGGACCCCAGCATTAAATACATTTTTTCAGTTCTATAATAGACCTCTTTGTAAGCCCAATGATATGTTTGCTCGTTCAATAATTAAAACCGGTTAACAGTTCCTTTTTTAAATATTGTTGTGATTTATTTTTATGTACATATTTTACTACAAATAATTATTGCTGTTCAGGACAACAAAAATATTAATTTACATTGTTTCTGTAACATATTATGATCTACTTTTTAGTAAATTGTGTTAAAATATAAGTTTTGTCAAAATTATTCTATTATTATCTATGGAAATTATACATATATGTATCTAATTCAAAACACTCTTGTTTTTATCCAATATCAATGAATTACACAAAAAAAAAAAAATTGCTTTACAAAATCACTAGTGCCTTTGAACATCTACAATATTAATATATTATGTAATTATATGAGGACAAGTGACGGAAAATTAATAAATTAATTTACTTACCTTAAGGCTAATTAATTTTAATTTTCCTAACTTGTCCGAATATAATTACATTCCCACCCATACCCAAATTGCTAATTATTCTCTTCTTCCCCAGTGATTGTGATCTTGTCATTTCAAACGGAATGATATCTGTGTTTTGGTGTTCTGATCGGGTGACGATGAGCGTCGCGCCGCCCACCTGAATCTTTTATCTTGAGCGTGCATGCCGGGAAGTCGTTCTAACGGAGACTACAATATTAATATATTATGTAATTATATTCGGACAAGTTAGGAAAATTAAAATTAATTAGCCTTAAGGTAAGTAAATTAATTTATTAATTTTCTGATATAATTTAGGTCATTGTTCTTAGATCAACTCGGCCAAGTTTGGTACTAGTAGGTCAAAAATCTTGATGAAAATGCTAAAAAGGAATATGCAAAAAATTGTTCAAATTGGCATCATTTTTGCTTGGGTTTTTTCAATTTTCCTGGTAGAGAAGTGGTTTAAGCTACACTATCACTATTTACTTAATAATAAAAAAAATAAAAATTTTTCCCATTTGTCACTTTTGAGAGTCCGTCGCCGTTTAGAAGAAAAACTCTTTTTTTGAGGTTAGAAATTACAGTTTCCGAGGGAGTTGGAATGGGGACTTTTAGTATGTTAAATGGTGGACCTTCCTAGGCTTGTTAATAAAAAAATGGGTTCTAATTTTTTCCTCTATTTTTCCTATGTAACTTAGCCTAGTATTTAATTTTCAGTTGTTTTATGTATTTTAAGAGTAGAGATTCTTTTTTTTCTGTCAGTGACCTTAGCTCAGGGAATGTTCGACGTTCAAAACGGGTCATATAATATCCATACTTTCCGGTGTCAAATAAACATCAGAATAGGAACTTTGAATGGAAAGCGCATTTTGTAGGTTCAATTCGAAATATTCAAATATTTGAATCGGTGGCCTTAGAAAGAAATTTTATTTTATTCGAAAAAAAAATAAAAAAATTGCTCGTCGTCCCCTAGTTTTTGCAAAATTGCCTTTCATTCAAAGTTCAGCCAATTCTGATGTTTATTTGACTCCAAAAAGTATGGATATCACATGACCGATTTTGAACGTCACTTCGACATTTTCTGAGCTTAAGTCACTTATTACGTTTATAAGCCCCTAACCAGTGACGACTCGTGACTAGCAACTCAGGGGGGGGCGCTGGCTTTAAATAATATAGATAACTATATAATCAAATTTTTTTATTATGTTCAAAATTGGTATTGGCCTCCCTGTACTAAACACAAGCTTTTGTAAATCACTGACCTTTATATTAGACGAAATGTCCAAACTTTATAATTAATCAAAACGTAAGCGACATTAATAAATCGAAAGCAAAAGCGAAAACTATTATAGTGCAATGTGAACGTTAAGGTCGTAGTTACAATCTGGGGAACCGTTTTTAGCAACACTGTACGGGAAATCAATTTAACTATGTTGACCTGATTTTGTTTGTAAAATTTTACTTCATTGAATTTGTTTTCCATGGCAATGCGGAGACTTTATTTATGTATAAACACAGTGGGATACCAGAGATTTTTTAGCACCGGGTCAAAAATTTGGGGTTAGGTTACTTACTTTGACTTTTCGCGTTCTGCGCCGCTAAAAAACCAAGTAAAATACTAAAATAAAAGAAAACCCTTTATTGCAGAATTACCTGCTAAAAAATTATACCCAACTACGATACGTATTAAAGTAACTGGTGCATTTATAATTGAATTGGAAACACTCCCGCTATATAGCTGATACCGACAACAGGTTAGCTTAAAAGCATGCAGATTTAAAAATCGGCCACTAGCGCTAGACGAAATAATCATATTCTTCCTAGCGAGCCAGTAAAGCTCACTTGGGCAGTCGGGGTAATGCCCGCGCAGTGCTAGGCCTTTTTCGGCGGGCGACCGCATACGCGGAATGGGTTCATATTTGTTTTAGAACAATGTTTTTGAAAACAAATTTTTGAAAGATAAACATAACCTCCAATGGTTTTCTGTCACAAAACGTAAAAATACTCTTCTGTCCCACTGCGGCCCGATTTAAAGTTTGTTGACAAAACACCTGCAGTTACCAAGCAATTGTATAAATTCTGCGATCAATACTTGAACTGCGTGTGTCTCCCAAATTCAATGAAGTGAGATTGATTGGTCACTTTTCTTTTCCGGAGTGCACAGGCTTTTAGAAAAAAGGAAACGTTTTTATTTTCGCTAAAGTAAGGAAATGTAAAAAGGAAAAATGTAATCCAGAGGAAATTGTGAGTATTCCTCAATTTTTTTTTTGTAAATCGGGTTTTTTTCTAAACCGCAATTATTTTGAGGCTTTTGGGATAGATGACAGCATTTTTTTTTTTAGAAAAGTTTTTATTTTGAAGAAAAAATAATTGAGAATTTTGAAAAATCCTTCAGATATTTTTGTTAAGCATTTAAAAATGATCACCCCTACAAAATTTCAGCTAAATCTGATGTTTAGTTTTCCCTGTGCACTCTGGCAAAAAACAAGGCGTTGCCAGTTGTACTTTTTTTACTTAAAATCTGGGGAGAAACTATAGCCTTAAGCCACGCCTCCGTGGTGGAGTAGCAGTAGTTACAGCGGGACGGATATCAAGCCGCCCGCTCTTGTTAAAAATAGAAAATGATCGGTATAACCACAGTATAAGGAAAGGTAGGCTGTGATATAACTCGCCCGTTGGAATAATATGGCTATGCTTCGTTCAAATTATTTTAGTTATTTGCTAACTTAAATGGCGTTGTTGGTATTTTAAGTAAAGTATTTTTTGCTTATGTTTTATTTTTAAATAATTGCAGAGAGGGTGCCGCCCCAGAGCCCTTCATTAACGAGCCGCGACTGCCCCTAAAAGCGCTTTTATGTAAGGACGGTTTTAAATAAAATCGCTTTCTCCGAGGGTTTATACGTCCTTCACTAAATGTCATTAAATATGTCAGTTTAAGACTACAAAAACGGCATAGATTTGACAACACTGCTTTGCTGTTTTTGGGCCAATCTTTACCGGACAGAATATCGGAATCGAGAAAACGGAATCTGTTGCAATTTGGCTGGAATGTTTATTTTTGAATTCCTCGCAACCGTATCCAGACAGTTTTTTGCTGGACTCTCTTCGAAATAAAATAAACACGGCTAACAATAGTCAAAAATCTTACCTGGCTTTTTCTTTAGCCTCGTCGATAATACAGAAATTTGTAACAAAAATACTTTGCATATGGTTGTAGATTTTTATAAATTCTATTATCTGATAACAAGAAAAATATGGTTTTTTTCTTTGTAAGCAATATTCTGCCGGAATTCAGGTTCCGCATAGCCACCAGTCACTTGTCTAATGGAACATTCAGCCGATAAATTGATACGTGTCAAGTGATAAAAATAATACGGAAATTTGTTATTTTTTTGATGTTGAATAATGATTTTTCTTTTGATTCTTTTTAATTTCGAGACATTACAATCCATGAAGCATGAAGTCGAGCATCAAAACCTTTAAAATAACTATGATTCAATGGTGACGTTCCGAATAAGTAATACTTTTCCTCACATATGGTGTTCGCACCGCGTTCTGAACACTAGACGATTTCACTCGCAATAGTATTAGTTATGCCACCTATTGTTGATCTTTCAAAAAAATAGCAAAGCAGTGTTGTCAAGTCTATGCCGTTTTTGTAGCCTTAAAGAAAAAACAAATAGAACAACTGAGTTAACAACACATTTTTCGGAAAACCAAGGTTGAGTATTTCTTTAAATTGGAAGAAATACGCCAAAGCGTTTTTAAAGTGTTTATAACGATCCTAACATGGGTTTTAAAGTGCTAAATTGCTTTCTTAAATTGCTTTAAAATAAAGTCGATTTGGTACTTAAAACGGTTTTAGAGGTGTTTATATGACACTTATATAAAAGCGCTTTAAGAGGTCCGTATAAACAAAGTAACTGATAGAAAGAAAAAGGATCTGTACTCTTAAGGTAAAAGAAAGTAATTCTATGATTGAGATCACAGAAAATTGGGGTTAACGAATATGTAAAACGTATTAAACCACGTAGTAAGTAAGAATTGCAATTAAAGGTTTTAGGTACTTTCAGAAACCGGTAAAAAAATTGTTTTTCGTAAGCAATATTATATTATATGCCAATATATTATTATATAATATATTGGAAAAACATTTAAATTAAACTACAACTACTACTACTACTACTACTACTAAACGAACAACAAGCTCTTACTCCTTAAAAAGTAACATATGGTGGAACGCCATTTTCAAAGAAAAATTGGGTCCATTTCCTAAAAATTTCATTTTTGAAGCCCGTTTGAATGGATAAGTTGTCATTTATGTTTAAAATTCTAAAATAAGATCCGTCAACTATTGGCCAGATAATGTTTTGGAGGAGACTGTCTTCTTTTGGGGTGGGGTTTCTGAAAAAAGCATTTGTTTGATTCTTATATTTAACAACACCATGATACTAGGACCAGATAGACACGCGCATCTCCAATTACTACGTTTATACGTGTCTAAAATCGCTTTTGTAAAAGGACGGTTTTAAATAAACTCGTTTTTTTCCGAGGGTTTATAGGTACTTCATTAAATGTCAGTTTAAAGAAAAAACAAACAACACAACTGAGTTAATAATAGATTTTTCGGTAAAACCAGGGTTGAGTATTTCTTGAAGTTGGAAGCAATGCGCTAAATCATTTTTAAAGAGGTTATATCGACCCTAAAAAAATCGGTTTTAAATCGATTTAGTCCTTAAAGAAATTTTATTGGTGTTTATATACGACAAAAAAGGTTTGGCATATGTTTGGCATATTATTTGGACTTAAACATTGCCTATAAGCTTAATGCATACTTAGTAACTGTAAAAGGTAAGGTAGAGTAAACAAACCCAACACAATTGCTAATTGCTATACCTAACTTTTAAAAATAAACAACAAAATATACAATATTGTGTACACTAACTTGTTTTTTTTTAATTAAAAATTAATAATCTAACCATAACGAATATTTCAACAACTCAAACTAAAATACAATAAAAAGCTATATAGTTCATCTCTATCCCAAGATTTTTCTCACACAAAGACGTCATGTGAGCCTCTGTCCAAAATTCGTACTCTAAATCATATCTGTCTGGTCCTAGTATCATGTAACAACACTGTTTAGAATTAGTTCAAATATTTCACTGATCAAGCACAGGTAGGTTTTCTTGTTCCCGTCGCTTTATAAGTTTTGTATTTTAAATCCAAATCGTTATTAATCAGATATCATGCAGTATGTTGGCCCAGCTGGATCAGCTATTTTCGAACGTGATTTATGATATTTGACCAATGAGATTTACCTATATACAGGAAATTGATGCGCAAAGGCGTAACTTTGTTTGCGATATCATGGACACTTGTGGGATTTACCTATTTTCAGAGAGCATATAAATCTAAATAGAGACGACACCTAATGGTAAATTTGCGACTCCGCTCAACTGACTTGAAAACCAAGTGGCGCAGCTATCGGTTTTTTTTGGTTCTTGGCTTGGAACTTGGTGCGCCACTTTCGATTTTGCTCTTGCTTATTAAAATCGTATTTTTTGGACGAGTTCCGCGTTGCGAACTATCCATAATATCGATCGCCCACGTTGCGCTGCAGACAACAGACCCGTGCCGGTACAGTCACAGGTGGCGAATACAGAGGAAGGCGATCGACCCCCACTCCGACGAAATTGCGTACACTAAAAAAATGGATGTCTTAGTGTTACGAAATACGAAGTTAATTTAAAAGAATTATGATTTTCGATATGCGCAAAGTCCCCAGTTTCTTCTCACGAGATTTCAGTACCCTTAAACCAATTTGAGAGTCAAAGTCCTATGCAAAGAACATAAAATCTTTGCCAAGAGCATATTTTTTTAATTATTTGTATCATAGTATAATAAATAGTTGAAAATTGGTCTTAAAAGAAGCACACAATTTTCTTAATTAAATAAAGGGATCATTGCACAATTCACATAAGAACCTCTTTTTTTATTTTGGCTTCCTCCATTCCTAATATAGCAAAAGAAAAATTAGAGAATCTTATGCGAATTATGCAATTGTCCTTTTATGTGTTGACTGTGCAGAAACGTCACACCTGTAAGCAAAAAAAAACTGTAGGTACTGGAAATTAAAAAAAAAATGTAAAAAATTAACCAAAACAGTTTATTAATAAAATATTAAAACTTTACATAAACGTGAATATAAATTCGCTACATCTAATATTGTCACAAACAGTAAACTGTGTATTTTGCAGATGAATGTGAACATTTTTCGCATAGAACTTTTGTTTCTAATTACAGTAAGTTAATTTTAGCTAATCCTAACAAAAAATCTAGATTGACTAAAATATCAAAAATAGTTAACAGTAAAAGTTCATTAAAGTCGGAGAGCTCGTGAGCAAAAACTGCAAAACAGGCTAATTTCTTAGTTTATGGGGGTGGGTTATACATCATCAAGGGCACCTCCAGTCGGCCAGTTCTCCTAACAGCAGGCAGTTGGAAGGGGGAGGGGTTCAAACCTGAAAAAAAATCATAAAAAACTGAAAATAAAAGAAAACCGGATACTTTACTGTTACCAATGTTTTTAATTGAGTAAGATCAAAATGACTTGACACAGACGTATTTTTTAAGGTTAGGTGAGCGTTTAATTGCTAGTTCAAAATGAATAATGCATAATTTTAATATGCCTCTCTTTTATTTCGAAAGAATAAAAAGAGACAGACGTATAAAAATTAGGCCTTATACATTAGACATTACGCATTAAAAGTTCGGTAAACGGGCCATAAATTTATATTCTTTCCACTAGAAAGTGCTTATACACATAAAGAATTTTTTATAAAAAACTTAAAAGAAAACCAAAAAATAATATAGTCCATTCCTAACCTATAGGTAGGTAACCTGTTGTAAATTTAACGAATAATGCTCTTAAGCTCTTAAAAAAGACAACCGGCGGGACGGACCGTCCATTTTGGATTGCCTTTACTAAAGCTAATGGTCAAACAGAATATAAAAAATAAATTATTTAGCTACACAATCAAAAATTTGTGAAATTTACTACACACAAGAGTTCAGGCATGATTGATGTACCTTGCAAAAGACAGAAAATACATATTTTAAACTCTAAAGGATCGTTCATACAAGGCATAGGCTTAGTTACTTGATTAGTATTTGGTTTTGTTATAGTGTTTGTTATAGTTTTATTCTGAAAAATTGCTCACTGTTCATACTTGTCTTTGCTATAGTTATAACAATCACTAAGCAAGTGCATTTAACCTCACTTTTTTGATGTTTTGTTTTATTTACTTTTATTTTTTGTAGTTTTTTTTAAAGAATATAAGGTTTAATAGAATCAATTGTTTATTTTGGAACCTACAAAACCCTTAGCAACCTGTTTTTTGCTTTTAATTTTTCTCTATAAAATTATTGATTTCATTCCTGTCAACATAGTTGGACACCATACTTAAAATTCGGACTCGCGCATGCGCACTTATATTTGTTATAGTAATAGTCGTAATTTTAGTTATAAAAGTTGAAAGTTGCCAACTTTTCCTTAGGACTGTGACTAAACCTATGACAAAGCATAATCAAAAGAATTGCATGAAAACTTTCATAAGAAACAGTGGTTTTAACTTTTTTATGATTAAGACTGTAACAAAAATTAAACCAAAGACTAAGACTATGCCTTGTATAAACGATACTTAAATGGAAGAAATCAGGAAGTCGTACCCTACATGTTTTCTAGCAATATCGTTTTTAAATTACTCAAAAAATACTACATGCTTACCTTTAAATTTCGATTCCAAATGCCCCATGCCCATACACATGTAGCAGTTCTTCCAAACACGGTATTTTTGAGGTTCTCACATTACCTATTTTTACAACCAACTGCACAGACCACACGTTAGATCTTATCATGACCGGCATCTGACTAGTGACTATCGATTGACGTCTGGTAGGGTAGCCGCCGATCGGATGTGCTCGGTAAATAGCCGAACGGTTTGAAATACTTGTCTCTTGGGAAAAGAACTTCTATCATGGACTGAAATAATTTCTTTTAAATTTGTAACAAGTGTTGAGCACACTCCTCTTAAAAGATAAAATAAAACCAAGATATTAGGAATCTTGTTCCGAGAAATCCTAAGTTCTATATTGGAGGAAAAAGATATAATGCTAAAATAAATTCAATTATGACGAAAAAATAAAAAACAAGATAATTTGAGATCTCGTCTCAAGCGGAGTTTTTTTTCAGCGTACCAACTTCCCCAAAAATGTTTCCCTGCGGCGCCAGTTTTTTTCATTTATTTTAAATTCAACATTAACTCTTTTACAAGGTTTCGTCTTCGGCGGTCAAGTTAAAAAAAAAATTATAATCATGTGTTAAGTTTCTGAAAAAAATTTCGTCACTCTTTTGGATTAGGAGAACAGAACCATTAAAGGAATATCCAAGGAAATATCTTCTCTTCTTCTCACCCATTCTCAAACATTCGGAAATGATCGGGTCATTAAAATTTGAAACAGAAGCATAGTTTGAGTGGTTTTCTGTAAATGTTTGTTTTTTATAGCAAAATTGAAGTAACCTTAGATAGCAAAATATTTAAAATATAAATAAAAAACACTTATTTTTTACCGGAAGAAACCTAAATTATATGCTTTCTGCTTTTTCCTTAATTATTACAAGTAATAAAGGCTTGAAAAATATATAGAATCAAAACTTTCTGCCAGCTCCCTTAGTAACAAGTTCATTCAAAATTGCATTAAATATAAGTATGTACGCCAGTGATAAATCGATATTCATTCAACGCGCGGGATTATTGCCGATTTAATTTTAAATAAATATTACCCCGGTCCATCCTAGAGCATTTAGCTAACAATAAAAAACTCTCTGTGAATCGCGTTGACCTGCTGGTCGGATATTACCATTACGTGTCCCCTTTATGTAGATTTATATTCTCTCTGCTATTTTGCATACAGGGTGTCCCAAAAGTCTTAGTCCCCCCTTATATCCCCAAAAGATTTTGAGATATTGTAACAATACTTTGGGAACTTCAATAAGAGACGAAATGAAAAATATCTAGAGGAGCGGTATTGCCGCCCCTTTTTCTGGGGCGGCCTGGGGGCAGCATGCTAAAAAAAGTTAAATGGAAACACATATCGAGTTGTACCACATTTTAATGGTCTACTAAAATGCTGCGTCGTAACGTCAATATTATTGACATCTGTCAGTCCTGTCAAAAGTTATTGGGAATAATTTGATATATTAAAAACTCCCCCCTTAAATCTCCAAAGGCCCTTGAGGTATTATAAAAATACTTTGGAAACTTCATTGAGAGGTTAAATGGAAAAAATCTAGAGAGGCGGTGTCACTGCCACTATTTCTGAGGCGGCTAGGGGCGGATTATCTAAAAAAGTTAACTGGAAACGCATATCGAGTCGTAGCTTATTTTAAAGGTCTTTAAAAATGCTACATGCTATCATCAATATTATTGACGTATGTCTCTTCCGTCGAAAATTATTCAGGTCAAACTAATTATTAAAGCCATTAACATTAATAATAGGTTATTGTAAAGGCAACACCATAACATTTATTTAACAAATCTAGGTAGAATACATTTGACTAAATTGCAAAAACTGCTGAAAGTGACCTCCTTGAACTAGCAAAACTAAGTTCGCCTCGGACGTTTCTTAGTATCTCAGGAGTAATAGATCGAAAAACCTGAATTATTCGTTTTCTTAACTGTTGCAAGTGCCCCGGCGACCTATCCAACGATGAAATTGGGTGGCAAGTAATTGTCTAACAGGTAGATAAAAATGTGGAGGTGCCCCATGTTGTTGAAAAATGCAACTGCCAACTTCAACAATTTCGTTTTCAATTTCTCTTATAGCAGAAATAATCTGCTCCTCCAAAAGCCTAAGGTACCTATCGCCATTGAGGTTACTCTCAATAAAAAAGTGTGGGTTTTCATTAGCCTAATAGCGACAATTGTGCCTATTTACGGTTCCATTTAAAAAAAAGGGCCTCATCGCTGAAGCATATCTTTGTCAAAATATCTGGCTCGTCTGTAATTAAGTTCGTCATTTCTTCCGTAAACTGAACTCTTCGATCGAAATCATCTTCATTAAGTTCTTGAACTAACCTAACATTGTAGGGGTAAAATTTATGAGCTTTTGAAATCCTGTGTACTAAGGATTTGGGGATATCAATGTCATGAGCAACTGTTCTTACCGATTGGTTTGGTTCCACGAACATTGTCCCAAGGACTTGTTCTTGAATTTCTTCTGTTGCCGTTTTCGGGCGGCCATAACTTTTAGAAACTGGTGAAAAACTTTTTTGAATTGTGCGTAATATTTGTTTGACAGGATTTTCTTTTGTTTTATTATGATGCCATGGAATCAGCTTTAAATTGTTTCCAATAACTTTTGACAGGAGTGACAGACGTCAATACTATTGATGTTGGTATGCAGCATTTTCAGAGATTTTTAAAATGAGGTGCGACTCGATATGTGTTTCTATTTAATTTGATTTTTTTCAGGATGCCACCCCCCAGGCCGCCTCAGAAATAGGGATGGCGATGCCGCCCCTCTAAATTTTTTCCATTTTGCCTCTCACTAAAGTTCTTAAAGTAGTTTTACAACATCCCAAGAGCTTTTGCAGATATAGGAGGCGACTAAGGCTTTTCGATATATCAAATTGATCCCAATAACTTGACGTTATAACTTACGTTGATATTGACGTTAGGATAAAGCATTTTAGGAGACCTTTAAAATGTGGTGCAACTCGACATGTGTTTCCATTTAACTTTTTTTTGTATGCCGCCCCCAGGCCGCCCCAGAAAAGGGACGGCAATACCGCTCCTCTAGACTTTTTCCATTTCGCCTCTTATTGAAGTTCCCAAAGTATGGTTACAATGTCTCAAAAGGTTTTGGAGATATAGGGGGGACTAAGACTTTTGGCACACCTGTATATCAAATTGATTGAAAGGAAATGAAAGTATCTCGAAAACTGTATCTTTGAAAGATTTGAATCTCCCACGAATTTTGACTTTATAACAAAATTTGTAGTCCATGTTCATGGAAACTTAAATCTGAAAACCGTATATCGCTACTTGCTTGGGTTCCAAAGTTACAATTTTTTTAAATATTTTATCGCCCTTTTCCCCCCTTCAACTCCTTACCACCCTACCCAAAAGTTAATCAGTTCATCGTCAGCCGATAGAGGATTTTTGTACCAAATTTTGTTAAAATGGACTAAGGCATTCTTGAGTTACGTGTATACAGACAGACAACAGACCCACAGACCGACAGAAGACTTTTTTTCATCGATTAATGTGTTTTGGAACCTTAGTAACTCATTTTTGATAAAAATTAAGAAAAGTTAAAATTTCGCGATTTTAATAGTCCCCCATACCATATTTTTGTAAATATTACCCAAAAATTTTCTTACAAGGTTCAAATCTTTCAAAGCTACAGTTTCGAAATATTTTCATTTCCTTTCAACATAAAATAATTGACTGTATGGTGGTGCTTCCTAGTACCAATTTTTTGATTTAGTATCCTTTAACCTACATAGCAGCAAATCCATGTTTCACCTGTCAATTTAGTTATAAAAATGGCGGCAACAGTAGGTTAAAGGGCACTAAAGAGGTAGGAGTTAACTCGCTTTCATGGCGAATTCGAATTCGGCAAAAAGCGGTTGATTGAATTCGCCGTTCAAAACAAAAACAGGTGAAAAATGTTTTGGCTCTGGTCATTTTAACAGGAAAGAAATCAAAGGTCAAAGCTTACAGATACTTGGCAAAATTTGTCCATAGTTTGGTCATTCTCTGTTGAGTAAGCACATTTTTCTCGCTGTGGTCATTTCTAAACATTTGAAAGTTAAAAATAAATGGTAAATCAGCTGCATGAGGAATTATTCCGGCACCTAAAATCAAAAAGTATCTTTAACGTAAAACAGCAGTAAAAATAAACATAGATTTTCTTATGCCTTGAAAATACAAATTAACTTAATTTCCAAATGGTTTGCTTTCAGTTTTTTAAAGTTAAATTCCTGCAAGGCATCTTACTATTTAATTGGATTTTTGTAGGTCAAAACACGGAAATAAAAATAAAGGTAGAATGATAATACCCCCTGACAAATTTTACAAGAACTACCGCCTTATGTAGATGACAGTTATGAGCATAAAATAACGTAGTCACATCAATCGAATCTACTTGACATTTTTGTTATGTGTCTATTCATATCATTTTTAGATGGTTTTCAAGTCCCCCTGTAAACATGATATATTTTTGCCTGCTTTTTTTATTAGTCACACACTTGTTTGAACCAAACCAAAAGTGACTAGGATGTTAATCCGTTGTTCTTTTTTAGTCAAAATAAAGTGTTTTTGTTTTTTGCGTGTTTTTGCTAAAGATATAGGGTTTTGATTTGTTCAGTGCTGTTATAAAACCGGAATTACCAGTTTTTTGCCTTACATAAGTGCTGTGCGATAACACTTTTTATTATTAGCCTCAGAGGGAGAGGGAATTTTGTCAATACCAACTGATTCAGACTCACAAATGTCAAGTACATGTAGCGCTCATTTTATTTATAGGATATTATAATTCCACCTTTATCTTTACTTCCGTGGGTCACAACTAAGATGTGTTGTTTACCTGCAATTTTTTTCACATTAATATAACTTCTTCCTTCGTAAGAAAACTCGTAAAAATAAACTGACGAACTGTTTGAATGTAGCAGTGCATGTTCCATATTTCCTCTAGCAAAGTTTTGGTCACTGTCTAACTTTATAACTTTGTCCAAATTGTCTACGAATTTTTCATTATCGTTAAGATAAATATTTTTAATTTGTTTAGCTAAATCAGCTTCTGAAGCATTTTGTTTAGCTGGGAAATTTCGCGGTATGAGCTGGCTGGGGTCTTCGTCATAAACAGCTGCTACAGCTTGGACTGTTTCGAGAGCTAAAATATGTAAAAAATGAGGTAGCAATAAGTAAGTTTTTGTATCATCACTCTCACTCATATCAGAACCTGTAGATCCAATATATTGGCCCATTGAAGCGAAAAAAAGTACGTACTGTTATAGTAATACAAAAATTCCTCTGAAGTTACTCCGATCATCAATGGTACCTGGCTAACTTTGCCCACTAAATCGAAATGTGGTTTATTAATAAATGCCCCTTCATAATTTTTTGGTTCCAGGACTGGCCATACTTTGAGCTAAAAAACACAAAAATATAGGTATATACAATGTGTCCTAAAAATCCAAATCCACCCTAATATCTTCAGAACCCAAAGAGACAGGGAAGTAAAATTTCACATAATTAGATGTTTTACAAAAAAGTATCTTTTTGGATGCTAATTGTGCCGCCAATCATTAAAGGGGCGGATCTAGGGCGGAGACAATACTTCTTTTAAAGAGAAAATGACAAAAACTTTTAAATAAGAGCAATGATTTAGACAAAGAATCACCGGATATCTGTTTTCTAGTATAAAGTCGTATATTTAAAAAGTTAAAAAATAAATAACAATAACCAATTAGTTAAGTAAAAAACCTCTTTCAAGCCATTCTGGTCTGGGAGGGTGCCGAGGATAGAGGCCGCATTTCCTCGCCAAATAGCCAATCTAATAAGCTAGACAATGAAACTCCTGATTCTCTGCCAGATTTTTTTTTATTATTGCAGAGATCTCACTCACCAGGCGCTTTGCATCATCAGCCCAAAGTCCCTACACTAAAGGGCACAAAAATGCACCTATCCATTAACTCTTTATACTTGCATCTCTTTTGTTGTTCACCAAGATAGACAGCTTCACCTGCCTTGGCGCTCGTTCTGGATATGTAACCATCTGCCAAAGTGTCCCGACAGGTTACATCCCAAACTATTTGTTTTCCCTCCCTCCATGGAAAATATGTTAAAACATCTGCTCGTTTTCCATCACTCCCATATACATACACCAGTTGTTTCCAACATATTTGGTGTATCTGCTACAACCAAAGACCGATGAATGATGTCGTTTAGGAATCGATGGCGAGACAACCTACCAACACTATTGGAACAGCACAGACCGTGATGGCCCAAAATGCCAACCAATTGTCCGCAAGTGCGGACATGCTGTTCACACACCGGTTGACCCAAACGAAGGTTGACAGAAATACGAAAGGTGTTATTGTCCAATAAAGTACCCAGTGGAGGAGAAGGAAGGGCGTTATATTTTCACAGAGAAAGTTATCAAATTGTTTTTGAGTTTTGAGGTCAGGAGACAGAAAATAATGTAAATTACAGAGATTAAACCAGCTTTTCAAGGCAAATTCATGGTCGTAATAATTTTCTTTAAGAATGTATTTTGGAAGAATTGAAGAAATTAATGATTCAGTATCGTTGACTGAGCCAAAAATGCAGAAAAACTTGGTCTTATTGAAATGATATCCCCATTTTATTTAAAAACCATCAGAGAAATAAGGTTAGGTGTTTTTAGAAACAGAAAAAAAAGCTCTATTATTTCCAAACTATACAGGGTATCTTATTTAACAAAAGTATCTTATTTAACAAAATTATTGCCGCCGCCCTAACTCCGCCTCCTTAATGAAGGTTGCGATGATTAGCGTCCAAAAAGAAACTTTTTTGTAAATCATGAAATTTTGTGAAATTTTAATTCTCTGCCTCTTTTGGTTTTGGAGATATTTTTGGGACACCTTGTATATCGACAGTTTAATAGAAGAAACCCTAACTGCAGCCCAAGTGATACCAAAAAACTTAACAGTTTTTAATATCACTAGTCACTGTTGAGTTTTTTCATTACACTTTTGTGAATTTCAAAATAAAATAAAGGCAATCCTTAACACAATCACCATCGGCGTTAAATATGATGCCTGCTGTAGATGCGTACCTGTCAACAGTATCAAAATACCCGGCTGATGTAAAAAATCGCCAATAAGTGTCTATTGTTGGCATACTCTTATTAAATTACTTACATTTTGAGTTGCATTCAAAGTAGTAGCTGCCCTAGAAATATCCTCCAAACTAGCTTTAAGCAGCACTTTCTTTAATTCCAAAGTAGTGTTTTGGGTAGCTGAGAAAGTACTGTCCACTAAACCAGCTAGTTTAAGCGCGTACTGTTTTGCAAGGGGATCAGCCATCCACTGGTTGAGAGCAGAACCAGATTGACATATAGCGGCTCGAAAAAGTCCTAAAGTGGAGGAAGTAGGAAATTATTACACAAAAAAACAATTAAATGCAATGCAACTCTTAAGGGAGTGGATCATGTTATTGAAGAGAAAAAACAAAAGTTTACTAATACTAATATTTTGATAGATTTGAGGGTATGGAGTATTTTGTATTCCAATCAAATTGGGCTACTGCTTTGAAGGATAAACAAATTTCCTAAAATCTTAAAAATTAACTGTGTGCAAACGAACAGCCTTTAAAAAAAATTTGTATACACTTTGTCCCAAAATAAAAAGAATCGTGGAATACTAGATATAAAATCTACTTTTCTTTTAGTCCCAAAATTGTTTTAAAATGTCCTAAAAATTTAAATAATTGAAAACTGAACACCCTTTTTGACTGATGTTTCTTGTTGTGGCTCAACTTAATATGTATTAGTTAATACTGCAGAAGTCATAATCCAAGCAAGTTATATATAATTTTTTTGGGAACTAAAAGCGAGCAAACTGAAATTTTATATGGGTATCACTGCGAAAGCTTAACTATAGATTTGTACCATTCTCAACTCCTTAACTTCGGCCCTATCTTGAATCAAAGGGTTTACTCGGTTTTTCGCTCATAACTTTTGTTAATTTTGGACTAGCGAAAAAATTAAAAAAGCATTTTGCAGGGGAAAGCCATACCTACAAAACGATGCCTTTCAAAATTATAGGAACTTTTCCGTTCATACTCAGAATTCAATTGCTTAAACAAAATGAGCATAATGATATCAGTTTTTTCGTGATTTCTAATTTCCTGCCACTCTGATCAAAAACAATTTTCAACAAACCTTGCAGAGCAGCAAAATTCCGAGGGTTAGGTACATATGGAATTGTGGTGTACAAAAAGCATTGTGTGGCATTATCAGTCATTGTTTGGAATTGCAATGCCATTTGGTGTACAAGAAATGTGCAGCATTGAAATGGCATCGTGCAGAATTGTGTGGCATTGTGGAGAATTGGGTGGAATTTTGCGGCATTGTGCGGCATTGTTTGGCATTGCAATGCCATTTGATGTACAAGAAATGACCATGTACAGATCTGACGAAAAAAAAGTAGGACATGTAAAATATATATTTCCTTTTTTTAGTATGTCACCCTATAGGTTCAGATATTTATTGGTTTGGCCACCATTCGTCAAAATTTTGAAATATCTGACAATTATCTGACGCTTTCTTGCAGTATACTTCAAAGTAAATAAAAAATGTATCAAGTTTCAGAGTTTACCAAAATTCGACTTACGAAAGATAACTGGTCTATAAGAAGAGCGGCTAACCATTTTGGAGTCAATGAAAATACAGTACTACGCTGGACCAAGCGCTGGACCGAAAACAATACCATAAAGAGAAAGGAAGGATCAGGACGAAACAAAATTAGTTCATTGGAGCAAGACGGATGACTCCTTGATTATTTAAGGCAGAATCATTTTACCACATGCTCCCATACTGCCGCTGCAAGCATGTTTCCAGGGTCCCGGCGAACTGCTTGTAGTAGGATACAAAATTCAAATCTATCGTGTTGAAGTTGAAGCAAAAAAGCCTCTTTTAACGGAAGAGCAGAAACAGGCTTGGTTAATTTTTGCAGCCAATCATCCTTTAGAAGGGAATGATTTGGGAGAAAGTAGTCTTTACGGACGAAAACATTTTTCAGTCATCGTCAGATAGTCGGAGAATTTTGGTTTATCGTCCACCAAATTCAAGGTATGATCCAGAATACACACACAACAGCAGGACATTTTTCCGTCAACATGTGGGGATGGTTTAGTGCAAGAGGTATGGATGTTTGCTGGAGAATAGAAGGTAGATTTACCAGTGAACAATACATCGAAATTCTTCGTAATATTATGTATCCATCTGTTTCGGCCTTGCAGGAAAATAATGAGTTCATCTACTAACAAGATAACTGCCCTGTGTACACGGCGAATGTAGTGAACACTTGGTGTCGAGAGAACAATATTGAAACTCTACCTTGGCCATACAACAGCCTGGATTTAAATCCCATGAAAAATGTTTGGGGACAGATTGTGAAGATAATTTATCAGCGAAATTGGTTCCCCAAAAATTCAGACGAGTTGAATGAAGTCATTGAAAGAGCCGTAGATATCATCTCAGAAGAGCAATATTTTCAAAATTTAAGTTTTTCAATGCCGACTCGTCTGCAGCTTGTTTTAGACAAGAACACATCTGTTCTGTCTGCCCATTGAGTATTAAAATTATTGTTTTTATTTATTTGCAAAAAGTTCAGTTTTTTTATCGTCGTTTATTGTATTCTTGTTTTTTCTCTGTGGTACTCTTTTTGTTACAGCGCTTTGCCCAGCGTGGTAATGTATTTTTATTAACTCTAAAATGGTTCGCCGCTCTTCTTATAGACCAGTTATTTTTTGTAACTCAAGTTCTAAATTGAATTTTGCAATTCTATTAGATCCTAACATAGTTTACTCTAAAATTATTCTAAAAAAATCTCCTATGATTTATTTACTATTATGACAAACACAAGTGTCTAATGTATCAAGGTAAATAACGAGAGGTTAATAATAATAACTAACAAATGACTAAGTTTTACACGGCGCCAAATGTTCAACAAACTTCAACGATCCTGCAATCGCTCTGCGCACGATTAAAAATCGCTGGAGGACGAGGATTAGTTATGATGATTATCTCAAATTTTGTATGGCCGTTTTTAAATTTAAAGCTCTAATGAGGTATGAAATGTAGCCTGCAGTCACGTGATAACTATGAAATATGTAGGTATTTAAAAAAATATTTTAAAATTTCCTAATCTATTTTCTAATCTAATCTAATCTACAATGTTTGTTGAAAAAAAAATTCAATCAGAGTAACATAAAATTAAAAATAGCGAAAAAACTGATATAGTTATGCTCATTTTGTTTAAATAATGGAATGCTGAGTATGAACAAAAAAGTTCCTATAATTTTGAGAGTCGTCGTTTTGTAGGTATTGCTTTTCCCTACAAAATGCTTTTTTAATTTTTTTCTAATACAAAATTAACAGAAGGTATGATTCAAGATGGCACGGAAGTTAAGGGGGTGAGAATGGTTTCCCAGTGGTACCCTACACCCATGCAAAATTGCTCGCTTTTAGTTCCAAGAAAAGCATTGTGAAAAGTATAATTTGCTTGGACTATCATAGGTTGGTCCATATTGAAATAACTGAAAGAATATAGACCGGTTTTTTACTTACCTTTTGATTTTTCGCTAATTAAATGCAGTCCTACCGAGCCAGCGCCAGCACTTTGACCGAAAAGTGTGACTTTTTCGGGATCACCACCAAATAGGCGAATGTTTTTTTGAACCCACCAAAGGGCGAAGTTTTGGTCTTTCAAACCTACCAAAAGAAATAAATATTACATGTGGTTATCAAAAATTGTTACTTTCCTTACAAGGGCGCAAAGCTTTAAGTGCACTTTGCGCAAGCGTTAAGAACTATAGTTAGGTATTTACCTAACAAGTGCGAAAAGTAATTCTTTACCGCACGCGATGACAGTTCACCAAACGACGGAAAGCAGAGTTTGGTCAAGTCGGTCAGGGCTCATTTGAAAAATTCCCAAAAAAAGAATTAATATCGATAATTTAATTTTCCCAAATAAACTTACACAAAAACGTACTGATTAATTAATATACAAAAAAAATATATTTTTCAACAATTATTAACGGCCGCGGCCTACCTTACTTACAAGTTTCTGGTAAAAAAAAACACTGGAGGTTAACAGAACTTTTTATCAAGTTTGGGGAGGTTCATTACTATAACTGGCTATACGAAACAATTAGTATGTTTTCACATTGTATTCAATACATATCGAAAATCATGCCTGTTGTTCTTTCATATATCACGCTCTTTTTCGGAACAGAGAACATACTCTATAAAAGAAAAAGAAGACAATATTTTCAATACGCATTGAGTACAATGTGAACACATACTAAAAAATTATAAGAACAATATTTTATTTAAAACATTTGAAACAAAAATAAAACTTAAGCGGTGGGATTTACTAAAAGGGTTTAGTCTATTTTAGAATGGTCCTAAGTTTAGGTGAAATTTTTGGTTTTAAGCATTTTAAACCAACCCTCCTTGAGTTTTGGATATAGTTTGATTTATAAGAAGAATTTTAATAAATTGGTTTAGTGAATAATCATTTTAACACAATCTTTTGTTGGATTTAAGAAGAAAGTTTCAATTTAGAAGAGAAGAAAATTAAAAAATTTAAACCCACGCGGGGTTTAAATAGTAAACACTCTGTAGAACAAATCCAAATTGGGGTTATATGTCTTGAACATGGTCATTAGGGCATGAAAGGTTTTCTATAAAACACACTATTTCGGTTACGAAATCTTTTTACTTTATCAAAACGAACGGTTACATCTTTTTCAACAACCTAACCTATTTTTGTTATTTTTCTACACAAATCTAATATGGCCTGCGCCACCTATCTGAAACTATGCTAACTAAACTACAAGGTGCGTTCGACTGAACTAATTGGAATGGGTAAGGTAAGTACACACAGCTTAAGATAAGAATGCATAGCTTAAGGTAAGTACCCACATATTTAACACGACCCCTCAATTTAAATGTAATAATTAAATAACATGTAAAATAAAAGCCTTATAAATAAGCAAAAATACATTTCAATTGCTTAAGTACTTATTTACTTACTAGGTATTCTCTAAACTTTTGAAATTTTTCCCTGCCTAAAGGTTTAGTAAAAATATCTGAACAATTTTCATTTGAGCATATATACTTAAGAATAATCATTTTCTTTAGACACAGATCTTTAATGAAATGATATTTTATTTCTATATGTTTAGACCGTTTAGAGTTTTCAAAATTTTTAACTAAAGAAATAGCACTAAGATTGTCCAAATTTAAAATAATTGGATCAGACTCACCAAATTCAGAAAGTATTCCTCTTAGATTGATAAGTTCTTGAGCTGCTACGCCTGCTGATATATACTCTGCCTCCATTGATGACAGGGCAACACAGTTCTGCTTTCTGGAGTGCCATGCGACTACGTTTCCATCATGAAACCCAACAAAACCACTAATACTTTTTCTAGTTTGTTTATCGCCACCCCAGTCGGCATCACACATTCCCTCTAAACCACTGCCTCCTTTCGTAAATTTCATTCCATAATCTCTTGTAGCGCTAAGGTATCGTAAGATCCTTTTCCCAGCTTTCCATAGTTGAAGAGTTGGTTTGTCCAGATAGCGACTTAAATAGGAAACACTATAGGCTATATCTGGTCTAGTGACTATTGCTAGATACATTAGGCTACAGATAAGTCTTCTGTAAGGTATATTTTCCAAAATCGGTTCATTTTCATCTACTTGAAAATTCTGCTCCATTGGAGTTGCAATTTGACGACATTCTGTCATGTTAAATTCACTTAACAATCTGGAAATAATTTTTGTCTGGCTGATTTTTAATCCATTATCGATTTTTGTAATTTCCATTCCCAAAAATGTTTTCACTTCATTCATATTTTTAACTTTAAATTCTTCATACAGGTTTTGCACTAATTTTTGCACTTTTGAGTCTGGTCCAGTTATTAAAGCATCATCCACAAACAATACTAAGTACACATCTTCATTGACATATAAACAGTAGTCATATTCTGATCTCTTGAACTTTAGCTTTGTCATAACTTCTGAAAATTTAGCATTCCAGCATTTTGGTGCATTTCTTAAACCATAAAGAGCTCGGTTTAACTTAAAATATTCATATTTGCACTTCACACCCTCTGGTTTTTTAATAAACACCTCATTATCCAGTAAGCCATTTAAAAATGCTGTAGGCACATCTATTTGTCGTAATGTCCAATCCTTTTGCACCGACACTGACAACAAAATTCTTATTGTTGGCATTCGACATACTGGTGAGTAACTGAATTCTTCATTGTCATTTGGCACTTGAAAACCTTTTGCCACTAGTCGTGCTTTTTTCTGACCATCTTCCTTCACTTTAAATAGCCAGCGTGTGTCAATAGCTACTTTTCCTTCAGGTAATTGAGCTGGTGTCCATGTTTCTAACCTTTTATGAGAATCTAGCTCACTATTTATTGCTTGTTGCCATTCTTGGGATATTATTGCGTCTTTGTATGATTTTGGTTCACAATCTGTCGTGGAAAGTAAGCAATAAGCTACATAAATCTCATAATCATTTAAGTTCTTTGGTCTTTGTATACTCCTACCAGATCTTGTTACTTGTTCTTGAGGAATGATTTCTTCTGTATCTTCATATTCACTTTGTTCACTTTCTTGATTTTCTTCTTCATCTTCTATATTTTCTTCGATATTTTCTATTTCATTCTGTCTATTCTCATAATTTTCAGTGGTTTCATCTGTCTTATATTGTATTGTCTTTTCCTCTGTCTTTTCCTTATACTCCATCATATTTTCATCAAAGCGTACATCTCTTGATCTTATGATTTTCTTTTCTTCTGACAACCATAACCTATAGCCTCCTCCACAGTATCCAACCATAATTGCCATTTTGGCTTTTGGTTCTAACTTATTTTCTTTTGGCATCACAGTATACCAGCATCTACAACCAAAAATTCTCAGTTTACTGATATCATTTCGGCCATTCCAAATTTCTGATGGGGTTTGTTTGTTGCTTAAGGCTGTTGTTGGTGTTCTGTTTAACTCATACACCGAGCATTTTATAGCCTCGCCCCATAGTGTTTTTGGTATACCGGAATCAGCTACTTTAGTCCTAATCATGTTCAAAAGAGTCCTATTCATCCGTTCTGACTTTCCATTTGCCTGAGGACTGTATGGTATTGTGTAATCTAATTTAATACCTTTTTGTTTGCAATAATCTTGGAAGTGTTTTGATGATACTTCGCCTCCATTATCTAATCTAAATCTCCTTATTTTTGTGTTACACTGTCTTTCTGTTTCTTCAATGTATTCTTTCAAATTTGCTTCTGCCTCATTTTTCTGTTTTAAAATTTTTACCACTAAAAAGTGAGAAAAATCATCCAAGATAACTTGAAAATATTTGCCACCATCGAAGGTACTTGGAGTTATAGGGCCGCATATGTCACTATGTACAAGCTCTCCAATACTTTTGGTGCGATTTTCATTTGTAGGAAAAGGTGATCCAGTAGCTTTTCCTTCTACACAAGGTGAGCAAACTTTTTCATCAGCTTTTAGCCCAAGTTTTAACATAGCATCTTTGTTTGCATGTCCCAATCTTCTATGCCACATATTCTCAACTTTCGTGACATGACAGGTTTCTTTTTTATGTACTATTTCATCTAGTATCAAAACATACAATCCGCTTTTCTTCTCACATGTCAACTCTATTTTTTCACCACTTATTGTTGTTTTGTCCCTCTCTACTATAATCTTATGTCCTTTTGCTGTCATTTTTGACGCTGAAATCAAGTTATGCTTTATTCCAGGAACTATCAGTGCTTCTATAGTAACTCCTTGATTTTGACATCTAGCTCTTAATGTTCCAATCTTATTCGACTTCAAAATTTCCCCATTTGCAATGTGAATTTCCACAAAATTTGGCAACTGTCTAATATTTTGCATATATTTTTCCAAGTTTACTTGAACAAAATGGTTGCTAGCTCCAGAATCCAAAACAAATGACACTTTGTCTTCACCTTGACTGCATATATTGGCTGCATACAGCACTATATCCTCCTCATTAGCAGTATTTGCCTCTTGTTTTTTCTCATTTTTATTTTCTTACTGGTTGCCTCTTGGACTATTATTTTTATAGTTTGGGTTTTGCCCCCTGTAACTATTCTGTCTATAGCCACCTCTTGCACCTCTTGCCCCTCTATTATTTTGCTTCCTCTTTGGACAATAAAACTGTATGTGCAGTGTACTGCCACATGTAAAACACCCTTTACTTGTACTTGCCTTGAATACTGTTTCATTTTCACAGTTGTCTCCCTTTGATTCAAGCTTTATCTCCTCATCTAGCAGCCGTGACTTTACAAAGTCCATTTTTACATCTGCAACTGTCTCGATAGCTGTCACCACTGTGTCAAACTTTGATGGTAAGCTAAGTAGAAGATGACATACCTGGTCACTCTCGTCAATGTTCGATCCTTGATCTTTCAACTCTCGTATGATGGTTTCAAACTTTAAAAAGTGATCTTCCAGCTTATCATTTACTCCATGTTTTAAGTTTAGCAGTTTTCTCCACAATGAAAGTTTTGTAAAGCTGCTTGCTCTTACAAAAATGCTTTTGAGTTTACTCAATTGATCTTTTGCTGTTTCACAGTCTTTTATTAGATCTAAATGTTTATCAGATATCCCTTGCACTATGATCGATTGGGCCTTAATATCTGCCTTTAAAAACTGTGCTTTTTCTTCTGTCGAAGCGCTCGCTGGTGGGGGATTACCTAGGGCTTGTTTGCAATTTTCCCTCTTTAAAATTAAGGTCATTCGAAACTCCCAATTATTGTAATTATTTGCCTCCAAAATGGGCACTGATGTTAGATTACTAACTGCCATTTTTCACCTCAATTTTCTCACAAAAACTTAACACACAGGACCAGCTTACTGATATCCTTTTTTTAACGTAACCCTACTTTTCGGCACTTAAACTGTCTACAGTTTTCGCGACCGTTTCCCGACTATTTTCGCACCGTTTTTACGCACTGTACTATCTGGGCCCATAACCTCTTGAACATGGTCATTAGGGCATGAAAGGTTTTCTATAAAACATACTATTTCGGTTACGAAATCTTTTTACTTTATCAAAACGAACGGTTACATCTTTTTCAACAACCTAACCTATTTTTATTATTTTTCTACACAAATCTAATATGGCCTGCGCCACCTATCTGAAACTATGCTAACTAAACTACAAGGTGCGTTCGACTGAACTAATTGGAATGGGTAAGGTAAGTACACACAGCTTAAGATAAGAGTGCATAGCTTAAGGTAAGTACCCACATATTTAACAATATGTCACTCTAATTAAAACTTACCCTTGTTAATTAATTTCTCCAATTAATACTTGATGTCACACAACGATTTAGATGGGTAATATTAAAATAAGGATTAGATTAATTTTGTATTTATTTAAAAGGTGTTTTTATTTATGAAATGTATTACGAAACATAAATCCAAGTTTTGTTTACATTTCTGTCACTGTCGATATGTCAGTTTCAAAACATTAGCCGCGTTCAAATCACAAAACGGATCTCTACAGCTATCTAGCTACAGCCTTGAAATGAGTGGGCTTTGAGTAAGGAAAGTTTTCTTGACTGAGCTTTTAGATAACATCAATGTTTTAATTTCAGTTTGTTAATAAATTAATATAGTCGTTTTGAATTTTTTTTGTTTGGTATATTTTTCGTGCCTAATAAGTGACCTTCACTTATATTTATTTTGCCTCCTAGTGCCCTCATAAATATATTTTTTGTGCTAAAAACGGGTTCAAAATATGGCGTTTTCTCTACAAAATTGAAGGTGTTTTATTGATTAATGAACAAGTGGGGATATTAAATAAGGTAAATTAAGCCTTGTAAAACCGGATACTTAGGGATAATATAAACGAACTTATTGCCAATTGCCACAATACAATCCTTTCTGGGGGCTATAAATTTAAACCACCCCCCTCAGGTGGTCTAGAAAATCACTAACTTTATAAACTCCAACACAGATAATTAGGCTATTATGTGCCAAATTTTTAGCGTATTCACCATTTGCCATTTTGAAACCTGTAAAAAAATATTCTTTTTACGACATTTTCTCCTAAAATATGGTATATTTTGAAAAAAAAAGCAGTTTTTCAGTGGTATTTTGCAATAAAAATACAAAATAATGAATAACTTTGTGTCTTTTCTGTATGGCTAAGTGTTTTTTTCAAAAATTTGTTTTAAAATTTAGTACCCCCCACAGGTGTAAATATTTAGACCTGTGGGGGGTACTATTTAAGATCTTAGTAAATCCCACTGAAGGTGTCTGGTAACTAAAAAAAGATAAACCGCCAATGGATCAAGCCTTAGACTCAAAACTAATTATTTAAATACCAAAAACCACTACAGCATTTCTGCTGTTCAACTGTTCGAGCCAAACTCGAAACCTAGCGCCCTTCTTGAGTGTATCTGAAAGCAATATTTTTAAAATTAAAAAGAAATTCAAAACCAATTTTCTCGTAAAGGGCAATACAAATAATTACAACTGCAGTTTTTTTCCACGTTTTGGTAATAGTAAAACCAATGCATATAAGTTTTAAAAACTATATGATAATTCAGTAGCGCACCCAGAAATTCACTTCGGGGGGGGGGGGGGGGGGTAGGGATAAATCAGAAAGAAAGCTTAATTTGAAGTAAAAATGTGAACATAACCAGGCTTCTCGGGGAGGGGGGGGGGGAGGTTAAACCCCAAAACCCCCCCTCTCAGTGCACCAGTGGATAATTATGTTTTAAATTGTATCCCACAGTCTGGACGGTAAACCTAAAACAATCAAAGTTATCATTGTGATGAAAATATGGTTTTTTTCATCATTTTTAATCAAAATGAATACTTTTTCACATAACTTAGACAAACCTATTCCTCTTTACCTAGACTCAAGCTTTTGTTTCAAAGAACGCATTAAAAAAGTAAAGACGCACGAAAACTCCAACATATGCAACATCAGATTAATTAAAAAAAAAACAGATATAACACTAAACAATACTTCCCCGATGAACTATCCATAAGGTTCATTTTCCCATAAAATGCATGGTTGCCAATTCACCGGAGACTTTTCTAGGAACAAAACAATTCATAAACTTTTTTTACTCTATTTTTATAATATATTGGCTATTTCAAATATTTTTACATAAGATAATTACCCTTAGGGTGATAACTTAATTTTTAATTCCAGTAATTACCTGTTTTAAGTTTTTAATTAGTAGGATTTCTGATTCATAAAAAAAGAACACAAGCCGGCAAAGTTGTTTCGATGAGCCGCGAATAAATTCCCACATATTTTTTTGCATGTGAACGTAGTTTTGGTGGGGTTTGGTGATTGGTGAAAAAGAACTATATAAAGCCATTTTGAGGACCTACACAATAGTTTATCAGTGCCTGGTATGCAATAAAACAGGATATTCTAGCCCAGAATTATTATTTCGGAGGTAAGAAAGATCATGTCATTTTAGTTTTGTCATGGGCGTAGTTAGAGGTAAAATACTTGTAATTAAATTATTAATACCTAAAAAATCCAAGAATAATACTAAAATTTTTTAAGTCACAAAAGTACCAGGTAATTTTGCTACTTTTGCAGCATGTAAAATATTTATTTACCATAATTTATACCTAACAAAAGACGCAATGTCCAAGTCCTGATAGGCAGGTACTCGGACAGATATATTTTGTATTTTAATGGGTACCTTGTAAGTACCAAAAAAAATAAAAACAGGTAGTATGTAGGTATGTTTTTCATACTTCGGCTAAACCGTTTTTAAGATATTTACTATATGACCCAATCTTAGGTTTGGCTTTTTTGCTTTTGACTCATGTTTTTGTAAAATTACATAAAAAAGCAAACTACTAATAATTATTTTTTTTTTCACCTCTCGCTTTCTTCAAAAGTTCACCTTTTCTTTTAAATTTTGTCGTGCTGTTTTGTAGAAATGAATGAATGAATGAAAGCTAATATTTAAACAATAAATTTTGTTGGCCTTAAAACTTTTGTAATCTAACAATATAAAAACGACTTTTTAATATCATTTATATTTGCGTGAAGTTTACCTAGATTTTTTATTTTAGCAAATGTTGTAGAACTGCCATCTTGAATAATTGATCTATAAAACATTTCTAATGATCAAACTTCGGTAAACTTTTGATCTATCTCAAACTAAACGCTAACCTATAATAAACCAATTGTTTGTGGTTATCAAAGTTCTGGCGGTAATTTTACATTTTTATTGTTTTAATTTATTCGAATATAAGAAATCCGAAGTATTGCCACCGGCTATCCCTTGGAGGGGAGATGGGGGGTAGCCTTCTCCCCAATATTGCTTGCAGTTAGGAAATATGAAGCTTCAGTTAACAAATTTAAGTACAAAAAAAAAACAAAATTATGGTTGTTTTCCACAAACCAAAACTACACTTTTTTGCACTCGACTCGCGTTTCGCTAACAACGTTAGCATCATCAGGAGACGATAAACAATGAACTAAATTAATCTACGCTCTATCTTATATACAATCCTTTAGTGGGCGGAGATAAGACTAATAATTTGTGATTGATCACGATTTTTAATTCTATCTCCCCTTAACCAAAGAATAAAGTGTACTAAACGGGATGGGTCCTCTATCTTTATTTAAACTATTTCTGGATTTAATTATTTCCATACTTTCATATGCATTCAAAAGTCTTTTGTTTGGTACACTTTTTACTTTGGTTGAGGGGAGGAGGATTAAAAATCGTGATCAATCACAAATTATTAGTCTTATCTCCGCCCACTAAAGGATTGTATATAAGATAGAGCGTAGATTAATTTAGTTCATTGTTTATCGTCTCCTGATGATGCTAACGTTGTTAGCAAAATGCGCGTCGAGTGCAAAAAAGAGTAGTTTTGGTTTGTGGAAAACAATCATAATTTTGTTTTAGTGCAACCAAAGGTTCCAAATTCCCTACATAAATTTAAGTACATTTTACAAAACATTTTGTATTTCTAATTTCTACAAACAACAATAAAAAAAAAATCTCAAGTTTCAGGTAACTTGGGAATCGCTTTTAATATTGGTTGAGAAAATGGCCTTTATCTTCCCCCCCCCCCCAATCAAAAGCCTTCAGATCGCCGGTGAGTATTACCTGGTTTAAATCAAAATTCACGACGCCGCGACTGGTAATGGAAAAAGTAATTTTCAACAATGTTGCTTTAATGGCAAACATGCTAAGGCAGCAGTCGATTAAAGTACATCGTCATCGCCTTATACAGAGCGCTACAGGCCACTGGGAACATAGGCCAGAAGAAGTTCAATTTGCCAGTGTACATTCACGCAGGAACACCGCACACCTATCAGTGGAGCAACCAACACTCAGGCTTGCGATCACCATTCGCGGCTTGCGTTAAGTAGGCCTTTAACCATGGTGCAATGTGAAGTGTAGTCCATGAAACCGGAATTTGGTCAATAAATACACAAATTTTAATAACGTAATTTTCTTGTTTTTTGTCACTGATAAATTAGAGCGTTTATTTTCAACTGCTCAGATTTATCACTAACAACTTGTTACAATGAAAATAATAAGGAGAAACAAAATAAAAGCAAGTTCTCAAAATAGAATAATACATTCTAAAAACCAAAACGATTCTTTTAGTCAAAAAAAAATTAGAGCAAATGTTTGAAAAGTTCTCCTTGCTCGGCTAGACAAGAACCGAGCCTATTATAAAAACCCCTTCTAACGTTTCCAAGTATGTCAAGGGTGATAGTTTGAAAAGCTTCTTCAATATTAATCCGAAGTTCTTCCAAATTATTAGCCCTTTCATGCCCGGAAACTTTATTTTTTATATAACTCCACAGATAGAAGTCATTAGGAGCAAGATCGGGTAATCGAGCTGGCCATAAAATAGTTCAATGAACAATGAAAATAATAAGGAGAAACAAAATAAAAGCAAGTTTTCAAAATAAAATAATACATTCTAAAAACCAAAAAGATTCTTCCAGCCAAAAAAAAATTAGAGCAAATGTTCGAAAAGTCCTCCTTGCTCGGCTAGACAATATACAAGTCTATTATAAAAACCCCTTCTAACGTTTCCAAGCATGTCAGGGGTGATAGTTTGAAAAGCTTCTTCAATATTAATCCGAAGTTCTTCCAAATTATTAGCCCTTTCATGCCCGTAAACTTTATTTTTGATATAACTCCACAGATAGAAATCATTAGAAGCAAGATCGGGTAATCCAGCTGGCCATAAAATAGTTCTCCGTGTACTTATAACCCGATTAGGAAATATATTTTTAAGATATTCCCTAACAAGGCCAGCATTGTGAGCGGGACAATCATCTTGTTTAAATCATGTTTCACTAAATCTCACACCTAACAACTTACTAGCAGTTGGAATAATATACTACTGCAGTAGATCCAAGTATCTAGGACCATTCAAATTGCCGTCAATAAAAAATGACCCAATTACGTGTTCCTCTACAATACCCCCACAAACATTTAGTTTTTGGGGATACTGTGTTCTTACATCAAAATACAAATGCAAATTTTCCCTCGACCAATATCGGACGTGTGTTGGGTTATGACGATTCAATAATGGAAAAGTGCTTTCATCTGTGAAAAGAATAGATCTCAGAAAGTTTTCATCACGATTGTTGGCCTCCAGAAAAATTTGATGCGTTTTTGACGCTTTGTAAGAACGATAACAATTTTTTTTAAGAACACCTAAGACAGTGGCTGAGGACTTATCAACTACTTCGGCAATTTGGTGGCTAGTTAGCTTTCGATTTTCCTCCACTGCAGCGCAAATCATCATATCTCGTACTTCCTGCTCGTCATTCAAAACAGTGGGTTTTTTTATGGCTTATTGGTGCTACACAACCAAACTTTTCAAAATTCTGCACAAACCTATGAATCGTTGATAGACTAGGTTCTGGGCGACTTACAAAATTGTCCACAAACAGTTCTTGAATAAGTCTCAATGGTCTGACTTGACCATCTGCACTTTTTCGGCAACTTCGTAGACATCCATTTTTAGTGTTAAAAATGTATTATTTCACAACAACAAAATAAATTTCAAAAAGATAACACTGCAGCGTGCTTCGACCCCACCTCGGTCGTACGGCACGGAGAGTAAATTGGACTTGATTCCCCCTATGTTTGCAGTAGCCTGAAGCTCATTGTATATACCTGGGGCCTAATTCTTGACTATTAAGAGGCGCAACGATCCCTCAAGAGAAGGGATTAATCCCGGAGAATGATACCATCCCACGAAAAAAATATGCATTTTCTCGGAGCCTTTTCTAAATTTTACATCGAAAAAAAAAAAATTACGCGCATGCCTCTCTGACAATGAAAACCGATTGCCGGCTTTGGACTCGGGGAGCGGGAACACTTAATTTTTGATAGAATGGGATGGGCGTCGCACGCGCCCCAAAAATCTTGCCATGTTTACCTTGGTTAATGAAAAGTGACGGCGACCGGCCCGGTCCTATTTGTGTAAATTATTGCTACTTTGTAAATTACCAGCGATCATCTGGTCATCTAGTCCAATTTTTTGATGAGTGGACTGACGTAATTTTTTTGGATCTTTATTTGATACATTGTTTTAGACAGCGACTTTGTTTATAAGCTTCAATGTATATACTGTAACGGTAAGGTCTCATGTTCGACGGGTGCTCACGGGTTCGTCAATTTGTTACCCCTTAAAACTTTCCGACTATATAAAAGATACTCGGAGAACCCTCCAGCACGGTAGAACCTTTTATAATCTTTCGCTTCAACGACCGGGTTGAGTCAACAGAGTTGGTCCAAACCGGAATATTTGCCTAGGAAGTTGAGGCTGGTTATGACCAAAACTATACCAGAAAAATGTAAAAACAACTAGAGGATTTAATTAAATAAACCACAAAGATTACAAGCTGCCAAAAGGGCTGGAATTGCAATAGAGAGACAAATACTTTAATATATACGTTATTGTATACGGCTTGCTCTGTCACAACTCTAGCCGGTCCCGCTGCCACGCTGTCTACCCCTTCCGGTATTGTAGACACGGTACCCTTGTGGGCCGCTCATGCCACACTCGATGAATCGCCTGTCTCGGTGCCCAAAACTGTCTCTCCTCACCACTTTTCAAATTCCCCCAAGTAAACCCCTTGCTCCCAATAAACCCATCGCATCATAATTCGTTCGGTGACCGCAGTCCAAATCGCTGACTTAGCTGACCTGCTTTTTTGGGTGCGCTTCGATCAAATGAGTTATAGATTTAAAATAATTATTATAATTAATAAATATGTAATTTTTATCTACTGGGTGTATATAAATTTGGCCTTTTTAACCATTCGTTACAATACGAAGGCGAATAAAATGTTTTAGCTCATTTTTGGATATTTTTTTGGGAAAACTTTTGAACAAATTTAAGCCAAATGAAACGTCATATCAAACACCGATCACATCTTTCATTTTTATACATAAGTTGTGAAAAACCCTGTAAACCTGATTTCGGTCAGAGTTTACACACATGAAGCAAATCTGTAAAAAGCAATCGTAAATTTGCATACGTTTCTTATTAGTGTAGTGACTTTGCCGCACTGAGTGCGATAAAGTACAACTTTCCGAACCTAAGCCAAAGTGTATTTTACCGCGCGCTTGTTGTAAATAAAATGTAAATAATAAAATCAACCTGAAAAAACGGGATCATTAGTAAAGCCAAAAATAATTATTCCCGACCGCGTCAAACATCTTCACCATTGGCTAAAATCGGATAATCGTTACATTTATTATACGTTTGTTTTATATTTTCATTTTTTCACAAAACCAAACTCCTTGCAATTATTTTTAAAACAAACACATTTTATGCAGAAAGGTTATAATGCACTTATACAATTACCCCCAATTATTTCACTCTTTCATATTTCGAATAATCACAGCACGGTATTTTGACGTAAAATAATGTTTTATAGTTAGTGAAGGGGCATGTGTAAGTCCGTGGGATTTTAAATGAAGGAGTTTTGTAACTATGTGGGATTGATTGCCCTTTAGTCACACAATCAAGTGTTACCGGATGTTTTGTTCGCATCCGTGTAGAAGGGGTTGAGTTAACGTCTTCTTTCAAGACGGCGGCCAAAAATCATAAAAAATACAACTTTCGCAAACGGGGCATGATTATACTCGATTCAATATAACTCAAAAATGGGGATTTCAAAAAATTTACTTTCAGGGCCATCCGACCTTAAATGACCTTGAAAAATCGCAAAAAAACAGATTTTTGCCAATTTCTCTTCAATTTTTTTTAATTTTAATAATTCGAGGTTGTGTCAGTCCAACTTTAAATCTACCTTAAACTATTAGGCATGTATGCCAAATTTTATTCTTAGAGTTTGATGCAGTTTGAAGCTTCATGACCTTGAAAAATACCCCAGTAAAATTATCATATTGCTAAATTAACATACTAAAGGACCCTCTATTCATCAATTATTAAAGTGAAGAGGACCAAATTTGATAAGAAAGATAAGAAGATAAAGTCCAACAATATTGTTAAAAAAAATTAATTCAGCCATGACGCATTTTAATATGGCGGCTGATATATCAAAATGGCGACCTATAACCACATTTTATTTTAACCCATTTCGTAAGAAAGCAAAAACGACAAGGTTTTGACTTATTGCCGCTTGCTATGAAAGAAAAGTTTAGTTGACGCTTGACCTTCATTGACCTTGAAAATAGCATATACAAGTGAAAAACCAGCTTTTTGTGATGTGTTTTCCAATATTCCACTACTTAAAAACGTTAAGTGCTGGAGATGAAATTGATATCTTAGCCAAAAACAAACACTTCATTTTAAACCTCCCTACCATTTTTGTGGATATGGCGTTTCAGATGTTTATGCTATACTCCGGTAAAAATGATATGTCTGTCGTTTTTATTAAGTTTCTGAGCTGTGAATTTTATGTTCTACTCAATTGTCTAGCCCACAAAGTCATTTAAATAACCTACAAGAGTTAGCATAAGTTAGATATATACTATCATATACTAGACCAGTGGTTTTAGATGCCATTTTCCAAAATGGCGGTCGAAAAAGCATAAAAAATTCTAATTATGCCAGTAGGGCATGACTACACTTGTTTATTAACATTCATAATAAAATTAAAAGATGAGTATTTAACAGCTATTTAGTCACACATTCATATGCCATCGCATCCCTCCTAAACTTAATAAAAACAACAGGCATATAGGTAATTTTTGCAGGGGTATAGCATAAACATCTGGGACACCATATCAAAAAAAATGGTAGGGAGGTTTAAAATGAAGTGTTTGTTTATGACTAAGATGTTAATTTTATCTGCGGCGCTTAAAGTTTTTGCGTAGTGGTAAATTGGAAAAAAACTCACAAAAAGCTGATTTTTGACTTGTACATCGTATTTTCAAAGTCAATCAAGATCATGAATCAGCTAAACATTTTTTTCGTAGTAAGCGGCGACAATTCAATAAGAAATGATGGCCACCTTGTCATTTTTGCTTTTTTACGAAATTGGATAAAATATAATGTGTTGGATAAAATAAAATGTGGTTATAGGTCGCAATTTTGATATATTAGCCGCTATATTGAAACGCGACAAAACCTCGAATTATTAAGATTTTTTGAAGATAAAATAGCAAACATCTGGTTTTTTACAATTTTCAAGGGCATTTAAGGTCAGACGACCTTGAAAGGGAATTTTTTGGAATCCCCGTTCTCGAATTATATGGAAGCGAGTATAATCGTGCTCCGGTTGCAAAAGTTGTATCTTTTATGATTTTTGGCCGCCATCTTGAAAGATGACGTCATATCAACTTACACGAATGCGAACAAAACACTCGGTATCACTTGATTGTGTGACTAAAGAGCTATCAATCCCACATAGTCACAAAACTCCTTCATTAAAAATCCTACGGTATAGAAATTATCGACATATGCCCCAAAAATAAGTGGAAAATTCAGTCAAATTTTCTGGAAAACACAAGAGATATTTTTGTCAATAACTTTTTTTTTTCATTTTGTGTCTCTCAAGTCGTGAAATAATTTGACCAAATACCAGCGATGGTAATCTTTTCTTCACTACTAGTACCTTAGCATTAATCTAAGCAATATAAACTTACAGTCTCGACCATAACCGGTAATAAACGTTTCAATAAAACTTTCTTTTTAAGACAGGCAAATTTTCCAGTATTATACTAACCCAAGTTTCCAGGCAAAATGTCATCCCCTGTAGAAAGGAACCCAAACGGTCCCAATCTGTATTGAACGGTCACAAGCACCACACCACCCTCTAGAACGAAGAATTCGGGTCCGAACATATCTTTGTCGATGGAACCTTCAGTAAAGCTGCCTCCATGGATAAAAACCATAACTGAGAGGTTTCTTTGTGGATCCGGATTTAACGTAATCGTCTGAGAACAATTAAAGTGTGTGAAGATATACTAAAATGACCCAAGTTTCGCAAAATGTAGTATATCAGGGTGTTTCAAATTCGATGCTCACCATGGGGATCTCCTAAACGGTAGGAGATACGAAAATATTTAAATTAGAACAAAGTTGCGCAATTTGATGCTTTACCCAAAACTAAAAATAAAGTTTACAAAATCCGAGTAGTTCCGGAGATAGGCGAAAAAAACCGAAATCTTCAATTTTAGTTTTTATTTTTTTCCGCCTTTATTATTAGAATTGTCAAAAAATGCTTAAAACTTTCTACAGGCACTTTTTTAAGATTTAACAGACGAGCTATTCATTTTTAAGATTGGACATTTCAGTTTGATAGTTCATTTTTTCTTATGGACACATCCTGTTTTTTCTGGTCGTTTTGTTACGCAAGCAAGGAAAATATAATTTTGAAACATTATTTTAACAGGGAGCTTATTGTTTCGGGCTTAATGACCATCATCAGTTAAAAAAATCCCGTTATACAAGACAACTTAAAAAGCGCTTGTAGCAGTTTCAAAAATGGCGCCAGCAGGCACGTATAGCCGTCCATAAAACCTTTAAAAAAAAATCAAAATTTTTTAAAAATTTTTCCAGTTTTTTAAAAAAAAATTTCTATAGTTTTCATTTTTTTTTTGTTTAAAATGTAATTATCTACCTAAATGTAAAAACCGCGTGTCGCTAGCTGCTACGGTTCGTGAGCTATAATTTTTTTTATCAAAAACTAATCAGCTCTGCGTCTGGTGACAAAGAATTTTTGTACCAAATTTGATAAAAATCGGTTTAGCGATTTTTGAGTAATGGTATCCTAGACAGACAGACAGACACCATCCCAAAATTTTGTAGATACTACTACAAGTGCTTTTTAAGTTGTCTTGTATAACGGGATTTTTTCAACTGATGATGGTCCCTGTTAAAATAATGTTTCAAAATGATATTTGCCTTGCTTCCGAAACAAAACGGGCAGAAAAAAAGGATGTGTCCATAAGAAAAAATGAACTTGACAGCGCTCCTGTCAAACTGAAATGTCAAATCTTAAAAATGAATAGCTCGTCTGATAGATCTTAAAAAACTGACTGTAGAAAGTTTTAAGCATTTTTTTACAACTCTAATAATAAAGGCGGAAAAAAATAAAAACTAAAATTGAAAATTTCGGTTTTTTTTCGCCTATCTCCGGAACTACTCGGATTTTGTACACTTTATTTTTAGTTTTGGGTAAAGCATCAAATTCCGCAACGTTGTTCTAATTTAAACCTTTTCGTATCTCCTACCGTTTAGGAGATCCCCATGGTGAGCATCGAATTTGAAACACCCTGTATGTGAAAATGGTGGGTGTTACCAAATCCATCATGTGACTTCTAAAATTGCCAACTTTGGATGTGTGTGCCGAGTCCTTATCCACAATTTTGAGGTACAGGATTGTCCATTTCGTAAGGATTGTCCATTTCGTATTCAGGACGAGAATCCATCATAATTTTTACTGCGAACGCTTGTACTATTAGACAACCTACCTATATAAAGTCGCTCGATAATGAGAATTTTTTTTTCCATTGTCTATAGTGGATTTAAATATAAATAAGAAAAAGAGTTTTACCAACAGAAAACTATTGAATTTTTGGCCTCCACCAGTTCTACCGCTGTGTGGTTTCAGACACAGTCCATCCACCAGTCGGGCTTTTTACTATGACGAATCGATAGCAAAAAAACGAAATTTACAAAATACACCGGAGTACCACAAGAATACATACCTGGTGCGACTTGGCGACTAGATGCAGACCCGTGTTTCACCCTTGTTAGGGATCATCAGTGCGAAACAAGTTAGTCGAATAATATGAACGATCAAATAAACAAGTCAAGGACAAATGCTCGGAAAAACATTAATTAACAGAATAAGAAATAACATTCCAATTTCCATAGTGGAGTTAAATATAAATAAAAAAGAGTGTCCATTTATTTTATTAGTAGAGTTTATTATACCAATTTTTAAACCTCTGTCACTTTACATAGAAGATCCCTTTAGCCCCTTCGAAATCGAAATACCCCCATTTCTCCACCCCCAGTTAAAATTTGGAAAAACGCCGAAACACGGCTTATTTTATTAGTAGAATCTTCGCACCAATTTTTAGACCTCCGCGGCTTTCCGTTTCCGAGATATAGAAATCCTCTTTAAAATTTCAACCCCTACTTTTACCCCCTTAGAGGTGATATTTCTTGGCAAGCGCCGACGTCACAAACCCAATGTCTCCTTAAATTTTCATAACTGTAGGTCAAGTGTTTTGACCTGTGGGTTTATGTTGATGTTGACTACCGTTCTTTTATTATAGGGTGGGCCAAAAAAATCTTGCACACTTTGAAATTTGCTATAATTTTTGATTGAAAGGGCATTTTTTAAACTTTTGATGGCGGACCGTTTTGAATATCGGGTAATTTTCACCCCCCTTGCAAAAAAAATACGTGACGCACTGGAGAAAATCTAAGTCATTGCGACAAAAGCCTTACGTATGCTTTCTATACCAAGGCATTACTTAATTAAATCGGTTAAGAGATAAGAAAACTATAAACCTCTGAAATAAGTGGTTTTTGACTCGGCATTGTCATTTGCTAAAGAAATCGCAGTTTTTTGCATTTGCTTTAACTTTTGATCGAATTACTTGATTTTAAACATTTTTACATTTTTGGGTGAACAAAGCTTGCGGCTTTGACATTTTTTGAACATCCAAGATGGCGGACAGCCTTAACACGCTTTAACCATTGAGTAATTTCACTCCCTTAAAAAAGTAACAAAACAAAATCAAGGCCATTCTACCTCCCATCTCGGCTAGGTATATGGAGAGGTATCTCTTGCTTAAATCAGTTAAAAAGTAAACAAGTTAGTGTCAACATTTCCACCGTTTTCAATAAAAATTGTGATTTGTAATAAAATTAAAAAAAATTGCTGAACTACTGATTTTTGTTATTAATCATCAAACACTTATATTTTTTTATACATTTTTTTGCACACTTATACTTTTAAATAAAAATAACCATTAGTTAACGTATAATAATCTAGATCTAACCTGATCCCATGTGTTCTTAAGACAGTAGTCTTCCAGATTCAAATCGGGGCTGTTAGCAGGCCACACAATGGGCCTAATAAAATCTGTGACATTTTCCTATATGCAGAAACAGGCAAACTTTTAGCAAAAGGGCATTTAGTTTATGTCACCATACTTGATGATCAATTTTTAATTTCTTATCCGATTCAATTTAGTGATACCTTCATAAATGCAGCAGGGAGGGAACTTTTGTCACATTAATTTAGATTTTGTTCAGTATAGATACCAAACATACTTTTTTTCGGGGAAGAGGGGGGAGGGTGAAAATTACCCATTATTTAAAAATGTCCGTCATCATGGATTTTTGAGAATTGGTAAATTTTGAACCACAATATAAAAGCCTTAAGTCTTGTACTTCTATCTAAAGTTACAGCAAACAACTCCACTCAATATAAAAGCCCGGTTTTTTTTATTTCTTAACCGATTTATTTAAGTAATGCCTTGGTATAGAGAGAATATATAATGCTTTTGTCGCAATGACTTAGATTTCTCTCCAGTGTCGCACATATTTTTTTTGCAGGGGGGTGAAAATTTCCCGTTATTTAAAACGGTCCGCCATCTTCGATTTTTAGAAAATGTCAAATTTGGGACCGGATCGGAAAAGTTTCATGTCTTGTCTTTCCAAAAAGTCAAAACGTTTTAAAATTGATTAATTCGATCAAAAGTTATAGCAAATTCAAAGGTGTGCAAGATTTTTAGGCCCACCCTTTAGTGTAGATTAAATAAAAAAAAACTTTATTGTGATGTTTTGCGACCCAATTTAAATTTAGTTGAGGTAATTTGTCGGAAGAGGTCTTAAGAAAACACAGAAATCTTTTTGGTCTCTATGCCGACGTTTCGGTCCTTTATTCGTTCATCCTCAGGGCATGAAACTTTTAGATTTTTTCTGTCCAAAATAATTTTAGGTAGGATTCAAATGATGTAAGAAACATATTCAGATTTCCTGGTATTTTTTCAATATTAATAAAAATAATGTTTTGTTGTCAGTTCGTCAATTGCCAATAAAGGACCGAAACGTCGGCATAGAGACCAAAAAGATTTCTGTGTTTTCTTGAGACCTCTTCCAACAAACTACCTCAACTAAAAAAAAGTTTTACTTTTTGTTGACGAACTGAGTTAGTTCGTCAATTGCCCTCTTTATAAGTGACATTTAAATTTTACTGAACAAAACATTATTTTTATTAATATTCACAAAATCATTATACATCATTAGAATCCTACCTAAATTTTCATGCCCTGAGGATTGACCAATAAAAGACCGAAACGTCGGCCTAGAGACCAAAAAGATTTCTGTGTTTTCTTGAGACCTCTTCCAACAAACTACCTCAACTAAAAAAAAACTTTTCCTTTTTGTTGTAACAAAGTTATTCAATATTATTATTATTTATTATAGTTCGTTTTGTGTAACGGCTCACTTACATTCAATGCTGGCGTGTAAACGTTAAGATAAAGACAGTCTTCACTCTCTACGCTTTTTTCGTAAACATAATTATGAGAGACACAGTGTTTCGGGTCCTTCTTTGTGTTAAGAACATCTGACCAAGGCTGAACTGCTTGAGCTTCCTGAAAAATAAGTCAAAATTTCAATTGAATATAATGCTACATCTTTTTGTCCAATGTCCAAGGTAAAGTTAAAAAGAAAAACAAAATATATATTTGGCCTACTGCACTAGTTATACCACCAACTAACCAAGTAACATTTTTCCGCCTCTATCCACATTCTGATCAAGATTAACGTTCCATTTAGTACAAGTTTTAGACTTTTAGCAACGGCGTATTAACTACGTGTGCGACCTCCGTTATACCGAGTGTCCCACGGTGGGTAACTTTTCAAACTTTCTATTCTAACATAAGTCAATGTAAACTATCTTTATGAAATACTATCATATTTGCAGCGTTGCCATTTGCAGGAAAACTTGGCAACAACTTTCTTATTTTAAATTGAATACCCTGTATATTTTTGCATTTTTGGATTCTACAAAATATTTTATGTACATTTTATGTATAATGTCCTATACCAATGTGCAACTGTTTTTGAAATATTGACAGGTGAAAATTTTTTAACTTTGACAGCCCGTAACATCGAAACTGTTTAGGATAGGGCAAAACGATTGTTACATTTTTATCCTGATTTTTCACAAGCTATCGTTTTATACTATTTTTAAAACAGGGTTAAACTAACCTTGGGATATTTTAACCCGGGTTTAGATATAACATAATAGCTTGTGAAAAGCCAAGATAGGAATGTAAAAACTGCTTTGCTCTATCCTTAGCCGTTTCGATGTTACGGGCTGTCAAAATTAAAGTATGTCAATTTTCACCTGTCAATATTTATTTTATTATATTAGGACATTATACATAAAATGTACTTAAAATCTTTTTTAGAATCCAAAAATTCAAAAATGTACAGGGTGTTCAATTTAAAATAAAAAAGTTGTTGCGAAGTTTACCTGCAAATGGCAACACTGCAAATATAAGAGTATTTCACAAAAGATAGTTTACATGGACTTCTGTTAGAATAGAAAGCTTGAAAAGTTTCCATTGTATAGTTTCCAAAATATTCTAATAGGTTACTCACCTTGGGTCACCCGGTATACCGACGTTGTTAAAAGGATTCCACGACGAACTGAGAATTGGTAGTGTATTGGGATTTTCGGTGACGTTAAGAAAACGTCATCTAATTAACTCGGGTCAAGACACAAAGTTTTTAAATCGTTTAAACAACGTTTAGGCAAAAAACTATTGATGCTGATATATCACTAATGCTGGGTCTACAGTTTCACTTCTTGCCGATCATTGTTATATCTCTCTTTGTTAAAAAGAGTCAGAAGGAAAAAAGATGACAAAGAGACAAACAGAAACGGTTCTATTGGGAAAGTGGTGCAGCACCAGAATATATCTGATCTTTGCGGTTTTATGTAAAAACAAGAAACAAATTGCTGGCGTCAATGCGCAGATGGCCACGCGTCCAGTCTCTTCGGTTGACTCGACGTGTGAAATACGACTAAATACGACTCCGCCATTTTTGGTGATTTACGGCTTGACCCACCATGATTCTTGTTAGTTGTAAACAACAGAAAATTAAAAAAATATTGCTAAAATTCGCTTTTATATACATTTTAAAATATGCGGAAGACCTAGGCCACTACCAAAATTAAATTTAAAATAGATTTGTAATATATTTTTCAAAGTAATTAACTCATTAAAAACACATTGGATTTAGGGCGCGCGTCGGATATTTTTGTTCAGAAAATGAGTTTTTCTTTCAAAATCAAACACCTAAGTATTTTTACTGCATTATTTATTTTGCCAATAGATAGTTAGAAAATGGGTTTTAAGATGTTCATTTTGTAAATATGACACGTGTATTATTTAGAAACTGTCACGATTTTTGGACAGCAAAAGTGAGTCTAGAGAGCGCTAAATTCAGTCGTTTTCTGGTAAACCCACGACGTTAAACCAACGACTCCCGCAGACTGTAGTTAGGGTTACAATGTTGCTACGACTTAAAAATGTATTCCCCAAATTAGTGCAAAACTGGGTTTTTACAACGTCTATAAAACGATGACAGGCCAACTACAGTCAAGCCGCCGACCTTTTAAAATACGTCGTCGCAACGTTAAAATGCTGCTTGGGTAATTTCAGAGCCAACTCCATCAACCAGTCGGGCTCTTCACTACGACAAATTCGTTGTCATCTGACCTGGGACCGGCGTAGCCATCCAAAAGAAATTTTTCACCGGAGTACCGTAAGGATACGTAACGGGTCCGACCTTAAGACTAGACGCAAATACGTGTTTTGCCCCTATTGAGGCTTATCAGCGCGAAATAATTCACGACCAACCAATGTTCAAGACGTGGGTTTTCAACAAAAAATCTTTTTATAAAAACATAATATAAGTACTGAGTTTTAGTTTAAATCGCTAAATATACGCTCTATTTTAAGCCGTTGTTGTGTTTACAGACCGACCAACAAAACCAAAAAAAAAAGTTATGAATAAATCGGATCAAATTAAAATTTTGTAGTTCACCATGTAACATGGTATGTTTGCTGAGTTTATTTCAACCCACTAAAAAATAATAATAATTAGACGGAAATATATTATACCTATTATTACATATAATTACTAACACTTACTTTTTCAACTTAGTCTACCTAATATTATCATAATTTTGGTTAATTTGTTTTGAAATCTAGTTAAACTAAATTATACCGGGTATTTCAGTGTTTTCCTGATTTCCTGACAAGTTAACTAAGAATATCTCAGCTAGTGCTTTATTGGTTTGGATCTCAGACTAATAAAATTAATCTGCGTTTTGGATTGTAAGAATATATTATTGATTGAAAATTGAAAATCGGGTTTTTACTATTGTTAATCAAGACCCAAGACAGATCGGTTCCTATCCATGAGAGGCATTAAAATAATTAATTTATTTCTAATTTATAGAAAACAATTTTTGTCGTGTTTTCAAAAATTTCTAAAAAAATATATTTTTGCAATTTAATTTTTCCCTAAGTTGCGTCCAGAAAACCTTTGTTGTTAGAATTTAAAAAAAAGTTTACAAACGTTCCAGCAAACACAAATCGTCGGCATTGAATCGGGCCAATGTCGACAGCGTCGGCAGTGTGTCGGTATCGGCGACTACACTCCGGCCCGATGTTGGTCAGATTGCGATTTTCAGTTTTCGGTCAATAATCGGCAACTGACGGAGGTCCACATTACTACAGTCGACTCTATGACGACACCACTTTAGGACCGACGATGGTCCGATTGGAACTTTGTTTAATCGGTCTAAAATCGGCAACTGACGATGGCCCGATTTACTATAGTCGACTTTATGCCGAAATCCACTTTATTTGCTTTAGGGCCGACGACGGTCCGATTGGAACTTTGTTTAATCGGTCGAGAATCGGCAACTGACGATGGCCCGATTTAGTATAGTCGACTTTATGCCGAAGCCTACTTTATTTGCTTTAAGGCCGACGACGGTCCGATTGGAACTTTCTTTAATCGGTCGAGAATCGGCAACTGACGATGGCCAGATTTACTATAGTCGACTTTATACCGACGACCACTTTATGTGCTTTAGGGCCGACGATGGTCCGATTGGAACTTTGTTTGATTGGTCGAGAATCGACAAACGACGATGGTCCGATTACGTCACCTTAAAATTTATACAGTGGAAGATAATATTAACTTAAGACTTAAGACTTAAGAAGATGGTGGTACTTCTCTACAAGAATCACCTCTTCTGCCACTTAAACCAGCCCGACTGGTTAAGCATCCGCATTATCGAAACTTTTTAGTTTACCAATGTCGGGCTGCTTTAAGCTACCACCGACGGACCTCCGTCAATCGCCGACGTTGGACCGCTTTAGGAAACCAATGTCGGACTTGAATAGTTTACCGATGTCGAGCCGAGACCAGCTTGCCTACGTTAGACCGACCAAATTAGGCAGTTATGGGCGGATGGTCGGTACCATGTGGTTAAACCATATCGGACATTAATCATACGGCGACGGTATGCCGATGTCAGCAAAAAGTAAAATTTACCATTGGTCCGACGACGGGCCACAGTCTAACGCTGCATCGGCAAACATACATTGGGCCTAAATCGCAAAGCGGACAAAAAATACTGCTGGTCCGATGTCGTAAATCGACGTCATGCCGATGACGACAAATTCGGCAATCGACATCGGACCGACGAAGGCCCGAGGGAACCGTGTTTGCTGGGGTAGTATTGCATAGTAATGTTTTCTAACTGCGCAAAAGTATGCTTATTTTTGGTACCTTTTGTTTTTCAGATATAAAAAATAAACAAAAATGACATGTTTTCTTAAATTAGAGCTTTTTATTCCTAAGTAGCCATATAACTGGAGAATAATAAGATACTATAATGACCCAAGTGTCTCAAAATGTGTAATAATAATAACAAACAAAGAAAATAATATAAAAATGAAAGTTATCTCTGCGCAGGACCAAAGGAGCCAAATCTACTGCGCATGCCTAACGCAGTTTTAATCGCGCGCAGAAGAGTTTTTGGGGCAGGGCAGGGCCGTTATGGTATCTCATTGTTATATGTAAGCAGCTAAAGATATCTCCTTACCTTAAACCTGATTGGTGGGGCAGCATAAGGGATGCCTTGAAAAGCTGCATATTTTTTAAAACCTCCTATCAGATTACCTCTAATCCACCCATCTGGTAATTGGACTACTGGTTCTTTATCTGAGACCGACTGAAAACATGATAAATGTTGAAGTTAAGGAAGTTTGGAATGTATTCTAAAAAAGTGTAGGGGCACTGGGTGTGCGAATGAATTTATCTCGAGACTTTTCTGCACTAGTGCGTTGCGAATTATTTCCCGAACTCGGCTTCTTTTTCTGTCCATTTGCATTTAAAGTCAGGTGGTCATAGAAAAAAATATTGATTATAAGGGAAAGTGCAAAGTATCTTTCCCGCCCGTGCCTGCTTGCCGAAACTCTGCTCCGCGTCGTTCGTTTCAACGGCAGTCGCGTGGACACGAATAAAGAAAAAACAAACAGAACGTTATTTTGCTGTATTACATTTTTTTATTAGAATTATTAAGATGTTTCTATCTCTTCAAAAAAAATTTATTATTTCTTGGCTTATATAAAATTCAAAGCAAAAATGTTCTCCTACGACCACATATGAAAATAGCGAAATTTGCATTTTTTCCTGTTCCAGAAAGGTGCATATTTCTCCCTAGAGAAGAAATACTTTCTTCCCTTAAAAGGAAAATATTTTCATTTCTAGAGACAAAAACTAAAACAAGTTTTTTTAAGAAAAATTACAAGAAAATTCGGGGTAATCTCTTATGGTAGCAGGAAAAATAGCGTGCATAACTCGTTCGCAAGTGACATTCTTACACTCTGGTGAAATATGTTACTTTTTTTACTCGTTATATAATATACTATTATTTGTACGTTGAATGACCAGCAAAATTTAAAAAATAAATATTGATCATAGCTTTTTATTTTGACATTCATTTAAAAAATGTTTAAAAGTTTTTCAAATAATTTTAATTCTAGTTTGTTAAATAAGCAGCGTTTTATAATAATTTTGTCTAGTTCAAAAGGGGATAAACTGAATATTTTATTAAAAATGTGAGTTCACAATAACTTTTAAGCAATTTAATTTTTTTTAGAGTTTGGCCACTGCTCAAAAAAAGACTATTATCAAAATTGAAGGTTTTTCAAATAATTTATTAATAAAAATATTGATCATCACCAACTTAAGAAAATTGAATTTAGAAACTGAAATATTAAAGGTACCTAAGAATATCTCAGCTAGTACTTTATTGGTTTGGATCTCAGACTAATAAAATTAATCTGAGGTTTAGATTGAAAGAATATATTATTTATTTATATAAACCACACGGTTTCATTATCTTTTTTTGCCACTCAGCCTCCCTCAAGCAGGGACTGCTGATAAAACTTGTATTTTGTACTGATATTGGACAATTGCAGAAATAATTTTCAAATCCAAAAGTTCTCTTACCACATACACCAAAAATGTTGAAAATAACGAAAGTTTTAGAATCATGTTGTCAGTTCAACTATCACACCTTAAAAAAGTTTTTTAAAAAACGTTTATTTAAAGTGTAATTTGATTTTAATATGTGATGTTAAACTACAGGATGATCTTTTATTCGTGTAATTGAATCCTCAATTACTGTTATAATTAAGAGCCAAATTTTTGGTGCCATAACAGAGTTTTTTTATTTTTTGTACTGTGCGAGATACTGCTTCTAGGCAATAAGTGCAATGTGAATAACCTGATTTTTGAAAAAATACTCCTTTGACGCTCGTTTTATAAGTATGAAAAAATTTTAAAAATTAAGATACTACTAAGTAGGTACTAAAAAGTCAAAAAATTTCTAGAAAATTGCAAAACTAATTTTTTTAAATGGGATTTTTTCCAATTTATTTTGATGGGAACCCTGAAGAAGAAGGATTGTCAAAGATTACCACCTTCTTGTTTTCTTAAGTTGATTAGTAATAATTAAAAAAGGCGCCGTCAAAAAATATCTTTCTTTTACTTAGTCTGCCATCTTGGATTTAAAATGTCTGCTCTCTAAATATATAATAAAAAGCGACAGGTTTTTAATCTATTTAGCACGTTCAAAGTTAAAGAAGAAGTTAAAAGACCTCCAAATCAGTTACTTCAACCGAAAAGAAACCAAAAAACAAAAGATCAAAAGATCTTGGGTGGAAATAATGTTTTTTGGTTTCTTTTCGGTTGAAGTAACTGATTTGGAGGTTTTTTAACTTCTTCTTTGTTTTAATTGCCTTAGGAGCATAATCCTACTGGAAATATTAACACGCCAGGACGAATTCGTATCAGGTAACTTGGATAAGTAAGTACCAGTGCGGAACGATGCCTATTTGTGAGTGGTTCAAGGTTGGAAATCAAAGTGAAACTACTGATAAGCCCACGCTGGTTACCCAGGGCGAAACATCGTTTAATCATTTCTCTTTTTTGCTTTGATCTTTTGTGTGTTCCTTGTGGGATGCTCATTCAAGTTTGAATTTTCGTTATTTCCACCCAAGAACGTTCAAAGTTATTCTAAAGTAAATTTTGTGCTCTAGATAGTACACCGCCCGGTACATTAAAATAAACCTTTTTATTACAAAGTATTTAAAACTTTACAGTTCATTCAAATTATTAGTTCAATCCGACATGATTTTAGTTTTTGGCTGTTGTTTCTCCGATTCGGAAAATATATAGGGTGGGCCACAAAATTCCGCACTTTTTGGATTGGCTATAACTTTGGACATAAGTGCTGGATTTTTAAAAATATTAGTTTTTTGGAAAGATAAACTGAGATACTTTTTCGAATCAGTTGAAAAGTTAAAATTTTGCATAAATCAAAGATGGCGGACAGTTTTAAAAAAATGTGTAATTTTCACCCCTCCTGAAAAAAATTTATGTGCGACAATGAACAAGCTCTCAGGCTTTCACTATAAACGCTCATTGCTTATGTGTATATTGATGTATCATTTAATTAAATCGGTTGAGAAATAAAAAAGTGATAAGCTTCTAGATTATGAGTGTTTGGGCTTAACATTGGAAAAAATCACCGTCGGCCTGCCGCACGGTAGGTCCCGGGTTCGAATAATCCCGGCTAGATGCGTAGATATTTTGTGTTTGTCTTTCACTTTGCTTTCACTTCGCTAACACTGAGCATTGATCCTGTAATGGATGGAAAGTCCCATTATTATTTAAAAAAAAAGAAACATTGGAAAAAATCACAAAATTGCATATTTTTTCAGTTTGCTATAACTTTTGGTCTGATTACTTAATTTATAAAAAATATTGTTTAAAGAGACAAAACATAGTTGCGTCCGTTTCTTCAAAATTTGACATCAAAAAAATCAGGATGGCGGATAGTTTTAAATAGACTTAGGTTTTACACGCCTTTTTTAAAGTAAGACACTGGCCAAAATATAAATTAATATTTCTTAATCTCCATTTTTTCTTCGTATATCGAGGTATCACCTAATTAAATCGGGTAAGAAATAAAAAAGTAATAGGTATTTAGATTCTTAGTGTTTTTCTTAATCAAATAATAATTAGGTTAGAAGTTATAGCAAATGAAAAATTTATGTAATTTTGTGATTTTTTTCAATGCCAAGGCAAAACCGTCGTAGTAAAAAAACTTATAATTTTTTTATTTCCAAACTGCTTTAATTAAATGAAACTTCAATATACACAGAAATAATGAGCATTTGCAATGAAAGCTTTAGAGTTTGTTCAGTGTCGCATGTAATTTTTTTTCAGGGGGGGGGTGGTGAAAATTACATATTTTTCAAAACTGTGCGCCATATTGAATTTTTTAGAAATTTTAAATTTCTAACCGAATCGAAAAACTCTCACGTTTTGTATTTCCAAAAAGCCAATACTTTTCAAAATCGAGTAATCAAGTCAAAAGTTATAGCCAATCCAAAAAGTGCGGAATTTTGTGGCCCACCCTATATTAACTATATACAGTGTGGACGTAAAAAGTCCCCCCCATACTAATTCTTAAACGGATTGAGGTATCAACCTCAAATAAAGACCATGTTTAATGATAACACTTGCTACTTTTTGACATATTTTTTATAAGCGCCATATTGACGTAAGTCTATAAGGTCACTAATTACTTTAAAATTTTAAAAAGAAGGGGGGGTCGAGTGATATCTTGTTTTAAAGGTATTTTAATTCCCTATTTAAAATTTTAATTTTTAAAAAAATCGGTTTACGCACCTCTCCTTACTTTTGTACGAATTGAGATATCGACTTTAAATAGAAAACATGCTTCATGATAACAATTTTACCACTTTTTAATGTATTTTAGATTATTCTCATAATGACTTAAGACTATAAGGTCACAAACTACTTTAATATTTTAAATAGAAAGGGGAGTCGAGTGATACCTTGTTTAAAAGGTATTTTAATTTTCTCTTTAAAATTTTATTTTTTTTTTAAATCGGTATATTACTTACAGAGTTATGAGCATTTGTAACTATAGTTTGCGCACCTCTCCTCTTACTTTTGAACGAATTCAAATAAATTTTTTAAGGTAAGACCATAAGGTCACTAGTAACTTAAAGTTTTTATTATTGTTGAGTAATACTATACGTAATACGTAAACTATAGTCAAAAAAACTCATAACTTTTTAAGTCGTAAACCGATTTCTAAAAAAAATCAAAATTTAATTAGGGAATTAAAATACCTTTTAAACAAGGTATCACTCGACCCCCCTTTCTATTTAAAAATTTTACACTAGTTAGTGATCTTACAGACTTATGTCAATATGACGCTTATAAAAAATACGTCAAAAAGTGGTAAAATTGTTATCGTCACGCATGTTTTTTATTTAAAGTCGATATCTCAATTCGTTCAAAAGTAAGGTTAGGTGCGTAAACTATAGTCGAAAAAACTTATAACTCTGTAAGTCGTAAACCGATTTTTAAAAAAATTAAAATTTTAAATAGGGAATTAAAATACCTTTTAAACAAAGTAGCACCCGACCCCCTTTTATTTAAAATTTTAAAGTAGTTAGTGACCTTATGGACCTACGTCAATATGACGCTTATAAAAAATACGTCAAAAAGTAGCAAAAGTATTATCATTAAACATGGTTTTTATTTGAAGTCGACCTCAATCCGTTTAAGAGTTAGCAGGGGGGGGGGACTTTTTACGTCCGCACTGTATAATAACTATAACTGGAAATAATAACGGGTTTTTATTATAAATTTATAAAATTTATTTGCTTCTTCAGGGCTCTAAAATTGAACGTACAATAAAAATAGTGTGGATTTAGAAAAATGTTATTATACAACCATCGAAAGTTTAAAAAGTAAAACGTTAAATTTTGTATTTTTTAGTATAAGTTTGAGAAGTTTTAAAATTAAATGTACAATAAAATAGTGTGGATTTAAAAGAATTAAAAAAAAAACGTTATTATACAACCAGCAAAAGTTTAAAAACGTTAAATTTTTTGTTTTTTAGTATAAGTTTGAGAAGACAAAAACAACAATAATAGCAATCAAATATAAAAAATGTGAGAAAAAACAAGCACAAAAACTAAAAAACAGACTTACATTTCAGACGGCCGTTCCATATGTCGATTCTATTGGCATTAGACGTCATCTTTCAACTTTTAAAAAGACATAAAAGAAACACATTAAAATATTATTACTACGGTGAGTATTTAATTCGCATTTAATTTTTACACTGATATGCAGCAGATGCTTGTTTTGTTTTGTTTGCCCTTCCTAATTTATTATTTTAGTTTATTAATTAAATCGAAATATGAGGTATTTAGGTTTAGGTCAGTCCTTTTATTTATAGACTTTAGATTTAGGTCTTTCTAATGTGTAACATCTCCGAGAAAATCCTTTTTTTATAATTCTGTTGAGTGTCTAGGATTCTTGTTTCCTGGAAGTTAAATATGTGTCCTTTTTCTTGAAAATGTTCAAAAAGCGCCGTTTTGTTTTCTTTTTGAGCTTGTGGGTTTCTGCAGTGTCTTACATGCTCTTGTAACCTTGTTTTTAAGTATCTCTGCGTTTGAACTATGTACACCCCTTTGCAATCGGTGCATTTTATTTCATAAATTGAGTTTGTTTTTTTGTTCTTTTGGTGTACGGTCCTTAAGTTTGCTTTTATAGGCTTCTTTTTATAGAAATATCTGCCACAATTTAAAATTTAGTCGAATGTTCTATAATATTAGTATATTACGTACATATTTCTACTCCTAAAACAAGATTGCTACTAATGCTGGAGTTTCTAATATGTCAACAATATTGTACTAAAACCAGCCCCCCATAAGTCTTTTATCGTGTATTCCAGGCACATAAACACAACGTTCTTTCCTAAGCATTGGAGCCCATACAGAAGGTAAACAAAGGTGTTTAATCTATAAAAGAACCTAGCTCGTACTTTACTCAGGCCACTGAATTAATTTAAGTATTGTATAGATACTGACAAAACTGGGGAACCAATAAGAAAAACTCATTTTGCGATTTTTGGCGTCACTGATTCTAGAGAACTTTTCTTTTAAATATCTAGAAGCATGGCCTTCTTTGTCCATAGCTGCATTCTAAGCAAAATTGCCACAACTTTTAAATCCCCAAAAACTTGCCATTTATATCTTTCATTATAGTATGGTCTCCAGTAACAATTTCAAATTGCTATATGTTTCTTTTATATGGACTGCATGACCAACTGGTACTGAAAGCAACTTGTTTCCATTATGGAGTAACAGAGCTTTAAGACCCTCAATGTCAATGCTACCAAATTCTTTTCCATGTTAAAAAATAGGTTTTTTAACGTTTTCGGAGCTTCGGTACACAGAAACTTTTACTTCATTACATAAAAATGTAACTAACAATATAGGATTCATGTTGTTTTCCATACATTATAGGTAGTTATCAAAACCAGAGCTACACAGAAAAATTGTTCAATTGAGCCAAATAACCATTTGTTTCCCATAGTGCAAACGACTACTTATTTGAATCAAATAAGCAAGCAAGATTTATTTGCCTCAATTAAATCTTTTTTCTGTGTAACTCAGACTTTTGCAATACAGATTTTGCTATTACCTCTGTGTTTCGGACTTTCATTGCCTATATTTTATTTATACACGACGTTTCATTATATTTTCGGATTGTCTTCAGGTGCAAACTACAATCTATTTTCTAAGTTGGCTTCGCCCAAGAAGGGGCTTCCAAATATTTGGAATTTCAACACTTGGTTTACTAAAAATACTCTGATTCTGCCCAATAAAGGCATCTTAAAGGAATTTTCGTTTCTTCCAGTGTGACTCCTTGTGTAAAACCTTTGCTTCATTCGGTGTGCTTTGACCATGCGTGTTCGGCGATTCCTGATTTCGTTGTTTTACCTCTTTGGGTATTCGTCTGATGTTCCTTAATCCTAGCAGATAGTGGTATTTTTGTTTCACCTATGTATGATTCATCACACTCACAAGGAACTTGGTAAATGCATTCCTTATTTTGTTTGTTCTCCGGTTTTGTTTTACTAAGGAGGCTTCGAATTGTATTATGAGATTTAAAAGCTGTTTTTACAAAAAAGTTAAAGTAAAGAGATTGTACTGATCAAAACGTCGTGTATAAATAAAATATAGACAATGGAAGTACGAAACACAGAGTTAATTTCAAATACATCATTGTCTCAAACTTTCAAACAAACAGATTTTGCTATTTTCGTCTAGGAAACATTTTTGCTGTTTCCCAGTGATAACTAATCCCTCATGCAGAGTCATTATTATTTAGAGAATATACCTTGTGCATATTAATAACTTGAATTTGTTTTTAGGATTAATAAGTGGAAATCATTGGAAATTGCATGACATGTGTCAAAAATGTCCACGGAAATCGCATATATTATATTTCCTAGTGTTTTAAATAAAATTTGTCTTCTGATGGAAATATGCAGTTTCACTAGATATATTACTACTAATTATTTACCCCATCCAAGCGGGTTGATTTTCATCTGATTAATAAGCGAAAATCTTATTTCTCAAGACCTATAATAACCCTGTCATAACAATCGGAAAGGTGCAATTACACAGACGAACATGCTCAAATAAAAGCTCGTGCAAAAGATATAAAATTTTTTGTCCTAACATTTTTGTGAGCTTTTCTTTGAACATTTTGTTCGGGTAAATTTTTCAGCAAATTATTGCTATCTATTTTGGAAACATACTTTTAAAGATGAGAATAAATAAAATTTCACATCAGTGATCAGTGATCTCAATTCTTTAAAAAAATGGAACACCAACTTTTATTTAAAATTTTTGTGAAAAAAAGCTGACGGCAAGCGAAACATTATTATTGGCTCTACTATCAGTTTTGTCACATGGATTAGGGTTACTTATAATATTTTTTTCTTTGGGTTTTTCCCGGATTTTTTTGTCCGGGGTTTTTTTTGGGATTTTCTTGCGAGTTTTTTTTATTTCCAAGGGTTTTTTTCCTAAAGTCAAAAAAAAACCCAGGAAAATTTTTCTTTTCCAAAAAAATTTTGAGTTTTTCAAATATCGGCAAAAAACTCAAAAATTGCACTTTCAAGCGGTAATCCGCGCCTCACGACTATGAAGAGTGGTGGGGAGGGGGATTGCTATAAACATATTTTTGTAGCTTTACTTTACCCTTAGCTTTTATTTATGTTTTAATTCCTCACACCAGATTTACCTAGTTAGTTTAAGGTCCCAAGGGTTGCTTAAAAAAGCAAAAGGTTAATGAAAATGCTGAAGATATAGATATTTACGTTCAATTTAATGTAATAATCAAGGTCGATTACTGATACTGCACCAACAATATGCAAAGAGCAACATTGCGAAATCCAAAACGCGGGATGATAGATCGGCGACACAGTCTACTAAATTACTGCTAAATTATATTTTTTAGACAAGGGTCGGGTTCGTAGGGTTGAAAAAGTGGGTAATAAACGGGTATTATTTAAACCGAATGTGCTTTTGTTCATATATTTGAGATTTAATAAAATGTAAATAATAAAACTAGGAAGTAAAATAAAGGGATATTCTTTTAAAATTACAAATTACAATCCCAAAAAAGTTACAAGTATACTGGCATATCCCCTATAAAAATCAGATCAATCGAAGTTGCTTATGAGGTTAAATGTGAATTTCGGCATCAAATCGTTTTTCCGTCGTAAAGCACTTGATTAAAAATACCTTATTTCAAAACTTTGTTTTTCTATTTTCAGTTAAGTTCAATGAATTCCGATAACAATATATATTTTGAATTTGTAAAGAAATTTTTATACCCCCAATTCTTCAAACAAATTTTGCTCAACATTCTCTCTAAAATTTACCAATGTTTTTTTGTACGATATTTTGCTCGACCATTTCTTTGAGCATTTTGCTCAAGAGGCTCGTGTAAATGTTTGTCGGCATTTCCACATCAAAGGAAAGTTTGTCTGTGTAAATGCGCCTTTATCATACTATATATTTTAAAGTTTGATTTCTGTCTATATAGAATTAAATACTTATTCCGTAAATAATATACAAATCTGCATCTCAGAATGGGAAAATAATCAGAAAATTTTCCCTTACGTTGACGGTTCCCTATAAAAAAAAACCGAAAAAGGGCCTATGGCGCTCTAGAGATTTAAATTTGACGCATGCCCAATAGCGATTTGGCTGGATTGTGGTTCTGCTCATTTAAGCATCGGGCATATTATTTTCTATCAATTTGTGGGTCGGGTGTTTTTCGTTTCTAGACAATTATTTTCGATACTTTTGTAATTCTGATATTTTAAGGTTCGGGAAAATTATATATTATATATCTTTTTGGAAGTACAAAATAAACAACTTGAACTATAGACGAGTTTGTCCAAAATAAAAACATTAAAAAACAATTTGATGAATTAATAATTGAAACCGAAACATTTTTCCAAAATCTGAAAAATACCAGGCGCAAGTTAATTTAAGCTTCTTTCTTGTCCGATTACTCGTTTAAAAAATCTCTAGATCTTCACAAGAACTTTCCAAATTTAAAATTACATATTACTCTTTCCAAAAATTTCGCCCGCGAAGATAATTCTATAAATAACTGCTAATGGAGAGTTTTTAGCTTATTTTATTCTACATTAAACAGTTTTATCAATTTAGCGACCTTATAGAAAGTTATGGCCTCTTTCTCGCGATCGGATCAATCACAACCCAGGCTCAGAATATAGCCAATCTAATACTTTGATCCTTTGAAAGGAGGATTAGGCCTATGTTGACGTGAGTTTAGCTTGCACCTATATTTAACATAAGGAAAATAAATTGTATACGGACTGTAGGTGATTTTAATATACACCTCATTCCAAATTCTCCGGAACAATTTCAATATGGCCGCTGAAAATTAAACAGAGAAGCTAAATTGAATTGTCATTGTCAGTGTCAAAAAACATTAGTGGCCCACCGAGGGGGGGGTTAACCCCAAACCCCCCCCCCTCGGTGCGCCACTGATGTAATTATTACTTTGTACCCAGTATAATTTAAAAATTTTTAGTGCAGAAGATGTTCCTTTTAAAAATCAAAGAACTACCTATCAAAAAAATAATGTAGGTAGTAGGAAGGTAAAGTGTTAGTTGGATTTAACTGTAAAATCTATATAAATTTTATATTATGTATATTTTTGTAAAAATAATGCAAGATTGTTAACTAAGACACTACTTATTCAAAAGAATTTACTGACACTTTAAGCACTGAACTACTAATTTTTTTAAAAGCAATTTATTTTTTTTTAAAGGTAAAATATGAAAATAACGTTAGCTTAAATCCTATGCTCCTTATCTTATTAAGTTTTGAAAGATGGAAGTTACAGAATTTCTTTGTTTGTCTCGATTTGAAGCTAAAAGGACCAAGACTTACGCAGGGCCATTTCGAGAAAAACTTTCATACTATTGAAATTCCTGCATGTTCCGCCGTTATTTGGTGCATTGCGATCAATTCTCACTAAACCACATTGGCCGGAATTTTTTCACGTCCAGTTTTCTCAAAATTAATAACGGCCACTAATTTCGTTGACGTTTTAAAGTCCCAAAACTTTAATTTTTTCATTAAATTTTGTTTTTACTTAAAATAATCTGGAAATATTTGTTTGCTTATTTTATAACATATTATTGTTGATATTCCTCCAGTTCTAAAATATACAAAACCACTAGGATAGTTTATAATGGCTGCAGCTAGCGGAAATGTAAAATGGGGTTTTTTCAAAAAGGTCAAAAACCCAAAGAGCGGTATTTACTAAGTAGAACTAGGGTTTGGGACTATATGGAACGCATGTCGTTTTTAATCTAATTATGCGAATTTTTCTTTAAACTTGAGTGAAAATTTAAAATTTTGGAATATAATAATCATATAAATGTTTCGCAAGGGAAAAACACAGGTTTTCCCTGTATTTCAGGAAAAAAATGGAAAAAAAGGAAATTGGCGATTGGTTTGTTCTTGTTGGGTGGTCTTGTAACTAAAAGTGTTCTGTTAATTGGGTAAGTGACTCAGATTTTTCTATCCCTTTTTATTCCTAAATTTGCGGAGGTAATTAAAAAAAAAAAATATATCCATACACACATTTATTTACACTAGGGAAAGAAAAATTGAAATTTTTAAAAACTGTCAAAAGAAACTTAACTGATTATCTATTTGAATAACAAAAACACTAAAAAAGAAATTAAAAAACTTCCAAATCAGTTACTTCAACTGAAAAGAATCTAAAACCAAAAAAAATGTGAGTAATTCAAAGTTGGAAATCATAGTGTATGATGCTGTTTAATGATATTTGGGAGGAGATACTAGTGAAACCACTGATGAGCCCACGCTAGTTGCCCAGGGCGCACGCTAGTTGCCCAGGGCGAAACATCATTTAATAATTTTTCTTTGGTCCTTTGTGTGTTTCTTGTGGGATCCCCATCCAAGTTTCAATTATCGTTTTTTTCACGCAAGATTTTTTTATCTTTTGTTTTTTAACAAAAACCCTATTACATCTCCGTAAACAAGTGTAACACCAATTTTGCCAAATTATAATTTCGACCCTTTCTTCTTTTTTGTAACATTTTCGAAACCTCCTCCCCCCCCCCCTTCTTAAATTAGGTAACAAATATTTTTTAGTGATTTTATTCTTTTCGTAGTGGCGAACTTTCCCCTTCCCCTCTCGTAACACTTCACTTACTCCCCCACGCCGCGCCGCGTTACATAATTACTCCACCAATAAGTTCCAAAATTGCTAAAATCACGTTACTTTTCCGGCCCCAAGCGGGCAAACCGCGAAAAACGTTTGACGGGCAAGACCACCAAAACAAACAAAAAAGAGGCAAATCCCTAACAACCCAAAACTGCATTTTTCTTACTCACGCGGTTAAAGCCGCGGACCTTTTATAATGCGTATTTTTTACCGCAAAAAATTAATTTTATATGCAAATTTTTCTTCTTTTATTGACTTAATATTAATTTTAAACTTATATATGTAAAAGACTTTTTTTAGTCCACCATACCAATATGGTATGGGGGACTATGAAATTTTGACTTTTCTTAAGTTTATCAAAAATTAGTCACTAAGGTTCCAAAACACCTTAATCGACTAAAAAAAAAGTTTTCTATCGGTCTGTCAGTCTGTTGTTTGTTGTCTGTTGTCTGTCTGTATACACGATAACTCAAGAATGCCTTAATCGATTAACTTTTCGGTAGGGTGACGGGGGGTTGAAGGAGGAAAAGGGGGATAAAGTATTTAAAAAATTGTAACTTTGGAACAAAAGCAAGTAGCGGTATACTGTTTTCAGATTTAAGTTTCCGTGAATATGGACTACAAATTTTGTTATAAAGTCCAAATTCGTGAGAGCTTTAGTTTCCGAGGTATTTGAAAAAACGTTAAAATATATTTTAAAAATCATAACTTTGGCAGTAAAGCAGCAACTTTCCTTAAACTATAGTCCTTGGTAAATATCGCCCAAAATGTTTATTTGAATTGATTATTTGAAACAAAATTATATTTTAATTTCCAACTTTTTCAGTTTCAATTAACAAGTCAAATTTTTTTATTTTTCTCTTTAAAGTCAGTATTTTTAGCACGACTATAATCCAATTTTTACTTTTAATTTCAATTACCCCGCAATGTTCTCAGCCAAAGTTATTATTATCGACCGCTAATGTTCCAGGCAAAACACCTTTTCCCCCAAATTGACTTCTTAGATCTTTTCCTGTCGAGCCTAAACCGAGCCTAGTTTCAGGGGTTAATCCGCGGCATAGCAACCCCAAAATAACTTCATTTAGATTGGGGAAGTTTCGTTAATTTAAAAATTATTGGGGGTAATACCACTATAAAGCTTTAAAATGACCAATGATTTTTTACGATTGCCTGTTTTATATAACTTTATGACTCTCCGCAGATGGTGAAATTTTCAAAGAAAACACGCGTGAGTAAGAGGAATTTAACAAAAATCAGAAGCTGTCAGAATGTTGACACAAACAATTCAATAAAGTTTGGATTCCCACTCTCTTGAAATCAATAAAAACCCAGTTGCCAACAGAAACTCAATTTTTCTAATAATAAAGTAAGATCCACCTTTGATAAACGCAAACCATTTGTTTGTATCAAGAATAAAGGTTATTAGATGACGTAAGTCAAAAAAAATGTCATTAATTGCTATCCACTCGGGATATTCTGCTGCTGACTATTTCTTGAAAAAAATATTGTACGATTTGTTATCATATATTATATTCCTAATCTATATCCTAACATCTTGCGTTTCACAGGGCTGTTTTGTTCAGTCACCATAAAGAACCTGACAGTAATAGGTAAAATATTTGTTAAAATGCGTTTTCTATGGAAAACGATAATTTTCGCTAGTGCAAATTATCTCTGTAATGCATTTTCTATTGGTTCGAATCTGCCAGCCGCATTGATGTTATTGGTCAATATTTTCTGAGAGAAATAGTCGAGGTAATATAGTCCAGTTTTTTGATGAGCGAACTGAGGTCAATTTTGCCTCTAAAAACGTATTTCTTTGTTGTTAACAGTTCGCATGTCAAATAGTTATTGTCAATTTGAAGTAACAGTTGAAACAATCAACGACATTACTTTTTTACATATTTATTGTCGCTGTCTAAAACAATGCATCAAATAGAGATCCAAAAAAATGACGTCAGTCCGCTCATCAAAAAATTCGACTATACCACTAGAGCGTTAAAACTACCGATAGTGTCTCATGATTGCGTGTTTTACGGTGTTTTATATAACTTTACGAAACATTATTTGGGTAATTTTCAAATTCAAGTGATCTTTAGGGAATAATTTCACGAACAAGAACACTAATATAAATTTACTAATCGGTTTACTTTTCGTTGATTTCTTTATTCATTTTACAAAATTAAAAATAAAATCAAAAACTGTCAGAAAGTTGACACAAACAATTTATGAAAATATGTAGGCATACTGTTCATACTATTTAGCAATAGGTAAATTTTCATCTTCTGAGGGTGGGTAACCTAAAAAACGAAACCGCCACCGAAAAAAAGTAAAAAATATTGGAGTAAATGTAAACAATTCTTTACGAATTGAAAAGAGTCGTCCATTTTCTCAAAGAGACTTGAATTTCAAATGCTTCAACTTGGGAAACTCAAAGTCATAAAGTCTCAAAATACAAAATTTATTCAAAATTTGATAGGTTACACGTGTTTTGCCTACATAGGCATCTTCAGACCTGGTATATAAAACGTCACGGTAAAGATTAACATTTAAAGAACATTACACAAGTTTAAAAAAGTTAAAATAAAAAACATTTAAACAAACGAGACTCATTCTACATTTTACAAACAAAAACAAATGAAATCTTTACGGATTCCTCTGTTATGGAAGTGCCCTTTAAATTTAGAACTTAAATTTTAATAAACCTGCAACGTAATTGTTAGCTTTTAAATATTTTTTCCTACATAAAAACTTTTTAAGTTTTCTCGCCTATAAAGTATGACAATTAAATGATTTTACCTACGACCAACGAATAATACTAATTTTATAACCTTCTCAGCACGATTTTAAGGACTCACTTACGGTCCTAGGATAGTAATGAAGCTTAGACGTAAACCACAAGATGGCGTGACAAGCGATGCGACTTTATTTTATAAGAGCACTAATTGACCCAAAAAGGTGAATTATTTTTCTATATTTGTAAGACAATAAACATTTATTAAACGTAAATAAATCCAACGTAATTTTAGTATCCAACCAAAAATAAGTCCCGTTAAATTGACATATTACACATTTTTAAGAAAAAAATACCTTGTTTTTAAAAAAATATATGAAAAGTCCCTTAGTAACCTTATTTGTTTTGACGTTTTAGATAGAACGTCATTGAAACTTCAGGTTATGAAGGTTGTTGACTTAAAAGTATTGGCGTTTGATATTTTGAATAATTTCTGATATTTATGATGACATTTTTATTGGTCGTAGGTAAGGTATAATACTCTAAGTCGCATGTTATGGTCACTACACGCTCAGATAAATTAAGACACTCGCCAGGCTCGCATCTCAAACTTCATCTTCGCGTTTAATGACCATCATCACATGCTTGTTATGTAAACTACTATTACTGCGCTAATAACTAAAGCATGGCTTTTTTGGTAACCGATGCAAAAACTTTTTTTTTTGATAACGGGTGCTCGCGTTTTTAAATAACTCGCTGCGCTCGTAAAAAAAGCACTATTTTAGCCACTAGTTGTTAACACTACTATTCTTAAATACCTATTAAATTATTTTTAGATTTCCTAAAACACACTTTAGTAGGACACGTTTTTTGGTATATTCAAAGACTGTAAAGAACTTTGATTGAAAGAAATTAATACCACCTTATGTTTTACACACTTTACACTTTGAAAAATTACAATTGTTGTTTTTTGGATAAAAATTGCAAAAATCATATGCACGACACCACTCAAGATGACAGACAGATGACATAAAAGAAATTTTTAGTAAACATAGCCTTAAATTATGTCCATCTTTCTCTAAAATACTTTTTTATAGCTCGCTGTTTCTCTTCAAAAACCTTAAACATTTTTGCACTTCGCTAACTCCATCTACCTCTAAAATTCTGCCCTCTCTCTCTAAATATTTTTCATTTTAACAGAGAAATATGTTTTTTGGCAGTTCTTTTTTTAAACGCCTAAAAAACAGTGAAAACTTTAAAAATTGAGTGATTTCTTCTAGAAATCGAAACTTTGGAAAGAAAGCTTTCAAATATGAGCAATATAATGGCATAAAAATGTAAAAAACATAGTAAAATAGTGCTTCATCAAAAACGTGACCCGTGGCTAAAACATTTTAAGCCTTAAATTACCATCATGGCTTGACCATAAGAAAGTTACAGGATCTTCTGATAATTTTAATGAGAAAATTTCAGGATGACTGCAGAGGATTATGGGTTAACTTTAATCAATCAACTACAAACTTTACAAAATAAGGCCATGCGAATTATTTTCAATGCCAGCAAGTAAACAAGAATAAAAGATATTCTGGCAAAGGGGGGCGATCGCCCCCCCCCTTTGCTCCAGAAGAAAGTAGACAACAACAACAAAAATACTGGTGGTAATAACTCTGAAAAAGAAAAAACGACAAATGCAGAAAGTTCCTTTAAATACATTCTAGAATCCCTCCATAATATTTTGGGACAGTTTGACCTTCAATCCGTCAGACCAAGAATATACAAACGCATGATGCACTTACCGCGAAAACCATTGAAAATACAGAACAGTATTATTGAGCTTCTATTTATAAACAAGTTTTAGACAAAATCAATTCGGACATAAAAAAGTATTTTTGACTTGAACATATTCATACCAAGTTTAACATGAAGCCAAAATCAAGGCAAAATTAACTAAAGTCGTTTCTAAATACTATAAACTGTTTTATTAATCTAAAACACAAATTCGTGAACTTTTATTGGGAGAAGTCGGTATTTTGAAATAATATTGGTCAGAAGTAGGCAAAAGCTTAAATCAAATCATACCTGATAACGTTTTCGAGTCAATGAACAAGTGTGGCAATATTTTTCCGTTGATTAGAACATTTTTGGATGTTTGCCAGTAAGTAATGCCAGAAAGAAGCTTCTTGTGCCTCAGAAGATTGAAAACATAAGTACTTAAAACACTATGACGGAAATTCGTCTGACGGGCTTAGGGTTGCTGCATATCAACAGACATATTGAAATTGACATTGAGCGAGTCATTGACCGGTTTGTCCAAAAAACTGGAAATTATTTTTTTTTTTGAGATGGGCATCTTATGTTTGAGATATGCGATATAAAAGGTAATGTTTCAACAAAAAGCTTTTTAGACCTTAAAAAAAAGCATTTAGCTATGAGAATTTGTTTGTGGTTTGTTTGTTATCTATGTTATTTATAACTGAAAAAATTATACGTAGTTACTCAAACGCGGATTTCAGGAGGATAGGGGGGTAGTTAACCTACCCCCCTACCCTGGCTTTAAATTTTTTATGAAAACATTAGAAAATCAAAAGTAGGGCATAAATTGCGGCGCTAACATCTTTGATATTTACGGTATTAGCTTAATTTTGAGTTAAAAATGGCATTTGCAGTGTCATTTTCTTAAAAATTTTAGTTTAATTTCAAATCAAAAAACGCATTTTTAGAGCAATTTTCCTAAAAATTTTCGCCTGCTGCGCTATAATACCGTTCATATTTAAATTTACAGTTTATTTCGACCCAAAAATTACAGTTTTAATGTAATTTTCTCAAAAATTTTCTTAAACATTTTTTAAAATAAAGAATGTATGAAATAAACGACAAAAAAAAAATCTGAATACCCCCCCCCTAGATTTGAGACCAAATCCTCGCTTGTAGTTACTAAGTATTTTTTTGCATATATTGATATGTTCCTCATAAAAGCTATGCTTTTATTCTATTTTTTTTTTTCGTATCGAAACCACCCCCCCCCCCTTTTCAAATGGCTGGAATCGCCACTGATTCTGGAAAAACTTCAATGGCTCAATTGGTTGGTTACACATAAGAAGAGGGTCTAAGAAAGTTCGGCGCCGCTGTTTTGGCAAAACTAAACCAGAAAAAATAATAGAATAAAATATTTTATAACCAGCTATAAGTAAGTTTGTTGTTTCTTTATTTATAGTTTTTCTAGTGTTCTCATTCCTGCGCTGAATTAGCGATAAAATGGTTAATTTGATTAAAGTTGGTTACATATAAGAAGAGAGTCTAAGATAGTTCGGTGCCGCTGTTTACAGCAAATCCTTGCTGATCAGCTATAAGTATGCTTGTTGTTTCTTTTTAATCCATTCTAGTATATATAATATTTTTTCTAGCGTTCTTAAAAAATGCAATACTTCCTCGAATTAAAATGTTTGGGCACCGAACTGGTCCCGCGCCGAATTAGAGGCACCAAACTGTCCTTATAATGTTTGGGCACCAAACTGTCCTATCTCCTAGAAAAAAAGGTATAAATGTTAAAATTATAAACCCGCGACACTCACTGGAAAACAATTTTTTTAGCTGGAAACTTAGAAGAGAAACAAACTCACCTATCTTTATTTTAAAAGTTGTGGCGAACACTTATTTCAGTGTTAGTTTAAAAGCTTTATCGTTTTTGGTGGATAAAGGTTTTTTCCACCAATAAAAGAGACTAGGTTGTGTTTTTACACAACTACTACAATTTTTTTGAATTTGATAAAACCAATATTTAAAAAAAAAAAACAAAAGAAAAAGACTAAAAAATAACGCATTTTATAGGGAAACCATAAAGAACATTTTCCAAGTATTCTGATTAAATTAAATTTACTTTCTCACCAAACTACCATTGTCATAATTCGAAAAAAATTGCCTCAATTAGGCAGACGAAACGGGTAAAAAAATAAGGACAATTTTTTTATCATAAAAACATCTTGTTCAAACATTAAAATCATAAAGCCATTATTCAAACGCATAAAAAAGCGTAAGTAAATACTTGAAAAAGCCCTCATTTGAAGTAAAATTAGTTAATAACTTAGATATAGTAAAAGACCACTTTACGGAAAGATAATGATTAGCCATCTATACCATAATGAAGGCTATTAGGGTCGTCGAAAAAGAGTTATTATATTTCCACCAAAAATCCGTTATTTGGGTCAAAAAAGACGTATATACAAAATTTTGTAAATTAAACTACGACGAACGACCTAACCACTAATATAAGCACAAATAAATTTCATTATATTTTTTTTATTAGTTTGCTTAAAAGTTAATAAATTATAATTTAATCGAAGTACTTAATAATGTTTACAGAAAAATAATATTAGACACCTACAGTGGGATTTACTAAGATCTAAAATAGTATCCCCCACAGGTCTAAATATTTGCACCTGTGGGGGGTACTAAATTTTAAAACCAATTTTCAAAAAACATTTACCCAGAGAGAAAAGACACAAAGTTATCATTATTTTGTATTGTTATTGCAACATCCCACTGAAAAACTGATTTTTTTCTTAAAATATGCCATATTTTAGGAAAAAATACCCTAAAACGAATTTTTTTTTTGACAGGTTTCAAAATGGCAAATGGTGAATACGCCAAAAATTTGACACATAACCAGCTTCATTATCTGTGTTTGAGGTTATAAAGTTGGTGATTTTTTTAGACCACCTCTGAGAGGTGGTTTAAATTTATAGCCCCCAGAAAGGATCTTTTTATGGCAATTGGTAGTAGTTCGTTTATAATTTACCTAAGTAACCGTTTTTACAAGAATTAATTTACCTTATTTACTATCCCAAGTTGTTCATCAACCAATAAAACACCTCCGATTTTGTCCAAAAAAACGCCATATTTTGAACCCGTTTTTAGCACAAAACATATAATTATGAGGGCACTACGAGGCAAAACAAACATAAGTAAAGGTCACTGATTATGCACGAAAAATATACCAAACAAAAAACCCAAAACAACTATAATAACTTATTTACAAACTGAAATTAAAACATTAAAAGCTGTAGCTTTCATCAGTAGAGGTTGGTGCAAGCCAAGGTACAAGTAAGAGATCCGAACTCGCTGTGTGTGATTTGAACGCAGCTAATATTTTGAAACTGACATTTCGACAGTGACAGAAATGTAAATTAAACTTGCATTAAGTTTTTTAATACATTTCATACATAAAAACACCCTTTAAATAAATACAAAATTAATCTACTCCTTATTTTATTATTACCCATCTAAATCGTTGTGTGACATCAAGTATTAATTGAAAAAATTAATTAACAAGGGTAAGTTTTAATTAGGGTGACATATAACCCCAATTTTAATTTGTTCTACAGAGTGTTTAATATTTAAACCCTGCGTGGGTTTAAATTTTTTAATTTTATTTTCTTCTAAATTGAAACTTTCTTCGTTAATCCAAGAAAAGATTGTGTAGAGATGATTATTCAAAAAACCAATTTATTGAAATTCTTCTTAGAAATCAAACTATGCCCAAAACTCAAGCAGGGTTGGTTTAAAATGCTTAAAATAAAAAATTTCACTTAAACTTAGGACCGTTCTAAAATAGACTAAACCCTTTTAGTAAATCGCACCGTTAAGGTTGCAGAAATAGAGAGCTTAATCGTAATCGTATCTCAGTGCGCATGCTCAGAACGAATACGTAGTACAGCAGCGACTACGTCTCACCTATCTCTACGACCACCCTTGCAGTATTCGTACGCAGCTAGCGTATCCTAACCATTTTGTTTGCTGTGGGTTTTCATAAATGCCTGATCCACAGTTTCACTCCTTCTATTTTCCATTTTATTGCCCTCCCACTTTTTCCGAGAGGAAAGGAAATAGAAATGAGCCGCATGAAGTAAAACTGTGCATCAAGCATTGAACAAGAATTGGTTTGGTTACGTCGTACATTATAAGCACATCTTTAACTCTTTTTTTTAAGGACGCTCTCACAAACGCATCAAAGATACGCCAACAACAAGGAATCAAAAATAGCTTAAAAACTTACGGTGGGATTTACCAAAAGGGGTTAGTCTATTTTAGAACGGTCCTAAGTTTGCGTGAAATTTTTGGATTTAAGCATTTTAAACCAACCCTCCTTGACTTTTAGACATAGTTTGATTTATAAGAAGAATTTGAATAAATTTGTTTATTGAATAATCATCTTAACACAATCTTTTGTTGGATTTAAGAAGAAAGTTTAAGTCTAGAATAAAAGAAAATTAAAAAATGTAATCCCACGCGGGGTTCAAATAGTAAACACTCTGTAGAACAAATTAAAATTGGGGTTATATGTCACTCTAATTAAAACTTACCCTTGTTAATTAATTTTTCTAATTAATACTTGATGTCACACAACAATTTAGATGGGTAATAATAAAATACGGAGTAGATTAATTTTGTATTTATTAAAAAAAAAACTTAAATACAAGTTTTGTTTACATTTCTGTTACTGTCGAAATGTCAGTTTAAAAATATTAGCGCTGCGTTCAATCACAAACAGCGAGTTCGGATCTTTTACCTCTGCTGGCACCTTGGCTTGCACCAACCTCTACTGATGGAAGCTACAGCTTTAAAATGAGTGGGCTTTGAGTAAGGAAAGTTTTTTTAACTGAGCTTTTAGATAACCTCAATCTTTTACTTTCAGTTTGTAAATAAATTAATATAGTTGTTTTGGGTTTTTTTGTTTGGTATATTTTTCGTGCATAATCAGTGAAATATAGTTGTTTTGGGTTTTTTGTTTGGAATATTTTTCGTGCATAATCAGTGACCTTCACTTATGTTTGTTTTGCATCGTAGTGCCCTCATAAATATATTTTTTGTGCTGAAAACGGGTTCAAAATATCGCGTTTTTCTGGACAAAATTGAAGGTGTTTTATTGGTTAATGAACAACTTGGGATATTAAATAAGGTAAATTAATCCTTGGAAAAACGGTCAGGTGTAAATATTTAGACCTGTGGGGGTACTATTTTAGATCTTAGTAAATCTCACTCTTAGTGTCTAATCTTGCATTAAATATGTTTTTTGAGGATAGGTCTATTCTTAAATAGCATTTTTTTTTCAATGTGGGACACGATAAATTAAAAGCCGCTAAACTGATTCTTAACTTTGACACAAAAATTTTTTGGCCACAGAAGATTAGCAGATTAGTTAGTGTATAAACCACACAATTTTATATTTTTCCTTTGTCCTTTGAAGTTACTAGTGTCCTGAAAATTTTGAATGTTCTTCCTAAAGCATCCGCAATTAGCCGACTTTACCCTCATCATAAAAATGGCTATTTTCGTTTATTATTATTGCTTTTTTTCGTTATTCAAGACTAATTTTATTACAGAGGGGTAATTTCGTTTAATGGTAAGAAATATTCGCTTCTGTAAATAAAATTTTCTTTTTCGTGTGATTTATTAATGGTATTATTTTATCGTTTTAAGGGAAAAATCGAGGACTCTTAAAATGCGTTGATAAATGATATGATATAGTGCGAGGATTTTGAAAGTTTTAAATCAGCATATATGATCACGATTCTTCAGAAACGACAGAAAATCTCACCCGTTACAATTGTGGAAAGTGGCGATTTTTACTTATTGCCTAATTCAAAATAATAACACAGCGTCAGTAATACTTATCCTAACGTTGTAAGAGACACTGCGTAATTTTCTTAATACCATTTTGTAAATTTAATAAATAAATAAATAAATTTAAATTTCCTTGAATCTTCACAATTTTAAATCAATAAAGAATTTATAATGTGGAGGGACATGTTATGGTACTTGAAATACACCTCATTTTTTCGATAGAAATATCATATAAAATACCTGATATTTTAGCCGAAAGAATAATTATTTTTATTTCCCATTATATATCGGGAATAAAACCTACAACAATGTGACAACCTCGCATTTGTGGCGGGTCAGCCATATATAAACGTGTGTACGCTGCTCCATTCATAATTTCTCTACGGCGTTGTAGCGTTGGTATATTTTACAGACTAATCGAGAGTTTTTTAATATTTTTTGAATAGATTTTTAAGTGTTTGTGGCAAAAGTGATGTGACAAAGTGCGTAGTGTGACGAAAACTGGAGATTGCAGGTGAAAACCAAACATTTCACAGGTTTGTTATCGTATGTTTTTTCGACGCCATCTTATGATAGGCCGCCATAGGCGTGCAACTAATGTTGCAATAAATACAAAATGTAATTAATAAATATAGGAAAGAAATAAGTTTTTCTGGGATATTTTTGCGAATTTGTGATAAAAACAATACGGTAAGCATTTATAATTAATTACACTATATTTGGTATAATGAACCAACCCCAGCTGCGACATTTTTAAATATCCTATATCAGTAGCAAAAGAATGTAAGAGGTGCGTATCATATTTATTTATAAGTACATTCATATTATGTCAGAAACAGGATAAAGAATGTATGTTTGTTACAACTTTTTATTTTTGATATTACATAGGTAAATACTCCACATTTTTTTGTATTTATTAAAAATGTAAAGATACTTTTGTACGTATTAAATAAAAATTATAGTAGAGTGTATAAATTCCATTTTTTTTACACAACGAAAAAATTGTACCTATAATATAGGTATCATCCTTTTTAGAAATACCACTATTTTTAGTCGAATTTGCTTATTTTTGCTACATTGGTTTTTTGGTAATTTGCCTAAACAGTGCGGAAAGTAATACTTTTTTGCACACGATTCCTACTTGCATAAAAAGCTTCTGCCTAAGGTTATATATATTTGGTATTTTTAAAAGTAAAACCAAAAAATAATTTTGTTTCCATTTTTAATTTAATCTAGTTTATAAATGCATCTAAAAACTCCAATTAGACATAAAATTCACTCCATGCTAAAAAAAACTTTTAGCTATGCTAATTTTTTAATAAGGTTTTGCAGGTCACTTGACATTAAATAGGCAAAGAAACTACTTCGCAAATGCGTGTGAAAAAGTCTACTGTTACATATCAATTTTAATGTGGAAAGTTGAACTTCCCACACGCCGTGCGTAAAAAAATAAGCACGGCGTGCATAAATAACTGTTATAGTGTGCGTGAAAAAACGTTTAACGCACGCACTTTTTTTTTAAATGTTACTTTATGGACCAAATTTTAAAATTTTGAGTTTGAAATGTGTGTTCTAAAAACTACTTTTTGATCAAGAAAGTCATCATAAACACTCGTAGAAAAAAAATTGTACCTAACCCTTGCGGAAGTGCCTTTCCCGCCCGAACTCTTCCCGTGCGTAAAAGTATCACCTTCCGAACTAATTAGGCAGATAACTTGGAGAACATTTAAAAAATTAATATTTTCTATGCTTTATTTTTACATAAATATTTTCACAATGACAAATATAATACCTCTCCATACTCTCGGTATCAATTATTAAGCATAAAAAATTAAAGATTGTATTTCCAAAAAAATTTCTGAAAATAACGACCAAACCTTTTTACATTTATAAATAACGAGCCGCTTCTGGCCGCTGCTAAATGTAAGGTAGTTGGAGCATGTATGAGGAGGAGCATGTCTGGTACAGCGTTGCTAGTGGAACATAAAATGGTTTTCCCTAAATCTAACGACTGATCGCATTTCAAAGCAATTTATGAATGACTTGATGGGTCTATTTTAGTTAAACGTCTTTGATCAGACCGTATTTAATAAAAAAAAATCATCGTAAGAACGATTCACCATAGAAACTGCAATTCGTCAAATCAATTTTTTATCCGAACCTTATTTCATCAAACCCATTCAATAACAAATTCAAAACAGATCCGTCTTTAATCGAACCATTTTTCATCAAACTGATTCAATATCAAACCCAGAATTCGTAAAACCCGTAATTTATCAGAAAATTTTTGCTAAATTGATTGCGCATTCGCCAAAAACACATGAATGCAAGACGTGTGAATGCAAGTGACATCTATACACAAACTATTGAAATGCATCAAAACGTCGCGCCGCTGCGCCACCTGCGTATACGCCTCCAGTTTGTTATTGAATGGATTTGAAGAAATATGGTCCGGATAAAAAATTGGCTTAACGAATTGCTGTTCCTATAGTAAATGATTTTGCAATTGAACTTTCTTTTATTTAACGGGCGCGCCGATTCTTCAAAAATGACAGAAAATCTTACCCGTCAGAATTCTGGAAAGTGGCGATTTTTTCTTCTTGCCTCATTTAAAATAAAAACACAACGTCCTTAATAACGTTGTAAGAGATCTGCGTCATTTTTTTAATAACATTTTGTAAATTTTATATTTTAAAGATATTCTGCAGAATGAATACAGTTTTTCAGCGAAGCTAAATTGCCAAACCAATAACCAATAGACGTCAAAAAGTGTCGAAAATTCTCACCATGTAAAAGGAAAGACATAATTTGTGTGACTTTTCTGAACAGTGACAGCGACAGAAGAAGGCTATCTATGGTTTTCTATGTGAAAAATTTTATAGGTTTGTTTACACATAAAAATAAGCTTAATGAAATACATTTTTAAATATAAAAAAGGGGGTTTTCATAAGAACTGCCTAAAAAAAATAAAATTGACATATTTTTTATTTACTAAAACAGTATTGAAACTAAATTTTAAGGAATCTTAGCGAATAAGTCTGGACAAAAAGCAGTTAGTGTAAACTTGTGTTTAAAAATCGTCAGATTTTTTGTAAGGGCGAGATTTTCTGACGGTTTTTGAAGAATCGCGACCAACGTGTCGAAAATTTTCACCATGTAAAAGGAAAGAAAGAATTTGTGTGACTTTTCTGAACAGTGACAGCGACATATTCCAAGGCTATCTATGGTTTTGTATGTGAAAAGTTTTAAAGGTTTGTTTATACACAAAAATAACCTTCATAACATACATTTTTAAATAAAAAGTGTTTTCCAGAAAAACTGCCTACAAAAATTTAAATTGACATATTTTTTTATTTACTGGAATATTATTAAGAAACTAAATTTAGGAAGGAATATTAGCAAATAAGTCCTGACAAAAAAGCAGTTAGGGTAAACTTATGTTTAAAAATCGCCAGATTTTTTTGTAAGAGCCAGATTTTCTGACGGTTTTTGAAGAATCGAATCATTTTATCGTTTAAGATTTGGAAACTGTTTCTTGGACTGCTTTAATAGCGGTTTAAAGACGCGTTCAATATGGCGGGAGTTGTCATATGTAAAATGCGTAAATATAAAATATACATGCGTTTGCCAAGCTTTAGTCCCTTTCAAAATCTATTTAAAATGCTTCCGGTTTTTTCAAACTTTTTTACAATCCGCATCACGGGTTGGAACATAAATAAAATGAACTGTTACCTACGAAGGCGTAGAAGGGCTACACCAGTTTTTTTACATTTCTAAAATTTCGAGTTCCTAACTCGGAATTTTGGCCCAAACTTTCGAGAAAATATTACGTAATTTTGAAATGTCGAGATAATAATACGAAATTTTAAAATTTCGAGATATTATTACGAAATTTTAAAATTTCTAGATAATGGACGCGATTCTTAAAAAACCGTCAGAAAATCTTACCTTGAAAAAAAATCTAATGATTTTTGAACAAAAGTTTACACTAACTGCTTTTTTGTCAAGACTAATTTGCTAGTAATTAAAATTTAATTTCTTAATACTGTTCCAGTAAATAAAAAATATAGTTTTAATTTTTGTAGACAGTTTTTGTGAAAAACCGTTTTTTTTACTTAAAAATATATGTTATTAAGCTTATTTTTGTGTGTAAACAAACCTTTAAAACTTTTAACATACAAAACTATAGCCATGGAATTATGTCACTGTCATTGTTCAGAAAAGTCACGCAAATTCTGGTACTTCTTTTACATGGTGAGAATTTCCGACACTTTTTGACGTTTATTGGTACGCGTAGTACCAATTTAGTTCTAATTTATAAAATTTTATTAAAAAAATAACTCACTTTTTCTTACAACGTTAGAATAAATATTAAGGACGCCGTGTTTTTATTTTAAATAAGGCAATAAGTAAAAATCGATATTTTTAAAAAGTTTCTGAAGAATCGCAACCTATATAGCAAAATTCTATAAATAAAAAAAAATAAAACTGCTGTGGCCCTTCTACCCCTTCGTATAGTTACTACTTTAAAACTATTATTTTTTCCCAGTATGTTTAAAATATTAGCCATCCATACATAACGTGAAGGTTTATGCGGGATCATCAAACAAAAAGTTTTTTTTTTCCACTAAAAATGAGTTATTTGGGTCAAAAAAGACCTACATAAAAATTTTTGAAAGATAGCATTCTGCCTGTCTGTCTGTCCGGGATACGATAACATAAATACCGCTAAACCGAGTCTTATCAAATTTGCTACAAATTCTGAGCTGATTCCACACACGCAGTTTTGCAGATTAGGTTTTCTTTATTTTTAAATTTCCTAAAATTCTCACAATAAGATAGGCAATTTAGATATAAATTTTCTGAAAAAAGCAAAAATTAGAACCCATTTTTTTTTTCAGTAGCAAGCTTAGGAAGGTCCACCGTTTAACATACTAAAAGTCCCCATTCCTACCTCCTCGCGAACTGTCATTTCTAACCTCAAAAAAACTCAAAAAAAAGAGTTTTTCTTGGGTAACTCCTAAACGGTGACGGACTGTCAAAAGTGACAAAATTTTGATTTTGTTTTATTATAAAGTAAACAGTGATAGTGTAGCTTAAACCACTCCTAGCAGAAAAATAATGCCAATTTGAACAATTTCTTGCATATTCCTTTTTATATAGAATTTCCATTAAGATTTTTTAACTTACGAGTACCAAACTTGGTAGGGTGGATCTAAGAGCAATGACCTAAATTATATCAGAAAATTAAATTTTTCCAGTGGCGTAGTCCAATTTTCTTAACTAGAAAATTTCAAAATGTACCAAAACTCTTTGATACGCCACTGTTACTGACATATACAAGAAAAAAATCTCCCACTTTTCACTGGATAAAATTGCATTTCCAACGACACCTTCCGTTTGTATTTCCTGCTTCTAGTAATAACATAAGAATTTTTTTAAATCATAATTTTTTATATTTTTTCTAGTAAATTTCTGAAATGAAAGAACCAAAGTCCCCTACTCTTCCGAAAATTGCCAAACAAACAATAAAAATAAGCATAAAAATTATAGATAAAGATAAACAAGGCGCTTATTAGCGGCAAAATCACGTAATTTTTGTTGTTGACTTTATTTTGTTTACATTCACTTCTTCAATCCACGTCAAAGTCTTTAGAATTTTTTTTCAAAACGAATGTTTAGAATTGTTAATCTTAGTTTATGGAAGATGCAGAATGTTTTGCCTTATAGGTAAGCATTAAAACAGTTGGGAAAATAAACCGTTATAACTTTATTCTTGACTGTTTGTCAAATATCGATAGCCACAAAAGTTGTTATTTTTGTATCCTTACCAAAAAGTCTCTAATATGGTATTGATTATACCAAATGGCTTTATTTTTGTCGTCAGTTGACAAAACACCCACCTGTTAAATTGGTTTGAATGTCAACAGTCCTCGACTTCCCCAAGGAGCATTGTCCACTAACTTAGAGCTGGGTCAGATTAAGTTTAAAGAGTCTTGCGTGTTTGTGCTTGTTTTCCACTTTAAATTTAATATTTCCTGCTCTATATACTTGGGTTGTGCCCACATTATCGTTAACATTTTGAATGTTCTTTGCTTTATTTATCTGGGTTGCCCATCTGCCCATAGATATAAAAGGGGGAACTTCTTCTATTTCTATGCATCTGCCTTATTACCACTCGGAACTGACCTAAAGGCACAAGAAATGCGAAATAAAGAAGATTTAAATTAATTTTAAAGAGGTAAACAAACATCAATTTTGAGATAGGTATTTATCGAAAATCTATACGGTAGCTTCACCGGTGTAATCTGTGACTTACCCAGATTCTTTTTGAAGGCTTTTAGAGCCGGAAGGTGGTCTTTTCTTGGCGAAAATAAATAATAAATTTGATAATTATGCAGCACACGGTTTTCTGCCATTTTTTATTTTTGATGAAAAATTCTTTATGGGGACAACCCAACCCAAAACAATAAAAAAAGCACATTACAACCCCCCGGCACCCTTCTTTCACTTAAAAAAAAAAAAATGGGCGCCGGCGGATTTGGGGTCCTAGGGTCCCTAGTAGGTTCCTTTATAAAGAATTTTTCATAAAAAAAAAACCAAAATGGTAGAAAACCGTATACGGCATAATTACTAACAATTTAAGGATAAATAATCAAATTTGTCAAAATAATATAACAAATTTCAACTAGAGTATAAACTAAAAAAAATAGGCGATTCGAACAATTTTGTTCTATGGTGTAGTTTAAAATGGCTGGCTACTTTGTGTCCCTCGAAAAATGGATGCGCAGTCGTCTTTGCCCATTCTCAACTTCTTCTATTTCTATGACTAAGACGGTAGAAGTTAATTGGCTTTTTAGTTGCGATGGTGTTGTTTTGATTTCGTTCTAAAAGATTAATATACCTACATTATTTTCAAATGAAAATTGCAAAAAGAAACAAGTTACGAAGTAAATACGCAACATCCTTCTTGCACAACACAATGCAAAAACTCATTTATACTTGCCCAAACGCAGCGTCAGCACAATATATATTTCAAACCACGAGTCACTTCCGGCTTCTGTAAATTAACTTTTAAAAATTGCTTCGCATTTGCCTAAAGTTCTGTTTGTAAAAGGCTGTAAAACAAAGTGAAGTTTTCCAGAAACTGCACGAAGTTTTTGATGAGGTTGCAGTAAAAAAAAGTGACAATTTATATCAAGTACATTTGAGGACGCTACATGCGGCATCAAGTGAGACTGTCGGCTAAACACTTTATTTGGCCCGGACAAATTATAATGAAATGGCCGCCTCATTATCTGCTAAATGTTGTGTGTATATGACATGATTAAGTTTGCTCTAAAATATGAATGTACAGTTGGTTTCACATAAAATGCGTACATGAAAAACCCAACTACGTTTTTTTTTCCAGTGTATTTAGCTATACCTACGCTTTTTAGTATGCACCTGGGGCACTACCTGCCAATTAAGATATTTCTATTACTGTTATAGTTTACCTATGATTAAAAAAAAAATTAAATAACCTAATTTAAACTTCTTAGCAATAGAAAATAGTTTTTTTAAACAAAGCTAAAGAACAACTCTTTGTCACGAGCGAGGCAAATTAGTGGACTTAGTCAAAAGCGAACTACACAGAGTTGTTTATGCATGCGTTTTCATAAACAAACAAATTATTTTAAGTTCATGTAATATTAAGATAAAAACCAAAGAAAAACTAATACTCAATGGCGGCTACATTTTTTTCAATAACCATTTCCAATCAACGTGGCATGGAATAAGCCAAATTTCGACAATATTCTTCAACGTTAGAAACCATAATCCCATGCATTATGTTCATATATCATTTTGACTAATCTTCCCCAAATATTTTCGATGGGGTTAAGGTTGGGACTGTTCGATGGCGAAAGCAGCACTTCTATATTTTGGTCTTGAAACCAGCGACGCACAGCATTAGCTGTGTGAACAGGACAATTGTCCTGCTGAAAAATTATTTCATTGCTTGGATATAAAAAATTAACTGACGGCAGCATTACCCCTCCTAAAATTTCCAATATCTAACTGCGGTAAATCTTCCTTTAATTTGCCAGTGAACACCTAGCCCTCTAGCAGATATCCAACCCCACATGTTCAAATCACCCTTTCCCAATATTCCTCATCCTCTGTAGCCGGATTGAGAGCAAAGATCCTTTGTGCTTGTTTTTGTTGCTCTGTCAAGAGGGGCTAAGTTCAGAATTTTTCACTCATCTGCATGCTGTAGATCGGGAACCTGGAAAACCATTTGTTTTGATGGCTCCGACAGCTGTGGACAATAGATTTTCTCGCAAATTATTCAGTAATTGTTCATCCTGTTCCTCTATGCTCACTATTTTGCAAAACGGTACCCCGCTTTTGATCCAAAGACTGATGTTCTTGGCATTGATCGTTTCGAAATTCTGACCGCAGTGGCTTTAATAATATCAACATTTTCGGTGACCTTTCTTACTGACCATCCATCTTGCAGTCCAGTTATTATCTGCGATTTCGTAAAAGTCGAAAGTTGCGGAACCATTTTCAAACAGTAATTTTCAAAAATTATTGATAATGATTGACTTAAATCAAAAATAAAATATGTCATGGTATATGACGGGTGCAAACGTTGTATTTTGTAATTCCATGTACGAATTTTATCTGAAATTAACTGAACACTTCGCGACACATAAAACGCATACGCCGATTTTATATGCAATATGTCCTTTACGATTCAACAACCTGTTCTGTCACAAAGTGTCCACTCATTGTCATGTTTTGTTCTTGTCCAACCAACACCATTCTCAACTAAAAAGCCAGTTAACTCATTTTCGTTTTAGTCTCCTTTGGCCTATGATCGCTGCCATATTGACACCAAACTGACAGAAAATCCATGTTTTACATGTCAATTTGGTTATAAAAATGGCCACAACAATAGGCTAAAGGGTACTGAGGCGGTAGGAGTTAACAGGCTTTTTAGTTGAGAATGGTGTTGGTCCAACTCAAAAATCGAAAAAAATTTTTTGGAATTCGATGACTAAATTTTAACAAAATTAGATGTAGGTTGATCTGTTCGTCGGGTTGCCGATCATTATCGACCAGACAAGTCCACTATAGTAAGACTAAAAGGAAAATACAAAGAAGAAAGAACTGTACGACGAAAGGAAGAAACTGGCTTGACCAAAGTCAACACACCCCAACAGGATCAGTAAGTCACTAATTTACTGGCCAGAGAAGCAAAATTAACAGTTCATTTTCCTGGTACGGTAAGAACTGCACTAAGACGAATAAAGAAGTCGAGGCTGAGATGTCGTGTTGCAGCTTAAAAGATACGGCTAAGTAAAGAGAAAAAGCAAGCCAGATTACTTTTTCGAGACAGAAAAACGAATTTTTTCGACATGTTGTTTTTACCGATGAAAAAATTTTTAATCTCATCGAAAACGTATGGGGGCTCATAGCAAAAAAGTTATCAAAATTTAATATTCATCCACGGAATGCTAACCATTTGATGGAGCTAATAGTTAGAGTTTATGCAGAGATCGTTGAAGAAAATACAAATTTATTTGAAAAGTTAGCAGGAAACCCCATGCCAAGTCCTTTAGAAAAAATTATTCAAGCAAATGGTGCAATGACCAGATACTGAAGTTAATATTTTTGAGTTTTGTTTATCGATAGATTTTTTATTTCTATTTGTTTTTTAATATTTTGTTGTTTATAAAACTGATCCTGTTTATGTGTATTGCCCTTTCTAACTCAAAGTCTTCCAGATCTTTCTTCTTTGTATTTTTCTTTTAGTCGCACTATAGTGGACTTGTTTCGTCTATTTTGACCGGCTATTTGACGAAGGGGCCAACCTTCTTCTACTTCTGCCAAAATTTGATTGAATTGCTTTATTTATGATAAAATTTGTGTTTTAAAATTGTTTTATCTTTTTTTATATTTCGTAACAGCAATCTTAAAACTATAGAACCAGTCGATACCTCCGACATGGAGGCCAGCCAACACCTTCCGTTTTAGTACTCTTTTATACGTATGCCGACGCCATTTATGACACTGTTGACAGTTATTACATTAGTTAGTTGTCAAAATGGCCGCCACGTACGTTCAAAGCTCACTAAAACGCGAGTAGATGAAAGGCCTATTAAATATCGGAGGCATCGAACCAGTAAATATCGGTACAAATGCTTTCAGTCTCCTTAACAAAATTTGTTTAGGTTGTCTAAAAGCGTCTATAACAATAAGCAAGCAAAATTTTTAATACATAGACATATGCCTAACTTCTGATGTATGCGTTTTATGTGTCGGGAAGTGTACCTATGTTATTTTCAAATAAACTGCTGCAACATAAAAAAGAAATGGGTTACGAGTCAGTTTCGACTTCTGCAAATTAACTTTTAAAAATTGCTTCGCATTTGCCTATAGTTTTGTTTGTGAAAGGATGTAACACAAAGTAAAGTTTTTCAGAAATTGCAGGGAGTTTCTGATGAGGTTGCAGTTTATTAAAGTGGCAATTTATATCAAGTACATTTATGGATACTGGCAGGAGAGAACAACAAAATGGTGCTTTATTAAGGGGCCCACACAGAGTGAAACAGGCGCACCCAGGAATTGGCTTCGGAGGCGGTCAAGGATAAATAATTAAAAAAAACTTAATTTGAAAGACCTGGGATCAAATGTAGAGGGGGGGGGGTGTTAACCAAATCTAAAATTGTTTAGTTTTTTCCAAAATTTGATGTCAAATTCATGGTTCAATGCGCGGCAGGCAAAATTTTTTAAGAAAATAATACTTAAAATGCAAATCTTTTAAACTAAAATCGTAAATATTGATGGGCTTTTGGGAATTTGAGTTGCTACCCTTAATTTGTTTGTAAAAATGCTAAAATGCGCCGCAAGTGAAAATAAATAAAATGTTTTGATAAAATTACATTAAAAAGACCATTTTGATGATGATCCAAATTGAAAACAAATAAAAAAATCATCAAAGTCATGAACGAAAGAAATTATGACTTTTTAAAGATTTTTGTTAAAAATTAAAGTCCAGACTCTTGTATTTTATTCCCTTTATATTTTAATACTGCATGCTGTTATTTTATTGTGCCAATTGTATATAACCAGCCGATGCATGCATCGCCACATGTTTCAGTGTGTGTGGGCCCTTTTAGGGCATACCCGGTGTCATTAGCGAAAAACCAGCTTTGTTTTTGATCACACGAGTTAACCTTCATATTGAATGTATTAACTTTGCCTCTAAAAGTCCAGATCTGTTTAAAAAATATAAAATACAGCACCCATATGAAACAAGAAACAAAGACAACTTAAAAAAATCATCTAACTAAGCATAGTTTTATGCTATATTTTATTTCATACTGTATTGTAATATACTCCATTACGCTATCGGTTTCAGTCCGGCAAATGATACATTACATCATTAGTCCGGGAAAGTAATTTTTCCGGACTTCAATCGATATTTCAGTCCGGGAAATGATAACTAAAAAAAAATAAGAATAAAATACTGGATTTCCCACCTACAGTTGTAGTATGAAATATAACTTTGTACGATATACGGCCGTCAAATGTCATTAAAGTTCTCGTCTAGAAATTCCGGACTTGGCTAATCCGTCGCCTTGTCCATAAACATCTAGACTTGTACTTTAATAGAGCATTTCCCGGCCTTGTAATGTAAACTGGAATGGAAACTTCACAACGACTTCAACGCAAAAAATAAAACTCTTTCTTGAAAATAAGGCTTATTACAATATACAGGAATTTCTTGATGATGACAAAAGAGCCTTATTTTAAGATTTGTTATAATTAAAAATATTTTAAACTGTGATAATATAATGTCCGAATTTTGTAATAATTGGGTGATTATCTATATTTGGTAATGTTTATTAAGGTCGTAGTTACAATCTGAGGAATTGTTTTTAGCAACACTGTACGGGAAATCAATTTAACTATGTCGACCTAATTTTTTTGCAAAATTTTACGTCATTGAATTTGTTTTCCGTGGCAACACGTAGACGTTATTTATGTACACTTCTCTCCACATAAAACTGGTCCAGCAGAAGTTAGCAGCCTGTTTCATTTTTAAAATTTTTATAGTACGGCATTGTCTTCCTATAAGTGACAATGTCATAGAATCCTGACAACATCATGTTTTGCATGTCAGTGTCATCCCAATTTAAAAAAATGCCGCCGCATCTTTCCGAATTTGATAAAGCTCTAATCTTAACAAAACTAGACGGTGGTTGGTCTATTCGGCAAGTGCTGTTCATTATGGGAGAAGCAGGTCTTCAAGAGGAGGGAAGTATCCACTGAAAGGAAGGTACCGGTTTGACGAAAGTTAGTAGCCCTGGGGAAGACCAAGAAGCAATCAATTTTCTAGAAAATCATCCATTTGCCAAAGCGAAAGAAGTAAAAATTGAATCAAATTTGCAGGATCAATAACAACATTAGGCAGGTTAATTAAACGTTCGAGGCTAAAGTGTCGCATTGCGGCAAAAAAAATTAAACTGGGTGAGGAAAAGAAGCAGTCTCGATTAATTTTTGCGTTGAATTATTCTCTGAGGGACGAAGAATTTTGGCAGCAGGTGGTTTTCACAGATGAGAAGATCTTTAAGTCCAACAGCGATAAAAAACAAATTCTGGTGTATCGACTGCCAAGCACTCGATACGAAGAACGATATATTGCTGGAAACGAAGACCGTGCGGGAAGATTTTCGGTAAATGTTTGGAGCTGGATATCAGCTAGAGGCGCTCTATTTAGAATTAGCGATATTAAAAATAAGTTTTTTTAATATGGTTTTAATTTTGTTATTTTTTTAAATTTATTTCGTTAACTTGATCTGGCCTTTTAATTGTTTTGAGCTAGTTACTTTCGTCAAACCGGTGCCTTCCTTTCCAGGGACAGTACAGTTCCTCCTTCTTGCTTCTTTCTTAATCAGCTAGTCGAATAGACCAATTACTGTGTAGCTTTTGTTTAGCTAATAAAACATTTTTGCTTTTTTGAAATGTGGTTTTTATTTTCAGTGGCCTTATATTTTGAATTAGTAAAAAATGAACAATCAGTCTCCTTATTAAAAGTTTATATATGCCAAAAATATAACCTAAAATGACAAAGTCAAAAAGTCAGTGTTGCGGGTCAAAAATTTGGGGTTAGGTTACTTATATTGAGTTTTCGCGTTCTGCGCCCCTAAAGCACATAAGTATTTTTTACTTTCGCTTTTTTCGTAAAGTGTGTGTGGTTAGCGCTAAAAAGTTTATAAATGGTATGATGGCATTTCAATAATTGATTTTATAGGTAATTGCTTAAATATCCACTGCTACATATGTTTTATACAGCTCCTAAAAGAATAACAAAAATAACAAGAAATATTCTATCTCCAAATGATTTTTTTTTATATTTTGCACTTTAGGCTAGGACAACCAATATTTCTTAAAAATTGTCTTTTGAGTGGCACAAGTTTATAAACTGTTTAAAAGGTTCTTCCGTAATAATTTTTATTTAAAAAAGAAGAGGTTTGGTTTTGGTGTCTAAGTTAAAAGTTAGAGACAAAAGTATTGAGACCAAGTAAATCAAGTTTTGTAATATGCAGTTTCATTTTCCTGGGTTATATGAGTTTCAATGGTGCATGGTTCAACTTTCATAGAAGCGTTAACTAAGCACGAGTTGTGACATACACACATAGTATTTGATCCTGTGTATTTCATTTATTTGATAGATGAATGAGCAACTATTTACATAATTTATCCTGGGTAATATTCTCCAATTTTCAAGTCCTTAACCTATTTTATTCACAAAAAAGAGAGAATAGCGAGTTAGCGTTAACTCAAGCAATATAACCTTGTAAAAATCTTTAAAAATCGGGTTATAATTAACTGTAAGGTAACCAGGGCTTCAAGGTGAGAGTAAGTTACCTTACCTCAGGGTTAACCTAAAAAAAATAGTAACCATTGATATTGGCTTAAAACGGCAGAAAATTGGGATTTATAGCCCGCGAGTTAACCCGCTATTGAGAAACCGGTCCTATTTAGCACTTACCTGAGCCCCTACGAAGTTCAAGTAAATTTGAACTAATAGTATATTTACAATTTAATATATAGTGAGAAAATAGTTTTTTACCTAACAAGTGCGAAAAGTGATACTTTACCGCACGCGACGGCAGTGCACTAACGACGCAAAGCGGAGTTCGGGCAAGTCGTCAAGAGCGGCAAAGGCACTTTATGCATGTGTTAGGTACAAAATTTAATATACTAGCGTCTTATACCCTTTAAAAAACATAATAATTTAAAAAAAGTGTAAGAAATTTTTAACAAGATTATTAATTTTAAAAAGAGTATACATTGTAAAAGTGTGAAACCCAGAGTTTATTCCTTTCGAGATTTTTGAGTGCGGTAAAGTGCACTTTACCATACGTGAGTAGGTAAAATGTATTGCCACAGTTGTTATGAATAAGAAGATTTTTTAGATTTCTTGTTAACTTTAAACTAAAAATTAAATGTGCGAGTTTTTTCTGACATTAATGTTGTCTTCCGTCATTTGTGACGTTTCACAATTGTTATTTTTTTAGTCTCTTAAAAGTGCGCTCAGCTTCCGAACTGCTAGGAGCAATAAGTGTGCTCAGTTCCGAACTGCTAGGAGCAATTGTATTCATTATTTGATATAATTTAAAAACATTTGGGAAGCTGTTGTTAGAACTGTTTTTATCATAAATGGCAAAATGTCTTCGAGTTTCCCGATTTCGTCTTTTAATTCGGATATCAACAAATAAAAAACGATTTATATTCATCTATAGTTGTTGTATTTTCTAGATCTGAACTATAAAATAAAATTAAGTCAGCGAGACATTTTAATCTCAAAACAATCGAATTTTTGGGAAAATGTCAAAAAATCTTGAAATCTTGTTTCAAGCGTCTCTATAAGGATATCCAATGTCACATAGAATATATTTATTTTAAAGTCGAGATCTACGCTTGGAGATAAACATTGGGGAGTACTAATAATAGAAGGTACCTACCTACTTGTCCTAACCAGATTTAAATGTAGGAAGAAATAGGATATGGACACTTACGTTTTTTTCCTTTCCAGCAAACTTGTTCGCTTTTCCAAACGAAACATTTCCTGATTTTTTTTTTATTTTTTGACTTTCCACAATTAATTTTCAATTTCTTTTGCAACCAATCACAGGAGGATAATAGTAGTTTTCACAACTAAAATAGTGCTTTTTTTACAAGCCTTGGTTTAAATAATTAGCGCAGCGAGGTATTTAAAAACGCGAGTAAAAAAAGCACAGTTTAGAGGCGAGTTGTTAACGCTATTTTTTTAATACCTTTATCAAAAAATCCAAGAAAAACTTGCAAAAATCTCGAACGAAGAGCATTTCTCGCAACACATAATCTTTACACTATAAATCAAGGCGGCTGGTAAATAAAATAACAATGGTTTCCATAGCGATTTGAATTTTTAACCGGTGACGTTCATTATTGCGACATTTTAATCTTTGACAGTTTGATATTTTGACGATATATTTAAACTATTTTTTCGTAAATATCTGGTGAAAACTGGCAGAAATGACTTAATTTTTACGCAAGAATACTTACATTTTTTCCTATTTTCTGCTATTTCTCTTTAATTTTGGATAAAAAACGGAAAGAAATATATTTTTGCACCCGTAATCAAAAAAAAAATTTTTTTGCATAGGTAACCAAAAAAGTCATGCTTTCGTTATCCGCAGACAATTACTAAAATCATGTTTTTGATGAAGGTATAAAAAACACTGTTTCAATCATTGGGAAAATAAGAAAAACATCTTTTTTTTTCACGGCAAAAGAGAAAGACTTCGTATTACTGATTGGTCGGTAATTGTTACATATTTTTGGGACGCGAGTAACTGATGTTTATTCAGGGCCTACAATGTAGGTCCTGGTTTATTATACACTGCTTACAAATAATATCTATTTGTGGGGGTCTTTAAAATATAAACTGCCTAATTAAAATAAAAATGTCTTTATTTATTGTTTTAATATATAGCTGAGGGCACCCAAAGGGCGCCCAAACCCAAAGGGCAAGGGGGGCGAGGAACCCCAACTCACAATTTTTATATACTACAGGGCAGTTCTGGCATGTAAGTGCCTTATAAATGTCACCAGATTATCAGTTTGCTGTGTAAGGGTTTCGAAAAACTCATCTAGGTGTTAAAAGCAATTTAGCGATGATTATATTGTTGTAAGAATGTTCTTACAGCAATAGTTTACAGGAATATCCTATAAAAGCTCTGCTTCTTTCTGTAAGAACATTTATACGATGGTACTATAAAGCAGAATTGCCGCAAAGTACTTTAGGCTCTTAAACTATTGTATAAAAGTGTTTCAGGCCCAATAATACAAAAATTTTAAATCAAAAGGGTTCTATAAGGTTTTACCTGTTATTTTGCTCTCTGTAAGTATGTTCTTACAGCAACAATTAAAGAAATATCCTCCTGTAAAAGCTCTGCCTCTTTCTGTAAGAAGATTTATACGGTATTACTACAGAGCAGAATTACCGCAAAGTACTTTAGGCTCTTAAAGTATCGTATAAGAGTGTTTCAGACCCAATAATACAACAATTTTAAATCAAAAGGGTTCTATAAGGTTTTGCCTGTAATTTTGCTTTCTGTAAGAATGTATTTTCAGCAACAATTAAAGGAATATCCTATAAAAGTTGTATAAGAGTGTTTCAGACCCAATAATACAACAATTTTAAATCAAAAAGCCCTATAACTAGTAACTTTGCTTTATGAAGATACATAAAGGTGCAGTTAGACTGTGATAGTGTAGTCGTCGTTGCATTGCAGCTGTATTAATTTTTTTTCCATAGATAATGCAGAACAGGATATTTTACAGATAAATAGTTAACAATATTTTTTGGTACACACTTTTTAATATAATTTATCTTGTTTAATGTCTTAAACAAATATTGGTGATAATAGACCCTGTTGCAAAATTTTTGAACATTTTAAAAGATCCACCTTACATATTTCTTTTGTATTAACCGAGAAAGTTCCGTTTTTTTCTTAATATAAGTTCAAAATTGCTTTAGTTTTAAAATTAGGGTTGATTGGGTACCAAAGATGGACAAAATAAAACTTGGGGAAGAAAAAAATGTGGTAATTTTGTATTTGCATACATACATACAGTCAATAGTGTGTTCAGTGGTATTAGCGATAAATTAACAAGGTACTATACTAGTTATATCTGATCCGCTGATTAATCATTCTGGTTCATTATAATTGCGAAGAAATTAGAGCCTTTTTTCTAAGCGACAAAAAGCGCTTACTGTCAGCATTACTTCGCTTGCATGGACAAATTATATAAAATAATTTACCTTCTTAATCTTATATATTGCTTAGGAATAACCTTTAGAAAAGTTATAGTACCGTATTATCAGCGGTGCACGGTGGTTGTAGTGAAAAAAACTCAAACAGAGATAGGTAGATATTTTCGGGCGCGTATGAAAGAGATGGCATGAATACACCAACGTTAAGCATGGGAGTGATTTCGTGGAAAAGCATACAGTCGATCTTTGCAATAAAATAAAATAAAGAAGGTATTATATTTACCTATGTCACCATCCCCTGACCAACTGATGTTAATTTTAATTAATGTTACCTACCTACAATACGCAGTGGCGATACAGTAAACCCCCCGCCCATTTTTTTACATTAAACTATTAATTTTCTAAAATTTATTGGTACATTTATTGGTAAATCTCTAATTTCTGTGCATTGAATATTTTTTAAACCGAAGAATATAAATACCTATAGCCTTATATAGTCAATATACGTAATAGAGATAGATACTACTAGAGGTGACCAAACTTTTTATCTCTAAATTTTTCCCTTTCATCACTCTATCAAAATAGCAATAGTAATATTATAAATAAGGCGGTCGTGTTATTTTTATTACCCATAAAAAAAAAACGTAGTAGGTACCGGCTATGTAGTTATCTAGAACTCTATTTTTAGCCATCCATACTATAGTATAGGCTAATGGGATCGGCAAAAAGAAAGACCTAAATTTAAATTTTTTTGATAATGCCTGTCTGTCTGTTTGGGGAACAATTAGGCAAAATCCACTGAACCAAAATTTTATGAAATTTGGGAAAATCGCCACTAGTTGTTTATCTATACATATAATAAATCTCTAAAAGAACCATTTCTGTATATTGAATTGTACATTGACTATTTTTTTATATTTTATTGTTTGACCAAACAATTTTTGTCTGTATGTAGTTCTGTTTGTTAAAGCATCACGCATAGACCGCACAGCCGATTTTGATGGGACTTTCACTATTGCATTCCTTGTGTTCCTAGGCAACACACAGGCATTTATTTCATCAAAATCGGTTTAAGTGATTAGTGTGTAATTAAAGTAATATGTCTAGTGGGTAATATAAATAATATTTGAGGGAAAATGTTCTTAAAAAAGTTACTTTTAAACAGTTTTACAAACAATTTTAGAAAATTACTACTTTGACGTAGAAAAGGGGAGAGGGGTAATATAGCGCCGCTGTTTATTGTAGGTAGGTACCATTATTAATTATTAACTTCGGCTGGTCAGGGGATAGGGACATAAGTAAATATAATACTTTGTTCATTTATTGAAAATATCGACTGTCTGCATTTCCACGAAATAACTCCCATGCTTAAAGTTGGTGTGTTCATGCCACCTCTTTCATGTGCGCCCGAAAATATCTCTGTGTGAGTTTTTTTCACTACAACTACCGTGCACCCCTGACAATATGGTACTATAACTTTTCTAAAGGTTATTACTAAAGCAATATATAAGATTAATAAGGTAAATTATTTGATATAATTTGTCCATGCAAGCGAAGTAATGCTAAAAGTAAGCGCTTTTTGTCACTTAGAAAAAAGGCTCTAATTTCTTCCCAATTATAATAAACCAGAATGATTAATCAGCGGATCAGATATAACTACTATGGTACCTTGTTAGTTTATGGCTAATACCACTGAACACACTATTGACTGTATGTATGCATGCAAATACAAAATTAACACATTTTTTCTTCCCCGAGTTTTATTTTGTTCATCTTTGGTGCCCAATCAACCCTAATTTTAAAACTTAAGCATTTTTGAACTTATATTAAGAAAAAACGGAACTTTCTTGGTTAATACAAAAGAAATATGTAAGGTGGATCTTTTAACATGTTCCAAAATTTTGCAAGAGGGTCTATTATCACCAATATTTGTTTAAAACATTAAACAAGGTAAATTATATTAAAAAGCGTGTACCAAAAAATATTGTTAACTATTTATCTGTAAAATATCCTGTTCTGCATTATCTATGGGAAAAAATTCACTACAGCTGCAATGCAACGACGACTACACTACCACAGTCTAACTGCACCTTTACAAGAGCAAAAAGGTGGTAACCATTATATCCGATCTCTCTAATAAAACAAGTGGTTAATGTGGTGGATGGTGGATGAAAATATTTAGCTACATCTCTAATTTTTCCTTGACGTTGTGTTATCCTCATAACTGGCCAACTGCCCAATTGAAATTAAACGTCATTTCTCAGTCTCACATTACCTTAAACAACAAACAGTAAACAGAAAATTTAAGTTTATAAGTCCGCCTTAAAGAAAGGGCCTGAAAATATAAACATGGACGACTCAAATTAATGGAAAACAACAAAACAACCAAAAATTACTGTATGGTTATCATATACTTGCTACATATATATTATAAATATTTACAACAAGACTTTCATCTTAGAAATTTTCGGTCTTTTATGAATTAGTCTTTCTATGAATTTAACAATATAATTATCCTAAAAGAAAAAAAAACCTCAATAACATGAAGGTATAATTCATAAAAATACATAGATACGATAAACCATGCACAAATATTTCGTAATTGGCTTAAAAAAACGTCTTCTGTATATATTTTGTCACTTTTTATTTTTATTCAGACAGTATTTTAAGCTCCAAACAAAGATATTTCAATGGCGCGTGAAAATTTTCTTAAATAAATGATAGGGATATTAGCAGTAAAGTGGTGTTCGTTAACAAAATTGTGGTGTACGTGTTTCAAGATAGGTAAAGTTTTCGCGTAATATTTATTTATTGTCAAGATAGTTTTGGTCTCGCCATTAATACCTACTGTGGAAAAAAATTAGTAATAGTTAAAACCCATTTATTTATATTATTATTATATATATAAATATTTATTCAAAACACATTAAAAAAAACTCTTACTTTAGGAGTTCAGGTTCTATCAATAGAAGTAAAATACTGTATATTTGTTGCCAGAAGAACCCCCTTATAGTATGGATAGGTGTTGAAACTATTCTATAAGTACCACATAAGAAGAAGCAAATTATACAGGTATTTATTCCGGCAGTTTTTGGTGTAAGAACGTTCTTTCGGTTCTTACAGAGAAAAAAATGCTGGTTGGGACCCTCCTGGCCCCCCACGCTATGGCGCTGATACCTAAGACTTATTTTTGTCCTGAATTTTGCAATTTCCAGGAGCAGGTAATAAAAAAGAAGAACCAACCTATAAATCACCCTGTCATTAAGTTATTTAACCATGAAAAAACTCATCACACGCACATAAAGGTACCGTTACAATTCACAAGACATTTACCTGAAAAAGTATTTTCCAGGTTAGGTTACTGAATGGTTCCATCACTTTCAGAACAAGTTTAAAGTGTGCAAAACCTCATTTTTAAGGCAGTTTGATAAAAATAGGGTTTTAAAAAATTAAATCTATTTTTGTCATATTTTCGCGGTTTTTCGATTAAAAAAGATGCCCCAACCTATGAATCACCCTGTATATATCTCTATTTCAACTCATTTAACCTTAAAAAACCTCTTAGCGTCGCCGATACGCACATTTGCTCGTTAAAAAGGTCACATTACAAGTAACAAGGCATTTACCGAAAAATGTATTTCCCAAAAGGCGTCCGAAAGTTATTTAGTTTATTGAATGGCTCCACCACTCTCAGAGCAAATTTGTATAATGCGAAACCTCATTCTTAAGCCAGTCTGATAAAAAGAGTGTTTTCAAAAATTAACTTTATTTCTGTCATATTTTTGCGGTTTTACGGTTAAAAAAGATGCCCCAACCTATGAATCACCCTGTATATATCTCTATTTTAACTCATTTAACCATGAGAAACCTCTCAGCGTCGCTGACACGCACATTTGCCCGTTAAAAAGATCACGTTACAAGTAACAAGGCATTTACCGAAAAACGTATTTCCCAAAAGGCGTCCGAAACGACCTTATCTAAGTTATTTAGTTTATTGAATGGATCCACCACTCTCAGAGCAGGTCACGTTACAAGTAACAAGGCATTTACCGAAAAATGTATTTCCCAAAGGGCGTCCGAAAGTTATTTAGTTTATTGAATGGATCCACCACTCTCAGAGCAAATTTATATAATGCGAAACCTCATTCTTAAGCCAGTCTGATAAAAAGAGGGTTTTAAAAAATTAAATTTATTTCTGTCATATTTTTGCGGTTTTACGGTTAAAAAAGATGCCCCAACCTATGAATCACCCTGTATATATATCTCTATTTTAACTCATTTAACCATGAAAAACCTCTCAGCGTCGCCGACACGCACATTTGCCCGTTAAAAAGATCACGTTATAAGTAACAAGGCATTTACCGAAAAACGTATTTCCCAAAAGGCGTCCGAAACGACCTTATCTAAGTTATTTAGTTTATTGAATGGCTCCACCACTCTCAGAGCAAATTTATATAATGGGAAACCTCATTCTTAAGTCAGTCTGATAAAAAGAGGGTTTTAAAAAATTAAATTTATTTCTGTCATATTTTTGCGGTTTCACGGTTAGAAAAGATGCCCAACCTATAAATCACCCTGTATATATCTCTATTTAAACTCATTTAACCCTAAAAAACCTCTCAGCGTCGCCAATACGCACATTTGCTCGTTAAAAAGGTCACGTTACAAGTAACAAGGCATTTACCGAAAAACGTATTTCCCAAAAGGCGTCCGAAAGTTATTTAGTTTATTGAATGGCTCTACCACTCTCAGAGCAAATTTGTACAATGCGAAACCTCATTCTTAAGCCAGTCTGATAAAAAGAGGGTTTTAAAAAATTAACTTTATTTCTGTCATATGTTTGCGGTTTTACGGTTAAAAAAGATGCCCCAACCTATGAATCGTCCTGTATTATCTCTATTTTAACTCATTTCACCATTAAAAACCTCTCAGCGTCGCCGACATGCACATTCGCCCGTTAAAAAGGTCACGTTACAAGTAACAAGGTATTTACCTAAAAACGTATTTCCCAAAAGGCGTCCGAAACGACCTTATCTAAGTTATTTAGTTTATTGAATGGCTCCACCATTCTCAGAGCAAATTTATATAATGCGAAACCTCATTCTTAAGCCAGTCTGATAAAAAGAGGGTTTTAAAAAATTAACTTTATTTCTGTCATATTTTTGCGGTTTTACGGTTAAAAAAGATACCCCAACCTATGAATCGCCCTGTATATATCTCTATTTTAACTCATTTCACCATGAAAAACCTCTCAGCGCCGCCGACATGCACATTTGCCCGTTAAAAAGGTCACGTTACAGGTAACAAGGTATTTACCTAAAAACGTATTTCCCAAAAGGCGTCCGAAACGACCTTATCTAAGTTATTTAGTTTATTGAATGGCTCCACCACTCTCAGAGCAAATTTGTATAATGGGAAACCTCATTCTTAAGCCAGTCTGATAAAAAGAGGGTTTTAAAAAATTAACTTTATTTCTGTCATATGTTTGCGGTTTTACGGTTAAAAAAGATGCCCCAACCTATAAATCACCCTGTATATATCTCTATTTAAACTCATTTAACCCTAAAAAAACCTCTCAGCGTCGCCGATACGCACATTTGCTCGTTAAAAAGGTCACGTTACAAGTAACAAGGCATTTACCGAAAAACGTATTTCCCAAAAGGCGTCCGAAAGTCATTTAGTTTATTGAATGGCTCCACCACTCTCAAAGCAAATTTGTATAATGCGAAACCTCATTCTTAAGCCAGTCTGATAAAAAGATGCCCCCAACCTATGAATCGCCCTGTATATATCTCTATTTTAACTCATTTCACCATGAAAAACCTCTCAGCGTCGCCGACATGCACATTTGCCTGTTAAAAAGGTCACGTTACAAGTAACAAGGTATTTACCTAAAAACGTATTTCCCAAAAGGCGTCCGAAACGATCTTATCTAAGTTATTTAGTTTATTGAGTGGCTCCACCACTCTCAGAGCAAATTTGTATAATGTGAAACCTCATTCTTAAGCCAGTCTGATAAAAAGAGAGTTTTAAAAAATTAAATTAATTTCTGTCATATTTTTGCGGTTTTACGGTTAAAATAGATGCCCCAACCTATAAATCACCCTGTATATATCTCCATTTTAACTCATTTAACCATGAAAAACCTCTCAGCGTCGCCGACACGCACATTTGCCCGTTAAAAAGGTCACGTTACAAGTAACAAGGTATTTACCTAAAAACGTATTTCCCAAAAGGCGTCCGAAACGACCTTATCTAAGTTATTTAGGTTATTGAATGGCTCCAGGATGCGTGCCCGATACTTTGAGGTCCTTTTCGTAACGCGTACGTGAGCTTAAATTCCGCAAAAACGTCGAAGATAAATGACGCTATAGCAGAAATAGCAAACCTGTATACAGTCCATCCAGCGAAAGTTGCAGGAAGAAAAGATGCTACGATTTGTCTTTAAAAAAAATTGTTAAAATTTTTAAAAAAATTTGGAGAAGTTTTCAAAATAAGGTAAATGGCCGAAAACCTGACACTACTCTAAAAGCTGACACTTATAATAGCCACCTATAATTGTTTCTTCTCGAAGAAATATCGTACGTTAAAAATCGATTTTCCATTTTCTTACAAAACCTGCAGGAATCTGTTTTACCGATCAGTTTTTAAATGACCGCCCGGCAAAACCAGAGTGTACCCAGTTATGCTGTTTACACACAAATTTCTTAAGAAGTTGGCTAAGGATCTTAAGTGCATTTTCTTTACTATATTTTAGATTTTATGTAAAAGTTGTGGTTTCTCTAAAATACCAAAGCTATAACATGTTCTTTTTAAAAGAAATATTTTAACTAATTTGTAGTTATGGCAGAAAAATTGGGGTTTCAGGATTCGAAACCTATTTTATGCCAAGTTCGAAAACCTGATCCAGCGCAGACAGCTTTCGAAACATGCTAATTTTGACTGTTTGTAACACAGTTGGTCTAGAGAGGGGTTTTAAGAAAAAAAATATATAATCTTTAAAACATAGATTTTAGTTTTTGATACATCGCTAACTACTATTTTCCGTAAAAAGTAAAATCCCCTATGTAGCACTTTTCTGGGGGGCTATTTTTGGAAAATATTCTAAAAACCTTAAATAGTAACTCCCTATTTTGACTTCATATTTGAGTTCTCGCTGAAATTCTTTTTCTAGTGATATCCCATATCATTGGGATATTAAATAAGCTAAATTAATTCTTGTAAAAACGGTTGCTTAGGGAAATAATAAAGAAACTTATTACCAATTGCCACAAAAAAATCCTTTCTGGAGGCTATTAATTTAAACCACCCCCCCCCCAGAGGTGTTCTAAAAAATCATCAACTTTATAACCTCAAACACAGATGATGAAGCTAATATATGCCAATTTTTTCACGTATTTTGAAACCTGTCAAAAAAAATTAGTTTTAGGGCATTTTATCCTAAAATATGGAATATTTTGAGAGAAAAAGCAGTTTTTCTGTGGTATTTTGCAATAACAATACAAAATAGTCAAAAACTTTGTATCTTTTCTCTATGGGTATGTGTTTTTTGAAAATGGGTTTTAAAATTTAGTACCCCCCACAGGTGTACATATTTAGACCTATGGGGGGTACTATCTTAGATCTTAGTAAATCTCACTGTTAATGTTTTTTTAAAAAAAAATTCTACAAGCGTGCAAAAAGCGTCTTTTTTTACGACCATATACGAAAATGATGAATTTCACACAGTTTGGTTCCTTAGAAATCTTTAAATGGCTCACGTGTGACAGACTTGACATAATAAAAAATAACTTTTGTCAACTGTCAACATAACTTTTCCGCACATGTGTTGCAAACTCGGTTGCAAAGCACATGTGCAGAAAAGTAGTTTCAACCTATTTTCTACAAAATAAAATATCAATTATTACAGAAATTTAAGTAAATCTTAAAGGTTCGTAAGAAAAATAGCACACATAAAAGTGACTTTCTAACACCTGTGTGTTTTTTCACTCGGCTACCGCCTCGCGCAAAAATATCCACTCTCGTATGAAATTTGTCAATTTCCTATTAAGCAATCATTTGTGCGCCAAGATAAAAGCTATTAAGGAACAAAAGAGTCAATTAGAAGAAGTCAGACAAAAAGAACATCTAAATTTTGATGAGAAAGAAAACGATGAAAAATAAGAAAATACTTTTAACCCGAATATACATACTGATTTTTTTGAGAATCTTAATAACACATATCTTCTTATCGAAGCTGAAAATAAAGAAGACATTTTAGTTGAAAAAGCTGAGGAAAGTGTTCCTGAATCAAATAGAAAGAAATTGAACAGAATGACAAAATTAATATTTTATCTTTGAGAAAACCAGAAGAAAATGAAGCAGAATTGCCTACGAGAAATAATAATTCTGAGAATGCAATATTTCAGGATAAAATAAAAAAAGTTTTGGAAAATAATCTTTAAAAATCGAAAAAATTGATGACAATAGCAATAAAGAAAATAAAAATGTCGTAATAATTCCCTCAAATGATACAGAAGTGGAAAAAATTGCTGAACCTTTAATAAGTCAGAACGTTGAAAAAAAAAAGAATTGAAAACGCCAATTCATAAAATGACGGTTCCGAGTCCTTTTAAATTGATAAAAAAAAAAATAAAAAAAAAACAATTCCAAGCGTGGCAACATCGGAAGAATGGCGAAACTACTAATAAAAATAACAAAAGGAAAAGGAAGCAAAAGAACAACAAGCAACAAAGAAAACGAATAAGAGGGGAAAATATGAAAAAAAAATAATCTTAAAAAACAGAAAATTGCCGAATCTAAAAGTGAGAAAAAAAAACAAAAAATAAGAAGTAGCTCAAATTGAAACACCAGAAAAAGACAAAAATATTAAGGATAATAAAATTATTAGGACAGAAGATTAAGAAGAACAAGAACTAACGGTTAAAGAAGATGAGATTAAAATAAATCATATCGGAGACTTGAAAAATAAAAAACAGCCGAGCGAAGCCGAAATTGATGACTACGGTATTGTAAAGTACGATGAGTCATATTATTCGAATAAGTTAATGGCATGGCAACCAGTGGTCCAAACTTATGGAAGTGGCCAAAAACCTCTGGGGCTATATTCTTGCTCCCGCGGGAGTATCCTTTTCCTCTTAACACTTTTATGGGTTGGCATATCTCCATCTCACTTTTTTGTAAACCACGCCCACTTCCCTAGCAAGTTCTCGTCCCGGCAGTTCAAGAATAAAGACCCTGATGAGCTATGGTATAACTATGAAGATCATAAAATACCTAGTTTAAATAATTAATAGAAAATTGTAAAAATTAACTTTTATATCATTATTGGTCTTCGTGTCACCTTTAGGAACATTAACGGTGGGATTTACTAAAAGAGTTTAGTCTATTTTAGAACGGTCGTAAGTTTAAGTGAAATTTTTGGTTTTAAGCATTTTAAACCGACCCTCCTTGAGTTTGAGACATAGTTTGATTTATAAGAAGAATTTGAATAAATTTGTTTGTTGAATAATCATCTTAACACAATCTTTTTTTGGATTAAAAAAAAAATAGTAAACACTCTGTAGGACAAATTAAAATTGGGGTTATATGTCACTCAATTAAAACTTATCTTTGTTAATTAATTTTTCCAATTAATACTTGATGTCACACAACAATTTAGATGGGTAATAATAAAATAAGGAGTAGATTAATTTTGTATTTATTTAAAAGGTGTTTTTATTTATGAAATGTATTAAAAAACTTAAATGCAAGTTTTGTTCACATTTCTTTCACTGTCGAAATGTCAGTTTTAAGTTTTTAAATATTAGCTGCGTTCAAATCACAAACAAAACAGCGAGTTCGGATTTCTTACCTCTGCTTGTACCTTGGCTTGCACCAACCTCTACTGATGAAAGCTTTGAAATGAGTGGACTTTGAGTAAGGAAAGTTTTCTTGACTGAGCTTTCAGATAACCTCAATGTTCTAATTTCAGTTTGTAAATAAATTAATATAGTTGTTTTGGATTTTTTTCTTTGGTATATTTTTCGTGCATAATCAGTGCCCTTCCCTTATGTTTGTTTTGCCTCCTAGGGCCCTCATAAATATATTTTCTATGCTGAAAACAGGTTGAAAATATGGCGTTTTTCTGGACAAAATTGGAGATATTTTATTGGATAACGAACCACTTGGGCTATTAAATAAGGTAAATTAATCCTTGTAAAAACGGTTAGTTAGGGAAATTATAAACGAACTTATTACCAATGGCCACAAAACAATCCTTTCTGGGGGCTATAAATTTAAACCACCCCCCAGAGGTGGTCTAGAAAATCACCAACTTTATAACCTCAAACGCAGATAATGAAGCTATTATGTGCCAAATTTTTGGCGTGGTCACCATTTGTCATATTGAAACCTATCAAAAAAAAAGTTTTAGGGCATTTTCTCCTAAAATATGGTATATTTTGAGAAAAAAAGCAGTTTTTCAGTGGAATTTTGCAATACCAATACAAAATAATCAATAACTTTGTGCCTTTTTTATATGGGTAAGTGCTTTTTGAAAATTGGTTTTAAAATTTAGTACCCCGCCATAGGTGTAAATATTTAGACCTGTGGGGGGTACTATTTTAGATCTTAGTAAATCTCACTGTAAATGTCAGGTTTGAGAATGCACCATTTTTTGAGTGTCAGCTTTAGGTGAAAATACATATGTTTTTTAAATATTTCAATTAAAATAAATGTTTATATTATAATAGTGGTGAATTTCTTTCAAGAGAGCTTCATTTTCATTAAATAAAGTAATTTTATTTAATTCACTTCTAATAGAAGTTTACATAACAAGCATGTTATGATGGTCATTAAACCCGAAAATGAAGTTTAAGACGCGAGCCGCAGGCGTGGATTCTTTAAACGGAACGGTGCTTATATCGGGTTAGAATTTTGTTTTCTAAAAAAATCCAAAAACACGTTAACTTAGATTTTTAATTTTCTTGGATTTTTTTTTGTCATTTTGTTTACGAGGTATGACAAAGAAATATTTTTTTTTCAATAGGACACCCTGTATATTTTGCAATTTTTGAAATCTGCTAACAATTCTCTCTTCAGCAATACTACACAGTAGGATCTATCTTTTACGATAATCGAGATATTTTTATCTAAATCTTTATGGAAAACTTCAATATTTATTCAAATATCCCCCGTAAAATACGGCATAGACAACAATTCCATGCAAGTTTAAATGCCTCTATCTTGGAAAGCAAAATAGATGGAGTATTAGCGTATCGTATTGTCAAAAAGCTGAAATTTTAATCTTGTTTGATGTTAGTTCGTTGTTCCCTAGTGTGCCGATCCCCAATACCTTACAATACCTGGAGGAACTACTAAGAAAAAACAATCTAGAAGACAAACAGACTTTAGAATACCTATCTTTAACAAAACTCTGCATGAATCGAAATTACTTTCAATATAAAAATAACTACTACCAGCAATTAGAAGGAACCACAATGGGTAATAGTTTATCACCTTTTATCGCAAACCTATTTATGAGCAAATTTGAATCAGATACAAGTAAAGAATTTGAGTATTTCCCCAGAGTATGGTTCAGGTATGTAGACGATGTGTTTGCAGTATTCAACACTAAAGTAACTAGTGTTGAAAATTTTATGGAAAAAATAAATAACAAATTTCCCACTATTAAATTTACTTATGAAACAGAGAATAACGGTACACTGCCATTTCTAGACACTTTAGTTATAAGAAATAAAAATAAATTGGACTTTGACCTATACAGAAAAGGCACGGCCACCAACAGGTATATTCCAAATGACTCTTTTCATTGCTTACAACATAAGCTTGCAAGTTTGCACTTTTTAACATATAGATTAGTAAATTTCCCCTTAAACAAAGAAAGATTTGAAGCAGAAAAGAATAGGATTAGGAATATAGCTGGCGAAAACGGTTACGACGAAGGCTTAATAAATAAGCTGATAAATAGACATTCTTTTCAAAAGACCTTTCGGAATTCTACCTTCTTCAGACAAAAAGATACCTGCGACTTAAAATTTGTATCAATTCCTTATAATCCTAATTATACGAAAGGATTACACAAAGTATTTAGTAACACCGGTCTTAAATTAGTATATCAATCTGGTAACACAATAAGAAGCTTACTAGGAAATCCCAAGGATAAAACTACAGTTCTAGAAAAAAGTGGAATGTACGAAATTAGTTGCATGGATTGTGACAAAAAATATGTTGGCCAAACGAGACGCTCTATTCAAACACGTTTTAAAGAACACTTAGCACACTTAAAATACGGAAGAACAGAAAAGTCAAGTGTGGCCGAGCATGCTTTTGAAAACAATCATAGATTCACATTAGATAACCTAAAACTTCTAAAAAGGGTATCAAACAAAAGACTTTTGAATGCATATGAAAGTATGGAAATCATTAAATCCAGAAATAGTTTAAATAAAGATAGAGAACCCATCCCGTTTGGTACACTTTATTCTTTGGTTAAGGGGACATAGGATTAAAAATCGTGAGCAATCACAATTTATTAGTCTTATCTCCGCCCACTAAAGGATTGTATATAAGATAGAGCGTAGATTAATTTAGTTCATTGCTTATCGTCTCCTGATGATGCTAACGTTGTTAGCGAAACGCGCGTCGAGTGCAAAAAAGTGTAGTTTTGGTTTGTGGAAAACAATCATAATTTTGTTGACTAGTGGGTTTTGACTTAAAGTATAAAGGCGGGAAAAAGTTTTCGGTGCGCCACGAGCCCTCAGAGCCGGTGCGGAAAAAGTACTCAGTGCAAAACCGACATTATCAGTTTTCCAATGGAACATGAAAACTGAAAAAGTGCACCCTAATGGAATAGGAGCACCGACTCAGTTGTGTACTGGTGGCGAACCACCCCCCCCCCCCTTGCTCCAGAAAAAAGTAGACAATAAGGATGCTGCGTGGTAATCCTGAAGTCTTTGGAGAAAGAACGAGAAATTGCAGAAAGTTCCTTTAAAGACCTTCTAGAATCCCTCCACAGTTTTTTGGAACAGTTTGACCTTCAATTCATCACACCAAGAATAAACAAACGCCATAACGTCCTTACTGCGAAAACCATTGAAAATACATCTATTTATAAACAAGTTTTAGACAAAATCATTTCGGACATAAAAAAGTATTTTTGACCTGAACATATTCATACCAAGTTTTATACAACGTGAAGCCAAAATCAAGGCAAAATTAACTAAAGTCGTCTCTAATGCCCGTGTGCACGGATTCGGCTTGACATGTAAGCCGAGCTTAAGCTTTAGTTTTGTTTTGCAAGGGTGTGGAATATCATGTAAGTGGCACTTAAGCTGTAGTTAAGATAAGCCGTAGAATTACTTCGGCTTAAGCGCATTTTTAGGTTATGTGAGGTATTTTTTTGATTATGTTTTTAAACAAAAGCCATTAATTTAATCAGATTATAAACTGTTCCGTTGCCTTAAAATATTTCTGTGATTGTAATAGTGGTCTGTGCTTAAAATGGAACTTCTTTGGGATTACGAAGAAGATGAAGAATTAGACTTTGTAATTAATGTAATACTTACCAAGAAGGATTTTTCAAAAAATGAGATGAAGATACCTATAAATAAGTTTTTGCAAATTCGTTGTAAAGAATCTGAAAAATGGGTTGGGTTGGTGTGGTGGAGTAATAATTAGTATGTTTTCACATCGTATTCAATACGTATCGAAAATCAAGCTTGTTCAATATTGTTCTTCATATATCACGCTCTTTGTCGGAACAGAGAACATGCTCTATGAAAGAAAAAGAAGACAATCTTTTCAATACGTATTAATTACGATGTGAAAACATATAGGTACTAAATAAATGGTCAGGTTTTATAGTTAACCAATTATAGTAGTTTTATTTGCCTTTTCCTCCATGCAATCATAAATCATCAATAAAATTTATTTTTTTAAAACAACCTCAAATTTTACGTGGTTTTTTTTGACAGCTGACAGGTAATAACCATGATCACCACACAAAAAACACAAAAAATACAGATAACTGCCACGTTGCCAATAATTTCCTTAATTTTTCCAAGTCGAACATATTCGGAACCTTTGAAAACCAAGTAAATCTCAAGGGTCACCCTCAGTTCAAGCGGCACTTGAACAAGTGGAAGAAGTAAGGGGAAGTGATGCACACGGGCATAAATAATATAAACTGTTTGATTAATCCAAAACACAAATTCATGAACTTTTATTGAGAGAACGGTTATTTCAAGCGGTTGGACGGGACAAAAATGTAACCCATTACTAGAAAAACCAGCTGTGACTTCTATAGAATTAAAATAATGACTATATTTTCTAATAAATAATTTCCTATAACCATGTGTTATGCAATAAAATAGTTTAAAACTATAAGTTGTAACCAGAGCTTATAGGGCGAACCTTTAAACTTTGGGTTGGACGGGACAAGAAAAACCAAAACTTAATTTTAGTAAATTCTTACTTTCATGTATTTAAATTTTTTAGAATAATGCTTTATCATGGCTTTTCCAAACTAAACAAAAGGCATTGGAATTAAAGGAGAAAGCATGTTGTTAACATTTATGTAAAAAATTATTGTGAACAATGAACCAGCAAAGCTATTCTTTTGGGTTGGAAGGGACAAAAAATACAATAGTTGAAAAAATATTATTTGCTTTAGGTTCGAAACTGTTTGTATATTTTCGGCTTTTTTACATACATATATATAAGTGCTATACTGGTTTTATGATTTGGAGCTATTTCAAGATTTTTAACAAAAACCAGTAGATTGTTAAAGCGTTTTTCTTTTTTTTTTTAATACAATTACATTTGTTTGAAATGTTCCAGAAGTCAGCATTTGGAAACAAAATTGGTGAGAAGTAGGCAAAAGCTTAAATCAAAACATACATGATAACGTTTTCGAGGCAATGAACAAGTGTGGCGATATTTGCCAGTAAGTAATGCTTCATCAAAAAGAAGCTTCTCATGCCTCAGAAGATTGAAAACATAACTACTTAAAAACACTATGAAGGAAATTCGTCTGACGGGCTTAGCGTTACTGCATATCAACAGACATATTGAAATTGACATTGAGCGAGTCATTGACCGGCTTGCCAAGAAAAAAAATAGGAAACAATTTTTTTTTTTTTTTTGAGATAGGCATCTTATGTTTGAGACATGCAATATAAAAGGCAATGTTTCAACTTAAAAAGCTTGTTAGACCTCAAAAAAAAAGTATTTAGCTTTTAGGTTTCGTTTGCGGTTTGTTTGCTATCTCTCTTTTTTTATAACTGAAAAAATTATACGTAGTACGTATATAGTAGTTATGAAAACATTTAGAAAATCATAAGTAGGACATAAATTGCGGCGCTATAACACCTTTGATGTTTACCGTATTAGTTTAATTTTGTGTTAAAAATGGCACTTGTAGTGTCATTTTCTTAAAAAATTTTGCCTGCTTCGCTTTCAAACCATATCAATGGTTTACAATTTTACTTTAATTTCAAATCAAGAAATGCATTTTTTTGTGCGGCGCTATTATACCGTTGATATTTACAATTTTAGGTTAATTCGACTCAAAAATTACATTTTTGATGTAATTTTCTCAAATATTTTGGACGCATTTAAAAATTTTTGAAATAAACGACTTAAAATCTAAGTACCCCCCCCCTAGATTTGAGACCATATTTGCGCTAATTTATATATTAATATGTTCTTCGTAAAAGCTATGCTTTTATTCTAGTTTTTTTCGTATCGAAACCGTCCCCCTTCCCTTTTGAAATGGCTGGGACCGCCACTGGTAAATGAGCCATTAAAGTCGTGTTGAGATGGTCGTAAAATTAGTATTAGACACTTGAGAGTGAATTTGAATAAAAAAATGCGCTTCTTACAATTAGTTAATCTAAAAAACTGGTTTTTTACATAATTTTACGTATCCTAAAAAAGTTTCATTCACGGTAAAAATTATCGATTATTTTAAAAAACTAAATAAAAACAAATTTTTTTGAAAAACCACGCGAATAGTCTGTGCGGAATACCAGAAGCCTCCGTTGTGCAAAATTTTGTTAATTTTTGATGTGCAGTTTATCTGTTTAACTAAACGAACTGTTTTTTGGACTCGAATTCACTCTTAAAGTAAATAGGGATGTTTGGGAACGCTTATTTGACACTTCGTAGTGGTTGAGGTAATTACTGCGTCTGCGCAATAGCTAAACGTCATTCCGTTGTGGTAATTAATCACTACCACTGCCGTAGGCTACTAATCCATTTCGTTGTGGTTGTGGTTATTTTTATGGTTAATTTTAGAGAATTTTGGCGCAATTAATTTTATAATTAATAAACTATTACCAGGTTCCAACATATAAAACCCATATTTTGTAAAATTAAGCCAACATTTTTTATTTTCTCCCACTTCTAATTTTTTTTACAAGTTTTTAATGTCTTCCAAAAACTCTGGTAAAATCGATGAGTGGTAGTGGTTATCAAAGTTGTCAAAATTTTAAGCGTTCCAAAATTTCCCTAATATTTCAACGCATCGGTATACTTACAGGCCTTGTATACGATTTTTGACAGTTATTGTTTTACTAGAGGTGAGCAACTGGATTTTACAGTTGTTAGGGAAATGTTTGATAACAAATTGTGTGTTGGAAATGATAGTTGGTAACCCTGGTCAATAAATAATTTTGTCACTGTCACATTTTTAATTAAGAAACGTTCGGTTTAAAAATGGAATTTTTCTGTATCAAAAACTGTAAAAACACGTGCCTCGACGAATTTGTGTTGTTCCGTTGTCCAACGGAGAAAGAAACTCAATAAAAGTGGAAAAAAAAACATACCAAGCAGGAAAATTAATAAAAATAGCGAATAGTCTGTGCGGAATACCAGAAGCCTCCGTTGTGCAAAATTTTGTTAATTTTTGATGTGCAGTTTATCTGTTTAACTAAACGAACTGTTTTTTGGACTCGAATTCACTCTTAAAGTAAATAGGGATGTTTGGGAACGCTTATTTGACACTTCGTAGTGGTTGAGGTAATTACTGCGTCTGCGCAATAGCTAAACGTCATTCCGTTGTGGTAATTAATCACTACCACTGCCGTAGGCTACTAATCCATTTGCTTGTGGTTGTGGTTATTTTTATGGTTAATTTTAGAGAATTTTGGCGCAATTAATTTTATAATTAATAAACTATTACCAGGTTCCAACATATAAAACACATATTTTGTAAAATTAAGCCAAAATTTGTTATTTTCTCTCACTTCTAATTTTTTTTACAAGTTTTTAATGTCTTCCAAAAACTCTGGTAAAATCGATGAGTGGTAGTGGTTATCAAAGTTGTCAAAATTTTAAGCGTTCCAAAATTTCCCTAATATTTCAACGCATCGGTATACTTACAGGCCTTGTATACGATTTTTGACAGTTATTGTTTTACCAGAGGTGAGCAACTGGATTTTACAGTTGTTAGGGAAATGTTTGAAAACAAATTGTGTGTTGGAAATGATAGTTGGTAACCCTTGTCAGTAAATAATTTTGTCACTGTCACATTTTTAATTAAGAAACGTCCGGTTTAAAAATGGAATTTTTCTGTATCAAAAACTGTAAAAACACGTGCCTCGACGAATTTGTGTTGTTCCGTTGTCCAACGGAGAAAGAAACTCAATAAAAGTGGAAATAAAACATACATTTACCAAGCAGGAAAATTAATAAAAATAGCCGAATTTGCGAATTAAGTGAGCTATAAGCAGTAGGTACAAACATACGCATTTAGCATGTACTTTGTTAATAAATAACACATTATTTATCTATCGCACGTATATTCACTGTTGGTTTTTTTGGTCAAAACTTGACATATTTTACTAATAAAAAAAATATATCTTTCAAAAACTGTCTGGGGAAATTATAAAAAGAGACAACAAAACATCAGTCCATTTCATAAAATCGCTTTTACATGCAAATATGAAAAAAACTAGAAAAAGAGGGCAATATGAGTTGCCCACCTCTGGTAAAACCATAACTGTCAAATGTATAGAGGGCCTAACGCGTTCGAAATAAAGCCAAAATACATTTTGACTTGTTTATGCGATGTTTCGAACGATGCCCACTTTTTTGAAGGATGCGATGACAGAACTGCTGATTGAAATCGTTGCGTACATTCGTGAATCCGTAACGTTACGTACATCCCTCCGTACGCAAGGAGTGGAATCATCTGTTCTGTCATCGCACCCGTCAACTTTTAAATTGAACATCTCGAAAACTAATAGCTAGATTTTCAAGGGTTAACGCGTTTGTAAAAGCATTTAAGATCTTTAAAAAAATACACTTGACCCCTGTCCCCATCAAAATTCGACGAGTTCGAGGTTATTTTCGAAATCGTAGTGCAAATTCTCGAAAACGAATCTGTTTCGATTTTGTTGGTACAGCCTATATATAAAATTAATTATTTTTTTACTTTTTGTGTAGTTTTTTCATTTTAAAAGTCCTATACAAAGCTAAATAGATACAGCATGTATTTTAATAGTGCGCTGTGAACTATTTTTTCCAAATAAAACGCCATCTAACATAAAAGTATAACCATAAACTGACTCAAATGGCTTCCGTCGCTCCCACGTAAGACTTATGTAAACATAAAACACTGAACACTATTTAATTTTAAGTTTCTGTAAAAGTAAGAAATGCCAAGCTATAAAAAGTAAATTTAATGTCGCCAGCAGGTACGTGTAGCCCTCCATACAACCTTTAAAAAGTCTTGTGTATATACTTAGAAATAAAAGAAATTATACAAATATCTCAAAAACTACGGTAATTACACAGAGTACCGATTTATCCATCTAGATGCGAAAACCGTGTGTCGATGCTATACGGTTCGTGAGTTAGAATTTTTTTGGTACCAAAGACATTTTGTGTCAAATTTTAGCAGATTTTGAGGTACTGCTTGCTAGAGGGACAGACGCCATCACGAAATTTTGTATTTAAGTGTTTTTTGATCCAAATAACTTATGTTTGATGGAAATAATTTTTGGTTCGATCCCAATAGCCTCCATACTGGTATGGATGGCGAAAAAGGACTATTCCGTTGATTAAGCAGGAACAACTAGAATATTTTATAGCAGTTTTCGATTAAAAAATTCCTTGCTAATCCGCTTTGCGTGACGAAACTAAAAGCAAGATGGTATAGGTATAGAAATAGCCCTCTAGAGCAGCTAAAGGATCGTTCATACATAGCATAGGCTTACTCACTTGATTAGTATTTCCTTTTATTATAGTGTTAGTTATAGTTTTAGTCTTACTGTTCATACTTGTCTCTGTTATAGTCACAACAATCACCAAGCAGGTGCAATTAACCTCACTTTTTTTATGTTTTGTTTTATTTACTTTTATTTTTTGTAGTTTGTTTTTAAAGAAAATAAGGTTTAATACAAACATTTTTTTGGAACCTGCAAACTACTTGTTTTTTGCTTTTAATTTGCCTGTATAAAATTTTTGAAAATGTCTATTTCATTCCTGTCAACATAGTTGGGCGCCATACTTAAAGTTTGGAGCTAGCGCATGTGCACTTATATTTGTTATAGTAATAGTCGTAATTTTAGTTGTATAAAGGATCTTTCATACAAGGCATAGGCTTAGTCACTTGATTAGTATTTGGTTTTGTTATAGTGTTAGTCATAGTTTTAGTCTTAGAAATTGCTCATTGTTCATACTTGTGTTTGTGATAGTCATAAAAATCACCAATCAAGTGTAATTAAACTCACTTTTTTGATGTTTAGTTTTATTTACTTTTATCTTTTGTAGTTTTTTTTGAAAGAAAATAAGGTTTAATACAAACAATTTTTTTTGGGAACCTACAAAACGCTTAGCAACTTGTTTTTTACTTTTCATTTGCCTGTATAAAATTTTTGAAAGAGTTAATTTCATTTCTGTCAACATAAACACTTTAATAAGAGACAGTGGTTTTAACTTTTTTATGTTTAAGACTGTAACGAAACTTAAACCAAAGACTAAGACTTGGGTGAACAATACCCTAACTTTCACTGCGAGTTTAGGTATCAAGCCGACCGGCAAAAAAAGTTTACCCAATAAAGTTAACGATATATCACAACCCCTCAATAACTTCAGTTAGACGAAAAAAGTCAGCAAACTAATAGCGTTTGGCTTTTGATGCACTGGTACGTACACTTCCCGATACATAAAACGCATACTGCAGAAGTTAGGCACATGTCTATAAATTAAAAATTTTGCTTGCTTATTGGTACTGACTTTTGTAGGTTAACGCTTCGACAACATAAACAAATTTTGTTGAGGAGCCTGAAAGCCTTTTTGCCAATATTTACTGAAACAAAATTATGATTGTTTTCCACAAACCAAAACTACACTTTTTTGCACTCGACGCGCGTTTCGCTAACAACGTTAGCATCATCAGGAGACGATAAACAATGAACTAAATTATTCTACGCTCTCTCTTATATACAATCCTTTAGTGGGCGGAGATAAGACTAATAATTTGTGATTGACGATTTTTAATCCTATCTCCCCTCAACCAAAGAATAAAGTGTACTAAACGGGATGGGTCCTCTATCTTTATTAAATCCAGAAATAGTTTAAATAAAGATAGAGGACCCATCCCGTTTAGTACACTTTATTCTTTGGTTGAGGGGAGATAGGATTAAAAATCGTGATCAATCACAAATTATTAGTCTTATCTCCGCCCACTAAAGGATTGTATATAAGATAGAGCGTAGAATAATTTAGTTCATTGTTTATCGTCTCCTGATGATGCTAACGTTGTTAGCGAAACGCGCGTCGAGTGCAAAAAAGTGTAGTTTTGGTTTGTGGAAAACAATCATAATTTTGTTTTAGTGCAACCAAAGGTTCCAAATTCCCAACATAGTCGATATTTACTGGTTCTATAGTTCTAAGGTTGCTGTTACGAAATATAAAAAAAGACAAAACACTTTTTTTAAAACAAAATTTTTATTATAAGTAAGACAATTCAATCAAATTTTGGCAGAACTAGAAGAAGGTTGGAAATAAGTCCACTGTAGTGCGACTAAAAGGAAAATACGAAAAAGAAAGAACTGGAAGGCTTTGGGTTAAGAAAGGTCAATACACATGTGTCGGGAAGTGTACGTACCGAGAGCAATATTCGTATTCCATTTGATTGCCCTACTTGAGTTTCATTTGAAAACGAGTGTCGTTTATGTTGACCTGAGTGCACGTTTTCTTGAATTGCTACGTTTTCGTGGGAATTGAGTTCGTTCTGAAAACGATTTCAATCCGATACCGTCCATGAAAACGCCTGTTTTTCCAGTATTCCAATCGATTTGAATCTAGATCCGACCCTGAAAATTTTTAGGGTTGGATCAAGATTGTATTGAGATCGAAATACCGATTTTCCATGAAAACAGGTATGTTGGGAATTTGGAACCTTTGGTTGCACTAAAACAAAATTATGATTGTTTTCCACAAACCAAAACTACACTTTTTTGCACTCGACGCGCGTTTCGAGATCGAAATACCGATTTTCCATGAAAACAGGTATGTTGGGAATTTGGAACCTTTGGTTGCACTAAAACAAAATTATGATTGTTTTCCACAAACCAAAACTACACTTTTTTGCACTCGACGCGCGTTTCGCTAACAACGTTAGCATCATCAGGAGACGATAAACAACAATTGTTGCAATAATAATTTGGCGGCTGTCTCGTAATCCGACGCAATACGCATGTGTAAACTCAATCCCTGTTTTCATGAAAAACAAAATTATGATTGTTTTCCACAAACCAAAACTACACTTTTTTGCACTCGACGCGCGTTTCGCTAACAACGTTAGCATCATCAGGAGACGATAAACAACAATTGTTTATCGTCTCCTGATGATGCTAACGTTGTTAGCGAAACGCGCGTCGAGTGCAAAAAAGTGTAGTTTTGGTTTGTGGAAAACAATCATAATTTTGTTTTTCATGAAAACAGGGATTGAGTTTACACATGCGTATTGCGTCGGATTACGAGACAGCCGCCAAATTATTATTGCTCTCACTCTTTTTGAGAGGGAGAGAAATAGAAGTGACACTGTGAAACCGGCATTCTAAAATTTGGTGGAGTGTATAGAAAAAAGAAGATTAATAACATAACCATACTTAAATAACTAGAGATTTGTTTTTTTAAAGACTTTAAAAAAATTAAATCTGGAAAATAAAAGAAATATTTGGCTCGAAAGTGTATGTGCTATGCACATATGTCAGTTCAGCATTTCTTTCTTCACTTCCACTTGCAAACAGAGTAGTAATTAAAATTAAAAAAAAATGTGTGGCAATGGCCAACATCATCTTTTGAATAAAATACATTTAAAAAAAAAGTACCAAAACTCAAAAATGAATATGTGACAACTATGACATATGTCAGCTGCCAAATATCAAAATTTTAAAACCGTTTTCAAATCGAATTGAAAACCTGTCATGAAAACTCATGAAAAAAAAGTTTTCAAAACATATTGAAAACGAATTCAATATCCATTGCTATGTTTTCATGGGTATTGAGTTCGTTTTCAAAACTCATTGTATCTTCTTCTTTTATAGAGCGTGTTCTTTATCAAGAGCAAGAAAACGAAAAATGAGTTTTGAAAACGAACTCAATACCCATGAAAACATAGCACATGAAAACATAGCAAATGATCGCCAATAGCTCGTGGAGCATCAGTACATGTTTATTTTTATTGTTTTTTTGAACTTTTGACCATACCGTTGTTTAAAATGTCCAATATTATTAAAAAAATATATTTTCAAAAACATGATTTTAGTAACTGTCTGCAGATAACTAAAGCATGGCTTTTTTGGTTACCAATCACGGGTGCAAAAAAAGATTTCTGTCCGTTTTTTACCCAAAATTAAAGAGAAATAGCGGAAAATCGTAATATCGAAAAAATCTTTTTAATTTAATTATTCTTGCCTAAAAATTAATCCATTTTCACCAGTTTTCACCAAGTATTTACAAAAAATCATTTAAAAACATTGTCAAAATATCAAACTGTCAAAGATTAAAATAAAGGTATTAAATAAAATAGTGTTCACAACTCGCTAAACTGTGCTTTTTTTTTACTCGCGTTTTTAAATACCTCGCTGCGCTCGTTATTTAGACCAACGCTTGTAAAAAAAGCACTATTTTAGCCACTAGTTGTGAGTATGAAGAGTTGTTTTTCTTAAGAAATTTTAATTTATTTATTATTACAACTAAGCACATACAGGGTGTTTCAAATTCGATGCTCACCATGGGGATCACCTAAACGGTAGGAGATACGAAAAGGTTTAAATTAAATAAACTAAAATAAAAAATTACAAATTCCTGATAGTTCCGGAGATAGACAGAAAAAACCGAAATCTTCATTTTTAGTTTTTATTTTTCTGCGCCCTTATTCTTAAAGCTGTCAAAAAACGCTTAAAACTTTCTACAGGCACTTTTTTAAGATCTACCTAGTGAAAGGTCTGTTTTTGAGACTTAACATTTTATGGTGACAGGAGCACTGTTCAAATTCATTTTTTCTTATGGACACATTCTTTTTTTCTTCAGCAGTTTGGTTCATAAAGGATGAAAGATAACATTTTGCAACCTTATTTTGACAGATATATTTTAAACATTTTTTTTTGAGAATTTATTATAACAAAATAACTTTACCTAATATTTAAAAAAAAACAATTATTTTTAATATTTGAATTTGGGCTGATGAGGGTCAATTAACTCAAAACGTCAGGTACTTGTCAAAATGAGGTTGTAAAATATCTATCATCCTTTATGAACCAAACGGCAGGAGAAAAAAAGCATGTGTCCATAAGAAAAAATGAACTTGACAGTGCTCCTGTCACACTGAAATGTCAAAACTCGAAAACGGACATTAAGTAGATCTTAAAAAAATTCCTCTAGAAAGTTTTAAGCGTTTTTTGACAGCTTTAAGAATAAGGGCGCAGAAAAATAAAAACTAAAAATAAAGATTTCGGTTTGTTTTGCCTATCTACGGAACTACTCGGAATTTTAAACTTTCTTTTTGTTTTGAAAAAAGCCTCAAATTGAGCAATTTTGCCCTAATTTAAACCTTTTCGTATCCCCTACCGTTTAGGAGATCCCCAAGGTGAGCATCGAATTTGAATCACCCCGTAAAAATCTCTGGTGTCCCACTGAGGATAAACATAAATAAAATCAACAAACAAACAACAAAACAAATTCAATGACGTAAAATGTTGCTAAAAACAATTCCCCAGATTGTAACTACGACCTATACAGCTTTAAGCATAAGGGCGCAGAAAAATAAAAACTAAAAATAAGGATTTCGGTTTTTTTCGCCTATCTCCGGAACTACCCGGAATTTGTAAACTTTTTCTTTCGTTTTGAGCAAAGCATCAAATTGCGCAACTTTGACCTAATTTAAACCTTTTCGTATCTCCTACGGTTTAGGAGATCCCCAAGGTGATCATCGAATTTGAAACACCCTGTATATATCAATTTATTTCACCTAATAAGGCCATATACAAAATACCCTTAAATCTAATTACGTTTACATTTTTAAACTAGGTACATCTTTAAAAGTTATTAGAGACCTTTTGCACCTATAATTCTGATGCCTTTTTACTTTATCGCTTATTTCGGGCATGCACAGTTACCTGGTAATAACGGAATCCCTTACTAACCGATAAAGTTTGACGTTACCGTATACCTTAATATTAAAACGTTAAGTAGAAAAACAAAAAATTTAAATTGATTTTTGAATGCAAATATGTTCTGTATTCTTTTTAATTGTAAAGGTAAGTGCCAATTTTTGTTTAATCATTTTCTTTGTCTAGAATTTCGTAAGAAATGTAAAACATTGATTTGCACTGGCAACTTTGACAAGTGATTCCGATCTGTTTATCATAACCTCCCTTTTCTCTGTTGTGTTTTTGAGTTTTTAAAGATTAATAATAATAATTAAAATTCACCGTAAAAAACACAAGAATAAGAAATTCTAAATGAAAAATATTATTGGACAAATACTTTTTGTAAATCTTTATAATAATAAATACCGTATAAAGTCAAAGGCAGCGTGCAAAAACTAAAAATGCTACGTCACAACGCGTTATTAAGCGATAAAGTCACCTAACGGGAATTTTTTGTAAGAGGTGCAAAAGGTCTCTATTCGGGCATGTACGGTACCGTTCACATCGATGTCCAGTGCGTTCTTAACTTAGTTCGATAATAGGTGTCACTATTCACCATAGCCATAATTATAGTGTTTGTACTTTTATCCAGTCTTTGTCGGAATGAGGCAATGCGATGCCGCAAGAATGAATAGGGTCTTATCGGTACAAGTCCTGACTTTAATAAATTCAGCACTATTTTTGACAGTTCTGCATGAAGGTAAACTACTATTGTCATCTTGTTGTCATCTAGACATGCTCATATTGTGCCAGCTCTAGAGTTGACATAAGTCAAGTTAATGCCAAACATTATTTTGCCGTTTAACCTTTGTGCAGAACTGTCAAAAATAGTGCCACATTTAATTTAAGTCAGGATATGCCATTGTATAGGGTAATTCGAGGAGAGATGGCCCACCTTTTTCCAACCGCTGTCATTTCATTATCTTATCAGATTTTGATAAAACATTAAGGGCCTCTAAGTCTCCTGTAAAAGCGCCATCCCACCTCACCCCGAAGGTGAGATGGCTTATCAAGGTAGGAGAGATGGCGCATGAAAAAAATGTATTAATTTAAAGGTAATTTTAATTTTTTAGTTACATTTGGTCTTACAGACTAATTTCCCACAAGGGTCACAAAAGTTAAAATACAAGCTGCAATATTCATGCAACCATTTCTGGCATTGCATGCATTTAATCCAGTCTTCTGATTTTGACATTTGTGAATAGACTTCTAAAAATAAATAAATAAATAAATAAATAAAAATCTGAATCATCATTGACGCTCATGGTTGATAAGTCATCATCAGAAGAATGGGTGTTGACTTTACGTTTAGTTTTTTTAGCTTTTGGAATTTTCTTTCTACCCCGGATGACGTTGGTAGGGGTGAAATTGCTTCTAAAGTGACACTTTTAATCCCTAAGGGATTACAAAAAATTTAATCCCTAAGCTTCGGGATTAGAAGTAAATTTAATCCCTCAGGATTAGAAAAAAAAAGTAATCCCTTGAAAATTATAATTAAATTTATCGCAAGTCAAGCCAAACAGCACTTGCTCTGCCCAAGATTTAATTCTTAGCACCCTTTCTTGTAGTTGACGAACCACTTGGCGTAGAAATAACGTAATTTTAAGAAAGTTCTTTTCCTAAAGTGTATAAAATAGTATATAAACCTCGGGACTAAAGTGTCGTTTAATCCTTTAGTGAATTGTAGCCGTCCCTACGGTCGGGCTACAAACCTGTCACCGCGGGATTAAATGTGGCACTTTAGTCCCTAGGTTTATAATGTACTATTATCTTAAAAAAGCGCGCCATCTCCCCTCGACTAGGGGTGAACCATCTGTCCTTTTCGTAAGAGGGCAGATGGCGCACCCGATATCTGCTATACGGGTGCACATGGTTAATTATTTTTAGGTTAGAATTGTAATTTATGTTGCCTTTCCTTGATTTAAAACAAAATTGGAATAAAATTCGGTCAATTCTACCCTAAAAATAAGATGGAAAAATCCTCACAAAAATTATTAAACACCCAGTAAATAAAAAATAATTATTTGTCTCCAAAATGTCTTGTTTTTTACGATTTTATGCAGCGCATGCACGGCAGCACGCGTCTCTGCTCTCGCCAGGGTGGTAACTATTACCCTATACCGATAAGAAGTCCCTATTGAAGCTTGGAATTCGCGCGTTAGCAAACATTTTACTCGCACTGCACACCCGTGGTAAACTATGTAGCTTTCGAAAACCGTTATTGTAAATTACACGTAACTTGTTAATGTTGTTACCTTTAATATTTGATTCCTCAACATAGTTATAACCCCCTCCTCGTATTTTAGATTTTTTAAGGATCCAAAAAACATTTTGTAGGCTAAATAAGATTTTTTAGCTGCATAACATAACACTAAACACTTTTTATTATTAAATAAGTAAGTGTCTGTAAAAAATTAACCAAAAGAATCACCATCATCATCATCAAAGGCAATCACTCGATACCGAGTATGATTTTCCTCTACTCTGTGTCGTCGCTATCTGTTGTGCGTTTTTGATGGCTATGTAAGCCAATTCTCCAGCCGCACACCCTTCCACAGTCCTGCCACGCCCAGTGTCCGGCAGTAGCCGGGTGTTGTTGGTCATTCATTCTTCCATTTTGTCGCTCCTTTCTACGTTCTCTCTTTTCCGTCTTTACTCTACGTCGTTGCTCTTCAAAAGTTTGTGTTCCCTCATGGACTATTCGGCGCCATGAAGCCCTATCGTTTGCCGTGGTCTCAAAGTTGTTTAAATCGACGTGACCCTTCATCATATTGCCTTTGAGGACGTCCTTGTACCTTTTTTGTTGACCGCCTTGATTTCTCTTTCCCTCCTTCAGTTGTCCATAAAATATCTGCTTTGGGAGACGTGTTTTGGGCATGCGGATAATGTGACCAGTCCAACGAAGCTGGTGCTTGAAGATAAGAGCTTCTATACTAGTTGCTCTGGCTTCTTCTAAAACACTTACGTTTGTTCTTCGGTCTTGCCATTTGATTCTTAGTATTCGACTTAATCAACTTTGGTGATATTTTTCTAGTCGTTTGATATGCCTTCTGTAGGTGGTCCACGTTTCGCATCCGTATGTTAGAGTTGGTATTATAACTGTATTGTAGACACGAAGCTTGGTCTCCGCATTGATGTCGTGATTGTTGAAGACTCTCTCCGAAAGCTGTCTGAACGCAGCGCTAGCACATTTTAGGCGATGATGTGTTTCTGCGTCAATAGTTGCATTTGATGATAGGTGGCTCCCAAGGTATGGGTAATGTTTCACGTTCTGCAGAGGATGGCCATTTATGGAAATGTTTGGAGCTTGGGAATTCGTACCTGGTTCTGGTTGGTGAAGAAAGAATTTTGGCAAGATTGACCTCTAGACCAATGCTTTTGTAGTTGTTTTTTCATATCTTTTTATTATTAAATAAGTAAGTGTCTGTAAATAATTAACCAAAAGAATATAGGTATTTTATTATGAGTCTGGCTGTACAAGTAGTTCCTTACTGTAGCAACCGGCTGCGCTCGTGTCGCCGTCAAACAATGTTCCCCAAGTATAACACAATATCGGTCACTATCGCGTAGCTATTACTTTCTCTATGATTTATAGGCTGTTTAATTTCTGTAATTGTCGGCACTTTTAGCCGTCGATATTTTCACCGTTTAAACATCATCATATGCGTTTTACTGCTGTTGTATTTAAGACCAAATTTCGCGGAAAAATTTTCACAAATGTTTATAAGTTCTTGAAGACCATTAGCCGAAGGACTCAGAAGTATTTTTTCGTCGGCGAAATCCAAGGAATTGACCCGTTTTTCACCCGCATAGCAACCAGCCGTCACCGAATTCAGCTTTTCTGACAGCTTGTCCATGTAGAGGTTAAATAATTTAGAAGATATTATCCCACATTTACTTATAAATCGAAGTATATCAGGGGGGCTATTCCAGTGGCTCATACCGACATCGTTACGTAGCGAATTCGTTATCGCGGCAACACCGCGGTTTGTTTTGTTGTTTCACAATGGCCGCGGCCGTGTCAATTCAACTTTGACAACTAAACTCGCACAAAAATATAAGTTTTGATTTGATTGAGAAAAATTAACATGATTTCTTCTGCGATGGTTGCAGACATCGGGAAACAAAATACTTTTTATAATTCCTGCTGCCTAGTTTCTCCTGTGATCTTGTGTTCTCCAACCACCCGAATGGAAGACGAAAATAAGTTCACACCATATTTGGAGCCCACAAAGAACGGCACAGTAAGTAAAACTAGCTTTTGTTTTGGGGAAATATTTGTTTTACTTATCCCAAACTTGTACATCACTATTTTAAGCTGGGTTTATATTTTATACTCTTCTGTAAAGGGAATCGCAAGCCCTTATGATAGAATATAGATAAGCATGGCCCAACTAGTTGAGTTTATCACCCACTTAAATTAAAGTCAGGCTTGGCAAGAATGTGATACATTGAGATAGTTTATTTAAAATGAAAACTACTGACTTCGATTCTTGCAGTTCACCAAAGAAAAAATAACTACTTAAAGCTGTGATCAGATTTTGGATAAGTACTATTTTGATAAAACTTAAAGTGTATACTTCTTTTTAGGTATAACATGCTAGGGTATGTGAATGGAGCTACATGTAAGAATCATTCTAGTAGGATAGTACCACACAAGACCACAACTCGGGCCACAAATTAACTATGGATAGATTCAAGTAAGACACAGACCAACCTTCCAAGGCACTAAATGAAACTAGACAAAGATTCGATGTTCAATAGACATAGTGAAACTAACTTTCAGAAGAAACTGATGCAATATACATGTATGCTAAATGTTATTTGTTCTCCCATTAAAAAATAATAAGATAACTTTTAATGAATTAAAAAGTTGTGTAAAATATAGTACAGAAATAAAATTTTATTATTTAATTCTGTTAGGCCAAATTTGTTTAAATCAAAAAATTTAAATGTCACTTAAGTGATAGTTATAGAACATTGGATCTATTGTAACTACGATTTTAGAACTTTTTCAAAAAAATTCGCAGATTTTTTGGGGGAGTCATCAAAAAAGTGTGGGCCACTATATATTATTTTAAGTTATTGCAAACTTTTTAAAATAAGGCAGAGTTTTTTTTCAAGAGCCTTTAGATTGGTTTGGTGGGTTAATTTAAGTACAGTATTAAGTTATTTCAAGCTCTGATTGCTATAAAAAAGAATTGATGAAGAAGTTTTAAAAAATTGGACTGATGTGATTTAATATTTACCTAAATGATATTTCTTCATTATTTTACATCCATTTTTAAATTACCTAAATGATATTTATTCCCACACACACAAAGCATAGCTTGATATTTATATAGCAGTTGGCTAATTAAGCAAATTATTTTAATTTTTAATACCTGATTAATATAATTTAAGAAACCTACTTAGTACCTACTTCAAATAAAGGGCCTTAAATGTATGCTGCATTTTTAAATTAACTCTAAAGTTTTACGGACTGACATGGCAAGTTTTTTACAATGCATTTAGATAAATTTATTTTTTTGGCTAGATTAATACTTTATACTAGTTTTTAATTTAATATTACCAATTTATTATATTACAAAGAAAAAATTGATTTGAGTTGATTTTGTCACTCTTAACATTGCTATTAAAAAATAATAAAATTTGGGATAAAAAAACTGATTTATTTTACTTATTGGTTTAAATGTTGCTTAGAATTACAAATTGTTTTCTAATATTTCAATAATTGGTGGATTGCATCTTTTCTTTCATCAGCTTGTGCACTGCTAACCTGAAACAAAAAATAAGATGTATTTCAAAATGTAAGCCAGTGAAATGGCTACTTAAGATTGAAAGCTTTCAGGTTTGGTTTATAAAATCAATCAATTACACCAACAGTAACTTTTAATCACCTCACCCTTTGAACAAGAGTATAATCCGACTTATTAGACTTACATCGACTATATCTCACCAATTTTTTGGCCACCAGTTTTATTGCTGTCTGCCAATTTAGATTCTTTTAGAAAAGTACGGACCAAGTTTTACATTACATTCTACTTTGAAAATTTTATTATCGACTATCTTTTGTTTACCCCACATCTTAATATTTAAGGTAAAGTAGAAACTTAAGTGATGGTCAATGCTTGTCTGAATTTAGTCCAACGCACTTTGATTTAGAAACTAAGGGAGAGGATAAAACAACTTTCTGGCTAAGGTCGTAAAAAAACTTGCCTGTTAAAAAAAACGATATGAATTTGGCCCTTGTATATATTATTTAGAAAAAGTAATGTAAACTGTCGATCAAAAAAACTATCAAGATAGTGAATAATAATTAAAAACCTTGGGAAAACAAAGGGAACAAGTTCAGAAAATCTAACAAGTTGGGATCCAAGTGGAAAAAAACTTGAGTTTTTCTTGTAAATTAACGAAATAAGTGTGGCTTATCCCCTAGTTACCCCAAGATCTTTAATTGTTATTTAATGTTTTTTTTTTTAATATCCTGTGGACATAAAAAGTTACCTTAAAACTTTATTCCTCCTTAAATTTTACTAATGAAATTTGAAATATTTAGGTTTTGGTGGCTAATAAAAATAGTAGAAAACAAAAACTTAAATTACAGCAATAAAGAAGTGGAAATTTATGTGTGGTTGAAACGAAAGTAGCCAATTTTTTTAATTTTACTGATGAATTTTTGGATTTTAAAATGTTTTCTTTTTAATGTGAAGGTAGCTTACCATATGTGTTTTGTCCTGCTAAAATGTTTAGTTGCGTAGGTGGGGTGGGGTGCTGCCTGCTTAAATGTATTCATCATACATCTTAATAATTACGAGAAATCATTGATCTGAAATTAAATTTAAAGTAATTTATTATAGGTGTGATGTATGCAAATCTATAGTCTAATCAGCTAACCAGTTAGTTCACTTAAATTAATACTTCAGACAATAGCAATACCATGTGCTATTTTTTTTTTGTATTTTTCCCAATATTTTTCCAATTTTGTGCCAAATTTAAAGTTAATCTTCTCATCTAGGCCTGAATCAAAATGAATGAATGACCTTTCAATACGAGGAAAAAAATGAGCTAACTTTTTCATGTAAAAAGTTTACATTTTTATAACATATTTTAGGTACTGTATTATCAATTTTACTTATTCTTTTTATTAGTGACATCCATAAAATCTGCATAAAATATGTAACCTGAATTAAATAATCCAATTTTTTAAACGTTATCTAACAAAAATGCATAAGATTTGTTATATAGGTGTATATGGTTACCCAGTGGCGTCCCAAAGGAAGGGGGAGTCGAGGTAAAAACCCTCTGATACCGGTTAAAAAAACGAAATTATCTGAAATTATCCCAATAAAATGATTTCAGAGTAAAATTACAATTTATTATTATTACATTTTTTAAACTTTACTAATTTTGTGTGATGATGGGTTAAATAATTTACTGATAAGAACTAGTAAACTTTGTAAAACAGTAGATAAAAACTAAGAGTTTTTAAGACAGGAATTTGATCAACAGTAGAGAGTTTGAAAAGTTAAAAGTTGCAATTATGTAGAAACGCAAAGGATAAATATTTAAAAATGACTATTTATTACTGACATAATTGCGAAACTTAAAATGATGTTTCGTCAAAAACCACAATACTCTACTTTTACACAAAAATATATTTACACAAATTTTTTTGTTTACTAGATTTAAGTAAACATTTTTAAAACTCAGAATCTAAAACCGAGATGCCAACACCTCCAATAGGTGTACGAAAACTCGATAATACCTGACAATACTTGACTGTATGGGACAAAATCTTAGGATAGTTTGCATAACTTGACAATAGGTGTACCTACAAATTTAAAATCAGGTGTTGGAATTGAAAACTTACCAAATCTAATTTCTATGGATAATTTATCAATATACATTGAGCAGCTACGGTAAGTATTTATTCCCAAACTTCATAATTTATTTTCTGTCTTATTAGCACTACAGCATGGGTCCTGCTCTTGGAGATTTTCAACAGTTGACCTGAAAAAAGAACAGTAAATTACATTACATTAAAACATTAAAACTTTGAAAACCTTAAAAAAAGAAAATGTGTACATCAAAATTTGTTTTAGCAAAATCAATTTCAATATATGAAAGTTAGGTACATGACTCTTATCTGTCTGTCAGAGGGAGGGAGTTCAAAAGATCTACTATCCTGTGCAAATAAAATAATTGAAGAAGGGGGGACAGTATGAGAAGGGATGCAAAATTTTTACTTGATCGTGCATAGCAGTTCAGAATCAGCCGCCTCTCTTCAACTAGGTACTCAATGCGGTCTGTTGTAAGTACTATTATTTATACAAGGCATAATATTTAGTAATTTGGCTATAACCTCAAAAAATACAAACATAAACTGTCAAAATAAATAATATTTGATTTTTTCTCGATATATAGGTAGATATTAGTTGATGTCAGATTTTTTTAAATAAAAAGTCAGTGTTATAACCTTGGATCAAACAAATCCTGCATTCTTGAATTTCCAACTTTTTTTTCTTATAATGTATGAATATTTTGTAAAATTATTTTTCGGTTTTCTGGCCACTGGCTCACCTCTTTTCAAAATGTATAAACTGAACTTAAAACGGACCTACTATATCTTTTTGTTTACATTATGTAAGTAGTGTTCTTTAAGCACCAAAAAGAACAGAATATAATATAAGATAAAGTAAATATAAGTACTTACCCAAACAAAAAATCTGGAGGCACTTCCACACAAGGCCCATGTGGATTTTTCTTCACAGAGAACGTGGCTTTTCCAAACAAAATTCAATAACGGTTGACCACCATCACATTGTGATCAGATTTTTAGTCCATATTGCGTGCAAAAAGCTCATGAAAATTATTATTTTCCCGAAATTTCGCCGCAACAAAAATCTAAAAATCTAAACAAACTTGACTGACTGTCGGCATTTGACAGTTGTTTTGGGAAAGTATTGCTGGTTGCGTGCTATTTAAGCCTTCTTTTTAATTAATAATAAGCGATGTTGCCGTAACAGTGAAAATAATGGCGATAGCGATCGTTATCTCATAACGATAGCCCACTGGAATTGCCCCCCAGATAAAATATGCATTTCGTACATGACGTCATCGAGAAGGGGTAACTGAACCCGTTCAAAAGCCTTACAGTGGGATTTACTAGGATCTAAAATAGCACCCCTCACAGGTCTAAATATTTACACCTGTGGGAGGTACTAAATTTTAAATTTTCAAAAAACACTTACTCATACAGAAATGACCCATAGTTATTAATTATTTTGTATTGTTATTGCAAAATGCCACTGAAAAACTGCTTTTTTTCTCAAAATACACCATATTTTAGAAGAAAGTGCCCTAAATTTAACTTTTTTTGACAGGTTTCAAAATGGCAAATGGCGAATGCGCCAAAAATTTAGCACATAATAACTTCATTATTTGTGTTTGAGGTTATAAAGTTTCAGGGGGGTGGTTTAAATTTATAGCCCCCAGAAAGGATTTGTTTTGTGGCATTTGGTAATAAGTTCGTTTATAATTTCCCTAAGTAACGGTTTTTGCAAGGATTAATTTACCTTATTTAATATCCCAAGTTGTTCATTACCCAATAAAACACCTCCTATTTTGTCCAGACAAACGCCATATTTTGAACTCATTTTCAGCACACAAAATATATTTATGAGGGCACTACGAAGCAAAACAAACATAAGTGAAGGTCACTGATTATGCACGAAAAATATTCCAAACAAAAAAACCCAAAACAACTATATTAATTTATTTACAAACTGAAAGTAAAAGATTGAGGTTATCTAAAAGCTCAGTCAAAAAAACTTTCCTTACTCAAAGCCCACTCATTTTAAAGCTGTAGCTTTCATCAGTAGAGGTTGGTGCAGGCCAAGGTGCCAGCAGAGGTAAAAGATCCGAACTCGCTGTTTGTGATTAAACGCAGCGCTAATATTTTTAAACTGACATTTCGACAGTGACAGAAATGTAAAAAAAAACTTGCATTTAGGTTTTTTAATACATTTTATAAATAAAAATATCTTTTAAATATATACAAAATTAATCTACTCCTTATTTTATTACTCATCTAAATCGTTGTGTGACATCAAGTATAAATTGGAAAAATTAATTAACAAGGGTAAGTTTTAATTAGAGTGACAGATAACTCCAATGTTAATTTATTTTACAGTGTGTTTACCATTTAACCCCGCGTGGGCTTAAATTTTTTTAATTTCCTTTTCTTCTAAATTAAAAATTTCCTCTTAAATCCAACGAAAGATTGTGTTAAGATGATTATTCAATAATCCAATTTATTTAAATTTACTCCAAAATTAATAAACAGCCTACCCTACCTATTTTTTAAAGAAAAATAACATCCAAACACTTTTAAAAAAAACTCGTAAAAAATGGCGTGATAACATAACATAAAAAGAGAAAAGTTGGGCATCTTTTTATGTCTCATGTTATGTTATGTTATGTTATTCTTATGTATAAACATATAGGTAGAGTAGGTTGTTCATTAATTTTAGAGTAAATTGGGGCTCAGCTATCTTATGTTATGTTATGTCTGTTTTATTTCTGTTTTACCTTAAAACAATTTGTTTTGAACTAAAATATTTCTTTTTGTTCAGCGCAGTGTTTAATCTTGAAATGAGACTTGATTTTTCTTCTTTAATTGTTTTGTTTGAATTTAGCAAGATTATAAGTCGGAGAATTGCGAGAATATGTAATCGGTCGGAGAGGCATGTTTTCCTTATGAATTTTCGGCAGTCCATACATATGCGGTGCTTTGCTGTAGTGCGGTGTGAGTTTGCTCCTTTCAATGTCGTTGAAGTATCTTCTGTGTTGGCAGAAAGTTTTTCTAAATTTTTCTTTTTATGGTGGTGGTTGGATCTTGACTTATTTCTCTGTAATTTCAAAGAAACTGCATTCATCCTAAGGAGCCAAAATGTATTTTCTCAAACAAAAGTCACCATTAAGGATATTTGGAAACCCACACTTTTCGGAGGTAACAGTTTTTTTTCAGCTGTGAAAGGGCGGAGCCAACCAAGTATAACTTTATGGTTCACTGAACACAGCTTGATTCACTGAACATATGCTAGTATATAAGATTAGGTAGTCTTAGTTTTTTGTTAGTATTCACCTGATGACGATTGCAGATACTTACGCATTCGAAACGTTGTGAAAAAGTAAAAATAAAGAGAATGAAAGTTCGAAACTGTAGTTTAGGCTATAATACATGCTGCAAAGCATTACATTTTTTAAAAGAGCGCTCGATGAAAATGTCGAATTTAATGTTGTTTACCGTTAAAAGTTTATAAATAAATTAATAAAGTTCGTGACTCGCAGAGGTCAGCATACAGGCTGTTAAAAGAATTAGTGCAAATATTTTAATGGAAAATTAAAAAATAAGAAATAAAGTTTATACTTTATGCAGAGTTCTAAACTCCTTTATTTTAAATATATTTGGTTTTTAAAGTTCGGGGAGCAGACAAAGTAGAGAAAGAAAAGAACATTGCAAATATTTGAAAAAATTGAGAGAACGAAATGTTTTTTTGATTTATTACCATCCAAAAATATCCTAACCAGTTTTTTTTTAAATATAGAGGATAAGGAGATACAAGCAAAAATTTTTTTTTTTTCTATAATGTTATAATTTTTTGTATCTATAAACATCGCCGAAGAACACCTGAATTGTGCGTACAACTTTAAAATGCAGTCTTCTTTTTCTCCTTTGATTTTCTACCACCCCCCAAGAAAAACAATCGCGCATTTTGACACTCTGTATCTTGAAAAAGAAGGACTTTTTTGTTTGGCCCCTTTCACCCATCAAAATATTCGCACTCATACCTTTCACACTCTGTATATCGACTAGTTGGATTTGAGCTGAGTATCCAAAATAACGACATAAAGATCATTTTAAAACTTTTTGACTGTGCGAGACAGTTATATATGGATCTTACATTACATAAAGTTCGCATGCAACTCATGCTATGAACGATGGATCGATAGTTTTGAAGTCGTGTGATAGCTGCAGAGAAACCCAATGTTGTTATCCAATTGACAATAGTTTCCAGGGTATAAAGTTGAGCGAACATATAGATAGAGAGTGAACTTTACCAGCAAAATGCATTAGTCAAATTACTTAATAAACAGACCTTAGATTACTGGCAGGCTAATATTATAGATGGACACCCTACAGTTATAGATGGACACCCTACATGCAATGGCAGGCATCTTTAAAACTACATGGAAGTGCGCGTTTAAATGAAACAAGAGTGTCCTTAATTAATGCTCCTTTAAAACCCGTCAAGACCTCGTCAGACTCCTAACCTGTGCACCACATTACCTCATTTATCCCTCGGGTATTACCGGGGGTAATAACACAAGAGCTTTAAAATTAGCGATAATTTTTCACAATTGCGTATTTTCTGTCATTTTTTAGTAAAATTTGCAAAGAAAAAACGCATAAGTGAAAAATGATTTGGTTAATTTTAAAGTTCGAGTGGTATTTAGGGGATTATTTCACGAACGAAAACACATAAAATAAATAACAAATTTACTAACCGGTTTATTTTTAATAACATTTCGTTGGTTTCTTCCTCTGTATAATAGTAAAGGCATGATGGTAATTTACGGCATAAAATATTTTACCATAATTTAAGGAATAATGTTTTTGTTTAAGCATTTTTTACTTTCTTTCCAAATTTTCGATTTCTGCTTTTTCAAGTTTCAACTCACTTTTTAAGTTTTCACTGTTTTTGTAGCGTTCAAAAAAAGTACTGCCAAAAAACATTTTTTCTCTGTTAAAATGAAAATTATTTAGAGAGAGAGGGCAGAATTTTAGAGGTAGATGGAGAGATAATTTAGTGAAGTGCAAAAACATTTAAGGTTGTTGAAGAGAGACAGCAGGATATAAAAAAGTATTGTGAAGAAAGATGGAAATAATTTAAGGCAATTGTTTAATAAAATTTCTGTTTTGTCATCTGTCTGTCATCTTGAGTGGTGTGTAAATGTTTTTATTTTACCATTTTTGTCCAAAAAACAGCAAAAATTTTAATTTTTCCAAGCATAAAGTGTGTGAGACGTAAGGTGGTATTAATTTATTTCAATCAAAGTTCTTTACAGTCTTTAAATTTACCAAAAAACGTGTCTTTAACTAAATTATTTTAAGGGTCGTCATGGCTTTACCATAATGGTAAGGCCATGATGGTAATTTAAGCCTTCAAATATTTTAGGATAATTTAAGGGGTAGCGTTTTTGTTTAAGCATTTTTTACATGTTTTTCGCATTTTTATGCCATGATTTTGCTCACATGTTAAAGCTTTCTTTCCAAACTTTCGATTTCTAGAATAAAACATTTACTTTTTCCAAGTTTTCACTGGTTTTTTAGCGTTCAAAGAAAATACCGCCAAAAAACATTTTTTCTCTGTTAAAATGAAAAATATTTAAGGTTGTTGGAGAGAGACAGCAGGCTATAAAAAAGTATTTTACAGAAAGATGGACATAACTTAAAGCACATGTTTACTAAAAATCTGTTATATGTCATCTGATTTTTATTCTGCAATTTTTCTCCATAAAACAGTAAAAATTATAATTTTTCAAAGTGTAAAGTGTGTAAAACATAAGGTGGTATTAATTTCTTTCAATCAAAGTTCTTTACAGTCTTTAATTTTACCAAAAAACGTGTCCTAGTAAAGTGTATTTCAGCACATCTAAAAATAATTTAACAGGTATTTAAGAAAATTATTTTAAGATTCATCATGGCTTGACCATAAGAAAAATCAGGAACTGTCAGAATGTTGAAATAAAACATTCAGTGATAAACCTGGTTGCCAATGGCAACCCAGTTTTTGTTATAATAAAGGACCACCATTGACAAAGGCAAACCATTTGTTTTCATACAAAATTATTATATTAACGAGGAAAAATTATCGGGGTAATACCATAAGTGCTTTGAGAATTATCGATAATTCTGAAAAAACGTGTTTTTTGAAAACTGCACGAGTTTATTTTTTTCGTTGTGTCAAAGCAAAAACTGCCCGACTCCGCAGGTGGAGGGAAATTTTTTGATACAACGGAAAAAATAACCGAGTGCGGTTTTCAAAAAAAAAAACACGTTTTTTCAGGACTAATTCTCAAAGCACGGATGGTATTTAGTAGAAAATTTCAAGAATATAGAAATTACACTATTTATGGTAGTTAATTGTATAATATAATTGTAATATAGAGACAAGTACATCGCGTCAGAGCAGTGGAATTATCACCTACCGGAGAATTATCACCTCAACGATAATTCCACACCTCTTATGGACAGAGGGAAATTTTTACTGTAATTCTTATCATTTGACGTAAATCAAAAAAAAAATAGCTATAATTATCCAAAATCAACCTTGTTTTATAAGACTTTTAACACATGAAATGATCGCTGTCATTTTTTAAAATTTGCTTGTCTTATGGGCAACACATAAGCAAAATAATCGTCGTTACTCTAAGGCTGGTATTACACTATAAAATTTATTTGTGAAAGATCTTTTGTAAAAGATATTTATTGAAACATTTTACAGTGTAATATACCATATTTTATAAAATAAAATAAACGTTTTATAAAATATGGTATATTACACTATAAAATGTTTCGTCAAATATCTTTTATAAAAGATCTTTGACAAATTAATTTTATAGTGTAATACCGGCCTAAGTAAAAAATTCTTGATATTTAAGGTAATTGGTTAAATTAGTCTAACCAAAAATACTGAAATATTATTTTTAAGATAAAACTCAAAGTATTCATATATCATAAAATAGTCGCTCTAGCCATTACTTAAATCGTAATTTATTCATCGGTCTGGTTTTCATTTCACTTAGGCTTATCTCATTGATTTTCCATTAACAACCCAACAAAACGTCTAGCTTGGGTTCGCTTCTGTTTTTCACTAATATCCATACCCTAAAGCAAAGTACTATTAAATAACAAACCCATATACATAATATATATCAATATTATTAAGGATTGTAATCATAAATAAATTTTTATTAAAAAAAACTTTTAAAGAATAAGCTTTTATTAAATGCACTCAAAAGTAGAAAATAATTTTTTATCTTTCTTATCTCATAATAAAAGCGATGGGCGCAAATTAAAAATTTTAACTTTAGATATCGTGTATCGGTCACATCGACGATTCACCTAAGAAACAGTTGTATTACTCTATAACCTAAGGACATTTTCAAAGGCTTGGCAAGCACGGCAATCTCACCCGTCAGCTTCTTTAGATTATTATTATCATTGGAATAGAAAAATAATTTAGTTCTTCTTTTGTAGTTCTCTCTTTGTCACCGTAAAGTTAAAAATTTTAATTTGCGCCCATCGCTCTTATTATGGTATAAGAAAGATAAAAAATTATTTTCTACTTTTGAGTGCACTAATAAAAGCTTATTCTTTAAAAGTTTTTTTTAATAAAAATTTATTTTTTTATTCCTAGATTTGTACTTACTCTAAATCGCTCATTTTAAATCCGCCATATTGAAATTTTCAAATCTGATCAAAAATTCATATCCCCTTCCCGAAAAACCCCTGTATTTGATTTAAATCGAACAAACTAAATCTTTTTCCCCCTCCACTTCCCTCGTTAGAGGGAAGTATGTACCTAATAATAGCATATTATTGTATTGTCGCCGGAACTATAAACGCATACCAAATTTGAATACACACCCTTAATTTTTAGATTTGTCCCCTTACTAACTAAAATCTAAATCTTTTCCCCTCCACTTCCCTCGTTAAATGGAGGTGGGTACCTGAGAATACCATATTATTTTATTTTCACCGGAACTATAAACGCATACCCAATTTGAACACAATCGGATGTGGTTAGGTCAGTTAAAATTGGTTAGCAAAACATGACCGAAAATCGTCCATCTTGAATCTGCCATATTGAATTCTCAAAATCTGATCAAAAATTCGTATTCCTTAGACCCAAAAGCCCCCGTATACCAATTTTGGTTGAGATCGGGCAAGCTTAGGTGTTTTCCCCTCTCCACTCTCCTCTTAGAGGGGAGAGAAACTATAAATGCATACCAAATTTAAAGGCAATCGGATGTGTAAAAGTTAGTTAAAATTGGTTAGCAAAAGATGACCAAAAATCGTCCATCTTGAATCCGCCATATTGAATTTTTAAAATCTGATTAGGAATTCGTTATCTCCATCTCCAAGTGCCCCAGCACACCAAATTTCAATAAAATCGGGCTTACTTCAACTGTACCCCCCTCCACCCCCTTCGAGTAGGGGGGAGCTGTATTTCATCACACTCTATTCTTGTGTTGTTATCGCAACTATATAAGCTTTTTTCTTCAATTCAATCTTCTTCAACCTTATGTTAAACTTTACCCCACTTGGATACCTTACAAGAAAAATAAAATAAAGGAGTCTACAAGAATTTCTTTAAGAAAACACCCCTCTGCTACGGCTTTAGATTCGTTTTAAAGTTAAAAAAGATATGAACACGGTTACAAAAAGTGTTCTAAGTAGAAAGAGTAGAGGGTTGCATATTGAAAGACTGCGCTACGTTGTTTTAATTTGTTTATTCTTTTAAAAAAGTATAATGTTTTAAATTTATTTCAACAACATATTTCGCGACACCGCGAGACTGCTACAATAAATTGTCTCGTAAAGTCGGGACTTTAGCGTAACTGGTTATGGGAGATCAGGCTCAGACTTTTCAGTTGAAAACGTTTGTGGATAAAAGGGCATTTTAATTAATTTAACGGATTCTCATTTCAAACTAAAATAAGAAAATACTCATAATCACTGTTTTACGCCCTTTGAAGACAACATTTATCGTTAAATTTGACGGGATCTTACTTGGAAGTTTTTTAGTTAATTGTGGGTGACATCGGCAACAACGTATCGGTTTCTCAAGTTTATTATCTCTTTCGCTCTCATTTACTAGCCATTGGGCTTCTTTTTCAATACACGCTATTTCGGCACCCTAGACAAGAACTGTCGAACCCTGTGTAGGTGAAGACGATCAGGGTGTCGATTCTTAAATCAGGGAGTAGGGAGCACTCCCGAGGAGCTTTGAGGGACTGTTCCCTTCTCCCTGATCCCTGCGTTCATATTGGTATTCTTGAAACCCGAGGATCGGAGGATGGGGAGCGCTCCCCAGCAGCAAGGTTGCCGGTTTTATGGCCAACGAAAAAGCGGAGAATTTTGACAGCCGCAACTAACCAAACGTGTGATTTATACTGTCGCCGCCTACCGTTGCCGTCGCCGTCGCCGCCGCCGCCCGCTGTCTACCGTTCGTAGCAGCAATTTATACTGCCGTCGCGTCGGCACGTTGTTTTAACCTCGAAAACATCGTTTTTGTTGATATTTTCTCGAGTAATAGTTCTTCATAGAGCTCACTCAGCTGGCTTTGTTCTGTATCACTCATTTTAAAAATAAAAAATTTAGCATAGCATATCTGCTCCCGGACTCCCCGGGGACCATTCCCTTGTCTCTGCATTTATTTCAAGAATACAGTGTTTTCATTTTTAAGTGAAACCACGCCTACTTCTCTCGCTCCCTAGCTCCCTGGAATTCAAGAATCGACACCCAGAGATTGTATTGATCGAAACGTCGTGTATAAATAAAGTATAGACAATGGAAGTCCGAAACACAGAGTTAATTTCAAACACATCATTGTCTCAAACTTTCAAGTGTGAGGTTGTTAAGGAATTATCGAAACGCAGTTAGAGCCCGGCACTAATAAGTCGAGGCAATATTTTGACGCTTTTGACAGATACGCATGCGCAAGAACGACCACATTTAGTGCCGACAGTAATAAGGTTATAGCCTGCTCTTATTGGTAGAGGAATTTTACTGGGTCGTATCTTAGCTAGCAAAAATTGTGGACAAAATAGTTTTTTTATGAAATCGGGCGACATGGCGGAAGAAAATGAAAAAAGCAAGGCTCAAATACTTACTCAACAAAATCTCTTCAGACCCCCAAACGCATGGGTTACAATACAACAAATTCTGAAGATTCTAACATGTCTCTCCAGGTCCTCATCTCCATCCTCCACCAAGACCACTGCTTCCAACACATCTTCCATGCTTCTCAATCACTCAAAAACACTTTTAAATATGAAAATATAAAAAAAAAACAACACAGGATTGCGAAAACAGGCAGCATATATTTGTAAGTTAGCAATAAAGTCGTGTCGTCACCGTTTCGCTAGAGGCGCGTTCAATAATTCTACTATAATTTGCACGTTTTAGGTCCAGGCACAGTAGTAGGCTCTACATGCTCATATCGTGCCACCTATAAAGTTGACATAAGTAATTAAAGTTAATCCCGTCCTTCAATAAAAGTCAGCACAAACAAGATAGAAGTCGACATTATTGTGACAGCGTAGAGTCCAAAAAAGCTCTGACCGGATAGGCCAAACGGAAACCAAGAGGAGCGCAGCCTAACTTCAGTTATAAAAAAAAGTTAAAAAACCTCCGAATCGGTTACTTCAACCGAAAAGAATCTATAAATAAAAAATCTTTGGTGGAAAAAACGAAAATTCAAACTTGGATGAGTATCCCACAAGGAAAACACAAAGGACCAAAACGAAAAGATAAATTATCAAATGATGTTTCACCCTGGGCAACCAGCGTAGGCTCGTCCGTGGTTCCACTAGACACCCTCCCCATACATCATTAAACACCATCATACACTTTGATTTCCAACCTTGAATCCCTCACAAATAGGCATCGTTCCGCACTGGCACTTATCTAAGTCACCCGTATCAGGTGACTCAGATAAGTGCCAGTGCGGAACGATGCCTATTTGTGTTTGGGGAGGGTGACCAGTGGAACCGAACGAAACATCATTTGACAATTTATCTTTTCGCTTTGGTCCTTTGTGTGTTCCTTGTGGGATACTCATCCAAGTTTGAATTTTCGACCCAAGATCTTTTGATCTTTTGTTTTAGTGAACTTCAGTTATGTTATAATATAATCAGTCCTGATCAAAATATTTGTGTTTTCTTCCTGATAGTTGGATAAGACCACTTAAACGTGAAAATTTAAGTGAAAGTTTCTTCAGAACTCTCAAAAATAGTGCAAACTTTTATGCCAACTTTATTTAGCGATAAGTTATAATTGCATTTTTCTACATTTAGTTTCTGGCTCATGGTTTCTTGGCATTCAATTTTTATAGCGCAGGCTTTTTTTGTTTTTATTTTGAATTATTTTCATTAAAATCTAACAAAAAAAAACAGTTTTTTATCCTCATTACACATCTCTGCACTTGCTGTAAAATTAGACATGTAAGTGCGAGCGGAATTATTTCTCAATGTGCAACAGCTAGCCGATGAATCCCTAATAAGAACGAAACGAAGTCGTCCTAGATTTTACCCTGTGTGAACAGTCGAAAATCAAGGTCAGTCAAGTCACACGGCCCGCCCCCCGAAAGATATTCGAGTTTTGATATGCTTATAATTTCGAACCAATTTCGAGCTCATTTTGAACCACTTTTAAAAATTTTGAACCACACTTCTTCCTGGTTTTTTTTTATATTCAACATGGGAGGTGCAACCGTACGTCAAGCTACACCTCCCTTCCTCATTTAAAGCGTACAGAAAAATGACAAGTAACTATCCCAAAATTAAGGTCACAAAAACGGGATAGATTTGACAAGACTGCTTTGCTGCTTTTGGGCCAATCTTTACCGGGCAGAATATCGGAAACGAGAAAACGGAATCTGTTGAAATTTGGCTGGAATGTTTATTTTTGAATTTCTTACAACCGTATCCAGACAGTTTTTTGCTGGACTCTCTCATTTTCGAAATAAAATAAACACGGCTAACAATAGTCAAAAATCTTACCTGGCTTTTTCTTTAGCCTCATCGATAATACAGAAATCTGTAACAGCAATTTTTTATTTTTTTTTATTTTTTGAAATTATATATAAATCAACGAAAGTTATGGTTCTTTTCTTTGTAAGCAATATTCTGCCGGAATTCTGAAACGCCAAGGTCACGTAATTTAGTAGGCCCAAGGAAACTGAAGTGAGTTCGATTGGAGTATTGGAATTCAGGTACCGCATAGCCCCCGGCCACTTGTCTAATGGAAAATTCGGCCAATAAATTCATACATGTCAAGTGATAAAAATAATATGGAAATTTGTTATTTTTTATGTTGAATAATGATTTTTCTTTTAATTCTTTTTAATTTCGAGACATTGCAATCCATGAAGCATGAAGCCGAGCATCAAAACCTTTTAAAGAAGCATTATTGAATGGTTACGTTCCTAATAAGTTATACTTTTCTCACATATGGTGTTCGTACCGTGTTCTGAACACTGCACGATCTCACTCGAAATGGTATTACTGATGCCACCTATTGTTGATCTATTGTGGCCTTAAGAACTAATTTCGAACTCCTAATATCACCAAAAAGAATTCCGAAAAATCCACTATATAGTAACCCTGAACTTCACTGACCTGAAAATCAAGCGGTTCATAGAATAACTCAATACTTTGTTATGGTTTTTGCAGTGCATACCTTGCCTTCCTTTGGCTCCTTTGCCTTTTTCTATTTGAAAAAGAAGAGAAAGCTAGGTATTTTCCTTAATTGAATTTTCTTTCCGCGTTTTGACTTTAAGTGAACACTATTCTGCCTTAAAGCGTTGGTTTTTCTCTGCGTTTCCGATAAAAGGTAATTAGGAAAAGACCATGTATATATGTACAAAGTCGTATAGGTAGATTTTAGGTGCAATGCGGACAAATAAAACACAGTAAAAACTTTTGAGTAACAGAGCTAAAATTTTTTGCTGCGGTTTTTTTTTAAAAAGCAATTCGATAGATTATAAAATAATTATTATTTTGAATAGAAAATCATTTCTATTTAATGCAGTAATGGTGCTTTAGGGTTTTAGTCGACTAAAATTAGCGAAAAAACAGGCCTTACCTTGAACAAATTGCAACACGAGCGGTTTTAACGGTCTTTATTGTAAAAATGCCTACTTTTTACAATATCCAAAATCGGACAAAATCAAATTTGCGGAACATCGTTTTTTTTACGTTTTTTCAAAATGGCCGCCAAAAAATTCAGAAAAACTTGCATTTAAAACATATAAACCCATAACCATTTGGCCAATGGCACTTCTGGCACATGTTTTTGGATCAATTTTTACCGCTAATTTCAAATATAATTTTTTTAAAAAAAGACAGAGCTATAGCCGTGTGAATCTTGTTTATTCTCTCTACCCTAAAAAAAAGGCTCTTAAGACACGTAACAAATCATATTCTGTGTTTTGAAAAAGAGCAGCACGATCTATTTTAACGGTTTTTAACTTTAAAATATCTACTTAACATATCCAAAAGAGGACAAAACCGGATTTGCAGAACCTCGTTTTTTTGACATTTTTTCAAAATGCAGAATAACTTGCATTTATATATTAATATATAAACCCATAACCACTTTACAAATATCACTTGTGTTTTTGGATTAATTTTTACCGCTGATGTCAAATATTTTATCATTTTTAAAAAAAAGACAGAACTATAGCCCTGAGCCATGTTTTCTCTCTCTATCCTATAAAAAAGAGGTTCCCAAAATCAACACATATTATTATCTACACATCAGTTTTTTGGTAAAAATAACTTTTAACAAAATGAAGGGAAAATTTAGCGCCCTAATAAATTTACAGAAAAGATTTGTGGCGTAGAGGGTAAAGGGCGAGGGAATAAATCGAAAAAAAAGTTTTTCCTCGACCAGGATTTGAACCCGGGACTCTAGACCTCTAGAAAAACATTTTTTCCGATTGATTCCCTTCCCTCACCCTTTGCCCTCTACGCCACAAATATTTTCTATAACTTTTAATATTGAAATTGGACACGTTTCATAAAAAAAAACATATTTTATGGAAAAAATTGCCTTCTGTTGGTTACTTACATCGATTGTTTATACGTCGATGGTTACTTATAACAAAAAATTATAAAATTAAATCATTATCTTCCTACTTTTGGTAGGTAGGTATACCTACATATGTAGGTAGGTAGGTACCTATTCAATTATTGTTTAAAATATTAAAGTGAGTTATAGGAAATTTGCGTTAATTTCCCAAAACTAAACTGATGTCATATAATATAGGATGAATACCTACCCACTACCTACCTATTAAACTTTCACTATGGAATAGAGGACCAGTGGCGCACCCAGGAATTGACTTCGGGGGGGGAGTTTAACTGTAGAAGGCTATGACAGTAAATAAACGCAAACCTTTCAGAAATCCAAAGTGTACCACCAAGCGTGTTTAATTTTATGGTATAAAACAGAAAGAGACATCATGGGTAAACTACTATGTTAAAATCAACGTTATTTTGATCCTGAAAGTTTTTCTCAGGTAAATAAACAACTCAAATTAGCTAAACCCAATATCTACGAGTTTGTTTTGGATTTGGCGCATTAAAGCATGATTTTAACATTAAATATTAATTCGTATTAGTAGTAACTAGGGGGGCGGCCCAAGATCTGGCAAGTAGGCCCAATCGGTCCCTTTTTACCTTACCCCAACCCAGCCCCCTAATCCACCGCCTGTACCGCTTGTACGGTAGTGGGCTCTCCGGGCCTTCCTGTTCTCTTCACGAAGTCCAGTACTTTGGCCCACTTGAGAGCTCGAAAGTCCTCTGCATCCAGGTTCGGTGGTCCGAGTACCTAATGCCTCATCCTTAGGTATGCATCGCACTCCGCAACGAGGTGCCGGGATGTCTCCTCCGCCTTCCCGCAGGCACGGCAGATAGAGTCATTCCCGATCCCGACGCGAGTCAGATGCTTATTGAGTCGCTTGTGGCCGGTCAGTATCCCTTTCAGTAGTCCAATATCTTTTCGTGTCCTTCCCAGGAGCCATTTGAGTCTGGCCGCGTCCGGTCCGTCGATGAATTCTTTGGACTGTCTGCATTCTATTTCGTTCTCCCAGGAGTCTGCCAGCGCATCGATAGCACATAAGTCGTATTAAGTGAATAAGGTTAACACCCCCACCCACCGCCCTCTACACATTTGAGTCCAGCTCCGCGCTTGTAAGCACCTGTTTCTTTGTATTAATTATGGTCACATTTTTACTTCAAATTAAGTTTTTTTAATTATTTATCCTTAACCCTCCCCCCGCCTCGAAGTCAATTCCTGGGTGCACCACTGCAATTTTGCTATGCTTTTTATTGCTGTATTCTAATTCTGTACTAAACTCTAATAAATACTGGCAGTCGAGAAGCGTTTTATTTAAAAAATTTTAGAAAGAGTTAGAAAACACGACAATATTTTATGTCAACATGCAAGCGAAATCAAACATTTTTCAAATTAGTCCTTTTTAAAAAATCTGCAAAAAGCGATCTATCTACCTTTAAAAAGCAAACATGTTGGGCACGTCAAAATTGGTCCATATTTATGGAAAAATATGGAAATAATTTCAGGCTCGTGTTTCGCGTTTAAAGCACAAAAACCGATTGATTGATTGATTAATGGCCAACTCACGCGAACAGTTTTGCTTGGTTTATTTGGGGAATAAATCGCCAAGACGAATTTTTTATTGCCCTGTAAATCAAAAAGTTCATATGGGAAATGGATGGGTAAAAAAGGCATGCATTTTTTCTGCTACTTCATCAGAATATGACGTTTTTGACTTCTAAATAAGGGTAGAAAACAGCACTTTCCTCCATGACCTGCATTACTTTGCCTACGTCAAATTATCGGGGGTAATAATTATTACCAGCAGAGCTTTAAAATTACCTAAAGTTTCAAATATTTAATTGTTTAGTGACCTTTAGAATTAGTTTCTATTCAGTTTTGTGGGTTTAAGGTCAGGAGAATGAAAAACAAATTCAAAATTACCGACGTTTCGATGTATTTTACATCATCGTCAGGATTTCTAAAATAAAATACAAAAGAAAAATGAAAGAAGCTATTTTAACCTCATTATGATTGTTTTCCACAAACCAAAACTACACTTTTTTGCACTCGACGCGCGTTTCGCTAACAATGTTAGCAATGTTAACAATGTTAACAATGCTAACATTGTTAGCGAAACGCGCGTCGAGTGCAAAAAAGTGCAGTTTTGGTTTGTGGAAAACAATTTTGTTTTAGTGCAACCAAAGGTTCCAAATTTCCAACATACTATTTTAACCTGTTGATTTAAAAATCATTGTTTGTTTGTATATGACACGGCTAATTAATTTCTTTACTTTTTTTCGCTCCCGCAGGATTAAAAAATAATAAACAATATTAAAATTGAGAAAAGAAGAAAAAAGAACGCACGTTACAGAGTATATATACATGACAAAAGAAATTTAAAAGACTATTTTAAATTTATACATTAAAGGGGTTAATGAAGTGGGTACATTTGGGGTTTTTCCCAGTGGTCTCTTACAGATTTAACAAACATTACAAAAAATAACAGTATGAATTTGGACTTCACAGTTAAAAGACATTTAAACAAGAACAAAGAAGTTAAAAACCAAAAATGTTTAAAATAATTTTTTGTTAACAGTATAAAATAATTTATTTTAAATATTTTTGGTTTTTAATTTGTTCTTGTTGTTTTTTAACTGTGAAGTCCAAAAAAACAAACTGTTTACTTTTTTAAATGTTTGTTAAGATCTGTAAGAGACTACTGGAAAACAACCCAAATGTAAGTACCCACTTCATTAACCCCTTTAATTTTTAAATTTGAAATAGTCTTTTAAATTTCTTTTGTCATATATATATTCTCTGTAACGTGCGTTATTTTTTCTTCTTTTGTCAGTTTTAATATTGTTTATTATTTTTTAATACTGCGGAAGGGAAAAAAAGTAAAGAAATTAATTAGCCGTGTCATATACAAACAAATTTTATTTTAGAAATCCTGAAGATGATGTAAAATACATCGAAACGTCGGTAAATTTGAATTTGTTTTTCATTCTCCTGCCCTTAAACCCACAAAACTGAATGGAATTTAAAATTACCGATAACTTTTCACAATTGCCTGTTCTCTATGATTAATTTGCGAGGAAAATAGGCATGAGTAAAATATTATTGCTTATTTTGAAGCTCGAGTGGTATTTAAGGGAGAATATACCTTGTGCATATTAATAACTGGAAATTTCTTTCTGGATTAATAAGTGGAAATCTTTGGAATCGACATGTGTCAAAAATTTCTATGGAAATCGCATCTTATATATTTATATTAAATTTTCTAATGTCACTAGGTGTATTAATACTGATTATTTCTTAAACGAAAATACAAAAAACATAAAATAACGACATAATAAATTTACTAACCTGTTTTCTTTCAATAAATTTTCGTTGATTTCTTTCTCTGCAACAGCGAAATTTGTAATTTTTAGAATAAATTTGTAACTACTTAACTTTTTCAAAATTTTCATCTTGTTTTTAATAATGCACCACAAAATTGATTAATTTAAAAAGAAAGTCAAAATGTCAAAAAACTGTAGATAGAACCTTGTAATTCTAAGATGGCGACATGACTAGAATAATCAAGGAAATTTTTAAAAAATCCAAAGAACTTACAAAAATAACTTGGAACGAAAGGCACATTTTGTAAAAACTAAAACTAAGAAGCCTGTTAACTGCTACCGCCTCAGTGCTCTTTAGCCTAATGTGGCTACCATTTTTATAACCAAATTGACAAGTAAAACATGGATTTTCTGTCAGTTTGGTGTCAATATGGCACCGATCATAGGCCAAAGTTTTTACAAAATGTGCAAAAACAACATCTTTCTATTAGGTGGCTTTCTAACGTTTTTAAACGTGAAAAAACTTTTTTTAACACCAAAAAATGTTAGAGAGCCGCCTATTAAGCCTTCAAAAGATGTTGTTTTTAACGTGTTTTGATGTTAGTCCTGTTTTGTGCTAAGTGGGTAACCAGTGGTGATCCCAGGGGAGGGCGAACGCCCCCCTCCTTGCTCTGGAAAAAAGTAGACAACAAAGGTGCTGGTGTTTCTATTTATAAACAAGTTTGAAACAAAATCATTTCGGACATATTTTTGACCTGAACATATTCATACCAAAAACAAAAGATCAAAAGATTTTGGGTGGAAATAACAAAAATTCGTTTAATCATTTCTTTTTTCGCTTTAGTCCTTTGTGTGTTCCTTGTGGAATGCTCATCCAGGTTTGAATTTTCGTTATTTCCATCCAAGATCTTTTGATTTTTTGTCTTTAGATTATTTTTTAACTGATTTGGAGATTTTTTAACTTCTTTTTTGATATTCATACCAAGTTTTATACAATGGGAAACCAAAATCAAGACAAAATTAACTAAAGTCTACTATAAGCTATTCTTGAACTTTTATTGGGAGAAGTCAACATTTGAAGACAATATTGGTCAGAAGTAGGCAAAAGCTTAAATCAAAACATACCTGATAACGTTTTCGATGCAATGATCAAGTGTGGCGATATTTTTCCGTTAATAAAAACATTCTTGTATGTTTGCCAGTAAGTAATGCTTCGTCAACTTACGTACTTAAAAACACTATGACGGAAATTCGTCTGACGGGCTTAGCGTCGCTGCATATCAACAGACATCAAAGGTATTGAAATGAAACAGGTTTCAGCTTTTTTGGACAATTATTTTTATTTAAACTTTTACATCAAGTGCCGACGTTTCAATCCTAATCCGGATCATCTTCAGGATTACGCATTAGGATCGAAACGTCGCCACTTGATGTAACCTTTTTCATTTTAATTCAATCCAGAGGACGAAACCATAACAGCGTTAACTTAAAACTCATTTTTTAGTGCAATTTTTCTAAAAATTTTCGTCTGCGGAGCTAGGATACCGTTGATATTTAGTTTAGTTTAATTCGACTCAATAATTTTCGCCGCATTCAGACATTTTTTTAAATAAAAAATGTTTAAAATTAACGACTTAAAATCTGAGTACCCCCCCCCTAGATTTGAGACCAAGTCCGCACTAAGTTTTGTTTGCATATATTGATATGTTCCTCATAAAAATTAGTTAGTTTCTTTTTCGCATCGAAAGCCCCCCCCCCCTTCCCTTTCAAATGACTGGGACCGCTACTGGGATAACTATGCAACATACAGGAATACAAACCGGAATGAAGTTTAGATAAAATTTGCATATTGGTGTGTGGCGCACTCAGAAATTTTTTCTGGTGAGGGGCTCGAGTATTAATTTTCTCCGGCACCGTTACTTTTTTTATCCCTCCTTATTTTAGACAAGCTCTGTATCCACTCATGGATTGCATGATGGGCATCAACACTGTTCTTCTTGGGAATAAACGCAAATATATAATCTTAGTCCAGAAAAAATATTTCTCTCCTGACTCAAATTACTAATCTTAGAATGCTTACATAATCTGCAAACCAAAGCAAGAATATCATTTTCAAAACATAGATAAAATCTAAAAAATAACTGCACTTAGTGGGTAAATATTTGCCATTTTCCATAAGCTCAATATTACCGAATATATTTCGTCCCAGTATTACTGGAAAGAAGGGAAACGAAAAATAAGAAAACGCGGTCCAACCTAACCAAATTAAATATAGAAATGGATGTCTTCCTGACTACGTGGCTCAGATAAGAGAGTGCAGGTAGAATACGCTTGATCTTTTCAACACAGGGTGCCGCCGCGCGGTTTTCATTTAACCCTTCCCAATTAACACAGCTTCGACATAATAGACTTTACCTACGACCAACGAATAATACTAATTTTACGACCCTCTCAACACGATTGTAATGGCTCATTTACGTTCCTAGGATAATAATGAAGCTTAAACGAAAACCACAAGATGGCGTGACCAGCAATGAAACTTTATTTTATAAGAGCTCTAATTGACGCAAAAATGTGAATTATTTTTCTATATTTTTAAACGTATTAAACGTAAATAAATCCAATATAATTTTAGTACCTAACCAAAAATAAGTCCCGTTAAATTGACATATTACGCATTTAAAAAAAAAACCTTGTTTTTAAAAAGATATATGAAAAGTCCTTTAGTAGCCTTATTTGTTTTGACGTTTTAGATAGAACGTCATTGAAACTTCAGGTTATGAAGGTTGTTAACTTCGAGTTTTCGCGTTTGATATTTTTAATAATTTCTGATATTTATGATGACATTTTCATTGGTCGCAGGTAAAGTATAGTACACTAAAGGTGGGTTTACCCAACTTTTCATATTGATAATTAATAACTTACATACCAAATTGACAAAAAAGAATAACAAAAAACCTGTTTTTCTTTACCTAACCTCAACAGGTTAGGTATTCTTCCTTCTTGTTAATTTCTGTTTTCTAATATCAGCTAAAATCAATCACTCCCATCTTGAAATCAACCAACCAAAATGTTTTCTTTGCTTTTTTCATATTGATAGTGCATAAAGTTAAAATTAACCAACTTTTAAATTATGCACTGTGCTTATGAATTGTGAATTATAACTATGAAAACTTGGGTAAACACTTCTATTAAGAATAATGTACTTAACATTATGACTATGAATAAAATTGTGCTTAGGTTATAAATGATCAATATGAAAAGTTGGGTAAACCTGCCTTAACTCGCACGTTATGATCATTAAACGCCTGCGGCTTGCGTCTCAAACTTCATCTTCGCATTTAATGACCATCAAAACATGCTTGTTATGTAAACTACTATTAAAGCCAAGTCAATGCTGCAAAAACGTTAGTACACCTCTCCTTTTGCTTTAAAATAGGGATATTTTGGAACGCTTATTTGACACTTCGTAGTGGTTGTGGTAATTACTGTAATAACTAAACATCATTCCGTTGTGGTAATTAACCACTACCACTGCCGTAAGCCACGAATCCATTTCGTTGTGGTTGTGGTTATTTTTCTGGTTAATTTTAGAAAATTTTGTCACAACTAATTTTAAAAATAATAAAATATTACCAGGTTCCAACATATAAAACACTTATTTTGTAAAATTAAGGCAAATTTTTTATTTTTTCTCATCTCTAAATTTTTTTACAAGTGACAGTTTTAAATTTGTTCCAAAAACTCTGGTAAAATCGATGCGTGGTAGTGGTAGTGGTTGTTAAGGCTGATCACACACAAACTTGCATAACACATAGCATAACAGTTCGACCAATCAGAGACGGATTTGGAGCCGCCATATTGCATATACATAGATATATTTCCATAAGGTTGAACTTTTTATGCAGGATGCTATGGACTATGCAATTTTGTGTGTGATCAGCTTAAACACTACCTCAGCGGCTGGCAAAGTTGTCAAAATTTTAAGCGTTCCAAAATTTCCCTAATAGCTAGCTCTATTTAATCTGTAATTTTGTCTGAAACTTAACTGACAAAACTTTTTTTCTTAAAATACAACTGAAAAAAATGCCGCCAAGATGGCAACGGCAGTTATTTGTTTTTTTATTAAAATGCAGCTGCTTATAATGCTATTTAGCATTTGAGAATAATCGCCCTCTAGAAAAAAAATAATATTTTTTACATAAATATACTCAAATCTAAGTCTAAAAATCTTTAAAAATTAGCTAAATATGCTTGATATTTTTCCTTTAATTCTGGATTAAAAATTGAAAAAATAAAAGTTTTATGATTAAAAAAACCTTTATTATCTTAAATTTGCGTGCAGTTTAACGAGGTATCCTGAACGGTTTCGTCATCAAACGGGCTTTCGCACAAAGATTTGATTCTTGGACAAAAAGTCCACAAAATGCGTATTTTTGAGTGCGAGTTTGTTAAACATCAGCAATATTTATTATCGTTGTCTTCCATCATCAGTCTCTTGTCTCGTGGACAATTTTGATTTCATTGCTATTTTTAAATACATTTTTTGTCAGGGAAGTTAATTTTAAACAACATTGCTTTCATGTACAAAAATGCTGTATTTTCAGCTGCCGTAGACGTTGTCACAGGCAAAAAATATTCCTCAAAATAACTGTGACAACATTTTCATGGAAGTTTTCAAATCGTTGTGGCAGAAGGCAGCAAAAGAATTATTGTTAGCTTTTTTGCTGCGGAAACATTATCCCAGCATATTTACAGCACGCTGTGTTACTTAGGTTGTGTTTTCTTAAACTTTATATAAGTAGAAATAAAAACTTACTTACACGTTACAATTTTAATCTCATGTTAAAGATAACGTTTGCTTAAATCTAAGGTTCTCTGATAATAATTTTTCAATTTAATGTTTCATTGTATTAAATATGGATCCAAATATGGCGTATTTTGCCTGCTCATATCTGCAAGACCAGACAAAAATTGCAGTAAGTACCACTAGAGAACCCTAGATTCAAGCTTTATCTTGAAATCAATCAATATCTTTATTTGCTAAGCAACTTTACAAAATAGTTTTAACATCGTCATAAAATCGGTCTCGGTTAGGCAAGATGTTATTTCTATTACCAAAGCTGCTTAATTTAAAATATCTTAAAATATCTCACATGCACACATACACGCACAATTTAAGCTGTTAAAATAACATATAGGACTTAAATACTTAAAATCACCAACAAGATCGAAACATATATATCTTTTGTGAACAACTAAAATCTAAAATACTAATTCTAAAAATGTCAGTCATGTGACCAGGACCCCCGGCACTACCCAGACCAATGCACCTCAGGCCAACCAATCTCGAAAAATTTGTCTGTTGGGCTATGTTCCTTAAGCTTGTTTTTTATTATTTTTTTAGTTTGTTAAGTGGCAAATTTCTAATTTCCACTGCTATTTTATTAAAAAGTTTAATTGACAAAATTGGGAATTTGACTTATGGTAAGTCTATGTTGGGGAATAATGGGCCAAAAATACCCTTGCAAGCGAAATTTTGCATGAATAAGACAAAAAAAGCTGCCACAATGCAAGACTATACTCTTGATTGGGACTATGTAGCGCCTACTAGAAAGTACCAAAAAATTATAAAAATCGACCGTGATCCATTTTATTAAGCAAGTTGTGTATAAAACTAAATAATCACATATAAGATTTTAATATTTTAAGAAGAAAAATTCACACCTTGTACTTTTAGGAAACTCAGGAATCTATACTCTTGATTGGGACTATGTAGCGCCTACTAGAAAATACCAAAAAATTATAAAAATCGACCGTGATCCATTTTATTAAGCAAGTTGTGCATAAAACTAAATAATCACATATATGATTTTAATATTTTAAGAAGAAAAATTCACACCTTGTACTTTTAGGAAACTCAGGAATCTTTCATTAATATTTCCACTCTATCTACCCACTCTTGTATTTCTTTGACAACCTCTTCGTCTGGATCTGCTCGTTTTATCGCGACGGAATTGTTTAGCACAAACTCATGCAAAAAAATGGAGTCTTATTTTTACAGATATTACCATAAAAGAGATAAACGTGTGGCGCACCAAGGACTCAAATAGTTTATATAGACTGAGAGGAGTTTCCTTCTGAGAAATCCAATCTCTGTTTGTCAATCAGTAGCGGATCGCCCTTCATTTAAAAACTCTTGCGGACTTTTCAGTCAGTCTCTTATGACAGTGTCGTCAGCATAGGCAAACTCTTTTCACTGTATGTGAAGTGGGTTATTTGTTATTTTATACTATATGAAACCTTGTATTGTTTGAAGGTAGTAGACAATGTTGAACTTGAGAGTAAACTAGAGTTTTCAACCTCCATTGCCTCTATTTTTTTTTTCAAAACGTTTCGAATGCTTATATATCTGTAATAGTCATCAGGTGAATACTAACAAAAAACTGAGACTACCTAATCTTATCTACTAGCATGTATTCAGTCAACCATAAAACCACTGGTAGGCTCCGCCCTTTCACAGTTGGAAACTGTAACCTCCGAAAAGTGTGGGTTTCCAAATATCCTTTATGGTCATCATCATCATAGGCAATCACTCGATACCGAGTATGATTTTCCTCTATTCTGTATCGTCGCTATCTGTTGTGCGTTTTTTGATGGCTATGTAAGCCAATTCTCGAGCCGCACACCCTTCCACAGTCCTGACACACCCAGTCTCCGGCAGCAGCCGGATGTTGCTGGTCATCCATTCTTCAATTTTGTCGCTGCTTTCTACGTTCTCTCTTTTCCGTCTCTAGTCTACGTTGCTCTTCAAAAGTTTGTGCTCCCTCATGGACTGTTCGGTGCCATGAAGCCCTATCGTCTGCCGTGGTCTCGAATTGCCTTTTAGAACGTCCTTGTACCTTTTTTGTTGACCTCCTTGATTTCTCTTTCCGTCCTTCAGTTGTCCATAAAATATCTGCTTTGGGAGACGTGTTTCGAAAACGCGGATAACGTGACCAGTCCAACAAAGCTGGTGCTTGAAGATAAGGACTTCTATACTAGTTGTTCTGGCTTCTTCTAAAACACTTATGTTTGTTCGTCGGTCTTGCCATTTGATTCTCAGGATTCGCCTTAAACAACTTTGGTGATATTTTTCTAGTCGTTTGATATGCATTCTGTAGGTGGTCCACGTTTCGCATCCGTATGTTAGAGTTGGTATTATAACTGAGTTGTAGACACGAAGCTTGGTCTCCGCATTGACGTCGTGATTGTTGAAGACTCTCTCCGAAAGCCGTCCGAACGCTGCGCTAGCACATTTTAGGCGATGCTGTATTTCTGCGTCCGTGTCTCCCAGTTAGGTTCTGCAGAGGATGGCCATTTATGGAAGTGTTTGGAGCTTGGGGATTCGTACCTGGTTCTGGTTGGTGAAGAATTTGCGTTTTAGCAAGATTGACCTCTAGGCCAATGCTTTTGTAGGCTTGGTTAAATGCGTTGATTACCAGCTGTAGACCTTCCTCTCTATCGGCTATAACGACGTTGTCACCGGCGTACTGCAGTTCGATTACCGCAGTCTGCCTAGGTTAAGTAGTCAAATCTATATAGAATTTCCACTACCGGCTGTAGGTGTTCCTTAACAAAGTGAAGCATGGCACCTAAAAATATAGAGAATAGAGTGGGAGCAATAACACACCCTTGTTTAACGCCTGTCGTAATCTGAAATGACTCTCCTGGTCCATCGTTGCTCAGGACTGTTGTATTAATATTTTCGTGTTTTGTGAATTTTTGCTTGAATAGGTTTTCCTCCATGGCGATCTTTGCCTCTTTCCATTCCATATGATATTGATTTTACCAGCAATTTTGAGCTATTTTCGATCAACTTGTGTCCCCTTGTCGAGTTTTGCATTTATGTTCGGTAAGTCGAACTTCCATAGGTCGGCTGGTTTCTCCGATGTAGATACCCCCACACTCGCATGGGATAGATGCAGTTCTTGGTGTCGTGGCTTTGGGGTATAGTTTTTGTGAACTGACTTCTTATTGTTGTGGTCGTTTTGAAGACAGTCCGAAGATGGTATTGGTTGCCAATTCTTGTTATCTTTTCTGAGATTCCTTTGACGCATGGAATTATAAGTGTAGCCTTTCTTTCAGTATTTAGGTCTTTAGACTTTGGTGTTGGTATGGTCTGAAGAGTTTTATTGATCGTGTAGTTGGAGAAACCATTCCTACGCAGATCGGATCGAATTTGGTTGATGTGAAGTGATTTGATTTGAAATTAAGATATTGTCCAGTATGAGTTGGTTTGCGACATACGGAAGTAATTATGGTTGAATTAATTTTGGTGACTAGAACATCGAAAAAAGACAATTTTCTTCTTTTTTGAGAGTGAATTTCATGCAGTTCCTTATGCTGTTGACATAATTGAAGAATTGTTCTAATGTGTTGTGGTCCTTTTCCCAGATGATAATAATGATAATAATATCCATGTATCTTAGCCATAGTTTGGGTTTCTGACATGATCTTCGCAGAGCTTCTTCTTCAAAGGGTTTTGGCCACTACCGGCGAAAGTGGAGATCCCATGGGTAGACCATCGTTCTGTCAAAAATATCTGTCCTCCTGTAAATAAGAATTCTGCAGGCAGCGCTTCAACAAATCCATAATGGCATTGATTGGTAGATTCGTTCTGTCAGAGAGATTTCAATGATTTGGAGCGATTCTTCCAGAGGTACGTTAGTGTACAAACTTTCGACGTCAAAATTAACAAACTGGTCGTCAGTTTATAGGTGATATCTCTAATGAGGTCCACGAAATGTTTTGAATTTTTTACGAATGATGGTTACTTTTCTTATATATATATATATATGAAACCTTGGCGCACACGTCTCCTTATTCAGACCTGTGAGGCTGTGCAGACAGTTTGCCATCAACTTTTATTTGAGCTATCTGGTTCCTGTATGGTTGGTAATTATTTTTTTCTATAAGCTTTTTGTGTTGGACCTGATTAAAAGGTTTCTTATAACCAGCGGCGCGCGTTCTATGGAAGCAAGAGAAGCAGTGCTTCCCCTAGATAGACATCATTTTTTTAAGTGTAATTTTTGAAATAGGAAACAATTACTTTAGATTGTATTAAAAATACTATAAATTATTTTATCTACGACCAACGAATAATACTAATTTTAGTACCTAACCAAAAATAAGTCCCGTTAAATTGACATATTACGCCTTTTTAAGAAAAAAAGTCTTGTTTTTACAAAGATATATGAAAAGTCCCTTAGTAACCTTATTTGTTTTGACGTTTTAGATAGCGAACGTCATTGAAACTTTAAGTTAAGAAGGTTGTTGACTTAAGAGTGTTCGCGATTAATATTTTGAATAATTTCTGATATTTATGATGACATTTTCATTCGTCGTACGTATAGTACACTAACTCGCATGTTATAGTCATTACACGCTCAGATAAATTAAGACACTCTCCTGCGGCTCGCGTCTCAAACTTCAATTTCGTGTTTAATGACCATCATAACATACTTTTTATATAAACTTCAATTAAATATCAAGCCCATAATAAATGCGCCTTGACTCAAACCCAGTCACAGCAGAAAATCTGCCCGCATGTTGTGTGCGCGCGACTTTTCACTACTCTATACAAATCCAATAGAAGCTATTTCCGCTGCTAGTTTCTCTGTAGCCGGCAGCTATAATACGCCAGCAGTAGCAGTATACCTGCTTTCGTGTGCGTCGAGAGGTCTTTGAACCTGCTGAATGCATCGAGCAACGAGTCGCCGTCGCGTGCTTTAGGCGTGCGTGGAAGCTTACTTTGGAGTAAGTTATTTGCAGGTTTAAATGGTAATCCCTTACCCTAATAATCACCTATTTTTCGGGGTCTGAAAAAAAAGCTGTAAACATGCTACCATTTTAAATTAAATTAATTAAATTTAAAAATTCGTAATTATTTCTTAATAAGTACACGTTTTTGGCCGAATTAAAATTTATCAACTGTATGACTAATTAGAAAACGTTATAACATTAGGGTTTGATTAGGTTGCAAATTAATTTTCTTAAAATAATTAGGACAGGCTTAAGATACCAAGCTGATTTGTAGTTTTGAAAATCAGTTAGCAGTTAGTGTTTGGTTACAAAAGAAGTTATTTGTTGTTAATTGTGATTGTATGAAAAATTTTCGTCCGTGGGAGGAACAACCGAGTACGTCACGTGGAGATACGGGGAATAATGGCGTTACAAGAGAAATAAGCGATAAAAAACAATGTAAGCGCGATATTTTGTCACTTTGTTCACCCTTCTTGAACGTGGGTTATCAAAATTTGGTGCAGTGAAGGAATATTTAATTGCAATACACGAGTATAGAGAAAGCAATAGGGATATTGTTTATCTCGATGAAACTTGGGTTGACACCCATGAAGTTTCAGCTAAAGGTTGGGTAGATTCGTCTGGCCACTGCACAACTAAAGCTCCATTAAATAAAGGAAAGCGTATTACAATAATTCATGCTGGAACAAAAAATGGGTTTATACCAAATGCGTTGGCTTAATCAGCCAAAAATATAAAGGATTGCCATACTGACTACCATGACGATACCACAGCAGAATTATTTGAAGATTGGTTCAAGAATAGAATGCTAAATAAAGTTCCGTATTCAAATGACACAAAACTTACCATCCAGAACTACATGTTAGAAAATAATATGTATTTTGAGGATAGCTGCACCAAAAAACAATTGCTTGAAATAATTAAATCATTTTGAGTACAAAAACAATACAATTGTGATACATTGTCGACAAAAATGGGCCATACAGTGTTGAGACTTCCTCCTTACCATTGCATGTTTAATCCAATTGAACACATATGGCGTGAGCTGAAAGCAGCGGTTAAAAGAAATAATGTTTCGCCAACTTTAAATTCTTCTGTGGTAGCTTTAATTAGGTCGGCGGAACAGAATATTTTAAGTAGTAGCTGGGAAAATTGCGTAGCTCATGTCCACAAAATAGAAAAATCATATGTAAATATAGATCTGCTACCCAGAGAAAAAATTATAAATATTAGTGACAGTGAAACTGACTTAAGTTAAAATTTGTTAATTTTTTTACTATCCCGTTTTTTTTTTGTACTATACATGTATGTACCTGTTAAACTCAATTTTATAAATTTAACTTAACTTAAACCGAACCGTCAATAAAACATATTATCTTCTTCATCCTTAAGGTGATCCGTGGTAGAAATTCACTGATCTATTACAACAGTAAGTGCGTCCCTGTTTCCATTCGAACACCCGCTGAGTGGCAATAAATGCTTATCGGCCATGGATAATAATGAGCCTCCTAGATCGATGGTCAGACTTATACAGTGTACGCACTTAAATACCAGCAAATACCTGCTGATAGGATAGGATCGGAATAATGCTAAAAATGTTGACAGTTAATAGTAAAGTAAAATTGTCATCTGAGGTCGAAAAAAATCCGGGGACGCTGAGTTTTTGGTAGGATCTTTCGGGGGGTCTGAAAGTAAACCTCCCAAGTTTGTGTTTCCCCAACTCCTCAGGAAGCACCCGCCATTTTGAAAAATCTTTTTAACCGACTTTTCTTCATTTCTATTGGTCGGCGTCAAAAAAGTCTGAGAACAAAAATATTCGACAAAAAATTTGCAACATTTTTGTCCAAGTGCTTTCTGTAGTTATTTTCGAAAAAGATAGAGGGGCCAAAGTTTTGTTCTACAGAGTGTTTACTATTTGAACCCCGCGTGGGATAACATTTTTTAATTTTCTTTTATTCTAGACTTAAACTTTATTCTTAAATCCAACAAAAGATTGTGTTAAGATGATTATTCAATAAACAAATTTATTCAAATTCTTCTTATAAATCAAACTATGTCTAAAACTCAAGGAGGGTTGGTTTAAAATGCTTAAATCCAAAAATTTCACCCAAACTTAGGACCGTTCTAAAATAGACTAACCCCTTTTGGTAAATCCCACCGTAAGTTTTTAAGCTATTTTTGATTCCTTGTTGTTAGCGTATCTTTGATGCGTTTGTGAAAGCGTCCTTTAAAAAAAGAGTTAAAGATGTGCTTATAATGTACGACGTAACCAAACCAATTCTTGTTCAATGCTTGATGCACAGTTTTACTTCATGCGGCTCATTTCTATTTCCTTTCCTGTCGGAAAAAGTGGGAGGGCAATAAAATGGAAAATAGAAGGAGTGAAACTGTGGATCAGGCATTTATGAAAATCCACAGCAAACAAAATGGTTAGGATACGCTAGCTGCGTACGAATACTGCAAGGGTGGTCGTAGAGATAGGTGAGACGTAGTCGCTGCTGTACTACGTATTCGTTCTGAGCATGCGCAGTGAGATACGATTACGATTAAGCACTCTCTATTTCTGCAATCTTAACGGTGGGATTTACTAAAAGGGTTTAGTCTATTTTAGAACGGTCCTAAGTTCAAGTGAAATTTTTTATTTTAAGCATTTTAAACCAACCCTGCTTGAGTTTTGGACATAGTTTGATTTCTAAGAAGAATTTCAATAAATTGTTTTTTTGAATAATCATCTCTACACAATCTTTTCTTGGATTAACGAAGAAAGTTTCAATTTAGAAGAAAATAAAATTAAAAAATTTAAACCCACGCAGGGTTTAAATATTAAACACTATGTAGAACAAATTAAAATTGGGGTTATATGTCACCCTAATTAAAACTTACCCTTGTTAATTAATTTTTTCAATTAATACTTGATGTCACACAACGATTTAGATTGGTAATAATAAAATAAGGAGTAGATTAATTTTGTATTTATTTAAAGAGTGTTTTTATGTATGAAATGTATTAAAAAACTTAACGCAAGTTTTATTTACATTTCTGTCACTGTCGAAATGTCAGTTTCAAAATATTAGCTGCGTTCAAATCACACACAGCGAGTTCGGATCTCTTACTTGTACCTTGGCTTGCACCAACCTCTACTGATGAAAGCTACAGCTTTTAATGTTTTAATTTCAGTTTGTAAATAAGTTATTATAGTTGTTTTGGGTTTTTTGTTTGGTATATTTTTCGTGCATAATCAGTGACCTTTACTTATGTTTGTTTTGCCTCGTAGTGCCCTCATAATTATATGTTTTGTGCTAAAAACGGGTTCAAAATATGGCGTTTTTTTGGACAAAATCGGAGGTGTTTTATTGGTTAATGAACAACTTGGGATAGTAAATAAGGTAAATTAATTCTTGTAAAAACGGTTACTTAGGTAAATTATAAACGAACTTACTACCAATTGCCATAAAAAGATCCTTTCTGGGGGCTATAAATTTAAACCACCTCCCAGAGGTGGTCTAAAAAAATCACCAACTTTATAATCTCAAACACAGATAAGGAAGCTGGTTATGTGTCAAATTTTTGGCGTATTCACCATTTGCCATTTTGAAACCTGTCAAAAAAAAAATCGTTTTAGGGCATTTTTTCCTAAAATATGGCATATTTTAAGAAAAAATCAGTTTTTCAGTGGGATTTTGCAATAACAATACTTTGTGTCTTTTCTGTCTGGGTAAATGTTTTTTGAAAATTGGTTTTAAAATTTAGTACCCCCCACAGGTGCAAATATTTATCAGTAAAACTTTAAACAAGAAAGTCGTAGATCTCGGAAAAATTGAAGTGAAGTCGCGTATTGTGGATTATATATTATTATTTATAGTAATAACAGTACAAATGAGGTAGGAAATTAAAGCTTGTGATGTATGCTACACAAATGACCCAGTCTGTCGGCATGAAAATTGCGGAAAGACTGACATTTAGTCGGGTAGGTATCAAAGAGGGAGGAAAGGGGTTGCAAAAATGTTATTTGCAGGGTTGCAGGAGGGGTCAAAATTTGGAAAAATAGTTTTACGTAATTGATGATAGTACAGTAAAATTGTCATTTGAAGTCGAAAAAAAACCGGACAGGCTGAGTTATTTGCATATTCTTTGGGGGATCTATCCGCCGTTTTGAAAAAACTTTGGAACCAATTTTCTCCATTTCTGTTGGTCGGAGGGAAAAAAGTATAGGAACAAAAATCTTTGGCACAAAATTTTAAATATTTTTTGTTACTGGTTTAACTCTAGTTTTTAAAAAGATAGAGGGCATTGAAGTTACGAAAAATCAGTTTTAACGCATTTTGAACTTCATATGTCAATCTGTCAGATACTTGCGGCAATTTTCATGCCGACAGGCCGGGTCATTTGTATAGCGCACGTCACAAGCTTTAATTTGAAACCTCATTTGTACTGCTCTTGAGCTTCAGGCTACTGCGAACATAGGGGGAATCAAGTCCAATTTACTCTACCGTACGACCGAGGTGGATTCGATGCACGCTGCAGTATTATCTTTTGGAAATTTATTTTGTTTTTATTATTTTCTAATATTTCTGCCTTGCTCGAGAAACAGATTGGTAAGTTCTTAAGTGAAATACTACATTTTTAAAACTAAAAATGGATGTCTACGAAGTTGTCGAAAAAGTGCAGATGGTCAAATGGTACTATCAAGGCAGACCATCGAGACTTATTCAAGAACTTTTTTTGGAGAATTTTGTAAATCGCCCAGAACCTAGTTTATCAACGATTCATAGGTTTGTGCAGAATTTTGAAAAGTTTGATTGTGTACGAGCCACAAAATTGCCGAAGCAGTTGATACGACTTCAGCCTCTGTCTTACGTGTTCTCAAAAAGAATGGTTATCATTCTTACAAAGCTTCAAAAACGCATCAAATTTTTCCGGAGGACAACTATCGTCGTATGGAATTTTGCGAAACAATGATGGAAAGGGCTAATCGTGATGAAAACTTTCTGAGACTTTTCATAGATGAAAGCACTTTTCCATTATTGAATCGTCATAACCCAACACACGTTCGTCGAGGGAAAATTTGAATTTGTATTTTGACATAAGAACACAGTATCCCCAAAAACTAAATGTTTGGAGGAGTATTGTAGGGAAATACGTAATTGGGCCATTTTTTATTGACGGCAATTTGAATGGTCCTAGATACTTGCATCTACTGCAGCAGCATATTATTCCAACTGCTAGGCAGTTGTTAATAGAGGTGTGAGATTTGGTGAAACATGGTTTCAAAAAGATTGTTTTCCCGCCCACAATGTTGGCCTTGTTAGGGAATATCTTGATAATGTATTTCCCAATCGGGTTATAAGTACACGGAGAACTATTTTATGGCCAGCTCGATCACCCAATATTGCTCCTAATGACTTCTATCTGTGGAGTTATATCAAAAATAAAGTTTAGGGTTTACGGTACCAGGAGTTTTTATAATAGGCTCGGGTATTGTCTAGCCGAGCAAGGAGGACTTTTGGATTTTAGAGTGAATTATTTTATTTTGAGAACTTGCTCTTATTTTGTTTCTCCTTATTATTTTCATTGTAACACGTTGTTAGTGATAAATCTAAGCCGTTCAAAATAAAACGCTCTAATTTATCAGTGACAAAAAACAAGAAAATTACATTACATTACATTTTCATTACAGGCTTACTAAACGCAAGCCGCGAACGGTGATCGCAAGCCTGAGTGTTGGTTGCTCCACTGATAAGTGTGCGGTGTCCCTGCGTGTACGTGCACTTGCAAATTGGACTTCTTTCGGCCTATGTTCGCAGTAGCATGAAGCGCTCTGTATAACCCACAACACGCGACTTTATGAATGCCCAGAAAGCGGTTCTCAAAGAATTTGACCGACTTTCAGTCGCTGTAGCTCAGAGACTGTTTAATTAATTATAAACTATTTTTATAGGATTTTTTCGAGATCTACAACTTTTTTCATTTAAAGTTTTTTTTTTTAAATTACTTTTTGTTGGTCAAAATACGTTAAATAAAAATAAAAATGAATAAAAATAAAAATAAATAAATTAATAAAAATACGTTAAAACTGAAAACTAACTACAGAAAGTTGAGCACTTGAACAAAAGTGTTAAAAATTTTATGCCAAATATTTTTGTTCTCAGACTTTTTCGCCACCAATTTTTACAAAGTTTTTTAAAAATGGCGGATGGTTCTCGAGGAGTGGGGGAAACACAAACTTGGAGATCTTACTTTGAGTCCCCCTCCAACAACATATAAAAATTTTAGCCTCCTCTGACTGTTTTCGATGTACCCCCCTTATCTATGACAATTTTACTGTACTATAAGTAAGAAGATTGTGTGTGTCTTAATAATAAAGAGTTTTTCAACGCTTAAACGTATACGTACACGAAATTTTCGTGAAAAATTCAACAGGTCAGGAGAGAATTTCGTAAATATCGTTTTTGTCCTGTGAAAATAAACTTCTCCAAAGCTTGTCAGAGCACACACGTTTTTATGATGACGTCATTGACGAATTTGCAAAAAGTGATCGAAGAATCGAATTACAATACAGATAGGTAAGTTTTTAAAAATTGCTTCCCTTACTTGAAAGTCCACGCATGCCGAATTACCTCCTTTGCAAACAAAATAGACGTATACAAAATTTGTTAAGAAAAATCTTCAAAAGCATTTTCGTTAAAACACCCTGTATACATGGCACTAAAGTTCTTTTAAAAAATTTATATTTCTATAAAATCAAAACGAAATTCAACATAAAATACTACACAAAAATGGATCATGTAGTCACACATTTGGGGCCATCAGTGAGAAAGTAGTCCTTTCCATAGAAAAAGTATTCCTTTCTTGGATATAACCTCGGGGGAAATCATCAGGAATAGTTCGGAGCGAGCAAACAGACGCCCTCTATTTAGAAAGAGTAGACCCGCTTGGCCTATATCAAAGAAATATTAAGACACGTCTTCTTGTCATATATTTTTAAATTTAAAAGACAATCAAAATAGTACCTGTTGGGAAATCAAATTATCTGTGTCGAATGATTTTTCACGTTTTATTTCCCTCGGTTGTGTAGGAGCAGGAAACTCGGTAGAAAGAGTAGAAAGTTAGGTAGATATAGGATAGCATAATATAGGGTTTTTCATAAAAAGCGAACTTTCTTCATTGCCTATTACTTTACCAATAATTTGTTCAACTTTTACAATTTTTGGTTTAAAAAAAATAAAAAAACAGACAATTGTATAAATACGTAGGTATTTTCCATATACACCTCCTGGCAACACCATCTCAACTAAAAAGCCAATTAAGTCCTATCGCTTCAGTGCCCTATAGCCTACTATTACCGTCATTTTTTTTAGTAAATGGATAAGGAATACTTTTCCTTGTTTAATATCCTAGTACTCGCCCAAGCAACACGGCTTGGACAATATAGACTTTATCGCCAAGTCAATGCTGTAAAAACGTTAGTAAAGCTCTCCTTTTGCTTTAAAATAGCTAGCTTCATTTAATCTGTAATTTTGGCTGTTGACTTCTATAGTTATATCATCCAGCTAATCAACTTTTATAGGTAAAAATTATACCTAAAAATATGCTAAAACTTAACTAACAAAATAGTTGCAATCTTAACTTTTTTTCTTAAAATACAACTGAAAAAATGCCAAGTTGGCAACGGCAGTCATTTGTTGTATCCTAGTGCAATTTTTATTAAAATGCAGCTGTTTTCAATGCTATTTAGCATTTGAGAATAAGCGTCCCCTACCGCTAGGCTGGGACCGTGAGCCCACAGCAATAACGCAAAGATTTGCTTTTGTTTTAAATTTATTGTTTAAAAAAATGCAAAAGGTATGAGGGGAGAAGATACAGACGTTGGTAACTTTTTTTTGTTTTGGCAGAGAGCATATAAATCTAAATAGAAGACACGTAATGGTAATATCCGACCAGCAAGCCACTGCGCTTAACAGCGAATTTTTGATTATTAGCTGAATGCGCCAGGATGAACCGGGGTAATATTTATTTAAAATTAAAGCAATAATCCCGCGCGTTGAATGAATATCGATTTATCACGGGCGCACATACTTATAGTCGTCCGGCTTAGGTCCCCAATTGTTCATTTTGTGCAGAAAGCATGAAATTTGGCAAGCTTATTCTTTGGATAATTCTTTAAAATTTTGGTCGAGGAAATCAATGATCGGATATATAGAAGCCAAGATGGTGGCGATTAATTCAAAATGGACGTCTATTTTTTTTAAATTGTACATTGACGTATGATCTTTATCGTCCTTGAAATGTGACATTTTATTTTTCTAAATGCATTTTGAGAAATTTTTTTTCATAATTTTTCATAATTTAGTAAGCCGCGACAGGTTTCTTGTTGTAATTTTATAATTTGGAAAGAACATCAAAATAACTTTTCTAGTTGACTTTTAGCTTACAGGGTGATTGGTTTAGTTATACCAGGTCAGTCAAAGTAAGATTTTTAAAAAAAGCTACATTATCATCCGTATCCTTTTTAGTTCTTGAGAAAAAAATGTCAAATTTGGTACGATTATTACAAATATGAAGGACAACTGCTACTCTAAAAAATTTTTAAATAGGTGGCACTACGGATGATGTGCATATTTAATAAAATAATCGATTATGTATAACTAAAGTATGTAAATTTTTGTAAAAATAATATTTTTGTTTGATATGGTCATTGGTCGCCGTAGTATATAAAAAAAAACGGGTTTGCTGGATATACACGTTAATGACTTTTTGATGAATTAGAAGGTCCCAACAAATCGACTCAGATATAAAATTCCTAATTCTATCGGGCCATTTTTACGCTATAGTCAAGTAAAATTGACATGTGTTTAGTTGCCCCGAATAGTACTCTATTGTTCATTGTTCAAGCACCAAGTTTGGTACGCTTACTTTTTTAACAATTTTTTAGGATCGTGGTCAAGAAAATTTATGATCGGATATGCAGAAACTAAGTTGGCGGCGAATTCTTCAAAATGGCGGCCTTCAATCGAAAGTTGATTATTAAAAAAAATTATACTTGAACCTATAGAACTTAATGAAGAGAAATTTGACAATAATAGTTAAATTGACGTGCAACCTTCGATGACATTATATTTTTATATACAACACAATCTAATTAAATTTAACTACAAGATATTTAATCAGATTTAATACCGGATGTTTCTATGGGACGTCATCCGCATCGCCACCTATCCAAAAAAATTTTAGTTGATAAGGTAGCATTAACAAATCGTAACAATTTTGAAAATTCTACTTTAAAAAGTAAAAAAACACAGATGATAATGTGGCTTTTTTTAAAAATCTTACTAAACCAATCAAACTGTATTATCAAAATTATAAAACAAGACTGGACGCCGTTTTCAGAATTATAAAACATTAAAAAAAAAGGATCTGGAAAAGTATTTTACTTGAGTAAAATGACATTTTTCAAGGTCATCCAAGGTGGGACGTCAATTTAACTAGTATTGTCAAATTTCTCTTCAACAACATAAATATCTCTTCATTAAGTTCTATGGATTCAAGTATAATTTTTTTTAAAGTAACTTTCGATTTAAGACCGCCATTTTGAAGAATTCGCCACCAACTTGGTTTCTGTACATCCGATCATAAACTTTCTTGACTACGATCCCAAAAAATTGTTAAAAAAGTAAGCGTACCAAATCTGGGACTATCCGCAACAAATGAGCAATAGGGTACATTAGAGTACTATTCGGGGCGACTAAACACATTTTAGGTCAACTTTACTGACCTATAGCGTAAAAATAGCCCGACAGAATTTGGAATTTCATATCTCAATCGATTTTTTGGTGGCTTCTAATTCATTAAAAGCCATCAACGTGTATATCCAGCCAAATTTTTGGTCGCTAGGAAGAATTGAACAAACGTTTTATAGGTACTCAAAAAAAAATTAAGGCCACCAATGACTATATAAAACTAAAATTATTTCGTTTATTTTATTAAATATTCATATCTTATCTAACCTATTAAAAAAATATGAACTTTTATCAAATTTAAAATCGGAAATTTGGGTGCCACGTCGTCCGCAGCGACACCTATCCAAATTTTTTTTTGGGATATCAGTTGACCTGGACAATTGTAATAATCGTACCAAATTTGACATTTTTTCCTCAAAAACTAAAAAAGATACGGATGATAATATAGCTTTTTTTAAAAATCGTACCTTGACTAGCCTGGTATCACTAAACCACTCACCCTGTAAGCAAAAAGTCAATTAGCAAAGTTATTTTGATATTCTTTCTAAATTATAAAGTTACAACAAAAGATCTGTCGCGGCTTACTAAATTATGAAAAATTATCAAATAAAAATTCTCGGAATACACTTTTTTTAAATAAAATGTCACTTTTCAAGGACGATAAAGGTCACACGTCAATGTAACAATTTTTTTTCAATTCCTCTCTATCAAATTGTATGGATTAGAGTAAAATCTTGTTTTAATGGCGAACCTACAATTTAAAAAAAAAATAGACGTCCATTTTGAAAAAATCGCCGCCATCTTGGCTCCTATACATCCGATCATCGATTTCCTCGACCAAAATTTTAAAGAATTGTCTAAAGAATAATTGTGCCAAATTTCATGCTTTTTGCACAAAATGAACAATTGATTGCTATGATTGGACTTAAGCCGGACGACTATTATATTTAATGCAATTTTAAATGAACTTGTTGCTAAGGGAGCTGGCAGAAAGTTTATACTGTATATATTTTTCAAGCCTTTATCACTTATAAAAATTTTGAAAAAAAAACAGAGAGCATATAATTTAGGTTTTCTCCGGTAAAAAATAAGTGATTTTTATTTATTTTTTAAATATTTTGCTATTTAAGGTTACTTCAATTTTAATAACCCCGTCATTTCAGAATGTTTTAAAAATACATGATTAGGAGAACAGAATGGATGAGAAGGTATGTGAAAACTGATGGTCTCATATGATAAATTTCCTTGGATATTCCTTCAATGGTTCTGTTTTTTTTAGAATTTTACCGCCGAAGACGAAACCTTACAAAAGAGTAATGTTTAATTTAAAATAAAAGAAAAAAACTGACGCCGCAGAGCAACATTTTTGGGGAAGTCGAGGGGGTCGATCGCCTCCCTCTGTATTCGCCACCTGTGACTGTACTGGCACGGGTCTGTTATCTGCACCGCAACGCGGGCGATCGATATTATCGATAGTTCCCAACGCGGAACTCGTCCAAAAGAATACGATTTTCCTGTGCTTTGGATCCATAAAAATAAGCAAGATCGAAAGCGAAACTGGCGCATCAAGTTTCCAAGCCAACAACTAAAAAAACGATAGCTGCGCCACTTGGTTTTCAAGTCAATTGAGCGGGGTCGCAAATTTACCATAAGTATTTTACTTGAGTAAAATGACATTTTTCAAGGTCATCCAAGGTAGCACGTCAATTTAACTAGTATTGTCAAATTTCTCTTCAACAACATAAATATCTCTTCATTAAGTTCTATGGATTCAAGTATAATTTTTTTAAAAGTAACTTTCGATTTAAGACCGCCATTTTGAAGAATTCGCCACCAACTTGGTTTCTGTACATCCGATCATAAACTTTCTTGACTACGATCCCAAAAAATTGTTAAAAAAGTAAGCGTACCAAATCTGGGACTATCCGCAACAAATGAGCAATAGGGTACATTAGAGTACTATTCGGGGCGACTAAACAAAGATGTCCTCTCTATTTAGATTTATATGATTTCTGGTTTTGGAAAGCTGCAGTTAAACATCAATGGGATTATGTTTCGCTCTTAGTTGCAAACATACAAAAGTCAACGATTTTTAAAACAAGCAAACAAATACATTACAAATACCGAATTCTTTCTGTTAAACAACAACGATCGGCTGCCTTCGTGTTTCGGGTCTTAGCCGATGACGCTGGCTAAGACCCGACCAAACGAGATAATAGAGAGAGAAGTAACGATACGTTGTACGTATCAGTGGCTTAATCCCCAATATGAAAGTTGCTCAACATGAAGCTTAAGCCATTTGGATAACCAATTTTAACCAATTTTGGCCCGAGCATATTAGCGATCACGGTTTGAACCAAAGTAGGGGGAAATTTTGCTGTCAATAATCAGCTGTTTCACTTTTGGTTCAAACTAAAAATAACCCATCGCCGAAGCAGGGTTACCTTTGGTTAACTTGACAGCACATTGTTGTTTGGGGTTAGATTTTTTAACCGAGTTTTGTGCGAAACAAAATAGGTATGTAATGTAAAACGTACTGCCTATTGCCGTGGCTGCATTTCCGACAGTGTCGTGAAATATTAATTTTGATATTTTTTTTGCGTAGAGTTATTGGGTTGTTTTAGAAATATCATAAGCATTTCTTTGGCCTGTTTATATACTCATATTTTTAAGGCTGTTTATGTTAAATAAATAAATAAATAAATAACAAGTTTATTCATAAACAAAGGAAGTTGTACAGTTTTACATATATATCTTATTTACTAAGGTGTTGCTATAAACTATTAATAGTAATTATTAGTTTAACTGATATATGAAAGGTTTTTAGATTGGTGTTTTATTCGGAACAAACTTAAGGTCTGTTTTTCCCATTGAAACCCTAAAGGGTTGTGCATGGGTATAGATTTCATTATATTAATGTCCTGATACACCCAATTTTAATGTTAGTTCATACATACAAATAAATATACACACTTACAAACACACTTACAGACACACTCCTCTATAACACATTCGTAGATGGGCAGATGTATACCAGCACATGGGCAGGAAATGGGGGCACAGTATATAGGTAAAAATCATATTTCAATAATTTTTTTAGTTTCGTCTCTACCTAACAAAATAATGTATTTTTTAAAGATTCTTTTTATCATATGAATGGAATTTATTCGTAATAAATAGTCCTTGTATATTTCTGGAAAAGAATTAAATATTTTTTGGTAAAGGTGAGTGTAACAGCGCAGGCTACAGTTTTTTTTAGGAAGTTAATTTTAACGTTTGTTTGTATCGTGTTGGATACGGGTGTATAATTGTATAATTTGTTCCAAGATGTGTTTATTTTTATATGTAAACATTATGATTTGGTGCATAAATAGTTGTCTCAAATCGAGGATTCCAGTTTGAAAAAATAAAGTATTTGGCGGAAATGTAATCTTTTTACTGAATATAATTTTTAAAATGCGTTTCTGCAAAATGTCAAGTGGCTTTAAATGGCAATACGCTGCTCCCCCCCAAGATAAAATGGCATATCGTAATCTTGACTCGACCAAGGCAAAATATAAAGTTTTAAGGCAGGAGATGTCCATTCGTAGGATTGGATAAGTTAGACTTCTGAACCGCTGGACAGATTTTCATGCAATTGTCATAAAAAAATAGTATTTGATAATAAACACGGATTTATTATAATTATGAAAGACCATAACTTTAAAAACGCGATAACCAACCCATATTGGCAAATTTAATGGTTATTAGTATTTTGATGGAGGGGGTAATGACATATGACATATCAAGGATAACCAATCGGTTGAACTAACATATCTTGGTTATCCGCTAATAAATGGCTTTAGAGGGTTACCTCTGGTCATTTATCGATGAATCGCGATCTATCTGTCAAAAGAGATTGTACACAGAGCCTCTATAAATCTACTATAATGCACAAAACATTATTAAACAAGCTGCAACCTCTCGTAAATCAAATTTTCTTCGCCATTGGCCCACGCAATCTGCATTTACTGACACAATAAACTCGGAATGCTAGTCTCAGCACCGCACAAATCTCTATAAAATTCGGACAACGTGGTCTGCATATACAGCTTTTTGAATTTATTCACTGGTTTCTCTAGCTTTTATTATTGCGGATGCAAATGACACAAACGAGAGGTGGGTCTGTTATAGGAAAAATCTATTAATCTTTAAAAAGTTTTCAGCATTGCGCAACCACTTTTGATCAGCATCCCTCACGAAATAATAAGTACCTATTTCTTTGTGGATAGTGTCAACTTTACGTCAGCTCCCATCACTTAATTTTTAAAATTTTTGACGGTTTAATCAGATTGAGCACCGTTTCCGAAGGTAAAATATAGCTAAAGGGTTTAGTCTATTTTAGAACGGTTCAAAGTTTAGGTGAAATTTTTGGTTTTAAGCATAAAGTAAGGAACTCACCTTACTTTATGGTTTTAAGCATTTTAAACGGTTAATCATAGTTGGACATAGTTTGATTTATAAGAAGAATTTTAATAAATTTTAGGCAATCTTTTGTTTGATTTAAGAAGAAAGTTTCAATTTAGAAGAAAAAAAAAATTTAAACCCACTCGAGGTTTAAATAGTAAACACTCTGTAGAACAAATTAAAATTGGGATTATATGTCACTCTAATTAAAACTTACCTTTGGTAATTAATTTTTCCAATTAATACTTGATTTCACACAACGATTTAGATGGGTAATAATAAAATAATGAGCAGATTAATTTTGTATTTATTTAAAAGGTATTTTTATTTATGAAATGTATTAAAAAACTTAACGGCCCAATTACATCGTTAAACCGGCAACGCTGTTGGGTCCGTTTATTAGGCAATTCTTTTTCCGCATGTTTCTCGGAAACGGGCCTTCCAAATGGCCTGAAATTTTGCCTAAATTGTTTATTGGACTATGTTTTTCCATCAAATCTTGGTACTTTTTTAAAATTTTGTTTATTTTTTGAAAAAAACTGTTTTAGCTTTTGTGGTGTTTCAAAATTGGCGCGCCCATATTACGTCAGAAACAGTCAGAAATACCCTTTATAGAGACCTGTAAAACTAAATTGGAAATATTTGTAAATTTCCAAATAATGGACACCTAATTTCAAAAACTCTCTAGATTGTATTAATAAGCTTTGTAATCCTCTTCCTCTAATAAAAAACAAATTGAGTATTATTTTCCTCTAAAGCTAAAACATGCGGAAATGTAAAAACATGGACTATACTGGTTACCTATCAATATTAGTTATATGCCTAGCATCAAAAAGTACTTAAATGGTTATATTATAGATACCGCCACCATCAAAATTAACCACCCACGTCTTTTTTTTGTGAGCTTACCCTAGGCATAGTTTCTAGTGTTCTCCTTTCCTAAATGTATTCGGCTAAGAGAGATCTAGCATATATACCTAGGTAACACCCCTTTCCAGGAAAAAAAATTTATGCCATGCAAACATCGAAATTGGTCGACTCACTGTATTTGCAACTAACCAATGTCAGTGTGTCTGCCTGACATTCTTCATAACCTTAGTTTTGTCGTTTTGTTTTGGAGTTCGTCGGCCTGGTTTTTGTGTTTTATTTAATAATTTTTCCTTTGGTGAAAAGCTACTTTTTAGAACCCTTAAGTGGTCTGTGTGTATGGCCATTTGACTAGTTGTCACTGCTCTCAATTCGATCACCTAGGTGATAAATAAACAATCCCCCATAGGGTCACTGGATCCTGAGACCTGCGGTCCCAGCCGCAGGTTTTAGGATCCAGTGACCCTAATCCCCAATGATTCGCGGCGCAATCTGTGAACAGGAGAATACAGTAAAGAAACCAGAGATAGATAATGAGTGGTAGATGACGTATTGAAATCGATTGACAAATTTATATTATCTCTGGATTGTGCTTGCGCCGTTAAATGCAAGTTTTGTTTACATTTCTGTCACTGTCGAAATGTCAGTTTCAAAATATTAGTATGCGTTCAAATCACAAACAGTGAGTGAGTTCGGATCTCTTACCTCTGCTGGTACCTTGGCTTGCACCAACGTCTACTGATGAAAGCTACAGCTTTGAAATGGGTGGGCTTTGAGTAAGGAAAGGATTTCTTGACTGAGCTTTTAGATAACCTCAATGTTTTAATTTCAGTTTGTAAATAAATTAATATAGTTGTTTTGCGTTTTTTTGTTTGGTATATTTTTCATGCATAGTCAGTGACCTTCAGTTATGTTTGTTTTGCCTCGTAGTTCCCTCATAAATATATTTTAGTGCTGAAAACGTGTTCAAAATATGGCGTTTTTCTGGACAAAATTGAAGGTGTTTTATTGGTTAATGAACAACTTGAGATATTAAATAAATAAATAAATAAATAATGTATTTATTTGCAACAGAAGTAATTAATTGTACAATAAAACAAATAATAATAATAATAAAAATTAAGTTGCAAAAAGGAGCCGAAAACAATTAAAATTGATCTCAGTTCGGTCCCCTAAAACTAACTAAAATACAATACAAAAAATAAAAAACAAACAAAAAAAATAAATACATATATAAGCAAAATACAAACTACTAATAAACCAACAAGAACTCAATCTAATATTTCAAGTATAAGTAAAAGGAACCTTAGATATCATTAGGTTATAGTGGACTAGATAAGATAGAATAACATAAAACATAAAAAGTCTAATACGAAGCTTAAAACGTCAAAGACATGTAAAATATAAATAAAACTCAAAGCGGGTCAGCAATAATTAATAATAAATCTAAAGACCAAAGTAAAATCTAACAGAGACACCCAACAGGAAAAACATTCGAACGATCTATTGCGTGGAAAAAGTTACTAGATTATTGGGAATCAAAAAGATAAATTTTAATCGCTTTTTTAAATGGTAAAAATTTAAGGAATTTAAATTTTCTCGGAATGCTATTATAAATTTTGCAAACAAAATAAGAGAAGGATCTTTCAAAGAAGGCAGTACGATGAGAAGGCACAACCATGTGATCCTTAAGTCTTGAACCCAGAGCATACGATTCTGTTCTGAAATTAATTTTTTTAAACAGGTAAGGTGGTATTTTATTGGCGACGACTTTACGGAAAAAACAAATTGAGTTCAATTTACGGCGGTTCTTCATATCCAACCATTTTGCTGCTTTTAGCTTATATGTTATTCTATCATATTTTCTAATGCCGTAAAAAAATCTCAAACAACATTTTTGCACTTTTTCGATTCGTTCAGCGTCTTTGGCATCAATGCACGGGTGGTATACGACATCGCAATAATTAAAATGAGACAGAACTAGAGAATCGGTCAATTTCAATTTAAGACTTTCTGACAATATGTGTCTACTGGGATAAAGCATTTTTAAACTTGCATAAGCTTTCTGTAAGCATTTATTAACTTGCGGTTTAAAGCGAAGGTTGCTGTCAAAAATTATACCTAAATTTTTTGCCTTGTCTGTTATTACCAGTGGTTTATCATTTATCTTTATATTTAGTGGTCGCTCCAAAGGATAATAAGGTAAATTAATTCTTGTAAAAACAGTTACTTAGGGAAATTATAAACGAACTTATTACCAATTGCCACAAAACAATCCTCTCTGGGGGTTATAAATTTAAACCACCCCCCAGAGGTGGTCTAAAAAATCACCAACTTTATAAACTCAAACACCGATAATGAAGCTATTATGTGCAAATTTTTGGCGTATTCACCATTTGCCATTTTGAAACCTGTAAAAAAAATAGTTTTAGGGCATTTTCTCCTAAAATATGGTATATTTTGAGAAAAAAAGCAGTGGTATTTTGCAATAACAATACAAAATAATCAATAACTTTGTCTTTTCTGTATGGGTAAGTGTTTTTTGGAAATTGGTTTTAAAATGTAGTACCCCCCACTGGGGGATCTTAGTAAATCCCACTGTAAAAGTATTTGCCATATAACTATGAGGTACTCTAACGGCCCAGTACCGATAATAGCCACTTAAAGTAAATATTTCAACGCATCGGTATCGGTATACCTAACGCGTTCAAAACAAAGCCAAATACACTACATTTTTGACTTGTTCGTGCCATGTTTTCGAACGCTGGCCGTTTTTTCGACGGGTGCGATGATAGAACAGCTGATTCCACTAGCTGTCATATTTACTTTAAGTGTCTAATAACTCTCCCAATCAAGTTAGCCTGGAAAAAATGCGGAGGCAAAAACTCTTTAGGCATGCGCAGTAGATATTTCGTCTTTGGCCTTGGCATTGGCTAACCATGATTTTTTTTCACAGCTATTATTGTTACACATTTTGCAATCCTTGAACCATTATAGCGTCTCATAGTTATATGATTTTTGCGCAGGAACCTCAAAAAAGATACAACTGTTTTAGTCGATGCAAGGCTGGGGAAGTTTTCCCTATAAACTTGGTTTTTTGGGATATGACAAGGGTGTAATTCAAAAATTCATAACTTTATTATTTATAAAGCGATTTTTCTCAAACAACGTCAATGTATTTTGTTTATAAGTACAACTAAAGGTTGAATTAATAGCGACAACTTGATATTATAGTGGTATTGCATGAAATTCTGATTTTATTTTTTTATATTTTTGTGACTCTAAGAGTGGTTATTGCCCTACCCCCCATAAAAAACACCACTGGTTATGAATGGTCTCGCTAGTGTTGAATTTCGTATCGTTCGCCTAAATTTATTGCTAGCTTCAAGAACGAGAAACCACAATAATAAGAAACCAGCATATTTCTTCCATGCTGAGCTCTTTAAAATTTAAAAAGAAAACCACATACTCAAATAATGTGGGGCAATGCATTCCTTCAAGCCGAAGTGGGGCAATATATTATCTGTTAAAGTAGATTAGTTGCCAAGAAGCCCAAATTAAAAATATAGCGGCACTCGCGAGCAACGAAAAACTTGGAAAACCACTCTCCAGCAATATATACTGCCGGGTAAGCAAAAAAACCCGTACCTACATTTTAGATTAGTGGAGCACGGTTGAATCTTCCACTTATATATGGGGCGACTAGGGTTATTCCGATACTAGTAACTACCGAGTAGGTATCGATACTTTTGTTTCGATACCAAGTACTGTTGTTATCGATACTTTCTAAGCGATATCTACTCGGTATCGAAAGATTTTACTCGGTATCGAATCGAATATGTCAGCTTTATGTCTCCCTCGCATGTTTGGCATAGACCATGTCTTCCTTGAGCAGTGTTCTTTAGAGCGATCGGTTCGCATTCCATTTCAAGAAATTTTCAACCGGGTTATTGCAGCTCTCTCTTGGTCAATAGACAAGAAAAAGAAAGACATAAACATCAGAGCGGATGGTCGTTACAGTCTTTAAGTGGCCTATATAAATATGCCCTAAAATATTTAATTGTCGTCGCAACATCAGGCCTGCGTTCAGAAAGCCCACACCATGGTGTGAGTGCCCGCACTCGGTGTATCCACAAGTATACCCACCACCTATAATCTGTCATTCTTGTCTAATGTCAGCTAATTTACAAAAGGGGATGTTGGGACAAATGATAAAATAGGCTTTTGTTTCCTCTTATTTTCGAAAGTTGGGTTGGTTTCTGTGGTTGCTTTTCTTATGTGACATAATCTAATAAGAAATGACGCAAAAAATATATTTTTTTGCCCTACAAGTGGGTAGAAAAATGTAAAAATTGGCTTTTTGTCCTCTCTTATTTTCGAATGATGGATTATCCATTGACCCAAAAAAGGCATGTGTTTAGGCTACAAGTGAGCAAAAAAAAGTTGGATAGTTTTTAAAACCGTCCCCACCACTTTTTTATTTCTTAACGGATCATTTAAATATGAGGTCATTGAAAAGCTACATAAAAACATGGTGGTGTGATAAGCTCACTAAAATAGACAATTGTGCAAGTGCAATTTTGACCCTTGGCCTTGCTAATAACGCTATAAACGCACCAGTGGACACACCACCTTTCCTGAACGACGAAAATGAGACGCACCGGTCATTTTCATATTCCTGAACGGCGACACACCACGCACTGGTGTGGGCATTCTGAACGCAGCCCAGTTCCAAGCGAGTGCTTATTTTCGAAACCTGGAGCAACGATGGCGCAAGGCAGAAATCGATTGTCTCCAAAACATCTTGAACATTATTTTTGGGAAATTTGGAGGCTAAAGAATTTTTTTTTAGTTTTTATTTTAAAAATAATTAAAAAATAATTTACAAAAATATGTCTTACTTTTTATTAATGTATTTACTTTGTTTCGTAACAGACAAAAAACAAACTAAATATGACTATGAAGGTCCCTAGGTTTAATCTAAAAAAAAAAAAATCGGTAATTTTAGAAAGTATCGATACTACAAAGGTACTCATATGAGTAGTATCGAAAAATGTTTGCGAGTATATTTATATAAATAGGTATCGATACTTTAGGGGTATCGGATCATCCCTAGTGGCGACCTTCTAATCGGAGACGTTTTTTCGTAATGAAATTATTTTAAACAACCGGTTTCTGGCGTTGCAAGCTACGGTGATGTCATATTCAAACGCGGCCACATTTAAAAGTTGACGCACGCACAGCAACCTACGTCAAAGTTGACTTTATATTTTCAAGCTTGACATAGGTATCTAGAACATCATATATTGAAGACGAAGGGGAGGAAAGAAAAATGGCGCTGCAGGTGACAACTCTGAAAAAAGTAATGTGTAATTCCAATATTTTGACCAACATTATTGTCGCATCATCTAAGTCACTGTGGTAAGAGAGCATATAAATCTAAATAGAGAGGACACCTAATAAAACCAAGTGGCGCAACTATCGTTTTTTTTTTGGGTCTTGGCTTGGAAACTTGATGCGCCACTTTCACTTTCGCTTTCGCTCTTGCTTATTTTTAACGATAAATCATATTTTTTGGACGAGTTCCGCGTTGGGAACTATCCATAATATCGATCGCTCGCGTTGCGCTGCAGGCAACAGACCCATGCAGGTATAGTCACAGGTGACGAATAGAGAGGGAGGCGATCGATCCCCTCTCCGACGAAATTACGTACCAACATGCCCAAAAATATTGCCCTGCGGCGCCAGTTTTTTTCTTTTATTTTAAATTAAACATTACTCTTTTACAACGTTTCGTCTCCGGCGGTCTTTAAAAAAAAAATCTTAAAAATAATTTTGGAGAAGACACAACCGTCTCTTTTGGATTAGGAGAACAACCATTGAAGAAAATTTATCATATAAGACCATCAGTTTTCACATACCTTGTCACCAATTCTGATCTCCTAATCATGTATTTTTCAACACTCGGAAATGATGGGGACTTAGTAGTATAGAAATAAACAAATATTTAACTGTTGTCGGCGTCTACATATTCGAGTGCCTTCTTTTCTTAAAAAGAAATCCCGATATGTTCAAACAATACCTCTCTAACCACACATACAACACAAGAAATCAAAATAAACTATACATCTACCCACATCATAGATTACAAACAACAGAAAAAGGCCCCATCTACACCTCGTTAAAGTTGTACAATCATTTGCCAAAAAAGTTTCAAAACATTTTAAATGTCAAACCGTTTAAAAAACATTGTTTTGAGTACATCTGTGAGATTGAACCGTACTCCATTGAAGAGTTTTTAAACAAGAAAACCAGGTAAAACTCTAATTTGAATTCTGTTTTTTCTTTCATACATAAACGTGTCTATGTCCATTTTGTCGTTCTGTATAAACGAATTGTTTTATTTACATTTTGATGTTTTATGTTGATTTATTTTAGGAAAATCGCTTGTACAGATATTTTGTTCCTTTTTATACCTATTTTAATCTATGTTGTTTTTATCAGGTAACAATGCTGTTCCTATCTTATTTTAATCCTGTGTGTCAAAATATAAAATAATTTTTTTGTACACTTAAATGTTAGTACGTTGTCTATTGCAAAAAAAAAATCTGCTTGTACAATTTAATTATAAATTATACGCTTAATTTTCTGTTTTGTTCAAAAAGAAATCCACAATACCATGACAATTTCCAATGGATGTTTATATTTATATTAATATGTTACCTATTTATTTTATTAATCTATAACTTTATAATATTCAATTAGGCTGACGATACCTGTATATATATGTATTTTATATGTATAAATAACATGGCAATAAAGAAATATGAACTATGAACTATAATATTTAAAAAATAAATAAAACAACACTTATTTTTTACCGGAGAAACCCTAAATTATGTGCCCTCTGCTTTGTCCTTAATTATTACATGTAATAAAGGCTTGAAAAATATATACATTAAAAACTTTCTGCCAGCTCACTTAGCAACTAGTTCATTTAAAATTTCATTAAATATAAGTGTGTACGCAGTGATAAATCGATAATTCATTCAACGAGCGGGATTATTGCCGTTTTAATTTTAAATAAATATTATCCCGGTTTATCCTGGCGCATTCAGCTAACAATAGAAAAACTCGCTGTGAATCGCGTTGACTTGCTGATCGGATATTACCATTATGTTCTGTCTATTTAGATTTATATGCTCTCTGGGGCCTAATTCTTGAATCTCGATAGAAGGAACGATCCCTCAAGAGAAGGGATCAATCCCGGAGAATGATCCCATCCCTCGAAAAAAAGATGCTTTTCCTTGAAACCTCTTTGAAATTTTAGATTGAAATATATACATTTTACGCGCATGCTTGTCTGAGAAATGGGACCGATCGCTGGCTCTGGAGCGATCCCCGCTCAAGAATATAAAATGCGTTCGACGTGGGATCATTCGACACAAATCTATGTCGTTCCCTGCCGAAGAATTAGGGCCCTGTTGTGGTGTTTGGACTGGGTGATTGGACAAAACCACTCAGTACCCTCTCCATATAGGGCGATCAACTCCTACCGATTTAGTGTCCTTTAATCCACCTTCGCCGCCATTTTCACTCAAAAGTGACAGAAAATCCATTAGTTTTCTGTCAATATGGCGGCGAAGGTCGAGAAAAGGACACTAAAACGGTAGGAGTTGATTGGCCTATGTGGAGAAGGTATTGAACCACTTCACTTTTCTCAAGAGAATCAGAATTCAATTTAATTAAGTGAAAGAAAAGTAGAATTTAAAATAATCTTAATTTACTTAATATCAGTGCCGATGCGTTTCGAAGCTAAACAGCTTCATTTTCAAGGCTAAAACTCCTAAAGACACAAAAATAGTAAAAACATGTAAAAAATTTAAAACAGTACAAATAACAAAAAATAGTAAACCATATTACGTAAACTTATAATTATGTTTTTCAGACTTTGACATGAAAAAACAGGAATAATTCGAAGAACAATCTTAATTTATAAAAAAAGGAACGTTGAGCCAGAATGAGGTTAAACATTTTTTTTTTAATTTTTGGTAAAAATGTTAAAAAACCCACCTCCATAACTAGTTTATTCGTTAACAAACCCAAACAAAACAAACATTCCGAAGTTTGACAACAAAAGTTCAAAATCAATCTCTCCAACTACGTTTTTGAATTGAAACAGACCTAGATCAGTAATAGGTCTGTAAACCATTCTCTTGCTTGAGTACGTAACATAATTATATAAGCTTGAAAGAAGGGCATTATGATCTGATAAATTTGGATTATCAACTTTGCAGGCTATTGTTGAAGATGAAAAATTAATACATTTATTATCCATTGTCCATAAATGCCAAAAGTTGGGAAAATAGATTTAAAGAGGTATCAAAATCAACACTTGTTAATCTATATAAAGTAATAATTTGAAGATAATCTGATTCAATCGTTGAAAACTCCACCTGCATTTTGACAGATAGTTTATTTATTTTATTCAATAATTTAAAACTAAAAAGCTTTCGTTTTCTCAAGTACTGCTTAGTAGGAAGTAAAATCGAGAAAGGAAGATCGAGTCAAGGTCAAAAAGAACTTGTCCGGTACCTCTATTACTTCACGGCACCAGACTTAGTTACCTATCTTAAAAGTTTATAAATCTTTGATTTTTATTGATATACTTCGGTTTTCCGTCAAGACAGAAAAATGTTAAAAGAAGATACGCGTATTTACCTGACATGCATGTATATTTTTGCTTTTGAGTCCAAAACCATCCTGATATAAAAGAAAGGAAAGGTAAAAACAGTTAAAAACCAAATTAGAGCGTAACAAAGTCTAACCATGCAGAACTTTGTAAAACTTTAATAAAAAAGTGTATAGCCGGTCCTGTTTAAACCCAGATTTATCTTTTCCATATATTTATGAGATACTATAACGGGCCTGCCCTTGCATTTTCCTAAAAAAATCCGTAGCGATAATAACTCTCCTAATCAAGTTAGTACGGACAAAATGCAGAGCCAAAAACTCTTTTGGGAGCAAGTAGACTGCGTCGGCCATGCGTAGACGATTTTTCGGCTTTGGCCTTGCCCAGGGCAAAAGGCATTATTTTCTTTGCTTTTCAAAGTTATTTTTGTTACACATTTTGCGACCCTTGAGTCAGTATAGTATCCGAGATAGTATCTCATAGCAATACCTTCTCCACATAGGTCAATCAACTCCTACCATTTTAGTGTCCTTTTCTCGACCTTTGCCGCCATATTGACAGAAAACTAATGGATTTTCTGTCACTTTTGAGTGAAAATGGCGGCGAACGTTGATTAAAGGACATTAAATCGGTAGGAGTTGTTCGGCCTGTATGGAGAAGGTACTGGTCATAGTTATATTATCTTTTTCGGTTTTGGCTTCTAACCAAACCATATATTTATATATACCGAAAATCCAATTTTTAGAATGTTTGTCTCCTTGTCTGTTTGTTTGTTTGTTCGACCATCACAAAAAAACTACTGAACGGCTTTTGATGGGAGTTTTACTACCAGATTTTTTGAGGTCCTGGGAAAGATACAGGCTTTATTTAATCAAAATCGGTTCACGGAAACAAAAGCTATGATAATTTAAAGCTCATGCCGGGTAAAATCGCAGGTGATGCTGCGAATTTTAGTGCAAAATAAGCCTTATTTACCCACTATAAGAATCGGGGTGCTGGTGGAGACTAACCCCGCCCGCATGACAAAAGGTAAGAGACCGCACAAATTTTACGTAAGCATATGAAAAGTGGCTGAGGTATAAAAATATGCCCAACCATTTTTTGTATGTCGTACAGGAATTGATTTTTCCATTAACCTTGAGGTTTAACAAAGTGCCTTTTGTTGAACTCAATTTTTCTAGATACGAAAGAAAAATGAGCTGTCTCTGATAAATAGTTTCATTATCGTAAGTAATAATTCTGGTAATAGCACGGAAGTAAAAATAAATTTTTATTAAAAAAAAACTTCTAAAGAACAAGCTTTTATTAAATGCACTCAAAAGTAGAAAATAACTTTCTATCTTTTTTATACCATAATAAAAACGATAGGCGCAAATTAAAAATTTTAACTAAAAGGGAGGTGGGTACCTGAGTACTACCATATTATTGTATTTTCTCCGGAACTATAAACGCATACCAAATTTGAACACAATCGGATGTGGATAAGTCAGTTAAAATTGGTTAGAAAAACATGACCGAAAATCGTCCATCTTGAATCCGCCATATTGAATTTTCAAAATATGATCAAAAATTCGTATTCCTTATCCTCAAAAGCCCCCGTATACCAATTTTGGTTGAAATCGGACTATCTTAGGTGTTTTCCCCCCTCCACTCCCCTCCTAGGGGGGAGGGGTGCCTAATAATGACATATTATGGTTTTGTCACCGTAACTATAAATGCATGCCAAATCTGAAGGCAATCGGATGTGTATAAGTTAGTTAAAATTGGTTAGTAAAAGAGGATCCCCAAGTGACGCCATACACGAAATGTCAACGAATCGGGCGTACTTCAACTGTACCCCCTTCCACCCAGTAGGGGGGGAGCTGTCAATTTTATTACACTATATTCTTGTGTTATCACCGAAAATATATAAGCATGCCAAATTTGAAGCCGATCGGATGTCGGGAAGTTGGTCAAAATTAGGTTGCAAGATTCCACCCGAACACATCAGTAAATCGTATTTTTTACCATGATTTTTCGTAATATATTAAAAAAAAAAAATCTGTTAATAGAAAAAGTTAACTTATATCATTTTTAGATGGGTTTCAAGTCTCCTTTAAACATGATATATATTTGCCTGATTTTTGTATTTTTTAAGGAGGGGGATTATGAATTTTTGATCAGATTTAAAAATTTCAATATGGCGGATTCAAAATGGACGATTAAGGCACACCCTTGTTTGAACCAAACCAAAAGTTACTAGGATGTTACTGCGTTGTTTTTTTAGTCAAAATAAAATGTTTTCGGCTTTTTTCGTGTTTATGCTAAAAATAAGGTGTTTTGATTTGTTCAGTGCTGTGTGCTCCCCTCCCCCCAAATTAGACTCCTATATCCGCCCCTGACCATTGTAGCTCCTAATTTTATCAAATTGGTACAATAAACTTTATTCTAACTTTCCAACTGCATGCAGCTAATAATGATTTCGGGCAAATTCTAATTAATTTATACAGATACGACATAAAACTTAAGTCGACATATAAGGCCATTAAATTAGAATTTAGACATTTCTACTGTAGCTCAAGAGCGTTGACACATTTGGAGGTAGTGTAGTATAACCGATTAAGCGGGATTTTTGTCAAATATAATACATAATAAAAAGAAAGGTTCCTGGCATATCGGACACACATTTTGTTTTTCAATCATTACGACCAGGCAGTGTTGCCAGGTCCATTTTTAGAATAATAGTAGATCAGAGACAAAAATAATAGTAGATTCTAGAATTTTTATAAAAAAAATAGTAGATTACAAAAAAAACTGTTATTAATAAAAAACTGAAAAAAAAATTAATAAATATTTTAATCTTTCAACTCATCCTAAACTTCTTAAATTGTTTCCTATCTCGCTTTAGTTCAAAACATCTCTTGCTGGTGAATAGCGGGAGTTTTTAATCCTATTAGAAATTTCCTGTGTGATGGAAAAAGGAAACAAGTGTTTATAATCGAAAATTACCAATTTTTGTCATCATTTGACTTTTATCGAGCTGTTTTTGGTATCTATTGCTGTGCTAGACTTTCACTCAAAGAAAAATATAATAGTAGATTCTCTATTAGTAGGTCTTATTAAAATAGTAGACCTGGCAACACTGCGATCAGGCTTCTAAGATCCAATGGATAGTCCAGAAACCTACAGGTCTATTTCATCCTTGTTAGGAATCATCAGGGTAATATGGGACGGTACCTGGCGTATGAAGCATAACATAAACAACCACCCCCATCGAATTTAAACAACTTTCGTCGTCAAACAACGCGGGATGTTGGGTGGCTATATGCAGTGCGCCGCCTATCGGAATAAAGCTAAAAGAAAAACGTTAAAGGATGCAAATATCAGTAAGAATGAAATTTGCGAGCAAGACAAAAAAAAAGAAACCTGCGAAACTGTACCGGTTACTGAAAGAAGCCGTTCAAAATACAACGTTCGCAGCAACTCCACCCACAATATACAATAATTATCTCTCATATATTACCTAATTTCTTAAAAAGTGATAATGGGTGAGTTTTTAAATTCATCGGTGGATCCACCGGTGCCAAGTGTTGTCCATCGATGGAGTTACAAAAATCTTGATGTGTCCCACCGATTCACTGATTGATGCCAACAATACCCACTGAGTCCGGAGGTCAGTGGGACTGGTTTGATGGATCAGTGACGCACCCAGAAATTGACTTCGAGGGGCAGGTTTTAAGGATAAATAATAAAAAAAACTTAATTTGAAGTAAAAATGTGACTGTAACCAGGCTTCTCGGGAAGGGGGGGGGTTAACCCCTCCCCCCATTAGTTCGCCACTGCGATGAATTATTACTTAACCTCATAAAATATCAGCTACTTTTTTGTTTGTGACTGCACAAACAGGCGCAAAGATTTCTCAAGAAATAGTTAATTTGATAATCATAAGAGGCTGGAGTTTATTTTAAGTAAAAAGAATCTAGGAAAAAACTCACGGAAAAAACCCCAAGAAAAAATTAATATAACTAGCCAAAACCCAACCCAACTATAGATGGACACAGTCAATCCAAACCAAAATAATACTTTTTGATTTTCACGTATTTTTTAATATTTAACAATCAATTTTGCCTCGTATTTTTTCCGGATTTTTTCTTTCGCTTACGAGTCGGATTTAGGATTTACATAAAAGTCCCCACATAGCAAGCCTTGTATATTGTATATCACAAAGATATTTAAAATTACGTTCGTTACAAAAAAAGGAAACATGAACGGATATTTACTGTATATTCAGTGTATATGCGCTATCGTACATCCTGCAAATATGTTTTTTGTATATAAACTTTATATTTCTTAACCGAATTTAAGTTAATGTTTTAAAATAAAACATTATGGATACGAAAAGAATATACTTTTATGGATATGGATACCATTGTATATATCAACTAAAATTTTGACAAATATACATTTTGTATATAGTGATGGACATCGACAGGATATACTATATAAATATATATAATTAAGTAATTAATACATGTTCAGAATATACAGTGGATTTTACCTAATGGGTACCTCTGGATTTAAATTGGATCTTTTTTGGAGCTCCTATGCACGTCGGGTGAATATTTGGGTGATATTCAGGGCAATATCGTTAACCGTTTCCGTATATACGCTGAATATACGTGCAATATTTTTTTGCTATGTGGGTCATTTATATCGGTGCGTTTTTTTATTCGGCGTTTGATGGAAAATCTGACAATTATCGGTGATGACGTCACTATTGATCTATCGGATGACCACGGTTTATCAGAATGTGCAAAATCAAACCCGTTAAAAAGAAGAAAGTTCAATCATAAAATCATTCACTATAGCGTGACAACGATTAGAAAGAACCACAATGGCTACTAGTTTATCACCTTTTATCGCAAACCTCTTTATGAGCAAATTTGATTCAGATATAAGTAAAGAATTTGAGTATTTCCCCAGAGTATGGTTCAGGTATGTAGACGATGTGTTTGCAGTATTCAACACTAAAGTAACTAGTGTTGAAAATTTTATGGAAAAAATAAATAAAAAATTTCCCACAATTAACTTTACTTATGAAACAGAGAACAACGGTACACTGCCATTTGTAGACACTTTAGTTATAAGAATTAAAAATAAATTGGACTTTGACCCTTACAGAAAAGGAACGGCCACCAACAGGTATATTCCAAATGACTCTTTTCATTGCTTACAACATAAGCTTGCAAGTTTTCACTTTTTAACATATAGATTAGTAAATTTCCCCTTAAACAAAGAAGGATTTGAAGCAGAAAAGAATAGGATTAGGAATATAGCTGGCGAAAACGGTTACGACGAAGGCTGAATAAATAAGCTGATAAATAGACATTCTTTTCAAAAGACTTTTCGGAATTCCACTTTTTTCAGACAAAAAGATACCTGCGACTCAAAATTTGTATCAATTCCTTATAATCCTAATTATACGAAAGGATTACAAAAAGTATTTAATAACACCGATCTTAAATTAGTATATCAATCCGGTAACACAATAAGAAGTTTACTAGAAAATCCCAAGAATAAAACTACAGTTCTAGAAAAAAGTGGAATTTACGAAATTAGTTGCATGGATTGTGACAAAAAATATGTTGACCAAACGAGACGCTCTATTCAAACACGTTTTAAAGAACACTTAGCACACTTAAAATACGGAAGAACAGAAAAGTCAAGTGTGGCCGAACATGCTTTTGAAAACAATCATAGATTCACATTAGATGACCTAAAACTTCTAAAAAGTGTACCAAACAAAAGACTTTTGAATGCATTTGAAAGTATTACACACTTTAGTTTAGTACACTTTTAGTTTAGTACACTTTATTTTTTAGTTGAGGGGAGATAGGATTATAAATCGTGATCAATCACAAATTATTAGTCTTATCTCCGCCCACTTAAAGATTGTATATAAGATAGAGCGTAGGTTAATTTAGATTATTGTTTATCGTCTCCTGATGATGCTAACGTTGTTAGCGAAACGCGCGTCGAGTGCAAAAAAGTGTAGTTTCGGTTTGTGGAAAACAATCATAGCTTTGTTTTAGTGCAACCAAAGGTTCCAAATTCCCAACATAACGACTGTATGAACTGCAATTCGTTATACCAATTTTTTATCCAAACCTTATTTCTTCAAACCCATCCAATAATAAATTCGAAATTTATAAGACCCGTTTTTAATCGAACCATTGTTTATCAAAGTCATTTAATATTAAACTCGTAATTTGTAAAATCCATTTTGTCAAACCATTATTTTTCAAAACCGGAATTCATAAGACCCGTTGTTTGTCAGAAATTTCTGCTAAATTGATTGCGCATTCGCCCATAATACATGAACGGGAGGCGTACACTACGCGCGCATACTTGTCCAGTTAAGAACAAATTTCTCATAAACAACGGGTCTTACAAATTCCGGTTTTGAAAAATAATGGTTTGACAAATTCCGGGTTTTATTAAAAATGGGTTTTACAAATTACGAGTTTGATATTAAATGAGTTTGATGAACAATAGTTCGAATTAAAACGGGTCTTATAAATTTCGAATTTGTTATTGAGTGGGTTTAAAGAAATAAGGTTCGAATAAAAAATTGGTTTAACAAATTGCAGTTTTTATGGTGAATCGTTCTTACGATGAAAATTTTTATTAAATACGGTCTGATAAATTCCTGGTTTGACAAACCATATATAGGCGTTCCATCTGTCCGTCAGTCGATGCCACCGAACTCGAAAGAGCATTGATTTTACAAACGTGCCCAACGACAACTTTATGAACTAAGTTAAAATATAAAATGTATCCAGCTTAAAAAAAAACAATTCCACAAATATAATTTATAATAAAAATTTTTTAAAATAATATAATAATTATGTTGGGAATTTGGAACCTTTGGTTGCACCAAAACAAAATTATGATTGTTTTCCACAAAACCAAATCTACACTTTTTTGCACTCGACGCGCGTTTCGCTAACAACGTTAGCATCATCAGGAGACGATAAACAATGAACTAAATTAATCTACGCTCTATCTTATAAACAATCCTTTAGTGGGCGGAGATAAGACTAATAATTTGTGATTGATCACGATTTTTAATCCTATATCCTATAAATAACAAATTTCCCACTATTAAATTTACTTATGAAACAGAGAACAACGGTACACTGCCATTTCTAGACACTTTAGTTATAAGAAATAAAAATAAATTAGACTTTGACCTATACAGAAAAGGAACGGCCACCAACAGGTATATTCCAAATGACTCTTTTCATTGCTTACAACATAAGCTTGCAAGTTTTCACTTTTTAACATATAGATTAGTAAAGTTCCCCTTAAACAAAGAAGGATCTGAAGCAGAAAAGAATAGGATTAGGAATATAGCTGGCGAAAACGGTTACGACGAAGGCTGAATAAATAAGCTGATAAATAGACATTCTTTTCAAAAGACTTTTCGGAATTCCACTTTTTTCAGACAAAAAGATACCTGCGACTCAAAATTTGTATCAATTCCTTATAATCCTAATTATACGAAAGGATTACAAAAAGTATTTAATAACACCGATCTTAAATTAGTATATCAATCCGGTAACACAATAAGAAGTTTACTAGAAAATCCCAAGAATAAAACTACAGTTCTAGAAAAAAGTGGAATTTACGAAATTAGTTGCATGGATTGTGACAAAAAATATGTTGACCAAACGAGACGCTCTATTCAAACACGTTTTAAAGAACACTTAGCACACTTAAAATACGGAAGAACAGAAAAGTCAAGTGTGGCCGAACATGCTTTTGAAAACAATCATAGATTCACATTAGATGACCTAAAACTTCTAAAAAGTGTACCAAACAAAAGACTTTTGAATGCATTTGAAAGTATTACACACTTTAGTTTAGTACACTTTTAGTTTAGTACACTTTATTTTTTAGTTGAGGGGAGATAGGATTATAAATCGTGATCAATCACAAATTATTAGTCTTATCTCCGCCCACTTAAAGATTGTATATAAGATAGAGCGTAGGTTAATTTAGATTATTGTTTATCGTCTCCTGATGATGCTAACGTTGTTAGCGAAACGCGCGTCGAGTGCAAAAAAGTGTAGTTTCGGTTTGTGGAAAACAATCATAGCTTTGTTTTAGTGCAACCAAAGGTTCCAAATTCCCAACATAACGACTGTATGAACTGCAATTCGTTATACCAATTTTTTATCCAAACCTTATTTCTTCAAACCCATCCAATAATAAATTCGAAATTTATAAGACCCGTTTTTAATCGAACCATTGTTTATCAAAGTCATTTAATATTAAACTCGTAATTTGTAAAATCCATTTTGTCAAACCATTATTTTTCAAAACCGGAATTCATAAGACCCGTTGTTTGTCAGAAATTTCTGCTAAATTGATTGCGCATTCGCCCATAATACATGAACGGGAGGCGTACACTACGCGCGCATACTTGTCCAGTTAAGAACAAATTTCTCATAAACAACGGGTCTTACAAATTCCGGTTTTGAAAAATAATGGTTTGACAAATTCCGGGTTTTATTAAAAATGGGTTTTACAAATTACGAGTTTGATATTAAATGAGTTTGATGAACAATAGTTCGAATTAAAACGGGTCTTATAAATTTCGAATTTGTTATTGAGTGGGTTTAAAGAAATAAGGTTCGAATAAAAAATTGGTTTAACAAATTGCAGTTTTTATGGTGAATCGTTCTTACGATGAAAATTTTTATTAAATACGGTCTGATAAATTCCTGGTTTGACAAACCATATATAGGCGTTCCATCTGTCCGTCAGTCGATGCCACCGAACTCGAAAGAGCATTGATTTTACAAACGTGCCCAACGACAACTTTATGAACTAAGTTAAAATATAAAATGTATCCAGCTTAAAAAAAAACAATTCCACAAATATAATTTATAATAAAAATTTTTTAAAATAATATAATAATTATGTTGGGAATTTGGAACCTTTGGTTGCACCAAAACAAAATTATGATTGTTTTCCACAAAACCAAAACTACACTTTTTTGCACTCGACGCGCGTTTCGCTAACAACGTTAGCATCATCAGGAGACGATAAACAATGAACTAAATTAATCTACGCTCTATCTTATAAACAATCCTTTAGTGGGCGGAGATAAGACTAATAATTTGTGATTGATCACGATTTTTAATCCTATATCCTATAAATAACAAATTTCCCACTATTAAATTTACTTATGAAACAGAGAACAACGGTACACTGCCATTTCTAGACACTTTAGTTATAAGAAATAAAAATAAATTAGACTTTGACCTATACAGAAAAGGAACGGCCACCAACAGGTATATTCCAAATGACTCTTTTCATTGCTTACAACATAAGCTTGCAAGTTTTCACTTTTTAACATATAGATTAGTAAAGTTCCCCTTAAACAAAGAAGGATCTGAAGCAGAAAAGAATAGGATTAGGAATATAGCTGGCGAAAACGGTTACGACGAAGGCTGAATAAATAAGCTGATAAATAGACATTCTTTTCAAAAGACTTTTCGGAATTCCACTTTTTTCAGACAAAAAGATACCTGCGACTCAAAATTTGTATCAATTCCTTATAATCCTAATTATACGAAAGGATTACAGAAACTATTTAATAACACCGGTCTTAAATTAGTATATCAATCCGGTAACACAATAAGAAGTTTACTAGAAAATCCCAAGGATAAAACTACAGTTCTAGAAAAAAGTGGAATTTACGAAATTAGTTGCATGGATTGTGACAAAAAATATGTTAACCAAACGAGACGCTCTATTCAAACACGTTTTAAAGAACACTTAGCACACTTAAAATACGGAAGAACAGAAAAGTCAAGTGTGGCCGAACATGCTTTTGAAAACAATCATAGATTCACATTATATGACCTAAAACTTCTAAAAAGTGTACCAAACAAAAGACTTTTGAATGCATATGAAAGTATGGAAATCATTAAATCCAGAAATAGTTTAAATAAAGATAGAGGACCCATCCCGTTTAGTACACTTTATTCTTTGGTTGAGGGGAGATAGGATTAAAAATCGTGATCAATCACAAATTATTAGTCTTATCTCCGCCCACTTAAAGATTGTATATAAGATAGAGCGTAGGTTAATTTAGTTTATTGTTTATCGTCTCCTAATGATGCTAACGTTGTTAGCGAAACGCACGTCGAGTGCAAAAAAGTGTAGTTTCGGTTTGTGGAAAACAATCATAGCTTTGTTTTAGTGCAACGAAAGGTTCCAAATTCCCAACATAACGACTGTATGAACTGCAATTCGTTATACCAATTTTTTATCCAAACCTTATTTTTTCAAACCCATCCAATAACAAATTCGAAATTTATAAGACCCGTTTTTAATCGAACCATTGTTTATCAAAGTCATTTAATATTAAACTCGTAATTTGTAAAATCCATTTTGTCAAACCATTATTTTTCAAAACCGGAATTCGTAAGATCCGTTGTTTATCAGAAATTTCTGCTAAATTGATTTCGCATTCGCCAATAATACATGAACGGGAGGCGTACACTACGCGCGCATACTTGTCCAGTTAAAAACAAATTTCTCATAAACAACGGGTCTTACAAATTCCGGCTTTGAAAAATAATGGTTTGACAAATTCCGGGTTTTATTAAAAATGGGTTTTACAAATTACGAGTTTGATATTAAATGAGTTTGATGAACAAGGTTCGAATAAAAAATTGGTTTAACAAATTGCAGTTTTTATGGTGAATCGTTCTTACGATGAAAATTTTTATTAAATACGGTCTGATAAATTCCTGGTTTGACAAACTATATATAGGCGTTCCATCTGTCCATCAGTCGATACCACCGAACTCGAAAGAGCATTGATTTTACAAACGTGCCCAACGACAACTTTATGAACTAAGTTAAAATATAAAATGTATCCAGCTTTAAAAAAAACAATTCCACAAATATAATTTATAATAAAATGTATTTAAAATAATATAATAATATATATAAAAATAAAATTTAATTTATATAAATATTATTTTTATATAAATTTTATATACGAAATACTATGGCTACTCTACTGAAGTTTTCAATTGATCGATTGATCTTACATTGCATAAATGTTTATTTATTTACAACATATGGGCGTGCAAAATAATTCGATTTTTTTGTCCTTAATTTTGAAATTTGTGAACAAGCCCTTTTTAATAGTAAACTTCTATATCCTAGTTTATTTCCTTTTAGCATCTGGGGAGGTCTAGTTTAACCGCGCTATGAATTTGTCTAGAGCGAAAATTAATTTTCCTTGGTTTATACCTGGGCTTTTCAAAGGCTGGAAAAGCCCCATTGCACACACTACATGCAGGTAAATTGCAGCCGCAAGGAATTTAAATTAATAGTTCTTGCTGAAATGTAGGAAAGTGAGGATTTTAAAGAATGGGCTATTATAGTTTGCGTGTATTTTGCCAAAGTAACAGATATAGGGTTTTTGGTTTTAATCATTTGTTAACGTCATTTAAAATTAAAGGGGCAACTCACCAAAATGGCTTAATCGTTGACAAAAAAAACTTTACGAAAAATGGTGATATGTTTTTCTCTTAGAGGCCTCTTTAATAGGTACTTTTCACGTATCTGGATAGAAACCTGATATAGGACGATTTTTACGTTACGTTGAACATATCGTTACGACTACTGGTCCGTATACGTATGCGTTGCGTATCCCTACCAAAATCTGTATTCAATGGTTTGGTATTTTTTATATATGCGCCGAGTAATGGGATGTTTACTAATTCTGTATGGATGTCTCTTTATTCTGATAAGGAAGAGAGAGACAGAACTACAAAATTACCACTAAATTTATTCTTAAGTATAATTATGAGTTGTGTAAACCTGCCATACGTTTTGTCGCATAACTTGATGACACTGGTCTCTGAATTGATTTTTTCCTACGAGCGTGCGGAAAAACGTTTTTCTCGCACTCATTTACGTGCGGAAATTACCACTTTCCGTACGCCGTGCGTGAAAAAAAATTTCCGCACACTGTGCGCGAGAAAAAATTTTCACGTACGCTGTTGAGCAAAAAAAATTTTTCGCGCACGCTGTTGAGCACGCTTGTTTTTGAGCACGCTGTTGCTCAGTGATGAATCAGGAAGACTTGAAGTCGACGATGGCATTAAGCAACATGAGCAGTGGTACTTTCAATGTTACCGTGATTAATAATTACCATAAAAATTAATTTTTTAAGCTTGTTAAAGTTTAGTTCTGAATAAAACATAAAATTCGTATTGACTATTTTGACTATTTATTCATTTTTAGTCTGCTAGGTTTAACTAAAATAATGACAAAATATTTTGATATTCCGCACGCCTTTGGACCGTCAATCGTGCAAACGCCAGTGCGTGCGGAAAAGTATAACTTTCCGCACTTGTTAGGTAAATAACTATTTCCAATAAAAACACACTATTATTTCGGAAGAAACTCGTTGGCCGGAAGCACTTCAAAAAACGATGTACTGTAACTTAGGGTTGCCATCCGTCCGGATTTCCCCGGACATGTTCGGGTTTTGGAGGCCTCCGGCGACGTCCGAGCGGGTTTTTGAAAATTTTCCGGTATTTCTGCGACAGGCAGTACGGCAGTTTTTGTGCCTTCATTTTTTACCAAATTTAACTGAACTGTTAAATAAAATAAAATAAAATTCAATCAAAAACAAAATATTTTTGCTGTAGACTGAATTTACTGCATGTCTTTAAAAATTGCACAAGAAAACGAAAGATTTTTAAAGAATTTAGACTGGAGCCCACTCCAACCCACTTTTTTTTCAATATGTAAACTTTTGTGTTCTGCTTATATTGCACAAAAATTGCAAAGTAGTTATAGGTTCACAAAATTGTGATTACCTTTTATTTAAAACATTTTCAGGAGGTAAAAATTTAAATAAAAATGATTTTTTTTTAATGTGCTTATTGGAGCTTGTAAAATAAGCTGAATTTTTTTAACTTTGGTTAGGAAAAACCTGGCAAAGTCTGGAACTTGGAAAACCCTGTATAAAATGTCATTAACTATTGTAATTTTTATAGTTTAATTTTTGTCAGGAACAGCATTCAAGGAGAAATTTTCACCCGCGGCGCATTTATGACATGATTTTAGCGACAAATCTATAATTGAAACTATACAGGGTGTTTCAAATTCAATGCTCACCATGGGGATCTCCTAAACGGTATTAGATACCAAAAGGTTTAGATTAGGGCAAAGCTGCGCAATTTCATGCTTTGCTCAAAACTAAAAAAAAAGTTCCGGAGATAGGCGGAAAAAAACGAAATTTTCATTTTTAGTTTTTATTTTTCTGCGCCCTTATTCTTAAAGCTGTCCAAAAACGCTTAAAACTTTCTACAGGCACATTTTAAAAATTACAGTTTTTTTGACATTTTGTTATAACAAAATAACTTTACCTAATATTTTAAAAATACGTTTTTCTTTGTTCAGGCACTTGTCAATATGAGGTTATAAAATATATATCATCCTTTATGAACCAAACGGCAGGAGAAAAAAAGCAAGTGTCCATAAGAACAAATGAACTTGACAGTGCTCCTGTCACACTGAAAAGTCAAATTTCGAAAATGGACCTCTCATTAGGTAGATCTTAGAAAAGTGCCTGTAGAAAGTTTTAAGCGTTTTTTGACAGCTTAAGAATAAGGGCGCAGAAAAATAAAAACTAAAAATAAAGATTTCGGTTTTTTTCGCCTGTCTTCGGAACTACCTGGAATTTGTAAACTTTTTTTTGGCTTTGAGCAAAGCGTCAAATTGCGCAACTTTGCACTAATTTAAACCTTTTCGTATCTCCTAACGTTTAGGAGATCCCCATAGTGAGCATCGAATTTGGAACAACCTGTATGTAACCCAGCCCACTTCTTAATAAATAGTTTTAAAAAAATTTAAATTTTGTAGAACTACGTATTTCTTTAAATTATGACATCGTTGCTTTTTTCTTATCAAAAACATTTAAAACGCGTAAAAAATTTCTTAAAATTTTCGCCTGCGTGATTTGATTGAACCATTAAGTTGGTTATTTTAAAAAGTGCTAAATAAATTTTTGCGGCAATGTCCGGATTTTGTTCGGGTTTTTAAGCGTTTCTGTCCTAGTTTTACAACTTTAGAGATGCCAACCTCGTGTTACTCTCTCTATTGCTGATTTTTTAAAAACAAATCGCTAGAGGAGTATATTTTATTTTAACCGTTGTTTGAAGGTGGTGGACAATGTTGAACTTCATAATAAACTAGAGTTTCGAACTTCCATTGTTTTTATTTTTAATTTTTTTACAACGTTTCGAATGCTTATGTATCTTCAATCGTCATCAGGTGAATACTAACAAAAACTAAAACTACCTAATCTTATGTAAGCATGTGTTCCACAAAAATCGTGTAGTTGGAGAAACCGTTTCTTTGCAAATCGGATCAAATTTTCGCCTTTTCTTTATTTAAAACTTCTTACAAATTGCAGATGTAGGTGGCTCGATCTATAAGAGATTTTACAATTCTCAGGTTGGTTTATGTGGAGTGGTTTGATTTGAAGTTTAGATAGGGAGTAAAAGCCAAACCACCAAGTAAACGTAACGTAGATCTGAAATCCAGAGCTCTCATTAGTGACAACCCGACTAACGCGATTTCAGCTACCGTATCAGACGACGCGACGCCACCCTAGTGTCACTAGCGCCCGTATCTCATGAAAATCAGTCTCGTTCGACGTACCATTGACAAATTCTGTCGGATCTAAGCAATGAGAGCGCTGGATTTTGGAGCTACGTTACGTTTACGCGATGGTTTGGCTTTTACTCCCTATTGTCCAGTATGAGTTAGTTTGCGATATACAGAACTACACGATCAATAAAACTCTTCAGGCCACACCAAAACAAAGGACGAAAGACGTAAATACTGAAAGGGGGGCGACGCTTATAACTCAATACATCAAAGAAAAAGTTAAGAAGAATCAACCAATACGATCTTCAAACTGTCTTCAAAACGACCACAACAATAAGAAGTCAATTAACAAAAATTAAACCACAAGGCCACGACGAGTGTGGGGATACCTACATCGGAGAAACCAGCCGACCCATGGAAATTCGCCTTACAGAACACAATCGCAAATCTCGAAAAGGGGACACAACTGAATCAAAAATAGCTCAACTTTATTGAGATAATTAACATCATATGGAATGGAAAGAGCCAAACAAGTTTTAACTTCATTTTAAGGTTAGGTAGTCTTAGTTTTTGTTAGTATTCACATGATGACGACTGCAGATACATAAACACTCGAAACGTTGTGAAAAAATAAAAAATCAAAACAATGGAAGTTCGAAACTCTAGTTTCGATTAGATTAGGTTACAATGGGGTAGTGCCACCTCGACCTTCTCAGATCTATTGTGGTTTCCCTTTCTTCTTCCCTGCTTTGGTCCTCCAGTAAGGCCTTCACATTGACATAGCACATGTGATGAGGTTTCTTCCTCTTTCTTGCAGAAGCGGCATGTTGCATCTTCTACCAATCCCATTGCATACAAGTGCTTATTGAGTTCGCGGTGACATGTTAGGAGCCCTACTATTTTTTTGACAAGCTTCCTTTCCTTACAAAGAAGTTCTGCAGTCAGCTTTGGTGAACGTTCTTTAATGAATTGTTTGGCCTGTCTTTGTCCAAGCGTTTGCTCTCACAGACCGTTCGTCTCTTTGGTGAGCCACTCTTTAATAGATTGCTTGACTCTGGCCTTAACAATCCCAATGGTTCAGGCCCTGTGAACTTTATTACCGAACCTTGTCTGGCCAATTCGTCGGCTTTTTTTGTTCCAGAGTGTCCCCGATGTCCTGGGACCCAGGCTAGTTTCACCCTTTTGGTGCTTGCCAGCCTATTTAGGGCGGTTCTGCAGTCCCAAACCAGTTTGGACATCACTTGCACTGCTTCTAGAGCTTTAAGTGCAGCTTGACTATCTGAATATATAACTACCGAATGAGACTTTTCCTCCACTCCCTGTATTTCTTCGGCACAGTGATGTATTGCCGCTCGTTCAGCTTGGAACACTGTGCAACCGTTTGTCAGGCTTATAGAGACTAAAGTCTCGGATTTCTGCCCGTATATGCCAGCTCCTACACCCTCGTCGTCGTACCAGATGGATTCTGCTCTGAAAGGAGGACCTCCCTCCCAGTAGGCTCTATCTAGAATTTTGACTTTGTATTTCTTTTCGAAATTGTACTTGCAGACCACTACGACGCTCTGGGCAATCCCAGTATAAGATCTTTTTTGAGCTCGTTTTCGAGTCTTTCATTCTCAGTCCCATGTGAACTGATAATGGATGCTTGACCCCGCGTTAATCCGTAGGCTACCTCTGGGGTGGTCCTCATAACACCCGTGATGCTTAGGCAGGCTTGTCTTTGTATGCTATTTAGGAGTGCTATGGCCTCGGCCTGTTTAGTTCTCGTCCACCAAGCCACCGAACCATAGGTCATTATCCAGTTTTTCCCACCCAATTTCCTGCATCTGCCCAAAGCAATCGATGCTTTTTGGGCTGCCTTGACTATGTGAGGTTTCCATGTTAGCTTTTGGTCATAGATAACCCCTAGATATTTCACCTCGTTGGTGTATGGAATTTTCGTCCCGTTTAGTACTGGTGGTTTTAGGTCTTGTAGCACTCTTTTCTTTGTAAATGGGACTATTTGCGTCTTTTGTGCATTTATGAAGAGATGGTCCTTTTTGTACCAGTTATTCACTAAATTTAGTGCTCTCTGAATTCATTCAGATATTACCTCACCAACCTTCCTTCCTTATTTGGGTCAAGTTCCTTACACTTCATTTGACCACTGGGTCTATTCTTTGAGCTCTCTCGCTGCGTTAGCGATTAGAGCACTCGGTCCATCCCAAAGAAATTTTAAAAAAATAGAAACCACATAAAAATCTTGAGGCAAATCACACATCTCGCTCCGGAAATGTAGACCGCGGTTTTATTTTATTGCCTATAATTATGTAATATAGCAATAAATAGCATAAATACAAGACATTATTCTGATAAAGTGCCGAAGAAGTTCAGTTTAAAATGCATGAGAAAGTTTACTTATAGTCTGGTTGCCAAACCACGATTTTTGCACCAAGTGGGAAATGAATGGTACAAGAAATTTTTGTTCTGATTTTTTTAGCCAAGATGCTCTATTTTAAGAATCCGATTGATGCCACTCTTAAAAAAAAATTTGGGGTAATTTGAAGGAGTGGGGGGGTATTTATGGAGTAATCAGTAAAACTGTTTGTGTGGAGACTTAATGAACAAACTTTATTCAAGTTTTGTTGCAGATTTCGACAGCTTTTTGTATTTTTTTTATTCTTAGTTTTTCTCTCTTTTTTATTTAGTAAAATATTTTCTTTTTAAATTAATCTTTATCTTTATTTTTTTTTCTAGCAAGGAAATGGGTAGTGATCCTTTTCCTTTTGTTTCTTTTTTATTTAATATTATTATTAGTTTTTTGGTATGAAAGACTGTATGGGTCATTGGGAAATGTTTATTTTTAAGATTTATTGGTAGGTTTATAATTTTATAAAACTCTGTAGGACTTAACTTTCTTGTTATGTGAATTAATTTTCATCAGAAACAATAAAGAAATTGAATTGAATTGATTTCGACAGCTTTTTGTATTTTTTTATTCTTAGTTTTTCTCTCTTTTTTATTTAGTAAAAAATTTTCTTTTTAAATTGATCTTTATCTTTTTAATTTTATTTTTTTTTTTCTAGCAAGGAAATGGGTAGTGATCCTTTTCCTTTTGTTTCTTTTTTATTTAATATTATTATTAGTTTTTTGGTATAAAAGACTGTATGGGTCATTGGGAAATGTTTATTTTTAAGATTTATTGGTAGGTTTATAATTTTATAAAACTCTGTAGAACTTAACTTTCTTGTTATGGGAATTAATTTTCATCAGAAACAATAAAGAAATTGAATTGAATTGATTTCGACAGCTTTTTGTATTTTTTTTATTCTTAGTTTTTCTCTCTTTTTTATTTAGTAAAATATTTTCTTTTTAAATTGATCTTGATCCTTTTAATTTTATTTTTTTTTCTAGCAAGGAAATGGGTAGTGATCCTTTTCCTTTTGTTTCTTTTTTATTTAATATTATTATTAGTTTTTTGGTATAAAAGACTGTATGGGTCATTGGGAAATGTTTATTTTTAAGATTTATTGGTAGGTTTATAATTTTAACAAACGCTGTCGGACTTAACTTTCTTGTTATGTGAATTAATTTTCATCAGAAACAATAAAGAAATTGAATTGAATTGATTTCGACTGCTCTACTCAGCCCCGTTATAAAGACTTTTGGGCATCATCCACCATTTTGAAATATTCAAGATGGCGGCCGTGGGCAAAAAATCAAAAGAGACAAATATGCATGCGATACATCAATCCTAAGGTTTTTGGACCCACTGAATCCAAATTTTTAGTTAAAAAAATTAAATAATAGCCCTGCTCAACCCTGTTATAAAACTAATTAATGACTTTTGGGCATCATCCACCATTTTGAAATATGCAAGATGGCGGCCGCGGACAAAACTCAAAAGAGAAGCCTATGCATGCGATACACCAAAAAAACAAAAGAGAAGCATATGCATGCGATACATCAATTCTAATGTACATATCCTCCAACATGAAACCTAGAATCTGTTTCTTTAACCATAGAAACCCAGAATCTGTAAAAAAATCTTCCTCTCAAAATTACGCCCACACAAAAATTTTTTTTTAATCACATGTTTGGATTCAGCAGGCCCAAGAATCCCATAATTGATGTATCGCATGCATATACTTCTCTTTTGATTTTTGCCCACGGCCGCTATCTTGAATATTTCAAAATGGTGGACGACGCCCAATAGTCATTAATTAGTTTTATAACGGGGTTAAGCAGAGCTGTCGAAATCTGCAATAAAACTTAAATCGAGTTTGTTCGTTAAGTCTCCACATAAAGTTTTACTGTTTCCCCATAAATACCACCCCCCCACTCCTTCAAATTACCCCCAAAAATGTTTTTAACTACAAACTTGAATTCAGCGGATCCAAAAACCTTAGTATATGTTAGGTGAAAAAAGTGCTGTATCTTTTCACAGTAAACAACACATCTCTATTAAACCGCCACATTTTAAATATTGCGAATCAGAACGCGGCTCTACAATGTTGTCATGAACAGTCATCCGCAATTTCCCTAGATTTGGTTACCGATTTGGAAAATTTGCTTTTAATATATGGAGTGCTCCTTCTAGTTTATTTTAATTTCTTTGGTCCATCCAAGATTTCCTGAGCATTCTACGATAGCACAACATCTCGAATGCCTTCCATTTTTTTAATAATAATAATAAAATGTTAAACACGTAACAAGATCACGACTATACAACCCGAGCGTTGCAGGTAAAAAATCTTAAAATTTCTGGACCTTTATGTAACGCCACGATTGTATACCGGGTGTTCCAAGGTGAGTAACCTATTAGAATAAATATAGAAGAACTTTTCAAACTTTCTATTCTAACGTAAGTCCATGTAAACTATCTTTATGAAATACTCTCATATTTGCACTGTTACCAATTGCAGGAAAACTTGGCAACAACTTTCTTATTTTAAATTGAACATCCTCTATATTTTTGCATTTTTAGATTCTACAAAATATATTAGGTACATTTTATATATAATGTCCTATATACCTATGTTCAACTGTTTTTAAAATATTGACAGGTGAAAAATTTTCACAAGCTATCGTTTTATACTACTTTTAACCCAGGGTTAAACTAACCTTGGGATATTTTAACCCTGAGTTTAGCTATAAAACGATAGGTTGTGAGAAACCAAGATAGGAATTTAAAAACCGTTCTGCTCTATCCTTAACCGTTTCGATGTTACAGGCTGTCAAAGTTAAAAAATATCAATTTTCACCTGTCAATATCTTAAAAACAGTTGAACGTAGGTATAGGACATTATACATAAAATGTACCTAAAATATTTTGTAGAATCCAAAAATGCAAAAATATACAGGGTGTTCAATTTAAAAGAGGAAAGTAATTGGCAAGTTTTCCTGCAAATGGCAACACCGCAAATATTAAAGAATTTCATAAAGATAGTTTACATGGACTTATGTTATGTTAAATTTAAGAGCTACCAGATGACCGAAATTTGACCTTCAGGACAGGGACCTCTCAAGCTTATTTTTTAATGGACACATGCTTCTTTTAGGTTTTATTCCTAAGGGAAAACAAATATATTTTTTTAAACTCTGGAACTACCACACGAATTTTAATTTTGCGAAATTCTCACCTCAATGTGGTTAAATTTGAAATACATTGTATAAATGCAGGTCCAACTGTGGAAACAGCTAGTTTTAGACGCGCCTCTTAAATAAAACCGGTATAGAACCTGAAGCAGGTTATAAAACTATGTTTGTATTGTTATATAACCTCTTTAAAACCTGTCATAGATGTAAAAGTGGAATTAAATTGATATATTCGATTCGTAGCTGTGAGGGATGTTTAAAACATCTTATTATAGTAAGCATTGACGATTACCATTCTTAAAAATCTTGAAGACAATAAAGTTATTTATTTCTAAAAACTGCTTTTCATTCTTTAAGTCCTTCAAAAAGAAAATTTAAATAAATGAGCTTTCCTTTATTAGTTAAACAAAAATACAGATCATCAAAGTTTAAGAAAAATTGGCCCAGTAAAAGTTTCCTAGCTCACACAGACACATTCTTTTATAATCTTGTATTTTTAGCCATTTCCGAACACTGCATAGGAATAGGCGCCACCACACAGCAAAGATTGTTTTTGAAATGAGAGATTAAAAAAATATTTCAATTATAACATTAAAAACGATATATTTTGATAACAAATTCTAAAATAGTTTTAAACAAAAATAAACATTGTTACCATCAATACTACTACTGGAAACTAAAAAAAAACGCAATTATTGTCTATGTTTGTTTCTTACTATGCTAGGTGCGCGTCGGCCTTGGTGGAGATTACATGAAAAAATAATTAATATTTTGTTTTTTTTTAATAAGAAACATACAATTCTAAAAAGTAATCGTTTCTATAAAGCGAATGCACGTGTCATTTGAAAAAAATATTAAGAATAGAAAGTTTGAAAAGTTTCCATTGTATAGTTTCCAAAATATTCTAATAGTTTACTCACCTTAGGACACCCGGTATATACTCGCACAATCAGTCAGTTGTATGACAACCGACGGAGATTTTAAAAAAAATCTACAAAAGTTTTTGAAAGAATAAATTCTATGATAACGGCAGTAGAGTTTCTGCCGAAACGTCAAACGTCAAACGTTAAATTCTAGGATTTGCGAGTGTAAGCATTATTTATTTTTATTTAAGAACCAGTGACAAAAGAACAAAAATTCTGCTTTAGGAATTTACGTAGTAGTTTTTAATATATATTTTTAAACTTAGTGGCTGAATTAAGCTACACCCCCCCCTTCAACGAACAAAATCATCGGTTCCTAAGATTTTTGTTTGTTTTTTTTTGGGATGTTTAGCTTGATATCAAGGTACACCCCCCTCTGCTTAGAAAAAATTAGAAAAATTAGATTAAAAGTAGCTGTGCCAGAATTTGGTACTAATTATGTACTAATTTCGGCCCCTTCAATAAAATTACCTACTCTCAAGATAACTTAATTTTTTTTTGTTTTTATGGGGTGTGTACCTTGATATCAAGGCACACCCTCTCTGCCTAGGAAAGAGATTTCAAAAAAGTATTTATATCATAATTTGCTACTAATTATCTACTAATTTCGTCCTCTTCTAAAAAATTACCTACTCTTAAGATAACTTTATTATTTTTGTTTTTATCTGTGCCTTAATATCAAGCTACACACCTCATAAAAACAAAAAAAAATGAAGTTATTTTGAGAGTAGGTAATTTTATAGAAGAGGACGAAATTAGAACATAATTAGTAGCATATTATGGTACAATTACTTTTTTGAAATCTCTTTCCTAGGCAGAGGGGGGTGTGCCTTGATATCAAGCTACACACCCCACATAAACAAATAAAATCTTAGGAACCGATGAAAGAAGGCCATTTTTTAGAAAGGGACGAAATTAGTACATAATTAGTATCAAATTCTTTTGGTCGAATCTCTTTTCTAAGCAGAGGGTGTACCTTGATATCAAGCTACACACCCCATAACAAACAAACAAAAATCTTAGGAACCGATGGTTTTTGTAAACTGAAAGTACACTTCTTTAAGACTACATAATTAATACAAAATTATGACATCAACTTTCATTAAATCTGTCTCCTAAGCATGGGGGTGCAGCTTAGCGGCAAGCCACACCCCCCTCTTTTAAGTGCGAATAACTCTCGGAATAACTCCGTTATTCATTAAGTACAGAATTTTTTAAAAGGTACATAATTTTTACAATATCCAAATTGAGTTTTGTTGAGGCGGGGTGTAGCTTGATTAAGCCTAACTTAGTGGCGAAAAACCCACAAAAGTAGTTTCAGCAAACCGTATAGATACCGAAAATCAAATAGAACTTTTGTCTGTTTGTTTTTCCGTTTGTTTGTTTGTTCCAGCATCACGCAAAAACTACTGAACTGATTTCGTGGAGTCCTGGGCAAAACATTTTATTTCATCAACATCGGTTTACGAAAACAAAAGTTATGAGCATTTAAAGAAAAATCGAAAAACGGGTAAAAGTGCAGGCGAAGCTGCGGAAACTTCAGCTAGTTAATTTCTATAGCGGACTAAAATAATACAGCTGATATAGCATAGGAACTGCGTAGGGAAAGAAGCCGCCAACATCTTTTATTAGGCTTGAAATCGCTATCTACGACCAATATCGAGGCCGCAAAACCGTAAGTCCTTTGGGGGCGACCCGCCTGAATTTTAATGAATTTTTGGCCATCTTGTCAGCAAATTATTTGCTAGCAGGGATTAGAAACGAGTTCAAAGTTAATTAAGAACCATCTTTTCGTGCGCCTTGGGGGGATTTTAGTAAAACTTTTTAATTTTCATGCAAAATAAAAGCTTAGAAGTGTGAAGTTCATACTCGGCAAGTACTTGAACTTAAGCTCCTTCCTACGTTAGTAGGTAAGAATTTTTTATAATGAAAAGTTAAATATGACAACGTTGCGCTTTAATTCGTTGGACGCCATTTTGCTGCAGCTGCCCAGTTTGGGCTAAAATCTGTTCATAAAGAGGAAAGAGTAATAAAAATGCAAATTTGGATAAATTTTGTACTGAGTGATCAATCACTTTTTCTTCTCTTTTAAAAATTTTCTAATGCACCTCAGGTAAAAATACTTTATTTTTATATACCTCACCCTGTTCGACCGGAGAATACAATAGAACCTAAAACCGAGAACAATAGAAGGCAAGCCATAAACTATTCTCATAGGCGCCGTAATTGGGGGAAACTTACATTTTAAGTACCGTGGTATATAGGTATTAGTGAAGAAAATAGTAAATATGTGAAAAGTTCTATGAAATTTAATAAACCAAATTACTTTATTAGAAAAAATTTATAAATTAAATAATAAAAATATATTTTAGGAATAAAAATATTATTAAAATATATATACAAAAACGGATTGGCGTTTTAACTATAATTACCTAATAAGCACACCTAAAAATTAAATTAAGGCTAAACAAAAGGTTGGTACATAAAAAAAAAGTTACAGTTGTCAATTATTATAACTACAAAAATAATTAAAATGAAATGGAGGTAGATACGTTTCTTTAAAACCAGTCAAAAATAAAATAGGAATAAATTACTCAGATTCAGAAGAACAGTAAATGCTCTCATCGTCACTCTTATTTTCTTCCAAAGAAATAATTAACGGTTCCACAGTTTCTTCGATTAAACAATCAAGTTTCCACATTTTTTCTTCTACTTTTAAAACATGTTGTTCACATTTATGCCAATTATCTGGGGTTATTTTTTTCTCCCAGACTTTGATAGCGGCGATTTTAATGATTCTAATTTTCTTTCATGTAGTATTCTATAAATAGTTGATTTTCCAAATTGGGTAAAATTAGAACACTTCGTTACCAACTTATCCACTGCCAATGTTTTATAGTCTTTTTGCAGATTATCGAACACACTAAGAACTGTTTGTTTTTTTCTAAGCGTTAAATGCGCACGACTTTTATTTGTACACGGAGTAGAAGCCATATTTTTTTACTTTCTATATACACAAACTGCACACACTTTAAAAAATTAAACTATAATAAAAATCAAAGCAGATTTGTAGTCAACTTTAATATTTCAGAGAGAATTATTCTTAATTACCTAATAAAAATAATATTTAGAACCAACTCATAAGTACCTATACCTATACCTACGTATTATAGTGCAAAAACAGAACAGGAATAATAAACAATTTCTCTATCAGGTTAAAATATAATATGTATTTTTAACTGCTGTCTTTTTTCTATTTTTTTTTAAATTGAAATGTTGGAAAAACACCGACGCCAATGGTACGCTCGAGAAAATGGTTTTTAAATCGTTTTATTACTCTCTCTTCTTTATGAATGGACTATAGTTTTTAATCCCAGCGTTAAATCCACCAGACTCTACCAACCCACCCAACACTAACGCTTTGGATATAATGGAGTGGTGAACAAGATGGCAATAAAAAAATTATTACTTATTGCCGCTTTCCTCTTAGCCCAACCAAATTAAAATAAAAGACAAAAAAATTTGTAACAGCAGTTTGATGACTGGAAATGATAAAGGGGCTTCTGATAAACTTTCTAAAAAGAAATGCGTGAGTGGGGCTTTTGCGGGGTGGATTTGGTGGGGGGAAAGGAGGAGAAAAATGGTATTATTGTAGTTTCCGACAAAACTGAACGTCATAGAGTAAAAACTTAGACGGTGCAAATTTCTACAACTTTTGTGAATGTCACTTTTTAACATAACCTCAAAATCTTCGAGAAAAATGCGAAAAATCGTAATATTTTTATTTTTTCGTCTCTTATTTTTCATTTCCTCAAAAATAATTGTATTTTCACAAAAATTTGCCAAAATATATCCCTATGTGTCTTTAATACCTACAATTTTTTTAGGTAAAAAATTTTAGCATTTTTTAGTATATAAATTTTTTTCTGTCCAAATCACTTTTTTTTCAATCAAAAATTCTACTCAGGAAAATTCTCGTAGTATTTTTTCACGTTGCTCATTTTCATTTTTTTTGTTTTGACATATACTTTTTGGTAGGATAATAAAAAATTATAGTTACACTTAAAAAAACATGCTCAGAAATGCAAAAAAACAAATAATGGCTTTTGCAACAACCAATTTTTCAGCAATTGTTGATAATTTTCTTCGATTAAAAAAAATCAACAACCGATTACAACATCTATTTATACGGAAAAAATACAAAGGAGACGTTATTTAATTTACTACGTTTATACGCGCCTAAAACCGGTTTTATATAAGAACGGTTTTAAATAAAGTCGCTTTCTCCTTCATTAAAATCGTTTTCTAACAGCTGATCGATTTACTAGCAATCCTCTTACCTTATAGTTTCTCATAAATTAAAACATATATATTGTTATATTAAAAAATTCTTATATTACATTTTTTTAAAATGCAAATAAAACAACTAAGTTAACAATTTTTTTTCAGGTTTAAAATAAAATTGATTTAGTATTTAACCGTCCTTTGTTTAAAAGCGCTTTTAGTACTCATCAATGCTTATGCTATATCATGCTCACCCAACCGTAGATCTAGACTTTAAGAGAGACGTTTGAAACAAGATTTCCAAAAATTCGATTGTTTAATTAATGTACACGATTCAGAAAACAATTTAAATTGTCTCGCTGACTTAATTTTATTTTATAGTTCAAATCTAGAAAGTACTATTCTATAGATGAATATAAATCATTTTTAGAAAAGGGATTTAGCGAGGGTGAATTTATTTTATCATAAATCATTTTGTTTTTTGATATCCGAATTAAAAGAAGAAATCGGGAAACCCGAAGTAATTTTGCCATCTATGATAAAAACAGTTTTAAGAACGGCTTCCCAAACATTTTTAAATTATACTGCTGAGCGCACTTTTAACAGAATAAAAAAAATCAAAATTGTGAAATGTCACAAATGACGGAAGACAAGCTGAATGCGTTTGCTATAGTTAGTACTGAGCGGGAATATAGCCATACTATTGATTTCGATGTGATACTGTCCAGTACATGAAGAGAGTAAAAATTCGAAGACTTAATTTTTAGTTTAAATAAGTTAACATATCATACACTATATCAGGGTTGAAACTGGTCAGGAAAATCTGGAAAAGTCAGGGAATTTAAAAAGTGACCTGGAAAAGTCAGGGTCACCGTGGTGCACTTTTGAACCTTCGCCCCGCCCCCGACGCTGGGGAGGGAGGGGTCAAAAATTGTCAAAAAAGGTGTTACGTAATTTATGGGCGGCCCCTTATACGGTACAAGTAAGATCCAAAAGTGACTTATTAATATAATAGATTAACAATCCGTACCTGCTCTTCTATTTAAGTTGGGTTATTCTGCTGAGTTTACTTACACTCCGTTCCATTTTTATTTAGACGAAACCTAACTTTAATGACCCATTGAACCAAACCAGGTTTTAAATCCAAATGCGCTAGATTGTTGGTTACGTTTTTTCTGACAGAAATTTTGGCGGAAAGAGTAGACAAGTGAAAATAATAGTTATTTAAACAAGGTTTGAAAACGACTCTTTGCACACGATCGAGACAGTTTGGGTCGAGGGAGTGTGCAAAGAGGTTTTCAAACGAGTTTTTTACGATACTTTTTATACGACTGCAAATAAACAGAGATCAGAAAAATAAAATTTCAATTTAACTCGTTTTTATTAATAAAATGTATAATATTCTATTTAAAGTATCTAATCAACAAAACAAAGGAGCTGCAACGGTTGCTGTGGAACTCAGCCACTTATATTGTTGGGTGACAACAACAAAAATAACAATGATGGGAGACCCGTGTGCAAAAATGACGTACCTAAACGTGCGCAAAATTCCGTTTTCCGATCGTGTTCTCAGTGCGCAAAACCCCCTTTTTCAAGACAGTCCTATCAAATAGTAGTTTTTTACAACTAGTGGCAAATACAGTGCTTTTTTTACAAGCGTTGGTTTAAATAAGGAGCGCAGCGAGGTATTTAAAAACGCGAGTAAGCACAGTTTAGCAGCGAGTTGGTAACACCATTTTTTTTAATACCTTTATCAAAAAATCCAAGAAAAACAGGAAAACAATTTTAAAAATCTCGAACCAAGAGCACTTCTCGCAAAACACACCGTCTTTACACTATAAATCAAGGCGGCTGGTAAATGAAATAACAATGGTTGCCATAGCGATGTGCCTTTTTGCTCGGTGACGTTCATTGCTGCGAAATTTTAATCTTTGACAGTATGATAGTTTTACAATGTTCTTAAATGATTTTTTCGTAAATACTTGGTGGAAACTGGCGGAAAAGGCTTAATTTTTAGGCCAGAATAATTACATTTTTTCAATATTACTATTTTCCGCTATTTCTCTTTAATTTTGGGTAAAAAACGGACAGAAATCTTTTTTTGCACCCGTGATCAAAAAAAAGTTTTTTTGCATCGGTAACCAAAAAAGCCATGCTTTAGTTATCTGCACACAGTTACTAAAATCATGTTTTTGATGAAGGTATAAAAAAAATTATTTAAAAATAGGTACATTACAATTGTGCCACCAATAAACATTAGTTTTATTTTTCATTGTTGGCACTTTTTGACACTGACATGTTATAGCAATATGTATTATTATTTTTGGCTAGACAAGGCTGGAAATGTGGACAAACATTTGGAATTGATGCGTTCATGAAAGTGACGCTTTTATCCCTAAAATTATAGGCAAAAAAGTGTACAAAAAAAGTTTTATGAAATCTTTATAACAATATTATCAGCACACATGATAAAAGTAAAATTAATCAGGGAGAAACCAGTGGCGTTAATTGGGGGGCAATTGCCCCCTCCCTGAGTATTCGCGCACAAAAATCAAAATTTGGCTTTTACAAATAAAAACATATTTTAAAAACACCTTTTAACTTAAATACACCTACTACGGCTTACCGCATCGCCGTTACCCACTAAACCATTCATTTATCCAAGCAGCAATTTAACGGCGTAACGACGTTGTTACATGCGACCTGACGTTATGATGCGACGTCGTTTTAGCCAACATGGCGACTCGGATTTACACCAAAATGGTGGATGATTTTTGAGTCCTTACGTCGTTGTACAGTGACTGGAGTCGGAGTATTAATCGTTCTTGTTACGTCGTAAAATACGACCCAAAATGACTACAGTAGCGCCCTCTTTGTTATTGATTTTTTGGTGGTGTTTCACTACCCAAAATGTTGCCCATCTCAAACCTTGGGATTTTCAGTTACTAAAATTAACTTATTTTTATATATAGAAAATGGCAAACAAAAAATTATAATTTGATAATAACCGTTTATTAAATAGTATTTATATGGTCACTATGGGAGCAAAATTTAAAAGCGCAATTCGGTTTACTGACAAATATGCTTAGAAAAGGAATGAAAAAACACGCGCGCACTTGATTTTTTTGTGTTTAAACTGAAAATATTGCTTTATTTATTGTAAAAAAATGGATGCTACTAAAGCCTTTTTTTCAGGATTCCGTGGTCAAATACCTATCTCGCCCGGAACATAAAAAGTCTCCAAAATGCCATTCAATGGTGTTTGTAGTATTTTTCGCAGTGTTTAGTAAAAATAAACAATGGCGGCCACTTCGAACATAAACGACGGCATCAAAAATGGAGAATATTATGAGAATCCCAAAAAATACACGTAAATGGACTACAGTCGTCAAACATTCCCAAATGAACCACTTGTCACGACCGTTGGTTGCTATTAACCCAACATGCGACTGGAAAACGCTCCAATACTTCCGCCGATGACAGTTGACAGTCCCCATAACCTTACTTTTTATTCGATTTTTTTATATAAATGGTCGGTGAACTGTGAAATAAAACTTCAACTCTTCAAAGATCCTACTTCTTGGAAGCAAAAGCAAAAAGTATATTTAGTGAGCGGCAAGAAGTGAAGCTGTAGATCAAACTTTACTGTTTAAAGAGCATCAGTCTTCCTCTTTCGCCCATATACTTGTAGGATAATGTCATCTCTCTTTGACCAGTTAAGCCAGTTATTTAAAATCTAGAGAGAGATAGGGCGATCTGCCGTACATAAGTGCGGCAGAGAAGGAGAATATAATGCCATTTGTTCCCTTGGAAACTTTTCTTCTTCAAAAGAAAAGGGCACTTAAGTTCGTCAAAACTCCGACCGGAAAACGTCGCAAGACCGGCCAGAAACGTCGCAAGTTCACGTAATGTGAAAGTTGTTTAGACGTTGATACGTCCGTAGAACGTAACTAGAGTCTCATAAAAACGTCCACATGACGTCACTGGTTTACTAGAAAATGCACCAACGCGTGACAGGTCGGCTAAATGTTAGGTAGACGGTAACAATGTAACTGCAGTATTATCTAACGTTAAAGCAACGGAATTTTGTCGTAATATGTAAGACCGTCTGAAGATCAATAATTTATACACCCAAATTAACGTCCATTTAGGTGAAGTATGTGGTCATTGGTCAGAAAATTGTTGCTTGGGATAGTGTTTAGGTCTTAGCTTTTCTGTTTTTTTTTGTATGTTTTACCAAAAAATTTGTTTTGTTTTTTATGTTTATTTGAGTTATTTGGGCGTGTTTGTTTTTCGTTCGTATTTTTTTAAATTAGGTATGCCCCCCCCCCAAGTTAAATATGAAATGACGCCCCTGGGAGAAACAAAAATTGCGAAACGTCAGATCGAAAATTCTCGCTGACAGTTGACGTCAATATAGTGGAAAATACTCTAGGTATATAGAGTTGACATCCTGCTATCTCTGATACTTAAAACTCGTGCAACACCTTATCAGTAGGGCTTAATGTTGAGCATTGATCGCTACTGCGACCGGGCCGTGCCGAATGAAGATAAAGGTAGCGGAGTAGCAAGAAACGAACCAAAAACACACAAAATAAAGTTTTGTAAAGACTAATTTAGCAGCGGATCAGCAAGAAAAGAGAGAGGAGAAAATAACAAAACTACTGACAATATTTGATAGTATTGGTTAATTAATTTTATCCATGCTAATTTTCGACATAAACAATACCAACAAACTTGTTTACGTGTCTCAAGTTAACGCCCGTGTTTCTAAACTCTAATTTAGCTATTTTGAAATTGGGGGAGAAATAATAATTAGAAAACTCGAAACTTCGAGTTAAATAACATCAACAATGTGAAGTTTTCGTTTAAGTTTATTTAACTGAAATAAAACGTACAGTAAATTCTCGCTGACAGTTGACGTCATTTAAATTTGTATAAACTTCGGGTGAAAAATACTGTATATGTATCATACAGAGCGCTTCAGGTTACTGCGAACATAGGCCGGAAGAAGTCCAATTTGCCAGTGTACGTACACGCAGGGACACCCTACACCTATAGGGCAGTCTAACGAACTGTCAAAAATCGATGTGACTCAAATCAGCTGATTGCTTGGAGTACAAGCAAACCAAATATTTACATCGGTGTTATATGGAATAGTGTGTGTTTTTTGCGTTTTTCTTTTAAAAAAACGAATTAAAATGCCAAACTTTTAGGGGGTTGTGGGGTGCGGCAATCGCTGGCCCAGAGACAAAGTTAATTTTTATAAAATTCCCACTGTTTTACCTTCTGAACATAAAAAACACCTAGGTGTAATCTACAAGAAGCTGTGAGAAGTGGATTCAGGATTAAAACGGGAAGATTTAACAGAAAAAAAGTTAAACTATTTGAGAATATGCTCAAAGAATTTTGTCAGAGGTATATAAAATTGATTTTCTGCACTGGTCACTTTAAAAAATTTAATTTTCTGTAGGTAATTAAGTATTTAGTATTGGTTTTCTGCTATTTTTGAGTTATTTGAAAAATTGTTTTACAGAACGTTTTCAGGGTTCGTCAGAAGTGCAAATATGCCTGCGGCCGATTTTTTTTTGGGTTAGGTTAGGGTGGAAGGGATGAACTTCTGACAACTCTTAAAAACGTTCTGTAAAAATTTTTAAGATAGACATCAGACACTTAAAGTTGGCAAGCTATTTTTGACAGATTATCCTACTTAATTCAAGAGTTTGTGCAATTATTTAATGCTACAGTAAAAATCCCAGCTTTTACTATAGTTAAGTCTCAACTTCACCCTATTGGAACTTGGAAGATACTCATTCAATATATCCTGTCTGTATACATGTTGAAAGAATTAAAAATTTAATCAGGCAAAAATACAGAATTTGTTGGGTTACTGTACAGGCAGATTCAGATTTCCGTAAGCTAAGTGATATGAGGTATACGGTAAGATGCAAGGAAAATAAGCTATAGCAAATGCATGCTTCTGTTCATAGTATTCATAGCTTGTGGCTTTTGGAATACTATGAACAGCAACATGCATTTGCTATTGTTTATTTTCCTTAATGCGTCTTACCACATACCTCATACCGGTTACCTTAAGGAACTCTAAATCTGCCTTACCCGTAACCATAATTGCGTCAAAAGGTGAAGAAGCACTGCTAGATGAAATTGTTGTCCCATTGTAACCTTTTTTTAGTTTAATTCAGTCACTCCAGTTTTTTTATTAATATACCTAAAGTGTTTGATTTTGTACTTTTTTAGGAAATACAGCATTTTGAAAATAAATACAAGATATTTTTAAAAGTTTTTTTTTTATTTAGAATCTAAAGTGCAAGAGTACCAACAAAAATGTTTAAAAATAAAATATATATAAAAATTTTTTAAATAGTTTTAAAAAACCTTTTACTTATATTAATTTGAAAATAAAGAGATACATACGTAACAAAACAAACAATAAAAGTAAAATCATTATTAAGTCTAGGGTTGCGTCAGTTTTTTTATTATAATAAATAACTTATTGGTTTGAATTTGTTTAAAAAACTTAATTATTATTATTTTTTTTTTGTTCACGAACTATGAACTTAAGTAACTTAAGTTGGCAAAAGATAAACACGATTTATCTTGAACTTTTGCCAAATGCAAATCGCAAACTTTTCCCAACTTAAAGGTGCAGTTCAGAAAAACGACAAGTAGGGCTTAATTAATCATACAAAAAAAATTATGTCAATGGCTATAGCATTGTTATTAAAATTACCACGTGAAATGCACACTTCTTTTATGTCAGTTTTAATTTTTTCAGGCATTTTCAAGGAAAAAAAACAACACGCTCATATTTCAATAACAAATAAGCTTTGTAGAGAAAAATTAAGATTTTGTATGATCAATTAAGCCGTACTAGTTATTTTGCTGAACTGCTCCTTCAAGCTAAACTTCTCAATATAAATTTCAGTAAAAATTGCTCACCTTTGCCATAACTAGGGCCAAATATGTGTTCTGCAATCACTCACAAATCCAGCCTCAAAATACTTGAATGCATTTAAACTTTTCATCTGCTGGTTGGTGTAAAATGAAGTAGTTAGCACAACAATGTCCATGTTGGAAACTGGGGGAAAACTCGCAGGGTCAAAACAAATCGGTATATTTTAGCGTAAAGGAATCGACACTATTAATCACTGCAATTTTTTTGAGGTATCGCGAGGCCACTGGAGGGTCCTGATAATCACTCATGTTTATTAGATAAGCACAGAAAGTCTCAACAAAAAACGTCGCTAAATCAAAGAAACTTTTCAGTTCTTGACGAAAAAACGTATTCTAATAAGCACTAAAGGTCTCTATTAGTGAAAAAAAAAACGAAAAAAAGCAAAAAAAAACACACAAAGCTATATGGATCCACCTTTTGCTTGTATTCCAGACGCCATATTGATTTTGGTTGACGTAAATCAGCTGGGCATTTAGACTGCCCTATCAGTGGAGCAACCAACACTCAGGATTGCGATCACCGTTCGCGCCTTGCGTTTAGTATGCCTCTAACCACTATGCAGTACCCTCTCCAGATAGGCCGATCAACTCATACCGATTTAGTGTCCTTTTATCCACCTTCGCCGCCATTTTCACTCAAAAGTGACAGATAATTCATTAGTTTTCTGTCAAAATGGCGGCGAAGGTGGATAAAAGGACACTAAAACGATAAGAGCTGATTGGCCTATGTGGAGAGGGTAATGCACTATGTGGAGTGTAGTCAATGAAACCGGAATTTGGTCAATAAATACGCAAATTTTTATAACGTAATTTTCTTGTTTTTTGTCATTGATAAATTAGATTAGATCAGATCAGATCTACCTTCAACTGCTCAGATTTATCACTAACAACGTGTTACAATGAAAATAATAAGGAGAAACAAAATAAAAGCAAGTTCCCAAAATAAAATAATACATTCTAAAAACTAAAAAGATTCTCCCAGTCAAAAAAAATTAGAGCAAATGTTCGAAAAGTCGTCCTTGCTCGGCTAGACAATATCCGAGCTTATTATAAAAACCCCTTCTAACGTTTCCAAGCATGCTAGGGGTGATAGTTGAAAAGCTTCTTCAATTTTAATCTGAAGTTTTTCCAAATTATTAGCCCTTTCATGCCCGTAAACTTTTATTTTTTATATAACTCCACAGATAGAAGTCATTAGGAGCAAGATCGGGTGATCAAGCTGGCCATAAAATAGTTCCCCGTGTAGTTATAACCCGATTAGGAAATACATTATCAAAATATTCCCTAACAAGGCCAACATTGTGAGCGGGAGAACCATCTTGTTGAAACCATATTTCACCAAATCTCACACCTAACAACTGCCTAGCAGTTGGAATAATATGCTGCTGCAGTAGATCCAAGTATCTAGGACCATTCAAATTGCCGTCAATAAAAAATGGCCCAATTACGTGTTCCCCTACAATACCCTCCCCCCCCCCAAACATTTAGTTTTTGAGGATACTGTGTTCTTACGTCAAAATACAAATGCAAATTTTCCCTCGACCGATATCGAACGTGTGTTGGGTTATGACGATTCAATAATGGAAAAGTGCTTTGACTGCATTCATCTGTGAAAAGAATAGATCTCAGAAAGTTTTCTTCACGATTAGCCCTTTCCATCATTGTTTCGCAAAATTCCATACGACGATAGTTGTCCTCCGGAAAAATTTGATGCGATTTTGACGCTTTGTAAGAATGATAACCATTCTTTTTGAGAACACGTAAGACAGTGGCTGAAGACGTATCAACTGCTTCGGTAATTTGGTGGCTAGTTAACTTTCATTACATCACATCTCGTACTTCCTGCTCGTCATTGAAAACAGTGGGTTTTTTATGGTTTCTTGGCGTTACACAACCAAACTTTTCTAAATTCTGCACAAACCTATGAATCGTTGATAAACTAGGTTCTGACCGATTTACAAAATTCTCCAAAAAAAGTTCTTGAATAAGTCTCAATGGTCTGCCTTGATAGTACCATTTGACAATCTGCACTTTTTCGGCAACTTCGTAGACATCCATTTTTAGTTTTAAAAATGTATTATTTCACTTAACTTACCAATCTGTTTCTCGAGCAAGGCAGATATAAAACAAAATAATAAAAACAAAATAAATTTCCAAAGGGTAACACTGTAGCGTGCTTCGAATCCACCTCGGTCGTACGGCACGGAGAGTAAATTGGACTTGATTCTCCCTATGTTCGCAGTAGGCTCAAGCTCATTATATACCTAACGCCTTTAAAACATAGGTAAAAGGCACTAAATTTTTAGCTTATATTTATCATATTTTGAACGAGGTCTGCTTTTATGGTGTATGCGCTGACAGAAAGGCTAACTCCAATATATGTGCCCCGCAACTTTACGCCTATCTCTACGTACGCGACTATGTAGTCAGCTTTTCTGACACACAATAAAAGCCGGCCACGTTTAAAACAAAACAACTTTGAAAAACAGGAAATAATTTAAAAATCAAGGTTAGCCCCTGGGCAAAGTCAATGGCGAAAAATTTACTGCGCATGCCTGGCGCAGTCGACTCGCGCCTAGAAGAATTTTTTTCGGACTAACTTGATTGGGAAAGTTATTATCGGTTGGAGCGGATACGTTTAAATACTAGAAAATACTAAAATAATAATAAGGACTAAATATCCATAAAGATCTCGAAACGTAAATGTCAAAAATAATGCCTACTTTATTAAAGTCAGGTTATTACCAGTAGATCTTAAATTCTGGTACTCTTGAATCGGCGGAATATTTTCCGTTTACCAATATACCAAATTTTTATAATTCTATTTTTGTTTATTTGTTGCAGACACTGAAGAACATGCGCCTCAAGGCGCCAGAAGGCCCCCTGGCACTGCATAACCAACACAACGAAATCTTGCAGAACTCCCCAAAACGGATCAACACCCTCCAGAATAGCAGATACATCTCAGCGGGCAATACAACCTCGAACCTGATCGATAACAACACCAGAAATTACTCCAAAAACAACACCAATAACCCGACAAACAACCAGACCATCAATAACGTTACAGATTATAACAATTACAACGCAGAAAACTTTCTTAATAACACGAATAACTTTTATAACACCAGTGAGTGTGCTTTAACACCGATAACACCGAATTTGATACTCAACGCCACTACTGATGGTGGAAATGATATTGGCTCTGAAGAGCGATATGGATATACCGTTAATAATTTGACCGAGATAGAAGGGTTGAATGGTGAGAGCAACGAAACTCAAGAGGTAGGTAACCTGTCATATGTTTATATAGTATTCTATACAATAAGTATTTAATATAAAAGCGTCTTCGATCTACCCTCAAATCCATTTATTTTGAAAAATCAAAACAATAAACCCTACTTTGCTCGTGTTTAAACGTTATTTTGCCTATGGCAAAAATTATGAATTTTGTCTAAGTAGCGCCTGGGTGTCAATTTTTCGCTGTAGAGAAAATTGTTCCATTAAAAACAAAAAAAAAAGTTTAATAGTAGATTTTCTTTTTTCTCTGTCAGTGACCTTAGCTCACGAAATTTCGAGGTGATGTTAAAAACAAGTCATGTGATATCCATGCTTTTTGAAATCAAATAAACATCAGAATTGACTGAACTTTGAATGGAAGGCACATTTTATAAAAACTAAGACACGACTCGGAGCGCTTTTTTGATTTTATACCGAATATCTAAAATTTATTTTTAAAGCCACCGATTTAAATGTTTCAATATTTTAAATAAAAATCCTCCAATCGTGGTTACAATGAACCCTCCAAAGACTAAAGCGAAACAATTGAACGATGGGTAACCGGCGTGGGCTTATCAGTGGTTTCGCTGGTCATCCTCCCGAAACAAAACATTCGACACCATCATCCACTTTGATTTCCAACTTTCAATTCGTTTGTTTTATACATTAGTTACACCGTTTCAAAGCCATCGGCGTAACTACGGGGGGGGGGGGGTCTGGGGGCCCCCCACCAGATAATTATAGCCTAGGAGTTGTCAGTCATATGACGGGGCCAGTGTAATGTCTGGGAAACATAAGGGCTTACAATGTTTAATAAGAAAAGAACATCCTTCGGCAATATACATTCCTTGTTTGGCACATAGACTGATTGTTTGGCACATAGACTGAATTTAGTTGTTGTTGACGCATTTATAAAAGTCTCTACAGAAGTCTCGACAAAAGTTGCACCAGCAGCTTCTTCCTTTAATACATACATTTTTTAAAACCAGGAAATCATGAAATCTTAAAACGGTTGCAGAGAGCTTGAGTATTAAATTTTTGGAAGTATCTAACCTTTCTACTATTCGCTGGTCATGTCGATTTGAAAATTTTAAAGCAGTTTATTAAACTTTGGATCAATTAAAATGGCACTAGAAAGTGAAGTAACTGATAACCAGGTTAGACATGCCGTTGAAGCTGTTGGACTATTAGCCTGTATTAAAAAAGCCGAGTTTTGTATTTGCTTGCTTATTCTATACTCTGTTTTATTACGTATCAATGTTTTGAGTCAGTATTTTCGGGGTAAAGATGCTACTCTCGGCAAAGAAAATTTAATAATAATAGATGGCACGCTACAATCTCTAGAAGAAACTGGATACAGCTTTAATAATATTTATTCTGAAATCCAAGACTTCGCCGATAAATATGTTATTTCTTTAGAACCTATCAGAGTATCAAAATATTTTTGGACATGACAGCGCGATAGAATTGACATCAGATGTAAGATGCTTAAAACACTGGAAAATAAACATCCAATATTCGGGAGAGGTTTTTAAACTTGCCATTTACCAAATTGGTAGATGCTTTATTTAAGTTAAACATCAAAGAAAGTCAAGATTTTATTGAAAATTACTCGACGATTGCAGGTGTGTATGTGTCTATGCTTGAAGCTGAGATCTTGGTAGTACAAAATTTGATTACTTGTAAAAATTTAGAAATAAATTTAAAATCTATCAAGGAGTATATTAGACAAGACTTTTGTCGAAACCTCTATTTTTCTTCCTATAAGTTCGGCTAGATATGAACGAAGCGTTTTTGCGATCCGTAGAATAAAATATTGGACCAGGACCGGTATTCTCGTAACTAAATACGCTCGGCGTTTCGTACTCGCTGACCGTATGATAACGTAATATTCGCATACCACGTGACCAAAGTAACAAAAACGGTATTCACGTATATTGAGCGCAAGGCGTCGACGAAGTGCGCTCAGCGCGTGGCGACCGTTTGAGAAACACCTACCATTTGCCAGCTGTTTTGCCCTCCGCGCGTACGATTTTCCTACCCTACAATACTTTGTAGAGTGCTGCAGAAAATATAGTAGTTTTTTCAGTTTTCGTTTTTATTAATAATTAGAAAAATAAAATCTCTTATTAGTAGCTTGGGGACGGGTGACAAACACGTACACATCAACCTTACTATTTAATGCTCGATGTAAGACAACTTTTTTTCCAAAAAATTGCAACAAAAACTTTTCTTATCAAAATCGACATCGAAATAATTGAGCATCCGTATAATACTAGAAATAGAAGCAATCAAAATTCTGTAAAACCGAGGGTAAAAAAAGCCATTGATCACCGGTGCTTTTTGTATCTTTCATCGCATGTGTACCAAAAAATATCTGGTTTTGTTAATTATTTTCTTTCAAAAATAAACTAAAAGCTTTCATTCATTCATTTTCAGCATAAAAGGTATAACTTACTAGATATATAAGTAACTATTGTGAAACCATTTTAACCATAAATGCTACATAATAAAGTATCAATATCAATATACGACCGTGCCGGAAACACCACTTTCCCTGACTGAGTGCCGGAATAAATTTAAACTTTCCCTCACCGAGTGCGGAATTTTTTTGTAGGTGTGCGGTTAAGTCTCGGGGTAAACATTTTCCCGCACACTGTGCGGGAACGTGCTACTAGTTTATATCACAGGGTCAAAGGGCGGGTTTAACTGAGCTAAACCAAACCATCAAGTAATTTTTTAAAGGATCAACATGCACTTGTGCAAGTCACCATTTGATTCACCCTTTCTGAACTACGGATCGAAATCGATCACGTAATGGCCTCTTTCTTACACATAGAAAAAGAAAAGGAGCGACAAGACTAACAAGAAATAAAAATGCAAAATTCGGTGATGCCAAGATGTGCTAAGTGAATTTGATTCTGTCTGCTCGCAGGGCACCGCGTTCGGCAGAGCGAATACGAAAAGTCGTCGGTCAGCGGGCCGCTGAGCGCGCTGTTCGCTATTCGTTTCGCTTAGCGACTTCAAAACGTTACGTATTACGAGAATACCGGTCCAGAACTATAATGGTACAAACCCGATTTTCCAGTGTGTCAATTATTAACATCGAGAATGATTTAATTAAAGAAGAGATTACAGCAGACCACGTTTTGAAATTTTGAAAATATATTCACAAAATACAAGGAAGTTGCAGTTAATTTAAGTTAATTTATATTAAACAGCCGAGTTGAGTTGAATAAAGTTACGCTTAATTTAAGTTAAGGTAATAATACATAATATTAAACGGTTTTGAGAAAAACATCACTGTCTTTTATTCCTAACTATCGAGCACTAGCTAGGCCCCCTTGACCCCCTAGATCAGAGAGTTAGTTACGCCGGTGGTCAAAGCTTCGTCAAACTTCTACCAGCCGCGCTCGATGGAAAAACTTTGTATTTCGAATTTTAGTCGGAAATTTAACTTTAAGGGGTCGATCCTAGCATCATATTAAAAACACGTTTGATCGGTTGATTTGGCAGTGGAAAAATCCTTAAATATCCAATCAGTAGTAAAATTAATTACCAAAAGAGCGTCTAAATTTAGGTTAGTTGGTTTAGTTTTAGTATTCTGATATTTTTATTGGAGGCATTCGAACTTTAATATATGATGGATTGTTTTGGATGAATGAATTATTTATTGCATATGAAAAGTTAGATTTTGGTACCAGAGGCATGAACAAAATCTTTATGATATACTTTCTAAATATTTTTATTTACTCTATTTTCAGTTGCAATGGTGCAACACCGCCGATCTAACCCCACCTCGACAAAAACATCAACCAATAACAAACAACAAAAACACCACCGCAAACAACCGAAACTTGGCGACGGCACGGAACATCAACAGCTGCAATCTGGCGACTCAGTTGAGAATTCGACCGCAGCAGTCGGTATCATCAGCTGCAACGGAGTACTGCGATGCAGAACCGCCTTCACCAGATGATGTGCTGATAAAGGACGATTTAGGTAATTGGTGCTCTAGATTTAGAAGATTTGATGTGGTACCCCATTTTAGACTAACCCCGTGTGCATTTTTGTAGAGAACTCAAAATTCAAACTGCATATTGTGTAGCATACTTAGTAGTATACGTCCGCCATTTTGAAAATAGTGTCACTTTTAGTATCTCGACTCATACTGGTCGAATTTAAAAAAAAAATTGTGTTTTATAAAAAACCAACATTTATTTTTCTTTGTTAAGACCCTCAGGCAAGTTCGCAATCTTCAACCAGTGTCTCTCCCGGAGACGAAGACATAGCCTTCGACGTGTCGGAATCATCTGATGAAGGAAACGATGAAATAGAGGTGAGTTTTGTTTTTTTGATAGATCCATATTGACTTCTAAACATAAACTGCGCACTGGCTCAAATTCCATTCATAAATTAATTTTTGTCCTAAAACGTTATCTAACAGAAAACATGAGCTAGACGATTTTGAGTTTTCCAAGGGCTGAGTGAAAAATACTAACAGTTTAATAAATATCTACTACGACTTCCCAAGAAGTTTTAGAGCATATGATTCATGATACTCTTATAAACATAAAACATTTATATCAAACAAGAATTAAACAGCAAACAGGTTATTTACCAGTGGCGCACCGGTAGGGGGGGGGTTAACCCGAAAAACCTGATTTATGGTGACATTTTTTACTTCAAATTTTTTTTAATTATTTATCCGTAACCCCCCCCCCCTCTCGACGAAGTAAATTCCTGGGTGCGCCACTGTATTTACCCCAAGGTAAAGACGACATTAGTTCAACGCTGCTTCCTTTACATAAGCCCCAGAATTCACGCTGAACTCTCCAATGACTTAAAAACAATAAATAACATTAAATTATTATAGTAAAAATTAAAACAATGGATTCTAAAGAACTCTAGACAAAAACTAAACCAAATTATTAATTTAGAAAATCAATAAAAATAAAACTAAAACCAAATAAATAAAAGAAAAATTTATAACCTATTCCCGATTATGATAATCTGCTCCGTTTTTGACAATTTACCCCTATTTTGACAAATATCCCAATGTTGACAAATTATTTCATTCATCTGCCGGCAGTAGATTTATCATATCACATAAATTTCTTATATTTTTAAAATACCTAAATAGGTAGCGTGTTCTTTTTTGAAAATGTTAGATTTTGTTTTATACTGGGACTTCCATCCATAGTAAGATCAATGCCCATTGTAGCAAAGTCTTTCTGCTGAGTTAAAGACAAACACTAAATATCAATGCACCTAGCCGGGATTCGAACCCGAGACCTGTCGTGCGTCAGGCCGATACGCTACCCACTGCGCTCCGGAGGCCGGCAAGATTAGTACACTTATGCCTATGCATATGCCAAAAATATATATACTTTTCTTTTGTCTTTTATTAGTAGGTATATTCTAAATGAAGATAATCTATTCTATATCAAATTTTATTTTTCACAAATACTTTCCGACCAAGATGGTTTTACCTTCCGTGGGTAATTGTTTATTTATTTCACTTAAACCTAGCTATAAGAGAAAAGTTGCTTGCAAGTTTTTTTTATGACAAATAAACTTATATTTATGTTATTTTTTCTATTTCACACAATTATTCAAAAAAATGTTAGACATATTTAGATAACATAAGCTCGCTGTAATGTTTAAAATTTACGTGGATTTGACGGCTTTTGCTGCCTGGATTATTTTTGAAGTTTTCTTTCTCCTCCCCAGTCGCGTAGTCATGCGGAAATGTACTCTGGTATACAGGGTGATTCAAAATTCTAAAAAATTAATCTAAGAAAAGTGACATATTTTTTTCTCTGAATTTAGGGGTAAAATTTTCGTATTTTTTTGGAATAGCCTTTAAAATAATTTACTAAGCAAGGCTACGTGTGCCAGCATTTTGAAGTTGTCAACCGTTCTTACCGTGAAAGTCTTGGCGTATGTCCGATATATTCATCAAATATCATTATTTGTAACTGTCACCGGCGAATGTCAATATTCATCATACACTCATGGTGTATGTTCACAAGAATTTTTTATGAAAAGAAAACAAAATAAAACTCTATAGGTGATTTTATTCCTTAAGCTAAAATTTAAAAAACCAAGTAAATGTATGGCAACCTTATTTATTGCAACAACTTAAGCTACCATGACAGCGTGTATAGCCTTGCCCTCCACTTTTTGAATTAGCAGAAACTGCTTCAAGGTGCCATTTTTGTTTACTAATTTATAAAAGTCTGAATCCTATATTTCACATTTTGGGGATCGGTACAACCACGGTCGGCATCAGGGACTTTAATTCTTACGGTACCACCAATTTGGGCCGCAGGAAACTTTTTTTTTTTGAAGTTCGCAACATTTTTGTTGCTTGGAGTAGTAGATTCTCTTTTGCAGCTACAACGAATTTACTAAAAAAAAGGTGAATTATTTGCCTAGCGAAAAAAGTTCACTTACACAGTATTGTGCAAAGATTTAAAAACATTTTTTTTTTGACATTCTAAACATTTTGTTAAAGGTATCTTCATCAAATGTTGAAATAATCCATTCTTTGAAAAATCCTTCTTGGTATTCCATTAATTAAAAAGTCTAATTCTTCATCTTCTTCGTCATCCTGAAGAAGTTCCCTTTTAAGCACAGATCACTAATCACAGAAAGATTAAGACAACGGAATAAAACGGAATAATTTTAATATAACTACTGTCTATAAAATTAATGGCTTTTGTTTAAAAAAACATAACCAAAAAATATCTCACGTAAGCTAAAAATGCGCTTAAGCCGAAGTAATTCTACGGCTTATCTTAACTACAGCTTAAGTGCCACTTATATGATATTCCACACCCTTGCAAACCAAAACTAAATCTTAAGCTCGGCTTACATGTCAAGCCGAACCCGTGCACACGGGCATTGAATTAATAAGCTCGTGCTTCCTTTTGAGTTGAAGACACGCTGGGTTGTAGTTGGATGAGGATGTGCTGGGTTACGGATTAGTCAAAACTTCAGATGAAGACGTCCTGTGTTGCGGATTAGTTAATACATGAGCAGATAAAGGTGGATTGGTTTGGTATTTTTGTCATCCATGTCACTTACACTTACTCTGAAACATGGTCATCAATATGGTCATTAATTAAATTTTCTTCACAAGTATTAACGTAAGCTTCTAGCTGTTCCTCGTTTTCAATATTTATAATTTGCTCGTTGGGGAGAGATGACGATGCTATGCATCTTTCTGGTTTAACCCCAAACAAAGTTTCATATGGACTCTGGCGTATTCCTTCATGGTAAGTTGTGTTTTTGGCGAATTGTACAAACGACAACCCGTCTGACGATTTATTTGAATCATTATCGTGAATCTACGCAGTTAACATATTCTGTATATCCTGATTGGCTCTTTCGACTGAGCCTTGTGTTTGGCTGTGACGAGGCTTTCCATGCACTATTTTAACATCGTTCCACATAGCGCATAGTTCAGATTTGACTTGGTTACTGAACTCTCTGCCATTATCCGAATGCAATATAGCGGGAGCACTAAATATAAAAAAAATTTGAAGAAGGTGACATGCTACTTCTTCTGCTCTCTTGGTTTTTAACGGTCGTAACTGGACAAACTTGGTCAAGTGATCTTAGTAACCCATTACAAATTTGTAATCGCCATCGCTGTGTGATAGCAAGTCTATCAAATCGACTTGTCATCTAGAGTTTAATTTGGAACTCACCATTGGTTTTACAACAATACCTTTTTTAGGCGCACTGTGTTTCACTCGACATTGTTTACACAAATTTAAATAGAGCATTACGACTTCATAAGTAATATTTTTGTATTTAACTTGCAATTATTTAAGAATTCGTGTTCTTCCTCCATGGCCTGTTCGTATGGGAGTTTCGGAAAGTATATTAAACAACTCTTCGTTTGTAAAATAATACTGGATATTCGTTTCTCCTGGTTTTAATGGCTCAATTAACTTTTGTTCGTCACTACCTTTGTTTTACCAGAAATTACTTCAGAAACGATTTTAGAGTAGCTTTCTTGAGAAAAATAAAAACAATTGTCTTCTCGTTTACTGCTTATTAGGGTATTTAACTTTTCAAGAAATTGATCACTATTTACTGCAGTAGCTATCGAGTACAAAAAATTATATTACCACTATCAATCAAACCTTTTGCAAGACTGGCGACAAGCACACACGAAAGCGAAGCGAAGAATCCACACAAAAGCCTGTTAGGACCTGTCGTTTCCGACATCTACCGAAGCTTAAATGTGTTCGTCGACATACACCGGTGAAGGACCGAATTTATAATAAAACTAATAATTGTTCGGTCTTTCACCAATACATTTGGTGTCTGTCGACATTAACCGGTGTATGTCAACAATCACTAATTGCGGTCTTTCACGGTAACATTTATACAACGTAGTAAAGGGTGCTTGTGCTGTTTTTAAATGCAAATATCTCTGAAACGAAAGAGTTTTATATTTTATCCTGTAGCGCTAAAAAGTCACTAGAAATAAATTATTTCAGTCAGAAACACGAAAAACGCCGTGAAACTCTGAAAGTCGATTGTATCTCCTTCGCACTTATGGCGCGAGTAATTAAGAGAAGAGCAAGCTGTCCGAGATATTAACATGAACTGTATCAATTTATTTATTGCATATATTTATCCCCCTTTTTCTAAATGTCCGTCAACAAGGAAATACGTAATTGCAGATAGAACAAACTAGATTTTGTCATCATCTGTTTTTTTGGGAAACCAATCTCTAAGCTTTGCTCACTGGATAGGCATGTAGCTCGTGTAAAGTTACAAGCACTTATATGGAAAATGCGCTTGATTATATGTCACAAATTTATTTGTTTTTACTTTTTTATTTAAAGGCATGTAAAAAAGAACATTCTCAAAACCTTAGATGCATCGTCAACCCCAATTACCCTGGCTTTCAGCACTTGGCTCACACTTTGATAGATGGGTACACTGAAGAAAATTTAACTACCGCCGTGGATGTCGAAAATAATGTTAACAATAATAACCCGGAGGAAAATTTTCAGGTAAATGAACCAAAATAACTGTCCATTTTACCAGATTACAAGCAAAGACTTTATGGTCAAAAACAAATGGGTTAGAATATTGGCAACTTTTGGCAGCAGTGTAAGTCTATTGGATGTGGAAACCTAGCTGAATATAAAAAGTAGATAAGAGATAATATGGCGGAAAGGTCATAAATAGTGCAGTCATCTAATCCCAAAAATTTAGGAGTTCCCCAGGACAGCGCATTAAGACCCATATTTTTTATATTATATATTAACGATATATTTTTTAACCTAGATCTAGATCTAGATAAAATTTATTAAATTGTTTGCTGACGCTATGTATCTAGAAGTTGGGGTAGCACTATTAGTGATGTAATAAATAAACAAAACAATCAACTTAAAATTGTTTCTAAGCATTTAAAAATAAACAAACTTAAACTCAATACGTCCAACACTAAATCTATGATAGTTCCAAATATAATATGTATAAAAAAATAAATGTTGATAACATTAACCTTTTCATTCACACGAATAAAAATTGAAGACAATATTAAATATCTTGGGTTTATGTTAAATAGAACATTAGATCTAAAACCACATTTTAACTATTTGTACACAAAAAAAGTTCCAAAAGTTTATTTTGTAAAAAAAATTTTTCTAGAGATCTATTTAACAACTATTACAGTATACAAAACTCTAATCCAACTCCATTTTGATTACTGCACCACTATACCTAATTTTTTAGATAATATGCGCTTAATTCTTAGATATAATAAAAAACTTCAATTATAACTATGTTAAACACCTTAAATTTGATGTCAGTCACTTATCGTGTTTAGTATTTTATATTTATTTTTATTTATAGCATATTAAATATATTATATTATACCCTCAAAGACATAAAACTTCTACATTGTTCAAACACAAAAATGTGCTAATTCTATTTTTGTCAAAGGGTTGTAAGAATATAACAAACTACCAACTATCATAAAGTAATTAGCAGAGTCTAATCATAATATTAACACATTTTTATTCGAAAAGAGTTTAAGATTGTAGAGGTCTGTTTATTGAATATAATTAAAATACCAATTAGTTTTTTAAATATTTTTGTTAATTAGGAATATACTTCATCATTTAGCCAGTTTGTTGTACAAGGATTCCATAGAAAAAAAATCAATGTTTATTATTATTCGTTTTAATAAAATGATGGCCCACATTTTCAAAAAATGACAGCTTCTGGAATCCTAGGGAAAAATTCAAAAGGACTTTAAGTCAAATTGAATAAAATATCTTTTTAAAAACTGTACCAAATTTCATGTTTGTGTCACCAATAATCTAAGGACACTCATCCTAGAGCAAGCTCTAAAGGAAGCGAAGCGTGACATTACTTTGAAAGTTTGAGTTGTCATTTTTGATTTGTTTGCCTCGCTTTTGTCATGGGCGGCTCGTACTTATTTTAAATATTTTAATGAATGATAAATACGATAAGAAAGTATTTCTCGAAAGTACGACTAGTTCATTCATACATTCGCGAGTTACTAAAGTAAAAAATATACGCAAAAAATATAAATCTAACAGATTTTACTCTTAGTCCGGGTTCTCTGTATTTTGATAAAGAAGTAAAACGACAGGCATTCAGAATTACTTAGTTATGAATAAATTATCAATACGAAAAGTTGGGTAAACCTTCTGTAAAACCGGGCAACAACATTTTCAGGTAAGTACTATTCACAGGAACTAAAATCTGGAAACGTATATTGATATCTGCCTCTTTGCTTCAAAAATTATGTTTTAAAAAAAAATATTTTAACACGTCTTTTAAATATTTCAAAAACTAAAGCTCTTAGTAATTTTAACCAAACTGCAGAAAAATGTTTATTTCAAAGTTACAATTTTTCAACTATTTCACAATTTTCTCTTCCTAAACTCCCATCATTCTATCCAACATTTACTTGGTGGGTTGCCAAAAAAAAAACGTCTTTGGTACCAAATTTTGGTTAAAATCATAATACATAATGCCTTCTCCCAAATAGCAACTAAATTTTTGATGAACTACCGTACCATACGTTGGTATGATGACGGTCTACTAATAACACATTTTGTGTCACTGTGTTTCAAGTAAGAATTAAAACAGTTTTTTCCTTTCTTTTGACTATTATATTTATACTTATACGTAAGAAAAATAATTATTCCGTAATAATTACAGAAAACTGATTAAAGGTATCTGAATTATTCAAATGAACTTAAAACTACATTAAATTTACAATGTTTAAAATCTTTTACCAATACAACGCATTCTTATCACAGTACCTATATGTTACCGTTAAAACCCGGTTTTTCCTAGTAAAAACTAGTTATAACTGTTAACTCTGTATTAGATTAGACTAAATTATATAGGTTTAAATTAGATTTTAATCTCACCTAATCCAACTGACCTAATCTAAACTAGTTTTTCCTAGGAAAACCAGGTTGTAACTGAAATCTAGATTTTACGGTAACATAAATACAGGCGAATACTTGCCCCAAAAGAAGTACTTAAATTCTTACCATAAACTAAATAACTATAACAATGCAATGATTTTTTTTACCAAGAATAGCTAAACTCGACTAAAGATCAACTTTCACAACGCCGTAATAATTTTTTTACTAATTTCGGATATAAAATGGGACACACAAATTCACACACCAGGCACGCAAATACACAAGGAATCGAATTTATACTTCCACTTTATTAAGCACTATCGTCGTGGCAAAATAGGTACTGTTATAAAACTTACCTCACAAATACCTCAATTTTCCTGCTGCTTAAGGTCTTGTCCAAAGGCTTCCAGCCAAGCTCTCCTTCTATTGCTGTTTAATTTTCCTAATAAAAATACTTCTTCACTCATTATAACTTACCTTTAATAGGTACTTGAATGAGCTAAACTCCGTCGCAGGACTATATTTTGCAGCCTGGCACACAACAGGAATAAAAAATGAAATTAAATCGTTTGATAAAAAAAAACTCTTTACAATAATAACGAGCCGCCGATAACAAAAGCGAGGCAAACAAATCAAAAATGATAACGCAAGTGCCAAAATAAATGTCAGGCTTCGCTTCCTCTAGAGCTTGCTCTAGGATTAGTGTCCTCACAATAATCGTATGTTTATATAATTTTGTTCCAAACCATACCGTTGACTTTTCTAGAACGTTTAAATTTAACTAGCTACAAAAAATAAATTTTAATAAAAATCCTTTTTAAACGGTCTTTAAATTTCCTTTTCACAAATTTTCTTCTAATTTTTAAACCTTCTCAATTGCTTCTCGCCCAACTAATTACGAATTTTTGATATCGACAAAGTTTAAGCAACTTTTCTAATTATATTTAGAAAGTTTTCAATTGAGGACGACAAAGCTTTTAAAAATGTTTTTAAACAAGGAAAGGTTTTGGCTTTAAGAAAACCCACAATAAAAAAGTTCTCGGAGAAAAACAGGCAATAGAAAATCGAGTTAAAAAGTTGAAGTAGGTTGGTTTGTAACTGCACAATAAAAAAACACCCCTAAAATAAAGTTTTTGCATAGAAAAATCTAAAGTAGTTCGTACGCGTACGTGCGGAAAATGAATATGTCATTCATAAGGATCGCTTTATTTATTTTAGATCGACAAATTTGACAGCATTAACCGCCTCGACAGCATCGAAAACATCCAGAAAGTATTCCATGACAAGTCAGTTTTGGACCTCCAACCTATCGAGCTAGGTGACTCTCCTAGTAGCACAGCTCAAGAATTGGTCGAATCCACAACGGGCTCCGAACAGGATTTGATTGATCCCGTAGTTAGTGTCGATCAGAATAATTTGGTCGAGTCTAGCAACCACTTAGATCAAGACTTGACCACAAATGAGCTGGTTAAGTCGAAAGGCGACCTAAAACTAATTGCGGTTAGGGACAATTGTGCTTCTGGTGAAGAACTAGGTGTAGAAAACTTAGATTCATACAAAAAACTTGGTGATGATGGCAATACTAACGTAAACAGCGCTAAATTTAATAAAAATCAGAAACCAGTGTTAGTTAATGATTTTATTAAACAAATAAATGGTAAAATAAACATAGGCAAATGTGAAGACAGTGTGTTGGAAAGTGTAGTTGGAGATTTTAGCAAAGAAGTTGAAAATGAATTAGACAAGGTTGGATTGAGCGCAGAAGTAAGATTTATTATACTATCTTTGGTTAAAGCTTGTTTGTATTCCAAAATTATGACCAAATCTTGATTTAATTAATTAAAGTAAAAACTCTTATGTAGACGTTTTTTACACCCAAATCCAAGAAACTAAAGATTTGTTTTTCCCAAATTATTATTATTTTTTTTCTTCTCGATTTTCGTTTAATCATTTTGATATTGCTTATGATCGTTATAGACCTATATTTTTAGAATATTTTACTACATTGTTAGAATATTTTACTTTCGTTGAAACACGTGATTTTTAAACTTTTCCAAAATGCTCTTTATTAGTTTTTTTTATTAAGCGAATTGTATTTCAATTTTAGCAATTTGAAAATCAGCTAAAAGAACTGGAATTAGTAGCTGACAAACTTAAAAAAATTACAGATTCCTCGCCCTCAGCTATTAAGTATTATTTTGAACCCAATGGCAATGAACCTTTTGAAAAAGTTTATCAGGCTGATTATTTAAAATCTGTGCATGATGGTTTAAATTCGGTTGCAGAAACCTCCAAAATTTTAAAGGAACTAAACACAGTAAACAAAAAAAGCTCAGACGAAAATCAGGCGACACAACCAATTGAAAATGTGTTAACCATAAACAGATTTGAATCAAGACTTAATTTGAATCAAGACAAAATCCAACTAACTGAAACTTTATCCCAAAGTAAAACCCACCAAGAAACTCATGAATCGCTAAGTATACCCAAGGAAATTGTTAGACCCACTACTCTAGATTTACCAGCCAGATACATAAAAACACCATTAAAAAGCAACTTATTTCTATTTGACGACGAAAGTGCTGAAGATCTAAAAGCTGAACAATTAATAATGAGCGCAAAACTAATTGATATATCAAGAACTCCTGCAGCTGAATCCAATAATGAATCAACACCAGAATTTAAAAACACAAATGACTCGGTAAAAGTTAATGAAAAAAAGGACAATAAAGTTCTTAGAAGAAATGCAACAATTTATCCCACTGACCTAACTATGACGAATAAAATGGTGGATGCAGCTCTATCTTGCGCTAAAGAAAATATTCCAAAAGTGGGTGCTTTTAAAGATACAAACAGTATAGAGAAAAATGAGAAAAAACGAGAGTGGGTTAGATACAAAGATATGAAGAAAAGGGCTGAAGGGGTGGAAAATAAAGTTAAAGGACATACGGCAGGCGTAGGGATCAGACAATCTGATAATGTTGGGAAATTTATTAAGGAAGGTGAGTATTTAACCTTACTTACTGCCAGACATAGCTACAAATAGTCCACACTTACTTTTGATTTGTTCCTTTATACAATATACTATAGATTACTGAATTCTACATCCAAATATTTTTCGAGATGGCAATTGTTTTGGTTTTGCTATCAATCAAAAATATACATTTTTTTATAAATTAGGGTTTTCATTGAGAGACAAAATGTCAGAAAACTAATTTAGTTTAAATCTTTTCGATGGTTCCTAACTATTTTTTTATCCTTTTATTATTTTGTGTGTAGAGTATTTAATTGCCTGATTAATTTATTTCCCCTCAGATCTAACGAAAAACATTAAAGAAAAAGAGACAGACAGTTCGGCGTTAAGCAAAAAGGCAAAGTTTTCCAACTACATTCGTAGGAGGATTGATTACGGCCAGCAGTTGGGAAGTTTGATTACTTTTCCCAGGAGAGAAAGTATTGCCAAGAACAGGGATCCGTTAAATAGAAGATCAGTCCCGATGGTCAACAAAAGGGGAAGTAGTTCCGACTCTTTGGGTAAGCGACTTTAGTCATGAATTTAATGGTTTTTGCGATTAAAGGATTTTATAGCTATTAAGGAGGGGAGGGATAACGCTTTCCATATATATCAGCAGCGTGCGATCCATGGAATTGCAAAGGAAACAGTGCTTCTCTTAGCAATAAAACATCATCTTCTAAACTGTAATTTTTGAAATAGGAAACAATTATTTTATATTGTATTAAAAATGCTAAAAATTTAAATATCAAGCCCATAACAAATGCGGCCTTGACTCAAACCGAGTCACAGCTGCTGCCCGCGTGTCATATTCGCGCGACTTTTTACTACTCTAAAAAAATCCAATAGAAGCTATCCCCGCTGCTAGGTTCTCTGTAGCCTGCAGCTATAATATGCAGGCAAAACGGTCGTATATCTTTATTTTCATGTCCTACTTGACCATGATATGTTGCTAACAAAATGACAACTTCCAGGGCGTGTATATTAAGTTATAAGGCCACCTTGTTTATGGTTTTACTTTAAACGACCATGTTCAAAAAGTTCCATTACTTTAGCTTATAGTCCAAGTGCCAGGCAGGTGAGCACAAAAAAATGGGCTAACACTTTGAAATTTTTATCATAGATAGAGGTATACTCAGGGATACCAAAGATACAAAATTGCCACCTATAAAGTGTAGCACTACAATATGGCAACACTGTAAACATTAAAATTTTAAATGGCTTTATTTCAAAATCTGTAGGTCCTACTTAAAAAAAAATTCTTGGTGTTAAGGCTAAATCTGGCCCCTTTAAACGAGAAAAAACAAAATTGTCATATGTCACCTAAAAACAAATGAAATATGTCATCCAAAAAACTCAAAGGACCACTTTTTCGTGATTTTTAGAACGACCCCTAGGGAACAACGATTGCAATAAATTTTGTTTTGATTCTTTAAATTATTTAAGCAATTATTATAAACAAAAAAAAATGGGGGTGCCACCTGAGTTCACTTTGACAAGGAATTGACGGCCATTTTAAACTCACCTTCATCATAAACGTCACTCTCTATTATACTATAGACGCTAGGACAATAAATCTTTTTTTGTTCGATTGGTATTTTCTTTCTACATAAAAACTCTTATAGGGAAATCAAAATAAGCAAAGCGCCCTCTAACCTAAAACCCCCCACTATCCTAAGGCCCCCGATACCATGGCAACTGCAGGTGTTTTGTCAACAAGGGCCGCAGTGGGACAGAAGAGTATTCTTACGTTTTCTGATATGAAACCTCTTCGCGTGTGCGGTCGGCCGCCGAAAAAGACCTAGCGCTGCGCGGGCATTACCCCGAGTTTATCACAGAACCAAGAGAACTTTACTGGCTCGCTAGAATTACAGGAATTCGCATAGAAACAACAAAATACAACGCCTATAACCTCATATAATTTTGTTTTTATTTTGATCCAATAATTTTTTTTTAATTATTGCGGCATAGTTATGTGCAAGTTTACTAGTGAAATCTTGGAGGGCAAAAGATAGATTTTAGATCCCAACCTCAACACACGGATACTTGAGTATTAACAAAACAGGTCATTAAAGCTCTTGATAGTCGTTGACGCTCCTGCTTAAAATAGAATATGATAATTTCGTCTAGCGTCATCAGCCGATTTTTAAATCCGGATCCTTTTTAAGTTAACCTGTTGTCCTAAAACCAGTGATAGCAGCTAGCAAGAGTTTTTCCAATTCAAATATAAATGCACTTGTAAATGCAACCTTAAACATTACACCCAGTTAGTTGTGTAGCGTTTTTTTAGCAAGTAATTCTGCAGTCAAAATGGTTTTCTTTTATTTTAGTATTATTAGTATTATGTTGGGAATAACTTTGTTTTATTACTGTATTAGTATTAGTATTTATATCAATTGCATATTTTCGTAGTCTTTAAGCATATCAAGGGGCACATGTACTGCATTAGCAGAAACTGAGGCACAAACACAATAGAAAAACTTTTTGTTTTTGTCCAAAAAATCAAAATAAACACGCGGTCGCGTGGATCTAGAGGGTTATTTCCTCCGTGGTACGGTACAACGGCGTCAACGGCGATAATGATAGTAAGGCAAGTTCGAGCTACAGCAACGCATCATGACTTACACGGACGCGTGCCAGACCGCACACACTTTACGAAAAAAGCGAAAGTAAAAAAAAACTTATGTGCTTTAGCGGCGCGGAATGCGAAGTCAAAATAAGTAACCTAACCCCAAATTTTTGACCCGGTGCTAAAAAAGCTCTGGTGTCCCACTGTGGATAAACATAAATAAACTCTCCGCGTTGCTATGGAAAACCAATGCAATGACGTAAAATTTTGCAAAAAAATCAGGTCACCACAGTTAAATTGAGTTCCCAATACGTTCGGTTTAGAAAATTACGTTTGGGCACTGAAATATATAAAAAACACATTTTTTTAATGAAAAATTCAACGGGTTTAAAGAGAGTTAAAAATAAGTTTATTTGTTTTTGTCACGTAGTTTCCAAGATTTGACCCAAAAATTACCAAATTTGCAGAAAGAAATCATTACATAGATGCTAGACAATTGAGCTGTATAATTTGTGCTGCGCCTTTGATATGATTAGTACAAGTATTATAGGTAATTTTAAGAATGTCGAAAATACAGTAGTTTCCGCAGAGATCGTCTAGGGGGGGGGACAATGCTATAAAATATGAAGTATGTAATGCATTACAAAACGGCAACCTTAATTTTTTTTTTCAAATCCCTCTAAACCAAATGTAGATTATTTTCATAAGTCGTTTTACCGATTTAAAAAGCTCATACTCACGTTTTTGTCTCTGGGAGTTCTGCCCAGAAACATTCGTAACTTCGACAATCACCAGGAATACCTAAAAGAAGAAGAAAATAAAAATATAAAAATATCTAACGCATAAATTACGTTAGCTTAGTACTTACTTTAAAGAGTATAATTAAAGAATACCTACGTTACATACTCTGTCCATACAAGATTAAACAATTATCAACGAAGCACCCGAGTTCGAAGAGTTGTATTCAGATCGTGACTACCTAAAACTGATATCATTTTGAAGAAAAATGATAAAAGATAATAAGACCTGTTCGATTCTTTCAGGGACTTCTTGCATGTTGTCCCAGTTTTCATTGAGCTGTCAAACTAGGTATTTGTATGCAAATCGACACGTTCCACCTGTATATTTTCCTCTTTGGCAATCATCATTTATTTTTTGCCAAGATTTAAGTTAAGCCCAAATTGCCGGGTTTTTACTGTAACTTGATCCACCAACTCTTGCAGACCCTCCAGCGTGTCCGAAATTATGACCGTGTCGTCAGCATATCTTAGGTTATTGTTAGACGCTCTTAGCTGTTGTGAAGTTCATTCTCTATTATAGATAATATTCCGGTGGAGAAAACAATGTAATTTTTATTTGACGGTTTCAAGAAGTTTTCTAAAATTTGTAAATTTTTAAAGCATTATGCTTGCAGTTTCAAAACTGAGTCAATATTCATTCATTAAATTTAAATGTTAGTTTAATTGCGTTCAGCATGGGATTGAAACACTGAACGGGTGGTTGACATAGAAATACACCAGCCGGTTGACTACTTTTTTGGTTTAGGACATTCCTGATATGGTGTTGCCTAGTAATACCCACGTCCCGTTAAGGCAACATATTCTCTTATCAAAACAATGAAGATGATGTTTTTACCACGGCTTTAATTATACCATAATTTATATTTAGGTATTTCTGGTGACTGTAAAAAACGTGAGCATGAGCTTTTTTAATCGGTAGAACGACTTGGCTAATTAAAAAAAAAATATTTACTGGTTTACATGGATTTGAAAAAAAATCCAGGATTGCCGGATTACATACTTCATCCCATAACTTCTCCACATAGGCCAATCAACTCCTACCGTTTTAGTGTCCTTTTCTCGACCTTCGCCGCCATATTGACAGAAAACTAATGGATTTTCTATCACTTTTGAGTAAAAATGGCGGCGAAGATGGATTAAAGGACACTAAATCGGTAGGAGTTGATCGACCTCTATGGAGAAGGTACTGCTTCATCTTTTATAGCATCGTCTTTTTTAGTCGCGTAGGTAGGGCGGAGCTCAAATCTCTCCCCCCCCCTAAAGGTACTCTTAAAGATTTAACTTGGTTAATGGTTATGTGAGACTATGTTACTCAAGCCCCCCCCTAGACAATCTCTGCAGAAGCCACTGTATTTTCGACATTCTTAAAATTACCTATAGTACTTGTACTAATCATATCATAGGCGCAGCACAAATTATACAGCTCAATTGTCTAGCACTTATGTAATGAATTCTTTCTGCAAATTTGGTAATTTTTGGGTCATATGTTGGAAACTAAGTGACTTATCAAAAACAATTAAATTTATTTTTAACTCACTTTAAATCCGTTGAATATTACATAATGATGAATTTTTTACACCAATTAGTTTTTAAAAAAGTAAGTCATTTGTTTAATTTTTTTCCATTAAAAAATGTGCTTTTTATATATTTCATTGCCCAAACGTAATTTTTTAAACTAAACGTATAAGAGCTTTTTTTAGTATAGGAGATAATGGCGTATATGATGTTTTTACAGGGTGAGTTTAAAATGGCCTTCAATTACTTGTCAAAGTGAAGTCAGGTGGCACCCCCATTTTTTTCTGTCTATAATAATTTCTTAAAAAAATAAAAACAATATTACAATCGTTGTTCCCTAGGCATCGTTCTAAAAATCGCGAAAAAATGGTCCTTCGAGTTTTTGGATGAAATATTTCAATTGTTTTTAGGTGACATATGACAATTTTGTTATTTTCCGTTTAAAGGGGGCAGTTTTAGCTTAAAAACCAAGAAACAAATTTTCAAATAGGACTTACGGATTTTTAAATAAAGCCATTTAAAGTTTTACTGTTTACAGTGTTGCCATATTGTAGTGCTACACTTTATAGGTGGCAATTTTGTATTTTTGGTATCCCTAAACATATCCCTACCTATGGTGAAAATCTTAAAGTGCTACCCCATTTTTTGGCGAGGTCCTATATTTTAAGGTCTGGCACCTCGACTACTCATTGTCATTGAAACTGCTTGTGAATCGTGGTCTATATTGTCACCTACACACTATTGTACGATAAGCCTTTAATGTGTTTGTATAGTTTTGACAGCAGCGTAGCTGAGCTGAATGGGGAATAATATGAATAAATCATTTCGTCAGTGGTTGTAGCCCAGCGGAATCGATGAATAAATAGCGTAAAATTTCAAACCAGGTTACAGAAGATAACGTACTTACGCAAGAAGTTTCAGGTTACGCTCCATATTGATCCACTCTTTGCTTGAGAAAAATACCGTGTTGTTTTTCTGTTGTCATTCAAATATAGTATTCCAACTTCGTTTCAAATAAAAAGTGCACTAGGGTAAAATTTAAATTTCTAAAAAAATGTCGATTTCATCTTATCAGTTTTAGTCCTTAAATTTTAAGTGTGAAGCGTGTTTACAAATGAAAACTGATTTTGCAATAACCCCCTGCTATTTAATGCCATTTTCCAATCCATCCCATACAAATTTAAAAAGAATTTCAATAACAATTTCAAACCTGACTGACCCCTCTTCTACTTGAGAGTGAACTAGAGTGTCAAACTTCCGTTGTCTTTATTTTTTACGTTTTTACCACGTTTCGAATGCTTATGTATCTGCAATCGCCATCAGGTGAATTCTCCATTTTAATTATATCTAATTTTTCTCTTTTCTTTAGCACATAGGTAAATTATACGAGAGGGATTAATTTGAGTTAGAATTTAGGAAAAAAAATGTTCAGATGCCAAACGCATGGCTAGAAAACTGTAATGTTTTGTAAACAATAAAAGTATCTATCTATCTATCTATCTATCGATCTATTTATCGATCTTTCTATCTATCTATCTATTAGTTTTAGTCTTTCAAAAATAACATGATCTTTTAAGCCAAGGAAATGTTACGTTGAGAGGGGTAATATTTTAAATAAAGAAGTTAAATTGCGTTGTTAATATATCGCGAATATGTAAATTTGCATGTAGACCGCAATGGCAGTGGTTAAGACATCGAATCCCGTCATCGTCTTCCATTTTTTTTTATTTGGAGGCTATTGGGATCGTCAAAAAAGTTTTTTTTATTTACACTAAAAATAAGTTATTTGGGTCAAATTTTATCAAGGTGTCTGTCTGTCTGTCGGTAACACGATTCCTCAAAAACCGCTAAACCGATTGTTATCAAATTTGGCACAAAAATTCTTTGTCACCCTACGCAGAGCTGATTAGTTTTTGGTGGAGGTGGTGGTTGGCAAGCGGGTAGGAGGGGGGATTAAACTTTTTAAAAAATTGTAACTTACGAACACTAGCAGCTAGCGACACGCGGTTTTCACATTAGGATAGGTAATTGCATTTTCAAGCAAAAAAAATTAAAATGCAATTATCTATCTTAATGTGAAAACCGCGTGTCGCTAGCTGCTAGCAAGATGGTAGGAGGGGGGATTAAACTTTTAAAAAATTGATGCTAGAAATCACGGATAGTCCACACTGGCGCACCGAGAGTGGAGGTTTTGCCCCCCCCTGAAGTCAATTCCTGGGTCCGCTACTACCATACAATCAATTATTTTATGTTGAAAAGAAATGAAAATATCTCGAAAACTATAGCTCTCAAAGATTTGAACCCTATAACAAAATTTTTGGATAATATTTACAAAAACCAAAATCTGAATACCGCATATCGATAGCTGCTTTACTTCTAAAGTTATAATTTTTTTATATATATCTTAACGTGTTTTCAAATAAATCGGAAATTAAAGGTCCTACGAATTTGGACTTTATAACAAAATTTGTAGTCCACATTCATCGAAACTTAAATCTGAAAACGGTATATCGCTACTTGCTTTTTTTCCAAAGTTACAATTTTTTTAAATATTTTATCCCCCTTTTCCCCCCTTCAACCCCCCACCATTCTACCCAAAAGTTAATTAGTTCATGGTCACCCGATACAGGATTTTTGTACCAAGTGTCGTTAAAATCGGTTAAGACGTTCTTAAGTTATCGTGTATACAGACAGACAACAGACCGACAGACCTACAGACAACTTTTTTTTCGTTGATTAAGGTGTTTTGGAACCTGAGTAACTCATTTTTGATAAAATTAAGAAGAGTAAAAATTTCACGATTTTAATAGTCCCCCATACCATATTGGTATGGTGGACTAAAAATAGAGAAGAAATTGAAGTAAACATTAAACTTACGATGTCTATGATTTACGTAAATAGAGCGTCGTGTTCCCATATATATATATATATATATATATATATAGGTATATACAGCAATGGAAGTCGCGCTCGCGCGTTGTGATTTATTGAAATACGAAGTTTTTCTAGTCCACCAAACCAATATGGTATGAGGACTATTAAAATCATGAAATTTTGACTTTTCTTAATTTTATCAAAGGTTCCAAAACACCTTAATCGACGAAAAAAAATGTTGTCTGTCGGTCTGTCAGTCTGCTGTCTGTCTGTATACACGATAACTCAAGAACGCCTTAATCGATTTTAACAACATTTGGTAAAAAAATCCTCTATCGGCTGACATGAACCCATTCACTTTTGGGTAGGGTGGTGCGGGGTTGAGGGGGGAAAAAGGGGGATAAAATATTTTAAAAAAATTGTGACTGGAAAAAAAAGCAAGTAGCGATATACGGTCTTCAGATTTAGGTTTCCATGAATATGGAGTACAAATTTTGTTATAAAGTTCAAATTCTTGGGAGCTTTAGTTTCCGAGTTATTTGAAAAAACGTTTAAATATAATAAAAAAATCATAACTTTAGAAGTAAAGCAGCTATTGATATGCGGTTTTTAGATTTTGGTTTTCGTAAATATTTCCCAAAAATTTTGTAATAAGGTTCAAGTCTTTCAAAGCTACAGTTTTCGAGATATTTTCATTTCCTTTTAATATAAAATAATTGATTGTATGATGGACTGTCCGTGCTTTCTAGCACCAATTTTTTAATATATTTTAACGTTTTTTTAAATAACTCGGAAACTAAAGCTCCCAAGAATTTCGACTTATTACAAAATTTGTAGTCCATATTCATGGAAATTTAAATCTGAAAACTGTATAACGGTACATGCTTCTGTTCCAAAGTTAAAATTTTTTTAAATATTTTATCCCTCTTTTCTCCCCTTCAACCCCCTACCACCAAATTTCGTTAAAATCGATTAAGGCGTTCTTGAGTTATCGTGTATACAGACAGACAACAGACTGACAGACCGACAGACAACATTTTTTTTTCGTCGATTAAGGTGTTTTGGAACCTTAGTAACTCATTTTTGATAAAATTAAGAAAAGTAGGTAGTTTTTTTGCACTCAAAATTCTAAACAAATCCAGACGTTTTTACAGTGATCCAAGAATCTTTACTTTCCTTCTGTCCTTTAATTTGATGACTGGTTTCGACCTTGTTGTGTCTCCTCGGGGCAAAGTATAGTGGCAGCAATTTATAAGCTCAAAATGCGGAAAATAGGCAAACAATCCTGAAAATCTGGCACTGTCACTAATCGATAGGCCACGTTTCCACATTATTAGTGGCGGCAGTGGCATAATGCAGAAATTTTTCCTGGGGGGGGGGCTTGAGTAACAGAACAGTCTCAGATTAATGGTGACCATAGCTAAAGAACCCGCAGCTTCCCCTGCAGTGTTATTTCTGTTTTTCTTCCCTTAAATGGTGAAAACTTTTGTTCCCGTAAACCGATTTTAACGAAACAAGGAATCTAGTAGTGAAATTCCCCAATCAAAATCCGTTTAGCAGTTTGTGCGTGATGATGGTACAAACAAACCAACAAACGAACTAACAAATAAACAGACAAAAATTTTGAAAATTCGCATTTTGGTATCTACATTTGGTGTGGTTAGAAGCCGACAACAAAAATTTTTAAATGTGAAATTCATCCTAATGGAGTTGATTTATAGTGGTTCTGGAAGTGGGCTTTAGCCCCTAAATCCTTCTCTACGTAGGCCGCTGTTAGAGGACATTGTACTGACCTAACTTATATAGGGGGTAAGCTCGGGTGGTTGCGATCCCGCATTATATTGCTTTATTAATATAAAATGACGATCCAATCCAATCCTTTATTATCTAGATTTTATGGCTTTTAAAACCAGTATAGTAGGCAAGGAAGGTCGCAGACTTTTTTTGAAGAGGAGGACGGGCGATTTGGTGGGCATTGGGTTGGGTTTACACGTCCAAAATTTTTTTTTATGTATATTTAAAAGTAAAGGTTGATCTCTGGATGGATCTAGGCTAGATTCTAGATTTGTTGCCAAAATCACAGGCGAAAATTTTGAAAAAATTATACCATAATAATGCCATTTGAACACGTTTTAAATGTTGTGGATGAAAATTTAAAGAATTTTTTAATAATACTCACTATTTGATACTTATTTTTTTTACATTTTTATCAAAAAAGAAATTGTTTATTAATTATAGGTGGCTTCGATGTGTACAACATTGAGACGGCAATGCCCAAAATAGATCTGGAAGCAATAGAGTCACATCTCAGAGCTACCAGAGACGAAGAAAGAAGGGTAAGTAACTATTAAAATAACTAATTAATACTTTAAGCACTTCCAAAATTAAAATAAAAAGTAAGTAAATTTAATTAATTTAAAGTAAATTTTTTACATTCACTCTCGTACTAAAAATACTTAAAATATTATGTGCCATGTCAAAAACACTGAAACTTTATGTTAACTGCTACGTTTGCATGGGGTAGCGAATTCGTTAGATTAAAACCGTGTTAATAAAAGTCTCAGCCTCGGTCACAACATTACTCCCGCCTTTTTAAAGTAATGTTGATATTCAAAAATAATGTCATTTAAGAACTGTCATTGACCGAAATTTCAAATAAACAGTCGCCTAGGTGTTAATCCAGCCGTCTTTGCGTGATTTATGATTGAGGAACAAACATTTTTTTTAATGTTTAATCGGAACAAAATTTTGACACTGACAGTTCCATTAACTTTTTGTGTTTATATGTCAGCCGCCATATTGAAACTGGTTTAGGAGAATTTGGAATGAACAAACAAATGGAGAAATTAATTCTGTTTCGGACTTCCATTGTCTATATTTTATTTATACACGACGTTTCGATCAGTCAAATCTCTGATCGTCTTCAGGTGCAAACTACAATCTATTTCTAAGGCTACGTACTTATAAACTGGGAAATTACTGAACCGTGCAGTTTAAGAAGTTGGCTCCGCCCAAGGAAGGGCTTCCAAATATTTGGAATTTCAATACTTGCTTTACTGAAAATACCCTGATTTTGCCCAATAAAGACATCTTCAAGAAATTTTCGTTTCTTTCAGTGTGACTCCTTGTGCAAAACCTTTGCTTTTGTCCACTTCAATCGGTGTTATTTTGACTATGAGTGTTCGGCGATTCCTGATTTCGTTGTTTCACCTCTTTGGGTATTCGTCTGATGTTCCTTAAGCCTAACAGAGAGTGGACTTTTTGTTTCACCTATGTATGATTCACCACTTTCACAAGGAACTTGGTAAATGCATTCCTTATTTTGTTTGTTCTCCGGTTTTGTTTTACTAACAAGGCTTCGAATTGTATAATAGAAATAGTATCTGTTATAAGTTTAAGGTTGTAACCAGTCTGCTGCAGATCCTTCTTAATGTTTCTTATTTCAAAGTTCTTATTATGACTCGTTTGGTTGTAGCAGAATGATTTAAACCTTGATTTAAATGTTGTCCTGTGTGAGTGGGTTTACGATAGACTGTTGTTCTGATGTCGCTTTCTACTCGTTTAACAAGTACATCAAGAAAAGGAATTTGATAATTTTGCTCCAACTCCATTGTGAATTTAATGGTGGGTCTTATGTTATTTAGGTGGTGAAGAAATTCTGAAAGTTGTTGGTCATTTCCGGCCCAGACAATAAAAGTATCAACATATCTTAGCCAGAGCTTAGGTTAATATGTTGCGGTATCAATCGCGTTTGATTCGAACCACTCCATGTAAATATTGGCCACCACTGGCGAAAGCGATGAACCCATTGGCAAACCATCATCCTGAGCATAAAACCTATCTTTTACCTGAAAATAAGAGTTATGTAGACAGCACTCTAACAACTCCATCACTCCCTCAAGCGGCAGGGTGGTACGTTCATAAAGGGATTTGTCATCAACCAGTTTCTGTCTAATAATATCTAGCGATTCCTTTATCGGGACATTAGTGTATAGACTTTCGACATCAAAACTGACAAATCTATCCTTGGGTCCTAAAACAAAAGATTTAAGAATCTTAATAAAATGGTTGGAATTCTACAAATGAAGCGGTCTTGCCTGCAAGAGGTTGAATAATTTTCAAAAGGAATTTAGACAGATTGCTTGTTGGAGAATTTCTGGAACTTGTGATTGGGCATAAGGGCATTGCATCTTTGTGAATTTTAGGAAGGCCTTATAAATGCAGAGGCTTGCTATAATTAGGTTTAAGTTGAGACCTTGTGTTGTCCGGAATATATCTGGAATACATTCTTAAAGTTCTATAAACGTTACTTTCGATTAATTGCGTCCAATCTTTTGAGAAAAGTGTATAGTTCGGGCAAGCCGTAAGTTTGGAATAAACGATTTCGGCACGCGCTAGGTACAACACGTGTCCTACCAGCGTGAGTAAAATTGAAAACATCTTGTTTTATATATTTTGTAAAAAATTTGGCGTCCGAAAAAATATTTGTGTGCGTGTAAATTTTTTGCGTGCGTAAAAAGACTGTTTTCGCTCGGCGGCGTGCAGTAAAATTGTTTTCACGCACGCTCCCAAAAATTTTTGTTTTTTGGCCTGACTAAATGTGGTTTACCAAACGCACTGAAATGAAGTTGTGAATTGAACTTTTTTATTCCTTACACAAGCGATACATCAGTACATTAAAACTTAAGTTTTTCTCCATTACTTATTTTTTTTAAATGTCCTCCATCTTGGATTTTCATAAATTGTCAATTTTATTTTCCTCTGAAAGACTAACCCCTAAATGCACCTTAGGCACTTAATCGCGATTGTCTATCTAATCCATTCTTTTTCTCTCTTGATCCCACATAAATGAACAAAGAGGAAGCATGGATTAGCTAAACTAATCTGGATATTTTTACGGTGCATCTGAGGGTCAAAGGTAACGCCTGTTTTCATTTTTCCGTCAGTCACTCTCGCACAAAAATATTTAAAATTGAAGTTCTCTGTAAACGCCAAAAAATATAGGCATTGACCGAATGGCAGCCGACCGAAAGTGGACTTTAGGCTGCGTTTATATACAGGCAAATAAAAATTATAACTTTGAACCAATCAGCACACAGCTTATGCACAATGGAAACAAAAGTGAGTGACACCAATAGTTGAAATAATTAAACTAAACTCCATCATGCTGTTTTCCTTAATAATATCTGCCAAACCCAAATAAAAAAATGCAAAAAAACCTGAAAACACCCATTTAAATGACAACAACAAATGAAAGTGAGGTTATGTGCGTCAAAAGGGCATGCGCAAATCCGTTTTCAGATGAAAATAAAAATAGAGGTTAAAAGTTGCTCATCTTTTTATTTTAATTTTCATTTCTTATTTTTATTTCTGCTGTATAAACTACCTACCCTGTTCCCCATAAGCTTTAATTTTAATTATTATTTTTATTTTTATTCGCCTGTATAAACCCCGCATTAATGTCTTCTCACGGCGAGCAGCATCTCCAATCTCGAAGATCTGGCAAGCTCGCTATCCGGTGATTTACAAAAATTCTTAACTCACTCTACATCACGTCATGTTCTCCTTTTTTGATAGTGGTCCAGTTTTGCTTTTGTCCGAGCAAGATACTGAAGCTCATAAATTGTTTTCATTTTGAAAAATGTATATTATTTTCAAAGATCTTGCAAATCCTACAACAAAAATGTGCTGTCCCTGTCAAAAGAAGCTTCTAAATACGCGCTTCAAACTAATTCAATTTCTGCATGCGATAAAAACACAAGTAAACATGGTAAATGTGTAGGATTCGAGCAGAGAGAGCGAATTGGATTATGAATCAACATAATTAACAATGACACACAGACACGGTTTCCAGATGGCGAACGCTGACATATCGAATAATGTAGAGGCCTAATCTGAGTCCGTCATATGTGGGTTATGTTTAGTCAATGCCAACTTTTGTTATCTCAAAAATTTGTTAGAATTGGAAGGGACTAAAATATAAAATCAAATCAAAAGTAGCTTTATTGTCTGCATATTATAAGAATGCATTGCAAAGCCGTAATTACTCTAAACTAGTCTAAAAACTTAACACTATTATGGATCGTATAAAACTATATGTTATCATACTGGATGAGGGCAATAAAAAAAATAAGTATTTAATATTAGAAACGAACAAACCACATATAATTTGATTTGATACCCCCATTTGCCCCTGGAGTGATTTTTTTACTTAACGAAACTAAAATAAACTAGTGCCCAATTTAGCTACTACACCTCAAGTTTCATCATAATCAGATGAACGGTTTAGAAGTTATTATACTCGTCATCATATCCGGAACCTATCGCATAGCTAAGAACATTTAGGAAGGATATGCTATACAAACAGAAAAAAAACTTATTAAATCTCATAAAAAACACACCAAAATTTTATGCTTGTTTTTTATAATATTTTATGAGTTTGTGTAAACACATTTTTTATGAGACTCTGGAGATTTCATGATCAACCAGACTCATAAAAATTTAAAGGTTTCCATAAACATCTCGTTTTATTAATATAAAGTCAGACAAAACAAAATTTTATATGGTTTTCCAGGGATTTTATAACCTGAGAGGCTCATAATATTTTAACAAAATGAGAAATATATTCTCACAAAATATTTTGTTCGTTTCTATAACAGCTTAACTATTCTTGTATAATCTTATACTATCTTTAAGCTATGACCTTTGAAACAGACATTACCAGGTAACATCTGAAAACATAACGGTATACTTAGCCAGATCATCGTAAATACTCCTACAAAATATTTGTGTGACTCATGAAATCTTATAAAACACAATGCCTTACAAAATATCATAAAATCTTACCAAAGTAATACTTTTACAAAAATAAATATTTTTTGGCTCATGAAATCTTGTAAAATATTATAAACAATTCCTCACAAAATCTCATAAGAACTTGCCAAAGTACCATTTCTAGTTTTTCTCTCACTTATAAAATGTTATAAAAAAAACTATAATCAAATCATGTGCCTTGAATACTTTTACAAAAAAGAAATATGCTTTTGGCTCATAAAATCTTGTAAACTTTTATAAACAATGCCTCAAGACATCTCTTAGAAATTTATTAAAGTTACATCTCTCCCACAAACTGAGTCCAAGGTTTGCTATTGCATTAGTGGTTAGGTCGACCTGCAGGCCCGCTATACATTTGACAGTTGTTGTTTTATAACTGTCAAAAATCGTATACAGGGCCTCTAGGTCGACTTAGTTACAGTTAAGCTTAGGTTAAAGTGTTTAGTTTGCTTGTATTAATCAGTATTATTATACTACTACTACTACCACTGCTAGAGTTGTGCCGACATTTTTTATTTTATTATATTGCGGTGTATCTCATAGAATATTTTAAAATTTTATGAGAAATTGTCATATTAAAAATTATAAAATATTGTAAACTTTTTTAAACCAATAGACTAGCGAAATATGATGAAATCCTATGAGGAATTTGTGTTTCACTTTCACTGGTGAAAAATTATAAAATATCATGAATTTGTGTGAAGTTTCACCAAACTAGAATACAATTTTTTATATACACAGAGTAACTAAAATAACAATCACACATGCTCAGCAGTTGAATTGCTGCTCCATATTAGAGTTGTCTATGGGTGAAGTGACAGAGAGGCCGTGCATAATTGAGTTGTTTAGAGGTGGTTGATAGATTAAGAGCATGTTGGCGGTTTAGAGCAAGCATTATTAAATTAACTCTATTGTATAGCAAATACAGGTACAGATCATAGAGGTGAATAATTAATTTACAAAGCATAACGATATCGTTTTCCCCCGATCAAATGAAATGTTTTACAATATACAACCCCCCCCTGGAAAAATGGAAAAAAATGTGTATGCGCCGCTATTATATTTTATACTATCAAAAAACTCCAAAAGCGCCATAGTCCAAAGAAATGTTTTCAAAAAATTAAACCTAAAAATGCAATTTTTAATACACTTTTAAAACAGCCGTTAGTTTTTTAATAGAAAAGTATTAAACCACAAAAATTTTTTGAAAACACCAGATGAAAAGGCTATAAAATTTAAACCTATGGACTTGGACTAACAAAAGCTCTTATTATAAACAAAATAATTTTAAAACCTAAATAAAATCGAGCAAAAATAGACTTTACGCAACTGGACTGTAGGAAATCTATACTCTGGCAGTTCATAAAAAAAATTTAGTTAACGAATAACAACTTGTTTTTGAAAAAAAAAATATATTTTTTAAAATATTAAGGTTATAGAAACTTTAGTCATACCTATATAACAAACGTGTTAGAAATTTTAAAAAAAACATTTTTAAATGTGACAAATATAATAAGACCAAATTACAAATATTCGGTGACAGTAAAAGTGAACCAAAAACTTTTTGAAATACTCATTTTGTGCCGTTAAAAAGTATGAAAGAGCAATAAAGGGCGATAAAGGGCCTAATAGAGTGTTAAGCCGGGTGATCCAATCCGATTCTGGATGGGCCATTGATTCCTTTTTTGTGGAAATTCGGGGCAATGGATCGCTTTTCAGGAACTTACAATGGAAGTAGGAGTCTACAAAATCGGGTAAGGGTTAAAAGTTATTATTTTTTACATATTAGCTTTCTATTGGTTATAAGAGTGTATGGTGTTATTTAGCAATGGATATTTCCTGAAGAAATGTAAAATTTAGTGTCGCATGCATTTTTACCAAAACCTAATTTTTCAGAAATCAAAATAAAAACAATAAATACATGAAAATAGTAATTTTCCTAATCAGTGGGCAAAGTTATGCATTCCCGCACGCGTAAGCGCATTTAGACAAACGACACGAAGCGGAGTTCGGATAAGCTTGAAGTGCGGAAAAACTACTTTGCGCATTTTCAAAAAAAAATGTCGTAGAAGATGTCATTTCCTGGTTGCAAAAGGAAGAAATAGATATATCCTTTGAAGTACACTTACGGCCACATGAAATGCGCATAGCAGAAGTTAGCTGCAGGTCTGTTGAATTTAAGTTTTGCTAATTGCGTTGCTTATTGCAACTGACTTTGACGTTTCCGAATTACAGGTTAGATCTTTTGACATTGTAAACACAAAAATAAGGAGGCTGGCCACATTTTACTATGCTTTACAGTTTCTTTTTCTTGATACTTTCTTCTTATTTTTAAAATTGTTGCCTTGTTTCGTCCATAATGGGCCTCTACTCTTCGAATCGACCAACCACCGTCTAATTTTGCCAAAATTTGGGCTTTTTTTAATATAAGCGTTTGACAACAAAAAAACCTGACGGTGAAATTTTTTGTCAATTTGAAATCTCTAAAAGGTTACCGAGTTGCGAGGCCCACAATACACTATATAAAATCGGCGTACGCATTTTATGTGGCCGGAAGTGTACTTGGAACTGCTTCACATTTTGTAGGGCTGCAGCTTAAAATCTTGTTGCCTAGTCCTTTTTTATAAGTTCCATGCCAAAAAACCCGCGTCAAAGCTCTTAGAAAACTTTTACGAGATTTTATAATGTTTTACCAGGTTTTAATATGTTTTCCATGCGGCATATGAAACAAACTTGTAAAAACCTAAACAAAACGTTTTGTCGAGAAAGACAACTTGGCTCGTAGAATCTTATAAAACCCTATAAGAACCTATGCGGTTTTTTACCTGAGTTGCGGACTCATCGATGTATCCCTCAGCTACCGCAGTAGATTTCTAACCCCCCAAGCGTTTTATGTCAGCACTGGTTCCTTCTCCGGAATTGGCCAGTAACGTTGATGATGACCTTCTAAAACTGTTCCCTGGGTAGACCTCCGGATTTGGTAGTTTCAAAAAGGCAGCTATTTCAGAAGGCATCTTTCCGAAACTATTTACCCCAACCATAAAGATATCACTTAGTTGAATTAAACACAACTTTGCATATGAAAAGTGTGCGCAAAGTAGCTCCTTTGCATGCGGTCTTTGGCCTACTATCGGTGCTATATTGACATCTAACTGACAGAAAGTCTAGGTTTTACCTGTCAATTTTGTTATAAAAATGGCAGCCACAGTAGGCTAAAGGGCACTGAGACGGTAGTAGTTAACTGGCTTTCACTAGGTTTGCTGGAAAACATATGTAAGGTGGTTTTGTATTCAAAATTAAGATGTTAATAAAAAGCAACTGGAATTTATAAATTACCCGTGATTTAACAGCTGTCATTTAGCGAATAGAATAAAAAGTAGCGGTTATTTTAATCTCGTTTACATCACCCTATCTTCTTTGACCAAATTCCGTTTTTGCGTGATTGGGGTACTGTTTTTGAAAAAGATTCGCTCCGTTATCTTATCACCAAAATTTATTTTTTACGTTATTATTCTAATCCGTTGCCATTCTGCTCCGCTATCCATTTTAATAGTCAACTCAATGTAATTTATGTAATTTCTCTGGCACAGTTTTTCTATTTAATAATATATTGTGTTGAAAAAGTGATGGGTTTGGGCTTGCTTTGCTTGTTGCGTGTATTTGTAAATCATGTTTGTGGAGACAAAAAAGCATTTAACACTACGTTTTTTCAAGAAATACCATCAGATCATACATCAGATATATATTTTTAAAAATATGTAGGTACTCAATTAAAAGGCGATTTTAACCTGATTACACAAAGGATAAAAATGTGTTATCTTAACTAGTTTTATAAATAGTACGTTATGCTCTGTTGTTATAATCGTTAAAACACGCAAGTTGCTTATTTTCTCAACTTAATCATAATAAATAGTAAAACTTCAAAAACGTGAAAACTGAGATTTTTGGATAAGAATAAATTAACTCACGCCACATCAGTAAATGCTCTTAATTTATTAAGTAAATAAAGTTGTACGACAATATTTTTGACGATGGTGTTGGAGGCTATACTTTCCAAGACGTCTAAAAATAGTAGTTTTTACAACAAATGGATAAAATAGAGCTTTTTGACAAGCGTGGTTTTAGAATAAACGACGAGCGAAGCGAGTGATTTAACATCGCGAGTAAAAAAGCACAGTTTAGTCGCCAGTTGTGAACACTATTTTCTTAATACCTTTATGAAAAAATAAAAAACAAAAATACAAAAAACTAGAACACAAAATCATTTACTATGCCAAAAAAATAAGTCATTTATTACTCAAGTTTTCTTTAAGTAAATCAATCAAAAATCATTTCGAAAATATAACAAAATGTCCGAAATTAAAATTTTCAACAATGATCGCCGACTGAAAAGAAACGCGATTATAAACAAGACCATCGCTGTGTCATTCATCAGCCGCCCATGATTTATAGTATAAAAATGGTGAGCTGTCAGTGGATTTTGTGTTAAAATTAAATAACACCTGGTACAAAATTAGCACACTTATCTATGCACCTAGTGCCTGAAAATGTCATTGCCTCTTTTATTATCTAACAAAATAATAAATGAAAATTTGACCTGGTTTTGAACCTTGATAACGATTACCAAGCTTAAAAAGCGCCATATTTACTGAGTTTACACAAAATAAATATACGAGTCCTTAAATGAACGAAAAAAATTAACTGGTAAACATGAAAGTGCTGAAAATTACAGGAAAGAGGTTTTTGAATTTTTAGCTGCAGAAATATGTTTTAAAATTATGTTTTTAAAAGAGTGCTTTCTTGACGATGAAGATCCGTTGTGTCACAAGGTCAAAAGCCATCTGCTGTTTAAAGAAGTGCTATCCAAGGTAAGAGAATATATAGTGCCATGTATTCCTTAGCCTTTTGCATGGAAGATATGGGCCCTTTCTCTACAACGAAGGGTACATTTAATACGCTTTTTTTATTTTAAAATTCTAGTGAATGTCTTTGGTGATAATTTAATTAAGAGTAGAGATTCTTTTTTTTCTGTCAGTGACCTTAGTTCAGTGCTAAGGTCACTGACAGAAAAAAATGTCTATTGTGAATAAAAAAAAACCTAGTTTGTCAGAAATAAGGTAGAAAACTTTTCTAAACCTTAATTTTGGTATTCTTTTTGGAAAATCCGGATCTCATTCTCCTTCTTTAAAAAAAAATATATGCAATTATTTTGACTGGGAACTTAAAACAAGTGAACCAAAACACTCCTTGTGTATTTTAGAAGGTCTCTCACCTGTGGTATAGAACAATTGTTTATTATACAGCGTTAAAAGAATATAGGTAGTTAACAAAAACATTCTCAGTCTGCACAAATCTGTTTATGTGATATCATGTGTTAAATTATAATCAATAGAACCATTTGCTCTAATTTTAAGTCATAATGCGTCTTCATAAACGTAATGCTTCAATAATTATAATTGTTAAAGTTCAGTATGTTCAGTTCAGTTTCCTTAATCCCTAAATCCGTATAATTAGTACCTACCTAGTGGACGACTTAGAAACAGAACCATCATATTAGTTTAAAAAGTTTTAAGATAGTACACTAACGTTTATGAATTACGCATTATAGGCATTATTAAAACATGAATTAGTGCAAAGACCTTTAATTGTGATACTTACAATTGGTATTAGAGTAATGTCGAAATTTCTGTTTTTTCCGCTCCAAAAATTTTTAACAACTGTAGTGAATAAACCTTCGTCCAAACCATTGATATAGTTAGTACTTCGATGGTCTAAACCGTCATAAAAACGTGTATAGGTATAGGTATACGGGGTGTGCCTAGGTAAGTGACCTATTAGATTATTTTGGAAACTGTTCAATAGAAAATTTTGAAACTTTGCATGTGAACATAAGTCCTTCTAAGGTACATTTATAAAATACTTTCACATTTGCAGTGTTGCCATTTGGAGGAAAACTTGGTTGCAACTTTGCTATTTTAAATTAAACACCCTGCATATTTTTGCATTTTTAGATTCTATAAAAAAATTGTAGGTATATTTTATGTTTAATGTCGTATACTTATCTTCAACTGTTTTTAAAATATTGACAGGTGCAAATTTACATTTTATAACTTTGACAGCCTGTAACATCAAAACGGTTAAAGATAGAACAAAACGGTTTTTACAATCCCGTTTTTTAGATTTAACTCAGGATTAAAGTATTCCAAAGTTAATTTAACCCATAATCTATATAATAGGTCACTCACCTTGGGATATCCGGTATATTTAGGAAAAACTTTTGCATGAATAATTAACTAAAATAAGCAACTTGCTGGTCTTGCACTTTATAGTCATATTTTTCCCATCAAATAAAAGTGTTAAAAATTGATGTTATAAAAGTGAAATTTACCAAAAATGTTCCACTTGTTGTTTTTTTTGCAAAAATGCAAACCAGTGTTTTTTGAAAGGGGCGACCTCCCTTTTTTTGTGCTGATAATGACGTTTAGCTATTGCGCAGACGAAATGATAAGGGTTACAAAATATCCCTATTTTTTAATTTTTGCGAAAAATGGAAGCAAACCGTTTTACCAAAAAAAAAAATTTCTACAAAAGCCACGATACCCCTGTTTCCGTCCGCTTTTTTGCCGAGTTCCTTAATTCCGTCCAGCAAGACCTCTAATTCGATCCTATAGTGTTGTTACCATTTTATCAAGGCATGAGCTTTAATGAATTTTACATTTATTTGTTTGTTTGGACTAAAATATACATTTTTAAATAGTTTTTGTCGGTATTATTATATTATTAAATATTGTCTAAAATGATAAAAAGAATGATTTAATTTCTTTTGCGTATAAAAATTTTAAAAAAAGTTTAGAAAACAGATAGACAAACCAATTGTAAAAAAAGTATTTTTAATGAACATAAAGATCATAAATTTCAACACCTTAAATTTCTCGATAGAGCAGCATCCGAAACATTTTATTTAAAAAAAAAACTTTGAGACTCGTTTTGGGCCGGCAAAAATCGTGTTAAATGCATAAAATACTAGGACGGAAACACAGGAATTGTAGGTAACTTATTTTAAAAAAGTAACTAAATTTTTTTAGATAAAATATATTGCAAATAAAACAAAAATAAAGTCGGTAATATGCAAAATCCTGATTCGTCCAACCGGACGGAATCAGAGTCAACATTTCCACTTCCGTCCACTCTAAATAAATGTCTTGTAAATATTCTATTTTTCGGTATTTTGGTGTAAAGCGTTAAATTACATAAACAAAAGACATGCCAAATTATAGAAAATATCATCAGATATACCTTGTGGTAAAGCCATGATGGTAATTTAAGGCTTAAAATATTTTAGCATAATATTTATCTTTAAGCAATTTTTACTATGTTTTTCACATTTTTATGCCATGATTTTGCTCACATTTTAAAGCTTTCTTTTCAAATTTTCGATTTATAGAATAAAACACTCACATTTTTAAAGTTTTCACTGCTTTCTAGGCGTTCAAAAAAAGTACTGCCAAAAAACATTATGTTCTCTGTTATGGTAAAGCCATGATGACCTTTAAAATAATTTAGTTAAATACCTGTTAAATGATTTTTAGATGTGCTTAGATACACTTATATAAGTAGGAGACGTTTTTTGGTAACTTTAAAGACTGTAAAGAACTTTTATTGAATGAAATTAATACCACCTTATGTCTCATGCTTTGAAAAATTACAAATTTTTCTGTTTTTTGTTTAAAAATGGCAAAATAATAAAGGCATAACAGAAATTTTTAATAAACAATTGCCTTAAAATATTTTCATCTTTCTCTAAAATACTTGATGTCTCTCCTCAACAACCTTAAATATTTTTGCAATTCACTAAATTATCTCTTCATCTACCTCTAAAATTCTGTCCTCTATCTCTAAATATTTTTCATTTTAACAGAGAAACGCTAACGCTAAAAAAACAGTGAAAAATTTGATTTTTTTTATTCTAGAAACCGAAATTTTGGAAAGAAAGCTTTAAAATGTGAGAAAAATCATGGCATTAAAATGTGAAAAACATAGTAAAAATTGCTTAAACAAAAACGTTACCCCTTAAATTCTGCTAAATATTTTAAGCCTTAAATTACCATCATGACTTTACCATTAAAATGAAAAATCTTTAAGGTTGCTGAAGAGAGACAGCAGTCTATAAAAAAGTATTTTAGAGAAAGATGGAAATAATTTAAGGCAATTGTTTAATAAAAATTTATGTTTTATCGTCTGTCTGTCATCTTTAGTGGTGTCCTGCATATGATTATTATTATTAAAAAACAGCAAAAATTATAATTATTCAAAGCGTAAAGTGTGTAAGAGATAAGGTGGTATTAATTTCTTTCAATCAGAGTTCTTTACAGTCTTCAAATTTACCAAAAAACGTGTCGTACTAAAAGTGAATTTTAGCACATCTAAAAATAATTTAACAGGTATTTAACTAAATTATTTTAAGTTTCATCATAGCTCTACCATTTTAGACTCTATTTTTGCACAAAAATATTTTTTTTATATATGACATTTTAACTTTTTTGAAAGCTCATAAAAGCTTATTTCTAATTTAATTTTTAATTTTTTTGGGCTTCCGCATAAGTGCAAGTATGGATAGGAAACGAAAGATTTAGAATCAAGAATTTGATATCCAGTTCCGGAAAGGTAGGAGGACGGAATATAAGTGCCTTAACGTTACTGGATTCTGTCCTAATCAGTTCACGGGAACCAAAGTTATCATCATTTAAAGCAAGAAAAACGGGGAAAGCGGGTAAACCGCAGGCAAAGCTGCGGGTCTTCAGCTATAGTCTCCAATTAAAATAGATCAAAGTAAAAAAAAAGTTCATTGTACCATACAGCATGTAACGCGTAACCCACCTACTTTAGCATCGGCAAGATCACTAAAAATTAATTTAATTTTTATCTTGATTTCAAAACTACCAGTACAACGTATTTGTGAGAAAGCAGTGATGGTGTTGGTATATTTGTGAGGCAATATCGGCAATATGTAATGTAATAAGACCGCAAACATTGAAAAGTATTTATTTGTTGAAATATTTTATTAACAAGAAATAAACACTAAAAGTGAATATTAATGTGATACACAGATTAAGTATTATAAATATAGTGTGTAGGTTTTGATGGTGCATGCTGAGTGAAAATAAATAATAATCAAATGTGTAGGGTTTCCTTATCTGCATAAAAATAAACATTATAATATCAATATAAACGATAATAAATTTACAAATCGAAACCAAAATGACCACAACAACAGTTAGTTCGTTAAAGCGCAAGAGACATTACAAGAAAGACACTTCGTACTTGCACGATCTCTACACGCTCACATTTGACGAAAACGAGACCTTGGAAAGCTTGGATCAAACGGTGAGTGGTTCTTTTTTTGATATATAATTAAAGTGAAATCCTTATTTACGGACAGCTGTGATAAGCGGACAACTCTTATGACCGGAAAATATTTCTGGAACCAAATATTTGGACATCAATTAATTCTGTGTAGAATACCTTCTCATAAGCGGTTAAGCATCATAGTACCGGGTAGGCCATAAAAACCGAACAAAATGTTTTTCGTTATAACTTTCGAACCATATCACCGATTTTAATGCAACAAACTGCTTTTTGCAGGGAATTGAGCAAGACTTTGAGTAAAAATCTTTTTTTGTCCGCCATCTTAAAATCTAAGATGGCGGAAAGAAACAAACTTTCCTTTCAAAGAGCCACGTTTATTCTTATGTTACGGAAGATTTTTGGAATTTTTTATGAATTCGTAAAAAAGCTCTGCTCTAAACGAGCTTCTTCGAAGAGATAAATTTAATTGTCTCCGCCATCTTGGGTTTCAAAATGGCGACAAATTTCGATAGTGATCTTTAAGAGTTTTTGATCTTCGCCATGATGCTTTTTATTTTATTGAAATCGGTTGAGTATCAATTTGAGAAGGCAATTGTATAATCTGGAAAACAGTGATGGAAACAAAAATTAATTTTTTTGTTGTGCGTGGCGAAAGCAGAACTTTTCTACAAATTAAAAAAATATTTAAAAGTTTACAGAACATATGAATAAACGAGCCTCTTTGAAGGGACAAGTTTGATTCTGTCCGCCATCTTGGATTTCGAGATGGCGGCAAATTTTAATAACAGTGGTTAAAGAACAATCGATTTTCGCCATGAGGCTTTTTATTTAATTAAAATCGGTTTAGTAATAATGAATTTATGAGAAAATGTATGCAGACAAAATTGAGACGGCAATCGCATAATCCGTAACACTGATTGAACATTTTTTATTTTTTTTGAGAACCACTTAACTGATTTTAATGATTCGCACCTCGTTCTGCGTGGCAAAAACAGAGCTTTTTTACGAATTCATCAAAAAATCCAAAAATCTTCCGTAACATAAGAATAAACGTGGCTCTTTGAAGGGTAAAGTTTGTTTCTTTCCGCCATCTTAGATTTTAAGATACCGGACAAAAAAATATTTTTACTCAAAGTCTTGCTCAATTCCCTGCAAAGAGTAGTTTGTTGCATTAACATCGGTGGTAGGGTTCGAAAGTTATAACGAAAAACATTTTGTCCGGTTTTTTATGGCCCACCCGGTATGCTGGCTATTTAATATTTTGACGGTATTTGTGTGCAAAAAACAAAATAATTTTTTGCACCCAATAGTTGTTTTTCCTACGACCATCTACGAAAATAGCGAAATTTCCACTCTTTCCTGCTTCAGAAAGAAAATTGGACAAAGGTTTTTTCTGATACAGTGGATGACAAAAAAACTGAGAAATAAAAAAAAATAGTTTTCAAAAAATATGAATAAACGAGCCTCTTTGAAGGGACAAGTTTGATTCTGTCCGCCATCTTGGATTTCGAGATGGCGGCAAATTTCAATAACAGTGGTTAAAGAACAATCGATTTTCTGCTTCAGAAAGAAAATTGGACAAAGGTTTTTTCTGATACAGTGGATGACAAAAAAACTGAGTCCAAAGGACTTCCAATTTTGATCCATAAAGAACTGCTTTTTTTCAGTTAGTTTTTGGAGATCCAATGGATAACGATGTTTATTGGTCCATCGGACCAAAAATAAACTATATCCCCCTAATAGCACAGAAATATTCCTCGGACATTCGCTGAATGTTCAGATAGGATATTGGGAACATTCCCTGAATGTTCCCTCAAATCCTCTAAGCATACCAGGGATGTTCATGTCCGCAGTTTTGATATTCCTAGAACATCCTGGTAGAAAATTCATAAAATATTTTCGCAGGATTTTCATAGCACATTTATGAGCTGGAAAAAATAGGTTCTCCCACAAAACACCTTCAAAAAATTAAAAAAAAAGTTTTTAAACAGCGATGGGATTCGAACCCTAAACCTTCTGGCATCCATATAAGACTTTTCCAATGACTTTTGGCACTACGGGGGCTTATGGGAAAAATTATATATTAGTGGGATATAACGTTTTGGACATTTTTTTCTGTTAGAAGAGCACCGTGAATTGTTTTTTTTTTTACATAAAATCAGGATCACTCCTGGGGGTCTATTCTTCAATCGAGAGAAAATTTGCTCTTCTGTTTAAATCGGTTTCTCTCACTTTCGCTCGATATTGATCGAAGAGAATTACTTTCCATCAATATCGGTCAAAAGTGAATTTTAACCAAAGATTTGGACCAATGAGATGCATAGTAGCGAGAGAATTCGACTCCCTGGGAGCAAATTTTCTCTCGATTCAAAAATAGACCCACTGAACGGCTCAACGAATTTTCATAATTTTTTTTATGGTATAAAAATATTACCCCCATTCCCGAATCCTCTCAAACGGTAGTGGAAGGGCATGGCGTTATTTGTTCAATTTTTATTGGAAATAAATATTAGCCTACCCCAACAAACTTTTTGAACAAATAAAATCTTAAATTCTGCTGTGTAAGCATGATCGTAGATAAAAAAATATTATTTCCTTTCATGGCATGATTTGATGATATAAAAAATGGTTATTTTTTGTAACTAAAAATAGAGTATATTTTTTAATAAAAAGAAAACTTGCAGCAACAGATAAAAATATCCTGAAAATCTTTACCGCAGCTGTTAGAATAAAAAACGGTACAATATTGTGTGGTATTTTTAGGACTTTGGTAGAACATTGGTAGATTATCCTGACTAGAACATTCGCTGAATTTATCTTCCAAATGTGCTATCAATGTGCAAATTTAAGGACATTTTTAGGACCTTACCAGAACATTCGTGGATATCATGCATAGAAATAGAATAGAATGTACTGTTCAGGATATGTAAGAATGTTTTTTGAATGTGCTGTCCATATCCAAAAGAAAAGGACATTTTGCGGAAATTGGCAGAACCTTCACGGAATATCCTGCATAGAATATTCGCTGAATGTTCTATCCAGAATATCCAGGGAACTTATTTTCAATGTGCTGTCAATATCCAAAAGAAAGGGCATTTTCCGGAATTTAGTAGAACATTCAGGGAATATTCTGCATCGAATATTCGCTGAATGTACTGTCCAGGATATCCTAAGAATGGTTTTTAAATGTGCTGTCCAAAAAAAAACATTTTTCAGACTTTCACAGAACTTTCCTGGAATATCCTTCATAGAATGTTCGCTGTATGTACTAGGTAGGATATTCTGAGAATGTCTTTTAAATGTGCTGTTCATGTGCTAACTTGAAAGTTATTCAGATCACGGTTTTGGAACATCCTACGAATATACTGTGAATGTGCCAGAACATTCAGACATTCACAGCACCTTACTGGGATATCCCTAGAATATCCTGTGCTATTAGGGCCGGCGGACGTCCATTTTGTGTCCTGCAAAAGTGATGTACTTTATACAATGACTAAACATTGAATATTTATCAAAAAATCTATGTCAATCGGGCTTGGCCTAGTTGGCACATTAATAAATATGTCTTTTGTCCGAACTGTTTTGGATATCCAATGGATCATGTTTTTTCTTATTCATTACCAACAATAACATTTCTCTCATATCTAGTGGAATCATTTGTATATTTTAGACTGACTTATGATGTTGGAGTGGTTTTGACAAAACTGTTCACTGGATATCCATTGGAACAAATATATGTCCAGTATACTAAGACAATTAGACCAACGGATATACATTTGTAATTATTAATTTTTTCCAACATTGACCATAAAGATACTTTTTGGATAGCCAATGGATAACTTTTGGACAGAATTTCGTTCCACTGGATAACCATATATTGGATTTAGTATAGTGGTACAGTATAGGCAAAATATTGAAACTTTTGGACTTTTTTGGGATGTCCAAGAGCCGTCCAACGATTTGATAATTATATTATATATCCAATAGATATGCCTTGGACAAAATTTCTTACAGATTTGGTTGTCCAATGGACTGCTGCATTGTCCAGAAAAATCTCTCCACTGGACATCCTTGGGACAGATTTGTGCTGTCTGGGAAGTAAGTCGAATGTTTTGACGAAAATATTTTCGTCCTTAGAGATGAAAACACTTTCACGGTCTACAGCACATATTCAGAAACGGCTTTTGTCAGATCCGACGTCTTGGGGACTAATTTTTTTGTAACATCGGACCTCCCAGGGACGTCCCAAAGACGTCGTAGGTCCCGAAACGGACATCCCGGGGACGTCGAAAGTCCGGTGGTGGACGTCCCACGGACGTTTTTAGAGACAGATGTGTGCTACTTGGGCGGCTAGCGCTTCGCGCGAAAACTTTCACACTCGTGTGAAATATGTCACTTTCTTCACGCGTTATATGCAACTATAGTGCGGAAAGCACTAGCACTGCCGTTGACCCGAACTACGCGGAGCGGAGTTCGGGCAAGCAGGCAAGGGCGACGGGAACGATATTTTACGCATGATATCATCAAGTTACGATCAATATTTTTTTCCGACCCCGGCCAACCAAAAAAAACACGATAATAAAAATCCCAACTGAAGGCAGTTGGCATTGTTTTTGTAAAACAGCAAAATGTTCTCTGGGTAAATTTATTCCCGCACTCAGTGCTGGATAGTCACACTTTCCGAACTAACAGGCGTGTGGGAAAGTGGTAGTGTTTTCCACACGGAAAAAAATGTTTTTAATCGGTATTTAACCAAAAAAACAATGATTTTGTTTATCTTTTTACCTACGTGAAACCATTGAATTATAAACCATGTGAAACCAATCAACAAAGCGGCACTCGACGCTGTTGCCGCTTTTCCGAAAGGAATACTGCAAGCAACAGCTTTTGTTAAAGGAGGGGGCAGCAATCGTGAGTTGCAGTGTTGCCAGAAACATGATAATTATCAGAATCTATGATAATTTTAGGTGAAACATGATAATTAATATTGACCTATAATCAACCCCTAAATCTATGATAATTTAATAAATCCTTACATAAAAAACGCCATTTATTATTATAAGTAAGTCAAACAGTGAATATATAATTGAGATATAAAAAACTGTACAATAATAATAATAATAATACCTTAGTAATCTGGCTCACTTTTTCTTAATAGTCCTGTCTCTAAGCGAGTGTCATACAAAAACAAAAACAATGATAATTTTTCCCTAAACTCACGGATGTAGAAACCTTCTTTTTTACATCCGTGCCTAAACTTGATAATTTTTTGGATTGCCATTGATAGTTTTTTTCCAACCTCCTGGCAACACTGGTGCCTTGGGCCTTGGCTTTGTGAAAGCGGCCACACAGCTATAGAGTGCTTGAATATCGCTTTTTTTTTAATACCTTTTCGTTTAATTATTTCTGCAGTTTTTAACCAAATTTGGGTAATTATGCAGTATACGGTTTTCTGCCATTTTTGATTTTTTTTTGAAAAATTCTTTATGGGGGCACCTTCTAGGGTCCCTAGGACCCCAAATCCGCCTGCGCCCGATTTTTTTTTTTTTAACGAGAAAAAAGGGTGCCCAGGGGGGGGTTGTAAAGTGTTTTTTTAATTGTTTTGGGTTGGTTTGGATTAGGTTGGGTTGGACTGTGTTGGTTTGGTTTGTTTTAGTCAAAAAAAAGTTTAAAAAAATCAAAAAAAAAACCAACCGGCGCAGACGAATTTGGGGTCCTAGGGACCCTAGAAGGTGCCCCCAAAAAGAATTTAAAAAAAAAACAAAAATGGCAGAAAACCGTATACTGCATAATTACCCAAATTTGTTTGTTTAGTCTACAGCATAAGGTCACAATCATCAGAGAAAATTTTACCTGTAAATACCTTTACCATACCTATTATGTCTTTGGTAATTATGCAGTATACGGTTTTCTGCCATTTTTGATTTTTTTTGAAAAATTCTTTATGGGGGCACATTCTAGGGTCCCTAGGACCCCAAATCCTCCTGCGCCCAATTTTTTTTTTTTTTTTTAAACGAGAAAAAAGGGTGCCCAGGGGGGGTTGTAAAGTGTTTTTTTAATTGTTTTGGGTTGGTTTGGATTAGGTTGGGTTAGACTGTGTTGGTTTGGTTTGTTTTAGTGAAAAAAAATTAAAAAAAACCAAAAAAATCAAAAAAAAAAAACAACCGGCGCAGACGAATTTGGGGTCCTAGGGACCCTAGAAGGTGCCCCCAAAAAGAATTTTTCAAAAAAAATCAAAAATGGCAGAAAACCGTATACTGCATAATTACCATGTCTTTACCTACTCTACAATTATTTCCATAAGTTTAGGTAAACTGTTCATACAACGGTTTAGGCAATACCTAGTTTTGCTATGATTATACCTTATATACAACAAAACACTGCAAGCTTGAACGAAGGCCGCACTTGAACCAAAAACTTTATTTACTTCCTATACTTTTCAAACAACCCTCGTTTAACACAAAACCAAACAGCTGTCCCAAAGCATAAAGTTGCGCCAGGTGCATATCTCCGTCCCTTTTTTATCCACGAAATTTACATCTTTCTATCTTTTTTTAAGGAATGCATCATAAAAAATGAAAACAAAAGAAAAACATGTGCAATGGTGTAATGGGTGTAATGAGTGAAAAACAACTTAAAAACTTTGTACCTTAGCCAAGTTTACATTCTAAAGTGCGGAAGCTATAAAAATCAGTATAAATTCGCAGTGTTTCATATCTTATGTCTTTATTGATAATTTGAGGTTATATTCTTGAGTTCCCTAAGTAAAATGTTTGATAATTTCCTAAAAACGATAAAAAACCATACCAACAGTCTCTCGGACAACCTTAAATCAAAAACTCGTCGCATCACTTATAATCTTAATGCTTTTAAGAACACTTTTTCACATAAAACAAAAACAACATACTACACAATAACACAAAAGGATGAAAGTGATTACTATGACAATGAATACTTAAGCCCCAGGGCCTATTCGATGACCACTTTTAGCATGGACTATAATACTGTTAATGAGAACATGGAGTGGTTTCCTTATGTACCGCCAAGTTATGACGAGCAGAATGTTATTGATAGATTTGTTAGGGTTATCACAATTGATGATGACAAGTTTGGAGATGTAAGAAAATTTTTCATTTACATTATTTAGCATTAACCTTTGTATGATCAGCTTAGATCATACAATGCAATAATAAAAAATTTTTTGTTGGTTTGTTTACCCAAAAAACACCAAAGAAACAGCAGTCACATATATTTTTAGGTTAGAAAAAGCACCTAATTTAAGTATACTATTGTTCAGTTTAAAGTAACTCCTTATTAAGCCACAACTGTGTTCAATATGTCCCTATAAAATCAGAGATAAACATTTATCTGCATTTAATATCCTAGTAACATTTATCACTTTATTTTATGGGTTTACTGAAATCAGTAAAAATCATTAAGTGTAAGATATCCTCTAAGAAATTAGGGCTACCATACTTGCTATTTAAGTTTATAACTTGAGATTTAATGATTTATTTAAGTATTCAATTAATTTTGAATAGGGACCTAAGTATTATTTTACATTTTATTTTAATTTCATCTAGTTTTTAATAAAATTCTTTTTGCAGAGGAGGACAGACCGAGAAGAAATTAGGCGCAGGCTGGCAATGGGCTCAGAAGATGACTACTATAGTGACAGACCAGGCCGGAAACCTAGCTTACAGTCCAGGCTTCAAAGTGGTAAGATTTCTGCCCTCAATTTTTAACATTTCAGCATTCAAGTTTGAGATCCTCAAGCATTTAATATTTTTTGCCAACTTTGTGACCAATATTTCTCCTCTAGAAGAGGTAGTTGAAATAAATATATTATATATTACTGAATTTCTATAACCAGGGCGAGTTTGTAAAGTCATCAGTGGATTTCCCAGTGGAATCAAAGCATTCTTGAAACTTTTTCGATTCCATCAAGAAGTTCTTTAAAATTTTTCAGTGGAGTCAATTATTGCCACCGATGCTCACTGACTTTGGAGGTTGGTGCAGATTTTTTGGTAGACTAACACAACCTTAAAAAAACAGCTGTGTATTATTTTTGTTTGTTTTTTCATTTTTATTTTGAATATAAAGGTAAATAAAGTTCATGGTAACTTGAATTGGATCTTCTGATTTGTGCATAAATTCAGAACTATGTAGAAAAACGATGATTCAGATTCAGGTCTCACTTTTGATTGTCTCATATGCCCATGCTCTCTGTTGCTCATGCCATAGCTCAAATATAAAAAACAAAAAAAAAACAATGACCTTTACGGTTAGGTTGCAACATTCTTTTATTTTTTCGGTGGATTATTTTAGATTCACCAATGCTGACGTCATTTCACCTATTGGCGCAATTGAACTCAAACTGTTGACTTTACAAACTTGCCCAAACTAACATTTTTATCTAGGGGATGGTTTTTAGGCTCAACCAACTAAGAAGCAACCAACGGTAAAGTCCCCCTCAAAGATTTTTTTCTGCATACAACACTGTTTGCATGATTTGTTTAGTTGTGTACATTTTTTTTTAACTTTGCAGAAAAAATATCTATGTTTTCAACTTTAGGTATGAATCTGCAAATCTGCTTCATGAATGAGACAGTTTCAGACCCCGATAGCCCCACCTCTGACTCTGAATCTCGGGTGACTAATCCAAAACAACCAAAGTTTAACCAAAATTTGAACAGAAATGACAAAAGTACAACAAACAATGTAAATAGTAGGAGCTGTGCCCCAGACAGGTAAGAGCTTTTTAAGAATTGATAAGTAAGTTAAAATCGGATGGACAAAAAATTTAAAGAAGTTATTTACTTCATTCCAAGTTCAACCAGTTCAATTTTTTGACACAATGTCGATTTAGTGTCTCTGTAAAAATGTCAGCCACCATATTGAAATTCGGAATAGAAAGATCTTAAATCACTGACATTAGCTGCGGTCAAACAATTTATAACACTTTTGTACTTCAATCATAGGCTTTCAAAAAATTTTGAAAATATGACTTTACCACCTTGTTCAAAAAAAAAAAATCTCAAAAAATATAGGCTGTGCTAATTTATAATTGAGTTTAAAATAAAAATAATAAAACAATATTTATAAAACCACTTTCGATTACAGAAACTATTAATATAATCAAAAATCTCTAAAATAAATACAGTGCAGGCTTTGACGAAATTTCAAATAACCTCATAAAACACTGCAACTTTGAATTAGGTGAACCTTTATCTTATATCATAAATAACTCTTACCAAACTGGCATTTTTCCAGAAGGTCTGAAACTTTCTTTAGTTAAACAATTGCACAAAAAGGGTTATCCCACAGATTTAAAAAATGATAGGCCAATTACCCTTACTTCTTCTTTTTCAAAAATATTTGAACTGGGAATGAGTGCGAGATTACTACAATTTTTTTACAAAAACAATTTAATTAATAAATCTCAACATGGATATTTAAAAGGAAAAAGTGTGGAAACAGCAGTTTATGACTTTCTGGAGAAAATAGGTATAAACCTGGAAAACAAGAATTTTTCTGTGAGTCTTTTTTTAGATTTCAGTAAGACCTTTGATAGCCTTGATGATAAGTATAAGTATAATGGGGAAATGCTTTAGAATGGATAACAGCATTCCTAGCAGGAAGGGAACAGGCAGTGGTAGTAGAAAGGGAAGGAGAAAAATTCACCTCCATGCCAGCACACAACCCTAGAGGAATTCCACAAGGGAGTGTGTTAGGTCCTTTATTATTTGTTTTTTACATTAATGACTTTTTAGAAGAAATAGAGACCAACAGGTCTGGTGGAGGCTTCTCAATCTACTTTAAAAAAAGCAGAAGAATGGTTTATTAATTAATCATAAACCAAGAAAAAACTCAATTTATTGCCTTTAGAACATTACAAAGTAACAAAAACTATCCTGAAAATATAAACTTAAATTCAAATAAAGTAAATCTAACAGAAACAACAAAATTTTTAGGAATATATATTAATCCAAACCTAAGTTGGACAACACTTATATAAGAACTAAATAAAAAATTAAATAAAACATGTTATTCTTTACGAGTTATGAAAATGTATTTGGATTTACACCATCTAAAAACAATATATTATTCAAATTTTCAATCACATTTAGGATTTGGGATAATTTTTTTTGGGGGGTTCAAGTGAAACAAAAGATCTTATCTTTAAAACCCAAATAAGAGTATTATGCTTCCTCCTTGGTTTGAAATGTTCTGAATCATGCCGAAAGTGTTTACTATTTCTGTTTAAAAACAAGGACAAATTTTTGAGTGAAAGCTCCTACTACAACAGACATCTAAACTATCAATTACCCAAACACAGATTATCTTTGACAAAAAAGCTACCAACATATGCCTGTTTGAGGTTCTTTAATAAACTACCTCAGAATATAAAAACAGAAAACAGTATGGTGGAATACAGAAGGCATATTTTTGGATTGCTTTTAGAAATAGAACCATATACCACTGAGGATTTTTTACATTATAAATTTTAAATGTTTGTATTTTGATCTGTTATTTTAAAATAGTAATGATTTTTTTTTTTTTGATGAGAAAACTGACCTCAATTCATTTAACATACTTAAGTTTAATTAATAAGTTGTTATTGTTAACTTTTGATAGGTTCTTCTGAAAAAAGAAATTTTGAATTTTAGGATAACCAAGCCCCACGGATTAATTTCCTTTTAATCTGAACCTGCAAATTATCTGTGCATATTTTTTAAACCTAGGCTTGTACAGGGTGATTGTTAATAAAGTTCCACCTGGGAAAACTTTTATTATTAGTCACAAAAAGATAAACAAAAAAGTAAATTACTCATGAAATTATGTAGATTGTGTTAGACTGTTACGCACAGTTTGGCCAGTAGATCCTGTTTTTTTAATGGATAATATGTATACTTTTAAAAATTTTGATAGATCTTTTTTTTTATTCCAAAAATATATCATGTATTACCATTGTCTTGAATGGTCATTGAGCCAATTCACAGAAACGTTGCCATAAGAGTAATATGTTGAACAAAGAACCACATAAAACATATTTTTGGAATCAGAAAGAAAAGATCTAACAAATTTTTATGGAATATACAGGATATTCAATTAAAATAACAGAACCTCATGGCCACTCTGCATGTAGCATTAAGGAAAAACCTAAAAATGTTAAAGAAATCTACCTAATTTCATAAGTCATTCACTTTAGAAAGATTGTTTTTAGGAAGTTAAAAAATAAAAATTGTGCAGGGTGGGAACAAGTGTCACTTTGGATATTCAAAGTGCTTTCAGATACAGTATTATATACTAGTACTATATACTAGTTGTAGCCATTAATGAATCGTTTAATACTGGGAAGTTCCCTACATGTTTAAAAAAGGCAGTAATAATACCTCCTTCAAATTTTAGGTCCGTAGCATTGTTTCTTACATTGTCTAAAATAATCGAAAAACTTGTACAAATTAGGCTTATATCTTTTTTGACCAAACATAATCTCCTTAGCTTTACTCAATTTGGCTTCCAAGAGGGGAAAAGTACTACTGATGATCTTCAGCTTAATTCGGGAGAAAATGCTTCGAGGGTGTCCTGTGATCTATCCAAGGCATTTGATTATGTGGATCACAGAATACTGCTGGAGAAGTTGGAAATGTATGGTGTCAGAGGGCTGACCTTAGAATGGTTTTGCTCATATTTGTCAGACAGAACCCAATCTGTCATCTTCAATGATGAGAGTTCTACCGCAGAGCCTACACGTACTGGGGTGCCTCAGGGATCAATACTTGGACTGATTCTTTTTTTGATTTTTGTTAATGACATCTGTCATCTTAAAATTAACGGAAAAATAACAGTTTTTCCGGATGATAAGACGGTCCTATGGCATGACCCGGATGTTGGTAAGCTGGCAGAGATGGTTCAGCAGGATGTTTCAAAAATTAAAGAGTGGTGTGACGCTAACAGGTTGTCTTTTAATATTTCTAAAACAAATGTTTTGAACTTTAAGTGTGAGATAAACAACATACAGCTAGAAAACGAAAACCTTGCCAATCCAGATACAAATAAATTTTTGGGTTTGACAATTGATCAGAATCTGAAATTTGAAATTTAATGATCATGTAAAAATTTTGAGTAAAAAAAATTGCCTCTAGCTAATATGCTCTGAGAGTCATTTCAGATAACCTTGGGTTCGATATTGCAAAAAATGCATATTTTTCACTGAGTCAATGTAATTTGGCATATGGAATTTGCATTTGGAGTTCCTGTACATACTCCCTTTTTAAGACAGTTTTTATCCTACAAAAACAGAGCTCTTAGGAATGTCTGTATGGTTAAGAGGCGACATTCATGCCGACCATTATTTTTAAAACACAAAATTTTAACTCTGCTGTATATTTATTTTAGAAAGTATTTGTATAGTTTTTAAAAAGTATAATGAGGAGCTGAGCAGGCTAAGGCGGTACAGTGTACATCGGCCATGAATGATGCAATTACCTATTCCTCGCTTTACACTTGTAAAGAACTCTTTTGTTTACGGTTCAAAACAGATGTTTAATCATTTACCAATTGATATAATTGTATACTGACAATAAAGCTACTTTGGATTGATTGATTTTTGATTTATCTTCTTGTGACAGATAAAAAAAAGAGGAACTTTATAAAAGGTTACCCTGTACACACTGTGGAACAAACCCTTGCAAACTGCTTACAAAATAAATTAAGCTTAACGCCCACCTTCATTAATTCTCTATGAAACTCCCCACATCACATATTTTCGCTTTTTTTTTGCAGGCCCCTGGTTCAAAGACCTGCAACTCTCCCTTTACAGCCTCAACAAACGCAGTCAAATATCCAGAGTACAACAGATGCCGATTTTTTCACCAGACAAGCACGGCTACAGACTGAAGCAAGAATGGCATTGGCACAAGCCAAAGAAATGGCTAGAATGCAGATGGAGGTGAGGAATTTACATCTGACATGGTCACCAGTAATACCACAAGAGGTTGTATTATAATTTTCTATAAACATTCATAAGTGGGAATAAAATTCAGGATTTAATTTAACCTCGGCAAGAAAATTCCACACCAAATTGTGTTTGAAGTAAAATAATTTTAAAATTATATTTTTTGACTTTTAACGTTGCCTATTTTTTTCTTTGACAAGACACCAGCAAAACATAAAGTTTTGATTGACTTGGTTATTCAGTTGCCTAACTAGCCAACCTAAAAAGTATTTGAGTTCCGAAGCTGTTAGTGTCAGTTTTTTAGCAAAAGCTCTGTGGCGCGGCACTGCGTGAACAAAAGGATTTGTTTTAATCGAGGTTTTAATCAAGATGATTTCTACTTACCCATTGTAGTTACAGGGAAATACTATTTTAAGACTGAACATAGTATATTGTGGTAAAAAAAATGTTTTGCCTTTAAGAAGAAATTAGGTGGTGAAAGAATAGGAAAAACTTCTTAATCGAGGGAGTAACCACTAGTTCAGAAAATGTGAGTGATTGCAGGGGACTGCTGAGATATTTCTAAAGACTCCCAGGGACTCTTGGGTCTGCAACCCAAGCCAAGTTGCATGGATTTCAAGGGACAGTGAACGGATAAGATTTGTGACATGATTGCCAACATTGGTTACCCCTCGATCTTAATTTATGTAAGTAAAATGTAAAATTGAGACCTAATTTTGTTCAACTGCATTTTTGCGAAGTGTAAATACGATTAAATAAAGAAATTGAAACTATAACAAGTTAAAAAAAATATTCTCTGTATATCGAAAAATTTGCGATTTAATTTGCTGTCAGTTACCTACCCAGGTGTCCAGAGTACAACAGATGCAAAGTGAAAAAAAACTGAAAAGTACATGTGTTGCCATGGGAACCTGTCCAAAAAAACCCATTGTCTGATTAGTTAAAAAGTATTGGTGTGGAATTCTCAGTTAAATTAAAGTGACCATATGTCCGTGAATCAGTTGGCAAAATGTCCATCATACTGGTGATCTGTTGTTATTAGTCTGAATTTTTGTTGATTACGTTCAATCCATCTAACTATTTAGTTTTTTAGGAATTTATTGGGGTTTCAGTTTCCCTGTCTGTCTGGAATATAATTAAACAGGAAACAAATAAAAGTCTTTTTACTTTGCTTCTGTGCAGTCCATTATGGCGTGATGTTCTAGGGCGCGGAATCTGATGCGGAGAAAGTCTTTAGGGCTTAAAAAAGAGTAATTTGTTGTATGTTAAAACTTCATCCAAGAATCTCTTGTAGACCTCACTTCAGAGAACCAAAAATCCTTACAGTTCCCTCGCTTTATTTTAAGTCTCTTGTAATATTCGTCAAAAAGTACAAGGAACTTTTTCAACGAACAGAGACAATGCATTAAATACTGCTGTAGTGACCAGAAATCGCGGAAAACTTGCTATTCCCTTCCACAACTCAAGTTTCTTTGAACGGGGTCCATATTATAGAGCTGTCAAAGCATATCTGTTACTATCCAGATCAATCAGGGATATTGCTAGCAGTGTGCACTTCAGAAAGGAGGTTCACAATTTTTGCATTGGAGAAGGCTCGTCTTTATCGCACTTTAGTTTTATAGTCTTATACACTTTTAGCTCAGCAAATGTTTAATCTGTCCGTTTGTTTAATGTTGACTGTTAGAATCTGCTTTTTACCCATAATTATGTACCTATTAGTTTTTAATATTTGATTTATTTATATACTTAATATATGTTACACTAATATCCATTAAGTTACCTAATGTATATATATTTTTTTTAATTAATATTTTACCCTTAGCGAACTCAAAGTTCTATTTCGTGATGCTGCTTTTGCATTTTTGTAATGACTTGATAGCAATAAAGATAACTAACTACTAACCTGTTGTGAAGTAACCTCTAAAAGGGTTCTTTTAAAACTTGGCCAAGAGGTCTCTTTGAGATATTTTTCCGGATTTCTAACCAAGCTCATGTGGCTAGATGCACCAGAAAAATTTAATGTGTAAATTATACTACATACTATTAAGTGGTTTCTTTTTAAAACTGTGTTCTAAAATCCCATCTAATCCTATTTTTGGAAATACATTTTTGCACACAGTTTTCATTTTTTTTATATGTTTGTTATAACCATAAAGGTATAGCTTACGTCTTTGGTTATAACCTTGGCGAAAATATACAACTGTTTGTTTAGGGTATTCCTTTCAATATGTACACAAGGTGAGCTGGAATGATAATCAAAATTTTAAAAAAGATAGTTTGTAAAACCTATTTTGAAGTTATTGGATTGTAATTAGGTTGTTACTTTTTTATTTTGGCAAGTGGCATATATCGTATGTATTCAGGATCACTCAAAAAGTTTTCATTTCTAATAATTTTTTTTTTTTTTTTTACTTATCCTGTGTATATAAATATAATGTCACTTGCTAATTTAAAAAAAAAACATAAAGTCTACCTCAAACAAAAAATTGTCTATTTTAGACACGTTAAATACATATCTATTTAAATTTTATTAAAACTGTTGAAAATTTTAAAATGAGGCTGAAGACATTGAAGAATCGATCTTCAAAAAGTACAATTAGTTTCTTGGCCTATTTTTATATAGATAATTAATCTATATCTAGTTTAGGAACACCATATAAATTTAATTTTACTTTCAGTTATTATTTTTCTTTTTCGATTGACTTATGACTTGTTTTCCAATTTTTAGATTGAAAAACAGAGGCAAAAGAAAAGCCCCATTACAGAAATGGTTCGCAACAGTCTGGAAAAAGTGGGCATACCTTTTCCCGAGGAAAAACGTCGTCTGTCACGTCAAATTTTGACGGAAATGAACGTGGCCCAGTTGCAAGTCATTGTCAACGACTTGCACACCCAAATTGAGACGCTGAACGAGAATTTGGTGAAATTTTTGATGGACAGAGACGACTTGCATATGGAACAAGACTCCATGTTGGTGGATATCGAGGATTTGACCAGATATTTGTAAGTAAAGTCCGCTTATCTTTTTTTTCGCGAACTCCGTCATATTCTGTCATTTTAAAGATCAAGAACTAGAATATTATGCTTGGTAACCAGGCGGTAAAGAAAAATAGTTATTTACATACCAAGGGAGGAAAGTGCCATGAACCCAAGGGGGGAAAGCACTCCGGAGAAGTGAATTTTTCTATTTTTGGTATTAAATAATTTAAAGTTTTTTTTAATAAATAACGTTGTTAAAACAAATCAGTTTGTTTTTTTGACAAACCAAAGCACGGCAGAGAGAGTAAGAAGTAAATAAAACTTTTGACAGAAGGTAAAGGGAGCAAAACTCCCTAGGAAAGAAAAGTGACATTTTCCTCTCTCGTTAGCTGGTCAGAAATATAATTTTCTGACAGGGTCGTAGAAAAAAATTGTTTTTTTTTAAATTTTATTTAAATGTTATTTTTACAGGAGCGCCAAAGAACAAGTCCTTAAAGACCATACCACGCTCGTCTCCACCCCTCAAAACAACAACCTCCCACCTCCATCGCCGGCGCCGCCGTCTCCTCTGCAAACAGCACTCAACAACACGGTGAGACCTCACCTGCATAGGATAGCAAGTTTAGTCAAGAAATAACCACAATATAAAAAGTTTTCTTAAGAATGTGGTTTGTTTTGCAACGCCCGTCCGGTAGTTTTTTTTCTGTGGTACATATTATAGGATGATGATATCGTTCGTATATCGCCCACGGAAGTATACACAGGGTGTCCCAATAGTTCGAGTCCCCCATCATACATCCAAAACCGATAGAGGCAGATGGTTACCTTCTATCTTTTTTGGATGCTGTGATTACGGGATCGGCGACTTTATTTTTTTTTAAACGAGATACCTTGTAGCTTGTATATTTTGGCAACGTTGAATAGAGCTTTGCCTTCTGACAAAAAATTTTCAATAAGAGTAAGTGTTGGACAAAGAATCACCAAATTTAATTTTTCTTGCTTAACTCACTGGTCTTATGGAAATAATTTTGCCATTTTATTTAAAAACTGTTGAAAAAAAAGGTGACATATAATCAGAAAGAAAATCCCCATTCGAATCTGCCAAAATATACAGGGTCGCTCAATTTAAAAAAGTAACCTCGCCGCCCTAGTTCCGCCCCCGAATGACTGGCCAAACGACCAGCATCCAAAAATATTCTTTTGACTTTTCTGTCTCTTTTTGGATTGGGAGATATGAGGGGGATCTTGGGACACTGTGTGTAATAGTTTCTATTTATATAAATACTTCCGTGATAATGCCAAATTGCCCTGCATATTTAAGTGGGGTTATAATGGGTGCGAATAACCTCAGAATATCGGTGTTACTGGGCACCAAAAAATTAAGAAGCGCTGAAAAACTTGGCATAATGACATAGGAACTTTTTGGTGAATGTGTTTTTTTAAGCGTTTTTAGGGTTCCTTTCTGTAATAATAAATCATTTTACACTGGAACCCTAGTTTTAAGAGCCTATAGTTTGTAGCCTAAGTAACGAGGCCATTGTTTTTTTTTAAGTTAAATAGTAGGTGTGCGGCTAAAAAGCCTCAAGACATACAGGGTGTTTTAAAATTGACGACCCACAAAAAACACTCAATTCTTGAGACACTTGAATTTTAAGATTTTAATAAAAAATTCCACTTCCTTATTTGGTTTAACAAATCAGTTTATTTAAAGTAAAGATAATTTTGCACGGTAAGAGTTTGATGTTATTTGGACACCTTTGCCTCTGGTTTTACTTAATAAAAGCAAAGAAATCGTGCCCAAAGAGTAAACAAAAAATATTTGCTATGGAAAATTTTATTTCAAATTTTCTAAATTTCTTAATAGTTTTATAAGGAAATTTTTGTGGTTTGTGAATCTTGAGACATCGAGTATTACCGACTGTACCTATTATTGATCTAACCTTAATTTTTGTTTTGATTTTAATTAAAGTTTTTGATCAAAATTTAAATCTGTAAAGAATCTCAATATTTGGCATCACATTTTGTTTTTAATTTTCCTATGTTTGATTATGACTGATTTTATTTTTAGTGAAAATTAGACATTAAGTTTTTTACATAGAATTTAACGTTATTATATTTGTCTAAAGGTCAGTTGCACCGCTCAGTTAAACCTAGTTTAAATTTAACATGTTTAGAATATTATAACTTGGTATTTTAGTCTCATTTAGTCTAAACACCGTTTAAATTTAAACTAGGTTTAACGTTGCCGTACAATTGGCAACAAGCAAAAAATTCCTTTTTTTTAGAGGTATTTATGTAAGTGTATCCTCATATCAAGTAGCTGAATTTTTTTAGATGTAAATATCTAATTCTCAATAATTACTCTCTCAATGTATATCTCTGAGCCTAGAAACTTAAAGTAGAAAAACTGCGCATACGTTTTAAAGATACATGCATTTATAGATAACTGAAAAATTAAAGTGTGATTTTGTTTTGTTAATTCATACTTGGGCTTTCTTTAATACACTGATTGCTGATTACGATCTCAGCTAGGCGGATTAATAACTACACGGGAAAAAGAGGCTCATCAACATTTTTACAGAAAAGTGATTAAGTTTTAGCAAAGTTTGGCCTATTCTTTGCGTGTAACACATACATTTCAATCGGGAATATCTCTGCACTGGGTCCGTTTTATTCAGTTTTGAAAGTATGAGAAAATAGATCTGTTAAATTTTTGATAGTGTCGTTGAGCTCGTACCCTTCATATGCATCAAGCAATCAATGTTTTAAAAAATAAGTGTATTTGTTGCTATCTTAACTTTGATTTGATATTTTTTATTGTTTCTTTAGTTTTAATTGTTTTTTTTAAGACTGTACTAGATCCAAAGAAAGTAATAATTTACAATTGATATTTAACTCGTATGGGTATATCCCCTTCTCAGTCATGTTTGAATGAAACTCCTCCCTGTTTTAATTTTTATCAACATACCTTGTATACCTGGTTTTCCAAGTTATGATTTTTGAAAATGTCTGTCTCAAATAGGTCCCATATTTTTCACCACAATTTTATTCAAACCTACTAATGCTACTGTAACTGGCAGACAGATGATTTCAAGAATATTGACTGAGAAAGTAAAAAGATCTGTTTTAAATCTTAGATAATATTATCGATAAATATTGCCATTAGGACAGGCAGAGTTTTAAAATAATTCTAGCGTTTTTTTTAATTTTATCTACCTAGTCCAAAATCCGCATTGTTTATTGTATAGAATTAAGACATCATCATTGTGAATACAAATAAAAAGCTTGAAAAATAAATTACTCAAAAATTAATTTGGATTTTCTTTAATTTAACAGTACGTGCTATATTACTAAAAATAAGTTAAACATTTAAATTAATATTTATAAAGAAAAGTTAAGAGTAAGGAAATGCATTATTAACATTTTCCTCATAACAATATTTGCCTAGAACTACTATTTACACCTATTTTAGTCGAATTTAAACAGTACTGAAAAGATTTGTGGCGTAGAGGCAAAGGGTGAGGGAATAAATCGGAAGAAAGACCAGGATTTGAACCCGGGACTTCTAGAATACCAGTCTTGACTGGCTATTCGGAAATCCTTTCGTTCGATTCATTCGTTAGTAGTGGGGTGATCTTTGAAGTCTACTGTGTCTTTAAAAACCTAGAGATGTTATAAAGACAAGGAGGTACACATTCACGATTATTAGTTGTACAAAATTTCTATTTATCAACCAACGATACACGACATACAGTGTTTTATTGGAGGTGTCAGATGGCGAATTTCCTCCATGTCCTCGATAGCTCAGTTGGTAGAGCATTAGACTGGTTTTCTAGAGGTCCTGGGTTCAAATCCTGGTCAACGAAAAACTTTCCGATTTATTCCCTCACCCTTTGCCCTCTACGCCACAAATCTTTTCTGTAAATTTATAAGGGCGCTAAAATTTTCCTTTCATTAAACAGCACTCACACTTTTTGGCGAATTTTCGTTAAATGTCCCTTCAGACCCTCCCATACGCCTTGACTGTCATCTGCTTCAGTGGGCAGCATCAAAATCAAAGAGATCGTGAGATGCTCAAAGGCAAAGGATTTCCGGAGGGGCATTCTTGATCCCTCTCAGACCGTTGCCATAAAAACGAGACTACTTATTACGTTTATACGAACTTCTTAAGAACGGTTTTAAAATGTTATGGTACACATCAACTTGAAGCCATTTTAATTTTTTTTTTAGTTTTCTTTTTATTTTTAATTATAAAATTATCGAAAAACCTCATATGGGGAAATTTGGAGATCCATTTTGTGCTTTACGTTCCAAAATAAAGTGGTTGATGGTTTTTGGGCGGGCATAAACGTAGTAAGTAATTGATAGTAACTATAGTATTGCGCAAAAAATGCCAATTATTTACTACATATATGTTAAAAGCAACAATAATAATCAAAACGAAACGAACATATACTTTTACTTCAATATATATTTTCTCTTCCACTTTATTTTAATTGATTCAAAACAAACTTACGGCTTTTTTGGACAATGTTTTATTTAATTGACTATACCAACAGCTAACCTTTATTAGGCTGTACCACATAATATGTGTATTTCATGCAACTATATTAGAATGTTGAAGAAAATAAAAATAATTTGTGTTATAACTCTATTTATCTAGAGTCCAGAGCTAGGATCGAAACATCGGCTGTTGGTATATTCAATTAAATAAAACACTGTCCAAAAAAGCCGTAAGTTCGTTTTAAATCAATATACTTTTACGTTTTCTTCCATTCATGCATGCACACTTCATTAAACATAGAATAATGTCATTTTTAGATTACTTTCTTCTATTACCTCCCATAGCTAACATTTGAGCTATCCTAATAAAGATGTTCAAAGTATCCAAGTAGATAGAAGTAGCGCTGAAAAAAAAATAAGCACAGATTTAAAAAAAAAGTTGCAAAGCCAAAAAAAAGAACTTTTGTCAAATACAGGGAAGGGAAATCGTAAAAATTATGGATTATTCCGAAAAGTAGATTTGGCATGGTTGTCTATCCACAAAAATAAAAGCTCTTGGGTTATTACATGTACCTGTATAAAAAAAATTCAAAATATTCAAACATTTGGATCGGTGGTCTTACAAAGAAATTTTAGCTTATTCGCCAAAAAATCAAAAAAGTGCTCCGAGCCGTGTCTTGTTTTTCCATTCAAAGTTCAGCCAATTCTGATGTTTATTTGATTCCTAAAAGTATTATGTATACTTTGTTTATAGGGGCCCCTTAAAGCGCTTTTATATAGGGTGTTGCCTACAACTTCCATAATAATTATCCGAAATTTAAAATTTAACGTTTATGTTTATTTAAAAAAGGAAGCTTTAGAATTTATGCGCTTAATGCCGAAACTGACATTTCTTTAAAATTCAAGATGGCGGACAGATTTAAAAAACGGGTATTTTTGACCCACCTGCAAAAAAATTGTGTGAACCACTGTAACAAAATTATGATATGCTCTAAATAGACTTATCTTTTAAAGGAATTTACGCCTTTTGATTTTTTAAATCGGTTAAGAAATAAGAAAATTCCGCAGTGTTACGTTTAATGCTATTTGTGTGTAAAAGTCCAAGTTTTGTGCACTTTATGGCGCAAGATGGCGGACAAATCTGAAAAGTGCTTTTTTTTACCATCCTGAAAAAAAATTGGACACCACTGTAACAAAATTAAGTTGTGCGCTAAATAGCCTTATTCTTTTAACGTATACACGCTACGTTTATTTAAATCGGTTAAGAAATAAGAAAGTTATGCAGTTTCATTACTATGAGTCATATTTTTAAGCTGGCAAACTCAAAGTCCAAATTTTATGCGTCTAATGTCAAAACTGGCATTTCTTTAAAATTTAAGATAGTAGATTTGAAAAGCAGCTATTTTTTATTTTTCCTGGAAAAAGAACTGCCTTATTTTTTTAACGTAACGAATTAAAGTCGGTTAAAAAAAAATCTGAATTTGTATTTGTAACAATTACATACCTAGTAATTTAAGTCATTACATACCTATTAATTTAAGTCATTAGGTGTTGCAAAGTAGAATAAGGAATGCGCGTCTCTACTTCATATTATTAAATCAAAATGGCGTTCCAGGGAGAACATAAGCACTTTGTAAAAAATCTGTTTGAAAGAGGATTTACAGTGTCTCAAATATTAAGACGAAGATAATTCATTACTATAGATGATGTAAAATAAGAAACCCTGCAATTAATTAATATATTGGCAAGACTGGGCGATTGATCCTTGTATGGATGGAAAGTCCCAGGATAATAAAAAAAAACCTACTATTAAAAGAATTTTTTTTTATTTGTTCACAAAAAAAACAATACTCAATTAAGACCAAAGTAATTGGGCTATTATCACATATCTAAATTTAATTACAGTGGTGCCGGACGTTATTTTTTTGAGGGGTCAAAAATACTCAGCCCATAAAGCTGTCTGCCATCTTGAATTTTTAAAAGATGGTAATTTTGTCTCTCTTTTCCAGTTGCCTTAAAAAATTTGTCCCGTCAAGTAAAAAAGATAATTTTTATTACTAAAAGAACATCGAATGTAAAACTGCAAAACTTTCTTATTTCTTAACCGACTTTAGTAATCGTTACGTGAATATACGTTAAAAAATAGGGTTATTAAATGAACATTTTCATTTTATTACACTGTCGCAGACATTCTTTTTCCAGAGGGGATAAAAAATACCCATTTTTCAAATCTGTCGCCATCTTGAATTTTGGAGAAAGGTCAATTTTGACATTAGGCGCACAAAGTTTGTACTTTTAGCTATTCATTAAGCTTAAATTGTTTAGATTCTGATAATTTTTAACGAAACTGTACACCGTCGAATAAAAAGATGACTTACAGTAAGAAAACTGCATAACTTTCTTATTTCTTAGCCGATTTTAATAAACGTAACGTGTGTTGACGTTAAAAGAATAAGGATATTTAGCACATAACTCAATTTTGTTACAGAGGCGCAGACTTTTTTTTCAGGAGGGATCTGTCCGCCATCTTGAATTTTAAAGAAATGTCAGTTTTTATGCTGGGCGTGTAAAATTTACACTTTTAGCTTTTAAGAAACTTTAAAATCTTTAAATTCTGATCAATTTTATAACGTCGAATAAAAAGATGACTTAGAGTAAGAAAGTTTTCTACCACACAAACACCATCAAATTTAACACTGCAGAAATTTCTTATTTCTTAACCGATTTAAAAAAAAAACAAACGGTTATACACCTTTAAATGATAAGGCTATTTACAGCGTATCTTAAATTTATTACAGTGGCGTGGCGCACAAATTTTTTTGCAGGGGGAGGGGTAAAAATACCCATTTTTTAAATCTGTCCGCCATCTTGCATTTTAAAGAAATGTCAGTGTTGACATTAGGCACATAAATTTTAAAGTTTTCTTTTTCAAATAAACTTTAAATTTTAAAATTCTAAAAATTATTGTGGAAGTTGTAGGCAATCCAAAAAGTCCATTTTTTTTTTGGAACACCCTATATAAGGACGGTTTGAAAATTTCGTTGTATAAACCCCACTAAAACAGTTTTAAGCGCTCTAACTTCAACATTTCCTGAGCTAAGGTCACTGACAGACAAAAAAGAATCTCAAATCTTAAAATAATAATTGCCTAAAATGAATTTTTTAAATAATCAGCTTTTTGTGAAAAATTTGTTGTTTCAAAAAATACAAATTTTTGATATAAACTTTATCCAATCAAAATTCCGTACACTTTAACAAGATCTCAGATTTATTTTTACAACGTAAAACAGCTCAAATTTATAGTGTAAAAAATCGTGGATAAAAAATTCTTGTTTTACTATCGTTTTCTGCCATCACTGTTCATTGCAAGCATCATCGCGATTCTTATGAAAATGTTCAGGGTGTCCAGATAAATAGAGATGGCACTAAAAATTATGTTAGTTTTCTTTAAAGCTGCTTTCTATATATCAAAATGTTTATACAATAAGTGGCTAAAACAGTGTTGAGTGTCCTTTAAATGGTCGCGCGTTTTCACATATATTTCTTTTTTTTTGCGAATTTTTGATTTATTATAAAAGTCCCCTTTTCCCATAAAAATGATACCAAAATTTAAGTCCCAAGTCATGAAGAAATACCAGGAAACGAGAAAGCGGACGAACTTGCCAGACTAGGGGCCGAAACCCAATACATTGAACCGGAACCTCTTCTGGGAATAACAAGGAAACAGGTACAGAGTGAGCTCAACAAATGAGCGAACAATGAACTGAAGACGTCCTGAAGGCAATGAACTGTAGACGTCCTGGATGGTCCGAATGCAGTCAGAACTAAGTGGCTCTTAGGCAAGACCCGAAAGGACATTGGACTGCTGACTGGGCACAATCGGCTGAACAAACATCTGACGCAAATAAGAGTAGCAGGATATCCTGTGTTCCGCCTACGGGCTCGAAGAGGAATCGGCGCAGCACTTGATAGCAGAATGTGATGCATATGCCAGATCAAGGCATCTGAAGTGGGGATTTCCCACGATACAGGAAGAGCTGCACTCGGTCAATTAGCCCGACATACTAAACTTCGTAAAGAAGACAGGGAGGCCCGGAGAGAGGCCTAATTGCCAGGCCAACGGGCCGCCCCTATAGCACTACTACTACTGACCACACTAAATACCTACAGTAGAAATCGTTTATAACGAACTTCAGGGGACTGGAAGTTTTCGTCGGTTTAAGCGATTCACAAAAGAAAAGTAAAAATGTAGCCGGGACCTGACGATTTAGTTGTAATATGCGATTACGTCGTTATTATAAGCGGTAACGTTACAAGCGATTTCTACTGTAGTATCAAGAAATATTACGTCCTTTAAATGGTTGCTAGTTTTTTTGTGAATTTTTGATTTATTATAAAATTCATCATCAAAAAATATTGGAATTTTTTTTAAACAATGATTTGTTTAATTATTATAAAGTTAACAACAATACAAAACTTTAACAATAAATTTCAGACCCCCCCCCTCGAAAAACCGCAAGGATTGAATTTAAATTTAGGTAACTTTGAGTTCCTACCGATTTGATTTTAATAAAATGTGGCTCATAAAATAAGATGCAATGCTGTAAGATGTAAACTGTTTAAATTTTTAGGCGAGTACCAAAAAACTGTTTTTGCTTAAATATCTAAGTATACTTACGCGTTGATGGGATCGTATGGCTTTAGTCCCTGATATTCCGGATTGGGAGGATACCTTTCGGCCTGCGCAACGATTCTTTGAGTGTCAAACAGCAAAAATCCTAAAAAAATGTAAAATTTAGTGTGGCCGAAGATACCTGTCATATTTAGCGTTTCCTAATTGAGTAAAAATCCTGTTTCTCTTAAGCGGCTCTCACATTTCGTTCTTTTCTGCCGTTTTTATCTGACGGTTAATACTCAACGTCACTTTTCCACGTCGTTTCAAAATTTCGGGCGATTATCGTTGCAACCGTTTGAGTAAACACGAGTTTTGTGGCCTAAATAGTCTGAGTGATCAGGAGTTTTTGCAGTGCCCTGAAGGTAAGACAACTATTGGTCCTAGAAAGTTAAAACAAAAAACATTTAACATAAGAGAAAAGAAAGTGTGCCCAAACGGTCCTCATTTTTAAACAGAACACCCTACATATTTTTTCATTTTACGAACTCTGTAGAAAATGCTTTCCAACACTACCAGTCACTAACGGGTTTAAGTCTCGCTTTAAGTCAAACGTTTAAGAGATATTTGCAGTTAATGTTCAAAACATATATTAACAAATTTGGCACAATAATTTCAAGGGCCCGTATTCTTCAATTTCGGGGAATGGAGTGCTTCCGTGGAGTATTTCTGGCCCTGATTCTGTGTACTGTAGAAATTCATAGCGACATCTCCCTCTTCATCTAATATTTGCTTATTAGACAGAGAGAAACATATTGCTATGGAATTCTACAGTACACAGAATTATGGGACAGGTCCGTTTTTGCGAGATTAACATATAAATTCTTTATTTAGTCAAGACTAATAAATTTAATATACAATGTTTAGTTATAAGTAAACAACACAAACTTCAAAATTACAAAACTACTTCCAACTGTAAGAAACAACAGCCAAATTTTATATAAAGTACACTATCAATTTTAAAATGACTCATATAACATTAATAAAGCCACAATTAAAAAATAGTTTTAACAATTAATTTATAGCAATATAAAAAGGATATTCTACAGGAATTAAATAATACCAAAAATATACTAAATAAAAATAAAGAAGAAATAATAAATTTGAGAGTGGACAAGGAAGAAATGTTGGCAGATCTTGGGTTGGAAAGAAGATCTAGACAGGAAAATGAACAATTAATTAGAGATCAGCTTGATATGATTGAAGGGTTAAACTTGCAGGTAGAAACATTAAAGGGCAAAGAGAGAGAACCTAACGGGTCTCTAAATACTATCTTAAATGAAATTGCAAAGTTAAATGCATCAAATGAGGCAATCTCGCAAAAGCTAAACAATGTGGAAAATAAAATCGGCACCGTTAATAAGCAGCCGTTAAATCGCCAAGCTGAAAATCATTTGTGCCTGAATGCAAGGAAAATAGAACAGCTGGAAGACCAACTTTTCCATACATTGAATAGATTAAGTCACCTAGAAGGTTCCTATAATGGCTTAAAAAGTCAAGTGCTCAATTTGGAAAAGAGCAAGGAAAAAAACTAGTGAACAGCAGGCAACTGGGTATGTGGGCTTAACTGCTGCTCTGCCAAACCGAACAGAGAGAAGAAGAGAAAATATGTTCACGGAAGCTTCCATTCCAGTCAGAAATAATGCTACCAGAGATCCTATCTCTGAGCCCCATAGTATTCCTGCAATATTTCCTCGACTACAACAAAGCTATCAAAGTTAAGAGCAACAGAGATATAATATGATAAGCCTGCATGCCGGTGAGATTGAACATGAACCAAGACATACCTATAGGCATCAAAGGAGGGGCAGTGTGGAGGAAAAAAATTTAAATCAAAGAGATAACGTGAGCCAAAGGAGGCCTAGGCCTATTTATGGTGAGGATACAAATACCAATCAAAATGTAGTGATTAGAAATAAGGCATATTTTATCTCAGGTTTTACTCCTGCTACTAGCGCGAAAGAAGTATGTAATTATGTAGGACATTTAAATGCAGGTAATAATATAACTTGTGAAAAATTAAGGTTAGGAAATGAAGATACTGTAAGTTAAATTGACAGCCCCATTTTATCTGCAGAATGAAATCTTAAATCCAAGAGTATGGCCACAAGGTATTTTGATAAATCATTTTTTTCAGACACGGAACATACGAAACTCAAGCAACTAAAAAAGGGTTGTGACCTATTTTATGCTAACTGTCAAAGCTTATTAAAAAATTTTAATAATATTCTTTACATGATTCAGTGTTTTCAACCGATAATAATATGTTTGTCTGAAACGCATATAACAGATGATATACTCTTAATTGAACTAGAAATAAATTCTTATAGCATTGTTTTATGTAACTCAACAACCAGACACACTGGAGGAGTAGCAATGTACATTAAAAATGGTATTAATTTTTCCGAAAAAATCAGGGCTACTCTTGACATGAACATGTGGATTGTAGGTATAAAAATAAGTGTGTTTCAGACAACATATTTAGTGTACTTTATATCATTCTCCCAGCTCTTCTAATGCTAGATTCCTCGAGTTTTTTGAAAATCAGGTTGAAAACATTGAGTTCTCAAATTTTACAACCATAATCGTTGGTGATTTTAACATAGATTTAAATAAATGCACAACATACTCGCAAAAAATTATTAAAATTTTTCAAGAATTGGGTTTCTACCAACTCGTAAATGAAAATACTAGGGTAACAAACACTTCAAAGACGCGCATTGACTTCGTTGTAACAAATGATAAAACATTAGAGCATAAAGTTACTGATATTCCAAAAATATCAGAACATAGCAATATATTGGTGTCTCTAAATAAAAAACAGAGCAAAAACAATTACCATAATAGAGTTACAACATTTTTTAAAAGGGATTATGCAAATTTTATCATAACAAATTTTCAAGAATCTCTTTGTGCAGTTATTTGGCAGTGGTCAGACAACTTAAATGAGCTTGCAGTTAATTTTGTTCAAAATATTGTGGAATGTTTAAATATACATGCGAAAAAAAAAATTTTAATAATTTTAAGTTAAATGTTTGGTTTACTCAAGAAGTTATGGACTTGATAAAACAAAGAGATGATTTGTACAAAAAAGCAAAAGCAAGTAACAATTTGACTGAGTGGAATAACTATAAAAAAATTAGGAATGAAGTAACAAGTGCTATAAGAAAAGAAACGCGAAATTATTATGATAACATAATAGATGAAAATAAAAATGACAGTAGAAAAATGTGGAAGCACTTAAAAAAACTCATAGGAAAAAGTGAATCTACCGTCAAGGATCAAATAAATTTTAATGGAATAATAACTGATGACTGTGCACAAATAGCACATAAGTTTAATTATGAAAATTGTTTACAATAGTGCTGGGCATCAATTACTAAATTTGATAAACCTCATTTTTAAATCAGGTAATTTTCCCAATAGTTGGAAAATCACCCAATAAACACACTACCAGTATATGAAAAAATACTAGAAACAGCCATGAAACATCAACTTTTGGAGTTTATAGATAAGAATGAAATACTTGTTCCTCAACAATCAGGCTTTCAGGCTTCGCACTCTTGCGAAAAAACTCTCCAATTTGTTATTTCAAGTTGGAAAAATGACATAAGTCAAAAAAGGATTGTAGGTGCAGTGCACCTAGAAAACAGAAGGAAAAATTTAAAAATGTATTTTCAGAGGACCTTTTTTTAAAATATGGGGTACCACAAGGGTCAGTCTTGGGCTGTGTCCTATTTATTTTATTTATTAATGATATTGTTCATCATGTAAAATTTAGCAAAATCAAACTTTTTGCAGACGATGGTTTACTATACTTTTGTGGTAAACCAGAAGAAATTAAAAAGTTCCTTAATTATGATTTAAATAATATTTTTAAATGGTTGTGTGATAATGGTTTATCATTAAATGTTAAAAAAACAAAATTCATGATAATTGCATCAAAAAATCAATTAGTTAAACTTGAAAATGAAAAAAACAAAATTATTATTAAAGTAAACACCATAATTATTGAAGAGGTAAACAGTCATAAGTATTTGGGAGTAATTATTGATAAAGAGTTAAAGTTTAAGGAACACTGTAGTTATTTTAAAAAAAAAGTTGCCAAAAAGGTCTATTTTTTATATAGATTAGATAAGAAAGTGTCACTGTTCTCTAAGCTGGTCATATATAAGTCAATTGTTGCTCCCCATTTTGATTATTGTTCAACATTGCTGTATTTTTTGAATAATGGTGAATTAAAATCTTTGCAAAAGATTCAAAACAGAGCTCTTAGGGCCATTCTTATGTGTAAAAAAAGAACGCCAATAAAAACTATGCTGGATAGGCTGGCAATAATGAGTGTAAACCAGAGGCTGACATATAACATGTTATTATTTGTATTTAAGTTAAAAAATAAGTTTTTACCAAATTATCTAAGTGAGGAGTTGACATTTACTCAAAATGTGCATTCATATAACACCCGATCATCTGCAAATAATGACTTCTATGTCAGTTTAACGGAAAATAGGATAGATACAATTTTTAGCAAAGGATTAATACTTTACAATAATTTGCCTGTTGAAATAAAAAGTTTGCGGTCACTGTCTAGTTTTAAAATTAAGTGTAAAAAATATACCTTTGCCAATGTTTCTATATTGAATAGTCATGAGTGAAATTTTTACACAATTACAATATCAAGTTATTATTTATATATGTTTACAATGTAGGCTTTTTGTACTATAATTTTTTGAATCTGTAAGAGCTTATAAAGAGCTAATAAAGTGTTATATATATAATACCTGCTAGGTCTCCTCTAAATGTAATTTTCTTTTAACCAACACTTTAACCCTATTTATATTTTGTAAACATTTCACGTTTTCAGGTAATAAGTTATTCAACCCCTTGAAGTTGACTTTTGGGATCTATATGGATTTACCATGGGTATATAAAAATTATTTCTAGATCTTGTGGTATACGTATGAATACTAAAATTATATGTGATTCTCTCAGTTAAATATTGCGATGCAAGACCTAATTGGATCTTATGTATAAAAACGAGAGTGTTGAATAGAAAAAATCTAGTAACAGATAACCACTGTAGCTCCTTCAGCATGTCCTTAATATCTGTCAGTCTCGGTTTTTTTAGTATTATTCGAATGGCACGATTTTGAAGTTTTTGAACCCTGTCCGTCTCATTTTTGTTCAAGAGAAACAGAATGGTAAAACAGTAAATAAAGCGAGGTAAAATTAAGCTATTGAATATATTTTTTTTACTAAAAGTTGACATATAAGGAGAACAGCGAGAAAGATAACTTATTTTAAATTCTATTATTTTAATGATTTCATTTGCGTGAGCCTTAAATTTAAGATAAGCAACTTACATTTAAGGCTCACGCAAATGAAATAATTAAAATAATAGAATTTAAAATTTCTTGCTGTTTTCCTTATATGTCAACTTTTAGTAAAAAAAAATATATTCAATACCATTCTTTATCATTCTATCCAAACTCCTAAATATTTTATCTTTTCAACTCTGTCTATTAAATTATTCCCCACTCTGATTGAGAAACCTCTAACAAATTCTCTGTAAGCTGATTCTTTACTTATTATCATGTATTTGGTTTTTGATTCATTAATTTTTAAGTCATTTGTATTACACCACTGATATACACCTTTAACAGTATCATTTAATGTTGTAGTTAGGATTTCTATATTATCACTGGCAAAATAAAAAAGAGCGTAATCCGCAAATAAGTGCACAGAACAATTCTTTACATTTGATATGATATCATTGATGTAAATGAGAAGTGGAGTGGGCCCAGTGCACTACCCTGAGGAACTCCATTATCAACAGGCAAATCATCTGATAAAATGTTATTAACTTTCAATATTTGGGTTCTTTTTTTCAAAACCTAACAAACCAATCCAAGACTTTATTTTTGAGTCTAATGTTTTCTAATTTTGCAACCAACCTATTTATGTTTACAGTTCCAAAAGCACGTCTAAGATCAAGGAAAACTGTACTAACTGTTAAATTTTTATCTAGATTTACTCTCCAATCTTCAAGAACACACTGCATAGCAGTTTCACAACTAAATTTTATTCTAAAGGCGAAATTCTATAAGCTGATTATATACCACTATTTCTAAGATTTTGTCAATTGTTGGTAGTAAGTTAATAGGTCTTAAGTCACTACCTTTTTTTGAATTCTGGTACTTGGCCTCTTTCCAATAAACAATTTATAATAATAGATCAAAGGTATTTTTAAGGAATAAGGACTAGATTTGCTGGCCATATTAAAAATTAATTGTTTTAAGTCAGCATAGTCAATAATTTCAAACTATGTACAATAGTTATTAAGCGGCGCGGAAGATAGTGTTACATTATCATAATTATAAGTTATTAAGGGAATTCAGAAAAGCTTGAACAGCAATTTCTGGTATATCAACAGGATTTTGATTTTTTTGTAAAAATGTTTTTAAAAACTTCCACATTTCTTTGGGCTTGTTTTTGGTAAGGTTAAGTTTCTCATCATAATAGACACTTAAAGTAAATATTTCAACGCATCGGTATCGGTATACAGATCGCGTTCGAAATAAACGCAAAATACACTACATTTTTGACTTGTTTATGCGATGTTTCCGTACGCAACGATTGCTGTCAGCTTTTGTGTCATCGCACCCGTCAAAAAAGCGGGCATCGTTCAAAACAGCATGAGCAAGTCAAAATGTAGTGTATTTTGGCTTTATTTCGAAGGCGATACGTATACCGATACCTAATGCGTTGAAATATTTACTTTAAGTGTCTAATATTTCCTTTTCTCTTCACGTATTACCCTTACCGCTGCATTTCTCATCCGCTTAGATATCTCATAGTTTTCAACCGTTTTATTTCGTATAATCTTTTTAACTTCTTTCCCTACTCTCTGTAGCATTCCCTACTCTATCATTCCACCACTCCTTAAATTTTAGAGAAATAGAAATAGATTTGACAGGAGCAACTTTATCCAAGGCATCAGTTAATGTTTTTACAAAATCTACACACTTTTCATTGATATCAGGATGGTAATATTTAAACTCATTGTTTTTCAAAATAGTCCTAAACTCTCTAAAATTAATGTTTCTACCTCTTGATTTAATTTTTTTTTGTTTTTTGTTTTTGTATTTTCTGTACACACTTGCACAATGAAGTGATCAGAAATTTTGGGTGTTAATAATGCGTTAGCCTTAAAGTTGTCATTATTTGTTAAAACCAAATCAAGAGTAGAATCTCTGGTGCTGCACGATCTTGTTGTTGTTTAAAATTTTGTAACCGTCGCCGTCGCGTCGGTTGAAAACGGCAGAAAAGAACGAGGTGTTTGGGGCCCTTTATGGGGATGCAAAACTTAAAACTATCATTTTTACCTGAAAACAGCAACAATCCACCATAAAGAGAGATAGAGTATAGACCTGCGCCTAAGACAGAGGTAGGTGGTAAAAACATGGAGCCTATGGAGCTGCAGAAAACTACTCCCAGGCCCATGGCTAGTGGGCCTCCCATGTAGAGAAATTTGTCACTTGGGGCGCAGACCTATAGCAGATAAAAGAAAAACTAACAAAAATATTTAAAAAAATAATATCCTATAACTTAAAACAAAAACAATACAACTCGAAGCATTCCCTCGAATTCTATTATTTTTGTTTTTATTTACCCCCACAAAATACTTTTTTAAGTTTATAAAACTAAATTTCATTTGATTCTTTCTCACAATAAAAATCTAAAATCCTTACTTTTGAGCTAGTATAGCTCACTAAATGTTTTTTTTTAGAAATTCCAATACTCTTTTTTAACCACCAAACCCAAATCCAACAAAAACTAGATCATTATCGTATGATTTACAATAAATATACAAAAACTAAATTGAATATTGGTAGTGTCTGGGAAATTATAGATTCAGTGACAAATATTGATTTTTTTTTGGTTGAAAATGCAATTATGTGAAATGAAATGTTTGTGAGTTACAATTTTTTTAAACTTTAATCCCCCCTTCTACCCGCTTGCCAACACCCCCAAACCCATCAAAAATTCATCAGCAATGCGTCTGGTGACAAAGAATTTTTGTGCCAAATTTCATAAGAATCGGTTTAGCGGTTTTTGAGTTATTGTGTTACAGACAAACAGACAGACAAACCATCCCGAAATTCTGTATTTAGGTCTTTTTTGACCCAAATAACTTATTTTTAGTGAAAATAAAAACTTTTTTGCCGATCCTAATAGCCTCCATACTATGTATTGTATGGATGGTGAAAAATTGATTTCATTACCGTTCTCTACACAGTAAACTACATTTAATTTAAAAATAAAAAACTGCGCCTCTAAGGCATCAATTTGTAAAAAAAATACTTTTAGTTATTAGATTAGCATAAGATACATATGTATTTAAAATATAAATAAAATTTTGTGAAATGTTTGGTGAAACAACTTTTTATGATAATTACAATTTTAAGAAAGTATATCTAATATGTTTTAGTTGATCACTCCACAGTTACATTTAGCAGACATTTGTTCAAAATTTACTTCACCTGCTCATCCAACTTGTTAACATAAAACATAAACATAAATAACATAAAACTTGGTCCATCTCTTAAGTTAAGTTCAGCTACGTTATTATTATTATTATTATTATTATTATAATTGGGTGGTATTATAATAGTCCAGACAAAATATTAAAAATAAAAAATTTTGATGTCTAATTGGAATTGTTAAACTTTCGCTTTGAACAGTTTTGAAGGTGCAATTTGATTCTCAATCCAAACACTTCAAACTTATTTTGTTTTTTAAATATTAACTATCCCAATTTTGGTCTTATCTTTTCCGAAAAAAAAACGCATATTTTTAACAACTGAATCAAAACAGTTTTCCAAAAGTTTCCCTTAAATTTTTGTTTTTTTCCTATTTTTTCAAAACAATATCAAAGCCTAATTTTGCCAGATTCATAAAAACGTGTTGAAACTAGAAATGTTTTATATATTATTTTGCAATTATGTCCTTGAACCGTGTTTATAACCTGAAATTAAAAAGTATTTCCACTTACCGCAATAGTACTAAGCCCTCCGACAACCCCGGCAGTGTACCAAGCGGCCCTGGTCAAAATGGGCCCGCCTAGAATACACAACGGCGCGATCATAGCTCCCATAACACCGGCGTGTAGCAACCAAGCCATTTGCTTGGCCCCGAAACCAGGTTTGTACTCGATTCCACGAGCTAGCATGCCCGTGCCGATTATCGCTGCGAGGCTGATGGCAATACCCTGAAAAAAAAAAGAAAAATCTTCAGATCGGGTTGGTCATTTTATTTTTCAGGATATCCTTTAAAAGTCAAAGATAAAATATTTTAAAACAAAATAGTAGTTTACATAACAAGCATGTTATTAAATAGGTCTTTAAAACGCGAAGATGAAGTTTGAGACGCGGGTCGCAGTCGAGTGTGTGTCCTATACTTTACCTACGACCAATAAAAATATCATCATAAATATTAGAACTTATTAAAAATATCAAACGCGAACACCCTTAAGTCAACAACCTTTATAACCTAAAGTTTCAATGACGTTCTATCTAAAACATCAAAACAAATAAGGTTACTAAGGGACTTTTCATATATCTTTTTAAAAACAAGGGTTTTTTTTTCATTAAAATGCGTAACATGTCAATTTAACAAGACTTATTTTTGGTTAGGTACTAAAATTATATTGGATTTATTTTCGTTTAATAAATATTTATAGCCGGCCTCCGTAGCGCAGTCGGCAGCATATCCGCCTGCCGCACGGAAAGTCCCGGGTTCGAATCCCAGCTAGGTGCATGGATATTTTGTTTGTCTTTCTTTGCAAAAAAAACTTCGCTAACACTGGGCATTGATCCTGTAATGGATAGAAAGTCCCAGTAAAAAAAAATATATTTTTGCGTCAATTAGTGCTCTTATGAAATAAAGTTTTATCGCTTGTCACGCCATTTTGTGGTTTACGTATCTAAGCTTTATTATTATCCTAGGACCATAAATGAGCCATTAAAATTGTGTTGATATGGTCGTAAAATTAGTATTATTCGTTGGTCAATATTTTAAATACAGCTTACCAAAAATCCATTTCTGGTCACAATCCCCATGACGGCAGGAGACCTAAAAGCAGCGACAGCGCTAGCCGCTGTAACGACAATGGAGCTTCCAAAATACATGTAGGTTGACTTAATACGGTCTTTCACATACTGGGGCCATAAACTAAAACAAAATAAAGCAAAATGGCGTATTCAAATCGTGGGATTAAAATTTTGTATACTATGAAATAACTACACAACTTAAGACTTACTGAGACTGTTCCAATGCACTAACACCTTTTCCAGATGAAAGACCATAATATCCAAGAGCTCCAATGCCCAATATGGCACCACCGGCTACAGCCCCAGTTCCAATTTTGAAAGCTAAAATTAAAAATATCAAAAAGTAAATTTTATGTCTAAAGAAAATTAAATTAAAAAAATAGAAAACAACTCCCAATCACGATGCATCTAACATGGTATGCTGATTTCTCGTCAGATTCGACACACGCCGCGCATGACGTCACGCTGGAATCAGAATTGTTTGTTTACCACTGAGAGCTGGAAGTAATTTGTGATTTCACTGATTTTTCGGTCGTATTTTTGTAACTATAATTGTTCAGGACTATCATCATCAGTTTAACTAAATATTCTAGTTTTCGTTTTTAAAAGACCAAAATGACAGCACAAGCCTACGTGTAAACATAAGAATCGGTATACTTCCCAAAGATACAGTGATCAAATATTAATAATATTATTCATAAATTTTTGTCACACAGTTTAATATATGTACCGAATTCCTGAATAAAGTTTCACATTAATAATTATTATTAGTGTATATTATTTTGAACGTTTTTCATTTCTCTCCAACTCCATATGTCTAATAGAAATTATCTATATTGTGGATTCTTATAACAAGGTAATAAAATTAGAGCATTTTTATTTACCTAGATACTGTAAATAAAGGCTGAGTTTTAAGTTGAGGCATTTTTTTCAACAGCATCTAGAAATCGAATAGACAAAGAATATTTCAGCTTTTTTTAAAATCAAAACTCAGTAATAATTAAAGCTGTGCAAAAATGAAAATGTGAACAATGGAAAATGTCATAATTGACACAGGGGCCCACCCAGGAATTGACTTCAGGGGAAGGGGTGAGAATAAATAATAAATTTAAGTAAAATGTGACAATAACCAGGCTTTAAATCCAGTCATTCTAATCATACTTAAAAGATCTGATTTTGGGTCATTTCAAGCAAATATCATTTTATTAAAAAAAAGAAAAACACTTTAACAATCTACTGGTTTTTGTTAAAAATCTTGAAATAACTCCAAATCCTAAAACCACTATAAAAAAAAGTCGAAATATACAAACAGTTTCGGACCTGAAGCAAATATTTTTTTAATTATTGCATTTTTCTAAAAAAGTGAAATATATAAAAGTAAGAATTTACTAAAATTAAGTTTTGGTTTTTCTTATCCCGTCCAACCCAAAGTTTAAAGGTTCGCCCTATAAGCTCTGGTTACAACTTATTGTTTTAAACTATTTTATTGCATAACCTATGGTTTTAGGAAATTATTGATTAGAGAATATAGTCATAATTTTAATCATATAGAAGTTACAGCTGGTTTTTCTAGTAATGAGTTACTTTTTTGTCCCGCCTGACCGCTTGAAATGGCCGTTTTACTCAACAGAGTAAGCATTATTTTCCTTGTAAATTACTCTGCCTTAGGTGAGATTTTAACTGATAAATTCAATAAAAATATGTGTATAGTGTATTAAAAGATGTAATTTCATCACATATTACATTTGCAAAATCCAGTTGGTTACAAAATATTCTATATTTCCAAATAAAAGATCATATAAAGCATCATACACTTGAAATTGAAAATTTCAAATTATGATTCCAATGTGACGTCATATTGTGGGAGAGAGATAGCAAGACCTGCATACTGTCATACCATGTTAGGTGTATTTTGCTCCCAATCAAAAAGGGCACCATCACCCCCATATAAGTGTAACATTTTTTTACAAATATTTCAATATATATTATTAAATTTTTGTTAAATATTTCTTTTTAATCTTTTTTACCACATAGCGATGCCTTAATTTTTACCATATAAGAGCCTTGGCAATAAAATTGACATCAGGTAGCCGATTTCATGCACAATTGTTTGTTGCATTCTCAGAGAATGCCTAAGTGCAATCTAGAAGGTCATGTTGGTCTGTACCAAAATGATGACTTTTTTACTACTTTCATTATATTTCCACCCATTTTCCACCTACCTTTATCGCTTAGGTATCCAAACTTGTCCTGAACAGCTCTTTTTCGACTTATTTTTTATGATTTTTACTTTTTTTTAAAATATTGAAAACATTCACGACAGAACGCGGTCAATCCCTTCTGGCAGTGCCGGTTTCATATTTTTTAAATTTTTTTTCATTTACACTACGTATATTTTAACACTGTCTGTATTTTTTTAAACTTTTTAAATAAAAACTGGCTTATGTTACGAGTCTTTCATTTATTAAAAAAACTAACGGAAGATGGCTGTGGCACACAAACAACATTTTGCACTGAAATACAAAAAAAACTCTTGTTTTTTCGTTTTCTTATTTATTTATTCCTACTTTTCAACAATAATATAAAAAGACTACTGCCTGAATCAACACGAATGCATTGCATGGTTTATTACCAATCACATTTCCTATGCACCTCTCTTATCACCACCAAAAAAACAGATAGTAGGTAAACAATAAAGATACGTGAATAGATTTTAATTAACGTTTGGTTCTGAGCCAGGTAAAATAAAGTAAGGGGGACAGTCATAAATTAAGTCACATCATTGTGGACAAATGACACCTTAAAACTATGTTACAAAAAACATATCTTCCCCTTGAATTCTAAAAAAAGAGCGGTTAAAATATTGACACATTTTTCTGTGCCACAAGAAATAAAAGACCAATCCCCCACTCTAATGATAAAATGGACACCATTATTTAACATTACCAAAATTGGAATACAAATAAGGAGGCATAGATTTTATTTTAGGACGTCACTTTAGTGAAGATAGTCATCTCAAACGTAATGATTCATGACAAGGTGGAGGGCGGGGGGCCAAATTGACAACTCTTGACTCCCCCTCCTCCTGTCACAAATAAAATTCTTCCTAAATATACCAAACTTAAGATCTTCAATTTTGGTATTGGGAAATTCCATGATAACTCATGCGACAAATTTTATATAATACATTTTTTTATCTCATTTTGTATCTCTTAAGATATACCAGAATGACAATATTTCAATTCATTATGTAGAGGGTTTATCTGAAAAATTTAAAAATTAAATCATATTAATTTTTTATTCCAGGATATAACCAAAAATTGGTAACTCATGGGACATCAAAAACGGGCAGAGAAAAATCATGGATTTAGAAAGTTTAAAATTAAGAGTGGCAAAATATGTTTCTTTTCACTAGATATAATAAAATGGTATGATGTTGCTTTTCTTTACGAGCTTTGATTTTAAGTTAAATATAATTTTTTGATTTCATTTCTTATGAAACGTTAATATTTTGTTTGCCTATGTTTTAGTTATTGGCTATTATTTTATGATTTGGAAAAAAGTTCTTGTGTTCTAATGAGTGTACATGTTTAAAGATACCCCACACACTACTTTGCTTGTGTTAGTTTTTTAGATACAAAAATTAAGAAAAAATGCCGAAAACCTTCATCACATCAACTAATATTAGTAGGTAGGTACCTATTGGTGGTAGCACATTTTTTTGGACATTTATTTCTCACTCTAGAAAAAATGGTTTAAACTTTTTGAGCTCCTTTTTAATAAGGGGGTGCTGTTTTAATATGGCCGAAAGAGTCTGTGTAGTATAATTTATGGATGGCTCCTTTTAGTTCATTACACCTCTAAATGCCTCATGCAGTATCCAATGTTTATGCTCTTAGATTAAAAAGAGACTTTTAATCTAAATTTATGCTGTTAATTTTTTTTTGTTGCGATAAGAGGTGTGAAATGCGATTACTAAAACCAACACTGTCGGGTTCATGCAGTCTACTTCCAATATTACCTATTATTGAAAAGTAGAAATAAAAAAAGGATAAAATATTCAGTTAAAAAGCTTAAAAAATTATAAAGTGTTAAAATACAAGTGACAAAATAGGTACTAAAAATAAAGCTGAAACCGGCTCTGCCGCCAAGATTGATTGTGTTCTTTCAACTAATAACTATAGTGGCGCGTAATGTTGGAAAATAGTGAAAATCTTTAAAAATAGTTGCAAGAGACTATTAAGGACAAATTTGGATACCTAAAGCAATAAAGGTAGGTGGAAATATTTTCTAAAATAGTAAAAAGCCATTATTTTGGCTACAGGCCAACTTAACCTGGTAGATTGCACATGAGCATTCTCTGATGAGATTGCCATAAGCAATTGTGCATGAAATTGGCTACCAGGATATCATTTTTAATTTAATAAAATATTTGTTGTCACATTATTACTTGTTTTTAAAAATTTTAAAGCTACTTTGTAACTCAATTGTTTTTTATTACTGAACTGTAAAACATCTAAAATACAAGTGACAAAATAGGTACTAAAAATAAAGCTGACACCGGCTCTGCCGCCAAGATTGATTGTGTTCTTTCAACTAATAACTATACTGGCGCGTAATGTTGGAAAATAGTGAAAATCTTTAAAAATAGTTGCCAGAGACTATTAAGGACAAATTTGGATACCTAAAGCAATAAAGGTAGGTGGAAATATTTTCTAAAATAGTAAAAAGCCATATCATTTTTAATTTAATAAAATATTTGTTGTCACATTATTACTTGTTTTTAAAAATTTTAAAGCTACTTTGTAACTCAATTGTTTTTTATTACTGAACTGTAAAACATCTAAATACAAGTGACAAAATAGGTACTAAAAATAAAACTGACACCGGCTCTGCCGCCAAGATTGATTGTGTTCTTTCAACTAATAACTATACTGGCGCGTAATGTTGGAAAATAGTGAAAATCTTTAAAAATAGTTGCAAGAGACTATTAAGGACAAATTTGGATACCTAAAGCAATAAAGGTAGGTGGAAATATTTTCTAAAATAGTAAAAAGCCATTATTTTGGCTACAGGTCAACTTAACCTGGTAGATTGCACATGAGCATTCTCTGATGAGATTGCCATAAGCAATTGTGCATGAAATCAGCTACCAGGATATCATTTTTAATTTAATAAAATATTTGTTGTCACATTATTACTTGTTTTTAAAAATTTTAAAGCTACTTTGTAACTCAATTGTTTTTTATTACTGAACTGTAAAACATCTAAATTTTGTCCAATTGGACACTTTTCCCAAGTTATTTTTATTATCAACATTTATTATTTCTGGATTACAAAAACCTTTTAAATTTAGTCATAAAACATGTATTATAATATTATAAAATATAATAAACCACAAAAAAATGAGATTTTAAAGAAGCCAGAGAAGCAATTACTCAGTTACCATAGAATCACCCAAATAAGCCTTATTATTGCTATGTTTTCATGGGTATTGAGTTCGTTTTCAAAACTCACTGTATCTTCTTCTTCTATAGAGCGTGTTCTTTATCAAGAGCAAGAACACACTATAAAAAAGAAAAAGATACAATGAGTTTTGAAAACGAATTCAATACCCATGAAAACATAGCATTTATTTGTTTAAGATTGTCATGTCACAGAAACCTCATTCTCAGGGCAAAAAAACTCAGTGATACATATCTGACAATTCATAAGCTAAGAACACTTTTTAACCAACCAATACCATACTATGGGAGGGGAGGGGGTGGTTTAATAGGTGTTGGGTTAGTCTGTGTATGAAAAACAATACTAATTTTTAAAAGCAAGGGCATATTCTCTGGCGAATCTAGTTTAATTTGCAGATTTTTCTCAAAATTAACCCTTAAATGTAATGTAAAATTACACTAAAATGCTATTTTTTACACATTTCAAATGTTCTTGAAAAAAAAAATTGTAACAATTAATAAAGCCATAGCACTGCAGGCAAAAATTTTATAATTTCTCACCAAATCACATGTCACAAATGAAAGGGTCAAAAAAGTTGGTGGGGGGGGCTATAGCTCCCTCTGGCGTCCTTGAAGTGACCCCCTTCATCATGATGAATTTATTGTAGATTGGGTGGGAATTTCTGGGGGGGTTTAACCTGCAAAGCCCTTCCCTGGCTATGCCACTGCCATACTAATTTTTCTGAGAGGGTAAACATGACATGAAATCTGGTGTACCACCTCTGTGAAATCTGTGAAATCATATGTGAAATCCGAGAAATCTGAGAAATCTTATACTTTTGGGAAATCTGGTGTACCAATTTTGGCTGGTGATTACCACCTTTTTGACCAATACTTTTCATAAGGGGTGAACTTTTCATAAGGGGTGTAGGATTTACAAAATTTTTGCAGAACTCGGCAGGACCTGTGTTTTAGGACTTAGCAGAACCTATATCATAGGTTCTGTTGGATCCCAACTTAAAAAGGCCCGTATTTCAGGTCCTGCCGGAACAGGACCTGGTAGGATCTGGCAGGACCAAAAATATTGGGTCTTTTTGCAGGAGTACAACATTTGGGGATTGGTTTAGAATGTCAAGACTGTATCAGTAACTGATACAACATATTGTTTAGCCTCATGTTTAGCTTATTTGCATCAATTTCTATCTCACAAGGGCTTTGTTATTTGGGACCTTTGGCTCATTTACAATTGAGTTTACAAATCAATAGTTTAAAATTTTTAATGGGATACTGATTGTGGCTGCCATTATAAAATTTCACTAGGTAATTATGCAGTATATGGTTTTCTGCCATTTTGATTTTTTATGAAAAATTCTTTATGGGGGCACCTATTAGGACCCCAAATCAGCCTGTGCCGCCCGATTTTTTTTTTTAAAGAGAAAAAGGGTGCCCGAGGGGGGGGCTTGTAATGTGTTTTTTTTATTGTTTTGGGTCGGGTTGGATTAGGTTGGGTTGGACTGTGTTGGATTGGGTTGTTTTAGTGAAAAATTTTTTTAAAAAAAAACAAAAAAGAAAACCAACGGGCGCTGACGGATTTGGGGCCTAGGGACCCTAGTAGAGAACCGTATACTGCATAATTACCTTTCACTAATATAGGTACAATTTTACTTACGTGTTCCCTCAGTAGGAGCCATTGCCTTTTCCTTAAGAGTCTTTCTTCTGAGTTCTCTAGCCAATGCATCTTTGCTTTCATTTGTATAAGTTCGTAAAACCGCCTTGTTTGGCAACTGTCTAAAAATAGCTGCTTGCTTGACAACTGGGGCTCTGCAGAGCCTTGAGGCTAGCATTAAGGCCATTATCAAGTATTCTTAGTATGGTTTAATTGTGCAGCGAAAATTTTGCGAAATGTCTTGAATTTTCTAGAAAAAATTATGACAAAAATGAGGTTAAGTTTTGGTTGTGAAAGGTGGTGAAATTTTGTTTATCTTTAAAAATAGGTTTTTTTAATGAATCGGCGCTATCTAATGAGCCAAGATTATTCTTAGAAGTTAGTGTTTTTAAGCAAAAAATTCCGTAAAGACCTAAAAATAGCAACAACAAATAAGAAAAATCTACTTGAATGGACTTTACTTAGGCAAATACAAAATTTTATAAAAATAAAGTTGGAGAAGAGCAGATTTGCTCACCTTCTTTGGTTTTTCTTTTTATCACTTTTTCTGAAATTTTTGTGTTTTTGACGGCTTTTCAGTTTTTTCTTTTTTGTCAAGTTATTCTAGAAATTTCTTGAACCTTAGCTGTTTGACTGACTGAACCACGGGTCTGTTCGGTACTCTGTGACTGAACAACTGTGTTGGACTGAACTACTACCCAACCAATTTTAGCAAAAGGCGAGTTTGACGCTGCTTACCAAACCTTTAGCAATTTTTTGTGAGCTTACTATTGTTACTAAAGGCGCGTTTCTGCGAGCTTAACATAGTTATTATTATTTTCTCTTTCTAAATGCATTCGTCTAAGAGATATCCAGCATATTATACTACACCCATAGACAAACTACTTGTGCCAGATACTTGATTATTTTGGTTATTCTCTTAGATTGTATCTTTTTAATCTAAGGTTATTCTTATCTTCAATGCATATGAATAGATTATGGCCACAGACCTACACCATTAGACCCTGAATGCTATGCTAATGCCGTGGCTCCTACAATAACAATGTATCTCGTAAAACGTATCGCCGGAATTAGGTGTTCTCTTTCTCTTTATATAAATTCTAAAAAATATTTGTAGTAATCCTAACTCGGACTTTATACAATATCTTTTCCTCAAAGAGTAGGAGAAAAAAAGATACAATGTGTCTGAGCCAGTATGCGATGTGAAAATGATTACATATATGTAGTATATAAGCTCGTGTTCCCCAAATGATGAAAGAATAGTAGGATGAAGCCTTTTGGCAACTTGAGGTTACTTTCTTGTTGGTTCTGAAATTTCATGAAAATCTTGGTGCTTTTTTACCACTACAAGCAGCTACATTCAAAAATGTCATGAAAACAATGTTTATTTATTTAAAAACTATAATTACAAAACAAAAGATAAAAAACAAACTCATAAAAAATAAAAAGCCCATATTTTTTCCAATATTCCCAACGATCCCAAGAACTGGAACAATAACTGGCAAGTCGCAATACCTTGCCATCTTCCGCGCACTACCTATGTTTTGCAGCGTTGCATACCGACCGTGTCCAAATATTTCTTATTTCGAACCGATTTGTGTGGTTTTTGTGGTTTTTATAAACTTGTGAAATTAAAAACTATAGGATGGTGCGGGAGTGCATCGTGTTTAAACGATTGGAACACCCAAATCAGGGGATTTCGTTTCAAAGGTAAATGTCAACATCAGCTGTAGTTTTGTTGTGATAATTTCCGGTCAGTGTCGTCCTTTACCTATTTTCAATTATTGGTATTAGTGTTTTTGGTAATTATGAAGTATACGGTTTTCTACCATTTTTTATGAAAAATTCTTTATAGAGGCACCTATTAGGGTCCCTAGGACCCCAAATTCGCCGACGCCGGTTTTTTTTAAGAGAAAAAAGGGTGCCGGGGGGTGTTCTAATGTATTTTTTTTTATTGTTTTGGGTTGGGTTGTGTTAGGTTGAGTTGGACTGTGTTGGATTGGGTTATTTTAGTGAAAAAAAAATTAAAAAAACAAAAAACATTAAAAAAAAACAACCGGCGGCGCCAGCGGATTTGGCGTCCTAGAACCCTCTAGTAATAATATCGAAATGTTATTATGTTTTATTATCTGTTTATTCTGTTATTTTGGTCCTAAATTTAGAAAAGCAGGTACCTGACCACAGACCTAAGGGTTTCAAATTCTGTGCACCTCACCTATGTAAAATAACAATGGGTAAAACAAAATTGTTAAGTGTAGTAAAATATTTAAATTCTCAAAGCTTTAATTGAATATTAATTTTAAAAAAAGAGTAGTAGTATTGTATTTTTACTTTTATCTTAACATATTTTATATGACATATTTTAAACTTATAATTATGCAAGTAATTTAGTAGATTTTATCAGGGGTTTAATTTAAACATCAGGCTTTGCCTTTTTCCTTCAGTTGATAGAAAAGACTATATTAAACAACTCTTGCCCTCAACCTTGTATTAAAGTTATCTTCTAATTTTTATTTTTTTTTTGGTATTGCACCAGCAAATTTTACAATAATGAATAAAATTATCACCTACCTTAATCGCTTTTACTCAACATTAGCACTTAAAAAAATATTTAACAACATAACACAATTAAATTGGTGGCGGGTTTCTGAAAGGATGTCAAGAAAGGGGTGGGTTTTTATAACTTCATCCAAAGGTTTTTGTAAATGTCAGTAAATTACAAAAGCATGGTTACCGATGCAAAAAACGCGTTAATTTAAATCAACGCTCGTAAAAAAAATGCTCTTTTAACCACTAGTTGTGAAAACTACAAATTACTGCTTTTGTGAAACCCATTTTTTTACACATTTATTAATTTTTCGCCGCTACTGGTAGAGTATGTAAAACAAATGGATGTATCTAGGACATATGTTTACAAACATACATATGTTTTACCTCAGTGTTGCCGAGCAACGTTCTGAAAATCATTCTGTCCTTTTTTGGCACACAGGCTAGCTTGGGGGCAAAACAAATAAGAATTTATGAATGGGATTCAGGTTCTATGGTTTTTAGGTCTGTGATTATGGCCCATTCTCATTTCGCAGTCGAAATGTATTCTCAAGACTCGGACATAGAATTCTTCTGAGACTCGGACGAAGTCGTCAAGGCGACGAATTACGTTTACCGGAGTAAAAAATTTGGAACTTTGTTGAAGTATAACCGTCCTCTGGACTTTGCTAGTAGACACTTTTTTCAGCGAAGAACTGGCCGAATACAGAAAAGCTCGATCGAGTTTCTACGCGAAAGCGCAAAGGAATGTACAACTATAATTAGCAATTTTTTGTGTGCTTACTATAGCTATTGTTCTCTTTTTTGCTGCTGCCCCAGCATCCCCTCTGCCCATAAAACATAACTATCTCCTTAGGCGCGTTTCTGCGAGCTTAACATAGTTACTAATGTTCTCTTTTTCTAAATGCATTCGTCTGAGAGAGACCCAGCATACCAGGAACATACCGCCTGTACACCCTTCGACCCTGCTGCCTTTTTGAGATAGTTATCCCCTGACAGGCGGGTATTTTTTGTAATGGTGTAGTATGCTGGATCTTTCTTAGACGAATGCATTTAGAAAGAGAAAATAATAGTAACTATGTTAAGCTTGCAGAAACGCGCCTCTTGATATAGTTATCGTTGACAGATATACGGTGTCGAAGGGTGTACAGGCGGGTCTGACAGGCCATTTTCCTGGGGGGCTATTCCAGTGGCTCATACCGATATCGTTACGTAGCGAATTCGTTATCGCGGCAACACCGCGGTTTGTTTTTTTGTTTCACAATGGCCGCGGCCGTGTCAATTCAACTTTGACAACTAAACTCGCACAAAAATATAAGTTTTGATTTGATTGAGAAAAATTAACATGATTTCTTCTGCGATGGTTGCAGACATCGGGAAACAAAATACTTTTTATAATTCCTGCTGCCTAGTTTCTCCTGTGATCTTGTGTTCTCCAACCACCCGAATGGAAGACGAAAATAAGTTCACACCATATTTGGAGCCCACAAAGAACGGCACAGTAAGTAAAACTAGCTTTTGTTATGGGGAAATATTTGTTTTACTTATCCCAAACTTGTACATCACTGCTATTTTAAGCTGGGTTTATATTTTATACTCTTCTGTAAAGGGAATCGCAAGCCCTTATGATAGAATATAGATAAGCATGGCCCAACTAGTTGAGTTTATCACCCACTTAAATTAAAGTCAGACTTGGCAAGAATGTGATACATTGAGATAGTTTATTTAAAATGAAAACTACTGACTTAGATTCTTGCAGTTCACCAAAGAAAAAATAACTACTTAAAGCTGTGATCAGATTTTGGATAAGTATTATTTTGATAAAACTTAAAGTGTATACTTCTTTTTAGGTATAACATGCTAGGGTATGTGAATGGAGCTACATGTAAGAATCATTCTAGTAGGATAGTACCACACAAGACCACAACTCGGGCCACAAATTAACTATGGATAGATTCAAGTAAGACACAGACCAACCTTCCAAGGCACTAAATGAACCTTGACAAAGATTCGATGTTCAATAGACATAGTGAAACTAACTTTCAGAAGAAACTGATGCAATATACATGTATGCTAAATGTTATTTGTTCTCCCATTAAAAAATAATAAGATAACTTTTAATGAATTAAAAAGTTGTGTAAAATATAGTACAGAAATAAAATTTTATTATTTAATTCTGTTAGGCCACATTTGTTTAAATCAAAAAATTTAAATGTCATTTAAGTGAGAGTTATAGAACATTGGACCTATTGTAACTACGATTTTAGAATTTTTTCAAAAAAATTCGCAGTTTTTTTGGGGGAGTCATCGAAAAAGTGTGGGCCACTATATATTATTTTAAGTCATTGCAAACTTTTTAAAATAAGGCAGAGTTTTTTTTCAAGAGCCTTTAGATTGGTTTGGTGGGGTAAGATAAGTACAGTATTAAGTTATTTCAAGCTCTGATTGCTATAAAAAAGAATTGATGAAGATGTTTTAAAAAATTGGACTGATGTGATTTAATATTTACCTAAATGATATTTCTTCATTATTTTACATCCATTTTTAAATTACCTAAATGATATTTATTCCCACACACACATAGCATAGCTTGATATTTATATAGCAGTTGGCTAATTAAGCAAATTATTTTAATTTTTAATACCTGAATAATATAATTTAAGAAACCTACTTAGTACCTACTTCAAATAAAGGGCCTTAAATGTATGCTGCATTTTTAAATTAACTCTAAAGTTTTACTGACTGACATGGCAAGTTTTTTACAATGCATTTAGATAAATTTATTTTTTTGGCTAGATTAATACTTTATACTAGTTTTTAATTTAATATTACCAATTTATTATATTACAAAGAAAAAATTGATTTGAGTTGATTTTGTCACTCTTAACATTGCTATTAAAAAATAATAAAATTTGGGATAAAAAACTGATTTATTTTACTTATTGGTTTAAATGTTACTTAGAATTACAAATTGTTTTCTAATATTTCAATAATTGGTGGATTGCATCTTTTCTTTCATCAGCTTGGGCACTGCTAACCTGAAACAAAAAATAAAATGTATTTCAAAATGTAAGCCAGTGAAATGGCTACTTAAGATTGAAAGCTTTTAGGTTTGGTTTATAAAATCAATCAATTACACCAATAGTAACTTTTAATCACCTCACCCTTTGAACAAGAGTATAATCCGACTTATTAGACTTACATCGACTATATCTCACCAATTTTTTGGTCACCAGTTTTATTGCTGTCTGCCAATTTAGATTCTTTTAGAAAAGTACGGACCAAGTTTTACATTACATTCTACTTTGAAAATTTTATTATTGACTATCTTTTGTTTATCCCACATCTTAATATTTAAGGTAAAGTAGAAACTTAAGTGATAGTCAATGCTTGTGTGAATTTGGTCCAACGCACTTTGATTTAGAAACTAAGGGAGAGGATAAAACAACTTTCTGGCTAAGGTCGTAAAAAAACTTGCCTGTTAAAAAAACGATATGAATTTGGCCCTTGTATATATTATTTAGAAAAAGTAATGTAAACTGTCGATCAAAAAAACTATCAAGATAGTGAATAATAATTAAAAACCTTGGGAAAACAAAGTTCAGAAAATCTAACAAGTTGGGATTCAAGTGGAAAAAGACTTGAGTTTTTCTTGTAAATTAACGAAATAAGTGTGGCTTATCCCCTAGTTACCCCAAGATCTTTAATTGTTATTTAATGTTTTTTTTTAAATATCCTGTGGACATAAAAAGTTACCTTAAAACTTTATTCCTCCTTGAATTTTACTAATGAAATTTGAAATATTTAGGTTTTGGTGGCTAATAAAAATAGTAGAAAACAAAAACTTAAATTACAGCAATAAAGAAGTGGAAATTTATGTGTGGTTGAAACGAAAGTAGCCAATTTTTTTAATTTTACTGATGAATTTTTGGATTTTAAAATGTTTTCTTTTTAATGTGAAGGTAGCTTACCATATGTGTTTTGTCCTGCTAAAATGTTTAGTTGCGTAGGTGGGGTGGGGTGCTGCCTGCTTAAATGTATTCATCATACATCTTAATAATTACGAGAAATCATTGATCTGAAATTAAATTTAAAGTAATTTATTATAGGTGTGATGTATGCAAATCTATAGTCTAATCAGCTAACCAGTTAGTTCACTTGAATTAATACTTCAGACAATAGCAATACCATGTGCTATTTTTTTTTTGTTTTTTCCCAATATTTTTCCAATTTTGTGCCAAATTTAAAGTTAATCATCTCATCTAGGCCTGAATCAATATGAATGAATGACCTTTCGATACGAGGAAAAAAATGAGCTAACTTTTTCATGTAAAAAGTTTAGATTTTTATAACATATTTTAGGTTTAAAATTATCTGAAATTATCCCAATAAAATGATTTCTGAGTAAAATTACAATTTATTATTATTAAATTTTTGAAACTTTACTAATTTTGTGTGATGATGGGTTAAATAATTTACTGATAAGAACTAGTAAACTTTGTAAAACAGTAGATAAAAACTAAAAGAGTTTTTAAGACAGGAATTTGATCAACAGTAGAGAGTTTGAAAAGTTAAAAGTTTTATGCATTTTGATTTTGACAAAGGTGAGAAACTTGGTCTTAAAATTATGTAGAAACGCAAAGGTTAAATATTTAAAAATGACTATTTATTACTGACATAATTGCGAAACTTAAAATGATGTTTCGTCAAAAACCACAATACTCTACTTTTACACAAAAATATTGTATTTACACACATTTTTTTGTTTACTAGATTTAAGTAAACATTTTTAAAACTCAGAATCTAAAACCGAGAGGCCAACACCTCCAATATGTGTACGAAAACTCGATAATACCTGACAATACTTGACTGTATGGGACAAAATCTTAGGATAGTTTGCATTACTTGACAATAGGTGTACCTACAAATTTAAAATCAGGTGTTGGAATTGAAAACTTACCAAAACTGATTTCTATGGATAATTTATCAATATACATTGAGCAGCTACGGTAAGTGTTTATTCCCAAACTTCATAATTTATTTTCTCTCTTATTAGCACTACAGCATGGGTCCTGCTCTTGGAGATTTTCAACAGTTGACCTAAAAAAAGAACAGTAAATTACATTACATTAAAACATTAAAACTTTGAAAACCTTAAAAAAAGAAAATGTGTACATCAAAATTTATTTTAGCAAAATCAATTTGAATATATGAAAGTTAGGTACATGACTCTTATCTGTCTGTCAGAGGGAGGGAGTTCAAAAGATCTACTATCCTGTGCAAATAAAATAATTGAAGAAGGGGGGACAGTATGAGAAGGGATGCAAAATTTTTACTTGATCGTGCATAGCAGTTCAGAATTTTTTTTCACTAAAAGAAACCAAACCAACACAGTCCAACCCAACCTAATCCAAACCAACCCAAAACCATTAAAAAAACACTTTACAACCCCCCCTTTTTTCTCGTTAAAAAAAAAATCGGGCTCAGGCGGATTTGGGGTCCTAAGGACCCTAGAAGGTGCCCCCATAAAGAATTTTTCAAAAAAAATCATAAATGGCAGAAAACCGTATACTGCATAATTACCATATCTTTTTGTTTACATTATGTAAGTAGTGTTCTTTAAGCACCAAAAAGAACAGAATAGAATATAAGATAAAGTAAATATAAGTACTTACCCAAACAAAAAATCTGGAGGCACTTTCACACAAGGCCCATGTGGATTTTTCTTCACAGAGAACGTGGCTTTTCCAAACAAAATTTAATAACGGTTGACCACCATCACATTGTGATCAGATTTTTAGTCCATATTGCGTGCAAAAAGCTCATGAAAATTATTATTTTCCCGAATTTTCGCCGCAACAAAACCTAAAAATCTAAACAAACTTGACTGACTGTCGGCATTTGACAGTTGTTTTGGGAAAGTATTGCTGGTTGCGTGCCATTTAAGCCTTCTTTTTAATTAATAATAAGCGATGTTGCCGTAACAGTGAAAATAATGGCGATAGCGATCGTTATCTCATAACGATAGCCCACTGGAATTGCCCCCCAGGATGGCGATTCAAGTGGCGGCTATTTTTTATAACGACCCGATTTTCCGGTATCTAGGGGTGAACGCTGGCAACATCGCATCTTGTGTGGTTTGTAAGGTCACCTCATCTCTCGATAAATTTTGACTTCCACAGTTGACTTCTGTCATTTTTGTTTACTTTTTCCGTTCGTAAAGTTGTTTCTTTTTATAAAAGTGCCGTTTTTTAGTTTAATGCATTAAAAAAAGACTGGGAATTTAAATTTGATTATCCAAGAACCATTCAGAGCTTTTGCGCTTGAGACCCACCTTCTCCACAGAGTACGAAATTCAATGCCGGCACTCATTTGCAAACAAAAAAGAAGAGAAACTTGACCAAATTTTACAACAACAGCCCTAAAAAGAAGGTAAGCATATAGTTTAAAAGACGGATTTGGCATCTGCAAAAAATCTGATTTTAGGATTTACCAATATTACCATTATAGCAGTCCTCCCTATCTTTTTTTCAAGTGTTTCGCACCCATAGTCGCAAAAAACTGTTTTTACGAGAAGGGTAACAAAATTAATAGATTTGAGGTTTATTATGCAGTATACGGTTTTTTGCCAGTTTTGATTTTTTATGACAAATTAGTTATGGGGGCACCTACTAGGGTCCCTAGGACCCCAAATCCGTCTGCGCCGGTTGATTTTTTTTTCAATTTTTTTTGTGTTTTTTTGTATTTTTTCTCTCTAAAACAATCCAATCCAACATAGCCCAACCCAAACTATTCCAAGCCAAACCCAAAACAATCAAAAAAACACATTACAACGGCGCAGGAGGATTTGGGGTCCTAGGGACCCTAGTAGGTACCTCTATAAAGAATTTTTCATAAAAAATAAAAAATGGCAGAAAACCGTATAATTACCTTTATTTTGGCTACACTAAAGTATTGTTCATACAAGGCATAGTCATACTTTTAGTTCTAATTTTAGTCATAAAGCTATCTCTATCACTGCATGTCTCGTTAAGAAAAAGAACAGTGACAGACTAAAAAGATAAAACAAACAAAGACTAAAACTATGACTATGCCTTGTATGAACGATATTTAAGTGTATAAATATATAAAGGATATAATATATAGTGATACATTCAATGCCTACTGGTTCAGCCAAAGGAAACCTCATATTAGACACTCAAAGTAAATGATTACATCTATTGGTATCCGCATACCTAACACGTTCAAAATAACCCCAAAGCTCGCTACATTTTTGACTACTAAATTTTGACCGAAATTGACTGAATACAAAACAGCACTAGCCAATTGATGAAATGAAACAAAAAAATGTCAGTCATTTGGTGTTTGCATGGTGCATATTAGATTATTGATAAGTCCAAGACTAACCATTTATTTTTGAAAGTCCCTCAATAAGCCCTTATAAGCTTTCTTATTGCTTTTTTAAAATAGTATAGTATACTTATATTTTTTAGGAAAGTGTGAGGTGAGCCGTGTTGTCTCCAAATGAAGCCACTGATTGAAAAATTTGAAATTATAATTTGAGATAATGTTTTAACCTAAATGGTTCCTACACTTGTTCAGGTAAGAATTTTTTATAGCATATTTCCTTATTGGTGTAAGCTTCAATTAGTTTTTCCAAGAGAATTTTAATTTACAAGACAGAATCAAATCCCACTTTGCACTCCCTTAAAATCCTCCAGGTTTTTTAGGCAGTGTCAAATACAATACTGCTTCCTACTCTAACACAGTAAAGCAAAAATGACTCATTTTTTTGTAGTTTATGCTGAGGAGATTGGTAAGGTCGCTTTGAATGGCATTTTTAAGGTTGATTTATCACTTTAATATATTTTTTTTCTTGAATTTAATTATTCAGGTTAAAAATATATATCTTCTTATTTAATATTATTAAATTAGTTATTTGGGTTCACAAAGAAGTAGGTATCTAACTATCTCTCCTTTTGTTCCTTATATCATCATTGGCATTATCTATGTACTTTCTTCATTGTCATTTCCATTGACAGGAACATGCTAAAGATCTATCGACATTGTTAAAAAATACCACATCCAACACTTTTTGATATTTTAAAAAAAGCTACTGTATTTGCTTCAAGATAGCTTGTATATAGAGGGTGACTAACTGGAGAAAAGGACCAAGATATTGTGCCACCTGATTTGCTGCAAGGCTATTTTTTAACTTATATACTTTTTAACAATAAGTATATACTATTTTTTAAGAATAAGTTTATTTTATAAAAGTCAAAGCAGGACATTTTATATCACTGAGCCTTTATTTTTGGGTACACACTTACCAAATGTGATATTTCTAACGCAAAAATAGAATCTAGGAGAAACATAACTTATGGGTGGAAATAACGAAAAAAATTCAAACTTGGATGAGCATCCCACAAGGAACACACAATCTGTTTGGTTTTTTTTTAGTTTCTTTTCGGTTGATAAAATAACTTCTTTTTTATTATGAATTCATATTATTACTTACTCTTTGGAGCGAGGTGAATTTGAAAAAAAAAAATTTTCAGGCATAACTTATTATCTTCTTTCTCAAGACAAAAAAAGAAACGAAAAACGTGTATTGATAAAAAGTAATAAACATGAATTCTCTCTTGGGTATTGGAGCTGAAAAGCCTGAAGCCCATTGTGTCCAGGGAAGAAGATAAATTCTCTCCAATCTTGAAGAAAAACGAGACAATAAATAATAAACATTTTTTACAAAATTATTTACTTAACTATGGTCGTTTTTTTGTTTTACAGGGAGAAAGGTGCTGGTTCTACTCTTGGTTCTGCTGCAGATATAAGAAAATAGTGGCAATGATCCACCATAATGATATACAAGGACGTTTTGAAGGGGGTATTACGGTGTCTTATTGCTGTCTTATCCAATCGTATTTAGAGCACAAAATGTGGGTAAATTTTTAAATATGATGTTGATTAGTCTATTAGCTGATTTATATACGTATTATTAATCACGGCCGACTGAATACTGATTCAATACGATTACCTTGTCAAATCCATCATGAAAACGCGAATTGAAAGTGTAGCAAGTCAAATCCGCATTTTTGGTATCGGAATCAAGCCGCATAAAAATATTCGCTTTTTATCTCTCTTTTTTACTTTTTATCCCTCCTTTAGACATGGGGGCAAAAAGCGATACTTACATGAAAAAAGCTCTCGTTTTATGAAAACAGAAAAGAGAATATTGAATATGTATTCAGTCAGCAGAACAGAATTTATTATTTCTTTTACCCAGAACGTCTAATGTCAAAAATGCAAGATAACGGAGTAAATTAAATATTAAGTCTTTTAAGAAATAGGCAGTTTAAGTTCGTCATATAACAAACGTACGCGTAGACGTGGAATGTAGCGCAATATTCCGCCTTGTTTTTATCTGTAAAAAAAATGTCGGTTGAAATGAGATATCAGAGTCCCATCTCTGCGGTCTTGCGTTGACAAGTTCACGTTTACGGCATGTATAACGTTAAGATCAGACCCTAACTAACGTAGTCTTACGTCTTATGTTGCTAACGCAGCAAGTTGTACCGAACAGTCAAAAAATCAGTAGACTGGTAATACAAATAGGGCTGAAGAAAAAAAAGCAAGATAGAAATAAACTGTACCAAAATGTAAAGGGCAGAAACGTCCGATACGACAAATTTCACGTCTACGACCAGGCACCTCGTACGTATGGCCTACTTAAACTGCCTAATGGTTGAAACCTTGTTTGGCCAACCTGTATATTTTTGTTAACAAATATATTTTTGTCCCACTACTTATAACGTTATTTTCAAAGAACCCGATTTTCACAACTTTTATATTTTTGAAATGAGAAAGAATCAAGATTTTCTATTTTTTAGCAAATTGAGTTGGTTAAAAAATTAGCTCAACAATTTATTTTACTACTCTGTATTTGTCTTACCTAAATAAGACCACTTACGACATTTTACGTAAAGTATAGTACACAACTCACATATTATGGTCTTTACACATTCAGATGAATTAAGATACTCGTTTAATGACCATCATAACATGCTTGTTATGTAAACTATTATTATGACAAATTGGATAAAAATCGGTTAAGTGGCTTTTGAGTAATCTACTACTAGTTTGGATTCAGCCCTTTCTAATTTACTCTCATTTATATTATTTAAAAATATTTTATTTATTTCCGTTGTCTTCTTAAATATTATTTGTTTTTTATTAGTTTTTCACCATATATATAAATTTTAATTTATTTGTTTTACTAAAATATCGTGTTTTTTTTAAATGTATTTTAAGATTAATGTTAATATAATTTTTTACTAAACTATTTTCAAACGTTTTACACTTTTATTATTTTAATTTATTTGATTTATTTATGTTGTCTTTGTAAAACATATTTCTTTCTACTGAATCAGGAACATAAATTGGTAGACATCTTTGAAGGATTCTATGAAGCATTATTCTCCCTAAAAAAATTAAAAGGGCTTTTAAAATAAAATAACGAGGAATAAAAAGTCAACATAACTTTATTTAGTGCATATAGTTAGGTACTAAAGCAAAAGTGTGAGAGAGGCAAAAACTCGCTGGTATATGATCTTAACTTTTGCTTGGGTGAACTGTTGATAAAATTAGGAATGCATTAAACAACCAAAACAAATATAAATTGGTTAGATTTCAAGGTCACGAATTTTAAAAATATATTATATGCATTTACAGGATGTCCGCTATATTTTGAATCTTTGACCCCCACGTTAGCGCCGCTATTATTTTCCAAGCTACTTCATTTCCCATTTCCATAAGCAAATTTTAACTGTGGCCAATTTTTCATTTTTATTATTAAGCAAAAACCTTTTCAAATTACTAATAGGTAGGCTCAATCAATTTAGTCCCCTTGTAAAACATTTTGTACTTGATTAATAACAGAGTGTGTGCACCCCCCCCCCCCATGCTTAGGAGACAGATTTAATAAAAGTTGATATGTCGTAATTTTGTACTAATTATATACTCTTAAAGAAGGGTACTTTTAGTTTGCAAAAACCATCGGTTCCTAAGATTTTTGTTTGTTTGTTATGGGATGTGTAGTTTGATATCAAGGTACACCCCTGTACTTAGAAAAGAGATTCGACCAAAAATGACTATGCCGGAATTTGGTATTAATTATGTACTAATTTCGTCCCCTTCTAAAAAATTTCCTACTATTAAGATAACTTCATTTTTTTTTTGTTTTTATGGAGTTTTTAGCTTGATATCAAGGCACAACCCCCTCTGCTTAAGAAATAGATTTAAAAAAAGCAATTATGCCAGAATTTGATAAGGTAATTCCGTCCCCTTCTAGAAAATTTTCTACTATCAAGATAACTTAATTTTTTTCAAGGCACACAACCCTCTGCTTAAGAAATAGATTTGAAAAAAGCAGGACTTTTTGACCGGAGAATAAGATGTTAAATTTAAAAAGATAAGTATTAGATTTGCATATAAACAAAAAAAAAAGTTATCTTGAGAGTAGGCAATTTTTTAAAAAGGGACGAAATTAGTACTTAATTAGTAGCAAATTATGGCATAATTACTTTTTTCCAAAATGAAGTTATCTTGAGAGTAGGCAATTTTTTAGGAGGGGACGAAATTAGTAACAAATAAGCTTTTTTCAAATCTCTTTCCTAGGCAGAGGGGGGTATGCCTTGATATCAAGCTACATACCCCATATAAATAAAAAAAATGAAGTTATCTTAAGATTAGGCAATTTTTTTGTCAATTTTCGTCACAGGCCTTAAGACCTTCTGAAAGGTGATCCTACTAACATCGATACCGTCCCAGCAAAACTTGGTTTTAACAGTAGACTTTCTCCCCAGCCTTCGGCAGTCATATTAAGTTGACCCGAAAATCGAAGGTCAATGCCGGTTTCACTAGTCACCATCGGAGTCCCGTCAGACACATCCTTTGGAATACTCCCGCTGCCCCAAAGCGCAGGTCGCATCTTTTAGGTCACCTTCTGTTATCTCAGGCTGTTGGGAGTCCAGTCCAAACCTATATTTACTCCAAATATATTTTTTTCAGTTTCTTCACTTAAAATCATCAATCGGATTCTTAGGGGGCACCTAGGATAATCAAAATCAGTAAAAAAATTTTTAAACCATTTATTTCTCACTTCATCGTCGTCGTTATGGAATGGATACATAATAATATGGGTTTCGTTTAAACACACAAAGTATATGTCATTTCACATTTGCTATGATATTTAAATTTTATTGGCAAATATTTGCAAAAAATGATAAAGCTTTTGTATTTAAATTTTTTACTTAGGATCAAAATATAGCGGGACATTGCATCTGTATATAATACACGAGGAAATATTTTTGTGTAGTACTGCGAGTTTTACTAGTACTAGTCGACCAAACTCTTGATATTTACCTAATAGAACAGATTTTCGACATTCTTTATCCTCAAATCGTTCGTTTATAGGGCTACAATCTAAAATGGTACTGCTAACGTATTCCGACATCCCGGAGTTCATCCGTTCACAGTACATCAACTAATTGTGAGTAACATCCTTTTGGTTTCTGCATTTCTTTTCATAAACGCCTAAAAATGGAAACCATATTATTTACATTTATACTTATTAGAGGAACAAAAGTAGTAAAATTATAATCCATTATATCAGAATTCAAAAAACGAAACTGAATATGAAGAGAAATATTCCGTGGGTATACTTTTGTTTTTCAAACTCGCACTTAGAAGAAAAAAACATATTGACGTCACAGTCACCCCTAACGTGAATTCTAAAAGAAAAAATGGTAGAAAGCACGGATAGTCCAAAATCAATTATTTTATGTTTAAAGGAAATGAAAATATCTCGAAAACTGTAGCTTTGAAAGATTTGAACCTTATAACAAAATTTGTAGGTAATGTTTACGAAAACTAAAATTTGAAAACCCCACATCATCATCATATCAATACCCGCTTTACTTCTAAAGTTATAATTTTTTTATATATTTGAACGTTTTTCCAAATAACTCGAAAACTAGACCTCCCACGAATTTGGACTTTATAACAAAATTTGTAGTCCATATTCATGGAAACTTAAATCTGAAAACCGTATATCGATACTTGCTTTTGTTCCAAGTTACAATGTTTTTAAATATTTTATCCGCTTTTTCCCCTTCAACCCCCCACCACCCTACCCAAAAATTAATCAGTTCATGGTCAGCCGATAGAGGATTTTTGTACCCAAAGGCGTTCTCGAGTTATCGTGTATACAAACCGACAACAGACAACTTTTTTTTTCGTCGATTAAGGTGTTTTGGAACCTCACCTCACTTTTGATAAAAAAGTGAAAATATCACGATTTTATTAGTCCCATATTGGTATGGTGGACTAAAAAGTTTAAAATCAAATAGGCTGCAATGAAAATTCCCCATATAACAATTTAAATCGATACCTCCAATATACAGGCTAGTGAGTGACATTTTTGACACTGATGACAGTTATTACATGAGTTAATTGTCAAAATGGTCGCCACAAAAGTTAAAAGACCACTGAAACAACCAGTAATTGAAATGAGTAAATTGTTAAGAACTTTTTTAAAACAAGGCCATAAGTAAGATTTTTTTTAAACGTGTCAAAAAGTTGTAAGAACTGTGATTCACTGACTATTTAAAAAAATTGTAATTAATAAAATTATTGTAAAAATTCGAAATTTCAACACAAACTTAAATTTTTAAAATAAAGAAAAATGTTAGCACTCTAATAAATTAAATTGTTTAATGACTTCACACTAGGAGTTTTTTTTTGAGTTTTTTTTACTGTTTAGATTTTTTCTACGGCATTTCACCATACACTACATATTATTGAAGGGATATTGAAATATACTCCTAAGCCACTTGTAGCATATCTTTTAAAAAATTGAAACTTAAATGATTTGAAGGTATTTTTAGGGGATGGTGGGGTATAAACTTGCATTAAAGGCTAGTTTATCAATAGCGAGTTAGGCATTGAACTCTCGAGTTCAAGAAAAAGATAGCTGACATATACCAAGTGCCAGAATGAGACAGCTGAAGGTTAACTCGGGAGGTAAATGCTTAACTCGCTATTGATAAACCAGCCCTAGTGTGTTACCCATAACCTTATTATAAAAAAGTTCTAAACCAAAATAAAATTATATTTCTAGTCACTTAAATTATCATAAGCACTCCACTGGTCCTATGAAATAAAATGATATTGACTATTTCAAGTGTTTTCACGATTTTGGACTCATTGAAAGAAAAATGCACTTTTAAAGGTAATTTTAGGGTTCATCCACCTCAGATTTTTAGTCCTGGCCCCATCGTATACCCCCGCAAAAAAAAATTATGTCCAGAGATTTTGACTTTTGATTCATGTTTTTGAATCATTGTGGCTGTAATTTATCTTGGGTAGACATTGAACACCCAGGCCAAACTATTTTAGTGACCACCCTGTATTTTTGCATTAAAAAGCTTAAAATTTGCATTTTTTTGTGTGTCTAAAAAAAGCCAACGGGTTTTTTAAAATGCATAAAATTGTAATTTTTACAAAATTTCATTTTTTAACATTTAGAAAAAGAATTGTTAGCATACGTAGAGTCTCATTGTCAACAAAATTGGCGAAAAGATAACAAAATCCGATTAACTTAAATTTATTAGCAGTTTTTATTTCATGCAAGAAGTTGGTATACGAAATAAAAAAAGCCATGGTTTTTTTCTTAATAGAATGTATCAAATGATACATCTGTTTACAGAAAATAAATAGAAGATGCAAAAAAAAACATACAGTGTCTCAAAAAAAACCCAACGGTTTTTTAAGATGCATAAAACTTTTGGACATACGCCATTTTCAATTTTTGATAAATGTCATTTTTTGACATATTTGCAAACTCTATTTCGAGAACTTTTTTTTGCATTAAAATCCGACCATAAATAAAAAATTGGCAGTTAAAACCAAAAAATCCGGTTAATTTAAGTTTATTGTTTTTATTTTATGCAAAAAGTTGGTATACAAAAAAAACGCATAGTTTTTTATTTATAAATAGAATTTATCAAATGATACATCAGTTTACAGACAATAGATAGAAGTTTTTTGCAGTTGCAAAAAAATATACAAAATGTCTCAAAAAAAACTCAATGGTTTTTCAAGATGTATAAAACTTTAGGACATCCGCCATTTTTAATTTTTGATAAATGTCACTTTTTGACATATTTGCAAAAAGTCTATTTTATTACCTTTCCGAAACTCTTTTTTGTGATTCCGACACTAAATAAAAAACTGCCAGTTAAAACAAAACAGTCCGGTTTTTTGTGGTCCCCCTACATATAAATGAATACTATTCCTCAATATTATAAAGAAAAATTACTAGATTGCGGTCAAGAAAATTCACATAATAAAGATTTGCAAATGGGATTTATAATTTATTTAACGGCTTCTAAGTAGTTTTTTTGGCTCACCCTGTTTACAAATTAATAGATTGTTACCTTTGGGAAAAAAAATATTTTACAATCTAAAAAATCAGGAAGCTCTACATCCAGCTAGTCGCTATGTTACACGTCGATTCGATAATCTGCCATTGCCATTGCCAATTCCAAAGTTAGCTTTAACAAAAAACTTTTGCATTTATGAAGATAAAACTCTACAACCATTTGCTTTTGATAATAAGAAGAATTGATGGGATGAAGCAATTTAGAGGTAATGTTAGATTCTGTTTTGAGGAAAAAGCTTTTTACAGTTTTGATGAGTATTATAGGGAGACATTTTAGTGTTGTTTTGTAAACCACTATACACTTGAATTTTTTAGTGTGTATCAACCATGTCCCCTTGTGATTTTTTTCATTTTATGATTTTAAATTTTATAATTATTTTTAATATACCAAGAATGAATCTTTTAATATTAGTTACAACCTTACTATATTGTATAAACATGTAGAAAATATAGATTGTTAAAATGCCTTTTTTAAAAAAAAAAATTCTGACTACATTTAATATTAGACTTTGACCAAAAGATCATAATAATATAGAATGTAGGTACATCTTTTTAATTTAGGATTTAGGTAAGTTAATTACTAATTTTTTGCTTTGTCAATAAGACTATGTCTTCAGATAATAAAGCACAGCTTGATTTGATTTGATTTGATTGATTTTAGAGGGTGCGATTAAGGGTATTTTCAATCGTTTTCTTTTGGGTCACCCCAAATGTATACAAAGATAAGTGCCAAACAAAAATTGTTGACAATGGGATGTAAAATCACATTTCGAAAGGAATTTTTTATAGAAAGAAATTTTCTTTCAATCAGTGGTTTCCTTTTTTTTCGATCAGCCAAGTACTTTTTGATATTTAGCCTTTTCCACACAAAAAAATGCAAATTTTAAGCTTTTTAATACAAAAATACAGTGTGGTCCCTAAAATAGTTCGACCCAAGTGCTCAATGTCTATCCAAGATAAATTACTTTTACAATGATCCAAAAACATGAATCAAAAGTCAAAAATTCCGGATCTATATTTGTTTGCGAGGGTATATGATGTGGCCTGACTATTTGGAGTGCTGAAGAATTACTGTATAAAATGTTGTTTAGTTACCTTTTTTCCCTGCATATCCTCTACTCTGGGAAATATTTCTAATGTAGTTAACAGTAGTCCAAATCTTTGAAATACTATTAAATGACAATCTTTGATATGACGATATGATTCACTGTCTGGGAGTCCAACCCAACTCCTAAAACTGAAAAGTAGGGTTAGAATAATACCCTGCCAACAAATCAAGATATCCTTTAACACATGGGGCAAATCAAAACCGTTCTAGTTAATGTTAGCGTGTAAAAAAAACTTTTGGAGGTTATACTGGTAGATTTTAAAAATCACCGAAAATTTTTCAAGCTCCAGTTTTATTTTCAAGAAAGAAAACCCAAATGACAGAAAAATTAATATAATTTCGACTTTGCTTCTTTAAAAAAGTTATCACTCTAATTGTCAAAAATGACACTTTCTTACGGAACTTTTAACACATAAGTGATATAATCGCAATTATTTTTCTAAATAATTATTTTTCTTTGGAGACATTTTTAGGGTGCCGTCTCACGTCTCTCAGAAAACTTATAGTTCATTGGATGAAATGAGGTATTTCTGATTTTTTGATATGATGTATGTGATAAAGTGGTTATGACAAATCCGAGTTTTCGACCTCAAAAGCTCTCTATATAATTGTTAAATTCTACAAAAATCACTAAATTTTCTCACTTTTTCTCAAAAGTTTGACAACTATAACGACTAATGTTACAGCCTCGGTCACGGCAATTGGCTATAAAAGAAAATTTAAAAACAAAATGAGATCAATTTCGTCTTTGTAGGGGAAATAGTTTCTAAGATACAGCAATTTAAAGTTTTGCAAAATTTCCGACAAAAATATTTGGTTTTTTCTTAGTGCAATATCGAAAAATTAGTCGTTCATGATAACTTGTACAAATTCGAGAATTTTTTAATATTTTTAGTTTGACAGTTAACACTAATTACATGTTCCATGATAATGGATTTTTTCAATTTTACTATTATTTTCTTATAGACTATAGAAAATAATAAGATTTAAGTATACCTAAGCATCTGAAAATGTTTTTTTTTTAAGGTTTTGTACCGTTAAAGATACATAGCAATATAACACTTTAATGTAAGCAGGGGCATTTTAACAAAAACGTGTGGAGATCTGCTTTTTACCCATTTTTTGCTCATTTTTATTGCTTTAAATGTCATAACTTTTGTTTCTGTAAACAGATTTTGATGAAAGTGTGAAAGTACCATTAATATCGTCCTGGCAGTGTTTGCATGATGCTGGCTCAAATAAACAGACAGACAAAAATTGTAAAAATTGCATTTTTGGTATCTACCTATATGGTTTGGTTAGAAGCCCACACCAATAATTTTAAAAAAATATTCAATGTACAGAAATTTATTATATTTGGAAAGATCGCAAGTCTAGCTTATAAAATATGATAAATGAATCTTTAGTGTTTCATTAGTGAAGTAAAGGGTTAAGCCCAAAGTTAAGCCTCCGATTAGGCATTTAAAGAAAATTGTAAGAAAGCTAATTGTAATTTTAATATTTTGAGCATGTGATGCTGTAAAAATTTCAAAATTTACACATACCTATCCCACTAGCTGTTGCAGTTTGCAGAGATAAAGTGGAACTCAAGGTAGAATAACCCTCGGTGGAACCCTTCTTCAACTTAAGGTGCACCAGGATGCACCTAACCATTCCAGTTAATGTTGATCTAAAAAACAAAAAATGATTCTGCATGTAAATATTATTGGATAGGTAGTATATTATTCAGCTAAATATAAATAATAATTATTTAAAATATTACTAAGGATTTAAAAAGTTAAATTATTATAATTATGATTATGTATAGAAGGTGACAGTGTTAAAATTATAATAACCAAACTTTCTGATTTGTTTAAAATTTTATAAACTAATGCTTACAGTGTGTACCACTTGTATATGTTCAGATCCAATTTTAAATAATTCAATTATTATTTTAAAATAATTTTTAGTACTTATAATAAATAAAAACAAAACATGTTAAAAGTTCCCTTGAAAGTTCCATAAGAAAATTGGCACTTCACAAAATCGCAGTAATTTTTTTTTAAATTTAAAAAGGTAAACTCTGCTAGAACAAAATTTGTGGATTTACTGTCATTAGTGGCATGTCTAAGTAATTTTAATGCAATGGAATATAACACATGTTCTGCCATGAGCGGCTACCCCCTTGATTACATGGACTGGGTTGCTTGCTACAAAAAAAGTGACATAATTTTGGGAATTGTGGTCACCTTAGAGGTAGTAGGTAACCCTGATTTATAAACTAGATCATATTGTTCTGGTTTGACGTTGATTGCCACACCTCTATCTTTTCTCTGTTACTGAGCAAGAAAAAGTCAGATATGAATCAAAAACAAAAATGATACTAAATAAATATTGATGTTCCTATATAATGTGTAATGTCTGGTTGATTATTTATTAAAGGGGTTCTTTAGCAAAAATATTAGTTGTGTTATTTCTAAAGTAGAAATGATCCTAAAAATAGCGCTGTATGTGATTTGTCCATATGACTTTAAATAACCGAGATTTTAAATTTCTAAAATCAAAGCTTGGAGCTTTAATCACACCTTTCAGACTTACCCCTCAAATTCATTCAAGTTTTATGGATTCAAAGAAGATGAACAGATGGTTATTTCTAAATGTATGATACTGCGTTAATTTTCAAAATTAAAAATCTCCGTTATTTAGTCATATGAACAAATCAAACACATTGCTAGTCTTACGATCATTTCTACTATAAAATATTCACAACTTGTTGCTGGAGATTTCTTTCATGGTCTCAGGGAATGATAGTTTGTTTTCCGGTTAATTATGCAGTATACGGTTTTCTGCCTTTTTTGATTTTTTATGAAAAACTTTTTATGGGGACACCTACTAGGGTCCCTAGGACCACAAACCCGCCTGCGCCGGTTGGTATTTTTTCTATTTTTTTTTGTTTTTTTTTTTACTAAAACAACCCAATCCAACACAGTCCAACCCAACCTAATCCAACCCAAAAAAACACATTACAACCCCCTCTTGGGCACCCTTTTTTCTCTTAAAAAAAAAGAAAAATCGGGCGCAGGCGATTTGGGGTCCTAGGGACCCTAGTAGGTGCACCCATAAAGAATTTTTCATAAAAAATCAAAAATGGCAGAAAACCGTATACTACATAATTACCGTTTTCCCAATCCGGCAGTTAATGTATTAAGTGTGTACTCAAATAAATAATAATTATAATTTGCAGCATGCATGTTCATCCTTACCTCTTTATGGGCTATTTCTCTAAAATCCAGCAGGCGTTTTCTGGCTTGTTTTCATAGATTCTTTCTTTTTTAACTTATCACTAGTTATTAGATGTTAACTCTAGGTAAGTTTGTTTTTTTAAGCACTTCACACGTTGAGTCTAAATTGGACTTTTAAGTTTTTATCTTTTTTCTTTCAATTTTCACTATTTACATGAAAGATGAGGCATTTTTATTTACCTCTTGATACAGCATAAGTTAACATCGAACTTCTGACGAGAATATTTTTAAAAAGCCGCGCAGAGAAAAATGAAAACTAACAAAATAAATAACAACTTTTGAGGTTATATTTCAAATTGAAGTCAGCCACAGTTAGTTTACTGTGAAGCATAGAAATATAAAGGGAACGAGAACGTGCTACGACCACTGCGCATCCACTTTTGGTGGAACGCAAGGGCGGCAGCCATTTTAAGCCGTGCAAAGATCGGAATTGGTCGACTCACTGTTTTTGCAACTAACCTATGTCACTAATGTCAAATATCTGTGCCTGACATTCTTCATAGCCTTATTAATTTTATTATTTGTTGTTTTGTTTTTGAGTTCGTCGGGAGTGTTTTTTGTGTTGTTAATAATTTTTTGTTTTGTGTAAAGCTACTTTTTAGAACCCTTAAGTGTGTATTTGTGGCGAAGCTAAACTTTATTTTTGAGAATATGTCTTGTGCAGTGAAAAATTGCAAATCGATAAGGAGGCTGACCGAGGACGTCAACATTTCTTTTCACAAGTAAGTGTAAGGGTCAGTTCATGATCGCAACTTAGATCAAGCAAGACAATGTTTGCAAATTTTTTATGTGGTAAGCAACCTGCATATTTTGTACTGCTTGTTGATCTAAGATATGAGTATGAATTGACCTTAGAGCTGGATTCATTGTTCCGTAAATTACGAGTTAAATTAAGCAGAAGAAGTAAGACGCAAGGAAAAATATACTACATACTATACATGCTGTTGTTTATAGGGTAATTATGCAGTATACGGTTTTCTGCCATTTTTGATTTTTTTTGAAAAATTCTTTATGGGGGCACCTTCTAGGGTCCTTAGGACCCCAAATCCGTCTGCGCCGTTTGGTTTTTTTTTTATTTTTTTTGGTTTTTTTTATTTTTTTTTCACTAAAACAAACCAAACCAACACAGTCCAACCCAACCTAATCCAAACCAACCCAAAACAATTAAAAAAACACTTTGCAACCCCCCCTGGGCACCCTTTTTTCTCGTTAAAAAAAAAAAAAAAATCGGGCGCAGGCGGATTTGGGGTCCTAGGGACCCTAGAAGGTGCCCCCATAAAGAATTTTTCAAAAAAAAACAAAAATGGCAGAAAACCGTATACTGCATAATTACCGTTTATAGTCCACAGCTTGGCTTACCAGTAAGAAATTAATAATTTTTATTTCTTACTGCTTAGGTACTTTACGGAACCAAGACTGGACCTTTAAGGTTCCATTAGCTTAAGTTTTAATGTGTTAATTACATCGAGTACCAAGCAGAGTAACAAATTCATAAATATGTGATGTGCCTAAATACAAGGTCTTTTGTCACCGTTAAGAACTTAATGTTGCTGTTCATTTTTATAGGAACATTAACATAATTTTTAGAGATGAGGGTAAATTGTGATGCATGGAATAGGTAGGCAATGGCAATACCTCCAAAATTATTTTCTTTTCACAATACATGTAAAAATTGGTGAAGAAAATGAGTGTAAAGTTGCCTCCAAGAGGAATTTCAATCTGCAATATCTTTACAAATAATGAACATTACTTTTGTACATTATTTTAATTATTTTCCTGTTTTTCCTCTTAGTTTTTATTCTGCTTTAAAAAAAAATCCTTAATTTTTTTCATTGGTTCACATTTTGCAAAAACATGCGAAGTGTATAAAAAAAAGTGAAATCCCTCTCAGTTGCCTGATACAAAAAGATTTTTTTTATTTGTGCTCTAAACATTGTGGGTTCACTTAACCATACTTTGTGGTTAGCATACTTATTTTTTTTGACAAAAAAGTGCAACTAGGAGCAAGGATATTTCATTTACTTTTACATTAATAGTTTTGGTACAAAAAAAAGCTGGACAATTTAAATTTTATGATTCTGGACACTGCAGTGATCATACATAAAAAATACTTGGGCTCAATTAAATCAAAAACAAGACAAAAATTGTTCCTCAGGATGCCCATCCCCAATTTGCAATTGGTTAAACATTCCATAATATAAGTAAAAAAATTTAAAGCAAAAAATGAAGTAGTAGTTCTAAAAATATAATAATACAAGAAAAAAAAAGGCTACCTTTTTTTAATGCGTGCATTTGCAATAAATTATCTTTTAACAACCCAGTTGGTTTTTAAGTAGCTCTTTTTCTATATCTGACGGCAGACTGATATTTGACAAGTAAATGGCTCTGTAAATTAAGTAATTGGAGGAAATAAATATAATTATACAAACCAAACAGTTTAAAATTGCTAAATTTTAAATAAAATATATGTGTAAGTATCTACCTAGCTAATATACAGCAAAAAACAGATACATTTATTTGTTTTTTTAATCAATTTTTAGTATGTTTGCATTTGTCACAAAAAAAATATCCTTTCCACCAAAAAATGTAACATTGTTGGTTTTGTAATTAAACATTTATTAAAAACATCTTGTGAAAAATTTAATAACACAAGGTTTTATATTTTTTTAGGTTTCCAAAGGAAGGTCCGATATCACAATTATGGCTTCAGGCACTTCAAATAAATCCCGAAGGGTGGCAATGGAAAAAAAACAAATTAGTGTGCTCCAGGCATTTTAAAGATGAAGACTTTTTATCAGATAAAAAGAGAAAGATGCTTAAATTTAATGCTGTACCATCCTTACTTTTGGATATTGAAATTCAAAATTTAAGTATGCCTAGTACCAGCACCAGTGATATATCACAAAACTCAACTTTGATGAGTTCAGATGCAAGCATAAGTCAAGTTTCACAAAATGCAACTATAGCTGATGCATCTGCATCTTCATCAGGGAGCATTTCTAAGGAAAAGACATTGAAAAGAATTGCAAGAAAAAGAAAGTAAGTCTTTTATTTCATAATATTACATTTTTATTTGTTGATAAGAAAACAAATTTTTCATTTTTAGATAACATTCACTTTTCCATAGAATCCCTTTATAAGATATTTTAATCATCAGTTGGCATATAAAATATTGTGAATATTTAATATTCATATTTTTGTTCTCTGGTACCGCTACATTTTTAAAAACTAATTTTTATTTATTTAATAGTATTTTCCTGTTAAGAGTTTGTTAAGAAAAGGAATGATTGATTGATTCAAAATGTTTAATTTCTGAACTACAATATTTATCTTTATTTTGCTTTAAACTTTTTTTAGATTAAATGAAGAAATTCAAAGCAGCTCTACATCAACCAGCAGCAGTGGTACCAAGAGGAAGAGGCTGGCATTTATTAAAACCATTCACAATTACAGGTTAGTTTGCTGCCCTGTCATATTTATTCTGAAACTTATATTTTTGAATGATGAATGAAGAATACAGGTTCATCTAAATTTTAAAAAACATTTAAAATAAAAAAGTTAATGTCATAATTTAATAAATATAATTTTTTTTTTAGTACATCGCCTAGTTTTGTGATAAAAAAGAACGAGCAATTAAAAAAATCTCAACTGAAATATAGAAAACAGTTGTACAGTGCAAGAAAACAAGTAACAAAACTTAAAAACAAAGTTTTTCACATGAAAAATGTGTTGGACTTTGTAAAAAGGCAAGAACTGTCTAATCATGGTGTGGACCACATTGACAAAAGTATCAGTGACGTACCACATCTCCTTATGTCCAGGTATTTAAAAAACATTCAGAATGATACTGTCACTCATGAAAAATATCCTGAACCTCTAAGGCGTTTTGCTGCCACATTGCAGTTCTATTCTTCAAAGGCATATGAAGCAGTAAGAAAAGAATTTGCTCTTGCTTTGCCTGAGCAAGCAACAATAAGAAAATGGTTTGCCAATGTAGAGTGTGACCCTGGCTTTTTGGATTTGTCACTTAATTTACTGGAACAAAAAAGAGAGGAAGCTCAACAAAGTGGGAATGATTTAGTTGTGGCACTCATGTTTGACGAAATGTCACTTAAAAAGCAAATTCAATATGATGGCAAAAAAATGTGGGGCTATGTTGATATCGGAGTTCCAGTAGATAATGATCAACTAGATGTTGCCAGTGAAGTTTTGGTTATTAATGTGGTTTGCCATCAAGCCTCTTGGAAGTTACCCATTGGGTACTTTCTGATTAAATCACTTAGTTCAGCAGAAAAGGCAAATTTAATAAATGAAGCTATTGCTCGTCTTCATGAGAGAAAAATTGATGTAAGCTCTGTAACATGCGATGGTCCTAATGCAAACTTTGCAATGTTTGAAAATTTAGGCTGCAATTTTGACCTTTCAGAAGCCGGGAAAAATCTGAATTCAGGTTTTATTATTGGAGAATCAAAAATATATGCTATTCTGGATGCCTGTCACATGGTAAAACTAGCTAGGAATAACCTTGCATCATTGCATTCATTCAAGGACCCAGATGGAAGGATTATTAAGTGGGAATACATAAAAAAATTGCACGAGTTACAGGAGACAGAATCGCTAAATTTGGGCAACAAACTATCTAAAAGGCATGTGGACTTTCAAAATCAGAAAATGAAGGTTAATAACTTATTAGAAATAATATGTTTACATTTTAAGGGTCACATATAAAGACTATTAAAAAAAAGACGAAAATTTTGACGAAATCCAATTTTTTTTAAAGCAAAATAATGCATCTTTTTAATTTTTAGGTATCTTTGGCTGCTCAGACTTTATCACGAAGTGTTGCTGACGCTATAAAATATCTTCGAGTAGATTTGAAGCATCCAGATTTCAAAGATTCATTAGCCACAGAAGAATTTATTTTAAAAATAAATAGGCTCTTTGACATTTTAAATTCTAAAAGTCCTTTTGCTAAAGGGTATAATGCAGCCCTAAGGGAATCAAATGAACCTATTTGGAGACCATTCTTAGAAGAAATGCTGGAGTATCTTCTAAGATGTACTGATGTAGCTGGAAGGCCGTTATACTTAACACCCCAGAAAACGCCATTTAAAGGATTTGCTATTACCATCAAATCAGTAATAGCTATTTTTGACCATTATGTCAAAAATACCAAGCAACTTAAATACATCTTAACATTCAAGTTAAGTCAGGATCACCTAGAAACATTTTTTTGTGCAATAAGGTAAGTTGGTATTTTTTACCAAAACTTTCTGGAGATTGTGTTGGAAATAAGAATAGGTGACTGTCAGATCACTATTATTATTTTACCTCTGTCTAATTAATGTCAAAATATTGGCCAGAGGAGTAGTTTTGCACAGTAGCTTATCTCTACTGCACATAAACTAAAAAGGATATTTCCCCTAATTTTTTTAGAAGTCGCAATGGTTGGAACAACAATCCAACTCCCCTACAGTTTAAGTATTCCTTAAGAAGATTGCTGTTACATACTAGAATTGATGGTCAAGGAGGAAACTGTAGGGTGATTGATTCGACAGTAGTACTGTCAATTCCAAGCCAGACGAGCAAGGCTTTAGAGCCAGTAGACTTCTCTTTGATAAGAAAATATGGAATGGATTTGGATGACATGATACTTCAAGACAATGAGTATGATCTAACCAAGTTTTTTATTCCACTAAGTGAAATATCCTCAGATGTAGTTGCCTACATTGCAGGATATGTAATTCAAATGCTGGTGAAAAAGAATGTCTGCCCAGATTGTTTAGATGAAGGTGCATTTGGAGATGTTAATGATGAGATAAGGCACTACAAGCTTATTAACAGAAAGGATAGAGGTTGGTTTACTGTTTAGGAGCTTTTTATTCTTTTGCATTTATGGAGAGATGGTATACTAACAGAATTTTGTTTTTTAGGAGGTTTAAAGCGCCCCTCTCAAGGAGTAATCAGAGTATGTCTTGGAGCAGAAAAAATTATACGAAAACTTATGATACTTACAGGTGATAAGTTACCTGCAGAAAATAATTTTCAGTCATCATTTGTGGTCATGATAAGTCAAATGTTTTACGAACAGGTTGAAACACTGTTTCCAAAACTTGTTGACCATTTCCAGAATAATCCTCCCCTGGAGGAAAATCATTCCTATATTCTTATTAAGCACATAGTAAGCTGCTATGTAAGAATTAGATTTTTTAATCTTTCCAAAAAATTTAGCACTGCTGTGCAAGGAAAAAGTATAAGACAAAAATTAAATAAATTGGTTTTATTTAGCCATCAGTAGATTAGCTGGATTAGTACTTAAATAAGTTTAAAAAAGCCTCGGTTAGGAATAAAGTAAACTCCTTGTTTGACAGTCAAGCTTTCGAGAATATATTTTTCTCTTCTTCTCGAAAGCTTGACTGTCAAAAAAGGAGTTTACTTTATTAACCGAGGCTTTTTTCTCAACTAGTCAGTCACAACTACTTGTCAAATTTGTTTTAAATAAGTTTAGATAAGATTATTTTTATACCTAGTGGATTGTACTTTATTGTTTATATTATATATATGTATATACATATATAGTTTTAAATATACAATCTTTAATAACTTTATAGGCTTGTTCAGAGTTTCATAGAGTAAGAAGTAAGAAATACACAGAAATCATATCTCCTTACTCCATATTTCTTACATTTTACTATGTAAAACAATATGTAAATCCCATTGTTCATTTCTCTTGCATCATACGTCTTAAGACTGCTTCCTTTATGGAACTCTGATCAGGCATCTACTGTTCGTATTTATCAACTAAAAAAATACTAGCGTGATAATAAAACTAATATTATTTTGAAAAAACCTATTGCATAACCATCAAACAAGAAAAGGAAATAGGTATGTTAAACGTAATACAATTTTAAAAGTAAGTTCTTTATATTTTTAATGTTTCATTGTTTATAAAAAACAGCTGATTATGGGGCTCATTTACATTGCAATTATTAATTCACATAAATATCGAGGAAATAATTTAATTTTAACCAACTGGTTTAACAAGGGTCTCTAAAATGTTGACAATAAGTTCCTTTATATATTTTGTTTTTTTATTCAATTAAAAGTACATTATTATTATTAAAAATTAAACTATTCTTAAACACCAGACTGCTTTGAGCTTGAATGTAAACATGGTAGAGGCATAGAAGCATTATATAACTGTCATAACCCATAGCCAACCATTTAGTTTTCTATGCGTGGCTTAAAATGGCTGCGGCCCTCATTAGCCCTTTCGCGCAGGTTGAAGCACATTCTCGTTCCCTTTATATTTCTATGCTGTGAAGTCAGCGAAGCGAGTCGAGACGACGGAGGCCTTAACAGCGGTATATATTGTGGTATATATAATTGGTTGCCTATCCTTGGCAATGATTTTTAGTAAATATTATAATTTAAATCAAAATATTATACTATTCTATTGGTATTATGCCTCATAAGTCCTAAAATATCCCTCAATTTTTTTTCTCATAAGTTGTAAGGCGTAAAATGCCTGCAAAAAGATAACGATTTTCAAACCGACCTCTCTTTGGGTCGGAGCACTGGCAACAGTGCATCAGCAAATTTGTTCTTAAAAATTCGATGGCACGTTTGTATAGTTGCTTTAAGAGAACTTTAGAAATGTTTATTGGTGCTAAAACAAAGACAAAGGTTGTTTTATCACATTTCGATAGCATACTTGCATTGAAAGATCACAAAACTCATAAAAAAATCAATTTATATGTATTTCAAGTCCTAAGTAGGTTACTAAAGTAAACTTCAGTTTCCTTTTACAACTGTACGTGTAAACTCGGTTTGAAAGTCGGGTCGCTATTTAAAATAGCCGGCACTTGAATCGGGGTCCTGGGGGGCTATTCCAGTGGCTCATACCGATATCGTTACGTAGCGAATTCGTTATCGCGGCAACACCGCGGTTTGTTTTGTTGTTTCACAATGGCCGCGGCCGTGTCAATTCAACTTTGACAACTAAACTCGCACAAAAATATAAGTTTTGATTTGATTGAGAAAAATTAACATGATTTCTTCTGCGATGGTTGCAGACATCGGGAAACAAAATACTTTTTATAATTCCTGCTGCCTAGTTTCTCCTGTGATCTTGTGTTCTCCAACCACCCGAATGGAAGAAGAAAATAAGTTCACACCATATTTGGAGCCCACAAAGAACGGCACAGTAAGTAAAACTAGCTTTTGTTATGGGGAAATATTTGTTTTACTTATCCCAAATTTGTACATCACTGCTATTTTAAGCTGGGTTTATATTTTATACTCTTCTGTAAAGGGAATCGCAAGCCCTTATGATAGAATATAGATAAGCATGGCCCAACTAGTTGAGTTTATCACCCACTTAAATTAAAGTCAGGCTTGGCAAGAATGTGATACATTGAGATAGTTTATTTAAAATGAAAACTACTGACTTAGATTCTTGCAGTTCACCAAAGAAAAAATAACTACTTAAAGCTGTGATCAGATTTTGGATAAGTACTATTTTGATAAAACTTGTGTATACTTCTTTTTAGGTATAACATGCTAGGGTATGTGAATGGAGCTACATGTAAGAATCATTCTAGTAGGATAGTACCACACAAGACCACAATTCGGGCCACAAATTAACTATGGATAGATTCAAGTAAGACACAGACCAACCTTCCAAGGCACTAAATGAAACTAGACAAAGATTCGATGTTCAATAGACATAGTGAAACTAACTTTCAGAAGAAACTGATGCAATATACATGTATGCTAAATGTTATTTGTTCTCCCATAAAAAAATAATAAGATAACTTTTAATGAATTAAAAAGTTGTGTAAAATATAGTACAGAAATAAAATTTTATTATTTAATTCTGTTAGGCCACATTTGTTTATATCAAAAAATTTAAATGTCACTTAAGTGATAGTTATAGAACATTGGACCTATTGTAACTACGATTTTAGAACTTTTTCAAAAAAATTCGCAGATTTTTTGGGGTAGTCATCGAAAAAGTTTGGGCCACTATAAATTATTTTAAGTTATTGCAAACTTTTTAAAATAAGGCAGTTTTTTTTCAAGAGCCTTTAGATTGGTTTGGTGGGGTAAGTTAAGTACAGTATTAAGTTATTTCAAGCTCTGATTGCTATAAAAAAGAATTGATGAAGATGTTTTAAAAAATTGGACTGATGTGATTTAATATTTACCTAAATGATATTTCTTCATTATTTTACATCCATTTTTAAATTACCTAAATGATATTTATTCCCACACACACATAGCATAGCTTGATATTTATATAGCAGTTGGCTAATTAAGCAAATTATTTTAATTTTTAATACCTGAGTAATATAATTTAAGAAACCTACTTAGTACCTACTTCAAATAAAGGGCCTTAAATGTATGCTGCATTTTTAAATTAACTCTATAGTTTTACTGACTGACATGGCAAGTTTTTTACAATGCATGTAGATAAATTTATTTTTTTGGCTAGATTAATACTTTATACTAGTTTTTAATTTAATATTACCAATTTATTATATTACAAAGAAAAAATTGATTTGAGTTGATTTTGTCACTCTTAACATTGCTATTAAAAAATAATAAAATTTGGGATAAAAAAACTGATTTATTTTACTTATTGGTTTAAATGTTACTTAGAATTACAAATTGTTTTCTAATATTTCAATAATTGGTGGATTGCATCTTTTCTTTCATCAGCTTGGGCACTGCTAACCTGAAACAAAAAATAAGATGTATTTCAAAATGAGTGAAATGGCTACTTAAGATTGAAAGCTTTCAGGTTTGGTTTATAAAATCAATCAATTACACCAATAGTAACTTTTAATCACCTCACCCTTTGAACAATAGTATAATCCGACTTATTAGACTTACATCGACTATATCTCACCAATTTTTTGGCCACCAATTTTATTGCTGTCTACCAATTTAGATTCTTTTAGAAAAGTACGGACCAAGTTTTACATTACATTCTACTTTGAAAATTTTATTATTGACTATCTTTTGTTTACCCTACATTAATATTTAAGGTAAAGTAGAAACTTAAGTGATGGTCAATGCTTGTGTGAATTTGGTCCAACGCACTTTGATTTAGAAACTAAGGGAGAGGATAAAACAACTTTCTGGCTAAGGTCTTAAAAAAACTTGCCTGTTAAAAAAAACGATATGAATTTGGCCCTTGTATATATTATTTACAAAAAGTAATGTAAATTGTCGATCAAAAAAACTATCAAGATAGTGAATAATAATTAAAAACCTTGGGAAAACAAAGGGAACAAGTTCAGAAAATCTAACAAGTTGGGATCCAAGTGGAAAAAGACTTGAGTTTTTCTTGTAAATTAACGAAATAAGTGTGGCTTATCCCCTAGTTACCCCAAGATCTTTAATTGTTATTTAATGTTTTTTTTTTTAAATATCCTGTGGACATAAAAAGTTACCTTAAAACTTTATTCCTCCTTGAATTTTACTAATGAAAGTTGAAATATTTAGGTTTTGGTGGCTAATAAAAATAGTAGAAAACAAAAACTTAAATTACAGCAATAAAAAAGTGGAAATTTATGTGTGGTTGAAACGAAAGTAGCCAATTTTTTTAATTTTACTGATGAATTTTTGGATTTTAAAATGTTTTCTTTTTAATGTGCAGGTAGCTTACCATATGTGTTTTGTCCTGCTAAAATGTTTAGTTGCGTAGGTGGGGTGGGGTGCTGCCTGCTTAAATGTATTCATCATAGAAATCATTGATCTGAAATTAAATTTAAAGAAATTTATTATAGGTGTGATGTATGCAAATCTATAGTGTAATCAGCTAACCAGTTAGTTCACTTGAATTAATACTTCAGGCAATAGCAATACCATGTGCTATTTTTTTTTTGTTTTTTTCCCAATATTTTTTCAATTTTGTGCCAAATTTAAAGTTAATCTTCTCATCTAGGCCTGAATCAAAATGAATGAATTACCTTTCAATACGAGGAAAAAAATGAGCTAACTTTTTCATGTAAAAAGTTTAGATTTTTATAACATATTTTAGGTACTGTATTATCAATTTTACTTATTCTTTTTATTAGTGACATCCATAAAATCTGCATAAAATATGTAACATGAATTAAATAATCCAATTTTTTAAACGTTATATAACAAAAATGCATAAGATTTGTTATATAGGTGTATATGGTTACCCAGTGGCGTCCCAAAGGAAGGGGGAGTCGAGGTAAAAACCCTCTGATACCGGTTAAAAAAACGAAATTATCTGAAATTATCCCAATAAAATGATTTCTGAGTAAAATTACAATTTATTATTATTAAATTTTTTAAACTTTACTAATTTTGTGTGATGATGGGTTAAATAATTTACTGATAAGAACTAGTAAACTTTGTAAAACAGTAGATAAAAACTAAAAGAGTTTTTAAAACAGGAATTTGATCAACAGTAGAGAGTTTGAAAAGTTAAAAGTTTTATGATTTTGATTTTGACAAAGGTGAGAAACTTGGTCTTAAAATTATGTAGAAACGCAAAGGTTAAATATTTAAAAATGACTATTTATTACTGACATAATTGCGAAACTTAAAATAATGTTTCGTCAAAAACCACAATACTCTACTTTTACACAAAAATATTATATTTACACAAATTTTTTTGTTTACTAGATTTAAGTAAACATTTTTAAAAATCAGAATCTAAAACCGAGAGGCCAACACCTCCAATAGGTGTACGAAAACTCGATAATACCTGACAATACTTGACTGTATGGGACAAAATATTAGGATAGTTTGCATTACTTGACACTAGGTGTACCTACAAATTTAAAATCAGGTGTTGGAATTGAAAACTTACCAAAACTGATTTCTATGGATAATTTATCAATATACATTGAGCAGCTACGGTAAGTGTTTATTCCCAAACTTCATAATTTATTTTCTCTCTTATTAGCACTACAGCATGGGTCCTGCTCTTGGAGATTTTCAACAGTTGACCTAAAAAAAGAACAGTAAATTACATTACATTAAAACATTAAAACTTTGAAAACCTTAAAAAAAGAAAATGTGTACATCAAAATTTGTTTTAGCAAAATCAATTTAAATATATGAAAGTTAGGTATATGACTCTTATCTGTCTGTCAGTGGGAGGGAGTTCAAAAGATCTACTATCCTGCGCAAATAAAATAATTGAAGAAGGTGGGACAGTATGAGAAGGGATGCTAAATTTTTACTTGATCGTGCATAGCAGTTCAGAATCAGCCGCCTCTCTTCAACTAGGTACTCAATGCGGTCTGTTGTAAGTACTATTATTTATACAAGGCATAATATTTAGTAATTTGGCTATAACCTCAAAAAATACAAACATAAACTGTCCAAATAAATAATATTTGATTTTTTCTCGATATATAGGTAGATATTAGTTGATGTCAGATTTTTTTTAATAAAAAGTCAGTGTAATAACCTTGGATCAAACAAATCCTGCATTCTTGAATTTCCAACTTTTTTTTCTTATAATGTATGAATATTTTGTAAAATTATTTTTCGGTTTTCTGGCCACTAGCGCACGTCTTTTCAAAATGTATAAACTGAACTTAAAACGGACCTACTATATCTTTTTGTTTACATTATTGCTATGTTTTCATGGGTATTGAGTTCGTTTTCAAAACTCATTGTATCTCTTTCTTTTATATAGCGTGTTCTTTATCAAGACCAAGAACACGCTATATAAAAGAAAAAGATAGAATGAGTTTTGAAAACGAACTCAATACCCATGAAAACATAGCATATGTAAGTAGTGTTCTTTAAGCACCAAAAAGAACAGAATAGAATATAAGATAAAGTAAATATAAGTACTTACCCAAACAAAAAATCTGGAGGCACTTCCACACAGAGAACGTGGCTTTTCCAAACAAAATTCAATAACGGTTGACCACCATCACATTGTGATCAGATTTTTAGTCCATATTGCGTGCAAAAAGCTCATGAAAATTATTATTTTCCCGAAATTTCGCCGCAACAAAAATCTAAAAATCTAAACAAACTTGACTGACTATCGGCATTTGACAGTTGTTTTGGGAAAGTATTGCTGGTTGCGTGCCATTTAAGCCTTCTTTTTAATTAATAATAAGCGATGTTGCCGTAACAGTGAAAATAATGGCGATAGCGATCGTTATCTCATAACGATAGCCCACTGGAATTGCCCCCCTGGTATGTTATAGTATGCTGGATCTCTCTCACTCCTAAAAGGGCAAAACCGGGACACTCCGGCCATTCAATGTATTGTATATCATGTATTTTTTCTTATATACACCCCTAATAATATTAAGATGTATTTTCCAAAATACTTAAATTTAAGTAAGGTTTCAATTCAAACTTATAGATGGCAGAGAACATCCGCTTTTTTAATTGCAGTGATTTTAAAGTTACAAAATACAGTGGTATCAAAACCGGGGCGAACCGAACTTTTGCTGAAAAACCGGGACTATCCGGGACGGATTTTTTCCCCGGGAAAAATGGTTAAAAACCGGGACTGTCCCGGACAAACCGGGACGGTTGGTCACCTTAGTTATAGTATGCTGGATCTCTTTCAGCCGAATGCATTTAAGAAAAGAGAACAATAGTAACTATAGTAAGCTCACAAGTAGCAATTTTTTGTGTGCTTACTATAGTTACCATTGTTCTCTCCTTTTAATTGCATCGGTCTGAGACTGAGAGAGATCAAGCTTACCAGTAAATGCTCCCCCTGCACCCCTCTACCCATAAAACATAACTATCTATTTGATATAGTTATCGTTGACACATATACGGGGTCGAAGGATGTACAGGCGGGTCTGACAGGCCATTTTCCTGGTATGTTGTAGTATGCTGGATCTCTCTCAGCAGAATGCAGTTAGAAAAAGAGAACAACAGTAAACAGTAACTATAGTAAGCTCACAAAAATTTGCTAAAAAATTTGCTACTTGACACGATACTTTCATTACTAACTTTAGACCTGTCGCAGTAAAAAAAATATTTTGGTGTTGTTTTCTAATTTTTATCGGGATTTGAATAAATTAATTTTGTAATTATTAAAAGAGTTCTTTTATCTTAATGAGATTTGTTTTATCTGTTTTCGACGTTTATAACTTTTTAAAAGAAAATATATTAAAAAATATTTCAGTCTTATTTCTGGAGTCCTAAGGGCAGAAATGGCAGGTAAAATACCCCCAGTACTTAAATTTATTATGTAGCTTAATTAATATTCAATTAGATTAATGCCTAATACAATGGGTAATAGAATATTTTAAGGTTTATTTATAGCAAGTCACTGAATATTTGCAGCATGTTTTCTGCTTGTTGCTGTTTATTAAATTCTACAAGAAAAACGGAGTTTTTACGACTGTCATGGTTAAATACCTGTTAAATTATTGGTAATTATGCAGTATACGGTTTTCTGCCATTTTTGATTTTTTTTGAAAAATTCTTTATGGGGGCACCTTCTAGGGTCCCTAGGACCCCAAATCCGTCTGCGCCGGTTGTTTTTTTTTTATTTTTTTTCACTAAAACAAACCAAACCAACACACTCCAACCCATCCTAATCCAAACCAACCCAAAACAATTAAAAAAACACTTTACAACCCCCCCTGGGCACCCTTTTTTCTCGTTAAAAAAAAAATCGGGCGCAGGCGGATTTGGGGTCCTAGGGACCCTAGAAGGTGCCCCCATAAAGAATTTTTCAAAAAAAAATCAAAAATGGCAGAAAACCTTATACTGCATAATTACCAAATTATTTTTAGATGTGCTAAAATACACTTTAGTAGAACATGTTTTTTGGTAAATTTAAAGACTAAAGAACTTTGAAGGAAATTAATACCACCTTATGTTTTACACACTTTACACTTTGAAAAATTACAATTTTTGCTGTTTTTTGGATAAAAATTTGCAAAATAAAAATCATAACACAAAACATAACAGAAATTTTTAGTAAACATTTGCCTTAAATTATGTCCATCCAACACCTGCTTAAATAAAAAGCCAGTTAACTCTTTTTCGATTTAGTATCCTTGAGCCTACTATAGGGGTCATATTGACACCCAACTCACAGAAAATACATGTTTTACCTGTCAATTTGGTTATAAAAATGTCGGCAATCTTTGGCTAAAGGGCACTGAATTGATAAAAGTGAACTGGCTGTTTAGTTGAGAATGGTGTTGGTCCATCTTTCTCTCGATCTTTCTCTAAAATACTTTTTTATAGCCTGCTGTCTCTCTTCAACAACCTTAAAAATTTCTGCACATCACTAAATTATCTCTCCATCTAGCTCTAAAATTCTGCTCTCTCTCTCTCTCTCTCTCTAAATATTTTTCATTTTAATAGAGAAAAAATGTTTTTTGGCAGCACATTTTTTGAACAACTAAAAAACAGTAAAAACTTGAAAAATTTGAGTGTTTTATTCTAGAAATCGAAACTTTAAAATGTGGGCAATATCATGGCATAACTAAATAGCTAGTTAACTCTTTTTCGATTTAGTATCCTTGAGCCTACTATAGCGGTCATATTGACACTCAACTGACAGAAAATACATGTTTTACCTGTCAATTTGGTTATAAAAATGTTGGCAATCTTTGGCTAAAGGGCCCTGAAGAGATAAGAGTTAAATGGCTGTTTAGTTGAGAACGCTGTTGGTCCATCTTTCTCTAAAATACTTTTTTATATTAACAGAGAAAAAATGTTTTTTGGCAGTACTTTTTTTGAACAACTAAAAAACAGTGAAAACTTGAAAAATTTGAGTGTTTTATTCTAGAAATCGAAACTTTGGAAAGAAAGCTTTAAAATGTGGGCAATATCATGGCATAAAAATGTGAAAAAGATAGTAAAAAATTGCTTCATCAAAAATGTTACTCCTTAAATTATTGTAAAATATTTTAAGCATTAAATTATCATCATGGCTTGACCATCATAACCAGCTTTTTTGCTAAAGTTATGACAGCATGCATGTATAAAAGGGATAGTTGTAACATTGGTTGTAACCAAGGTTGTAACTTTATAGGGTTGAAACTAGTCAAGGAAATCTGGAAAGCCTCGAAAAGTCAGGGAATTTAAAAAGGGTCCTGGAAAAGTCAGGGAATGGGTCCCAAGTCATGGAAATCAGGGAATTTTTACAGCAACAGCCAACAAAAATTTTTAATAATTTTAGGCTGGTGTGTATGAATAAATTGAGCTTTATAATATTGTCCATGTGTTTTATCATATATTGGGGGACAGTTTGCATCAAGTACTTAGTACTGAAGCTGCATTGCCCCTTAACAGCTATAGGCACTAATTTACTATTTGACCAAAAAATTAAATTAAATTTTGTGCCTTATCCTCACCGTTTTTTGTGTGAGCTGTATCCACATTTTGATGTTCCTTTCATATCAAGAATATTTTAGAGCCATATTCATAGTCATCCCTTGAGGTTGTCATACGATTTTGTATTACTTGCGAGAAGGAGGCCTTAAGACAACCTTACATGACTATGAATACTATTTTGGCCTAAGGACATGCCTTGTTCCTTGAAATCATTTCCATTAAGTATAAGGCCTTAAATCAGCCTGTATGTTTATTTAGAGGCCCTATTGACATTTCCTATGGTCACTAAATCATTAACCATTATAGCACACCCTGTGTGGATAAATTTGCTCTATGCATAAAGAATATCATTGCTTGAAGGTTAAACAAGTATTGACAGAAAAGGTAATTAAGATTTTTTAAGGTTTTAATTAGTGTCTGAAAGTGGTAAACATTTTAATCATAAAATTATTTGACCTTTACCCACTATAGGCTCATATTTATGTAAGTAGGTATGTACAAATTTCTATCTAATCTAACACTTGCAAACATTAATATATATCATTTTTAAAAAGATAATTTGTTATTTTTGCAAAACATGCAAAGTTAAAATATGCAAAATACAAGAAAAAATTATATAGATTGACCAAAGCTATTTAAGTAGCTCTTTAGTAATATAGACAAAGAGTCAAAACTGCAAGGATAACTTATTCTATTCATAAAGTAGATGAAAAATCTAAATTTTGAAAATTTTCCGCTCAGTTGTTTTTTTGTTATTAATTTTTGAAAATTATAAAATTACCAAGTTTTGTTCTTACATAGGTATAAAAAAATAGGAATATCTATAAAACTACTTTTCAGATATGCATGAGCGATACCTTGTTTAAAAAGTATTTTAAATACCTTTTAAATGAAATCTGACATAACACATTTTCAAAATCAAAATTTTGGAAAAATCGAGGGGTCATTGGCTGAAGACGGTAGGTGTACAAATCGTTGACAAAACTTTTAAGAATATCTGACAATACTTGACAATACTGGAGACAATACTGGACAATACTGGAGACAATACTGGATAATACTGTACTGGAGACAATACTGGACAATAATGTACTGGAGACAATACTGAACAATAGTGGACTCAGGCACTCTAGTTTTAGCCAATAACAGTTTAGTATCTCCTAACAAAATTAAAACTTTAGACTCAGGCTTACTTAATGGAAATGATTTAGAAAATCAAGCAATAATTGGCAAAAATGACAAGTTTCCTGTAGATAAACAAAATTTTCCAGAGGTTAATTTTAAAGATCTTTATCAAGATGAGTGCTTTGAAATTTCAGTATCATACTGCAAATGTTTAAATCTCTATATATTTTGTTCGTTCCCCCTCTTCTAGCATTAAAGATTTTGTTGATAAGCTAGATTCTATGTTGGACAGGATTCCTTCTAATGCAAATGTGATTCTCGCTGGAGACTTTAACATTGACTTTTGCGATAAAAATAAAATAAATTCAACCATGCTTTCTAACATTCTTACTGTGTTTGGCTTAAAAATGCATGTTGAGTCACCAACGAGAATCACAGATTCAAGCGCAACGTTAATTGACTATATCTGTTCTACCATAAGTCAAGTTTCCTGTTCTGTTTTGAATTCGGGTTTATCTGACCATGAGGCCGTCAAATCTGTTTTTTTGCTGGAAACCACTAAAAAACCACCACATATCCAAAAACGCATTTTTAGTAGTAAGCCTTTAAGGATTTTGAAAATTATTGTCGTTATGTTAATTGGAACAGCATTGGACATGCACCTGATCCAATTGGCACGTTTCACAAGGTTGTGGTGGACACCTTCCAACAAGCACCTTGCGTTGGGTTAAGCAAAATAAAACTCAAGTAAAACATTGGATGACGTCAGGTTTAAAAATCTCTTCCAATAACCTTAGAAGTTTAAACTATCTTAGGAAGTACTTTAAAGATAATTGGTTTATGGAATACTACAACAAATTCCATACTTTACATAAAATCCTTATTAGTGCTTCAAAAACGAAATATTATAACTCTAAACTACAAAATTGTAAAAGTAAACAAAAAGAAAGTGTTATTAAACTATTCACAAAATTTTGAGATGGACAAATCATGGGTTCAATGTGAAAAAATTTATTAAAAATGTCACATGCATGAAAAATCGCCTATAAATAGACAATGCATTTTGGTAATTAGAAGAATATAATGGGGTTTAAAGCGATATTATAAAAATATTTAACAATATTTTATTTAATAAAAAATTATATCCTACATTTCATTCTGTATCAGTAATCAGATTAACATTGCCCCCCATTGTAATATTTACTTACAAAACCTCTTTTCCACCGGAGACGTACTATTGGATGTTCCAATTCTTAGGAAAATATGCCTGTATAAACCTGCCAATACTTTTGTGAAATACTGCCTGTTTATTCCTGTTTAACATTAAGGACACACCTCCTTCATTTTATTGGTCTGTTTAGGTACATTGTGGGGATTTGCTGACATGAAAATTCCTGCATAAATTGATTTTAAATTTTTGGCAAGTATCTTCCTGATACAGCTCCAAATAATCGATACATAATAGTTCGACTGAAGGTTTATCAGAAGTCATCTCTGTGTAATTTTAAAAGTTTCAACTATGGGTGAGGCAAGTGGATGGACTAAATATAAAGTAAAGTGCTGTGATCCACTAGAGTTAAAAATCAAGCATTTTGGGAAATTAAGAAATGTGACCAAGTGGATGTGCAGTTACAAAAATGTCAAAATGGGAATGAAAATCTGTGATGGTTGTAGACTAAAGCTTTCAAAGGAGTTTAAGGCATCTGAAGAAGATGAGGCAGGGTAAGTAACAAATAGTATTTTTTAATATAAAATTAATAAACTAAACCAATTGCGTCAAGTACGGAGTGGAAAAATCTCATGGCATTATTTTGCATGGCATTATTTTGCATGGCATTTTGAGAATACAGACATTATGTACAAATTTCTTGGCATTATGTACACATTTTGGGTCAGCTGTTACCCCCTTTTTAAGTTCTTATAAAAAACTAACTTTTTAAATTTTTTTAGACCCAGTCAAGTTCCAGAAAATGATCCAGATTTTCAAGATCCTGCTGAATCATTTACTCTTTTAAACAAGTCATTGGAGCTTCTTGGTGTGTCGCCGATTAAAAGAAAAAATGTATACAAAAAAAAAATTGATATTGTACAGCATACAATTGCGAAAGCATTTACAAAGGAATCAGATTCAACGCTAGTAAAGGAATGCCAGAGTGACGAAAGTGAAATGATTAAGCAGTTAAAGGACAAATTTTTAAAAACCGAAAAGAGGAGTGAGAAAATACTAGTTTTATCATGTTTACCTCAAAGTTGGAGTAGTATTTTCTGTCTAATTTTTATCAACGAAGTAGAAAAGTTTGTTTATTTCTTTTGCGAGTTTAAAATAAAATAATTTGTAGATAAAGCCTCTGGGTATTTTTTAAAACCTGTATCCATCCAACAAATTTATTTATTTTAATATCCAGTGCACTATTGGTGCTCCTAAAATATGTTTATTTTTTTAAATGCATGATTTTTAATGTACTTAATATTTTTGATATTTTTTTTGACATTGAACCCATCATTTCTCCATCATAAAATTTTGTGGATAATTAAGTAACACTTTGACCAAAATTATATATTTTTTTCAAAAAAATTAAAAATGGCCTTTTTGAATTTTTCAATTTTTTTTTTCAATTTTTTATTTTCAATTTTTTTTTTTGTTAAAATTATGTTGTGATATTTCATAAAAAAGAGCTTCAAAATGACTTTAAAATGAGCCATTTATTACTTTCCTAGTGTAAGTGGTTCTCGAGATATTGCTAGTTTTGTACATTCTTGTTAAGGTCAAAATGCTGACTTTTTTATTAAAAAAAAAAAAAACTACGAATCAAAAAAATCTAAAAATTTGCATTTTCAACTTTTATGGTAAGAAGAAAATATATACCAAAAATCATCAAAAATGGAATTGGTCGCGTAAAATTTTTGTGATTTTTTGGTTGATTTGATATGGAATGACCCTGTGGATGAATTAAATATCTTCTATTGTAGTATTGCCAGCACCTTATCACAGAATCTTCCGACAGATACAGACCCTTTGCATTATCTGTCTGACATTGACGTCTCTAGTTTTTTTCAGTTTAGGCCCCTTAAACCATGTGACATTCTTGAAGCTCTTAAGGATATCAAAAATAAGAAATCAGGTGGTGAAGATGAAATTTCCGCCGAGGTCTTATCCAAATTACTTCACAGCGCCTTATTGGCATTGTCTGCCGCTATTAACAACTCATTTGATTCTGGTTCATTCCCCATATATCTTAAATCATCTACCGTCATTCCTCTGCGGGTGGCGCAACAGATGTTCCATCTAACTTTCGCCCAATTTCCCTTCTTATCCAAAGTGGTCGAAAAAATTGTTAAGCAAAGAATGTGGGATTATTTAGTAAAATTCAAATGGATTACGCCCAAACAGTATGGGTTTTAGGCATCAAAGGGTACACATGATGCCATTTTTAGTTTTTTAGAAAATGTTTATACAGAAATAAACAAGGGCGACACGGTTGCAGCAGTCTTCTGTGATTTATCCTAGGCATTTGACAGTGTGGATCACAGAATACTGCTGGAAAAGCTCGAGCGGTATGGATTTAGGGGTTTGGTGTTGGAATGGTTTAGGTCTTATTTAAGCCATCATACACAATCTGTGGTCAATGGAGGCTCTCGCTCTGCTTCTCTGAATATCACTTGCGGCGTGCCCCAGGGGTCAGTATTGGGTCCCCTGTTATTTCTTCTTTACATTAACGATCTTGTACGTTTAAAAATTGCAGGTGAATTTACATTGTTTGCGGACGATACTTCTGTTTTGTGGCATCATAAAGACATAGAATATCTAAAATCTATTATTATTCAGAACAGCGCAGTCAAGGGATCAGTACCCAGCGGCCCTTGAATTGCTCTTGCAGGATTTCGGGCTGTCTCAGAGTGTGAGGTTCTTGGGTATGGATATAGATCAAAGCTTAACATGGGAGACTCACATAAATCAAGTTTGCAAAAAACTCAATTCTGCGCTCAACAGTATAGTGTGTGTTCCAAATATTTTAAATTCTTGTTTAAATTTTTATTCTGTTATGTTATTGTATTATAAACTTTTGAATACAGGTCAAATTATTCTAAATTATGTATTTATTGCTAAGGAATTAACTAAGTGTTTTAGATGTGAACGAAATTAATTAATAGAGATTTTTTCTTTTATAGTTTTGAAGTAAGTAGGGAAAAGATTTGAATTTTTACTCAAGATTATATTAGAAGTACTGTTTTGCTATTTTTTCTTTTGCAAATAAAGAAATACTCTACTCTACTCTACTCTACCAACGATCTATCAAAAATTAAAAAGTGGTGCGATGCCAATCGTCTTTGTTTAAATGTAGAGAAAACTAACATTCTCGCTTTTAAGTGTAGTTTGCAAAATGTACAATTGGGTGAGGATCTTCTACAAAAATAAAATGTATCTAAATTTCTAAGTGTATGTACTCAATATGTACACCAGCTGAGATTTGATGAACATAACTGTAAACTCAGTAAAAAACTTTCTTCTGGGTGCTTCGCAGTGAGATGTGTAAGATCTGAACTGGGAGTTGATATGGCTAGATCTGTATATTTCTCACTCTTTGAGTCACACTTAAGGTACGGCTTGCCGTTTTGGGGATCTGCGCATCAATATTTGCTATCAATAATTTTAATATTACAAAAAAAGGCTGTTCCATTCATTTCCAATGTAAACCAAAGAGAGTCTTGCAAACCTCTATTTGTCAAAAATAAAATATTAACACTTACATCACTTTATGTTTTGGAAACAGCATCTTTAGTTTTTAAAAATTATAAAAAGGGGCCCAAGTCTCAACAATATCATACAAGACAAGAATTTAACATTCGATTGCCAATTCCAAAAAGCACTTTAGCACAAAAATCTCTTATATACGAGGGCATTAAAATTTTCAATCATTTGCCAATCACCCTCAGATGTGGTACCTCTGTGAAAAAATTCAGAAGGGATCTAAGGGAGAGGCTTTTAAATTTACCTTTTTACTCGCTTTCTGAATTTGATGACACTCAGTTATAAACTTGCTGCTTTTAATGTGTTTTCTTTTCTTGTTTTATGAATTATTTTAGTGACTAGATATTTTTATTCTTTTTCTTTTTACTGTTGTAGTATTGTCCCCTTTACAATAATTGTTGGTGCAACTATGTTATGTGTCTGTTGTGCTCCTTTTTAATCATAGTAAAGTGGGTATTTTTTATTATTAGTAATTAGTATAAACATAACAAACTTTTCCAATTTGTTAGTGAGTAATAGGTTTAAAACCACTTATTAATGTAGACACAAATTTGACTTTTTTATGAACTTACACATTCAAAATGTTGGACATTGTGCTTTTAACATCCTTGCTAAAATAAGCTTCAATAATAATGTATTTTCTTTATGTTCCTACTTATTTTACATTTTTTACTTCTTTTAGTTTTTAGCCTGCTTTGTCGACAGAATTTTTTTTCTTGACAATAAAGTATTTTTTGATTGATTGATTTATTGAATACTTGACAATACTAAACAATACTGGACAAAACTTAACAATCTCAGACAATATTTGACAATATTTTAGTTCTTGACAGTAGGTGTACAAATTTTTGGCAACAATTGGCCCAAGGGGTCATCAGCTGCAGACAGTAGGTGTGCAAATCGTTGACAATACTTTAACAATACCTGACAATACTGGACAATACTGATGACAATACTGGATAATAGTGGACAATATTGGAGACAATACTGGACAATACTTTAAAATACTAGATAATACTTAACAATACTCGAAAATAATTAACAATACTTGACAATATTTCAGTTCTTGACAGTAGGTGTACAGATTTTTGGCCAGGTGTTGACCCCTCGGAAAACATTTTTAAATTTTTTGTTTGTCAAAAACACCTTTTTTATTTTTCAAAAAAAAATATATTTTTTGTCAATATTTTTTTGTCAAAAATAAATGAAGTTTTTATTACATATATATGATTTTTCCTTAAAAAATTTAGTTTTTATTAGAGCTATTTGGTTTCTCTTAGTTCTTGTAAAACTTATTTCGTTCCTGTGAACTACTTTTTTAAATAGATAACAAAAACCTGCATGCTCATATTTTAGCTAGGACACCTTACTTTCTCTTATTGGTCAGTCTTAGAGACAAATTAGAAAAGTCCCAGTTTTTGCAGGAAAAATCCTTCATAAAAAGAAGCAAATGGGTAAATTGACTTTATATTTATTTGAGCTCAACAAGTAGATGTTGGTGTAAAGAAAATTTAAATTTTTGCAAAAGTGTTTAGTTTTTTGGAAAATAGCGACTTAGCAGGTACAGCAAAACAATGTCTGAAAACCAGGCAAAAGAATGGTACAAGTATTCAATCGAGTATTCAAATCTGATCCATTAAAAACTGGAAAACATTCAGGAAAACTTTGAAATGTTTCTAAAGCTATGTACAATCGTGTAGACATAAAAAAAGGGATGAAGATTTGATATAGGTATAGGCTACAGTACATGAAGACTTTAAAAAAATGCTGAATCTCTGAAGCTGGATAAGTTTTAATTTATTATTTTTTGTACAAAACTAAACAATTACTTATAATTTTTTCTTGTTATGCAGAAACTTGTATAGACAGAAACTTAAAAAAAAATCATTTTTGATTTATTTTCCAAACTCTTTTATACATGTTTAACAATGCGACATAAGACTTCTCCAATTTTAAAGCCGAACCTACGGCTGGACCAGACCGGTTTTTAGAGGTACAGGGTGTTTCATTATAAATGACCCACCCTGTTAATAAGTGAGCTAGAAAAATCTTTTAAATACAAAAGTTATTTGATTTATGAAGATCTTCAGAAATGTATAACTCATATGCCCTTATTCAATACTTTTTGAGATATTGGACTTTAGGGTTTTTTCACTTAGGTGTCTATGACTTATAATGCAGGATGTTTATCATTTTTTTAAACGCAAAACACTTGAATATCGCCTACTATGCTTTAACAATTTTTTAAAGACACCTAAGTGAAAAAACTTTAAAGTCCAATATCTCAAAAACTATTGAACCCAGTGCATATAAGTTCCTACATTTCTGAAATCAGGAAGAAGTCTAGAAATCAAAAATTCAAAAAACTACAAAGTATTGTATTTAAAATAAGATAGTTGCTATCAATATTTGACTCTTCAAATGACATTTGGTTTTCTTGACTTTAATATTTTTAAAACTTTTTTCTAGCTCATATATTAACAGATATAACAGGGGGGCCATTTATAAAGAAACACCCTGTACTTTACCAATCACTTGAGCTTTTATTAGAATCTCCAATTAAAAAGAAAAGATTAACAATGCAAAAACTGTTATTGAGACAAAAATAAGAGAGGAAAGATGAGCTGAAACTGAAGAGCCACCTGTTGAAGCTATAAGAGAACATGATTGAAATTTAGGGAACTTACAAAAAGGAGTGACAAAATTCATTTGCTATCCTGCCTGCCTATTAGTTGGAGTATACCATAAATAGAGAAAGAATTTGAAGTCAGTCAGTTTGAAGGGCAGTTAAGAAGATGGTAAAAGAAAAAGAGATTATGTCCACCCCAAATCCAAAGCCAGGAAAACCGGTTTCTCTTGAAATAGTCAAGTTAGTTTCAGAATTTTATTTAAGACTTAGATTAAAAAGAGACAAGATATCTGGTCCAACGAAAACTCCTTGGCAAATAATAACCACTGTTTATTTACAAATAAAATCACATCAAAACAAAGATAAGAAATATCGATTATTTTTATATCCTTTTAAACGACGTTAGAACGATAGGGACAGAGAATTCTGTCTCAACCACTTTAGGTCTTGATTGGCTTGTGGGTGGGGAAAGTCGGCAGAGCACAGACGGTCGGATGATATTTGTATACCTTTATGTTATTGACCAAAGACGTTATACCTTTATGTTATTGACATAAGCTTTTTCGTGTTATTTATTTTAAAATTTCAGGATGTTTTATGCAGTTTATAAGTCGTTTTAAAACCACATTTTGTCAAAAACCGTTTATAGTGTGTTTTTTTACCAGTAGGAGAATATTTCAATGCATTTAAAGTGATATTTTGGAACAAATCGTCCAATGTTTTGAAAGCAAAGGGAAAGCAAGTGAAATCAGTCAGTGGCAGTACATGCCGGTAGGTACACAGAAAATTAAAAAAAAAGTTTATAAAATATACTTAAATTAGTAGATCCTTAGAATAAAATATCAACAAACACGTTTTTTTTTATGAAGTAGTTAATTCCCAATGCGTTAAATGAGATATTTTCGAACGTTTTTATAAGGTTTTTTTTTAAAGACGATAAAATAAAGCATACTTTTGATGAAGTAGTCAATGCGCAAATAAGATATTTTCAAGGGTTTTTTTTTATAAAGACTATAAAATAAAGGTAGAAAGTCCTTAAACCAACTTGCAAACAACAATAAAAGTTAATTCACATGTGTTCAGGTTTGTAAGAATATTGAATTCCTACCTCTTATCAGAATATTAAGGTTGATTTCTACTGCCGCCGTTGCGATCTGCGCTCGCCCTTCGAATTGATATTTAAATCTTTTTGTCTGTCCTAGATGTCTCTGTATATCCTAAGCATTATCAACTTTATTGTGTACTGAAGAAGTCAGTATAAGTAAGTTTCTGCTAATGACCAGAAAAAATAACAAAATTAACAAACACAATAACATAATTTTTTGCTAGAGGGTAATATTTTTTTTCTTGATATTCCGGGTGCTATGAACTGTGTTTCTTTGTTTTAATGTTTGGCATAATTGTATTGTGTTGAAAATTGAAATTGCTATAAATCATATAGAAACTTTGTAATAAATTTCTTTTGTATAAAATTATACTACAAATATTTATTGTCAGGAAGCTTCCAAAGCTCAAATTGGCAGAATTATTTTTTGCTTCTTTTTTAAATTATTTTTCAAATTTCATATTATAGTAAAATTTTAATAATATAATCCATGTGTTTACTGTAAACAACAGAAAGGTAAACATTGTTCCATATAATAATATAACCAAAGTCTCCGTAAGTGTCATGTATCTTGTTTCTTTTTAATCTAAGATTTAAGAGATGTCTTAAGTTGTATGATGCCAGGAATAAAAGACTGTGTTGTAGTCAAGCAAGAAAACAAGAAAGAACATGTTTAAAAATGTTTACTTTTAGCCAACTTCAAATAAATTTATGCTCTATTTAAATAAGAGTATTCTGAGGTTAAAGTTGGATTTACAAAATTTTATGAGTTAAGAGGAAAAAATTGCATATTAGCAGGACAAAGTGGAACCCACTCAGTATGTGTTTGTACTATTCATCAGGACATTAAATTAATGATTACTGGTTCAAAACTGAATAAAATAATTGTTAATGAAAATAGCAAACCTAGCTATCCAGATTACTATGCCTGCTTATCAAAAATTATGTGTAATCCCCCAAACGTTGATTGTTATTTGGACCAATGCCCAAAATGTCCTGGCAATCTAATGGAAAGGTTGAAATAATCCTTCATTTTTAATGTTTCTTACAAAAATTGTGTTTCTGTTGACTGGTGTATTATGAAAACAGTGATTAAATCTACTGAAGATTTTATTGAAAACTCTGGTAAAAATCTTTTAAAATTAACGACATACTCATTTATTTCAAACATTCAGAAGAAATTTTATAATCAGACCAAAAATAATTTAATACATTGGAATAATTCCCAAGACACCCTGCACCCAATTGTGATATAGTACAGAAATGAGCACAGAGAAAGGAAGCATATGAATTATGTTTTCATATCTAATTGTTTAACACAATACAATAGCTTTTCATTTATTTCTGTGTTCATACCAGAATTGAAAGATAAAATTATGAACCTACCAAAAATATTCTATTTTTCCAACAGATGTGCTCAATAAAAGAAATTTTTTTTTTTTTTAAATCTGCTACCATGAAAAAGATTTTCGTCTTACAGCTGAGTGGCATTTTTTGCCACATCACAGTGAGGCCAGTTTGCAAAGGCCTTACGAGGAGCAAATACTAACACCAGAACAATTATTTTAATTTGCCACCGAAAATATTCACGGAAAGTACTGTGCAAGTGAAGAATATTATGAACATACTAAAAATTAGAACCAAGATTTGCTAAAGCCCAAACAATACAAGGGACACAAAAAATACATACGGCAAATCCCAAAATTATTAATTAACTTATGATCAATAAAAAAAGCAAATTCAGAAAGAATTGTCAGAATTTAAAATGGAAATTAATTTAATTGAATCTGTGTTCGTAATGGTAGAATGCAACAATGCCTGGTGAGTGGCTTGTACTATAGACCAAAATAATGAGACAAATGAAATTAAAGTTAGGCCAGCCTCCTCCTTTTCAGCGTTACCAACCACAAAGGATATCGCCCTTTTTAAATGGAAATTTGTATTCGGTACAATTGCCTGATTTTTTTATATGTTGTAGTACTCGTTTTCAGGTGATTTTTGTTTCATTGAGCCAACGCCCTACCCCTTCCAGAAAAACCCGAAAAGTGACGTCAAAGTTGTCAAAATCGCACTTTTGAGCAATTTTTGAATTATTGTACTGACCTTATTTGCTAACCGACCAGAATCCAATTTTCTTATACAAAATAAAATAAAAAAATATTTTGTTTAAATCGGACAACAAATAACGAAGTTCAATATGGCCGACGCAAGATAGAGACTGACATCTGTCAGTTTTCTGTCACAGTCGTTTAAATCAGATAAGAAATAAAAAAGTTTAATATGGCGGATCCAAGATGGCTTAAAAAGGCAGTTATGGCGAATTCAAAAAACAAAATTAGATTTTGGTCGGTTTGCAAGTAAGATCAGTATAATAATTCAAATATTGCTAAAAAGTGCGAAATCGACGACTTTTTTCAGGTACTTCTGGGAAGGGTAGAGAGTTAGCGCGATGAAATAAAAATCTTAGGACGAGTACTTCAACATATAAAATAATCAGACAATTCTACCAAATACAAATTTCCATTTAAAAAGGGCGATATCCTTTAAACTTTTGTGCACTAAAAATATTTCAAAGATATGAATATGAATGAATAAAAAACTTTATGTGTAAAATTAAACTTTGAATAAAATTAGGGTCATTCCATATCAAATCAACCAAAAAAATAATACAAATTTTACTCGACCCTCTCCGATTTTGATGATTTTTGGTACACATTTTCTACCTACCAAAAAACTCAAATTCCTCAATTTTATATTTTTTTGACCAGTACTTTTTTTGTAATTAATTTTTGAAAATTAAAAAAATCCCTTATTTGGTCTTGATATGTATATACAGAAAATTTAAAATCTTAGGAACCACACCTAGCAAAACGAGTGATGGCTCGTTTTAAAGGTATTTAAAATACCTCTCAAATGATCTAGCACACGGCATACATTTTTTAATTTATGAAAAATCTCAAAAAGGCCATTTTGGATTTTTTTCAAAATAATATATTATTTTATTCAGACCTTTACCTAGTTACCCAAAAAATTTCATGATGGAGAAATAAGGGGTTCATTGGCATTAAAAAAAAATGAAAATGTTACCTCAAAATTACTAAAATTTGGGTTTATATTGCTATGAATTCTGATCTCTGTATTTGCTTATTTAATAATTAAAACATAACATTAAGATTTTTCGTATATTAAACGCATTAAACAAGTAAAATAAAAATATCCACAATAAATATATATACAATATATACAACTTCAAATAAGAAATACAAAATATTATATTATACAACTACATCTTTTTGTGTCATTGTCTTTTAAGAACTTGTGAGGACTCTTTTAAGAACTCGGGTTTTACTACTAAAATATCCGGATTACTTGAGTAGAAAAACGATGCTGCAGGTCCTGCAGCTTACTTTTAGCTCTCCAGTCTCAATATTTTTTGCCAAAATACATGCTTACACCATTCTTTATCATATTCCACAGTAACAAAACCTGACTCAACATTTTTTATTTCGGAAATAATATCCCCCCTGGCATAAGGTGATGATTTTCTGTTTCTAAACTTTCTGAAAAACATTTTGCTATAAAAGAGCTTTCTGTATAGGGAATTACAGCGTGAGTTTTTTGGGTACCAGGTATGATTAGTACATCAGTGGACCTTTTATTTAATAATTTTTCATGGTTGACATATTCATCCTCAGTGTAATATTAAAAATTAATGCCAGTAATGTTTTCTTGGCAAGTGGGAAAATAATGCCATTCTGCTTCGATTCCAAAATCTTTTTTATGGAGACACACGTTAAGAAATTTTTGTTTTATTTTTATATTGAGCTGCACTACCATCAGAAAAATAAAATAAAAATGCCACAGTATTGTGAGTAAGGCTTTCCGAGATACAAAACGTAATTTAAGTTATGAAGTTTGCCATCAGTTTTAAAATAAATTGCAAACGGATGAAGGGTTCCTGGCTGTTGTTCCAATGGTAAGCCTGAACCTCATCCTGCAAACAAACGAGTAGTTTTCAGCAAAATCGCATGTAATGAGGGAATCTCCAGGTTTTAGATTATTTTTAATGTCGTTATATTTTTCTTTTTGCATATTAGCGATAAATGAATGCGATTTCAGTTTTATTAGGCTGTCTGTGAATTCCTGCACAAAATCATCGGATTTTTTCACAATGGTTTCCATTGTGCATCGATCTACAGATACCCATTTGTTATACGTTACCTCATCAATGTGTTCCTCTTCAAATTTTTCCAGAAGGATGTTTTTATAATGGTCTACTCCTGGACATTCCTGGCATCTATTTCCTAGGTAGCAATCTATTGAAGGTGGATTATATTATACAAACTCTGATAGTAATTTGCTGCCAAAGACCTATTATTCTCATGAAGCATTTTATTTAATTTTGAGGCATTTATCATTAATACACACAGTTTTTAGGTCTAAGTTGACAAAATTTGGAGAAGCCAATTTTTTCGTCTGGAAAATCAGCTTTAAATAAGCGATATATTTTCTTAAGATTAGCCAAGACTAATCATTTTTGTACATGTTCCTTTTCGACCTCATCTTTCCTTATCACAACAAAATCTTTTTTACCTGGCATTGGTCTGCTTATATCATCCCGTTGATAAAAGTCCTTTACATTTTGGACAGAAAAATATGTAAATAAGGGTATAATAAATATTATACCAATATATATAATATATTCTCCTTTAAATTTATATGGAGAAATTTTATTAATTAATCGTTTATTTAGACTTGACTGGGTCTAAAAAGTAAAATTTAAAAAATTACACTTTATTTAATTTTTATAAAGTAATATAAAAAGTAAGCCCGGAAATTATAGAGCCGACTTTTATTTTGCAAACATTTTAATAAATATGAATATCAAAAAAATGTTTATTAGATACAAATTTAATTAATAAATAATAATAAAAAGCCAGCCTGAAGTCTTAAACTCCCTAGCAAGCCTAAGTCTACACGTATCACAAATTTTCATGCCTATTTCAATATTTTTATAATTGGACATCCACTGCGTAACATTCCTTAATTTTCCAGAATGTTTTTTTTTCAAGGGTATCAAGGGGAAATCTCGTATAAGATGCCCGAACTACTTTCCTGCCAGAGTCATTTCTCCTTTACCAGGAGAGCCCGGGTAGTGTCGGATTCCTACCGACTAAAACCCCTCGATTGTGATTCCAGAATGTTTAGTTTTAGACTTAATATCAAACGAATTGCAACATTTGTTTTTAAACTTGCTCCAATAATTTTTTTATTTGATAACATTTTGAAAAAAAATGCTAGCTCCACGCACATCCTACACTGTAGAAAAGCTTCTAAGGAAATGAATATAAAATTTTGGAATAAACTTGCATAAAAGCAGTCAGGTTCTGCGAGAAATTTCCTGTTAAAAATTAATTTAAAAAATTCAAGAAACCAATAAAATCAAAGGGGTATGGCCTCAGGGGTGGTGCAAATATTACCAAGAATAAACAGGTACTGTAAGTGGATTATTTGAGCAGGAATGGCAAATTCCTATCTGTGGTCCAAACTGTGGTATATAAGCATTAATTTACATAGGTAGTTAAGAATTTTTGTGTAACGAGTTTTTTATTATTTTTTTTGGCCATGAACCCATTATTTCTCCATCATGAAATTTTTTGGATAGCTAGGTAAAACTCTGAACAAAAAAATATATATTTTTTTTAAAATCAAAAAATGGCCTTTTTGAGATTTTTCAAAAAAAAATATTTTTTTTTTCAAAATGTATGCATTGTGCTAATTAATTCGAAAGGTATTTTAAATACCTTTAAAACGAGCCATCACTCATTTTGCCAGCTTAAGTGGTTCCTAAGATATTACATTTTTTGTGTATACATATCGAGACCAAAGTAGGGATTTTTTTAATTTTCAAAAATTAATTACAAAAAAAATACTGGTTTGGGAATTTGAGTTTTTTGGTAGGTAGAAAATGTGTACCAAAAATCATTAAAATCGGAGAGGGTCGAGTAAAATTTGTATTATTTTTTGGTTGATTTGATATGGAATGACCGTAAAAAATTAAAAATGGTGTTTTTGAAAAAAAAAAATATTTTTTTTTCAATTTTTTTATTTTTTTTTATTTTCAAAATGTGTCATGTTACACATCATTTAAAATGTCTTTGAAAGACTCACGCCTTTCTGATAAGTAGTTTTAAAGTATTTTTCTATACTTGGTAATTTTATAATTTTCAAAAATTAATAATAAAAAAAACCACTAGAATGAATGAATGAAAGAGGGTGTCTGCCAAATCCCTGGTTGTTCTCATATGAAATGACCCAGTAGTTTTTCTCCTAAAAATACCTATAGTGGAAATGAAGAATTTTATCTTCCTCAATATCCTCCAACTAATCCATCAACATAGGTTGGTATATCGAATAACTAATCCCATCTGACACTTGCCTACTGAAGAACTTAAGATCTCAGAAACTCAGGCTCAAGCTCCAGTCTCAGGGAAACCCTAAACCTGACCATGTTGTAGAAAATCAATCGATCTAATCAATAATATTTTGTTAAATTTCAGGCAACAACCCTTACAATAAGTACCTAAAGAGCCTTAGTGTGGGAGGCAAAGAGTACAATTATTATGACATCTCAGCACTGGGAGATTCTTTTAGTAAGTATTTTATCACAGTTCAATTAACATTTAAACCAAAAAAAATGCACATATCGAATAATGTTTAATCATTATCTAAAATAGTTTAAGTTGAGGGGGTAACCACTGTTGGCAATCATGTCATAAATCTTATCCGTTCTCAGTCTTTTGCAGCCCCTGCAACTAGCTAAACCTCACCAAACCCTGGCTTGCAGACCCTAACTAGTGGTTACGCCCTCAGTTTAAGTATATAAAACTCAAATTTACAAGTGTTTTTACTAAAAACATCTAATATCCAAGGGTATGTAAAGTTGTATTTACTTTTTAGAATTATACTAGATTATATTATTTTTATTTATCCTCGTATTTATCTAAAATTATGTTTAAGTTTCGAATGTTTAAGTAACTCTACTGATTTATATTCCCAAAATGTGGTATGCTAAACAAACAGATTTTGCGGAGATACCTCCATTAACTTAGCGATCCCACCTCAAGAAAATCAAAATTTAGTCACACCATATTTCGTTCCCAATCTAAAAATTTTGTGCTCCTCTGGTCGCTAAGAAAATCATAAAAGAAAATGGGGTAGCTAGGTTAATATTAGCTTAGCAACCCCATCAGAAAATATGGCGCCAAACTAGAAATTTTTGGTTTTAAAATTATGTGCTAATTATGTGCTCCCCAAATATATAAGAAAAAAATCGAATTTTTCGTTTTAAATTATGTTTAAAAAAAAAGGTGGGGTAGCTAGGTTAATATTAACTTAGCGACCCCCACATGTTTGGGTATCACGGATTTTAAAAATTTTAAAAACCAGAAAATTTTGTACTTATCTGATTTCCGAGAAAATCAAAAAAGAAAGTGGGTTAGCTAGGTTAATATTAAGCTAACTACCCCAATAAAAAACTGCATTGTAAACAAAAATATCGGATTTTTCTTGTACATATTCATGGAGCACATGATTTTGTTATAATATATTTTTACTTTGGAATCTTACTTCAGATTCCGAATGCTAGGTTATTACAATTGATGTAATGTAATATCGTTTTTATTGATTTTCTCGGAAACCAGACAAGTACAAAATTTTCTGATCATGGACGAAATTAGCACATAATTAGCAGATAATACTGATTTTTGAAATTTTTAAATTCCGTGATACCTTAACATGTGGGGTCGCTAAGTTAATATTAACCTAGCCACCCCACCCCTTTAAAAAAAAAACATAATTTAAAAAGAAAAATTCAATTTTTTTCCTATATATTCGTGAAGCACATAATTACCTCATAATTTTAAAACCAAAAATTTTTATTTTGGCGCTATATTTTTTGGTGGGGTTGCTAAGTTAATATTAACCTAGCTACCCCATTTTCTTTTTAGATCTTCTCAGGAACCAGAGGAGCACAAAATTTTTTGAATGGGGACGGAATTACACATAATTAGCACATAATTATGGCATAAATAAATTTTGATTTTCTTGGGGTGGGGTCGCTAGGTTAATGGAGGTTACTGAGATCCAGTTTTTAAAATTTAATGTAGTTTAACTTAATTTATTAGGTCTTAACTTTTTCTAGATCGCCTCCCATACTCCATAAGGGTCCTTCTGGAATCGGCTGTCAGGAACTGTGACAACTTCAGCGTTAAAGATCACGATGTTCAGAGCATCTTTAACTGGGAAACAAACCAGGCTGTGGAAGGGGGGATTGAGATTCCCTTTAAACCGGCTCGAGTTATTTTGCAAGTAGGTCTTTTGCAGTTGTAAAAATAAACAATAAAGATTACAGTTTATTTACTTTATACCACTCTTCGAATTCGTGTGATTGGTTGTTATGTTTTTAGCATCTTATATTATGGCATGTGCAAAAAGTTGGAGGAATTATTGTAGAATTCTCAGGATATCTTGGATGCTCAGAATAAGTAAAGATCTTGAGGTTTTATTCACCGTCAAAAAACGGAAACTTTATTTTGGCCATATTTTATGAAATGACAAGTATAAACTTTTAAAATTGATAATAGAAGGCAAGAGAGGTCAGGGTCAGAGACATATATCATGGCTTAAAAATCAACAATTACTACATTTTCATTTGGAATTGAATACAATTATTTTTTCTGTTTTTATGAAACGAATTGAACACGTTTTAAAAACCTTTAAAATTTTTGACATTTGCGGGATGTCCACAACCTGGAAAAACCTGCAAAGTCAGGGAATTTAAAAATGGCCAGGGAAAGTCAGGGAATTTTCCCCAATGAGAGTAATTTGAGGGGATTTTTCACAGTGCTCTAGTGAATAAACTATTGTAGCACTGTCTTTTATTTTTAACTATTCAGAAGCGAAGTGTTCAAAAAGCTTGGCCATTTGTCTCGCAAATATTTGTAATTTTTAGTTAATTAGGGTTGGTGGAGGCTGAATTTCTTTCCTCTTTTTTAATAAATACGCACCTAGTATGAGTCAAGTGAAAGTTTGACTAAAAAATCACTTGAATTTTATAGTAAAACCAACATTCTAATAAAATTGTTTCCTTTTTTGAGACTGCTAAAAATATCAGTCAGGGAATTTTTTAATCTGGTCAGGGAAAGTCAGGGATTTTCTTCTCAAAAAATCTGTGTACACCCTAATTTGCCTGAGGCCTTTTGAGGTTACTTTTTGCTAGTTTTACTTCTTTGTTGGATTTTTTAGCGCCAGTAATTTGACAGCACAATAATGTGATCAAAATAAAGGTATACCTTTTTTTTGCAGGAATATTAGAAGCGTTAATAGCTTTTACGCTTGGTGTCATCATAGTCAGTTCGATACAATGCCCGTTTTAATGCAGTTGGATCCCGATACCATCCCAAAAAAAGCGGTTTGGAACTTGAACAGGGCCAATGAAAAAAAAATTGATTCACCTTATTTTCATAAAAGGTTGGAATCGTATTTAAAACATATTCAGTTCTACATGAAAACGTAGTAAATGCTATGGTGTTGAAACGTTTTTAATTTGCTTAGGGGGTTTTTTCATAGCGCCCGTCATGCAACTTCTTTCATAAAAATATCATGCTTTATATTAATAAAGGAGGTCATATTAATATTATTCAGTTAAGATATATTCAATAAATTATACAATTTAAGGCAACATAAGGCCTGTCACCATGGAATGGCTGATTGGTCACTTTTTTGGATTTAGGCTAAACTGTTTGTTATTGAAACTCACTTTTTTTTACTTAAAGCCCTAAAAATTTGTTGCCAGAGTGTACTTTAATACATATATTTTCAGGACTTGACCGGAGTCCCAGCAGTAGTTGATCTTGCAGTCATGAGAGACGCAATGAAAGATCTAGGTGGCGATCCTGAGAAAATCAATCCTATTTGTCCCACCGATTTGGTGATTGACCACTCTGTACAAGTGGATTTTGCTGGAACGTAAGAAATTCAAAATGTATTTGTCTAAAAATGTTAACCCAAGGCAAAAAATTTGTAGGCTTAGCAAAGCGAGGGCTACAATTCGCTGTGAATGTTTTAGAAATGTGTTCTTTTGAAAATTCTTACCAAAATGATCTAACATGTTCTTGTCAGTCGACTTTGAAAATTTTATTTTAGTTCCTAAACTGCAAAAAATATCACAACCCCATTTCCCCCATTCCTCAAACCTTCCTCCTTCCTGTGTCATTAGAATTTATATTACGCAAGGAAGGAGAGAGGTATGTAAGCATCTGTGAACCCCCTAACCCTTAGTGATATTTTCTGTTTTGTTAGGGATGACGCCTTAGACAAGAATCAGACCTTGGAGTTCCAGAGGAATCATGAAAGATTCATATTTTTGAAGGTGAGTTTTAAATTGTTTTCATGAGCCTGTCTAACAAAACATTGGCGGAAACCTAGATTCTGATATTGGCTTGCTTATTGATTAAATCAAAATTGAAATTAGTAGTTAAGGGTTCCTATAAACAGGGAATTTGTTTCTGTGTGAAAAATTTAGGGAAAATTAGGTTATTTGACTGACAATAGATCAGGAAAAATTTGGAAGGTCATCTAAAACGCCATCTGAACAAAATTGAAAAAAGGACTTTTTTTATAAAGTAACCAAAATTTCAATTTTTTTTTACGTGTGTTTTCTGACACACCATAAAAAAGTTTTTAAAGGAACGGTACCTTAAGTAGTTTCTGAGAGATACTATTTTTGTAAGTACCTGGTGGATAATAAATAATTGGCCAATTTTTTGATTGTTTAAAAATAATGATGAAAAATGTGTCTGAAATTTTGGATTTTTTTAGTTTTTTATATGTAGAATAGGTGTACCAAAAATTATGAAAATAAGGTATGATGACGGAAAAAATTATCCATTTTTTGGTTGATTTGATATGAAATGATCCTGTGAACATGAGTAGTTGCTTCACCGTCGTCTGTATTTAAAGGGGGGCAATGAGCCTTTATGACTTAGGGATATAATGTTGGAAACCTGGGATGTCAGAAAATTTCAAATTAAAATTTTGGTGTCAATCTTATTAATTATTTTTCTTTCCCATTCTTTTTTTTAGTGGGGTGCCAAAGCTTTCAATAATATGCTTATTGTGCCTCCTGGAAGTGGTATCGTACATCAAGTCAACCTGGAGTACCTGGCAAGAGTGGTCTTTACTGGCAATCAAAATCCCGTGTTGTATCCGGATACAGTTGTAAGTTTTTGTATTTGACAGTTTTTTCAACTTGTATTCCTATTTTAAGTTGATATCACAGTGACCAAGTTAGCCATTATTCAACTGTTTTACGTCACGCCAGCGCCATGATGAAGTATGTGAGAAAAAATGTCTGGAATATAATTGGGACCACAATAACACAGACAAAGGTCATAATTTTCGAATTTGAATTGATTAATGCTCATTTTAACAAAGAAAAGTAGATTTAATAAAAAAAATGTAAAAAAAAATTACATAAGTTTTTATGTGTTGTTGTTGTTTTTTTTTAATGCCCATTGGTATATATTTTTTAAGTTTATGATACAAGGTGATTCATTATATTTGGACCCCCCCCCCCCGAAAAAAAAAAGTTTAAATACAAAAGTTGTTGGATTCTGACGTCATTTTTTTAGATCTCTATTTGATCAATTTTTTTAGACAGTGACAATGAATATGTCAAAAAAAGTCATGTCGTTGATTGTTTCAACTGTTACTTCAAACTGACAACAACAAATTATTTGACATGCGAACTGTTGACAACAAAGAAATACGTTTTCAGAGGCAAGACTATACTACTACTACTACTATATGACTATGAAACTGTGAGAAGATTGCTATTGTTTAGATTACCATGTTTTATAGCTTTGTAATTGTATTTTATCTCATATTTTTTAAATTGCTTTGCAAGACTAAAAACAAAGTTGTCCAAAAACGAAATTTTAAATGTGTGTGTTTTTTCTAATTTATAGGTAGGAACTGACTCTCACACTACCATGATCAACGGTCTGGGCGTATTGGGTTGGGGCGTGGGTGGGATCGAGGCTGAAGCTGTCATGTTGGGTCAAGCCATCACCATGGTACTCCCTCAGGTGGTTGGGTACAAGCTCAAGGGAGAGCTGGGCCAGTACGTCACTTCTACTGATTTGGTTTTGACTATTACCAAGGTAAGAAGGAACTGTTAGGGATTGTCATCGAAGTGAGTATGGGGTGAGCGTGATGCTTGTTAATAGTAGAAACTTTTCTCTCTGGGTGCCGACTGACGTTTTTTACGCGAACTTTCCTACAAGTTCGTTTTCCGGTTATGTGCAAGAGAACGGCTTCTAAAAAAGCGGTGTTCGCGGCAACCATATAGCTATGAAATAAGCTATTATATAAAAATCAGGGTTGGCTCTGGGCAAGAACAAAGGCGAAAAATCTATTGCGCATGCCTGACGCAGTGTGCTCGCGCCCAGTGCCCTTATTCCCGAACTGGGTGCGGATTCTTGAATTCCGAGGGAATGGTCGCCTGGAAACGTTCACATCCTTGGTTTCGACCAATAAGAAGGCTCAGAAGCTGTCAACCTTGTACGGTGCACGCGCAAAGCTGACGGCAGGTGTATGAAAGTGTTGGAAGGTTCTTTCGTGTAATATATTTGAATTTCCCGCGGAAGTGCGCCCGAAATATGTCAAGGTCAAGGACGACCTCTTGTTCCCGGTTGACCGATTGGCACGTTCCCTAATGGTAGAAGCTTCTCCATTTCGTGGATATCCCGCTGAAACTGTAAGTAATATTGTCTTAATCACTCGACATTTCACTGGCGACGAGGATCAACAAGGACGGAGCCAGAACTTCAAAGATAACCTCAAAAAAAGTCAATTTGTTGAAAAGTGAGGTTAAGTTCGCCTCCGCGTAAATTAAAAAACGAGATTCAGGGGGCCCTAAAATAGACAAAAATTGAGAACAAGAGCCGATCGGGCAGTTTAAATAGGCATAAAAGACAGTTAAAGCTTGGGTCTGTGTGATCGACGCGAAAGTCACGTGGATTTCGATTTGTAGAATTCGTAAAAATAGGTAGTATTCCCCCATTTGACCCCGAAAATGAGGACTGGGAGTTGTATTCGGAAAAATTAGAGCAATATTTAGCTGCTAATTCGATCACAGACAAAGAAAAACAAGTTGCAACACTTTTAAGTTTGATAGGGACAAACACATATAAACTTGTACAAGACTTATGTTTCCCAAAATTACCCAAAGATAAGTCATTTGAGGAATTAAATAATATACTTAGAAATCAGTTTAGTCCGATTGTGAATGTATGGCGGGAACGAAATAAATTTTATGTGGCCAATCAGACATACTGAGGGCATTGCTGATTGGTATGCTCGTTTGAAAAGCTTAGCAGTAAATTGCAAATTTGCGGATAGGTTGCTTGACTGCCTCAAAGATAAGTTTATTACTGGTTTAAAAAGCGGCCCAATTAAAGATAAAATGTGTGAAGAAGAATTATCATCTACGCTTCACTCAGTGGTTCAAAAAGCAATGCAGAAGGAATCTTATAACAAGGAAACCACTAGCACTTGTGATGTGAACTGGCTGAGGAACTCGTCGCATAAAAAAGTATGTAGCCCCTAAAAAAACGTATAATAATGGACAAAAACCTTCATATAATGACAATAGTAGTAATAGTAGTAAATCTGTTAATATTATTATAATAATAATAATATAATTATGTCAGATTTGTGGCAGTATTAAAATGTAGGTTTGAGAATGCAATATGCAGACGCTGTTCTGTCCAGGGACATCTTGAAATCATGTGTCCTAAAAAAAAAGTTAGGGGACATAATGCGATTGAAACAGTAGAGGATGTGGCTGTAATCAGTAATTATAACGATATTTATGATATGTATAGTTTAGGCAGTAGCAATAAAAACGAATTTTTTTTTAAATTGAATGTCAAAATTGACGGTAGAAATTATAACATGTGTGTAGACACAGGTGCGAGCATAACTGCAATAAATTTGGATTTTTACAATCAAAATTTTGACAGACACCATTTGACTTGGTGACAATATAATTTTACGCAGTTATACTGGCAACCTTATAAAACCTATAGGGTACTTTAAAGTAGATTGTAAGATAGGAAATGTGACAAAACTTGCAAAATTCTATGTAGTGAATAACGGTGGATTAAGCTTATTAGATCGGGATTTTCTCTCTTTATTTAATATCACTTTAAATTTAGCCAACATAAATAATATTGAAAATATTAAAAATAATATTTTAAAAAAATTTCTAGAGGTATTTACCCATAAGTTGGTGAAATTTAAGTTCGACAAGGTCTCTTTAATCTTGAAAAATGATACAAAACCTATTTTTTAAAAACACAGATCAGTTCCACTAGCGTATAAAGAGAAAATTGAACAGCAGTTGGAAGCTATGGTGCAAGAAGGTATTTTAGAGCCAGTCAATTTCAAATATCAGTCAAATATGCGACCCCAATTGTACCCATCATAAAGGCAGATGGTACATTACGTATTTGCTGTGATTTTAAGTCAACGTTAAATAAACAGATTGACAAGGGTCATTATTACCCAACTTCAAGAGTCAAAGAAATTTTTGCTCAATTGAATGGAGGTAAGCTGTACAAAAAATTGGACTTGTCACGTGCATATACCCAGTTTGAGCTTGATGAAAAATCGCAAGAAATGACTACCGCCAGTTCTATTTTTCAACAAAAAATAGAGCAATTATTTAATGGAATGAAAGGTGTGGCATATGTATCACTGGGGTAAATATGGCAAATCACATAAAAAATTTGGAGGCAGTGCTAGAAAATATGAAAGAGGCTGGATTGACAGTGAGACCTGAGAAATGTGAATTTTTCATGGAAGAACTAGAATACCTTGGACATAGGATCTATAAAGATGGCTTAAAAAGAGTGAAAAAAAGATTAAATCAATTATGAATGCACCTAGACCAACCACTCAGACCCAGGTTAGATCATTCTGTGGTCTTGTACAATATTATGCCAAATTTATACCAAACCTTGCAAATATATTAAGCCCAATATATAAATTATTAACAAAAAACCAAAGTGTGTCGACAAATACTTGTGGAGTAGAATGGAGTCCGGAGTGTCAAGAAGCATTTGAGACTATAAAGAAGTTAATAGTAGAAGATATAACACTGGCACAATATGATAAAAAAAAAACAGTTAGTGCTAGTCACGGATGCAAGCCAAAATGGCATTTCAGCAGTGTTATATGCTAGAGACAAAAGTAGGAGTGAGAGACCCATAGCATGTACATCTAGGACATACTCTCCATCAGAAAAAAAATATGGCAACCTTGGATAAAGAAGGAGCAGGAATAATTTTTGGATTCCGTTACTTTGAGCAGTATTTACTAGGAAGACGCTTTATAGTCAGAAGTGATCATCGACTCTTGCTAGGTTTATTGGGTGAAAATAAATCAATTCCCCAAAGAAGGCGCGACAGATTGCAAAGATGGGCATTATATATGAGTGGGTTTGATTATCAAATGGAGTATATAAAAGGAACAGACAACCATTTTGCCGACTGCTTATCAAGACTACCAGATGACAATACGGACAAAAATATAGGCATAATAGAAGAAAACTATCTCAACTTTGCTTCAACAACAAGGCAATGGCCTATTGACAGCAATAAAATTGCGTAAGAAACAAAAAAAGACAGAGTTTTGACCAAAATAATGCACTATGTGAGAACTGGATGGCCAAAGAAAAATAAAGAAGATGAAGAACGTAGTTATTTCAATAAAAGAGAAGAAATTTTTGAAGAAAATGGTTGCCTGATGTACGGATATAGAGTAGCAATCCCAGAAGTACTAAGTGAGGAAATGGTAAGAGAATTGCATAACCCTAGTCATCTTGGTATAGTGAAGACCAAATCGTTAGCAAGATCTTACTTATAGTGACCAAACATAGATCAGGACATTGAGTCTAAGATAAAAGGATGTTTGGCATGTCTAAAAAACAAAGACAATCCCCCAAAGACATGTTTTTCCTGGATTCCAGCAAGCACACCATATGAACGCATTCACGTAGATTTTCTGGAGCCGTCCAGAGGGCAAAATTTCTTCATTATTACGGATGTTTATAGCAAATGGCCAGAAGTTCACATGGTAAAAACATTAACATGCAAAGAAACAGAAAGAAAACTGCGTGAGACATTTGCTACTTTTGGTTTACCTGATGTTTAATGCTCTGATAACGGTTCAAGTTTAGTCTCAGCGGAATTGGAGCTATTTCTGTCCAGAAATGGCATCAAACACATCACCATCCCCCCATATAATAGCCAGAGTAACGGGCAAGCTGAAAATTCAGTGCGTACATTTAAACAAAAGATGAAATGTGCTATGGAAGATGGTTTAAATAAGGGTATTCCTAATGTACAGATTTTCATTAAATTATAGAAATACAGAGCACTGTACAACCAAAGCAACGCCAGCACAACTAATGTTTGGCAGAAGGCTAAAAACTAGGTTAGACCTTATTCGTGTCTCCCAAGAATGCCAAGCCTCCCAAGAATGTTAAGCCTCCCAAGAACGTCAAGCCGCACAAGAATGCCAAGAGCCAAATAAAACTCAAAAAAATGCAATGGTGAAATTAAAAGAAAACCAACTAAAACAAACAAATACAAAAAGAAGTGAGATTTTTAAGGAGGGAGAGAGTGTGATGGTAAGAGACTACAGGCTAAGAAATAAACAGAACTGGACAGAAGCTTTGATAAAAAAAAAGAATTGGCTGTGGTGTGTATCTGTGCGAGTTACCCAAAGGACAAATGTGGAAAAGACATTTGAACCAAATTAACAGGAGATTTACAGAAATCCCTGTGCAGAAACACGATACCGCAGAATACAAAATCTATGAAAGGAAAGTTCAAAGAATTAGACGTTTCATTGAAGAAAAAGAAGCAACAGCCCAAGAGAAAGATGTCATACAGGAGAGAAATATTGATGTTTCACAAGACAGTGAAAACTCGCCTCAGAACCGTCAAAACACAGTGGTGGAAATCCACACCCCACCAGTTGATGAGAATCCAAGTTCTAGCCAAAGTCAACAGACCATTAAAAATATCACAAAACGATCAACTCCACCAAGCATAGATTTAAAGGCAAAAAAATATGTTGCTGCAATCATGTCAAGCTCAGGCTCAGGTGTGGCTAGTGACAGGACTGGGACTCACAAGGGTAATTCAAGTAAAGAGACTCCTACCCGTTTCTCCAAGAGAACATCAAGGAATCAAAATCCAAAATACACAATAGAATTTGACTAAAAAGAAATGTACAGGTATAGTTTTGTCACATTTAATGTTAGTGTAAATTGTAATAGTGTATCATATACAAAATTGTAATTGTGTGTCATATACAAATATGTGTATAATATGTTGTGTAAAGTAAGAAAAACGTAAATAAGTGATATAAATGTACATGTAATGGAAAAGGGGCTACAGAGAAGTTCAAGTGAAAAAATCATCTTAAGTGTGGAGGGATGTAATATATTTGAATTTCCCGCGCAATTGCGCGGAAGTGCGCCCGAAATATGTTAAGGTCAAGGACGACCTCCTGTACCCGGTTGACCGATTGGCACGTTCCCTAATGGTAGAAGCTTCTCCATTTCGTGGATATCCCGCTGAAACTGTAAGTAATATTGTCTTAATCACTCGACATTTCACTTCGATACACGGCAATCGGGCGAAGTTCGGCCGTGGTCGGATAGGTCTCGGACGGCCGTGGTCGGATAGGTCTCGGACGGCCGTGGTCGGATAGGTCTCGGATAATTCGTGATAGCTTTAAAGCGTGTTATTGGTCGATATCAGGGAGGTAACCGTTCCCGAGCGACCTTTTCTACGAAATTCAAGAATCGGCATCCTGATAGAAATTCTGCTCCCTTGCTACTATGCTTCTCATTGGTACGAATCTTCTGCTTAAATCGGTTTCTGTCACTTTTGGCCGATAGTGATAGAAAGTAATTCTATTGGTCTTGACTAAGAACATTACTTTTGATCAACATCGGGCAAAAGTGAGAGAAACCGATTTAAACCGAAGATTTGGACCAATGAGATGCATAGCAGCGAGAGAATTTGGCTCCCTGGGAGCAGAATTTCCATCATTTGAAGAACAGGGGCCCAGAAGAGTTTTTTGGCTCTGCATAGTTAACTTGATATAGTATTGGTACGAATTTTTTATATAGTTATATAACTTTACGATGGCTCTGTAACTCTTCGGTCGCCTGGTGACTGCTTTTGAGCGTGTTTATTGATTGAAACCGCTTCACTTCTCTCAATCGATTGATTACATTAACATTATATTTTTTAATAACTGATTCTACACTGCATTTGCCGTTACAACAATGTTTGTTTGTTTCTTTTGAAGAGCTTAAATTATCTTTCGACTTATCAATCGAACCCTTAAAAGCCACCACGACTTTGTAGAAAGTTATGTAATATAAAAGAATATTTTGAGGCTTTTAGGGCCGGTTATCAATTTTAGCCCAGGGTCAAGTTAACCCTATGTTAAAAATAAAAGAGGCAGTTTTGGTATTTTTTGCACTTCAAAAACATTATTGAAAGTTATTATTTACCCAAGCTCTCAACTAGGATTGTCTCTGTCACTTTCTTGGGTTTACCTAAAAAACATTTTTTTTAATTGGTTTTTGCTTGTTGCGCAATATGCTCAATAAATTTGACTAAATTTTTTTACTGCGTTTTGTGTCCGTGTCCGTCAAGTTTTTGCAAAGTTAAAGACAAACACAAAATATCCATGCACCTAGCCGGGATTCGAACCCGAGACCTTGCGTGCGGTAGGCCGATACGCTACCCACTGCGCTACGGAGGCCGGCGTTTTACTATAAAAACTAGATATATAGGGTGGGCCAAAAAATCTTGCACCCTTAAATTTGCTATAACTTTTGATCGAATAGCTCGATTTCACATTTTTTTACTTTTTTTAAGTCATTGCAACAAAAGCCTTATGTATGCTTTCTATACCAAGGCATTACTTAATTAAATCGGTTGAGAGATAAGAAACTAACCTCTGAAGTAAGTGGTTTTGGATCGACATTGTCATTTGCAAAAATTTGCTTTAACTTTTGATCGGATTACTTGATTTTAAACATTTTTACATTTTTCGTTGGACAAAACTTGCGGCTTTGATATTTTTCGTACATTCAAGATGTCGGACAGCTTTAACACGCTTTAACCATTGGGTAATTTCACTCCCCGAAAAAAGTAACAAAACAAAATCAAGGCCATTCTACCTCCCATCTCTGCTAGGTATATGGAGGTATCAAGAAGTAAACAAATTAGTGTCATCATTTCCAGTGTTATCAATGAAAATTGTGACTTGTAATAAAATTTAAAAAAATTGCTGTGGTTTTAAACTACTGATTTTTAGCTAGGATGGCATGTATTGGTTATTTGGACGAGCGTAAGCTGAGTTTACTTTGTTATTAATCATCAAACACTTTTATTTTGTGTACATTTTTTTACTCAGTTATACTTTTTAATAAAAATAACCATTAACGTATAATAATATAGATCGGGCTACTTAGATTTTCTAAGCTGATCCCCATGTGTTCTTAAGACAGTACGCAAATCGTTACGCCATCTATTAAAAGCATTGGTAATATTTCTTTGGGGCAAACTTCGATGGGCCTCTGTGATGCCTTGGAGACTTTTCTTGAGAGACCCACTCTTTTAACAGTGTATTATGCTCTATTTAACTCCCATCTCTCCTATGGTGTTCATCTTTGGGGAAACTCTTCCGACTCTTCCATAATATTTATATTACAAAAAAAGGCAATAAGATGTATTGTCTGTGCCGGTTTTAGAGCTTACTGTAGGCCTTTTTTTTAAGGATTTAAAGGTTCTTACTTTACCGTATTTGTACGTTTTAAACCAGTTGGTTACAATACATAATAATAAAACATTTTACCAAACAAACGCCACCTATCGTAACTATTGCACAAAATCAGCAGAACTTATTAGAGCTCCTGGATTTAGACTTCGAACTCACTTGATATTGGACTTTATAATATTTTACCTAAAAATATTACAACCTTAGATAAAAAAAAATTAAACTTAAAGTTAGGAGTATCCTGGCGAGTCAAGCATTCTACTCTGTACAGGAATATAAATCATTTATGAAGACTTATAGAAATTAAGTTTTCTGTTTTTCCTTTTTTTTTAGCAATGTTTGTTAGTTTTACTACAAGTGTATTTCGTTTTTTATATACTTAATTGTTTTTTGTTATTTATACAATTGTTTTTTAACTTTTCTATTTTATATATTTTTCTCTCTTTATCTACAATTGTATTTGTGTACAAAACGTGATTAAATAAAATTCTTGATTCTTGACACAGGTCGTTAATGTCACCGTAGCTGCGGCCATTTCTGTACACTTCTTTTTTAAATCTCCCCAATAATGGCTGTCTACCAGATTCAAATCGGGGCAGGCATATTTTAAGCAAAGGGGCATTTAGTTTATGTCACCATACTTGATGATCAATTTTTAATTTCTTAACCGATTTAATTTAGTGATACCTTCATATATGCAGCAGGGAGGGAACTTTTGTCACATTAATTTAGATTTCGTTCAGTATAGGTACCAAGCTTATTTTTTTTTCAGGGAAGAGGAGGGGGAAGGGTGAAAATTACCCATTATTTAAAATTGTCCACCATCATGGATTTTTAAGAATTGTTAAATTTTGAACCACAACTTAAAAGCCTTAAGTCTTGTACTTCTATTGAAAGTTACAGCAAAAAACTTCACTCAATATAAAAGCCCGTATTTTTTTTATTTCTTAACCGATTTAATTAAGTAATACCTTGGTATACAGAGAATACATAAGGCTTTTGTCACAATGACTTAGATTTTCTCCGGCGCCGCACATATTTTTTTTGCAGGGAGGGTGAAAATTTTCCGTTATTTAAAACCGTCCGCCATCTTGTATTTTTGTGAAATGTCAAATTTTGTACCGGACCGGAAAAGTCTCATGTTTTGTCCTTCCAAAAAGTCAAAACATTTTAAAGTTGACCGATTCGATCAAAAGTTATAACAAATTCAAAAGTGAGCTTTATATAAATATAAAAATATAAAATAAAATATATATACTGAGTGTTTCACAACTTATGTCAGAAACTTTTATAGCGTATTAAGTGGTCTGCAAGTAATACTAAAATATATAAAAAAAACGTTTACGCCTCTTTAAAATGTTAAAATAATTTAGTTAAATACCTGTTAAATTATTTTTAGATTTGCTAAAATACATTTATAGTAGGACACGTTTTTTTGGTAAATTTAAATACTGTAAAGAACTTTGATTGAAAGAAATTAATACCACCCTTTTGTCTTACACACTTTACGCTTTGAACAATTACAATTTTTGTTGTTTTTAGATAAAAATGCCATAATAAAAATCATATGCACGACACCACTAAAAATGACAGGCAGATGGCAAAACAGAAATTTTTGTTAAACAATTGCCTTAAATTATTTCTTTCTCTAAAATACTTTTTTATAGCCTGCTGTCTTTCTTCAATAACCTTAATGTTTTTGGCAATACTTTTTTTGAAGGCTAAAAAAACATTGAATACTAAAGAAAGCTTTTAAAAGTGAGCCAAATCATAGCGTAAAAATGTGAAAAATACAGTAAAAATTACTTAAACAAAAACGTTATCCCTTAAATTATGCTAAAATATTTTAAGCCTTAAATTACCATCATGGTTTTACCATAATTACTAACGAATTTAATTCCACCAAAAAAAAATTATATATATATTTTTTTAATAGTTTTTTTACGTATTTTTTTAAAAACACCTTGCATGGAAAATGTGAGGGAAAATGTAACCCTACCAAAATACGCAGTGATTCTGTCCACAAATCTTATTCCAACATTTTTGCTCTACGACGAAAACTAACTCAAATACAGAAGCAGAGAAGGCTGGGACGCCCTGTACAATTCTTTGGCTAATAATCAAAAATTAATAGGTACTGTCAAATATATTTAAATAATAGCCTTCCTTAGAAATGAAGAAATTAGCGTGCCTAGCTATTAAAAAGTGTTTATCTACCTGCCCATTATTATTTTTGTTGCTTATAGCCCTTTAAATTTTAATTACCTTCGAAAGTACTTGGAATTTTTGGCAATTAAATCATGCACGCATACATATTTAGATTGAAAGAAAGAGGATTATTTTAGACTGAAATTTTTGGTGACTTTTATTGTATTATAATAATAATAATCTTAAGTTTTACATTCGAAATTACGAATCCTTTGTTCCAAGTATCACTCAAATTACTTTACAAACCCTAAAAAAGAATTTTTATATGATTTAAAATTTTGAGGTAGCTGAACTGTTTTATTTTACAGATAATCGAAAACATATTTTTCTCTTTTAGGGATAAAAATGCTATTTTTGTGCCTTATTTTAGGGACAAAAATGTCACTTTTTGTTCCTGAAACACGAATAAAAAGTAAAAGCTGGGATAAAAAGTAAAATACGAGATAATAGTAAAATAAGGGATGAAAAGTAAAAACTAGAATTGAAAAGTAAAAAAGGGATGAAAGGTAAAAATGTAAAAAAATTATAAGAGAGAATGAAGAGTGCCCTTTTGGTGCCTATATTTTCATGACCAAAAGTTACACAGTGCGAAAAATATAAACTATTTTGATAAAAGTATTTTTAACGCTCATCAAACTTTGTGTATCGGGATAAAAAGTACAACTTTTATCCCTTGAAGTATAATATACTATTTCATTCAAATTCTCTTTTAAAAATACTAATTTGATGAATTGTTGCGCAAAAAAACTACGGAACTAATTTTATTTCCAGAACTTGAGGCAAATAGGCGTGGTCGGGAAATTTGTGGAGTTCTACGGGCCAGGTGTCAAACATTTGTCAATCGCTGACAGGGCCACGATCGCCAACATGTGTCCAGAATACGGAGCCACAGTCGGATATTTCCCCGTCGATGAAATGGCCTTGGCTTACTTGAGACAAACGAGTAAGTTCTAGCAAAATCGACCTTTCTGAAGAGTATTTTTGAAACGAAACACTTAATTGACATATATATTTGTAGAGTTGACAAAAAAACTTTATTTTTGGGAAAAAAATATTTATGCGTTTCGATTGCTTGTGAATTATTATTTTGTCAAAATGCTTTTAGGGGTTATCCGAGGGGTTATCTATGTATGCGCTGGAAAAAATCCGGAGTTTTTAATAATTTTTTTGAGGAATTTATGTAAAAATTATTTTGGGTCAAAGGCCATAGTTTCCACACTTTTTCAAATTTTCACATGACTTTTTTTGCAAACGCTCGGAATTAATTACTATTCGATACTTTCAAATTATAACTAGACCCTCCGATAAAAAATAATAAGAACCTCTATCACAAACGTATGTAATCCCTTAAAGAATTATATGCACAAAACGAATGAACTGGGTGATACAATGAATTGTATGAAATTTTTTATAGATTTTTAGATCACTTTCCAAATGAAGTCGCTCAAATATAATATTTTTCTTTTTTCATCGCTCAAATATGAAACACAAAACCCTACCTGTCAAAAAGCTAGCATAACCGATAAGACCTAATAGGATAAGCAATTTACATATAAATTTTCTGAATAGAGGAAAAAATTAGAACCCAATTTTTTTTTTCATTTACGAGCTTAGGAAGGTTCACCGTTTAACATACTAAAAGTCTCCATTCCTACCCCCTCGGGAACTGTTATTTCTAACCTCCAAAAAAGCGTTTCTTGGATAGCTTCTAAACGGTGACAGACTGTCAAAAGTGACAAATGGGAAAAATGTTGAAAATTTATTTATCTGTCAATAAGTAAATAGTGATAGTGTAGCTTAAACCACTCCTTCTATCAGAAAAATTGAAAAAACCCAAGCACTTTGAACAATTTCTTGCATATTCGTTTTTTTAGCATTTTCACCAAGATTTCTCAACCTACGAGTACCATACTTGGCAGGGTTGATCTGAGAGCAATGACCTAAATTATATCACAAAATTAAATTTTTCCAGTGGCGTAGTCCGATCTTATTAACTAGAAAATTTCAAAATGTACCAAAACTCTTTGATACGCCACTGTTACTGACATATAAAAAAAGGCCCCGCTTTTCACTGGATCTTATACTAGATAAAATTGCATTTCCAACGACACCTTCCGCTTGTATTTGCTGCTTCTAGTAATAAAATAAGAATTTTTTTAAATCCTAATTTTTTATATTCTTTTTAGTAAATTTGTTAAATGAAAGAGCCAAGGTCCCCTAGTCTTCCAATATTTTTTTTATGAGGCCAATTATGTATCTTTATTCTTACTACACACACTACATTATTATGATTAATACAAACACATTAAATCTGGATATATTTAATTCATCTATAACTAACATAAAAAAATATCTGATATGTGGAAATTTAAGTACTTAGTTTATGTCAGTTTTTCCTTTTATGTTTTTTGGTAATTGTAGGTATGTTTAGACATAAGTATTACTGTTTTTTTTTATATAGCTGCATTTGAAAATTGTTGGTCTGTGTAATCTATTTTTTTTTATATTATGTAAATTGGGTGGTAACCCGTGAAATAAATAAATAAATACATATACATAGAGTAGGGGACCTTGGCTCATATAACAAATTTACTAAAAAACATAAAAAATTATGACTTTTTGACAGCAAATACAAGCGCAAGGTGTCGTTAAAAATACAAGTTCATTCTCGTAAAAGGTCCAGTGAAAAGCGGGGCATTTTTTTGTATAATTCTTCTAGTTAAGAAAATCGGACTACGTCACTGGGAAAAATTAATTTTTTGATATAATATAGGTAAAAAAAAATCGGATTCTAATTTTTTCCTCTATTTTTCCTATGTAGCTTAGCCTATAAATAAATTAAAAAATGTTTGTAGAGTTTTAAAATAACAATCAAAAGGTCCATTATTATTAGGTTAATAACACTGGGGTACAGCAGAAACGTTTCCTAGACCAAAATAGCAAAATCTTACTTATTTTAATCTGTTTTGCAAAAATCTCAGTTCGCTCCGGTTTTATAGATCCATACTGATTATGATAAATGTACAAAAAAATGCACAAAAACGAGCAATCAGACGAATATTTAATCTTGGTTACAGGGAAACATGCAGGGAAACTTTCAAAAAATATAAAATTCTTACGGCAATTTCAATATACGTTTTAAAGCCACTTCTTTATGTGAACTGCAACAAAAGTAAGTTTATGACAAACCAGATGCACCACACCCACAACACAAGAGGTAAAGAGAATTTATCTTTACCCAATCATACATAGACTGGAATTCTTTTAAAAAATTCCTAACTACTTTGGCTGTAAGCTTTATAATATATATGCTTCTACAAAATTCCACAAATTTCCTTGACTAAAAACATTTTCAAAAGAAACTTAAAAAGAATTTGTTCTCAGAAGCGTTTTACTCAATTGAAGGAATTATTGGCTATTTAACAGGAGGAACAACATAAATGTTTCTAAAGGTCTTAAATGTGTGTTTTTTTTTAATAAATTTTAAAATACTAACTAAATTGTGCTCTATAGATGTGCATTAGTATTATGTGTTGAGCTTGTAAATTTACTAGATGTCTTTTTAAACATGGTTATCTGACTTAAGTTACGTTTAAGTAATTTTAATTTTACCTACTTGTTTATACTTTTTGAATTAAATTACTTCATAAATTGATTTGATTTGATTACCTATCAACCAACCAAACAAATTTTTTGGAAAACACTAAAGCAGGAAACTATAAAAACCTCGTTGCCCAACTTTTTTTTGTGTTATCAAAAACTTCGATAAAACGTCTTTAAAAAATCCTTTCTTGGATTCTCATCTGGATTACTTTCCGAAAAATTGTGGTGCTATAAGTGACGAGCACAATCAGTTCTAATTTCGAATTATTTTAAATTGTCCCTGGTTGAATTTTTGCATGGAATAGCCGTCCTGTACATGTTTTTTGCTGACTTTAGTTTTACTCAATTTCTAGACCGTCCAGACGAACAAATCAAGCTGATCGACTCTTACCTCAGGTCCACCAAACAGTTAAGAAACTACGAAAACTCGGAAGAAGATCCCGTGTTTAGTCAGATCTATGAGCTGGATCTGTCCACTGTGCAGTCTTCGGTTAGCGGACCCAAGAGACCGAATGACAGAGTGTCCGTCAAAGACATGAAGGTTGATTTTCTGAGCTGTTTGAGTAACAAGGTAATATGTGTGAACGATGAGAATTATGTGTGCTGTGTGCTATAGGTCACATAAAATTGGCCCAATGAACTAATTGTACTTTTTGAATGGAGTTTATTTGCTGTGTTGTGCAGCTGATCGCGAGAGGGATCGATCACTCGACTTGAATGCAAATGAAATGCAAGTCAGACGATCATTTCTATAAAATTCCGAAGCTTTATCTTGATTATTTCATTGCCAATTGCTCCGCAATGTTAAACCTGGTTTAATTTTAAATAGTGTTTAGAATGTACTTCAACAATGACCCTAAAATATTAAGGTGTTACATTCTAATCATCAATTAAATTTAAACCAGGTTTAAAACTGCGGTGCAATTGGCGATCACTCATTGATTTGAAACTTTACTTGACGTAAAATAATGTTTTATAGTGAAAAAATTGATATCACGGACGCGATTCTTCCAAAACCGTCGGAAAATTTAGTTTCTTAAGTGTTCCAGTATATAAAATTGAATTATAGTATACACTTTTCGAAAGGTATATTTTTGTGTAGATGACGTCCCTAAATGTCAGAACCTGTCAAAAATGTCATTTTTTCCCAAAATGTAAAAAAAAATATTTTTAAAAAATAAAAAATTTGGGCTTATAGAGCATTCCATTCTAGACAAAAAAGTCTACTTAAGCATTTTTGTAGTACTAACTATTTTTTATAAACGTAATATAAATATTTAAAAAATGGAAAAATTGTCACATTTTGAATTTTAATGCTGTTAGTTAAAAAAAATATATTTTCCGGAAAAGCGATGGGGAACCTGAGACATATTTTCGATAAAAAAACGTTACAACTTTTTTTTGCATCACTTATAGTTTCTATACAAAAATAAAATAAGTTGCAGAAAATGGTAAAATCATGTCGATTGTATTGAACGTTTTTGCAACAAGATTTTTCTATAAAACTAAACTCTAAAAAGACAATTATTTGCTAAATAGTTACTCTTATCACCTATCAAACGACAGTAAAAAAGTTTCGACTAGATTTGAAAAGACGGAATTAAATAAGAGGAGCTCTCTAAAAGAAATCTTTTTATATACAATAAAATAACAACAAATATTGACTATATACGGTACTTCCCTTATTCCTGCTTCTATCTTGCCCCCTTAATACAGGTGAGTTTGAAGGGTCTTATAGGACATTTAAAAAAAATATCAGAACACAAAGCATCATGTACCAGTCAGTATTACGGTCATTCAAAAAATTATTTTTCGTTGCAGAAATTTGGTTATTTCTTATTTTTACTTAATAAACATTTGCCAATGAACAAACAAGAAGTCAAAAATTTTTTACTGCCGTTTGATAGGTAATAAGACTACCAACTTAGCACATAATTGTATTTTTTTTAGAAATTTAGGTTTATAGAAAAATCCAATACAATCGACATGATTTTAGCATTTTCTTCAACTAATTTTATTTTTATATAGAAACTATAAGTGATGTAAAAAAACATTGTAACGTTTTTTTAGCGAAAATATGTTTTCCTTCAGGTTTCACATCGCTTTTTCAGAAAATATATATTTTTTTTAATTAGCAGCATTAAAATTCAAAATGTGACAATTTTTTCCATTTCTCAAACATTTAAATGACGTTTATAAAAAAAACGGTTAGTGCTAGAAAAATGCTTGTTTGACTTTTTTGTCTAAAATGAAATGCTCTATAAGCCCTAATTTTTATTTTTAAAAATATTTTTTTTACATTTTGGGAAAAAATTATATATTTTTGACAGATTTTGACAGTAGGACGTATATAGAAGATTTAAATTTTTATCAGAATAACTATTTAGGGACGGCACCTACACAAAAATATAACTTTCGACAGGAGTATATTTTTTTTCTTAAAATCCAGGCCAGTCAAATTAAGATATTTTGAGAAATGAATTCCCAGCGAGCTGGCAATCATTTTAATACCTTTATTCGGTCCTAAATGCGTGTAATCTGAGTTTGCACCATCCCAGGTGGTGAGCTTAACTTTTGGTAGCCAAAAAAACGGTTTAATTCGGGAAAATTTTCATTTCGGTGCAAAATTACATTTTGCGACGTCGGTTAACCTGGGGGCCATCATAAGGGCCCAAATATTTTCAACGCTTTATTTTGTAGCTATTTTTTACGGCTAAATTAAATTAGTAGCTGCAGCCGTTTTCGAGAAAACGCGACCCCCTAGCTTAACCGTTAAGCTTTAGTTCTGTCAAAGCTAAGAAGATCAAATAAAACTACATGTTGTAGCTAGGCTTGTTTTGACGGAATCGCATGTAAAGTTTTCAAAATAATTCTAGATTTTTTTTATTAATTAATGCAATATTAAAGAATAAAAAAAAATTAGTATTTTTTATGTGTGATTCCCTCAAACAAAACTCAGTATGTTATTTTTATTTTATAAAAACAATTATTGACATTTAGGCAGTAGATCATTTATGAGCCATCGAAGGTAACAAGTGCTGTGATATGATACAAAAAAAATACGTATCACTTCACTTGTTCCCTCACAGCTCGTAAATCTAAATTTCGTTCGTTAAAAACTATGGCGAATATACCTTTAAGATAAGGAACCCAAAAACAATTTACTCAGTGTCTGGCACTAAACTATAGCTGTCATTTTTATTTAGCTATGAAAAAAACCTACAGAGTGAATGCATTTATTGGCCAAGAATTTGACTATTAATGAGTCTTTGCTTGATATCTCGATAGATATTTCATATCGTTATTCTTTAAATGATCTAGCCTTAAGAGATATTGTAGGCACCTATAGGCCAGATCACCAAAGAACATTAAGAATTGATTGATGTTAAACAAATATACAAAACATAGGCAGTAGATCGTTTATGAGCCATCAAAGGTAACAAGTGCTGTGATATGATACAAAAAAAAATACAGGTTACTTCACTTGTTCCCTCAAAGCTCGTAAATCTAACTTTCCTGGTTAAAAACTATGGCGAATAGACCTAGATAAGGAACCCATAAACAACTACACAAATGACTATCATGTTCCTTTTCAATTCAAAAGCTACTTAATACTTGAAAATTAAATGCTATAAAATAAAAATTTCCGACTGACTTCAGCAGTATTGAAAAAAACATGGTATATGACAGTTATCAAAAAAATATCACCAAAACCCATTTCCTTTATTTTTAATATGTAACAATGATTTTTTTGGGTTTTTTTCCGGGGATTTTTTTCTGGAATTTTGCCTTTCCCCATGATGCCTAAGTAAACGGTAGAAAATAAACGCTAAAATTGTTTTTTGTTCACAGACATTCTTATTTCTAAACACGCCATATTGACAGTTGCTCAATGATGACAGAGCGCCCAGTGATGAATTTTTAGATCAACACCAACTGGGTGTCTGGCACCAAACAATAGCTGTCATTTTTATTTCGCCATGAAAAAAACCTACAAAATATTATATTAATATCAAAATATTCCGTATATACCCAATATGAAATTGAATGAGTGATCTAGCCTTATGAGATATTTTAGACACTCATAGGCCAGATTATCAAAGAACACTAAAGACACATATTCATGTATGCAAATATTCAAAACACAAATACTATGTAACTTATTCCTTTATTCAACGACCAATGATCGACATTTATGCAGTAGTTTTTTTATGAGCCATCGAAGGTAACAAGTGCTGTGATGTGATACTAAAAAAATACATATCACTTCACTTGTTCCCTCACAGCTCGTAAATCTAATTTTACTTGGTTAAAAACTATAGCGAATATGCTTAAGAAGATAAGGAACCCAAAAACAACTTACTTCGTTGTCGTTATCAGGTTCCTTTTCAGCTTAAAAGCTGCCTAATATCTCAAAATAAAATGCTATAAAATAAAAATTTGTGTTTTTTTTAGGGGGGTTTTTTCCGTTTACCCATGAAGCCTAGGTAAACTGTAAAAAATAAACGCTAAAATTTTTGTAAATTCATCTTTATTTGTTTCGCATTCTAAACGGCATTTTGAGAGCAGCTCAATGATGACGGAGCGTCCACTAATGAATTTTTAAATCAACACCAACTGGAAGCAAACAATATATTCCATATATACCCAATACGAAATGGAATGAATTGGATGTATGTATATCTGTAAATTTTTTCGTAACGTTATTCTTCTTTAAGTGATCTAGCCTTATGAGATATTCATTAATTCATAGGCCAGAAGATCAAAAAACACTAACGACACATACAAATATGCAACTTATTCCTCAGTATGTTATTTTTATTTTATGTAACCAATTATCGACATTTAGGCAGTAGTTTTTTTATGAGCCATCGAAGGTAACAAGTGCTGTGATATGATACAAAAAAAATACGTATCACTTCACTTGTTCCCTCACAGCTCGTAAATCTAAATTTCCTTGAATAACGAAATGAGAAATAAATTCCCAATGTCCGGTGTCTATGGCGAATTAAGAAGATAAGGAACCCAAAAACAACTTACTTTTAAATACACAAGTCGCAATCAACTTCCTTTTCAGCTCAAAAGCTACTTGATACTTCAAAATAAAATGCTATAAAATAAATCCGATATATCATCAGTATATGAAGGAACCGTGGTCTGTGACAGTCGTCAAAAAAATGTGTCAACAAAGCCCAGTCCCTTTAAGTAACTTATTTTTTAATATGTAACAATTATTTTTTTCTGTTTTTTTTTCAGGAATTTTTTTGTTGAAGATTAATTTTTATTTTGTTCGCACTCTTTATTTCTAAACCATATTCGATTAGCTGGATAGCATTTTGACAGTTGCTCAATGACAGAGCGCCCAGTAATGAATTTTTAAATCAACACCAACTGGGTGTCTCTCACCAAACAATAGCTGTCATTTTTATTTAGCTATGAGAAGAAACCTACCTACGTATATATGTATATAAGAATTTTTGGAATTTATTTATATATTACTGATGAAATATTATAATGGCATGAGATACTACTTTGATTTTTTTTTTCTCAATTTAAAAGGCGAGGAAATTAACCCTGCGTGCCTTTTGGAAAAAATAATAACAAATATATTGAAAAAATTATAAAACACTCTTGTGTAACCAAATTTTTGCTTCTATAGATTATTTACTTAAAATTTGTTCAGCTAGAGGCTTTGCAAACAAGAAATCTTTTTTTTTTAAATTTTAAATCTACTCAATGGCGACATTTTAGAATTGCTTTGAATATCTTTGGTGATAATTGACTATTAATGGTCTTTACTTGTATCTTATCTGTAGATATTTCGTATCGTTATTCTTTAAATCTATATATTTTAGACCCTTATAGGCCAGATCACCAAGAACCCTAAGGACACTACTATTAATGTTAAACAAATATGAAAAACACAAATATTAGGTAAGCGATTCCTCAGCTTGTTATGTTTGTTTTATGAAAACAATTATTAACATTTAGGCTGTAGATTGTTTATGCGCCATCGAAAGTAATAAGTGTTTTGATATGATACAAGAAAAACATTTCACTTCACTTATTCCCTCACAGCGCATAAATCCTTGGTTGAAAACTATGGCGAATATATATAAATAGGATATAAATTAGGAAGCCAAGAACAACTTACTTTAGTTCGTAAAAAGTTTAAGCCAAGCTGAAACCTTTTTCATTTCAATTCAATGTAGTGGACGAAACCATTTAAATATTTAATATGACTTGTAGGCCAGATCACTAAAGGCACTATTGATGTTAAAATATGCAAAACACTAATATTATGTAAGCTAAATGTTATTTTATGGAAACAATTATTGACAATTAGGTTGCAGATCGTTTATGAGCCATCGAAGGTAATAAGTGTTATGATATGATACAAAAAAATTATGTCACTTCACTTGTTCCCTCACAGCTCGTAAATAAATTTTTCTTGGTTAAAGGCGAATATACCTTTAAGAAGATAAAGAACCGAAAAACAACTTACTTTTAAATACACAAGTCGTTATCAGGTTCCTTTTCAGCTCAAAAGCTACTTACTTAATTCTTCAAAATAAAATGCTAAAAACTATTTGAAGGATACTGTGATCTGTGACAGATGGTCTGTTTTTTTTTCGGTGGTTTTTTTCCGGGGTTTTTCCATTTACCCTCGAGGCCTAGGTAAACGGTAGAAAATACGCCAATTGACAGTTGTTCAATGATGACAGAGCGCCCAGTGATGAATTTTTAGATCAACACCAACTGGGTATCTGGCACCAAACAATAGCTGTCATTTTATACCCAATATGAAAATTAAATTAATTAAAGAATTTGACTATTAATACGTATCTTTCCGTCTCTGTAGATGTTTCGTATCGTTATTCTCCTTTAAGTGATCTATCCTTATGAGATATTGTAGACACTTATAAGTCAGTTCACCAAAGAACACCAACGACACTACTATTGATTACTACATTATGCAAAACATAAATATTATGTAAGCTATTCCTCAGCATGTTATTTTTGTCTTATGAAAACAATTATTGCCATTTAGGCAGCAGATCGTTTATGAGCCATCGAAAGTAACAAGTGCTGTGATATGATATGAAAAAAAATACATGTCACTTCACTTGTTCCCTCACAGCTCGTAAGTCTAATTTTTCTTGATTAAAAACTGTCGAATGTACCTTTAAGAAGATAAGGAACCCAAAAACAACTTACTTTTAAATACACAAGTCGCTATCAAGTTCCTTTTCAGCTCAAAAGCTACTTAAAACACCAGAAAAGAAAATGTTATAAAATAAAAATTTCCTACTAACTCCAGCAGTATTCGAAGAAACCATGGTCTGTGACAGTCGTCAAAAAACGTGTCACCAAAACAAAAATTTTTTCCGTTGTATTTTTAGGGGTTAAATTAAAGGGGTTAAACTCCCGGTGACATACATAGAAGACAGCTGTCGAACCCAGCAGTAACCCCCTCAAATTAACCCCGTTGGTCTAAAAATTGCTTTCATTCAAGTGGATGTCTCTTATTGGACGACAGCTAAACACCCAGTGACGGATGTCAAAAAAACGCCAAACTGAACGTGTAGCTTGCCATTCAACAAGATAAAATATTCCCGAAATAAACTTAATTAAAATAGTTAACATATCAATCAAATTGTAGAATAAAACAACCATTTAATACTGTATACCTAAGCTTTATGATTTATAATACACATAAGCCCGGATATACAGTAAAAAACAAATGTCAGATTAATAGCTAGAGAAAAAAAAACAAAAATCAAAACATTACACATTATCAAGCCTCATTAATAAAGATTTTACCATACATACTTATTATACTTATTACTCCCAATTGTTTTACCATATAGGTACTATAACAAGTTTCACAATATAACTAACTTATTTGCACCTGCACATTGAGTTTTAAAAGCAGTGGAGAGTGCACTGCAAAGAGGTGGGGGTAAGTTAATTATTGCCTCATTACGATTTTGCAAGGTACCTTATGGGTACAGGTAGGGATTAAGGATATTACCCATTTACTGTCTAGGAGACATAATTTTATTGTATTTGGGATTAAAATGATAATTAGTTGACTTGTTAGAAGAGGAGAATGAATAAAGCCTCTTTTCCATGTAACGTTGTTGTGTCTATTTTTTAAGTTTACAAGGTTTCGTGTGAAAAATATAAACTACATATTATTTTTACTAGTAGACGGTAATGGGATTTAAATGAATTTGGTTAAAAAATATTGTTTATGTAAATAAGATTTGAATTAGTCTTGTGAAAACCGGTACAACCTAACAACTTTAAATATACCTACTATCAGTTAGAAATACGGCTTTCGCACATTGACAGAAAACTTTATAAAAATTCTGAGTTAACTTTTTTATTTGATAATGCCTTACTTCCGTCCTTATTAAAAAAAAAACAAGCCGTGAGAGATTTGAATGTGGGTTAGATATTGATATGCTCTTTATTTTATATAGGGCCGCTGATTTTGTAGCCATCCATACCAATCTATATACAATTGGGATCGGTAAAATAAGCCTTTTTTATTTGCTCTAAAAAAGAGTTCGTTATTTGGATCAAAAAAGACCTAATTACAAAATTTTTGTGATGGTCTAGGCAATAGGCTGATTAGTTTTTGATAGGGGGTGGGGCTCTGTTAGATCCGTAGTCTGTGAGATATTTAAGAAAAATAAAAATACTACGTGCCTACTGGCGCCATTTATTTTTTCTTGTGTTATGTTTTTGGGTCCCTAATGGTAAAGCCGTGATGGTAATTTAAGGTTTAAAATATTTTAGCATAATTTAAGGGGTAACGTTTTTGTTTAAGCAATTTTTACTATGTTTTTCACATTTTTATGCTAGGATTTTGCTCACATTTTAAAGCTTTCTTTCCAAACTTTCGATTTCTAGAATAAAACGCTCAAATTTTTAAATAATTAATTTAATAAGTTCTCACTGTTTTTTTAGCGTTCAAAAAAGGTACCTACTTAGAGAGATAATTTAGTGAAGTGTAAAAATCTTATAAGGTAGTTATAAAAAAGTATTTTAGAGAAAGATGAAAATAATTTAAGGCAATTGTTTAATAAAAATTTCTGTTATGTCATCTGCCTCTCATCTTTGAGTGGTGTCGTGCATATGATTTTTATTTTGCCATTTTTATACAAAAAACAGCAAAAACTGTAATTTTTCAAAGCATAAAGTGTGTGAGAAATATTGTGGTATTCATTTCTTTCAATCAAAGTTCTCTACAATCTTTAAATTCACCAAAAAACGTGTCCTACTATAAGTGTATTTAAGCACATCTAAAAATCATTTGACAGGTATTTAACTAAATTATTTTAAGGGTCATCATGGCTTTACCATAAGATTACTTAAAAGTCGTTTTACGTCAATTTTTGATTGATGATTAAAGCCTAATCGGAGAATTTTCACGTTGGTGTATATGAACATTAGTTATTATTTTTTGACATGTATCAAAAACTAACCAAACCTTTTTGAGATCCAAAACAATGTTATATGGGTTTGTATTGTTTTATCGTTTTTAAGATATCTTCACTGGCTCAAAATAGTAGTTTACATAACAAGCATTACGCGAGCCGTATGACCATAAATATCAGAAATTATTAAAAATACTTGTAGAATGGTATAACGATCCAATTTTTAATTTTTTTTGAAGGTGTAGGTTTATGGGTTGAGGGATCTTGTTAATGAAACGTCCTGTTCGTGAAATGCCAACGTTTCGCAAAATTTATTTGCTTCTTCAGGGCTATTCAAGGCGGCCGTTCCATGTGTCGATTTTATTGCCAATAGACGTCATTCTTGGGTAAAGAGGCATTATTTTTACAGAAGTACCGTAAAATTTTGATTAAAATTTAGAAAAAAAACATAAACAAACACATTAAAATAATATTACTACGGCGAGTACTTCGTTCGCATGTTCGAGTGTACAAATTAAATGCGAACGAAGTACTCGCCGTAGTAATATTATTTTAGTGTGTTTGTTTATGTTTCTTTTAATTTTAATGAAAATATTACGGTACTTCTGTAAAAATAATGCTTCTTTACCCAAGGATGACGTCTATTGGCAATAAAATCGACACATGGAACGGCCGTCTGGAATAGCCCTGAAGGAGCAAATAAATTTTGCGAAACGTTGGTATTTAAAAAAAAGGACGTTTCATTAACAAGATCCCTCAACCCATAAACCTACACCTTCAAAAAAAATTATTAAAAATATTAAACGCGAACACTCTGCAGTCAACAACCTTCATATCCTGAAGTTTCAATGACGTTCTATCTAAAACGTCAAAACTTTTTAAAAACAAGGTTTTTTTCTTAAAAATGCGTAATACATTTATTAAATATTTATTTTCTTAAAAATGTAGAAAAATAATTCACATTTTTCGTCAATTAGTGCTCTTATAAAATAAAGTTTCATCGCTTGTCACGCCATCTTGTGGTTTACGTATAAGCTTCATTATTATCCTAGGACCGTAAATGAGCCACTAAAGTCGTATTGAAATGGTCGTAAAACTAGTATTATTCGTTGGTCGTAGGTAAGCAATTTTACACTCTTGAGAAAAATACAACTTTGAACTATTCTCTCTGTTTGCCCCTGTTTTGTTTGGACGCCTTTATCTCGATAACTAGATGGGATAGAATTATGATTCTGATGTCAAAAAATGGCTCCTGCCAACGCATTTAGTCCATCTAATCGATTCTTTACTACTCAAATGTCACTTTTTGACAGATTATTTGAATGAATCAGAAATTCCCCTTCCCAAAAATGTATTACATGCCTATGGTTTGTTTATTCGTTTGCTACTATCTAAACAGTTAAAGCACTCATCATTTACTACGTTTATACGCACCTAAAACCGCTTTTATTTAACAGTTAATAGATGGTACTTTTCTGTTGTAGCAAAAATTGTCACAAAATGTCATTTTTTGACATTTAGAAAACGACCCCTTATTGTTAGCATCTGTAAAGTGTCCTTGTCAACCAAATTGGCGAAAAGATAACGAAATCCGGTTAACTTAAATTATTATCAGTTTTTATTTTATGCCAGAAGTTATACGGAAAAACCCATATTTTTTTTATTTCTTGATAGAATTTATCAAATGATACATCGATTTACAGAAAACAGATAGAAGCTTTTTGTAATTGTAAAAAAATATACAAAGTGTCAAAAAAAACCCAACGGTTTTTTAAGATGCATAAAACTTTGTCATTTTTTGACATATTTGCAAAGTCTATTTCATTACCTTTCCAAAACTTTTTTTTGGGTTAAAATCCGACAATAAATGCTATATTAACGGATCCTATAGACTAAAGGCTGGTTCATGGTGAAATTCCATTTTCTTTTCCGTAATTTTAACTTTAACCTTTTTTTCCATAAGTAAAAAGCTTTTCCTTAACTTAATTCATGTTGACACTAATGACAGGTGCACTTTTTGTTTACAAACTTTGGGGTTCTTTTTGTCCCACAAATGTGTAAACTCTCACTAAATCTATTAAGTGTTCAATATCCACTTCTATAATAACTACTGCTTGAAATATTTAAAAAAAAAATAATTTTCAGGTTAAAAATACGTTAACAAATATTTTGCTGGCGCACTTGCGCAACACGATTTTTCCATTTATTTTTCTGTAAAGTTAACTAGTGGTTAATTTTCAAGGTCATTCCTTAAGGTTTGAAGAAAAAGAAACGGAAAATTTGGGTTTTTTTTTGTCCCACAAATGTGTAAACTCTCACCAAATCTATAAACGTTCAATATCCACTTCTATAATAACTACTGCTTGATATATTAAAAAAATCAATTTTGAGGTCAAAAAAATCAACAAATCTTTTGCGGGCCGCACTTGCGCAACACGATTTTTCCGTTTATTTTTCTGTAAAGTTAAATATTGGTTAACTTTCAAGGTCAATCCTTAAGGTTTAAGGAAAAAGATACGGAAAGGGAACAAGCATGAATACTCACATCTGAATACGTGAGATTTAATAATTGCTAATGGAAAAAGTTACAGCAAAAGTTACAGAAAAGAAAAACGAATTTAACCATGAACCCTCCTTAAAACGTATTAGATATCTTTTGACACCAGAATCATAATTCTATTCGAACTAGTTATCGAGATATAGGCTTCCCAACATGGTCAAAATTAATGGATCGTCCTGTACAACAAAAAGTCACTTTCCTTCCCCATTCTTAATTTATAACTAGAAATATCTGTTCTATCTAGATCGCTTATAATATTGCGTTAAAATTTGGTTTTATATTAAAAAGAACTTACCGAAAGGAATTCCCGAAAATTTTAAAAATCCGTTAACTATAGGTTAACTTTTGCTTATGGTTGGACTATTGCCACCATAAGTACTGATTTAATTCAATATTTTTTGCAATCTAGCAATACTTAACAATATGTTAGTAGGTTGGTTAAGTTATTGTTTATCGGATTGTGTTTTTTCAACATTGCATTTTTCAATTGTTACGAGCATTACTCACAAACAAAAGTTTTGTCATGGTATTTTCGGATAAAAACTGATAAAAATCCTACTTTATTTATACTTATCCTGAAAACGATCGAAAATGTTCGGTAAAATACCCAGTTTTTGGGTAAAATTACATTTATGTTCAGAAATTATCAAAACCTTTTAATAATTTAATAATGGGAGTCAAAACAGTCTAAAAATCAAAAAATTTTAAATTTATGCGCTTATATTATTTTTTTACATATCCATTTTTGTCTCTGAAGTTCATTCCGCTGTTAAATAAACTTTTTTTTATACCCTCATCAAAAACATGATTTTAGTAACTGTCTGCAGATAACTAAAGCATGGCTTTTTTGGTTACCGATGCAAAAAGAAACTTTTTTTTTACCACAGGTGCAAAAAAGATTTCTGTGCGTTTTTTACCAAAAATTAAAGAGAAATAGCGGAAAATATTAATATTGAAAAAATCTAATTATTCTTGCCTAAAAATTAAGCCATTTCCACCAGCTTTCACCAAGTATTTACGAAAAAATCATTTAAAAACATCGTCAAAATATCAAACTGTCAAAGATTAAAATGTCGCAATAATGAACTTTACCGAGTAAAGACACACATCGCTACGGAAACCATTGTTATTTCATTTAACAGCTCGCGGCTAAAATGTGCTTTTTTTTACTCGCGTTTTTAAATACCTCGCGGCGCTCGTTATTTAAACCAACGCTTGTAAAAAAGCACTATTTTAGCCACTACTTGTGAAAAATACTATTTTCAGGCTAGAATTCCGTAGGTGATCTTCAAAATATTTGCAATCAGACCGATTACAGCTTGTTAATTCTAAGTATTTGTAATTATCTTGTAATCTTCTTAAATCTGACGTTAGAAATTGGGCATTGTTTGCCAGACTATAATGATCGCATTTACTTTTGTGGAGTAGCTTAAATAACCGGATTATATTTATAGGGTATTACCTAGTTTTTAGTTGTAACCGTTTTACAGAGATGCATTGGATGGATTACTGGGTATCTCGTTATGGTAAAACCATGATGACCATTAAAATAATTTAGTTAAATACCCGTTAAATGATTTTTAGATATGCTTAAATACACCTATAGTAGGTAACGTTTTTTCGTAAATTTAAGGACTGTAAAGAAGTTTGATTGAAGAAATTAATACCACCTTATGTCTCACACACTTTATGGTTTGAAAAATTACAATTTTCGCTGTTTTTTGTTTAAAAATGACAAAATAAAAATCATATGCACGACACTACTCAAGATGACAGACAGATGACATAACAGAAATTTTTTATAGCCTGCTGTCTCTCTTCAACAACCAGCACTTTACTAAATTATCTCTCCATCTACCTCTAAAATTCTGCCTCTTTTCTTTAAATATTTTTCATTTTAACAGAGAAAAAATGTTTTTGGCAGTACTTTTTTTGAACGCCAAAAAAAGAGTGAAAACTTGAAAAATTTGAGTGTTTTATTCTAAAAATCGAAAGTGCCAAGAAAGCTTTAAAATGTGAGCAAAATCATGGCATAAAAATGTGAAAAACATAGTGAACAAAAACGGTACCCATTCAAATATTTTAGCATAATTTAAGGGGTAACGTTTTTGTTTAAAAGCTTTCTTTCGATTTCTAGAATAAAACACTTAAATTTTTGAAGTTTTCACTATTTTTTTAGCGTTTAAAAAAAGTACTGCCAAAAACATCTTTTCTCTGTAAAAGTGAAAAATATTTAAAGAGAGAGGGCAGAATTTTAGAGGTAGATGGAGAGTTAATTTAGAAGTGCAAACTTTTTTTTGATCACGGGAGCAAAAAAAGATTTCTGTACTTTTTTTACTCAAAATTAAATAATTAAATAGAAATATCGGAAAATTGTAATATTGAAAAAAAAACTTATCATTCTTGCCTAAAAATTAAGCCATTTCCGCCAGTTTTCACCAAGTATTTACGAAAAAATCCTTTAAAATCATCGTCAAAATATCAAATTGTCAAAAATTAAAATGTCGCAACAATGAACTTCACCGAATAAAAAGACACATCGCTATGGAAACCATTGCTATTTCATTTACCAGCCGCCTGGATTTATAGTATAAAGATGGTGTGTTGCGAGAAGTTCTCTTCGTTCGAGATTTTTAAAAGAATTTTCCTGTTTTCCTTGGATTTTTTTTGGTATTAAAAAAAATAGTGTGAACAACTCGCGGCTAAACTGTAGTTTTTTTTACTGGCGTTTTTAAATACCTCCCTGCGCTCGTTATTTAAACCAAGGCTTGTAAAAAAAAGCACTATTTTAGCCACTAGTTGTGAAAAACTACTATTTTCAGGCTAGAATTTCCTAGGTGATCTTCAAAATATTTGCGACCGATTAAAGCTTGTTGATTCCAAGTATTTGTAATTATCTTCTAATCTTCTTAAATCTGACGTTGTCTGCCATCTCATTTACTTTTGTGGAGTATATTTTGAATCCCCCATTATTATTTATTTATTATTATGATGGTCATTTAACACGAAGATGAAGTTTGAGTCGCGAGCCGCAGGCGAGTGTCTTAATTTATCTGAGCGACCAATGAAAATATCATCGGGTCAACCAGAGGTTTGGCAGACCCCGGATTTCGATAATTTGGGTACATTTATTCTACCCATAAAAGTGAATGAAAAATCCATTTTTTTTGACCGTTTTTTTAAAATTAATTCTTGGAAATCAAAACAAACTACCATTTTGCTCAAACATGTACCTAAAGAAATGAAAATATCTCGATAACTACTTAAACCAGGACAGTGGTTTATATATCGTTTTAAAGGTATTTTAAATACCTTTCGAATGATGTATCACATGATGTACTTTTTCTTTAAAAAAAATGAAATTTAAAATAAAAATATACCTTCATCAAAAACATGATTTTAGTAACTGTCTGCAGATAACTAAATCATGGCTTTTTTGGTTACCGATGCAAAAAAAATAATTTATCACGGGTGCAAAAAAAGATTTCGGTCCGTTTTTTACCCAAAATTAAAGAGAAAAAGCGGAAAATAGTAATATTGAAAAAATCTAATTATTCTTGCCTAAAAATGAAGCCATTTCCGCCAGTTTTCACCAAGTATTTACAAAAAAATGATTTAAAACTAACGTCAAAATATCAAACTGTCAACGATTAAAATGTCGCAACAATGAAACCACCATTGTTCGAGATTTTTAAAAGTACTTTCCTGTTTTTCTTGGATTTTTTGATAATAGTATTAAAAAAATATAGTGTTTAACAGCTCGCGGCTAAACTGTGCTTTTTTTTACTCGCGTTTTTAAATACCTCGCTGCGCTCGTTATTTAAAACAACGCTTGGAAAAAGCACTATTTTAGCCACTAGTTGTTAAAAGTACTATTTTTTAATTTTTGAAAAACAGCATTTTTTAAATATTTTGTTTCTGGATATTTTAAAAAATTTCAAGATGAAGACTTGATGTGTTCATCAAAAAAAAAATATTTTAAAAATGTTGAAAATAATTATTATCAAAATGGGCTTTAAAATACCTATAAAACAAGGTATTACTCGCTTTTTTACGGTATACAGTAAGAAGATTTTTTTTTGTACCTGCACATTTGATTAAAATTGACTGTCTTTAGAGACATTTATGAATATCTTGAGAACCATTATTAAAGGTATTTTAAATGCCATTTCAATGAAGTATCACATCACCATGACATTTTTTTTGAAAACAAAATTTCAACATTTTTAAAATATTTTTTTTTTTTTGATGAACCCATCAAGTCTCCATCTTGAAATTTTGTAAATAGTTTGGCGAAGTACCCAGAAACAAAATATATTTTTCTAAAAAAAATAAAAAATGCTGTTTTTCAAAAATTAAAAAAAAAAGTTTTTTTTTCAAATCTATTTTTAGACAAAAAGTATATCATGTGATACATCATTCGAAAGGTATTTAAAATACCTTTAAAACGAGCTATAAACGACTGTACAAGTTTAATTAGTTATCGAGATATTTTAATTTCTTTAAGTACATGTTTGTCAAAAAATTTTCGAATTTGGGATTTTTCATCCTCTTTATGGGTCGAATAAATACACCAGGAATTATCGAAATTGGGGAGATGGTCTGCCACGCTCCCTTTTTTTTTGGTTGATTTCATATGAAATGACCCCATCATAAATATTAGAAATGCGTAATATGTTAATTTAACAGGACTTATTTTTGATTAGATACTAAAATTATATTGGATTTATTTGTGTTTAATAAACATTTATTGTCTTAAAAATTGTGTCAATTAGTTTTCCTATAAAATAGAGTTTCATCGCTTGTCACGCCATCTTGTAGTTTACGTCTAAGCTTTATTATTATCCTAGGACCGTAAATGAGCCATTAAAATCGTGTTAAGACGTTGGTCGTAGGTAAACTCTTTTAAATGCAAAAGTTTTGGCACGAATTTTATAGCAAACATTTTTACTTGCTTTGGCATTACAGATTATATATATAAATATTTAAGTGAGTAAACACTAAGATAATTAATAACGATTAACATTTTTAAAATCAAAACATCGTAAAAATTTGGCCGAAGCTTTAAAACTTTTATTTGTATTGATAAGCCACACATTTGACTTATCAATTTAAAAAAATAGTTTCAGGTTCAATAAAAATGCAATCATTTAAAAAATAGCCAATCGTACGCCAAAACACTGATAAAAAAATTAATGTACATACTATGAAGCATAGTTTAAAATTTTAATGGTATCACCTGATTTTGCATATTTTTATGATCTAATTATTATCATTATCTAAGAAATGATGGAATTTTATAAAGTTATCGTTTCTTGAGATTAAAGTCCGCGGACAATACAAGTAATAAGTTGGTCGTTCGCTTTTTGTCGTTGGCGTTCTAAAATATGAATTGACTACCATGACCATAATGTAGCCATGAAAACTTATTGATTAAAAAATCAAAGTTCATTTACTACCTTGCATATTTGCAATTTTTATTACTGGTGTTTGTATTCCATTATGGAATAATCGATGCCACCAATGGGGTAGCCACCATGCTGGACCTGTTGTACCCACATATGTATGTACTTACGGACGGACAACAAGTTCCACCAATACTGGAAACAATTGCCAGGACTAGCACATTCCAAAGATTTCTTACAGAACCCTGCAGAAAGAGGCCTGGGAAACTCATTGAGCGCACACATTGCAAAATTTTTGTCCAAGAGCTCAACTTTCTGTAGTTAGTTTCCAAAAAGAGGGCGCCAAAGTTACAAAAAATCAGTTTTAACGTATTTTGACCAACAAAAAGTGATTTTTTTAAAAATAAAGTCGCAGAAAAATCCTATAAAAATATGTATGTTATTCATAATGAATTAAACAGTCTCTAAACTACAGCAACTGAAAGTCGGTAAAATTCTTTGAGAACCGTTTTCTGCACATGCATGAAGTCGCCTGTTGTGGACTATATATTATTATTTATAGTAAGAGCAGTACAAATGAGGTATCAAATTAAAGCTTGTTACGTGCGCTACACAAATGTCCCGGTCTGTCGGCATGAAAATTGCCGAAAATATCTGACAGACTGACATTTAGTCGGGTACGGATAGCAGTGTTGCCAACGGGAAAACAGTGAAAGATCCCGCCCACAACAGACAAAAAGTCCGATTTGATTGAAGGTTTTGACTAAAAAAAAACAGCTAAAAAATATAGTATTTCTTCCCATAAAAGTGTTTTTTTTTTTAAATAAGGCAATAAGGCTGTAATTCAGTTACAATCAGTGTTGCCAACACCAACTTTTTTGTTGTTCACAAACGTTTTCGCGAGCAACGAAATGGTCACGTGGTCAGTCAGTCAATTAATTATAAACATTATACATATTTTTATACGATTTTTCCGAGATCTACAACTTTTTCATTTAAATTTAAAAAAAAAAATCACTTTTGGTTGGTCAAAAAAAGTTCAACTTTTTGGAAACTAACTACAGAAAGTTGAGCACTTGGACAAAAATGTTGAAAATTTCATGCCGAATATATTTGTTCTCGGACTTTTTCGCCTCCGACCAATAGATATGAAGAAAGTCAATTACAACGTTTTTTCAAAATGGCGGATGGTTCCCGAGAAGTGGGGGAAACACAAACTAGGATCTTACTTTTAGACCCTCCCCAACAAATTTTTTCGAGGTGTGACAATTTTACTGTACTAAGTTTGTTTTAAAAAAGCTACTGTTTAAGCCGATCACACACAAACGCTGCACTGCGGTGGCATAGAGGTTTGCCGAAATTGCTGAAAGTATCTGACAGACTGACATTTATTCGGGTACGGATAGCAGTGTTGCCAACGGGAAAACTGAAAGATCCCGCCCAAAACAGACAAAAAGTCCGATTTGATTGAAGGTTTTGACTAAAAAAAAAAAGCTAAAAAATATAGTATTCCGTCCATAAAAGTGTTTTTTTTTTTAAATAAGGCAATAAGGCTGTAATTCAGTTACAATCAGTGTTGCCAACACCAACTTAAAACTATGTTGGGAATCAGTAGTATAGTAGTATCAGTATCAGTAGAATCAGATATAAGTAAAGAATTTGAGTATTTCCCCAGAGTATGGTTCAGGTATGTAGACGATTTGTTTGCAGTATTCAACACTAAAGTAACTAGTGTTGAAAATTTTATGGAAAAAATAAATAACAAATTTCCCACTATTAAATTTACTTATGAAACAGAGAACAACGGTACACTGCCATTTCTAGACACTTTAGTTATAAGAAATAAAAATAAATTGGACTTTGACCTATACAGAAAAGGCACGGCCACCAACAGGTATATTCCAAATGACTCTTTTCATTGCTTACAACATAAGCTTGCAAGTTTGCACTTTTTAACATATAGATTAGTAAATTTCCCCTTAAACAAAGAAAGATTTGAAGCAGAAAAGAATAGGATTAGGAATATAGCTGGCGAAAACGGTTACGACGAAGGCTTAATAAATAAGCTAATAAATAGACATTCTTTTCAAAAGACCTTTCGGAATTCTACCTTTTTCAGACAAAAAGATACCTGCGACTCAAAATTTGTCTCAATTCCTTATAATCCTAATTACACGAAAGGATTACACAAAGTATTTAATAACACCGGTCTTAAATTAGTATATCAATCCGGTAACACAATAAGAAGCTTACTAGGAAATCCCAAGGATAAAACTACAGTTCTAGAAAAAAGTGGAATTTACGAAATTAGTTGCATGGATTGTGACAAAAAATATGTTGGCCAAACGAGACGCTCTATTCAAACACGTTTTAAAGAACATTTAGCACACTTAAAATACGGAAGAACAGAAAAGTCAAGTGTGGCCGAGCATGCTTTTGAAAACAATCATAGATTCACATTAGATAACCTAAGACTTCTAAAAAGTGTACCAAACAAAAGACTTTTGAATGCATATGAAAGTATGGAAATCATTAAATCCAGAAATAGTTTAAATAAAGATAGAGGACCCATCCCGTTTAGTACACTTTATTCTTTGGTTGAGGGGAGATAGGATTAAAAATCGTGATCAATCACAAATTATTAGTCTTATCTCCGCCCACTAAAGGATTGTATATAAGATAGAGCATAGATTAATTTAGTTCATTGTTTATCGTCTCCTGATGATGCTAACGTTGTTAGCGAAACGCGCGTCGAGTGCAAAAAAGTGTAGTTTTGGTTTGTGGAAAACAATCATAATTTTGTTTTACCAACTTAAAAATTCTTTCGATTCATTTTATGGGTTTTTTGTTGTTCACAAACGTTTTCGCGAGCAACGAAATGGTCACGTGGTCAGTCAGTCAATTAATTATAAACATTATACATATTTTTATACGATTTTTCCGAGATCTACAACTTTTTCATTTAAAGTTTTAAAAAAAATCACTTTTGGTTGGTAAAAATACGTTAAAACTGATATTTTGTAACTTCGGCGCCATCTAACTTTTTGGAAACTAATTACAGAAAGTTGAGCACTTGGACAAAAATGTTGAAAATTTCATGCTGAATATATTTGTTCTCGGACTTTTTCGCCTCCGACCAATAGATATGAAGAAAGTCCATTACAAAGTTTTTTCAAAATGGCGGATGGTTCCCGAGAAGTGGGGGAAACACAAACTTTAGGATCTTACTTTTAGACCCTCCCCAACAAATTTTTTCGAGGTGTGACAATTTTACTGTACTAAGTTTGTTTTAAAAAAGCTACTGTTTAAGCCGATCACACACAAACGCTGCACTGCGTGCACTGCGGTGGCATAGAGGTTTCAACCAACTAGCACTCGATCTTAGAACGCCATGTTGAAAATTCTGGGCCGCCGATTGGTTAAAACCTCTATGCCACCGCAGTGCACGCAGTGCAGCGTTTGTGTGTAATCGGCTTTAACGAACAAAATTTTTAACACAAAACAGCTGTTTTTGTTAAGGTAAGGAGCTTTTCAGTCTTTATATTGGCTTTCATAGAATGAGTTTAGATTACATTGACTATTTCTTTTAGAAACCATTTAGCTAAAAAATCTATGCGGCGGGCATCTTTTAGACCAATAGGAGTCGAATTGCAGCGGTAATTTGCACTAGTGCCTAGTTTAACGATTTTCATTTTTTCAGATCGGCTTCAAAGGCTTCGGTCTTCCCAAGGACAAGCTGGCAACAGAGGTGAAATTCATGTACAACGACAAACAGTACACCTTGAGACATGGCAGCGTGGTAATAGCTGCCATTACGTCGTGCACGAACACCAGCAACCCAAGCGTCATGCTGGGAGCTGGATTGTTAGCCAAGAAAGCGGTGGATGCTGGGCTATCGGTAAGATCGTATTTGATTGAATGCAGATCCTCCACCTCGAGTTTTAGGACATCCATCACATCTTCTATACACTCGTGTGGGAGAGTTATTCTTTAACCGGTTGTTTTCGGTTAGTATGCCTATGAGCAGTCCTATATCTTTGAACCTTAGTAGCGTAGACGTAAGCGTATACCCAGTCGTTAAGTTTTCTTTGCACTTGTCTCCTCGTTACCTCTAGTGCGGGTTCAGGTGCCACATAGGGGGGTTCGGCTCCCATGTCGAAATCTTGTCAGTATCTATAGTGCGTCAGCACAGTCTTCAACCAATCCATTCACAATTGAAGGCAAGAGGGGGCTGATTCTCGAATTTCGAAAAAATGGTCGCCTGGGAACGTTCATGTCCTACATTTCGACCAATAAGAAGACTCAGAAGCTGCCAACAGGGCACGCGCAAAGCAGATTCGATTATCGTTTGCAAGAGAATGCGTTCGCCTGTCCAGATCCAGTGGAAAGAAAGCGTAGGAAGGTTCTCCCGATAAGCGGAAATCGGGTAAGGTTCGGCCGTGGTCGGCTAATTTGTGAACGTTCCCAGATGGATCATACTCTCGAAATTCAAGAATCAACCCCCCAGGGGTAAAAGGGGGAATGTCAATATTTTGCCCAAATTCTTAGATAATGGCCTACTTTTGTCATAGGAAACGAGTCGAAAAATTATTCTGACTCATTTATAATATTGGTATGCCTGTGGTCTTCAATTTTTTGTGCCTTCAGGGCCTTTCTTTTCATCGTGCATCTAGTACAAACTTCCGTTAGGTTTTTAAAATCCACACAGTCTCCATTTTTTTTATTTTAATAGGTTGATCCCTACATCAAAACCAGTTTGTCTCCGGGATCCGGCGTTGTCACCTATTACCTTAACGAGTCTGGGGTGGTTCCCGCTTTGGAAAAGCTGGGTTTCAATATCGTAGGTTATGGTTGTATGACCTGTATCGGCAATAGTGGAGGTAAGGTATAGAGAGCGATGTATGATAACTATTTTTTAACAGGCAAACATTGAAAATGTTTATATTCGGCGGTTACATTTGTAATATAGATTAGAATAATTTATTTTCCTTATCCAACAATCTTTTAACAATAATTGTATCAGGAATAGTCACAAACTTAAAAATAAACTAAAACTAAAAAACAAGATAAAAAAATAAAAAATGGAACATAATGCATTACTTTGAGACAAAACATTTATAATAAATTTTTATTAAAAAAAAACTTTTAAAAAACAAGCTTTTATTAAATGCACTCAAAAGTAGAAAATAATTTTTTATCTTTCTTATACCATAATAAAAGCGATGGGCGCGAACTAAAAATTTTTACTTTAGTATATCGGTCACATCGACGATTCACCTAAGAAACAGTTGTATCACTATAACCTAAGGACATTTTCAAAGGCTTGGCAAGCATGGTAATCTCACCCGTTCTCAGCATCTTTAGATGAAAGCATTATGTTTATCATTCGAATAGAAGAAGAATTTAGTTCTTCTTTTGTAGTTCTCTCTTTGTCACCGTACAGTTAAAATTTTGAATTTGCGCCCATCGCTTTTATTATGGTATAAGAAAGATAAAACATTATTTTCTACTTTTGAGTGCATTTAATGAAAGCTTGTCCTTTAAAAGTTTTTTTTAATAAAAATTAATTTTTTAATTTTTAGATTTGTACCCTAATCGTCCATTTTTAATCCGCCATATTGAAATTTTCAAATCTGATAAAAAATTCATATCCCCTTCCCAAAAAACCCCTGTATGCCAATTCCCTCGTTAGAGGGAAGTGTGTACCTAATAATACCATATTATTGTTTTGTCGCCGGAACTATAAACGAATACCAAATTTGAACACACACCCTTAATTGTTAGATTTGTACTTTTCATCGTCCATTTTGAATCCGCCATATTGAGATTTTCAAATTAATCAAAAATTCATAATCCCCCTCCTTAAAAACCCCTGTATGCCAATTTTATTATTGTATTTTCAGCGGAACTATAAACGCATACCGAACACAATCGGATATGGATAAGTCAGTTAAAATTGGTTAAAAAAACATGACCGAAAATCGTCCATTTTGAATCCTCCATATTGAATTATCGAAATCTGATCAAAAATTCGTATTCCTTATCCCCAAAAGACCCTGTATACTAATTTTGGTTGAAATCAGACAAACTTAGGTGTTTTCCCCCCTCCACTCCCCTCGTAGGAGGAAGGGTTCCTAAAAATGACATATTATTTTATTGTCACCGGAACTATAAATGCATGCCAAATTTGAAGGCACTCGTATGTGTATAAGTTAGTTAAAATTGGTTAGCAAAAGATGACCAAAACTCGTTCATCTTGAATCTGCCATATTGAATTTTCAAAATCTGATTAGAAATTCGTTATCTCCATCCCCAAGTGCCCCAACACACCAAATTTCAACGAAATCGGGCGTACTTCAACTGTACCCCCCTACACCCCCTTCGAGTAGGGGGGAGATGTCAATTTCATTACTCTATATTTTTGTGGGGTCACCGCAACTATATAAGCATGCCAAATTTGAAGCCGATCGGATATGTCGGGAAGTTGGTCAAAATTAAGTTACAAGATTTCACCCGAACAAAAAAAATTTATAAAAAAATCCAAAAACACGTCAAGAAAAACGAGGACCCACAATGGATTTTTTTATGCCGTTTTATTTACGAAATATGGCATTTTTTTTTTTTAATAGGACACCCTGTATAGTTTGACATTTTTTAATTCTAAGAAAAATTATCTTTTTGACAATACCACACACTAATACTCTATCTCTTATGGTTTCCAAGATAGAGGCATTTAAACTTGCATGGAATTGTTGTCTATGCCCTGATTTACGGGGGATATTTGAATGAATATCGAATTTTTCCATACAGATAGATCCTATTTTGTGGTATTGCTGAAGAGAGAATTGTTTGCAGATTTTAAAAATTGCAAAATATATTGGGTGTCCTATTTAAAAAAATTAAAAAATTACCATACCTCGTAAACTAAATGACATAGGGGTATTTCCACAGAAATGTACCTTATTTTTACAAAACTCAGTTGTGTCGTGTCTTTATAAAATCCACCCCAATAAAGAGAGCAATACTTATAATGATAGGTTCAACCAAAACTATGCCTATATTTATGTACTTTCTTTCAGCATTCTACTTTGATCTTTTAAAAAAGCTTTAAGGCTCATAATGCAGAAAATTTTAATTTTGTTTACAATGAGTTATAGCTTACACGTTAAGATATATTATATTGAAAGGAACTAGTGGTTAATGTCTAAAATATAAATATAAAATTTCATTCATGCAAGACGTCATTTAGGATCTGTAACTGTAAGAACTCACCATTATTTATAAGTCACACCCGTTACAAAAAAATACAAAAAGTGTTTCTAACTAAACACGCAAATACAAAAATTATACGAAACTATATCATTACAACAAGTATGAAATACGCTTCGACAGTAAAAAATGTTAGTCACCACAAGGAAATTTGAAAAATTACAGTATTTAAATACTGTCGCACCCGTTACAGGTAAATTAAAAAAAAAATAAAACTGCTTGCAAAAATAAAGTAGTCATAGCAGGCTGTGTATATTCAGTGTTTGACATAATATAAAACAATTGCTTGAGTAAGTAAATAATTTGATTGACGTTTTGATAATTCTAAAAGTATTTCACAATTTCTTGAACAGTATTTTTTGGGGTATTTTTACAAAGTAATATTAAATACTCCTAAAGAGTGCTTTGAGTTCCTCTCAGTGAATGCTGGGGGATTTTTGGTATTCTATATACCAGAGAGCCAAATAAAAGAAATCACCCCCGTTTTAGAAACGAGATGGCAAGGTCTCAGAGCCATAGATAACATACAATCTAACCATTATTTTGAAAATGATGGGCCCAATGTTATCTTGTCAGCAGTCACCTACAAATCTGAACTTCAAAGGACCCAAATTAAAGTATTGTAACCATTTTTTAGTACTATGTTAGTACTTACTTTTTTTTCTCGTTAATTAATACTAAAATTAATATTTTACTCCTTCCATGTAGTTATTTATTTTTTTTACTACATACATAAAAATGTATAAAAGTAGTTTTGGTGTATTATATAGAGCATACGTCCTCAACTGCAATTGATTTTTACCATTCTTGGCTGAAAAAGTCTTTAAAAAAAATCCAATATAAAAACGAATTTACTATATAACACCCGTTACACTCAATCTATAACACCCGTTACAAATTGAGGATAAAGAAAATAAAAGAAGTAAAAATTAATAAAACTCAAAATATATTAAACCTCTTTGGTGGCCTTTTCTGCTATACACTAAGATTGAAAAATATATTAGTTGCTATGCTAACTTTTATGTAAACTAAACCTAACCATATCAATGTCGAAAAAACGTAAAAAACAAAATAACACCCGTTACATGTATTCGATTCCCTAAAATACATTGTTCTGGTGATTCCTAGTGAGTTTTTTTGCATAAAGATTTTCATCTGTCAAGACCACATGAGTTAATTCGAGTTTTGTTTTAATAACTTATCAACATCAAACATAAAATTGGATGTCAAAAACATAAAACGTAACACCCGTTACAGTGGAATTACCCATAGACAAAATCCAAGATAGCACGATTAAAGGAAATTAAAAGAATCCACCCTGTATACATAGATATATTGGAAGTTAAATAAAAGCTTGTAAGAAATCAGGAACATTGTAAAAGCACTTTTTGAAAACATTTTTTAACGACGATTTAAAAACTTAAAAGTTTACATTCTTTGAGTTCAATGTGTAAAAAACGGTGACCAACAATATTTGGTTTCCGAAACGCAATCTGACACCGAGCACGAGGCACATGAAGAAGTTTTCTGTCCACCATACCAATATGGTATGGGGAACTATCGAGGGAACTACTAAAATCATGAAATTGTGACTTTTCTTAATTTTATCAAAAATGGTTCGAAAACACCATAATCGACGAAAAAAAAAAAGGTGTGTCGGTCTGTTGTCTGTATACACGATAACTCAAGAACGCCTTAATCGATTTTAACGAAATTTGGTACAAAAATCCTCTATCGGCTGACCATGAACTGATTAATTTTTGTGTAGGGTGGTGGGGGGTTGAAGGGGGGAAAAGGGGGATAAAATATTTTAAAAAAATTGTAACTTTGGAACAAAAGCAAGTAGCGATGTACGGTTTTCAGATTTAAGTTTCCATGAATATCGACTACAAATTTTGTTATTAAGTACAAATTCGTGGGAGCGTTAGTTTCCAAGTTATTTTGAAAAAACGTTAAAATATACCGGGTGTCAATATTTTAAAAACATGAATATAGGTATAGGCCATTATACATAAAATGTACCTAAAATATTTTGTGGTATCCAAAAGTGCATATATATATATATATATATATATATATATATATATATATATTAAAATAAGAAAGTTGTTGTCAAGTTTTCCTGCAAATGGCAACACTGCAAATATAAAAGTGTTTTATAAAGAGGGTTTACATGAACTTGTGTTAGAATAGAAAGTTTGAAAGGTTTCCAATGCATAGTTTCCAAAATATTCTAATAGGTTCATAACTTTAGAAGTAAAGCAGCTATTGATATGAGGTTTTTAAATATTACCCAAAAATGTTGTTATAAGGTTCAAATCTTTCAAAGCTACAGTTTTCGAGATATTTTTTCCTTTTAACACAAAATAATGGATTTTACTATCCGTGCTTTCCATAATCAATTTTTTGTCGTATATTTACATTGTGGTACAAAGTAATAGACAAAAACTTTTCTTTATTTTTAAAAACAAAAGTGCAGATCTCAAACAAGTACAGATCAGGTAAAGTTAAAATATTAAAAGTACTAAAAAGGATTTGCAAGCATCTGTACGTTTAATTCCTGCTATAATCCTAATAAGATTTTTCTGAGCCAAAAAAACATCTGGTGCAACATAACCCATAGGGTAGTCTAAACTCTAACTCTACATAGAAGACCCATGCTCAATGTTAATTATACATATTTTAAGTTCTTTATTAGTTTGTAAGAAATAGAATTCAATTTCGGTATTAGGAAAAGGAAAATAAGGAAAGGGAAAACATCCATAGCGACAGCTCATTGTGTTGTATACACATCTTGGGTGCCTGCCGGGAAATGTGAGTGCTTTGGCTTATTAGAAATGCTAGCAAGCGTAGAAAACACTTTAAGACTTCTTGTATTGTAGGCTGCTGCAGAGGATTTAGAGTTATTTATATTTATTTTGATTTTTCTATTAAAACCTAGACCAAACATTATTCTCAACCGAGACAAAAGCCTTTCCACATACGAAACTAGAAGTAACAATAAATACCTAATAGGTCGTATAAAATACCTAAAACTTACAATAATTTATCCTGCATCTAAAAGAGGCATATAAAAGAAACTTTAAATTATTATATTATAATTTTAGATTAAAATATTTATATTAATCTTTACGATTATATTATTTCTTCCAACCATGGGTTAATCATTATTATTACCACAATAAAAACAGTAATTACTATTATTTTTATTACTTGTGATTGTCACAATCCATAAAATTAAATAGTAGGTATTTTGAAAACAAGAACACAACAATTTGTAAAAGTGCTATAATTATTCCTAAAATGTCATTGTACTTTTTAAACGATTTGCCCACCTTGAACAACAAATTGACGTTTCCGAGGTGTTTTTCGAAATCGTAATCAAAATACTCGAAAATGCTTGGGTTACGTTTTTGTTGGTACTCCCTGTATAATTTCAGATGAATTTGGTTTCTCAGCATCGACTTCTTTAATTTAGGATTTCATAGAACAGGTTCATGTGGCGCAAAGGTACTCAAAATTAGGTCGAATTGAAGTTATGTTTTACAACGTTTAAATACAGTCTATGTTATGCTGTGGTTGAAGTTTGCTTTTCTTGAAGGTCTCGACGAGAACATCGTGAACGCAATCGAATCCAACGACTTGGTCTGTTGCGGAGTGCTCTCCGGTAACAGAAACTTCGAGGGCAGAATCCATCCCAACACCAGAGCCAACTACTTGGCCAGTCCGCTGTTGGTAATAGCGTACGCCATCGCTGGAAGAGTGGATATTGATTTCGAGACTGAACCGTTGGGTATGTCAATTCTTCATGGCATTAGCAAGTAAAATTAAAATTTGTAAACCCCCCGGCCAAGAAATTTTTTCTAAAAAGTACCCCCATTGTTCCGCCCCTGAGGTAATAAATTAGTACCCAATCTACATCTACACAACAAATTTCATCTTAATCGAATGAACGGTTCAGAAGTTCAGTGTTATCTCTGGAACTACTCAGAATATTTTTATCGGACATAGTTAAGAACACTTCCGGAAGAATAGGCTCCAAACAGAAAAAACTACATCGAAATCGATTCACTGGTCCGCGAGCTACATGCGGAGACACACACAGGATTAAATTTATAACACCCCTCTTTTTCGTCAGACGTTAAAAAATGACTTGCTACAAGGACTGATATCTATCCTTCCTTGCAAAGTTTAAAAAGCGATTTTTTTTCCCCAAAATTGACCAAAACTCAAAATTAACGTGACGTCACACAAAACATCTTCCAAAGTAGTTAAGAGACATTTTTTTAAACGTCTTTATATATATATTATAACCACTTGGCCAGTCCGATGTTGGTAATTGAATGGAAATTGATTTTGAGATTGAACCACTGGGTATGTTTTAATCTATCAACTTCTTAGACAAATTGAAGAAAAAAATTTTCTTTTCTCAAAACTAACAAAAATTATTAGGAAATTCTTTACAATGAAACATCTCCCGAACTAGTTAAGATATGTTTTTTTTTAAAACGTGTGTCATCCACTCCAACACCAGAAGTTGGTAATCGAATACGCCGTTGCTGGAACAGTGGATATTGATTTGACTGATCCACTGGATATGTTAAACCAAAACTTATTTTTACAAGAAATTTTTAAAATTTTTTGAGGTGTCGTATTATCATTGTTTGTCTCCCAACATCTTGTGATGACCCCAAAATATATTCCGAGGTGGTCGAGATATGATATGTTTTTAAAAAGACTTTTTTAACATTTAGGATTTATTTTAAATTTGAAAAGCAAAGAACTTAATTTTGTTTACTTTCAGAATTAAAAAAAAATATATTTTTAAAAATTTTCTAATCAGCCAGTCGAGTTTCCATGACTGCTTTTGTTGGACTGGTAAAACGTTTTAGAAGTATTTATTCACAGCACGAGTTTCAGTCGTCTTGATGGTGTCCATCCAAAATTATAAACCTTCTCTTTGGGAAAGCTTTTTACTGTTGGTCCCAAGAAGTTCAAACAAAAAGCATTCAATGTAAGAGATTATTTTCCACTTTAATCCCAGACCTTATTTTTGGATAGAAAATAATTTGTTCTCGCCACCAGGATGTTAAGGGCGCAAGAACAATCCAGAGATAATATAAACTTGTCAATCGATTTCAATACGTCATCTACCACTCATTACCTATCTCTGGTTTCTTTACTGTATTCTCCTGTTCACAGATTGCGCCGCGAATCATTGGGGATTAGGGTCACTGGATCCTAAAACCTGCGGCTGGGACCGCAGGTCTCACGATCCAGTGACCCTATGGGGGATTGTTTATTTATCACCTAGGTGATCGAATTGAGAGCAGTGACAACTAGTCAAATGGCCAGTTTCTCAACTTCCACTTAAGTTCTAAGTGCTAGTTATGGTGTCTCTTTTTCACTTTTTAAAAATGTATTTGGCAGATTGTAGGGGAAATTAGGGGCAAGGGCCCTATAAAGAAAAATCATGTCACATCAAAGGAGATTCACAAAAAATCTTTAATAAATTTATCCTGGAGGCAGCGCCTAAGTTAGTCGCCTCATTACCACATCATACAGCACACTTTATCCCAGGGACGTACATTTTACGTCGCTACGTTCCGGGACCAATTACGAACGTAATATATATGTTCGTACAAACGTGTAAGTAGTACATACAAATATGTACATAAATACACGTATAAGAGCGAGATGTAAAAACCTTTATAAAGTATATGTCACAATCTTAGCAGTTTCCTACGTATAGGTGTTGGTCTAGTGGTAGAGTATCTGGGTCTCAGCCGGGAGACTCGGGTTCAATTCTCGGAATCTCCAACACTTTTTTTTAAAATTATCGGTGAAATATCCTTGCCTGACCCAAGCCCACGTACACGTTCGGTTTTGATCCCACGTAGGACCTAAATTATATATACCTGAAATGTACGTACATAGGACGTATATAGTACGTACATAGTACGTCCTTGTGCGTACTAGGGACGTGACGTATGTCCCAGCAATTATCTACTACTTGAGAAATCAGCCACCAAAATCACTGGGTAAGTTGCCAAAACTGTATCACTAATTTACCTATGCCACAAATTTACCTTACCTCACCCTACTAGTTTTGCATTTTTGTTTTATGAAAAAGTTTAAAAAGCAAGTTCCTGTAAGGACTCTTCCGGGAACACATAGAATATAAGAAAATGTCAGGAATAAATATAGTATTTGATTACCTATCCTATATTTCCATTATTTTATGAAATAAAAAATGTTTAAGCCTTATGTAAAATGTGTTTTGTCTAAAAGACAGTTTTTTGTTTGACTATGTTTATAGAAAAACAATTCAATAGCAAAAAGAAAATTAATAAAGCCTGGATAAGGTACTTCGTTGGATGGTAATTATTTACTAACATACTATAGTTACATGCAAGTTAAAACAGAGCAATAAATAATAACACCAACATAAGCTTTAATAATAATTATTACATAAATCAATCAAGATACAAACTTTTTTTTCCTCCTGAATTTGTTTGAACCTTTTTTGTCCAGTGAGGCAGCCTTTTGTGAAAAAAGGACACTGCTGTTCTATAAGTGTTGGCTCTTATGATGACTGATTATCCAGCAGTATTTCAGTTGTCATTAATTTTTTTGGACGGCAACTACTCGTGAGCTTTTTAAATTGTTGCAGGAATACACCTAAAAAAGAAAAAATATAGTTCACAGGAAAAACTTAGGGACCTTTCTCCACTTGGTATTATCCAAGGATATGTATTGGGGCTATAAAACATACCAGGGGGTTCGCAGATGTTTATTTTTGAGGACGGGCTCCCCAGTCTCCCTCATTCAAGAAAAAGCACTTAGGTGCTAAGGCTATATTTTTTGTTTTAAATTTTAGATTTATATTTGATTATTGAATTTGTATTTCTGTGATTATTTTTTATATTATGTACAACCACCGGCCTTCATGGCCAATGTTTGTAATTTTGAATAAGTAAAGTCCAGTAAAAAATATCAGTCAGAGTTCAGGTATATATTTTATCTCGAAACTTATTTGTGCCGGCCCCCCAGGGAGAATTTCGACTCTTGGTAATATATTTAAAAAGGGCCATGCAACTTTTTTGCTATAACTTTACCCCCCCTCCTTGAGAAGAAAATAAAAAAAAATACATGCAATAGCAAATATAAAATACCTCATAGCAGCAAAGCTAGAGTGGTGGGCCTCTTGTCTAACCATAATCTGAACATGTTTACTAACCAACTGCGTCAAGATTTCGTTTCTTAAAATTTCGTTCATGATAACCCTAAAAAAATGGCAAACCGTCACCGTCGCTCATTCCACACTAGAGAACTTAATGTTTCATTGACATGTACACAAAAGATTTAATTAAATTAAATTAATAATTAAATCATTACCATTTATTAAACAAGTATATGTGTTATTCCACCAAAAGTGTGCATTGTTATTGTTAAAAAACCGAAAAGTAATCTAAAGTCATTATATTTGAAGGTGCACTAGAAAAACCTATTAATAATCACATATTTAGGGAGATTTTTAGATTTTTTTAAAACGACTCCACACGGGAATGAAGCTTAACATGGCAATGACACGGGAATTATTTTTTTAACATGATAATGATGCACAATACGGTTTTTAAGTTTTATTTACACAAAAATAAGTTGACTGAACATGGACTAAACTGAACAACTACTTATTGTTAACTTATTTATTTTAATAACTCAAATTATAAAAAATACTGGCTATTTAGGCTTTTTTGTCAAACTTATAGTAAATCCTGTTTCCTTTTGAAATTATATTTGTTTCATTAAGTTTAAAAAGTTGAATATCACTATCTTCATTATCAGAATTTTCACAAACCCTTAGAAATGTGACTTTTACATCTCAATCAATCAAGTCAATGTAATTTTGGCATATTGCTACATATAGATAAGTTGCTGTTTTTTTTGTGAATTTTGGGTTCATAGTTGACCAAAACATAAGCATCTCTCGGCTCTTGTTTCTAGAGTTAACATAAAGCAAGCTTGGTGGTGTCTGTGGTATGCTTAGACACGAATAAACGCGCTCAAGGCAAGCTCTTCTGCAGTGGTCAACGTTATCAATGAACCTTCCCACCACTTTTTTTCAAGGATAAACGCCGCGTGAGCTTGAGCGCGTAAATACCCAGGGACAGAATTTAAAGAGGGACAGAGGCAAAATTATTTTATATAATTAATTTTTTTTTAGTCAGGATAAAAAGCTAAAGTATTTTATTATTATTGGTTTACTGAAAAATAACTTTTTAAACCACTATTAAATTTTGCTAAGGTGCATTTTCTATTACAAATTTGCGTTGGGGACATGACATGGGAATGACGTTTGCGGGATAAAAATAACAAATTCCTATACTTTTTGTAAAAGCTTTAAGAAATAACATTGTTCTCAATAAAATTTTAAATTAAAAACCGTATTTTTATTTATTTTTTGGCTTTTGACCCTTAGGGACTAATGCACATTTTTGGTGGAATCATTCATATACAACTGTGCTAAAAAAAAAGGTTCACAATGACAAAAAAGTAAAATCATGATAATTCTTGACATAAGAGTAAACTAGAGTTTTAAACTTCCATTGTTTTTTACTTTTTCACTATGTTTTGATAGGTTATGTATGTATCTGTCATTATCATCACGTACTGACAATTGCAGACATAAGCAGTCGGGACATTGAAAAACAGAGTTAAAAAAAATTGTCAATGGAAGTTACATTCACCTTCGAATAACAATTCTTAACATGACATGTATATTACTTTTTTTGAGCACAAGTCTAAACCAAGGTGTAAACATAGTTCCTATGTTTCTCTTGACAGTTATTAAAATTTGTGGAATGTTACAGCAATGTTAGATAAAAGTGGACACATTTATAAGAGCAAAGAATACCTACCTATGTCCATGATATTATTAACGAAAAATGGGGACTTTACCAAACTAAAAACTTTGGTATAAATTATAAAATTATGAAAACCAACCTTTTTATATCAAAATATTACGAGATGATCGATAAGCTTCACCTCTCTTCGTATGTTGATTTTTTCATTATTTCTTCCTCGCTTTTTGTGTATCTAAAAAATTAACAAAAAAAAAACAAAATTAACAAAAAATATAATACTTTGAATAAATAAAATTAAGGGGCATCTGTATTGATACCAGTAGGGTGATTTTTGTTGGTTGTTTGGCTACTCTGTTCGTGTTCAGCCTTATTCTGCCTGCTGTAGTAAGGCCCTGTCATGTTGTTAACTTTAATAATGATGCAAGGGCACTTTTGTTTTGTTGCATCTCTGTTATAGTTATGTTTATTCTGTGCAGAGCCATTTTTTGTTGTGCTGTTAACTTAAAAGATAACCACACACACTAATTACAGCCACAAGACAAAAACAAACCAAAACCACTTTAAACTAATGGTATGACTTATGTAAGTATTGCTTAAGGGTGCCTACAGAGAATAAAAATAAAGGTAACAAAATGACAAAAAATCAACCAAAAGCATCCTGGTACACCTTTGGTTAATAATGTAGTTCCGGTTAGCGTTTGCAGTTTGGTTTTGACAATCAAGATTCAGATGAAATTTGTTCTTTTTTATTACATTTTTGTTCTTAACTAATTTCCATTCATTTTTATGTAAACTAGATTAAAAATTTAAATAGGTTGCAAAATATTCTTTACTCTGTCAATTTATATACTTGAAAACTTGCAAATATCATCTCAAATATCAAATTATGACATTAACTTTTATATTTTAAATGAAATACTCCTATTTTTTTTTAAATTAAAGTGGTTTTTTTCTTAATTCCAAAAAATACAAATAATAGATCAGGTTTGTGGTTTACCTTTGTTGGTTTTCTAGTAACTTATAAATACTGTCCCATTATCATCTTTGGCTTTATCAAAAATGTAAGTTTCAGAATAAATATGACAGTGCAGCATACTAACCTGTAACTGTGAATGGTTTTAATAAATGCCAGCTTATTCCTCTTGGTATCACTGCTGCTGGTTGATGTATAGCTGCTTTGAATTTCTTGATTTAATCTGAAAAAAGTTTAAAGCAAAATAAAGCGGAATATTGCAGTTAAAAAATCAAACATTTTGAACAGGAAACTCTTGACAGGAAAAAACTAAAGTAAATAAATAAAAACTGAATTTTAAGTAAGGTAGCAGTAACATAAAAATTAGGTAAAAATAGTAAAAATACTAACAGTAAAATTAGTTTAAAAAATGTGGTTTTCTATATCATAACAAATATCAGAGAGCAAAAATTACTTTCTTTTTCTTACAATTCTTTTCAATGTCTTTTCCTTAGAAATGCTCCCTGATGAAGACGCAGATGAAACAGCTATAGGTGCATTTTGTGAAACTTGACTTCTGCTTGCATCTGAACTCATCAAAGTTGAGTTTTGTGATATATCACTGATGCTGGTACTATGCAGACTTAAATATTGAATTTCTATGTCCAAAAGTAAGGATGGCACAGCATTAAATTTAGGCATCTTTCTCTTCTATTTATCTGATAAGAAGTCTTCAACTTTAAAATGCGTGGAGCACACTAATTTGTTCCTGTTCCTTTGCTACTCTTCAGGATTCACTTGAAGTGCCTGACGCCATATTTTGGATATCGGACCTTAGTTTGGAATCCTAAAAAAATGTGAAACCTTTTGTTATTGAATTATTCACAAGATATTTTGTAATTGTTTAATTACAAAACTAATGTTACATTTTTTGGTGGAAAGGACATTATTTTTCATGATAAATGCAAACATACTAAAAATTGATAAAAAAAAAACAAATTAATGTATCAGTTTATCGCTGTGTATTAGCTAGGTAGGTACCTACACATATATTTTATTTAAAATTTAGCAATTTTAAACTGTTTGGTTTGTATAATTATATTTATTTCCTCTAATTACTTAATTTGCAGTGCCTGTATGGAAACATTTACTTGTCAAATATCAGTCTGACACTAGATATACAAAAAAAAACTACCAAAACTAACTGGGTATGCATGCTTTAAAAAAAAATGTTTTTCTTGTATTTATTATATTTTTTTATAAGTATGTTTTCCTAAACCAGAAAATTCAAATTGTCCAGCATTTTTTTGTGCACCTAAACTATTAATGTAAAAGTAAATGAAATGTCCTTGCTTCTAGTTGCACTTTGTTGCCAAAAAATAAGTTTGCTGCGCACAAAGTATGGTTAAGTGAACCCACAACATTTAGAGCACAAATAAAAAACAAAATACTTATTGTATCAGGCAACCGAGGGGGATTTCACTTTTTTTTGTAGAGTTCGCATGTTTTTAGAAAATGTGAAACAAAGGAAAAAAAATAAGGATTTTTTTTTAAACTAGAATGAAAACTAAGAGAAAAAACAGAAAAATATTTAAAATAATGTAAAAAAAATCAAGTTAATGTGCACCAAAATGTACATATATACCTGCCAGTGAAATTACCCTTGTACGCAGGCAACTTTACACTCATTTTCTTCACCAATTTTTACATTTTTTACAAAAATAAAATAATTTTGGGGGTATTGGCATTGCCTATCTATTTCATACATGACAACTTACCACCATTTCTAAAAATAATGTTGTTGTTCCTGTCACCATGAACAGCAACATCGAGTTTGTAACGGTGATACAAAAGACCTTGTATTTAGGCACATCACATATTTATGAATTAGGTACTCTACTTGGTACTCGATGGGATTAACACATTAAAACTTAAGGTAATGGGGCCTTAAAGGTCCAGTCATGGTTCCATAAAGTACCTAAGAAGTAAGATATAAAAATTATTAATTTCTTACTGTAAGCTAAGCTGTGAACTATTAACAAATGCATGTATAGTATGTAGTTTATTTTTCTTTGCATCTTACTTCTTCTGCTTAATTTACGGAACAATGAATCCAGCTTTAAGATCAATGTATGCTTGTATCTTAGATCAACAAGCAGTACAAAGTTTGCAGGTTGTTTAATTACCCTGTAAAAAATCCGCAAAGAATGTCTTAGCTTGATCTAAGTAGCGAGCATAAACTGACCCTTACACTTACTTGTGAAAAGAAATGTTGACGTCCTCCGTCAGCCTCCTTATCGATTTACAATTTTTCAGTGCACAAGTCATATTCCACAAATACACACAGACCACTTAAGGGTTCTAAAAAGTAGCTTTACAGCAAAGGAAAAATTATTAAATAAAACACAAAAACCAGGTCGACGAACTCCAAAACAAAACGACAAAACTAAGGTTATGAAGAATGTCAGGCAGACACACTGACATTGGTTAGTTGCAAATACAGTGAGTCGACCAATTTCGATGTTTGCATGGCCTAAACTTTTTTCCTGGTAAGGGGTGTTACCTAGGTATATATGCTGGATCTCTCTTAGCCGAATACATTTAGGAAAGGAGAACACCAGAAACTATGCCTAGGGTAAGCTCACAAAAAAAAGACGTGGGTGGTTAATTTTGATGGTGGCGGTATCTATAATATAACCATTTAGGTACTTTTTGATGCTAGGCATATAGCTAATATTGATAGGTAACCAGTATAGTCCATGTTTTTACATTTCCGCATGTTTTAGCTTTAGAGGAAAATAATACTCAATTTGTTTTTTATTAGAGGAAGAGGATTACAAAGCTTATTAATACAATCTAGAGGGTTTTTGAAATTACGTGTCCATTATTTGGAAAATTACAAATATTTCCAATTTAGTTTTACAGGTCTCTATAAAGGGTGTTTCTGACGTAATATGGGCGCGCCAATTTTGAAACACCACAAAAGTTAAAACAGTTTTTTTCAAAAAATAAACAAAATTTTAAAAAAGTACCAAGATTTGATGGAAAAACATAGTCCAATAAACAATTTAGGCAAAATTTCAGGCCATTTGGAAGTCCCGTTTCCGAGAAACATGCGGAAAAAGAATTGCCTAATAAATGGACCCAACAGCGTTGCCGGTTTAACGATGTAAATGGGCCGTTAAGTGTAAAGATTCTTTTTTTTCTTTTAGTGACCTTAGCTCTGTAAATATCGAAGTGACGTTGAAAACGGGTCATATAACATCCATATTTTATGTCTTTTTTTTGAACCTAGAACCAATAGTAAAAAGCTTTACCTCATGCAAGGTTTATAATGGATGACCTTGTACACCCGGTTCCCACTTATGCATTTTTTGAGTCAGCGTAGCAACGCATGTGAAACGCATAGAAAGGGACCGGGTCGTACGAACTTTTTTAAAAGAAAAGTACAACCAAAGTCCTTTCTAGATTTTAACTTACTATTTATATTTATTTATATTGTGTATGTCTATGTCTTTAAAAATAATAACTTAAGGTTTTTCAATGCATTTTTAATTTGGAGTTACCTGAAATTTTACAAAGTTAATATTTTGACTAATTACTAATTTGATGTAAAAGTGTAATAATGAGTGAATAATATACCTCTCATAAAATAATATTTTAAGAGAGAATTTGAGCAATGTACTTTTACCCACGACCAACGAATAATACTAATTTTACAACCTTCAACATGATTTTAATGGCCCACTTACGGTCCTAGAATAATAATTAAGCTTAGAAGTAAACCAGAAGATGGCGTGACAAGCGATGAAACTTTATTTTATAAGAGCACTAATTGGCGCAAAAATGTGAATTATTTTTCTATATTTTTAAGCAAATATTTATTAAACGTAGACAAATCCAATATAATTTTAGTACCTAAACAAAAATAAGTCCCGTTAAATTGACATATTACGCATTTTTAAGAAAAAAAAACCTTGTTTTTAAAAAGATATATGAAAAGTCCCTTAGTAACCTTATGTCCCTTAGTAACCTCATTTGTTTTGACGTTTTAGATGGAACGTCATTGAAACTTCAGGTTATGAAGGTTGTTGACTTAAGAGTGCTCGCGTTTGATATTTTTAATAATTTCTGATATTTATGATGACATTTTCATTGGTCGTAGGAAAGTATAGTACACTAACCTGCATGTTATAGTCATTTCACGCTCAGATAAATTAAGATACTCGCCTGCGGCTCGCGTCTTAAACTTCATCTTCTCTACTATTATCAATCAGTTTAACAAGAAAACAAACAACCCTTCAAAGTGTAAGTATTTTACAAATGCTTTGTGCTTAAGATGCCAAAAAAAATTTAACCATAAAACTAAATAAAAATAAGGAAAAATAATAACCAAAATGGAGGTATCTTCAAGGGTGTAAGCACAAAATAAATATACCCACTTAACAGAGGAGCAATGCTTAACAACCCGACATTTACTTGCTGGAATGAGACCTTACGGTCAACATGTCGTTAATTTTGTATGTACAAGATGATTTTTTATATTTCAACCATGTTTGGACAGATCTTGATGAAACTATTCGTTGTAAAACAATGATTCTGATGTCAAACGATAGCTGCAGCCAAAACATTTTAAACTATGGTTGTTCATTGCACGTTCACTAAATGTAATTTTTTAACATCACTTATTTTTTTAATGAAATACGCTCCCAGCAGACCATATAAAACATGACGACGTTTTCTTCAAAGAGAGTAGCATCCCTCTAAATCAAAAATGCCAAGGATTGAAATAAAAAATGTTGTAGGAACAATAAAACAATATACAGTAGACATTATTAGAAATTTCTACAATAAGTGTTGTGTAAATTTAAGCCAATAAAATATCTTTTTTTTTCAATATAGGTCAAAGGTCAGACGGCACCTCAGTCTTCCTAAGAGACATCTGGCCGACCAGGAACGAAATCCAGGAAGTCGAACAGCGTCATGTGGTGCCATCCATGTTCAAAGAGGTCTATGCGAAAATTGAGACCGGTTCGAAGCAGTGGCAGAGTTTGAACGCTCCCGCAGGTACGTGGTCATTCATTATATCGCCTCCTTAGAGCAAAAAGGTGCCAAGCGCCAATAAACAATATTCATAAATATTTTTCACAGACAACAAACCTACTTTTTTTTTAAATTTGACTTGACTTTGTTTTGCGCAATAAGGCTCCTCCGGAGTGATTGTTGCCAAGCCTTAATATAAGGCGACGTAGTTTAAACTCCAATTTGGGGTAGAGTTGCTGCGAACGTTGTATTTTGAACGGTCTTCTTTCAGTAACCGCTACATTTTCGCAGGTTTCTACTTTTTTGTCCTGCTCGCAAATTTCATTCTTATTGATATTGCATCCTTTAACATTTTGCTTTTCGCTTTATTCCGACAGGCGGCGCGCTACATATAGCCTTACCAACATCCCGCGTTATTTGAACTACAAAAGTTGTTTAAATTCGCTGGGTCTGGTTGCTTATGTGTTTCATACGCCACGTACACTTCGCTCCACATAAAACTGGTACAGCAGAAGTTAGCAGCCTGTTAAATTTTTATAGTACGGCATTGTCTTCCTGAAAGTGACAATGTCACAGACTTCGGACAACATCATGATGTCAGTGTCATCCAATTTGATAAAGCTCAAATCTTAGCAAAAATAGGCGGTGGTTGATCTATTCGGCAAGTAGCTGTTCATTATGGGAGAAGCAAATCTACGATAGTAAACATAAAAAACCGATTTCAAGAGGAGGGAACTCTCCACCGAAAGGAAGGCACCGGTTTGACGAAAGTTACTAGCCCAGAGGAAGACCAAGAAGCAATCAATTTTCTGGAAAATCATCCGTTTGCCAAAGCGAAAGAAGTAAAAATTGAATCAAATTTTCCAGGATCCATAACAAAATTAGGCAGGAGCATTAAACGTTCGAGGCTAAGTGTCGCATTGCGGCAAAAAATATTAAACTAATTGAGGAAAACAAGCAGTCTCGATTAATTTTTGCGTTGAATTATTCTCTGAGGGACGAAAAATTTTGGCAGCAGGTAGTTTTCATAGATGAGAAGATCTTTAAGTCCAGCAGCGATAAAAAACAAATTCTGCTTTATCGACCGCCAAGGACCCGATACGAAGAACAATATATTGCTGGAAACGAAGACCGGGCGGGAAGATTTTTGGTAAATGGTAAATTTAATGCTTCCAGAGGTGAAAGTCCTTATCCAGATAATTTTGTATTCCAACAAGATAACCCAAGCAACAAAATCAGTCACGACGTGGTGGCCGTCTCCACGCCCTATCCCTAATAGAGTTGTGGCGTCATATCACGGCGACGGTTTTATTACTACTATACCTCGAGGTATTCACCGTTTTTAGGAATACATTGGGACGGTTATATAACTACATCGCGACGGTAAAGATTACTCTTGATATAGGAATTATGTCGTCGCGAGTAGTAAACGGGCACGTTATCCCGACGTCCTGTTTACCAGTATTTCTGACTTTTTAGGGTTTTTATAGGTTTTCTCTCTCCCACATTATTAATTAAAAATATATTGATCTTTTTCTGAACTATATCAGGACACACACCATAAAATATGTGACGACATGACAGAAAACAAAAATATTATCTATATCATAACCTATACCTAATAATTATAATTTTATTAACCACTTTTCTGAAGTCACAACATCTTAAATTTATAAACGCATAGCACTTTACTGATTAAAAATGCTGATTTTTTGATAAAAAAAACGCGCGCCCTCCAGTTTTGATCTAGTTGTGTTGTTGATAAAAAATCGGGATTATTTGAGATTAGGATTTCCAAATTAAATGTATTTCCAGTTTTTTTAATATTTAATTAATAAAACATATTTTATTAATTAAATATTAATACTTTTACTTTTATTGATACATGCCACTACTAATCAATGATTTAATGAGGTATTTTTAAATTTTGATTTGAATTCCATGTTTAGTAGAAGTAAATAACATGGCGGCGTCGCGCATCCAGTTGACGGTGTATTAATTTACAATGTCAGTAATGTAGCGATAACTCGTAGGTAGCTTTTTCTACTATATATACACATTTATTTCTTACTGCGTAGTAAATATGCGACCGTATAGACTCCATAACTTTCTAGTTTTGTATTGAGTAGGGGCTACTGAATTGCAACCAAATTAATATCAGTACAGTCGTTACCTCGTAAAAGTAATATTAAAGAAATTAAATGTGACAACTATGAAGTAAGCCCCGCACTGTAAAGTTTTTTCGTGGTTCTATTAATGGTATATAGTTATATAGTGGAATATATTACTTTCGCGTATAACTTTATATTTTTACCACAGTGTGGTAATTTTTTAACAGTAATAGTGACCACATTAAGTGAAAATAATGAAATTTTTCCTATAAATAGTTTTTTGTATGAAATATTACTACGCTTTAACCCTTTTTTGGTGGCAATGACAATGGCACCAGTGAAATAGATTATAATTGTTGCTTGGGAACTGTCCAGTTCATATGGCCAGAATTGCGCAGCGATGGTTCCAGGATAATAATATCGAAGTTTTGCGCTGACTTGCAAAAACTCCTGATGCGAATCCAATAGAGAACGTTTGGGGACTCGCAAAGAAATTAGCAAGTTTTAATATCATTCCCAGGAATTCAGAACATCTAATGAAACTCATCGTAAGGGCATATAGGGAAGTTATTGCTGAAAATCCTTATTTGAAAATTTAGCCAGTTCAATACCCAGAAGACTTCAAAACATCATTGCGGCCAACGGTGCAATGACGCGCTATTAAAAATAAGTATTTTTTTCGTATGCTTTTAAATTTGTTATTTTTTTATTTTATTTATTTCGTTAACTTGATCTGACCTTTTAATTGTTTTGGGCTAGTAACCTTCATCAAACCGGTGCCTTCCTTTCGAGGGACAGTTCCTTTACTATGTAGCTTTTGTCCAGTTAATAAAACATTTTTGCGTTTTTAAAATGTGGTTTTTATTTTTAGTGGCCTTATATTTTGAATTAGTAAAAAATAAACAAGCCGTCTCCTTATAAAAAGTTTATAAATGCCCAAAATATAACCTAAAATGACAAAGTCAAAAGTCAGTGTTGCACATAGCAAATATAAAAAATCGTATTTGCAGCTACCTTCTGCTGTACCAGTTTTATGTGGAGAGAAGTGTACAGTCCTATGTTACCCTGATGCTCTGATGATTCCTAACAAGGATGAAACAGGCTTGTAGGTTTCTGGACTGTCCATTGGATCTTGGAGGCCTTGTCGTAATGAATTGAAAAACAAAATGTGTATCCGATATGCCACAAACCTTTCTTTTTATTTATTTTTTACGGACAACAAATTTACTTTTTTTAGATTTTATTTTATTTTGCTCTAAAAGGTAAAAAATAACTTTCTGATGTACTCTAGTAAATAGATCGTGTCTTCAATAATGTGACATAAAATCGTGGGCGTTCTATACTGGCAGCACTTGAGTAATTGCTGCCACAGCGTTCTTGAAAAATTCCGCTGAAGCAGGTGATGCCAGCAAGTTCCACCGGCTTTAAAAGCCAATGCCGATCGCTGGATGGATTTAACGTTGCCAGCGCTGGATCTCTCAAAAACAGCTGTGCAATCAACTGCTGGAAGCGCCTGAATTTAAGCTGATTAAAAGAACTCGCCTACATATGTCAGCTTAAAAATTTTGTAGCGTACACCCTTTAAAAGGGCATTATAAACATTCTTCCCCAGCCAACGCGAAAAAAGCCAGGCAGTTTTCAATAACTCAATGATTTTAATTATTATTTAGGTAAACTCTACCCCTGGGACACGGAATCCACCTACATCAAGAAACCCCCATTCTTCGACGGAATGACCAGAGATTTTCCCAAAAGAGAATCAATCAGGGGCGCGCGAGTTTTGCTTAATTTGGGAGATTTCGTCACTACAGATCATATCAGCCCAGCAGGATCCATTGGCAGAAATAGTCCGGCGGCAAGGTACAAATTTGAACTTTTAAGTTAGAAAAGCACATTACTGCATAAAAGACTGTTTAAGAAAATAACAAATATTTTAAAAATCGAAATACGTGCTCCTAAAATAATTTCTTATGGCAATTTCCAGATGATTTTTGAAGAATTGTGCTATTTCTGAAATGAGAAGCCCTTAAAGAAATTAACATAAAATAGAAATCACATAAAAATCTTAAGGCGAATCACAAATCTAGGCTTAAATTCCAGAGATTTACGCCGCGGTTGACGAGTTTCCATAATTATCCCTTATTTTAGTTCCTATAATTATGTAATATTGCAATAAGTAGCATAAATATAATATATTATTCTAATGAAGTAGGTATATAGTGGCGAAAAAGTTTCAAAAGCTTCAGGAAGTTGACGTTTATTTTATCAGAGTTCATACACATCCTGGAATTCCTTGAAGACCTGGAATTTTGAGAAAAAAAATTGAAGTATTTTCGCAAAAAAACAGTGGTTCTCCTTGAATTTTCCTGGAATTTCGTTTGGTCTAGTTTGGAATAAAAAAATTGGCCAACAATATTTTTGTTCATGAACTTTATAGTAACTATTCAAAAAATTGTTTATTTTATTGACGGAAAAATCCGTGATTATATTGTTGCATTGTTGTGGATGGTTGGTTGGGATGCAAAGTAAGTCTTTGTGTTTTTTTTAAACCACGATTTTGTCACTCAATTTGCAATCAAACGTCTGGTAAAAACTTGTCAAGATAGCTGTTTGTTTGTCTATATTTTATTTATACACGACGTTTCGATCAGTACAATCTCTGATCGTCTTCAGGTGCAAACTACAATCAATTCCTAAGGCTACGTACTTAAATACTGTGAGAAATCACTCAACCTTGAAGTTTAAGAAGTTGGCTCCGCCCAAGCAGGGGCTTCCAAATATTTGGGATTTCAACACTTAGTTTACTGAAAATACCCTGATTCTGCCCAATAAAGGCAGCTTCAAGGAATCCCATACGTTAAAGGAGTATCAGAGAAAATTCGAAGAGTAGCGAAAAACTTTAATATTAAAACAGCTTTTAAATCTAGTAATACAATTCGAAGCCTTCTTAGTAAAACAAAACCGGAGAACAAACAAAATAAGGAATACATTTACCAAGTTCCTTGTGAGTGTGGTGAATCATACATAGGCGAAACTAAAAGACCACTATTCGTTAGGCTTAAGGAACATCAGACGAATATACCAAAAAGGTGAAACCACGAAATCAGGAACCATCTGACTGACGAAAATTTATATAATGTTTAAAAATTTTGTTTGCTTTTGGAAAATTTATTAATAGAGCGGACACTACCGTAAAAAAATAAAAAGACTTGTCTAGTGTTTCCCATAATTTCGCATCAATAGAAAGTTGTATTCCTCTAGATTTAAACATGTACAAAACAATAATAGAAAACAAAAACCAGTATCTTTGAGGCTTAATTGGTGAATATAATTATAGAGTTTAGGTCAATCTATGGCTTTCTCCAAAGAAAACCCACTTGCTAGGTATTATTGAAGTTTATTTTTAAAATTTTTGAATAAAAGTGGGGCATACAAGAAGGCGTTGCGTTGGAATTTGTAAGTGGGACATTTTGTGGGTTAAGGGCCAATTTATGCCTAGTTTATTTTAGGAAGGCAGGTATCAGCTACTAATCACAAAAAATAACGCCACAAAATTTTACAACTCGAAAACACCACAGTAACGAAAATGTTGATGTTGTTTTTGTGCATTTTCCACTAGTTTCTTCATGAAATCGGATAAATTTTACTTTTAAACGACCTCAGTGCGTTTTGTTGAAGTACATTTAAAGTAACATAGGATCCTTTCAATTTATTTTTTTATGGTACATCGCGCAACGTTGATATTTTTTGTATGTGTGCCCAAGCCAACCGCAATTTTGAAATTTCTTCCTTGTTTTTCAAAATTATTTTCGTTACGCATTTTGTACCCTTTGGGCCATTATAGTATCTCATACTTCTATCGTTTTGTCTTTTAGTCGTTGGCCCTACCTACATTGTGGGCAATTTTAATTAATTTCTTTTGTTATTTTGTTGTATTCTCAAAATGACTTTTTTGTGACTACTTGGAGAAAACTTGAGGAAATAGCTTAATTTTTAGGTAAAAATAATTAATTTTTTTAATACTACCATTTTGCGATATTTATCTTCGAATTTGGGTAGAAAATGGATGGGTTTTTTTTACACCCGTGATAAAAAAATTGCGTTTTTTGCAGACATTTACTAAAATCGTGTTTTTGATGAAAAGGTATAAAAAATAGTATATTACATAACAAGAGAAGAACATGACAAATTTCACATGAGCGTGAATGTTCTAAACGAGGCGCTAGCCGAGTGAAACAACACGCGTGTGTAAGAAAGTAACTTTCTCTCGCTATTTGTGCTACGAATTTGGTCTTTAATTTTGCACAAATCAAATGAAACTGCTTTTCCGCATATGTGTGGAAAAGTACTTTGCAACACATGTGCGGAAAAGTATGGTGACAGTTAACGTCATCGTATACTTTTCCACACATGTGCGGAAAAATTTCTGCACACTGGTGAAATTCAACGTGTGATCGTAGGAAAACAATATTCTGCTCCGAGCAATATTCTTTTTTTGAATCATGAACCCAACCCGATTTTGGTTAAAGCCGTTTAGTTATTAAAACAATTTAAACCATATAAATTTTTTACTTTTGGTGTTTCTAGGAGATGTTTTTTTCAGATTGTAGACATCAAGTTTTGTTTTTTAACTTTCTTTTAGATTTTTGGCCTCCAAAGGTCTAACACCGAAAGAATTTAACTCCTACGGTTCGAGGAGGGGCAACGATGCCATCATGACCAGAGGAACATTCGCCAACATTCGTCTGGTCAACAAGTTTTTGAGCAAAGCCGGCCCGAGGACTTTGTATTTGCCCACGAATGAAGAGGTATGGTCCCTATTTGAAACATGTTAAAGATTGTAGTCAACTTTGTTACTTCCTTGCATATATATTCACTTTCAATTTTTCTCTTTGTTTTTCCAACACATTTTTAGCAAAATTGAATGTTTGTTTTAAAATTTGACAAGATATCCATTAATTTCCACGGAATTTCAAACATTTAAAAATTAAAATTACATACACTTAGCGATTTTATTCATTTGGTGTAATACAGCAACTCCACGTGAATTTAATCACGTCACGAAGAACATTCAACAACAAATTACGGAACAATTCCGTAATTTTTTTTTGACAGTTGACAAAAACTTCTTGTAAAAGTTATATTTTTTCGCAAAGAGATTGTTGTTGCAATGGAGAATTTTATAAATTTGGCAACTGTTTTCGCCCCTGCTTATAGGCTCCCTCATTGAGACTGAGATAATGTAGGTGCTCTTGTTTTTCTAGTGGGCGCGAGTATACTGCGTCAGGCATGCGCAGTAGACTCTTCGCCTTTGGCCTTGCCCAGCGACCACCATGATTTTTGACTTTTTTTGTTTTTCAAAGTTATTATTGTTACACATTTTGCGATCCTTAAGCCATTATAATATCTCATCGTTATGTGGATGAAAACATCAGTAGGTCAATCCGTTTTTCAGCTACGGGAACTTTTTAAAAAATATAAGTTTTAGAATTGGGGCTATAACTTTTTTGTTAATGAAAATTTCGTTCTGGTGTAAATTGCTTTTTTATAAATAATTTAAAGCAGAATTTATTTCAATCTATACGTAACGTTTGACATATAACAATATTAATGATTGACCTTATTTTTTGAAATCATCATAAAATTTCTTTTAAAATGATGTATCGCACATAATATTTTATTGTTTGGTTTTTTATTATTTACTTATTTATTTTTATTGTATACCTTTTCAAAAACCAACGATTAAATAAAATGAAAAAAAAAAACAAAAAATAATTTAGGAAGTAAAAAAAAATAAACATAAAAATATAAAAAATAACACTGAAAGTGCCATATATCGTTTCAAAGGAAATGTCACGCTGATTTTTAGAAATACCTATACGGGTGGTCTAAATTTAAGAGGATTGGGATACCTTTTACAAAAAACGACAGTAATATTAAATAAAAAAGTTAAAACAAAGAAATTATTAAGAAAAAAAATAAACATTATAAGGGCGCAACATCTCTTAGAAATACCTGAAACCTCGCAATCGACCCTTTACAAGCATTCGGGCACAAAGAAAATAATTTACGTAGTTATTTTCTTTGTGGTTCGGGGTATAAAATATGATAGATAGGTAATATTTTTTGCTGATCATTTTTCCGCCCTAAATACAAAATGATAAGGACAGTCTTAAAATTGTGGCCAAGTGTTGGTATCTCACTCTAAAGATGAATATTTCCACTGCCCAATGTTTTTTAAAAGAAATCTCTAATTGATTGAATTTCGTAAAGCTTTTTTTAATAACTCTAATTTTGTTTGACAGATGGACATCTTCGACTGCGCTGAAAGGTACGCAAAGTCGCAGACGCCTCTGATAATTTTGGCAGGCAAAGATTATGGTTCCGGTTCGAGCAGAGACTGGGCTGCCAAGGGACCATTCCTTTTGGTAAGACTTTCAACTATTTTTGACATTTAAGAGAAGTGTATAGAAAATGATGCCACTTCTCCACCTAAAACTTTTTCAAGCTCCAATAATAAGGAATTTAGGCAAGCAATAATTATAGTCAATTTCACTGGTGCCAAAAATGGGTTAAAGCGTAGTAATATTTCCCACAAAAAACTATTTATAGGAGAAATTTCATTATCACTTAGTGTAGTCACTATTACGTTTAAAAAATGACCACAGTGTCGTGCAAATATAAAGTTATACGAGAAAGTAATATATTCCACTATATAAATATATACCATTACTAGAAGCAACTTTACAGTCCGAGGCTTATTTCATAGTTGTTACATTTAAGTTCTTTAATATTACTTTTATAAGGTAACGACTCTATTGATATTAATTTGGTTGCAATTCAGTAGCCCCTACTCAATACAAAACCACAAAGTTATGGAGTCTACACGGTCGCCTATCTACCATGCAGTAATAAATAAATGTGCATATAGTGGAAAAACGTTGCCTACGAGTTATCGCTACTTTACTGACATTGTAAATCAATGCACCGTCACTGGATGTGCGACGGCCATGTTATTTACTTCTATTAAACATGGAATTCAAATCAAAATTTCAAAATACCTTATTAAATCACTGATTAGTAGTTGCATCTACCAATAAAAGTAAAAATATTAATATTTAGTTCATAAAACATTAAAACTGGAAAGACATTTTATTTGTAAATCATAACCTAAAATAATTCCTACTTTTTATGAAGAATTTAGATAAAACTAGGTCAAAACTGAGGGGCGCACGTTTTTTTATAAAAAAAAATATTCATTTTTAATCGGTAAAGTGGTATGCGTTTATAAATTTAAGATCTTGTGACTTCAGAAAAGTGGTTAATAAAATGGTAATTATTAGGTATAGGTTATGATCTCAGACTAATAACTAAAGAGAGACCAAACATTCCCTATTGAAATCCTCTAATGTTTACAATCCAACACCCTTCTGGACGATTATATGAACAGAAAAGAGATAGAGCAATAAAACGGCAACACTGTCAAAAATTGCTTTTCCCATTACCAGTGGCGGCGTTAATTTTAATTTAAATATATAAATGTGAAAACGAGATATAAGGTAGGGTTGGTCGGATTTTCTTATTCAAAAGAATTAACTGCCAGAACTTGCATAACCACAAAAAATAGATTTATTCAAGGATAAAGTTTAGTTTGAGGAATGTAGGTATTTACGAACAGATCAAAAGTTTACCAAAGAGCACTTGAAATGATTTTTAGGTCAATTATTCATGATGGCTGTTATATATTTTTTTTAATTGTGCAGTATCCCACAAAATAAAAGTAAAAAAAAATATTTTCAAAAGGCAAAAAAATAAATAATAAATATTAATGAAAATAAAAATAAGATTGGCTCAGAGTAAATATCTCCAAAACGGTTTTATTCACATTTTAGAAAGTACCCAGGTACCCATTAAAATACAAAAAATACCTGCCCCAGTACCTGACTATCAGCACTTGGTCTTATTGTCTTCTCTTGTTATGTATAAATTATAATAAATAAATATTTTACATGCTGCAAAAGGAGCAAAATTATCTTTTGTTTCTTAAAAAAGATTAGTATTAGTCTTAGATTTTTGATGTATTAATAGCATAATCATAAGCTTTTTACGCAGTTTTTTACCTCATACTACGCCCATGACTAACGTAAAATGACAGGATCTTTCTTACCTCCGAAATATTAGTTCTGGGCTGGAATATCCGCTTTTATTGCATACCAGGCAATGTTAAACCATTTTGTTGGTTCTCAAAATAGCTTGATACAGTTCTTTTTTCACAAATAGTCACAATAAAATTCAAAAATCACCGAACAACACAAACCCCCGTTAACAACAACGCCGTCAGCTGCAACCAAACATGTCGGCATTTATTCGCGGCTCGTCGAAAAAACGTTGCCGGCTTGTGTTCTTTTTTATAAATCTCGAAATTCTACTTATTAAAAATTAAAGAAAGTTAATTATTGAGACTAAAAATTAGGCTAAGAATTAAGTTATTAGCATAAGAAAAATTATCCTATATAAAAATATGTCAAATAATCAATAATATTATCAAAAGAGCTTCAAGAAGTTTATGAATTGTTTTGTTTCTAGGGAAACCCCGCAGTAAATTGGCAACCATGTATTTTTTGGGAAATAAACATTGTGGCTGGTTGATCGGGGTAATATTGTTTACTGTTATATCTCATTTTTTTTATTAATCTGAGGTTATGATATAGATAATATTTTTGTTTTCTGTCATTTCTTCACATATTTTATGGTGTGTGTCCTGATATAGTTTAAAAAAAGATCAGCATATTTTCAATTAATAATGTGGGAAAGAGAAAACCTATAAAAACCCTATAAAGTCAGAAATACTACTTTATGTGGTAAACTGGACGTCGGCATAATGTGCCCGTTTACTACCCGCGACGACATAACTCCTATATCAAGTAGTATCATGTAGTTGTATAACCGTTTTAATGCATTCCCAAAAACGGCGAATTGAATACCTCGAGGTATAGTAGTGGTAAAACCGTAGCCATGATATGACGCCACAACTCTATTAGGGATAGGGCGTGGAGGCTGCCACCACGTCGCTACTGATTTTGTTGCGTGGGGGGGGGGTGCCAAATATGGGACAACACCCTTGTCGTTGTTGGTAAAGGAAAATCCCAAAAACCTATTACCTATTTGATACCTTATAGCGACCAGAGATGTTTAGGTCTGCCTCTTAACTCAATAGAGTGGACTTCGGGCCACTGCCTTGAGTGAAAACCGCCTGTATATTATTTTATTTTTTATTTTACCCAACTGTGTGCGGCACAACTTTGGAGTTGGAGTATGTATGTATGTACCACAATAGAGACCAAACGGGTGAACTGATTTTGATAACACTGGTATCGCTGAAATGCTGAGAGTCCCAAGAATGCTATACTCTAGGCTATATTTGATTTGGAATATTATTTTCCATTTTGCTATGCTTTTGAATAGAGAAATGTTTTGCAGTCGCATTAACGAACTGATTCAACCCTATTTAGAACTGACAGTTGGACAATTCCAGGCGAAATAAAGGTTTTTGGCATTTTTTTTATTTTTGTATCTAAATAATTATAACCAACAAAAAAGTGTCTGGGGTATCATTAAACGTGTAGTATATATATATATATATTGAATTGAATTTAAATTATTCTGACAAACCCTCTTCATAATGCATTAAGATGTGGTCGTTCTGGAATATCTTTAAAAGAGAGAAAAATGAGATCAAAAATTAATTACTTAAGATGTGTCTCGTCAGTTATCATGGAATTACCGAACTGTCCACGACACGAAGATAATAATAGCGGATGTTAGGCGCCATATTTTGAATAGAAAAATGTAATTTTTTTAAATTATTTTTTTACATGTCTAGGGTGTGAAAGCAGTCATAGCAGAAACCTTCGAGCGCATTCATCGCTCCAACCTGGTAGGCATGGGGCTCGTCCCGCTTCAATATCTTCTGGGACAAAACGCCGACACTCTAGGCCTTACAGGCAAAGAAGTATTCGAAATCGACATAAACCCCGATACCCTGAAGCCGCTGCAGCACGTTACAGTGAAAACTGACAGCGGCAAATCTTTCGAAGTGATCTTGAGGTTCGACACCGAGGTGGATTTGCTGTTCTATAGGAACGGCGGTATATTGAACTATATGGTCAGAAAAATGTTGAACTGATCGAGGTAAGACTGTGTAGGTTGACGGAATATTGACGAGAAAAACCTATGAATTTACATAATGTTTCTACTTTATGATATTTGCGGCGCTTAAAAATTAAAGCAAATACAATTAAAGAGTTGGCTATGGACGATTTGTTTGGTAAATGTGCCCAAACTTTTCCAAGCAATAGATTGTACACAGGTGATGCCATAAACAGGTCAGTGAAGCCCCCCCCCCCGAAAGATATTCGAATTTTGATATGCTTATAATTTCGAACTCATTTTGAAGTACTTTTAAAAATTTTGAACCACACTCCTTCCTGTTTTTTTTTATATTCAAAATGGGGAAGTGCAGCCGGACGTCAAGCTACACCCCCCTCATTTAAATCCTAGAGAAAAATGAAAAGCAACTATCCCAAAATTAAGAACTAATTTCGAACTCCTAATATCACCAAAAAGAATTTCGAAAAATCCACTAGTAGCCCTGTTTTTTTTTTAATATGGTTGGGAGGTGCAGGGTGACGTCAAGCCATAGCCCTTTCGAACTAATTTTGTACAACTTTAAAAAAATTTTAACCATCTTAATTTCTGTGATTTTTTATATTTATTAAAAATGGGGGGTTTAGCTAACTGAAATCCAGTCAGTTTGGGAGGCACAGAAATATACTAGAAATCACGTAAAAAAAGTATTTCCATCTTTGTTGGACATTTATTGGTACTTATGCGCATGTGTAAAGCAGGACCTGATTTTTTCATTGGCTTAAAGATGGTGCTAAAAAAACCAGGAAGTGTGTGGTTAAAAAATTTTAAAGCATATCAAAACTCGAATATCTTTCGGGGGGGGGGGGGTCGCTTGACTGGCCTCAATAAACGTCATTCCGATAACTTTACAAGAACGATATGATCACCTGTGTAAATGAAGCCCCTTGTTTCATCAACGGTTCAAATTCGAAAAACCATTTATCAATAAATGAAGTAAATGTGTTAATCATTTAAAAAGTCCACATTTACATCTTTTAGCAGCTGTTCAGGCCCAAATCTGATGGTTTGCTTAAATTTTCGACCGCCTACATAAAAGCATATCTATTAATTCTGGGTTAGGTTAAAAATTATTTTTTTTTACAATTTTTTTTTTCAAATAAATAACGCATTTACATTCGTAACCAATGGTGAAGGGATCACAGTACTGCACAAGTTAGGGTAATATATATTTTTTCTTATTTAGTTTCATATCTCTTTAATTTATAAGACCCAAAGAACGTAACTTAGAAGAGACTAATTTGGTTTAAGAAAAAACTTAGTAGAGAAAAGGCGATTTACTTTTAATTTTTTCTTGTTATAATATTTGCAAATTTTATCTATGTACAAAAAAATGGTGTTAGCAATAAACGTGTAAAAATTTTTAAACCCTCTTTTAAATCATGATATACCTATTAAGCTCATCACGTTCCCAAAAATGTATACAGTGTGTCCCAAAAGTCTGGAATAATGGATTTTTTTTGAAAACTGTTTTTTTTTCAAAAAAAAAAACTTATATAGGATCATTTTATGTAAAAAAAGTGGTTTCTAAAAATGTATACCCTTATACAGGCACAAACTTATCTTTTTTTAAATTGGACACCCTATATATTATCTGATTTTCTCTATCCTTAAAATTAAGCTTTTCAAAATTACCAAACAGTTTTTTATCTTCTTCAAGATATTCAAGTTTAAATTTGTATGGAAGAGATAGGAAAATAAGTATAAAGCTGGGTACACACTTGAGAGCACATGCTTTGAGTACACACGAATATGCGAACGTAGACGGTCCATTCGTCGTGTCTCACGGCATGCGGGTTGACTCGCGCGCGACCTCGAACGCGCATGGGTTGAGCCAAGTCCTGTCGGTTTTTGGTCCCCGCTCAAATAAAACATTCAGTGTATGCGTACTCAGTGTAGACGTTCTTCGTACAGTCGTCTTTCTCGCGTACTTTCATTTCAGTGTTTCTCCAAATGCGCGACTTTAGTTGTTTTCTATTTCCCGATCAAGCCAACTGTTTGCGTGAAAATGGAATGGAGTAACGAGATGTGTTTGGAGTTAATTGACATGTACGAGCAGTACCCAGCCCAATGAGCATTTTCAGAAACTTCTGGTGACAGATATTTATATAATTATTATAAAGAGGGTTCCATTGATACCCTAGGGTATTTAGAAGTTTCCTACAAGAATTGAGTTTGTATATTTGTTTTATTAAAGGCTCTAAATTGATGGTACCCTAAAGTAACATAAAACTGGCGTTGACAATATTTCCACGGACATCTTTATAAAAATTAAAGTCATCGGTTCAAATGTTATATAAATTGGTGTTAACAATGTTTCCACCAACATATTTATAAAAATATAAGCCATCAGTGACAAAAGTTATATAAATTGATGTTTGAAATCTTTCTGTCAACCCACCTATAAAACCGTAAGTAACTATCAATTAAAGATATATAATAGATAGGTTTTTAAAATGTTGCTATCAACCCACTTATAAAACTTAATTAACCAACAACAAATTTATATAAGATAAGATTGAAAATATTTCGAGAGACACTTAAAAAACTTGGGAACTCACACATAATAGTTATGTAAATTGGTGTCTGTAATATTCTTATGAACTCATTCATAAACCTTTTTTGCCCATAAGGTTTTTTCTATAATGTTGTTATTAATTTCTTTATATAATAATTATAATACAACTGTTTTTAGAACAAAAAAAAACAATTTTAATTTATTTTGGCAATTATAATAACAAAACAAACAAGTTTTTTTAAGGTTAATTTTGTGACATCAAAAGGCGCGTTTTTGCGACATCAAAAGGAGCGTTTTTGCGACATCAAAAGGCGCGTTTTTGCGAGATACCATACCATTATTATCTTGTTTTAATTACATCAATCTAAGAGAGATAAGAGATCCAAATCTTCTTAAGATAGTTGTCGATGACAGATATCGGGATCGAATGCATTTTACACCCGATTCCCACCAGCGTTTCCCATGCGCAGTCACCCTGACTCAAAAAACACATCACGTGGTCCGACATGAACTTGTATAGGCAAATCTCGCTTAGACCACGTGATACGTGTTTTGATTCGGGGGAACCACGAATGAGAAACGCATAGATGGGAACCGTGTTTTAGAAAAAGAGAACAATATAGTAACCGTGTTAAGGTCGCAAAAACGCACCGTGAAACGTCGAGCGCATACGCTGATACTGCTGGTCGGCGGCAAATGTGAACACCCCGGAAAATACTCGCCTGTACACCCTTCGACCCCGCAATCTAACTATATTCTTGAGATAGTTACCTCTGACAGTTATGGGGGCTTGAAGTGTGTGGAGGCGGGTATTTTTCCTGGTATGTGTAGTATCGTAGATAGAAAATTCCTCTATCTACGGTAGTATGCTGGATCTCTCGAGGAATGCGTTTAGGAAAAGAGAACAATGGTAACTATGTTAAGCTCGCAGAAACGGACCATCAGTGTTCAACACTGCGCCATCTGCAGCCCTTTTTCATCATTTTTTAAAAGGGTCATTAAATAGTGTTTGTCGAGGTAAACAGTGGTATAGTTGTATTGTTTTTTTTTTTATAGAATTGTCGGAAATTTTTGCCATTTTGGATTACAAAAATAGGTTTTTGGCCTAAATAAAAACGTTATTTATGGGGTTTCAACATGTGTTTCAATCGAAATATTGCTTGTTAGGGTTAAGAACAACATACAAAATTCAATATTTGTCCCAGAAAGAAAAATATTTATATTCCCGTTTTTTTTTCCCGTTTTCTCAAATATTTTTGGAGGCCATGAAATTTACGTGAGTGTATTCGAAAACTATACACACGGGACCGCAGCTGATTTTCAGGGTAGGATGACTTGGAAAACAGCTTTTATTTGACTATAGTATATAAATATTCATATTCCTGCTTCAGCTTATTTCACTTTCATTTTTATTTATTTGAGAAGATTGCTAAACACCATTTTATAAATTTTTTTATTGTAAAAAGAAAAAGAATAATACATAACAAGCAAAGGGAAGAAAGATGGAAAATCTATATTTCTAAATCCATAAAAACCTTTAATTTGCTATGTAGTGTTGTTACAACATTTGTAAAACCTTTTTATAATAATCTCTATACTTGAGGGCTCATAAGGAAGTTTTATAAAATCTCAATGTTGTTTTTCTATCCATTACTATGTACCATAAATTTTTATAAGCTGGTGTTGAACAGTTGTTTTTCAAGTCTTTTTTAATCATTTAAGAGATATATTAGAGTTATAAAATTATCACCAACACTAAATAATATAATTTTTGGTTATTTTATGAAGGTTTTATATTATTTGCTGTAACTTTTATATAGACAAAAATGCTCATTGGAAGGGCTATGGGATTCTAGTAATCCTTTTTATTACTCCAAAAATAATTTTTTGCCTTTTTGGCTTCACTTTTTTTAGTAAATCATACATTGTTAGAAATGCAGCACAACTTAGTATTAAAACTTCATCTTCACTTCACGACATTTTTCAAACTATTACCGTGAACATGGCGCGAATTAAGAACACACGCATGCGGCCGAAAATTAATTACCCACACATGACTTGAGCACACATACATTGAGCACACATGCATATGTGTGTGTGCTCAAGTCATGTGCGCTCAAGTGTGTACCCACCTTAATAAGTATTAGACACTTAATTCCTTGTTGTTAGCGTATCTTTGATGCGTTTGTGAAAGCGTCCTTTAAAAAAAAGAGTTAAAAGTCGTGCTTACAACGTACGACGTAACCAAACCAATTATTGTTCTATGATTGATGCACAGTTTTACTTTATGGGCAATAGAATGGAAAATAGAAGGAGTGGATCAGGCATTTATGAAACGTTTGTTTCGCCATTACTTGAGAACGGATCGACCTAGAGCGATGAAACTTGCGACAATTGTTAAGCACTAGTTGGAGATGAAGCCTATTGATTTTCGGAAAAATCGGAAAACTTAAAGTGCAAATAATGAGGACAGAGAGTCAAAAATTGGCCTTTTTAAGATGTACCTCCGTTGTTCCGCTCTAACTGTCCAAGAAGTTGACTAATCGATTTCAAATTTTGCACAAATTAGGCCTGAAGTGCAGTGACGAATCCTTTTGAAAATGGGCTAAATCGGAAAAAGACAAGCCACCTACTTTGAGACTTTTCTGAAGCCCCGCAGGGCACCATTTTTTCTGCCGTTTTTCAAAATATGTCAAATCATTACTCGAAAAGTAACCAACCGATCCGAACCAAATTTTGTACAAAGATAAAGTTTTAAGTATTCTAGAACATACCGTTTTTAAGTTTGAGGGCAAAACATCTAAAAACGGCGAGCTCTAATGTAATGAAAACGGCACAGTTCGCTTTCTTGAAGTTTTTTACATAAGAATCAATCCAAAGCTTTAGCCGTTATTATGTAGGTGTCGCTGACGTAGTTCACTTAATATTTGTTAAAACGGGTTAGAATCATAAGAAAAAAATATAAAAAGAAATACTGAAATATTTTTTAAAACACATATGACAAAATGACACACTATGTGATCAGTGCCGTACGGAAAAAGACAAACCACCTACTTTGAGACTTTTCTGAAGCCCCGCAGGGCACCATTTTTTCTGCCGTTTTTTAAAATATGTCAAATTATTACTCGAAAAGTAACCAACCGATCCGAACCAAATTTTGTACAATGATTAGGCCGGATGTGTGTTCGATCACTTATTAGTTGGTTTTTGAGATTAAATTTTAGTTTTTGAGTTTTGAGGATTTTTCGGAAATTATGTAAGAATTTTAGTCAAAAGTACTCGATCGAGAGATTTTTTTTGCCCCTTTATTTTTTGACGGTTCCTGAACTGCTAGTGTTTTTAGAAAAATCCAAAATGATTTCTAAATAAGTTTTAAGTATTCTAGAACATAACGTTTTTGAGTTTGAGGGAAAAACATCTAAAAACACGCAAAATTTTTTAAAAAAATGCATTTTTACAAAAATCGCTATATCTCAAAAACGGCGAGCTCTAATGTAATGAAAACGGCACAGTTCGCTTTCTTGAAGTTTTTTACATAAGAATTAATCCAAAGCTTTCGCCGTTATTTTGTAGATGTCGCTGACTTAGTTCATTTAATATTTGTTAAAACGGTTTAGAATCATAAGAAAAAAATAAAAAAAGAAATATTGAAATATTTTTTAAAACACATATGACAAAATGACAAATGATTATACCGTAAAAAATGTGTCAAAACTGACAAAATTTTATAAAAAATTTAAAAGAGAACTGCAATACTTCTTCAAAATAAAAGGACTGTTAACAAAATTAGTTTCGTTTTAGAGATCAAATTTCAAATTTTGGCATAAAAAATTTTTATTCAGTGTCATAGCAGATTTATTAAAAAAGTGGCGAAACTTGCAATATTTATATAAAACAGCACATAAAATTGATCAAATTAATTTAAAAACAATTTCGATTGGGAGGTTATACTTACCGCAACTTTAGTAAGTAGTATATTAAATTGCTAAGAATAAACAATTTGAGCGATTTTCGAAACGGTTCAACATATAGCGATAAAATTTGACACAATTATTGAAATCTGTTTGAGGACCAAGAACGTAGATTTTCTGAATAATTAAGTGGGGGAAAATAACGAAAACCCTTTAAAAACTGTTTCTCCTCTATTTTCCTGATTCATGCCAAAGGTAGGTTAGGAACCTTTCTAAAGAACAAAATATAAAGAAATCAAGCTGGATATGTAGCACAAATCAATACCGTAACTGTTTTAAAAGTGGCCACATGGCCACTGGCTTTCGGTTGGAATATGCTGGGCGTTTGATATGTTTTAGATCTGTTCTCCCTGATCAACGTTTAAATGGACCTCTTTTTAATCTGAAACACGGTTTTAGAGATATAGGTGTTGAAAGTTGGACGTTTCGGTTTTTTGCCTATTTGGTTGCATTAGAGTAGCTAACTTGCTACTTCCAGTACATTAGTTTTTAGGTAGAGACCTAGGCTATTGAATGCTGTTGCAAAAAATTACATATTTCATTTACGACACTCTCAGTGGCGGCACAAACTTCAAAAACAATTATTTGTAAAATCGCTGATTAAAAAAGAACAAACGGTGAAATATTTTTTTTTGTATGAAAAAAAATATAAGCTACATATATATAAGCTCATCACACTTTGTGAATAACGCCCGTGAACCTGGAAAATTCTCGGGTTATTGTCCCCATTTCTACTACTACTAAGTATATACCATGCTAGAGACTAGAAGGCTCAGCCGATTTTGACAAAAGTGGTACCGCTGGAGTGCTCTGAGTCTCAGAGGTACTATACGCCATATATTTTTCAAGAAGAAAATATGGCGGATGCATAACTTATATCTTATAGTTATATCTCAAAAGTAAAAAAAATGACAGAATGGCGGCTCGCACCCGCCATATGGATTTTTTTCTTGAATAATATTTGGCATATATAGTCCAATTTTTTGATGAGCGGACTGACGTCATTTTTTCCTCTGAAAACGTATTTCTTTGTTGTCAACAGTCCGCATGTCAAATAATTTGTTGATGTCAATTTGAAGTAACATTTAAAACAATCAACGACATGACTTTTTTTACATATTTATTGTCACTGTCTAAAACAATGTATCAAATAGAGATCCACAAAAATGACGTCGGTCCCGTCAGCAAAAAATTGGACTATAGTCAGAGCACTCCAGCGGTACCACTTTTGTCAAAATCAGCTGAGCCTTCTGGTCTCTAGCATGGCATACACATATACATAGTAGAAATGGGGACAATAACCCGAGCATTTTCCAAGTTCACGGGCGTTTTTCACAAAGTGTGATGAGCTTATACATATGCAGCTTATCCTTTTTTTAATCTGAAGATTTTTCTATATCAAATGAAAAAATATTTCACCGTTTGTTCTTTTTTACGATTTACGATAAAAACTGGTGAACCGGAAGTAGCAAGTTAGCTACTCGAGTACAATAAAATAGGCAAAAAACTGATTTTAGTGAAAAATCCCTAGAATCTGAAACCTCCAACTTAAAACACTTATATCTCTGAAACCGTGGGTCGGATCAAAAAAACGTTGATCAGGGAGAACAGATCTACAACATATCAAACGCCCAGCCCATGCCAACCGGAAGCCTGTGGCAATGCTAAGTGACCAGGGTCCTTTATGAAAACCCGAAGAATTCCATCCTATAATATTACAAATGCGAAAGTTTGTCTGTTTGTGTGAGTGATGTGTGTTTGTCCCTCAATCACGTCAGAACGGCTAAACCGATTTGTTTGAATTTTTAAAAAAAAAGTAGATTTTGACATTTGACATTGCGGTAGGCGCAAATCAATCGTTTATGATTTATTTTTGGGACACTCTGTATAAATGATCCTATCTAAGTTTTTTTTTTAACCCATGGTTCTCCCTAAAAATCCATTATTCCAGATTTTTGGGACAAACTATATGCTATGTATACTTTCCACCAATCACAAAGCTAAACGCTTTCGCAAGTTCCCTGAAAGCCAACCAAACACGACCTAACCCGAGTATAACAGTTTGTTATACTCGGACCTACAGTTATTGTTTTACCAGAGGTGAGCAACTGTGTTTGACATTGTGTGTTGGCAATGATAGTTTGTAACCCCTGACAATAAATAACTTTGTCACTGTCAGATTTTTTATTAAGAACCGTCAGGTTTAAAAATGGAATTTTGCTGTATCAAAAACTGTAAAAATACGTGCCTCCATGAATTTGTATTGTGCCGTTGTCCAACGGAGAAAGAAACTCAGGAAAAGTGAAAAGGAAACATGCATTTACCAAGCTGGAAAATTAATAAAAATAGCCCAATTTGCGAGGTAAGTGAGCTACAAGCAGTAGTTACAAACATACGCATTTAGCATTTACTTCGTTAATAAATAACTCATTACGTTTCCATGTTTCATTGTAAGAAAAAGAGTAACAAAAATATAGATAATAGGATTCTTTATATTTTACCTATTATTTAGATTTTTAATATCTAACGTGTGTATTCACTGTTTGTTTTTGTTTTTTTTGTCAAAACTTGACGTATTTTACTAACCAAAAAAAATCAATCTTTCAAAAACTGTCTGGGGAAGTTATAAACAGAGACAACAAAACATCAGTCCATTTCATAAAATCCGTTTTACATGCAAATATGAAAAAAACTAGAAAGAGAGGGCAATATGAGTAGCAACAACTGTCAAATGTATAGAGGGCCTCTACTCGGACCTAACGCTCGTTCGCATCGTCGCCGTTCTATGGAAAAACTCTTCTGCTTTGTAAACGTAGAGTAAATGGTGGTGAGTGGGGTCGCGTTTATTGGCTTGGCAAGAATAAGATGAGATCATAATGAGTTAGGTGACTGCGTACAGTATTATAAAAATGTTAAAGAAAAAAACTTGTTTTTACGAATTTCCAGTCATAGATTTTCGTCCATTTTCTTCTTTGTTCGAAAAATTCCACCACTGAATATCTGCTGAGCCGAAAATGACAAAAAAACATCGACGTGGTCACGGTGATTGCGGGAAAAAGTTAAAAATACATATTTCCAGAGAGATATGTCAGTCTAAAAATAGAAAAAAAATGTCTTATTAGACACTTAAAGTTAATTTTCAGTTTTATCAGCATTCGTATCCACATCTCTATTGAGTCGACCTATCGAGCAGGTGTACTTTTAAACTAATGGCGAATGCGTGACCGCTCCAGCTGATCAAATGCGTGGTTTTCCTGCATTTGATCAGCTGGAGCTGTCACACCTTCGCTATGATTTTAAAAGTCCATTTGCTTGATTGGTCGACTCGATAGAGGTAAGGATACGAATGCTGATAAAATATTATAAATGCGAAAGTGTGTGCGTGTTTGTTCCTCAATCACGCAAAAACGGCTGAACCTATTTAGCTGAAATTTGCTGAGAAAATAGGGTGTGACCTGGATTGAAGCATAGGATACTTTTTATTTGACATTTCGCTCAATGACAACTATCAAATAACATTTTGGAAATCGCGAGCAACGCCGTGGATGGATTGCTTGTTGATTATAAAATACAATCGTAAAATCAAAGTTTGTTTCAAACATATAATTATGAAATACTATACATAAAATATGCATTTTCCGAAAAAAAGCTGTAGCGATAATAACTTTTCCTACGAGCGTGCGGAAAAACGTTTTACTCACACACATTTCCGTGCGGAATGTGCCACTTTTTCGCACGCCTTGCGCAAAAAAAAAACACGCACGCTGTTGAGCAAAAAATTTTTCACGCACGCTGTTGAGCACGCTTGTTGTTGAGCACGCTGTTGCTCAGTAATGAATCAGGAAGACTTGAAGTCGACGATGGCATTAAGCAACATGCGCAGTGGTACTTTCAATGTTACCGTGATTGATAATTACCATAAAAATTATTTTTTTAAGCTTGTTAAAATTCGTAGTTTTGACTATTTTTCATTTTTAGTCTGCTAGGTTTAACTAAAATAATGACAAAATATTTTGATATTCCGCACGCTCGTAGGAAAAATGTTGTACCTAATGCGTGAGGAAAGTAATTTCCGCACTTACGGCGCCGGTGCGTGCGGAAAAGTATAACTTTTCGCACTTGTTAGGTAAATAACTATTACGTCATTTAATTATTTTTTTTTCGGCTTGGTCCTTTGTGTATCCCTTGTGGGATACTATTCCAATTTTGAATTTTTGTTTTTCCACCCAAGGATCTTTTGATCTTTTCTTTTTAGATTCTTTTCTGTTGAAGTAACTAATTCGGAGGTTTTTTAACTTCTTTTTCTTCTTTTGTTTTAATTGCCTTAGGAGCATATTCCTATTGAAAATATTAACACGCCAGGACAAACCAGTAATAAGTACACTTGATTTAAAAAAAACGCATACATGCAGTCACAAAATTGATTTTTGTAAAAATGTATAATATATACAGACTACCAGCTAAAATGCCTGAAAACTTTAAAAGTACGAAAATTTATCATATTGTTTAAAAAAGGTCTCTAAAACTGAAAATATTTTTTTTACTTAAATTAAAGGCAATCTTATTTTTATATTAAATTTTGCAAAATACTAAAAAATCAGCAAAAATAATCTTTTAGTAAAGTCTTTATTGAACAATATCAAATTATCACTCGAGTAACGGACGAAGGCTGTTCTATAAAGAGGGCGGTAACCCATTTTGGAGTTGATAAAATAACAATAATACGATGGAAACAGCGATGGATTGAAAATAATTTGACGAATAGGAAACTTGGATTAGGATAAAAACGATAGTAAACTTAATACTAATTATTTTAACTTAAAAAAGAACTAAAATAAATAATTTTGTATTTAATAGGATCACCATTTTTCTCTATTACAAGCTGCAAACGTCTGGGCATTGAAAAGGTTAAATTTTGAAAATACTGATGGTCTTCTGAGAGCTGATCCAATGCGTGATAAATAGCATCGCTAGCTCTTCAGCATTTCGTGATCTCCAATTCCTTTGGTATATTATTTTAACGATTCGACCCTATATATGTTCCATTGGGTTAAGGTCAGGGCTGTTTGCTAGCCAAGGAAGTGTTTCTATATTATTATTCTGAAACCATTGGCGAACAACATTAGCCGTGTGTACTGGACAGTTGTCCTGCTGATAAACGAAGTCATTATTTTCATGTAAAGCCTGTACAGATGGCAGCATAACGTTTTCAAGGATTTCAATATATCGTTCACTATTGAATCTTCCTTCGATTCTCCAAAAAAACCCAAACCTCTAGCACTAAAGCAGCCCCACATGTTTACAGAAAAATGTCCAGCTTTTTTAATTTGGTTTGGTTTAAATCTAGAATTTGGTGGACGATAAACTAAAATTCTCCTGCTGCTTGAAGATGATTGAAAAATTTTTTCGTCAGTGAAAACCACCCTCTCCCAAAAGTCATTATCACGAAGAATGTTGTTCAGTGCAAAAATCACTCTGGCCTGTTTTTGTTCTTCTGTTAGAAAAGGCTTCTTTGCAGCAACTCGACAAGAGACTTGTGATTTCGTTACTCTTCTATTTACTATTGCTAAAGAACCCGGAAATAATGTTACATTAGCTGCTTCAACCGAGGTTGAAAAAAGATTTTGTCTGAGATGGTCAATAAGTCTCTCATCTTGCACTTCAGAACTTACTTTTGGTGGTCCTGATCCATCTTTCCTATCCGTACAATTATTTTTAATCCAGCGCTTTTTCCATCGCATTATCGTCATTTTATCAACTCCAAAATGGGTGGCCGCTCTTATAGACCAGCCGTCTTCTATAACTCGAGTGATAATTTGAACTTTTGTAAATGTTGATATCGGTGTGGCATAGGAAAAAATGCATGTATGAGTTTTTTTAAAAATCAAGTGTACAAGTGCGGAACGAAGCCTATTTGTGAGTGATTCAAAGTTGGAAATCAAAGAGTAGGATGGTGTTAAATGATGTTTGGGGTGGGTGACTAGCGAAACCACTGGTGAGCCCACGCTGGTTGCCTAGGGCGAAACATCGTTTAATTATTTCCCTTTTCGCTTTGGTCCTTTGTGTGTTCCTTCATCCAAGATCCAAGATCTTTTGATCTTATCTTTTTTTTTCCTTATTAAGTTAGCCTGGAAAAAATGTATAGCCAAAAACTTCTGGACGCGAGCAGACTGCGTCAGGCATGCTCATTAGATTTTTCGCCTTTGGCCTTGTCCAGGACCAACCCTGATTTTGACATTATTTTCTTTGTTTTTCAAAGTTTTTATTATTATTATTGGTACACATTTTGCGATCCTTGAGCCATTATAGTATCTCATAGTTATATGGTTTCAATTATATCGACACACCGTCTAAATGAGGTATAGGTTACATACAAATAGGTGTAAAATCTAATTGTACTTTTGGAATATTAGGAAGTACAGGGTGTCCAAAGTTCGATGGTTTTGGGAGATTAACTTTTTTATTTATGAAAATATCTTCGTAGTGTTAATTGCATTTTTGTAGAGTTTTTAAACTAGAATTTAATTAGCAAATGAGATTTCACGAGTAACTTTTAGTTTTTGAGATGTAACACAAAGTTGGTATTTTTCTTATGGAACACCCCATATAAAAAATAGTTAAAAACCTCCAAATCAGTTACTTCAACCGAAAAGAAACTAAAAAACAAAAGATCAAAAGATCTTGGGTGGAAATAACGAAAATTCAAACTTGGATCAGCATCCCACAAGGAACACACAAGACCAAAGCGAAAAGGGAAATGATTAAACGATGTTTCGCCCTAAGTAACCAGCTTGGGCTCACCAGTGGTTTTACTTGTCACCCTCCACCATACATCATTAAACACCATCATACACTTTGATTTCCAACTTTGAATCTGTTACGGTAAAAAAGTGACAACTCATTTTTCCTATTTTCTTTAATTAGTTTCCTATAGTTTAGTCAGCTATTTTCTGGACAATGTGTATATAAATTCTTAGTTTTAAACGAGTCGATATTCGATTCCCCCCCCCCCTTTGCTGTGCAGCGCAGCTCGTGCAATTTTCGTTCCCGCTTCGTTCTTCAGTTGGGGACACAAAGTGCTATGGGAGCATATCATAACACTTTTAAGGAATTTGCACCAAGGTACGCCATTTTTTGTTGGCTCTCAAATATTTGCGGATATAATCTTGGCTCATTTAAGTTTTGGTTTCAAGTGAGTTTATGAAGTTTTGTAAGTTTGTTTCACAAGAAGCCTTTCCGGAAACGGGATTTGATTTCCTTAAGAGGGTAAGAACTTTCACCTTTTATTCTATTTTTTCTGCGACTTACGCGTGTCTTTTATTTGTTATAGTTTGCCTCAACGAACATTTTCCTTTCGTGGACTGCCCAACGATCCACAGAACGCCACGTAGCACGTAATTGCCACCCTCGACCAACTTAGGAGGTAAAGAAATATTATTACGTCACCAAATAACTATTTTACTATTTTATTTTTACCTATGCTGAGGTAAGCCTTGGTCTAAGACTAACTTTTCCATGTAGGGTCCGTGGTTTTACCACAAACTTACCAACTAAACGCAGCAATTTCCCCTACGATTCCTACTAGTCAGCGCAGTCCCATAGGCAATAGACCGCCACCAATTAAGTTTCAACCCCTTGTTTTGTATGGTTACCGGCATTTCAGCAGTCCTCCAGCACGTCGCACGTTCAGGAAAGTACCCCCTACTAACCCCTTTAATGATTTTGATCGAGTTGAGAATAGCACGATATTAAAAGTATTAATTAATAGTTTAAAATAGTAAAGCATGGTATTTATTTACGATATAAATAAGTCACTCACAAATATTTCCCCCGTTTAAACCACTACGTGATCACGAGCGGTAAAGGGTTCCTATATCTAGGTTATCACAATTAACCCTAGTTTGTTTATTGGTGACATTTTTGCCTATTTACTAGTTATAGATTTTATACCTATAGGTGCTAAACTATTTTGTAACCAAAGCCCTCTTTCATCTTGCGTTATTAATTTTTCGGCATGTGGCGAATGTTTAACGGTACGTAACATCGTAAATTTTCTGATTTAAGCTGCCCTTTTAAATCGGTGGCGCGAACTCACGGGCGGGTAATTTGCTACCAATTTGGGGCGCCTTAAACATTTAAAATATTTAGGAAAATATGCTTAATCATGAGATCTAATTCAGTAGATTAGAAATTTTAATTTACAAACAAAAGAATAGATTTCCACGGTAGCAAATCCCAGTTTGAATTTTCGTTATTTCCACCCAAGATCTTTTGATTTTTTGTTTTTTAGTTTCTTTTCGGTTGAAGTAACTGATTTGGAGGTTTTTTTAACTTCTTTTTTGTTTTATTTGCCTAAGGAGCATAATCCTACTGGAAATATTAACACGCCAGGACGAATCCGTATCAGGTAACTTGGATAAGTACCATTGCGGAACGATGCCTATTTGTGAGTGATTCAAAGTTGGAAATCAAAGTGTATGATGGTGTTTAATGATGTATGGTGGAGGGTGACCAGTGAAACCACTGATGAGCCCATGCTGCTTACCCAGGGCGAAACATCGTTTAATCATTTCTCTTTTCGCTTTGGTCTTTTGTGTGTTTGAATTTTCGTTATTTCCACCCAAGATCTTTTGATCTTTTGTTTTTTTTTATATAGCTAGTAATTTGATTTGAAGTAAAAATCTAGTATATCTTGGATTAAAATGTTGTGCTTTAAAAAATCGTGCGAAAAAGTAAAAAAAATCGTGCGGAAACATTTAGACTTGTACTTTAATAGAGCATTTCCTGGCCTTGTAACGTAAATTACTATTGTGCAACTTTTAAAGTGATTGAAAGATCTTCAAAATAAGGTATTACGTAAATGCAAAATATTTTTTGTTTTTATTGTTTTTCTTTTACTTTTTTTTTAGGTTACGAATTCATTATATTTTTTTTGTCTACTTACAGCTTTTTATAGATTTGTAAAATATGATTTTCTTTTTTTGCACTGTTATTCTCAATTGTTATAAGTGTGTTTGTAAACATTACTTTAAAAACAATAAAGAGTTGTCTATTGTCTACTTGGCCCACATTCCCTATATTGGTGATAAAACTCAGCTCTGGAAAGGGCCCTCAATCATTCTAAAATTGCAACAATGATGAAAACACTTTTTGATACCTTCATCAAAAACATGATTTTAGTAACTGTGTGCAAATAACTAAAGCATGGCTTTTTTGGTTACCGATGCAAAAAAAACTTTAAAAAAAAATAGTGTTAACAACTCGCGGCTAAACTGTGCTTTTTTTTCACTCGCGTTTTTAATTACCTCGCTGCGCTCGTTATTTAAACCAACGCTTGTAAAAAAAGCACTATTTTAGCCACTAGTTGTGAAACCTACTATTTTTTGCGTGATTTCCAGTATATTCTTACCAAATCCGTGACAACAAACGGTTGAAATACTATTCTCCAAACTGATCAGGACGCTCGCATATCTTGGAGAAATGTCGATGTGGGATATTAGTGCTCCAAATTGTTGCATCGCATTTATGCCCAACGCTGCGTTTAACAACACTACCGCCAGGACCTTTTGACTGGCCGGGAGGCAGGCTAGGCAGATCAAGAGGATAGCCGGAAATATGGCACCTAAAATGTTAAAAATGCATATTAGTTTTAAATTTCGAACATATAAAATATTAGTTTTTGGCATTTTTTCTATTTTTGTGTCTACGGTAGTGTGTGGCCAGAGATCATATAATGTGCTCTCTGGTGTAGGGTATCATTATTATTATAAAACGTGTACACCACAGACCTAAAAACCAGGTCTGTGGTGTACACTCATTAGAACGTAATAAATTTTTTCCAAATCGTAAAATAATCAGGGTTGAAAAACTGACCAAAAATAAAAAAAACTAGGTTATTGTAAAAGTTTCAATAAGCACATTAAAAAAATTATTTTTATTTAAATGTTTACGTTCTGAAAACGTTTTAAAGAAAAGGTAATCACAAGCTTGTGGACCCATAAATTCTTTGTAAATTTTGAATTTTTTCACAAAATTATGTCATTAATGTACCGTAGGCAAAAATTTTGAGAAAAGTATACTGAAAATGTAATTTTTGACACAAATTTTTTTGCAATATAGCAGTAAATTCTTCAAAAATGTTGATATTTTTCACGTTTTTGCGAAATATTCAGGGGCGGTCGCAGCTTTTTTTGTGTTGCTAAAATCATGTCATAAATGTGAAGAACTTGGAAGGCTGTTAAATTAAACTAAAATTGTAATAACTAATGATGTTATCGCGCCGCAGGCAAAAATTTACGCATGAAATAAACGTAGTCACTTTACCTTACTGAGTGTAGTAAAGTGCTGTTATAAAACTTTTAAAAATACGCGCCAAACTGATTACGCGCGCAAACATTTGACAGTAAGAGAGATAGGGATAGGTTAGAGTAGGATAGAGAGAGCTGATTGGCGGTAGAACAAGGGTAGGCGTGCGGTAGTCGAAATCATTAAGAAAGGTGGTCGAAAATAAGGGTAGACGAAGTTACGGTAGACGAAAATAGGTAGACGACACTTAGGATTAAGTTTAGAATAGTGTTAAGTGTTTATTTCCTAAAATAAAGCTGATTCAGACTGATTATCGGAGAGTGTTCTTTGAAACTGTCGAAAGCGAATAAAAGCTATAAATTCGAATGATTGAAAGAAAGACAACATTTTTCAGAAGTGGGATTGTGTTTTCTCTAATCCGCGAGTGGAAAAACGCCGAAAAACTAGTGGAAAACTATTAAAATTCCTTAATTTTGGTTCGCATTCACCAAAACTTAGAACGCGTTCGTGCAGGAAAAACGAAACATGGCGGCTGTATCGACGGACGTGCCATAGTTCGATCGGTGCAATATCAGTGGCCTTAGCCAAAGCGAACGGGCCTTGCTTCTGATGTGAAGTTGGCCAAGGACTAGGACCAATCGGGTGCGCGGATTTTAGTAAACAGAACCACGTGCGAACTTGACCGTGAAAAAGAAGTAAACAATAACAAGTGTTGTTTTTTTTTACGGATTGCGAAAGTTTTGAACATTTTTGAGTGTTTTGAAATGTAAAAAAAATGAGTGAGGACGCGAGAAATAATGAAGAACAGTTTCATGATAGTATTACAGGTGAATTTTCACACAATCCTCAAAATATGGACACTACTGAAAGACTTTTTGCTTTTATGCGTGAGGAAAGACAAATGTTCGAGCGAATGTTGATGTCTTTAAATAACAACAGACAAGATGCCCCTAGTTTTCAAGTAATGCCTGATTTATCGAAGAATGTAGAGAAGTTTGATGGTAGTAAAAATGGAAGTAAGTGGATTGGTAAAATTAAAAGCATGGCTATTTTACACAACTGGCCTGACGAACTGACCCTAGAAACAGCCAGATCAAACTTGATTGGAGGTGCTGCATTTTGGTATGAAGGTAGAAAGAATGTTTTGGTGAATTTTGACTTGTTTGAGCAAGCATTTAAGAGCACTTTTGTAAAAGATGAAGACTTGCCAACAAAATGGAAAAGAATGGAGGAAAAGAAGCAAAGAAAGGGCGAAGATTTAAGCAACTATTACCATGAGAAAGTAGCACTTTGTTCGAGCTTAAATTTGAGTTTTATGGAGACTAAAAAGCAGATTTTAATTGGACTTTTTGACCGTCATATGTGCTCAGCAATGATGCTCAAAAAGCACATTGATTCAGATGATTTGTTGCATGATATACAGATGTATGAGGAAATTAACAAATGCCGAGTTGACAACCACACAGTAACCAGTAAGTCATGGACTTCTACGGGCTACATGTCACAGAATAGAGCAAAACCAGAAGGTGAAAAGAAAGCAAAGTTACCATTAAGAAATAGTGAAGGAAAACCACTCTGTTTCAACTGCAGCGAGTATGGTCATGTGACAAAGTACTGCCAGAAGCCAAAGAAGGTTGTCAAATGTTTCAGATGTCAGCTTGAAGGTCATATCTCTAAAAATTGCACCAACAGTGCCGTTGGCAACTCAGCAAATGTCAAGACCGAGCCTAAGACAGAAAATAGACAAATGATGGTGGTAAAACCTAAAGATACAAACAATGTTGAGAAATACTTGAAAGAAGGGACAGTTAATGGCAGGACATTGATGTCATTAGTTGATCCTGGAAGTGCAGTGTGTACAATGACTGAAAGTGTGATGCAAAAAGAGAATTTTGAGTGTGTTTCCGAAGAACAGATGTTGTATGGGTTTGGTGATCAAAAACAGAATGGATTAAAAGTGAATTTATGTACAAATGCTAGTGTTAAGATAGATGATGTAGAGCGAACTGTCAAAATATATGTTGTGCCAGACTCTGCCCAACCCGTTGATGTGTTACTGGGTAGATCTTTCACAGAGCAACCTGGTGTTGCCTATGTTAAAGTAAAGGACAGTTTATACTTTGCAAATGACAGTGATAATCCATTCAAAGACATAGAAATACCTACTCAAAATAAAGTGCCAGTTATAGTAAATAAGGACACAGAACTTCTCAAAAATAAAATTAACTTTGTTAGTGTGCAGTGTAAGGATGTTAGTGGAATTATGCAGCTGCCGATATACAGTGAAGAAAAGTCCTCTATGCTGAAGAAAGGACAACAAATTGGTGAGATGAGAGGCACAAGTTCAGCAGAAAAACTAACAAATGGTGAGTTCGTTCCAATTAGTTTAAGCATGTTAAATGTAGGAAGTGAAATTGACCCCCAGCAACAACAAAAACTTTTAAATTTAATAAATCAGTACCGAAACTGTTTTGCACTTAATATAAACGAATTGGGGTGTACGAATCTTATGGAGGTAAAGATTGATGACACTAATGTGCCGATACGTAGTGCTCCATATAGAGTCACAAGGGATGATAGGCAAATCATAAAAGACATTGTAAAAACGTGGCGTGAAAATGATCTTGTTAGGGACACAAACTCGCCTTACGCGTCCCCTGTTTTGTTAGTGCCAAAAGCTAGTGGGGAAAAGAGATTGGTGATTGATTTCCGACGTTTAAATAATCAAACGGTTAGAAAGAATTTTCCAATTTGTAACTTGGAAGACTGTTTTGAGAGATTATCTGGGTGCAAGATATTTTGTGTTTTAGACTTGATGAATGGTTATTTACAAGTGCCGCTTAGTGAAGACTCAAAACATAAGACTGCGTTTATAACCCCTGACGAAACAGCGGAGTTTAATAGACTTTCCTTTGGGCTTGTTAATGCGCCTTATGAATTTGCTAAATTAATGTCATTAGCGCTCGGTGACTTAAAAGATCAGCTGATCATAAATTATTTTGATGATATTTTAGTCCCTGCATGTGATTTTGATCATATGATGGAGTTGTTGGAGTTAATTTTTAAAGCTCTTAGCAATGCCAACTTGACACTTAATGTCAAGAAATGTAAATTTGCACAAGAAAGTGTGACATTTGTCGGATATGAACTAAGTGGTAAGGGATTAAAGCCAGGAAGTAATAAATTACAAGCTGTGGTTGATTTTCCAAGGCCTGTAAATAAGCAGGAAGTTAGACGTTACCTAGGTTTAACAGGATTTTTCAGAAGATTTATCCACCAGTACGCTGTGATTGCCCGACCGCTTTCAGACCTTACTAAGAAAGATATAGAATTTACATGGAGCCAACCACAAGAAGATGCATTCCAAAAACTTAAAAGCATGCTAGTAGAAGCTCCCATATTGCAACTGTATAATCCACAAGCATATACCGAGTTGCATTGTGATGCTTCATCAGTGGGAGTAGCAGCATTGTTATTGCAAGAAGATGACAACAAGAAAATGCACTTAGTGCAATGTGTTTCCAAGAAAACCAATGAAGTTGAAAGTAAATATCATTCGTCCCGATTAGAGCTGCTTTGTATAGTCTATGCTTGCGAGAGACTGCGCCATCTCCTCCTTGGCATCAAATTTACCGTGGTCACAGATTGTCAAGCATTGGTTTACTTAAATGCTAAAAAAACTATAAATCCGCAAATTTCTAGATGGTATTCACTGTTATTAGAGTATGATATGGAAATTAAGTATAGACCAGGAGAGAAAATGTCACATGTTGACTCTTTGAGTCGAGCACCAGTAGAAAACCCTAGCAAACTTGGTTTGATGGAAGAAATTTTGAACAAAAGGATTTTTGTGATAGTTTCTGAGGAAGATAAAATCTTGATGATGCAAAGAGGTGACCAAAATTTAAGACAGTTAATTGACATTTTTAAGAAAGAAGAATATGAAAGATCTAAAGCAGAAAAGAGACAGATAGAAGGCTATGAATTCAGCAGTGGAAAATTATACAAGATTGTAAAGGTGAATGACAAAGAAAGAAAACTTTATGTGATTCCAGAAAGCATGCGAAAATCAATAGTTGTCAGCTACCATGATTTAAGAGGACACTGGTCTCTGGACAGAACCATAGCTCTAATTTTACAAAATTTTTGGTTCCGAGGACTCAGAAAGTATGTACAGCGTCACATTGGAGGATGTTTCCAGTGTTTACTGAATAAGGTTCCAGGTGAGGGCATACTCACCTGTTGGTTGTTGTGGACGGATTCACACGCTGGGTCCAAATATATCCTGTGAGATCAACGTCAGCTGCTGAAACTGTCAACAATATGGAGGCATACATTTGTCACTATGGTGCCCCTAGAGTAATTGTGTCGGATCGAGGCACAGCCTTCACAGCCGAAGATTTCAAAAGCTTTTGCCAAAAGTACAATATTGAACACAGACTTATTGCAACCCATTACCCACAGGCAAATGGTTTAGCTGAGAGACAAATGAAGAATATTGTACCAACAATAATGATTGATCTAGATGATGATGAACGATGGGATAAAAATCTACACATTGTTCAGAGAAATCTGAACAACACATATAATAAAACAACAGGTTGTACACCATTTGAGCTTTTGTATGGTTTTATACCCAATTTTGAAGATGCTGCATTGGTAAACCATACTCAGATAGCGACCAAAACCCAAAAAGATATGAGAAATGATGTAGAAGAAGTTAGAGAAAGAGTAAGTCAAAAACAGAATCAAATTAGAGAGTATTACAACAAGAGAAGATACGAAGGTGTGAAATTTAGAGTGGGAGATATAGTAGCACTCAAAACGCTACCAGTTTCCACAGGTCAACCAACGAAAACCCAAGCAAAATTTAAGGGGCCACTAGTTGTTACTGAAGTACTTAGCAGTGACATTTACCGAGTCGAGAAGTTAAACAGCACAGAAAGTCCTAACTATAGAACAACAGCCCATGTATCACAACTAAAAATATACAGAAATGCTACAGATGACACAATTAATGAGAGTGATATACAAGAAAATGAACAAGAAATAACTGAGTTTGACAATGTTCCAGAAGTTTTTAAGAAGAAAGAGAGTTCTGAGAGTGAAAATGACTCAGATCCAGATGATATATGGCAACCAGATGATGACCAGAATGATTATGATGATATGACACATGGCTCACCTGCTATTCGAAAAGCGAGCCAAAGAACAAGAAAAATACCTAAAAAACTAGAAGAATATGAACTGGTTTAAATATGTATGTATGACTGCAGGAATGCTTGAAGTTGTATGACTGAGTAATATTAGATAAAATTCATAAGTTAATTTTTTTTAAAGAGTTTTACAAGATTTTATAAGTATAGATACTAAGCTATGATTTCTTAAGGTTTATGTTAAAGTTTTCTTTAAAATTTAGATTAAGTTAAGGTATTAAGTAAGTTGTTTGAGGTCAAACAAATGTCAGGATGGTCGAATGTTATAAAACTTTTAAAAATACGCGCCAAACTGATTACGCGCGCAAACATTTGACAGTAAGAGAGATAGGGATAGGTTAGAGTAGGATAGAGAGAGCTGATTGGCGGTAGAACAAGGGTAGGCGTGCGGTAGTCGAAATCATTAAGAAAGGTGGTCGAAAATAAGGGTAGACGAAGTTACGGTAGACGAAAATAGGTAGACGACACTTAGGATTAAGTTTAGAATAGTGTTAAGTGTTTATTTCCTAAAATAAAGCTGATTCAGACTGATTATCGGAGAGTGTTCTTTGAAACTGTCGAAAGCGAATAAAAGCTATAAATTCGAATGATTGAAAGAAAGACAACAGTGCATTTTACCGAACGCGAGTAGGGAAAACCATTTAAATAATTATCACGGCAACACTACGAATTTGTTTTTTCAGAGTCGCGTACGGTTTATTTTAATTAATTACATCGCGTCCAGGTCGGGTAAAACTTTTTTATTTTTTTTTCATTTAAGAACTGTCCCATACCCCATAGGAATAACAATGGAAACTAAAAAGTAAAACATAATATTGGGAAGGGTTAATGAATATTGATTTACTAGTTTTGGTTACCACGAGCCGCCACTGCAGTTTTCACAAAATTTAATTTAATTTAAAATCAGATCTAGTAAAGAAAAGTAATAAAATACCATTTTATTATATCTACAGAACAAAAATCTACTAATTTTATATTAAGAGAAAATGATTTTTCTCTGTTGTTTTGGATGCAAAAATATTTGTTATAAAGAGGTGTTATTAGTTTGACGTCTATGTGTGTATGTGTGCGCATGTAACTCACGGACCAGTGAACCGATTACGATACGGTTTTTTTCTGTTTGGATCCTATCCTTCGGGGAGTGTTCTTAGCATTTATGGTTCTTAGCTATGTTCGATAAAAATAGGTTAATGCCGGTATCCACCAACGCATTTTTTCTCCAATTAACTTTTAATTGCGGTTAGAGAGTAAATTCGGTATCCACCAACAAAATTCTTGCGTTAATCGCGCCGTTTACCAACCCGGCCGATGTTAGGCGATTAAAGCTTAATTGAGCAATTAAGTCGCTGTCATATGCATTTTGTTGGTTATTTTTTCTGTTTATTTTGATTTCCAGTTTGATTTGTTGAATTGTTTTTTTTTTAAATATGGAAGATATACTGTGTAATGACGATTTGGATGTGTTGGACATAATCAATGATGGACTTCCTAGGCGATGGAACGAGAAACCAAATTATTTTGAGACTGGACAACAGGGGGTTCTTTAGTAGGTTTCGGCTCACAAAGCTTTCAGACTTATTTCACTTTCATAAGCTTCTTTTAAGTTTTTTTTATTTGTTTCACCTTTTATTTAAGTGTTGATTAACATTTGGGTAATTATGCAGTATACAGTTTTCTGCTATTTTTGATTTTTTATGGAAAATTATTTTTCACTAAAACAACCAAATCCAACACAGTCCAACCCAACCTAATCCAACCCAACCCAAAACAATAAAAAAAACACATTACAACCCCCCCCCCCGGGCACCCTTTTTTCTCTTTAAAAAAAAAAATTGGGCGCAGGCGGATTTGGGGTCCTAGGGACCCTAGTAGTTGCCCCCAAAAAGAATTTTTCATAAAAAATCAAAAATGGTAGAAAACCGTATACTACATAATTACCAACGTTTGTAGTTAATAATTTTCATAAAATAAAAACAAATACAATTAAAAGTGAAGTAGATGTTTTATTTATCTAAAAACCAAATAAATACATTAATAAAACAAAGAACAAATGCAGACAACTATTGCAAATAGACATGCCTAAATAAATCACATTGGTCAGTTAGATATTGTATATCACAAAAAACATTGTTTTTCAACAGCAGAAAATACACCTAAATTATTAACCTCATCAATTAGGATCTTAATAAAAAACAATGGTCCATCTCAACCAATTTTGTTTAAGTTTTTAAAACTGTCTACATGGTTTAATGGTATTACATATAGGCTTTTTGCTCAAGGACAATAGTAACTTGTTTGGGTTACTTGTCATGACGTCACGGTTACTTTCAGTGACCATGCATAGTTATGACATCATCATAGAAAAACATGAGATTTATAAAAAAATAATACAAATTAAAAAACCATAAACAATCGGTAAACCACACTTTGAACCTTACATTTTTTTAAGTAACCATGTCCCATAGGCTAGTAACATAGTCTGGTTACTCGTGACGTCATAACTTGGATTAGTGTACGAAGAAAAATTGAAAACGAGCAACTGGTTTACCTGGTAACTTGTGGTTACTTTGAGGAAATCTCTTTTTGACACTGTCAATCACCAGTCATCATAAAAAGTCTACCCTACCTAAAATTTTAAAGTAATGAGAATGAAAGAAAACAAATTAAAGATCCTGAAACATTTTAATCTAAAACTTTAGTTTTTTTTTCTCTTTGTAATATAAAAAAAAACATTTTTTTGAAAGACAGTACATTTTTAAGAAGAGAAATAGAAAATTAAATACACAAACTGCAACCAGTGTGTACAAAACTTCGTTGCTGCAACCTTTAAGTCGAGGTCCTATAAAACTTGATTTTTCTAAATTCATATTTTATTATTTTTCTTCTTTAATTATTATAACTTTAAAACCTCTTTTTTCTTAGAGTGGTTCTGTCACCTAGGGCATAATTTTTGGTGATAACAGTTTCAAAATAAAACTGTCAAAAAATTAGAATTTAAATAATTTCAGTAAAATTTGGAAGAGCAACATGTTTTTCTTGATATAAAAAATATCTCGACCTTATGAACTACTTTCTTAATTATAAGGTACTCAATATATCTAAAAATTAACAAACATCCTAAATAAATCACTTTTAAGCTGAAAAGTTATTACCCACAGACCTTCTAGGTCGGTGGTAACTGAAAACAAACTTTTTTGACATTTTATTAACAAAAGTGGGTTGTGCTCCTCCTCAAGTAAAAAGCCCCATTGCAGCACCTACCATAATGTCGTTATTGCACTAAACAGTGATGTGGTGCCTCAGATAGATTTAATTTTGGCAGTCTTGCTTTATTAAACATTTTTTAAGTAGATTTTGCAATGGGGACCTGTCAAGTAATACAAGGGAATAAGTATCCTATTCTAAAACTACAAATAGAGAAAGTGACTTTAAAAAAAATTAAAAAATAAACATAACAAATATTTTCAAACATCTAATCCAGTCACAACATGGCTAATAGTTTTTCCTCCTGATAATTCTCCCATGCATATCATATCACATAAAAATTCACATTAACGAACCGTCTAAACGATATTTTTTATTTGTTTGTAACGACTTGTGGGGCTGATAAAATTTAAGGCACTTTTACTTTAACTTAACCCTCTTATCTGAACGCATGTGAGTTACAAAAAGTCACTATGTTGACTTCGTTGCAAAGGATTTATTTTTGAAAAGGCCATTTATATACACATTTTGCAATCCTTGGGCCATTATAGTATTTCATAGTTATATGCACCCAGCATACTGTTCAATGCCTACTTTTAATTACCACACACTGTATTAAAAAACAAACTTTAAGCAAATCCACTTTTTTACACTACACGACTGAAAATGAGCAGTTAATTATTGGAAATAATGCTGGCGACGACAAACTGATCAGCTCCAAACAGCGCCGATTCGGCCATCCCCGTTTAACTTGAGAGTTTCAGTCGCAACAGCTGGGGAACGTATTTTCTGATTGGTTTTAAAAATAAATAAACAAAAACTGAAAGAAAATTAAAAAGTAAACAGAAAAGATAACCTTTTACATCAAAATTTTTTTGGCATTATTTCATAAAAGAAATTGGTGGATCCGCGATTAGCAAGTTAATTCCAATTAGCTAACTCTGATTAGAGTGTTTAGATCAGAGTGAATTTGATTCATGCATTCATTCGATTAAAATAAAATATGATATGTAAAAATTGCATTTTTGCAAGGTTTGGATTGAAGGTACACCACATTCCAAATTGGTGCGGACCAGTTTTTTGACACTGACAATGACAGTTCCACTCTCTCTCTCTCTTTTTATTGGCTCTATCTCTTAGTGAGATAATATGCCAGCTCAAGTGGTAGAACCCAGGATTGTCTGACTCTAAGTCACCTGTGTCCTGAAATATATCTATACATATAAACACCCCTACCCGCTCATCAGACCGGTCCGATGAGCACCCCCTAGGAAGGCAGTTTTCTTTTCCTAGAAGGATTTAATTTAGACCTAAACCCCTTGGTCGAGGTTAGGGGACCGTCCTCTTAACGTCCTCTCCGAGGGACGGTATGGAAACGAATTAGCCTGCCTTCTAGCTAACTCGGCCTACTTCGCTTCATACTGCGTTTTTCCTTAATCTTACAAAATTCTGTAATTTTATAAGAAAAAGTCCAAGTAGACTAACTGCAAGATCCGGGACTTGAACCCGGCATCTCCTGCTTGAAAGTCGCGGCGTTAACCCCAACACCAAGCAGGCAGCTGACAGTTCCACTTAGCTTCTGTGTTTAAATGTCAGCCATAATATTGAAATTGGTTCGGAGAATTTGGAATGAGGTGTAGTCGGGGGTTTTGAAACTTTTTATTTTTTCTGGTTATATCTTGGACTCTAACGCCAGTGGCAAAAATTGGCAAAAAAGTAATGTTGAATTTAAAATAAAAGATATTTTTTGGAAAAGTTACGTATGATTTTATAAATTTTTTCCAAATAGTAAGGAAACGAAGCTATTTCTTTTTAGCCAAAAGGAATTAAGTTGTAAGAGCTATTTTTTAGGCCAATATGTTCAAAACACCTCCTGTTCGTTGTAGGAAATATAAGGCGATAAAGGGGGGCAAAATCAGACTGACAAATGTCCCAAAAACTAAGGAAGAAAGGAAAAAAGTAAGAAAAAACATTTTAAAGCAGATAAAATTATCTTTCAACTGAGGTATCATTCTATAAACTCGGGTCAAAATTAACGAGGATTTGGGTACAAATACAGAGAAACTACTTACAGTAGTAAGTAGTCTCCCTGTGGTTTTTAATTAATCCGATCATACAGGTTGATACCTTATTTGAAAGATAATTTTATCAGCTTTAAAAAGTCTGATATTGCCCTTCTTTACCCCCGCATATTGGCACAACAAAACAGCCGTTACAAATTCTTTCCTTTTAAAAACTATTGTCTGTAGTAAAATTTTTTCAAAATTTGGAAGGCTTTTGAAAACGCTGTTTTATTTCGGAAACTATAAAAGGGTATATATACTTACCCACTAGCTGGTAAATTCTTCTAGCGTTCATGAGAGAAACGTAATTGTTTTTCACTATTAAATCACAAAATGGTCCAGTTGTCAAGGTTACCAAAAATACTGTCATATGTGGTGTGGCTGACATCAGTCCATTCTAAAAAAACACAGTTCGATTACTGTTCTAAATTTTAAATGCAAGAAAATTTGCTGGCGCCATTAATTTGTAGCTAATTTTTTTTGGGGCACCCTATGTAAGTTTTTTGTTTGTTAACGAAGACTATTCCTCTTGCTAATCCTCCAAAGACTTAGAACTGGAGCGGGTGTAGTTTATTAGCCAGAGTAGTAGTTGTTTTAACAAAGCCTTAGATTTAAAAGAGACAACGATATCCAAAGCTTACGGAGACTGTGATTATATTATTATCTGAGAAATCTTGGGACCTAATTTTCGAAGCCGCGATAGGAATCGGTCACTCAACAGTTCAAGAATGACCGCAGCAAAACAGACCCTCGCTCTGCCATTCACCTGTTCATTTAGGCTTGTTTTCGCCACTGCATCACACCCTACATATCTCCGTCGTTTTCCCTCTCTAACGTTTAGAACGATATGGAATTTATTCCAACCCATTGTTTTGGTTTTGTCGGGTGATTGCAAATTTTGTAAATAAACAGTGCTTATTATTTGTCAAGGACCGTTCTTAACTAAAAAGCCTGTTAACTCCTACTGGCTCATAACCAAATTGACAAGTAAAACATGGATTTTCGGTCAGTTTGGTATCAATATGGCACCGAACATAGGCCAAAGGATACTAAAACGAAAATGAGTTAACTGGCTTTTTAGTTGAGAACGGTGTTGTTCAGACAAAATGAAACTCTTGTCAAAATTGACATTTCGTTGACATCCAAGATGGCGCCAAAATTTTATGTGCGCCATTGTACTCGATTTTAGACATTTGCCAGAAAGACACGTCTTTGTCGTCCACAGAGAGGTACACTACCGGCCACATAAAATGCGTACGCCGATTTTATATAGTGTTTTATAGTTCTCGCCCCATTATGGACGAAACAAGGCTATAATTTTAAGAATAAGAAGAAAGTATCAAGAAGAAGGAACTGTTCGACGAAGGCGAGGCACTGGCTTGACCCAAGTCAGTATGCCTCAGTAGGACCCGCAACTGATCGACTTTCTTGAAGGCCATCCATTTGCGCTGACCCCAGAGGCGAAAATTGAGGCACATTTTGCTGGATCCATAAGAACGAGGCGCAGACGGATAAGCCGTTTTAGACTTAGATGTCGCGTTGCTGCCAAGAAAATCTTACTTAGTGCGGAAAAGAAGCAAGCCAGGTTAATTTTTGCACTAAAATATTCGCTACTAAAAGAACAATTTTGGCAACAGGTGGTCTCCACGGATAAAAAAATCTTTCAGTCCCACAATGACAGCAACCAAATTTTCGTATATCGCCCGCCACGAACACGCTATCTCGAAAAATATATTGCTGGGCACGAAGACCGAGCTGGAAGATTTTCTGTGAATATATGGAGTTGGATTCGACGAGGACATGGGGCCCTTTTTAGAATCCATGGAAGGTTTACGGCTGAAGTTTATGTTGCAACCATTCTTCATCCAGAAGGTTTTGTGAATCAACAGGATAAATGTCCGATGCCTACGATATTTAATAGGCCTACATCTACTCGCATTTTAGTGAGTTTTGAACGTATGTGGCGGCTATTTTGACAACTAACTAATGTAATATCTGTCAACAGTGTCAAAAATGGCGACGGCATACGTGCAAAAGGGTACTAAAACGGAAGGTGTTGGCTGGCCTCCATGTCTCCAGCAAACCGATTAATTCCGATTGCTGAACAAAATCTGCCAGAGACACAGTGTGGATTTAGGCCCAATCGAGGCACAGCTGACATGATCTTCAGTGCCAGACAAATGTAAGAGAAATCTAGAGAACAAAATCGCCCTCTCTTCATGGCCTTCATAGATCTAGTCAAAGCATTTGATTCGGTCAACAGAGAAGCTCTTTGGAAAATACTGGCAAAAGCTGGATGCCCTCAAAAATATATTCAAATTCTTAGACTACTACACGACAATATGAATGCAACAGTCCTGAGCAACGATGGACCAGGAGAGTCATTCCAGATTACGACAGGCGTTAAACAAGGGTGTGTTATTGCGCCCACCATATTCTCTATATTTTTAGGTGCCATGCTTCACCTTGCATCCTCTGCAGAACGTGGAACATTACCCATACCTTGGGAGCCACCTATCATCAAACGCAACTATTGATGCAGAAACACAGCATCGCCTAAAATGTGCTAGCGCAGCGTTCGGACGGCTTTCGGAGAGAGTCTTCAACAATCACGACATCAATGCGGAGACCAAGCTTCGTGTCTACAACACAGTTATAATACCAACTCTAACATATGGATGCGAAACGTAGACCACCTACAGAAGGCATATCAAACGACTAGAAAAATATCACCAAAGTTGTTTAAGACGAATATTGAGAATTAAATGGCAAGACCGACGAACAAACATAAGTGTTTTAGAAGAAGCCAGAACAACTAGTATAGAAGCCCTTATCTTCAAGCACCAGCTTCGTTGGACTGGTCACATTATCCGCATGCGTGAAACACGTCTCCCAAAGCAGATATTTTATGGACAACTGAAGGAGGGAAAGAGAAATCAAGGTGGTCAACAAAAAAGGTACAAGGACGTTCTCAAAGGCAATATGATGAAGGGTCACATCGATATAAACAACTTCGAGACCACGGCAAACGATAGGGCTAAATGGCGCCGAACAGTCCATGAGAGAGCACAAACTTTTGAAGAGCAACGACGTAGACTAGAAACGGAAAAGAGAGAACGTAGAAAGGAGCGACAAAATGGAAGAATGGATGACCAACAACATTCGGCTGCTGCCGGAGACTGGGTGTGCCAGGACTGTGGAAGGGTATGCGGCTCGAGAATTGGCTTACATAGCCATCAAAAAACGCACAACAGATAGCGACGATACAGAATAGAGGAAAATTATACTCGGTATCGAGTGATTGCCTATGATGATTGCCTATGATATTGTGGAGACCAAAGCAAGCTACCATACTCTAAGATGGACAAAACAAGGCTATCAAATAGATAAAGACTTATATCAACCCTGAAAATCCTACTATTGCGCGCTATAAAACGAGCAGTTTTTGTGCACTTTCTAGCTTTGATAAGATGTGTTCTGTGATTGCAAGACTGATGCTGTCAAAATTTACTCCCAGATCCTTCGGTTTATTAACTTTTTCAAGCCCTTTACCATCCATTGCATAGTCAACATTTATACAACATTATAATTCAGTTTGCAACATTTCACAATCAATGGAGTAAATAATTTCTATAGGAAGCTTGAAGTGAACGGTAAACAAAAGGGCCATGGAATTATTAATAATGGAAAGAATTGTATTTATGGAAATAATAAATAGAAATAGTCTCAAGTTGAACTTCCGCTACACTGAAGCTTTGGGATTTTTTACTCTTCCAGAAGATGTTGAGTGTAATTGTCTGTAGGGGGGGACTCAGATTTTAGATCTCGTGGTCCCGCCCGGTCCTGGTTGACAACGGGACTAATTTTTGACAGACGTCTATCTCGCCCTCTTTTTTTGTTTGAAAGTTTGAGACAATGATGTATTTGAAATGAACTCTGTGTTTCGGACTTCCATTGTCTATATTTTATTTATACACGACGTTTCGATCAGTACAATCTCTGATCGTCTTCAGATGCAAAATACAATCTATTCCTAAGGCTACGTACTTATATACTATGAGAAATCACCCAACCGTGAAATTTAAGAAGTTGGCTCCGCCCAAAAAGGGGCTTCCAAATATTTGGAATTTCAATACTTGGTTTACTGAAAACACCCTGATTCTGCCCAATAAAGGCAGCTTCAAGGAATTTTCTCTTTTTCCAGTGTGACTCCTTGTGCAAAACCTTTGCTTCTGTCCACTTCACTCGGTGTTGTTTTGACCATGCGTGTTCGGCGATTTCTGATTTCGTTGTTTCACCTCTTTGGGTATTCGTCTGATGTTCTTTAAGCCTAACAGATAGTGGTCTTTTTGTTTCACCTATGTATGATTCACCACACTCACAAGGAACTTGGTAAATGCATTCCTTATTTTGTTTGTTCCCTGTTTTTGCTTTACTAAGAACGCTTCGAATTGTATTATTAGATTTAAAAGCTGTTTTAATATTAAAGTTGTTCGCTAAGTATTTTCTCTGATACTCGCTTAATGTATGGAATTGTAAGGACTGCATTTGCCTGGCTTTGGTCTTGTAATCTCTGTCCTGTTTGTTTTGGGACCCAAGGATAGATTTGTCAGTTTTGATGTTGAAAGTCTATACACCAATGTCCCGATAAGGGAATCGCTAGATATTATCAGACAGAAACTGGCTGATGACGAATCCCTTTATGAACGCACCAGCCTCCGCTAGAGGGAGTGATGAAGTTGTTGGAGTGCAGTCTGCATAACTCTTACTTCCAGGTGAAAGATAGTTTTTATGCTCAGGATGACGGTCTTCCAATGGGTTCATCGCTTTTGCCAGTGGTGGCCAATATTTACATGGAGTGGTTCGAATCACACGCGATCGATACCGCAACATATAAACCTAAGCTCTGGCTGAGATATGTTGATGATACTTTTATTGTCGTCTGAACCGGGAATGATCAACAACTTGCAGAATTTCTTCACCACCTAAAAACATAAGAACCAGCATTAAATTCACAATGGAGTTGAAGCAAAATTGTCAAATTCCTTTTCTTGATGTATTTGTCAAACGGGTAGAAAGCGACATCAGAACAACAGCCTATCGACCCACTCACCCACTCACACAGGATAATATTTAAATCAAGGTTCAAATCATTGTGCTACAACCAACAGAGCCGTTCAAATTTGTAACAATTCTCATGACTTGGATATCGAAATAAGAAACATTAAGAAGGATCTGCAGCAGAATGGTTACAGCCTTAAACTTATAACAGATACTATTTCTAAATTTCAGCAAACAGGACAGATATTACAAGACCAAAGCCAGGCAGGCATTCCATACATTAAAAGAGTAGCGAACAACTTTGATATTAAAACAGCTTTTAAATCTAATAATACAATTCGAAGCCTTCTTAGTAAAACAAAATCAGAGAACAAACAAAATAGTTAATAGTTAGGCTTAAAGAACATCAGACGAATACCCAAAGAGGTGAAAAAACTAAATCAGAATAACACCGAGTGAAGTGGGCAGAAGCAAAGGTTTTGCATAAGGAGTGACACTGGAAAAAGCAAAAATTCCTTGAAGCTGCCTTTATTGGGCAGAATCAGGATGTTCACGGTTGAGTGATTTCTCATAGTATATAAGTACGTAGCCTTAGGAATAGATTGTAGTTTGCACCTGAAGACGATCAGAGATTGTACTGATCGAAACGCCGTGTATAAATAAAATATAGACAATGGAAGTCCGAAACACAGAGTTAATTTCACCCTCTTTTTTATTATGTTACAAACAAAAGAGTTGGGTAGTAATGTATTAAAATACGACTTTTTTTTCGCCTCTTTTCTATGGTTTGATGATAGAATCAGATCCGTTTTTGAACAGCTGGTTTAAAGTGGTTGTTTATTATATCGGATGTCCTAACCTTATAAAAGCATGATCAACTGAAATGGTTAAAATGTATTATTATTTATTAATATTTGTATGATTTCACAAATACAGCAAGGGAAACAATCCCCGTTATTATAAACTTCTTTAATTATAGAAGAGACGAAAAAAAAGAAGTCGTCGTTTTAATAGAGTACTATACATCCATTTCTTTTTCCTGTAATATAAGAAAAAGAGAGAGTGAATTTGACGTCTGACAAAAATTAGGACCGCTGTTAATTAGGACCGGGAAGGATCAGGAGATGAATCGAAACGCTTCCATATCAAGACTTTGTCAGTTAACATTGACACCCTTCATGATTGCCACTAAATTTGGTTTAGAATGGGTTTAGGACTACTAAAACCGAAATTTTTCCAAAAATATAGTTAAAATAAGTTTTCTTTCAGAATTTAAGACTGTTATATTATATTTACCTGTATAAACAATCATAGTCAAAAATGCCCGTTCCTTCAGGGGAGCCCACCTTCCCAAACCATGGTGTCCACAGGGCATAGAAAAACCTTGAAAGAAACCTTGTGTAGCGTAACAAAAAATAACTTCATGGTAACCTACAAAAACGATAGATGGTCATCAACTTTTTGGTCTAAAAAAAGTAATTTTTTGTTCCCAAACCAAATTCTTCAGAAGACGTGGAATGTTTGGGAGCAATTGTAAATCTAAGGAAAAAAACTGGAACTTTGCGCTTAGTAGGTAAGGTAACTACGTTTGAATATTTCATAAAGTCAGAATAATTGGTAAACCCCTGTCATTAAAAAAAATTACTTATGAACATTACTTCCTGTAGAAGGCACTAAACTGCACTTTTTTCACAGAAATAGTTAAATGCTCGTGTACTGCTTTAAACTGAATTAATTTTTAAGAATGAACTGAGACATACGGAAATGCCAGAGTCCTAAAAATATGAAAAAAACTTATTTTTTTATGAATAGAGGTAGACATAGGTAATAGGTTTTCCACATCGACGTAAGGTTAATATATGTATGGTTTTCTACAACTTAAGTTTTACTGTAGATGGATAATTTTCTTTCTGCGGTTTTCCACCCCTTAGGTGCTAAGTATACTAACCAAAAAATTTAGCTGCAGTGGGTATCAATAAAAAAGCAGCATTGTTAAAAAATAATGCGACAGTCCATTTTACGCCGAATTTTTTGAAAAAGTATCCAGACGTAATTTGAATAAGGATGCAGGTCCAGTGTACCTGCTTAAGTAAAATTAACTTTGGTGCAGTGTGTATCAGTAAAAAAGCAGCATTATTAAAAAATACCGCGGCAGGCATGCTACATATTACGCCGAATTTTTTAAAAAGGTATCCAGACGTAATTTGAAGAAGGATGTAGGTCCAATGGAAGGAAGAGTCAGTCCAGTCATATATCTGCGTCAGTAATATCTCGGAAACTAAAACTTTGACGAACTTTGGTGCAGTGGGTATCAGTAAAAAAGCAGCATTATTAAAGAATAACGCGACCGTCATGCTACCGTTCTCGCCGAATATTTTGAAAAAGTATCCAGACGTAATTTGAAGAAGGATGTAAGTCCAGTTGAAGAAAGAGAGAATAACGTTTGTTTTGGTCCAGTCGTATATCTGCGTAACTAACATGATTTTTTTTCTTAATATCTCGGAAACTAAAACTTTCACGAACTTTGGCACAAAGGTAGTATAACGTTTCTCCCTGTAACTGGAATCAAAAAAAAATAAAGAAGTGTACCACTAGAGAACCCTCTAGTTCTAAGCTTCTTCTCTCCTCAAATAAAACAATTTTGTGGTCGGTCAAGTTTTCTCAGCTCCCAGGTAGCGTTTAAAAAAAATTAAATGGGAATATTTTGCATAACATTGCACGCCAAAAATTAAATTTTCAAAGCCCCCCAAGCAATTTCAAATTTTTCCATCCCATCAGAAACCCTCTGGACCTGTATTCTTCAATTTCGGGGAAGGGAGTGCTCCCGGGAATTAGAAACGCACCTGATTGGCCGAATTTTAATTTTTTTGTCATTTTTATCAGTTTTGGCAGTAATGGCATTAGTTATGAGCGATTTGGCTCTCCTGCTTTATACGAGGAGAGCAAACTCACGCTTTTTATATCATTGAAAAGGTCCATTTTTGCAGATCAATTTTCAAATTTTGTTAGCTCCCGAGGAACACGATTTCTTCAGAACTCTCCCGAGGGTTCCTGTGGGGTTGAACAAAATTTTAAATCGGATGTACTTACAAAATTATATCTTTTGAATGACAAAAATTTAAAAAAAATATCTGAGTGGCTATGTTGGTTACTCGAGAACCCTCCTGTGGTTCCTAGGGATTGTGCAAAATTTGAAAATGGGTGTGCTAAATTACACCTTTTCAGGGGGGGTGACCTGGTTACTTATTGAGAGCCCTACTGAGGGCGCAGCGTCTGGGGAATGTGCAAAATTTTAAACTGGATGTGCAATAGGGTTTGAAAAATTAAATTTCTGGTATGCAAAATTGTGTGGCATTAAAATTTTTCATAAATACTGTCTGGGAGGGGGGCTCACAATTTTACTTGGCCAAATATAAACCAGCAAAAAGAGGGGTAGGTACCCTTTCATATAACTCACACCCGTGCTGAGGAAAGGAGAGGACAGATGACCGAAATTTGTGCTTTGGATGGGCAGATTCCCCGACATTTGGTAGAAATCACAAAAAAAAATCAGGACTTACGGGAATATTGGAATTTTGTGTTGAATTCTTATCGGTCATTGCCACCAATGCTATGCTCAGGTTGGATTTGGTGGCGTGAAAATTAAAAAACATAAAAAATAGGAGGATCGCTTGGACATGTCTTGTTAGCGGTAGCCTAAATTTTTTTTTTGGTTTCCTAATCAATAAAACGATTTTACTCTGCCTTACCACAGTTTATACAGGGTTCCTAAGATTTTCCTTAGGGATAGGATTTCAATAAATCAAACAGCGCTCACAAATGAAACAGGTATATTGAGCAATGGTGCCAGTTTGTTATTATCTCCGGACTGCTTTCATGAGAAAAAATTGTCGCCACTCTTTCATTGTGAGAAGATGTCTGCAAATTCCGTTAGATGGCGGCCACACCATGAGATGATCGAGGAAAAACTAGATGTTTTCAGGTCCAAACCACAGCTTTTTCTTGCTTAAAGGAGGCGGCAGGGTCCATTATTTACGATACTGAGCGATAAACTCGTGAGGTTGTTAACATTAGAAAGAAATATCTTCGCTTTTAATTAAATTTAATTAACGGCCAAGCCATGCAGCTAGCACTAGCAGCCAAGGAAATCAATAAACGGCGCTGTTTTTCCTGCAGAGCCTTTTGCTTGCGATATTATTGATTTTAAATAAAGCTGGCCCTACACTACATTTGATATTTTCGAGGTGTTTTATGAAATGATCTCGAAACATGTAGCGAACCAATTCTTCAAAACTAGCGGGAGGGTAAAAGCGAAAAATAAGGGGCTGCCAATATTTGTAACACCCAAAAAGGGGTGAAAAGATTTATTTTGCTCTGTTTCTTTACAAAAAACGTTTTTTTTACGAAAAACTGCCACTTTTTTTATTTTTTTCTTCAACTTTCTCGAAATTTTCGTCATACCGTAGAAAAAAATTATTTCCCCCATGGTCATACTGGAAACAGAGACGGGATCAGTTTTCCTAAAACTTGATTTCGAGTGAGAAGATAAAGGGCGCCGCAGGCAAAAATTTTCCAATTAAATTAGCCGAACGCAAAAATGTTAGAAAAACAAAGCACGAAATAAAAATGGCGCCGCTTACAATTTTTTTTCAGAAATTACGTAATTTCGGGAACGCAAAGAAATAGGTCTAAACAGTATAATTTTTAAGAAAAAAATATCAATTTTCTCGCCCTCCTCCACTGGGACTACAGGGGCCGTGCACAAATTACGTAATTGTCATGGGGGGGAGGGGGGTTACAAAACGTTACGTAGGGGGGAGGGGGGTTTTCGACAGCGTTTGCATTTGTGTGAAATTAAGAAAATTTGGAATGAAAATAAGTGAAAAGTTTTTTTTTTTGGGGGGGTAGTGGTCTTGAAATCGTTACGTAATATTAGGGGAGTGGCGTGCCAAACCGTTACAAAACATTACATAGGGAGGGGGTCAAAAATTGGTAAAATCACCGTTACGTAATTTGTGCACGGCCTCACATCTGGCTGTTCCTCCTTTTTGATTTCGAATCAAAGTGCAAAACCCGGGTTGGACGTTCGAAGGCGTCAACCCGTCCTATTTGCTTGATAAAGTTTCTAGGGAAATATCTCAGTCGATTTCTCCGGCCGTGTATGAACGCTTTAGGTTAGGTATTTGCATGTTTCTCAGTCCCCAGCCTGTAAACAGTGCGTAAGGACAATGGTTACAAAATGAAAAGCCGAAAAATATTTTTTTTTACGATATCTTTCATCAGTTTGGTATTAAAGTCGAGCAAAAAAAAATTTTATTCCACTCCTAAAGGTATGAAAATGGAAAACATTACCAAACAACAACCTGGAATGGATTTACTACGTGTAAGATGTATTGACAACATCGCCCCATGCCCATCCTTTTCTGCCTGATGTGCTTTTCCGTTTGTCTGCGTCTTATACACGGCTGCTTGGCCCCCTAAGGATTTGCTTAGGAACCCTGTATATAGACTGTGGCCATACTGTCTTCAAATAACAAAACTATGGCTTGGTTTTTGTGTTCTAGTTTATTGTTGGTTTTTCTCGGAGTTTAAACATTTTGAAAATTTTAACTCACGGCTAAACTCGCGTTATTAATACAGTGGCGGTCGCAGCTTTCTCCACAGGGGGGGGGGGGCGTGAGGTCAAAATTTTGTTCCTTTCGACCCAATAGGGCGCCGCGGGCGAAAATTTTTAAAGAAACTATCAAGAAATTTACCCCCCCCCCAACAACCGCCACTGTATTAAATCACTTGCGGCGCTGCTGCATGTTCTGATTCTTTAAAACCACGACAACGCTTGTAAAAAGCACTATTTTAGCCACTAGTTGTAAAAACCATAGATTGGTATTAATATTGACTTTAACATTAATTACTATTAACATTATATAATAAAAAAAAATCATTTTTTGCGCAAAGTTTTTTTTAAAGCCATAGGAGCTCGTAGGAAAAATCTTGTACTTAACCATCGATGTTACGTCGATGTACTTAACACATGCGAAAAGTGTATTTTTCGCTCTTGATGGGTTGCTCAAACTTCGCTTCGCAACTCCCGTCGCGTGCGAATAAATAGTAGGTATGTTTTCAACATTGTATTCAATACATATCGAAAATTATACATCTTGTATCACGCTTTTTGTCGCAACAGAGAACATGCTCTATGAAAGAAAAAGAAGACAATCTTTTCAATACGTATTGAGTATGATGTGAAAACGTACTAAAAGTATACCACTTTCTGCACTTGAGGTAAATAACTTTACCTTTTAGGTCTGTATTTTCACTTGCATTGGTTATTTTGTATTTAGATTCACTATTATCGGCCATTTTTTATGAAAAACCAAAACCGATTGGCGGAAATTTATATGAGTGCCACTTGAAGGTAAAAATAATTATTTTTACGCAAAGATAAAAAAAACAACATTTTGCAAAGATAAAAAAAAAAAAATTTGTATCTTTGTTAAAAAAATAAACTTTGATTCTATAACCGATCGTAAATCGAAGATATGAAACAATTTTTTTTGTAATAATACAATACCTTACTACAAAGTGTTCTTGTACTCTGGAAGAATCGTTTTGGTGAATGCGTAGGACAATAATTTCTAACCATTAGAGACTTGTTCAACAGATGTTGCCGGATCATACAAACGATAGATGATTTTAAACATTTGATTCTAAGATGTATAAAATGGTTAATGGTTAAATTCTACCCTCGATTCTACCTAACAACAGTGCAGTGCAGTAGAAAGAAAATAACAAGTTTTACATGTAGGTATAAAGTGCACTGCTGAGGTATACATATGGAAATCTGTTTCAGAGGTTTTAGAATTCAATTAAGGAATTGTCTTTTTACCATCTGGCAACAATGTTAACAATTTAAAATGAACATTTTTAAATTTTTCAAAAAAATTTTAGGTAAATTTGGGTAGAATTCAAATTTATCCTCCTTTTTAGTTGTTATTTTATAAAATATGCTCTAGATTACAAACAATTTACGACTTTTCACGATCCTTTTACCTTCACTTATCAAATGAATTCATCAGCGATATTGGATTGGGTTTCGTGACCTTCATTGTTCCAAAGTGACTTTCTACATCGATAAAAACCACTTTATAACGTAATGATTAGATTTAATTACGTTGAAAAATCCTCAATTTTTAGCGAGCGCTCCGCCTGTACGTGGTGTCCAAATTTCTAACCTCAAAAACCGCTCTCAACAGGTTGCCAAAATGTCTGGAGATGGGTGAGTTTCATTTGTTTCTATTATTTTTAAAATTGTTTTTTTATGGTTCTTGCTCTTAGCTGAATTTTGGTATTTTTGCCTGAAACCAAGAAAAATGCTTATCATTCTATTCATTAATATTTATAGAGTAGATAAAATTTGCAAATTTTTGGAAAAAAACATTTTTTTATCTACACCCAGTACATCCTGTGGTGAAGGGGGTGAACCCTACTAGATTTTATTTTTAATTCGATTGAATTAACTAGTTAGGGCGGGATTACTCAGTAACATAAGGCTGAAGTCACAATTAAAAATACAGTCTACTAGAAACTAGCAACAGAATTTCAAAGCCGTTGAATCAAATAAAAATGCTAAATACAAGGTATACTATAGTGACAGATACAAAACACGAAAGTTTTGGTATTTGCTATCTTGTAATTTGTATCTCGTTACCAAAAATCTCGCAAAAAAGTGAGGTTAGAAATCACTGATCTGTATTTAGTATCTTGTATTTTCAATTGTGCCTTCAGCTTTAATGCCCCATGCACACTTAATTTATATCTCGCATAGTTGGTAGAAAAAGACAGAGATGATGAATTAAGCACTAAATTTAAGAATTGTGCATTACCTTGCTGGGTAAACCCGCCTTTACCTTTTAATATGAGAACAAAGATTTTTATTCATAAACCTTCAGGTCATACAGAGGGTCAATATCATACCTTATAAAATAGAAAATATCCCTGAATAATAATGTCATACCCAAGTGCTGCATGACATAGTGCATAAATCATAAATTGTATTGCATAAGTTTGTTGGTCACAGTGAAGAGAGGGATGGGTAGAAAGCAACTTGTATGTAGATTGGAGAGATATGAAGATTGGCAGGGATATTATCTTCCATAAGCTGTCAAATTTTTAAAGTAGGTCTCAAAACCTGTCCCATCATTGTCTTTGTCAATAAGTATTTTATCAATGACAACAACAGTTCCTTGTTTCTGTTCCAGCAAAGGAGACATTGGCCTCATTGGTCTGGCCGTTATGGGTCAAAACCTTATTCTAAATATGGCTGACCATGGCTTCACTGTAGTTGCCTTCAATAGGACAGTAGAAAAAGTTCACCAATTTGTTGCCAATGAAGCCAAGGGAAAAAGTGTCATTGGTAAGAAAATAAAGTATTTTTAGTATAACAACTTATTCTGAGGGGAGCACTAAAGGAGTTCAAATTAAAGAGAGGTTTAGTTATAAAAAATGATTTTTTTAATTAGGTGCTACCTCAATCGCCGATTTGGCTTCAAAACTAAAGAAACCTCGTAGGGTTGTATTGCTGGTGAAGGCTGGCTCTGCTGTGGATAGTTTTATTGACCAATTGTTGCCCCATATGGAAAAGGGTGACATTATCATTGATGGAGGCAATTCGGAGTACCAAGACACTGAAAGAAGAACCAAAGAATTGGCCCAGAAGGGAATTAGATTTGTAGGCTCTGGAGTTTCAGGCAAGTTATAGAATCCTTCGTCCTTCTTAATGGCTATGAAATAGTATAAGTAGACTCGCGATCTAGTGAACTAATTAAGACACAGCCTCTACACTACATCAATTTGTTCACTATATCGAATATTTAAAAAAATCAATCAAAATAATGATTTTCTTTAGTAAAATAGCTTTATTAGCAATGGAAAAAAATCTGAAAACATAAAAATGCTAATGAAAAAGTAGTTTGTTATTTTTTTTCTCAAAAAATGTGAGTGTTTTCTTGAAGGGATCGACAAGTTCTGGAAGTTTTTTTACCTGAGATCTTCAAGTAGCGAATACCAAAGCGCTTTTTATATTTTTTAACCAACCGCTACTTGCGTTAAAGGAATTCACAGTATTCACTGTGAAGCAACTTAGTTTCCTCTTGGATCACGGGAAGATTTTTCTCTCTTTGCTTCAGAAACCACTTATATAGAGCCTTTTTCATTCGAGGACACTTTTTTCTGGTCCAGCAAAAGTGTTGTTGACCATTTTGAAAATTTTTACCCTTTTGCTGCGAATGGTTGACCTAGTAGACTTCGCAGCACCATAGGGTCAAACCATATCAAGTCAACCAGGCAATAGTTTTGACCATCTCAATCAAATTTTTTGGATAAGAGATTTTTGAAAATCAAGAAATTGACCAATATGTCCTTGACAGACACTTACAAAAATAGTAATATCTCAAAAATAGTTTTGATGTGTGACACAATATAGTTTGTTTAATTTTTTTTTTCTTAATTACAAAAAAAAAATTTTAATTTTTTTCAAAAAAATATTTCTTTTTTTTCAATGTTTTTTTAACATTTTTGGAAAATTTTAGGATGGAGAAATAATGGTGTCATACTTTAAAAAAATAATAACATATTTAATACAGGTATTATACAGGCATTAAATATCTCAATAGTTTTTGAGATATTACTATTTTTGTAAGTGTCTGTCAAGGAAAAAAATCAATAAAACAAAAACCGCTTATCCAAAAAATTTGATTTTTTGGATTTTTGAGTTTTTTGATAAGACGAATAAGTGTACCAAAAATCATCAAAATCGGAGATGGTCAAAACGAAAAGTGCCTTTTTTTTGGTTGATTTGATATGGTTTGACCCCATATTCTCGAGATAGTAGAGTCACTTCAACACCTTTTTTTAAGTCCTACAATATCTTGGCTCTGTTACTTAAGCTTAAATGTGTCCTATTTTTTCCTTATTGCTCAAAACACACGTGACGCGACCTGATGTAAGCAATTACTTGATCTTATTGCGCAAAAGAAGAAACAAAACTGTTTTCCTGTTTTAACATGTTTGTTTTAGTTAAAAAGCAATTGGGTTCACTATTTTAAGAGGGAGTTTGTTCACTCTACAGACTACACGAACAAAAAAAAAATCTGTTCTCTATTTGGAGTAGTTGCCTATATAGTATGTTCACAATATCGCGAGTCTACTGTATTACTTTTACAATTTCACCAAGTTCTGAAATAATACAGGATTTTACTTCAATTACCAAGTTCTAAAATAATACAGGATTTTACTTCAATTGTAAAAAGAGTAAACTAATTTTCTAATGAGGGAGGGTTGGGCTTGGTTAAAGTTGTGTGATAATAAAAGAGGGTTCAAATTTTTGGAAAAACCTTTTTTTAATCTAAACCACTTATGTCATTATCAGACTTTTAACAATAAAAAAAGGTTTTCTTATATTTTTTGCTTTGTGATACATGTTGCCTATTTAAGCTAGGTACCTATTATAATTGGTTGAAAAAATTCCCAAAAATTAAAATTAATTAATTTTCTTGATTATATAGTACTTAATTTATTCTGGAATTTCCTAATATTGTTAAACAATAACCTAATTATCCATCTAGGTCCCATACAGGGTGGTCCAATAACTATGAGCTCTACAAAAAGTTTGTTCTTATATAAATTGGGGCTTGTCTTTTCATTAAAAAAAAACCTAGGGATAAGGACTCTAAAACTTATTTTTAGCCATCTCTATAGTATAGATGCTATTGGGATCATCAAAAAGAAAGTTTTTTTTATTTTCACTAAAAATAAGTTATTTAGGTCAAAAAAGACGTAAATGCAAAATTTTGTTATGGTGTAAGTCTGAATGTCTGTCTGTCTCTATCTATCTGTCTGTCTGTTGGTAACATGATTACTCAAAAGCCTCTAAACCGATTCTTATCAAATGTGGCACAAAAATTCTTTGTCACCCTACGCAGAGTTTTTAGTGGGGTTGGGGGGTTAGCAAGCTGGTAGGTGGGGGGATTAAACTTTTTAAAAAAGTTGTAACTCACTAACTGTAGCAGCTAGCGACACGCGGTTGCATTTTGAACCAAAAAAAAATTAAAAAAGTTTTTTTGGATGGAATTTTATGGATGGCTATATGTGCCTGCTGGCACCATTTTTTTTTATCCAATAGTTCAATATGTTTTTAATTCTCTAAAACTTTGTTTAAAAAATTGATGATCCTACTCTTATTAAGTTTTAATTTAAATATTTTATTTAGCAATATATTCTACAATTAACTTCTATATTTTCTTACATCTACTTATTTAATAAATTCTTTATGAAAAATTGTTTTTTTGAATAGTAAAATTTGAAGATTATCTTTTGTCTTTATGAAATAACAATTTGACAATTTTTTTTTTGTTAAAAATGCAATTATCTATCTTAATGTGAAAATCGCGTGTCGCTATCTGCTGGCAAGAGGGTAGTAGAGAGGATTAAACTTTTAAATAAATTTTAACTCACGAACCATAGCAGCTAGCGACACGCGGTTTTCACACAAAATAGATAATTGCATTTTCAACCAAAAAAAAAAAAAAAAATTAAAAAATTTTGGATTTTTATGTTATTTTATGGATGGCTATACATGCCTGCTGGCACAATTTTTTTTTCTCCAATATTTTAATTTTTTTTAATTCTCTAAAAGTTTGTTTAAAAAAATGATGATCCTACTCTTATTAAATTTTGATTTAAATCTTTTACTTATCAATATATTCTACAATTAAAAAATTAATAAATAACTTATATTTTCTTATATAGATAGGAATTATTAAATACTACTTATTTAATAATTCCTTTCAAAACTTGTCAGGTTTCAAAATTTTTTTAAAACTGGGTATTTTTAACTAAATCCTTAGTTTGCTGTATAATGGACTAATTGATGCAAAAAAAATTCTTATGTTTTTTCAGAAGAAGCCCCTTTTTAAAAAAAGGTTCATAAACTCATTTTTTTGTCACTATATCTTGTGGCAATTCCTAAATAATTACTAAAAAAGCAACTGTTCCATTTGTTTTTAGGCAAAAATAAAGTTTGCCTGTTCTTTTAAAGGTCTCTATAACCATTTATTCAAATGTTTGAATTGGTGGCCTTAGAAAGAAATTTTAGCTTATTCGGCAAAAAATAAAAAAGGTGCTTCGTAGCATAGGGATTCTTTTTTTTCTGTCAGTGATCTGAAGGCACATTTTGTAAAAACCAAGACATGGCTCTGACCACTTTTTTAATTTTTAGCTGAATAAGCAAAAATTTCTTCCTAAGGCTACCAATTTTTAGAAAGAAAGAAAAAAGTGCTCTGAGTTGTGTCTTAGTTTTTACTTATTTACTTACTTCTATTCAAAGTTCAGCCCAATTCTGATGTTTGATTGACTTAAAAAAGTATGAACTTTTCCTAAGCTAAAAGGTCACTGATAGAAAAAAAAAGTTGTCCATATCCACCAACATGAAAATTCTCCTTTTAAGCTTTAATCATGATTAACACTAATCGAAGTTTGGAGCCAACGTTCGAAGAGAGCATGGCACTTGAAGAAGAAGAATGAGTAAAAAGTAATTATACTATAATTTGCTACTAATTATAATTATGTACACTTGATTTAAAAAAAAAAACGCATACATGCAGTCACAAAATTGACCTTTCTAAAAGTGTATAATATATACGGACTACCAGCTAAAATGCCTAAAAACTTCAAAAGTACGATAATTTGTCATATTGTTTAAAAAAGGTCTCTAAAACTGAAAATACTTTTTGACTTAAATTAAAGGCAACCTTATTTTTACATTAAATTTTGCATAATACTAAAAATTCAGCAAAAATAATGTTTAAGTAAAGTCTTTATTGAACAATATCAAATTATCACTCGAGTAACGGACGAAGGCTGTTCTATAAAGAGGGCGGTAACGCATTTTGGAGTTGATAAAATAACAATAATATGATGGAAACTTAATACTAATTATTTTAACTTAAAAAAAGAACTAAAATAAATAATTTCGTATTTAATAGGATAACTTTTTTTCTCTATTACAAGCTGAAAACGTCTGGGCATTGAAAAAAAGTTAAATTTTTAAAACACTGATGGTCTTTTGAGAGCTGATCCAATGCGCGATAAATAGCATCGCTTAACTCTTCAGCATTTCGTGGTCTCCAATTCCTTTGGTATATTATTTTAACGATTCGACCCCATATATTTTCCATTGGGTTAAGGTCAGGGCTGTTGGCTGGCCAAGGAAGTGTTTCTATATTATTATTCTGGAACCATTGGCGAACAACATTAGCCGCGTGTACTGGACAATTGTCCTGCTGATAAACGAAGTCATTATTTTCATGTAAAGCCTGTACAGATGGCAGCATAACGTTTTCAAGGATTTATATATATTCTCCAAAAAAACCCAAACCTCTAGCACTAAACCAGCCCCACATGTTTACAAAAAAATGTACAACTTTTTTAATTTGGTTTGTATATTCGGGTCCAAATCTAGAATTTGGTGGACGAGAAACTAAAATTCTCCTGCTGCTTGAAGATGATTGAAAAATTTTTTCGTCAGTGAAAACCACCCTCCAGAAGTCATTATCACGAAGAACGTTGTTCAGTGCAAAAATCACAGCAGCAACTCGACAAGAGATTTCTGATTTCGTTACTCTTCTATTTACTGTTGCTAAAGAACCCGGAAATAATGTTACATTACCTGCTTCAACCGACGTTGAAAAAGGATTTTGTCTGAGATGGTCAATAAGTCTCTCATCTTGCACTTCAAACTTACTTTTGGTCGTCCTGATCCATCTTTCCTATCCGTAGAATTATTTTCAATCCAGCGCTTTTTCCATCGCATTATCGTCATTTTATCAACTCCAAAATGGGTGGCCGCTCTTCTTATAGACCAGCCGTCTTCTATAACTCGAATGATAATTTGAACTTTTGTAAATGTTGATATCTGTAGCATTTTTAAGGATGTCACTGTGGATGTCACCACAAAATATGTAGCCTGTTTAATTTTTAAAAATTTTATAGTACGGCACTGTCTTGATATAGGTGACAATGTCACCGACTCCTGACAACATCATATTTTGCATGTCATTGTCAGCTAAATTTTAAAAAAATGCCGCCGCACCTTTCCGAATTTGATAAAGCTCAAATCTTAGCAAAACTAGACGGTGGTTGGTCTATTCGGCAAGTAGCTGTTCATTATGGAAGAAGCAAGTCTTCGACAGTAAACATAAAAAAAAACGATTTCAAGAGGAGGGAACTATCCACCGAAAGGAAGACACCGGTTTGATGAAAGTTACTAGCCAAGAAGCAATCAATTTTCTGTAAAATCATACGTTTGCCAAAACGAAAGAAGTCTAAATTGAATCAAATTTTCCTGGATCCATAACAACATTAGCTAGGAGGATTAAAAGTTCGAGGCTAAGGTGTCGCATTGCGGCAAAAAAAATTAAACTAAGTGAGGAAAAGAAGCAGTGTCGATTAATTTTTGCGTTGAATTATTCTCTGAGGGACGAAGAATTTTGGCAGCAGGTAGTTTTCACAGATGAGAAGATCTTTAAGTCCAACAGCGATAAAAAAAACAATTTCTGGTTTATTGACCGCCAAGAACCCGATACGAAAAACGATATATTGCTGGAAACCAAGACCGGGCGGGAAGATTTTCGGTAAATGTTTGGAGCTGGATATCGGCTAGAGGACAAGGCGCTCTATTTAGAATTAATGGGCGATTTACAGCCGAAGAAGAGGTGAGAGTCCCTTATCCAGATCATTTTCAGGGCATATAGGAAAGTTATTGCTGAAAATCCAAACTTATTTTAAAATTTAGCCAATTCAGTGCCCAGAAGACTTCAAAACATCATTGCAGCCAACGTGCAATGACGCGCTATTAAAAATAAGTATTTTTTTTATGTTTTTAATTTTGTTATTGTTTTTTTAAATTTTATTTATTTCGTAACTTTCGTCAAACCGGTGTCTTCCTTTCGAAGGACAGTTCCTTCTTCTTGAAATCGATTTATGGTTATTATCGTAGACTTGCTTTTTTCATAATGAAATAGTCGAATAGACCAATTACTGTGTAGCTTTTGTTTAGCTAATAAAACATTTTTGATTTTTAGTGGCCTTATATTTTGAATTAGTAAAAAATAAAAAAGCCGTCCCCTTATAAAAACTTTATACATGCCAAAAATATAACCTAAAATGATAACGTCAAAAAGTCAGTGCTGCACAGAGGAAAATATGAAAAATCGTATTTGCAGCTACCTTCTGCTGTACCAGTTTTATGTGGAGAGAAGTGTACCTACGGGTATAGAAGGCGATCTGACGACTTAGGGCCCTGTTATAAGTTTTTTGCTACCGTTGCGCCTCTAGGGTAGCGGCGCCGGAGCCGAATTTGAATTCGGGTATTTTTTAAAAGTATTTCAGTTCCAAAATATTGTTGATTCTAATGACTATAAATTTAAGAAATAAACCAAATGCGTCGTATTTAATATATTATATTATTCTTTTAAGAAGATATATACATATCGAAACTATTGTATTTATTTATTAAACTATTTATTGTGCTTCCCATGTCGGCCTCAATAGCAGCAGTTTCTTTTAAGACTTGCGAGTTTTCTTCATTTTCAAAAAATTCGGTGTACCTGGTTACCCATCAGTATTTTTGAACGGAACGGGCTAAAAAAAATGTAATCAACAAATAGGCTAAATAAATGCCCTATTAGACCGTTAATAGACCATCAAAATTGGTGATACCGTAGGCTAAATCGGTTAGGTTTTTCCCGTATCCAAAAATAGACACTTAGAGTAAATATTTCAACGCATCGGTATCGGTATACCTAACGCGTTCGAAACAAATCCAAAATACGTTTCGACCGACGCCTGCTTCTTTGACGAGTGCGATGACAGAACAGCTGATTCCACTCCTTGCGTACGGAGGGATGTACGTAACGTTACGAACCCACAAACGTACGCAACTATTTCAATCAGCAGCGGACATCGTTCGAAACATCGTATAAACAAGTCAAAAATGTAGTGTATTTTGGCTTTATTTCGAACTCGTTAGGTATACCGATACCGATTCGTTGAAATATTTACTTTAAGTGTCTAATAAACGAACCGAAATACGTTACTAACGGAGGCTTAACGGGGCCCGCTCAGTAATTTTTTACAACCAACCAGATCTATTTCTGCATGAGCAAAAGCTGCAGCTGGTAGGTTATAATTCGTTTTTTTGTCTAGTTAGGTTTTTAATTTTTTTGTGAAAGTGAATATGCAAGAACAGGAAATGTTGTTTTATTTTTTATTCTATTTACATTGGCAGTTTCTATGTGGGCAAAAGAATACGGTTCGGGTAATTTATGGTTGTGGTTTAAAAACTCTTTAGCATCTCAATTACGGTTATACGGTAAGAAAATAAGGTGGCAAACCATTGTCTTTGGCGAGCTTGATCTCTAGGGTGTGGAAAGCCATGAAGCAGAGGATCACTGGGACACACCACTTGGGCATGGTTTTGCAATTATACTTATTACAAAAATCCAAGAAGTTACTGTAACAGTTCAAAAAAGGCCAAAAACACACAAAACTAAAAAACTTCAATAAAAAGACCTCATTAAAAGAGCATTTTGGCTGGTGAGCTTCGAGACCGAGTCCCCAGAGGCGCTGTAACTTGTTTTTTGCGATGCCCTTAGTAAGAGTTTTCTCAAAGTCTGTAGGTATATGCCAACACCGTTCTTAACTAAAAAGCCTGTTAACTCCTACCGCCTCAGTACCCTTTAGCCTAATGTGGCTGCCATTTTTATAACCAAATTGACAAGTAGAACATGGATTTTCTGTCAGTTTGTTGTCAATATGGCACCGATCATAGGCCAAAGGATACTAAAACGAAAATGAGTTAACTGGCGGTGTTGGTATATGCTTTGTGGATGTCACACTGAATTTTAAGCTGTCAGGCATACTAAGGTGGTGGTGCCTTATAATAGTATACACTAATGGAAAGCTAAATTTTGAAATCAAGTGTACTAATTTCGACCCCTTCTAAAAAATTGCCTACTCTCAATTGTCTCAAGATAACTTAAATTTTTTTTTGATTTTGTGGGGTGTGTAGCTTGATATCAAGATACACCCCCCATAAAATAAAAAAAAAATGAAGTTATAATTAGTACCACTTTTAATCGAATCTCTTTCTTAAGCAGAGAGGGGTGTACCTTGATATCAAGCTACACACCCCATAACAAACAAACAAAAATCTTGGGAACCGATGGTTTTTGTAAACTAAAAGTACCCTTCTTCAACTTTCATTAAATCTATCTCCTAAGCATGGGTGGTGCAGCTTAGCGCCATCTTACACCCCCCCCCTTTAAGTGCGAATAACTCCGTTATGTATTAATTACAACATTTTTTAAAATGGGACTAAATCAGTACATAATTTTTACAATATCCAAATTGAGTTTCGGGGGGATTTTTGCGTTGGTGGATACGAGCATAAGTCTCATAAATTTTAATCAAGAACGCCATGAAATATATTTTGCATCCTTAATAAATTTTCGAAAAAAACTAAGTGTTTTTTTTAAGTGGTGTATTGTTTCTACAGGTGGAGAAGACGGCGCCCGTTACGGACCGAGTCTTATGCCGGGAGGCAACAAGGAGGCCTGGCCGTATATCAAGGATATTTTCCAAGGTATCGCTGCCAAAGCCGATGGCCAACCTTGCTGTGATTGGGTCGGCAGTGACGGTGCCGGACATTTTGTTAAAATGGTAAGAAGACACTTCGATTTATACCTTTTGGCTTTGCCGTCTACGGAACGGTGCTTCTAGCGGGTTAGAATTTGGTTTTATAAAAAAATCCGAAAACACGTCAACTGAGATTTTTAATTTTCTTTAATCGTGCTATCTTGGATTTTTTTTTGTCGTTTTGTTTACGAGGTATGGCAAAAAAATATTTTTTTTTTAAATAGGACACTGTATAGTTTGACATTTTTTAATTCTAAAAGAATTATCCTTTTGACAATACCACACACTAATACTCTATCTCTTATGGTTTCCAAAATAGAGGCATTTAAACTTGGATGGAATTGTTGTCTATGCCCTGTTTTACGGGGGACATTTGAATGAATATCGAAGTTTTCCATACAGATTTAGATAAAAATATCTTGATTATTGTAAAAGATAGATCCTACTGTGTGGTATTGCTGAAGATTGCAAAATATACAAAGTGTCATGGTGTATGGCAATTTTTAAAAAAAAAATAAAAATTGCCATACTTCGTAAAGTAAATGACATAGACAAAATCCAAGATTGAATTAAAAATCTCAGTTGACGTGTTTTTGGATTTTTTTATTCAACCCTCTAGAAGCACCATGCTGTTTAAAGAATCCACCCTGTACACACTAATATATGATTGATTTCAAAGTCGGTTTCTTTTTCTTAAATGTTTTTATTTGTCTTACCATAGGGGATAGCAAACAAATATAGGTAGGTATGCACGGCTTATGGCTAAATGATTTTAAAATTCTTGCTAATGATTCATGATATCAGGGTGACCAAATGTCATAAAATCCTAGAAAATCCTAAAATTTTGACTGCGTTGTAAAATTTTAAGTAAAAATGGCCAAAAATCCTAAAATTTTCACAAATTAACATTTTGTCCTAAAATTCCTTTATAATGTCCTTAAATTTTAACTAAAATAAAAAAGTTTAATTTTTCTCCGATTTTTTTTTCGAGTTTATTCTATACTTTTTGTCCAATGTCTATGGTAGGGCTCACAGAACCTCCGTTCCGATTACTGGCCGGATGGTTTCGGATAATATTGGTGTCTTTTTTTAGCACCGAGAACCAACAAAGATGCATGGTGTTGATTTTAAAACTCTCCTTGAGCAGAAAGAGAATAAATAAATTTTAATATACCTATGTATTTATTACCTAGTCGGTAAGTTATGACCATGGATCACCCTGTTCGGTACTCTGTGTTATTACTTCTAAGCAAATATGTTTATTCATTGGAAGAATTTTTCTACTCGATATTAAAGAAGTAGCTTTTGATTTTATAAAAGAATAAGGACCGGATCCAAAACTGCTAATTCATATAAGTATGGATAAGATCAATATTAACCTTAAGTTTTTAAAAATATTCATGGTTGCCTTGCAGGAAGAGTTTGATACGGGAAAGAAAATGGTCCTAAAATTTTTCCAAACTGCCCCAAATTTTTTTGGTTTTTGTCCCAAAAATCCTTAAAAAAATTGACAAAAAGGCTTTGGTCACTCTGTGATATAAACTGGCGTAGATACTCTCAAACAAAGTATCAAACAAATTGGCCATGCATGGCGAACGTTTTCAGTTTTTTTATTACAGTTTTATTTTGAGACATTTTTGTGTGTAAAATTTTCTTACTAAATTAATTACCTGGAAATTGTCCATGTCTCGCATTTTTTTTTTAAATTTCTCGTGTGTGTGTGGCTCAGATCAGGTGCATCCATGCTTTTATTAAAAAATTGGCTTCAAACTAAATTTTTAAAAATTTCACATCAGTAATACTGGTTAATTATTGTAAGATTTTATAAGTTTAACAATTAGGTCATTTCAAATCAAATCAACCAGAGGTTTGGCAGACCATCTCCCCGATTTCGATCATTTTTGGTACATTTGTTCTTCCCATAAACGGAAAGAAAAATCCCAAATTTAAAATTTTTTTGGCCATTAGTTTTTTTTTAATTAATTCTTGAAAATCAAAGCAAACTACCATTTTGCTAAAACATGTACCTAAAGAAATGAAAATATCTCGATAACTACTTAAAATAGGACAGTGGTTTATAGCTCGCTTTAAAGGTATGTGAAATACCTTTCGAATGATGTACTTTTTGTTTTAAAAAAATTGAAATAAAAAACTTTTTAATTTTTGAATTTTTTTTTTATATTTTGTTTCTGGATATTTTGCCAAAATTTCAAGATGGAGACTTGATGGGTTCATCAAAAAAATTAGGTTATGTGATACGGTATACAGTTCTCAAGATATTACTCTTTCTGTGTACCTGCACATTTGGTTAAAATTGACTGTCTTTACAGGCATTTATAAAAATATGAATATATTGAGAAACATACTTACTACAATAGCGAGTGATAGCTTGTTTTAAAGTTATTTTAAATACCATTTTAATGAAGTATGAACTCATCAAGTCTTCATCTTGAAATTTTGTAAATAGTTTGACAAAATATCCAGAAACAAAATATACTTTTATAAAAAAAATAAAAATGCTGTTTTTCAATAAATTTAAATAGTTTTTTTAATTTTAATTTTATACCTTTAATACGAGCTATAAACCACTGTCCAAGTTTAAGTAGTTATCGAGATATTTCAATTTCTTTAAGTACATGTTTGAGCAAAATTGGTAGTTTTTGTGATTTTCAAGAATTAATTTTAAAAAAACTAATGGTCAAAAAAATTTCAAATTTGTGATATCTTCTTTATGGGTAGAATAAATGTACCAAAAATTATAGAAATTGGGGAGATGGTCTGCCAAACCTCCGTTTTTTTTTGGTTGATTTCATATGAACTGACCCAATTACTTTGTTTATAAGGGCCTCTTAAAGCGCTTATATATAAAAACGGTTTACAAATTTTGTCGCATAAACACCACTAATATCGTTTTAAGCACTAAATCGATTTTATTTTAAAGCGATTTAAGAAAGCGGTTTAGCGCTTAAAAAACCGATTTTAGGGTCGGTATAAACACTTTAAAAACGATTGAACGTATTATTTTTAACCTAAATAAATACTCAAAACTGGTTTTACCGAAAAATCTGCTGTTAACTTAGTTGTTTTATTTGTTTTCTTTTTAAAGTGATATTTAATGAAGGACGTATAAACCCTAGGAGAAAGCGATTTTATTTAAAACCGTCATTATATAAAACCGATTTTAGGTGCGTATAAACGTAGTAATTGACATGCAATTTTCTCCAAAATCTGTCATCAAAGAAAATAAAAGGTGGGAGTGATGGAAGACCTGTCATATTTAGACTTTTTAGGATAGTTTAGCAGATAGTTTTTATTAAACAAAAGAAATGGCCACTTGGACCTCCAAAAAGTTTACTTTGGGCACGACTTTAGATTACCAAGGGAAAAAGTTGTAGAAATGAAATCGATAATTTCCTGCCAAATAAACGCCAAATAAAGTCAAAAAATTGTAAGTTTTTATTATTGATTTTAACACTTATGTTTTAGCATAGCCCTATACATTTAGGCTATGGTTTTAGGAAACGCCATACGTATAAAATATAAATCTAAAACAAACGCAGGTCAATCCGTACAAAACAAAAAACACATTAAACGCGCGGCGGCCCAAAATTACATTAAGGAAAATTAACACCTTTTCTATGCACATGTTTTGGTATTGCGGTCACAAAGTGACGTCACGCCGAAATTCGCATTGTCATACCGTGTTGTATCGTGACTTTGGGTAAATCTTCTCAATATTCCAATTTAAATAATTTTCAAGATACCCTTTTATATTCGAATTTAAAGATATGAAAGAAGATTGTTAGTACCTGCCGCTATCTATATTACAATTAGTGAACTTTATTATTGTTAATTGTCAATTAAATTCAATTCATAAAACATACATTTTTATTAACCTTACATCATAATTTATTTAAATTTCACTTTTATATCATCAATATATCTTAGAAAAGGCTTCCAGAGTGACCATTTATAAAATTTTGTTATTGGTCGCAAGAGCTTGTAATATAGTTACACTTTCCTAACTAGTGTGAAAAGTTAATTTTTCACGCACGCGGCTGCTGTTGACTCGAACGACGCGTAGTTCGGGCAAGAAGGTACTGCGGGAAAGTGACACTTTTCAAACTAAAATACGTCCGGGAAAGTGGTTTTGTCCGCAGGGTTGTAGAAAAAAAAATCTGTTTGAAATAGTGTTCAGTTTATAAATATTACCTAGTAGACGTGCAGTAAAAAATGTAAAATAAATAAAATAATTGCATGTGATATTTTTGAAGACAGTACCTTGCTATACTTATAAAAATGCCAAATTTTACTGAAGCGCTTGTAAGTATAGGGAAAAGTCAAAAGTTATAACAGGTTCAAAAAGGACCAGGTACCATTAACATGGATAAAAGGTGTCTGTATAATTTGCTGAAATTTTGATCAGTCCCTTTCAAAAACTTTAATTTACATGGATAAAAGGTGTCTGTATAATTTGCTGAAATTTTGATCAGTCCCTTTCAAAAACTTTAAAAAAATAAAAGGTGTCTAAAAAACACATTTCTTCTTTCATCCCTTATTTTGCTGTTTTTAAGACATTTTTAGCAATAAATTCTAAAGTACACTTTTTAGTTTGTAAAAATGGATTTACTTTATCTTCTCTCATATCTTGCACTGTATAAGGAAGACCATACAGGAGGTGTCAAAAGTGATGGTTTTTCTTATCTCTTTCTTTATTTTAAGCTATATTTTTGAAAAGAGGAAGAAATAATAAAACATTACTTTTTTCGCCCCACCCTTCCTTCAAAAAGCTGAGATTGACAATAATAAAAAGAAGTTCAATGTTCTAAGGGAAGTATAGTGCCAGTCTTCTTTATGAAAAACTATTTCATTCAACGTTTTTAATAGGTCCACAACGGAATCGAATATGGTGACATGCAACTTATTGGCGAAGTCTACCACCTTATGTTGGCCATAGGTTTGCGGCAAGATGAAATGGCCCAGACCTTCGATGAATGGAACAAAGGCGAGCTGGATAGTTTCCTTATCGAAATTACCCGGGATATTTTGAAATACAAAGACACCGATGGTAAGTTTTTTTACGAAATGCACCTTTACGGGCTTTTGTTGCACACTTTATGTCGATGGATTCAGTTGTAGCGGAACATAGGGTGTTTGTTTTAATATTTTGATAATTACAATAGACTAGATTCGCCATCTATCAAAAAGCCTTTGCAAATTCAAACTTAATAATCTTATCGTAAAAGAGATTTATTTCTTATTTTTATAATTTACTCGCTTACCTGGTCAGGGACGCTCGTATCTCAAGCCGTTCCCCTTCGAGCAAGCGTGGTCGTTTGGTTTCCACCACAATCTGCTGAATGCTTAAACTAAACGCTTAGCGTACTTAAAATAACTATATTTAGCAAGTGATAGTGGTTTTTTGCATGAACCTTTTGGTTTATCGCCTTTTCAACCCGTAGAGGATATTGCAAGGCTGACCTGGTCTGTTTAGGTAGGTTTTTTATATTTTATATCTAATTTACTTAGTGTAAAACATTTATAAGGTTGTGATATACATAATAGTTTCGTTTGCCAGTAGCCCGATAAATTTCGGCCATTTTGTAGGATGTTTTTTTTGTCTGTTTAGATTTTACGTCCCCCGAAGTCATCTTGCGTTTTTAATTTTGCACCTCCTCAACCCACGCAAATTCTTGGTTCCACTTCACGTTTAAAGAAGTAAATAGACAGTTTAAGTTTTTGATCGATTGATTCATTTGTGACACGGTGTGCCCGGCACAGATTTAACCCATGCATTTCTGCACATCAGATATTTTTTCAAATTTTATATCTATATACCTATATACCTTTGATTAAATAAACAAGAAAAATTAAAATGTTCGGCAGAGCCGTTTTTGAGAAATGCTTATTTTATTAGAGAATGTAAAAAAATCAGATATCTGATTGGTGCTATTGCATTAAAATGTAAAAATAAGAATATGAAACATTCTTATAATATGTTTTGATCACATATCGATAGTATAAGTTTAAATTTTAGAAAGCAGAGGCGTAGTCAATTTTTATAATGAACACAAAAATCAAATATGTAATACTTAATTTTTTTAGATTCAAGTACTTTTATTATAACTTAAAATTTTTTAGTAAACAATTGCTCAAAATATGAGACTAAAATAATTCAATAACAATAAAATTAATACACAACAATTTATTTTACATGTTTAAATCGTTTGTAATTTTTTATAACATAATATAAATTTATTAGACTAGTATAATAGAAACTTGATATAAGAAATTATATACTAAAGAAAAACGATAATATTTTATAGGCTATTGTAGGCATATGTGGGGCGAAACAATCATTGTGCGTATCGCTTTCCGCACTAGTTAAGCAACTAACTATCTGGAGAACATTTAAAAAATTAATCTTCATTTAAATGTTGTTATTTCTTTCCATAAATATTTTGACAATGACGAATATAATACCTCTCCATACCTCGGTATCAATTATTAAGTATAAAAAAATTAAAGATTGTATTTCCAAAAATATTTGACAAGTCTGAAAACAAAGACCAAAACTTTTGACATTTATAAATAACGTGCCGCTTCTGGCCGCTGGTAAACGTAACGCATGTAACTATGAGATACTATAAAGGCCCTGCCCGTGTATTTTCCTATGATAAAAAGCTTAGCGGAAACCCCTGCGAAATATCAAGTAGGCCGGAGCCAATGGATTAATGACGGGCCCCAATGCGCATGCGTCAGCTGGAACTGCGCTGGGCCTAAATTCTTGAGCAGGAAACGACATGTAGATTTGTGTCGAATGATCCCACGTCGAACGCAGTTCGTGTTCTTGAGCGGGGTTCGCTCATTCCATTCTATCAAAAATTGGGTGTTCGCGCTCCCCGAGTCCAAAGCTGGGGATCAATCCCATTTCTCAGACTCATGCGCGTAAATTCTATCTTTTTAGATCTAAAATTAAGAAGAGGTTCCAAGAAAAATAATTTTTTTTGATCCCTTCTCTTGAGGGATCGTTCCTTCTACTGAAATTCAAGAATTAGGCCCCTGAACGAGAAATAAGGTGATTCGACGTTACAAACTCGTGCAAGCTCAGATCGAGCCCTCTTGATCCCATTGGCCATGTGGCAATCTAGATTTTGACCGTTTGACCGCCTTTATATACCTAATAGTTATATGACGTAACGTGATATTGCCTGGACCAGCGTTGCCAGTGGAAGGGAAAACGGTTTTCCCTAAATCTAACGACTGATCGCGTTTCAAAGTGATTTATGAATGACTGGATGGATCTATTTTAGTTAAATGTCTTTGGTTTTTTCAAATGCATATTTGTTTAAACTTATGTACTCTACTGTACTCTACATTTTGCAGTAACAAAAATTAAAAAGTCAATTTCCCAAAAACGGCTTCGGCGAAGATTTTAATTTTTCTTGTTAAATTAATTATAGGTCGTCTAGATATAAAATTTGAAAAAATCTCGGATGTGCAGAAATTCATGGATTAAATCTGTGCTGGGCACACCGTGGTGATTGTGCCAGTCTGGTACTGTCTACTTTGCTATTGGGTCTATTGTGGCTCACTTTTGACATTGTTTGTTGCTACAGAATATTCAGCCCCTTAAAGAGGCTCGCAACTTGCTTTGGAGAAGCGTCTTTCAGATCCAGTCCGTCGATCTGTGGTTTACCGAAAATACGTTGACGCTGACGTGCAATGGCCGGACATTCACACAGCACCTGTCTGGCAGTCTCGTCATCCTCCATACAGAGCCTACATTCGGTGTCCTCACTTAGACCCATTTTGTGCAACCATTGTCCGGATCTCCTGCCTGGTGAGCTCCATGAGTTTCCCGGCCCTCTTCCTGCAGGATTCTATAATGAACTGTTTGGAATGTGCCAATCCCGGCAATTCTCTCCAGTATTGGTGGAACTTATTCTCCATCCAGCTTTAGAGAGCAGTGTTGATTGTGTTGTATGCTATTCCAAGGGCTGGTTTGGGGCCAACGAAGACGGCGGAGGCCGCTACGCGCACCAGCAGCTAGACAGTCTTATTTGCTCGAAGCCCAGAATGTCCCGGAATCCATACCAGCGAGACAGTGTTTATTCGCCCAAGGGTATTCAGTTTGTCCTGGCAGCTCCTGACGGTTCTCGATAAGCACCTATAAGATTCAAGAGCCTTAAGGGCCGCTTGACCGTCGGAGAGTATTTTTATTGATCTGTTGCGCCAGTTACGATCTATCATCCAACGTGCGCTCATTTCAATGGCGAAGAGCTCCGCCTGGAAAGTTGTAGCCATCTATGTATAATCCTGACATTTACTCCGAATCCAACGCCTGGCATTTGGATCCTTCAGTATACCAGCAGCTAACTTCACTTGAGAAACTTATTCTGTTGGACGACCAGTTCTCCCTATCTGGGAGAACAGTGTTATATAGCTTTTTGATGTTTAAAGTTTAAGTTGGAAGTGGAATATAGCACAATATTTTGTCTTTCTTTTATATGCAAAGAATACAGATATCAGAGTCCAATCTCTGCACACTAGCATTGAGCTTTTTCATGAGGGTCACGTCTTTAGCATGTATAAAGTTGAGACGAGAAGCAAGCGTACGTACTATAACGTTTGGTGTATGTTGCTAACGCAGAGATATGGGAAAAAGTCAAGAAGAAAGTTAAAAATCAATACAGATTGCTAATACGTACGGCCAAACATGGTACACCTCGTCCGTGTCATGACCAACTTAAATTGTCTAATAAGGACCGTATAGTTCTCCCTTGAAGGAAGCCTTCGAAGCGTTCTTCAATTTCGTATTTCTTGGCAGAAGGTAGCCTTAAGGATTTAGGCAACTATGAATACCATTTTGGCCCAACGATGAAATAATAATAAATAAGGCCTTTTATCGGTTCCCGTTTCAGTGGCCTGATGGTTGCCTATTTGACAAAAAATGGCCGCTGCAAACGCTAAAAAGGAAGTCGTTGACAGTCCTTTCATCGATTCTCATGTTAGGGGCCTTCTAGAGTACACTTTTTTTGTTGATTTGTCTCAACAGCAAGTTTAGGTCTTGAAATCTCTGACACTGCAGCTTCTTAGCTTATTGTATCTCTTGCTGTGTGCCTTCATAATCTAAGAGGTTTGATGACCTCGCGAGGAGCAGCAACCCCTTTATTAGGTTTCTCTGCCAGTTAGCTTCTCTGGAGGGGTCGTCCTCCAGGAGGTTTTGTGTTCTGCACAAGATTAGTGCTGGACACTCAAATAGGATGTGAGCGGCTGATTCGTCATCCTTATCACATAGTCTGCAGGTGGGTTCGTCTCTATAGATTCCCATCCTGTACAGGTGTTCTCTCAGTGCGCAGTGACCGGTTAATAGCCCCGTCACTTGTCTGATTTCTTTCCTATTCAGTTTAAGGATTTCACAGGTGAGTGCTGAAGGGGATGCCACCATTCTTTTGCTGTGGTTTTGCCCCGATATTGAATGCCAGTGGTTTCAATGTTCTTCGTGCACTCATCACTTGATATAGCCACGTATCGAGGTTTTTGGAATTCCAAATACAGTTTCAGATCCTATAAATAGTCTTTCTGGTCCTTTTCTTGCTAAGGAATCCGCGTGTCCATTGCCTGCTACCACTGTGTGCCCCGGCACCCACGCAAGGGTGACTCTATTGTGTTTCGCTAGGGTTAGGAGGGTTTGAAGGCAGTTCCACACTAATTTTGAGTGAATTTGTTGGCATGCCAGAGCTTTAATAGCTGCTTGGCTGTCTGAGAAGATTGTTATATCTTTGTTAAGATATCTTCTTCTCAGATTTTCCCGCAGACAAGTCTCTATGGCATGTATTTCAGCTTGGAATACTGTGGTATGTTTCCCCAGAGATGCAAACCAATTTGATCTTGGGGCTAGGCCATATACTACCAATTTTCCTGACTGGACTAGTGATTTCTCCGTCTTGTTTTCCCAGGATAGATGGGTCTTAAATGGCTTGTTCGTGTTGATTTTCGGAGTCATGATGTTACTCCTTATCTCTAGCAGCGAGTTGGTGACAATGCTCGCAATCTTGGTATGTCCCAAATGGTTATCATACCAGTTGTCATTGCATTTTAGTCTGTATGCACCCGCTTTGATGACAATGTCAAGTGGTGGGAGGTTTAGAATGGTCTCCATAGCAGCGGTTGGTGTGGTGCTCGTTGCTCCCATTATGCAAATACATGCAAGTCGCTGGAGTTTGGAGAGCTCCAGTTTTGCAGTGCTTTGTTCGGTATTCGGCCACCATATTGTGGCGCCGTAGGTTATTTTGGGTTTTACCACCATCGTGTACAACCAATGGGTTATGTGTGATGCAAGTCCCCAAGTTTTCCCTACAGTGCTTCTGGCGGGCATTAGCGCCATTTTGCTCTTGTTAATGGCGTAGGCAATATGCGTGCTCCAGGTTAGTTTTGCAGCCAGGATAATCCCGAGATATTTTACCTCCTGGGCATATTGTATCTGTTTTCCAAAGAAGGTCGGGATTTACCTTTTTCAGGGCTTGTTGCATTTGTCTTGATATTCTGTAAAGGTTTTTCCCCATGATTAGTATGACTATATCGTCGGCATACCCTTGGTAAGTTCGTTTAGGAGTTCGTCTACAACCAGGTCCCACAATAAGGGTGATAGGACCCCTCCTTGTGGGCATCCTTTGGCTACCGCGACCTCCATTGTGTTCCGTTTAGATTGGCTTGTACGTGTCTTTCACGAAGCATACTGTAACCTATGGTATTGTTGATGTTGTGTCTTGACAGGGCAGTGTTCATAGATTTAAAGGAGGTTCGATCAAATGCTCCTTCTATGTCAAGAAATGCTACGAGAGCGACTTCTTTTTTGTTGTTTGCTATTTCTACCCTTGCCACAAGTTGGTGAAGGGCAGATTCGCAGGATTTGCCTGATTGATAGGTATGCTGGTTTGGGTGCAGTGGCTTTTCTAGTAGAGAAGTTTCCTTGACATGTCTATCAATCAGTTTCTCGATCGTTTTCATTACAAAAGATGAGAGTGTTATTGGTCTGAGTGCCCTAGCCTGGAAATAGTCTTTTCCTGGTTTTGGTATGAAGACCGTTCGTGCTTTCCGCCAGATTAGTGGTATATAGCCTGTGGCTAGACCGGCGCGTAGAAGTTTACAAAGCTGAGTACATACATTTTTCCATATTCCAAATTTTGCCTTTGCCTGTTTGAGTCAAAGCAGATAAATCTTACCATTTTTCATCTTGACAAGTGACATTTATACACTCGTTTATACAGGATAAATAAAAAAATCAATATTGATAAAAATAAATAGAATTCAAAAATCATCTGTTTTTGGGTCACCCTTATACATATGTCATTAATTCTTACTTGCCGAGATGAAGAATGTGTCTAACAGCATACGTAATAGTAGTTTACGTAACAAACATGTTATGATGGTCATTACAGGCGAAGATGAAGTTTGAGACGCGAGCCGAAGGCGAGTGTCTTAATTCATCTGAGCGTATAATGACCATAACACCAATGAGAATTTCATTATAAATATCAAAAATGATTAAAAACACCACATCTAAACACTCCTAAGTTCATACTTTGTATTAATGCAACATTACTGTTTCTAAGAGAATTAAGACAAAATTGTGAGATTCAAGTTTTTAAAAATTTCATAAAATTTTGAAATTTTAAAATATTTGAATTTTGAAAATTTTTGATTTTTTTTGGAATTTTGAAAATTTTAAGAATTTTTGAAAATATTCTGTTTTTTTTTTTAATTTTGGAAATGTTCAAATTTTTGAAAATTTGATTTTTTTTTTGTAATTTTGGAAATTTACATATTTAATAAATATTTATTTTGTTAAAAATATAGAAAAATAATTTACATTTTTGCGTCAATCAGTGTGCTTATGAAAGAAACTCATCGTTTGGCGCGCCTTCTGACGATTTACGTCGAAGCCAGTGGCGGTCCCAGCCATTTGAAAAGGGGGGGGGGCGGTTTCGATACGAAAAACTAGAATAAAAGCATAGCTTTCATGAGCAATATATCAATATATGCAAACAAAACTTAGTAACTACAAGCGCTGATTTTGACTCAAATCTTGGGTGGCGGTGTTCAGATTTTAAGTTGCTTATTTCATAGATTTTTTTATTTGAAAAGTATATCGTTATAAATGCACTTTATACTATTTAAGGTTGAAAATTTGACCTTTTAATTTTACTTAAAATAAATAATTTTTGTAAGAATCGGCGTTTCTTTATTTACATTTTTCCATGTTATATTCAAGGCATATAATTGCATATTTTTACAAATAAATGCATATTGTTGCATATTTCAAAGAAAAAAGATGCATATATATATGCGCCATAAAGGTATAAGTTAAACGTCTTTGATATGCGCATATTTTAACTGAAATGACGTGCATATATTCCGCTCTTTATGATGAGCAATGGTTCGATTAAAAAAGGGTCTTATAAATTTCGAATTTTTTATTTAATGGGTTTGAAGAAATAAGGTTCGGGTAAAAAATTGGTTTAACGAATTGCAGTTTCTATAGTGAATGATTTTGTGATTGAACTTTGTTTTATTTAACGAGTTTGATTTTGAACATTCTGATAAACAGTGAGCGTCCCCAAAGAAAGACTAAATAGTTTTTGCCTGACCTTTAGCCATAATTTATTTAATTTTTAGAACAAGTTGAACTTTCGAAAAACTTCCTATTCGATTGTTAAAAATATCTCAATAAACATTCCTGCAAAATGTCGATGCAATCTATTTCCACATTTTCATGTTTTTAGGACAAAATGTGGACAGAGTGTTATTAGATTGTTTTGTTGGACAAAATTTAATTTTTTTATTGTCCATAGGCAAATTCCTCTTGGAAAAAATCCGCGACACAGCCGGTCAAAAGGGCACGGGCAAATGGACCGCCATTTCGGCCCTCAACTACGGAGTGCCGGTCACCCTAATAGGCGAGGCAGTGTTCAGCAGATGCCTGTCTGCCCTCAAGAGCGAGAGAGAACGAGCCAGCAAAGTGTTGCCGGGACCGTCTGCCAAGTTCGACGGGGACAAAAAGAAGTTCCTGGAAGACATCAGGCAGGCTCTTTATGCCAGCAAGATTGTTTCTTACGCGCAAGGTAAGGTGATGAAGGTATTTAGATTAGAGTTATATATTAGTGAAAAATTATGCAACTTCTGAGACAGAGAACCATAACAACTTCAGTATTTTCACCCATTATACACATTGATTGACGTCAAGGGAATGGTTATGAAATCTCAGAAGGATAAAGCTCACACACATTGGTCATTTTTAGGGGCACATTAGGCATAGCTTCCAAGCATGGCAAGATCGATGGAGATCTGTTTCGTCACAATTCCCTATAATATTACCCAGTAAACACAAACCTTGCGAGCCATAGTTGGCCCACCCGCGGTTTACCGAAATGCCGCTTGCTTGCCGAATACGGCAGCCACGGCGGAGTGCAAGCGGTAATGTCCGCTCGGCCCTTGGATCGCCACATGCAGATTACCGCCAACACCTACACGGATAGCCGCACAGAACCGGTTGGTGAACCACCAGTGTTTTAACTAAGACGACTGCACAGACATCGCCGCTTGCACGCCGCCGCGGCGTTCATTGCACCTGTGGCTAGGACGCTACAAACCACTGGAGAATAACCTGCGGATAAGTAACGACCTGCCGTCAGATGATAAATTGCCGCATTGGTACCTTTACCGGCCAACAGACCGTTACCGATAGATCTATCGGCAATCCGCTAGTGGCTGTAAAGTGGCCGCCCAGACATCGCCGCTTGCACGACGCCGCGGCGTTCGCGTGGGGCTAGAATGCTACAAATCATTGAAGGATAACCTGCGGATAGGGTTATTCCGATACTAGTAACTACCGAGTAGGTATCGATACTTTTGTTTCGATACTAAGTACTTTTTGTATCGATACTTTCTAAGCGATATCTACTCGGTATCGAAAGATTATACTCGGTATCGAATAGAATCTGTCGGCCTCAGCTTTCCGTCTCCCTCGCGTTTTTGGCATAGACCATGACTTCCTTGGGCAGTGTTCTTTAGAGCGATCGGTTCGCATTCCATTTCAAGAAATTTTCAACCAGGTTATTGCAGCTCTCTCTTGGTCAATAGTCAAGAAAAAGAAAGACATACACATCAGAGCGGATTGTCGTTGCAGTCTTTAATATCATTCTTGTTATAATGTCGCCACCAAAATCAAAAATATGTCTTACTTTTTATTAATGTGTTTACTTTGTTTCGTAACAAAGAAAAAACCAACTAAATATGAATATGAAGGTCTCTAGGTTTAATCTAATAAAAAATCAAAAAAATCGGTAAGTATCGATATGAGTCAGTATCGATACTTCAAAGGTACTCATATTTGTAGCATCGAAAAATGTTTCCGAGTATATTTATATAAATAGGTATCGATACTTTAGGGGTATCGGATCATCCCTACCTTCGGATAGGTCAGATGGTGGATGGCCGCATTCGCACATTTACCGGCCGCCAGAACGTTGCCAACAGATTCATCAGCAAAATGCTAGTGGCTATAAAATGGCCGCTCAGACATAGGCGCTTGCACGTCGTCTCAAATAACACTAACAAGCAGCCTCGTGACAGCTGAGCGCTTTGCAGGTTCTTGGAGCGAGACATCACCATTATATTTGTATAGTACCTATTAATTGTATGCAATTTAAAAATCTTGGCCATCGTGGTTTACCAACTAGTGGCTGCCTACCAGTGCCGCCAAGAAACCGCTTTCTTGCCGTAAGGCTTGTGTTTACTGGGTAGGAAGTAATTTGTTATTTTAAATATAAAAACTGCATATTCGTAGCAGCTATTAATTTTTTTCTCAAAATTAGAACACATTGAGTTCATTATTACAAGCTTTTATTTAACTTCACCTCTATGTTCGGGTCAAATCTTGCAACTCAATTTTAACTAATTTCTAGATGTGCGAATGAATTCAAATTTGGTTTGCGATTATAGTACCGGTGACAATACCATAACATAGTATTATTAGACACCCCCTGGAGGGTGAAAAACGCCTAAGTGTCCGATTTCAATCAAAATTGCTATACGGGGGTCTTTGGGGATAAGGAATACGAATTTTTGATCAGATTTTGAAAATTCAATATGGCGGATTCAAGATGGACGATTTTTGGTAATGTTTTGTTAACCAATTTTAACTGACTACACATATGATTTATTTCAAATTTGGTATGCGTTTATAGTTCTGGTAATATATAATAAATTTATCGAGTCAACATGGCGAAACTTCCTATAATGCGCCCATCGCTTTTATTATTATCTCAGAATGCTAAAAATTATTTTCTACTTTTTAGTGCACTTTATATTTTATAAAAGCTTGTATTTGAAAAGCTATTTTTTTATATAAAATTATTTAAATTTGTAAACTGCATATTTGTAGCAGATTTAGTCATGAATTTCCAAATATATTAGCCTCCTTTTACTCCCTTAAGTATCCCCACAAACATATGTTTTTCCTCTATCGGCTTTGGTTCAAAAAATTTTTAAATTATTATTATCCTCCAAACTACTCTCCACCAAATTATTTTTTTTCTCAAATTAGAAAATATTAAGTTATACATTTCTGAGTTTTTAAATCTATTATCCCCCGCTCACCCAACCCGACCCAACCAAAACTTAATTTTTTAAAAATATTGGACCGGACCTATATATTACGAGTTTTCTCGTCCTCGTCCTTTCCAACTCTATCATTGACCCTGATCACCAAATTTGAAATCGAGTTTGAAATAAATCCGTCAATGAGAACTTCTCCTGTGTTACTTCTGAACCGTTCATCCGATTGTGATGAAATTTAGTGTGTAGACGTAGTTTAGACGTTAATTTATTTCAGTTCTATATGGGAGAGCTATGATAAACCTTAAAATAATTTAGGTAAATACCTGTTAAATTATTTTTAGATGTGCTAAAATAAACTTATAATAGGACACGTTTTTTGGTAAATTTAAAGACTGTAAAGAACTTTGAATAAAATAAATTAATACCACCTTATGTCTTACACACTTTAGGATTTGAACAATTACAATTTTTGGCGTTTTCTGGATAAAAATTGCAAAATAAAAATCATATGCACGACACCACTAAAGATGACAGACAGATGACAAAATAGAAATTTTTATTAAACAATTGCCCTAAATTATTTCCATATTAACGACCTTAAATATTTTTCATTTTAACAGAGAAAAAATGTTTTTAGGCAGTACTTTTTTTGAACGCTTAAAAAACAGTGAAAACTGGAAAAATGTGAGTGTTTTATTCTAGAAATCGAAAGTTTGGAAAGAAAGCTTTAAAATGTGGGCAAAATCATGGCATAAAAATGTGAAAAACATAGTAAAAATTGCTTAAACAAAAATGTTACCCCTTAAATTATGCTAAAATATTTTAAGCCTTAAATTACCATCATGGTTTTACCAATAGGTAAAAAAATTTATTCTAGAAATCGAAAGTTTGGAAAGAAAGCTTTAAAATGTGAACAAAATCATGGCATAAAAATGTGAAAAACATAGTAAAAATTGCTTAAACAAAAATGTTACCCCTTAAATTATGCTAAAATATTTTAAGCTTTAAATTATCATCATGGTTTTACCAATAGGTAAAAAAAATCGATTGAAGGGCGGAGGTTTTTAAAAATTTTTAGTTTACTTGTTGATAATGAGGGCATATTCGAATTTTTTTTCCAGGTTTTATGCTCCTTCGCGAAGCCGCCCTAGTTCATAACTGGGACTTGGACTATGGCGCGATCGCTCTTATGTGGCGTGGAGGTTGCATCATCCGTTCCGTCTTCCTCGGACAAATCAAGGCCGCCTTCGACAAAGACAGCAGCCTCAAGTCCCTTTTGTTGGCGCCGTTCTTCTTGGACGCCATCACCAAGGCTCAGACCGGGTGGAGAAATGTGGTGTCTACGGCTGTTAATATAGGTAAATGCACTGCAATTTCAAAGATAAATAAGGAAAAGGTGGGGAAATAGAAGACACTTGGGGTAATAAGAAACATAAAAGAATATCCCACGTCTTGGTTGTGCATGTACAGCTCTGGCTCGCTTGAAGGTACGCATAAGAGGGCACTAATTTCTTATAAAATATGTATGGCAAAACCGTATTTGTTCCTTATTTCCCCGTCCGGTCTTATAGGAAACTGACAGGTTTTTTTTTTCTGGTTTACTAACAGTTTAAACTTAAAACCGTAGCAATATAATAGGTCATTAGAGTGTATCTTATTACCTCAAATCAAAACATAAAAAGAAACATTCATGCCATAGGCATACCTCGGACCGGAACCGTGTCTGGGTTTTACCAGAGGTGAGATGGAATCTACCACCAAGGACTGGACCCACACAAGACTAAATCAAGAGTGGCAACGCACAGGGGACGCCAGGCAGGTCAAGGAGCTCATGCAGGGCTTCAGCAAGACGAGAAGGGACTGGTTGCTGCGCAGGAAACGTACAGAAATAGGACCCCTAATGGGAGTCCTCACTGGACGCTGCGCGCTCCAAGAGCAGCTGGCAAGGATGAAGGTAGTGCGGGACTAAACTTGCAGAGAGTGCTGGGAGGAAGATGAATCCTCACATCACTATCTTGCAAGCTGTCAGGCCTACAGAGGAGGGAGCTGTGGGGGATGGCCAGAAGGGCTCGCGTAGAGCCTAGTCGCCGGGCCGGGAGCCCCCCCCCTTATTTTACTACTACTACTAACATGTTACCATTGTAGCTTAATATATGATTAAGAGAAAAAATAATATAAAAACAGATTTTTTTTAAATCTGAATTAGTTTAGTTCAAGGGTAATAGGAAACATTAAGTCTATGAGAAGCAAAATTTGAAAAAAATACATAAAGTCCTTTTAATCGACTACAAGCACAGGTATCAAAACTACAAAATTTTTCCCAGAATAAAAAAATTTATTATCTGAAATTCACTACTTTGAGTTGATGAACTGTTGAACAGACTTAGTTGTCTGCTAAAAAAAAACGAGAAAAAATACATAAAAAACCAGCAGCAAATAACTTTTTGTCCCTTGTAGTAGTAGAATATCTTACTGTCTTGTGATTTAGATTTTTTAGACAAAATCCAAGCGCAGCAATTATTACCTATGTTTCTTATTCCCCTTCCTTCCCCTAGTTACTTTTTTCTTACCAACCCTTTATACCTTGTCGAATATAAATAACGTGATTTCCTTGCCCAGAGGCATTCGCAGTTGATGTCCAGCAAAATTGAAGTCGAAATCAAGTGCAAACTTGAAGACGATCAGAGATTGTACTGATCGAAACGTCGTGTATAAATAAAAAAATATAGACGATGTCCGAAACACTCAGTTAATTTCAAATAAATCATTCTCTCAAACTTTGAAACAAAATTGACGTCATTAGTACATGGCTGAAAATGCACAGTACTATAGAAGATGATGTCTCGAGGAACGAACGTCTATTGCCAGACTTCCTGGTGGAGCACAAGACGTTAAAGTTGCAAAAAATTAACGTCATTATAAGAGACGACGTCCTGAAAACAACATTGCTATTGGCAGACTTCCTAGTGGATCACAAAGTACCGGCAGACGGCGCTAAAGTCGTGAAAAAGAAAAATCAAAAATTTACTTTATTTTATTTTATTATATTATTATAGACGATGTTTTCGTGTAGAATAGACAAAAGAGATGTTAAAAACAAACAAAACTACAAATTTGTTCCTATCAAACCGACATATTTTTGAAAAAATTAAGGTAATTTGTACATGGCTGAAAATTTACAGTATTATAAGGAACAATGTCTTGAAAACCAAATTGCTATTGGCAGATTTTCTAGTGGAACATAATGTGTCGGCAGATGGTGTTAATGTCGTGAAAAATCGAAAACTAGCATTATTTTACAAACGTTTTTTTTTTGCAGAAATAGAAAAACTAGAATTCTGCCCTCTCAAATCGAGGTTTTAAGAAGGGGGGGGGGAGGTAACATTAGAGTCCTCCGTATACCTATACAAAATGATAGTTAGTTCTACATGGTGGCCCAAATTCGATGGTTGTGGGAGGTTTTACCCCTTTCCAGTGCAGATAGAAAAAATCTTAACACCATGGGAGGTTTTACCCCTTTCCAGTGCAGATAGAAAAAATCTTAACAACACTTGCGGGGCTCGTAAAAACCGCATTTCTAGAGGAAGTTATTTTCGAGTTACGAGGGGTCTTTAAGAAATATGCATTTCGATTTTCGGCTAATTTTTTATGTTTCGCGAGTCAGCACTTTGTGCTTCACTATTAAATCTGCCAATAGCAATCTCTTTTTTAGGACATCACCCCTGATAATACTGCGAATTTTTATCCATGTACAAATGACGTTATTTTTTTGAATTTTTGACAACCTTGACGCCTGTTTGAAAGTTTGAGACAATGATGTGTTTGAAATTAACTCTGTGTTTCGGACTTCCATTGTCTATATTTTATTTATACACGACGTTTCGATCAGTACAATCTCTGATCGTCTTCAGGTGCAAACTACAATCAATTCCCAAGGCTACGTACTTATATACTGTGAGAAATCAGTCAACCTTGAAGTTTAAGAAGTTGGTTCCGCCCAAGGAGGGGCTTCCAAATATTTGGGATTTCAACACTTGGTTTACTGAAAATACCCTGATTCTGCCCAATAAAGGCAGCTTCAAGGAATTTTCGTTTCTTCCAGTGTGACTCCTTGTGCAAAACCTTTGCTTCTGCCCACTTCATTCGGTGTTGTTTTGACCATGCATGTTTGGCGATTCCTGATTTCGTTGTTTCACCTTTTTGGGTATTCGTCTGATGTTCCTTAAGCCTAACAGATAGTGGTCTTTTAGTCTCGCCTAAGTATGATTCACCACACTCACAAGGAACTTGGTAAATGCATTATTTATTTTGTTTGTTCTCCGGTTTTGTTTTACTAAGAAGGCTTCGAATTGTATTACTAGATTTAAAAGCTGTTTTAATATTAAAGTTTTTCGCTACTCTTCGAATTTTCTCTGATACTCCTTTAACGTATGGAATTGTAAGGAATGCATTTGCCTGGTTTTGGTCTTGTAATCTCTGTCCTGTTTGTTGAAATTTAGAAATAGTATCTGTTATAAGTTTAAGGATGCAGCTTTTTTGCATGTTCCATTCAAACTGCACTCGTACTGCACTGACGCATTTTTTGACAGCACCAGCCAATGTCGGTGCACTATGAGTGGCGGACTAATTTTACCAATGGAAACCGCTATTATATTACGGCTCCCAGAGCCCCGTTCGAGCTTAGGTGCAACTAGAGGCCCTGTATACGATTTTTGACAGTTATTAATTGCTTTACCAGAGGTGAGCAACTGGATTTGACAGTTGTTAGGGAAATGTTGGCGATGATAGTTGGTAACCCCTTACAATAAATAACTTTGTCACTGTCAGATTGATTAAGAATCGTCAGGTTTAAAAATGGAATTTTGCTTTATCAAAAACTGTAAAAATACGTGCCTCCACGAATTTGTATTGTTCCGTTGTCCAACGGAGAAAGAAACTCAGGAAAAGTTTAAAGAAAACATGCGTTTACCAAGCTGGAAAATTAATAAAAATAGCCGAATTTGCGAGGTAAGTCAGCTACAAGCAGTAGTTACAAACGTACGCATTTAGCATGTACTTCCCCAATAAACATTTTTCTGACTTCCGACCAAATTTGCACCAATCGCAACGTCACTTTAGGTAAAAAATATTGTAGTTCTTCATACAACCTCGAATTATTGTCGTGTTTTCGTTGACATTTGGAAGTCTTCATCGGAGACGTCATCCGACGGTCACCAACTTGGAAAAGATTTCTAGTAAAATTTCCGGCGTTTCAGTGTTGTTGGTAACGACGTTTTCGAGTGGAAAGTAATTTTAAGTAAAAAATTCCGACGTCTGAACGTCGTTGATGTCTTTCCTTGTTCATTTGGTCAATTTTTCTGAACAGATTCCTAGCTCGGTTCAACGTCATACCGCAACGGCCAATTTCGTAAAAAAAGTGACGAAAGTTGTCTGTTGGGAACCTAACCTCACTTTTAGGTTATGAATTTGGAAATTAAAAAAAAACCGTCTTTTGAAAATATGCCTAAAAAGAACTACGGCATACTAACACATTTTATAGAAAAAGGAACACACTACTTACGGATATAAAAAACACAGTGGTAAGTAAAGCCAAAGAGGAATTTGCCCAGTGTTGATTTACTTTATTAAAAGTCATTTTTGGCACCTACCTATTGTTGGTAATGTCTACGTATCGCCAGCCAGCGTGTCTTATTGAGAGAGATACTTACATTAGGTTAAACAGATTTCAGGACTGGGTCAGCGCTCCATCTTCGATCTACTTCATTGTTTTCCACGAAGTTGATCGATTATTATTGTTCTTGTGCAAGTATCTGAATTCTTACCTTAGATATATTTAGGCATTACCGAAAACGTTAGAGCCAAACGTCGTTCGGTGGGAGAATTTTAGTAGTTCAAATGACTCAAGGTCGCAATTTTGTCGGGCATTGGAATTCTAATCTGCAGACGTCGATGAGACGTATTTTTGTGGGGTTTTGGTTAATCGACGCGGGCCATTGAGTAACTACGCCATTTTTTTTTGCAAAACGGAGGATGTGACGCTGGCCGCCATTAAAAAAAATTGCGCTTTTTTAGATTTTAGCGGTTATTTATGATCAAATAACATAATTTTTGTAATTCTAATGCTAGTTTTTATGATATGTATTAAAATATGACTTGCAAAACATAGTTTTAAAACTTTTTTTTTCCAAAAAAATACAAAAAACATCAAATTTGCATTATTTCTGAAGCCCACGCATTTTTTTCCACCTAACCTTACTATATTTATCAGTAAAATACCCGTCGCATGGAAATTGATGTGTAACTTTCCTGAAAAGTCTATTATTATCAATGTTACTTTGTCAACTTACTCCAATTTTTCTCTACTATATTTCTAGTAAAAAAAATTTTAACATCAGTTTTAATAAACTTTCTTGCTTTATGGTTGGTCGGCAGCCGACGTCGTTACGACCCAAATTCGTATGCTCCATTTAGGTAGAAATTTGGATCATCAGGTACGACATACGACGTCGGCAGTCGACGTTGAGTCGCCTGAGGCGACGTCGCTGTCACGTCCAAATGTTTATTGGGTCGTTAATAGATAACACATTATGTTTCCATATTTTACTGTAAGAAAAAGAGTCACAAAAATATAGATTATAGGAGTCCTTATATTTTACCTATTATTGTGTGAGTGTATTGTTTGTATTTGTTTTTTTTTGTCAAAGCTTGACATATTTTACTAACCAAAAAAAAATCAATCTTTTAAAAACTGTCTGGGGAAAGTATAAAAAGAGACAACAAAACATCAGTCCATTTCATAAAATCCGTTTTACATGCAAATATGAAAAAAACTAGAAAGAGAGGCCAATATGAGTTGCCCACCTCTGGTGTTTTTGTGAAGATTCGTTTGTTTTATTTATAAAATGGAGAAAGAGATGGCTTTGTTAATGTAAGGGACGCGAAATCAAATCAAAAGAGCCATTTTGCTATATTTAATTGGTCAAAGGAGGAGACTGGCAACAACTGCTCGCTTTTTTACGCCAAACTGGACAACTAGCTTTTTTGCTTTTTTTTATAAAGCTAGCTGCAAAAACCAATCTGTGGATCAGGCATTATAAAGCTCCAAAAATTAAGTAGGGGCAGTTGTGGAGAACAGGCGGAAGTAACTGTGGCACATATTTTTGCGCGCGTTATCAAAAATTGATAGTAGATGCGTCAGTTCATACCCACTATACGATACCATATTTTTTAACTTTCAGGTATACCAACTCCAGCCCTTGCCACAGCGCTTGCTTTCTACGATGGCTACAGGTCCGAACGTCTGCCCGCCAACCTTTTGCAAGCCCAAAGAGATTACTTTGGGGCTCACACTTACGAAAAACTGGGACAAGAGGGCAAATTCGTTCACACCAACTGGACGGGACACGGGGGACAAGTGTCCGCTTCGACGTACGACGCCTAATAAGTAAAGAGTGCATATTTTTGTTGTTTTTTTTTCGTTGATGGGAAAAACTGGGTTGTCAGAGAGAAATATTTGGCTGCATAGCTATTAAATAATATTTTACAGTCGATTTACAAGATGAGCAACTAGCCTCCTAGTTTCATTCCATTTACTTTTAAAGTTTATTTTTTGTAATTTTTATCAGGGTTTTCAGATATAAGTAGGTACTAGAGCTAAAGAATTTATTATTTATACATTTTTAGAATATTTTATCTAAATAAAGTATTGATCTAAAGAAAAAAAAACTTTTTTAAAGAAAAAAAGCATTATAAGGATTGGGTGGTTATTTCAATCATAAAAATTATATGCTGATTAGAGATTCTAGAAACCGATCCGAATAGAAGTCTCCAAAATATTCTTAAATTGGATTTATAGGTCTGTGGTATATCCTCATTTTTAATTGAGGTTTATGCATGGGAACCCCTTCTGCAGCTGACTTAAGCTGCTTTATTTTTAATACCTTACAAATAAAATGACATAAATTTTTTTAAAGTTTTTTGGGTTTAAATTCAATAAATTTTAGTGCAAGTGCGATAGAAGTACGTGTTTTTTTTTCTATTTCGTTTTATTTTTGTGTGTATTGTAGACGATACTAAAACCAGGAAACCATTACTGTATTGCCATTAAACTCCATAATTGAAGTTCACTGTGTGACGTGTATCTGGACGACAAAAAGAGTTTATTTAAAATAGAATTTATTAAAAATATATTTTACACAATAAAATTTAAAATATAATAAACTACACATAAAACTATTTTATATTTATTGTTTTTTACGAAAATGAGGATCATATTCTACCGTCTCTCTTAAAAAAAAAGAGAAAAGATTCAAAAACATTTCTATAAAGCTTGCAATCCATGATGTTTGCTCAATATAATAAAATATTATCTTTTAAAAAACTTGTTCAACTCAAAGAATTAAAGATCCTTTGAAAACTTAACACTTAACAATAAAATAAATATAAATACAAGCCTAAGTATAATATAAAAAATGTCACAAGGGGGGCGGAAAACAAGTACTTGCCTACAATGCTTAAATTGTCTCCCTTGGTAAAATAATAAAATTTTGCTTAAAAGATCACTTTTGTAACAGTATAATAATTTGAAATTTTCATAATCCAACTTTTTAAAATTTTCTTACTTACTAGTTTTGCACGTTTTGTGTCTCTACAACAGTACTTTTTCAAATAACAATATATTATTCTATTTTACTAAATAAATCTAGACCCAGAAAGCTGCTCTTAAAGTACGGGAGACCCTACAACAACATTGGTTGAACGAGTTAAAACAATATTTTTATTTTACACCTTTGTGCCATCATACAAAAGGGTGACTTTTTAGAACGGACGCGATAACTATGTTTTTCTGCATAGAGCTGCTAAAAGCGAAATAGTAGAATTCAAAACTAGTGGCTAAAAATAGTGATCTTTTTTACAAGCGCTGGTAGTAAAAAATACAATTTATCAGGAAAAACAAAACTACTGATGGTGTAAAATAAAATATTCTTTACAACTGTTGACTAAAATGTGCTTTTTTTGCTTGCGGTTTTTGAGATACGACCGTTTGTAAAAAAGCACTATTTTAGGCATTTTTGTTACATAAGCTCCTATTGTTGTACTGCCTTCTGTACTAATGAAAATATTAACTTTTTACAACAGAATCAAAACATAAAACTTGATTCTTTCTTGGGTAATATTTTTTTTACAAACTATAATACCTTTCTGCAAAATCGAAAAATAAAACAAAATCGGTTTTGTATTAATTAATATAAAAATCACAGATTGATAATGTTTTATAATATTAAAAGCGAGTAACAGTATTTTCTTAATTTTAAAATTTTTTAATCTAGTTGTAACAGTTCACAGGATACCTTTTTAAACACGGTATAACATCTATTTAAAGAACTTAGGTGAAACATGATTTTTTTTAACGTTTTATTTCAATATTTTGCGGTGTTTACCAAACTACCAACTAATCCTGCCACCCTCCTCGATAGTTTTTAGTCACACTGAACTTTCAAAAAATGAACAACCGAGCAATTCTGGAAAAGAATTTCAAAAATTATGAAAAAAGTGGTTTCCAGTTGTTCTTTCTTTAATATCTGGAAAAAAATATGGCCTTAATTCCGATTTCTGGGTGCCATATCTATAGTAGCCGACCATAAGTTCAAGCCTAGAGTTCGGATATTTAAATTTGGCATACACCTCATTTAACATTAACATTTTTAAAGTCTAATTAAAAACCCCGACGGTCAAGCACTCGAGCCCTTATTTTCGAGCATCAAACGTTTTAGAGACTCAATTATATTTTATTTTGATTTTTGTTGACAAGGGTATTTGAAAATTTGCATTCCTTTGGTTTGAGTTAGCATATTAGAGAAGAAAAACTAAAGCTCGCTATCATCAGCTAAATGAATTTTACAAATCCAGTTGAAGCGCGTTATTTTTGAAATTTTTGGCAAGCCCAAAAATAAACATTACTACTATCAAATTCTATTTCATTTCAGTTTAGTTAAAAACTCGCTTCTCTTAACCCTTTAGGACCCGTATTTTCGTGTGTTTTTAAAATGTTTATGAAAGTTAAAAAAGTCAACCGTTTTGAACAACGAGAATACGAGCCTTGGACATCCAATCAACCCAACGACTCCTCTATCGCCATATAGACCTTTTCTTGTAGGAATTTTTTAACAACTTTAATTTTTTTCATCACACGGCTAATCTTAGGGTTCTCAAATGTTAAATATTGTAATACTAATCGTCATTTAAGAACCCTGACTGTCGCCCCTCGATTTTACGACCTTCTAATTTCGAGCACTCAGTTAAAAAGCTGTCGATAGTCATGTCCTTTACTAATCCACACGTAGACCTTTTCTTGTAGAAATTTTAAGCAACTTTCGTTTTCTAACTACACGACCAATCTTAGGGTTCTCAAATATTAAATATTGTAACAGTAATTGTCATTTAGGAATCCTGTCGCCCCTCCATCTTACGATCCCCTATTTTCCAGCACTTACCAATCTAAAATAACCCAATGACTCCTCTTTTAGCACATAGACCTTTTCTCATAGAAATTTTTAAGCAACTTTCGTTTTCTAACTACATGGCCAATCTTGGGATCCCCTATTTTCGAGCACTCAGTCAAGAAGCTGCCGATAGTCATGTCGTTTACCAATCTAAAATAACCCAATGACTCCTCTTTTCGCAAAAAGACCTCTCATAGAAATTTTTAAGCAATTTTCGTTTTCTAACTACATGGCCAATCTTGGGGTTCTCAAACGTTAAATATTGTAACACTAATCGTCATTTAGACCCTAACTGTCGCCCCTTCATCTCACGATCCCCTATTTTCGAGCACTCGGTCAAGAAGCTGTCGATAGTCATGGACTTTTTCTTGTGGGAATTTTTACATTAACTTTCTAATTACACGGTCAATCTTAGGGTTATCAAACGTTAAATATTGCAACACTGATCGTCATTTAGGAACCCTAAGTGTCGCCCCTCCTTCTTACGATCGAGCACTCAGTCAAAAAGCTGTCGTTACCAATCTGCACCACAGACTTTTTCTCGTAGAATTTTTTAAGCAACTTTCATTTTCTAACTACAAGACCAATCTTAGGTTTCTCAAACGTCAAACATAATCGTCATTTGGAAACCCTTAGATTTAAAATAAAACAGATAGTCCTGACACTTTAGCAGGATAGTGCGCAGGACCGGGAACTATGATCAAACCAACGGGAATACCGTTTTGCCATTTTAGTCAGGTGGTAAACGAACATAAGACAAAGTAGTTAGCGAGTTAACAACACCAATTCTTAACACTAATAGTCATCTAGGAACCCTAACTATCGCCCTTCCTTCTTACGATCCCCTATTTTCGAGAATATCGTCAAAAAGTTGTCCATAGTCATGTCGTCAATCTAAAGTGACCCAGTAAATCATTTTCACCACATAGACCTTTACTCGTAGGAATTTTTAAGCAACTTTCACACCACGCCCAATCTTAGGGTTCCCAAATGTTAAATATTGTAACGTTAATCGTCATTTGGGAACCCTAACTGTTGCCCCTCCATCTTATGATGCCCTATTTTCGAGCATCTCAGTCAAAAAGCTGTCGATAGTCACGTCGTTTACCAATCTAAAATAAAACAGATAATCCTGACACTTTAGCCCGATGGTGCGCAGGACCGGCAAGCGCAAGAGAAGTTTGGCGAACCGCCCCGGTTCGCTAGGGTACGTGGTCCTGATGTACTCCTCCATCACTTCGTAGACCTTTTCTCGTAGCAGACTTATGTCTTCTTGGGAGGTTAGTCCACGTCGTTCTAAAAAAAATATAAATCAAACTTACAAGTACTTTCGAACATTTTCGAAATTCAATTCCTCAATTTTAGTCTTAGCTCAGGGGCTGTTATGGCTACTGCAAAATCCAACTCAAACGTTTTCCAAAATAGTGTGTACCACTAGCAGAATTAATTTTTAAAATAGTGCAAATCTGGATATTTTGTTTGTTTTTTTTTTTAAATATAATATTTTTTTCAGGATTTGAGATATTTTTAAAAGACTACAATTTTGATAACAAACGCACTTTACTTCATTATTGTTCAGTTGTAACTTGCCGTTAAAAAGTATATTCTAAAAAATTGGTCAAGTAGGACTGCAGGTCAAAGTTTAACAAATCGTCACCTTAGAATTACATCTCTTGCAACTTTTGGCAAATTAACTTTTAGAATATTCTGTTCTAGAACTATGCTTTCTGTGTTTAATATCTTGTAAGCCGATTTCAATAAAATTTTGTAGTAACTTATGTAGGTTCGGTGACAATACCATATTTAAAAAAAAAACTGCGACGGTAAGGGAGGGTAAGGAGGTGAGAGAGGGTTAATATACTTATATATATATATATATATATATATAACTTTTAAATCAAAATTGCTACGAATATGCAATTTTTAGATTTAAATTCTACTAATTTTCGAGAAAAAAAACATTAGTGGGGTGTGCCTGATGGGGTAAGGGGGGAGGGGTTCCTCACCTCCCTGCCCTCTGGGTCTTGGCGCTCTTTGGGTGCCCTCAGCTATGTATTAAAACAATAAACATTACAATAATATAAAACAAAAGTAAAAAACATTTTTATTTTAAGCAGTTTATATTTTAAAGACACCCACAAATAAAGATTATTTGCAAGCAGTTTATAATCAACGTCAGTGGCGTGCGCCGCAATGAGTAACGATAACCGGAAGTCTATCTCTTTTGCCGTGAAAAAAAATTTGTTTTGACAATGATTTGAAACACTGGCAGAAGTGATTTATTGCAAAAAAAAAAATTAATTGTGGAAAAAGAAAAGCGATAAAGGTTGCTGGGAACCGTCGGGACAAACCAGTTCAAAAACTTAATTGATTTTTTTGGAAATGCTTGTAATGTGGAAAAAACTGCCTATATTTAAATCTGGTTAGGATAGGTAGGTACCTAATATTATTAGTATGCTCACCCAAGCATAGATCTAGACTGTAAAATAAAACCCGAAGAATGATGAATTATGATAAAAAACAGTTTTAAGAACAGCTTCCCAAACATTTTTAAATTATACCAAATAATGAATACAATTAGTTCTAGCAGTGCGCAAGCAGAGCGCACTTTTAACAGACTAAAAAAAAATCTGAAAGGTCACAAATGACAGAAGACAACCTGAATGCGTTTGCTATAATTAGTATTGAGCGGGAACATAGCCATACTATTGATTTCGATGTGATACTGGACTACGCATGAAGTCAGTAAAAACTCGCAGACTTATTTTTAAAAAAAATTCTTAATCCTAACAACTGTAGTAATACATTTTTTACACTATATATTAAATTGTGACCAACTGTGGAGCCCTTTTGAGCCTTCGCCCCCCTTCTACCTGCCCTTTAAGACATGCTCCGCCGCTGAAAGGGGTTGATATATTTAAAAATCTATAACTTTTGAAGCAATAATGCTACAAATATGCATTTTTCAGATTTAAGTTTTACCATCAAAGTAGCTTCATCTATAACATTCTAGACAGATTAGACAGACCAAAAGGCTGGTAATAAATACAGAAACCTCTTTGGAATATTACAAGATAACTATATTCTTGCCATTTTTAGATAGATAAAGACAGAAAGCTCTTTGAAATATTACAAGATAACTATATTCTTGCCATTTTTAGATAGCTTAACTACCAACTTAAAAGATAGATTTTTAAAACACAGAAATATTTTACAAGGTTTTGAAAGCTTATTCGCCATCAGTACTGTTTGATACAATTGAAATATTTTTCGGATATCCATTGTTTTAATAATCAAAATGTTTTTATCGAAAACTTCAGCAACGAAACAATTTTGAAAGCACATATTTACAAAGTTATGTCGATTGTAATATTGAAAAATTTTCCAAATATCAAGAAACTGCTTCAAATATTCGTAACTTTGCCAATAACCACCGCAACATCAAAAAAATGTTTTTCAAATATCTTAAAAATTAGGAAATAATAATGAAAATACCCGGTTTAATAGTTTGACTGTTCTTTACACCACTCAAGACATTGACATATCTGTCGAAGATCGTCGAAAATTGAAACGCCGAATTCTATTAGAAGGTAGAGGTTTTTATTTTTTTAATTAGTTTGTCAAACCTTTTTTTTATAATAATATAATAAATAATTTAGTATTTTTTAGAGTATTATCAAAGACTATACAAATATGTCCTAATTAAGCCCAAGTACCTACATAAGGTACCTATTTTTTAATGGTTTTCGTATAATCTTAAAATTAATTGAAGGCCCCCCCCAATAAAATTTCACAAATAACACTATACACTCAGTGGCGTACGCAGAAATTCCTGTCCAGTGATTCACTCATAGCATAATATCAGATAAATATTTTATTTTTATTTTTTCATAGAACCTTGTAATTATAAGGTGAGGAAATTATAATTTGCGTCGTGCTATGTTACTAATACCGATTAGTTTTTTTAGTCAGTCATTTTTAAAGTTTTTAAATTGTTAACATTTTTTAAAAGCATTTAATAACATCAATGACTCTATTTGATTTATCACAATATAATTAGCGATTCGCAACCGTCAAAATTAAACTTGTTTAATATTTGTTGCAAGGCAATAATAGAACCAAAAAGGGTCGCTAGCGATAGGCAGGTACCTCCCCTTGCAAATTAGAGTGGATAAAACCCAAAATTATAAAATATTGTGGAGTGGAATCAGCTGTTCTGTCATCGCACCCGTCAAAGAAGCAGGAATCGTTCGGAACATGGCATGCTATTTTGGCTTTGTTTCGAACGCGTTACATATACCGATACCGATGCGTTGAAATATTTACTTTAAGTGTCTATTAACTTTAATAACCAAATTTGAATTTTCACTTTAAAAGTTCGTTTGTTTGTGTATTTACCGCCTGATTCCGGGTTACCTGGATTAAATATGATAACTGCCTTCAAACACGCCAGCTCGGTCTTATCCATTCGAATCTCTCTCATTTTGTTTATGAAGTCCATGATCCAGTCGTATACGCTTCCCACACCAATACTGTGAGCGGAAGTCCTGAAAAAAAAACAGTTTATTTAGTCAAATAGCTCTATTTAAATCTAGTGGAATTAACGCTATGCATTCTACAATCTAGCTGGCATCATGTAGCTACCGTCTAATGGATATTTGGGGGAAATTCATACTTCGTTTCTGAAAACCTGCTTCTTATACATATTTTATTTTATTATTATTGCGACATCATTCTTTGTCATTTATTTGAAATTAAACATTGTTTTTCTGCAAATTTTTGCTATCGTCGCTATTATGAGAGAAAATTTTATAAAAAGTTAAAAATATTTCATACATAAAATACATATTTTTTTTGAAAAAATTTCAAGACAGTATCATGTGGCACATCATTCAATAGGTCTTTGAAATACCTTTATAGATAGAGAGGTGGTGGCAATTGAGCTGTATGATTTCATCTACATTATAACTAGTATAAAATTGTAGTTTACATCCATACGAATTAAGTAAAATTATTAGATGCTCAGGTGGTGGGGCTTTTTTTACAGGGAGGCTGTAACACTTGCAAAAAATAATAGCTCTATGAAGTAATTTCATCTCTTTTCTGATTAGTGCTATTGTGCTAAGGGCCACACCACTATACCAAAAAATTATATTGCACGCCCCTAGGTGGGGACTTTTCTTATAGGGAGGCCTCAAAACTTGTAAAAAATAATAGCTATATGAAGTCATTCTATCTCTTTTCTGAGTAGTGCTAATATGTTAAGGGCCACAAAGATAATAAAAAACATTATTGCATCTCTTTTCTGATTAATGCTATTATGTTAAGGGTCCCACAAAAATAAAAGAAAAAAACATTGCGCACCTCCAGGAGGGAGCGTTTTTTACAGGGAGGCCCCAAAACTTGCAAAAAATAATTGCTAAATGAAGTCATTTCATCTCTTTTCTGATTAGTACTATTATGTTTAGGGTTCCACACAGATATACTAATAAACTAATCAGAAAAGAGATGAAATGAGTTCATATAGCAATTATTTTCCTCCCTGTAAAAAACGCCCCCACCCTGAGGGGTGCAATCTTTTTTTTTTGTTATCTTGGTGTGGCCTTTAACACAACAGAACTAATCAGAAAAGAGATAAAATGACTTCATAGAGCTATTAGTTTTTGCAAGTTGGGACCTCCCTGTAAAAAAAAGCCCCCACCTCGAGGCGTGCCATATTTTTTTTGTTATCTCGGTGAGGACCTTAACATGATAGCACTAATTATAAAAGGGATGAAATGACTAATTTTTTGATATATCATAAATATTTGGAAAAATATTAGCTACTACTACTTGATTTTTTTAAGTCCTGAGGTAAGTAGATTGTTTTAATATAAAATGCAGATGGGATGAAATGAGTTCATGTAGCTATTATTTTTTGCAAGTTGTAGAAAAAGCCCCCACCTAGACGTCTGCCAATATTTTTTTTAATCTTTGGTGTCTTTGTCAAAACTATACAAACCTTAAATGGGATGAAATTATTAATTTTTGACTGACACCACCTCTTTATCTATTAAAACAAGATATCACTCAATCTCGTAGCTATCCTTGTTTTCAAAATATTGATCTTTTTGTTGGGGCTTGTAAGGACCAGAATTAACAATTTTGTTATTTTCCCTACTTAGTGGTCACAAAATTCTAAAATTTTGTATTTTCGAGTTTCTTTGCAGGTAGAATAAGTGTGCCAAAAAGCTTTTCGAATCGATCTTGGAGTACGCGAGGTTTTATAGCAATGAACGAAAGCGCTATAAGTCTAAATATAACTAAAAATTTAAAAATAACATTTGCGGATCGGTTGACCCTAAGAAGGCAAACATGATACGACAATTCAATAACTTTGTGCCCTGTTGTCAGATTGCCGGCAGAAAATGTCTTGGATTTCAATAATTGTTTCTAAACACTTATAAATACACTTCCTCATGCATTTTAAACTTAACTTAAACTTTATTAGGATAATGTATTGTATTTATGCTACTTATTGCAGTATTACATAATTATAGTAAATAAAATAAGGGATAATTAAGGAAAATCGCCCACCTTTGCTTGTGTTGGGTTGGATTCGCAAGACACAAGCATTAACCCGGCCCAAGGGGACCCAGAGCTCCCTTCTTTGAATCCTACTTGGGTAATTCTCAACAGGTGCGTCCAGGTCGCGGGGGTGGACCCGACTGAATAAGCCGGTGACTAAAGCCTGTTGGGGAACGTCATACCGCACCCCCCTGAAACGCAGCTCTTTTGGGTCGGTGTGCCGGAGATAGGGAGCGCTTAGATGAACCCAACTCTGGCTCGCTCTCAATTTATCGGTTTTTTTTTTTTAATTACAGAAACACGCTAGACAAAAGGCGATACTTTTTTTGATTGCAGCTAACGTTTTTTGATAATAATTAGCGAATAGGCTAAAAACCACATATTTTTATCGGGAGACGTAAGACAAAAGGCGATACTTTTTTTAAACGCAGCTACCGTTAATAATAATAATTAGCGAATAGGCTAAAAACCACATATTTTTATCGGTTTTTTGCTTTTAAAAAATTACAGAAACACGCTAGACAAAAGGCGATACTTTTTTTGATTGCAGCTAACGTTTTTTGATAATAATTAGCGAATAGGCTAAAAACCACATATTTTTATCGGGAGACGTAAGACACAAGGCGATACTTTTTTTAAACGCAGCTACCGTTAATAATAATAATTAGCGAATAGGCTGAAAAACCACATATTTTTATCGGTTTTTTGCTTTTAAAAAATTACGGAAACGCGCTAGACAAAAGGCGACATTTTTTTTTAACGCAGCTAACGTTTTTTGATAATAATCTAAAAACCACATTCTTCTGTCAGTTTTGGGTTTTGCAAAAAATAATAATATAATTAGCGAATAGGATAAAAACCACATAATTTTATCGGTTTTTTGCTTTTCAAAAATTACAGAAACACGCTAGACAAAAGGCGATACTTTTTTTTGAACGCAGCTAACGTTTTTTGATAATAATCTAAAAACCACATATCTTTATCGGTTTTTTGCTTTTAAAAAATTACAGAAACACGCTAGACAAAAGGTGATACTTTTTTTAAACGCATCTAACGTTTTTTGATAATAGTCTAAAAACCACATTACTCTAGTTTTAGGATTTGCAAAAAATAATAATAATTAGCGAATAGGCTAAAAAACACATATTTTTATCGGTTTTTTTGCTTTTAAAAAATTACAGAAGCACGCTAGACAAAAGGCGATACTTTTTTTGAACGCAGCTAACGTTTTTTTTCAACAATCTAAAAACCACATTCTTCTGTCAGTTTTGGGATTTGCAAAAAATAATAATATAATTAGCGAATAGGCTAAAAACCACTTAATTTTATCGGTTTTTTGCTTTAAAAAAATTATATAAACACGCTAGACAAAAGGCGATACTTTTTTTGAACGCAGCTAACGTTTTTTGATAATAATCTAAAAACCACATATCTTTATCGGGTTTTTGCTTTTAAAAAAATACAGAAACACGCTAGACAAAAAATGATACTTTTTTTGAACGCATCTAACATTTTTTATAATAATCTAAAAACCACATTCTTCTTTTTGGGATTTGCAAAAAACCACATATTTTTATCGGTTTTTTGCTTTTAAAAAATTACACAAACTTCTTTCTATTTTCTCTGAGTGGTGGATTGTGGACGGGTGTGGGGTCCTTGGCTTAAACGCCCGGGCCTGGTGGATGAGGCATCACAATAAAAACCTTCCTCAGGGAACCAGGCGCACCCTATTGTATAAAGCTCCCTCCCCTGGGGAGGTAATTCTAGCCGATTTACTCGTCTGTGAGGGAACTCCAGAAGAACCCTGCAACAACCAGGCGGTAACACAGGGAACCGAAGAGATACTCAGTGGAACCTCTAAAGAAAAAGATCAACTGTTCAAGGACCTAGTAGATCTTCTTCAACACAAGAGGCTCGACAGTAAACTGCACAAGTACCCATTGGACACTCTACAAACGCATCAGGGGCGCCTATGGACGCCGCTGATGTAAACAAATTTGCCAAGGATCTCGTGAAGCCCCAGGTTAAAATCGTGGTCAGCATGGACGGTCTACGAAACAGAGCTGACTGAAGAGCACCTGGTCGAAGTCCTTGCTCCACCTAGGCAGGAAGGATGCGAGACCAGCAACAGGGCTTCTAACGGAACACTGTTGCCTCAACAAGCACCTGGGAATCGCCGGAGACTCAAACAATGGGATTTACTAAGATCTAAAATAGTACCCCCACAGGTCTAAATATTTACAACTGTGGGGTGTACTAAATTTTAAAACCAATTTTCAAAAAACACTTACCCATACAGAAAAGACTCAGAGTTTTTGATTATTTTGTATTGTTATTGCAAAATATCACTGAAAAACTGCTTTTCTCAAAATACATCATAGTTTAGAAGAAAATGCCCTAAAACTATTTTTTTTTTGATAGGTTTCAAAATCGCAAATGGCGAATACGCCAAAAATTTGGCACATAATAGCTTCATTATTTGTGTTTGAGGTTATAAAGTTGGTGATTTTTTAGACCACCTCAGGGGGTGGTTCAAATTTATAGCCCCCAGAAAGGATTGCTTTGTGGCATTTGGTAATAAGTTCGCTTATAATTTCCCTAATTAACCGTTTTTACAAGGATTAATTTACCTTATTTAATATCCCAAGTTGTTCATTACCCAATAAAACACCTCCTATTTTGTCCAGAAAAGCGCCATATTTTGAACCCGTTTTCAGCAAACAAAATATATTTATAAGGGCACTACGACGCAAAACAAACATAAGTGAAGGTCACTGATGATGCACGAAAAATATACCAAACAAAAAAAACCAAAACAACTATATTAATTTATTTACAAACTGAAAGTAAAACATTGAGGTTATCTAAAAGCTCAGTCAAAAAAACTTTCCTTACTCAAAGCCCACTCATTTTAAAGCTGTAGCTTTCATCAGTAGAGGTTACTGCAAGCCAAGGTGCAAGCAGAGGTAAAAGATCCGAACTCGCTGTTTGTGATTGAACGCAGCGCTAATATTTTTGAACTGACATTTCGACAGTGACAGAAATGTAAAAAAACTTGCATATAAGTTTTTTAATACATTTTATAGATAAAAACACCTTTTAAATAAATACAAAATTAATCTACTCCTTATTTTATTATTACTCATCTAAATCGTTGTGTGACATCAAGTATTAATTGGAAAAATTAATTAACAAGGGTAAGTTTTAATTAGAATGACATATAACCCCAATGTTCATTTATTCTACAGAGTGCTTACTAAATTGAAAAATTTCTCTTAAATCCAACAAAAGATTGTGTTTAAAATAGACTAAACCATTTTAGTAAATCCCACTGAGAGTCTATGGTGCATGGATGACGAATAATCGTCCTTGCATGTCCTGCTGGGGTGTCCGGCTCTGGCCAGGTTAAGAGAGTCGCACTTTGGGAACAATCTGTTGGTCCTAGACGATGTAAGAGAAAAATATGTTCTTTTGCGAAAGAGGCAGGCTTCCAGGGCTAAACCTTGGATAGTGGGCGTGCAACGGGCCCATCAAGGTTGCCTACGTACATGGGAATTGTCCCGCCCGCACTTCTACATTCATTCATTGATTCATACAAGAAAACTCGCCAACCGCTGTCTAAATTTCCGTTCCCTCTATTTAACTTACTTGTAAACCGTATGTCCCGTGGCCAGATTCAGTCCGTCGCTCTGTCCCATGGACCGGTGCGCCAGTCCTATGAGTAACAACTCGTTCCAACTGAATTTGAGGAGCATTATCTGATCGGAAATGGGCAGGGACGTAAAGTGGGGTATCATCTTGACCCATTCGAGCAGCTGGATCAGGTGAGTGTTCGACGCTTGTTGGATGAAGTTGGTTCGGTTGTTCTGAAAGAGAATGGTCTGTTATTATAAAACACAACGCCGACAGAGTCGGTGTTGCTCCGACAAACTTTTGAATTATGATGATGTAAGTATTAAAACTTCTAAAAAAAGTTCATCATATTTTTAGAACAAGTGTCAAAAATGACATTTCTTAAAATTCAAGATGGTGGACAATTTTAAAACATAGCAATTTCGAGTGGGTAACCACTGTTGGCAATTACGCCACAAATCCTTTGGAAATCCCTGGAAGACCTTGGCAATCCCATGGAATCTTTGGCAATCCCTAGGGAATCTTTGGAAATTTTATTTCATTTAAACAAAATGGGCAACCATGTATTGTATGACACATTTTTTATACTAGTGATTACCCCCTCGGAAGTAGACATCATGTCACAAATCTTTTGGAAATCTCAGACAATCCCAGGAAATCTTTGGGAATCCCTGGAAATTTTAGACAATCCCACGGAATCTTTTTCAGTACCTAGAAAACCTCTCTGGCAACCATTGGCAATCTTTGGAAATCAATAAAATTAGCAAACATGTAGTTACTCCCTCGTACATTTCTAAAATTGGTTAAAATAGCCCCCATTTAGTTACTAAAACATACAAAATGGAAAAATGCACGCTTTTAAATGGACTTTTTACCTATTCGCGTCCGGTAAAGTCAACGGTATGGTTACCGCCCTAGGGTGGTAAAGTGACTACGTTCATTCCAAAAAATTAAGATACAGATATTTATATTTCTTTATTGGGAATATTTGAGGCTTAGACTTTTTATTTAACATTTGTTTCATAACTCGAGATATATGGCGCAGAAAATTGAATTTTTCAATTGTTTTTTGCAATTTTTGTGATATATATATATGTAGTCAAAAATTTTGGCGGCATTCAACTACAATTTTTTTTTTAGGATGAAGTTTTTTGGGGGTAGCTCCGAAGGGTCTACTAGGAGAATGCTCAAAAACAATAGGGGTCCGCGCGTCAACAAAAGTAATCACTATGTAAAATTTTGTTATGATTAGTGAATGAGTTTTTGAGTTGGAGTGGCTACAAAGTAGGCGACAGACAGACCGACAGACAGAGCGACGGCGTCTGGATTCGTGCTTATCACTATTCGAAATCTCAAAATTCGTGGAAGATCATGAAAATCTCGAAGTGCGATTTTTCGATGATTACATTACTTCCTTTTAGCAAGGGAAGTAATACTTCTTACCATTGTCTATATGTTCTTACACAAGAAAGAAGAAATAACAAGAATTTAAATCCTAATAAAGCTTTAAGTAACTTGGCCTGACTAGATGTCACAAAAAATCTTTTGCGATCATTTTTTTAGTAAGAAAAGTATTTAAATTTTTATTCATTTTTTGTGGCTACGGATAATTTTTTGAATGTTTTACTTTAGTGGCTTCAGTATGTTATTAAAAGATTCCTCATAACATTTTAAAATTCTTGATAAAATTCGGTAGATTAATTATCTGTTTAACAGTCAAAACAACAAACTAAACGCGCTCACAGTTTACTTTTAAAACATTGCACGCTGCAATGCACCGATAAAAATGTTTATTTTTATAATTTTAGATAAAAAAATATATTTTTCAGAAATTTTAACTTATTGTATACAAAAACCAGCACCGCCACAAAAATAAATCATGATTAAATGAGCACTTAAATGCAAATATTGCAAGAAAAAATAGCTGCTTTACAAATATTAGTACACGTCGTCCCTAACAAAAAAAGCCCTAAAATTGATCATGACACACTCATGACTGCGATGTCAGAATGCAATACAGTCTCAGTCAACATTTTGACTCTCTGAGAACGATACCGAATATGATTTAAACCAGTCCAAACATATAAAGAAATATTCGCGATTTAAATCAAAAGCCTTGCTTAGGTCGATATAGAGTGCCAGTCCATCTCTCTTTTGTCGATAAACCTTATAGAGAAACAAGAATATGGCGCTTTCAAGATTTGTTCCTTTGACAAAGCAATTTTGAGGGGGATGAATCTTTTTTAATAATCAAAAAGTTTATTGCACATGACTTTTTGATATATATTACTAAAACCAGTTAAGACTCATTGGCTAAAAATGTGCAAACGATAAATAATAATTGAAGAATGCTTTAGCTTTATTTTCTTATTTCCTAAGGGCCGTATTTAAAATGACAGAGTCGGCGAAAAATATGATGACGGGATTTTTACTTACATCTCATTACAAATTCTTCGGACCAATTTCAATATGGCGGCTGACAATTAAACACAGAAGCTAAATGGAACTGTCATTGTCAGTCCGCAGCAAGGAAGAAGTCCAATTTGCCAGTGTACGTACATGTAGGGACACTGCACACCTATCAGTGGAGCAACCAACACTCAGGCTTGTGATCACCGCGTTTAGTACGCCTCTAATCACGGTGCTATGTGAAGCTTAGTCAATGAACTGGAATTTGGTCAATAAATACGCAAATAACATAATTTTCTTGTTTTTTGTCACTGAGTGTTTTATTTTCAACTGCTCAGATTTAACACTAACAACGTGTTACAATGACACTAATAAGGAGACACAAAATAAAAGCAAGTTCTCAAAATAAAATAATACATTCTAAAAATCAAAAAGATTCTCCCAGTCAAAAAAAAATTAGAGCAACATTGTGAGCGGGACAACCATCTTGTTGAAACCATGTTGTTGAAACCATGTTTCACCAAATCTCACACCTAACAACTGCCTAGCAGTTGGAATAATATGCTGCTGCAGTAGATCCAAGTACCTAGGACCATTCAGATTGCCATCAATACAAAATGGCCCAATTACGTGTTCCCCTACAATACCCCCCAAAACATTTAGTTTTTGGGGATACTGTGTTCTTACGTCAAAATACAAATGCAAATTTTCCCTCGACCAATATCGAACGTATGTTGGGTTATGACGATTTAATAATGGAAAAGTGCTTTCCTCTGTGAAAAGAACATATCTCAGAAAGTTTTCATCACGATTAGCCCTTTCCATCATTATTTCGTAACATTCCATACGACGATAGTTGTCCTCCGGAAAAATTTGATGCGTTTTTGACGCTTTGTAAGAATGATAACCATTCTTTTTGAGAACACGTAACACAGTATCAACTGCCTCGGCAATTTGGTGGCTAGTTAACTTTCCATTTTCCTCCACTGCAGCGCAAATCATCACATCTCGTACTTCCTGATAGTCATTCAAAACAGTGGGTTTTTTATGGTTTCTTGGCACTACACAACCAAACTTTTCAAAATTCTGCACAAACCTATGAATCGTTGATAAACTAGGTTCTGAGCGATTTACAAAATTCTCCAAAAAAAGTTCTTGAATAAGTCTCAATGGTCTGCCTTGATGGTAAATCTGCACTTTTTCGGCAACTTCGTATACATCCATTTTTAGTTTTAAAAATGTATTATTTCACTTAAGAACTTACGAATCTGTTTCTCGAGCAAGGCAGAAATAAAAAAAAAATAATAAAAACAAAATAAATTTCCAAAAGATAACACTGCAGCGTGCTTCGAATCCTTCTCGGTCGTACAGCACGGAGAGTAAATTGGACTTGATTCCCCCTATGTTCGCAGTAGCCTGAAGCTCATTGTATATATAATTATATATAAATATAATATTAACTTTTGTAGACAGTGCAACCATTTTTTATTTGTTTTCCAAGAAAAACATTAATCTATAGACGTCTAAATTTATTTTTGAACCGATGCAATTAGTAATTTTTTTGTTTGCGTTTTTGGCGTCAATGCACCCGTGACCTTGCGATCTTTTTTCGCAGTTTGCTCTGACATTATTTGATAAAAAAATGTTGAGTTGGATTTTTTTGAGAAAAACAAATATATGAGCTTCAAAAAATAGATAATAAATAATATGTTTTGGGGTGATTTAGAACTTGTACTACGTTCAAATCATTGAAATTTGTTTGAAAGCGCCAATTTTTAGGATGCAGGTAAAATAAAAAAGTTTTAAAAATTATTTGAAAAAATATGAATATCTACATTTTTATTATAACCTTACTATTGGACAGCATTTTGACAAGTATATCCTTTGTGATTTTGACAAACTCCTCCAAAAGTATCGCCAATTCGATAATTTCTATTTTGAACAAAAATTATGTTTATTTATTTTACATTTGATTGTTATACATCAACAAACTGTTTTTCTTACGGACCTTATAAAAACTCTTATTATTATGAGAGACAATTCCAAAATTTTTATACTTGTGCTTTTTAGTATTAGATTTTTTAAACAAATATCAACCTAATAAAATATGTAGATAATTATAATCACTATACGGGTTCTAATTTAAAATCCAATGACCTGATTTGAAATGATATTGGGGTCATATTTTTAAGTATCCAAATAAAAATACGTTTGTTTTTATTCCAAACAGTAATCTTTAAAAATAAAAACTGTGGAATTTGCTGTTAAAATTATTTAAGAAAAAAATTATTTAAGTAATAATATTAGAATACTCTGCAAATTAACGGCTTTATAAAAAAATGGAGTTGGTTTGATCTAATTAATAGGTAGTTTTTTTTTTAAATACACAGGGATTTTCCATTAAAATTGATCAAATTTTTTTAAATCCCATTTTTAAATTAAAATTAATATGTCCGAACCTTTTTTAAGTAAACCTATCTTTTTACCCAAAAAATCATCATTCCACACTTTTGAAACAACATGTGTATGCGTCACTGTTAAAGATAAAATTATATTTTAGCCCTTTTTTCTTGTTAAGTAAACAACTATTTTCTACTCCTGCCACTGCTTGGTAAGCACTCAATCATTTTACTTTCCTACACTGACAAAAAGTATGTTCATAAATCAAATAAATTTTTCGTACAAACCAGCGTCAACATAAATAATATAATAATAAATAAGGTAGTGCTCTTGATGAATCTTGGACTTTTTTGCTTTCGAGCAGGTGCAGTACTGAGCTTTTTGGGCGAGAACACTCCCAATTTGGATTTCAAACTAACACTGGCTCAAACAATGCTATGTTTCATTTGCTCACAGAGTTGTTTTTGCCCATAAACCAATCAAATCTAGCTGCGACAGTATTTTGTGACCTAGCAAAGACATTTGATTGCGTAAATCACTCCATTCTTTAAAAAAAAATTTGAGCATTACGGATTTCGGGGTGTCGTTTTAAAATGGTTTGAATCTTATTTGAGAGGAAGAACCCAGCGAGGTTTAGCATGTTCGGATGCGTTCAGACCCGGCTGCGTGGAGTGGGGTGTGTCACAAGGTTCAGTACTTGGTCCCTTCTGTTTTTGATTTTCATGTATGTATGTATGAATGTACAAATCTCTTGACTTTTAACTATAGTAAAACTAACATAGTCTGTTTTAAATGGCGATGAGTTGATAGCAGAATGGGAGATTAGAAAATTCTTCTTCGATTGCAGTTTGAAGTTTAATGAAGATATTTGCTCTATTACCAAAAAATAGCTTCTGGCTGCTATGCTGTTAAGACGACAGTCAATGAGTTAGGGTTCAATTTTGAAAGGTCAGTTTACCATGCACTGTTTGAATCACACCTACGGTATGGTATTGCCTTCTGGGGCACAACAACTGAGTAACTAATTGACATGTTATTTATCTTGCAGAAGAGGGCAGTGCAATGCCAACTATAGAGATTCATGCAAACCTTTGTTTATATCCAAGAGAACTCAAACCCTCTTCTAATTAGTTTTAATGAAAATCCTTTTAGATTTAATTATGACTATTAAACTTTGTGTAAATCGATGTGTCGTTTTCTGTCATTATGTAACGTGTTTATCTATAATATTTGTAATTTTATTAATTTGATTTAATATGCTTTTACTTTTATTTTAACTTTTTACCGTCCTTTTACTATTAGAATGGTTAATATTATTTTACTTTTATTTTTATAATATTTTATATTGCATTAATTTTTGGGCCATTTCAAGCAAATGTAATTTTATTAAAAAAAAAAGAAAAACGCTTTAACAATCTACTGATTTTTGTCAAAAATCTTGAAATAACTCCAAATCGTAACACCACTATAACACTTTTTCTTGGTATGTAAAAAAGTCAAAATATACAAACATTTTAGGACCTAAAGCAAATAATATTTTTTCAATTATTGTACTTTTTGTCCCGTCCAACCCAAAACAAAAGCTTTACTGGTTCATGGTTCACAATAATTTTTAACATAAATGTTAACAACATGCTTTCTTTATTAATTCCAATGCCTTTTGTTTAGTTTGGAAAAGCCAACCCAAAGTTTAAAGATTCGTCCTATAAGCTCTGGTTACAACTTATTATTTTAAACTATTTTATTGCATAACCTACGGTTTAAGGAAAATATTTATTAGAAAATATAGTCACCATTTTAATCATATAGAAGTCACAGCTGGTTTTTCTAGTAAAGGGTTACTTTTTTGTCCCGTCCGACCCCTTGAAATGGCCGTTTTATTAATTTCGCTAGCAACAAGTTTCCCAGTTACTTCCCCCTGCAACTTACCTAATTTTTGGGTTTCTATTGCATCAGTTTACAAACAGTTATTAAACTAGGGTTGAAGATCATAAATATTCAGTTTCTTTCGGGCGGAATTTTCAATTAAGATCTTACAAACTTAACGGTCTCGTGTTGCTATCTCTTTTTTTACATACCAGTCACTAAAGCCTTATCAAAATTTTAGAAGGATGCAGTTGATCCTTTTGGGGCTAGTTGCAACTTAGCTCGAAAGCTTGGTAACACACGGGTGCAAAATACGTCGTTCACGAACCTCCCTTGTGGGGTAAAAAACTTACTTCATTCACGCCACTACCCTCGTGGCATTCCGACCGTTTTTCCGCCTCTACCAGCCGTTCCAAGGGCATTTCCACGCTGATATTCGAAGTCGACTCGACCTCCGCCTGCTCCTTGTCTTTTGTACGCTGTCTCTCTTCTTGAACCGCCTCTCTTTTCATCCCGCACGAGAGGCATTTTTGATAGCGACAGTACTGACACCTAAAATATTTGTAATAATGTATGTTTAAAACATTGCGTCAGAATTTAGTTGGATGAAATTTCGAAAAACCCCCAAAAATGGAGATATTGACATTTTGAAACCAAAAATATTTTGTATTGTACGAAAAAAAAAATACGCTCAACAATTCAAATCAGTAAATTAACAAAACCCGTTTTTCTTCACTATTTTGCAAAAAAATTGGACCTCTAATTTATTTATCGACAATCAGTAAAAAAGGACTGCTTTCGATCTAGATCTAGTTATGCACTTTTATAATTATTATGACTTATTATTTTTTCCTTCTTGTCTTGGAGATTAAAACCGTAATATGTACGGAAACATAAAAAACCTAACACAAGCGGGAACCCATAAAAAAGCCGAATTTACAAAAACAATTAAACAGAAAACAAAACGCCCGAAACGAAATATAAACGAAAGTAAAACACCCAGAAAATAATGGATACGAATATAATTTTATAGAATTTTAATTTACTCGATCCTTGTAAGACGCGAATAGAATCTAACCGATTATAATTTTCCCGAACATTAAAATATCAGAATTACAAAAGTATCGAAAATAATTTTCTAGAAACGAAAAACACCTGAACCACAAATTGATAGAAAATAATATGCCCGATCCTTAAATGAGCAGAACCAGAATCCATCCTAAATCTAGAGCGCCGTAGGCTCTGGATTGCGGCGTTGACAAGTTTTTCTATTAAACAATCTTATTTAACTTCACAGTTTCTGGCTGTCTGACTATTAAATCTACCGACTCCTTTTTGACACACTTCCCGTGAATCGATTTTAATATTATGAACAAAATTGGTGGTAGGGGGTGGTTGAGGGATGTAAAGGGGGTATATTAATACAATATCACAACTTACTTCGACTCTTCCCTGCCGTAAGCCTGGCAACGTAGCAATTGAATTCGTGGCTATCGGTTCAAATAATTTTCGGACAGATTGCGGTTATTGAATTTTGTGTTTCGGCATTATGTTTCTATTAAAACATTTTGTGTTTCTATGAAAATATGTTTCGTTTAAATTTAATTCTATTTAATAAATTTCTGCCAAATTGGTTTATTAAAGTAATATTTTAGGGTGTAATCCTTCATTGAGAATGAATGTAAAATCTAAAAAATAGCTACTTAAGCTACTTTAAAGAAATAGCTTCTTTTAGCTAGTACTATAAAATTTAGGTACTTTTGGAGAGTTTGGCCAATTGCGCCTATGCATACCTGTACTTTGCTTTAACCTTCCAAAGTATATATATATAACCAATGATCCGATAAAAAAATACTTAAGTTTACCTTAAAAGGTAAGACTCACCTATTTCTCTGTCTTTTGTCAATAATACAATTTTTATCTTCTCGACAGGCGTACGACAGGTCCTTTCTTACGGTTCTTTTGAAGAATCCTTTGCAGCCTTCACAACTAAAAAAAAAAGAAACATGATACGTTACAAAATTATTGTTTATTTATTTAAAAAAATATCCAAGGAAATCACTTCAGAGCACAGACCTAGAAACCCTGGTCTGTGCTTCAGAGAATGTAGACAAAACTGTAAATATTAAACCACATTTTTATATTATGCTAAGCCCAAATTTAGTGACAATTTTCATGTCTACTGGGTGCCATCAAAAGCATAGCTTGTTCGAACCTTGGTCTGGGGATATACAAAGTTGGTACTGGCGTTGTATGAGCAGCTGTTCACAAAAGAGTATACAGACCGCTTCAAGCTACTGCGAACATAGGGGGAATCAAGTCCAATTTACTCTCCGTGCCGTACGACCGAGGTTGATTCGAAGCACGCTACAGTGTTACCTTTTGGAAATTCATTTTGTTTTTATTATTTTGTTTTATTTCTGCCTTGCTCGAGAAACAGATGGGTAAGTTCTTAATTGAAATAATAAATTTTTAAAACTAAAAATGGATGTCTACGAAGTTGCCGAAAAAGTGCAGATGGTCAAATGGTCAAATCGTCATAACCCAACACACGTTCGATATTGGTCGAGGGAAAATTTGCATTTATATTTTGACGTAAGAACACAGTATCCCCAAAAACTAAATGTTGTAGGGGAACACGTAATTGGACCATTTTTTATTAACGGCAATTGCAATTTGAATGGTCCTAGATATTTGGATCTACTGCAGCAGCACATTATTCCAACTGCTAGGCAGTTGTTAGGTATAAGATTTGGTGAAACATGGTTTCAACAAGATGGTTGTTCCGCTCACAATGTTGGCCTTGTTAGGGAATATCTTGATAATGTATTTCCTAATCGGGTTATAAGTACACGGGGAACTATTTAATGGCCAGCTCCATCTCCCGATCTTGCTCCTAATGACTTCTATCTGTTTTTGAAGAAGCTTTTCAAATTATCACCCCTAACATGCTTGGAAACGTTAGAAGGGGTTTTTATAGTAGGCTCGGAAATTGTCTAGCCGAGCAAGGAGGACTTTTCGAACATTTGCTTAAATTTTTTTTTGACTGGGAGAATCTTTTTGGTTTTTAGAATGTATTATTTTATTTTGAGAACTTGCTTTTATTTTGTTTCTCCTTATTATTTTCATTGTAACACGTCGTCACTGATAAATCTGAGCAGTTGACAATAAAACGCTCTTATTTATGAGTGACAAAAAATAAGAAAATTACGTTATAAAAATTTGCGTATTTATTGACCAAATTCCGGTTTCATTGACTACGCTCCACACAGCACCGTGGTTAGAGGCGTACTAAATACAAGGCGAACGGCGGCGAACGGCAGCGAATGGCGATCGGAACCCTGAGTGTTGGTTGCTTCACTGATAGGCGTGCGGTGTCTCTACATGTACACTGGCAAATTAGACTTCTTTCGCCCTATGTTCGCAGTAGCTTGAAGCGGTCTGTATGTACCGGAATTAGGCAGAGTCCTTGCGGTCACCCATCCGAAACATAATTGCAATGCCTAGGTATGGTTAGAGGCCCTGTATACAATTTTTGACAGTTATTGTTTTACCAGAGGTAAGCAAGTCGATTTGGCTCGCTACTGCTGTGCTGAGAACTGGGATTCTATTATATTTATCTTAATCTGCGCAACCTCCGTTTTAAGCCCTAGGAACTAGGAATTTTTGCCTTTTTTTATTAGTTAGTTACTTTCAAAAATATATGCACAACCTGAGAAAACATGTAACCTTGTGCTTTTTTTAATAAAGTGCATTTTTTGACACCATCTATAATAAAATCAACACCATTTCTTTAAAAATGTTTTAATTAAACTGCAACCTTTTCTACGTTTTCACGTGGAACTGAGTACGTTTTCAATGCGATTCACTTTTAAACCTTCCATGAAAACGCGGCGAATCGAACTTTTTTTCATTGGTCCTGTCCAAGTTCAATACCGCACGGGTATCGTATCGAACTGACTGATGATACCAATAATAAGCTGTTAGCATTTCTAATATTCCTGCAAAAAGTAATTACATACCTTTATTATAATTATATTATTGTGCTGTAAACTTTTTTCCTTTAAAAACGGAAACAAAGAAGTAAAATGGGCAAAAACTAACTTCAAAACACACCAGGCAGATGACAAAAGTTCAAATTGTGTTAGAAATACGTTAAAATCGCTTCATGAAAACCGAAAACTAAATTCTATTAAAAACGTATTCAGTTTCACATGAAAACGTAGTAATTGACCTTGAAAACTGACACAATTCAGTGTTATTAAAAAATACAGAAAGTGGGCGATTTGAAACAAAAGATGCATACTTTGATGACATAAAGTACGTGATTTAAGTAGAAACCGGCGGCGGTAACATTAAACAAAAGAAAAACTGCTTAGCAAGTAAAATTATGTAGGGTTTTATATTTATGGGTAATTATTGTAATCATTTCATTTAAACAACGCAGTAATTCTAATTACAAAATATTATTTAGACTAAATTACATTGTTTAGAATAAATGACACCAAAACAATCCAAAGTTTTTTAAAACAAAATGTCTTAGTAAGTGTAATATTAAAATATAATATACTACGCTACAAAAATAGGACAGTAACATTGGGTCCCAAAACCAAAAAAGCGATAAAATATAAATTTATTTATTTCCATGGTAATAGTGCATGCGACAAAAATTACAAGCTTCTTTAGTACCTCCGACAGCCAATAATAATGTTTCGCTTGCCGTCGTCTGTTTTTTTGATAAAAATTTAAAAAAGTTTTCTTGGTGTTCCATTTCTTTTAGGAATTGAGATCAGTGATGAGAGAAACCTTCATCGAAAACATGATTTTAGTAACTGTCTGCAGATAACTAAAGCATGGCTTTTTTGGTTACCGATGCAAACAAACTTTTTTTTTTTTTTGATCACGGGTGCAAAAAAAGATTTTTGTCCGCTTTTTACCCAAAATTAAGGATAAATAGCGGGAAACAGTAACATTGAAAAAATGTAATTATTCTTGCCTAAAAATTAAGCCATTTCCACCAGTTTTTACCAAGTATTTACGAAAAAATCATTTAAAAACATAGTCAAAATATCAAACTGTCAAAGAATAAAATGTCGCAAGAATGAAAGCTACCGCTGCGCTCGTTATTTAAACCAACGCTTGTAAAAAAAAAACACTATTTTAGACACTAGTTGTCAAAACTACTATTGGAAAAATTGGCCCGAGCATTTGTCTGAACAAAATGTTCGCTGGAAATGTAAAAAAGCTCGCGGAAATGTTCACGCAAAAAAAAACAGATTTTTTTGCCCGATCATATTTGTTCTGTGTGGATTATTCTTTACAGATCAAAATAAAACATTATCATAGTTGCAAATTACCTTATTCATTAGCTGCCTAAGCTGTATGCGCAGTGAATTATAAATTTGGCAAAAGTTTTTAATTTCGTATCATATGTCTTGACGCGTAAAATTTATAGCAGCCTAACTTCATTGCATGTCGGTGGCACGCGGTAATATTTTTCGGTTGACTGGACCATTTGTTTCTAAAGCCATTAACTCTAATTTAATATGAGAAAATGCAGATTTTGAAGGACTTACATCGATACTGGTTCGTAAAAGTTACGTTGCCATAAAAACAGGTGCCAACAAAACTATTTCTAATGATTCAAACGGATTACATAGCGATATAAACAACCGTTATTCTTGTTTCAGGCATGTAGGATGGAAATTTAAGGGCGTCATTATGAGCATTAAAAAAAAATATTATTTAATATAATTAATACTAATATTTCAATATTAAAGCCGTTAATAAAAATTAGTACTTACATAACAATATTATTTTGATTTTATGTACTATAGTACAGAATGGCCGGATTTTTGTATCTGTAATTAAGAAAACGTTTCCTGAGTAACGAGTTTACCAAATGTTAATTAAAAAGGTTTTTATTAAAAGAATAATGAATTACTTTCATTATACAACAATCATTAAAAAAAAATCAGTCATAGACGATAATAAATAACCAGTAATTCAGTTGAATCGTTAAATCATGGTCCCAAATGCCAAATCTAATAGTGAGACGTGCAATGGTACAGAGAACTCAGATATTTAACTAAAATATACATAATTAAATAATAGTGCTAGGTACCCGCTCCACATATTAGCGTGAAGCGTGCAGTTGAGCGCTAAGCAAGAGTTTAGCATATATTTACTTATTTCGCATGACTCCCATAGCAGCTCCGCTTCGACGTACAAAGGTGCCAGTCTATCTGCAAATGGACTAGAAACCACCTTCAAACATACGCCATCCGATGCCTGAGTATGATTAACGAACTGATTATAAATATATACTTAGCAAAACGTAATACCTGTTTATGCATAAACATTTAAGATTACTGCTTATATTTAATATTTACACCAAAGGGATAAACTAATTACTCTGTGAGAACACTCACCTATTTTTAGTTAGGTATAATATAATATCCAATATTTCTTTTATAACACACACATAGACACTTGGCACTTTACTTATTCTAACTAAACTTCCAACTCGATACTAAAATATCTTTTAAAGAATCACAAAGCCAAAGCCTATTTGTTATTAAAACTTTTCTAAGTAAAATTACGAGTATCTCGTCGGTTCCTTTTTGTCAACGCTTTTTGAGCTCTACTTAACCCAAACAACCATATTTAATAATCAATTTTATGGGCGCTCTGTCGCCTTCGATCTGATCTCGTGAATGCATACAACAACATAGGCATTATATTATTAAAATTACTAAAATAATAAAGTAAAGAAAAACCTACTTCTTACAGGCATTTAGCATAATGTCATATGGGGAATAAAGTGATCAAAATGCCAAAATAATTTCCGAAAATCAAGCTGTACAGCTGTAAGAAGTAGGTTTTTCTTTACTTTATTATTTTAGTAATTTTAATAATATAATGCCTATGTTGTTGTATGCATTCACGAGATCAGATCGAAGGCGACAGAGCGCCCATAAAATTGATTATTAAATATGGTTGTTTGGGTTAAGTAGAGCTCAAAAAGCGTTGACAAAAACGAACCGACGAGATACTCGTAATATTGCTTAGAAAAGTTTTAATAACAAATAGGCTTTGGCTTTGTGATTCTTTAAAAGATATTTTAGTATCGAGTTGGAAGTTTAGTTAGAATAAGTAAAGTGCCAAGTGTCTATGTGTGTGTTATAAAAGAGAAATATTGGATATTATATACCTAACTAAAAATAGGTGAGTGTTCTCACAAAGTAATTAGTTTATCCCTTTGGTTTAAATATTAAATATAAGCAGTAATCTTAAATGTTTATGCATAAACAGGTATTACGTTTTGCTAAGTATATATTTATAATCAGTTCGTTAATCATACTCAGGCATCGGATGGCGTATGTTTGAATGTGGTTTCTAGTCCATTTGCAGATGGACTGGCACCTTTGTACGTCGAAGCGGAGCTGCTATGGGAGTCATGCGAAATAAGTAAATATATGCTAAACTCTTGCTTAGCGCTCAACTGCACGCTTCACGCTAATATGTGGAGCGGGTACCTAGCACTATTATTTAATTATGTATATTTTAGTTAAATATCTGAGTTCTCTGTACCATTGCACGTCTCACTATTAGATTTGGCATTTGGGACCATGATTTAACGATTCAACTGAATTACTGATTATTTATTATCGTCTATGACTGATTTTTTTTTAATGATTGTTGTATAATGAAAGTCATTCATTATTCTTTTAATAAAACAACTTTTTAAAGGAAACGTTTTCTTAATTACAGATAAAAAAATCCGGCCATTCTGTACTACAGTACATAAAATCAAAATAATATTGTTATGTAAGTACTAAATTTTATTAACGGATTTAATATTGAAATATTAGTATTAATTATATTAAATATTTTTTTTAATGCTCATCATGACGCCCTTAAATTTCCATCCTACACAGCAGATCTTGAAAAGCAATTTTTTGGCTCCATGAACATAGATTTACAGTTGAAACAGGATTCATACGGAAAAAACCCTCCGTTGAATTCCCTACCTTTCGGTTTTTTCTGACTATTTGTGAAAAAATTCCAGTAATTTTTGTATAAGGCTGATTCTCGTGAGATAGTGGACATCCAAAAAAAAAGGAAGTAAAAATAAAGATCACATATTTTTTGTTATCTTTGGATATTAAGGCTATAGTTTCTCCCCAGATTTTAAGTAAAAATAAGTACAACTGGCAACGCCTTGTCCTTTAATCTTTTAATCTTTTGCCAGAGTGCACAGGGAAAACGAAACATCAAAATTAACTGAAATTTTGCAGGGGTGATCATTTTTAAATGCTTAACAAAAATATCTGAAGGATTTTTCAAAATTCTCAATTTTTTTTTCTACAAAATAAAAGCTCTGGTGCTGTCATCTATCCCAAAAGCATCAAAATAATTGCGGTTTAGAACAAACCCGATTTACAAAAAAAAATACAATTTCCTCTGGATTACATTTTTCCTTTTTATATTTCCTTGCTTTAGCGAAAATAAAAACTAAGTTTCCTTTTTTCTAAAAGCCTGTGCACTCCGGAAAAGAAAACCGATCAATCAATCACACTTCATTGACTTTGAGAGACACACGCAGTTCAAGTGTTGGAACAACAACAACAACACCCGGTAAGAGGGCCCGATCTGGAAGAATCCTTAGTGTTAGCGGACATCTATGTGCGCTGACACTAATTACTCTGCCAAACCTTTCCTTCCACCTCCACTTGACCTTCAAGTGGACCTCTTAAACTCTCCCTACCGCTAGGTAGCCTAAGTTTTGTCGATTTTTGGGGAAACTAGCTGCCTGAAGGGCTTAAATGTCGTGCCTGTTCTAAAGAACTATTTGTTCAAGTGTTGGCCGATAGACCGCAGTATTTATACGATTCCATGGTAACTGCAGGTGTTTTGTCAACAAACTTTAAATCGGGCCGCAGTGGGACAGAAGAGTATTTTTACGTTTTCTGACAGAAAACCATTCGAGGTTATGTTTATCTTTCAAAAATGTGTTTTCAAAAACATTGTTCTAAAACAAATATGAACCCACTCCGCGTGTGCGGTCGCCCGCCGAAAAAGGCCTAGCGCTGCGCGGACATTACCCCGAGTCTATAAAAGAACCAAGAGAACTTTACTGGCTTGCTGGGATTACGAGGAATTCGCATCGAAACATTTGGCGACCATAACCCCACATAATTTTGTTTTTATTTTGATTCAACCATTTTTTTTAAATTTAAATTACTGCACCATAGTTATGTGCAAGTGTACTAGTGAAATCTTGGAGAGCAAAGGATAGATTTTAGAATCTCAGTTTCAAAAACACACGGATACTTGAGTACTAACAAGGTCAGTAAAGCTCCATTTAGAGGTTGGAAAGACTCTTGCTATTCGTTGACGCTCCTGTTTAAAATATAATACGATTATTTCGTCCAGCGCCAGTAGCCGATTTTTAAATCTGCATGCTTTCAAGTTAACCTGTTGTCGGTATCAGCTAGCGGGAGTGTTTCCAATTCAATTATAAATGCACCTGTAAATACAACTTTAAACATTATACCCAGTTACTTTAATACGTAGTTGGGTAGCGTTTTTTTAGCAGGTTATTGAACGCGAAGTCAAAATAAGCAACCTAACCCCAAACTTTTGACATTTTTGACCCGGTGCTAAAAAATCTCTGGTGTCCCACTGTGGATAGACATAAATAAAGTATCCGCGTTGCCATGGAAAACAAATTCAATGACGTAAAATTTTGCAAAAAAATCAGGTCGACATAGTTAAATTGATTTCCCGTACAGTGTTGCTAAAAACAATACCACCTTAAAGTTAAATGTTTAGAATGATAAATATTTCCACATGTGGATTTTATTTGAAAAGACTTGACTTTTTAAAAATTTATCTTTCACAGAGTTGAGAAAAGATTCACAAATAATTAAATATATTTATGAATTATAATTTAAAACAATTGAATTTCTAATAAATGACCAAATATTTTTCATTTATTTAAAATCCCTCCACCAATGGACTACTTGTTCAATTAAATTTCTGTTGAAGAGTTAGGAAACTTTATTGTTTTAAATTCTCAAGGGCTAACACTTTTTTATTAAAATGCCCAAATTGGAGCTTTTACACCCTCACCATCCCTTAAGAAAACCTTAAAATGAACCAAGGTGGTTATTTTCGGTTTGGTCATAATCGAAAACGTGTAAATCAATACCCATGTCGATAATATCCAGCAAACTATTTTTTTTAAATATGTGCTCCTTTAATTTTTACCCCTTCCCTTTTCACCTACCCAATAGGATGAAGATTTTTGATCAACAATTAAGTTAAAATTAAATTTTTAAATTATGTATAAATCTTACACTTTTATTATTAAAATGCCCAAATGAGAGCTTTAACACCCCCTTAACCCTTTAGGGGCACCTTAAAACGAATGGAGGTGGTAGTTTTCGGTTTGGCCATCATAGAAAACCTATAAATTGATATAAATGATGATTATATACAACAAACTAAAATTTAACAAAATATAAACCCCTCCAGTCTTTAGCCCCCCTCCCCACCGCGCCTGCACAGGTTTTGGGAGAAAAGTTGATGATTTGTAGAAGCGTCGGAAATAGAACGAAACCATTTTCGTCCCTAGAGAAGAAAATACTTTCTTCTCTTGAGATGAAAATGGAAAAAATTTAATGGTAATAAAAAATACGAATTAAATCCTAAAGTTGTCATAGGAAAAATAGCTTACACAACTCGATAGAAAGTAACTTTCTTAAACTCGCGTGTTGTTTCACTCGGCTAGCGCCTCGTTCACAACATTCACGCTCGTGTGAAATATGTCACTTTCTTCGCTCGTTATGTAATATACTCTTTCACGAGTCCTCCATGGCCAAAATCTAAACCAATATTCTTTCTGCCAAAATTTCTGTCAGAAAAAATGTAACATGAAAACTTCAAATTACAAAAACAACAATCGAGGGCATTTGGATTTCTATCAACTTTCAAATCTTTGTTTTGTAGATCATTGAGGTTAGGTTTTGTCTAAATAAAAATGGTAAAATGGTGGTGGTAAAAAATGGTAGTTCTAGAGCATAGTCACAAAACGTTGTCTAATAAAAAAATAAGGTTTGACAAACAAGGCAAGGGTTTGAAAAAGACGGGTTTTATAAATTACGTGTGTGATTTTAAATCGATTTAATTAACAATGGTTTTTGAGGAAACAATAACGCCTCTGATTAAAAAAAAACCCGAAACGGCAAGTGAAAAATAAATAAAAACACAAATTTAAACAAAAGAACAAGACACGTATGTCAATGTGGGATCACAGAATTGGAAAATGAACAAAAGGCTTCAAATATATTAAACTTGAAGGTGTGCCAATCTAATATAAAACAAAACGAAATATTCACTTCAATCAATTCAGACAACACACGTTAATATGCACTGAGAATTCAGCGAAATTGAAGCAAACAACAATAACTTTGAAAAAACGGGTGGGCTCAACAACAACATGTCACATTTTCCAAATGAATGTGCTTTTGAATCGCTAATCTGCAGAATTATTGGATCAGAAAAAGTGGTGAATTCGTGGGCAGAGTATAAGATTCATTGCAGTTTTTTCTTTATCATCAAGCTTCCAATTTGGGTAGTACTATACGAGTACAAGTTAGCTTGTGATATGAGAGCCAATGATTAATCGTGAACAGTTTTTACTTCCCTCGCTAAGGGACCTAATGTAATCATCTAAAAATCGCATTCATGATCCTTGTGATACCTCGTTGTAAAGCTTCTTGCGAAATTTTAATCTTTGACAGTTTGATATTTTGACGATGTTTTTAAATAATTTTTTCGTAAATACTTGGGGAAAACTGGCAGAAATTGCTTAATTTTTAGGCAAGAATGATTAGATTTCTTCAATATTACTATTTTCCGCTATTTCTCTTTAATTTTTGGTAAAAAACGGACAGAAAAAAAAAAGTTTTTTGGCATCGGTAACCAAAAAAGCCATGTTTTAGTTATCTGCAGACAGTTACTAAAATCATGTTTTTGATGAAGGTATAAAAAAAAATATTTTTTAAAAAATTAAAGATGTTGAACAAAGAAAGTATTTTAGAGAAAGATGAAGATAATTTAACTAAAAATTTAGAATTTTCTGTTTTGTCATCTGTCTGTCAACTTGAGTGGTGTTGTGCATATGATTTTTATTTTACCAAGAAAAGCAAAAATTGTAACTGTTTAAAGCGTAAAGTGTGCAAGACATAAGGTAGTACTAATTTCTTTTAATCAAAGTTTTTTAGTCTTTAAATTTCCAAAAAACGTGTCCCACTTTAAAATATTTTAGAACATCTAAAAATATTTTTTTTATACCTTCATCAAAAACATGATTTTAGTAACTGTCTGCACATAACTAAAGCATGGCTTTTTTGGTTACCGATGCAAAAAAACTTTTTTTTTGATCACGGGTGCAAAAAAAGATTTCTGGCCGTTTTATACCCAAAGTTAAGGAGAAATAACGGAAAATAGTAATATTGAAAAAATCTAATTATTCTTGCCTAAGTTTTCACCAAGTATTTACGAAAAAATCATTTAAAAATATCGTCAAAATATGAAATTGTCAAAGATTAAAATGTCGCAACAAACGATTGTTATTTCATTTACCAGCCGCCTTGATTTATAGTGTAAAGAGGGTGTGTTGCGAGAAGTTTTCTTCGGTCGAGATTTTTAAAAGTATTTTCCTGTTTTTCTTGGATTTTTTGATAATTGTATTAAAAAAATAGCGTTAACAACTCGCGTCTAAAATGTGCTTTTTTTACTCGCATTTTTAAATACCTCCGCTGGTAAAAAAGCACTATTTTAGCCACTAGTTGTTAAAACTACTATTACATTACTCGATTTAAAAACTCAAAAGATCTTACTATACGTTTTCGAGAAATTTTTGCCGCTAGGTTATTGTGTTATTGTCGATACTTTTGCTTTGCCTTTGATGTGGCTGTTACATCAGTTATGCACGAGGTTATGCAGCAGAATTCGAAAGAAGCATGTAAGAACTGATTAAATTTGAATTTGTAAAATTTAATTAGGTAGGAAATGCTTTTGTTTACACGGAACCATGATAATAAATAAAATTTGTAATAATCAATTTAATTTCCTATACTTTGGTTTGTTGTTAAAAATATCAAATTCTCATTTGGTTTAAGTCTAAAAATTCAACAAAGTACTAAGCACTTATTTTCTGAATTCAGTTTTGATCTGGGGTAAAACAAAATTACTGCTGTTCAATTTTCAGCCAAAAAATTTGCCCCAAAGGCATGAGACCTTTTGGGGATTTTTTTTTTTATGCGTCATATTTAGTTTTGTTTTTATAGTGTGTGAAAAAGTTGCAGTGCGCATCTAATGAAACTCGGAATTGGAATTTAATTTAATTTTTCGGACACCCCATGGCTTTGTCAGTTCCCTCTGAAACTTTAAGCCAATGCACTAAAACAGTGTAGGCGTCCAAATCACTTTGCTTAAAGATTCATTGCACCTATTTACTTATGCATGAACCCATTTTTGGCGATAGGCTACCTTTGTGATTAATGCCTCAGTGCTGAATTGTTTGCGATGAGAGGTGGTTTCAAGAGGTTAATCCTTCTTTCGATAGCGATTTAAGTGCGACAACAATGACAAGCTTTAATCTTGATTTATAAAGTCACCAACTTAAAAAAAAATGACGCTCCGAAACTTTGTTTACAGATAAAATTTGTTTAGAATATTAGGGACTTATTGGATATTTTTTAGCCAGGCACTATTTTGGCACTGTAGCCAGATACGCCGGCCGTATGGTGTTCCGGCCTGCCTTTATCTGTTGAAAAATAGGATACAGCCTGTCCTTATTTTGAAATTTAAAAAAATATAATTAAAAAACACAAAAATAATCAGGGCCGAATTAATTTATATTTAAAAAAGTCGTTTTTACCATTTAAAAAAATTCGTAAATATTTTTGTCTTTAGTATTTTTTTTGTAAAAAGATTAACAGTTTAACCGAATATAAATAGAAAATATACAAATAAATGTTTAGGTTATGAATAATTATATTAATAATAAATAAATAAATAAAATAAATAAAACAAATAAAATAAATAAAATAAATAAAATAAATAAAATAAATAAAATAAATAAAATAAATAAAATAAATAAAATAAATAAAATAAATAAAATAAATAAAATAAATAAAATAAATAAAATAAATAAAATAAATAAAATAAATAAAATAAATAAAATAAATAAAATAAATAAAATAAATAAAATAAATAAAATAAATAAAATAAATAAAATAAATAAAATAAATAAAATATATGAAATAAATAAAATAAATAAAATAAAATAAATAAATAAAATAACGCCGCTATTCTAATAACATTCATTTCACAAACAATTTAAAGTCAATACTTACACTAATAGTCTATTAGTGTAAGGTCGGCACTAATAGTGACAGGCACTATCACAATAAGTCCCTATTATCTCCAGTAAAAACCTTAAAAAGTCGCGTGTGGCATTGGTAACAAAAGGGTTGTTATATTTTTTGAAAATATTCGTGAAAAATGTATCGGTAGTTAGCCTTAACTGCTGGTACAAATACCTGGGTTCCAGGTTAATGGGAACTGGGACAGCATGCAAGAAGTGTTGTGTAGACGCGATCTTAATATAATCCAATTTTTTGATGAGCGGACTGACGTTATTTTTTTGGATCTCTTTTTGTTACATTGTTTTAGACAGCGACAATAAATATGTAAAAAAAGTCATAGCCCTTTCCGAATTCGTGTGATTTGCTGTTATGTTTTTAGCATCTTATATTAAGGCGCGGCGCAGTGGTTCCGTCATATGTCATTATTAAAAAAAATCTTTACGTCATTTCATAACAATTTGCGCTGTCAACGCTTGACAAGTTGTCCAACTATCCGGCATTTTAAATAAGAACACGTTTGGACAGGAATTCGGTATATTTTCTGTATTGAAAGATTAATTATTTTTAATAGCAAATAGTTACCACTGCGTATTGTTTCCACTGATTTTTAAAAAAAATTGTTTCTGAATACAGTATTGAAGTGGAAGTTCAAGTACAAGGTGAGTACTACTAACAGTTTTTGTTTCGTATGTTTGCTGGGCTTTGCTGGCAGTAGGATTACTTTAATAACTGTTATAAATTTGATGCCTATATTAAAAATGAGATAAGTTTTTGTAAACTTCACATAACACGCTCTACTTAGAAAACGTAAAAATGTTCTACTCTCACCTAAATTTAAAATTGTTTCTTTTAGGTGCTTTTTATGAATGTTTATAAAAAATGTAAAAACACATTTGGACAGCAAGCAACAGAGCACGTGCAAAAAGTTGGAGGCATTCGAAATGTGTTGTTATCGATGAATATGCTCAAGATATCTTGGATGGACTGAGTACCCACTGATATGGATGATCTGCTCAGAGTTAATAAAGATCTTGAAGTTTCATTTAGCATAAAAAACACGCCAACTTGAATATTTTGGCCATATTTTGAGAACCATCAAAAAACGTCAACTTGAATAATTTGGCCATATTTTGAGAAATATAAAACTGTTAAAATTAATAACACCAGGCTACAAATTTTAATTTTTTTAAAGGTCGTGGGTAAAAATAGTTACTGAAAAATTGAAGGGAGCAGAGGTCCGGGCCAATGATGGCTTAAAAGTCTTAGACAAAGGTATGGTGTTGGTACTACGACCCTTTCCAGAAAAGCAGCAGACAGGGTGCAGATCGTGCTAATGACAGCCAGCGTTCGAAAATAGCATGGCACTTTAAGAAAAGGATGGACTAATGCTTATTTATCTAGCTGAAAAATTATGAAAAAAAAAATGGACAAATTGAAAAAGCATATAATAATAATAAACAAATAGATTGGCACACGTGCAAGTCGCGAGTTGACCATGACCTTGTGCACGAGCTTGCCAGCTATAGAGTTGCATCACTTGGTGCGGCCTCGACAGTTTGTTACAAAATAATAGTCGCCCAACATGAAACCAGAAAACAAACCACATATAATAACAAATCATAGCCCAGTAATAGTAACAATAAGGGAATCTAACAAAACAAACTGTTTTCCCATAAGAAGTCCCTAAATTAAAATTTTAACTAAATAAAAAAGTCCCACCAGATTCTATCGTCCGAATACGAGTGGATCGAGTCGGAAGTCTTTGTTGTTGAATGTAAGAAAGACTTCCACTCGTAATACGATTCGACGAGGATTGCAGGATCCCACCTCATTTCACAAAAAATCGCAACCTACAAGGGCCTTTTTACCTATATCTTCCGCTACCCTGCACTGTAAGGCAACCTTTCTCGAATTAGGCAGCCCTAGAGGCCCTGTATACACTTTTTGAAAGTTATTGTTTTACCATAGGTGAACAACTCGATTTGGCAGTTGTTAGGAAAATGTTAAGGACTTTTTTCCCTTATCTTTTTTTTTGATTTTGTGTGTGTTAGCAGTGGTTGGGAACCACTGACAAATTTTAAATTTGGTTATTTACATGCGGTTTAAAAATCAAATTTTGCGGTATAAGAAACTGTAAAGACACTTCCCCCTATAGGACTTTATTTCCAAGGTCCAATGAAAAATTAAACGCAAGAAAAGTGGAAAGAGATCATGCATTTGCCAAACTGGAAAATTAATAAAAATAGTCGAATTTGCAAGTTAAGTAAGATTAGTTTAATTTAAATAATATTATTTATAAAATAAGTATTTTTATTATTTCATGAAAAAGAGTAACAATAGTATCATAGATCAATAGGGAAATTTTGCAACGATTAAAATTTTGACAACCGCTGTGGTATAGTCCAATTTTTTGATGAGCGAACTGACGTCCTCTGAGAACGTATTTCTTTGTTGTCGTCAATAGTTCGCATGTCAAATAATTTTTTGTTGTCAATTTGAACTAACAGTTGAAACAATCAACGACATGTCTTTTTACATATTTATTGTCGCTGTCCAAGACAATGTATCAAATCGAGATCCAAAAAAATGACGTCAGTACGCTCATCAAAAAATTAGACTATAGTGTTTAACAACCACTACCACTAGCACGTATCGATTTTACCAGAGTTTTTGGAACACATTAAAAACTGTCACTTGTAAAAAAATTTAGAAATTAGAAAAAATAAAAAAATTTGACTTCATTTTACAAAATAAGTATTTTATATGTTGGAATCTGGTAATATTTGATTATTTTTAAAATTAATTGCGCCGAAATGGATTCGTAGCTTACGGCACCGGTAGTGGTTAATTACCACAACAGAATGACGTTTAGCTATTGCGCAGATGCAGTAATTACCACAACTACTACGAAGTGTCAAAAAAGCGTTCAAAAATATCCCTAACAAGACTTTTTATATTTTACCGATTATTAAAATCTTAATCAACCAATCGTTATTATAAGCTGTTTATTTTTTTATATATATTTAATATATCATTTAGAATTTTGTTCTGTAAAATGCACATTAAACAACTAAATAAATCAAAACTTGACATATTTTACTGACTAAAAAAAACTGTCTGGAAAAATTATAAAAAGAGACAACAAAACATCAGTCCATTTCCTAAAATCGGTTTTACATGAAAAAACCTATGCTACGTTTTCATGGGAATTGAGTTCGTTCTGAAAACGATCTCAATCCGATACCGTCCATGAAAACGCCTGTTTTTCCAGTATTCAAATCGATTTCAATCTAGATCCGACCCTAAAAATTTTTAGGGTTGGATCAAGATCGTATTGAGATCGAAATACCGATTTTCCATGAAAACGGGGATTGAGTTTACACATGCGTATTGCGTCGGATTACCAGACAGCCGCCAAATTATATTTTATTGCTCTCACTCTTTTTGAGAGAGAGAGAGAAATAGAAGTGAAACTGTGGAACCGGCATTCTAAAATTTGGTGGAGTATATAGAAAAAAGAAGATTAATAACATAACCTTACTTGAATAACTAAAGATTTGTTTTTTTAAATATTTTAAAAAAATTAATTATATTATGCCAGTCCAGCATTTCTTTGTTCACTTCCACTTGTAAACAGAGTAGTAATTAAAATTTAAATAAAATGTGTGGCAAGGGCCAACATCATCTTTTGAATAAAATACATTTTTTTAAAAAAAGTACCAAAACACAAAAATTAATATTTGACAACTATGACACATGTCAGCTGCCAAATATCAAAATTTGAAAACCGTTTTCAAATCGATTCAAAATCGATTTGAAAACCTGTCATGAAAAAAAAGTTTTCAAAACATATTGAAAACGAATTCAATATCCATGAAAACATACCACTAGAGAGAATGCAATGAGTTGCCCACCTCTGGTAAAACAACAACTGTCAAATAAGTAGAAGGCCTCTAGACAGCCCTATTGGCTTTCTTTAGGCCGAACTGAGAGATAAGATTTGGGTAGGCTTTTTTATGTGCTAGCTTTCGGCTATGAGATGAGGCCATCATTAGTACTTTTTAAAACCTTGGTAATCACGCCAGGTTTACTTCTAATGATTCTTATTTTGTTTGTTTTTAATTACCTACATAAGTTCGTTGTATACGTATGCTTTTTTTTTGTTGGTTGTTTAAAAGCATCTATTTTTTTTGTGGCCCACCCTATGTATGGTCAAAGATGTATGAAATGTATTTTCATATATCTTTGGTATGGTTTGATTTTGTGATATGCACATCATTTCTTAAGAGTAGAAATTATTTTTTTCACTGACAGCGATATTTTGTTAATTTTGTTTTTTATTTTGGTTTCCCAGATGATTTGTCAAGAAAAGCTTTTGAGAACCATAACTCACTTTGATATAACAATGTGACCAACCTTCCCGGTTTGGCCGGGACAGTCCCGATTTTTAACCATTTGTCCCGGGGAAAAAATCCGTCCCGGATAGTCCCGATTTTTCAGCAAAAGTTCCGGTTCGCCCCGGTTTTGATACCACTGTATTTTCTAACTTTAAAATCACTGCCATTAAAAAAGCGGATGTTCTCTGCCGTCTCTAAATTTGAATTGAAACTTTACTTAAATTATTTTTCTTTAATAAGTATTTTGGAAAATACATCTTATTATTATTAGGGGTGCAGATAAGAAAAAATACATGATATACAATACATTGAATGGCCGGAGTGTCCCGGTTTTGCCCCTTTCGAAGTTGGTCACCTTATTTAGGTTTGTAATTTATCAGTGTGTATCATGATTATCCACATAATAAGCTAATTTCAAAGCTATCTAATAAAAAAAGAGTGTGCTTCATTTATAGCTTCTATACTACTGTTTGCATCAGCAGTCTCCTGTACTGGACTAACAAGACCAAAAGTGTGGCTTTGTGCCTCACACATTGTTTATTTGGGCGACCGACCATAGATCCTGCCCGACTTATGGCTTAAATTTTATTTTATGGAGCTGAATCATTATGTTTTCGTTCTCCTTAAATGCCAAGATTTAAAAAAAATATAATTGTAAATTAAAGTTTTTAGGAAATTTACTCGGCTAGAAGGTTATCCTATTAATAATATTCTAGCGAGATTTCTTTTCTTGTGTGTGGCCCGTAGTCTGTGCTCCTCCCCCACCCCCCTCGAAATAATTTTTTAAGAAAAAACATATGCCATAATTGGAGGGTGTTTCTCAGACTAATGGCTGATTCTCATGAGATGTCCACTATCCGAAAAAAAGGAAATAAATATACGGATCACGTAATTTTTGTTAATTTTGGATATTAAGGATACTTGTTTAGAATGATAAATCTTTCCACATGTGGACCTGCTTATAATTTGAAAAAAGTTGATTTTTTAAAAATCTATCATTCACGGAGTTGAGAAAAGATTAAATTTCTGTTGAAAAGGGAACTTTATTGTTTTACTAGGTTTTAATTAAAAAGGGCTAACACTGACATTTTTAAATACTTGAACTTACAAACCGACATGGCGAGGAAAGATTCACAAAAACAATAATTGTGAAATATCCATTACATACATTTTGAATAAAAAGACAAAAAGGAAATTTATACTTGGATGCTGAGAATGTTTATTATTGTATTTAAGAAAGATGAAAAAATAGTGTGAATGTTGAAATTCACGTAAATGAGATTCACGTAAATGAGATTCAGGAAAATGAGGAGTTTTAATAGTTTTATCAAATTATAAACACGTTTAATAATTTAAGAGCATTAACCCTGTAAAAATTGGGCTATTATAATAAGAACTATTACTACACAAAAGAGAAACGAAAATTTGTTTAAAACTTATCAATTTTTTTAACTTCACGGATATGAAAAAATCAATTTCCGCAAATTCAAATCCGCCAAGAAAAACAATCAACTCTTTCTACCTATATCTCTTAAATGCTCTTCAAGTGGGAACCTAAAGTGTCTTAAATGGGGAGAAAATTAAATTGTCCATGTCTAGTGGCATCTATTAGAGTTTTAACCATGTATTTTCACATTCACGCAAATGATAAACGTAAAATGGAACAGCTCTATATTTCGACAAATTAAGTAGTTTTTCTTCATTTTTGGTTTAACATAATCCTTAAAAAGTTAGGAAATCAATTGAGTTTTTCCTTATTTTAATAAAAAGTGGATTCAACTCTCATGGTGAACAGTCACGGAGATGATATTTTTAAACTAGAAATGTTTAAAAAATATGGAAAATATTAAAATTTTAAATTTGTTTTCCGAGTACAAGACAAACAGACGTTTTAACAATATTCTATAATTCTATTGAACACTTTTTACCAAAAATACATGTTTTTTAGCTAGAGAATCAGCCTAATAACAAAAGAAACAAAAGAAGAGACGAAACATTCCATCCAGCACCCTCCTGGACGATTATAATATAATATATGAGCAGAAAAGAGAGGAGTAAAACGGCAACACTGTCAAAAATTGTTTTTTTTTCCCATTACCAGTGGCGGAGTGAATTTTGATTTAAATATATAAATATTAAAAACGAGAGATATAAGGTTGGGTTGGTAGAGTACGTAGCACGCCATACTTCGAATTTTGTATTATAGGATACTCTTTAGTTTGAGGAATTTAGGTATCTAAGAACAGGTAGGTATCTAAGTTGAACCACTAGAAATGTTTTTTAGAGACATTATTCAAAATTTCATTTTATTCGCGGCTTGTGTTCATTTTTTTTATAATTATCTTACATAAAATATTTAAAGTAGTCAATATATTATAAAAATAGAGTCAAGAAGTTTATGGATTGTTTTTTTCCTAGAAAACTCGGCGGTTAATTAGCAACCATGTATTTTATTTATTTGATCTGGGTAGTATTGTTTACTGTTATGTCCCGGTTGTTCAACAGCGGTTTAAACTCAGTTTGGAGTTTAAACTTGGGTTAAGTTTTTGGAAGAGTTGGTTGAGCCTTAAACCGAGTTTTTGGGCAGATTTAAACTCAGTTTACTCAAACGCCCAAATTCGTAGATTTAAACCAAGTTTTAAATACAAAAAAATGTTTTATAGAAAAATTAGGTGTAGAAATAAATCATTTATGCTTTTATTACAGGAAAAAGTTCAATTTTGTCTAAATTTGTGAGTTTTATTTATTTTTTTTTGGATTGGTAAATTTTGACAAGTGAACCCCATAACGCACACAACTGATTTTGGCTTGTGTTTGGTTGTGAAAACAAATAATTTTTTGTTGAAATCTTTTTTTAAATTTTCGTATATTAAACAAAAATTCGATTTTTTCCAAGTATCCTTTTATTTGCTAGCGTTTGATCCTGTCTCTTTGCACTCTTTTAAACTTTTTCGCCAGATGAATTAAAATCGTTTCCTCTTTTAGGAAAAGTTTGGAGCACGCTTTTCTGGCCATTTTTTTTTGGCCAAAAACGTCCAAACAACACTCAAAATTTCGTGAAATTCGTCAAATGTCAGTGATATTTCACCAAAATGTTGTTTGAGTTTGCGCAATTATAAGAGAATGATTATCAAGTTCAGTACGTTCTTATTCTGGTTTAAACTTGGTTTGAACCAAAATATGATTTACATTTGAATTGAACAACCGCTCACTGAAAACAAACTTGCTTTGGAGAAAAACTAAGTTTAAGTTAAACTAAGTTTAACCGGACCTATATCTCTTTCTTTTCCTCTCGAATACTCAAGAACCCTCCCGAATGAAAGTTTTCGGGAAGTGGACAAAACTAACAACAACTTTTTGACGGATACAAAAATTTTCAAAAAATATCATCTAATAGCGTATTCCTCTGGTAAAATTGAGCGCACCACCGGTGGACAGCCAGTTGTGCACTAACACTCGTCCGGTGCTGTCAAAAAGTGCACCAGTGCTGTTTGAATGGAACATACATTTTTCCCTATGCCAGTGCCTTTATTGTTGCTAGGAATATTAGGTGAAGTGTATTGGGTCCTGCGACCTGCTAGAACTTATTTCTGTTGTAGTTGTTGCCCTCATTGTTACTCGTTCAGTTTTTTTATTTTATAGTAGTTTTATAAAGTAGGCCTATAGCGTGCATACAGACCGCTTCAAGCTACTACGAACATAGGGGGAATCAAGTCCAATTTACTCTCCGTGCCGTACGACCGAGGTGGATTCGAAGCACGCTGCAGTGTTATCTTTTGGAAATTCATTTTGTTTTATTTCTGCCTTGCTCGAGAAACAGATGGGTAAGTTCTTAATTGAAATAATACATTTTTAAAACTAAAAATGGATGTCTACGAAGTTGCCGAAAAAGTGCAGATGGTCAAATGGTCAAATCGTCATAACCCAACACACGTTCGATATTGGTCGAGGGAAAATTTGCATTTGTATTTTGACGTAAGAACACAGTATCCCCAAAAACTAAATGTTTGGGGGGGGGGGTATTGTAGGGGAACACGTAATTGGGCCATTTTTTATTAACGGCAATTGCAATTTGAATGGTCCTAGATACTTGGATCTACTGCAGCAGCACATTATTCCAATTGCTAGGCAGTTGTTAGGTGTAAGATTTGGTGAAACATGGTTTCAACAAGATGGTTGTTCCGCTCACAATGTTGGCCTTGTTAGGGAATATCTTGATAATATATTTCCTAATCGGGTTATAAGTACACGGGGAACTATTTTATGGCCAGATCGATCTCCCGATCTTGCTCCTAATGACTTCTATCTGTTTTTGAAGAAGCTTTTCAAATTATCACCCCTAACATGCTTGGAAACGTTAGAAGGGGTTTTTATAGTAGGCTCGGATATTGTCTAGCCGAGCAAGGAGGACTTTTCGAACATTTGCTTTAATTTTTTTTTGACTGGGAGAATCTTTTTGGTTTTTAGAATGTATTATTTTATTTTGAGAACTTGCTTTTATTTTGTTTCTCCTTATTATTTTCATTGTAACACGTCGTCACTGATAAATCTGAGCAGTTGAGCAATAAAACGCTCTTATTTATCAGTGACAAAAAATAAGAAAATTACGTTATAAAAATTTGCGCATTTATTGACCAAATTCCGGTTTCATTGACTACACTCCACACAGCACCGTGGTTAGAGGCGTACTAAATACAAGGCGAAAGGCGGCGAATGGCAGTGAATGGCGATCGGAAGCCTGAGTGTTGGTTGCTTCACTGATAGGCGTGCGGTGTCTCTGCATGTACGTACACTGGCAAATTAGACTTCTTCCGCCCTATGTTCGCAGTAGCTTGAAGCGGTCTGTATAGTATTCCTACCTACCTTCTTGTCATTGTATTTTTGCCTCACGAACATGTAATAACGCATAAAACTGCTCATCATCGTCATCATCACTACTGCCCGATAAAAAACTAGAAAATTTTAAAAAATCTTTGGCAAGATCACTTTGCGCATTTCTTGCCATTTTTTTAAATTATGATTTTTCAAAATAAAATGGCGGGAAAGTTTTCGGTACGACGGCGGCTCTCAGACTCGGTGCAGAAAATGCTGCACTCGGTGCAAAACTGAAGTTGTCAGTTGTCCAATGGAACAATAAAACTGAAAAAGTGCACCCCAATGGAACGGGTGCACCGAATGAGTTGTGCACTAATTGTACCAAAGGAATACGTTATAGGAAGGGGTACTCTTGTTTTCGGACAACAATAATTTCATACCTGTAAACTCCATAATGTTTCCCACTCGCCCGATCACCACAAATGGAACACAAATGTTTCGATCCGCTCAAAGGATGATTTGGAGGGTATGGACTTCCTTGGCCCTTTTGTTGTCCCCCATTGCCCGGCGAAGGACTGAGAAATCCCGCTTGACCTATAAATAAAAATAAAATCTATATATACCGTGTCTCCCAAAAGACTGGAATTATGGATTTTTTGGGAGAACTAAGGGTTTTTGAAAAAAAAACTTTGATAGGATCATTTTAGGTAAAAAAAGCGGTTTCAAAAATATATATCCTTTTATACAGGGTGTTCCAACAATAAAATATGGCACAAAATTAAAATACCACACACTTTGGGTCTATCTTTTATCTTCTCCACGATATTCAAGTTTTAATTAGTGTTGAAGAGATAGGAAAATAAGTATCATAATAGGTATTAATATTAATTTTGATTTCCCTATCTCTTTCATAAACAAAGTGTTTGGTATTTTTGAAAAGCTTATTTTTTAAGGATTCCGAAAATGAGATAATATACAGGGCATCCCAGAAAAAAAAATGTAATAAGTTTGTGTCATATTTTATTTTTGAGACACCCTGTAGAGAAGGGTATGCATTTTTTTAAACCGCTTTTTTATCTACAATGATCCTATATAAGTGTTTTTTGAAAAAATCCATAGTCCAAAAAAAAAAGTTTTGGAAAGGTAATGAAATCGACTTTTTGCGAATCTTTCAAAAATGACATTTATCAAAAATTCAAAATGGCGGATGTCCAAAAACTTTATGCATCTTAAAAAAGCGTTGGTTTTTTTTTGAGACACTTTGTATATTTGTTTTTGCAACTACAAAAAACTTCTATATATTGTCTGTAAACTATAGAGACATAAAAAAACTAGAGATAAGAAAAATATTGTGATTCTAGTGTAACATCTTTTTTGCATATTATAAAAACTTTACGTTAATTTTTTTATTTTATGCATAAAAGGTGTTACACTAGAATCTCAATATTTTTCTTATTTCTTAAAAGATTTTAACAAATGATACATGGGTTAACAGATAATAGTTGGTATTTTTCTGTTATACTAAAGAAAAAGCCAACGGGTTTTTAACATGCATAAATTGTAATTGTCACAAAATGTAATTTTTTGACATTTAAAAAAAGAAGCCTTGTTAGCATCTGTAGAGTGTCCTTGTCAATAAAATAGGCGAAAAGATAACGAAATCACCGTTAACTTAAATTATTAGCAGTTTTTATTTTATGCAAGAAGTTGGTATACGAAAAAACCCATAGTTTTTTTATTTCTTAATAGAATTTATCAAATGGTATACATCGGTTTAGTTTTTTGTAGTTGCAGGAAAAAATAAACAAAGTGTCTCAGAAAAAACCCAAAGGTTTTTAAAGATGCATAAAACTTTTGGACCTCCGCCATTTTGAATTTTTGATAAATGTAATTTTTTGACATATTTGCAATAAGTCTATTTCATTACCTTTCCAAACCTCTGTCCTGCGTTAAAATCCGACAAAAAAATAAAAAAGTGGCAATTAAAATCGTCCAGCCTATATAAAAGAACGGTTGTGATACCATCCACTTACAGCTTATACCAGCTGACCCACAAATATGAAAATTGGAGGATAGTTTGGGTTTGTGATGTAGGCGTAGGATTTTCAAAAATTTTAACCCTAAAGGGATAAAAACAGGGTTTAAAATTTTAAAAGTTTTCTGTATCTTTAAAACGAAAAGCACCAGAAACGTTACTAATAAAATAAGCGAGCACGTGCTTTGGCATTTTTTAAAAATTTTTACCGGGGTTTGAGAAATAGGGGTGTGTGAAAGGGGGTACAAATAAGTCACAAATTCTTGGAGTTCAAAAGCAATAAAGAGTTAGTCGATAGGTGCTTTTAGATTTTTCTAAAGTTTGACCAGCGAAGATGAAAATACCTCCCCATATCCGAAAAGTATTTTATTCCTTAAAAATATGGGTTTTGAGGTACCACAGTTGGTCTTGAGAGGGGTTTTAACAAAAAAAATATATAATCTTTAAAACATAGACATTTTTTTCCATATATCGCCAACTACCATTTACGGTAAAAAGTAAAATCCCCTATGTAGCTCTTTTCTGGGGGGCTATTTTTGGCAAATATTCTGAAAATCTTAAATAACAACTCCCTATTTCAACTTCATATTTAAATTCTCGCTGAAATTCTCTTTCCAACGGTACTCCATATCATAAGGTTACTTTACTAGTTTTCGAGATATTCGCTTTGAAAATGTCAAAAATTCAATTTAAAGGACCATACCTTAGAAACCAAAAAAATATCTCCATTGTGTTCAATATCGATCATAGGGGTTTTTTACGAGGAAATAAAAAATGACAACAGTTTGACAATTTGACCTTATATTATTAATATCGTCAAAATCACTGGTCAAAATAGAGGGTTGATATTTAAGGTTCTCAGATTATTTTCCAAAAATAGCCCCCCAGAAAAGGGCTTCATAGGGGATTTTTTACTTTTTACGGTAAACCAACTGTGGTACCAAACCAAAGGAAATAGATTCTGGAATCTAGAATTACTATTGGTCGCACGATTTCGAAGGTTTCTGTGTTCAAAATATTTATAAATGAGGATTTTTGAAGGCAAGGATTACGAATTTTAGAATAGATTTCAAAAATTATGAAACAGCTCCCAGATTTTAGTATCTCCGAACACGTTTAAGAGCTTAGGAAATGTCGCAGTGACGTTCAAAACGGATCATGTGATATCCATGAGGTCAAATAATCATCAGAATTGGCTTTGAATGGAAGGTAAATTTTGTAAAAACTAGTAGTAGTAGTAGAGAAGGGGCGGCGCGAAGCCCGGCAAGTAGACCTCCCTGGTCCCTTTGTGCCTTACCCCGAGCCTGCCCCTAATCCGCCGCCTGCACCACTGGTCTGGCAGTCTGCTCTTCTGGTTTTACTGTTCTTTTTGCTAAGTCCAGTATTTTATCCCATTTGAGCGTGTGCAGAACCTCCTCATCCATTGTCGGGGAACCGAATACCTGGTATCTCGTCCTCTGGTATGCCTCGCAGTTCGCTATAACATGTCGAGATGACTCTTCTGCCCGCCCGCAGGCCCGGCAGGTCGAGTCATTTTCCACCGCGATCCGGGTCATGTGCTTCCTTAGTCGGTTGTGACCTGTTATGATTCTTGTCAGCAGACCAGCGTCCCTTCATGATCTCCCCAGAAGTCATTTTTGTCTGGCTACATCCGGGCCCTTCACGTAGTCCCTGGTCTGTCTGCATTCTGTTCCTCTCCTCCAAGCGGTCGCCATGGCATTTATTGAGTCGACTTTGCAATTGCCTCTTGGTTGTTCCTAGGAGTGGTTCCGGACCTACATGGGTTCCATTCCTCTACTAGGGTGTTGTTGATCTTGGGCGCCCTTAGTGCCTTTAGAGGCGATTGGCTGTCGGAGCATATATAAACATATAAACGTGCTCCTCCGTACAGTCCTTTATTTCCTCCAGGGTTGCAGCCATTGGCTTGCTCTCCGAGCGGATAGCTCTTTCGAACCTCCTGGTCACGTAAACCCCCGATCCTGTGGTTTGCTTCTCCGACAGTTTGGACCCGTCGGTTTAGCAAATCACAGCGTTCTCCTCGAACTGTTCGCGGAGGTTTTCACTCTGCCATAGTTCCCTGTCTGGGATGACTACTTTGTACCTCTTGTTGAATCTCCAGTGGTTTTTTGTGTTTTGATCGCTGCCATTGGAATTTCTCTCTCGGCGATTTGGGCAATCTAAAATGCCCCGTAGCTTCCTCTCCATTGACCTGTATCTCTCAGTCGGAGGTGGGTCGCCATCGCTTCTTTTCTGATCCAGAGCGGAAGCGGCGGCAGTCCCAGAATCGTTTCCCAGAATCGTTTCGAGTGCCTGTATAGGTGCCGTCCTCATGGCGCCGGTCATCCCTCTGCATATGGTTCCCTGTAGGCTCCTAAGCTTGAGGGTAGTAGTGACCTTCTCCACTGTTGGCCACCAGAATATGGTTCCGCACTGGATCCTTGGTCTTAGTACTGCCGTGTACATCCAGTGGAGGTTTCTGGGGCTCAAACCCCAAGTGCGGCCAACCACTCGACGCAGTTGCCACATCGTTGCCTGCACCTTATTGGTCCATTTCGCAACGTGTGGTGTCCAGGTGAGACCCTTGTTTAGGGTGACCCCTAGGTACTTCAGTTCTGAAACCAAAGTCAAGGGTCTCCTTCCATTTTCCTCTTTCTTGTGAACAGGATCCGTACCGCTCTTTGCATTCTGTTACAGACAGTGTTTAGGTGGTGACCCACCACCTCCATGACACCGTCGTCTTGTAAAAACTAAGACACGGCTGAAGCTGATTTATTGCCGAATAAGCTAATTTTTTTTCGAAAATTTGAATCAGTGGCCATAGAAAGAAATTTTAGCCTATTCTGCAAAAAAGTGCTCCGAGCCGTGTCCTAGTTTTTACAAATTGTGTCTTCCATTCAAAGTTAAGCCAATTCTGATGTTTATTTGACTTCAAAAATGATGACTGACAGAAAAAAAAAGAATATCTACTCTTAAAAGATGATTATAGGGGTTTTTGGGGGTCGAGGATTAAGAATTTTCGATCAGATTTTAAAAATCATGACGTTGACTGCTCCTTAAGGGGGAAGAAGGAGGAAGGGATTACCGTATAGGTATCTTGAATTTCTGGGATCTAAAAATGTGTTTTTTTGATTAGATTAATTTAATTTAAATTTCGAAAAAACTGCAGGCAAAGCTGCGGGTAATCAGCTAGTAAACTATGTAAACAATAAATTATTATAATTTATTAATAAAAATTTCTAGGCAATCGATGACTTATTAGTGCCCCACTGGTGGATGGACTAAATACGAAACCAGAGTGGGTATATTCTTAAATCGAGATAAAATTTGCTCCCAGGGAATCGAATTATCTCGCTACTATGCATCTCATTGGTCCAACTCTTCGGTTTAAATCGGTTTCTCTCACTTTTGCCCAATACTGATAATAAGTAATTCAATTGGTCTTGACTAACAGAACTAAAACAAAGTTATGATTGTTTTCCACAAACCAAAAATACACTTTTTTGCACTCGACGCGCGTTTCGCTAACAACGTTAGCATCAACAGGAGACGATAAACAATGTTTTGTTGTTTATCGTCTCCTGATGATGCTAACGTTGTTTATCGTCTTCTGATGATGCTAACGTTGTTAGCGAATCGCGCGTCGAGTGCAAAAAAGTGTAGTTTTGGTTTGTGGAAAACAATCATAACTTTGTTTTAGTGCAACCAAAGTTTCGAAATTCCCAACATAACAGAACTAGCTTACTAGCTTTATATAAACCTAACAAGCCCAACCTTAAATAAAGGTTAAAAATATCCGATAAATATCTCACTGTTATGTGCTTCTTATGTGCTCCATGCAAATAGAAAAAAAAACTAAAGATTTTTTAAATCACTAATAAAGTAAAAAGACTTTAGTTTTTTTCTGTTTTCATGGAGCACATAAAAAGCAATATTTCTGAGATATTTCACGAATATTTTTAACCTTTATTTAAGGTTGGGCTTGCTAGGCTTATATAAAGCTAGCGAACCCGCCTTTTTTTAAATTTTCTGAAAAACTCAAAGAGCACAAAGATTTTTAAAAGGGGACGAAATTAGCACGTAAAAAGAACATAATTCTGGAACTATTAAAACTTGGATTTTATGAAGTGGGCTCGATAGGTTTATGGAGGTCATAAAATTTATAATTAAAATATTTTAAAATTTACATTTAAAAAAAAATCACTAAAAAAGTAAAAAATACCTAGTTTTTTTTTTAATTTCATGGAGCACATAAAAAGCACGTTATTCTGAGATATATAACGAATATTTTTAAGCTTTCTTTTAAGGGTGGGTATGCTAGGTTTATATAAAGCTAGCGAGCCCACAACATTTTTTTTTTTTTAAACTAAAAAAATTTAAAATTTTTATCTAGCACTAGCACATAAAAAGCACATAATTCCGAGATATTTAACGGATATTTTTAACCTTTATTTATGGTTGGGCTTGCTAGGTTTATAAAAAGCTAGCGAGCCCACCTTTTTTTTTTAATTTTCTCAAAAACTCAAAGAGCAAAAAATGTTTTAAAAGGGGACGAAATTAGCACATAACAAGCACATTATTCTGGAATTAATAAAATTAGAATTTTATGAGGTGGGCTCGCTAGGTTTATGGAGGTCCTGTCCACGCATTTTTCAGAAAAAAAAGACGTACGGATAATAACTTTCGCGATCAAGTTTTGCCTGAAAAAAATGCAGAGTTATATTTTATACAAATAGGCTCTAGTTCCAGAGGTAATACGCTTTCTACACACAAATGTCCATAAATTTGACATATGGGTCGCGATTTTTCAAAAACCGTCAGAAAATCTCACCCTTACAAAAAATCTGACGATTTTTAAACATAAGTTTACACCAACTGCTCCAGTAAATAAGAAATATGTCAATTTTAATTTTTGTAAGCAGTTTGTGAAAAACCCTTTTTTTATTTAAAAATGTATTTTATTAAGGTTATTTTGCGTGCCAAGAAACCTTTAAAACTTTTAACATACAAAACCATAGATAGCCATGGAATATGTCGCTGTCACTGCTCAGAAAAGTCACACAAATTCTGTCTTTCCTTTTACATGGTGAGAATTTTCGACACTTTTTGACGTCTATTGGTACGCGTAGTAGCAATTTAGCTCCGGCGTAAAACTAGTCCTGCAAAATATCTTTAAAATATTAAATTTACAAAATGTTATTAAAAAAATTACGGGTTCTCTTACAATGTTAGGATACATATTAGAGACGCTGTGTTTTTCTTTTTTAAATCAGGCAATAATTAAAAATCGCCACTTTCCAGAATTGTGACGGGTGAGATTTTCTCGAGGGGTTGCTCGGTAATGCACTTTGGTGCAATTTGAAGCATTATTTCGAGGCATTTCGGGGGCAATTAGAGGCAAAATCTGGTAAAAAATGCTTTTTAAGTGTACATACACAAAATGACGACCGAGTCACCCGTCGCATTTTCTGTCGTTTCTGAAGAATCGCAACCATGATGACAAATTCCTACCTACCTAATCGGTTGTAACTTCTGAACCGTTCATCCGATTATGATGAAACTTGCTCCGTGGATGTAGATTAGGCACTAGTTTATTTCCGTTCCATCGGGCAAAAAAATCGCCCCAAGGCCGAAGCAAATGAGGGTACCTTTTCGAAAAATTTGTATGGTTGTGAGAGGTTCTAAAAATTTTTAATTTTACTTGTGTAAATAAACCTGTACTAACTCGTATGTGATACTAACCTATTGAAAACGATCCAGGACTGTTTGGTTCATGTGGACTGAACTGGCCCAATTGTGAGGCGTCTGGTTTGATTTCTAGAGGAGACTGTGGACCCAGACCGCCCATTTGGTCCAAGCTGAGACCTAAAAATAAAAATAAATTTCCTGTTACACAATTCACCAAACAAAAAAGCAAGTTTTTCTCAAGGTTTTTTAAAACCTGTTAGGGAAAAAAACAGTGCTCAGTACTATGCATATGAAATCAATAGACATAAAAAACAAGATAAAGCCAGCAACCCGAGACTCGATAAAACAACAATGTCAAGAAATCTAAGATCTAGATGCTAGACATTCCATTTTTAATTTACAAGAACGCAGAAAGAAAGCCGAAATCGTTGTGGACAACCAAAAAGAATGGTGTAGCTACATAGAAAAACTATTTAGCGATAATAATCGGTCCAAACATCCAGAGGAATCTTCAGAATAACGAACGCATGGATGTAACACCAGAGGAAGTAGAGCACGCAATATCTTCAGCTAAAAGCAGAAAGAAGAATACACGGGTTTTAAAGGTCATAAAGAATGAAGTCCGCTGGTCAAAACAAAAACGCAGCAATGAAATCCTAGCCAACTGGCTACTCAACATTTTGTTACACTGCCTAAAAACATTCAGCAATTGAAACGATTACTGCCTAATCAACCTAATGAGTCATAGTCATATGTTAAAAATATTTCTAAAGATTACAAAAGGATTAATCAAAAATGTGAATCCTTTATGGGGGACAGAGTTTGGATTTCGTGCTCATAAAATCGCTTAAAAAAGTTGGTCTGGATGACCGAGAGGTGTAAGCCAAAGTTGCAAATTGTCTAGTTAACATCTAAAGTAATAAAATAATAAAGAATTTACTTGCAAAGAGGGTCTAATTATAATAGGCGTAAAAATCAACAAGCTATAAGATATGATGACGACATTGCAATTAAATGTTTGGTCAATTTGGGCTTAAATATTGGAAAAACAAAATGGATGGTAATGATTTAAAAATAACACGTTGGTACTCTTCTTCTCCGGAAATGAACACCCCAAATAAACAAAGTGAGATAATGAGATTAATCTTTTACAATTTTATTACAGCTTATCATCTAATAGACATTTTATATTCCTATTTACCTCAAGGAATAAATTTGAAATAAATCTAAATTACAACACTTTAAAGTTATTAAAAGTCAGTCACACATAGTTAACTTGTTCTTCATTTAATCCGATGTCATTGCCAAGGTCGTTATGCATGGTTGTAATCAAGCACCTATTATTGGATTACAATGTGAACATAATCGTGCTGTGTTAATTTGTATTTAATAAGGTTTCATTGAATATAATTTTTTCCCGGAAAGAACCAACACAATATTTCAGCTAAACATTCACATTCTTTGGTGGCAAAATGCTGAGAGAATAGGGAATTATTGAAATGCTGCACTTAGGGCCCGGCCGTATTTGACAACTGGTCGCCATTTTTTTATTCATTAATCCTATTTTCGGAATTTTTGTGTGTTGTGACGGTCGAAAAAGCAAAAATAGGGTTCAAAATAGTTATTTTTTTTTTAAATAAAATCGAGTGACATGGCGGAAGAAAATAAAAAAAGCAAGGCTCATAGACTTCGTTTTACCGATGAACACAATATTTGTTTGCTACGACAAGTAGTTCAACAAAATCTCTTCAGAACCCCAGATGCATGGGTTACAATCCAACAAATTCTGCAAATTCCAATTAAGGTCCTCATGTCCACCATCCACCAAAACCACTGCTTCTAACATAGCTTAAGACAGTTAAAGTTTTTTTGGGAACAAAATAACATAAAGCTGCGACTAGTGTCATTCGATAGGATTTATGGTCCTAATGAACATACTAAAAGTCCCCATGCCTCCCTACTCACTTTTGAAGAAAATATGTAGAGAGGTAGATTAAAGAACGTTAATAATCCTTTAAATTAAGGTACCTCCGAACCACCTGGGTACTACCCTTAACAAGATAGGAGCTAGAGTTTAATCTGTAATAATAGGTACAAAGGTATAATATATAACAACAAAAAACATTCTAAAACTAATTACATAATAACTAAACTAAATACACTACTAGCTGCCTATCTATACAATAATACAATACAATTCGTTTATTAATTCCATCCAAAATTACAGTAGGTTTACAATATGAAAAAAAAAATAATATTAAAAGTAATGGAATTAAAGGGCCATTTTTGGCAGCCTCCCAAATGAACAAAATCATCAAGGTGCTGATGTTACCCAGAAGAGTAAAAATAATAATAGTCTTTAAATACAAACAAATAAATATACCGTAGTTTTATAACAATAAAAATGAAACAAAAAATACATGGGAGATAAAAGAATGAGAAAACAACAAAGAAAAAGAAAAAAGTGAGTAAAAAAAAGAGTGAAGAGTGCGCACATATTAAAGTTTGTTTATCGTTTTAAATCTTTTTTTCCAAAAGCTTTTTTAAATGAGTGGTATGATTGAGTAAAATTAAAAATTTTGTACTTATTTATTATAAAAGCTATTCTGTACGAAAACGATTTTTTAAAGAATCCCTTGCGATGTTTGGGAACGTCTACTAAGTTTCCATGCCTTAAATTTCTGTTTTGTAATACGCCGCGAAATCGAAATTTACTTGTCAGATATGAAGGTTTTTTAGACTTTATAATTTTATAAAAAAATATGCCTCATGAAGTAATCGACGAGCTACAGTTCTTCGTCGGACTCAATATCGTTAGAAGGAGAATTTATTTCGGGAATATTTTCGCACGAATTTCCCTGGCACGAGCCTCACAAATTTGAGCAAAAAACGCTTGATTTTTTGCAACTACAATTCTTCATCCATCCCGTTTCGCAGTTACAAAAAATCATTTTAAAAATAAATTCCGGAGCTACCTCTTGTTCTATTGTAATAGGACGTAGCTCCAATGGACCAGGAGAGTAGCCCAACTACTCCTGTATCTGAAAACAAAAGGAATTTTGCGGCATCTGTAGTGTGAGGAAGAGCATAATGACGTAACATCGCGGAAGCGAAGATACCGACCTTCTCATCCTGTTGCATTTTTCAAAAAAACAAAATGTGTTTACATGATGAGACCTGGAAGGCAGGGCACCCCAAATTGAATCACTAACATTCTCGATTTACAGAAGAAAATAAAGCCTATTCTTAAAACCATTCTCTTCATTCCCGCGGCAGGTTGCGATATTGTGAGTGGTTTGTATATACAAAATAGGAAAAATTAAAGTTCTTTAACTTTTAGAAAAGCTTCTAGCAGCTAAGGATGATATCATAAAATGTGGTGAGCTCTTCTTAGTATCTCTTTATGGAGACACATCAATGATAACGCTAGACGAACTCAGATTCAAAAAATAGAATGCTATTATCGCCCGACAAAATACACTTCAAGTTAATTTTCGGTTTTATCGGCGTTGCGTTCGCATCCTTATCTCTATCGAGTCCTCCTATCGAGCAGGTGTACAGTTACAAGAATTGTAGTTGCAAAAAATCATGCGTTTTTTGCTCAAATTTGTGCGGCTCGCTAAATTACATAATTTTGTGAGATTAAGGAAAAACGCCGTATGGAGCGGAGTAGGCCGTGTTAACTAGAAGGCCGGCTAACACGAGTCCATACCGTCCCTCGGAGAGGACGTTAACAGGACGGTCCCTTGTTATCCATATATTGATAGTGGAGTACGTTAAAGATCCTTAGCGTCGACAATTAAATTGATTTAAATCCTTCTAGGCAAAGAAAACTGCCTTCCTAGGGGGTGCTCATCAGACCGGAGTGGTGAGCGGGTAGGGTGCTTATATATATTTCAGGACCCAGGTGACTTAGAGTCAGACAATCGTGGGTTCTACCACTTGAGCTGGCATAATATCTCACTAAGAGGTAGCGCCAATAAAAAAAGAGAGGGAGAGAGAACATTTTGTTACAACAAGATTATTCGTCTAGCTGCAACCCTTATGTCCATATCCATCAACGTGAAAATTCTCCGCTTAACCTTTAATTATGATTAACACTATACTAATCGGAGTTTGGAATGAGTTTTGGCAAACAAAGTAATGTAAAACACGAAAGCCTAATCGGGGAATTTTTGCGTTGGTGGATACAAACATTAACCTTGAACTAGTGTATATGTTATGTTTGATTGATCAAAGCAATCTTGTGAATTACACGAGTCCCAATTACTTTGTTTATACGGGCCTCTTAAAGCGCTTTCATATAAGGACGGTCTGAAAATTTTAAAGCGATTTAAAAAAGCTGTTTATCGCTCAAAAACCTATTTTAATGTCGTTATAAAGACTTTTTCCTACGAGCGTTCTTAAAACGCGTTTTTCCGCACCACGCCGTGCATAAAAAAAATTGTGCGTAAAAACTGGCTTAGCGTGCGTGAAAAAAATTTTTTCGAGCGCTGTTTATGTTGAAAATGGTACATAAATGTGAAACTGGTTGCTTTCTGAAAATATGGAGAACTAGAACTATATAAGTAATAATGAATTAAGCGTGCGTAAAAGTAAACTTAGAGTGCGTGAAACACTGGCTTAGCTTGCGCTTCACGCACGCTGTTTTTTGTTGAAAATGGTACATTTTGGCCCAAACTTTTAAATTTTGAGTTTGAAATGTTTTTATTAAAAACTAATTTTTGATGAGGAAAGTTATCAAAAACACTCGTAGGAAAAAACTTGTACCTAACTCTTGCGGAAAGTGCATTTTACGCCCTTAACGGCTTGCCCCAACTCCGCTACGCGTCGTTCGTGCAACTGCCGTCGCGTGAGTAAAAGTATCACTTTCCGCACTAGTTAGGTGAATAACTATAAAAACGCTTTAGCGCATTTTTTCCAACCTAAAGCAATACTCAACCCTGGTTTTCCGAAAAATCTGTTGTTTTATTTGTTTTTTCTTTAAACTGACATATTTATTGACATTTAATGAAGGACGTTTAAACCCTCGGAAAAAGCGATTTTATGTAAAACCGTCCTTATATAAAAGCGCTTTTAGGTGCGTATAAACGTAGTAACTTGGTGTTTATCAGACCATTTTTATCGAAATTTTCATCGTTTATTTCAAGAAACGTAATTCTGCAAACCCATTTTTTATCAAATCGCAATTTCTAAAATATTCTTCGTCAGACCATTTTGTCCGATCAAATGCAGCTTTTTCCAAAAACAGAGGAAGCGAAAAAAAAGAAAAATTGAGGTATCTTATGTTTAATTTAAATATTTACCCAAAAAAAAATGTGGCGGGTAAAAATTTTAACTTTAACGGTTAAAATCAAGTAATGTGTAATTTTTTATGAATATTCAGACATCTTTTGAACAGTCCAACGCAAAAGGCCGGAGCTATCGCCTCTACCCCGTTTCTAGTGTCCGCGCCTGTTTTTGAGAAGTTTGTAAAAAATGTTTATTATATTTTAATAAATTACTAACATTGAACCTTCTAGGGACAATTAAAACGTTTTTATTTTTTTTTTGTGTATAGTCACAGTTGAAACTGATTTTCAATTTTTGAATTCCCTGACCGAAAATAAAAACATCCCGGTTATTTTACAAGTTCTAATATTTAACAAAAAACATTTTCCACAATTTTAGCAGAACACAAAAATTTACGTATTGAGAAAAATGTGGTTGGGGTAGGATCCAGTCTCAATTCTGGATTTGTCAAGGATGTTATCGTGCCGCAGGCAAAAATTTTTGCAATATAGCAGAAAATTCTTCAAAAATGTTGATATTTTTCACGTTTTTGCGAAATATTATTCACGAAGGGTCGCAGCTTCTTTTGAGTTTTGCAATAGTACGAAATTTCTCAAAAGTGTTGATATTTTTCGGGTTTTTACAAAATCTGAAAAATTAAAGATAAATATTGAAGAACAAATACTGTGTTTGTGGCATTATTTGAGGAACAGAGTGAAGAAAGCATAAAAGGTAAAAACCATACTGTAAAAATTCCTCGATATTCATGACTTGGGACCCAGTTTTCCTGACCAGTTTCAACCCTGATAGTGTGTGCTGAATAAATAATATTTTTGATACTGAATAAATAATGATCTTTTGGCAGAAGCTCTAGAAATTAAACAAGAACTCCTACAAATATTATAATCTGCAGGTTTTGACAACATTTCCATCAATGAAAAAATCTGCATTTCCTTATTCAAATATAGAAAATCAAAATCTTCCTACTACCCCACTAATGAAAAAAAATCCAGTCCAAAAGTAAGGAGGTGTTTTCAGACAGTGGGGTGACTCCGGAAACCATGTACTTAGTCCTCGTAAATTTTCGTGTAAAAAGGGCTACAAGAATGCGAGACATAACAAAAAATTATTACGCATGCAGAACTGGGTTTTGCCCCAGTATTTGTACTTATCATGTATATCAGAAATAATTTTATGTAAAAAAAAGCTTTCGAAATACAAGCTTTTATAAAATAAAGTGCACTAAAAAGTAGAAAATAATTTTTAGCTTCTGATATCATAATAATACAAGCGATACGCGCATTATAGGAAGTTTGGCCATATTTCCTCGATACATTTATGTTATTGATTACATTATTATTATAATTGTTCGCAAGAATCTGAATTCACTATAAAGCAGAAAAATGCAAGGGTAAGTAAATCCAACCCAACTCGATCCAAGCTACCCTAACAATTGTTTGTTTGTTTGCTTAAAGACAATCGGATGTCTTTAAGTCAGTCAAAATTGGTTAGCAAAACATGACCATGACCATCTTGAATCCGCAATTTTGAAGTTTCAAAATTTGATCAAAAATTCGTATTCCTTATCCCCAGAAACCCCCTCGTAGGGAAGAAATTAAATAAAAGCTTGTAAAAATCTCCAGATACCTCACCTCACCTTTTAATTAATGTAGTTATTTTTGACCAGAATTTTTTTAGTCTCAATGTGGGACACTAAGAATTCGGATATAACTCCCCCAAAACGGGGTGGCTTCAAGGAAAAAGAAATGCGCCGCAGGCGAAAATTTAAAAAAAATATATAGTTTTTATTATAAAATTAATTGAAATCCTGGCAAACTCGATCAAAATCTGTTTATGTTTTGTCATTAATTTCGTTAAAAATATGTAAAATATGCAGGAAAAACTAAAAAAGTGGATGAATATGTAAGGGACTCAAAAACTTTGGTCAAATATGTAAATATGTTTCGAGTATGGATGCTGTACCTCATCTGTTCTTTGCAGAAAATACTTACTTTTTGTGGAATTTTTATATAATCCGCAAAGCAGGACAATTCTAGAAGTTCAAATGGAGCAATTTATTAGAAATTTTAGAGAAGAGATTCAAAAAAAGGCCTAGAAATTCCAACTTTAAAAAGGAGACAACACAAAAGAAAAAGTAAACAAAAAATTAGTACGTCAAGTTGGACAAGTTAAGTCATTGATCCATTCGCTTCTCCGAAATTTGCCACTTTTTTTGGTGATATCCATTCCCTATAATATGTTTTTTTTTGCTTGCCCCGAACACAGCGCATACATAGAAAAGGCGGTCCCAATTCAGAAACCTTGCTGCGCGATATATTCCGGTATTTTCGGGGGTAATTTCACAAATGCATCAAAATTACCGATAATTTTTGCATAAAACGTGTTTTTGTATAATTGCATGAGTTTGTTTTCATATATTCGCAAAAACTCCGACTCCGTCAGAGGAGGACATTTTCGTAAAATATAAAAACAAACGAATGCAATTTGTAATAAAATAACGTTGAATACAAAAATGATCTGGTTCATTTTGATGCACAAATGTAAATTATTTGAATATTTCCCGAATCAGAGACACAGGAGTCAAAATGGAATATTGGTTTAACTAGTGTCCTCAAAGTTAACAATTACCGCTGTAAGTTCGCGAAAATTGCCCTCCTCTTATGGGAGTTTTAACACATGAGGAAAATATTCGGGGATAATACCATAACTGCACGAGTTTATTTTTTCCGTTGTGTCAAAGCAGAAATTGCCCGACTTCGCAGGAGGAGGGCAATTTTTTGTAACAACGAAAAAAAAACCCTAGCACGGTTTTCAACAAAAACACGTTTTTTCATAATTAATTCTCAAACCACGAATGTTATTCGGTAGAAAATATCAAGAATATAGAAATTAGACTACTTATTGTAACTAATTGTAAAATGGAATTATCACCTACTGAGGAATTATCACCTACTGGGGAATTATCACTTATTAATTCAGCGACAATTCCACACCTCTTATGGACAGTTTGACATATGAGGGAAATAAAACGTGATTTTTATAATTGCATGAGTTTGTTTTCATATTTTCGTGCAAAAGCCCGATCCCGCTGGAGGAAATCATTTTCGTAAAATATGAAAACAAACGAAGGCTATTTGTAATAAAAACACGTTGAATACAAAAATTAGCTGGTTCATTTTGATGCAGTAATGTAATTTATTTGAATATTTCCCGAATCAGAGACACAGCAGTCAAAATTTAAAGAAATGTGAATATTGGTTCAACTGGTGTCCTCAAAGTTTTCAAAAAATGTGACTTTGAATTTTTTATCTACTACCACCTCATTAAAATAATAAATAGAAATTATAACAACGTAATTCTGACGTTTAATTCCAGAAGCTGACATGTTTTGACGTTATGGAAACAATAGGAACATGCGGTGTAATTTTCGATTTCTACAATGCAATTACCGCTGTAAGTTCGCGAAAATTGCACTTCTCTTATGGGGGTTTTAATATATGAGGGAAATATTCGGGGGCAAAAGTGCTGTGAGAATTATGGATAATTCTGAAAAAACGAGGTTTTTGAAAACTTTATTTTTTATTAAACGTTTATTTTTTCCGTTGTTTCAAAGCAAAAATTTTTTGATGAAACGGAAAAAATAACCGAGTGCGGTTTTCAACAAAAACACGTTTTTTTTCAAAGCACGACTGGTATTCGGTAGAAAATTTCAAGAATATAGAAATTAAGACTTTTCTGGCTTTGCAGAACTCCATAAATTGGTTCCAGACAAACTTCTTATTTTTCTGGTGTTCTCTGGTATGTTTTTTGTATGTGCGAGTCGATTTCGACTTCGGATAAAGAACCGAAACGGTTCATTTTGTATCAAAACTCGGAAACTCAGCGAGTCGTCGAATTTCTTTACTCCAGGTACACGTTGCTAAGGCCGTGACCTGCAGCGCTTTATATATTATTGAGATCGTGTCAGAGCAGTGGAATTATTACCTACTGGGGAGTTATCACCTAGTGGGGAATTATCACTTATTAATTCAGCGATAATTCTACAACACTTATGGACAGTTTTACATATGAGGGAAATTTTCAAATTAACGTTCGTGTGGGTACAGAATAGTTTCTTATGAAAACAACCCAATCTAACCAATTTGTTTCAACTCAACGCAGACCCTTAAATTTTTCCTTTTTTTTTTGTACAAGACGTAAGTATTTCCCTAAACTTTGATTTCATGTTGTAAAACAGATAATGACGAAGTCACGTTTAACTAATCCATATTATCTCGAATGTAATGATCTATTCCTTTTGATAGATTACGATTCTGTTAAAAAATGTTCTTACGAAGAATGGATTTTACAAATTGCGATTTTAATGAAAAATGTTCTTGCATTTAGCGGTTCTGATTTTCAAAATTCTGACAAACTGTGGATACTATTATACAACAAAATAGTATTTCCATTCTCCAGACATTTACCCTTGTCGTTGTCAAGGCTTTTTTTAGCCAATAAATGCAAGCAAAAATTGTCTATATGGATACCCAGAATGGCATGTTTAAAAATGGTTAATGGCTTTCGACTGGTTTACTTCCTCGCATTAAATTAAAAAGGTGAACCTAATGACAGACGACTGCAGACGCGCAGTGATCAACTTAGCAACTTCTGCTTTTTCTTTGATACAAATCAGGGCTTAGGAAAGCTTCTTCTTATGTTTCTTTAGTCTTATGAAGGATGTTTGTCTTTCTGACAATGTTTGTACAAACTCTCACAATATGTCCTACTGTATACTACATTAATTGCAGCATAAATATTAAATAACACACACATAAACGACTAATCCATATTTCAGGAAATATATTTCTGGGCTTCATCGCATTATATCCCCTTTAAACCCTATGGGGTGTGACCTGACCCACTAAGCGCCTGGCGCGGCCCCCCATCTGCCCCGGGCCTCCAAGGCCACCTACTTATTCAACGCATCGTTGAATAGCTCGATATACAAACAGGTTACTGAAGTTACTGCATTTTTTGAAAAACAATGCAGGTTCATAGGGAGACAATAAGGGGAAACGTCGGATGTTACTAGTGGGGGTCTTTTTTTTCTTGAGAGTAAACTAGTGTTTCGAACTTTCATTGTCTTGACTTTTTCAGTACGTTTCGAATGCTTACGTGTCTGCAATCATCATCAGGTGAATACTAACAAAAACCATAAAGTAGCTTGTGTTCAGTGAACCATGAAGATGGTTCCGCTGTTTCGTATTTAAAATCTGATACCTCCGAAAAGTATGAGTTTCCAAAGTATATCGATGACGGTTTGTTGAGAAAATAAATTATGGTTTCTCTGCATAAATTCTGTTTCCCTGAACTTACGCTTGGATAGGTTTTCCGAATGCCTATAATTTAGCAAAACAATACAATGTAAAAACGTACTTTCCTAAAATTTACAATAACAAATCAGTACTAAGCAAAAATTTTAAAATGAGAAGACTGTGTAGCGGCAAAACAGTAATTGGTCAGAACGTACTGGCCTAAAACCTTACAATACTAAAAGGTTACAAAGGCAAATCCGTACAAACCTGAAATAGTGTAGCATATTGCCGCTAGATGGCGCTGCGGTGTGGTGGACACCGTTTGATTTGTTAAGCCGGATTTACAATTAAGCAAGCAAGGAAGCAAACAGGTGTGCCAACCTAAACCCTTAAGACAATTAAAGAAGCTTAAAACAATGAGGGAATTCTTAGCTTGCTAACACCAATGCAATTTGCTAGTTTTATTGGCTCATTTCGCTGAAATTCGAAAAAACAAAACGACAGCTGATGCATATTGGTCGAACACCTGACCCCTATAATGGCATTTATTATTTGTCTTATTACACAGGTTGTGGTGTCCAAGTGTCTTCGGTCGGCTATGTACTATGTCGCCATCTAGCGGGAATATGTTACACTATTTATTTTATATGGTTTTGCGTATTTATTGTTTTTACGTAGTACTGTTACGCACCTGTACTTTTTTATAATTTACCTTTTTCGTTAAGTACTTTTTGATAAATTATGCGCACCCGGTTTTTCTCTCTTCCTCCCTCCATTCCATTATATTCAATATGATGTTGGTTTTTTATTGTTCGTGTAGTTGGAAAAACCTTTGTTTAAAGCTTCTTCTGAGAGAGATTTAATTATGGTTGTATTCGGTTTTCTGACTAGAACGTCAAGAAAAGTAGAACGTCGAGAAAAGGGAACTGAAAATTTCTCTTCTTTATACATTGTGAATTTGATGCAGTTTTTTATGCTTTTGACATGATTGAAGAAATGTTCTAGTGTGTGTGCTGTTGTTCTTTTTACAGATGATCAATATGTCGCTTCTTCTTCAAATAGTTCCATACAGATGTTGGCCACTACCGTCGAAAGTGGAGATCCCATGGGCAGACCATCTTCCTATCGAAAATATCTGTCTTTTTAATGGAACCAAGAATTCTGCAGACAGCATTGGTTCTGTTAGAGGTGGTTGTCCTTGAGTAACTTCTGTTCAATGAATGAAATGATGTGAAAAAGTAAAAAATAAAGAAAATGGACGTTCGAAACTATAGTTTACTATCAGGTTTTTGTTAGCCATTTGATGAAAGTCTAAACTGAACACTGCGCGTTTCCAGGGCACCCGTACATACTGGGAGGAGGGAGAATCAATTAAGGAATCTTCCGGGGCCTAATTTTTACCATCGGTATAGTTTTTACGTGATATTGGTAGAAAAAGACAAAAATCTGCAAATTTTTTGGTATCTATATGGTTTGGTTAGAAACAGAGACAAAAATTTAAAAAAACATTCAATTTACAACAAATGCTGGCGGGAAAATTCTCATGTACGTAGGCCACCTTGCTGGGCCCGTGGCACGCCCTCGAAGCCTGCCTCTCTCGCAAAATAACAGATATTTCTGGGCTGCAACCTTCTTACATCGCTTGGGGCCAGCAGACAGTTCCCAAGATGCGACTCTCTTAATCTGGCCAGAGCAGGACACTCAAGCAGGACATGCAAGAACGATTCCTCGTCCTCCATGCAACATCGACACTCTGAGTCTTCGGTAATCCTCTGCGTCTCTAGGTGCTTGTTAAGGCGACAGTGTCCCGTTAGGAGCCCTGTTGCCAGTATCACATCCTTTCTACCTAGGTGGAGCAAGGACTTTGTTTTTTTGCTGCTCACCTCACCAATCAGGAGTTTGGCCTGTCTCATGCCCTGTGTGCTATTCCAGAGCGCCTCAGAGGGCATGTCGGAACACCGGGTGCGAATAATTTATCAAAAAGTACTTTACAAAAAAGGTAAATTATAAAAAAGTACAAGTGCATAACAGTACTACGTAAAAACAATAAATACTCAAAACTATACTATCACAAAATTGAAGTAGATCATAACGGAGTGACCTAAAACGTTACCGGGGTAAAAGTGTACCAAAGCAAAATAGTGTAACATATCCCCGCTAGATGGCGACAGAGTAAACAGCTGGACAGCAAAAACCTGTGTAATATATTTCCATTAGATGGCCGTACACAGCCGACAAATAAGAAATGCCATTGGCTGTAGGGGTCAGGTGTTCGACCAATATGCATCAACTGTCGTTTTGTTTTTTCGAATTTCATCGAAATGCTTCTTTAATTGTCTTAAAATAGCATATTTTCCGAGAAAATTCAAAAAAAGGGTTTAGGTTGGCACACCTGTTTGCTTGCTTGCTTGCTTGCTTGCTTAATTGTAAATCCGGCTTAACAAATCAAACGGTATCCATCATACCGTAGAGCCATCTAGTAGCAATACATTATTTTAGGTTTGTAAACTTTTAGTATTCTAAGGTTTTAGGCTAGTACGTTCTGACCAATTACTGTTTTGCCGCTACACAATTTTGTTATTTTAAAATTTTTGCTTATTACTGATTTGTTATTGTAAATTTTAGAAATGTACGTTTTTACATTGTATTGTGTGTACCTAGTATGGGTTCCGGATCTACCGGATCGATTGATGATCCTTGTCTAGCCAATCTATCGGCCTCTTCATTTCCCGGTACACCTTCAAGTTCCGGGACCCAGAGGAAATTGACCTTGTTGTGCCTTGCCATAGTTGTCAAGACACGTTTGCACTCCAATACAAGGGCAGAGTTAACCCATCACAATGGCGTATACCTCAGCCTGAAAAATAGTTGCTGGCCACCACACTATGACCCCATACGTCAAGATAGGTCTCACTACAGTCGTATAAATCCAGTGTAGATACAACGGTTGAACTCCCCACGTGGTGCTAAAAGCCCTTTTGCATGCCCATGTAGCTTTCTTAATCTTATTGGCTACATGCTCTCGCCAATTTATCTTGGAGTCTAGAATGATTCCAAGATGGTTGGCGGAGCTTTTGTATGCAACGGCTCGATCGAACAGTCGAAGTTCTGATAAGGTGCCCCGAGCTCTCTTTCTTGTGAAGATGACTAGTTCGTTGGATTGACTCTTAGACCCTCTTGAGGGCATCAGGCTTGGACCAAGTGCACGTTGCATGAGTCTTCCGATTTGTAAAACATTTCTGCCATTAATAATTGTAACAACAATGTCATCTGCGTAGGCATAAGCTTCATACCCTGCATCAAGTTGTCAACCACGAAGCATCACGGTGTTTGTGGTAGTACTCCTGCTTGCAGACAACCTCGGGCTACTTTGAACTTAGCAGAGTCTTGGTAAAATATTTTCACATTTTTTTTCAAATATACTAAATTTTTCGTTTGCGCCCAAACAAGCCGTCGCCCAATTCGTAAAAGTGGATAAAACAAAATGCAATACTTTTCTAATTGTTGTGTCTTGGTCATGTGCTTTTCGCCAGATACATTAGCCTGGAGGTCAAAGTCAGGTGTAATAATAAATAAATAAAAATAGTCACAGATTTTTTTTTTATTTGTCCGGTTCCTAGGTTTTTATTATCTTTATTTAAGTAGGTATCATTAAACTGTGTTTAAAAAACTAACTAGCTGATTATTGTTTCCTTAGTTGTTTCGAGAAAGACAAAATGTGTGTAATTTTTGTTTTCCTGGAATTTTTTTGCGGCATTTTTTTGATATAATCTACAAGTAAATATATGAGTATGTATAAATAAGTTCTATTATTTATGTTGTTTATTTATTTAAGTTTGTGTATCAGTAGGTCAGTAAACCGCAGTATCTAGTATCACAGAAAAATAAACATGCAAAATGCAAAGAGTAAAATATCAATAAACTAGCTGAAGATCCCGCACCTTCGCATGCGGTTTTACCCGCTTTTTTTGCTTTAAATGGTCATAACTTTTGTTTTTAACCGATTTCGATGAAATAAAGCCTATCTACTCCCCAGGAGACCAATGAATGCAGCAGTGAGTCTGTATCAAAATCGCTCCAGCCGTTTTTGGAACAGACAGAAAGACAAAAATTCTTAAAACCGGATTTTTTTTCTCTATATCGTTTGGTTAGAAGCCTACTTCAAGAATTTTTGTAAAATATGTAATGTACAGAAATGGTTTTTCTAGAGATTTATTATATGTATAGGCAATAATTTAAGAGTATAGTCTTAGCTTTTGGCCCCATATTTTTCTATCCAAATACAGAAATTTTAAAATTAAACACTTTATAGTTTCATTTTAAAGATAAAGCTTCAATCTAGAGTTCTTACTGGTACTTTTTGCAATTTTTATCTAGCCTTTTAGATATGAGCAGGCAAAATATAGTGTAGGGCATATGTCGATAATTTCTATCCCATGGGATTTTGAATGAAGGAGTTTTCTGACTATATGGGATTGATAGCTCTTTAGTCACACTATCAAGTGTTACCGGGTGTTTTGTCCGTATCCATGTAGAAGGGGTTGATATGACGTCATCTTTCAAGATGGCGGCCAAAAATAATAAAAAATGCAACTTTCGCAACCGGGGCATGGTTATACTCGATTTCATATAACTCAAGGACGACGATTTCAAAAAAGGTCATCCGACCTTAAATGACCTTGAAAATCGCTAAAAACAAAATTTTTGCCATTCTTTCATTAAAAAATCTTAATAATTCGAAGTTTTGTCAGACCAACTTCAAATGTACCTCAAACTATTAGACATGTACGCCAAATTCGATCCTTAGAGTTTTATGCAGTTTGAAGCTTCATGACCTTGAAAAATACCCCAGTAAAATTAACATATTGCAAAAATAACATACTAAACTATTAAAGCGAAGGTGACCAAATTTCGTAAGAAAGATAAGAAGATCAAGTACAACATTACTGTTAAAAAAAAATTGGTTCAGCTATGATGTGTTTCAATATGGCGGCTGATATATCAAAATGGCGACCTATAACCACATTTTATTTTATCCAGTTTCGTAAAAAAGCCGCTAACAAGCATTTTGTAGTGTTTTTTTCCAATTTACCACTACGCAAAAACTTTAAGTGACATCAATAAACACTTTATTTTAAACCTTTCTACCATTTTTTTTTTTTGATCTGGCGTTTCAGATGTTTATGCTATACCGCGGTAAAAATGACCTATATACCTATCGTTTTTATCCATATCAAGCCCTTCTACACGGATGCGAACAAAACACTCGGTGGCACATGAATGTCTGACTAAATAGCTATCAAATCTTTATCCTTGAATTTTATTATGAATGTTAATAAACAAGTATAGTCATGCCCTACTGGCATAATTAGAATTTTTTATGATTTTTCGACCGCAACTTTGGAAAATTGCATCTAAAACACCTGGTCCAGCATATGGTATTGTATATCTAACTTCTGGTAACTCTCTTGTCGGCTAGACAAGTGAGTAAAACATAAAATTCACAATTCACAGGCATATAGGTCATATTTACCGGTGTATAGCATAAACAACTGCGAGGCCAGATCAAAAAAAATCGTAGGGAGGTTTAAAATGAAGTGTTTATCTATGGCTAAGATGTTAATTTCATCACGGGCACTTTAAGTAAGTAAGTAACCACAAAAAGCTTGTGTTTCAATTGTACATAGTATTTTCAAGATCAAGCAAGGTCATGCATCAACTTAACTTTTTTTTTATAGTAAGATTTGATGGCCACCTTGTCATTTTTGCTTTTTTACGAAACTGGATAAAATAAAATGTGGGTATAGGTCGCCATTTTGATATATCAGCCGCCATATTAAAACGCATCATAAATGAACCAAATTTTTTTTAACAATATTGTTGGACTTGATCTTCTTATCTTTCTTACCAAATTTGGTCCTCTTCGCTTTAATAGTTGATGAATAGTTTTACTTTACTCCTTTAGTATGTTATTTTTGCAATAAGTTAACTTTACTGGGGTATTTTTCAAGGTCATGAAGCTTCAAACTGCTTCAAACTCTATGGATCCAATTTGGCATACATGCCTAATAGTTTGAGGTACATATGAAGTTGGTCTGATAAAACGTCCAATTATTAAGATTTTTGGAAGATAAAATGGAAAAAGTATTGTTTTTTTGCGATTTTAAAGGTCATTTAAGGTCGGATGACCTTGAAAGTTAATTATTTAGAATCGAGTATAACCATGCCCCGGTCGCAAAAGTTGTATTTTTTATGATTTTGACCGCCATCCAATCCCTTCTACATGAATGCGAACAAACAAAAAAACTTGATTGTGTGCCTAAAGAGCTATCAATCTCACATAGTCACAAAACTCCTTCATTTAAAATCCCAAGGACTTACACATGCCCCTTCACTAATACGCAATATTTGGATTTTTCGATAAAACTAGGATTGAGTATTTCTTGGCATGTGTGGCATATCCCAAGGTTAGTTTAACCCTGGGTTAAAAATAGTATAAAACGATAGCTTGTGAAAAACCAAGATAGGAATGTAAAAACCGTTTTGCTCTATCCTTAACCGTTTCGATGTTACGGGCTGTCAAAGTTAAAAAATGTCAATTTTCACCTGTCAATATTCTAAAGACAGTTGAAATAGGACATTATGCATAAAATGTATCTAAAATATTTTGTAGAATCGAAAAATGCAAAAATATACAGGGTATTCAATTTTAAATAAGAAAGTTGTTGCCAAGTTTTCCTGCAAATGGCAACACTGCAAATATGAAAGTATTTCATAAAGATACTTTACATGGACTTATGTTAGAATAGAAAGTTTGAAAAGTTTCCATTGTATAGTTTCCAAAATATTCTAATAGGTTACTCACCTTGGGACACCCGGTATAATTTTAAGGAATGGACTAAAGCATTTTTAACGTGTTTATACGGACCCTAAAATCGATCTTAAATCACTTTAAAATAAAATCGATTCAGTGCTTAAAACGGTTTTAGTGGTATTTATACGACAAAACTTTCAAACCGTCCTTAAAAGCGATTTAAGAGGTCCGCGCCCCGTCTAAACAAAGTAACTGAAAGTTTTTAAAAATATTTGCAAGAACGCCTATTGATTTTAATCCTCTTCTACGCTACCCCTGTAATAAATCCTAAAACCTGATAGCAAAGTTATAGATATGTTGTTTATAGATTTTTTCAAGAGCTTTTCTCTAACACATTCAAAACCTGAGTCCTTTCGTGAGAGAGGTCATTTTAATACTGGGGAGGGTACACATTTTAACTGATTAGAACTGAGGGGCGCCATTATCGGGTCACCTTGTATATCTAAACAAATAAAAAAATATATTTTTTGTGTTGCAAAAATTCCAAATTCCAATCCAATCCAAAGATAAAAAGGTTATAGTCCGATTGCATTGTTTTTTTTTAATATTTTTGTCAGATAAAAACACAAAAAAATACTTGTGCCATCTTTTGCAAGCAACAAATAAATTTTTACTTCTAAGAAAAAAACGGCTGATTTTCCTCATTTGACGCTTTTCTTCTTGCACCTTAATAGAAGGAACGATCCCTCAAGAATACGAACAGCGTTCGACGTAGGACACAGGGGTCTGATTTTCGAATCCATACGAAAATATCCGCATACGTATACTGAATAATCAACAATTTTTATGTCAGTCTCTTTCTATACCGTGTGAAATGAGAGGCGAAAGATAAGCCGGTATGTGTGGACCGCGTTCGAATTCGACTGGTTTAACGCAATATTGCACGAGTGGGTGGAGGCATTCGTGTTGTTTCGCATGAAAAACCGGTTATTCTTGCACGTACTACCCATGAATCAGCATATCGGCATATCTTTTGCCTCCTTTTCTATACGGTATAGGAAGAGACGGAAGTAGTCGCATGCGAATAATTTCGTATGGTTTCGAAAATACAACCCCAGATCTTTTGTTCCCAGCTTAAGAATTAGGACCCACTACCCGGTAGAAGTTTTTATGACGGGTGCCTATAAAAAACCCGAAACCAAATTTGGCAGAAACATAATTTGTCAGAATTTAAAAGAAAATAATTGGTCCGAAAAAAATTGTCTCGAAAATGAAATGACGGGAAAATCAAATCGCTAGAAAATATATGCATAGAATTAAATTTAAACAAAACATATTTTTATAGATATTATAGAAATAATTTGATAGAAACATAATAATGCCGAACCACAAAATTCAAGAACCCCAATCTGGCCGAAAATGATTTGAACAAATAGCCACGAATTCAATTGCTACGTTGCCAGGCTGACGGCAGGGAAGAGTCGAATTAAGTTGTGATATTGTGTTAATTACCCCCTTTACATTCTTCAACCACCCTTTACCCCCAAATTTCTTTATAATATTGTATTGTTATCGGACCTACATTACAAAAATGAATCGCAAGATTTTATAGACAGTTAGACATCCAGAAACTGTAAAAAATCCCCGTGTCATCTTCAAAATCGATAAACTTGTCAACGCCGCAATCCAGGGCCTACGGCGTTCTAGAGATTTAATGCCCAATAGCGATTCGGCTGGATTGTGGTTCTGCTCATTTAACGATCCGGCATATTATTTTCTATGAATTTGTGGGTCGGGTGTTTTTCGTTTCTAGACAATTATTTTCGACATTTTTGTATTTCTGATATTTTAAGGTTCGGGAAAATTGTAATCGGTTAAATTATATTCGTGTCTTTTAAGGATCGACTAAATTAAAATTATATACAATTATATTCGTATCTATTATTTTCTGGGTGTTTTACTTTCGGTTATATTTCGTTTCGCACGTTTTATTTTTTGTTCAATTGTGTTTCGGTTTTTGTAAATTCGGCTTTTTTGTGGGTTCCTTTTATGACTGCTAAATTTAAATCTATAAGTATGGTTGAATTTCGTATCACACAACCGCAACGTTTAAATAAGCTAAATCCGCTTATTTCGCTTCTGCAAACCTTATAGACAAAAAGCAAACAACCGAAGTATTCTATTCTATGGTTCACACGTTAAAATACACATAACATAAAGCAGTATTTAAAATCATACACAATACGTCTGCTTCGATACGTTACGTGAAACTGTCGATCCGGTATCGCGATCCGTGACGTATTCAAACCAATTTACCTATTCTTTGGTCTGAAGACCCAAAGAAAAATATTTAATCGGTTGAATACACTAGAGATACGTTACTTATACATTTAGGCATCTGGCGGTCGAGGGACTGGCGACGAAAGAGTTGCTCCTAAGACTGCCAGTGAAAGCACCGCTTAAACCATGGAGGTTCGATAAAAAGTACAAGGTCACAATACCAGAACGGAACGAGTGGCTGCTACATGGATGTCTCTAAACTGTTAGCCAGGCAGACAACAGGCGCAGGAGTGTACGCGGAAAGTTTAGAAGTTCAGAAGTTATCCACTTGGAGAACACGCTGCGGTGTTTCAGGCGGAGGTGTATGCCATTATCATGGCAGCAACCCTACCCGAGGTCAGAAATGCATACATATGCTCCGACAGCCAGGCTGCCCTCAAGGCTCTAAGTGCACCCAAAATAGTCAGTAGTCTGGTGGAGGAGTGCGCTAAAGCACTGCAAACACTGGCTCAAGACAAAAGGGTGACACTGATGTGGGTCCCAGGTCATGAGTGAATACCAGGGAACGAGAAAGCGGACGAATTTGCCAGACTAGGGGCCGAAACCCAATACATTGGACCGGAACCTCCTCTGGGAATAACAAGGAAATAGGTGCAGAGTGAGCTCAACAAATGGGCGAACAATGAACTGAAGACGTCCTGGAGGCAAAAGTCAAAGTGCAGACAGTCCAAGCTATTCGTGGATGGTCTGAATGTAGCCAGAACTAAATGGCTCTTAGGCAAGACCCGAAAGGACATTGAACTGCTGACAGGGATGCTGACTGGGCACAATCGGCTGAACAAACATCTGACGCAAATAAGAGTAGCAGGAGATCCCGTCGCTTGCAGGCTCGAAGAGGAATCGGCGCAGCATTTGATAGCAATGCAGTGTGATGCATATGCCAGATCAAGGCAGCTGAAGTGGGGATTTCCCACGATAGAGGAAGAAAAGCTGCAGTCGCTCAAATGGGCCAACATACTGAACTTCGTAAAGAAGACAAGGAGGCCCGGAGAGAGAGATGCAGCGGAAGTAGGGTCATGGGGGTAAGGAACGGGGTATGGCAGAAAGGGCCCATGAAGAGACCTAATTGCCAGGCCCACGGGTCGCCCCTATACTACTACTACTACTACTACTACTACTTAGGCTGTGTTTTATACCTTTTTTTAATAGACACTTTAAATTGGTCATGACACGTACGCTGGCCACAGCGGTATACGTGAAATTTTCCGGCTCGGATGTTTCTGTCTTTTACATTTTATTACCATGTATTTCTATCTTGATTTCTTTGGTTTGGTCGCTCGTCTATTGATTTTTGGCTCCCGTGGGCAAAACTCGCTGCGTATTTGATGACATCTTCAAGTTATCAACATGCCGCAGACGCTATACTACGTCATGTCTGAACGTTATACATGCCAAAGACGTGACCTTGATGAAAAAGCTCAACGATAGACCGCAGAGATTGGACTTTGATATCTGTATTCGAGCGGAAGTCTTTGCTTTTGTACAGATAAAAGGAAGACAGAAGCTATATTCCACGTTTGCGCATACGTCCGATGACCAACTTAAAGTGTAAAATAGGTCACTTATCTCCTTCCTATAAACGTATACGTTTAGGGATAAGTGTTGAAATTTATTATGTTGATTTATGTCTCTAATATTGTCTTCTTTAATATAATTGCGCATTCCTTTTGTTTTGGGCTGCTACTTACCATTTGTATATGGATAACCTTGAATAAAAAAGAAACAAATTATTAGGTAGGGATCACATACAAAAAAAAAACAAAAAGCAAATTAGCCAAAGCGATTAAAGAAAAAATATGAAAAGGTTTAATCGACGTCATTTGTTTTTAGATTTCAATGTCATCAATAAAAAAAAATTCGATTTTTATTGAAATAACTTTAGTTTTTAGTAAGAAATAAAACACACAGTCTTCTCCTTAAATAATAAAAACCAGCGCTGTCGCTACATTTCAGTTGAGTTGAGGTGGAGCGACAGTTTTCTAAATTTAAAGGTATGTTTTGGAGAAGTTGTGGGTCATTTCAGGGCAATTTTTCTACCAAAATTTGACATGTTTTTGCTTATATCTAAAAATTAAGAATGAGTTTCTGTAAAAAAAAATTTCCCCTGGCGATTTATTTCCAATATGGCTTTATACCTGTTTTTCTCACTTAAATTATTGTTTTAAAGTAATTGAGCAAAATAAATTTTTTTAAATGCGATTTTGCCCCAATTTTTATATCCCGTCCACACCCAATTTTATTGCTTCACTACCTACAATCTTTGAGTAGCTGACTCTGTCTTTTAGCATATTTTTAAGGCTGGTCTCTTTGCACTATTGGTTAAAACATTTAATATAGCGTTAAAATAATCTAAAAAAAACAGACAGAAAATGCTCTTAAATTACCTTGAGTTTTTCTTATAAATTATTGTTTTAGTTGAAGACAAATGTGAGAAAAACATGGACCATATTTTGGCTTTAATTTTTTTCTAAATTAGGTATTATTCTTACCTAGGGACATTTGTGGCCCCCCATAGCCTCCTCCAAAAGCGGCTCTGTTCCAGTGCTGCGCCTGCGCGCCTTGTATTATCGCCGTCACCGACATCATTGGTTTCTCTTTTTTCATCATTTTTATCAAGCGTATGTGTTTCTATCTCTTTTCAACTATCGCATAGATCTATATCTGATCTATTTTTTTAATTAAAACCTAGCCTAACTTTCACCAGCAATTCTATCACAGTTCGGACCAATTATATCACACAGTTTTATTTCACCCCTGAGTTATTTCTTAACAGCTCTGGTCTTTTTGATATTTTCTTTGATTTTCCGTTGGTAGGATTAGTAGTATGTTCAGTATAATAATATATTGAATATTTAAGTTTTCATCTTTTACTGACCAAAATATGTTCTAATTAAAATAACAGGTTAGCTTTAAATTCGCTACAGAATATCTTAGCTTAGATTTCACGCAGAATGATTGAGTTGGTAACGATACCTTCATTTTTATCAATGCACAAAATTGAAAACCACAGATTTTTATCAGAGGATTAAAAAAGCTTACGTTAAAAAAATATGCATTATAAGTGGTCAGAAACTTATTGCAAAACTTCTAATAAATGAGTTTTTGATCTCACTAAATTCGTCTCGCCTTCCAATAAGGCCGCATACAACTTTTTCAACATTTTCATCTAGTTTTCCCCAGGTGACCCATGAAAAAATTATTTCGGCCAGTGAAATACCCTTCTATTTCACTCGAGGGGTTTTTCACTTGCCAAAATTTGTATAAGTATTCCAATTCCCATTTTCACCTAGTATTCCCAAGTATTACCCATGTATTCCTAGGTATTTCCAACAGGGTTCCCACACGTCCAGAAAAAAATTATTTTCCTGGAATTTTGTGAAGTGTGCTGGATTTTTTTAAACGATTTTATTTATTAATTAAACGATTTAATTTAGCTTCACAAGATCTGCCGTCTATCTATCTAATCCTGTGATGAATTTTTCACCAACTTCTCGTTAACCGATTTCAATGAAATGTGGCATACCCTTGTAAGTGTTTTTATAAGTTTTTTATTCTTTTTTTAGCTTTCCTAATTATGTTAAAAATGGGTGGAAATCTACACTTAATATTTATCAGTTGCTAATCCAATATAAGTACCTTTTTAAAGAAAAAAGCAAAATAATTTTTAACTTAAATTTTAAAAAAATGACTGCGACGTTATACACGGTTGTCCATTTAAAAGGGTTCGCCTGGATTTTTTCAAAGACTGTAAAGAATTAGAGAAAATGCTGAAACACGTCTATTTTGTTTGTAAGGGGGAGACTTCTTGGCTATCTTGAAATTTTTGAGGCGTGCATCTCCTTCGAGGGGTAAACTTTACCCCTATATTTTGAAGAGGGTCGAGTGATACCTTGTGTTGAAGGTCTCCTGAATTTTTTGACAATCGTGTCAAAATTTCTAAAATCTATCGATTCGTGTTTGAGATATTTACTTTCAAACTAAGCTCAAATTGTACAACTATTAACAAAATCAAAGTCGACGTGTCCCGGGATTTCTCAAAAACTAAAAACAAGATATCTTTAAAAAAATATTTTTGCATTTGTCCATGCAACTGTGAAAGTGAATATCTCAAAAACTAATCGATAGAGGTATTACTCGACCCACCTTACCTATTCAAAATACAGGGGTAAAGTTTACCCCTCAAAGGGGATGCGCGCTATAAAAATTTCAAGATATCCAAAAAGTCTCCCTCTTACAAACAAAATCGACGTGTTTCAGCATTTTCTCCAATTCTTTACAGTTTTTGAAAAAATCCAGGTGAACCCTTTTAAATGGCCAACCCTGTATAACATCAATGATGATTATAGTGTCACTTTTTGTCAGCATTTTGTCAAAAAATTCACAGTGTAAAAATGGCATTTTTAGTAGATTTTTTTAACAATTCTCGCCTGCGGTACCATTATTACATGACATGGACAACAAATCTAAAATTGAGACAATATCCTACACAAACACAACCCGCGTTTTCTCAATGTTTCATAAAAAAAGTGAAAGAAACTCAAATTTTCTGCTTAAATGTATACCCCAACACAACATCTACTAAATCGCCCCTCTCCCTTCGAAAGCAAAACTGCGACCGCCCCTGTATACTAGATCCGCCCTTGCTTTTAAATTTTACACAGTTTAAAAACTATGACAACGTGCGAAAAAATACAATTTACAATTATTTGCCAATTGATTTTAAATTTAACCAGAACCATAAAGTAATATACCTACAGAACAGAGGCGTAACGCCGGCCGAAATGGATTGCAGACTTGTGCGCAGAAACGCTTTTGGCGAGGATTCGCGCAGGAGCCTGCGATCCACTTCGGTCCGCTTTGCGCCTCTATTCCGTAGGTATATTACTCTATGACAGAACGCGGGTCGGCAATTGATCACTTGCTTTATGTTTTACGATATGATCAGTTCTCCTATTAGGTATAGTATTGCATAAGTTTCTGACCACTTATATAAAGGCGCCAAAAACTGTTTTTGAAACATTTTATGCAGACCAAAACGCCCAACTAAAAATAAAATGGGGCCTGGTTGTTTACGAGCATGTCTATGTGTCTGTTCCCGAGCCAAAGTAAACATTTTTAAAAGTTGCAAATATTTGTTTAAACTGCGCTTGCTTGCATGCATGGGCGATAAAAATGAAACAAACCCGACTTTTTATTATAGAATATTAAGCATAAAATATCACTGTACAGGGTGGACCTATTATATATGAACGTACTAACTTTTGAACGGAAGCAGATATTGACATCAGGTTGGGTTTTGTCGGTTGAAGTTTTTTCCAACTTTTGGTAAAATATCATATCGCCCTGACCCGAGGTCCATTCAAAAGGTATTTGAATTGAATATCAGATGCTGATAAATTTTTAGAAATCCGCGAAGCACTTTAGGAAATGCAAGAATTTAAATATTATCCTACGAAAAAAGTCCAACCTAATTGGAAAGATTTTCACTTAAAGTGACTAAAATTAGTCTAGCACAGTTATATCACTATTATTAGGTTACCTTTTTTTTGGCTAGCCCTTTTTTTGAATCAACAATTTGGCCTTGACCCAATCCTAAAGTTTCCGCCAATAAAATTTTTGCTGTCACTGTGCTGACAACCTAATTATAGTTTAGATTAGGCACCTGGGACAGCTACATATACCTGCTGTTTTTAAAATTAAAAAATGGGTCATTCTACAGATTTAGTAAAATAACACATAGAGACACACAACTTATATGATTTACTCAAAATTTTCTAAGGAATCACTTAAAAAAATGTTCCCTTATGGGACGAAATTTATTGACAAAAACAGAGCGTTTTAGACAATTATTTTATTGGCGGATAGTGGATACAGCTTTTCCAAAAAGGGGAGAGATTGTAATATTTTAAGCTAGAATAACGTCAGCAGCAAAAATGCAACCTTTTCAAGTTTTAAAAAAATCTTGTGAAATTGTTTTCATGATGTTGCAAAAGGGCGCATGCGCATTCTTTATCCAAAATAAAAAAACAAAATATAAAAAAACTTCGAAGTAAATTAATCCAAAAGATATAACCTATAGCAACAGAAAATCTCAAGAAACACAAAAATTAAATATTCCATTCTAATACAATCGAAATTTATTGACAAAAACAGAGCGTTTTAGACAATTATTTTATTGGCAGATAGTGGATACAGCTTTTCCAAAAAGGGGAGAGATTGTAATATTTTAAGGTAGAATAACGTTAGCAGCAAAAATGCAACCTTTTCAAGTTTTAAAAAAATCTTGTGAAATTGTTTTCATGATGCTGCAAAAGGGCGCATGCGCATTCTTTATCCAAAATATAAAAAAACTTCGAAGTAAATCAATCTAAAAGATATAACCTATAGCAACAGAAAATCTCAAAAAACACAAAAATTAAATATTCCATTCTAATACAATCAGACACAATTTTATTTTCTACGGTATTGTAATATACTCCAGTCCGGGAAATGATACATTACCGGACTGAAAAAGTTACTTACAAACGTAATAATGTAATTTGAATTATTTGAAATATTTAGAGGCGCAGCATCAGGAACAACTTCGGACTTATCCTTGGTTTAAATCAATTAAAGACGAAACTATCTACCACACTTCCAATATCCAGGGGAATTCCCGTAGCTTTTGTATTTTTGGACTCAATTGCTAATAAATTTAATGCTGATTTTTAATTTATTTGCCCACTAAATCTCTTCGCTCTAATTTTCACGGTTTACAATGTAAAAATAACAACTTAATAATAATATCATGGAAATTTTGAAATAATAGTTGAAACAATTACAAACGACATGACTTTGTTTGGTATATATATTGTTGATGTCATATCAAAAAAAATATTTTTTTTTTCATTAAATAGTATGAAATAAAACGTTGTCCGATACACGGCCGTGAAATGTCATAAAGTACTCGTCCAGAAATTCCGGACTCGGCTCCTTCGTCGCCTTCTCCGTAAAAATCTAAACTTGTACTTTAATAGCCCATTTCCAGGCCTTGTCACGCAAACTACTATCAAAAAGTGCCCTAACACAAAACGTTCTATGATCAGCTGATCAAACAACGCACCAAGTTAAATGATAAATAAAATTTTGGCGTATAAGAAAAACAACATTCTTCAACATTTCTAATCAAGTAAAAAAATGTAGGGTTTCAAACATAAACATAACTTCTCATTTGTTAACCAACTCAATCATTTTTCGGTATGTAAAACTTGTTTTTTTAAATTTTGTGTAGCCTCTCGGTAAAAATCACCGCAACCTAACATAAAAAAAATTGTAAAAAATGCTAAGATACCCTTGTTTTTTAATCTTTGTAATCCATTTCCACCAGTTTCCCGTTAACCTTTTTAAAACGACGCTTTCAACTTTTCCGAAACTTCCGCGACGTCTTGTCTACGAACGCCGCGACGCGGACACAGAACGATAATTCGATGCAACAGAAAAGCCCGCGACCGTCTCGTCGGGAAATGAAACACTGCCATTAGCAATCCGCCATCTACGGCGAGACTGAATAGAGAAGAATAGTGATATCTTACTTAAACCAGATAGATAAATATGTTGTGCATGTGCAACATAAACTTTGATATACTTTATTTTATCTCGTACAAGTTTAATAACCATAATATACTATATCTATATAATTATTAGGAAATATTTAAGTTTAGTTTTTTTTATCTGAGCAGATAGAGAGAGCGAGAGAGAGACACAGAGAGAGAGAGAGAGAGAGAGAGAGAGAGAGCGAAAGAGAGCGAGAGAGTGCGAGAGAGAGCGAGAGAGAGAGAGAGCGAGAGAGAAAGCGAGAGAGAGAAAGCGAGAGAGAGAAAGCGAGAGAGAGAGATCTTGAGCATTCTACGATAACACAACATCTCGAATGCCTCCAACTTGCACTCGAATTCGGAGAGTGTTAATGAGATCGCATATTTTAATAAAAGATGATCTGGCCTGTTTAATTCTTGCACGGAATCTTGAACTGGCAACCCAGCTATTTGTAGAAATCGACTTTTTGGCCATTTACTTATAATATGCCTTTAATGTCTTTTTTTCCGTCGCTGTCAACAACATTGAATTTAACCCAAGTTGCGAATGGTTCACTGCAATTTGATTCAACAACTCTTACAGACTTTCCAGATTCTGTGCAATTCAAATCAAGTCAAGTAATAAATTTGGGTATACATACCAAAGATGCGCGAAATGTCCAAACGCGATGGCAATCATTTTGATACTGAGCCCGGAAAAAACCGATTGGTTAGTTCACCCGGCAAATAACAACATATTTACACATCAATTTAAAAAACAATCAAAAACACAAGAATTAACATGTTATGCTTTGCCTGAACAGCTGACTTCATCAACTTTGAGTTAGTTTTCCAACACAAAATTAAATGTGAACAAACATTTTTTGGACAAAGAAATAATTTATGAAGTTAAAAATTAAGCAAATACAAAAAATAAACATGTAATAAGTCAAAAAGTAAGTTTGGCTTAGTTGACAAAAGCCTGTCTCAAAATGGCACGAAATTTGATTGCGCGGCATTCTAAAATTTCCATAATCTTTGATCCATACCGACATATGATATCTATGGTCGTGATATGCGCCGCGTCGACAAACGAGCCACGGAATAATTTTAGAGTTAGGAGAGTCTCAAGGACGAAGGCATTAGTTTCAAGGACGCCGAAGGACCCACTTTTCACTAAGCTTTGAAGTAAACAAGGCAATTTGACATTGATGAAAAAAGTATAGTCAACAATCACTTAGTTTTCTTTATTCGTATATTAGACGAATTAGTAATAATCACATAAGAGACTATAAATTATATAGTCACATTTTTTTTAGATTTAGCACTGGATATCTAAGTTTTTCCTATTAAAAAACATAAATATTCAGCCGCTATTTTTGCATCTTCAAATACTTCATTCATATTATCAAGGTTGGCCTTCACTCATTTCTTAAATGATTTGTTACTTCACATTTCAATTCACCTGCTTTGCATAATCTCACCAACCACTTCGTTTTCTTTATTCGTATAGACGAAAATAGCAATCATCATTTAGAAGACTATAAATTATATAGACAAAGCCATTTTAAAGGATGGAAATGGATAATCTAAACACTCAATAGAGCATAATTTATTAATCAGTCGCTTTTAATGTTATTCCTCAAATATCTAAAATTTCACCTCCATAAACCTAATAAAACCTAAATTTTATTAATTCCAGAATTAGGTGCTTTTTATGTGCTACTTTCGTCCCCTTGAGTTTTGGAGAAAATTAAAAAAAAAATGTTATTAGCTCGCTAGCTTTATATAAACCTAGCAAGCCCAACCTTAAATAAAGGTTAAAAATATCCGTTAAATATCTCAGAATTATGTTCTCCATGAAAATAGAAAAAAAACTAAATATTTTTTACTTTTTTAGTGATTATATAAAACTAGCAATCCCATAACATTTTTTTTAAATCACTAAAAAAGTAAAAAATCTTTGTTTTTTTTTTCTATTTCCATGGAGCACATAAAAACCACATAATTCTAAAATATTTAAGGGACCTTTATTTAAGGCTGGAACGGCTAGCTGGCGAGCCCATAACATTAAAAAAAAATCACTAAAAAAGTAAAAAATCTTGACTTTTTTTCTTTCCTGGAGCACATAAAAAGAACATAATTTTGAGATATTTAAGGGACATTGTCAACCTTTATTAGGTTTATATAAAGCTAGCGAACCCACAACATTTCATAAAAAAAATAACTAAAAAGGTTAAAAATTTTTAATTTTTTTATATTTTTATGGAGCACATAAAAAGCACATAATTCTGAGATATTTAACGGATACTTTTAACCTTTATTTAAGGTTGGGCTTGCTAGGTTTATATAAAGCTAGCGAGCCCACCTTTCTTTTTAATATTCTCAAAAACTCAAAAGAGCACAATATTTTTTAAAAGGGGACGAAATTAGCACATAAAAAGCACATAATTCTGGTGTTATTAAAATTTGGATTTTGTGAGGTGTTCCGATGATATTATAGGTATTGCGTCTAACCCAATAATATTTGGCTCCTACTTTTGCATCTTCAAACACTTCATTCATATTATCAAGGTTAGCCATAACTTATTTCTCAAATGATTTGTTAGATTACATTTCAATTCACTTGTATTGCATAATCTTTCTAAAGTGATCAGGATTGATTTTTTTAAATTTTCTTGTATTAACATTCACTTGCATGTATTTTTTAGACATGCATATGGAATACTTCTATGACTTCTCTATTTGGATTTACAATAGTTAATTTTTGTTTTCGTTTTTAATATAATTCACACCATGATTTGCCATATCCTAATTTGTCATATATCAGTTTAAGTCCCTCAGTCTAACCTATATGAGAAATAAGTAGGTAGTTTTGTCATAGTCATTCGCAGAAGCTAAATCAATGTGTCTAAGGGCCGTATTACAGTTGGTAATAAACAGTGTAAGATGCGAGAAATATTGTTACCGTAATTATTTCAGTCCTTAGCAGGGGAAATTGCTTGTTACTTAAATCCTTAATGTAATTTTTCATTTTTCCACCTTTTCTGCTCCGGGATTGTGTACTTTTTGCCAAATTCCCATGGATTTGAGGAGATTTTTACTATGTTCTGGTTAGAAGAGGCATCTCCTTCGTTGCCAGCATCTCGTCATCCAGATGACAGATGACACACTTTTTTGCCTTTGCCCTTCCAAAGGCCCTTATACTGCAGTCCAAAGTATGTCGCCATCGACTCCTTGATCCAAGTCGAAAGCGAGAGAAGACCTAAGATAATTTCTAGGTCTCGACACCAAACCGCTGACCCATCCAGGATTTCTATTAATAAGTTCTTCAAAACTGTCTGACTATCACAAATAGTATCAACGTTGTTAAAGTCAGGCCTATCCCTAGTTGATTTTAGGATAAGTTAATATTCTTTCTTTGATGTAAAAACTTTAAAATTCCTCATAAACTATAAGGTGGGCCAAAAAAAACCGTACATTTTTTTTGGCTGTGGTTTTGCTAGCGTAAGCTTGATTTTTGTGATTTTATCTTCTGCAAAAAAGCTAAAGCTTCAGACTATATGAGGCTTTTGTCAAATTTGACATTTCTTTTAATTCAAGATGGCGCAGGATTTTTAAATTTCCTTATTTTTAACACTCCAAATTTCAATCAGTGTTTTACGGAGTATGCTATTGCCGTCTCAATTCTGTCTGCATACATTTTCTGATAAATTCATTATTACTAAACAGATTTTGATGAAATAAAAAGCCTCATGGCGGGAATCGATTGTTCTTTAACTACTGCTATTGAAATTTGTCGCCATCTTGAAATCCAAGATGACGGACAAAATCAAACTTGTCCCTTTAAAAGTCTCGTTTATTTATATGTTCTGTAAACTTTTAAATATTTTTTTTTAATATGTACAAAACAACGAGGTATAAATCATCAAAATCGGTTTGGTGGTTCTCCAAAAATTAATTTTTGTTTCCATCACTGTTTTCCAGATTATACGATTTCAATAAAATAAAAAAACGGATTGCGGGCACAACTAAATTTACCTCTTCAAAGAAACTTTCTCACAACATTAAAATAAACGATTCTTATGGAGATCTTGGCTTTTAAGCGGCATTTTCCTTTCGTGACTTTTGTGATCCATCGGTTGTTACCATGATGCTTTGTATTTCATTAAAATCGGTTTAGTAATAATGATTTTAGAAAGAAATCAATGCAGAGATGCAAGAGTCTAAAATGTAAACAATCGTTAAAGAAAACACTGGTATCTTAAGAACTACTAAGGCGATTTTTGTTATGCATGGCGCGAGGCGTGGAAAAGCTAAAAAATTAATATAGATCAAAAAAGGGTAAAAAAATTATTCGCAACAAAAAAAGAGCGGCTTTATTAAATGGTGCCAAATTTCAATGGCGATCTTTAAAGAGAAATCGATTCTTACCATGATGTTTTTTATTTTATCAAAATCAGTTCAGTAATAATCAGTTTATGAAGAAACAATGGTTAAAACAAAAATTATTTTTTTGAGAACCACTAAACCGATTTTAATGATTCGTACCTAGCTATGCGCGTTGGAGAAAGGGCATTTTTAGGTTCTTGAAACCTAAGAATAAACAAGCTTCTTTGAAGAGATAAATTTAATTGTGCCCGTTATCTTGAATTTCAAGATGGCGACAAATTTCAATAGCAGTAGTTAAAGAACAATCGATTCCCGCCATGAGGCTTTTTATTTCGTCAAAATCGGTTTAGAAATAATGAACTTATGAGAAAATGTATGCAGACAGAATTGAGACGACAATCGCATGATCCGTAAAACACTGATTGAAATTTGTTTATTTTTTTTGGGAAACACTTAACCGATTTTAATGATTCGCACCTCGTTCTACGTGGCAGAAACAAAGCTTTACAAAAAATCCAAAAAATGTCCGTAACATAAGAATAAGAGCGGCTCTTTTAAGGGTACAGTTTGTTTCTGTCCGCCATCTTAAATTTTAAGACGGCAGAAAAAAAAAATATTTCTAATCAAAGTCTTGCTCAATTCCCTGCAAAGAACAGTTTGTTGCATGAAAATCGGTGATATGGTTTAAAAGTTATAACGGAAAACATTTTGTTTGGTTTTTTATGGCCCACCTTATATATTACATTTTCACGGTTCATAGTTTTATTGTCAAAAACACTATTTTATGAATAAATAGCAGCAAAAGAAAGAAAACATTTTCCAGAAACTCATTTGCAGAATTGCGAAAAATGGGACCTTGAAAACTTCCGCCACTTAACACGAACTTTAAAAAAAAAAAACAACGCAAGAGTTGCTGGCTGCCCTATTATGGGTTACCGATAAACACCTGTTTCACAAAAAAAAATCTAGGACTCGCAAGCTGGCACGTTTGGGGAACGGACAAATTAGAATTGTTAACGAAATTGGTTTAGGAATTTAAAAAAAATGCAGACGGTTCGCAGATTGCAAGAGCAACATCTAAAGACGATATTAGCATTTAATTTAATCAAACAAGCAGGTGTAGGTTTGGCATGTGTGCTACTTTTTGTTCAAAACCTTCGAGCATAGTTCAAATTAAAAGTAATGAATTAACAATTTTTCAGGAAATCAAAGATTTTTTTCTAATCCATCGGTTTTTCGAGAGATATTTGAAGCAAAAAAAGATGTTGTCAAAGTATAGTATGGGTTTTTCAATATTAGAGTATTTTTCATCATACAACCTTTTAGTATGTCGGTAATTTCTATCCCGTGGGATTTTTTATGAAGGAGTTTTGTGACTATATGGGATTGATAGCTCTTTAGTCACACAATCAAGTGTTACCGGGTATTTTGTTCGCATCCGTGTTGAAGGGGTTGATATGACGACATCTTTCAAGATGGCGGCCAAAAATTATAAAAAAAAACAATTTTCGCAACCGAGGAATCCATATAATTCGAGGACGAGGATTCCAAAAAAATTACTTTTAAGGTCATCCGATCCTAAATGACCTTGAAAATCGCAAAAACCAAGAGAACCAAATTGGATAGCAAAGATAAGAAGGTCAAGTTCAACAATTTTGTAAAAAAAAAATTTGTTCAGCTATGACGCGTTTCAATATGGCGGCTGATATCTTAAAATAGAGACCTATAACCAATTTTATTTTATCAAATTACGTAAAAAAATAAAAATAAAAAGGTGGTCATCAATTCTTGTTGATTTATCTCTGCTTAATATAAAAAAATTAGTTGATGCATGACCTTGATTGACCTTGAAAATACCATGTAAAATTGAAAAATCAACTTTTTGTTTTTTTACAATTAACGTCTTAGCCATAAATAAACACTTAATTTTAAACTTATCTACCAATTATTTTGATCTGGCGTCCCAGATGTTTATGCTATACCCCGGTAAAAATGACCTATATGCCTGTTGTTTTTGGTTTCGGAACTGTGAATTTTATGTTCTAGTCACTTGTCTAGCCAACAAGGTCATTTAAATTACCTACAAAAGAGTTAGCACAAGTTAGATATACATTACCATATTCTGGACCAGTATTTTAGATGCCAAATTGGCGGTCGAAAAATCATAAAAAATACAATTTTTGCAACCGGTGCGTGATTTCATATAACTCGAGGGCGAGAATTCCAAAAAAAATCACATTCAAGGTCATCCGACCTCAAATGACCTTGAAAATCGCAAAAGGCACGATTTTTGCCATTTTCTCTTTAAAATTTCCATGATATAACGTTTTGTTACACCAACATCTGGACAAAAAAAATGGTAGGCAGGTTTAAACTGAAGTGTTTTTTTATGGCTAAGATGTTATATTCATATCTGGCACTTAAAGTTTTTGTGTAGTGGTAAATTGGAAAAAACACTACAAAAAGCGGGTTTTTCAATTTTACATGGTATTTTCAAGGTCAATCGGGGTTATGCATCAACTAATTTTTTTTTTATAGTAAGCGGAGATATGTCAACAAGAATTGATGGCCAGCTTGTCATTTTTACTTTTTTACGAAACTGGATAATATAAAATGTGGTTATAGGTCGCCATTCTGATATATCAGCCGCCTTATTGAAACACGTCATAGCTGATCAAAATTTTTTGGATAAAATTGTTGGACTTGAACTTTTTATCTTTATTGCCAAATATGGTTCTCTTCGCTTGAATAGTTGATGAATAGCGCCCTTTAGTATGTTATTGTTGCAATTTATTAATTTTACAGGGGTATTTTTCAAGGTCATGAAGCTTCAAACTGCATCAAACTCTAAGGATCGAATTCGGCATACATGCCTAATAGTTTGAGGTACATTTGAAGTTGGTCTGACAAAACGTCGAATTATTAAGATTTTTTGAACAGAAAATGGCAAAAATCTTGTTTTTTTTTGCAATTTTCAAGGTCATTTAATGTCGGATGACCTTAAAAGTAAATTTTTCGGAATCTTCGTCCTCGAGTTACATGAAACGAGTATAATCATGGCCTGCTTGTAAAAGTTTTTTTTTTATTTTTTTCCGCCATCTTGAAAGATGACGTCATATCAACCCCTTCTACACGGATGCGAACAAAACACCCGGTAACACTTGATTGTGTGACTAAAGAGCTATCATTCCCACATAGTCACAAAACTCCTTCATTAAAAATCCCACGGACTTACACATGCCCGTTCACTATTTGTGGTTATCGTTATTTGACAAGCCGTCAGTACTAAAGCTATTTCGGTTCATTTTCTTAACTATTTCTACGCTTACCAATAAAGCAATGTATTCTGCATCTTTCTTAATCAAAAAGTAACAATATTAACCTTTTTTAAAATTTTTTAAAATAAACAAAATAAAGATAACTACAAAAATAATGTAATTCTGGCGGTAATAAGCACGTTTGGTGGTTATTAACAATGATTTTTGAAGCTATCTTTATTTTGTTTATATTTACTTCTGGAAATTCACATTAAAGTGTTTGTATTTTTGGCGAATTTCTCAAAAAGAAAACTTAAAATTGTTAATTTTTGATTAAGGAAAATGCAGAATAGATTGCTTTATGGGTAAGCATAGGAATAGTAAAATAAACCGAAATAACTTTATTCTTGACGGTTTGTCAATTAACGATAACCACAAAGATTGTTATTTTTCTATACTGTCCAAAAACTCCCTATTTAAATGAATGTTGTCAACGGGTAGTTTTATTTCGACATTTAAATATGGTGCACTAATGATTCAAATCGGCCCGCTACCTTCACTCACAAATAAAAAATGTTGAATGTTTTGAATGACGAGATTTTAGTTTCTCATTTTTTTGTAAATCACGCCCGCTTCACTTGCAAGCATTATACAAGTAAAACAGATAGATTGTTTACAATTAGTTTTAATAACTTTTCGGTGGAAAGAATAAGGTGGTGTGTACACGGATGTGGTGTCGACAATCAGACAAAAGGTGTTTCGCGTCAAATTAAGTTTTTCATATTTCCAAAAGACAAGAAAATGGAAGGTATATGGAAGCATTTTTGTGGATGTTAGTGATAATGATTATGAGGGAAACCTTAAACACGAGTTGCTTGGGTACACGTCAAAAAAGTAGCGGGGCCTTCTAATTTGAAAAAAAAGTTCTACGTGAATAAACCCCTTACTGAGGGTCTGTGCCGAAAATTTTAACTGCTAAAAATCTTTGCAGATGTGTTTTTGGATTTTTATAAAAAAAACAAATTTCTAACCCGCTAGTGCCAATATTTATTTTAAAGTCCCCAAACTGCAATTTATTTCCCTTGCGTCTTACCTCGTCATACCGCTTACCGTATGGAACTCTGAATCCAGCTTTACTCCCTTACAATTCCCCACCATTACGTTGTTTTCCAGACTGCATTTCATTTAATTTAAAACCTTGTAGTACTTTTTGATGGAAAACCATTCCTACCTACAACCCCCACCCTAAATTGTTACTTTTGAAAAAAACATTATTTTAGATTCCTGACTTTGTTTCCTTTAGTTTGATACCAATACTCTGACAGATTAAAATATTTATCGGATACAGGGGGGTGACTGCAACCACCGTTCAAATTTTCCAAAAATCCAAAAACACCTATTCATTAACTTTTCAAGAAGAACCTAAATGCGAATTTTTAGCTCTACATTGATTTAGAATTCTAAGTATATTTGTGAGTTATTTGTACCCCCTTCAAAACAGACTCACCCCTATTTCTCAACCCCCTTGCTTTAAATTTTTAAGAATTCAACCCCTATTTTTACCTCTTCAGGGGTAAAATAATAAAAAAAAATTTCTTGGTGAGCTCCTCGGTTATCTCACCAGGTGACGTCATGCACGGATCTAGACGAATCTTGAACCGCTATGTATCATACCTTTCTTTTATTGTTTTATTTGCAAGTTCGTTTTCCAGCAATTCAAGAATGCAGGGCCAGACATATTCCATCGAACGACTTATTCGCAACCCCTTTTCAGATATACTTTTCGATATAAATGTTTCTTTTCTGTCGTATATTTATAAAATATAATAGCTGTATCGTAAAAATAACTTTTTGCAGGTCTGGGGATGACATTAGATCCCTAGGGGTTTTGTATGACGTAGGTCGACTTTTGAGTTTTACTATAAAGAGTTTGAAGCTAAAGGGATAATCAATAGTTGAAAACATTTTTGTTTTCTTGTCACGTCTCGGTTTTTTTGTACTTTTTCATCTGTGTGAACGCTTTTCACATATTATGATCACTTTCCGTTCAAGAATCGCCATCCTCATGAGGATTCTTCAAAGTGTGAGAAGTGGGTACTCGACTAGGAATTATCCTTGTGCTCTTTACACTTCTCATACTTTTGTACTGTCACTCGAATTCCGGGGAGTGCTCGCTGGTGTAGATCTTAAGAATATCGTTGTCCGCACGGAAATTCTTAAAGGCATAAGAGTTCTCATCTCTTACCGACGGATTATTGTGCTCCTCTCATTTGTATACTTTTGTAAATCTTTATCTCACTATCCCTCGAACTCCGGGGAGGCCTCCTCATTTAGTCTCAATTTTTGAAAGCGTTAGTGAAAAATAGGTACTCACTAAGGGATTTTCCTTGTGCTTCTCACACTTGTATACTTTTGTATCTCTATATTCCACTCTCACTCGAATTTCGGAAAGTACCAGCCGGTTTAGATTTGTCTTCATTCCAAAAAATGGTTACTTTCTAAAATCAACACTTTATTAAATCTGGATCATTTCTTACTTTCCCACAATTTTCATTTATATAAAAATTATACCCAAGAACATTGTGTAAACCTCACTTTAAAGGACTTAAAATCCCCACAGCCCCTTCTCTCTACTTCAAGTCCTAGGTTATATTTGTTAAGAAGCATCAAGAATTATTTCTGGTAACCAGCTAGCTATTTTTTTCCAAAACTCAAGCTTCTTCGAAAAAGGTCCATACTATTGGGCAGTAAAAGTCTACCAATTACTATATATATATAACAGGCAGTTAGGCAGAAAGGAAGTTAATAATTTTGCACTTAAACAGTTTCACTCCTTTGATTTTCAGATATTTTGTTAGTTCTATACTTTCTATTTTTTACTAATTTAATATTTCTGTAGTTTTACAGTTTAGTTCTTAATGTTTAAAGTTACCTTTGTTTGAAAGTATACAATTTATGTTATATCCCAGGTAAAACACCGCATAGTTTCATGAAAGTTGGTGAGTTTATATGCTATTTGATAGGGTTTTATTCTACGAGCCAAGCTGTCTTTCTCGTCAAAACTGATAGAACAAATTCGTACTTCATGAGATTTGATTAGGTTTTTACAAGTTTGTTTCGCATACCGCATAGAAAACATACAAAACCTGGAAAAACATTATAAAATCTAAAAAGGGATTTAGTGAGGGTGAATAAATAACAAAATCAATGAATAGCGAGCTTTCCCTCAAAAAGGTAATGGTAACCGTAGATCCGGATTTCGCACTTGTGGTGCTCATCAGTACGGTGCTAGGAATTAGGAGATGAAATGATGATGGAAAAATATGACACAGGATTCATGTAAAAGACAACCATCTGTCAAATTGCAGAATCGGCAGATGTACCTTCATTTTGAAGGAAAATTATGCGTCTCTACGGAGACAGATATAATTATCTTTACAGATATCCTAAGCTCTGGAGTTAATAAATTTAAAAAGGGATTTAGTGAGCGTGAATAAATAACAAAATCAATGAATAGCGAGCTTTCCCTCAAAAAGGTAATGGTAACGGTAATGGTATTTACCCTCAATAAATCACTTTTTAAATTTATTAACTCCAGAGCTTAGGATATCTGTAAAGATAATTATATCTGTCTCCGTAGAGACGCTTAATTTTTCTTCAAAATAAAGGTAGATCTGCCGATTCTGCAATTTGACAGATGGTTGTCTTTTACATGAATCCTGTGTCATATTTTTCCATCATCATTTCATCTCCTAATTCCTAGCACCGTACTGATGAGCACCACAAGTGCGAAATCCGGATCTACGGTTACCATTACCTTTTTGAGGGAAAGCTCGCTATTCATTGATTTTATTATAAAATCTCGTAAAACTTTTCTAAGAGATTTGAGGCGGTTTTTTTGGGAAATTAGGATCAACTTTTGCGACGTTGCTTATGCATTTCTTAATCATGACAAACAATACTTACTAAGTAAGCAATTACAGCTTATGGAAACATGCTTTGTTATTCATGGACTATAACTTAGCTGTCACTGATTTAGTTTTCCAAATATAGAAAAAGTTCTTTGGTCAGATGGTTTTCAGTAACTTCAGCGATTATTTCATGGTCCGCTTTTTCCTCATCTCATCGTAAAATTTTTTGCACACGCTATCAACCTTCCTTTTGTATTTTGTGTTGCGTTTACAAAGTTCGTGGAAATCCTGGGAAAGGGTCTCCCGGCTAGACGGGCACGGATCGATGGCTAAATTTATACACCGCCTTTCGGGTGTCCTTTATTGTTAATGTTTTTCCAGACAGATGGATTAGGACGTTAAACTTAACTATTTCGATGATGAATAAGTGACGCGCGGGTTAGATGATGGATTTGTTGGCTTTTGAACTCGAGGACGTAAAATGATCCATTAAACTGACAGTTTTTAGTTATTCATTTAACATATTCATTAATTTTTTCCAGATAGAGGTATGTACTTGTTTTCAGAAAAAACGCATACACTTCTCCCCAGATAAAACTGGTACAGCAGAAGTTAGCAGCCTGTTTAATTTTTAAAATTTTTATAGTACGGCATTGTCTTCCTGAAAGTGACAATGTCACAGACTCCTGACTGTTAGTGTCATCAAATCTTAGCAAAACTAGGTGGTGGGAGAAGCAAATCTACGATAAAAAAAACGATTTCAAGAGGAGGGAACTATCCACCGAAAGGAAAGCACCGGTTTGACGAAAGTTACTAGCTCAGAGGAAGACCAAGAAGCAATCAATTTTCTGGAAAATCATCCGTTTGCCAAAGCGAAAGAAGTAAAAATCGAATCAAATTTTCTAGGATCCATAACAAAATTAGGCCGGAGCATTAAACGTTCGAGGCTAAGGTGTCGCATGGCGACAAAAAAATTAAACTAAGTAAGGAAAAAAGCAGTCTCGATTAATTTTTGCGTTGAATTATTCTCTGAGGGACAAAGAATTTTGGCAGGTCATTTTCACAGATGAGAAGATCTTTAAGTCCAACAGCGATAAAAAACAAATTCTGGTTTATCGACCACCAAGCACCCGATACGAAGAACAATATATTGCTGGAAACGAAGAACAGGCGAGAAGATTTTCGGTAATTGTTTGGAGCTGGATATCGCCTAGAGGACATGGCGCTCTATTTAGAATTAATGGACGATTTACAGGCGAAGTTCCAGATAATTTTGTATTCCAACAAGATAACTGTCTAGTTCATAGGGCCAGATTGCGCAGCGATGGTTCCAGGATAATAATATCGAAGTTTTGCCTTGGCCTGCAAAAACCTCTGATGCGAATCCATTAGAGAACGTTTGGGGACTTATCGCAAAGAAATTAGCAAGTTTTAATATCATTCCCTGGAATTCAGAACATCTAATGGAACAAATTGTAAGGGCATGTAGGGAAGTTATTGCTGAAAATCCAAACTTATTTAAAAATTTAGTCAATTCAATGCCCAGAAGACTTCAAAACATCATTGCACCCAACGGTGCAATGACGCGCTATTAAAAATAAGTATTTTTTTCATACGCTTTTAAATTTGTAATTTTTTGAATTTTATTTATTTCGTTAACTTGATCTGGCCTTTTAATTGTTTTGGGCTAGTAACTTTTGTCAAACCGGTGCCTTCCTTTCGAGGGACAGTTCCTTTACTATGTAGCTTTTGTTTAGTTAATAAAACATTTTTGCGTTTTTGAAATGTGGTTTTTATTTTTAGTTGCCTTATATTTTGAATTAGTAAAAAATAAACAAGCCGTCTCCTTATAAAAACTTTATATATGCCCAAAATATAACCTAAAATGACTAAGTCAAAAAGTCAGTGTTGCACATAGAAAAATATAAAAAATCGTATTTGCAGCTACCTTCTGCTGTACCAGTTTTATGTGGAAAGAAGTGTACATGCATTTTTCCCTTTCTCTGACAGCATTAAATTCGGTATTATGATGACGTTATGTCATATTGATAAAATAAAAAGTAAAAATAAGGCCTCTAAATCAAAAAATACGCAAATAGCGCATTGCGGCGGAGAGTGAAAGTAATGCTTGTATTAAGTAAACACCTACCTTACCCCGACCATCTCTTTCTATATGATCATGAAAGAAAGACAGAATATTTTTCAATGTCGAAATATATTTCACACAATTTTAATTTAGTACCTGCCGCTTTTTGCTACCGCTTGTCAAAGTCTGTCAATCCTGATCACAAAATATGTACCTACGGGTATAGAAGGCGATCTGACGACTTAGGGCCCTGTTATAAGTTTTTTGCTACCGTTGCGCCTCTAGTGACTCGGTCTCGAAGCTTGAATTAGGGTAGCGGCGTCGGCGCCGGGAAATTTGAATTGAAGCATTTTTAAATTATTTCAGTTCGTTAGAAACAACATTATTTTGGAAAACCTAATTCATCAATAATTCATTTTATTTTCCAAAATATTGTTGATTCTAACGACTATAAATTTAAGAAATAAACCAAATGCGTCGTATTTAATACATTACATTATTCTTTTAAGAAGATATGTACACATCGAAACTAATGTATTTATTAATAAACTATTTATTATGCTTCTCATGTCGGCCTCAATAGCAGCAGTTTCTTTTAAGACTTGTGATTTTTCTTCATTTTTTAAAGATTCGGTGTAACTGGTTATAGACCATCAAAATTGGTGATAACGTATGCAAAATCGGTTATTTTTCTCCCGTATCCAAAAATAACCGAACCGAAATACGTTACTTACGGAGGCTCAATGGGGCCCGCTCGGTTTTTTCTTGCAACCAACCAGATTTATTTCTGCTGCAGCTGGTATGAGATAATTCGTTTTTTTGTTTAGTTAGGTTTTAAATTTTTTTGTGAAAGTGAATTTGCAAAAACAGGAATTGTTGTTTTCTATTCTATTTACATTGGCAGTTTGCATGTGGGTAAAAGAATACGGTCACGGTAATTTATGTAAAAACTCTTTTTAGAATCTCAATTACTTTAATACGGTAAGCAAATAAGGTGACGATAAATTAGTGATCTATTAACTCTCTACCCTCTATCCATCCAAATTTTGCTATGTGGGTATTAAATAGGCTGTTTTTCCTCTGGTATGTAGAAACCTTGCCCGGTACTTACCATTAAAGTCTGTTTCAGACTGGCGGTAAATGCAAGGATGGAATTACATGCCGCATTAGAAGGCTTCGTCCACAGTTTTTTGAATAGTTTTCTGATTTAAAATGTCGGGTGCATACTCTAAACCTATAAAGCGTTTTAGATGGCAAACCATTGTCTTTGGCGAGCTTGATCTCTAGGGTGTGGAAAGCGATAAAGCAGAGGATCACTGGGACACAACACTTGGGCATAGTTTTCCAATTGTACTTATTACAAAAATCTATTACTGGTTCGAAAAAAGCCAAAAACACACAAAACTAAAAAACTTCAATAAAAAGCCCTCATGAAAATTGATTAAGATAGATGTCATCGGCGCAATTCGTCTCGTGAGCTTCGAGACCGAGTCCCCAGAGGCGCTGTAACTTGTTTTTTGCGATGCCCTTAGTAAGAGTTTTAGTCCGTAGGTATATGCTTTATGATCCTGATAAGCGGATTTTTTAGATTTTTAAGTGAGTTATTTTAATCAGTCTTGGTTGGAAATCGCGCGAGTTTATGGGATTAGCTATAAAGTGAATTAGCCACTTATTGTAAAGTCTAAAATGCCATTCAAATCAGGCTGGATCAGTACCATTAAAGCTAAGAGAGCATGGGACTATTTGAAGAGTGCCGAAAATTGGGGTTCAGATTTTTGCGAACCAAATCCCTGAAGAATATATTGTGATGATTTATACAGATTTAAGCAAGAAGATAATAGGTTAAAATACAATCAATAAAAAGGTTAAAACATTTATAAAATCTGTAAGACTTTTATACTGGGATCTTTTCCCAATTAATAAATATAATATTATTATTATTCCTCAAAATAGTTATTACCCCCTCCTCCTATTTTAAATTTTTAAAGGGTTTTTAAGAATATATGTATTTATTATGCGGCTGGCTGTACACGTAGTTCCTTTCTGTAGCAAATGACTGCGCTCGTGTTGCCGACAAACAATGTTCCCCAAGTATAACACGGTATCGGTCACTCTCGCGTAGCTATTACTTTCTCTATGCTTATTAGCCGACTACGCAACGCAAAGAAGGGTTTTGAGTTTAGTTTCCTGTTTCTAAAATCATGTTTTAATCTCGGATATAATTATTTAATGATACATACCAAAAATAGCCTTTTAAACAGCACATAAATATATTTAAAAACAATCTTTATTAATTGCAAAAGAGGTATTATCACTCGAGTTACAGAAGACGGCTTGTCTATAAGGAAAGCGACCACTCATTTTAGGGTTGATAAAATGACGATAATAAAATGAAAAAAAAAAGATGGATTCAAAATAACACAATGGATTGGGTTGTTTGAATAAAGGCTGAACTTATATCACGGGAATACAGCTTTTGCCACAGCAAGGAGTGATCTACCGAGTCAACGGCCCTGGAAAAATCGATAAATGCGGCGTAAATTTTTCTCTTTTCTAGTTACATTAGATGCTTCAACGGACGAGGCAAAAGCATAAAGGCTTTCGACCTGATCCATGTTTTTTATTCATCGAATTATTCTGTATCCAGCGCTTTTTCCATCGTACTATCGTCATTTTATCAATCCCAAAATGAGTAGTCGCTCTCCTTACAGACCAGCCGTCTTCTATAACTCGAGTGATAAAATTTGTGGTTTCGTATTCACAAAATATGTACCTACGGGTATAGAAGGCGATCTGACGACTTAGGGCCCTGTTATAAGATTTTTGCTACTGTTGCGCCTCTAGTGACTCGGTCCCGAAGCTTAAATTAGGGTAGCGGCGCCGGCGCCGGGAAATTTGAATTCGGGTATTTTAATGCATTAGAAACAACATTATTTTGGAAAACCTAATTCATCAATAATTTATTTTATTTTCCAAAGTATTGTTGATTCTAATGACTATAAATTTAAGAAATAAACCAAATGCGTCTTATTTAATATATTATATTATTCTTTTAAGAAGATATAATAGTATACATATCGAAACTATTGTATACTATTTATTCTGCTTTCCATGCCGGCCTCAATAGCAGCAGTTTCTTTTAAGACTTGCGAGTTTTCTTCGTTTTTAAAAAATTTTATGTAACTGGTTACCCATAAGCATTTTTGAACGGAATGGACTAAGAAAATGTACCTAATTAACAAATAGGCTAAATAAATGCCCTATTAGGTTTATTAGAGCGTTAATAGACATCAAAATTGGTGATACCGTAAGCAAAATCGGTTATTTTTCTACCGTATCCAAAAGTAACCGAACGAAAATACGTTACTTACGGAGGCTTAACGGAGCCCGCTTGGTTATTTTTTCTAACCAACCAGATTTATTTCTGAGCAAAAGCTGCAGCTGGTAAATGATAATTCATTTTTAAATTTATTTCTGAGCAAAAGCTGCAGCTGGTAAATGATAATTCGTTTTTTTAGTTATACGTTTTTAATTTTTTTGTGAAAGTCAATTTACAAAAACAGGAATTATTGTTTTCTTTTCTATTCTATTTACATTGGCAGTTTGCATGTGAGCAAAAAAATACGGTTACGGTAATTTATGTTTGTGGTTTTAAAACTCCTTTTAGCATCTCAATTACGGTAAGCAAATAAGGTGACGATAAATTAGTGGTCTATTAACTCTCTATTATTGAATATGCTGTTTTTCCTCTGGTATGTAGAAACCTTGCCCGGTTCCTACCATTAAGGTCTGTTTCAGACTCTGGCGGTAAGTGCAAGGATGGAAGGAATTAGAAGGCTTCGTCCACAGTTTTTTGAATAGGTTTCTGGTTTAAAATGTCGGGTGCATACTTTACCTATAAAGCGTTTCAGATGACAAACCATTGTCTTTGGCGAGCTTGATCTCTAGGGTGTGGAAACCGATGAAGCAGAGGATCACTGGGTCACTCTGGGACATATTCTTCGGCATAGTTTTGCAATTGTACTTATTAAAAAAATCCCAGAAATTACTGTAACAGTTTAAAAAAGGCCAAAAACACACAAAACTAAAAAACTTCAACAAAAAAAAACTCATGAAAAGAACGAAAGGACGATGACATTGATGTCATCGGCACGATTTGTCGCATGAGCTTCGGGACCAAGTCCCCAGAGGCGCTGTAACTTGTTTTTTGTGATGCCCTTAGTAAGAGTTTTCTCTTAGTCCGTAGGTATATGCTTTGTGTTCGTATTTGTAATTTGCGGCATTTTTGACTTTGAAAGTCATTGTCAAAATTAAACTGGTAAATGGAATACATAAACTTAGAGAAGTAAATTTTGCGAGAGATAGAAAAAATGCATGTATGCGTTTTTTTTTAAAACAAGAGTACCTCATTGTAAAACTTTTGTCCGAGAATGATTTCATTGCCTGCACTATCTGTACAAATTTTGAGCACAGTATTGCTCAATAATCTTGCAGTGGTTTACAATAGCCCGCAGTGGTCCACAACAGCCCGCAATAGTCTTAAAGTGGCTCGCAATACTTGCGATAATGATGCAATAGTGTGGCAATATTCCGCAATAATCTGGCAATAATTCGCAATAGTCGATAATACTCTTGCAATAGCTGGAAAAAGGGTCGAAATTATCTCGCAATAGTTGGTGCAGATCTCGCAATAGTTGGTGCAGTGGTCTGCAAAGGCGGCTCTTTTTTTACTGGTTTGGTATTTTTATTTTTTCCTTGACAACACTTCTGGATAAACTTGCAATAGTCCACAATAATCTGCAATAGTCCACAATACAGGGTTATTGCACACTATATGTACAAAAATCAGGTCAATGAAATCCCCCTCGCCTTTACCAATAACTTAAACTGAAGTTTAATGTTATCTTATTACTATTATGACTGTTCCGTGTTTAGATATAGTGGCAGCACTTCAAAATTCCTTCAAATAAAAAATAGCGTACAAATTCACACACGGCATAGCATAGAATTACAACCAATCAGCGACCGATTTGATAACGGGGGTTAATCTGCGTATTAAAATCGCATTTTACAGGCGGGAAAAAATATTTTAAACAAGTTAGAAAACAACGAGCTTGGTAAAAAGGGTCGATAAAGGCCTCCTTGACAATATGTTCAGTGTAGATAATGTGTCAATAATTACCAGCCCATTAATACTATAAATCTACTAGGTAGGTTCATAGAGAGGGGTTGAGTTTTAATCACATACCTAGAAAGCCAGGTCTGTCGTTTTAATGAACAAAAATTTATCCCATTTCTCTCTCTCTCTATCTCTCGATATATCAAAACATTAGCGGGAGAAGTAGTTTGTTAATTACCTTATCGGCTTACCACTGAATAGGGAGATTTTGGTCAGGCTGTTTAATGGCAAATTTCGTTACTCTTATGGTTACCGTTACCGTAAATAAAGGTAACTTCAAGAAGTTAAAAATAGAGCTTTTGAACGTAGTCAATCGTTTGCCTATTTTACTTTACTTTTTTATTGACTTTTGTTGTTTTTTTCTCAAGTCTTGTTTTTATTTGCTTTTCTAACCATATCCTGGAGGAAAATATTAATTTAGTGATAGGACTGGGAGACGGACACCGCAACATAAATTTAGTCAGGCAAATGATTTTGCAACATATCTTTGGTGGAGTAATAGAAGAAAACGAGTCTCTGCAAACTTATTTGTACTTACTCACCTGTTTACCAAAAAAACGGTAAAGAAGGCACCCCACTACTACTATAAACACGTTTAACAAAAAATAAAATCCAAATACACAAAATTTTTGTAAAACAAAACAAACTTTTATAACCTAAAAATCTTCCACCACAGAATCATATCAAGTTTGGTTGGTTGCCTTTTTAACGGTAAAGGTAGTCGCTATTCGACGCTAATTAGCGCCAGTGGTTACCTTTAATAAAGGTAACAAGCTGACAGAGCGCTACTGCGCCTGCTCAGAATAAAGGTAAGGGTAACAGACTGACAAAAAACCTGACCAAAATCTCCCTAATATCTCTGCGTGTTGCTCTTATTATATTATTATTAAATCACAATAATATCGCCCTTTTTTGGAAATTAGTACAGCAACTAAATTAGAGCACATTTATTCATTCTTTCTCCAACCCTAAATGCAATTGAAAGCACTGAAATTTACGCTTTTCTCTCTCCCTTATTGTGACCCACTTCCCGAGGGTACAACCTTGGCCTAAATGCAGTGTGAAATAAATTGTTTTTTGCTTCAGTTAGTCAGCAGGAGTTGGTTTAAAGTTTTAATAATGGGTTTTTTAACCGTCATGTATATGGTCATGTATATAGTTGTGTAGTGGAGAATCACTTCCTTGACCTACCTATATAGTCGGGGGTTTTTTCAAATCTATAGGAAGATTTTTGGTGATTTTGTTCTAATTTGGCACACACTCAGGTATGACACCTGGGACCACCAAACCAATATAAATTTTTTCGGCGACGGCGTACGTTAGGCGTCGCGACGCCGTAAACTTTTTTTAGGACATAGGGTCATTTTAACAGCTGTATCTCGGTCATGTATCAATATTTTAAAATTTTGGTTAAACCTCTTAAAAAAAGTTACGAAATGGCCTTTGATATGGTATGCAAAACATGATTTTTGATTTCCGGTTGATTGCATAAAAAAATAATCAATTTAATATTTTTAAAAAAATTGTATTTTTTTTCTAAAAATTTACAAAAAACAGTATTTATGAACGGGATTGTCAAAATTCATTTTGAAGTGACTGTAAGGCCGATATCAAAAAAATGCAAATTCATGCCACGGAAAAAGCACAAAAAAATCGGAAATTGACGCATGTTCAGAAAATTTACAAAATCTCAATTTTTTGACCCCGGCTACTTAACTTCAAATTTTTTAATCCACATTTCCTTTACAGATCTGCCAAATATGTTTTTTAAAAGGCTATATAACACGATAGAATATTAAATGTAACAAGGCACGGTGGGTCCCCAATAAAATTAAACAACATACATAAAAAAAGCTTTTTACTAAAAACTTCAAAAATTACAAAAATTATGTCACGCTTTATATTTTGTCGTGTGTTTAGAAATTTATTCAGGGGATTCCTGAAATTTTTACGGCTGCTTGAAGACAATGAAATATACTTTTAAAAACACCAAACTTGTATCTTGAACGCCTTTAGGATTTTGGTCTGTGAGCTTTCAAACATAGAAGATTTTTGCAAGTCCTCCAATTTTGCACTTAATCGGCAATACGTACATAAAAATAACATTTTTTACCGCCCCCTCTTCACTCGTCTCTCCCATTTGATGGTTTAATCCATAATAATATATAGAAAGGGCCAGAAAATCTTGGACTGATTTAATTTCCTATTTATTTTTTTGTTCCTTAGCCGAATTTTAGAAAGTTAAAAGAACAAAGTTTACTATTTTTGTACAAAAGATGTAAAATGTCAAAAATTCAAGATGGCGGACGTAGTCAAAAATTTAGTATGGAAAAAAAGATCTGAAACTCACTGTAATTTTTTGTTGCCAAAATAGGACCTTTAGCCTACCTTACACCTTTTCACGTCTAACGAGGTAGCACACAAAAAATTCAGTTAGATAGTACAAAAGTTGCATTGGCGCAAAATTTTGCATATTCTAACCACTCCAAAATAATGTCTCTTTTTGTTTTCCAAGAACTTTCTCATTTCGTATCGAATTTTTTCAAATTTATATTATTTCTGGAAAGATAAATAAACCGTCAAAACGTCAAATGTCAAAAACCCAAGATAACGGACATAGTAAAAAATTACTTTTTTGACCTTCCTGTTATCTTTTATTGCAAATTTAGAAAAGCATTTCACATTTAACGAAATTCGGTTAAGTAGTACAAAAGTATAAGAATCCTCGTTTTCGTTAAAATTAGCTTTTTTTTTTGAAAAAGTAATTTTTGACTAGGTATGTCCGCCATCTTAGGTTTTTGACATTTGACATTTTGACTTGGTTTATTTACCTTTTCAGAAAGGATACACCTGTAAAAATTCGATGAGAAGTAAGAAAGTTCTTGGTAACTAAAAAGAGACATAATTTGTTGGCGGTAACGTTATTATGCAATATGTTGAGCCAATGCAACTTTTGTCGAATTTTATGTTGGTACCTCGTTAGACGTGAAAATGCATAAGGTTTCCTATTTTGGCAATAAAAAATTACAGGGGGGTCGTTCCAGACTAAATTTTTAACTACGTTCGCAATTTTGAATTTTTGACATTTTACATCTTTTGTACAAAAATAGTAAACTTGGTCTTTTAACTTTATAAAATTCAGCTAAGGAACAAAAAAATGAATAGGAAATTAAATCAGTCCAAGATTTTCTTGTCCTTTCCATATATTATGGATTAAACCATCAAATGGGAGAGACGAGTGAAGAGGGGGCGGTAAAAAATGTTATTTTTATGTACGTATTGCCGATTAGGTGCACCCACACCAATAAAAAATACTTACTTACTTAAAACTGAATAAAATAACAAAAGAAGCAATGGTTTTTTAAGTAAAATTGGACGACTTGTAAAAATCATCTATATTTGACAGCTCACAAACAAAAATACTGAAAGCGTCCAAGATTCAAGTTAGGTGTTTTTAAAAGGATAATTCATTGCCTTCAAGCAGCTGTAAAAATTTCAGGAATCCCCTGAAAAAATTTCTAAATATACGTCAAAATATAAAGCGTGACATAATTTTTGTTCTTTTTGAAGTTTTTAGCAAAAAGCTTTTTTTTAGGTATGTTGTTTAATTTTATTAAAAATTGGGGCCCATCGCTTGTTACATTTAATATTATAGCGCGTTATATAGCCTTTTCAAAAACATATTTGGCAGTTCTGCAAAGGGAATGTGGATTAAAAAATTTGAAGTTAAGCAGCCGGGGTCAAAAAAATTGAAATTTTGTGAATTTTCTGAACATGCGTCAATTTCCAATTTTTTTGTGATTTTTCCGTGGTATGAATTTGCATTTTTTTATATCGAATAGCTAGGATCGTCTTATAGTCACTTTAAAATGAATTTGCACAATCCCGTTCATAAATAGAGAATAGAATTTATTTTGTCAATTTTTGTAAAAAAAATACAATTTATTTTAAAATTTCAAATTGATTATTTTTTGATGCAATCAACCGCAAGTAAAATATCACGTTTTACATACCATATTAAAGGCCATTTCATAGCCTTTTAAGAGGTTTAACCAAAATTTTAAAATGTTGACACTTGCCCGAGATACAGCTATCAAGATGATCCTATGTCCTAACATAAGTTTAGGGCGTCGCGACGCCTATCGAACGCCGTCGGCGAAAAAACTAATATTTATTTAGTGGTCCCCGAAGTCATACCTAAGTGTGTACCGAGTTAAAACAAAATCACCAAAAATCTTCCTGTACATTGGAAAAAAGATATAAAAAAAACCCCCCCGACTAATAGCTATTCAAACTACGATCATATGTATTTGTCAAGGTGCTTTTTATTAAGAGCGGTGTTTAAAGAATCAAAAGAGGTGGACGCCCAAGAGGTTTATTTCAGTTGCCGGTGTAGCTATAGTCATGAGATCAGGGAAAAGAAAATAATTCCTTACAAATGCGCGGTTTCCATTGATCGATGTTGTTGATTTCTCTCACAAACGACCAGTAGAAATAAATTTCAGTAATTCATGTTATTAGTGTTATTTTCGGGGGAATTGACGACGTCGACCAATAGGATCTCTGCATTTAAGGGAAATAATTCTTTTGAAATAATTTAATAATTTGTTTCTACTGGTCTTTAGTGAGAGAAATAAAAGGTACCAATTTCTATAAAAAAATACTGTCATTAGTGTCATTAGTGTTAGACCAATGAGAACCGTGCATATGTAGGGAATTATTTTATTTTCCCTGATCTCAAGAATAGCTACACTGGTTTTCTTGTCGAGAATCATTTTCTTGACGTACTTTTTACAATTTTTAAAAACACTATGTGTGTTTTAATTAAGGGTGGTTTTAAAGGGTTAGAATAACGAGCTGCAACAAATGAGGCTTAATTTGCCAGTTGCCTGGATTGTGTCCAATCGTCCTGCACTAGTTTTATCCTGGGAAATTATTTCTTTGACTAATTCAAATTTTTTTAAATCAAGTATTCATGAGGGTCGGTTTGCTAGTTGTCTAGACTGTTTCTAAAGCCTTGTTCTCACTATGCAACTTTTCCATGCATCAAATTTTCTAAGAACAGCTTAAAAGAAGACATAGTGAGAACAGGGCAGCTATTGCATTAGTTTTATCATGCAAAATTTTCTTCACCTAATTACAATTTTTTTAAAGCCATGTACATGTATAGGGTGGGCCAAAAAATCTTGCACACTTTTAAAATTGCTATAACTATCGACCGAATAGCTCGATTTTAATTTTTTTAACTATTTTGAAAGACAAGACATGAGACTTTTTCGATCCGGTTAAAAATTTGACATTTCGCAAAAACCAAGATGGCGAACCGTTTTGAATAGCGGGTAATTTCCACCCCCCTGCAAAAAAATACGTGCGGCACTGGAGAAAATCTAAGTCATTGCGACAAAAGCCTTATGTATGCTTTCTATACCAAAGCATGAAATGAGTGGTTTTTGACTTGACATTGTCATTTGCAAAAAAAATCGCAGTTTTTGCATTTGCTTTAACTTTTAGTCGAATTACTTGATTTTAAACGTTTTTACATTTTTGGGTGAACAAATTTAAGTTTGAGGATTTCGAAATTTTTCGAACATCCAAGATGGCGGACAGCTTTAACACGCTTTGACCATTGGGTAATTTTTACTCTAAAAAAGTAACAAAACAAAATCAAGGCCATTCTACTTCCCATCTCTGCTAGGTATATGGAGGTATCAGATGCTTAAATCAGTTAAGAAGTATAAGCAAGTTAGTGTCATCATTTCCAGGGTTTTCAATAAAAATTGTGACTTGTAATAAAATTTAAAAAATTGCTGTGGTTTTAAACTATTGACTTTTTAGCTAGAGTGGCATGTATTGGTTATTTGGCCGAGCTTAAGCTGAGTTTACTTTGTTATTAATCATCAAACACTTATATTTTTTATAAATTCTTTTGCACAGTTATACGTTTAAATAAAAATAACCATTAGTTAACCTATAATAATCTAGATCAGGCTACTTTCTAAGCTGATCCCACAGTTCGTTAATATCGCCAGAGCTGCGACCATTTATGTACACTTCTTTTTCTAAATCTCCCCAATAATGGCTGTCTACCAGATTCAAATCAGGGCAGTTGGCAGGCCACTCAATGGGGCTAATAAAATCTGCGACATTCTCCTATATGCAGAAACAGGCAAATTTTAAGCAAAGGGGCATTTAGTTTATTTCACCATACTTGATAATCAATTTTTATTTTCCTAACCGATTGATTTAATTTAGTGATACCTTCGTATATGTAGCATGGAGGGAACTTTTGTCACACTAATTTTTTTTTTTGGGAAAGAGGGGGGGGGGTGAAAATTACCCATTATTTAAAAATGTCCGCCATCATGGATTTTTGAGAATTGTTAAATTTTGAACCACAACATAATAGCCTTAAGTCTTGTACTTCTATCTAAAGTTACAGCAAACAAGTCCACTCAGTATAAAAGCCCGTATTTTTTTTATTTATTAACCGATTTAATAAAGTAATGACTCGGTATAGAGAGAATACAAAAGTCACAATGACTTAGATTTTCTCCAGTGTCGCACATATGTTTTTTGCAGGGGGGGTCAAAATTTCCCGTTATTTAAAACGGTCCGCCATCTTGAATGTGCAAGATTTTATATTCACTTAAGGGTGAATTTGAATAAAAAATGCGCTTCTTCCAATTACTTAATCTAAAAAACTATTAATCAAATTTGTATCAAATTTTGTACGGTGAAAGCATTATCCCGGAACCATTTCAGGGATTTTGCATAATTTTAAGTTTTTTACATAATTTTATGTATCCTAAAAATGTTTAATTCACGGTAAAAATGATCGATCATTTTAAAAAACTAATGAAATGAAAACAAGATTATATATTTTTTTGAAAAACCATGCGAATGGTCTGTGGGTGATACCAGAAGCCTCCGCTGTACAAAGTTTTTTTAATTTTTGATGTGCAGTTTATCTGTTTAAGTAAACAAACTGTTTTTAGGATTCAAATTCACTCTTAAGGGGCGGTTTAAAGAGTTAGAAGGGGCGGTACGCGGTAATCCATGAGGGCTTGGTTTGCTAGTTGCCTGGATTGTTTCTAATTGTCCTGTATAAGTTTTGGCCAAGATTTAGTCATAGGAAAATCAGTTCCTTGATCTACTTACCATTTTTTTTTTATTTTGGAAGCTGAACACAAATATTTTTGTCCTTTTCTGGCAAATTGCGTTTGAAAGACTATCCTCCATGCCTATTTGGCTTTGTGTCAGACTCGGATTGAATATGCTTTGCCCTGGGTATATATGTATATATATAGGGTGGGCAAAAAAATTTGTCACTTTTTGAACGTGCTAACTTTGGACCCAATCTGCCGATTTTCGAAATTTTTGGCTGTTTTTATACACAAAAGATGAAACTTTACTGACGCGGAGCGGAGCAAAATTTCCCATATGTCAAAAATCCAAAATTTGTGTGCATCCCTGGACTTGATTTTTGTCAATGAGGCAGGACCCCATACCTCCTTCGCCTACTGAGGTATCACTTATCTAAATTGGTTATGAGATAGAAAAGTTATCAAAATTTTAGACCAGGACCCAGTCGCCAAATTTTAATAATGTTGCAAATGCGTTCAACCATTGACGCAATGATTTGTGCATGGTTATAAGAACAAATGGGTATAGTAGTATAGTATAGTATTCAGTGTAGTTTTGTTGTTTCAGATTTCAAGTTTGTTTGTTTTTTTCTAAGTTTTTTTTGTAGCAATATTTTCTTTTATAAAGAAAAGCCTTATTACAGCTGGGATAAACATTATCAAGATTTAATTATTTAATAACTGGGGCTGAGCTTAGGTTTTTTCTTTTATTTGTGTAATATTTTAATAGTTAGTTTTATTTAGTTGTTACTTTTAAACTTTAAGTTTTACTGAGTTTTTTACAATCCTATCCCAACGGACATTTAAGGTCAACTTTACTTAAAATATACTGTATATTTATTTTGCGTGTACTAATATTATAAATGCGAAAGTTGGTTTGTATTCATATGTATGGTGTGTGTTCCTCCATTACACAAAAATGGCTAAACCAATTTGGTAAGACGGTAGCGAAATATAGAATGTGTCCTCGAATGTGTCCTGTATTAACACATAAACTTCTTTGGCAACACCACAGGTCAACTACAGGCCTGTATCTGTGTTGCTGGTAATCTCAAAAATTTTGGAGTCACTCTCGAACCAACAAGTGTGTGACCACTTACAAACTAATAAAATTACTTCATTGTCACAATATGGCTTTCGTAAATTGAGTGACACTACTTCAGCTACAGTAGATGTGGTTTCAGAAATTTCAGTGGTGTCGCTCGACTTGCAAAAAGCCTTTGACACAGTTAATTTTGAGATTTTGTTTAAACAATTATCATTTATTGGTATCAAAGGTATTGCACTCAATTGGTTTGTTAATTACTTATCTGATAGATTGCATTTATCTGTATAGAAGATAAAAAAAGTGAAAAAGCAAATATTAAGTGTGGGGTGCCTCAGGGGTCTATTTTAGGCCCCACACTGTTTCTTATATATTCATATATTAACTTGATAACGAAATAAAATCTTGAGGGCCTTTTAAAGTTGTATGTAGTAGATGATACCGAGGATGATACTAATTCACTGTACTTTGGTAGAAAACTGACTTTTTTACTGACACTTTAAAAAATATGACATAACAGTAATCGCAAGATGGAATTTTGGTAAATTTATAATTTATCGTTGCTTTTTCTATTTATAATTTATTGTTGCTCTTATAATATATTAAAAAATGAAAGAAAATGATGTCAACTGCTAATTATTTTGGATACTCTGCGTAACTATTATTATTTTAATATTTACATTTGTATTTTAGTTTAAATTTAAGTGTGTTTTTGTCACTTACTATGTATATAAGCACCTAAAACCAGTTTTATATAAGGTTGGTTTTAAATAAAATCGCTTTCTCCTAGTGTTTATCTCTGTGTTAGGTCTTTTATTAAATGTCAGAAATAAAGCAAATAAAACAACTAAGTTAAGTTAACACCAGATTTTTCAGTAAAACCAGGATCGAGTATTTCTTTAAGTTGGAAGCAATGCCCAAAAGTGCTTTTAAAATGCTTATAAAGATTCTAAAATTAGTTTTAAACATCGATGCAATGGTTTTAAAGCAATAAATTGCTTTCTTAAATTGCTCTAAAATAAAATCGATTTAGTGCCTAAAACATTTTTAGTGGTGCTTATATGACAACATTTTCAAACTGGCACTACTTACCTATATAAAAGCACTTTAAAAGGACTGTAAAAAAAAGTAAATGAGATAAAGTAAAATATCTTGACACAATAAAGTAATTTTTGAGATTGAAATTAAAATTACAGTTAAAAGGTGGGAAAAGATTTATCACGAAACAAAAAAAAGAAGTTTCTACCAAACAATTTGATGGAGTTTGTTTTTATGATTTTTGACCATTTCTTGCAATGTTTTGTTTTTCTTCATATAATTAAAGAGTTTAGGTAAAAGTTTCTTTACAAAAAAATAACTGAATATACAATTTAAAAGAATAAAAAGGTACATAAACAATTATACTCATAAAAGAAATCCTTGTTAGAGGAATGCAAGCAAGGAACATGACTATTTTAGGGCAAGTTGGTCATGTCCCTGAAACTGGCTGATTCTGAAAGCTTTTAAGTAAGCAACATTTCACAAAAAGTAACTCACTATTGGCAAAAATAAAACTGAGCAAACCCATGGGTTTTTGAGTTAGCAATGCAATTTTTTTGACACAAATGTTAGAAAATTAAGTAAATGGCCAACGGTTAACCTGGAAATATATATATCTTTATTTAAGGTGACCAACTCCTAAAGGGGCAACCCTAATAATATTAAGATGTATTTTCCAAAATACTTATTAAAGAAAAATAATTTAAGTAAGGTTTCAATTCAAATATATAGATGGCAGAGAAAATCCGCTTTTTTTATAGCAGTGATTTTAAAGTTACAAAATACAGTGGTATCAAAACCGGGGCGAACTGGAACTTTTGCTGAAAACCGGGACTATCTGGGACGGATTTTTTCCTCAGGACTGTCCCGGCCAAACCGGGACGGTTGGTCACCTTACTTTATTGCAAGAGTTTGGCAAATATTGCACCTACAAATTAATTTAGCAATTTGCTTGTTCCTTTACCTACATCCTTCTTCTTCTTTCTCTTTCCTATTAGTACAAGCGTTCGCAGTAAAAATTATGATGGATAGGTAACCCTCGCTATTTTTTAATAAGATGGGCATTTTCTTGTCCTGAATACAAAATGGAGAATCCTGTACCTCAAAATTGTGGATAAGGACTCGGCACACCAATCCAAAGGTGGGCAATTTTAGAGGTCACATGATGGATAGGGTAACACCCACCATTTTCACATATATATGATGTATAGTCAGTCTGGGTTCAGACACATGAAAAGTTCCAACATATAATTTTGCAAGTTGCTCAAAGTTCCCCACAGTGGTTCAAAGTTACCCCAAATGACTGTAGTAGTAACACCAGACCAAAAATCACCTGGTGTGCCAGACTTCATTCATGGCTAAGGGTTCGGCACACCACTCTAAAAGTGGGCATTTTTTTAAATACCTTTAACTCTTGCTCTATATGGGTTTGTGACTTATACAAACATGTTCCCAAATTTTATAATTGAAGGATAGGGGTGAATGATATTCCTGTCTAGCTCTAAGCTATCTATCCCACGGTGTAGATTATATTTAAATATTCTTAATTATTGATTGTATTTTTAGGTTATGTCAAATCCATTGCCATCTAGCCTGGTTACTAGCATAGATAGTAAAAACTTTACGCCTAACAATAGTCATCATCAAAAAATTTAAAGTTTATTTATTTGAAAGGGCTTTTCATTACAATGGTCATCATCAAAAAATTTATAGTTTATTTAATTGAAAGGCTTTTAATCTCCCAAACTTATCCCTTGAGCTATTTGGCAGGAAAAAGGGCAGAGCACATGTCTGCCATTATCAACCATCACCACAAAGGGCTTATTCTTGAATTTCGTAGTAAAGATTGCACAGGAACGGTCCTCTCCCTGATATTGACCAATAATAGGCTTTGAAGCGATTATGAGTTATCCGAAACCTATCTGACCACGAACGAACCTCACCCGATTGCCGTGTATTGTAGGAACTTTCCTACAGTTTCATACACCTGGTCCAGGGGCAGGTGTATGAAAGTTTGATCATGGTCGAATAAGTTTCGGATAACTTGTGATCGCTTCAAAATCTTTTATTGGTTGATATCAGGGGGAGGACCGTTCCCTGTGATCTCTCCTACGAAATTCAAGAATAAGCCCCCTGAACTCCTTCCTGTTCCTGTACCTAGTTAAGGTTCAGAGCAACAAATATTTTTTACTTAAAAGTTCCATGCTACTGGCGCCACCTGTTAGTTAGAGGCCAAAGTTTATAATTTCAGAGGGGTAAGGACTACTGCAGATAATGCAGAAAACCTTTTGTCTTTTATTTGAATGCTTGGCTTATTACCACTTACTACATTTAAATAAAAATGGGGGCACAAGGCCAACCAAAAATGAGCAATCAGTTCAAAGCATTTGAGAAATGTTACCTATGAGAACAGATAGAATATGTCATTTTTGGTGTTTCTTGCAGGCTCATGAAGAATAGGGCAGGTTGAAGGTTGAGGTAGGGGCTGAAAAATGCGGTCAGTGAACTAAATAGCATGACCCTGACTTTGCCATGGTTCTGTAAGGGTAAAATATCCTCTTAAAGGTCGCTTTATCATCAAATTGTGCACTTACCTCGATCTGAGGTATCCATAGCACCTTGTCCAAAGTTTACCACCACTTTGAAACGGGAAACAAAAAGTTTTCACTCAAAAAAATTACAAAAATTCACTCTCCACAGCCTACTTTCAATACGGTAAACATGGCCGTTTCAATGTAAACTTTGAGCGTTCCTTGGCATCCCTGCCGAACAAACTTCATTTGTACCGCACTCAGAACACTTGAAATTTGAAGGTAAGCAACAATTTTCTTTATTTACGACACAAATTTTATGTGATTTTTGTGAAAAATCTGAAGGAACAACAGCTTGGCAAACGAGCTTCGATTGAAGTATTTGTAGGGGGCGCCACCTATTTACTAGGCAGAAGGAAGGAAGAAATGTACAGTTATTAATTGGTTTTCAAGCCAATATTTCTAATATTGTGGCTATGTTCATATTTTTAAAGTTAAATTTATTTTCTTCGTCAACATGGAATTTCAAAAACTACAATTATTAAAAATAAACAAAAATTATAGACATATGAAGCACGTGTCGCCATCCCGGCCTGCCATATTTAACCAGAAGAAAAAAATCAAAAAGAAGTCTATCCAAAATCTTTCTTAAATTATACAGTTTGGAGCCTAAACTCGCTGAACATGTTTTCTTTCTTTTTGAGACCCTATGTTAGAGAAGGATACCAATATTCGTGACATTGACAACGATTTCCGTTTCTACTTGTTTTTAGAAAATTGTGTAAGATGGCGGCACGTGAGAATTGAAGAAAGGATTGCCTATCCTTCTCTGGCTACTTTGTTTTGTTTTCGTTTCTTAAATGAAAGGATCCCAAAATAAACCCACATCTGACTTTTTCTCACGTGCCAGTGTTTAGATTATCTCACACAAACATTTTATTCGAATGTGCACGACTGTGGATCTGTAAATCTGGCCAGATTTTTTGCTTTCCAGACTCAGTGCTCAGTTTTGGAAAAGATTCTCGAGCAGCCTGGGAGTGGCGTACCGCGCGCATTGACAGGGCTATAAGTGCAAAAGCTAAGTTTTTTTGTTGTTCTCGGTTATCCTTTGCACTTCCCGAAAACCCTGATTTTTAGTTCACTGTGTAGGGAACGATAGGTTCGTTTCGGCCTCGGGACTTGGAAATTACGACCTGCTGACTTCTTTTACAAGAGTGTAGTTTCCTCTTATGTGAATTTGTGACAAAAATCAGGGTGAAAAAAAAGTGAAAAGTGAGTGGTGACTGGCAAAAATTTGGACAGGACATTTACACAGACGTGGGTTATCGGCTGGTTATCGATTCTGGAATCGGGATTTCGTGTTAGATGATCTTCTGCAGGGGCTGTAACTTTTGGAGTACAAATTGAAGTTGATTAGGTGTAAGTACAAAATTAGTGACTGCCTCTAGCCCTGTATTCTTCAGTTTCAGGAGAGGAATCATTTCTCTTACAAAAATGCACCTGATCCATGTCTGTCTGTTTTGGTCCTACTGACATTATTCATAAGCTGTTTTGCCATTAGTTTGCTCAAGGTTTGCTCCCTGGTATAATATGAGAGCAAAACCCCTTGCAACTAAAATATTGTTCATACAAGGCATAGTCATAGTTTTAGTTCTAATTTTAGTCATAACGCTATCTCTGTCACTGTTTTTTTTCTTAACGAGACAGTGATAGAGATAGCGTTATGACTAAAATTAGAACTAAAACTATGACTATGCCTTGTATGAATGATGCCATTACTCTGTCAACACTGACAGAAACATGATAAAAAAATAGAGATGTCTTAAGAGAATTCCCACCCAAGAGCAGTTCTTATTTAAGAATAATGGCCCTGGAGCAGCACCTTATTTTTGCAACCACCATGCACCACATTGCCATGTTGCTCTGTAAAAAAGATAGGCTGTTGTAACCTTACTAAAAATTTAAAATCCAATGCAACACAATCCCAGAAGTATAGACCAACACCTTCTCAAGTAAAAATGCAGTTAACTCTTTTTTTAATTTAGTATCCATTAGCCTACTATGGTGGTCATATTGACACCAAACTGACAGAAAATCTATGATTTACATGTTAATTTGGTTATAAAAATGGCGGTAACAGTAGGCTAAAGGGCACTGAAGAGGTGAGAGTTAACTTGCCTTTTAAAGGATTTTCAATTTACATTTGATCCTGGTTCTGGTTGAACCAGAACCGGAACTGGTCCTTTCAATTTAAAACAATGATTTCACAGTTGCAACCTTGTTATGAAATTTTAGAACCAGCCTGGAAGGTTAGTTTGGTACTTTGGTTGTAAACACAACCTTTAAAATATTGCAAAATTATAGGTATTTTTTCTTTTGAGTAAAATCAAAGATTTCTTTACAAGATTGTAGGTATATGAGGTCATTGTTTTAGAACTGTTGTCAAAATTTATGTCAAAATAATATCAACCAGAACCAGGACCAATTATAAATTGAAAATCCCTTTAGTTGAGAATGGTGTTGGTCCAACACCATCTTCTTTTATTTATTTTTTATTGCTTTTTTTTTATTTTTTTTTTGTTTTCTTATTTGTTTAAAAGAAAATTAAATGGATTTTTCCAGTCTATCTTTTATACCTATATGTGCTAAATTGTGAAATAATGTGATGAAATCTAATGTGATCTGATCTAATATAAGTGCTACCTACAGATTTTATCTAAAATATTTATGGTGGAATTGCGACTCGATTTATGATTTGTACTTTTTTTAAATTTTGGAAGAGAAGTGTTATGATACAGGACGAAAACCTATTATTTGATTGTTATTTTCTTTGTCCATAAAAATCAATTGTATTTTTTTGACAATAAAGCCTATTGAATCTTGAATCATCTCAACTAAAAAGCCGGTTAATTCCTATTGCTTCAGTGCCCTTTAGCCTACTGTTGCTGCCATTTTTATGAACGAGTTTACAGGTAAACATAAAGGATACTAAATCAAAAAAGAGTTAACCAGCTTTTTAATTGAGACGGTGTTGTATAGTTGTTTAAATAGGGCTAGTCCTTTATTTATTTGCACTGTAAGTCTAGTTACAAAACACAGGGGGATTCTTTATTCCATTTTGAAGTGTCAGTAGCTTTCAAATATTTGACTGAAGGAAAAACTTTAATTTGACATTGTTCTGTGATTTTTTCTTGACAAAGTTCATAAAAATGTTAATAAAATTTAACTAGTAACTTTATTTATTTATTTCATTTACAGATTGTACATTATTTCGATTTCGATTTTATTATCTATTATGCACCTAGCTGCACAAGCACCTGTGTGTGCATATTACATATCACCCTCCTCCCTCCATCAGAGTTTTTACATGCAGGTATCCTTTCTCTCTTTCTTCAAACCTAATTTTTATAGTTTCTTAGGACTAGAATAACAAGTTTTTACAAAAATAAAGGGAGCAAGAAAAATTAAAGAAGGAGAGAAAAAGAAGAAACAATTTTTGGTTTTATTATTATTTAAAATATATTGTTATCAATAAAGAAACATTTTTGCGTATTATCTACAATAAATTGCTTACAGCTTTTCCTGTACTGAGTGTATTTTTTACTTGATTTTTTAGTTTCTTTTATATTTTTTGGTAGTAAATTATCTAAATCTATGAATCTTAGATTAATAGTTTTTTTACTTATTGAAATACTTAGTAGATTATTGGCTATGCTTCTGGAGTTGTGTTCTGTGTTTAATATATTGTTGTTTGTTTATGTTTTTATATATGTAATTACAGGCTGTGCAAATGTATATAGTTCTAATGCTCTTAATCTCATTGTCCTGTAGTCTACTGGTTGAGTATAATTTTGGCTTACATAAAATTACTTTAACTATATAATTTTGCACTGTTTTTAAAGATTCCAAGTGTGCACTATAAGTCCCACCCCATTCTATTATTCCATAGGAAAGTAATGGTTCTACCAAAGTTTTATAAAAAGTAACAAGCAATTTGTGTCTTAAAAATTCTCTGAGTAAATAGAATTTGTGGATAAGAAACCATATTTTGAACACATTTTGTTGTTAGTGCAGCTATCTACATAAAAACTGAAAGGCTTTTTGGAAGTGAGTGAGTGCCAGAAAATTTGGAAGAAAAAACCAAAAAACCAGAGACACTAAGAAAATTATTTTCTTTGTGATATATTAGTTATTAGGGACTTATCGGTACATAAAGTTGGCATAGCCTGACTCGGCACTATCTTTAACAGTATTGCACAAAGTTTAAAAGGTTTCTGTCATTTTTGTCATATAAACATGTCATTTAAACATGCTTATATATGCTTAATTAATTTTAAGTTAACAAATTAAATTTAATGCCATCCTCTATTAAAGGTAGGCACAAACATTATGTTAAGTCAACATTATTTTGACAGCGCCGTGATCAAAAAAGCTTTGGCTCGATTGCCCAAACTTAGGTTTTGAATAGCCCTGGCAGCCAAGAAAACCCCCGCACCTTTCCATCCCATTACAGATGTGTAAGTGCCTAAAAATATGTAGTAATTGTTTACCTTTGTGTGGAACTGTCAAAAATAGTGCAGACTTTATTAAAGTCAGCCCATAATGTCTGATAAGTCCGTATTATCGTAAACTATAATATAATCAAGTAATAATATTTTACTAGACCTATTTTACTAGACCTTGTCCGATTTTGATGATTTTTGGTACACATTTTCTACCCACCAAAAAACTCAAATTCCTAAAATTTTATATTTTTTTGACCAGTACTTTTTTTGTAATGAATTTTTGAAAATTCAAAAAATTCCTGATTTGGTCTTGATATCCATATATATATATATATACAAAAAAATTTATATCTTAGGAACCACTTAAGCTGACAAAATGAGTGATGGCTCATTTTAAAGGTATTTAAAATACCTTTCGAATGATTTGGCACAATCCAAAAATTAAAAAAAAAAAAAAAATTTAAAATACTCAAAAAGCGGCCATTTCAAGCGGTCGGACGGGACAAAAAAAGTAACCCATTACTAAAAAAACCAGCTGTGACTTCTATATGATTAAAATTATGACTATTTTCTAATAAATAATTTCCTAGAACTATAGGTTATGCAATAAAATAGTTTAAAATAATAAGTTGTAACCAGAGCTTATAGGGCGAACCTTTAAACTTTGGGTTGGACGGGACAAGAAAAACCAAAACTTAATTTAAGGAGATTCTTACTTTTATATATTTCAATTTTTTAGAAAAATGCTTTATCATGGCTTTTAAAAACTAAACAAAAGGAATTGGAATGAAAGGTGCATGGTATTAACAATTATGTAAAAAATTATTGTGAACCATGAACCAGTAAAGCTTTTCTTTTGGGTTGGACGGGACAAAAAATACAATAATTGAAAAAATATTATTTGCTTTAGATCCAAAACTGTTAGTATATTTCGGCTTTTTTACATACAAAGAAAAAGTGTTATAGTGGTTTTATGATTTGGAGTTATTTCAAGATTTTTAACAAAAACCAAGAAATTGTCATCATATTGAATCATATTGCAAAACCTCTCTGTGATCTTATTAATAACTGTCTTACAACTGGACTTTTCCCTGACCAACTTAAAATAGCTAAAGTTATCCCAGTATTTAAAAAAGGACCAAAACAAGACATAAATAACTACCGACCTGTTTCAGTATTACCTGAAGTGTCGAAAGTCTCAATTCGGTTTTTTGCCAAAAAAAAATCAACTCAACTGGCGATTTTCAATACAATTACATACATAGTCGAGCAACTAGACAAAAAGCGATTTGTGTCAGGGCTTGTCTTTGACCTGTCTAAGGCATTATAAAAAACATGGCAGCAAAAATAAACAGCCATTGTGCAGCTTTAAGGAGGCTCAGAGACATTTTGTCTCTAGATACTTTAAAAACCTTTTATTTCAGTTCAGTCAGTCATCTCATATAGCGTTATGTTTTGGGGAGCTGCCTCAAATGCAAAGAGAGTTTTCATAGCTCAGAAAAGGACAATTCGTTGCATGTGTAAATTACACCCAAGAACGTCATGCAGGCCTTTTTTTAAAAAAACTAAACAGTTTAATTGTACCATCTTTATATTTCAAAACACTGGTTTGATTTGTAAAAAAACATGCAAACAAGAGGGATGCAGGACTTTGCTATTCCTATACATTGTTCCATATTTTTATGAGAAAGGTCCTTGTTATCGAGCCATAAAATCATATCGAATGTTGGCAAAGACAATCAGAGACATAGAATGTTTCCATCGTTTTAAGAAAGAGGTACATATCTGCGTACTACAAAAACAGTACTACTCATTTGATTTCATCATGTGAAGCCCTGTTTACTTTATATATTTTTATTTATATGTATAAGTTACATTTTATTTATTTATTTATTTATATATTCATGTCAGTACCATAAGGATCTTAAGATCTAAATTTCTTTTGACGTTGCTTTTGCATTTATGTAATAACCTGTTGGCAATTAAATGTTTGTATTGTATTGTATTGTTAAAGCGTTTTTATTTTTTTTCATAAAATTATATTTACTTGAAATGGCCCAAAGGCTATTTTTGATTTTTTTCAAAAAAATATATTTTTTTGTAGTAAATATAGTTTTAGCTAGCTATCCTAAAAATTTCATGATGGAGAAATAATGGGTTCTTGACCAAAAAAAAATAATAAAAAACTCATTACACAAAAATTCTTAACTACCTATGCAAATTAATCCTCGTATACCACAGTTTGATAATTCGCCCACTTACAGTACTACCTGTTTATTCTTGTTAATATTTGCACCACCCCTGAGGCCACACCCCTTTGATTTTATTGGTTTCTTAAATTTTTTAAATCAATTTTTAATAGGAAATTTCCTGCAGAACTGAATGCAAGTTTATTCCAAAATTTTATATTCATTTGCTTAGAAGTTTTTCTACAGTGTAGGGTGTGCGTGGATCTAGCAATTTTTTTTCAAAATGTTGTCAAATAAAAAAAATTATTGGATCAAGTTTAAAACCAAATGTTGCAAAAATTAAGGAATGTTACCCAGTGAATGTCTAATTATAAAAATATTGAAATAGGCATAAAAATTTCTGATGCATGTAGACTTAGGCTTGCTAAGGAGTTTAAGACTTCAGAAAACGAGGATGTGGCTGGGTAGGAATTTTCTTTTTTATTATTATTTATTAATTAAATTTGTATCTAATAGACATTTTTTTGATATTCATATTTATTAATATGTTTGCAAAATAAAAGTCGGCTGTATAATTTCCGGCACTTAGCTTACTTTTTATATTACTCTTTAAAAATTAAATAAATTGTAATTCTGTTAAATTTAACTTTTTAGACCCAGTCAAGTTCAAATAATTGATCCTGATTTTGAAGACCACAAGGAGTCACTCTCTAACACAAAAAATAAAAGTGAAAAATTTCTTGTTTTGTCTTGTTTAACGCAAAGTTGGAATAGGGCAAAAATTCAAGAAGTAGTCTCAATATATGCCTCGGGCAGTACAAAAATTGGTGAAAGATAATGGGATATTAAGCTCTGCAAATCCGAAGCCTGGAAAAAACCTGAATGAAAGAGTTTTCCAAAATGTAAAGGAATTTTATCAACGGGATGATATAAGCAGACCAATGCCCGGTAAAAAAGATTTTGTTGTGATAAGGAAAGATGAGGACAAAAAGGAATATGTACAAAAAAGATTAGTCTTGGTTAATCAGAGGGCTATTACTTATTGTTTATTTAAAGCAGATTATTTAAGCGGAAAGTATTTTGGGAAAAAATATTGAGACTGAGGAGCCAAAAGTAAGCTTTCTTCATCCAAAAGGCCCTGCAGCCTCGTTTTTCTACACAAGTAATCCGGATATTTTAGTAGTGAAAACCAAAAGTGGTAAAAAAAGTCGAACCTATTACTGCTACCGGTAGAACATATAAACTTAACAAAAAATAAATGATTGAGTCTTGACAAGTTCTTGAAAGACAATTAGACAAAAAGATGTAGTTGTATAATATAATATTTTGTATTTCTTATTTGAAGTTGTATATATTGTATATATATTTATTGTGTATATTTTTATTTTACGTGTTTAATGCATTTAATATACGAAAAATCTTAATGGTATGTTGAAAATGAATGAAAATGAAAATGAGATTAAATTAAATTCATAGCCATATAAACCCAAATTTTAGTAATTTTGAGGTAATAAGTAGGTAATAGTAATTTAGTAATAGTAATTTTGAGGTAATAAAGAAATAAGGGGTTCATTGGCAAAATTTTTTTTTGCCAATGAACCCCTTATTTCTCCATCATGAAATTGTTAGGGTAACTAGGTAAAGGTCTAAATAAAATGATATATTTTTTTGAAAAAAATCAAAAATGGCCTTTTTGAGATTTTTCATAAAAATTTCTGCATTGTGCTAGATCATTCAAAGGTATTTTAAATACTTTTAAAACGAGCCATCACTCATTTTGCTAGCTTAAGTGGTTCCTAAGATATTAAATTTTGGGTGTTCCAAATTCGATGCTCACCATGGGGATCTCCTAAACGGTAGGACATACGAAAAGGTTTAAATTAGGGTAAAGTTGCGCAATTTGACGCTCTGCTCAAAACCAAAAGAAAAGCTGACAAATTCCGGGTAGTTCCGGAGATAGGCGAAAAAAACCGAAATCTTTATTTTTAGTTTTTATTTTTCTGCGCCCTTATTCTTAAAGCTGTCAAAAAACGCTTAAAACTTTCACAGGCACTTTTTTAAGATCTACCTAATGAGATGTCCATTTTCGAGATTTGACATTTCAGTGTGACAGGAGCACTGTCAAGTTCATTTTTTCTTATGGACACATGCTTTTTTTCTCCTGTCGTTTGGTTCATAAACGATGACAGATATTTTACAACCTCATTTTGACAAGTACCTGACGTTTTGAGTTAATTGACCATCATCAGCCCAAATTCAAAGTTTAAAAAACAAAAAAAAAACGTATTTTTAAAATATTATGTAAAGTTATTTGGTTATAACAAAATATCTTGAGTAAGTTAAAAGCAAAAATTAAATTTGTGCTGATGATGCTCAATAAACCCAAAACATCAGGTGACTTTTCAAAATAAGGTTGCAAAATGTTATCTGTCATCCTTTATGAACCAAACGACAGGAGAAAAAAAGGATATGTCCATAAGAAAAAATGAACTTGACAGTGCTCCGGTCACACTGAAATGTCAAGTCTTAAAAACGGACCTCTCACTAGGTAGATTTTAAAAAAGTGCCTGTAGAAAGTTTTAAGCGTTTTTTGACAGCTTTAAGAATAAGGGTCCAGAAAAATAAAAACTAAAAATGAAGATTTCGGTTTTTTCCGCGCCTATCTCCGGAACTATCCGCAATTTGTAAACTTTTTTTTTAGTTTTGAGCAAAGCATCAATGCGCAACTTTGCCCTGATTTAAACCTTTTCGTATCTCCTACCGTTTAGGAGATCCCCATGGTGAGCATCGAATTTGAAACACCCTGTATACATATCAAGACCAAATTAGGGTTTTTTTTAATTTTCAAAAATTAATTACAAAAAAAGTACTGGTCAAAAAATTATAAAATTTTGGGAATTTGAGTTTTTTGGTAGGTACAAAATGTGTACCAAAAGTTATCAAAATCGGAGAGGGTCGAGTAAAATTTGTATTATTTTTTCGTTGATTTGATATGACTAGCTTAGAACCATTGAAAAACTCTTTTTGAGGTTGATTAGTGGGTTTTGACCACAAACCTTATAACCAAAAAAATAGACTGCTAATGCTTATGGGTTTTCTCCCAATAAATGACTGCCTCATGGAAGTGACAGTTTGGTGTTATTGGAACCAGAGTAAACCGACTTGAGTAAAATTTGTTGTGGTTGCAAACCCAATATTTTAGTATTTGATGAATATATAACAAGCACTGCTTGACGAAATTTAAGAAAAAATATAAAACCACTGTTTCTTGAGTATTTAAAAAAAAATATTTAGAAAACTGTTCGAATTAGCTAGATTTCAAAGGGGCAGTGTAAACAGTGTCCTGACGTGACAACTTATTTTCTCTTTATCCACGTTTTTGGTTGGTAGCACTGCGTTTGACGGTCTTGACGTTAGTAGATTCGCCATTTTCTTTATTTTCGTTTCTTGGTTTTCGAAGATTTTGCTTTGGATAGACGTCTGTAAAGACGCGAATCCATAGTAACCGAGAAGAAGATGAAGAAGTTTTTGCTTAACGTGTTGTGTTTTTAATATACTTTTTCTCTGCCCTTTTGCATCATGAAGTGCTTTGTTGTCGGCTGCAACAACAGCAATTCTGCGAGTGGAAATACGTTTTCCTATCACAGGTAAGGGTAAATAATTCTTATTTTTGCCAATTTTCTTTAATACTTCTGCGATCATTGCCTGTATTCTGAAAGGCCCATGAGGTGGTTACACCTCACCAGTGTGGGGATTCTTGAAAGTGTGAGAAGGGAGTACACTCCAAGGGAGTATCCATGTCCTCTTCTTACTTGTCTACTTTTGTATATCTCCACCTCACTCACAAATTTCGAGGAGTACTCGCTGGTTTGGATTTCAAAAATCTCCGCACATTTCTCACCCTTTTCACGTCTGGGTTTACCCAACTTTTCAAATTGATAATTCATAACTTTGTGCTAATTCTGTATGTCTATTTTTTTCTTTGTGATTAAAATAAAGAGACAGAGATACTAGCACTAAAACTTTAAATTATCAATATGAAAAGTTGGGTAAACCCAGCCTTATTTTGACTTGTGTGAAAAAATATAGAGACATGTAGAATTTGTTCGCAGTAGCAGCCCAGTAAGTAAGAATATTAATATTCGAAGGATATTCATATTAGGTGATAAAAGAGTGCATACTGTTTATATGATAAGAATATTAATTATTAATATTTTTTAAAAATATTCCTGTGCTAAAAATATTTGTTTATAAAATTAATCTAAAGAAGGTTCTAAGAATGTTACAGGAGTATTAAAAAAAAAGAATATTCTACTCATGTTAACTTACTTAAAAAACCTCATCTGTAATCAATTTTTATCACATTTATATCGTCTGTTGAAAGGCAAAATCAACTAAGTCAAAAAAGTTAAATTTTAAGAAAAGGCGATATTAAATTCTGTGCTGCATTTAATTGGTTATTTTATTTTGAGAATTTTCAATTTTATATAGATAAAATTAGTGTAAAATTAATGTTAGTATAAAAATTGTATTTGTCTCTGTGAAAAAAAGTGACTTAGTTGATTTTGCATTTAAACCGAAGATATAATCTAAGAGGAATATTCCTAGAATATTTCTGTGTTTACTGGGAGGCCTCATCTCAAGAATACATCTTGATCCATGCCCTCATGGCGAAACACTTGAGCCAGGTGGTTGCCATAGGACAAACCGTTTTTCCATAGTACATAATGTTAATATAAATGAAAATTAGAAGAAAGATTCGTGGCTATCGGAACCTTTCTTCTTATTTATTTTTCACGGACAAGAAATCTACTTTTTTATAAATGAAAATTTTGGAGAAATGAGAAAGAACACAGAATAAAAAAGTGACTATTTTATAGAATAATTATTTCTGAATCAGAGAAAAATAAGCATTTTGATAAAATGTGAACCAGAAGCTCAAAATTCGCAGTTGTTTTGTACTTTTAGCTCGCATGCACTTGTGAATTGTTTTCTAAAGTCATCTCTCCCAAGCCCTTCTACTTGCTACTACTAATTTTATAAAAACTGTACATTGTTGGCAGGAGAAAGAAAGAAACATATATTCTTTAAAAGAGTTTTGTCAAAAAATTGCAATACTTAAAACTATGAGCTTAAAAACTTATTTAATCTTAATAAATTTAACCTTATAGTTCTTATCATTACTGAGATATCAATAGTGTCCCATGTTAATTAGGACACCCTGTATTAGCAGTATGCCTTATGAAAAAGGGTTTATTTTTCCTAAGGCAACCATGTTGAATCGCTCATCAGCTGATGGCAGTATTATTAAGTATCGTAATAATGAAAAAGTCTAATTATTGTTTTTCTATTTCTTTCAATAGGTTTCCACCAGATGCTGCTATTAGTAGAAAGTGGTTACTCAGCATTTGAAGAGACTCTAAGACTGTTATTAAATACCAAAGACTCTGTTTTGACCAGCTTTTAGTTGAAGCAATCATTAAAACATACAGCACTTTGAGGAGTCATAGCTCTGCAAATAAAATTAGTGAAAGTATATCTGGAGAAAAGGTCCGAAAAGTTTTAACAAAACTTGTATTGTTTAAACAACATGTTTTATATATTATCTTTAATTAAAAATAAGTAGTTTCTGTTTGTAAATAAGTTACTTTTAAGTATTTTTTGTATTGTAACTTTTTTGATGGTATTTTGTAAATAATTATTTTCTACAAATAAAATTTAAGGCTGGGTTTATACAAGCAAATAAAAATTAAAGTAACAAAAATTAAAATAAAAATAAATAATTTTGGTTTATACAGCTGAATAAAAATAACTTGGCAAAATTTTTTAATGATCCTATTTTTAATTTTCTTGTAGCTGTATGTTTATGGGTTGAGGGATCTTGTTAATGAAATGTCCTTTTTTTGAAGTGCCAATGTTTCACAAAATTTATATAAAAATAAATTTTGCAAAACGTCGGCATTTCAATATATAAAAATAAATTTTGCGGAACGTTGGCATTCCAAAAAAAGGACGTTTTATTAACCAAATCCCTTGACCCATACACATACACCTTCTAGAAAATAAAAATAACTAAACCAATCAGCACACAGCTTCAATAATTGAAATAATTAAACTAAACTCAATCATACTGTTTTCTTAAATAATAGGTATCTGCTTAAACCAAACCAAAAAATGAGAGGTTATGCGCAAATTTTTTTCAGATAATAAAAGTTGCCCATCTTCCTATTTTTATTTCTGCTGTATAAACGCCTACACTATTTCCCATAAGCTCAACTTTTATTTGAATTATTATTTTTATTTGCCTGCATAAATAAAAAGTACCGAACAGACAGGGTGATTTTTTTTAAGGGGTCATTCATAAACTGGTGTAGATACTTAAAGAAGGGGAACTTTTTTTCCTAAAGATAAAATGTACTTTATCCATTTAAAAAATTCATATTTTAAGGGAATGGGGGAGCTATTATTTAAGATTATCGTTAAAAAAATTGCAAATTTATTATGCCAGAGCCTTTTTTACAATTAGCCGCGTCTAGTGTTATTTGTGCTTCTCAGTTGGTAGTTATAGGGATTTTGGTGCATTGCCAACTGCTTCTGGCACCAAACTGTCAAATACATGAAGCAGTCATTTCTTAAAGCAACATCATCAGTCTATTTTTTTGGTTATAAGGTTTGTGGTTTTGACTTAAAATACAAAGGCAGGTTTTCGGTGCGCCACGAGCTCTCAGAGCTGGTGCGGAAAAAGTTGCACTTAGTGCAGAACTGAAATGATCAGTTTGCCAATGTAACATGAAAACTGAAAAAGTGCACCCCAATGGAACAGTAGCACCGACTCAGTTGTGCACTGGTGGTGCACCAGTTTCACCAATGGAAATCGCTATAACAGATTCCAGTGGGTCTATTCTTGAATCGAGAGAAAATTTGCTCCCAGGATGTCAAACTCTCTCGTTACTATGCATCTCATTGGTCCAAATATTCGGTTTAAATCGGTTTCTCTCACTTTTGCCCGATATTGATCGAAAGTAATTCTCTTAGTCAAGACCAATAGACTCGATTCTGGGCGTATAAATTCCGTATTCTGGGACCGACCCATCGCACAAAAGTCATTCGAACGACGCACGATGGTCGATTTTCCGGAAAACGCGGACATAAATGGAAAAATTCAAAATGTATCTAAATTTGCCCCTATATGGTTGTCAAGATACTAGGCGAATAGTTGGCCAAAGAATAAACTATGCTTTTTACGAGTTTGACATTACGCATCAGTATTCAACATCAAATTTCAAATAGAAGACCCAGAGTATGACAGTATTCAACTGTTAATATCTCGAAAACAGTTGAAGATCGACATAGGGTACGTTATATAAAAATGCTTAGAATTTAAAACAAAATGCAAAAATGCAATAATATACTGGGTGTTTCATTTGAAAGTTTCGGTTGGCATTATTTTTAATATATTTTCTTTTTCTTTTTCTAAACTAACATTTTTACTTTAATTTAGCTAATTAATAAATATATATCTTTTTCCTCTTAAAAATGTCTTAAGATCAATCAAATATCGATCGTTCGTTCGTCCAATAGCGTGCTCTGAAATAATACAAGTGACGTTTTTCACACGAGCTTTCCTACAACTCCCAACTACTGGGTCTAGTCGAGAGAACGGCTTCGCTCAAAAATTGTTGTTCGAGGCAGCTCTGCGCGTGCCCATAATAGTTTGGTGATTATTCGATCGTCTCGTCACTGCTTTTAAGCGCGTTTATTGGTTGAATATACTTTTCTTCTCTCAGGCGAACGATCACTTCCTATGACTTCCAGAATCGGTACCCAGGGAGTTAAACTCTCTCGTTACTATGCATCTCATTGGTCCAAATCTTCGGTTTAAATCGGTTTCTCTCACTTTTTCCCGATATTGATCGAAAGTAATCCTCTTAGTCAAGACCAGTAGAATTTCTTTCGATCAATATCGGGCAAAAGTGAGAGAAACCGATTTAAAGCAAATTTTCTCTCGATTCATAAATTGACGCACTGGACATGTATTCTTGAACAGGGAGCGGCATAGGTCTATGGCGAATGATCACATGGGATGATCCGATCTTACGGATCTCTTGAAAATTATACGTTCCCGATCGCATGGTCTGAAACCGGGGAACAGCGTTGAATCTAGTGACGCTTGCGCAATAAAGAGGTTTTTTTTTGGAATGTATTGCTTCCCAAACTGATTTTCGGTCGGGAGGTGATAGATGCCATGTGATAGATCCCATCGCACGAGAGAAAGACCGGATCGTATGACTTTCAAGAATACACGTCCAGGCTAGTCGTGATCGCATCGTTGACTCGACCAAAAAATCATCCACCAAATTAGTGCAAAAGAGAGTACCTCCATTAACCTAGCGACCCCACCCCAAGAAAATCAAAATTTGGTTATGCCATAATTATGTGCTAATTTCGTCCCCAATCAAGAAATTTTGTGCTCCTTTGGTTTCTGAGATAATCGAAAAAGAAAATGGGGTAGCTAGGTTAATATTAACTTAGCAACACCACCATAAAAAATGGAGCCAAAGAAAAAATTTTTGGTTTTAAAATTATGTGATAATTATGTGCTCGACGAATATATAAGAAAAAAATCAAATTTTTCATTTTAAATTATGTTTTTTTTTTAAAAAAGGGTGGGGTAGCTAGGTTAATATTAACTTAGCGACCCCACATGTCTAGGTATCACGGAATTTAAAAATTTGAAAAACCAGTATTATCTGCAAATTATGTGCTAATTTCATCCATGATCAGAAAATTTTGTACTTGTCTGTATCTGAAGTACGATTCCAAAGTAAAAATATATTATTACAAAATTATGTGCTCCATGAATATGTGTAAGAATTTTTTTGGCGCCATATTTCCTGGTGGGGTTGCTAAGTTAATATTAAATTAGCTAACCCACTTTTTTTTCGATTTTCTCGGAAACCAGACAAGTTTTCTGATTATGGACGAAATTAGCACATAATATGCAGATAATTCTGGTTTTTGAAATTTTTAAATTCAAGCACATAATTAGCACATAATTTTAAAACCAAAAATTTTGGGGGGTGGGGTTGCTAAGTTAATATTAACCTAGCTACCTCATTTTCTTTTTCGATTATCTCAGAAACCAAAGGAGCACAAAATTTTTTGATTGAGGACGAAATTAGCACATAATTATGGTGTAACTAAATTTTGATTTTCTTGAGGTGGGGTCGTTAGGTTAATGGAGGTAAAGAGAGTCGTGTTTGAATAAAAGGAAACGTTGTGACGCAGCTTTGGCACGCGGTGCACACGATACACGACAAATTGCTAGTTGGTCCCCTTCTACTATTACTACAAAAATGTAGTTCATTAGGACCCAAGGCAAAATCTACATATGATTTTCTCTTCTAAACTTGCAAACAAATACCATCAACCGTGTTTATTTCGAGTTACATAAACACAGGCATCAATGAAATTGAATTAATTTAATGCAACAAAAGGACAATTTTAAACCTAAATTGACATCACTTAATTCCGAGCTTAGTTTGGAGTATTAAAAGTAGAGTTTGTGTGGTAAACTAAATAAATTATGTATATGCACTTGCTGTACGCTACATAATAACGTGTGCCCCATAAGTTTTGGCACAAAATAAAAAATCGTATACTTTTTGAAAAACAAACTTTTATTTAAACTGTATATATTTTTTTTTAAAGTTGATTTTCTATGAATATAATTTATCTATTTTAGTATATGCAGCGGTCCGTGTTCCTCAACAAGCCGCAACTTTGTTCGGACACCTCTTAAGGGTCTGGGCGGTGACAATATTAATTTCTCTGCACTTGACTAAAATTCTGCGGCGCAGTTGGCCTTCATTTTAAGCAGTCCAGCCTCCGTGGGCCCAAAAGTCTTCAATGGGGCGAGCCTGGGGCAAATTAGGGGGATATGCAGCGGTCCGTGTTCCTCAACAAGCCGCAACTTTGTTCGGACACCTCTTAAGGGTCTGGGCGGTGACAATATTAATTTCTCTGCACTTGATTAAAATTCTGCGGCGCAGTGGGCCTTCATTTTAAGCAGTCCAGCCTCCGTGGGCCCAAAAGTCTTCAATGGGGCGAGCCTGGGGCAAATTAGGGGGATATGCAGCGGTCCGTGTTCCTCAACAAGCCGCAACTTTGTTCGGACACCTCTTAAGGGTCTGGGCGGTGACAATATTAATTTCTCTGCACTTGATTAAAATTCTGCAGCGTAGTTGGCCTTCATTTTAAGCAGTCCAGCCTCCGTGGGCCCAAAAGTCTTCAATGGGGCGAGTCTGGGGCAAATTAGGGGGATTGTCATTTTTTGGTACGTATGGAATATTATGCTCTTGAAGCCAATTTTGCGTTTCCCTGGCATAATGGCAAGATGCCAGGTCGGGCCAAAACATAATTTCGTCTCCAGCATGATGTTCTTGAATAAACTCATTGAGTTTTACTAGGCAGTTATCAATATAACCTCTGCTAGTTAATGCTTCGCCCCGTACATGTCCTATATATGGTCTTGCTATACCCCTTTCGGAAATTGCACACCACACTAACATTTTATCGGCGAATTTGGCTTTTTCTTTGAATCTTACGTTGTCCGGAGTCTCCTCTATATTATCGGTGTAAAATCCTTGATTGCCTGGAATTTCTGCGTTTTCAAAAGTGAAGTACTTTTCATCGTCCATTATGATAGATTTGTGGTTCGCAAAATAAACACGTCGAAGAGAACGACAACATCGAGGTATCCGGGCAAGCTGATTAGGGGTGTATTTTGGACATTTTTGCCTTTTGTGGTATTTTTGACCATTTCTGCTCAAAATTCTACAAATAGTACTTTTTGAAGTTTGTTTTCTTCTTGCTAGCTTCCTTACAGACACCCCGACCTTGTTTTTAGCCAACCTTACCACTCTGTTGCACTGAGGGGGGGGGGTGAAAATCCTTGGTCTTCCACTTTTCAGGAGGTTCATACCCTGTTCGTATTCCAATATGGTTCGATAAATGGTTCCCCTGGATATATCTTGGTGTTGAAAGATTCACACTATTTCAGCTTTGGGCATCTGCCCAACCAAATTATAAATAGATTTTCTTATTTCCAATTTGTAGGACATTTTTTTACAAACTGACTTAAAACATAAATATGTCAAATTGAAACCTAGGAAACAAGGAAACTTTTGTTACCAAAGCCAACTTGGTAAGTAACTTAGGTATTTCTTTTGAGCTCCTTGAACGTTGAGCCAAAACTTATGGGACACCCGTTAAAGCAGTGGTGGTCTATTTAGATAAATCAACACTACAATCCGAGACCTTGAGATCTTCGGCAAAACACCTAAAAATACTAGTAGACAGAAAAAAAACAAAAACTTAAAGTAAATTTGTTTAATGTCTGTGTTCAAACCAGTTAGGTACAGACGAAGATGCGCAGCCTTAATCAAGTAAAAATAATATTCTAAATTTTGCGGAAATACACTTGGGCCAAATATTACACATTTTGAATAAGAACCATTTCCTTACTTAAAAACTGTATTGTAAGTAAGGTAAACACACCTATTATCGACAGTGTCTATAATATCGTCACTTTTGATATATTTTCCTTAAAAATAAGATCTGGGAATTACGTCAATTTTATAGGAGAATTAAAAAAAAAACTTCAATATTTTCGGGACAAGGTGACATCACTGGATAAAACTTATCCCCACTTTGACATATAACAATCGCGCAGTAAAAGTTGACAGTCGCTAAAATAAGTATTTATTTTTTGCATGTTTTTCTCATATTTTCGTGATGAAAATATTTTTTTCCTTGTAGAATAGGGTTCAATTTAATTTAAAAAATACCAAAACTTCATATTTTTCAATATTTTACCAAAAAAACGTGCCCTGTGCTAAATACCGACATTAAAGGGTCGATACAAGGGTTTTCCATGGGTTAGGTTAAAACTTAAAATTTAGGGTACACCTACAGACCTGTTTCATCCGTATTAGGAATCATCAGGGAGTCACAGGATTGTACCTGGCAGTTGAAGCTACACAGGTATATTTAAATAATAATAATAATAAATATTATACAAAATTTTATGATAAATAAATGGCGCCAGTAGGCACGTATATGTTTTTCTAGCTACTTCGGTTTATTTTTCTTAAATATTTCATAAACAACGGATCAGACAAACTTCAACATTAGTATAATTTTTGTTGAAAATGTAAATATCGATCTCCCCTTCCTACCCTATTTCCAATCCCCATCCCCATCAAAAACCAATTAGCTTATCGCTGGGTGCCAAGAACTTTTGTTATCGGCTTGTTTGCCAGGGACAGAAACCATCACAATATTTTCTGTTTTTAGGTCAAAAAACACTTTAGTGGAACCTCCATTAACCTAGCGTCCCCACCCCAAGAAAATCAAAATTTATTTATGCCATAATTATGTGCTTATTATGTGCTAATTTCGTCCCCAATCAAAAAATTCTGTGCTCCTTTGGTTTCTGAGATAATAAATAGCTAGGTTAATATTAAATTAGCAACCCCACCAGGAAAAACGGAACCAAACTAAAAATTTTTGGTTTTAAATTTATGTGCTAATTATGTGCTCGAAGAATATATAAGAAAAAAATCAAATTTTTCATTTTAAATTGAGTTTTTTTAAAAATAAAGGGTGGGGTAGCTAGGTTAATATTAACTTAGCGACCCCACATGTCTAGGTATTACGGAATTTAAAAATTTCAAAAACCAGTTTTATCTGCAAATTATGTGCTAATTTCATCCATGATCAGAAAATTTTGTACTTGTCTGGTTTCCGAGAAAATCAATATAAAGAATATTACATTACATCATTTGTAATAACCTAGCATTCGCAATCTGAAGTACCATTCCTAAATAAAAATATATTATTACAAAATTATGTGCTCCATGAATATGTGTAAGAATTATCTTATCATTTTAAAACCAATAATTTTTAGCTTGGTGCCATATTTCCTGGTGGAGTTCCTAAGTTAATATTAAACTAACTCATTTTCTTTTTCGATTTTCTCGGAAACCAGACGAGTACAAAATTTTCTGATTATGGACGAAATTAGCAGATAATATGCAGATAATGCTGCTTTTTGAAATTTTTAAATTCCGTGATATATAAACATGTGGGGTTGCTAAGTTAATATTAACCTAGCCACCTCACCCTTTTTTTTTAAAAAACATAACTTAAAATGAAAAATTCGATTGTTTTATTATATATTCTTCCAGCACATAATTAGCACATAATGTTAAAATCAAAAATTTTTAGTGTGGCTCCATTTTTCCTGGTGGGGTTGCTAAGTTAATATTAACCTAGCTACCCCATTTTCTTTTCCGATTATATCAGAAACCAAAGGAGCACAAAATTTTTTGATTGGGGACGAAATTAGCACATAATTATGGTATGACTAAACTTTGATTTTCTTTAGGTGGGGTCGCCAGGTTAATGGAGGTTTTAGTGGAAATAAAGGAAGTTTTTTGTCCGATCCCAATAGTCTCCATACTGATTTGGGTGGCTAAAAATATGTTTTTCAGAAGAACCAAAAATTGTGACTAAAGTGTGAAAGCCTGGCATTATAAAAATATGTTTTGACGTCTCAAGAAATTAAATGATTCTCAATCAAGCTTATTACTCTTACTCACCCTGTATAAATATGATGTTACTTTTCCAAAGAAGAAAAACGTTAAGCCTCTGACTTATCAAATAACATATTAAAAATCTTAGCAATCCAGTTTCCAAACTTAAATCGTGGTTTCTAAGTCACATATATTTTCATCATCAAACTGTGTTCAAAATTTTTAAATAAGGATCATCTAGGATTTTGGCAAATATAGTTACGAGCGAGTTCATAAGGTAAAGAAAAGTAACTTATTCAGAATGTGGAATGACTTGCGATAAGCGTGACGTCGAGGCCTGAAAACGCTTTATAGGAGTACCTCAGTTTAATATAAAGCATTAATATAGACTGTGGTAGTACCCGAGTATAACAAACCAGGGAGTAGCGACAGCACCCGTCGGCACCTTTGATGTTTGGGGGACCATCTTTCGCAAGCGATATGAGTGGAATTCTCACCATTACACTGCTCAACTTATGATTGATGGTCAGATAAACTGCCCGAACAAGTGTTAATAGTCTGCCGAAAAACTAAGACTGTGTTCCAAAGTTAATTTTCAAGGATTTTTTTTAGATTAAAGTTTATTGAAATAAGCTGTTCATACGATGAAATGGACTAAATTATATTGTATAAATATTTATTGGAAACGATTAACGTTATTGAAATTAAACTATTTGCAAAATGAAGGGAAAATTTAGCGCCCTAATAAATTTACAGAAAATATTTGTGACGTAGAGGGCAAAGGGTGAGGGAATAAATCGGAAAAAAAACCCAGGACCTCTAGAATACCAGTCTAATGCTTTACCAACTGAGCTACCGAGGAATTGTGGTTTTGACTGGCTATTCGGGAATCCTTTCGTCCGATTCATTTATTCGTAGTGGGGAGATCTTTGAATTGCGGCTTTAAAAACCTAAAGATGTTATAAAGACAAGGAGGTGCACATTCACGATTATTAGTTGTACAAAATTTCTATTTATCTATCAACCATCGATACACGACATATAGCGTTTTATAAACTATTTGGAATAAGTATGCAAACTAAAAAGTAAGACATAATATTGGGAGGGGTTAATGAATATTGATTCACTAGTTTTGGGTACCACGAGCCGCCACTGCTACTGGTATTTAACTGGAGGGTGAATTTGCGGATAATTAATCCCGACCCATAAAATTTTGGTAATTTTCTGTCCTTTCAAATAAAAAAAGTACTTATAATAATCGTGATGATCGTTACACAAGAAACTCTACCTTAAAATAAACTAGTAAGAAAGAAATCAAAAATAAAAACAAATTTTGTAAAATCACACATAAATTAAATCAATTAACAAAACCTAAATTTAAACCTATTAGTAAATTAACGCCTAGCTCCCGGCCTACTACGCTAGTTTTCTGTTCGACTGGTAGAAAATAAAAAAGTCATCAACTCCCGGACCAAATAGAGGATCTTTTATTGAACTTTATTTCGCGCATGCGCCCTCAGAAAGTGTACCCGAGCTTTCACTATTCCTTGGTTTGTTATACTCGGGTAGTACCACAGTTGTAGTCCCAGACATTTGAAAAAAAGGGGGGGGGGCGGTTTCGATACGAAAAAAAAATAGAATAAAAGCGTAGCTTTTATGAGGAACATATCAATATATGCAAACAAAACTTAGTAACTACAAGCGAGGTTTTGGTCTCAAATCTAGGGGGGGGGGATACTCAGATTTGAAGTCGTTTATTTCATACATTTTTTATTTTAAAAAATGTTTAAGAAAATTTTTGAGAAAATTACATTAAAACTGTAGTTTTTGAGTCGAAATAAACTAATATCGTAAATATCAACGGTATTATAACGCCGCAGGCGAAATTTTTTAAGAAAATTGCTCTAAAAATGCGTTTTTTGATTTGAAATTAAACTAAAATTGTAAATATATCAATGGCTTCAAAGCGCAGCAGGCGAAAATTTTTAAGACACCACAAATGCCATTTTTAACACAAAATTAAACTAATACCGTAAATATCAAAGGTGTTATGGCGCTGCAATTTATGCCCTACTTTTGATTTTCTAAACATTTTCATAAAAATATCCTTCCTATCCTCCTGAAATCCGCGCTTGAGTAACTACGTATCATTTTCTCAGTTATAAAAAAGATAGAAACAAACAAACCACAAACAAAACCTAATAGCTAAATACTTTTTGAGGTCTAAAAAGCTTTTTGTTGAAACATTACCTTTTATATCGCATATCTCAAACATAAGATACCCATCTCAAAAAAAAAATAATTTCCAGTTTTTTGGGCAAACCGGTCAATGACTCGCTCAATGTCAAGTTCAGTCTGTTTATATGCAGCAACGCTATCTCGTGGTCTTTTTAAGTACTTATGTTTTCCATCTTCTGGGGCATGAGAAGCTTTCTGACGAGGCATTACTTACTGGCAAACATCCAAGAATGTTCTAATCAACGGAAAAAATATTGCCACACTTGTTCATTGAAAACGTTATCAGGTATGTTTTGATTTAAGCTTTTGCCTACTTCTGACCAGTATTGTTTCCAAATACTGACTTCTTCCAATAAAAGTTCGAGAATTTGTGTTTTGGATTAATAAAACTGTTTATAGTATTTAGAAACGACTTTAGTTGTTGTTAAACTTGGTATGAATATGTTCAGGTCAAAAATACTTTTTTATGTCTGAATTGATTTTGTCTAAAACTTGTTTATAAATAGAAACTCTATAATACCGTTCGGTATTTTCAATGGTTTTCGCGGTATGTCCCAAAATATTGTGGAGGGATTCTAGAACGCATACGCATTTATTGTGTCCCAGCTTGCGGATGGCCAAATCAAAGGTGCTTATAAACAAGAGACTTATTAATTTGTTTCAGGTAGTCTCCAAATGACGCTACAAGACTTAACATAGGGCACTCGCAGTCTGCCCCCGCGGCCACCGCTGCGCACGGCACTGCCACGAACGGTGGCGCCGCCAGCGGAGGCAGCGGTAACGGCACTACCACTCACCCATCGCCCATCAACCATCATCACCTTCCATCACTGTCGCCGACCCATCACCAAACCACCATGCTAATTGTCGAAGATGGTAAGTAATTAATTAAATGAGATTTGACCTAAAAATGTTTTTTAATGTTTACAACATACAGACCAAAAAAAGTTTAGCAAAATTTGACTACCAGAGTTTTTTTTTCAAGATGGTCGCCAAAAAATATTGGTTATGTTCAGGACCTGGAAATTTTTTAAGTCTAGAATGTCTAAATGACGTTCTTTGTGGTTATCTGAATAAGTAGTACAATTTTGCTACTTTTACACGATCACAACTGGTTATAAAACACTTACATTTTTTTAAAATTACTCTAGCCGCCATATTAAAAAAAAAATTAATTTAGTTTTTTTGCGTCCTGGACTGTTTTAAACATGGTTACTATCCTAAATATATAGAGATTACCCCTTTTTACGTTAGTGTTGCGTACGAAGGCAAACATACAGGGTGTCCCATAAGTTCGAGTCCACCCTAATATCTCCAAAACCAAAAGAGGCAGAGAAGTAAAATTTCACATAATTAGATGGTTTACAAAAAAGTGTATTTTTGGATGCTAATCATTAAAGAGGCGGAGCTAGGACGGCGATGATACTTTCTTTAAATGAGATACCCTGTATGTTTTGGAAAATTTAAACTTTTCTCTAACGGTTTTAAAATAAAATGGGAAAATAATTTCCATAAGACCTTAAACAAGAAAACAGACATTCAGTTGTTCTTTAAATTGTCTATGCTCTTATTTAAAAGTTTTTGTCATTTTAATTAAAAACAGAGAAAAAGATAACATATTAGGTATTTTTGGAAACAGAATAAAAAGCTCTATTCAAATTTTAGGAAATATACAGGGTATCTCATTTAAAAAAATTATTTTCTCCGCCCTAGCATCAAAAAAGATACTTTTTTGTAAACCATCTAATTATGTGAAATTTTACTTTTCCGTCTATTTTGGTTCTGGAGATATTAGAGTGGAATCAGATTTTTAGGACACCTGTATATTAAACACACAAAAATAAAAAAAAATATTTTCACGATTTTTATAAAAGTTTGGTCTGTCAAACGCGTAGATTTTGTTTTTGATTTTTGTATTTTGTGCCCTCTTTGCCTTTTTTGTAACTCGCGCAATTTAAGAGAATTAAAACTTACCCTTAAAATTTTGGTAGGGGGTGGCATCATCGATATAATAACCCAGGGAACGTCCAAAATATGTTGACGCCAACATATTTTGTTTTGAAAAAATCTGTCCTTGTCAAGTAGTGGTCTTTGTCTAATTTTAAATTATAAAAGAGCGTTTGTCACGTTTTGCATAAAATCTTTTTATATTTTAATATATTTTTTTTCTAATTTCATATTATCGCCCAATTATAATATTTCTAAAAAATTTACCTTATTTTAAAATTCATAGGAAAAAGGTAGTACAATTAAAAAAAAAATCTTCCTTAATGTATTTAATCTATAGAACATAGATAAAAGGTATAAGGTCATGACAGCAGTAGTTTACAGGGCATCAATAGGTGACACTTTTTTAAAAAAAATCAATAAAACAAGCTAAAAACTACAGAAATTTTCTTTGGTTTGATGTTATTTTGCCTGGTTAACTAAAAAGCCAGTTAACTCTTTTTCGATTTAGTATATTGACTGAAGAGATAAGAGTTAACTGGCTTTTTAGTTGAGAACGGTGTTGCTCGAGTACCCTCTACCTGTGTTCATCAGAAACAATTTGTTGTTTGTAAATCCAAGATGGCTACAACCAATTTTCTGAAACAGGTTTCTCATTTCGTGTTTATTAAGTTTTTTGTTACTAGATTCTTCAAAAAGGTAAGAAAATATTATCTACAACTTCTGTTAGTTTTAACTTGAGATTTGATATATTTTTTTGTTCAGTTTAGGGGTGTTGGAAGTGATTTTGGTGTTCATTTATAAATTTAAGTACATAACCATAAAATTATCAAGATACTGGGGGTGTCAGCTTTAGGTAACCAGGGTTGACCTAGTAATTTTCTGACCCCAATGCATGACAGCTAGTGTCAGTACAGTCAAAAAATATTGGTTACAGTTGGTGACATTTTGTTTTAGAGTTCCATGCCCAAGAAAATACTACAATACAGTCATGATCACATGCAGGCAGCACTGGCAGATTGTCAAAATGGAATGCCTACCTCAACCTCAGCCAGAATCCATAAAGTTCCAAGAGTTACTTTGCTCTATAAATTAAAAGGCAAAAATCCAGTGGCACGAAGAATGGGCCCACTTCCAATATTTAGTACTGAGGAAGAAAATATAATTTTACAATTGGATAATGTTAATGATAAAAAATTTCCGAATTTTCAAGAGTGGTCATAAATAACGATAAATCACTACAACAGCTGTGGGAGAAAGTTTGCGAACAAGTGAATGCATCTAAAAACAACAAGAACCAACCTTTCTTAATGTCCAGATAGTTTAGAATGTTACAAATGAAGAAGTAGAGAAAAATTTGAGAGAAAAATTAGATACTGTAAAAGCCGTGTTAATTTAAGAAAATGCAGCAGAAAAATTAGAAAACCTACAGGAGACAAGTTAAAATATGTATTTCAAGCGCCAATTTCCGATTTAAAAGGACTGTTTTAAAAGCTGTGCTTAGTTTTTATCATGATTAATATGTTATTGTCATAGCTCAAAGTTTAAAAAAAACTTGAAACTTTTTTTAAATAAATACTCATTTCATATCAGTTGATATTTTTTATTTAACTCTCATTTTATTTAGGTGTCAGGTAATGGGTCCCTTTGATGTCACCGGTTGGTGTCCTTAGAGTTTTCACCTGTCACCTACAGGGGAAATTGCATTTTTAAAAAAAAAAAAACAAGTAAACATTTTGTATAACTTTTTTTGTATATTTACCAAAAATAAACAGTAACAATTACACTAAAACTTTGTTTTTCGATTTTATTCAGAGTTTAATCAACAAAAAATAATAAATAATTTTGTAACCTAATAGTGTCAGGTACTTATACGGGTATATAATGTTAATTGTTGTTAATTGTTATGAGCTAAAAGGCAGTTTTAATTATTAGGCATTAGTTTTCCACCATTGGTATGGTTCTTTTTTAATAAATTATTCTTACTGATTTTTCTTTAGTTAACAACGGGGTGCATTCGGCAAAGGCCCTCATCGAATCGATTTTACGAACGTCCATTCATATAGCGGCTCGCGTAGCGGTTCGTAATTTTTGTCTACAGTGTTGCTGACAATTAAAACGAATATTTTAAAGCGTTTTTGCGAGTTTTAATAAACAGTGCCGTAGATTGAAATTAATATGATTGTAATGGTTTTCTGAAGTGGATTTTAAGCATTGAGCAATAAAGCCTATTAATATTTCCGCCATTATCTTCTAATTTCCTTATTTGAGTTGATTTTTTTATATTTTTTGTCAGACGCTATCCAAAAAGAAAAAAAAATCCACAAAAGTAAACTATTTGCTTGAATCTCAAATAGGTATTTCTAGCAATGGCGAACAGAAAAGATAAAAAAACTCAATTCTTGCGGCAATCGTCTACGGCAGGTATAAATAAGGTAGTTGGGATTTTTTCGGTTTCAATGCGTGATATATTAGAAGCGAGGGTTAAATTAATTAAAAAAAAGAAACAAAAGTAGTTACTAGTGTTTTTTTTATTAAATCGTTATTACAATTTTGTAGGAAGGTAAGGAATTATACGAAAAATAATAGGGATCTATTGGAGATTTTTTACAGTTGGGTAGTATTTATGAACGGGCACTATTTTGACGCTGTTGACATTTACGCGTGCACAGAAATTATCAGATTTATGCTCACCTGTAGTTCATGCGTATTTTTAAATTTACAAACTATAACTTGAAAATAACATTAATTTTTACTCATTAAAGTCAAAGAATGCAAGTGCAATACTAAAATAATGCTTTTTAAAAGGGCAAGATTGAAGTTAACTCCATATTATATCATATCCGCCGTCACTGCTCCAAAAGTACATACACCTATCTTTTCGGGCGCGCCTGCGGTAAACTTTTGGAAATATATCTGAAGTTGCGGTATTGCCACAGATACACTGATATTCTTTCTTTCTTTGTGTGGCTATGTGGGAACTGTTGGGGTCAAACTAAATAGTGATTTATGAATGGACTGCCGGGTCTATAGTTAGTAACTCGATGTGTGGCACCCCGGTTTGAAGGCATTGAGATTCCCTTACATTCATGTATTTTTTAAATTATCCCATATATATTATGTTAAAGCACAAGCCATCACTCGTTATTTTATTTTCAATAGTTGTCGAGTTATTGCTAGTTTTCTAAGGGCTAGCCAAAGCCAATACCATAAAATAACTAAAATCAAAGTTACCTGCAGACGCCAAAATGGGCACCAACCGAATGGTGGCCAACCGAAAGTCGGCTTCACTCTTATACCTAGCAGCTTCTCCTGTCGCGTAGGCGTGGTTACCTCCCATATACTCTAGGGTTGATTTGAACCCTAAATCCCCGCTTAAATCGAAGTCAATTTTCAACTCTTCCCAGGCGAGGGTGCACATCATCACGACGGCAACACCGGCCCCTATACAAATCTGGTGGACGCCACGGCGGTCGTTGTGGTGCCCAACAGTCCGGCCTCCTCCCAAAAACCCCTCAAGACTGTCCAGGACGTGCGGAGCCTATTACAAAGCGGGAGGAAGCACGACGTCAAGCAGATTTTGAGGACAAATGCGTGGCCAGTCAACCATCCTATTAGAAAGTGAGTAGAGACTTGTGTAAAGGAACACTTTTGATATATATCGCACCTTCGAAACGAAAGTGGTGCAACCTAAAATTTCATGATTTTCACTTTTTGTAATAAAACGACAAACGCAAAAAAAACAACATAGAGACAAGGATAACATTTTATGCTTTTGGATTGTTTTGTGCTCGTTTATGTTTTCTGTTAAGTTGTACAACATTTTTTGAAAACTTAATGTCCTATGATAGTTTTTCTAAAAGAAAACTTGTCATTTTCAGAGAACTCTGGCCACTCCTCTGCAACCAACACCACCCGGCAGGGGGCGCCTCGGGCGACGGATTCTACTGGGACATGGTAGTTCAAGTATTTGGCAGTGCAGACCTGCCCGATCGGCCTGTCAGTTTGCCACCCTTTGTCGAACCATCAAGGTATGACACATATTTTTTTTTCAATGAAGTTGTACATTTTTTAGGGGCATATTCACAGTCATTCCCAAGGCTCCTTTCTTCCGTGGTTAATTTAAAGAGAGTTTTTGGAAGCACTACAGTATTTTTTTCGATGCTTTTTAGGTGTCCCGCCTACCACATGACAAGGGCTGGAAGGGCGTCAGCCGATAGGGTGGTCTCGGTGTTGGGATACGCTTGTCCAGACATCGTTTACAGTCCGGTCATTTACCCAATTTGTGGAATTTTGTTGCATTATGTTTCAGGTAAGTGATATTTTTTTGCTTACTACATATTCGTCTGGGGTAACTTTTTCACCTAAAGACGTAACTAAAAAGCGCTCTAGATCAGACTTGAAAAAATGTTAATGTCGTCCATGAAAAGGATGTTTTATTAAAGTCCAACAGAATTATAAATAACACATACCTACAATATAGGAACATGTATTGGTGTAAATGCCTACACCTGGTAATTGTGCAGGAGAGCCAAAAAACCTTTTATTAGGTGTTATTATGGATTATATATTTTTAACAAAAATAAATACAAATTGTTTTTTTATACATTTTTTGTAGCCCTGTAAAAAAGGTTTAAGACGACGTAAACACAAATTTAAGGCGATGATTACAAACTGAGAAAAAAAATGTTGAATGACAACCGCCCTTCATAACCTTTACAACACCAGAGGTAGAAGTTCTAAAAATATGTTTTTGGGACTACCTACCCTAGAAAGTGTAATAAGGCATGTAATTTTAAGAAAAAAAATACAAAATTATCATGGATACAGCGAAACAAACTAGGTAACTAATAATACAGAAGAAAGATATAACCACATAACAACTATCAGAAAAAAATCTGTAGCGATAATAACTCTCCCAATCAAGTTAGCCTGGAAAAAATACAGAGCCAAAAACTCTTCGGCGCGCAAGCAGACTGCCCCAGGCATGCGCAGTATATTTTTCGCTTTAGTCTTGCGCAGATCCAACCGTGATTTTTACATTTTATCCTTTGTTTTCAAAGTTATTATTGTTACACATTTTACGATTCTTGGGCCATAATAGTATCTCATAGTTATAAAGGGTGTCCACATTCTGAAAAAAACCTGGAAAGTCACGGAAAGTCAGGGAAAAAAAACTGGTCACGGAAAGTCATGGAACTTACTCAAAAGTCTGGAAAGTCATGGAAATTCCCCGATAAGAGTATCGGAATTGCTTTAGATAGATAGATAGGCCTTTTTAGGATATTAAAAATGCCTTTTGCAGCTAACCTAACACACTTTTTTCTACTATTTCTTCAAAACGTGAAAAAAAAATCAAAATTTTAATTTTTTTTGTTTAATTTTTTATCAACCTTTCTTAACACCGTTCAAAATGTACAGAAAATTAATTTTTTAGTCAAATTAAAAAAAATATATATTTTATCACATCTATAATTAACACTAGGGTAGCGATTCTTCAAAAACCGTCAGAAAATCTCGTCCTTATTTTTAAACATAAGTTTACACTAACTGCTATTTAGTCAGGACTTATTTGCTAATATTCCTGAAAATTTAGATTCTTAATACTATTCCAGTAAATAAAAAAATATGTCAATTTAAATTTTTGGAGGCAGTTTTTGTGAAAACCCCTTTTTTTATTTAAAAATGTATGTTATGAAGCTTATTTTTGTGTGTAAACAAGCAACATGCAAAACCATAGATAGCCATGGAATATGTCGCTGGCACTGATCAGAAAAGTCACACAAATTCTGTCTTTCCTCTTACATGGTGACTAGTCCTGCAGAATGTTTTTAAAATATTAGATTTACAAAATGTTATTAAAATAATTACGCAGTGTCTCTTTCAACTTTAGGATAAGTATGAAGGACGCTTTGTTTTTATTTTAAATGAAGCAATAAGTAAAAATCGCCGCTCTCCAGAATTGTGACGGGTGAGATTTTCTGTCGTTTCTGAAGAATTACAAAAATTGTCAGGAAATCATTTTCGAAGAATTTTCTGCATAATTTTTAGAATAATGTCCTCAAGATTTTTTTAATCATCATTTTCGTATCGCTGTTTGAAATAAACAAAAGGAAGAAAATATGTTAAACGCGAGGTTTGATCAATTGTAGTAGGCTGATTTTTGTAAAAGTAATAGTCAGGCAAATTTTAAAAAGTTGATCATGGAAAATCATGGATTTTTTTTCGAAAAATTCTGTGGACACCCTGTTATATGGATGTAACGAAATAAACAAGGTAATTTAAAAACACGAAGTTAAACTTACATTTTAAAATTTAGATTTTTTCAGAAAATTAAAAAACATTTAGATATTGATCAAATAACTGATAAATGTATAACAATTAAACGAACTTTTTGAAAAACGGTTTAAACTTATTTATGCCTTTATGGATCCCAATGATAACTAGACATGAGACTTTCATGAATTCGCTAACTTTTAATACATTAAGATTTATTTAATAATATTTAAATTTATCTTAGATGAATGCAGATCGATCGCCCAAGTCCTAATCTATAAAAAACTCAATTTCAAACGTAGAAAACCCAAAAGAAAGGCGGCTCAAAATATCCAAAAATATCTTGAGAAAACCATGGGAATTAAATGTTTAACAAAAACTTCTGGCCAAAAATATGTAAACACTTTGTTTTGCCAAAGCAGCTTATCTCTGAAATAGCTATTTATTTGTTCGTGTGGTTATAAATAGGCCCCTGTATATATATCTAATGTGAACAAATAAATAATACCAATTTCTTGTGAAGTTAAGTAGTAGTTGGCCTATAAAATGGTAAGGTAAGACTTAGTCTGATATTAAAGCTTTATGTTTAAAATAATTTTAGAGGCTGTATCATACATTTTTTCTTTAAGCATGCTTATTTTTCAAATAAATCGACTATTTCCTGTGACTGTGACTTCTGGGTTTTTTCTGTGATAAGTTTATTAAAATTGTAATGTTTTTATTTGTTGGAATTGTGTAAATAACAATTTACAGGGTCCATATTTACTTTCTGTTTAAAAAAAAATCTAGTCTAGAAATTGTATCTTGAAAATCACATTTAAAAGTAGAGTAAAATGGCTCAGGGATCACGAAGTGTGAACAATAATAACTTTGTAAAACAAAGAAAATAATGTAAAAAACAGGGTTGGCCATGGACAAGACCAAAGGCGAAAAATTCACTGCGCATGTCTGACGCAGTCTGCTTGCGCCCAGAGTTTTTGGGTGTGCATTTTTCCAGGATAACTTGAATGATGAACAATAGACACTTAAAGTTAAATTTCGGGTCCATCGGCATTCGTATCCTTATGTCTGTCGACTCGACCTATCGAGCAGTTGTACTTTTAAACTAATGGCAAATGCGTGACAGCTGATCAAATGCGTCAAAACATCATTTCGTATGCAGGGACGGGCGTAATAGCGACATAAAGCTATTTGTAACTCATCGCCGCATACGAATCCGCATCTAGCGAGAACCAAGCACATTAATTGGACAGAAACTTGTACCACGTTCGAAAAGAGCGGATATATGCTAATCTAAGGTGTTCTTGAACGCGATAGGTGTTGAGATGCGTTAGGTATCACGTATCGTTACGACACACGTATCGTATCTCAGCACCTATTGCGTTCCGAAACACCTTAAATTAGCATATATCTGCTCTTTTCGAACGTGTTACAAGTTTCTGACCAATCAATGTGCTTGGTTCCCGCTAGATGCGGATACGTATACCGCGATGAGTTAAAAATAGCTTTATGTCTCTATGTTACGACTCCCTTATCGTACCTAACGAGGTTTTCGTGCATTTAATCAGCTGGAGCTGTCACGCATTCGCCATGATTTTAAAAGTGCACCTGCTTGATTGGTCGACTCGATAGAGATAAGGATACGAATGCTGATAAAACTGAAAATTAACTTAAGTGTCTAATGAATTTTAAAATCGAGTTGTAGATGTACCTATAATCAGGGTTTCCACACGTCCTGAAAAACCTGAAATACCTGGAATTTTATAAAATCAAATTCCAGGCCTGGAATTCACCTGGAATTGCAAAAAAAGTTAATTTTCGTGGAATTTTGTGGAGTGTCCTGGAACTGGACTAATGACGCAAATCTATCAATGTAAAACACAGCTTAACCCAATTTAAAAAACCTATAGTTTAAATCTATGAGTGACTAACCCAACCCACTTTTTATGTATTTTGAGAGAAGTAAAGATCAGAATTTTGAAAGAATTTTTATATTTATAAATTTGAAAAAAAAGGCTAATTCTAAAATTAAGACAAAATCTCACCTGCTCAACACTACCCACATTTTTTTAAATGTTTTACGGAAAACTCAAAATAAAATTTTGCCTGCGGCGCTATAATAACATTGATTTTTTTGTCAACAACAACATTTAAAACATGTAAAAAATGGGATTTTACCTTTCCAGAAATTGAAACTGAAAAAAGACATGCTTATTTTGGTAACGAATTTAGAATTACTACCAGATCCGCTTTTGCTTTTTACACATACTAACACTAACCCAACCGAACATGTACTCATCCCCCTATTTTAATATTTTTCAAGCAGTTTTTTGTAGTATTAAATTCTGAAAACAAAAAAAAAATGTCCTGGAATTTGTGTAAAATGTCCTGGAACACACCTGGAAAAAATTATTGGCATTTCTGTGGGAATCCTGATAATACATAAACATACTTGCAACATCTAGAGAAACAAACAGTTTCAAGGAGAAATTGCCACACATTGTTAACACCTTTTTCACAATTTATCTGTGTTTGTTAAAAAACAAAATAACACGGGGTAAAGGAACCCAATTGTTGATTTTATCGCCATTTTTTATTAGATAAAGAAAAATAGAATAAAATACATAAAAATATTAACTTATGTAAGTGTAACTGGGTTGAGAATAATATTCTTCTTTTTGTTTTTTATTATTAATCACAAGGTTGGTTGCAAGGTTATCTAAATTTCTTTACTACATAATTTGGTTTAGATTAATTAAATATTCTTTATTGATATCAATAAAGAGAAGAAAATTTTGGCTTTAGGGAGTAATCACCCTATCTTTTATTTTCTTTAATGTAAATTTTAAAAAAAGTGGCACTTTAGTCCCTAGGTATATATCGTATTATTTAGTTTTGATAAGTCATATTATAAAATTCTTTTTTTTTTGGAAGATTTTTTTTGTGTCCAAACTTAAAGTATTTGTAGTAAGAAACAAAATAATAATGTTTTTTTATACCTTCTATCTAAATCTAATTATTATTTCCTAATAATTAAGCCACTTCCGTCAGTTTTCACCAAGTATTTACGAAAAAAACATTTAAAAACATCGTCAAAATATCAAACTGTCAAAGATTAAAATGTCGCAACAATGGACGTCACCGAGTAAAAAGGCACATCGCTATGGAAACCGCATTGTTATTTCATTTACCAGCCGCCTTGATTTCTAGTGTAAAGCTGGTGTGTTGCGAGAAGTGCTCTTCGTTCGAGATTTTTGAAATTATTTTCCTGTTTTTCTTGGATTTTTTGATAAAGGTATTAAAAAAAAATAGTGTTAACTACTCGCGGCTAAACTGTGCTTTTTTTACTCGCTGCGCTCGATATTTAATTTAACACTTGTAAAAAAAGCACTATTTTAGCCACTAGTTGTTAAAACTACTATTCTATATTTTTTGAAAGGCCACTTAAAAATCGATCTCATGACCCATAATCCAAATTAAATTAAATTTTTAAATCATTTCTGCGAATTGCCCTGAATATGGAAAAAAACTGGAGTACTTTTAAGTTCGAGGAAAATGTTTTATGATTTCTTTTTGTTGGATAATTATGTCAAGGTCAAAAACCTGGGCCTCGATTCTGCCAGAATAAATAATGTGAAATATTAGAAAACTAGTGTGGATAAGGCATTTTATCAACAATATTAAGTCCATATAAAACAATGGTTTTTTATTTTATCTCGCCTGTGAATGTTATGTTTTGCTCTGAGGTTGTTTTTTCTTCTAAAAGGTCGGCCCTATATGGAGCTTATGGCCGCGGTCAATGGGTTATTTTTCGAATTAAATCCCCAAAAGCCGCGTTTTACCCCCCTTTATTGCGTTTCAAAAGACGAAAACAAACAATTTAGAAAACCTTACCGGCCATAAAGTGAAATAAAATAATTCGGGAAACATCCCATTTAGTCACTCAGTTACACTATTACATATTACAAGTCGGTGATAAAAATACAAAAAAAAAACGGAAAAACATACAAACAAAACTACTTAGAACAAAAGCAAAGAGCAGTGACAGGATACCATGTTGGGCGAGTTTTTAACCGGAGCCAACAAAAAAGTTTATCTTGTCCATCGGAGTTACAAAATTCTTGATGGATTCCACCAATTCACCGATTGATGTCAACAATACCGACTCCGGAGGTCGCGGTAGGAATGAGTTGATGGATTAATTAACCTTTGTTGTGTTTTTTCGTTTGTATAATATGTTTTGATTTTCACGTAGTTTTATAATATGTAACAAGCAATTTTTCTTTGTTTTTTTTTCCATTTTTTTTTCGTTTACCAGTCAAAACCGTAGCCAAATTAATATGATTGAATGGATTTTAAGTTCCACTTAAGAATGTCTCGAGTAGCAGTTAAGGTGTGTATAAAAATAATTTATATTGGGGCGTTTTTTTTTATCAAAAAAGCGTATTTATCTTACGCCTTCCACAATTTTAAAATATTTACTTTGGCGCCATCTTTTAGATTAACAGCAAGGAATAAAACAAGAAGTTAAAACTTCCAAATCAGTTCCATCAACCGAAAAGAATCTAAAAAAGAAAAGATCAAAAGATCTTGGGAGGAAAGAACGAAATTTCAAAATTGGACGAGTGTCCCACAAGGAACACACAAAAGTCCAAAGCGAAAACAATTAAGTGATGTTTCGCCCGGGGTGACTAGCGTGGGCTCGTCAGTGGATTCACTAGTCACCCTCAATCCAGACATCACTTAACACCATCGCACACTCTGACTTCCAACTCTGAAACACTCACAAATAGGCATCGTTCCGCATGGTACTTATTATAAGTCGCCTGATACGGGTTCGTCCTGGCGTGTTAATCTTTCCAATAGGAATATGCTCCTAAGACATATAAAACAAGAAGTTAAAACTTCCAAATCAGTTCCGTCAACCGAAAAGAATCTAAAAAAGAAAAGATCAAAAGATCTTGGGAGGAAAGAACGAAATTTCAAAATTGGACGAGTGTCCCACAAGGAACACACAAAAGTCCAAAGCGAAAACAATTAAGTGATGTTTCGCCCGGGGTGACTAGCGTGGGCTCGTCAGTGGATTCACTAGTCACCCTCAATCCAGACATCATTTAACACCATCGCACACTCTGACTTCCAACTCTGAAACACTCACAAATAGGCATCATTCCGCATGGTACTTATTATAAGTCGCCTGATACGGGTTCGTCCTGGCGTGTTAATCTTTCCAATAGGAATATGCTCCTAAGACATAGAAAACAAGAAGTTAAAACTTCCAAATCAGTTCCATCAACCGAAAAGAATCTAAAAAAGAAAAGATCAAAAGATCTTGGGAGGAAAGAACGAAATTTCCAAATTGGACGAGTGTCCCACAAGGAACACACAAAAGTCCAAAGCGAAAACAATTAAGTGATGTTTCGCCCGGGGTGACTAGCGTGGGCTCGTCAGTGGATTCACTAGTCACCCTCAATCCAGACATCATTTAACACCATCGCACACTCTGACTTCCAACTCTGAAACACTCACAAATAGGCATCGTTCCGCATAGTACTTATTATAAGTCGCCTGATACGGGTTCGTCCTGGCGTGTTAATCTTTCCAATAGGAAGGACCTAAATATTTTTTATTGTAAATTTTCTATTATTCTTACTTTTCATTTTTTTGTTATACCCATATTAGGTAAATTAGCCCTGTATTAAATATCTTATTATTTTTTTAAAGTATGACTCCATTATTTCTCCATCCTAAAATTTTCCAAAAATGTTAAAAAAACATTGAAAAAAAAGAAATATTTTAAAAAAAAATAAAAAATGTGTTTTTGAGATTTTTCAAAAAAAAATTTTTCTTTTAATTAAGAAAAAAAAAATTAAGCAAACTATATTACACATCTTTAAAAAGGTCTTTAAAAACCCTTCAAAATGAGCTATCACTCGATTCTATAGGATCAATAGTTTTTGAGATATTACTATTTTTGTAAGTGTCTGTCAAGGACTTATTGGTCAATTTCTTGACTTTCAAAAATCAATAAACAAAAACCGCTTATCCAAAAACTTTGATTTTTTAGATTTTTGAGTTTTGATAAGACGAATAAGTGTACCAAAAATCATCAAAATCGGAGATGGTCAAAACTATTGCCTGGTTGACTTGATATGGTTTGACCCCAAAGCGTTTCTGAGCTACAGGGTGATTCTCAAAAATGTGCGTTTCTAAAAACCCTCTACAACTTTTTTATTTGTAAGGATAGAGATTTTCATTAAAAACATTTTTTGAAGATTTTTTAAGGACAAATCTACCTGTTTCACCGATTTTGTCTTAAAGCCTCTAGTTCACGAGATATAACACAAAGTTACATTTTTTTTAAATGGAATACCCAAATTTTTAAGAAAAAATTAGTTTTGTAATAAAATTTCCTGTTAAACGATGTGTTATACACCTATTTTTTATAAGTAGTTAAACAGATATCTGCAATATTTAAGAATTACCATAGTAGGTTGTGTTTAACTCTGACCTATGCAGTTTTAGGGTATCTATCTAGGTAGCTATGATCAAATAAAAACAATTGCCATGATAAACGAACTTTGAAAAGTACGACATGATAAAATGTTATATTGAAAGTAACGAAAATCGACAGACGGCGTTAAATCTATATTTCCAGAGATATCCGGAAAGAAGGCCACCTAGCTCAAAAATATTTTTGAAGTTAAAACGTCATCTATAAGAATACGGATCCTTTACAAAACCGCGGCCTAGGACATATAGAAGCCTAGCCAGAGATAGAGAGTTGGAAGGACTAACGGTTCTAGGAGAAATAGAAATTAACCCGAATACTTCCACTAGGGCTATGGAGAGAAACACTGGAATTCCACGCAGCAATGCCGTTCGGGTGCTTAAAAAACACAAGTTTAGGCCCTATCGACCCCGACGGGTGCACCAATTACGGCAACGATATTTTGCTCCAAGACATGCATTTTGCAGGTGGTACTTAAATAAAAGCCAAAAAGCCCCCGATTTTGCCAGAAAAGTTATTTGGATGAGGCAACGATTTCTAGTGATGGAATATTCACCAGATATAACCGCTATTACTGGAAACAGCAAAATCCCCATATTATGGTGGAGCAAGCGAATCAGGGAAGGTTCAGTTTTAAGATCGTAAACTAGAAGTTAAAGTTCGAGGTTGCTGTGTCCCCTCGTGTTGTAGCCAACTTGATTTTGTATGAAAAAAAAACAATAACATTTTATTTACACATTTAGGGCCCGCACAGCGCCTACTATGGAAAACATCAAAATATGCAAATATCTTTAAAACTATTTAATAAAAATAGGCGTATGGCACATCGTTCGACAGGAAATTGTATTAGAAAACTGATTTTTTAGAAAAATTGGGGGTATCCCATTTAAAGAAATATAGCTTTGTGTGATATCTCAGGAACTAAAGGCTTTAAGAGAAAATCGGTGAAACAGGTAGATTTGTCTTTAAAAAATCTTCAAAAAATGTTTTTAATGAAAATCTCTATCTTTACAAATAAAAAAGTTGTAGAAGGCCTTTAAAATCGCACATTTTTGAGAATCACCCTGTAGCTCAGAAACGCTTTGACATATCGCAATGCGGTTTTTAGTTTTCGACTTCGACTTTGAAAATCGAGCCCGTAACATGTATATTAGTTTTGGGCTAACTATGCTGCAAAAACCCAAAGCTATAAAGGCCCTCGATTTTGGACCACCGTGTACAGGGAACATAGTGACATTAGCGCCATCTCTACATACTAGGAAGAAACTATTAAGCAGTTTAAAAATTTTAAGGTGACGTAATCGGACCATCGTCAGTTGCCGATTCTCGACCAATCAAACAAAGTTCCAATCGGACCATCTTCGGCCCGAAAGCAGATAAAGTGGTCGTCGGCATAAAGTCGACTATAGTAAATCGGGCCATCGTCAGTTGCCAATTCTCGACCGATTAAACAAAGTTCCAATCGGACCATCATCGGCCCTAAATCAGATAAGGTTTGCGTTGGCATAATGTCGACTATAGTAAATCGGGCCATCGTCAGTTGCCGATTCTCAACCGATTAAAGAAAGTTCCTATCGGACCATCATCGTCCCTAAAGCAGATAAGGTTTGCGTTGGCATAATGTCGACTGTAGTAAATCGGGCCATGGTCAGTTGCCGATTCTCGTCCGATTAAACAAAGTTTCAATCGGACCGTCGTCGGCCCTAAAGCAGATAAAGTAGGCGTCGGCATAAATTCGACTATAGTAAATCAGGCCATCGTCAGTTGCCGATTTTCGACCGTTTAAACAAAGTTCCAATCGGACCATCGTCGGTCCTCAAGTGGTGTCGGCATAAAGTCGACTGTAGTAATGTGGACCTCTGTCCGTTGCCGATTATTGACCGAAAACTGAAAATCGCAATCTGTCCAACATCGGGCCAGCGTGTAGTCGCCGATGCCGACACACTGCCGACCTTATCGACATTGACCCGATTCATTGCCGACGATTTGTGTTGGCTGGGTAGTGTAACGTCAGTCATGAAAAATTCAAAATTATTATTTTTTTTAATGAAGACTTGCCACTGCAATGTTCGAGTTATATTTCGTAAACAGCCTTAAATGACACCAAACTATTCTACCCATTGTTTTACCCTGTGTCATCTATATTTTAAATTTTAAGTAACTGCTTTGAAATTCTTTCTAATTTCTACAGGTTTTTTTGAGTTTCTTGTATAAAAATGTGTACTGCTACGTTTACAATTGGAGAGTTTACTGGCGGAAAGTACTGGCAGCCACTAAACTTGTTCATTGTTTTGTGTTTACAAGTTTTCAAGTTTAGTTGCCAAGCAATAAAAAACAAAATGGCTTTGGTAGTGCGTGCTGTTGTTAAAGTTGTTGTGTGTGAAATTGGCAAATCTAATAAATAAGTTAGAACGCAAGAAAAATAGGAAAAAACGAGTTTGGGTTAGAGATTGGATCAGACGTAGAAGTACTCTGGGTGCGTCAGAACGACTCTTAAAGGAGATATCAACTGAAGATCCCGATTCTTATAGGAATTTTATGAGATTATCGTATCAAAAATTTCAAGAACTGTTAAGACTAGTTGAACATAAACTATTATCTAATTTCTATCCCACTTATTCATTCTAAAAACGTGGACACTTGCTCACTGAACGCTTGTTACCTGTTTACACACGGAAAGTACAAACAGGAATTCCGTCTAGCAGCAAGTAAACTAGCCGGCCCGTCAACTCCTGGAAAGTACTTGCGGGAGTACATGATTAGTTTTTGTAGAGGCTTGAAGAAAAAAATTAAAAAAATGTTTTTTATTCGACAATTTTGACCAGAAAAGCCATTAGTTTGTAATTTGCAGACAGTGACTAAAATCATTTTTTTAGCAAAGGTATAAATAAATATTATAGATAATTATATAGACTTCTTGACATGTGATATTTTTCGTAACATCCTAATTTAAAAATTAAACACAAAATACGTTTTTACAATAGCACTCATTTATTTTTTATTCAATAGACAGACAATCTCTGTTAGTAGCAATGGTTCCCTCGTTCAACCTATTTGTAGGTTTTAAATAATTTAATTCAATTCTCTTCAATATCCTTTTACAAGTAGGTGTCTAAAATAATGTAGACGAGCAACAGACAACTTTAAATATTATGTGATAAAAAAATTGGTGCTAGAAAGCACGGATAGTCCACCATACAATCAATTATTTTATGTTGAAAGGAAATGAAAATATCTCGAAAACTGTAGCTTTGAAAGATTTGAACTTTATAAAAATTTTGGGTAATATTTACGAAAACCAAAATCTGAAAACCGCATATCAATAGCTGCTTTACTTCTAAACTATGTTGGAAATTTGGAACCTTTGGTTGCACTAAAACAAAATTATGATTGTTTTCCACAAACCAAAACTACACTTTTTTGCACTCGACGCGCGTTTCGCTAACAATGTTAGCATCATCAGGAGACGATAAACAATGAACTAAATTAATCTACGCTCTATCTTATATACAATCCTTTAGTGGGCGGAGATAAGACTAATAACTTGTGATTGATCACGATTTTTAATCCTATCTCCCCTCAACCAAAGAATAAAGTGTACTAAACGGGATGGGTCCTCTATCTTTATTTAAACTATTTCTGGATTTAATGATTTCCATACTTTCATATGCATTCAAAAGTCTTTTGTTTGGTACACTTTTTAGAAGTTTTAGGTTATTTAATGTGAATCTATGATTGTTTTCAAAAGCATGCTCGGCCACACTTGACTTTTCTGTTCTTCCGTATTTTAAGTGTGCTAAGTGTTCTTTAAAACGTGTTTGAATAGAGCGTCTCGTTTGGCCAACATATTTTTTGTCACAATCCATGCAACTAATTTCGTAAATTCCACTTTTTTCTAGAACTGTAGTTTTATCCTTGGGATTTCCTAGTAAGCTTCTTATTGTGTTACCGGATTGATATACTAATTTAAGACCGGTGTTATTAAATACTTTGTTTAATCCTTTCGTATAATTAGGGGTATAAGGAATTGATACAAATTTTGAGTCGCAGGTATCTTTTTGTCTGAAAAAGGTAGAATTCCGAAAGGTCTTTTGAAAAGAATGTCTATTTATCAGCTTATTTATTAAGCCTTCGTCGTAACCGTTTTCGCCAGCTATATTCCTAATCCTATTCTTTTCTGCTTCAAATCTTTCTTTGTTTAAGGGGAAATTTACTAATCTATATGTTAAAAAGTGCAAACTTGCAAGCTTATGTTGTAAGCAATGAAAAGAGTCATTTGGAATATACCTGTTGGTGGCCGTGCCTTTTCTGTATAGGTCAAAGTCCAATTTATTTTTATTTCTTATAACTAAAGTGTCTAGAAATGGCAGTGTACCGTTGTTCTCTGTTTCATAAGTAAATTTAATACTGGGAAATTTGTTATTTATTTTTTCCATAAAATTTTCAACACTAGTTACTTTAGTGTTGAATACTGCAAACATATCGTCTACATACCTGAACCATACTCTGGGGAAATACTCAAATTCTTTACTTATATCTGATTCAAATTTGCTCATAAATAGGTTTGCGATAAAAGGTGATAAACTATTACCCATTGTGGTTCCTTCTAATTGCTGGTAGTAGTTATTTTTATATTGAAAGTAATGTTGATTCATGCAGAGTTTTGTTAAAGATAGGTATTCTAAAGTCTGTTTGTCTTCTAGATTGTTTTTTCTTAGTAGTTCCTCCAGGTATTGTAAGGTATTGGGGATCGGCACACTAGGGAACAACGAACTAACATCAAACGAGATTAAAATTTCACCTTCTTGGAGTGAAATATCTTTAACTTTGTTGATAAATTCAAGGGAATTTTGAACAGAAAAACCTTTTTCCTTTATCGGTAAATTTTCAAACTCGTTTGCTAGCCATTTCGAAATGTTGTAAGTAGTGATCCTACAGCAGAAACTATTAGAATAGGATTAGGAATATAGCTGGCGAAAACGGTTACGACGAAGGCTTAATAAATAAGCTGATAAATAGACATTCTTTTCAAAAGACCTTTCGGAATTCTACCTTTTTCAGACAAAAAGATACCTGCGACTCAAAATTTGTATCAATTCCTTATAACCCTAATTATACGAAAGGATTAAACAAAGTATTTAATAACACCGGTCTTAAATTAGTATATCAATCCGGTAACACAATAAGAAGCTTACTAGGAAATCCCAAGGATAAAACTACAGTTCTAGAAAAAAGTGGAATTTACGAAATTAGTTGCATGGATTGTGACAAAAAATATGTTGGCCAAACGAGACGCTCTATTCAAACACGTTTTAAAGAACACTTAGCACACTTAAAATACGGAAGAACAGAAAAGTCAAGTGTGGCCGAGCATGCTTTTGAAAACAATCATAGATTCACATTAAATAACCTAAAACTTCTAAAAAGTGTACCAAACAAAAGACTTTTGAATGCATATGAAAGTATGGAAATCATTAAATCCAGAAATAGTTTAAATAAAGATAGAGGACCCATCCCGTTTAGTACACTTTATTCTTTGGTTGAGGGGAGATAGGATTAAAAATCGTGATCAATCACAAGTTATTAGTCTTATCTCCGCCCACTAAAAGATTGTATATAAGATAGAGCGTAGATTAATTTAGTTCATTGTTTATCGTCTCCTGATGATGCTAACATTGTTAGCGAAACGCGCGTCGAGTGCAAAAAAGTGTAGTTTTGGTTTGTGGAAAACAATCATAATTTTGTTTTACTTCTAAAGTTATGATTTTTTTTAATGTATTTTAACGTTTTTTTCAAATAACTCGGAAACTAAAGCTCCCACGAATTTGGACTTTATAACAAAATTTGTAGTCCATATTCATGGAAACTTAAATCTGAAAACCGTATATCGCTACTTGCTTTTGTTCCAAAGTTACAATTTTTTTAAATATTTTATGCTCCTTTTCCCACCTTCACCCCCCCCCCCCCCCACCCTACCCAAAACCTAATCAGTTCATGGTCAACCGATAGAGGATTTTTGTCCCAAATTTCATTAAAATCGATTAAGGCGTTCTTGAGTTATCGTGTATACAGACAGACAACAGACCGACAGACAACTTTTTTTTCGTCTAATAAGGTGTTTTGTAACCTTAGTAACTAATTTTTGATAAAATTAAGAAAAGTCAAAATTTCACGAAAGACGTTGATGAACTTTGTCGTTATTACAGATTTTCTTGAAAATTTTATTCTCCATCTAAATGTGAAAACACTGTTTCGCTATCTGCTACACCTTATTCCAAGTTTTTTATATTTTTATTTTTCTTGAATATCTCGAGAACCATGGATCTGACATACTTCACAATTAGCACCTATAGTTTTTGTTAAAAATGTAATTATCCATATAAATGTAAAAACCGTGTGTCGCTAGCTGCTACTGTTTGAAAATGAGGATTTTCTTCAATCCCGTTTTTTGACTTAGCGCCTTCTTTGCCTGTGATCTTCAATTGTAACGCAAACTTTTGAGCAGACCAGTCCAGTGCCGTACATAAAAACATTAATAATTACCCAAGCAGCAGTAGTAGTAGTCGGGTGCAGGTTTCTTTGATAAAAATCGGGTTAGATGCTTTTGCGTTATCGAGGCCCAGACAAACACCATGACAAAATTTTGGATTTGGGTTTTTTGATCCAAATAATTCATTTTTAGTGGAAATAAAGAAAGATTTCTTGCTGATCCCAATAGGCTCCATAGTTCCCTTGTTCCACATTATTTTATTAATGACTGATATTACAACATGCTAAAATTCTATTAAATTCATTTGGGTTCCATATTCCTTTGAAATTTTTGCGAGGTTTATTAGTGAAATAATATAATATTTGGTCCGGCCATCAGTTGTTTATTCACTTTTGCAGCGAAAAATAAATTTACCAAACTAATTACCAACAGAATTCTATTTTTAGCTAAAGTTGCACAACCAACGGTATACCTAGGCACTCGAAAATAATATCGATTTTTAATCAGTAAAAACAGATTTTCACTGCCGTTTCCTCACTGAGAAACCTTTTAGAAATCATAGAAAACGTAATATACGAGAGATATAATTTTATTTTAGAACAACAGAGACAGACCAAATCAAAAGATAACAAATTAATCTAATGAGGCATCTTTTGAAAAATTCACTGCTAAAACCTAACACTTATTGTAAAACTTATTTTCCTTTTGAAGCAGACTGACAATGTCAAGTGCAAACGAATTTGATGCCGTCATACGATTTACTTTCCAATTTTCTGGTACAATTTTCGGAAAATACAATATTCTCGAGGGTATTTCTTTTAAGAGTCCTTGGCTTCGTAAATTTTGATTAAGACTTTTAAATTGTTTGACAATGGCTGATATATTTGAGCATAATAAAGAAGGCAAGAAAAGTCCATTTTAAAGGAGTAGTTGAGTAAATTATGAAGAGCAGGGGTCCCAATACGGACCCTTGGGGTATCCCTGTATCCAACGAAAGAATTCTCATTGTAACTAACCGATTGTTTTCTGTCACTCAAGTATGAAGTATTCTAAAAGTAAAATTTAAAAAGAACAATAAATGTTTAAAAAAAACAACAAAATGAATCTCGTGTCCGCAAATAAAAATGAAAGTAAAACGTGGCATATCGGACAAAGCGTTTTTGTTTCTCACTTCTTTACGACCAGACCTCCAATGTCTAATGGAGAATCCAGACACATACAGACCTGTTTCCTCCTTATTAGGAATCATCAGAGAGTCATAGGATTATACCTGGCAGTTGAAGCTACACAGTGACCATGCACACCTCTAGAATTTAAAACAAAAAGTTTGTAATCCTTGGGGACGTAGTAACTGTGTGCGCGACCTGTCGACCTTCAACTGCCAGGTATAATCCTATGACTCCCTGATGATTCCTAATAAGGATGAAATAGGTCTGTAGGTGTCTGGATTCTCCATTAGACATTGGAGGCCTGGTCGTAATGAAGTGAGAAACAAAAACGCTTTGTCCGATATGCCACGAGTTTTACTTTCATTTTTATTTGCGGACACGAGATTCATTTTGTTGTTTTTTAAATATTTTGACTTTTTAGTTCTGCGCAACAAGCCTCCTCCGGAGCGATTGCTTGCTGATGCCTTAAAATTAGGGCCACGTAGTATGAAGCTCCAATTGGGGGCGGTGCTGCTGCGAACGTTACCTCTTTTTAAGAGTCATGTTAACTTATACTTTTACAGGTTTCTACTTTATAACATGCTGAACGGTACAGGATTCTGTATTTACGGTGTCTTGCACTTTTCAATTTTGATGTTTCTGTTTCTCGGTTTATTCGACAGGTGGCGCACACAGTTAGTACGTCCCCAAGGATTACAAACTTTTTGTTTTAAATTCTAGAGGTATGCATGGTCACTGTGTAGCTTCAACTGCCAGGTATAATCCTATGACTCCCTGATGATTCCTAATAAGGATGAAACAGGTCTGTAGGTGTCTGGATTCTCCATTAGACATTGGAGGCCTGGTCGTAATGAAGTGAGAAACAAAAACGCTTTGTCCGATATGCCACGAGTTTTACTTTCAATAAATGTTTTGTTATTCATTTAATGAAGCACTCTTCTTATATTACAATCTCTATGTTATAAATTCAGAAGGTTATTTATCAGACGGCTCGTAAACGTCGAATTTTGAAGTAAACTCGATCATAAAATCGCCCGTTGCTTTGAAGATTCCCAAAAGCCCACTTCAAAAAACCAAAATTGCGGATCTGCCGATTAAAATTTTGATGGTGATGCTTTCTGCTTTAAAAAGGACGATCCTAAGTGAATCAGAAAATAAATTTGTTAACTATTCATGTCATAATCAACTTTTTGAATTTGTTCGGAGAAAATAGATTCAGTTGTAAAAATCGTACTTTGAAGTTTTCCGAAAGCCACTTCAAGTAACCGAAAATTTTCACAAAAATTTCTTATCTGCCATTAAAACAACCATAAAATCAACATAAATTTAAAATTAACTTTCGGAATAGGTACAAAAAAAAACCAAGTCGTAAATCTGATTTTTGAAGTTTCCAGAAAGCCAAATCAATTTCTAACATAGACATATGGCAGAATATTTTTTTTATCAAATTTCCGTTTTTTGTTGCATTCACATGAGTAAAAAATATATAATTATCATAATCATTAACTTAGTAACCGCAGATATACAAAGTCATCATAGTTTGCGATCAAATCACTAATGCAAATACGATCGTTAATCCTTTAGCGATCAAAATTAAATCAATTAAATAGTACCCTTCACTGCTTTAAATATTTAGACCTGTGGGAGATGCTAAATTTTAACACCAATTTTCAAAAAACACTTACTCTTTACCGTTATTGCAAAATGCCATTGAAAATCTATAATATATCATATTTTCGAAGAAAATGCCCTAAAACTAATGGCGAATACGCCAAAAATTTGTCACAGAATAGCTTCAGTATCTCTATTTGGGGCCTACTTTTTGAATCTCAAGTGAAGGAACGATCCCTCAAGACAAGGGATCAATCCCGGGGAATGATGCCATCCCCCGAAAAAAAGATGCTTTTCTTGGAAACTCTTCGAAATTTTGCTCCCAGGGAGTAAATTTTCTCGCTGCTATGCGTCTCATTGGTCCAAATCTTCGGTTTAAATCGGTTTCTCTTACTTTTGCCCGATATTGATCGAAAGTAATATCGGGTAAAAGTGAAACCGATCTAAACCGAAGACCTGGTCCAATGAGATGCATGGTAGCGAAAGAATTTAACTCCCTGGGAGAAAATTTTCTCTCGATTCAAGAAAAGACCCCTTGGCTGGGGGAGCGCGAACACCCAATTTTTAATAGAATGGAATGAGCGATCACCGCTCAAGAATATGAACTGTGCTCTACTTGTGATCATTCAATCGATGTCGTTCCCTGCTCAAGAATTGGGGCCCAGAAAGCACCGTTTTGTGACGATTGGTAGTCAGTTCGTTTATAATTTCTGATAGAAACCTGTTTCAGAAGGATTAATTTACCTTATTTATTATCTCAAGTTGTTCATTTACCAATATAACACCTCCAATTTTGTCCGGAAAAAGCCGTATTTTGAACCCGTTTTTAGCCAGAAATCGACTCTGGGGGGGGGGGATTCACCACTTGATAAAAATCATCTACCTACCTACGGCACATTTTTAAAAATTAGGTAGGTGCCTGTTGCTTGAGGCGTTTTCTCGCGTTGAAATTGTTTAAAATGTTTTTAAAAAGTTTGAAACATTTGTTTTCTCGCGTTGCAACGGTGACGTCACATCGAAACGGGTTAAAAATATTTTGAAACGGAATCCACTCTAGTTTCAAAACTGACGCGTGCGTAGAAGATACGTCAAAATTCTACATTCTTGTTTTAACCGATTTTTTTTTGTTTTTGCGTGAAAATGTATGAAAAATCGTATTCTAGATATCTTGTTAGCCATTCTTCATGGTATCCCTGTCGTCTTATATGATTTTCTGGGCTTAAAAGAACAGTAAGTAAAAAAACTTCACTATCCATGTAGCTTCCATTGCTTGCCATCCATGCTACTAAAACGGGCCGTACACTCGAAGGTTTTGTTAGATAAACCAGTAGTTCATCCATTTTAATTTTAAACACCAAAAAAATAAACAGAAAAACGAAAAAAAAAGTGAGGTTACACTAAACTACGTCAGCGTTTTGAACTACTCATTTTTTCTCGGTTCTAAATGATGACGTCACATCTAAATAGTTTCAAATAATATTTCAAAATAATTTCAACGCGAGAAAACGCCTTTGAGCTCTTGAACTGAACGGATGGGAGAGAGGCGGTTTAAGGTGTTGAGTTAGTGTATACGAAACAAAAATACTTATTTTTAAAAGCAAGTCTCATCTAGTCTCATTTGTCGATTTTCTTCAAAATTAACCCTTAAATGCGCCGTAGGCAAAAATTTTGTAAAAACTACTCTAAATGTTATTTGTTACGCATTTCAAATGTTGTTGACAAAAAAAATGGCTTAAAATTTAAAGAAAAAGAGAGAGAAAAAAGACAAAACATTCTCTAAAAATTTTGATCTCAGATTTTTTGTAAATATATATAGATTTGTTGCCAAATCATAAATGCGCCGCAGATGAAAATTTTAAGAAAATTTATACTAAGAATGCCTACATCGGGGACACTCTGGAAACGAAAAAGCCGATGAATTGGCCAGACCAGGCTCGGCAATAAAGTTCACAGGGCCTGAACCATTTTGTGGGATCGCTAAGGCCAGAGCCAAGTAATCTATTAAACAGGGGCTCACCAAAGAGACGAACGTTCTGTGGGTCTCTTCTTGAATCGAGAGAAAATTTGCTCCCAGGGAGTCGAAATCTTTGGTTAAAATCGGTTTCTCTCACTTTTGCCCGATATTGATGGAAAATAATTCTCTTAGTCAAGACCAATAGAATTACTTTCGATCAATATCGGGCAAAAGTGAGAGAAACCGATTTAAACCGAAGATTTGGACCCATTAGACGCATAGTAGCGAGAGAATTTAACTCTCTGGGAGCAAATTTTCTCTCGATTCAAGAATAGATCCCCTGTGGGAACAAACGCTTGGACAAACAGTTCATTAAAGAACATTCAGCAAAGCTTACTGCAGAACTTCTTAGTAAGGAAATGAAGCTTGTCAGAAAAATAGTGGGGCTTCTAACAGGTCACCTCAACCTCAATAAGCACCTGTATGCAATAGGATTGGTAGAACTCCTATGTCAATGCGAAGATCTAGGTAGAACCAGGGTCTTACTGAGGGACCTAGAATGTCCGCGGCCAAAAAGTTATATACAGGGCACAATGGCCAAGCTTCTGCAACTTGTTTTGTAGTTCTAGCAAGGCAGGGAGGGAGACAGGGGAACCACAGTAGATCTGAAAAGGTCGAGGTGGACAGGTGTCTACACCACCTCATTTTAATTTAATCTAATCTAATACTATGAATGCCATTTTTTACACTTTTTAAATACTTGTAATAAAAATTGTAACAATTAATGACGTCATAGCACCGTAGGCAAAATTTTTAAAAATTAAGACATCACACCAAACACACGTCACAAAGTAGGGGAGCTATAGCTGTCCCTGGGGCATCATGATTAATTTATTGTAGATTGGGTTGGACCTCCTGAGGGGGTTAACCCCCAAAACCCCCCCTGGCTACGCCATTAAAAATTTATTTATGGGGGCACTAAGAGGCAAAACAAACATAAATGAAGGGCACTGATTATGCACGAAAACTATTCCAAATGAAAAAAATCAAAACAGCTGAATTATTTTGTTTAGAAACTGAAATTAAAACGAAAACTTAAAGCTTAATCAAGAAATGTTTCCTTACTGAAAGCCCACTCATTTCAAAGCTGCAGCTTTCATAAGTACAGGTTGGTGCAAGCAGAGGTTAGAATTAGGTTAGAAGTTTTTAATCTGAATCCACCTAATAGTGTTTTCTATCTACGCTCAAAAATCTGGGGTTACTAGAGCGTAAATGCGTTCGATTTACGATTGCAAGTGGAGTACTCGTATTCGGATTCGGAATCGCCCTTAGATCACTCCCGGATAGATTTGTGACGTCACTGTTCTGGCTGGGGGTGATCTGAGAACATTGTAGATCGAAAACGCTATAATATTTTGAAACTGACATTTAGACAGTAACAGAAATGTAAACAAAATTTGCATTTAAATTTTTTAATACTTTTCATAAATAAAAACAACTTTTAAATAAATGCAAAGTTAGTCTTTTCCTTATTTAATATATTAATCGGGAAAATTAATTAACAAGGGTAAGTTTTTATTAGAGTGACATATAACCCCAATTTTAATTTGTTCTTCAGAATGTTTACCATTTAGTTCCCGCGTAGGTTTAATTTTTGTATTTTTTGTTTCTTCTAAATTGGAACTTTCCTCTATATAGCACAACCACAATATGGCAACGTTTGTTTGAAAAATTAACATTTAGGTTATTTTGTCCATCACTGACAAAGTAGCACTGTAAATGTCTGCCACATTGGTGACACCTTCAGAAGTAAGGATACTTTATTCACAAAGTTTCCAGCCACTATCATGTTAGTAAACTGATAATCTGCGTTTTATTTATTTTTTGTTTATGGTTGAAATAAAAGTGTAGACAAACCAAGTGAATTTGAAATAAGAAATTCGCTTAAAAATCTAGAAAATAAAATCAAAATTCAGTGTTTCAGATATCTTAAACAGTGGTGGCCATATTGTGCTAAATAGCAATTTTCGTCATATGGAAATCATAGCCAAATGAAGAATACTAGAGAAATGAGATTTTGCATACCAGCCTATAATTTCACTTCCAAATGTGCTACAGAAAGCTTTTTTTAGAAAAAAAAACTTTAAAAAAAATAAATTCCAAAATTAAGATTTGGCACATTAGGCTCTGTAGCGCAATTGGAAGTCACATAATTAGTATGTGTGCAAAATTTCAGCCCTCTAGCATTTTTTGTTTGGCCAGAATTTCCAGAATACGATTTGCCCTGGGGGTCCTGCCTCTTAAATCCAACAAAAGATTGTGTTAAGGTGATTATTCACTAAACAAATTATTTAAAATTCTTGTCCAAAACTCAAGGAAAGTTGGTTTAAAATGCTTAAAACCAAACATTTCTCTTTATTAGGACCGTTTTAAAATAGGCTATACTCTTTTAGTAAATCTCACTGCTATGTTTATTGATAGCACGGGGTTTGAGCACATTTTTTAAAATACCATTTTTACAGCGTCCACATTCGATACATATTAGTACATAAAAGTATTACTGTTTCAAAAAAAGTACATAAAAGTACATCAAATCTACTGGCCTATTGTTAAAAACTAATATTTCTTGACTGGCCTAGTAAAGAATTGGAAGTCGCGATTCAAATCGATAACGGCCGAGCAGACGTTTGGCTCGTTTCATGTTTTCGGCCAGTCCGATTCGTTAAGTTTATCTTTTGTCCTTGTGAAAGTTCATGGAATAAAGTGAGAAAGAAATAGATAATTAGCTTATTGGCAATATTCTACCAAAGCAATGCAAGGTTTTAAAGTTGGCCAATGGGAATTAAATATTGCATTTATTGGGCCAATGAAATTTCCTTATATTATGTTGGCCTTGGTTGGCCACGGCATTTTGAGCTTTTTGGTGAGCTGTTTAAGGTAAAAAATGGCGCCGTGCAAGTTTGCGAACTCTTGGTTAGATCAAAAAAATATTAATGGGGTTCTAATTGGAACTTATTTTCGTAAAGAGAATGAGACGCATAGAAAGTGCATTGCTTGCGATAAGTTGGTCAACATAACAAGAGGAATCTATGCCATAAACCAACACACCAAAGGAGACACGCATATGAAGCAAATAAAAATTAAATTTGGAGAAAATCAAACTCATTTAAAGTCGGTAAAGTATCGTTCATACAAGGTATAGTCATAGTTTTAGTTCTAATTTTAGTCATAACGCTATCTCTATCACTGTCTCGTTAAGAAAAAAAACAGTGACAGAGATAGCGTTATGACTAAAATTAGAATAAAACCATGACTATGCCTTGTATGAACGATACTTAAGTATGTAACTGTGTTTTTTTTTTAAATAATAGGGAATTATTGAAATACGGCCGCACTGGATAGTGCCTACTTAGCGCCAACCTTAACACAGGCTGTACCTGGCTCTAAAAGTTGCAAATTATAGAATTATTGAACGCGCCTCTAGCAAAACGGTGACGATACGACTTTATTTCTAACCTACAAATAATGCTGCCTGTTTTCGAAATTCTGTGTTGTTTTTTTTTATATTTTGACTAATCAAAAGCATGGGTGATGTGTTGGAAGCAGAGGTCTTTGTGGAGGTATATGGTACGGCCACGATGTTTCTCAGTTTTTATAGTTTTCTTTGGCGACGTGAGGTGTTTTTCACATTTTTAAGCCATACTTTTACCCACATTTTTTCGTTTGCTTTTCAAATTACCGATTCGTAACAAAAAAAAACTCACTTTCGTCAAGTTTTCACTGTTTTTTTAGGGTTTAAAAAACCACTGCCAAAAACTATTTTAAGCTCTGTTAAAATAAAAAATATTTAGACAAGAATAGCAGTATTTTAGTTGAGATGAAGATAATTTAGTGAAAAAAAAACTGGTCGACTAGAAAATTTTTCTTATATGACAGATGAAGAGGGAAGGGATGTATTCCGCTTAAAATTTCAGTCGCGGTGAGCCGGTAAGTAATTCGTGGTATTTTCGATGAATGCATGTGCAGTTTGATACGAAACCAGTTCTTTCAAAAAGAGCGTTTTTAAACTGTCAACTGGGCAATTAGAAATTCCAATACAGCCTTCTTTATCACTGGTACTCTAAAAAATTGTTGGACCAGCTTTGTTGCCAAATCAAAACATTTTAGGGAGAATTTTTTTTATAAATAAATTTAAATTCTATCATGTTTATTAAGTTTAAAATGAAAATATATAAAAAGTAAGTTTTTATAAACATTTTGGCAGAAAATGTCAAACTAAGTATATATGTATTTATTAATGGCATATTTTGTAATAATAGAGCAAACAAAGAATTCCGGGAAAAATTGGTTTGGTGTTATAGCAACAGTCTAAAATAATTTTTCCCACAGTGCATATAATTTTTATTTTCCATTTTTCTTCAAAAAAGGTAAAAACTTTGTGTTTTTTAATGCTCAAAGTGTATATTCATTCTTAAACTATTATATTGAAGTTCTGTGGGTCTGTCTGTTTGTCTGTCTGTAATCAACGCTCATAATTCAAAAACTACCAATTTTGATGAAATTTGGTGGTTGATCGTGGCTTGGGCCGTAGTTGGTTCTATTTTAAGAGTGTTGTAATCCAGCCCCTGCATATTTGGTTACAAAACATTGCTTGAGAGGACACTTAGGTTAGACTGTTTTTGTATCAAAAATAGCAATACATTATTTCCTTTTACATTAATTTGTATTAAATTTTCTACCTACTAATATAATAATAATAATAATTATTAGTCGGCGTTTAAAAGTTAAAGTCATGTTACAAAAAATTGGTATATAAAGGTACAAATTTTGGACCTGCCTAATACATATTTACATAATATTTTAAGTCAAAATGAATGTGGACGCTGTTTTTAAGATTTAAGACAAAAAACATTTATCTGTGTTTTTCTTTAACTTTATATTAACGGAAAAACGCAATGTTGAGACTGAGAAAAAAATCCGCCGTTACATGTGACGCCACATTTTATTTGACTAACGGTCTACAGAAAACAGTATTTTTGACGTTTGTGCTCTATTTTTGTTGTTTTTTTCGTTTTATTGCGGTCGGTTTCGTATGAAATGCAAAGTTGTTTAATTGTTTAGTTATTGTCAAGGTTTTAAAGTGTTCGTTGGTAAAATGGAGTAAGTAAAAAGATTACCTACGTACTTTTAGGATACTTTTAGTACTGAGTACTTTTAGGATATTTTTAGTACTACGTACTTTTAGGGTACTTTTAGTACTACGTACTTTTAGGATACTTTTAGTACTACGTACTTTTAGGATTAGTGGCTACGGATCCGTCCATCGCATGTATGGAAAATGTTAAAAAGTGCTACAGCCAAAAAAAACTAATGTTTTTAATACTCTAGTATAATTAGTACGTTTTCACGTGGAACTAAATACGTTTTCAATACGATTTACTTTTCGGTTTTCCTGAAGCGATTTGGATGCATTTTGAACACGATTTGAGTTTTTGACATTTGCCTGATGCATTTTGAGGTTAGTTTTTGCCAATTTTATTTCTTTGGTTGTTTTTTTTATGTCAATAAGTTCACAGCACAATAATATAATTAACATTTGATAACAGCTTATTATTGGCGTCATCAGTCAGTTCGATACGATACCTGTTTTCATGCAGTTGGATCCCGATACGATCCCAAAAAAAGTGGAATCGAATCGGGCAGGACCAACGAAAAATTCGCTGCGTGTTCATGGAAGGTTGAATCGTATTGAAAACGTGTTGAGTTCTACATGAAAACGTAGTAAATGTATGCGATAGGAGTTAAGAAACATAAAAAGTAAGCGATCCAAAAAATACAGTGATTATAAAAATATCTGGTGCAATCATCGTAGTAAACAAAACAATGCCAAATCCGGCCTTGTAACTTTCTCCACCTTAAATTACTTTTCATTTTGTGCAACATTTAAAATTTTATAAAAATAAATTGCATTGTAAAAGGTAATTGCGTTGATTCTTGAAATGATTTCCTGCTACCCGAGGTGATCCAATTGTAACAAGTAAAATTAAAAATTTTTAAACCCGTATTGTATCTGTAACTACTTAGCCTATTTTAATCGAACATCGAAAATTTTGTGTGTTCATTTTTGTGTTCAAATGATGAGTTCTGGAAAATTGGGAGTTTTAGAGACGTTCCAAAAAAAACGGCGGCAAACTGATTAAAATTAAAAAAAAAATATATGTCTCAATTTTACTTGAGTAAACATTTTATAGTATAAGTTTCAAGAGGGAATATGAACAAAAATGTGCTTTTGCTAATAAAATAATAAGGAAAAACATCGTTTTACTAAATTTTCCACAGTGAAAGTTTGAGTCATTTCCTCGAGAAGGTTTACGTGGTCTCACGTATATAATTTAAGTGTTTTTTTCATTATTCTTATTGTTTTAAAAATGCCTTCTTTCCAAATAAACAATGCAATCTAGGCCTTGGTTTTTTAATATGGATATACTACATATTTTTGTTCTTATCGTTTTTAAAAATTACAAAGTTTACTATAAAAATTAAAGAAAAACTCAAACCACTGTAACTGATTATTATTATCAATTAAAAATGTCATTACCAGAGTTCAATAAATCGTTGCCCAACATTGCATTTATTCTATTTATATAAACAAACTTTTCTAAATCGATTTCAATGATTCTCGTACAATGGGGTGTTTGCAAAAAAAAACAATTTTTGATGCTACATTTACATTAAATTTGATCTCCAATTTAATGTTGAATTTTGACAGCTTACCATATGGCAAAAGCGTGATACCATTTACATTGGATTTAATTCAAAGTCAACTTCGAATGTAAATGATTCTGTGGATGCCCGTATGGTAAGCTGTCAAATTCAACAATTAAATTGGAGATCGAATTCAATGTAAACGTAGCATTAGCCTTTTGCCAAGAAATTGTAAACCTCACCCAATTTTTCGACCAAAAGTCAATCGCGAAATCAACCGCTAGCCTTTGCAGGTTGTCCAATTTTCAAAAGGCGCGTTTCTGCGAGCTTAACATAGTTACTAATATTCTCTTTTTCTAAATGCATTCGTCTGAGAGAGACCCAGCAAACCAGGAACATACCGCTTGTGCACCCTTCAACCCCGCTGTCTAACTACCTTTTTGAGACAGACATGCGGGGTCGAAGGGTGTAAAGGCGAGTATTTTTTGTGATGGTGTAGTATGCTGGATCTCTCTTAGACGAATGCATTTACAAAGAGAAAATAATAGTAACTATGTTAAGCTCGCAGAAACGCGCCTAAAATCAAACAATACCACAACAGGTCCGTTTTTGCGAGCTGGACATAGTTAATATTGTTCTCTTTTTATAAATTCATGGGTCTGAGAGAGATCCAGCATACCACCACACATTTACAATTAGAAAGAAAACAAAATAGTAACTATGTTAAGGTCGCAAAAACGGACCTAATATCGATATGTCCGCGGCGAATTTTGGTTGCGTTTTTTTCCTCAACGTTGCGGTGAAAATTTTGACGTCATTCCACCAAACCAAAACCAAACCTTTCAAATATGGTAAAAAGGTTTAAAAATACGTTTGCATGTGCATTTTCAGCTAGTTGAAAATAGATTCGAATTTTTATCTACTAAAATCACAATAATTGATGTACTTTTTAGTTCACCATACCAATATGGTATGGGGGATTATTAAAATCGTGATATTTTGACTTTTCTTAATTTTATCAAAAATTACTTACTAAGGTTGCAAAACACCTTAAGCGACGAAAAAAAAAGTTGTCTGTTGTCTGTATACACGATAACTTTAACACGATAATTTTAATAATCCCCCATACCAAATTGGTATGGGGGATTATTAAAATCGTGATATTTTGACTTTTCTTAATTTTATCAAAAATAACTTACTAAGGTTGCAAAACACCTTAAGCGACGAAAAAAAAAGTTGTCTGTTGTCTGTATACACGATAACTCAAGAACGCCTCGATCGATTTAAACGAAATTTGGTACAAAAATCCTTTATCGGCTGACCATAAACTGATTAACTTTTGGGTAGGGAAGTGGGGGGTTGAAGGGGGGAAAAAGAGAATGAAATATTAAAAAAAATTGTAACTTTGGAACAAAAGCAAGTAGCGATATACGATTTTCAGATTTAAGTTTCCATGAATATGGACTACAAATTTAGTTATAAAGTCCAAATTAGTTGGAGTTATTTGAAAAAATGCGGTTTTCAGATTTTATTTTTCATAAATATTGCCCAAAAATTTTATTATAAGGTTAAAATCTTTCAAAGCTTCAGTTTTCAAGATATTTTCATTTCCTTTCAACATAAAATAATTGATTGTATGGTGGACTATCCGCACCATAACTCAAGAACGCCTCAATCGATTTTAACGAAATTTGGTACAAAAATCCTCTATTGGCTGACCATGAACTGATTAACTTTTGGGTAAGGGAGTGTTGGGTTGAAGGGGGTAAGAAGGGGATAAAATATCTAAAAAAATTGTAACTTTGGAACAAAAGCAAGTAGCGATATACGATTTTCAGATTTTAGTTTCCATGAATATGGAATACAAATTTTGTTGTAAAGTCCAAATTCGAGGGAGCTTTATTTTCCGAGATATTTGAAAAAACGTTAAAATATGTAAAAAAATCGTAACTTTAGAAGTAAAGCAGCTATTGATATGCGGTTTTCAGATTTTGGTTTTCGTAAATATTACCCAAAAGTTTTGTTATAAGGTTCAAATCTTTTAAAGCTACAGTTTTCGAGATATATTCATTTCCTTTCAACCTAAAGTAATTGATTGTATGGTGGACTATCTGTGCTTTCTAGTACCAATTTTTTTTGTAAATATGGTTTTTTACCTCCATTAAGCTAGCGACCCCACCCCAAGAAAATCAAAATTTAGTTATGCCATAATTATGTGCTAATTATGTACTAATTTCGTCCACAATCAAAAAATTTTGTGCTGCTTTGGTTTCTGAGATAATCGAAAAAGAAAATGGGGTAGCTAGGTTAATATTAACTTAGCAACCCCACCCGGAAAAATGGAGCCAAACTAAAAATTTGTGGTTTCAAAATTATGTGCTAATTATGTGCTCGACGAATATATAAGAAAATACTCAAATTTTTCATTTTTAATTATGTATTTTAAAAATAAAGGATGGGGTAGCTAGGTTAATGTTAACTTAGCGACCCCACATGTCTAGGTATCACGGAATTTAAAAATTTCAAAAACCAGTATTATCTGCAAATTATGTGCTAATTTCATCCATGATCAGAAAATTTTGTACTTGTCTGGTTTCCGAGAAAATCAATATAAAGGATAATACATTACATCATTTGTAATAACCTAGCATTCGCAATCTGAAGTACGATTCCAAAGTAAAAATATATTATTACAAAATTATGTGCTCCATGAATATTTGTAAGAATTATCATATAATTTTAAAACCAATAATTTTTAGCTTGGCGCCAGATTTCCTGGTGGAGTTCCTAAGTTAATATTAAACTAGCTAACCCACTTTCTTTTTCGATTTTCTCGGAAACCAGATGAGTATAAAATTTTCTGATCATGGACGAAATTAGCACATAATATGCAGATAATGCTGGTGTTTGAAACTTTTAAATTCCGTGATACATAGACATGTGGGGTCGCTAAGTTAATATTAACCTAGCTACCCCACCTTTTTTTTTAAAAAAAAAAACATAATTTAAAATAAAAAATTCGATTTTTTTCTTATATATTCGTCGAGCACATAATTAGCACATAGTTTTAAAACCAAAAATTTTTAGTTTGGCTTCATTTTTCCTGGCGGAGTTGCTAAGTTAATATTAACCTAGCTACCCCACTTTCTTTTTCGATTATCTCAGAAACCAAAGGAGCATAAAATTTTTTGATTGGGGACGAAATTAGCACATAATTATGTTGTGACTAAATTTAGATTTTCTTGAGATGGAGTCGCTAGGTTAATAGAGGTGGTTTTTTTCTTTTTTTGTTGCGCCCTCGAAACCGCAAAAGGCGGTTAGGTCGTGACAGTACTTACGCGATCGAACTTTTTACACGAACGGACCCAAAGGTAGTGATTCTTTGTGAAATGTAGGTATCTTTGTTTGACTTGTTGTTTATAATGTATATGTTTGTTAGGACGAGTTGTACTGTTAGAATTAAGGTCTCATATTTAGAAAAATTGAATAAAATGTGTTTGTAAATATGAGTTTATTAGATTTGAACCCTCATTCTTCTAGCCGCCATACAACAGCTTTCCAACGTCTTAACCTTTTGCGTTACGGAGGCTTATGAGAGAAGTTATATATTAGCGGGGTATAACCTTTTGAACATTATTTTCTGCACCATGAATTGTTTTTTTTTTACATAAAATTAGGATCACTCCCGAACGGCTCAACGGACTTTCAAAATTCTTTTTTTATGGGATAAAAATATTACCCCCTCACCCCGAATCCTCCCAAACGAGAGTGGAAGGGGATTATGTTATTTGTTCTATGCAGGATTACTCCCGAAAGACTCAACGGATTTTCAAATTCTTTTTTTATTGGATAAAAATATTACTCCCCTTCCCCCTCCGAATGCTTTCAACATTGGTGGAAGGGCATTATGTTATTTGCTCTTTGCAGGATAACTCCCGAATGGCTGAACCGATTTTCATATTTTTTTATTGGAAATAAATATGTTAGCCTGACCCAACAAGCTTTTTGAACAAAATAAAACCTTAAATTTTGCTGCGTAAACATGATCGTAGTTAAAAAAATATTATTTCCTTCCATGGCATGATCTGATGATATTTTTTTAGGCGAACAAAATGGTTTTTTCTTGTAACTAAAAATATAGTATATTTTTAGGACTTTGGTAAGACATTGGTAGATTCCCAATGAGCATTTTTGTCTATATAAAAGTTACAGCAAATAATATAAAACCTTCATAAAATAACCAAAAGTTATATTAATTAGTGTTGGTGATAATTTTATAACTCTAATATATCTCTTAAATGAGTAAAAAAGACTTGAAAAACAACTGTTCAACACCAGCTTATAAAAATTTATGGTACATAGTAATGGATAGAAAAACAACATATAAATTTTATAAAACTTCCTTATGAGCCCTCAAGTATAGAGATTATTATAAAAAGGTTTTACAACTGTTCTAACAACACTACATAACAAATTAAAGGTTTTTATGGATTTAGAAATATAGATTTTCCATCTTTCTTCCCTTTGCTGGTTATGTATTATTCTTTTTCTTTTTACAATAAAAAATTTTATAAAATGGTGTTTAGCAATCTTCTAAAATAAATAAAAATGAAAGTGAGATAAGCTGAAGCAGGAATATGAATATTTATATACTATAGTCAAATAAAAGCTGTTTTTCAAGTCATCCTACTCTGAAAATCAGCTGCGGTCCCGTGTGTACTGTATAGTTTTCGAATACACTCACGTAAATTTCATGGGCTCCAAAAATACTTGAGAAAACGTGAAAAAAAATATTCATTTAACTATCAGTTTTTTTTTTCATACGCGTTTTTTTCTTTCTGGGATAAATATTGAATTTCGTATGTTGTTCTTAACCCTAACAAGCAATATTTCGATTGAAACACATGTTGAAACCCCATAAATAACGTTTTTATTTAGGCCAAAAACCTATTTTTATAATCCAAAATGGCGAAAATTTACGACAATTCTATAAAAAAAACAATACAACTATACCACTGTTTACCTCGTCAACACTATTTTATAACCCTTTTAAAAAATGATACTACTTGAAACAAAGGGCTACAGATGGCGCAGTGTTGAACACTGATGGTCTGTTTCTGCGAGCTTAACATAGTTACCATTGTTCTCTTTTCCTACTACTACACATAACAGGAAAAATACCCGCCTCCACACACTTCAAGCCCGCATAACTATCAGAGGTAACTATCTCAAGAATATAGTTAGATTGCGGGGTCGAAGGGTGTACAGGCGAGTATTTTCCGGGGTGTTCACATTTGCCGCCGACCAGCAGTATCAGCGTATGCGCTCGACGTTTCACGGTGCGTTTTTGCGACCTTAACACGGTTACTATATTGTTCTCTTTTTCTAAAACACGGTTCCCATCTATGCGTTTCTCATTCATGGGTCCCCCGAATCAAAACACGTATCACGTGGTCTAAGCGAGATTTGCCTATACAAGTTCATGTCGGACCACGTGATGAGTTTTTTGAGTCAGGGTGACTGCGCATCGGAAACGCTGGTGGAAATCGGGTGTAAAATGCATTCGATCCCGATATCTGTCATCGGCAACTATCTCAAGAAGATTTGGATCTCTTATCTCTCTCAGATTGATGTAATTAAAACAAGATAATAATGGTATGGTATCTCGCAAAAACGCGCCTTTTGATGTCGCAAAAACGCTCCTTTTGATTTCGCAAAATTAACCTTAAAAAATCTTGTTTGTTTTGTTATTATAATTGCCAAAATAAATTAAAATTGTTTTTTTTGTTCTAAAAACAGTTGTATTATAATCACTGTATAAAGAAATTAATAACAACATTATAGAAAAAACCTTATGGGCAAAAAAGGTTTATGAATGAGTTCATAAGAATATTACAGACACCAATTTATATAACTATTGTGTGTGAGTTCCCAAGTTTTTATAAGTGTCTCTCGAAATCTTTTCAATCTTATCTTATATAAATTTGTTGTTGGTTAATTAAGTTTTATAAGTGGGTGAATAGCAACATTTTAAAAACCAATCTATTATATATCTTTAATTGATAGTTACTTACGGTTTTATAGGTGGGTTGACAGAAAGATTTCAAACACCAGTTTATATAACTTTTGTCACTGATGACTTATATTTTTATAAATATGTTGGTGGCAACACTGTTAACACCAATTTATATAACATTTGAACCGATGACTTTAATTTTTATAAAGATGTCCGTGGAAATATTGTTAACGCCAGTTTTATGTTACTTTAGCGTACCATCAATTTAGAGCCTTTAATAAAACAAATATACAAACTCAATTCTTGTAGGAAACTTCTAAATACCCTAGGGTATCAATGGAACCCTCTTTATAATAATTATATAAATATCTGTCACCAGAAGTTTCTGAAAATGCTCATTGGGTTATCTTGACTAGAACATTCGCTGAATGTTTTACCCAGGATATTCCCAGAATATCTCCTAAATGTGCTATCAATGTGCAAATGTAAGTAGGACGTTAGTAGAACATTTGTGGAATATCCTGCTTGTAATATTTGCTGAATGTACTACCCAGCATATTCTGAGAACTAAATGTGCTATTTATGTGCTAAGTGAAATGTTTTTTAGGAGACATTTTCTGTAAATAAAATTAATAGTTCTATCACAATCTCACAAACGATTTTAAGAATAAAATTGAAAACTGTTTAAAAATACGTTCTTTAGTCGTATGTGAACACATTTTAATTCACCAAACAAAAAAAAAATATTCACGTTGTTCAACGCCAACACCAGTGTCCTGACCGCTGTTTTTGAATTTTGGGAGAAGACCCCATTATGTACATTATTGAAAGCAGTTTTATATTTACAGAAAAAGAGGATGGCACACATTAAACTGAGGGCGGGTTTGCGTGGCGTAATAATGACTTTGTTTATACGGGCCTTTTAAAGAGCTTTTATGTAAGGGCGGTTTAAAGATTTTGTCGTATGAACACCACTAGAACCGTTTTAAGCACTACATCGATTCTATTTTAAAGCGATTTTATTAAGAATTACTCAACCCAGGTTTTTTTTGAAAATTCTGTTGTTATTAGTTGTGTTATTTGTTTTCTTTTTAAACGGACATTTAATGAAGGACGTTTAAACCCTCGGAGAAGGCGATTTTATTTAAAACCGTCCTTTTATAAAAGCGGTTTTAGCCGCCTATAAACTTAGTAAATGTAAAAAAAGCGCGTTTCACGTGCACTGAAGTAAAAATAAAGGTGGAATGATAATACCGCCTGAGAAATTTCACAAAAATGACCGCCTTATGTACACTTCCGGCCACATAAAATAGGTATTTCAAATTGACAAAAAATGTCAAAGTCAGTGACAATAACTTAAATTCAACCGAACTGCAGCTAACTTCTGCTGTACGCATATTATGTGGCCGGAAGTGTAGGTAACAGTTATGAGCCTAAAAGAACGTAGTCACATCAATCGAATCGACTTGACATTAGTTTTTCCACAATCATTAAATGGTATTTTTTACCATGATTTTTCGTAATATATTAAAATTTTGTTTTTTTAAATTTTTGTTAATAGAAAAAGTAACACGCTTGTTTGAATCAAACCAAAAGTTACTAGGATGTTACTCCGATGTTTTTTTAGTCAAAATAAAGTGTTTTCGTTTTTTTTTTGCTAATAATATACTGTTTTGATTTGTTCAGTGCTGTTGTACAACCGGAACGACTAGTTTTTTGCCTTTCATAAGGGTTGTGCGATAACGCTTTTTATTATTAGCCTCAGAGTTAGGGGAATTTTGTCAATACCAACTGATTTAGGCTCACAAATGTCAAGTACATGTAGCGGTCATTTTATTTATAGGCTATTATCATTCCACCTTTATTTTTACTTCCGTGGTCACGGGGAGCTTTTCGACTATTAACGACAAAATTTTTGACTAGTATCAAAATAATAATTAATAGAATTTGGACTCTTTTTTTTAATAGAATTTAAAATTTTAACTTTCACAATTGAAGGCCATATTTTCTCCCCAGATATTTAAGAAAAAAAAAGTACAACTGGCAATGTCTTTTTCCAAAACTTTTCCAAGGTGTCCAGGAAAACTAAAAACATCAAAATTATCTGAAATTATGCACGTTGGTTGCTTTTCAAATTCTTAACAAAACTGAAGGATTTTTCAAAATTTTCAATATATATATATTTTTTTTGATAAAAAAAAGCTCGTGTGATAAAATCTTTCTCGCAGATTTCAAACCCGATTTTCTTAAAAATTGGAAATTTGTCAATAATTTCCTCTGGATTACATTACTCCTTTTTATATTTACCTACCAACAAAAAAAAATACATTTCCTTTTTTCTAATAGCCTGCCCCAACGTTTCCGCAGCAAAAAAGAAAACAATAATGCTTTTCCCGTTTTCGGCCACAACGTTTTGAAAACGTCATGAAAATGTTGTCACAACTATTTTGAGGAATATTTTTTGCCTGTGACAACGCCTACGGCAGCTGAAAATACAGCACTTTTGCACATTAAAGCAATGTAGCTGTTTAAAATATAATTAAATCAAAATTGTCCGCCAAAATAAAAGACTGAAGATGGAAGACAACTAAAACAAATATTACTGATATTTAACAAACTCTTAATCAAAATACGCATTTTGTGGTCTTCCCAAGAGTCAAATCTTTGTGCGAAGGCCCGTTTGATGTCAAAAATTTGAGATAATAAGGGTTTGTCTTGCATATTTAGTTAAGTTTGAAAGATTTTCAGACTCAGATTTGAGTATATTTATGTAAAAAAGGTTATTTTCGTGCAACGAAGCAACTTTGCATTTTTTCAAAACAATTAATCTAAAACAAAAGCAAATCTTGGCGTTATTGCTATGAGCTCACGGTCCCAGCCTAGCGGTAGAGGGCGCTTATTCTCAAATGCTAAATAGCATTGAAAGCAGCTGCATTTTAATGAAATTTGCACTAGGATACAACAAATAACTGCCATTGCAATCTTGGCATTTTTTTCAGTTGTCTTTTAAGGTATAAGTTTTACCTTTAAAAGTTGTGTTACTTGGGTGAGCACCTCGGCCAAGGAAATCAGGGATCGATAAATCTTGCTTTCTAAGCGTGCACTGTTGCTAAAAACTATTTCCCTAGATCGTAACTATGACGTTAAATAAGAAAGAAGGGAAATCAAAAGATCGTTTGCAAAAGCAACAAATCCGATTTTTCTGACGCCTTTTATAAACAGTAAAATTTTCCCAACGAAAATATTCGCTGTTGCCAACCTAATTATTTTAAATTAACGAGCATTAGGCATATCCACCTACGGTCTTTTAAATTAATATTATTGTACCGGGTCTTCCACATGGAATGCCACTTATATTTTATTAGGGAATTATTGAAACGCAGTTAGGCCAGAACGACTACATTTTTTAGTGCCGATACTAATAAGGTTAGGGCCTGCCCTTATTTGTGGAGGAATTATACTGGGCCGTATCTTGGTTGTGTCTGGCCGTATTTGACGTTTTTGATAACTGTTCGCCATTTTTTTACCTTACATTTTTTTCCGGAATTTTTTGTGTTGTGACAGCCAAAAAAGCAACAATCGGGCACAAAATAGTTATTTTTTTATGAAATCGGGTGACATGGCGAAAGAAAATGAAAAAAGCAAGGCTCAAGGCGTTTTACCGATAAAGACTATTTTTTTCCTACGAGAAATATTTATGTCCAATCCAACAAATTCTGCAGATTCTAACCAGGTCTCTTCAGGTCCTCATCTCCAGCACCCTCCACCAAGACCACTGCTTCTAACACATCTTTCATGCTTTTAAATATGAAAATGTGAAAAAAAAACAACAAAAAATTTCGAAAAGAGGCAGCATATATCTGTAGGTTAGAAATAAAGTCTTGTCGTCGCCGTTTCTATAGATGCGCATTCAATAATTCTAAAATTTGCACCTTTTACGGCCAGGCATAGCCTGTGTTAAGGCAGGCACTATCCAGGGCGGCCATATTTAAATAATTCCCTATTAACAGAGCACAACTGGGGACAAAATAGGAAGTTAAATTTTTACTCTTTAAAAACTATTTCTTTTGTTTTTTGTCCAAAGTTTTAATTTTTAAAACTATCTATTTTATTTTTTGTCCTTAATCTTGACGATTATTTTAATTGTTTTTATTATATTTCCAATATTTTAAACACTAACTAAACGTTGTTTTGCTGAAAACGTAATTCTCCATCTTTCTACCAGCTGCTACGGTCCGTGAGTATAAGGATTTTTATAAATTTGTTTTTTTTTTTTTGAATACTTTAAAAACTACAGGCGTTAACATTAGTTTTTGTTGAAAACATAATTATTCATCTAAATATGAAATCCGTGTGTCGCTAGCTGTTATACGTTGCGTGTGTAAGGATTTTTTAAAAGTTGAACCCTTCGTCCTACCCTCTTTTCTACCCCCCAACCCATATACCTATCAGCTTTAATATACGCCTTTCCAATGCTTTCTGCACGCACGCAGTTTTAAGCAAGATGTCCCTCTACTTTCTCTCTTATTTATCTCTCTCTCTCTATTATCTCGTTTGGCTTAGTAACGCTCATCTGCACATGCGCCGCGCCAGTGTCATCGGGTAAGAACCAAAGCCACGAAGGCAGGCGATCGTTGTTGTTTGCTAGAAATATTCGGTATCTGTCATGTATTAGTTTATTTTTCTCAAAAATTCTGGATTTTCGTACTTTTTGAAGAAGAAACATAACCCCGTTGATCTTTAACTGCAGCTTTCCAAAACAAGAAGAGCTACCGACCTCTGGACCTTCTCCACTCGATAACTCGCACACTTCTAGTGCATGGGCTACGATAAGTAAAAAGGGAAAAAGCGGCGTTTTATGATAAAAGCAACAAACTTTGCACAGTTGTTCTTTGGACCAAAACAATCGATTTGACCCGCAGCTCTTCTCCCAAAACCTGTGCTGGCGCGGTGGGGAGGGGGGTAAAAACTGGAGGGGTTTATATTTTCTTAAATTTTAGTTTGTTGTATATAATCATCATTGATATCACATATCACTCAATTTTTGACCAAGGATTTCCATCCTGTTAGGCAGGTGGAAAGGCAGGGGCGTAAAAACTAAAGAGGCATTTATTTAAAAAAATATATTTTGCTGGATATTATCGATATGGGTATTGATTTACAGGTTTTCGAGGATGACCAAACCGAAAATAACAATCTTCATTCATTTTAAGGTATCCCTAAGGAGTTATGAGAGGCGGTAAAAGCTGCAATTTGGACTTTTTAATAATCAAAGGGAAAGATTTTATTAAAATAATAAAAATTGGCATAGGATTGTTTATAACTTTAATGTTTTACCCATATCCCCTCAGTGTTTTACTTAAAATCCTTATCTTGGTTAATAGTGATACGAGAAAAGGACATATTTAAATAATGCATTATTTAAATTTTAGGATGTGCTTCATCCTGTTATAAGTAAAATTGCTATTTTTATAACAAAAACAAAAAGGATAAAAATACTTACAGAATAGCTATATACATAAATAGATATCTAGTTTATTTGTCCAAATTGTCGTTTTTACTATCGTCGTCACTGTCATTTCGCAAATATAGGATAAAAAAGAAATTATAGGTTGCCGGATTGCTACGAAGCTAAGAAAATTAACTTTGTTTTATATCAGTTTTATTTAATTTATAATCAAATAGTTAATTATCTTATGTTGCTACAATTCCCTCTACATTTTTGCATGCAGGCGTGCAAGGTAGTTTGTTCTTTTTGCAAAGACATCTTAGAGTGTCGCACTTTTCTTTATACCACCTCCAAGGTGAGGTGAGGATAATTCGGCAGTTTCAAACTTATCAGCTGATCTACCCCAAACCTGTCCTGCCTATGCTGCCCTTAATGCATGCTGTTGGATGGCAGCTTCAGCTGATGGCAAGAAATTCAATGGCTTGCTTTGAGACATAAATAAATGTTTTCTTGCCTCATTGACACTGTCCATTTCCTGAACCCCATATAGCATGACTACAAATTTTTCCAGTCTTTTTCGACATTTCGCCAATCTGCATAGAAGCTTAGGAGATTGTAGCAAGTGCTTCATTGTATTCAAACAGTTGTCCCCAAATAATGAAATAAATCTTATTTGTTTTCTGCGTTTCGGAGATAATCTGCCCAATCGCTAGATAGCATATCTGTAAGCAAAGTTTCTAAATAAGTAAGAGTTAACTCCTTTAGGCTATTGGGATCGTAAAGATCCCAAGCAAAATCGACTCTTTTAACTTGTAGACTTGAGCTAAGTTTTAGAATATAATGCTTTAATTGACTATTACAGTAGTCTCCAAACTTTTTCAAATTTGCTATAAATCCATACCCAAAATATATATATTTTTTTTAAATAAATGCCCCTTTAATTTTACGCCCCTCCCTTTCCACCTGCCCAACAGGATGGAAATCTTTGGTAAAAAATTGCGTGATATTAAAATTAAAATTATTAACAATACTAATCAAATTTTTACTAAAATCTTACTTTTTTTATTAAAATGCCCAAATTGGAGCTTTTAACCCCTCACCATCCCTTAAGGAGACCTTAAAATGAATGAAGGTGGTTATTTTCGGTTTGGTCATCCTCGAAAACCAGCAAACTATTTTTTTTTTAATATGTGCTCCTTTAATTTTTACCTCCTCCCTTTCCACCTACCCAACAGGATGAAGATTTTTTATCAAAAATTAAGTGACATAAGTTAAAATATCAAAATTATTAACAATTCTACGCAAATTTTTAAATTTTTTTGAATCCTAGACTTTTATTATTAAAATGCCCACATAGCAGCTTTAACACCCCCTTAACCCCTTAGGGGCACCTTAAAACGAATGGAGGTATAATAATATATTGATATCAATGATGATTATATACAACAAACTAAAATTTAAGAAAATATAAACCCCTCCACTTTTTACCCTCCCTCCCCACCGCGCCTGCAGCCGCTTTTTCCCAATTAGCCCATGCACTATTCACTTTTTGTTTGATTCCAACAAAAAAAAAAAATTTCTTGAATTACGTGTTTTTCTGTTTAGACCATCCAGCACTACTATTTAAGATAAAAATCAAAATATTCCATGTACATCTTAAGTAGCATTTACACAGGCGAATATTTCTTTGATCTTCGAAATGCCGACAAACATTCGCGCGAATTATTTATTTAAACATTCGGGCAATAGGTTCGGGCCAAAAGGTTCGGGGTTCGGGTAAAAAGGTTCGTGGTGTTCGGACAAAATTTGCTGAAAGAAATATTTGAAAAATAAAAATTAGAAAAATTATTTACTGTAAATGATTGAACTGAATTGTAATATAAAAATTAAATTTTAAAACCTTTCAAACGGAAAAACGATTTGACGCACTTGATAAAAAATAATGAGGATTACTTTATTGATGGTGGGGTTTGATTATAAAACCTAAACACTTAATTAAGGAAAACCAAAAAAGTGTAAAGCATAGCAACAATTAGGTACAAACTTATTTAGTAGATATCTACCAACCTCACAACCTACCACCCAGCAAATAATAATTTTTCGCTTTCCGTCGGCTTTTACTATTTAATCGAAAAATAAAATAATGTTCCAATTTAATTTCAAGAATTGAGGTCAGTGATGTGAGACCAAAAATATTATCTATTCTCACTTTCAAAAATATATTTCCAAAAAAATCTTGCGAAAATTTGCCCGAATGTTCGCTGCAAATGTTCGTTGCAAATGTTCGAGTGTTCGGGAATTTTTGGACGAACTTCTTCGCTCTGAGTAAATGCCCTTTAGAGTTCATTATAAAATAAAGAATTTAAAAAAAAATTATAAAGTTTTTTGTAGCCTCTACACTTTTCTCACAAAAAAAATTTCTAGTTTGAAATTCTGCAAAAATGGTCAATTTTAATAACCTTTTTTGTACCAAGGTTTTACCAGGAATTTGGCAATAAAAAAATAAAAAATCAAATGCAAAATATAGTTGTGTTCTTTGTCTTTCAGCTAGCATTAAAAAAATATAAATAATAATGTTAACTTTGTCAAAGTGACAGGATTTGTCCATAAGTTTTATTGCCTAAGCCATAAAAACTAAGAAAAAATTAATTTTTAAAAACATTTGAGATTTTTTAACGGTTTGAGTTAAACAAGCTGCATGATATACATAATAGAATTTTTTCTTTTTTGTTGACCACATTTTAATTTCGTCCACCATCTTGGATTTCAAGATGGCCACAACAAAAGCAAAAATTATTTTCGATTATGTATAAAATTCAGTTTGTCTAACTCAAATCGGTAAAAAATCTCTGGTTTTTTAAAATTAATTTTTTCTTAGCTTTTATGGCTTAGCCAATAAACCTTACGGACAAATCCTGTCACTTTGACAAAGTAAACATTATTATATATTATATAAGACAAAGAACACAACTATCTTTTGCATTTGGTTTTTCATTTTTTTAACGCCAAATTCCTGGTATAAGCTTGGTGCAAAAACGGTCAATAAAATTGTCCATTTTTCCAAAATTTCAAACTAGATTTTTTTTGTGAGAAAAGTGTAGATGCTACAAAAAACTTTATAGAACATTTTTTGCTTAAAATAAGATTCTGTACAACTCCCAAAAATTTCTTTCTTTGTCTGATAAGCTCTATAAACACAACATATCTTTTTTACGCAGCGGCATCTTTTAACTTACTTTGTTCAAATTTTCATTGAAAAATACGCGCAGCACAAATGAAACAAAAATGGCGCCGCGTCGCCTCGATTGAAGACGTTTGGCGTAAGCCGCGAAGCCGACCGAAGTTGACTGAAACCCCTCGGATCGATAAATTTTCGCGCATGTGCAAAGGGCCGGAGCTAAGCCAATGTCTTTTGTATTGGTATTTCCCTGGCTGGCTACATTATAGATGTTGCATACAAGATTGGCCTGGGTAAGGCGTATAGTTAAGATAGTAGGAATATGCGTCACCCTTATCAAAAACTAATTTCCAAGTTCATGGCTTGATGCCAAAGAATTTTTGTGTCATATGTAATTAAAATCGGTTTAGTGGTTTTTTTTACCGAAATAACTGTAATAATAATAACGAGGTTATTAACCTAAAAATCATAGTTAAAATTTTAAGACACTTGTCTGACGATTAGGCAGAAATTCTACTGCCGTTGTCACAGAAGAAATCAAATTACTTTAATCACACACACGTATCTAAGGCATTTATCTAAATAAATTAGATGCATTTCTTAATACCGTTATTTATAAAATCTAATAGACTTATTTGTTATTGACAATAATTTAGTATAAAAGGTGACGCACTATAGTGAGTGCGGCACTATGCAATTGTTCAGTTGCACAGGTCCAATTCGGCGTTCAAATCCGGATAGGAGGACCGCAAGCATAAAGCAGAAGGTTTAAAACTCGGATAGAAAGGTCATCTCTTGGGTTTATCTTAGTTTTGGACCCTGTGCGGGTGCGGCCCATTTCGAAAACTTCTTCTACGCACCTCTTATTATTCCCATTTGTTCATAATTACATGTTTATTCATGTGATAAAGTCCTATTGTTAAACATACAGATAAATTTTATAACACGGTAAAAAAAAAACATTTCTTTTATCTGACCAAAAGGCCTTAAGGCTATAGATTCTCCCCAGATTTTAAGGAAAAAAAGTACAACTAGCATCGCCTTGTTCTTTAATTTTTTAATCTTTTGCCAGAGTGAACAGGGAAAACTAAACATCAGAATTAGCTGAAATATTGCAGGGGTGATCATTTTTAAATACTTAACAAAAATATCTGAAAGATTTTTCAAAAGCCTCAAAATAATTGCGGTTTAGAATAAACCCGATTTACAAAAAAAAAATAGAGAAATACTCACAATTTCCTCTGGATTACATTTTTCCTTTTCATATTTCCTTGCTTTAGCGAAAATAAAATCAAATTTTCCTTTTTTCTAAAAGCCTGTGCACTCCGAAAAAGAAAACCTATCAATCAATCATACTTCATTGAATTTGGAAGACACACGCAAGTGTTGGCGGATAGACCGCAGAATTTATACGATTCCATGGTAACTGCAGGTGTTTTGTCAACAAATCGGGCCGCAGTGGGACAGAAGAGTACTTTTACGCTTTCTGACAGAAAACCATTCGAGGTTATGTTTATCTTTCAAAAATGTGTTTTCAAAAACATTGTTCTAAAACAAATATAAAACCACTCCGCGTGTGCGGTCGCCCGCCGAAAAAGGCCTAGCGCTGCGCGGGCATTACCCCGAGTCTATCAAACAACCAAGAGAACTTTACTGGCTCACTGGGATTACTAGGAATTCGCATAGAAACATTCGGCGCCCATAACCCCACATAATTTTGTTTTTATTTTGATTCAACCATTTTTTTTTTAATTTAAATTATTGCGGCATAGTTATGTGCAATTTTACTAGTGAAATCTTGGAGTGCAAAGGATAGATTTTAGAACTTCAGTTTCACACACGGATACTTGAGTACTAACAAAAAAGGTCAGTAAAGCTTCATTTAGAGGTTGGAAAGACTCTTGCTAGTCGTTGACGTTCCTGTACGATTATTTCCTCTAGCGCCAGTAGCCGATTTTATTTTTAAATCTGCATACTTTTAAGTTAACCTGTTGTCGGTATCAGCTAGCGGGAGTGTTTCCAATTCAATTATAAATGCACCTGTAAATACAGCCTTAAACATTACACCCAGTTACTTTAATACGTAGTTGGGTAGGGTTTTTTTAGCAGGTAATTCTGCAATAAATGGTTTTCTTTTATTTTAGTATTTTACTTGGTTTTTTAGCGGCGCAGAACGCGAAAAATCAAAATAAGTAACCTAACCCCAAATTTTTGACCCGATGCTAAAAAATCTCTGGTGTCCCACTGTGGATAAACATAAATAAAGTCTCCGCGTTGCCATGGAAAACAAATTCAATGACGTAAAATTTTGCAAAAAAATCAGGTCGACATAGTTATATTGATTTCCCGTACAGTGTTGCTAAAAACAATTCCCCAGATTGTAATTACGACCTTAAGTCACGAATCTGTGGGATACACAGCGTCTTTTATTTAGTTTCTTATTTAATATTACGTTGTCAACTTTAAATGACTGATTTTAAAAATAGTAAAAGTTTTTTACAAAAAAATTTAGAAAAAATAGAATATCTGCTGAAACTTCAGACAGGTATTTTTTGGAAAATGTTAGCTAGAATTTTTAATAAAAAATTTTTGTTTTAAAACAATCAACATGACTGAAATTTTCCTTAACTTGGTGTCAAAAAACCCAAAACAAACATAAATATAGATTTTATTTGGAAAGTGATTATTATTCATTTTAATAGGTATTTATCCGAAAATTTTCCACACATTTATTGAAAACTAGCTGAAGTCCCACAGCTTTTGGCTGCGGTATTACCCGTTTTTCTTTTGTTGACGAAAACCGATTTTGATGAAATAAAGCCTGTGTCCTGATATGCAGTTGTGGAAGTCCCAAGCCCAGTTTTGGCGTGATGCTGGAACAGACAGACAAATGGACAAAAATTCCAAAAATTGTATTTTTGGTAACTATATGGTTTGGTTAGAAGCCGACACCAAAAATTTAAAAAAAAATGTTTAATATACAGAAATGATCTTTGTCTAGGGATTTATTATGTGTATAGATTATTACGAAAAACATTTAAAAGTATCCCATGATTCAGAAAACCAATATGCATGACCAAGGCAAAGACCCAGAAATAATTTGGCTTAAAATTTCGAATGATGTTTCAATGTTAAAATGAAAAATTCAAGTGTATGTATGCTGATCGCGGTTCAGAGAAATAATGTACTTTTTGAACCGGTGCCAAATATTAAGATTTTTCTTTGGCATCACGGAATTCAACTTTTTTTTTATACATTCGTTTCCAAAATATGTCTATAAACAAGCTGCAAAAAAGGTATTTTTTTAAATATTTGGCACAGTTCACCGAGCAATCTGCTAAATTTTCAGGATACATTGGATTCGAACCTAGAGGGCTATCCATTTATAAATGTTTACCCCCTCTTTTCTTATACAAAAAATAGTCTAAAACAAAAGTTGCATTTATTAGCGGATGGCCAATTTTAACCAATTTTGACCCGAGCATATTAGCGATCACGGTTTGAACCAAAGTAGGGGAAATTTTGCTGTCAATAATCAGGTGTTTTACTTTTGGTTCAAACCAAAAATAACCCAGCTCCGGAGCAGGGTTACCTTTGGTTAACTTGACAGCACATTGTTGTTTGGGGTTAGATTTTTTTAACCGAGTTTTGTGTGAAACAAATTAGGTATGTAATGTAAAATTTATACAATGGTAAAACGTACTGCTTAATGCCGTGGCTGCATTTCCGACAGTGTCGTGAGATATTATTTTTTATATTTTTTTTAAGTAGGTTTAATGGCTTGATGTAGAAATATCATATCAATATCAATATCAGGGATGGCATTTCCTTGGCCTGTTTATGTACTCATATTTTAAGGCAGTTTATGTTAATTTGTGGGATTGGACTGTCTGTTGGACTAGGTTCGACTTCTGAACCGCTGGACAGATTTTCATGCAATTGTCAAAAAAAAATAGTATTTAATAATAAACACGGCTTTATTATTATTATGAAAAACCATAGCTGTAAAAACGCGATAACCAACCCATATTGGCGAATTTAATGGGTATTAATATTCCTGATTCCAAAAATATACGATATGTAGGGTTTATCTTTGACGGTTCTCCAGTGAAATAAAAAATAATTTGTCATAAGGGCAATGTGTTAGACAAGGAAAAATAGTTTAAGTGGTTCTTTGTTCAACACATTGCTCTTATGGCAACGTTTTTCTAAATTTGTTTAAGACAAAGGCAATATATGGTATATTTTTGGAATCAGGAAGAAAAGATCTTTCAAAGTTTTAAAAAATATACAGGGTTTCAATTTAAAATAAGAAAGTCGATGTCTAAATTTACATTGGAAAATTTTGACATGCATAATTTTATAGTTTACAGTTATGCAATTTTTTTTTACTTTTTTTTTACCAGCAAAACTATTCTTACCTAAAAATTAAGCCATTTCTTAAAATTTTCTCCAAGTATTCACAAAAAAATCATTTCAAAAATACGACTAAATAAGAAACTTTCAGAACAAAAAGATTACCGACTGAAATCAAAAGCTATTATACAAAAGCATTGTTGCGTCATCCATCAGCCGTTATCAAATTTTTCTTGTTTTTTTAGGATTTTTTGATAGACACAGATCCGGTTGTTCAATAGTGGTTTAAACTTAGTTTAACTTAAACTTAGTTTTTCTCTAAACCAAGTTTATTTTCAGTGAGCGGTTGTTCAATTAAAATGTAAACCATCTGGGTATTGAACTTGATAACAACCATTTTCTTATAATTGCGCAAAATCGAGCAACATTTTGGTAAAATATCACCGATATTTGACGTTTGACAAGGATTTTACGAAATTGTGAGTGGGTGTTTTTTCGTGTTGATGTTAGAACGTTTTTATCAAAAAAAATGGCTAGAAAAGCGTGCACCAAACTTTTCCCAAAAAGAAATAATGAAACGTTTAAAAGTATATTAGAGAGAGGAGACTTGGAAAAAATCGAATTTTTGTTTAATAGTGAGAGGGGCGCAATTTTTTTGAAAAACTTCGATATTAAAAGAAAAACACAAAAATTTAAAAAAAGATTTCAACAAAAAAATATTTGTTATTTTCACAACCAAAGACAAGCGAAAATCAGATGTGTGTGTGTTGTCAAAAATTACCAATTTAAAAAATATATAAAACTCACAAATTTGGACAAAATATGACTAATTGATTTCTACATTTAATTTTTCTATAAAACATGATTTTTGTATTTAAAAATTGGTTTAAACCTACGAATTTGGGCGTTTGGGGAAACTGAGTTTAAACTTGCCTCCAAACTCGGTCGAAGGCTCAACCCAGATGGAACAACTCTTCCAAAAACTTAACCCAAGTTTAAACTCCAAACCGAGTTTAAACCGCTATTGAACAACTGGGCCATAATTTTTCGAACTCGTACCAAATTTATAAGTTGGCACCTCAGCCAATACCTTCTCCACATAGGCAAATCAACTCCTACCGTTTTAGTGTCCTTTTCTCGACCTTCGCCGCCATATTGACAGAAAATCCATTAGCTTTTGAGTGAAAATGGCGGCGAAGGTGGATTAAAGGACACTAAATCGGTAGGAGTTGATTGGCCTGTATGGAGAGGGTACTGCCTCAGCTTAACCGTTAAGCTAGGGGGAGTCTGGTTTTCTTGGAAACGGCTGCAGCTACAAAAATAATTGAACCGTAACAAAATAGCTACAAAAAAGCTGAAACCAATACCATTCAAAATAAAGCCTCACAACAAGTTAAACACTATGCAAAAGCAAAAAAATCGTTCTTTTTAATAAAAAAAAAATCCACGAATATTTTTAAAACTTTTAATATGTGAACCCCTCGAACAAGACGAGCTCACAGTTCACTTTTTGATTTATTTTAAGAAAAAAAATATACTCTTTTCGAAACTTATATTTTTGTGTAGATGACGTCCTTAAATAGTTATTCTGATAAAAATTAAAATCTTCCATATACGTCCTACTGGCAAATGTAAAAAAAAATATTTTTAAAAAATAAAAAATTTAGGCTTATAGAGCATTTCATTCTAGACAACAAAAAAGTCACATAAGCATTTTTGTAGTACTAACCATTTTTTATAAACGTAATTTAAATATTTAAAAAATGGAAAAATTGTCACATTTTCAATTTTAATGTTGTTAGTTAAAAAAAAATATTTTCCAAAAAAGCGATGGGGAACCTGAGAGAGAACATATTTTCGATAAAAAAACGTTACAACTTTTTTTATTTTATATAGATTTTTTATAGAGAAAATATGTTCTCTTTCAGGTTTCACATCGCTTTTTCAGAAAATATATATTTTTTTTTTAATTAACAGCATTAAAATTCAAAATGTGACAATTTTTTCCATTTTTCAAACATTTAAATGACGTTTATAAAAAAACGGTTAGTACTACAAAAATTCTTGTTTGACTTTTTTTCGTCTAAAATAAAATGCTCTATAGCCCTAATTTTTATTTTATAAAAATATTTTTTTTGACATTTTGTGAAAAAAATTTTTGACAGTAGAACGTATACAGAAGATTTTAATTTTTATCAGAATAACTATTTAGGGACGGCCCCTACACAAAAATATAACTTTCGAAAAGAGTATATTTTTTTAAATCAATCAAAAAGTGAACTGTGAGCTAGAAAATGTGGTGTTTATTTGAACTTTCTAGCTTTAGCAGAACTGAAGCTATGGAGTGACCCCTCAGCTTAACAGTTAAGCTAGAGGGGTCGCGTTTTCTCGAAAACGGCTACAGCAACAAAATTAATTTAACCGTAAGAAAATAGCTTCAAAATATAGCATTGAAAATATTTGGGCCCCTTATGATGATCCCCCAGATTAAGCGCCGTAAAAAAAATATTATTTTACCCGCTAGTTGCAAAAAGTACTGTTTTTCGCTCATATCTTTTTTTACAACTACAAATAAAGCAAATAATTTTTTTGCAATTAAACAACAGTAACTGTTGCTATTTTTGTAAACGGACATGTAGATTTCAAAATATAAAAACAATTTTTTGAGAAATTGACTATCTATCACCCCCTGAGACCTGAGAGCAGGGTGGAAGGCCAGCATATTTATTTTTATCAAACTTAATTAATCTACTTTACAAACATATTTACTTTGTTTTAGTTGAAAACTCACCTTGTAGAAACAACGTCTGATCCAGATTTTATATAAATCGCGTCCTAGCCCCTATAGGTATTAAAGTTTACCCTAGTTCCAGTATATTTCCATAAAATTCTCAAAAAAAGTTATATCTTAGGCGACGACGGTATAATACCCCACGAAATTTGACGGTTGCCGTGGAAACGGATTTTTACGCCAGACTAAATAATCTTTTCCGTTTCCATGTCGTCAAATGCGACCTTGGATCGAAAAGCCAATGAAAAAAGGGCAATAACGAAAAAGGAAAATTAATATAAGGTCACTGAGAATACTTAGGTGCCTACTAATTTGGAAACGAATTAATTTTTGTTTTTAAGGTCTTTGTACCAGTTTCCTAAATTTGTTTAAATAAAGTTATACGTAGTCGAAGAGCTCGCGAAAAAAGGGCAAGATTTTTGATAAGGCGAATATTTTTAGGATGGACTGCACGTCAACCGTGAGGCGGTGGGGGGAGGGGGTATGGACTTATATTTTTTACAAAAAACATTTAAAAGTTCAAAAATTTTATGTACTTTTCCGCATAAATTGCAAAAATTTTCACCGGCCTCAAAAATTTAATTTTTTGTGTCATTTTTTCGAAAATTTCCCTCATATGTAAAACTGCTCTGACGCGATCTCAATAATATATGAAGCGCTGCAGATCACCCTCCCGCGATTGCTATGGAATAAATAGTAGAGATGTGTGATTCGTGAACGATTCGTTCACTATGATCGAATCACTTCCGAGTATTGAATGATCGAATCATGTTTGCTCGATATGATTCAATCAGTCAAATGACCCACGAAGAGAATCGGAATGGATCAACGACTGACTGACCCACTGTGGCGATACACTGAATCAGTTGGAAATAGGTCGATCGTTTCGTTCATTGTCATCATCAAACTGTATGAAAATTAGAAAATAGATTTTTTTGCTCAGCAGACTATTTCGTATTTACCTGCATCCTGCATAGACCTTTTTTTGTCACCATTTTCTTTAATTTAATTTTTATTGATTGATTCAATGATCGATTCAAAAGATTCGATCATTCTAGAAACGAATCACTGATCAATTCGTTCAGTACAAAATGATCGATTTACCCATCTCTAGAACGACTTACAGCCTTAGCAACGCGTACCGGAGTAAACAAATTCGCCGATGCGCTGAGTCGTGACCTTCGGTCACTAATCATAGCCTATCAATAGTGGCGGTCCCAGGGGGGGGGCGATCGCCCCCCCCTTTGCTCCAGAAAAAATTAGACAACAAAGATGCTGGTGGTAACCCTGAAATCTTTGGAGAAAAAAATGAAATACAGAACAGTATTATAGAGTTTCTATTTATAAACCAGTTTTAAACAAAATCATTTTGGACATAAAAAAGTATTTTGGAACTGAACATATTCATACCAAGTTTTATACAACGTGAAGGCAAAATTAAGGTAATTAATTAATGCTTCGTCAGAAAGAAGCTTATCCTGCCTCAGAAGATTGAAAACAGAGTATTATAGAGTTTCTATTTATAAACCAGTTTTAAACAAAATCATTTTGGACATAAAAAAGTATTTTGGAATTGAACATATTCATACCAAGTTTTATACAACGTGAAGGCAAAATTAATGTAATTAAGTAATGCTTCGTCAGAAAGAAGCTTATCCTGCCTCAGAAGATTGAAAACTTAAAAACACTATGACGGAAACTCGTCTGACGGGCTTAGCATTGCTGCAAATAATTCATATCAACAGGCATATTGAAATTTGACATTGAGCGAGTCATTGACCGGTTTGCCCAAAAAAACCGGAAACGAGTTTTTTTTTTGAGATAGGCATCTTATGTTTAGATATGCAATATAAAAGGCAATGTTTCAACTTTTTAATTTTAAATGCAATTTTCTTAAAAATTTTATGCGGCGGTATGGGTCCCTTGATATTTACGATTTTAGGTTAATTCGACTGCAAAATTGCATTTTTAATGTAATTTTATCAAAAATTTTCGGCGCATTTAAACATTTTTTAAAATAAAAAATGTATGAAATAAACGATTTGAGATCTGAGTACCCCCCCCCCAGACTTGAGACCAAATCCGCGCTTGTAGTTACTAAGTTTTGTTTACATATATTGATATGTACCTCAGATATTAGGATCGTTTGGAAATGCAAACATCGAAACCTTTCGGCATTTTTTGCTACATTTACATTGAACCACGGAAATATTTACATTCGGAGTTGACTTTGAATTGATTCCAATGTAAATACATGCTTTTGCTATATGCTAAACTGTCAAAATTCAACATTAAATTGGAGATCGAATTCAATGTAAATGTAGCTTTATGGTGAAAGCATCATACGTACAGGTTAGAAACTTCTATCCACAGGGCTGCGTTCAGAAAGCCCACACCATGGTGTGGGTGCGCGCACTCGGTGTGTCCGCAAGTGTACATACCACCTATAATCTATCATTGTTGTCTAATGTCAGCTAATTTACCAAAGCATTTTCGAAAGTTGGGTTGGTTTCTAGGATTGCTTTTCTTGTGTCACATTATCTAATAAAAAATGACCCAAAAACATATTATTTTGGGCTGGAAGTGGGTAGAAAAATGTAAAAATATAGGCGCAATATGAAAAAAACCCAAAAAACGCATGCGTTCAGGATACAAGTGAGCATGTTGGATAGTTTTTAAAACCGTCCCCACCACTTTTTTATTTCTTAACGGTCACTGAAATGCTACATAATCATCCCAAAATTTTGAAAATGATCAAATATCAGCTAGAACTTTTTGAGACCTCCTATAAAAAATTATATATACTAGAATAATAAGACATCACATTTTTGGGTAATATTTACGAAAACCAAAATCTGAAAACCGCATATCAATAGCTGCTTGTAGTCCATATTGAATTGAAAACCGTATATCGCTACTTGCTTTTGTTCCACTTACAATTTTTTTAAAATATTTTATCCTCCTGCAACCCCCCCTCCACCACCCTACCCAAAAGTTAATCAGTTCATGGTTAGCCGATAGAGGATTTTTTACCAAATTTCGTTAAAAGCGATTAAGGCGTTCTTGAGTTATCGTGTATACAGACAGACAACAGACCGACAGACAACTTTTTTTTTCGTCGATTAAGGTGTTTTGGAACCTTAGTAACTCATTTTTGATAAAATTAAGAAAACTCAAAATTTCACGATTTTAATAGTCCCCTATACCATATATGGTGGACTAAAAAGCCATATTTTTTACTTTCTATACTTATTAGGTTTATTGGCTTAAAAACGACACTAGAAAAAAAATCATTAAAAACCATATATTATACAGAGTTAGTTAAAAAAAGTGAATAAAATTAAATTTTTAAACAGTCTTGTCGTTAAAAATTATCCAAATTTCACCATATCATAACCTCATTTAAGCACACCAACCATCGCCCAAAGTCGAGACTGGGGTGACGGTGTGGTGTGATAAGCTCACTAAAATAGACATAAATATGTGCAATTTTGACCCTTATTGCCGCATGTTAGTGGCTTTGCTTATGACGCTATAACCGCACCAGTCATTTTCATATTCCTGAACGGCGACACACCACGCACCGGTGCGTTTTTTACACTGGGTGTGGGCATTCTGAACGCAGCCCAGCTGATCTATCCTGACAACCAAGTTGATAGGCATATTAGTGACCAAAAGTCACGGCTGAGTTTCCGAGTTTTGATACAAAATGAACCATTTCGGGTTTTTATCCGAGGCCGAAATCGACTCGCACGTACAAAAAAACATACCAGAGAACACCAGAAAAAAAATAAGAAGTTTTTCTGGAACCAATTTATGGAGTTCTGCAAAGCCAGAAAATATGAATTGAAGCAGGAAACGCCGGTGAGCGAGATTGCAAAAATTTTGAAGGATTGGGCACAAAATATGAAGAAAGGAAACGGTGAGGAGTATAAAGAAACTACCGTAAAAACAATTTGGAACGTCGCAGCAAAATTAATCATGGATGAATATTCGGCCATTTCAAGGGGATGAACAGGACATATTAGAAACAGTTGAGTTTAAAAATTTGTATAACTTCAGAATAAATAAGATTATGATTTTTAGTTTTCACATATAATATTTTTGAATAATAAGGCTTTTTGATATAACTTTTGTAAAAATTAAATTATTATATATTTCTATCGTACAGAGTTACAAACTTTGGTATGGACGGTACATACAAAAAAACGGTTTTTTCTTTTTTCTTTTCTTATTCTTCTGAATTAGTCGTAATCTAAAAAGGGATTTAGCGTTGGTGAATAAATAACAAAATCAATGAATAGCGAGCTTTCTCTCAAATAAGGTAATGGTAACCGTAGATCCGGATTTCGCACTTGTGGTGCTCATCAGTACGGTGCTAGGAATTAGTTCTGCACTTCTGTCTTTTACGGTTACCATTACCTTTTTTTGAGGGAAAGCTCGCTATTCATTGATTTTGTTATTTATTCACCCTCGCTGAATCCCTTTTTAGATTTATCAACTCCAGAGCTTAGGATATCTGTCTCCGTAGAGACGCTCAATATTCCCTCAAATTGAAGGTACATCTGCCGATTCTGCAATTTGACAGATGGTTGTCTTTTACATGAATCCCGTGTCAGATTTTTTCATCATCATTTCATCTCCTAATTCCTAGCACCGTACTGATGATTATTACAAGTGCGAAATCCGGATCTACAGTTACCATTACCTTTTTTGAGGGAAAGCTCGCTATTCATTGATTTTGTTATTTATTCATGTTCGTTAAATCCCTTTTTAGAGTTATCAACTCCAGAGCTTAGGATATCTGTAAAGATAATTATATCTGTCTCCGTAAAGACGCTTAATTTTCCTTCAAATTGAAGGTACATCTGCCGATTCTGCAATTTGACAGATGGTTGTCTTTTACATGAATCCCATGTCAGATTTTTTCATCATCATTTCATCTCCTAATTCCTAGCACCGTACTGATGAGTACTACAAGTGCGAAATTCGGATCTACGGTTACCATTACCTTTTTTGAGGGAAAGTTCGCTATTCATTGATTTTGTTATTTATTCATCCTCGTTAAATCCCTTTTTAGATTTATCAACTCCAGAGCTTAGGATATCTGTAAAGATAATTATATCTGTCTCCGTAGAGACGCTTAATTTTCCTTCAAATTGAAGGTACATCTGCCGATTCTGCAATTTGACAGATGGTTGTCTTTTACATGAATCCCGTCTCATATTTTTTCATCATCATTTCATCTCCTAATTCTTAGCACCGGACTGATGAGCACCACAAGTGCGAAACCGGATCTACGGTTACCATTACCTTTTTTGAGGGAAAGCTCGCTATTCATTGATTTTCTTGCTCGTAATACTTTTAAAAATGAAAAAAAAATAAAATAGTTTTTAAATTATCATTGACCACTTAGCTAATAATTTTTATTTATGGGATGGACGGGACGGGATGGATGGGACAATGCAGGTGAAAAGACTAACAGAATTGAGCATACAATCCAATTTTTGGAAAAACCACTTCATCCAAATGACTGATATTGAATCAAACTCGCCCCAATTTCTGTCCGCCTGTTTCTAACGATCAATCCGTTCTGGAAATTGGGACGTCAATGGTTTAACAACATACCCGTGGGAAAGAACGAGATGGCGAAGTGGACTAAGACGCAGGCTGTACAGGTGGGACTAGACGTGAAGTAAAAAAGATTAAAAATCACTCTGAGGGCAACTGCTGTGTCTCATTCGCAAAAAGCGGAGTTGCTGAATAGGAACTTATAAAGATGACAGGTCATGCTAGCTCCAAGTCCATCGCGAGCTATCTGCAGATGGTCGAAGAGCATTATCAGGCGATCGTCGATAAAATGCGATGAAGTCAAAGCCGCACTAGTTCAGGGGAAATTTTGAAAAATGAAGATCCGAACGAATGCATGGGAGGGCCAAGCAGTGTAACTTCAGTTATGGAGAAAAAAATAATCTAATTTCTATATTCTTGAAACTTTCTACCGAATACCATTCGTGCTTTAAGAATTAATTCTGAAAAAACGTGTTTTTGTTGAAAACCGCACTCGGTTATTTCTTCCGTTGTACCAAAAAATTTCTCTCCTCCTGCGGAGTCGCACAATTTCTGCTTTGACACAACGGAAAAAATAAACTCGTTCAGTTTTCAAAAAACACGTTTTTTCAGCTTCTCAAAGCACTTATTGTATTACCCCCGAAAATTCCATTCCATCATTATCCTGACGACTGTTTGAGTGGAGCATATAACTATGATGTTATATAACGGCCCTGTACAAATGATTACAGAAATTAGTGTCAATCTTGGGTATTCGTAGGAAAAATAGCGTATTCTTAACTCGTAAGAAAATTACTTTTTAACACTCTTGTGAAATTTGTCACTTTCTACACTTGTGTTTTCTAATTCACTATTTCAGCTTTACTGATGATTGTTTGTGAGAAGTTTTCAGCTTTTGCAAGACATTTTGAGGATCTCAATTCATTTTTGGCCTTTTACTATCGTCCCATCGCCAGGTGTCTCCATAATCAGCTTGCGGATTACAGTCCTCCAATATGGTCGAAGTATATAGTCCATCTTAAAATTATCAGTCTTTCCAAAACTCTGGCACTTTTCTTTCGTGAGCTCAGGGACTATTATAGGAGAAGAACTTTGGCACTGAGGCAAATATGCTTCTAAATTAACTCAGTGAACTTAGAAATTAAAAGGGAAATATTGGAGAAAACGGAAAAAAGAATATTAAAGTTAATTTTGAACCTCTTTGCTTTGTCTATGTGTTCCTTTTTTCTCAAAAATTCTCGGAAATGGGCAAGGCCTAATTAGGAAAAATGGGGTTGTTCGTTGAAGTTCCGTTACTGGAATTTTTAAGTCAATTAAAACCAAAACCTTTTTATCCTACCAGTGTACGATTTTTTGACTATCATTTTCTTCCGAGAGTTTTAGTCTGAGTTGGATTTGTTATTTAAATAAAAAACTGAAAAGTGTGTGGGAGAGACATTGGTTTTATCTTAAATTGGGGCGTGGATCCGGATATTTCTGGATTATATTATTATTATTATTATATATTATAGTTTTTTTAGCGTAATTAAATTTATCATGAAAGACATTTTTTATTTGTGTTAACCGCAAGTATCACACTTTAATTACTTTTGTGTGGTGTTTTAAATTAGTTATTTACACCTATTAATCTACCTAAATATAGCGCGTGATTTCAGTCACGTCCGTACCTTTTTTCCTGACTGACAGTTCCGCACGCAACTCCTACATATTTTTAGGTACTTTACCCACCAGTGGCGGATCCAGAGGGGGGGGGGCGCCCCCCCCTAAACATTATTAAAGTTTTAAAAACATTAAGGAAGCACGCACTGGACACTCCTATAAAATATACGTCGGTCGGTTTCATCTAATTTTGAATATGTTGTATAACTGTTACGAAAATGGATAGTTTTTATTTCGTTTCTACGATCAGTTTCTGAGATATCCGCTCTCAAAGTGAGAAAAATAGTCACTGTCATGCTTTTGAAAACAATCATAGATTCACATTAGATAACCTAAAACTTGTAAAAAGTGTACCAAACAAAAGACTTTTGAATGCATATGAAAGTATGGAAATCATTAAATCCAGAAATAGTTTAAATAAAGATAGAGGACCCATCCCGTTTAGTACACTTTATTCTTTAGTTGAGGGGAGATAGGATTATAAATCGTGATCAATCACAAATTATTAGTCTTATCTTCGCCCACTTAAAGATTGTATATAAGATAAAGCGTAGGTTAATTTAGTTTATTGATTATCGTCTCCTGATGATGCTAACGTTGTTAGCGAAACGCGCGTCGAGTGCAAAAAAGTATAGTTTTGGTTTGTGGAAAACAATCATAGCTTTGTTTTAGTAAAATATGTCAAGCTTTGACAAAAAAAACAATGAATACACACGCTAGCTATTAAAAATGTAAATAATAGGTAAAATATAAAGACTCCTATATAATGTGTTATTTATTAACGAAGCACATGCTAAATGAGTATGTTTGTACCTACTGCTTGTAGCTCACTTACCTCGCAAATTCGGCTATTTTTATTAATTTTCCAGCTTGGTACATGCATGTTTTCTTTTCACTTTTCCTGAGTTTCTTTCTCCATTGGACAAAGGAACAATACAAATTCGTCGAGGCACGTATTTTTACAGTTTTTGATACAGCAAAATTCCATTTTTAAACCTGACGTTTCTTAATAAAAAATCTGACAGTGACCACGTTATTTATTGTCAGGGGTTCCCAACTATTATTGCCAACACACAATTTCAAACATTTCCCTAACAACTGTGAAATCCAGTTGCTCACCTCTGGTAAAAGAATAACTGTCAAAAATCGTATACAGTGCCTCTAGGTGAACTTAACTCTGGCTCCCTCTCAACTTCTCTGAGTGATGGATCGGGGACGTTGTGGGGGCCTTGACTTAAACGCTCGGGCCGCGTGGATGAGGCACCACAATAAAAACCTAGGGAACCAGTCGCACCCTGTTGTGTATAGCCCCCTCCCCGAAGTGCTGGGGAGGTGATTCTAGCCAGTTTACTCGGAGGGAACTCTAGAAGGACCCTCCGACAACCAGGAAGTAACACAGGGAACCGAACAGGTACCCAGTGGAACCTCTAAAGATAAGGATCAACAAAGAACTGTTCAAGGATCCAGTAGATCTTCTTCATCACAAGAAGCCCGACGGGGAACTGTGCAAGTACCCGTTGGATACTCTACAAACAAATTGGCCAAGGAGCTCAGGAAGCTCCAGGTTAAAATCGTGGTCAGCATGGACGGTCCAACCGAAACAGAGCTGACTAAAGAGCACCTGCTCGAAGTTCTTGCCCCACCTAGGTGGGAAGGATGTGAGACAGGCAACAGGGCTCCTAACAGGCAACTGTCGCCTCAACAAGCACTTAGAGACGCTGGGAATCGCCGAAGATTCAGAGAGTCGACGGTGCATGTAGGACGAAAAATCGTCCTTGCATGTTCTGCTGGAGTGCCCGGCTCTGATCAGGAGCAGAGAGTAGGGTTGCCAGCCCTCCCGATTTAGGCGGGAGTCTCCCGCTTTTTTGAATTTTCTCCCGCCTCCCGCCTGATGCAAAAAATCTCCCGATTTTTAAACATTCCTAGCATTCTTGAACGGTCTTCTTAATAACCAGATACATCCTCTTCCTGCATTATAAGTTTAGAACGTAGTCTTTTACACTTTCTTTGATCTCTGAGTCGTTTTCAGATTTTTACCTTAAATAATAATGGTGAATGCGAAAGCTATTTTAACAAGATCTCAAATTTTGTTTTTTTTTTAAATGGTGAAGAACAATGTTTTTAACACTTTGCGTTTTTTTTATTGTGTTTTAAAATTGCAAAACACGAAGTATAAAAGTAAAAAAAGCACTCCCGCTTTTTGAAAATAAAAATATGGCAACCCTAGCAGAGTCGCACCTTGGGAACTATCTGTTGACCCCGGGCGATGTAAGAAGGATGCAGCCCAGAAAATTTGTTGTTTTGCGAAACAGGCAGGCTTTCAGGGCTAAACCATGGATAGTGGGCATGCAACGGGTCCAGCAAGGTGGCCTACGTACATGGGAATTGTCCCGCCTGCATTTCTGAGAGGATTTGTTCCAGTCATTTCATAACACATGGGTAAAGTGACTAAAAATATGTGGTAGTTGTTAAACCTTCGTAAGGAACTGTCAAAAATAGTGTCGGCACTATTAAAGTCAGGCTATGCCAACTTTATGTACCGATAAGTCCCTATTATAATAATAATTGAATTATTATTAATTTTTCGGATTTACCGGCGTATGCAGAAGGGGGCTTATGGGCGCAAAAAAGTTGAATTTTTCCCAAAAATCTGTCTGTTACTCAAGCGCCCCCCTTCCCCTCCAGGAACAATTTCTGCGTACGCCACTGGGATTTATTCATTGCATAAAAGTTGTTTAGTTTACCGTTCGTTTTTTAAAGTTTTTGCGTCATGTAGTTTATAAATTAGCTATACTTATACTACGTTTATGACGGGGATTAACTGCCCGGATTAAGATTAATCAGAGCAGAGTGCGTCAGGCATGCGCAGTAGATTTTTCGCCTTTGGCCTTGCCCATGGCCAACCCTGACTTTTACATTATTTTCTTTGTTTTATAGTATCTCATAGTTATACAGGGTGTCCACAACCTGGAAAAACCTGGAAAGTCAGGGAACTCTAAAATGGTCAAGGAAAGTCAGGGAAAGTTTCGACGGGTCAGGGAAAGTCAGTGAATTTTCCCCATTGAAAGTAATTTGAGGGGATTTTTCACAGTATTCTAGTGAATAAACTATTGTTGCACTATCTTTTTAATTTCAGGAAAAAAGCACACATGAAAATATATCTTATTTTTATGTTTGCTTCCTAATTATTCAGAAGCAAAGTGTACTAAAATCAACATTCTAAAAAAATTGTTTCCTTTTTTGAGACCGCTGAAAATATCAGTCAGGGAATTTTTTAATCTGGTTAGAGAAAAGTCAGGGAATTTTTTCTCGAAAAATCTGTGGACACTCTGTTATATGTAATGAACTGATAAACATAACGCTTGTCTTTTTTTTTACAAAAAACAAATAGTATAAATTCTTTTTCAGAGGAAGAAGCATATCATTGCATGGCCAGCCTGGTCGCATCAAGAGACAAGACTTTCTTCACGCAAACGAAGTTGCTCTACGAGGTCACGTGGAAGACCGTCATGCAGATATGCAAGAAACACGTGGTATGTCATCTATAGTTTTTTGTCAAAATCTAATCGCATAGCTCACTTTGCGAATAAATAAAAAATTACATCTAAAATTCTAAAAAGATAGGCCAACATAAAATAGTGTTTTTTTACAACTGTTTTTTTAAATAACGAACAAAGTGAATAATTTAAAAGTAAAAAAAGCACAGCCAAAATGTATTGGGGGCTGGTAAGATGTGAGATTATCTTCCGATAACTTTCTTTTAAAAACAAGCTCATCCCTAATAAGGGTCTTTTACAGGCGACATGAGTCTGTATTCCCCAATTAGGCATAAATAATGGTCGACAAGAAGTCGAAACGACGTTGCCGGCTGGCGTCGGGTCATTTATTCGCTACGTCTGCATAACGTAAGATAACGTTCAAATGAAGCTTGGGAGGGATAGGTCCAGGTTGTAGGTACATTTCTTACTTTCTATACCTAATGAGGACTCGTACCTCGTTGTCAAGCTGACATACGGCGTATGTACAATGTGTCTCATTTTCGCACTTCTGTCTTACTTTTTTTATTTATTTTGTCCCTTGTAGTTTTTGAGTTACAGGGGAAAGTTGAAAAATGGTCGGAATTACCAATTGATGATATCTCCCTTATGTGGCAACCTCTTTAGAAAAACAAAATGGTGTTTCGTTTCATAGATACCATCATCAGGATCAAAAAGCTAAATATAGACCAAAATGTTTTACTTTATATTTTAGTTTCTTTTTAAGTTTGTTTTATAATAAAATATATATTTTTTTGTAAGTTTCGATCCCGAAAAAAATCATCTTCAGTGCGTTCTTTTTGCTGGTACGACCCTGTCCCATTTTAAATTATTATTATTTTTTGGGACCATTTCTATTTAACTACTATATCTAGTAGACCTGGACAACCAAGATATATTATATGAACACAGCGGGTGGACCGAAAAAAACCAGAGAAATGGTTTTTTGCTATGCCTTTACCAATTTCCGTAAAAAAACTATTGATAAGACAAGTAAGCCTTTTGAAAAAAAAACATTCGCTTTGCCACCATATTTAAATCCAAAATTTTTTGTATGTCGAAAAGTAACATTTATACCTAAATTTCGGATTTTATTGTTTACCTTTTGTGCAGAATTACTTAAATTTTCTTAATTTATTTTTTATACGACTTCTTTAGAAAATGAGGTTGTGTATACGGAAAACTCAATCTGAAATCGGTACTTTGAACATACCGTGTGCAAAGCATTTTTCGCACGGATGCGTCATCTTTGCGGCCATGTGTCAACTTTCCACAATGATGTGTCATCTCATCTCAAAAGTACCGTAAGAAACTCGTTTAAAAACCTCTTTGCACCCTCACTCGACGTGTACACCTCGCCTTCGGCTCAGTACACCAACACGTCTCGGTCGTGTGCAAAGATTCGTTTTCATACCTAGTTTCTTAATATGTTTACTATTATTTTCGTCGTCAATACGATTAGCGAGCGGACCTTACTACAGATTCCTTCGTTTAAATATATTCTGGCCGATCGCCAGCGATATCTAGTGTTTTTCAGGTCGGGTCAGTTTTTACTGATACTATTTATTGAGCAAGGTTATAACCTCAAAAATATTAGCGACTTAAAGCTAATTTATAAAGGGTATCGGTTACCGCATGCACCTTTTTTTTCGTTGGAGGAAAAATGCTTTGTGCACAATGTGTTTCCGTGTTTTTTTTTGTTCTCCATGCTTTTAGATTTTCGCGCTCCTCTTTCATTACCTTTTTTTTCTGTGCTTTTCTTTAACGTGGTTCTTGTTCTTAAAGCTCTGTAAGTCCTTTCTCTATTTGTGACCTTTCTTTGATATGGGGTTCTATTGGTATATCTCCGCCTCATGCTTTTGCTGTTACTGCTTCTGCTACCGCCTGATTCGTCGACTTGATAGGGATACGGAGGCAAAAAGTAGTTTTACAACGAGTGGCTAAAATAGTCCTCTTTTTACAAGCGTTGGTTTAAAAAATGAGCGCAGCGAGGTATTTAAAAACACGAGTTATCCACGCAAAAAATCTTTTTTTTTATCACGGGTGCAAATAAAGATTTCTGTCCGTTTTTTACCCAAAATTAAAGAGAAATAGCGAAAATGGTAATATTGGAAAAATCTAATTATTCTTGCCTAAAAATTAAGCCATTTCCGCCAGTTTTCACCAAGTATTTACCAAAAAAATCATTTAAAAACATCGTCAAAATATCAAACTGTTAAAGATTAAAATGTCGCAACAATGAACATCACCGTGTTAAAAGGCACATCGCTATGGAAACCATTGTTATTTCATTTACCAGCCGCCTTGATTTATAGTGTAAAGATGGTGTGTTGCGAGAAGTGCTCTTCGTTCGAGATTTTTAAAAGTATTTTCCTGTTTTTCTTGGATTTTTTTGATAAAGGTATTAAAAAAGATAGTGTCAACAACTCGCGGTTAAACTGTGCTTTTTTTTACTCGCATATTTAAATACCTTGCTGCGCTCGTTATTTAAACCAACGCTTATAAAAAAAAAGCACTATTTTATCCACTAGTTTTGAAAACTACTATTTTTTATCACTAATGCAAAAAAAAATTATGTCCGTTTTTTACCGAAAATCAAAGAGAAATTGCGGAAAATAGCAATATTGAAAAAATCTGGGTAAAAAAAGAACAGAATTTTTTTTTTGCACTCGTGATAAAAAAAAAGTTTTTTTTCATACCTTCATCAAAAACATGATTTCAGTAACTGTCTGCAGATAACTAAAGCATGGCTTTTTTGGTTACTGATGCAAAAAAACATTTCTGTCCGTTTTTTACCCAAAATTAAAGAGAAATAGCGCAAAATATTAATATTGAAAAAATCTAATTATTCTTGCCTAAAAATTAAGCCATATGCGCCAGTTTTCATCAAGTATTTGCGAAAAAATCATTTAAACAAATCGTCAAAATTTCAAAGATTAAAATGTGGTAACAATGAACGTCGCCGAGTAAAAAGGCACATCGCTATGGAAACCGCATTGTTATTTCATCAGCCGCCTTGATTTATAGTGTAAAGATGGTGTGTTGCGAGAAGTGCTCTTCGTTCGAGATTTTTTAAAGTATTTTCCTGTTTTTCTTGGATTTTTTGATAAAGGTATTAAAAAAAATAGTGTCAACAACACGCGGCTAAACTGTGCTTTTTTTTAATCGCGTTTTTAAATACCTCGCTGCGCTCGTTATTTAAACCAACGCTTGTAAAAAAATCACTATTTTAGCCACTAGTTGTTGCTTTGTTTCGCATTTGAAGTTTTTAGGTCAGGTTTTTTCTGACGAAAATATCTTATTTCATACTATTGTATTATACTCCATTACGTTATCGGTTTAAGTCCGAGAAATTATACATTACATCACTAGTCCGGTAAAGTAACTAAAAAAAAATAAGAATAAAATAATCGATTTTTATATCCAGACTCGGCTCTTTCGTCGCCTTGTCCGTAAAAATCTAGACTTGTACTTTAATAAAGCATTTCCCGGCCTTGTACACTTGATTTCAAAAAAAAATCATACATGCATTTTTTCCTATACTACAAAATTTAGCTTTCCATTAGTTTATACTATTATAAGGCACCGCCAGCTTAGTATGCCTGGCAGATTAAAATTCAGTGTGACATCATTAAAAATGCCACAGATATCAACATTTACAAAAGTTCAAATTATCACTAGAGTTATCGAAGACGGCTGGTCTATAAGAAGAGTGGCAACCCATTTTGGAGTTGATAAAATGACGATAATGCGATGGAAAAAGCGCTGGATTGAAAATAATTCTACGGATAGGAAAGATGGATTAGGACGACCAAAAGTAAGTTCTGAAGTGCAAGATAAGAGACTTATTGACCATCTCAGACAAAATCCTTTTTCAACGTCGGTTGAAGCAGCTAATGTACCATTATTTCCGGTTTCTTTAGCAAGAGTAATTAGAAGAGTAACGAAATCAGAAGTCTCTTGTCGAGTTGCTGCAAAGAAGCCTTCTCTAACAGAAGAACAAAAACAGGCCAGAGTGTTTTTTCCACTGAACAACGTTCTTCGTGATAATGACTTCTGGGAGAGGGTCGTTTTCACTGACGAAAAAATTTTTCAATCATCTTCAAGCAGCAGGAGAATTTTAGTTTATCGTCCACCAAATTCTAGATTTAAACCCGAATATACAAACCAAATTAAAAAAGCTGGACATTTTTCTGTAAACATGTGGGACTGGTTTAGTGGTAGAGGATTGGTTTTTTTTTTGGAGAATCGAAGGAAGATTCAATAGTGAACGATATATTGAAATCCTTGAAAACGTTATGCTGCCATCTGTACAGGCTTTATATGAAAATGATGACTTCGTTTATCAGCAGGACAACTGTCCAGTACACACGGCTAATGTTGTTCGCCAATGGTTTCAGAATAATAATATAGAAACACTTCCTTGGCCAGCCAACAGTCCTGATCTTAACCGAATGGAAAATATATGGGGTCGAATCGTTAAAATAATATACCAAAGGAATTGGAGACCACGAAATGCTGAAGAGTTAAGCAATGCTATTTATCGCGCATTGGATCAGCTCTCAGAAGACCATCAGTATTTTCAAAATTTAACCTTTTCAATGCTCAGACGTTTGCAGCTTGTAATGGAGAAAAATGGTGATCCTATTAAATACAAAATTTTTTTTTTAGTTCTTTTTTAAGTTAGTATTAAGTTTACCATCGTTTTTGTCCTAATCCAAGTTTCCTATTCGTCGAATTGTTTTCAATCCAGCGCTGTGTCCATCGTATTATTGTTATTTTATCAACTCCAAAATGGGCTACCGCCCTCTTTATAGAACAGCCTTCGTCCGTTACTCGAGTGATAATTTGATATTGTTTAATAAAGACTTTACTAAAACATTATTTTTGCTGATTTTTTAGTATTATGCAAAATTTAATATAAAAATAAGGTTGCCTTTAATTTAAGTAAAAAAATATTTTCAGTTTTAGAGACCCTTTTTAAACAATGCCTTTAATTTAAGTAAAAAAATATTTTCAGTTTTAGAGACCTTTTTTAAACAATATGACAAATTGTCGTACTTTTGAAGTTTTTAGGCATTTTAGCTGGTAGTCCGTATATATTATACACTTTTAGCAACACCGTTCTTAACTAAAAAGCCTGTTAACTCCTCAGTGCCCTTTAGCCTATCGTGGCTGCCATTTTTATAACCAAATTGTAAAGTAAAAAATGGATTTTCTGTCAGTTTGGTGTCAATATGGCACCGATCATAGGCCAAAGAATACTAAAACGAAAATGAGTTAACTGGCTTTTTAGTTAAGAACGGTGTTGACTTTTAGAAAGGTCAATTTTCAAATCAAGTGTACGTAAATTACTATTACAATTGTGCCACCAATAAACCTAGTTTGTTTGCTCTTTTTGACACTAACATGTTATAACAAAATGTATCGTTATTTTTTGCTAGATAAGGCTGGAAATGTGGACAATCATTTTGAATTGATGCGTTCATAAAAGTGATGCTTTTATTAATTATAGATAAAAAGTGTGAAAAAAAAAAGTTTCGTGAAATCTTTATAACAATATTATCAGCACACATAACAAAAGTAAAATTAAAGAAAACTATGCCCAACTTTGACCAACTGTCTTTTAAGGAAGAAAAAAAATTGCCAAACGTCAGATCGAAAATTTTCGTTGACAGTTGACGTCAATTAAATCTGTATAAACTTCGGGTGGAAAATAGTGTATATTCATAATATTTAAATTAATTTATTTACAATAATAAATTGCGTTATCGTGATGTGTAGTCCAAAGGTAAAAATTCCGAAATCATTGAAAAAAATACGATTTTTAAAGAGATATTATTATTACGATTTCATGATTTCCAATCGCGATTAAAAACATCGGAATTTAAAACTTCATGACAACCCGTCACATTTTGGTGTTTGAAAGATTTTAAGTCCAAGGTTCTTTTTGGAAATGGTTCTCCTGGATTTTTTCAAAAACTGTAAAGAATTGGAGAAAATACTGAAACACGTCGATTTTGTTTGTAAGGGGGAGACTTGAAATTTTTGTAGCGCGCATCCCCTTTGAGGGGTAAACTTTACCCCTATATTTTGAATAGGGAAAGTGGGTCGAGTGATACCTTGTTTTGAAGGTCTCCTGAATGTCTTGTTTTTAATTAATTGATTAGTTTTTAAGATATTCACTTTCACTGTCAAGAATTTAAAAACGAATTAAATATTAAGTGAAATCGTATTCAATACCATCATGAAAACACAAAATGAAAAAAGTTTTCAATACCGATTGAATTAACTTATGAACGCGTATATTTATTTTCGTACCTTCTTTCTATTTTTTAAACGACTCCCAAAAAAGACGAGGACGTTTTGGTAAAAAATATACTTCCTCCTCCACTTTCATAGTAATACTTAAAAAATCATTTGAATCAGTGGTTGAATTTGGTGGATTTTGTATTAAATAAAATATTAATGTATTATGTATTAAGTAAAACCTTAATACAATTAAATAAATCAAAATTTTTGAAAAATGACAAGACATAAACAGATTAAAAACAGTAATGTCGCATACATGTGACAGGTTGAAATATCAAACATAAGAATAAATACAAAAATAAAATAAAGTAAACTATTTAACAGTTAAAATAGAATTCCAATAATATATATATACATATAAAAAGCCAGAAAGACGAGAAAGTTTTAAAACATCCTTTAACTGCTTGGTGTTTTCTTTATATATATATATGCTTGACATGTTTAGTATTGCGCTGCGCGTATTTTTTACCGTAAAAAATATGTGCTGTGTGTAGACAACAATTTTCGTCACTAAAATCAGGGTATCGCCATACGAAATGGAACCAATAGCGACCTGTCACACTAAACCAAGGATTTTTGAATGCGCCCAATTTTAACATATCAGCCATTCCATGAATATGTCAACCGCAAGTTAAATCGTTTTTGCACTTCAGGGACTAAAAACGTATTTTACTACCTCATTTCAGATACTAAAATGGTACTTTTTATCCCGGGACTAAAATATTTTAGTCCCGCTTCTTATTATCAGGCTATATAAATTAACTTTTCCGCATTCAGCTTCGACTTAATCATTGAATAATTACTGTTGAAGCCTTGAGGTTTTTAGGTTGCATCAGCAACATCTTGAGATTGACACCAATGAAGGAAATGGTTGGACTGTTTTTCGTATATTTTGTCTGATTTGGCGGGCAGCAGCGCTTTCATTCTCTCTGCCACTTTGTTTGTATCTTACCACTTGTTTTCTTGGCTGCACCCTGGCAACTAAGTATTATCAGATAAATATGAATTGAATGGTAGTTTGGTTGTCACACAAAAATAGTGTATATACCATGTGACTAAAGTGTCTTTTTCAGTCGTATCAGTATTGATTGAAAGTAATTCTATTGTTCTTGACTAAGAGAATATCGGGCAAAAGTGAGAGAAACAGATTTAAACCGAAGATTTGGACCAATGAGATGCATAGCAGCAAGAGAATTTGACTCCCTGGGAGAAAATTTTCTCTCGATTCAAGAATAGACCCACTGGCAGTGTCCGAATCTACCTCTAAGAGGAATTCTCCCAATTGAATTTGGCACATTACCATATCATACTCCATCATTTTATTATTGAATAAACAAAACAAAAAATAGCCAGTGCTCCATAACCCGACACTACTCGCGTATTTTGAGAAATGACAACTCCCGCCATATTGAAATCGTGATTGAAACGTTTTCGAAACAGTCCGAGGAGCGGTTTTGAAATCCTTTGAACTGTGTTGAACCGTGACGTCATCATAGTCAAAATAACATTTCTTGCATGATTTCGAAATGGTTTTGAAATCTTCTCACGCCAAAAAACGACTTTAATTTTAAGAGGCTATCATTTGAAAGTTGCGTTTGTTTTATAGACACCATTAGTTTTTATTTCTGGAGTCGAAGTATTGAAGTTTTGTAAAAGACATGTAAGTATAACATTTTAAAGAAATGTTGTTACGTCCCTTGTGTACCCATCACTGTTGTGTATATACAGGGTTCCTAAGCAAATCCTTAGGGGGCCAAGCAGCCGTGTATAAGACGCAGACAAACGGAAAAGCACATTAGGCAGAAAAGGATGGGCATGGGGCGATGTTGTCACTACATCTTACACGTAGTAAATCCATTCCAGGTTGTTGTTTTCTAATGTTTTCCATTTTCATACCTTTAGGACTGGAATAAAAATTGTTTTTGCTCGACTTTAATACCAAACTGATGAAAGATATCGTAAAAACAAATATTTTTCGGCTTTTTATTTTGTAACCATTGTCCTTACGCACTGTTTACAGGCTGGGGACTGAGATACATGCAAATGCCTAACCTAAAGCGTTCATACACGGCCGGAGAAATCGACAGAGATATTTGCGTAGAAACTTTATCAAGCAAATAGGACTGGTTGACGCATTCGAACGTCCAACCCGGGTTTTGCACTTCGATTCGAAATCAAAAAGGAGGAACAGTCAGATGTGGGGCCGTGCACAAATTACGTAACGGTGATTTTACCAATTTTTGACCCCCTCCCTATGTAATGTTTTGTAACGGTTTGGCACGCCACTCCCCTAATATTACGTAACTATTTCAGGACCACTACCCCCCCCCCCCCAAAAAAAAATTCACTTATTTTCATTTCAAATTTTCTTAGTTTCACACAAATGCACGCTGTCGAAAACCCCCCTCCCCCCTACGTAACGTTTTGTAACCCCCCTCCCCCTATGACCATTACGTAATTTGTGCACGGCCCCTGTAGTCCCAGTGGAGGAGGGCGAGAAAATTGATATTTTTTTCTTAACAATTATACTCTTTAGACCTATTTCTTTGCGTTTCCGAAATTACGTAATTTTTGAAAAAAATTTTCCTGCGGCGCCCTTTATCTTCTCACTCGAAACCAAGATCCCCCGTTTTAGGAAAACTGATCCCGTCTCTGTTTCTAAATTTTTTCGAATAAAAGTAGACTATGACCATGGGGGAAATAATTTTTTTCTACGGTATGACGAAAATTTTGAGAAAGTTGAAGAAAAAAATAAAAAAAGTGGCAGAGCTCAAGTTTTTCGTAAAAAAAAACGTTTTTTGTAAAGAAACAGAGCAAAATAAATCTTGTCACCCCTTTTTGGGTGTTGCCCTATTGGCAGCCCCTTATTTTTCGCTTTTACCCTCCCGCTAGTTTTGAAGAATTGGTTCGCTACATGTTTCGAGATCATGTCATAAAACACCTCGAAAATATCAAATGTAGTGTAGGGCCAGCTTTATTTAAAATCAATAATATCGCAAGCAAAAAGCTCTGCAAGAAAAACAGCGCCGTTTATTGATTTCTTTGGCTGCTAGTGCTAGCTGCATGGTTTGGCCGTTTCCGGATAGATGTCACTAGTAGAACAGAATGGAAAGCAATTTAATTAAAAGCGAAGATATTTCTTTCTAATGTTGACAACCTCACGAGTTTATCGCTCAGTATCGTAAATAATGGACCCTGCCGCCTCCTTTAAGCAAGAAAAAGCTGTGGTTTGGACCTGAAAACATCTAATTTTTAATTAGATTAGATGTTCATGGTGTGGCCGCCATCTAGCGGAATTTGCAGACATCTTGTCAACGGTTATTATTGCAACTATGATTTATGCTCACAATGAAAGAGTGGCGACAATTTTTTCTCATGAAAGCAGTCCGGAGATAATAACAAACTGGCACCATTGCTCAATATACCTGTTTCTTTTGTGCGCGCAGAACTTTCTATGCCATTTCTGTTTGATTTATTGAAATCCTATCCCTAAGGAAAATCTTAAGAACCCTGTATTAGTATATTGTTAAATCGTAGAGGCTGTATTTTGCCAAACTCAAATCAAGACTTTATAATCCTTCCTATTTCAGTCACATCACTATAAATACTTTTTGAGTCATTAATATAATTAGCAGATATTTTGTGCAAAAAGGGAAAATACAAAAAGCACTTTTATTTTGTGTAACCTCCGTTGTGCAAATTCATAATGCTCCTAAAATTAATCTAACGATGATGATGAGAATAAATGTAATATTTTAATTTGGTTGGTACTTGTATTTAAATTTTGCAGCCAAAAAACACTCACCCAACGTTTTTAACTTTAAAGGGGTGCGTCGACGTATAATGATAACCACAATTTCAGTGACAAATATGAGGACCAAAAAGACTATTTTCTTTCAGTGTGTATTACTCCTTACACTGCGTTACAAATTTAAAAAGAAGGTAAGTACCCACTTCAATTCTTCCTGTTTATTCATTGAGACCTTATTGAGACACATCATATTGTTTTCAGGTACGGTAGGTAAAAAAAATAAAAGCTTAACGTCCAGCATATATACATAGACAGCTTTATTTAATTATCGGTGGTAATACCATAAGTGCTTTGAGAATTATCGATAATTCTGAAAAAAACGTGTTTTTTGAAAACTCCACGAGTTTATTTTTTCCGTATTCGCTAAAAAATTTCAAGAATATAGAAATTAGACTATTTATTGTAATTAATTGTACAATTATTATAGGTAATATAGACACAAGTATTTCTCCATAACCGAAGTTACACTGCTTGGCCCTGCCATGCATTCGTGCGGATCTTCATTTTTCAAAATTTCCCCTGAACTAGTGCGGCTCTGACTTCCTCGCATTTTATCGACGATCGTCTGATGATGCCCTTCGTCCATCTGCAGATAGCTCGCGATGGACTTGGAGCTAGCATGACCTGTCATCTTTATAACTTCCTGACACAGCAGTTGCCCTCAGTAAGTTCTTCACGTCTAGTCATCTCGTTCTTGCCCACGGAGGCGATTTCTCATATGCAACTATTTCAAAAAAATTTCAAAACAATAACGTCACATACTACGTCATAGTTTGACAAGGCGCTTCTGGCTCGAATAAACTAATGTTTCATCGGCACCATCTTAAAAAAAAAACAAAAATATGGAAGGAATCTTTTAACAAATCTATTTATAAAAAAAAATCTTTGTGGAAAAGGTGGAAAAACAAAAATAAAGACGCTGAGTTGACGAGAAGTTAGCCACAGTATTTGACAGTTAACTATTCTTAGTCTACAGTCCAACGTCTTGCCACTGATTTCTATTTCTCTCTTTGTCGAAAAGAGTGAGAAGCAATAGATGGCAGCGGTACAAAATTTCAATGTGCAGTCTAGGCAAAAGATGCATGCGCTAATTCGAAACGAACAAAAAGCTAGTTTCGAAACCATTCAAATTGGTGGAAAAGTGACGTCATTGATAACGAGCGAGAAAAATTGACATTTAAATTAATTTTATAAATAATAAAAAACAAAACTTTTTCAATTTTATGCGGATTTTACTAAATTGTTGGGAAGAAATACATAATTTTTTTTAAGCACTAATAACATGAGAGAGAACACATGACGTATTTATTGAAAAAGTTTTTCAAAATGGGTTCAATGTAAGAAAACGCCTCGGGTATGGATTGATCGTTAGAAACAGGCGATCATTTTCAACGCTATCTCTCTTTGATTTCAGTGCATGAAAAAGTCAAACCGGACAGAAATTGGGGTGAGTTTTATTCAATATCAGCCATATGGATGAAGTGCATGGCTTAGATCTACCTTCCAAAATTGGATTGTACTCAATTATGTTATTTTTTTGACCTGCACTGTCCATTTTTTCTTGAAAAAACTGCAACTTGGCCCTGCAGCCTGCTCCTCCTCTCCAGGCTAGTTCATAGGATAACACAAAGAACAGCTTCTTTTGCAACTCGTCTGGTGTCCCTTCATCACAGCTACTCACTAGTTTCTGCATTTCATCAAATTTCAAGGCAGTTGAGCTTAGTTTTCTCTTGTGAATATATTCATCCATGATTAATATTGCTGTGACGTTCCAAATTGTTTTTACGGTATACTCCTCACCATTCCTTTCTTCATATTTTGTGCCCAATCTTCAAAATTTTTGCTATCTCGCTCACCGGCGTCTCCTGCTTCAATTCATATTTTCTGGCTTTGCAGAACTCCATAAATTGGTTCCAGACAAACTTTTTATTTTTTCTGGTGTTCTCCGGTATGTTTTTTGTATGTGCGAGTCGATGTCGGCCTCGGAAAAAGATCCGAAACGGTTAATTTTGTATCAAAACTCGAAAAACTCGGAAACTCAGCGCCTCGGCGAATTTGTTTACTCCAGGTACGCGTTGCTAAGGCCGTAAGTCGTTCTGTTTATTCCATAGCAATCGCGATATACATATAATGCTTTGCGGGAGGGTGACCTGCAGCGTTTCATATAATATTATTGAGATCGTGTCAGAGCAGTGAAATTATCACCTACTGGGGAATTATCACTTATTAATTCAACGATAATTCCACACCTCTTATGGACAGTTTTACATATGAGGGAAATTTTCAATATAATTCGAATATAACCAACAAAACTTATTAGACACTTAAAGTTAATTTTCAGTTTTCATTCATCGAGTCGACCAATCAAGCAGTTGCACTTTTAAAATCATGGCGAATGCGTGACAGCTCCAGCTGATTAAATGCACGAAAACCTCGTTAGTTGCGATAAGGGAGTCGTAACGGTACGACCGTCGCTGCATACGAAACAATGTTTTGACGCATTTGATCAGCTGGAGCTGTCACGCATTCGCCATTGGTTTAAAAGTACACCTGCTCGATAGGTCAACTCGATAGAGATAAGCATACGAATGCCAATAAACCAGAAAATTAACTTTAAGTGTCTATTATTAATATACATATTTGCCAACATTAAAATATGAAAGATATGGTAAAAAATTTATACTATCAGAGATATTATCCAAAAAAATGAAAGGAGTGAGCCGGATGGGGAAAGCAATAATTTGAAACACCCGAGTTAAGTCGCGGGCAATAGCTAATTTACTAATATAGACAAAATGAGGGGCGCCTAAACAAAAAGGTTATCGGTGTGTACCTCAAAAACAAGACGTGATAAAAACAAAAGACATCAACTACCTACATACGGTAACCAATAGAAAACTATAACGGCAATCAGTTTTTCGGGTATCGAAATCGTGTCACGCAGTGCTAGGGACTTATTGGGCGTACATTTTCGCGTTCCCTTATTAAGGAAAATTGACATTGGACATCTGAGCAGACATCTTATGAGAAACAAAAACTTAGTAACTACAAGCGCGGAATTGGTCTCAAATCTAGTGGGGGAGGTTACTCAGATTATCAGTCGTTTATTTTTTATTACATTATATCAACGGTATTATTTTTTAAGAAAATTGCACTGAATAATGCAGTTTTTGATTTAAAATTAAACTAAAATTGTAAATATATCAATGGTTTCAAAGCGCAGCAGGCGAAAATTTTTAAGAAAATGACACTACAAATGCCATTTTTAACACTAAATATCAAAGGTGTTATAGCGCCGCAATGTATGCCCTACTTTCGGTTTCCTAAATGTTTTCATAAAAAATTTAAAACCAGAGAAGGGGGGGGACCCCACCCCCGTTCACCTGAAATCCGCGCTTGAGTAACTACGTATAATTTTTTCAGTTATAAAAAACATAGGTAACAAACAAAACTTAATAGCTAAATACTTTTTTTAAGTCTAAAAAGCTTTCTGGTGAAACATTACCTTTTATATCGCATATCTCAAACATAAGATGCCTATCTCAAAAAAAAATTCGTTTCCGATTTTTTTGGGCAAACCGGTCAATTTCAATTTGTCTGTTGATATGCTGACGCTAAGCCCGTCAGACGAATTTCCGTCATAGTGTTTTTAAGTACTTATGTTTTCAATCTTCTGAAGCATGAGAAGCTTCTTTCTGACGAAGCATTACTTACTGGCAAACATCCAAGAATGTTCTTATCAACGGAAATATATTGCCACACTTGTTTATTGCCTCGAAAACTTATCAGGTATGTTTTAATATAAGCTTTTGCCTACTTCTGACCAATATTGTTTCATAGGTACTGATTTCTCCCAATAAAAGTTCAAGAATTTGTGTTTTGGATTAATCTAACAGTTTATAGTATTTAGAAACGACTTTAGCTAGTTTTGCTTGGTATGAATATGTTCAAGTCAAAAATACTTTTTTCTGTCCAAAATGATTTTGTCTAAAACTTGTTTATAAATAGAAGCTCTATAATACTGTTCTGTATTTCCAATGGTTTTCTTGGTGTTACGAATTAAAGGTCAAACTGTCCCAAAATATTCTGGAGGGATTCTAGAATGTCTTTAAAGGAATTTTCTGCAATTTCTCGTTTTTTCTCCAAAGACTTCAGGGTTATTACCACCAGTATCTTTGTTGTGTACTTTTTTCTGGAGCAAAGGGGGAAGGCGATCGCCTCTGGGAATAAGGAAAAGTAATGCGACTTCCAATAACACTTTTTTTTAAAGTGTGGTTAAGGTTCAACCTAAATAAAATACGGTTTTCCCTTATTATGGTAAAACCTAGAGTAACGCCCAATAATTCCCTGTTATCTAAAAAAAACGCAGCTTATAGGAAATATTTAGTTTACAAGTCGTCATTTAGTCAAGTTGATTCAAATAGCTAAAAATAAATTTGTTAAGGAGTGCAAATTGTATTTTTTTCAATTTAATTTTATGATAAACTTGTTGACACTAAATTATCGTAAAATCAATTTTAAACTTTTTAGATTTGGCGGTATAAATTAATAATAATAAATTAAAACACGTTAAATCAGTCTACTCTGTTTCTACTTGGTTTATGCGGGACTCTTAAAGCGCTTTTATTGCTATGTTTTCATGGATATTGAATTCGTTTTCAATATGTTTTGAAAACTTTTTTTTCATGAGTTTTCATGACAGGTTTTCAAATCGATTTTGAATCGATTTGAAAACGGTTTTCAAATTTTGATATTTGGCAGCTGACCTGTGTCATACTTGTCAAATATTCATTTTTGAGTTTTGGTACTTTTTTTTTAAAAAACGTATTTTATTCAAAAGATGATGTTGGCCCTTGCCACACATTTTTTTTAATTTTAATTACTACTCTGTTTGCAAGTGGAAGTGAAGAAAGAAATGCTGGACGGACATATGTGCATAGCACATACACTTTCGAGCCAAATATTTATTTTATTTATCATAATTAATTTTTTTAAAGTCTTTAAAAAAACAAATCTTTAGTTATTTAAGTAAGGTTATGTTATTAATCTTCTTTTTCCTATATACTCCACCAAATTTTAGAATGCCGGTTCCACAGTTTCACTTCTATTTCTCTCTCTCTCTCAAAAAGAGTGAGAGCAATAAAATATAATTTGGCGGCTGTCTGGTAATCCGACGCAATACGCATGTGTAAACTCAATCCCGGTTTTCATGGAAAATCGGTATTTCGATCTCAATACGATCTTGATCCAACCCTAAAAATTTTCAGGGTCGGATCTAGATTGAAATCGATTTGAATACTGGAAAAACAGGCGTTTTCATGGACGGTATCAGATTGAAATCGTTTTCAGAACGAACTCAATTCCCATGAAAACGTAGCATATGTAAGGACGGTTTGAAAATGTTGTCGTATAAACGTCACTTAAACCGTTTTAGGCACTAAATCGATTTTATTTTAAAGCAAACAGTATATTAAGTCCGTGCAAGTAACACTTTTAAAAATTTTACGAGATACTATAGCATACTTACTATCTATATCTAAATATATCATATACAAGAAGAAAACATAAATCGCCGAAAATGATTTTCAAATGGCCAATGAATACACGTGTAATTAGTAGAGGTTCTGGGTTCAAATCCCGGTCACGTCACGTTTCGGAGAGTCAGTTTGGCTCAATTTTTAACATTTTTGCACATAACTACATTAAATAGACGTTAACAATTTTATTGCAAGTGGGCACATAATAGACGTTTGTGAGGCGGAAAAAATGACGCGCCATATTAAATTGAGCCATATACATTAGTGTTTAGCCCTCAGAATAGTTAAACACCTTAGAGCGTAGACATGGCCAGTAATTGCTTTTAGAACTCATACGTTCCTTGTATTTTGAAAAAATAGGGTTTTAAAGAGTATCGTTACGTAATTATAAAGGCCAAAGGGGTCTAAGCGTATAACTATTAGATACTATTACTATGTTTTCCGATCGTACTCAATACGTATTGAAAAGATGTTCTTCTTTTTCTTTCATAGAGCATGTTCTCTGTTCCGTACGTATTGAATATGATGTGAAAACATACTACATAATGGCCCAAGTATCACAAAATGTGTAACCATAATAACCTTGAAAAACAAAGAACATAATGTAAAAATCAAAGACGTAAAATCTACTGCGCATGCCTGACACAGTCTGCTCGGGACCAGAGGATTTTTTGGCTCTGCGTTTTGTCCAGGCTAACTTGATTGGGAGAGATATAATCGCTACGGTTTTTTTTTCGGAAAATGCAAGGGCGGGGCCCTTATATTAGGGAGATTTTGGTCAGGCAATTTAACGGCAAATTTCGGTGCTCTTATGGTAACCGTTACCGTAAATACAAGAAACTTCAAGAGGTTAAAAATAGAGCTTTCGAACTTAGTCAATCGTTTGGCTGTAAACATAACCTTACTTTTTTATTTACTTTTGTTGTTTTTATATATTAATTTAGTGATAGGACTGGGAGACGGACACCCCAACATAAATTTACTCAGACAAATAATTTCGCAAGATATCTTTGGGGGAGTAATAGAAGAAATTGAGCCTCTGCAAACTTATTTGTATTTACTCACCTGTTTGTCAAAAAAAAAACGGTAAAAAAGGCACCCCACTACTACTATAAACACGGTTAACAAAAAATAAAGCCAAATACACAAAATTTTTGTAAAACGAAACAAACTTTTATAACCTAAAAATTTCCACCACAGAATCACATCAAGTTTGGTTGGCTGTCTTTTTAACGGTAAAGGTAGTCGTATTCGACGCTAATTAGCGCCAGCCTTTAATAAAGGTAACAGACTGACAAAAAACGTATCCAAAAATGGGTCTAAGGCAGCATTACGGTTACGTTACAGTATTTTTCTTCAGTGGAGCCGAAACTTAATCAAATCGAAGTATAGTCCTTGACAGAACCCGCCTGGCGTATGCTTCGGCGTCATTCATAGCACATGATTTATAGTATAAAAATGGTGACTAAAGGCGGATTCAGAGTTCCGTAAGGTAAGCGGTATGAGTTATGCCGTAAGACGCAAGGATAATAAACTATGAAAAATATAGGAAACTGCTGTACATAGTGTTTCCTAAGCCGCAAGCGCTAAGAACAGCATACCTTTGCTCCCCATTCTAGCTTCCGCCTTGATAAAAATATTAAGGAATCCAACACTAGTCCTAGTATCACTTTTGAAACCCAGAATTTTAATAAGTATGCCAAATTTTTAAAAGCGTAATTTTTCTATGATTTATATAATTAATTAAACCCAATTTCTCAAAAATACGCAACTATTGATAATTTTCCTAGTGTATGTTTAAACAAAATATCGATTATTAAACAATAATTGCCAACTGCACCGGAACATTAAACTAAGTTTAAATTTAATTTGTGTTTAGAATGTGCTCTGACAGAATGAACTTAAAATGAGAACGAGTAACATTCTAAACAACCATTAAATTTAAACTGGGTTTACCAGTAAAAGTATTAAAAAACTTGCATAATGTTGTTGATGATTAAAGTAGTGTTATAAAGGGTTCAGTGGCACATACTTGTTATTGTTTTTGTTTTAAATAAATTATTGTGAGAAGGTCGCCAGCGTCTTAGTTTATGGCGTTTAAATATATAATTTAGCGTTTTGTATTAGAATAAAATAGTTTATATTTTTTTTCACCTAGAGGTTGAACTTTATAATATTACGCAAATCTGAGTTAATGGCGATATCTTAAGTATTTAACGGATGTTAATAGCTAAGGATGGACCTATTGCTTTGACCTTTTCACTGAAATATAAAAAAAAAACTGATTTGAACATGACAGCCTTTTTTACCGCATTTTTTTTGGTAAACAGGTGAGTAAGTACAAATAAGTTTGCAGAGGCTCGATTTCTTCTATTACTCCACCAAAGATATCTTGCAAATCATTTGCCTGACTAAATTTATGTTCAGGTGTCCGTCTCCCAGTCCTATCACTAAATTAATATTTTCCTCCATGATATTGTTAGAAAAGTAAATAAAAAAAGACTTGAGAAAAAACAACAAAAGTCAATAAAAAAGTAAGGTTATGTTTACCGCCAAACGATTGACTACGTTCAAAAGATCTATTTTTAACCTCTTGAAGTTACCTTTATTTACGGTAACGGTAACGATAAGAGTAACGAAATTTGCCGTTAAACTGCCTGACCAAAATCTCCCCAATAATAAACCAGAAGCTTTCTTTGGAGGTCATGTCAGTAAGTGTACTGATTTTTAAATGTTTACTCTTAACATTTTAGGGCTTCTGTCCTCACAAATTCCAATCGTAAGGTGACAAGCTTACTTACGCCACTGGAAATAATTGGATCAAATTAAAAACTGATACGTTAGTCGGTGGTTTGTTGTAGTTTCGTCTCATTAAACATTATGAGATGTTTTTATTTTGTTATTATTACCGATAACAATGTGAAAGTCCATGTTTATTCTTGCATTTAAATGCTACGCCACCCTTATTATTATATATATATTAAATTATAGCCAAATTAAAGATTTAATTTTCCTTAATTTAAACAGCACCTACCTAGCAAAATATGGTGTGATACATTTTTGTGATCGGCAAAAATGCATCTTTTAAAAAGAAAAATAATTTTTGTGTCAGTAGAGCAAAGAAAAAAGTTTCAGAGGGAGTGAAAAATTGCTATTTTTAAAAATGTTTTAACGCGATTCATCTTGAATTTTTGAGAAATGTCATATTTGACCCTGTTCTCCAAAATATGAAGTATATGCCAATTAACTAATTTTCTTTTAATTGGTCTATTCGTTTTAAAGTTATAGGCAATTGAAAAAGTTTAATTTTTTGTGGCCCACCCTATACAGGGTGTTCCAAATTCGATGCTCACCATGGGGATCTCCTAAACTGTAGGAGATACGAAAAGGTTTAAATTAGGGCAAAGTTGCGCAATTTGACGCTTTGTTCAAAACCAAAAAAAAAAGTTTACAAATTCCGGGTGGTTCCGGAGGTAGACGAAAAAAACCGAAATCTTTATTTTGAGTTTTTTTTTTACTACGCCCTTATTCTTAAAGCTGTCGAGAAACGTTTAAAACTTTCTAGAGTTGACATTTGAGTGTGACTCCGTTTGGTTCATAAAGGATAACGGATATTTTACAAACTCATTTTGACAAGTACCCGACGTTTTCAGTTAACTGAGCATCATCAGCCCATATTAAAAAACAAAGAAAAAAAACGTATTTTTAAAATGCTAGGTTAAAGTTATTTTGGTAGAACAAAATGTCATAAAAAACTGTAATTTTTAAAATGTCAAAAAAATTGCAATCGGGTTTCCAAAACATTTTGAGTAAGTTTAAAGCAAAAATTAAATTTGGGCTGATGATGGTCAATAAACACAAAACGTCAGGTGACTTGTCAAAATAAACTTGCAAAATGTTATCTGTCATCCTTTATGAACCAAATGTCAGGAGAAAAAAGGATGTGTACATAAGAAAAAATGAACTTGACAGTGCTCCTGTCACACTGAAATGTCAGGTCTTAAAAACAGACCTCTTACTAGGTAGATCCTAAAAAAGAAAGTTTTAAGCGTTTTTTGACTGCTTTAAGAATAAGGGCGCAGAAAAATAAAAACTAAAAATGAAGATTTCAGTTTTCTCCGCCTACCTACCGGAATTTACTTTTTTTTAGTTTTGAGGAAAGCATAAAATTGCGCAACTTTACCCTAATTTAAACCTTTTCGTATCTCCTACCGTTTAGGAGATCCCCATGGTGAGCATCGAATTTGAAACACCCTGTATAATAAATTTCTAGATATAGTCAACTACTTTGTAGTTGACTATATCGTTTAATTGCTATATTCTGCTACTTTTAACGTAGTTAATTTCATTGAACCTTTTTCAAACAAAGAGAAACATAAAAAAAAATATTTTCCAATTGATGTCAAAAATATCACTTAAGTATTAGACTTTAATCGTCTATAGACGATTTCTCTACATTAATTTGTTTTTTAATTTTTGTTGTTTTTAACCAAACGTTGTAGAAAATCCAAATCTTGTCTGTTTATTCCAGCATCAGAAAAAAACAATACTAAACCGATTTTTATGTTGTGAATTCCTGGGCATTACATAGTCGTTATTTCATCACAATCGGTTCACGTAAACAAAAGTTATCACCATTTAAAGCAAAAAAGATCGCAGGCATAGCATAGCTTTGATTTGGTTTGTCTCAACAGCAAGTTTAGATCTTGAAATCCCTGAGACTGCAGCTTCTTAGCTTATTGTATCTCTTGCTGTGTGCCTTCCTAATCTAAGAGGTTTGACGACCTCGCGAGGAGCATCAGCCCCTTTATTAGGTTTCTCTGGCAGTTAGCTTCTCTGGAGGGGTCGTCCTTCAGGAGGGTTTGTGTTCTGCAGAAGGTTGGTGCTGGGCACTCAAATATGCATAGCTTAAATATTATTACAGTAAAAAAAATCCTTTTTAGAGTTAAAGCTCACTCGCCAATTTCGAAGTAACTTGAAGTATTTCCCGAGGTATTTCCTTCTCATTAGAATAGAATAGAATAGAATAGAATAGAACTATTAAAAACTATTACAATAGTATAGACATTGTCATAAATAAACAAAGGCAAAAAACAAAAAAATACCAGGTTCATACTAAAACATACAATAATAAGTTACAAAATGTCAATACTTAAAATTACAAATGTTAGTATACCTTTTTAAAAAATGAATTGTCCTTATAATAGTTTTAATTTAAGAAGATGTAAAAAGCTATAATTTTAAAATATACATACATATGTAAAAACTCAAACCACATTTAAAATGCACCTACAAACAAATTAAGTTAAAACGCGTTTAAAAAATAGTTAACTTTGCATTTACATTAAAATTCCAAATGATTTATTGTACATACATGTAAAAAAAGGTGCAAAAGCTGATTTAAACAAACAACAGCAAAAACTAACGCTTTTGTTGAATATAGTTTTTAAATTCTTCTAATGAGTAGAAAACTTCTGCCAATAATAAGCTATTCACTGCTTTCTTAAATTTGTTAAGGCTAGGCATATTTTTTATATACTCCGTTTACATATTGAACAGTGAACTGCCTGCGTAAAATTCGTGTTTGTGCTTATCCAGTACTATATCGTTCTTATGTCTTGTGTTGTAAGGGTGTATGTTAGCATTTTTTAAAAGATTGTGTTTGTTTTTGAAAATTACAATTAGTATCCTCAAAACATATAGGGATGAGACTGTTAAAATTTTTTTAGAGCTAAATATTTCTCTGTATGAGTGCCGAAAGGGGATTTCAAAAAGCAATTCTTTTCTGTGCAATAAGCACTCTCTCAATATCTTGTGATTGTCCCCAGATTACAATGTTATAGGATAGCACAGACTGTACTGAGCTGAAATAAACACTAACGCAATTTCCGTAATTTTTCTTTTAGCGTACCAGTTTATTTCAGAATAAATGGATATTTTGTTTTTCGCGTGTTAAAAGTCATTAAATTCTAAGGTGGCTCATAATAAGTTGCTTGCACGATCTGATAACCTATATCGTAGCAATTTCAAACAATAATGGACGTCCCCTTTGTTAGGTCTTTGACTTGTAGGTACTAGAGACATAAAGCTATTTGAAACTCATCGCGGTATACGTATCCGCATCTAGCGATCACCAAGCACATTAAATGGTCAGAAAATTGTACCACGTTCGAAAAGAGCAGATATATGCTAATCTAAGGTGTTCTTGAACGCGATAGTTGTTGAGATGTGTATCACGTATCGTTACGGCACACGTATCGTATCTCAGCAGCTATTGCGTTCAGAAACTCCTTAAATTAGCATATATCTGCTCTTTTCGAACGTGCTATAACTATTTTATTGATAAAAATTTCTTTTAGGGGTAAATTGCTTTTTATAGAAAATTTAAAGTAGAATTCATTAGTCAAACTGGATTTTATCTGTAACGTCTAGTTTTTGAGATATAACACTAGTTGTGTATTTTTCTTATGGAATTACTTGGTTTTTACTTTACTTTTATTTTCTTAAATTAAATTAAAAAATACAAAATAAATAAAAACATCTCATAATTTTCTTTTTCATTTTATCGTCGTTTTTTTGTAAAAGGTATATATATATATATATATATATATATATATATATATATATATAATATAATATAAATAAGTAAACAATAATGAGAGAAGTACCAACTTGTTGTTATATATCTCAAAAACAAAACGCTACAGATAAAATCCAGTTTGACAAATAAATTGTGCCTTAAATTGTCAATAAAAAAGAAATTTACATCAATGAGAAGTTTTCATTAATTCAAAAGTTATGGGCAAAATTACAAAACGCATATTTTTCAAAAAGCCCACGTAGCTCAAAAACGGGTTGACATATCGACATGCGGTTTTCACCATTATTAATTTCTTAAAACTTGAAACCATAAAATCCGGTCACCACCAACGAGTTTTTCTTGCGTGCTCGCGCGCGCGCGCGCTTCACATGACTGTCATAACATTTCATATTGACATTATGTGACGCGTGAGTGGGCACTCACAAAATAGTCGTAGGTGGGAATTAGGTGTAACATGTACTCGATCAACAAAGCACAAGAATAAAAAAAGTATTACTTTCTGAGATATGGAGCTTTAAGTTGACGTGTTTTTAGGCTATATTTTTGGACATGCTACAAGTTGTTTTTTCCACAACTCTGTTGATTACCGTCGAAATAAAATAATTCGAATCCCTATTTAAAATGATTTTATATGGTTTCTTTGGTACCACCAGAAAAGTCACTGACTTGTAAGTTTTAAAAAATAAAGAAAACGACCGTTTTTTCAAAAATTACAATTTTGATTTTCTTGAAAACGAACGGCCAGATTTTAAAATTTTTTACATATGTTATTAAAAATAATCCCACTAAGCTAAAAAAAAATTTTTAGCTTGAGTATTACCATGAATTTCGAAAATGGTAGGCACATTTAATATTTTTTAAATATTTGAGAAATACGAAAAGTGATTTTAAATAACTTATAGGTAGGTTATACAAACTTTTTATGGACAAATCTAATCCAAAAGCTTATTACCAATATGTTGGTATCATTGCTACCTCTATTTGACCAATCAAATTGCTCGTGTGATGCTTTTAGGCTAACTTGGGGTCGCCGGTAACGAATGTTATACGGTAAAGTTTTTTCCTACTTAAGTGCGGAAAGTGGATTTTACGCATGCATTTGCGTGCAAAAAGTTAAAGTTAAAACTCCTAAGATATGTTTAATATGGCGGCATGCGGCGGCTTTGTATTTTTTTAAAAATCAAGGTAGGCTATGAGACCTTGCCAACGTCAAACTTTTGCCCAAGAAACGGCGCCATTTGCTGCCAGATAATTTTACGCATTCTATTGGGAAAACAGTGTAAACAACCGGAAAAATGTCATCATGTTCGTTATGGGCAACCCCAAGTTAGCCTAAAAGCATATACCACTCGAGCAATTTGATTGGTCAAATACAGGTACCAAAATATTCGTATCAAGCTTTTGAATTGAATTTGTCTTCGTATTTCACCAATATTCCAAAAATATTAAAAAACATTAAAGGTACCTAACATTTTTGCAATTAATGGTACCACTTAACCTAAAAATGTTTTTTTTAACTTACTGATATTGTTTTTATTATCATATGTAAAAACTACTAAATTTTTTTTTTAAATGGTCGTTTTCTTTCTTTTTTAAAACTTGGTACCAAAGAACCCATATAGAAACATTGTTACATGGATGGAAAGGGTGTTTCATTCAGGACAAATAAAGAAACAAATTATTTTATTTTGGCTGTAATCAAAAAAGTTGTGAAAAAAAACTTGGACCATGTCCAAAAATATAGCCTTAAAACACGTCAACTTTAAAGCTCCATATCTCAGAAAGTAGTCCTCCCTATCTCGTTTTTTTTATTTTTGTGTTTTGTTGATTAGTGTAGAGGCATATGTCGATAATTTCTGTCCCGTGGGTTTTTTATGAAGGAGTTTTGTGACTGTGGGATTGATAGCTCTTTAATCACACAATCAAGTGTTATCGGGTGTTTTGTTCCAATTCGTGTAGAAGGGGTTGATATGACGACATCTTTCAAGATGGCGGCCAAAAATCATAAAAAATACAACTTCCACAACCGGGGCATTATTATACTCGATCTCATATAACTCGAGGACGATCCAAAAAAATCACTTTTAAGGTCATCTGACCTTAAATGATCTTGAAAATCGCAAAAAACTAGATTTTTGCCATTTTCTCTTCAAAAAATTTTAATAATTCGTCGTTTTGTTAGACCAACTTCAAATGTACCTCAAACTATTAGGCATGTATGCCAAATTCGATCCTTAGAGTTTGATGCAGTTTAAAGTTTCATGACCTTGAAAAATACCCCAGTAAAATTAACAAATTGCAAAAATAACATACTAAAGGGCGTTATTCATCAACTATTAAATCGAAGAGGACCAAATTTGGTAACAAAAATAAGAAGATCAAGTCAAAAAATTTTGTTAAAAAAATTTTATTCAGCTATGACGCCAAATTTTCTACCTATAACCACATTTTAATTTATCCAGTTTCGTAAAAAAGCAACAATGACAAGATGGCCATTAATTCTTGTTTACTTATTGCCGCTTACTATCAAAAAAAAGTTAAGTTGATGCCCGACCTTGATTGACCTTGAACATACCATGTTATTAAAAAACCAAGCTTTTTGTAGTGTTTTTTCCAATTTACCACTACGCAAAAACTTTAAGTGCCGGAGATAAAATTAACATCTTAGCCCGGTTCCTAGAGGCACTAAATGTTATTTTTTTTATTTATATAATACAATCTGGCCCGAAGGCCAATATGATTACCAAATTTCATCAGAGAAATATTGAGTGGTCTATAAGTAACCGATTTATATAAATTTTCGATGCCCTTAAGTTAAGTTTGCGTAAATAGATTTTTTTTTTCGAAATTGTCAAAAAAATGCCGTCTGTTCAGGGCCCTTCGCTCACAGGCTAAAATTTTTTTTTGTGATTTCAGGCTGATTGGTAATAGTATTTACTACAAAACCACATAGTTTCAAGTATGCAGGATAAGTCGTTCAGGAGATACAGGGAAAAATTTAAAAACACATTTTGCCATCTGCCGGCCCTTCGATGCACTAAATGTTATTTTTTTAATTATATTATTTAATCTGGCCAGAAGGCCAATATGTGTACCAAATTTCATCATCGTAGGTCAAACCGTTACGATTTAAAAAAATATTTTGTCGCCCTGACCTCACTTTTTAACTGCAGCACTTTTGAGGCTGTTCACAGGCAAGGTGATGTTAAGTGGTCTATTAGTAACCTATTGAAACAGGTTTCGTAAAATCATCATCAAAAGGCCCACGGAGGCCGAATTTCGACTCTATGCCCCTCGACTAATTAGGGACGCTGTGTTTTTATTTTAAATGAGGCGATAAGTAAAAATCGCCACGTTCCAGAATTGTGACGGGTGAGATTTTCTGTCGTTTTTGAAGAATCGTGACCAAAGTGTCGAAAATTCTTACCATGTAAAAGGAAAGGCAGAATTTGGGTGAATTTTCTAAACAATGACAGCGACATATTCCATGGCTATCTATGGTTTTGTATGTTAAAAGTTTTAAAGTTTTGTTTACACACAAAAATAAGCTTAATAACATACATTTTTAAATAAAAAAAAGGAGTTTTTCACTAAAACTGCCTACAAAAAATAAAATTGACATATTTTTATTTACTGAAACAGTATTAAACAACTAAATTTTAAGGAATATTAGCAAATAAGTCCTGACAAAAAAGCACTTTGTAAGGACAAAATTTTCTGACGATTTTTGAAGAATCGAGACCGTTATGACAAAATGTATCATTCTCTTTGGCTACACAAAGCCGGAAATATGGGCAAACGATTTGTGTTTATAAAAAATGATGCTTTTATCCACAGGATTTTAGATAAAAAAGTGTGTAAAAAAATATTATCGACACACAGGATAAAAATAAAATTAAGACAAAACAATGCGGCACTGGCCCAACTATGACCAACTGTCTCTTCAGGAAGAAACAAAATTACCAAACGTCAGATCGAATATTCTCGCTGACGGTTCACATCAATTAAATCTGTATAAATTTCGAGTGGAAAATACTATACCATTATATTTTTGGTTGAAATATTCTTGACAGTAAAAAATTGACAAAATCTAACAATATCAGTAGTTTCCTATATTACTTTTATTGTTTATCAATTCTTAGTACTCATGTTCATATTGTATCATATAGTAAACGCGAAATCCGGTGTAGTTTAGTAGTACGCAATTTTACCGCTTTTAGATTTAGATTTCAATTTAGCATGACGTCACACTACATCTTTACACAGTTTACACTCGCTTTGGTTCGACTTTAATTTCTTCAATCAATGTAAGAAATAGTAAAAAAGACTGACACGTTTTTTTTTACTTTTTTAACCAACAATTGTGTTTATTTATAGACTAAACAAATGTAAAATAAGCTAATTTCTTTTTTCGTTCAAGCATGATTTAATTAGGTGTGTGTTCTCATGTAAACATAAGCCCACAACGCGCTCTTATTGATAGAAGCACCCTTCGATGTTATAAAATATTTCCTCTTGAAGATATGTTATGAAATCAAGTAGGCGGATGCCAAAAATCAACTGGTGTCTCTGACCTCATTCTTGCCTAAGGGTTCGACAAACTATGTGGGCAATTTTTATAATTTTTGAAAAAAAATATATATAAACCTTGTGTTATAGTCAATGAAAATTTTTTTAATGAGATCTTACCTTCCCTCACCCCAAGGGAGTTAATTGCCCACCACAATTTTGGGAAACCGCGAAAAATTTAACGCGAATGCACACACTTACCGCCTTGATCCCTAGCGAGCAAAAAGTTACCGCGCAATTATCACGCATGTGGCTGACGCTACCCAACCTGCTACCCTACATGACCCAATTCGACTCAACTGAACCCACGAAACCCGCAGTAAACGTTAAGCGCTGTAATGGTCTTGCGCGGTATTGAACCTGGGCGGTAAATGCATGCGCGGTAAATTTTTCGCAGTTTATTTTGATTGAGGTGGAAAAACGTACATCTCACTTTCCTCAAGCAAATTGCCAGGTAGGTTTTTGCGGATTTTTAATGGATCCCATTTTTCGCTGTATTTGACTTGAGTCACATTTATGGTGATACTTTTTTATAGCACGGGATGACCCTTAAAGGTTTATAGTCCGGTGTCTTAGCATAAACAACTTCAAACATGGATGCATACAATAAAAGAAAGGTATGATACGTAGCGCTTCAAAATTCGTCTAGATCCGCGCATGACGTCACCTGGTGAGATTTTTGTGACTCGAACAGGGTACTATACGCAAAGCTGATACCAGTTCACCTACAAACATGAAAATTTGAGGATAGTTTGGGTTAATAACGGAGTAGCTCACCAAGAAAACATTTTTTATTATTTTACCCCTGAAGGGTGTAAATTTTAAAAGGATTTTCTGTATCTCGAAAACGAAAAGCAATATAAAATTGGTAAGTACACTCTACTAATAAAATAAGTAAACACGTGCTTCGGCATTTTTTAAAATTCAGACAGGGGGGTTGAGAAATAGGGGTAGAGAAATAACTCACAATTACTTAGCGTTCTAAATCAATGTATGGCTAAAAATTCGCATTTAGGTTCTTCTTGAAAAGTTAACGAATAGGTGTTCCCTGTTCGAGCTACAAAAATCTCACCAGGTGACGTCATGCGCGGATCTAGACGAATTTTAAAGCGCTACGTATCATACCTTTCTTTTATACTCAGTGACATTAGAAGTGTTACACCGAGAAGGAATGATTTCTTGAACTTGATTTTTTAACCATGGTATAATCTTACATCAAGAATAAAACGATAACATTTGCAATACATTTTATTAACATATAATACGAAAAAAATTAATAATGTGTTTGGCGGCCCCGTAGCTGAATACACTCATGTACACGTCTAGGCACCGACAAAATGAGATGATCGATGTCTGCTTGTGGCACCTCGTTCCAAGCAAGTTGAACTTCGTGGAATAACTGTGCCAGTGTCTGTGGAGGATGGTGCAAATTGGACAGTCTTCTCCCCATCATATCCCACACATGTTCGATGGGATTTAAATCAGGTGAACGGGGTGGCCACGGCAAAAGATTAACGCCAGCTTGTTGGAGAAAGTCCATAGTTTGACGAGCAATGTGGGGACGTGCGTTGTCTTGCTGAAAAAGGACTTGTGGACGAAGTGGACGGTCATCTAGATAAGGTAGTAAAGTTGTTTGGAGAACTTCATTAACATAACGTGCAGCTGTCATACTGCCTCGAATAAACAAAAGTGGTGATCGGCTACCATAGGCAATAGCCCCCCAAACCATTACTCCAACAGTTCTGTGTACATGCCTCTCAGCAACAAACCCAATATCATGTCGCTCTCCACGACGGCGCCTAACCCTTCTACGGCCATCGTGCATACCTAGACAGAATCGTGATTCGTCGCTGAATACAACGTTATGCCATTCTTCCTCCCAATGATTTCGTTCTCTGCACCAGTTTAAACGTTGGTGACAGTGGTCCGCAGTCAAAGGAAGCACTAATCGTGGACGGTATGAAAAAAGTCCAAAGGCTCGAATGCGGCGATATAGAGTACGCATGGTAACTGGCCTACCTTCTTCTCCAAACCATTGTTCAGCAATTTGACGCGTAGTAGCAAAACGGTCTCGCAGAGCTAGTTGTCTGAAGCGCCTATCTTGACGTTCTGTGGTACGCCTCGGCCGACCAGTGGGTCTTCTTCGTGCTCCTCTGCCTTCTTCTCTCCACACACGACACACACGCATTACCGTCATTGCAGTACAATTAACACGACGACCAATTTCGCGATAGGACAAACCAACATCTCGATAGGCAACAATTCTACCCCTGTCAAAATCACTTAGATGATGATAAATTTGTAGTCTTCGAACCCGAGGCATTTTATTACGCTTAACACAAGTAGACTGACGCATAATAACTAAAAATATTCGTGCTATTCAGGTCTCATAAACGGGTTTCTTCACAAAAAATTAAAAGATAAAAATTTGTTTTTGCAAAAACTATCAAAGATAAAAAGTTCATATTGTTATCATAGCATGCATTGAATATGGCGATTCTGTTGTAAAAAAATCAAGTTTAAGAAATAATTTCTTCTGGGTGTAACACTTCTAATGTCATTGAGTATATTATCGACATAAAGCTATTTTTAACTTATCGCCGTATACGTATCCACATCTAGCGAGAACCAAGCACATTAATTGGTCAGAAACTTGTACCACGTTCGAAAAGAGCAGATATATGCTAATCTAAGGTGTTCTTGAACGCGATAGGTGTTGAGATGCGTTAGGTATCACGTATCGGTACGGCACACGTATCGTATCTCAGCACCTATTGCGTTCAGAAACACCTTAAATTAGCATATATCTGCTCTTTTCGAACGTGCTACAAGTTTCTCACCAATCAATGTGCTTGGTTCTCGCTAGATGCGGATACGTATACCGCGATGAGTTACAAATAGCTTTATGTCTCTATTGTATTATGAGATGCATCTTTGTTTGAAGTTTTTTATGCCAAGATACCGGACTATAAACCTTTAAGAGTCATCCCGTTCTATAAAAAAAGTACCACCATCAGTAGCGCAAAGAGTCAGACTACAGCGAAAAATGGGATCCCATTATAAATCCGCTAAAACCTGCCTGGCAATTTTCTTGAGGAAAGTGCCACAAATTTTTAGAGTTCATGCTATAAATTATGAGTGAGATGTACGTTTTTTCCACCTCAATCAGAATAAACTGCGCAAAATTTACCGAGCATGTACTTACCGCCCAGGTTCAATACCGCGCAAGACCATTATAGCGCTTAACGTTTACTGCGGGTTTCGTGGGTTCGGTTGAGTCGAATTGGGTCGTGTAGGGTAGCGTCAGCCACATGCGTGATAATTGCGCGGTAAGTTCTTGCGCGTTAGGGATCGAGGCGGCAAGTGTGTGCATTCGCGTTAAATTTTTCGCGGGTTCCCAAAATTGTGGTGGGCAATTAACTCCCTTGGGGTGAGGGCGGGTCAGATCTCATTAAAAAAATTTTCATTCACTATAACACAAGGTTTATATATATTTTTTTTCAAAAATTATAAAAATTGCCGACATGGTGTGTCGAACCCTTATATGATACTATATTAATATGCGTACTAACAATTGATAAACAATAAAAGTAATCTAAATGGAAACTACTGATATTGTTAGATTTTGTCAATTTTTTACTGTCAAGAATATTTCAACCAAAAATATAATGGTATATTATTTTCCACTCGAAATTTATACAGCTTCAATTGACGTGAACCGTCAGCGAGAATATTCGATCTGATGTTTGGTAATTTTGTTTCTTCCTGAAAAGACAGTTGGTCATAGTTGGACCAGTGCCGTTGTTTTGTCTTAATTTTATTTTTATCCTGTGTGTTGATAATATTTTTTTGCATACTTTTTTTATCTAAAATCCTGTGGATAAAAGCATCATTTTTTATAAACTCAAATCGTTTGCCCATATTTCCGGCTTTGTGTAGCCAAAGATAATGATACATTTTGTTAAAACGGTCTTGATTCTTCAAAAACCGTAAGAAAATTTCGTCCTTACAAAGTGCTTTTTTGTCAAAACTTATTTGCTAATATTCCTTAAAATTTAGTTTTTTAATACTGTTCCAGTAAATAAAAATATTTCAATTTTATTTTTTGTAGGCAGTTTTAGTGAAAAACCGTTTTTTTTATTTAAAAATGTATTAAGCTTATTTTTGTGTGTAAAAAAACCTTTAAAACTTTTAACATACAAAACCCTAGATAGCCATGGAATATGTCGCTGTCATTGTTCAGAAAATTCATCCAAATTCTGCCTTTCCTTTTACATGGTGAGAATTTTCGATACTTTGGTCGCGATTCTTCCAAAACGACAGAAAATCCCACCCGTCACAATTCTGGAACGTGCCGATTTTTACTTATACCCTCATTTAAAATAAAAACACAGCGTCCCTAATATTTATCCTAAAGTTTTAAAAGAAACTGCGTAATTTTTTTAATAGCATTTTGTAAATTTAATATTTTACCTACTCGCGTGCGTTAAAGTACATTTTACCGCAGTCATTTGGGTGCGGAAAAAAGTACTTTACCGCACTTGGGCGATAAAGTTCCTTTACCTTCGACTGACATCCTGCATGCTTATAGTAGCGAACTATCAGTAACCTTTTTGCCCTGACTCGCAATCCGTCGCAACAATAAATGAAGTTTATTCCATTTCAGAAGCGCATGAGCGACGAGTTTCGTCGGCTGTGAACTTGCAATGTGCAAAAAATTGCACTTTTAATTTTACATTTAATTAACTATAAGTGTATCCGATAAATATTTTAATCTGTCCAAGTATGGGTTGTGGGGTATCAAACTAAAGGAAACAAAGTCAAGAATCTAAAACAATGTTTTTTTTTTCAAAATCAACAATTTAGGCTGGGGGAGAGGGTTGCAGATAGGAATGGTTTTCCTACAAAAAGTACTACAAGGTTTTAAATTAAACGAAATGCAGTCTGGGGTTGTAAGTTTTCCGATGGAATGGCTTCCTCTTTTAGTGATCGGTACTTTTTTGGCGTGTAGCCAAGCAACTCGCGTTTAAGGTTTCGCTCATAATCATTATCACTAGAATGTTTTGAGCAAATTCGAGCATTATTCACGTTAAAGTTATCATCCCGTCTACAAAAATGCTTTCATATACCTTCCATTTTCTTGTCTTTTGGAAATATGAAAAACTTAATGTCTCGCGAAAAATCTTTTGATGATTGTCGACACCTCATCCGTGTACACAGCACCTCATTTTGTTAATTTTTTCCACTGAAAAATTATTAAAACTAATTGTAAAGAAACGACCACCTCGTAACAAAACTGGCGACTGAATTCTGTCGCTCACCAGGTGACGTCAGTTAGCCACGCCTACTCCTGCGCGATATCATATCTGTTTTACTTGTATCAAGGATCAATCTGGGATTTTTTTTTTGTCTAAAAGCAGAGCCCCCGAGACACAAGCTATATGTCAACGGGTTTAGCAGTTATGGCGTCACAAAAACGGAAATCGCACTACATCGGACCGCAAGGACTATGAAATATTTTTTGATATTACTAAGTAATAACTGGCATCTTAAGAATAAATTAAATCGGAAACTTTTCAAAAAAACACCATATCATAATTTGTTGATATTTTTACATGTAAAAGATAGTGGAAAAGGTGTACTTTTTCACAAATCTGCTAGAAACGTCATTTTAGAGTTATCTGACACAAAAAAATGCAAAGGAGTAAATCAAAGCTTAAAAAATTTCTCAAATACTGAGCTAATAAAATATACGCTTATTGGAGTCAGTGGCGTACCGCGGGTTTTTTTCTCCTTTTTTCTATTCTAACTTTTGACATATACATGACAAAGAAAATTAATTGGCACCACAATAAAGACCATTAAATTTTCTACAAAAAAGGCATATAAAAGTGGTAGTTTATCTGCGCTCTGGCTTAAAAATCGAAAGTTTAAGTTTAAAAATATATACATTTTTGTGTTTTTTCTTAAAACTTTATAATTACTGACTTATGTGGCGCACGTTTACAAAAACTATTAAACCACAAATTATGGCCCGTCCAGTTCTCCATAAAATAAGACCAAGTTATCTTGATAATTTAACACGTTGGAGTTCTAGAGTAAGCTGAATACTCAAAAGTAAAAATTTATAGTGTTTTTACATACTTAATCGACTGCAGCGCGCCACTGACTTGAGCTGTCCCCGTGGTTTTTAATTCCTTTTAGAACTTAATAATTTATCATTACTTTTTTGTATATTGCAGCACGCAAAAAGAGCAGCTCTTCAAGTAATTATTTGGAAAAGCTCTTTAAATAAAAACTTTACCCCTCTACAACCTGAGTTGTGGGAATGAAAAAAATTGACAATGGATTTGTCCAGCTGTGGTCAACTATTCCAACTGTCACTAACGGTATTCAGGAGTTAATTAAGCGTTTTTGCAAATTCTACAAGTTTTGCAAAAAATAAATTCAAATGTACTAAATTATGTGCATGTAATTGCAATAATTTTTCTGAGGCAAAATACAGTTTATTTTTTTTTAATGCACTTCAGGGATTAAATAGGTAGTTTTAATCCATCTTTTTAGGGACTAAAGTGACACTTTTGAACCCTAAGGGATTCAAAGAAAATTTAATACCTAAGGAATTAAAAATAAATTTTATCCCTTAGCTTAGAGATTAGAAACAACACTTGCTCTTGGCCAAGATTTCATTCTGAGCACCCTTTATTGTAGTTGACGGACCATTTGGCGTAGAAATAACGTAATTTTAACAAAGATCTTTTCCTAAAGTGCATAAAATAGTATATAAACCTCGGGACTAAAGTGTCGTTTAATCCCTTAGCGAATTGTAGCCATCCCTACGGTCGGGTTACAAACCTTTCGCCGCGGGATTAAATGTGGAACTTTAGTCCCTAGGTTTATAATGTACTATTAAATAAATTTTGGATAAAAAAAATAAGTTATTATTTATACTGCATCATTAATTAATTATTCGAACACGTTTTCAGTCATAAAATAAGATTTAGCTAAAAAACAAAATCAAATTGATTAAAATACCTAATACAATTTAAATTTTATGACGTCATCGAGTTTTGCAAAAAATAAATTAAAATGTACTAAATTATGTGCATGTAATTGCAATAATTTTTCTGAGGCAAAATACAGTTTATTTTTTTTTATGCACTTCAGGGATTAAATAGGTACTTTTAATCCATCTTTTTAGGGACTAAAGTGACATTTTTGAACCCTAAGGGATTCAAAGAAAATTTAATACCTAAGGGATTAAAAATAAATTTTATCCCTCAGCTTAGAGATTAGAAACAGCACATGCTCTTGGCCAATATTTCATTCTGAGCACCCTTTATTGTAGTTGACGGACCATTTGGCGTAGAAATAACGTAATTTTAACAAAGATCTTTTCGTAAAGTGCATAAAATAGTATATAAACCGCGGGACTAAAGTGTCGTTTAATCCCTTAGCGAATTGTAGCCATCCCTACGGTCGGGTTACAAACCTTTCGCCGCGGGATTAAATGTGGAACTTTAGTCCCTAGGTTTATAATGTACTATTAAATAAATTTTGGATAAAAAAAATAAGTTATTATTTATACTGCATCATTAATTAATTATTCGAACACGTTTTCAGTCATAAAATAAGATTTAGCTAAAAAACAAAATCAAATTGATTAAAATACCTAATACAATTTAAATTTTATGACGTCATCGAGTTTTGCAAAAAATAAATTAAAATGTACTAAATTATGTGCATGTAATTGCAATAATTTTTCTGATGCAAAATACAGTTTTTTTTTTAATGCACTTCAGGGATTAAATAGGTAGTTTTAATCCATCTTTTTAGGGACTAAAGTGACACTTTTGAACCCTAAGGGATTCAAAGAAAATTTAATACCTAAGGGATTAAAAATAAATTTTATCCCTTAGCTTAGAGATTAGAAACAGCACTTGCTCTTGGCCAAGATTTCATTCTGAGCACCCTTTATTGTAGTTGACGGACCATTTGGCGTAGAAATAACGTAATTTTAACAAAGATCTTTTCCTAAAGTGCATAAAATAGTATATAAACCTCGGGACTAAAGTGTCGTTAATCCCTTAGGGTCATTCCATATCAAATCAACCAAAAAATCACAAAAATTTTACGCGACCAATTCCAATTTTGATGATTTTTGGTATATATTTTCTTCTTACCATAAAAGTTGAAAATGCAAATTTTTAGATTTTTTTGATTCGTAGTTTTTTTTTTTTAATTTTTCAAAATAAAAAAGTCAGCATTTTGACCTTAACAAGAATGTACAAAACTAGCAATTTCTCGAGAACCACTTACACTAGGAAAGTAATAAATGGCTCATTTTAAAGTCATTTTGAAGCTCTTTTTTATGAAATATCACAACATAATTTTAACAAAAAAAAAAATTGGAAATAAAAAATTGAAAAAAAAAATTGAAAAATTTCAAAAAGGCCATTTTTAATTTTTTTGAAAAAAATATATAATTTTGGTCAAAGTGTTACTTAATTATCCACAAAATTTTATGATGGAGAAATGATGGGTTCAATGTCAAAAAAAATATCAAAAATATTAAGTACATTTTATAGGCGATTTTTCATGCATGTGACATTTTTAATAAATTTTTTCACATTGAACCCATGATTTGTCCATCTCAAAATTTTGTGAATAGTTTAATAACACTTTAAAGAAAATAATATAATTTTTTGAAAAAAATTAAAAATTGCCTTTTTGAAATTTTTCAAAAAAAAAAATCAAAAATTTTTTTTTTTATTTTTTTTTTCAATATATGTTATGCAATATTTTCATATGAAAGGTCTTTATAAGAGCTTTAAAATGAACCTTCACCTACTTTTCTATTATAAGTGGTTCTTTGGATATTCCTAATTTTGTGCGCACATGTTAAGGACAAATAAGTGACTTTTTCGATTTTCAAAAATTAATTCAAAATAAACAACTGGTCAAAAAAGTCTGAAATTTTGGATTTTCCAGTTTTTTGGTAGGAAAAACATGTATACTAAAAATCATCAACATCGGAGATGGTGTGGTAAAATACCCTGGTTGACTTGATATGGACTGACCCTAGGGTCATTCCATATCAAATCAACCAAAAAATCACAAAAATTTTACGCGACCAATTCCAATTTTGATGATTTTTGGTATATATTTTCTTCTTACCATAAAAGTTGAAAATGCAAATTTTTAGATTTTTTTGATTCATAGTTTTTTTTTTTTTTAATTTTTCAAAATAAAAAAGTCAGCATTTTGACCTTAACAAGAATGTACAAAACTAGCAATATCTCGAGAACCACTTACACTAGGAAAGTAATAAATGGCTCATTTTAAAGTCATTTTGAAGCTCTTTTTTACGAAATATCACAACATAATTTTAACAAAAAAAAAATTGGAAATAAAAAATTGAAAAATTCAAAAAGGCCATTTTTAATTTTTTTGAAAAAAATATATAATTTTGGTCAAAGTGTTACTTAATTATCCACAAAATTTTATGATGGAGAAATGATGGGTTCAATGTCAAAAAAAATATCAAAAATATTAAGTACATTTTATAGGCGATTTTTCATGCATGTGACATTTTTAATAAATTTTTTCACATTGAACCCATGATTTGTCCATCTCAAAATTTTGTGAATAGTTTAATAACACTTTAAAGAAAATATTATAATTTTTTGAAAAAAATTAAAAATGGCCTTTTTGAAATTTTTCAAAAAAAAAATCAAAAATTTTTTTTTATTTTTTTTTTTCAATATATGTTATGCAATATTTTCATATGAAAGGTCTTTATAAGAGCTTTAAAATGAACCTTCACCTACTTTTCTATTATAAGTGGTTCTTTGGATATTCCTAATTTTGTGCGCACATGTTAAGGACAAATAAGTGACTTTTTCGATTTTCAAAAATTAATTCAAAATAAACAACTGGTCAAAAAAGTCTGAAATTTTGGATTTTCCAGTTTTTTGGTAGGAAAAACATGTATACTAAAAATCATCAACATCGGAGATGGTGTGGTAAAATACCCTGGTTGACTTGATATGGACTGACCCTAGGGTCATTCCATATCAAATCAACCAAAAAATCACAAAAATTTTACGCGACCAATTCCAATTTTGATGATTTTTGGTATATATTTTCTTCTTACCATAAAAGTTGAAAATGCAAATTTTTAGATTTTTTTGATTCATAGTTTTTTTTTTTAATTTTTCAAAATAAAAAAGTCAGCATTTTGACCTTAACAAGAATGTACAAAACTAGCAATATCTCGAGAACCACTTACACTAGGAAAGTAATAAATGGCTCATTTTAAAGTCATTTTGAAGCTCTTTTTTACGAAATATCACAACATAATTTTAACAAAAAAAAATTGGAAATAAAAAATTGAAAAATTCAAAAAGGCCATTTTTAATTTTTTTGAAAAAAATATATAATTTTGGTCAAAGTGTTACTTAATTATCCACAAAATTTTATGATGGAGAAATGATGGGTTCAATGTCAAAAAAAATATCAAAAATATTAAGTACATTTTATAGGCGATTTTTCATGCATGTGACATTTTTAATAAATTTTTTCACATTGAACCCATGATTTGTCCATCTCAAAATTTTGTGAATAGTTTAATAACACTTTAAAGAAAATAATATAATTTTTTGAAAAAAATTAAAAATGGCCTTTTTGAAATTTTTCAAAAAAAAAATCAAAAATTTTTTTTTTATTTTTTTTTTTCAATATATGTTATGCAATATTTTCATATGAAAGGTCTTTATAAGAGCTTTAAAATGAACCTTCACCTACTTTTCTATTATAAGTGGTTCTTTGGATATTCCTAATTTTGTGCGCACATGTTAAGGACAAATAAGTGACTTTTTCGATTTTCAAAAATTAATTCAAAATAAACAACTGGTCAAAAAAGTCTGAAATTTTGGATTTTCCAGTTTTTTGGTAGGAAAAACATGTATACTAAAAATCATCAACATCGGAGATGGTGTGGTAAAATACCCTGGTTGACTTGATATGGACTGACCCCTTAGCGAATTGTAGCCATCCCTACGGTCGGGTTACAAACCTTTCGCCGCGGGATTAAATGTGGAACTTTAGTCCCTAGGTTTATAATGTACTATTAAATAAATTTTGGATAAAAAAAAAGGTTATTATTTATACTGCATCATTAATTAATTATTCGAACACGTTTTCAGTCATAAAATAAGATTTAGCTAAAAAACAAAATCAAATTGATTAAAATACCTAATACAATTTAAATTTTATGACGTCATCGAGTTTTGCAAAAAATAAATTAAAATGTACTAAATTATGTGCATGTAATTGCAATAATTTTTCTGAGGCAAAATACAGTTTTTTTTTAATGCACTTCAGGGATTAAATAGGTAGTTTTAATCCATCTTTTTAGGGACTAAAGTGACACTTTTGAACCTTAAGGGATTCAAAGAAAATTTAATACCTAAGGGATTAAAAATAAATTTTATCCCTTAGCTTAGAGATTAGAAACAGCACTTGCTCTTGGCCAAGATTTCATTCTGAGCACCCTTTATTGTAGTTGACGGACCATTTGGCGTAGAAATAACGTAATTTTAACAAATATCTTTTCCTAAAGTGCATAAAATAGTATATAAACCTCGGGACTAAAGTGTCGTTTAATCCCTTAGCGAATTGTAGCCATCCCTACGGTCGGGTTACAAACCTTTCGCCGCGGGATTAAATGTGGAACTTTAGTCCCTAGGTTTATAATGTACTATTAAATAAATTTTGGATAAAAAAAATAAGTTATTATTTATACTGCATCATTAATTAATTATTCGAACACGTTTTCAGTCATAAAATAAGATTTAGCTAAAAAACAAAATCAAATTGATTAAAATACCTAATACAATTTAAATTTTATGACGTCATCGAGTTTTGCAAAAAATAAATTAAAATGTACTAAATTATGTGCATGTAATTGCAATAATTTTTCTGAGGCAAAATACAGTTTTTTTTTTTTTAATGCACTTCAGGGATTAAATAGGTAGTTTTAATCCATCTTTTTAGGGACTAAAGTGACATTTTTGAACCCTAAGGGATTCAAAGAAAATTTAATACCTAAGGGATTAAAAATAAATTTTATCCCTTAGCTTAGAGATTAGAAACAGCACTTGCTCTTGGCCAAGATTTCATTCTGAGCACCCTTTATTGTAGTTGACGGACCATTTGGCGTAGAAATAACGTAATTTTAACAAAGATCTTTTCCTAAAGTGCATAAAATAGTATATAAACCTCGGGACTAAAGTGTCGTTTAATCCCTTAGCGAATTGTAGCCATCCCTACGGTCGGGTTACAAACCTTTCGCCGCGGGATTAAATGTGGAACTTTAGTCCCTAGGTTTATAATGTACTATTAAATAAATTTTGGATAAAAAAAATAAGTTATTATTTATACTGCATCATTAATTAATTATTCGAACACGTTTCCAGTCATAAAATAAGATTTAGCTAAAAAACAAAATCAAATTGATTAAAATACCTAATACAATTTAAATTTTATGACGTCATTATGACATCTTGTAAAAAAAACTATAAAAATATCTAGGTAAACATAATATTGATCAGACAAATAAAATTAAACCGCAATATTTTTCTACGGATTTATCAACAATTTTCCGTTTAATACGGTTCTGGAACTCTTACGACCAACCAAAAAATGATAAGTGATATGTGGTTTAAAAGGAAATTTTATTGTTTGTAAAATGCTTCATTAAAGTTTTTTCGTACTCATGCATTTTCTTGAAAAACAAATAAATCTAGAATTATCGTAGTTTGACGAATATCTAATAACATTAATCTTTATGATGTCATATCTGGCGAACGGGATAACATAGAGCTTGTTTTCAATCAAAATGATCATGATCAATTTTAAATTAAAATGTGTTCTCACGTTCATTATTTGTTCAATATCACTGAATCAGTCAAACTGCTTCAGTGAAACTGACAATTGAGAACCCCGCTTTAGAGATTCCTCTTTCAGCTAAACTAGAAATCTCAGATGCATCCAAGTTTGAAGTTTTTTTTTATCTTTCTTGGGGCTAAGACACCGGACTAATAACTGGAAGATAAGTTTAAAACTTTCACCAAAAATAATTACCGCAGGAATAAAAGTTAAAGTAATACTCAATTTATAAGAGGGAAACCAGAAGAAAGCAAAAGATAACATTATCAAAGTTCACCCACACTCACCATGTAACAGTTTCTATCATATCAATCCAATAATATTATGAAAATAACTCCACAATAAAAATATACTAGTCTTTATTTTTGCTGTCATCTCTCCAAGGCTTTTTCGTGCATTTAGGTCGCGATTTTTCAAAAACCGTCAGAAAATCTCGCCTTTACAAAAAATTGACGATTTTTAAACACAAGTTTACACTTAATGCTTTTTTGTCAGGACTATTTGCTAATATTCCTTGAAATTTAGTTTCTTAATACTGTTCTATTTCACTTTTAATTTTTGTAGGCTGTTTTTCTGAAAAACTCTGTTTTATATTTAAAAATGTATGTTATTAAGCTCATTTTTATGTGTAAACAAACCTTTAAAACTTTTAACATAAAAAAACCATACATAACCATGGAATATTTCGCTGTCACTGTTCAGAAAAGTCACACAAATTCTGTCTCTCCTTCTACATGGTGAAAATTTTTGACATTTATATGTACGCGTAGTAACAATTTAGCTCCGCCATAAACTAGTCCTGCAGAATATATTAAAAAAAAACGAGAAATTGCAGAACGTTCCTTTAAAGACATTCTAGAATCCCTCCACAGTTTTCTGGGACAGTTTAATTATATTAAATTTAATTAAAAAAATTAAAAAATGACGCAGTTTCTCTTACATCGTTAGGATAAATATGAAGGACGCTGTGTTTTTATTTTAAATGAGGCGATAAGTAAAAATCGCCACTTTCCAGAATTCTGCACTGAAAAAAATATCGTACATAGTATTAATAACGGGCGTTTATTAATTTTTTATAGATAATTATTATATACATCAATAACACGTAACTGTTACAAAAACCGGAGGAAAGTTATAAAAATTGTCATATACAGTAATGAAATTAATAAACGGAAGTTACGAAATCAATGAAAAATGTTTCTTGACATTTTATAGAGAGTTGTTATTAATAGTATGTAAAGGTTATGGAGATAATAAAAGAGCATATGAAATAAATAAAACATTTAATAAATTTAAAAAATGGCGATTATTGACTGTCGTTTAAAAGTTGTTATGAAATGTATGGACAAGTTTATGAAAATTATGAACCGGGCATACAAAATACATAAACATGGTTATGAAATTTATGTACGTAACAGTCTTTTACTAAATTCATTCTTGGGTGTACCTAAAAGCTATGAAAACATCTCTCTTAATCCTTGAATTCATAACACCTTTCATAAAAATCATTCTTAAAGACTCTTTATATTGTAACAACTTTTTTTTGATACTGTGTCCTGCAGCAATAAAATCAATAACTCGTTTTGGCTATAAAATTTATGTAAACTTGATTATGATATTAATAAAACTTTACATCGGAGCAAAAATCATATACAAAAGACATTGGCTCAATGTATTTTTTTTAGAAAACGGTGCCTTTTTTGGTTCAGTGTGACGGGTGAGATTTTCTGTCGTTTCTGAAGAACCGCGACCATAGTGCCAAATAGTTCTACATCCCTTGGGTTTTCTTTCTAAAATCATCTACGGGTGGGCCATAAAAAACCGGACAAAATGTTTTTCGTTATAACTTTCGAACCATACCACCGATTTTAATGCAACAAACCAGGGAATTGAGCAAGACTTTGAGTAAAAATATTTTTTTGCCCGCCATCTTAAAATCTAAAATGGCGGAAAGAAACAAACTTTACGCTTCAAAGAGCCACGTTTATTCTTATGTTACGGAAGATTTTTGGATTTTTTTATGAATTCGTAAAAAAGCTCTGTTTCTGCCACGCAGAAAGAGGTGCGAATCATTAAAAAGTGGTTCTCAAAAAAAATTAAAAATGTTCAATTCATTATTACTAAACCGATTTTGATGAAATAAATAGCCTCATGGCGAAAATCGATTGTTATTTAACCACTGCTATTGAAATTTGCCGCCATCTTAAAATCCAAGATGGCGGACAGAATCAAACTTGACCCTTCAAAGAGGCTCGTTTATTCATATTTTTCGAAAACTTTCATTTTTTTTTATTCGTAGAAAAGTTCTGCTTTCGCCACGCACAACCAGATATAAATCATTAAAACCGATGTAGTGGTTCTTAAAAAATTAATTTTTGTTTCCATCATTGTTTTCCAGATTATACGATGGTCTTCACAATTCCGTGTGCATTAATTTCGTAATAAATTCATAATTACTGAACCGATTTTAATTTAATAAAAAGCATTATGATTTTATGATTCATTAAACTTTAAAGACCACTATTGAAATTTGTCGTAATTTGTAAACCCAAGATTGCGGACAAAAGCAAATTTGACTCTTCAAAGACGCTCCATTATTCTTACGTTTCGAGAACCTTTTCGACATTTTTTAAATTCGTAAAAAAGCTGTCTCCGCCGCGTATACCTAGATACAAATCATTAAAAACGGTTTAGTGGTTATTAAAAAATTAATATAAATATAAAAAAGGGTACAAAAATTACTCGCAACAAAAAAAAGAGCGGCTTTTTTAAATGGTGGCAAATTTCAATGGCGATCTTTAAAGAGAAATCGATTCTTACCATGATGTTTCCATTTTATTAAAATCAGTTCAGTAATAATGAGTTTATGAGGAAATAGTGGCTAAAACAAAAATTAATTTTTTGAGAACCACTAAACCGATTTTAATGATTCGTACCTAGCTATGCGCGTTGGAGAAAGGGCATTTTTAGGTTCTTGAAACCTAAGAACAAACAAGCTTCTTTTAAGAGATAAATTTAATTTTGTCCGCCATTTTGGGTTTCAAAATAGCGACAAATTTCGATAGTGATCTTTTAAGAGTTTTTGATCTTCGCCATGATGCTTTTTATTTTATTGAAATCGGTTGAGTATCAATTTGAGAAGGCAATCGTATAATCTGGAAAACAGTGATGGAAACAAAAATTCATTTTTGGAGAACCACCAAACCGATTTTGATGATTTATACCGCGTTGTGCGTGGCTACAAATTTAAAAAATATTTAAAAGTTTACAGAACATATGAATAAACGAGCCTCTGTGAAGGGTCAAATTTGATTCTGTCCGCCATCTTGGATTTCAATATGGCGGCAAATTTCAATAGCAGTGGTTAAAGAATAATCGATTTTCGCCATGGCGCTTTTTATTTCATCAAAATCGGTTTGTTAATAATGAATTTATGAGAAAACGTAAGCAGACAGAATTGAGACGGCAATCGCGTAATCCGTAAAACACTGATTGAAATTTTTTTTTTGGGAACCACTTAACCGATTTTAATCATTCGCACCTCGTTCTGCGTGGCAGAAATAGAGCCTTTTTACGAATTCATAAAAAAATCCAAAAATCTTCTGTAACATAATAATAAACGTGGCTCTTCGAAGGGTAAAGTTTGTTTCTTTCCGCCATCTTAGATTTTAAGATGACGGACAAAAAAATATTTTTACTCAGAGTCTTGCTCAATTCCCTGCAAAGAGCAGTTTGTTGCATTAAAATTGGTGATATGGTTCGAAAGTTATAACGGAAAACATCTTGTCCGGTTTTTTATGGCCCACCCGGTATATTATATTGGTACTACGTAGGTAGATACTAAAATCCATAATTTGTTTCAGCAGAAAGGCGCAGCGGTCCACCTGCAGCGACACTGCAGCAACACCAGGGTGGAGAAGATATTTATGGACTGGATCTGGTGGATCTTTCAGGGCCTTCCATTTCAGCACCTAGTCAGGGTGATGGACTGTTTTTTCCATGAAGGGGTGAAGGTACGTAAATAAATTTATCAGACTGACGGATACCTTCAAAATTGTATCGATCATTCTGACATTTTTACATAACTCCAGTTTTCTTGGGGGAAAAATAAACTTTTTTGCTTTCCTCTTCCACTTTTGGAGAACCAAATTACATTTGGCATTTTCAAAAAACATAAAGTTTTAAATGCCCGTTGTTCCGACTTGCCACCAATCTTCACCAAAGTTCACATTTGAGAGATCATAACCTCACAAATTTTAGAGCGCTTTTACTCTTCTCCTCGCGAATTTGAAACCGTAAAAACTCGATAATATTGAAGATAGAGAACTTTTGTCTTCATCTAGTGTCCGCCGCACAAAACCCCATATTTTTACAGATAATAGGGAAATTTCGTTACTCTTATGGTTACCGTTACCTTAAATAAAGGTAACTTAAAGAGGTTAAAAATAGAGCTTTCGAACGTAGTCAATCGTTTAGCGCTAAACATTACCTTACTTTTTTTTATTGACTTTTGTTGTTTTTTCTCAAGTCTTTTTATTTGCTTTTCTAACCATATTATGGAGGAAAATATTAATTTAGTGATAGGACTGGGAGACGGACACCCCAACATAAATTTAGTCAGGCAAATAATTTTGCAAGATATCTTTGGTGGAGTAATAGAAGAAATCGAGCCTCTGCAAACTTATTTGTACTTACTCACCTGTTTACCAACAAAAAAAACCCGGTAAAAAAGGCACCCCACTACTACTATAAACACGATTAACAAAAAATAAAATCCAAATGCACCAAATTTTTGTAAAACAAAACAAACTTTTATAACCTAAAAATCTTCCACCACAGAGTCACATAAGTTTGGTTGGTTATCTTTTTAACGATAGAGGTAGTCGCTATTCAACGCTAATTAGCGCCAGTGGTTACCTTTAATAAAGATAACAGCCTGACAGCGCTACTGCGCCTGCCCAGAATAAAAGTAAGGGTAACAGACTGACAAAAAACCTGAACAAAATCTCCCGATTAAAAATAAGACGCCACGTAACGCAGGTATCTGCCTGAGCAATATTTATCAAGCAGATCATTTTGACAATACTGTCTCTATTTTGGCCTAATCTTGCCGGTCAAACATAAAAAAAGTTTATTGAAGTTAACATCCTAAGATTCCCTTGTTAAAATTAATTATGGCTTAGAAATATGCACAACACTAACCGTGGGATATACTAAAGCTAAACCTGACTGGTATAGTTTTAACTAGACTTACGATGGGTTTTCTGCTCATACCTATGACATACTATAACGGCCCTGCCCTTTACATTTTCTGAAAAGACGTCGTAACGGTTATAACTCTCTCAATCAAGTTAGCCTTGAAAAAATGCCGAGCCAAAACCTCTTCTGAGCGCGAGCAAACTCCTCAGGCATGCGCAGTAGATTTTTCGCCTTCGACCTTGCCTAGGGCCAACCCTGATTTGTTATGTTATTATTGTTACGCATTTTGTGATCCTTGGACCATTACAGTAATTTATAGTTATATGGTTTGCTGTTACTGGCCCGGTATTTTGTGGACTACAGAGACAAATTTCTACTGCCATTAGTTCAATACGTGGTCCAACCTATTGGTTGGGTAGAACAATGATTTTACTTTTGAAACGTTGCCGTTGTCCCTAAAAAAATAATACATGGATAAATCTAGTTTATCTAGGTAAGATACCAATTTGTGGAAACTCTATTCCTCTACTGATTTTTTTAAATGCACTTATTTTTGTTCTTGTTTGTACCTTATACTTAACGTGAGAAACGAGCTTTTAATATTTGACCACAATTAAGTGGTAAAAAATTCTAGACTTTAAAAAACTCTGCCAACGACTAACATAAATCTGATAAAATTCATTTCGCTTGAAAATAGCTATTAATTCAATAAATGGTTACACCAATTGGTTGGGTAAAACAACGTCCCCTCGAACGTCCCTAAGGGGGGGGGGCGGTTTCGATACGAAAAAAAAAACTAGAATAAAAGCATACCTACCTTTTATGAAGAACATAACAATATATGCAAACAAAACTTTTTGAAAAAATTACATTAAAATTGCTATTTTTGAGTCGAATTAAACTAAAATCGTAAATATCAAAGGTATTATAGCGCCGCAGGCGAAATTTTTTAAGAAAATTCGCTGAAAAATGCATTTTTTCATTTAAAATTAAAACAAAATTGTAAATATATGTAAGTGGAAAAATTACCTTTTATATTGCATATCTCAAATATAAGATGCCTATCTCAAAAAAAAGTTCGTTTCCAATTTTTTTGTGTAAACCGATCAATGACTCGCTCAATGTCAATTTCAATATGTCTGCTGATATGCAGCAACGCTAAGCCCGTCAGACGAATTTCCGTCATAGTGTTTCTAAGTATTTATATTTTCAATCTTCTGAGGCAGGACAACACCTGCTTAACTAAAAAGCCAGTTAACTCTTTTTCGATTTAGTATCCTTTAGCCTACTGTAGCGGTCGTATTGACACCCAACTGACAGGAAATCCATGTTTTACCTGTCAATTTGGTTATAAAAATGGCGGCAATCTTTGGCTAAAGGGCACTGAAGAGATAAGAGTTACCTGGCTTTTTAGTTGAGAACGGTTATTACTTACTGACAAACATCCAAGAATGTGTTTCCATTTATCAATGGAAAAATATCGCCACACTTATGTATATATGTTTTGATTTAAGCTTTTGCCTACTTGTGTTTTGTATTAATCAAACAGTTTATAGTATTTGGAAACGACATTAGTTAATTTTGCCCTGATTTGGCTTCACATTGTATAAAACTTGGTATGAATATGTTCAGGTCAAAAGTCTCGTTATTGAAGCTTGATTTTTTTGTCCGAAATGATTTTGCCTAAAACTTGCTTATAAATTGAAACTGTTCTGTACTTCTAATATCGTGGTTTTCGTCTGTTGCAAACTGTCCCAAAAAACGGGAGGGATTCTAGAATGTCTTTAAAGCAACGTTCTGCAATTTCTCGTTTTTTTCTCCAAAGAGTTCAGGGTTTTACCACCAGCATCTTTGTTGTCTACTTTTTTCTGGAGCAAATGGGGGGGGGCGATCGCCCTCCCCCCTCTGGGACCGCCACGGTTAAATTCCAAAGCCGAGATATGTCCTGCACTGCTAGCTACCCGTTAAAGATAACAGTGCACCATGCTAGTCCAGAAAAGAAGAGTGGTCTAAATGATCCAGAAAATTAAATGGTGCCGTTTCAATAAAAAAATTTTATTTTTTACTTTTTTCTGCATATTTTTTAAAATTTACGTTGTGCACTGCTAAGTTTAGGTCGTACACATATTTGAGTTCTGTTGAAAGAATACGTTGGTGGTGTTTTTGGTATTGAAATAAATTAGTGCTATTTAGGTGCTAATTAAATGCCAACTAACCAAATTTTGTGCTCTTATAGTTTCCGAGATATGCAGGTATATTTAAAAAATTTACAGAAAAAGGTAAAAAATATAGAATTCTTTTATTGAAATGCTAGCACTTAATTAGCATTTAATTTTCTGGACCATTCAGACCAACCTACCATTTTCCTGGACCATTCTAGCATGGTGCACGGCTATCTTTCACTGGTAGCTAGCAGTGCAGGCCATATCTCTAAAACTACCAGAGCACAAAATTTGGTTACTTCTATTAAATATCAAAATCAAAATATCAAAAACACCACCAACGATTTCTTCTATGAGAACTCAAATATGTGTATGACTTAAAGTTAGCAGTGCACAAAGTTAATTTTAAAAAATATGCAGAAAAAAGTAAAAAATATAGAATTTTCTTATTAATATGGCAGCACTTTTCGGCACCATTCTAGCATAGTGCATTTGTCCTGTTGAAATTTTCCCATCGAATCTCATAAAAAAAATTATAGAATTTTGGTATTATTTTTTATCGGGATTTGGGTCGGTTTTGGAACAAATTTCGATGAGATCCTAGGATATTTTATCAGGTCTATGAAGTCTTAAGGGATTGGTTTCTAGAAGATTTGAAGAGCTTTTATCCAGTTTGGGAACAGATTTCGAGGAGATCCTAGAATATTTTATTAGGTCTATGGGTCTATGATTTTGGAGGAGATTATATGAGTTCTTATGGGATGGGTTTCTCGAAGATTTGAGGAGCTTTTATCCTTGTGGTGATTTTAGAAGATCCTATGGGGTAGCAGATTGTATCGGGTTTTGGGTCGGTTTTAGAACAGATTTCGATGAGATCCTAGAAGATTTTTTCTCTTAGAGAATGACGTTACTGATGGAATATCATCAAATATCCTAAAAACCGATCCCACAAGAACCCAGAGAAACTTCTCCAAAATATCCTACAAACTTTTTCCACAAGAACCCATAGAAACTTATGGAAAATCATTGCTTATAGGATCTTCTACAATCCCAATACTAAATATTCTAGAAACCGATCCAACAAGAAATGAAGAAAGTCATTGCTATACTGATAGAATATTAACAAAAATCCCAGAAACCTATTTAACAAAAATTCATAGAATCGCATCAAATATTCTAGAAGCTAATCCCACAAAAACCCATAAAAACTTCTCCAAAATCATTACTCATAGGATATTCTAAAGTCACGATACTGATAGAATCTTATCAAATATCCTAGGAACCGACCACACAAGAATCCATAGAAACTTCTCCAAAATCATTGCTTATAGGAACTTCTAGAATCGCGATACTGATAGAATCTCCTCAAACATCCTCAATACCCCATTCCCATCAAATCTCCTTCAAAAATGTGTATTTGTGCATTCATAAAATCTTCTCCAAGCCCACACCCTTATACAAACTGATAAAATGTCCTAGATTTCTATCTTATAAAACATCCCTGATTCTCATAAAAGTAACTAGTCTTATTCAATCCTATAAATTATTCTAAAACTACAAGCTGATAAAATATTATATATTTCCTATATAATCTTCTCTGCTTCTAGAAGATTATAAAATATTATAGAAAAAATATTGGCCTTCTCATTGAATCTTAAAAAAAAAAAATTCAGCAGGGTGCTATCTTTAACGGGTAGCTAGCAGTGCAGTCATATCTCGGAAACTACAAGAGCACAAAATTTTGTGACTTGGCATAATTAGCACTTAATGTGCTAATTTTTCCAATCATAAAATCTTTGCACTGATGACTTTTTACTGCTAACTTTAGGGACGTGGTAAAACAATCGTTTAATTGTGTGACAACACAAAGAAGCCCCTTTAAACTAGAAAATATGGCATATTTCCTGTCCATTTTTTAAGGCCATAGTTTCTCCCCAGATATTTAAGAATATCGTCTTCGCTGGCAGCTTGCTCATGAAAATTTCGCTTGCAAGGGTACGAGGGCAGATTGATAAATTTCCGGAGTGAGCGCTTTGCTGTGACTTTTTTTACATTTTTTTTATCGCTTAGTTGGCCATGCTTTTTTTATATCTGAAATCAATTTCCATGGTCATACGTCAAAGCATTTGTTTTTGGCAGGCGTCACTTTAAGTAAACTATTGGTCTTTGGCAAAGATGCAGAAAAATGAGATACGAGCAGTGATAAAATTCTTTTATTTGTAACGGAAATCGGCGACTGAAGTGAAATCTCGAATGGATGCTGTGCTTGGTGATTCGTCTCCTTCATTTTCGACGGTGGATATCTAAATTTCGGTGTGGGCGTACGCACAGAAATGATGAATCACGTCCTGGGCGACCAAAATCAGCAATTACTCCGGAAACAATGGATAAAGTGCATGATATGGTATTGACCCACAGAAGAATTAAAGTTCGCGAAATTGTAGAGGCAGTGGGTTATTTATATTTTGCTGTCCGCAACATGGGTGTCGCATTTGCTCACACCGGAGCAAAAACGCGTAAGAGTCACCACTTCCGAGAAATCTTTAAATTTGTTTCGAAAGAATCCTCCAGATTTTAGGTGTAGATTTTTTACTATGGACGAGATTTAGATTTATCAGTATACGCCAGAAACAAAAGAATAATCAAAACAGTGGGTGGACCCTGGAAAAAGAGCCCCAAAGAAGGCAAAGACGGTTAATTCAGGAGAAAAGGTGATAGCATCAGTTTACTGGGATGCAAAGGGTATCTTGCTAATTGACTACCTCGAAAAATATAAATTTGCTGGAGCAGTAAAAGCGAAAAGACCAGGAATGGCTAAAAAAAAAGTTCTTTTTCACCAGACAATGCATCAGTTCACAAATGCGGGATTGTTCATCAAAAACTGACAGATCTAGGTTATGAAATACTCGAACGTCCACCCTATTCACTAGATTTAGCACCATCTGACTACCATGTGTTCCCAAAGTTAAAAAAATTCTTGGCTGGTAGGAAATTTTCCAATAACCAGGAGGCCATCGAGGCGGCCTATTCTAGCAGTCTTGAAGAAAAAATTTCCGTGAGGACATTGAGAAATTGGAGAAGCGCTGGTCCGAGTGTATTGGGTTAAGAGGAGATTATGCGTTGAAAAGTAAAATAAACATTTACTTTAAAAAAGCCTTCATTTTCATTCCGGAAATTCTGTCCAAATACAGAAATTTTTAAAACATTTTCGTCTCAATTCAGAGATAAAGCTTGAATCTAGGGTTTTCTAGTGGTACTTTTTGCAATTTTTGTCTAGTCTTGCAGATATGAGCAAAACATACTTGGATACATATTTCACAAAAATAGAAGTCAAAATTTAAAATCTATTACTAGAGAACTCTAGATTTGGGCTTTATATCTTTAAAATGAGGCCAAAATGTTTGTATTTAAATAGAAAAATGTGGGGCCAAAAATACCCTTGCAAGCAAACTTTTGCATTAGTAAGACAGCGAAGACTATAATCTTAATCGGCCGACCTGGTTTGGGGTATAGTGGGTACATACCTGGTCTATCAACCAGGAGACCCGGGTTCAATCCCCGAGGCCGTCGATAGTTGCTTGTATCCATCAACGTAAAAATTCCCGGATTAGGCTTTAGTTGTCATTAGTTACTAATCAGAGTTTAGAATGTGGTCTTTTACATTGCAAATTTGTTTATAGTCTGACCATCGATCTAGGGGACTCATTATTATTCGTGGCCTATAAGCATTTATTGCGGGTGTTCGAATGGAAGCAGGGACGCACTTAGTGTTATAATAGATCAGTGAATTTCTACCACAGATCACCTTAAAGGTGAAGAAGATAATATGACTTATTGACGGTTGGGTCTAACAATTTTTTTTTTAATGAAAAAATTATTTTAATCTAATAGACACATCCTACACCTGCAAAATATATTTGCTCATAGAATAAAAAACACAAACATAAGTTAAATTTATAAAATTGAGTACATATATATAGTACAAAAAAATACGGGATGGTAAGAAAATTAACAAATTTTAACTTAAGTCAGTTTCACTGTCACAGCTTTTATTTAAAATATTCTGTTCCGCCGACCTAATTAACGCTACCACAGAAGAATTTAAAGTTGGCGAAACATTATTTCTTCTAACCGCTGCTTTTAGCTCATGCCATATGTGTTCAATTGGATTAAACATTGGATTAAACATGCAAACTATCACAATAGTATTGTTTTTGTATTTTAAGCAATTGTTTTTTGGTGTGCTATCCTCAAAATACATATTATTTTTTAACATGTAGTCCTGAATGGTAAGTTTTGTGTCATTTGAACACGGAACTAGCTTATCCGATTTAGCCTTCTAACGTGGTAGCTCGCATTATCCATCAAAATTACACTATTTGGAGGTATATTGGGTAACAGTTTATTCTTGAACCAGTCTTCAAATAGTTCCGCTGTGGTATCATCATGGTAGTCAGTATGACAATCCTTTATATTTTTGGCTGATTGTGATACACTTTCCTTTATTTGATGGAGCTTTAGTTGTGCAGTGACCAGACGAATCTACCCAACATTTATCTGGAACTTCATGGGTGTCAAACCAAGTTTCATCGAGATAAACAATATCCCTATTACTTTCTCTATACTCGTGTATTGCAATTAAATATTACATCCTCCATTTTTTCACTTTTTTATTTTAAAACCGTTTTTTCAAATAAATTTTCTCAGTGTCTCACGGCAACACTGTATTCCTGTATCATCTTTTTTTAATCTTTGAATTAATGCATACATTTGATATATTTTTCTACGAATGATATCCACATCACCAATGTCAAATTTCTTAGAAGTATTAGAATCCTTCCTTTTTCTTCTCCCAACTATCGGTTTATTTATTACACGCTACACTGTTTTTACCGATTTTCGTGTTAAAGCTGCCGCTTCCTTCACTGCACCAAATTTTGATAAGCCACGTTCAAGAAGCGTGGTATAAACGTCAAATATCACTTTTTTTGTATCGAGTGACAAAATATCGCGTTTAAATTGTTTTTTGTCACTTATTTCTCTTGTAACGCCATTATTCCCCGTATCTCCACATGACGTACTCGGTTGTTCCTCCCACGGACGAAACATTTTTCATACAATCACAATTAACAACAAATAACTTCTTTTGTAACCAAACACCAACTGCTAACTGATTTTCAAAACTACAAATCAGCTTGGTATCTTAAGCCTGTCCTAATTACTTTAAGAAAATTCATTTGTAACGTACTCAAACCCTAATGTTATAACGTTTCGTAATTAGTCATAGAGTTGATAAATTTTAATTCGGCCAAAATCGTGTACTTATTAAGAAATGGTAGCTTGTTTACAGCTTTTTTTATTTACTTTCAAACCCCGAACAATAGGTGATTATTAGGGTAAGGGATTAGCATTTATAATGAGTCTCTTTGATCTATGATCGTACTATATAGTGGGTACATACCTGGTCTATCAACCAGGAGACCCGGGTTCGATCCCCGGGGCCGTCGATAGTCTACTTGGACTTTTTCTTATAAAATTACATAATTTTGTGAGATTAATATCCATATCCACCAACGTGAAAATTATCCGATTAAGCTTTAATCATGATTAACACTAATCCGAATTTGGGAATGAGTCTTGGTAAACAAAGTTTCAATGTAAAACACCACATTCTAAACACTGATTAGTAACTAATCACGATTAGAGTCTAATCAGGGAATTTTTGCGTTGGTGAATACGAGCATTAGTGTGTTAGTTAGAAGTCAGGCTAACACGATTTCATACCGTCCCTCGTAGAGGACGGTACCGTGTGATCCATATGTTAGGCCAAATTAAAATCCTTCTAGAAAAACAAAGCTGCCTTCATAGGGGGTAATCATCAGACCGGTCTGGGAGCGGGTACGGGGGGCTTAAATAATCTATACCTCTTAAGAAGAAAAACTACAACAAAGCCAGGGTGCTTAAAGAAAACTAAACACTCAACAAAAATATTTTGATAACATCTTAAAAAATTGGAGAATTATCAATAATTTCTTCCGGATTACATTATTCCTTTTTACAAGCTTTTATTTAACTTGCAAATGTGTGCCTATCTATGTAAATATGTATGTTTGTTCCCGACATCCGATCGGCTTTACAGCTCCCCCCTACTTGAAGGGGGTGAAGGGGGGTACAGTTGAAGTACGCCCGATTTCGTTGAAATTTGGTGTGTTCGGGCACTTGGGGATGGAGATAACGAATTTTTAATCAGATTTTGAGAATTCGATTCAAGATGGTCGATTTTCGGTCATGTTTTGCTAACCAATTTTAACTGACTTATCCACATCCGATTGTGTTCAAATTTGGTATGCGTTTATAGTTCCGGTGAAAATACAATAATAGGATATTCTCAAGTAACTACCTCCCTCTAACGAGTGAAGCGGAGGGGGAAAAAGATTTAGTTGGTTCGATTTCAATCAAAATTGGCATACAGGGGATTTTAAGGAGGGGCATTATGAATTTTTGATCCGATTTGAAAATTTCAATATGGCAGATTCAAAATGGACGATTAAGGGTACAAATCTAAAAATTAAGGGTGTGTGTTGAAATTTGGTATGCGTTTATAGTTCCGGCGACAATACAATAATATGGTATTATTAGGTACACACTTCCCTCTAACGAGGGAAGTAGACGGGGGAAAAGATTTAGCTTGTTCGATTGAAATCAAAATTGGCATACAGGGGTTTTTCGGGAATGGGATATGGACGATCTAAAAATAAAAAAATAATTAAAAAAAAACTTAAAGAACAAGCTTTTATTAAATGCACTCAAAAGTAAAAAATAATTTTTTATCTTTCTTATACCATAATAAAAGCGATGGGCGCAAATTAAAAATTTTAACGTTACGTTGACAAAGAGAGAACTACAAAAGAAGAACTAAATTTTTCTATTCGAATGATAAACATAATGCTTTCATCTAAAGAAGCTGCGAACGGGTGAGATTGCCGTGCTTGCCAAGCCTTTGAAAATGTCCTTAGGTTATAGAGTAATATAACTATTTCTTGGGTGAATCGTCGATGTGACCGATAAACGATACCTAAAGTTAAAATTTTTAATTTGCGCCCATCGCTTTTATTATGGTATAAGAAAGATAAAATAGTAGTTTTCACCTAGTCGCTAAAATAGTGTTTTTTTACAAGCGTTGGTTTAAATAACGAGTGCAGCGAGGTATGTAAAAACGCGAGTAAAAAAAAGCACAGTTTAGCCTCGAGTTGTTAACACTATTTTTTTAATACTTTTATCAAAAAATCCAAGAAAAACAGGAAAATACTTTTAAAGATTTCGAACGAAGAGCACTTCTCGCAACACACCACATCTTTAAACTATAAATCAAGGCGGCTGGTAAATTAAATAACAGTAGTTTCCATGGCGATGTGCCTTTTTGCTCGGTGACTTTCATTGTTGCGACATTTTAATCTGACAGTTTGATATTTTGACGATGTTTTAAAACACTTTTAAAGATTTCGAACGAAGAGCACTTCTCGCAACACACCGCATCGTTAAACTATAAATCAAGGCGGCTGGTAAATGAAATAACAATGGTTTCCATGGCGATGTGCCTTTTTGCTCGGTGACTTTCATTGTTGCGACATTTTAATCTTTGACAGTTTGATATTTTGACGATGTTTTTAAATGATTTTTTTCGTAAATACTTGGCGAAAACTGGCGGAAATGGCTTAATTTTTAGGCAAGAATAATAAAATTTTTTCAATATTACATAAATCTTTTTTTGCAACCGTGATAAAAAAAAGTTGTTTTGCATCGGTAACCAAAAAAGCCATGATTTAGTTATCTGCAGGTAAAAAAAATATTTTCTTTTGAGTGCATTTAATAAAAGCTTGTTCTTTAAAAAAAAAATTAATATTTGCCTGCCTTTTTTTCTAAAAGTCTGGGCACGCCGGCCAAGGAAATCAATGACCGATAAATCTTGCTTTCTAACCGTTTCTATTTCATTGAATTTGAGATAAATTATGGGTTGTAATATAGATAGATAAATTATGGGTTGTAATATAGATGGCAGTACTGTTTCGGTATTAGGTCGAGGTCATTTGGCGGATTTACTAGCGTTTCATGGTAATTTTTTACATTCGTGCGGGGTTGCTAAAAACTATTTCCCCATATCGTAACTAAGACCTTAAATGCACTTATTTTCGTCCCTGTTTGTACGTTACACCCAACGTGATAAACGAGCTTTTAAAATTTAACCACAATTAAGTGGTAAAAAACTCGACGCTTCGAAAAATTTGGCCAACTTAATTCATTTCGCGGGACAATAAAAACGCAAATTTTGGCAAGAATTGTCTAAATAATTGGCAAAGGCGAGTGCATATGACAGGAACACACTAAATAAATTTCGCATTGTCTATGTTCACAGTTTTTATACAGAGTGTCCCAATTTGTAGTCGCATGTAAAAATAAAGTGCAAAATCATGTTTGAACATTTGAATGTCTTAAAATTATCACAGGGAGCGCGGGGGGAAGAGCGATCGCCCTCTTTTTAATAACTAAAGCAACCCACTTTTTAAAAAATATTTCACAAAAAATGTGAGAAATATAAAAATATTTCAAAAATTTTGAACTCTAAAAATTTTCAAAATGAGGAGAAAATTTAGCGCCCTAATAAATTTACAGAAAAGATTTGTGGCGTAGAGGGCAGAGGGAATCAATCGGAAAAAAGTTTTTAGTCGACCAAGATTCGAAACCGTGACCTCTAGAACACCAGTCTAATTCTCTACCAACTGAGCTACCGAGAAACTGGGGTTTTAACTGGCTATTCGGAAATCCTTTCGTCCGATTCATTTGAGTGGGGAGATCTTTGAAGCCTACTACGGCTATTCCCTCACCCTTTGCCCTCTACGCCTCAAATCTTTTCTCTAAAAATTTTGCCTGCGGCATTTTAGCAATTTGTGACATTAGCACTCAAAACGTGTAAAATATGACATGATTTTGCCCAAAAATCTTGATTTAAAATTTTAGCAAAAAACGTCAAAATAAAATAAATTGTAATTGTTTAGAATATTTTTTTTCAAAATTTTTGCTTGCGGCGCCAAATTTGGTCTCTTGGTTTAAAAAATAAATATTACAATTCTTGGTGTTGGCTTGTAACCGAACGTTTGTCTGTCTGTCTGTTTCAACTTCACGCAAAAACTACTAGACCGATTTCGAAATCGATTCCTGAGAACAAAAGTTATGGCCATTTAAAGTAAGAAAAACGGGAGAAAACGGGTAAAACCGCAGGCGACGCTGCGAGGTCTTCATCTAGTTTTAAGAAAATGGCTCCTGGGAAAGACACGAAAAGATATTGGACTACTGACAGGGATACTGACCGGCCACAACCGACTCAGTAAGCATCTGACTCGCATCGGGATCGGGTATGACTCTTATCTGCCATGCCTGCGGGAGGGCGGAGGAGACATCCCGGCACCTCGTTGTGGAGTGCAATGTACTCGGACAACCGAACCTGGATGCAGAGGACCTACGAGCTCTCAAGTGGGCCAAAATACTGGACTTCGTGAAGAGAACAGGAAGGCCCGGAGAGCCCACTACCGTACAAGCGGTACAGGTGGTGGATTAGGGGGCTGGGCTAGAGGCCCTCTATGCATTTGACAGTTATTGTTATAGTTTTTTTCATATTTGCATGTAAAAGCGATTTTATGAAATGGACTGATGTTTTTGAAAGATTGATTTTTTTTTGGTTAGTAAAATACGTCAAGTTTTGACAAAAAAAAAACAAAAACAAACAGTGAATATACACGCGGAAGATATTGAAAATTTAAATAATAGGTGAAATATAAAGACTCCTAAACACGGAAACATAATGTGTTATTTATTAACGAAGTACATGCTTGTAGTTCACTTACCTCGCAAATTCGGCTATTTTTATTAATTTTTCAGCTTGGTAAATGGATGTTTTCTTTTCACTTTTCCTGAGTTTCTTTCTCCGTTCCACAAAGGAACAATACAAATTCGTCGAGGCACGTATTTTTATAGTTTTTGATACAGCAAAATTCCATTTTTAAACCTGATGTTTCTTAATCAAAAATCTGACAGTGACAAAGTTATTTATAATCAGGGGTTACCAACTATCATTGCCAACACACAATTTCAAACATTTCCCTAGCAACTGTCAAATACAGTTGCTCACCTCTGGTAAAACATTAACTGTCAAAAATCGTATACAGGGCCTTTAGGCCGGGGTAAGGTAAAAAGGGCCGATTGGGCCTACTTGCCAGGTCTTGGGCCGTCCCCTAGTTACTACTACTACTAGTTTTACGATAATGTAACTATTTTTCCTTCGCCGCTATTTTAAATGCAAATGACGGCATAATTTTAGCTTTAAAAAATTAAATAGATGCTAGGTACATTGGATATCTAACATAATACAAAGTCTTGTGGTCCCCCCCTCTTTTTTAAGGAGTTCAGAACGCCCCTGAACATAAAGACAATGGTTACGAACTTTGAGTTAATAATCATTGATTAAAGTTTTTATTTTTATGTAAACCCAAGAAACTGTCAAAATTTTCAAAAAAGTGGTCCGCTTCTTAAGAGTGAATTTGAATCCTAAAAACGGTTCGTTTAGTTAAACAGATAAACATCACATCAAAAATTAACAAAATTTTGCACAGCGGAGGCTTCTGGTATCCCCCAGACCATTCGCGTAGTTTTTCAAAACAATACATTTTATATATCTTATTTTTATTTAGTTTTTTAAAATAATCGATAATTTTTTCTGTGAATTAAACATTTTTAGGATACGTAAAATTATGTAAAAAAGTTAAAATTATGCAAAATCACGTGAATGGTTCCGGGATAATGCTTTAAACTTTCACCGTACAAAATTTGATACAAATTTGATTAAGAGTTTTTCAGATTAACTCATTGGAAGAAGCGCATTTTTTATTCAAATTCACCCTTAATAATAATAATTTGTTGTGGTAAAAGTTTTGTTTTTATATATTGAATAGTTAGGGATGAATCGGTTTTCGTGGGAAATTTTGTAATTTTTTAACAAGACATACACCAAAATTTTCAGAAAATTCTGTAGATTACGATTTGGAAAGGATACTATCTCCTAGTTGCGCGAGAGGTTCGCTAAATGTGGGGAGGGAAAGGGGAAATTACAAAAAAAAGCTTTTTTAAAAAACAAACGCCACTGTTTTTGCTTGAAGATCTGTCAATAGGAAAATTTCAAAGAATTATCCAACAAGTTTTTAAAATTTGTATTAAATTACAAAAATTGGTATATTTTTTTTGTGTCATGTATTGGTTTACCTTACAAAAAAAATCATAATCAACCCTTATCTTGGACGGACGTTTTAGATGTCATGTGGACATTTTTATGTAGTTTTTTTCTCATAATACTTTCTACTATTTTTTATTTAATACTTTTACACTTCTTGAGTACATCTTGTAATTGAACAAATATTGTCAGGTGACATCTAGTTTATTATTTTTATTGCTTTTTTGTATTAAAGTTTGATTTTTTGGAAATCCCCTTTCACGTCTGCCTGATCCTGAAACTGTTTCCTTTTTACTTTAAAATTAATAATTAAAAAAATTGAGAGGGATAGAAGGATTAAAAAATATCCCTATACTGAACATTTTGCCGCAACATTTTCGAAAAATCATATTTTTAAGTTTTATACAAAAATATTGTAAGTGCTGTTTTATGTCTTTAGCAAAGCTCACCATTAGTTGAAAAAATAACAATTTTTAGAAAATTCGGAATTTTAGGTTATACATTACATCTATGTAGCTGAGTAGCCGATTTATGGAAAGCGCGTTATTATGCCTTTAAGAAATGTATTAACGGTTATTGTAATTTGGGTACTACTTTTAACCAGAATTTACAAAAATTTCAAAATTGATAGTAAAAATTAAGTGTAGTTTTATGTTTCGCATCGTTAAGGAGCTGTAATGTTCCTTAAATTGAAAATAGGTTTTTCTCTTTTGACAAAAACTAAATGACGTAATTTGACAGAATATGAAAATATTTTGAAAAAAAACATGTTTTACCATTGTTTTTAGAGGCTGAAAATTTATGGTTTTCTGAAATTTTCCTATTAACAGATCCTCAAGCAAAAAAAGTGTTTGTTTTTTTAAAAATGTCAATGCTCTTTTTTTTTGTAATTTCTCCTCCACTTTTTGGGTTGTAGCCACCCTCTCACGCACCTAGGAGATAGTAACCATACCAAATCGTAATATACAGAATTTTCTGAAAATTTTGGTGTATGTCCTGTTAAATCATCACAAAATTTCCCACGGATTCCAAATATACAGGGTGTTTCACAACTTATGTCAGAGACTTTTAGAGCGTACTAAGTGGCCTGCAAGTAATTCAAAAATATATATAAAAAAAAACGATTACACCGTCATAAAAAGTCACTTCAAAAGTGTTTCAATTAGGGAACACAACACTAAAAGTATGCAAATGATTCATTGAAGTATGGTACATATAAAGTGACAGAAACCCCTTATCGCTGAATAATCTCATAACCATAGAGAAAACAATAATAAAGAGAGGCTTCGATCCAATGGTGGGCATCTGGCAACAAGTTTGGCTCGATGCTAGCGCCTTCATTGAAAGCGTAGAGAAACAAAAGTCGTTTTTTTTATGGTGAGCTTTTTAAAATTTTATTGTAGGGTCACTGCATCGTGAAAACTGCGAAAGAAGTCGCAGTTTTCGTGATGCAATGACCCTATTTTGTTTGAAGAAACAATGCCCTCCAACTATAAAAATAAAGATATACAATTTAGCAAATAAAATTGTTTTACAGAAAAGATTTGTGTCTTAGAGGGCAAAGGGTGCGGGATTAAATTGAAAGTTTTTCCTCGACCAGGATTTGAACCCGGGACCTCCAGAATACCAGTCTAATGCTCTCCTTCATTTTGTAAAATTGTTTTATTTTAAAAGCTGTTTTTGTGCTCTTTATAGTTTTTGTTTGATTTTTAAGGGCATTGTTTTCAAAATAATTGGTATCAGAATGGACCATTCTTTTTTTGGTACAAGAAATCTATATAAATAACTCAACTCAACAAAATAGGTCTACATCGAAAAACTATTAAAGCTTTGCTCAATTTCGAATTAATTTTCTTATTTTTTATTAAATATTTTTTTTGTCTCAAGTTTTAGCAAAATTTTAGTTCAAATTAGGTAAACCCGTAATTGAGCAAATTAAGTTTTACTCATTTTATACCGTGTAATAGATTTTCACAAAAATAAGAGAAGCGGGGAGGAAAATTACACTGCAAAAAGGATTTTTTTTCAGAAGGATGCCCGGTGCAACCCCCCAGAGATTCTTGGTTTAAAGACGGTATTTCTTTGAAAAATGTCAAAAACTACTTCTTGTACTAATTACATCTGCTAAACGCTGAAATATTAAATGACCAGTCAATCGAATACCAATAAATATTTAATAGAAAATAACCCAGAGGTTGTTAACTCCTAAGTTTCCAAATTCTATAAAACAAACTTAGCTTTTATTGATTCTTGAGGGCAGTAGGCACTTCCATAATCTCTGCTTCCATATAATGCTGGGTTTATACAGAAAAATAAGATAAGATAAGACATAAAATAAGACATAACATAAAATTAAATAAGAGTTGAGCTTATGACAAACCCTGTTGGTGTAAACTTATACAGAAAAATAACATAACATAAAATAACATGAGACATAAAAAGATGCCCAACTTTTATCTTTTTATGTTATGTTATGTTATGTCATATGAAATTACATTTCGCGCATGACCACGACGCCATTTAAGTTTCACCATAACCCTACTTTTTTTGAATAGTGTGGATGTTATTTTTGTTAAAAAAAAACGAGTTTTACGCAAAAAAGTTAAGCAAAATGCCGGATATTGACATTTACATAGGTAGGATAGGCTGTTAATTAATTTTGCAGTAAATTGGGGCTCAGCTATCTTATGTCATGTTATTTCCTGTATAAACAGCCATTTTCCTTATATTATGTTATGTTATGTCATGCCTATGTCTTATCTTATCTTATTTTTCTGTATAAACCCAACTTAACAAAAACTTATTTTATGACAAACTAAATAATAAAAAGTCAAAAATTTATGAAGTTTTGTTGATTTATAGAACATGTCAATATATTTTCAAAAACACCAGCGCCTCCATGCACTACATATCGACTCCGTAACACACTGGGCGTGTTTCCCTATACTTTAAACTATCTCTTTATTTTTCTTTTATCTCTGCTCATAACTAAATAAAAAGGTGAAATAATGACATACACTTCTCTCCACATAAAACTGGTAAAGCAGAAAGTAGCTGCAAATATAATATAAATGTTTTGGCATATATAAACTTTTTATAAGGAGACGGCTTGTTTATATTTTACTAATTCAAAATATAAGGCCACTAAATAAAAATAAAAGCCACACTTTAAAAAAGCAAAAATGTTTTATTAACCAAACAAAAGCTACTCAATAATTGTTCTATTCGACTAGCTGATTATAAAAGAAGCAAGTCTACGATAGTAACTATAATAAATCGATATCAAGAAGAAGGAGCTGTCCCTCGAAAATTAAAAACATATAAAAAAATACATATTTTTAATATCACATCATTGTACCGTTGGATGCAATGATGTTTTGAAGTCTTCTCTGCATTGAATTGGCTAAATTTTTAAATAATTTTGGATTTTCACCAATAACTTCCCTATATGCCCTTACGATGAGTTCCATTAAATGTTCTGAATTCCTGGAAATGATATTAAAAACTTGCTAATTTCTTTGCGATAAGTCGTCAAACGTTCTCTATTGGATTCGCATCAGGGGTTTTTGCAGGCCAAGGAAAAACTTCGATGTTATTATCCTGGAAGCATCGCTGCGCAATTCTGGCCGTATGAACTGGACAGTTATCTTGTTGGAATACAAAGTAATCTGAATAAGGGACTCTCACCTCTGAAAGCATTACATTTTCTAGCATATTAACGTAAACGTCGGCTGTAAATCGTCTATTAATTCACAATAGAGCGCCATGTCCTCTAGCCGATATCCAGCTCCAAACATTTACCGAAAATCTTCCCGACCGGTCTTCGTTTCCAACAATATATCGTTCTTCGTATCGGGTTCTTGGCGGTCGATAAACCAGAATTTGTTTTTTATCGCTGTTGGACTTAAAGATCTTCTCATCTGTGAAAACCATCTGCTGCCAAAATTATTCGTCTCTCAGAGAATAATTGCTTCTTTCCTCACTTAGTTTAGTTTTTTTTACGGCAATGCGACACCTTAGCCTCGAACGTTTAATCCTCCTGCCTAATGTTGTTATGGATGCTCGAAATTTTAATTCAATTTTTCCTTCTTTCGCTTTGAAATGAAATGAAAATTGCTTACTTCTTGGTCTTCTTCTGGTCTAGTAACTTTCGTCAAACCGGTGCCTTCCCTTCGGTGGATAGTTCCCTCCTATTGAAATCGTTTTTTTATGTTTACTATCGTAGTTTTGCTAAGATTTCAGCTTTATCAAATTCGGAAAGATGCGGCGGCATTTTTTTTGCATGATACTGACATGCAAAACATGATGTTGTCAGGAGTCTGTGACATTGTCACTTATAGGAAGACAATGCCGTACTATAAAAATTTTAAAAATTAAACAGGCTGCTAAATTCTGCTGTACCAGTTTTATTTGGAGAGAAGTGTACACTCTATTAATGTAAGGGGACACAGGAATAAATTCGGTAAGCTTCTGCGGCGGGTTCTTGTGCTTCGTTATAAATTAAAATAATATCCACTAATCCGCTGTTTGATTTCCCAAGAAATGAATAGTTTTATGTAATTTTTTACAACAAACCACAAAACAAAATCACTAAAAAAACTAATACTCCGTTCCACAAGGCGACGCGACGTGAAGTTCAAAACTGAATCAGCTAATATTGCATAGTTTGTTTACTTTCTGTGCTACCATACGGTGATAAGAGCGGGGCGGGGCGGGCAGCGCACTTGCTTGCTTGATTGTTATTTTTTGTTAGGTACTTTGTTTATAAGCTTCAAGGTACAGTCGAAGGCGAAGAAAATGTATTAGCACATTTTTAGATATTTTAGATGGGAAAACTTTTGAACAGATTTAAGCGAAATGAATCATCATTTCACACACCGACCAGTATTAGGAACATAAATGTATAACTTAAATAGAGACATTATGTTTACCACGGTTGCGATCAGACATAAGGTAAACAATTTGGCGACGATGCCAGATTGCGCTGAAAGTTGTATCTCTATACGTAATGTTTTTACAAACATATTATTTGTATAACATGGAGAAACACCTTATTTTTACTCAAATATATAAATAAATTTATGTATAATATATAATTGCTTTTAAATTTCCTTGAATCTTCACAATTTTAAATCAATAGAGAATTTATAATGTGCAGGTACATGTTATGGTACTTGAAATATACCTCATTTTTTCGATAGAAATATCATATAAAATACCTGATATTTTGGCCGAAAGAATAATTATTTTTATTTCCCAATATATATCGGGAATAAAACCTACAACAATAAGACAACCTCGCATTTGTGTCGGGTCAGCCATATAATCGTTTGTACGCTGCTCCATTCATAATTTCTCTTCGGCGTTGTCGCTTTAGCATAATCGAGGTTTTGGTATATTTTATAGATTTTATTGGACAGTTTTTAATATTTTTTTAATAGACTTTCAAGTGTTTGTGACAAAAGTGATATGACAAAGTGCGTAGTTTAACGAAAACTGGAGATTGCAGGTGAAAAACCAAACAATTCACAGGTTAGTTATCATATGTTTTTCCGACGCCATCTTGTCATAGGCCGCCATAGGCGTGCAACTAGTGTTGCAATAAATACAAAATTTTATTAATAAATATAGGAAAGAAATAAGTTTTTTTTATATTTTTGCGAATTTCTGATAAAAACAATATCGTAAGTAATTAATTACGCTATATTTGGTATAATGAACCAACCCCAGCTGCGACATTTTTAAATATCCTATATGATGAAATGTAAAAGGTGCGTATGATATTTTTAACACAACGAAAAACCATCATATAATACCTAAAATATGGTATCTTCCTTTTTCAAAATACCACTCACTATTTTTAATCGAATTTGCTTATTTTTTCCACATTGGTTTTTTGGTAATTTGCATAAACAGTGCGGAAAGTGATACTTCTCTGCACGCGATGGCAGTTAAGGGCGAAAAAGGCACTTTTGACATGTTTTTAGTATAACAATTTCCTACTTGCATAAAAAGCTTCTTCCTAATTTGTTATTTTTAAAACTAAAACCAAAACATAATTTTCTTTCAGTTTTTAATTTAATCTAGTTTATAAATGCATCTAAAAACCCCAATTAGACTTAAAATTCACGCCGTGCTAAAAAAATACTTTTACTTATGCTAATTTTTTAATAAAGTTTTGCATGTCACTTGACATTAAATAGCTCAAAAAATAACTTCGCAAATGCGTGTGAAAATGTCTACTTTTACATATCAATTTTAATGTGGAAAGTTCAACTTCCCACACGCCGTGCGTAAAAAAAATAAGCAAGGCGTGCATAAAAACTGTCCTAGCGTGCGTGAAAAAACTTTAAGCGCACGCAATTTTTTTTTAAATGGTACTTTATGGACCAAATTTTTAAATTTTGAGTTTGAAATGTGTGCTTTAAAGACTTTTTTGATCAAGAAAGTCATTATAAACACTCGTAGAAAAATATTGTACCCAACTCTTGCGGAAGTGCCTTTCCCTCCCAAATTCCTCCCGTGCGTAAAAGTATGACTTTCCACACTAGTTAGGCAACTAACCATCTATCATTTAAAAATTAATATTTTCTATGTTATTTCTTTACATAAATACCTCTCCATACCACGGTATCAATTATTAAGTATAAAAAAAAATAAAGATTGTATTTCCAAAAATATTTGACAAGTCTGAAAATAAAGACCAAACCTTTTTACATTTATAAATAACGAGCCGCTTCTGGCCGATAGTAAACGTAACGTGGTATTGCCTGAGCCAGCGATGCCAGTAGAAGATAAAATGGTTTTCCCTAAGTCTCACGACTGATCGCGTTTCAAAGTGATTTATGAATGACTTGATGGGTTTATTTTCGTTGAATGTCTTTGATTAGGAATCATTTCTTTCATTTTTATAAATAAGTTGTGAAACACCCTGTATACATATTCAAAATCGAATGTAACGTAAAACTTATCTCCATTAATTTGGATTTATAGGACAGTTACGGGCGAACAAGTTATGGGCGTCCGTTTATAAACATTTCGGAAATTCGGGCGTAGTGTTTTTCGCGTTCAATCTGAAAATCAGCTGACCGAAGCGGAAAAAATTTTCCTGCGAAGCATGTGATTAAATCTGGCTTAAAAATAGACTATTTTTATTTTAGAGGATATTCCAGAGAAAAATTAAAAAATCTAATAGCGGATCCATACGGATAGACCTGAAATTATGTATGGTAGACCCGAAATTAACAGATAAAGTTGCCTACTACATGAGTTAGGGACGCACACACAAAATAAAATGATTTTCTACTTAAACAATAGGTGGAGTCACGTATTGAACCACTGTTGTTGTTCCACTTAGATAATTCTACGTTTCTATCGATTCATATCGATTTCAACACTTAAAATAATAAAGCTTTTAGGGCCGGTTTCTCAGTAGCGGGTTACCACAAAGTTAACTCGGGCTATATATCCCAGTTTTTTGCTGTTTTAAGCCAATATTTTTTTTTAGCTTAACCCTTCACCTTGAAGCCCTGCTTATCCTGGAGTTAATTTTAACCCGCTTTTTAAAGATAACTCGCTATTGAGAAACCGGCCCTCAATTAAATAAAAAGTTTGTTTTTTATCTCTAGATATGCCGGTTCTGTACATTGAATATATTTTTTTTTATTTTTGGTGTCTGCTGCAATTTTTAGATTTTTTGTCAGTTTGTCTGTCTGCTACTACTAAACGGATTTTGATGGATTACTGGACTCCTCGGCAGGACATAGGCCTTTTTTCATCAAAATCGGTTCACGGGAATAAAATTGTGCATGGAGGAGAGGGGGAAACGCCGGTACATATCCTATGCCACTGTGTAGTACTAATGAGAGCAAGGGCAAAAATATTTGGCCCTGGGTTTAAAGTGCCCCAAGACTTCGAGGAAGTCTCACCAAACAGATTGATTTCATTTATCAGGGAAGTGACTTGTAGACAGGTATGAGCCACAATGGAGGCAGTGGAGGAAGCAATATTGCACCACTCATAACAATGCTAACCATGGGAAGAGAGTTGTAAAAGGGCTGCATTTCACCTTTTTGCCCGGGGCGGCGAAACTACTATCGCCGGCCCTGCTTCAGCTAGTTATATGTAAAAGAATTTCCAAAATATTTTGGGTTTTTTTTGTTGTTGCATGACTTTTAGGCGTCATATATTTAATTTTTCGAACAAGGAATACTTTTAGAAAACTGTTTCGATTCGTTTATTAAAAATAGTTCAATAAACATCCTGCAGATTTTTGACGCAATCTTTATGTCATTTTCTGAGTTTTGTCCGGAAAAGATTAGGAAAAAATTGCGATAGCAGTGGCCCACCCTTTATATCATTCTTAAGTTATGGGTTTTTGTGTTTTTGGCTTCAAGTATAAAATCTTTCATATAAGGCCTACCGAGCAAAATGTCAAATACCAAAACTACAACAACAAGTTTAAAAAAAAAAACAATTTTTTTTTGTTTGTCTAATTTGGAAAAGCACATTTTTCCCCCTAAATGCAGTAGAAAATTCTCGAGGGTTGCAGTGTCGTATTTTTTGACGCGGTAAATTTTTCATGACTTAAAAACTGTTATCTCGGACTGCTACATAGTAATGTTACTGTTCAATAAAGGACGTAACGTAATGAAGGTTACCCTTAAATTTACGAAGAACCAAAACAAAACACTCGAAATAAAATTCGATAAAAACATTAACAGTTTATTGTATCACAGTGTTTATGTCTATATAGATGGTTTTCAAGGAATAATAGGTACTAATTAGAAATATATATTCGATTCGATTATTTGGCATTTTAAGTAAATGAGGTCAATTTAAAGAAATCGAGTAAATAGAAAACGAAATGTGGTCAAATATTAGTTTAACTAAACAGTTTCAAACAAAGGACATATCTTAAGTCGTGACAGTTGTCACTCTCAATTAAGCATATGGCCTGGAAAACATTAACCACACCATTTTGGTCCCCACGACACCATACATCGCACATCGAAAAAAATGGTATTCTGTATTTAAGAATAGCCCCATACTTAAAAACATATTATTCTTATATAAACATTGTTAAATACTTCGAAGAACTGTTTGCTTATTCTTAAATTTCAAGACTACTTAATGAATGAATGTAGAAGTGCAAGCGGCACAATTCCCAAGTACTTAGGCCATCATGCTGAGCCCGTTGCACGCCCACTATCCATTGTTTAATCCTGGAAGCCTACCTCTTTCACAAAATAACAGATTTTTCGGGGCTGCAACCTTCTTACATCGCCTGGACATATAGTTCCCAAGGTGCGACTCTCTTGACTTGGCCAGAGCCAGATACTCCATGCACCGTCGACTCTCTAAGTCTCCGGCGATTTCCAGCGTCTCTAGGTGCTTATTGAGGCAACAGTTTTCTGTTAGGAGCCCTGTTGCTGGTCTTACATCCTTCCTGCCAAGGTGGAGCAAGGACTTCCAGCAGGTTCTCAGCTCTGTTTCGGTTGGACCATCCATGCTGACCACGATTTTGCAGTTCCCTGTCGGGCTTCTTGTGTCGAAGAAGATCTGCTAGGTCCTTGAACAGTTCTTTGTTGATCATTATCTGGGTACCTGTTCGGTTCCCTGTGTTACCTCCTGGTTGTCGGAGGGTCCTAGACTAAGTGTTTAAAGAATGTCGCACGGATAACATGGGTTAACCATATTTTGATACTTTAAAGATATTGTACTTTAGGTGAAAAAAATGAAATTCTATGAGGATTGTATGTATGTGATAGGAGATATGAGCCGTGACAGAACGTATGTCTGCTAAACACATACGGAGAATATTTCTCATAATTTGAAAAGTACTTTATAGATTTTTGTAATTGGAGTGTCATTTGGAAGGTACTTGAATACTGCACCGGAGCGTATCCAGGATTATATTTTAGGAAAGCTTGATTGTCTGGGAGGGTTTATTAAAAAAAAACATAAAAATTAAAAGTAAAAATTTATTTTAATCCCGTTTGGAGGAACGATTTTTTTCAAGTCTGGTCTCGTTTAAAAGGTAATGAATTAGTCTACAAAGGCGTACTTCGGATTTTGTGTTGCCGTGCTTTTGAGAGCCAAAACCGCACCAATTTGCTTTTTAAAAATAATGTAAAATCAGAGTTACACTTTATATTGACTTCTTTTCGCTGGTAGTTTTCCGCAAGTTTGGCCTCATTTTAATGGTAATCAAATACGCTAAAATAATCTATCTTAGCGAAGTCATAAATACCTGGAGAGGTCCATAAAAATTAATACAAAATGTAATAATATTCATCTTACGCGAATGGATTGAGATTTATATTTTTTACAAAATGAAGGAAAAATTTAGCGCCCTAATAAATTTACAGAAATTTTGACATATCTATGTACATGGTTTTTGTTTTGGAAAGCCACTGCAGATCGAGTAAGCAAAAAACTTCGTTTTATTAAAAATAAATATGCATAGTATGATATTAAAGAAGTATCAGTTCATAACTTTTGTTTGAAAACTAAATTCCTCACTAAGTTTTTATTCTTTCTAACATAAGTAATTACTATATATACGCTACTGTTTTTCTCTGATAAAGAATCTAAAATGATAAAATCAAAACAATCAGCACGAAAATATTTAAAGAAAACCGACTAAAACAATATTTTAAATCCGATTTTTTCCATTTTTCCGATTTATTCCCACCAAGCCCAACCTAATGCCAAAACTTGGCCCATACTCAGTGGCGTATGCAGAAATTTTGTTTCTAGGGGTGGCTTGAGGTTTCTGGGGGGATTTAAGTAACAACATAGTTTCAGATGATTTAAATTTTAGGATTCAATATTCATTACATCTAGGGGGCAAACAAACCCTAAACCCACCCCTGCATACCCACTGCCTATACCTTTAAAGAATACAAATAAAAAATATTAATTCAAATAAATAGAGTTGGGTTTTGTTTTTAACACTGCCCATGCCCCCCCTCAAATTATATTCTGCCTATGCTTTTAAATTACCTTTTATATACGACTAACCCTTAAGAAAATCCACCAGACAAAATAAAACACAAAAACGTTTTAGTCTCATTTACGTATTTTTTTTTAAATTAACTTTCCCAAATACGAAAGCCCCCCTAAATTATAATCCTGTTAGGCCTCTGTGCAGTATTTAAGTCATCATTAGTCATGAAAATCTGCAAAGTACTTTTCAAGTTACGAGAAAAAGTCTCCGTAGGTGTTTAGTAGACATACGTTTTTTCACAGATCATATCTCCTATCACAGACATACGATCCTCATAGAATTTAATTTTTTTGTCCTAAAGTACAATATCTTCAAAATATCAAAAAATGGTTAACATTCACGGTAGGCCATAAGCCCATGTTATCCGTGCGGGATTCTTCTAAACTATTAAAAAAAAAATAACCAAATCTTAAGTTAAGAAATACTTATCCTTCAATTGACGGAATTTCTTGGTTATGCAACAACGCTGCGGGTCTGTGCTCTTAAACCATGTATTTATAAGATACTATAATGGCCCAAGTGTCGCAAAATATGCAACAAAAATAACTTAGAAAAACAAAGAAGAAAATTAAAAATCGCGGTTGGCTTTGGCACCATTTGGGCCAGGCCAAAGGCGAAAAATCTACTGCGCGTGCACTAACAAAGCCATGCCAGATAATACAAAAAATTTCGACGTTGCCTGATGTACCATGACACAATATAATTTCCATTTTCCAGCTTTTTAAACGCAATGGGGCTGTTTTAAAGTAAAATTTATCCGATTTGATGAAGAAACGGGAACCCACAAAAAAGCCGAATTTACAAAATCCGGAACACAATTAAACAGAAAAAAACGTCCGGAACGTCCGCTAGAATAGATGTTTATTTGCAGATAAGTTATTACAAAATAACAAATAAGTAGAAATGGGGTATAGGCTAAAATTCACCGCAAAATAAACATCAGGGTTTCCACTGGAAAATCTGGAAAAGTCAGGGAATTTGGAGAGCTACCTGGAAAAGTCAGGGAATTTGGAGAGCTACCTGGAAAAGTCAGGGAATGACCAAAAAATCCTCAAAAGTCAGGGAATTGGTACACAAAACCTGGAATTTCTCTATCTCAACCTATTTTTTAAACCAACTTTGTAAAAAATATTATGTAAGTTCTTCTCTGCTCAGCTCGTATATAAGCTCAACATCTGTTTCGCGCTCAATCAGTTTCAGTCCACCTAAAGGCTTTGTTTAAAAAATATTGAATTGAGTAATATGGGGCTTCAGGTGATCTTGAGCCATTTTACACCAACTACTGGAAGTAAGGGAACCTTCACAGCAACTGCTTCCACTGCCAAAAAGTGTTGTACTTCTTTTTTGTAATCTTTTCTTATTAAGCAATCAGTTATAGATGCAGAAATATTGTGGTGCCAGAAGTCTTTAAGATTAATCCTGCTGTTGCCAATTATGTCCACATCATCTGCGAATGGCATTAGTAGGTTGGGTCCTTCCTGGTGGAATATAGCCCTTGGCTTTCCTAATTGCATATTCTAATGCTATGTTGAAAAGTTGAGGTGAACTAGCCTGCTTAAGCCCATTGTTTATACCAGAGAAATCAGAGTAGCTCTGTTCCACCCTTATCTTGCACCTTATATCGTCCGTACACATTTTTACCAGGGATATCAGCTTTTAAAAGTTTGAAATCACTAAACATCTGGTGAAGTTCTCTGTCAAATTCCCAGAATTTTCAAGTCTACATGTACTTGGTATCCACGTAGACAAGCAATTTATATGCAAAAATTACCTGGAGTTTTTTTTAAAATGGTCAGGGAAGTGTCATATATATTGATAGCAACTTTCTTATTTTAAATAAAACCCTGTATTTTTTTGCATTTTTGAATTCTAGATTTCTTTCTGCTTTGGGAACTGGGTTCAAAAGTTTTTGAGATATTGGACTTTGAAATTTTTTGACTTGGGTGGCTGTGAATTGCAATTTGTAATATAAGTATGGGGAGGTTCTTTAATTCAGCAGCTTTCCACCAGTGGTGTACCACCGGATTTTGACATATATGACATATTACATCCATCTGACATCTACCGGTTGTTGGATCGGTGGGCCACAAAAAATAATTTGCAAACGCGGTGAAATCTATTGACAGTCATTGTAACGTTTTTTGAGAAAAAAAAAATGGGTGAAAACCCTGATGAAGAGACATTTTTGGATTTAACTGCGAGTAGACTACTTATCAGCACAAAGAAAAAACAAGAAATTTGTGCGGATCTTCGAAAATATTCAGGGCTAGTTGCTCCAACTCCAGCGGCGGCATCCATACTTCTAACAAAAAAGTTTTTGGTTAAAAAAAAAACAAATAAATATCGTCATATCAGAATTACAAGGTTCTATCTACAACATTTTGACATTTTAACTTTTTTGCAAAAATGAATGTATAGTTATGAGCTTTATCAAACAAAAAATAAATAAAAAAAAACCGTTGGGTTGTTTCAGATTTATTAAGAAAATTACAAAGTTCCAAGTGGATGATTTTAAATTATTTTAGAATTACAACGTTCTATCGACCAAAATATTTTTAGTAGCGATTTTGATTATACTTTTTTCCTCTGCGAGTCCTGACTTTTAAATTATCTTTTTGCCGTTTTTAAAGAAAAATGTCCCCCCCTCCCTTTTTAAGGTACGTTTTCTATGATGCGGCGGACGCATCGTCTGACGTAAGTAATCGTTTCCTTTGGCCCATCTGCGTTTCGTGCCTATATTCAACCGTATGAGGCAGACGCAGTCCGTCAGCCGCATGCGTCCGCCGAATCTTAGGAACCGTAACTTTAAGTACGTATTCTTTTTTGCAAACTAGTGCATTTAAAAGCCCTAAGAATTTTTTTTTTTTATTAAACTTGTCATTCATTTAATTTTCTTAAATTAATGCCAATAAAATTATTTTGTTTGAAAACCAATTTTATACAAAAAGAGTTAAATTAAATTATGTTCTTACGTTTATTTTTTGCATGCGACTCAAGTTATTTTTATCGTTAATCTCTACGAACACAAATTATTTTATACTTTTTAGTCCGTTTTAAAAACGGAGAGCTTTATTAAAACTTATTTTTTATTTAATTAATTACTTTCTGCTTCTTAGTGTATTTTTTTTGTTTGGGAAATACTAAGTAAATTTAAATATAAAAACTGCGGCTTTGGTTCAAACGTTACAAATTTTTAAATATATCAACCCCTCTTACCTCTTCAATCACCCCACACCCATCATCATAGCTTGTTTATCCATTATAAGGACATATTTAGTAAAACTCAAATCTGAAAACTGCATATTCATAGCATTATTGGTTCAAAATTTATGGATTTTTAAATATATCAACCCCCTACTACTCCCTAGAGCACACAACAATATCGTTTTTTTTGTTATAAAATTAGAAAACAAAACTTTGGGAAACTTAAATCTAAAGACTGCATATCCGTAGCCACTATGATTTAAAAGTTATGATTTTTTTTAATTTTTAAGTAAATTAACCCCCACTGACCTTCTTAACTACCCCCACCAACGCAGTTTTTATTGTAATATTATAATGTGACTGGAATTACATAAGTTTACCAAATTTTATTAAACTCGGTTAACGAGAAGTTAAAACTTTTAAATGTACCAATGTTCTATCTACCAGTTTTTTAATATAAAGATTATTTTGAGAATTACAAAGTTCTATCCCAATTTTCCGTGTCAAACATTGACAGTTTCCTGTGGAAAAAAATAGATCAGACCAACTTTTTTAAAATCTTCGAAATTAAGTCAAATTAAATTATTACTTTAAAATATTTAAACAAAACAGATGGCATAGTTCTAGAGCACGATTTTTTAAAAATGCAATTGCCAAAAGTTGCAAGGCAGATAGATAGAACCTTGTAATTCTAAGGTGACGATATGTCAAAATCTCAACCGAGGTCCTCCTTCGGTGGCGTTGGCGGACACTATTGCTGGATTGCTGGAATCCACCGAATAATTTATGAACCCACTAGATGCCACCAACATTCCACCAAATATATTAAGAACTCTCTTGGTGGAACCGGTGGACGACTTGCTGAATAAAAGCACTTGCCCTATATATAAACACCAATATCGCCTACTATGATTAAGCAATTTTTTAAAGACAGCGAAAAACATCATTGCCTACTATAATTATGATGACATGTCTAATGGAAACTCCACAAATTGTAATTCACAGCCACCTAAGTTAAAAAAATGTAAAGTTCAATATCTCAAAAACTATTGAACCAAGTGCATATAAGTTATACATTTCTGAAATCAGGAAGAAACCTAGAATTCAAAACTGTAAAAAATACAGGGTTTTATATTTAAAATAAGAAAGTTGCTATCAATATTTGACAGTTCGAATGACATGTGATTTTTTTTACTTTAATATTTTTGAAGATCTTTATAAATCAAATAACTTTTGTATTTAAAACTTTTTTCTTGCTCACATATTAACAGATGTAATAGGGGAGGCCATTTATAATGAAACACCCTGTACTATACATAGTATAGACGAAAAATTGCAAAAGTAAAAATGCTTGATTTTTGAACGGAAATCGCTGCCAAAAATAACTTTAGAATTTTGTATATTTTCTTTTTTTAATTACCTGTGGATAGAACGATCATAAAATATTTTAGTTAAGTGTGCTTACGAATGTCCGCTCTCTGTAACGCTAGAATGCTTTTTGTTCGTTTTAATTTCTGCTTTCTTAACGATAATTTTAAACTGCGCGGGCGCAACAGCAATCTGTCATGTCACTCTTAGATTAACTTGTAAGCAACATCTATAATCTGCATGTATGGCTTAGCTCCGACCTTCTGCACAGGCGCGAAAATTTATCGATCCGAGTATATCGGTAGTGAGGGGCACCTCAAAAAAAACATCGATATTTTTTTTGCTTTTTTTAGAGTATTCCGTTATTCAAAGAAACTAATTTATTTAAGACTTATTGTATATGTATGTATGTATTCAAAACTAGTGGTTAGCTCTCTACCGAAGGCTGAACCATGCACTGCGGCCTCAAATGGGCCTGTTGAGCCCAGGTATCTACTGGTAAAAAATCCTGCAGACTACAAAACTTGATTTAGGCTTGATACTTTGTCTTCAACTTGAAGTTGAAGCTTTTTAGTGAAAGCAAGGACATTAATATTAATATTCATAATAATAATCGGTACATACTATACAAAAGCCATTAAATATCTAAGGTCAAAACCAACAAAAAAAATATGAGTGGTACATTCAAAAGAAATTATATATTATATAAAAAAAAATGTTGTTCTCATAGGAGCACACTGTTAAGAGGTCCAAAAAGCTTTTTTCTACTGATTGTAGAAACAATAATTTACTGAAGGTTGGTCCCTGCAATCTATTCCTTATTCGGTAAGATTTTGGCCAGCTTTTGAAAACAAGCGCTCTGATGCGTTACAAGACTTTTCAGTATAATGTTCTGGAAACATCGATGTTTTGTGCCCAGGTCAGTTTCGTCCTGCATACGTCTTCAATCAAGGCGAGTGACACCATTTTTGTTTGTTTGAAAGTTTGAGACAATGATGTGTTTGAAATTAACTCTAGTAGTTTGCACCTGAAGACGATCAGAGATTGTACTGATCGAAAAGTCGTGTATAAACAAAATATAGACAATGGAAGTCCGAAATTTCACCTTTTTTGTTGTTTATGTGTTTTGAATACGTGTTTTCATTTGTGCTGCGCGTATTTTTCCCTGTTAAGCTCATTTCTCACTGTGCATTTTCCCCGCGCATCTTACAGGTGCATCTTATGCTAGATTCACACTGTTCATCAAGAAAAGTCATTTTTAGCAAAGGGAAACAAAAAAATCAGGCAACAAATAATTAAAATTTTGAAAACTAGAACTTAATCTTAGTTTAACAGCTGATAATTGATAGGCTTGCCAACATAATATTTATTTTGTCGCAGCAAAATTCACTAGAAAATTCCCCAAAATATTTTGACAAAAATTAGAACAAGTTCTATTCCATGCATCTCGAGTTCATGCATCTTTTTTGCGGAAAAAGTGAGTTAAAAGACATGCTGAGTTTGTGGAGCACATCAGACGAGGAGCGCTACCATCGGAGGAATCGAGTGGAGAAGGTCCAGAGGTTTTTTGTTTTGGAAAGCTATAGTTAAACTTCAATGGGATTTTGTTTCATCCTCAGTGGCCCTTTTTTCTTCGAAAAAATACGAAAATCCAGGATTTTTCAGAAAATTAAAAAAATACATGGCACATACCGAATTCTTTCTGTCAAACAACAACGATCGGTTGTCTTCGTGACTTCGGGTCTTAGCCGATGACGCTCGCGTGGCGCATGTGCAGAACAGCGTTACTAAGCCAAACGAGATAATAGAGAGAGAAAGGGAGTAGAGGGACATCTTGCTTAAAACTTCGTGCATGCTGAAACCACACCGTCTCAACTAAAAAGCCAGTCTCCGACTCGTACCGCTTCAGTGCTCTTTAGACTACGGTTGACGCCGTTTTTATAGCCAAAGCTGGCTTTTTAATTGAAGCGGTGTTGGCTGAAAGCATTGGAAAGTCGTATATTTAAATTAATAGTTACTACGTTTATACCGGGGATTAACTGCCCGGATTAAGATTAATTTTGGCTTAATCTACAGTATAAACGCTTGCGACTCAAGATAATCTGATCCAGAAATTTTTTTAGGATAGGACTTATCTTTAGACTTTAAATACATTATTTATGCATAAACGGTTAAATCGGATTTAACGGCTTTCTGGGGCTAGTAGTGACAGCTGACATTTGTTTTTTTGCCAGAGGTGGGCAACTCATATAGTCCTCTCTTCCTAGTTTTTTTCATATTTGCATGAAAATAGTAGTTTAGTGGCTAAAATAGTGCTTATTTTTACAAGCTTTGGTTTAAATAACGAGCGCAGCGAGGTATTTTAAAACGCGAGTAAAAAAAGCACAGTTTAGCCGCGAGTTGTTAACACTACTTTTTCTAATAACTTCGTTTCCATAGCCATGTGTCTTCTTACTTGGTGAAACAAAAAAGCCATACTTTAGTTATCTGCAGACAGTTACTAAAATCATGTTTTAAATGAAGGTATTAAAAAAACCGATTTTATGAAATGGAAAATATGTCAAACTTTGACAAAAAAAAAAACAGTAAGGTCCACGGGAGATTTAAAAATGTTGATAGTGGGTAAAATAGAAAAAAAATTTATTTATCTATCTTTTTATTCCTCTTTTTCTTAAAATAGTAAAAATGTATAATATTATTTAAATTTAACTAATCTGAACTTACCTCCCAAATTCGACTATTTTTATTAACTTTCCAGTTTGGCAAATGCATGATTCCTTTCCATTTTTTTTGCGCTTCTTTTCCATTGAACAATGAATTGAATGAAACAATAGACGGTCATAGGCGCGAATATTTTTACAGTTTCTTATACTGCAATATTAGATTTTTAAACCACAGATAAATAATCAAATTTACAATTTGATGAACTTTGTGAAAATGTGACACTGACAAAATTATTTATTTCCAATGGTTGCCAACACACAAAAAAATTATCAACATTTCCCTAACAACTGCCAAATCGAGTTGCTTAACTCTGCTAAAACAATAACTGTCAAAAATTGTATAGTGACAGCTAGCCTCGCCCAGCTGATATTTTTTTAAGTCAAGGGTTTTTTTTAAATAAAAATGAAACTAAATTTAAGTCGTAAATTCACGACATGAACGGTTGGCTCATTAATCTTAATCCGGGCAGTTAGTCCCCGGTTAAACGTAGTAAGTATATGGTTGAAACACTTCACTTTTCTCATACCGATTAAGGTCACCCTATCGACACGTTTGTCTTATTTTAGGTGCTTTACAGAACGGCGATGGCCATTATGATTCTGTTCCACAAGTATTCCTCATCGTCTTCCTCCGAATGGGCGACGGAAATCCAGAAGAACGGCGTCGACCAGGCACTGAACAAGTTCTGCCGGCACATGCCCGTCACACCGCAAAAAGTATTAAAAGTAAGGATTAATCGATGAACATGTTTTTTTTTCCTTCGAGGGGAAATGCTTTATGCGCACCAGAATACACGTGTCTGGTAGTGTGGGACTCTCCAGTTGCCTGGCATAGACACTACCCCCCTGCCTGCTACAGCTACTGGTGACGTTTTGCGCATATTTTTAGGTAGTCGCCTCTTTGTTGCTCTTCTATGTTCCTTCTGGGTCAAACCATATCAAGTCAACCAGGCAATAGTTTTGACCATCTCCGATTTTGATGATTTTTGGTACACTTATTCGTCTTATCAAAAAACTCAAAAATCCAAAAAATCAAATTTTTTGGATAAGCGGTTTTTGTTTTATTGATTTTTGAAACTCAAGAAATTGACTAATATGTCCTTGATAGACACTTACAAAAATAGTAATATCTCAGAAACTATTGATCCTATAGAAGCGAGCGATAGCTCATTTTGAAGGGTATTTAAAGACCTTTTTAAAGATGTGTGACACAATATAGTTTTTTTTTTCTTAATTAAAAAAAAAAATTGAAAAATCCCAAAAGCACATTTTTTAATTTTTTTCAAAAAAATATTTCTTTTTTTTTCAATGTTTTTTTAACATTTTTGGAAAATTTTAGGATGGAGAAATAATGGAGTCATACTTTAAAAAATTAATAAGATATTTAATACAGGGCTAACCTAATATGGGTATAACAAAAAAATGAAAAGTAAGAATAATAGAAAATTTACAATAAAAAATATTTAGGTTGCTAATTTTTTTTGTAAAATATTTGAGGAATCTGTCATTTCTTCTGCAGTTAGCGTATATGTCCTACCAGTGGCAGTATTTGGGTTGACCCGTCTTAAAAGGGAATTTTGATCTATGACCAATATATCAGCTTTTGGCTTTGGAAAGTAAAAAGACGGAGAGGGACCGTGAGGATGTAAAAAAACTAACTTTTAATTCCCCGCTTTCTATATTTTTGCCAATGATACATCCCATCCACCAAAGACAGTTATAGTTTATGGTTACAAAACCAGAGTCGATGTTTTCAATTTCTGTGTTTGACAAACCACAGGTTGCAAAAAGACATTGAATATTTTCCTCTTTACTTAGTGAAAATGGTTTTGTAATAATTTTTTCATTACTGAGGGGGACAATCGAGTGCAATTTTTGAGTCCCAGGTATCGATTGTGCTTCCAGGTATCTTTTTTCCAAAAACTTTTCATGTTGCTGGTAGTCATTTAATGAACAATATTTAAATGTTATACCAGGAATGTTTTCTGTTGCAAATTTAAAAAGATCTTCGGGGGTCATAATCTGTTCATTATATGGTCGCTGCAGACTTGCTTTAGCAGCCAACCTTTTTACGGTGCTTCCCAGTCCATCGCATGCACTCTTCTCGTGGGAGGTGGCAAAAAAATTCCATTCTGCTTTAATTTTAAATTCCTCGAGATTGTACGCAATATTAACAAATTTTATTTTTATACTGTGCGGCACAGCCGTCTGAAAAATAGATAATTTTGTCTAAATTATCAATTTGCCTCTTTAGTTCAGGCATAATTTAAATGACCCAGTTTTCCCTCATGAGTTTTGTAATATATTACAAAAGGATGTAGGGTTGCCTGCCTATTTGTCCAGTGATAGGACTGCACTTCATCCTGCAAAATAAATGAATAATTTTCAGCGAAGTCGCATGTGGTTAGTGCTTCCCCCTTTTTTAAATTGTCTTTTACCTCATTGTAGTATTCTTTTTGCATGTGAGTGTAAAAAGAATGAGATTTTAATTTAATCAAGTCGTTTGAAAATTCTTCAATGAAGTCCTCTGCTGGTTTAATTAATGTCTCCATATTGCATCTATCTACAGATATCCACTTCTTAAAAGTCACATTGTCAATCATTGCTTCTTCGAACTTTTCATTTAAAAAGTTTTTTAAATTCTCAGTTCCTGGGCATATCTCACATTTGTCCAAAAAGCAGTGAACTCCTGTTGGGTTACACATCATTTTTGAGAGGCAAGCATAGTAGTCTGGTAAAGCAGGATTACCCTTATCATTAAGATAAACTTGATTATTTTAGAACACTCTATAATTAACTTCATATTTTGATGTATTGCGCACACACACACTGTATGTGTACCGCTCGTTCCTGCTAAAATGTATGGTTTTTTCCTGCAAAGTTTTTTATATTATTTTTTTAAAAATAGAACCAATAACTTCTCCATCCTGAAATTTTTTAAAAATATTAAAAAAATACTGAAAAAAAATTGTATTTTTTTGAAAAAAATTGGTGTTTTCAAGTTTTTTCGAAAAAAAAAATAAAAAAAAATAAAAACAAAAAATTACACGGTGATACGCATCGTTAAAAAGAAAAACCTTCAAAATAAGCTATAACTCGCTTCTATAGGACCAATAGTTTTTGAGATATTGCTATTTTTGTAAGTGCCTGTCAAGGGCATATTGGTCAATTTCTTTATTTTCAAAAATCAATAAAACAAAAACCGCTTATCCAAAAAATTTAATTTTTTGGATTTTTAAGTTTTTGGACCAGAAGAATAAGTGTACCAAAAATCATCAAAATCGGAGATGGTCAAAACGAAAAGTGCCTTTTTTTTGGTTGATTTGATATGGTTTGACCCTTCTCTAGCCGTTGCCTTTTCATCTGTTTTTTGTTTAAAATGTTTTCATAAATATCTGCTGCTTCCCAGTTTGTTTCCTTTCTTCAATTTTTGCGATAAAGTTTCCACTATTTATTTCTCCCATTTTTGTCCTAAGCTCCATTCTTTCTCTAACTCTGCTTCTTATTCTTGTTCAATTTAGGTTGCATTCGGGATCAGAGGTCTCAGCTCGTCATACATATCCCGGGTGTTTATCAAGACTGAAATGTTGCTGAAGAGCAAACACGTGATCCACGGGTCGAGGCAGCTGGTCAGGTCGCGTTCCAGCGAAAACCTGCCCAACAGCCAGAGCCAGAACAACATACAAATGGTGTCTCACACGCTCACGATACGAGAGGTGAGTCTCATTAATGTGTTTAGGTGAGAATAGAAGAGCAATATAAAACAGGTTACGGTCAGCTGTAACTATCAGTACAACAGTTATACTATATATAAAGCCTAAGCAAAGCTCTAAAATGTCTAAATAATATTATTAAAATTTCTTCTGTCTGCACCCCCGACTTAAGGCCTAGATAAAATAAACAACATGAAAACTAAAAATGTTTAGACTAAAATCAAATGCAACATCTAAACAAACAGAATTAACAAGATTTATCTTGGTGTTGAACTAATTGACTGGTGCCCAGAAGTGAGATCTAGTTAGTAAAAAGTATTTTTCCTACTTGTTGCAATTAAATAAAAAATGCTTTTAAAATCTAAAACCCTTAAAAAAAAGTTATTAAAAAAAAAATGATAAATGTTGTCAAATCTCACTGAACTTGTATATTTTTATTTTAAATTCAAGGCAAAAGTTTTTGTAGATACTCTTTTTTTTAAAATTTTTTGTGTGTGTTTAATTATGAATTTGGATTCAGTATAAAATGCAGACAGAAAGAATCATCTCAACATTTTTAATGGTGTGATATTTTCAAGGATAATTTGACTTTAAAATTTATTTCTTTCATCTTAAAAACTTTGTGTGTTTGTTGATGATCGAAACGTGAGTGGTATAATTTATTCTTATTCTTTCTACCTACACACGTCTTTTGATAAGCTAAAAATGCGTATCTCTCTTTCCTGCAGGATAAAATAGAAAATTTCATTCACACCATTCATGGTGTCTCAAAACTGCTAAACGCTGTAAGTGTCTGAACTTTGCGCAGTGTGATTTGTTTGTGTTTTCCCCCTTTTTTAATTTATAATAGGTATACATTTTTGTTTGAGAATTTTTTTGAAATATGTTTTAAAGAAAATTTACGTGCCCATCTTATTTCAAGCGATTTTAAAATAAAACAATTTTTGGATTGTTTTTGTGTGAATGATGAGTGTTTGAGTTACAAATAAAAAATTGGTACTTTAACTCTCAAATCTTTGAATCTATCTACTTCATTTTTTTGTTTATAATTTTCTTTAGGTACGTTTTTATTATTTTTATGGTGACTGGTTTTGTTTGCTGTTTGTTTGGTAAATGGTTTTTCTTTTCTTTTTTTCTTCTAATATTTTGTATATATTTTCGTCTTCGGTTTTTCCTTTTAGTGTATTGTTATTGTATTAATTTGTTGTATATTTTATTAGTTAACGGTTTGTTTAACACATTTATTTTTGTTTAACAGACTTTTTTCCTTGTAGCACTTGTTTAAGTTAACTAATTTTTTCTCCCTTTGCCAAACTACAAAACGTCTTACTTATTGGATAAATAAATTTTTTAAATATTTTTATTATTCAAATAAGTTTGATATTTTGTAAAGTTATTAAATTATACAAATTTTGATAGCAGTTAAGTAAAAATATTTTGTAAAACATAAAAAAATTCATTTTTCAGAAAATGTCCGAAGAAGTGTACAATGAAATGGTATTGTATAAGTTTTATATTTTTTCTTAAATTAAGGACTTGGGTATGCGTTTGTCCCCCTTCTCACACAGGCCCTTATATGTTTTGTGTCTCTCTAACCCCAAATTATATCTTATTAACAAATTACAAATTCACAGTTTCATTTTTAGTGTGTCTCAAGCAAAAATATGTACAATCTTTTTGCTGATCACATTTAAGCTTCTTTCAGGGGATCCCCAATATTTTTAAAATGGTGGCCTAACGACATAGTGATATTTTAGATAATTTAGTAATTTTTATTTAGGTACCTACTCGTTTCAACAAATACAAAACAACCTTAAATACCTCGATTTTGTATACGATGGGAACCCTTTTTGGCAAGACAGGCGCCCTCCGAGGGATGACTTTTTTGTTAAATGACTTTAGAATTATGAATTTGAATAGGAGAAGTTAGGATCCTACAAAAATCTTTAAATAAAAAGACATTTACCTATTAGCTTAAATATACGCCTTACCCAGGAACATGTATAATCTAGCCCGAAAATTTATCAATCCGATAAGGTGGTTAGCCACCACTGTCTGCGAAAGAATGCAAAGGGCGATCAGAATCATAGAAGACAGGTGCAGATAGAACGGCCTATCAGTTAATCCTGCAAAAAGTGACATGATCCTGTTCACCAGAAAAAGGAAACTATAGGATTTCAGAGCTCCCATAATGTACGCCAGACCTATAGCTTTAGTATCAGAGCTTAAGTATCTAGGAGTCATACTGGACAAGGGACTTATGTGGAGGCAGCATGTTGCCAAAATGACTGAAAAAGTCCAGGCAACAATGTGGCAGTTGCGCCGAGTGGTCGGTCGAACCTGGGGGATCACCCCCAGGAACCTATACTGGTTATACAAGGCCATCATAAGACCGAGGATCCAATATGGGTCAGTGGTCTGGTGCCCTGTAGTAGAAAAACTGGGACTCCTTCGAAACCATGGATGTTTGACAAAAAGTACAAAGTCACAATACCTGAACGGGATTGGTGGCAGAGAGAAGAATTCCGAAACGAATTAACCAGAGATGCCACGGTCTGCTACACGGACGCATCAAAAGTGTCAGCCAGGCAGACAACAGGCGCAGGAGTGTATGTTGAAGATCTAGAAGTTCAAGAAAGCTACCCTCTTGGCGAGCACGCTACGGTCTTTCAGGCGGAGGTAGACGCTATTATCATGGCGGCACCCCTACCAGAGGTCAGAAATGGCAGGAGGGACATTTGCATATGTTCCGACAGCCAGGCTGCCCTCAAGGCTCTTAGTTCACCAAAAATTGTCAGTAGGCTAGTGGAGGAGTGCGTTAACGCGCTACAGACATTGGCTGAAGACAAGAGGGTGACACTGATGTGGGTCCCAGGCCACGAGGGAATACCAGAGAATGAGAAGGCGGACGAACTTGCCAGAGCTGGTGCCGAAATCCAATATATTGGACCGGAACCGCTCTTGGAAATCACAAGAAAACGAGAGCGAGAGTGCAGACAGTCCAAACTGTTCGTGAGTGGACCAGACGCAGCCAGAACTAAATGGCTCCTGGGAAAAACTCGTAAGGACATTGGATTGTTAGTAGGAATGCTGACAGGGCATAATCGGCTGCGCAATCACTTGACATGCATCAGAGTTTTGGACGACTCCGCCTGCCCAGCATGTGGATGGGCGGAGGAATCAGCGGTGTACCTAATAGGAGAGTGTGACGGCTACGCCAGATTGAGGCAGCAGACGTGGGGTGCCCCCACAATAAAAGAGGAGGAACTATACCCTCTAAGATGGGCTGACGTGCTGACCTTCGTAAGGAAGGCAGCAAGGCCCGGAGAGAGAGGCAGGATATGTAGAGGGAGTGGGAGGATAAGGGTGCGAGACGGGGTATGGCAGAAAGGGCCCATGAAGAGGCCTAATTGCCAGGCCTGCGGGCCGCGCCTTACTACTACTACTATCGATCTGAGGGGTTTCGGTCAGTTTCGACCTGCTTCGCGGCCACGTCATACATCTTCAATCGAAGCGACGCGACTCGGCGATGCCATTTTCGTTGGTGATTTGTTTTGATTCCGTATTTTCATTCGTGCTACGCGTATTTTTTGCTGTTAAAATTTATGAAAAAGTAAGTTAAAAAAGACATGCTGTGTTTATATTAGTCAACGTAAGAGAGGGTCCAGAGGTTGGTACTTTTAGATAGGTTAAAGAGAGAGAAAGGAAGATAACTAAGAGAAAAAATTAAGGGACATCTTGTTTGCAACTTAGCTAAAATCATTGGAAGGGCGTATATTTAAACTAATAGATATATGTTAAATATCGACTGGTCACAAGACACGACCTCCCAAAAGACTGGATCACCTGTAGTGTAAGGACGCCTTAGTCAAAAGTAGAGGCCCTCTATACATTTGACAGTTGTTGTTTTACCAAAGATGGGGAGCTCATATTGCCCTCTCTTCCTATTTTTTTTCATGTTTGCATGTAAAACCGGACTAAAGTTTTGTTGACTCTTTTTATAATTTCCTCAGACAGTTTTTGAATGAAGATGACTTTTTTGGTTACAGTAAAATATGTCAAACTTTGACAAAAAACGTAGATACACAGATATTAAAAAAGTTATAGTAGTAGGTAAAATATAAAAATTTTATTAGACTCTTAAAGTACATATTTTAACGCATCGGTATTTGTATACCTAACGCGTTCGAAACAAAGCCAAGATACACTACATTTTTGACTTGTTTATGCAATGTCTCGAACGATGCCTGCTTTTTTGACGGGTACGATGGCAGAACAGCTGATTCCACTCGTTGCGTACGGAGGGATGTACGTATCGTTACGGACCCATGAATGTGCGCAACGATTTCAGTCAGCAGTTCTATCATCGCATCCTTTAAAAAGCGGGCATCGTTCCAAACATCGCATAAACAAGTCATAAATGTAGTGTATTTTGGCTAGATTTCGAACGCGTTAGGTATACGGATACCGATGCGTTGAAATATTTACTTTAAGTGTCTATTGATTTATCTTTTTGTTACTCATTTTCTTAAAATAATAATAATATGTAATATTATTTAAATATAACTAATGTTACTTACCTCACAAATTCGACTATTTTTATTAAAGTTTCGTAAATGCATGATCTCTTTCCATTTTTCTTGTGTTTCTTTTTCCATTGGATAATGGAACAATACAAAGTCGTAGGCGCGAGTATTTTTACAGTTTCTTATATCGCAATATTCGATTTTTAAACCGCATGTAAAGCTGGGTTCATACAGAAATAGAATAACATGAGATAACATAAGATAAGTTAAAAATAACATGAGATAACATAAAATAAAAAAAATAAGAGATCAGTTCCAGCCAATCAAAACGCGAATTTTTGCGCATGCAGGCTTACCTTTTTCCTTTTTTTATTCTTCTTCTCTTTGTTAGTGGACTCGCGTACGGCGTTTTCAAATGGCTGTCCAAATGCTTTTCCTTTTTTTAAAAAATTTACAAAAAAAATAAACAAAGAATCCATAGATTTGAGGTTAGGTTCACAAAACAATTTTTGTGAAAATTCGTTCGTCACGATGACGTCACGGTCATGCGCGGAACGCGATTTCAGATAAAATAAAATAAGAAGATAAAAGTTTGCTATCTTTCTGTTATGTTATCTTATCTTATTTTTCTATCTGTATGAACGCCATCAAGCAGTCCCACAAGGTGAACTATTTTATTTTTTATTTTCTCTTATGTTATTTTTATTTCTGTATGAACCCAGCTTAAGTAATCAAATTTAAAATTTGATGCACCAACGTTTATTAATCAACAAAAATATGACAAAATTATTTATTTCCAATAATGGCCAACACACAAAAAAATTGTCAACATTTCCCTAACAACTGCCAAATCGAGTTGCTTACCTCTGGTAATACAATAACTGTCAAAAATTGTGTACAGGGCCTCTAGACACGACTAGAGGCCCTGCATACGATTTTTGACAGTTGTCTAGAGGCCATGTTTTACTTGTCAATTTGGTTATAAAAATGGCAGCCACAGTAGGCTAAAATGCACTGAGTCGGTAGGAGTTAACAGGCTTTTTAGTTAAGAACGGTGTTGAGGTGGGCAACTGGATTTGACAGTTGCTGTTTAAAAACAAACTGTGTGTTGTCAATGATAGTTGGTAATCCCTGACAATAAATAATTTTGTCACTGTCACATTTTTGATTACAAAACGTCCGGTTTTAAAATGGAATTTTGCTGTATCAAAAACCGTAAAAACACGAGCCTCGACCTTGTATTGTTCCGTTGTTCAACGGAGAAAGAAACTCAAGAAAAGTGGAAAGAAAACATGCATTTACCAAGCTGGAAAATTAATGAAAATAGCCGAATTTGCGAGGTAAGTGAGCTATAAACAGTAGGTACAAACATACGCATTTAGCATGTACTTTGTTAATAAATAGCACATTATATTACATTTTATTTTTTATTTACATTTTTAATATCTCCGCGTTCACTTCACTGTTTGTTTTTGTTTTTTTTTAATCAAAACTTGACATATTTTACTAACCAAAAAAAAATCAATCTTTCAAAAACTGTCTGGGGAAATTATAAAAAGAGAGAAACAAAACAGTCCATTTCATAAGATCGCTTTTACATGCAAATATGAATAAAACTAGAAAGAGAGGGCAATATGAGTTGCCCACCTCTGGTAAAATAATAACTGTCAAATGTATAGAGGGCCCCTAGACATGACCTCCCAAAAGACAGGATCACCTGTAGTGTAAAGACGCCTTAGTCAAAAGTAACCCTCTTTTCGAATTTCATACATGTTTTTCCTGTATATGTCAAAACGAAACAAATTCTTAAAAAATCCTAACTATTTGGGGCAATCCCTTGCATGACTATTAAACAAAACTAACTATTATTAACTATGTTTTAACCATAGTCATTTCTACACCATCATTCAGAAATAATGTTCACCCTTCTATCTCGAAATTACTTATTTTTTGTCCATTTTAGGTTTTAGCAAGATAATTAAATATTTCTTAGACTGTTGGTCTTCATTTAATTGTAATATAGATCAATATGAGTCTTTAAATTTTACCTATTATTTACATTTTTAATATCTCCGGGTGTATTCACTGTTTGTTTTATTTTTTAATTTTTACGGCGGCTGTACCACGTCATGTTTTTATTTTATTTTCATGTTACCCTAATGTACAAGCGCTAATTAGATGACGAAAATTCTAATTTTTGTTTCTATGATAATATCATATTATGGCGAGATAAGGCACGTAGTCGTCCGGCTGCCCTTGCCTTAATATTTTTAAATAATTGTTTTTGCAAGTTAAAAAGCAGGGATCCTAAAAACGGTCTTTTTTATAAAACAATTTGAGAGTTTTCGAGGGATGAATGAGGGAAAAATGGACCTGACTTGGTTATTCCTGTTAAATTTGCAACAATAATTATTTAAAAAATTAAGGCTGGCTTAATTAATAAAAAATATTAAAATCCATCTTTCTTAATGGTAGTTTCCCAAAAAATTAGTTAATTTCCTAAGAAAAGTTTTGTTTCATTTTCTCAATATCTCTTTTTACTAAAGCTTTGTTGAACTAACTAAAACGAAAAAAAGGTTTTCGAAAATTAAGGCTGACTCTTATAATTTAATTAATAAAAAAATATCAAAAATTCATCGTTTTTAATGGTAGTTACCCAAAAAATGAAACAATTTCCTAAGAAAAGTTTTGTCTACAAAGGTTTTGATTTTCTGAATATCTCTTTTACTAAAGCTTTTTTGAACTAACTAAAACGAAAAAAACAGGTTTTAATGTTTATACAAATTATTGTATTGTCATAAAGAGTAAGTGTCAGGGATAGGATACGACTAATTAATGTTAAACAATGAATTAAGTATATGATATGTAAAAATATTCGATCTATTTCTAAAGAACCCTCTCTTAGGATTCCCAACTATCCTTTATAAACTAGCATGTGTGACTCCTAAACCAATTGGGTCTCTCATCATAACTTAGATTATTATATACCATAAAAGTATACGTCTTTCTTATGTACCTATTTAGTAAACACACCAAATTCGTAATTACCTTTTTTAATGCTAACACTGGTATGAAGTAAATATATTAAAAACTCACAATTATAAAATATTCTCGACATAAGCAACATTAACTTTTAAAAAATTCATAAAATCAGCAAAAAATCCCACAAGAATCATGAGAATTATGGTTCGGCGATCAAACAAATTCGTTTATTCAGTTTTTATTATTCTGTATGCAAAATTTCGTCGCATTGCGCTATATAAATAGTGGAAAATTCTTGTTTACTAGGTGTCCTATTTTAAAGGGAAACTTAATTGATACAGATGGAGCTTTGGGTTTTTTACTTTTTGACCTACTTTTTCAGCTTGTAAGCTAAGGGATCACTATTCAGTACAAGAAATAGGAGACCGTTTTTGGGGTTTATGCCACTAAAAAGGAAAAATTATACACAGAAGTTTATATTTCCAGTAACACAGTTGGTCTAGAGAGAGGTTTTAAGAAAAAAAATATATAATCTTTAAAATATCGCCAACTACTATTTACCGTAAAAGTAAAATCCCCTGTGTAGCCCTTTTCTGGGGGGCTATTTTTGGAAAATATTCTAAAAACCTTAAATAGTAGTTCCCTATTTTGACTTCATATTTGAATTCCCGCTGAAATTCTCTTTCCAATGGTACCCCATATCTTAAGGTTTGCTTTCCTAATTTTCGAGATATTGGCTTTCAAAATGTCAAAAATTCATTTTTCAAAGGCCCATATCTTAGAAACTAAACAAAATATCTCTATTGTGTTTATTATCGATTTTGAGGGTTTTATAAGAGCAAATAAAAATGACAATAGTTTGACGTTTGCACATTCCTATTTAGAGTTTATTGATTTTTAGTGATTTTGACGATATTATTCCAAAAATATGAATTAGAAGGTCATATTGTCAAACTGTTGTCATTTTTTATTTCCTCGTAAAAAAACCCTAAAATCGATAATAAACACAATAGAGATATTTTGTCTGGTTTCTAAGATATGGAATTTTGAAAGCCAATATCTCGAAAATTAGTAAAGCAAACCTTATGATGGGGTACCATTGGAAAGAGAATTTCAGGTAGAATTCAAATATGAAGTCAAAATAGGGGGTTGCTATTTAAGGTTCCCAGAATATTTTCCAAAAATAGCCCTCCAGAAAAGGGCTACATAGGGAATTTTACTTTTTACGGTAAATAGTAGTTAGCGATGGATCAAAAACAAAAGTGTATGTTTTAAAGATTATATATTTTTTTTCTTAAAACCCCTCTCTAGACCAACTGTGGTAAATATTAAACTGCCACAAAGTTCTAAATATTTTTTATCTATTTTCAAGTAGTTAAGCTACTGACAATTTTTGGTAAACTAAGAGCCTTGAGGGCAGCCTGGCTGTCGGAACATATGCAAATATCCCTCCTGCCATTTCTGACCCTTGGTAGGGTTGGCGCCATGAAGTTTTGAAAAAGTAGGACTCTTCTTTCATACCAACTCAAAGTGCAGAGTAGGCTCGCTAACTGGGCCTATGATGCTTTTAGAAGGTCATGGAGCCAAGAATAAGAATGTAGACAGTCCAAGGAATTTGTGGACGGACCACATGCAGCCAGAAGCCAATGGCTACTGGAAAGAAGAAGCAAAGACATAGGATTGCTCACAACCATACTAACCGGACACAACCGGAAATATCTCACCCGCATGGGTGTGGAGGCGACCACCCCATGTCTGCCTCCTACAAACAAACAGAAGAGACATCTTGGCATTTTGAGACACCGACTAACGGTGAAAGAACTGCATTCCCTCAAGTGGACAGATATGCTGGACTTTTTAAAAACAGAGTTCCCACTCTTTCCTGAAGCTACTTTTACATTTGGAGAGTTTACTGGTGGAAAGTACTAGCAGCCACTAAACTTGTTCATTGTTTTGTGTTTACACATTTTCAAGTTGTAAAAAACAAAATGGCTTTGCTAGTGCGTGGTGCTGTTAAAGTTGTTGCATGTGAAATTGCCAATAATTTAATACATAAGTTAGAACGCCAGAATAATAGGAAAAAACGAGTTTGGGTTAAAGATTGGATCAGAACGACTCTTAAAGGAGATATCAACTGAAGATCCCGATTCTTATTGGAATTTTATGAGATTATCAAACCAAAAATTTCTAGAACTGTTAAGACTAGTTGAACATAAATTGACAAAATCGGAAACGTGTATGAGAGGTACTATTATCTGATTTCCATCCCACTTATTCATTGTAAAAACGTGGACACTTGCTCACAGAATGCTTGCTACCTGTTTACACACGGAAAGTACAAAGATAAATTCCATCTAGCAGCAAGTAAACTAGCCGGCCCGTCAACTCCTGGAAAGTACTTGCGCGAGAGTAGCAAGTGCACTTTCTTGTAGTTTACACATGGCAAGTTTAGTGGCTGCCAGTACTTTCCATCAGTAAACTCTCCAAATGTAAACGTAGCTGGAGTGTCAGTGAAAGTCATTAAAAATTAGTAAATGACGAAAATGGACCTTGAAGTCAGTGAATGTCAGTAAACGCTCCTCTCGACCTTAATTTTTTAATTCAGAAAATCAAAAAAAAATAAAAATCATCCTGAAAAAAAACAACAGGTTATCTACTCCGGTTTCAGTGGTCTTTTATTGTTTAGGGCGGCCATATGACGAAACAGGTACTAAATCGGAAGTCGATGGGTGGCCTTTATATCGGAGGTTCTATTAGTGGCCTTATTTATTTCGTCCTTTTTTTCTTATCCTCTTTGCTGTGCATTAATTTCATGATTTTAATCTAATCCAATCATTCATCTGTTCCGTCAACTAAACATGAGTTAGAAAGAGTGTGTAAATTTAAATTTAAAACAAAGATTGGCAGCTTAAAGCCATTACTAAAATAAGAATTAGAGGTTAGAATTTAATTTCACAACAACAATTTTTTTTTGTTTTTAACTTTATTATGAGTGACGAAAAATGGCGAAAAATAAAACATACTTCCAAGATAGCTGGTAAATCGAATTTTCAGTTATATTACCTATTCCAGACGTCCGAACTCAGTTTCGATGCCAAATATGCCAAACTACAAATAATTTCAGCAATATGCTGAGGATGAATGTAATAAGCTATATTAAATCAGAAACTCACGGAAAAGCGATCCATGCTGCCGAAATTAGCAATCACAATCTATTAGGAAAAATTTTAAAGACGCAGAACAATAACAACTAATGGTATAAGAGTTTATAGAAATTTTTGGTCCTAGCCTTACTTCCAAAATAAAAAAATATATAGAATGGTGTGTTTTAATTTAAAAAGTCAGTTAAAAAAATTATATATGGACCTGGAAAGTCAGTAGATTTAAAATGAAAATTTGTGGGTGGGAGTGGGAACCCTAAAAAAGAATGGATACGCCAGGAGATAATGCAAGAGTTCGCGAAGTTGCGCTAGGGGAAAGGTAGAGGGTAGGTTAACAAGGGATCATAAAGACCTACTTGTCAGGCAACGAGCCACCCCATTCCTACTACTGCTACATACCGAGTTAACATGGGACACCCTGTACTGTATGCCGACACTCCCACAAATTTACGAAGCGTCGTACACGCCGCAAATAAAATCGCAAGAGATAAAATTTTTTGTTTGCGTTTTCTATCCGCTTAGCCTCAGACCAATAAAATTTATTAGTGCAAATATTTAATAGGCAAATTTATTCTGGATCCTGCAATTAGGAACTTGCTAGATTCATATAGGTCGGTTGTTATAAATTTGGTCGTCATCATCTGAGTGTTCGCTCGGTGGCGCGAATACTTGAATGATATTGACGTTGAAGGGCCTTGAAGTTTAGGTGAAGGAATATAACTCGATCACTATAGTGATCAGAGATTTTTCGATCTTACTTCCCTAGCTCTAATCTTTTAATTGTTTCACTTTTCCTGCCTGAAACATACCACTTTGTTCGTTCCAGGTTGCACTCTTCTTCATGACTGGTCCGGAGATTCTTAGAACCCTCATGTTTTAAAATCTTATCAACTGTCAAAATCAAAATTTGATTAACCCAATTAAAGCATTTACAAGTTGGTATTAATCTGTATAGATAAATGCCAAGCTACAGAATTGTCATTATAAATATAATATAAAAAAGGCAAGAAAATAATTAAAAGTCAAAATAATTGTTTTAAAATACACACTAATTACATAAAAATATAAAAAAAAATATAGAAAGATAAAACAATAACTAAACAGTTTAAAATCATTTTTGACAATAACCATTAACTTAGTAGATGTTTTTTAACGTTAGATCCAAATTGCTTAAAGCCAGCATTAAATATATCAATATTATCACATTTTTTGTATCACATCATTTGTCAGTTTACATAATCTTGGTATAGGTGAATTTAGACCATAATTTGTTGGGTAAAAATTAATATAAAAAAGCTGACTATTTCTGGAATTAATAGGAGATATGTGTAGACCAATATCTGCGAGTAATTCAGGGGTCTTCATATACAGATGTCAAAAAAGTTTCTCCTGCTCTCTAAACATGATAAGTTCACCAATTTCCTAATTTCTTCACAATTAATATTTTCATAAGGAATATTTCGTCTAAATACTGTTCTTTTAAAAAATTTGTTTTTGTACTCTCTCTCATAATATGGTTGCCATACAGTACTAGGATGGATTGAACCAGAGAACAATAAATATCCTTTATTGTAAAAATATTATTAAAACCTTTAAGAGTTATAAACACAAACCCCAGTAACCTCATTGCTCTATTTGTGATTAAATCTATATGTTTTGAAAAGGTTAACTCGCTGTCCATCCAAATGCCAAGGTCCTTAACTAGGGTTTGCCTCTCTAACTCCAATAAATCAAGCGTATAATCAAAAATAATAGGACTCCTAGATCTACTGAATGGTTTTAAATCATCAGCAAATGCAAGAAACATACTAGATTCAAATACATGTTTAACATCATTTAAAAAACAATTAAAAACATTTGCACACAGATGTCCACCCTGGGCAAAACCAAAAGTAAAGTTCATTTCTGGAGAGTTATATTTGTTTATTTTGACAAATTTTCTGCCTGTTAAATTACTCTGAAACCATCTATTCAAAATGCCATGTACACCAGCAGCGTTCAGCTTTTTTAAGAGAATGTTATGATCAACATTGTCGAAAGCCTTCGAGAAATCAGTATAAATTGCATCAATTTGATTATTCCCAGAGGCTTCCAAAAAAGTTTGCTCATAAGAAAAGATTTGTTAGGGTGGATCTTTCCTTCATGAAACCATGTTGTTCACTGACAATGACATTCTTAAAATGTGGGGTGATTTCTTTGTTTAGAAATACCCCATACATTTACTTGTAGTGTTACTGCTTCCTAATACTAATTTTCTCGCCATATCTACAAGTCGGTGCAGTTTCCGTGGTGTGGCTTGTGGATCCATACGTGAGAGCTGACCAACTTCGGAGGACCAATTAAAGGACCAAATACATTCTGTATACTTGTTTTAATTTAAAAATTGACGTTTTTTCCTGATTCCAACAATATATAGGGTGAACCACAAATTTCCGCTATTTTTGGATTGCTTATAACTTTTCACATAAGTGCTCTATTTTTCAAGATATTAGTTTTTTAGAAAGATAAAACGTGGTAATTTTTGGATTCCGTTGAAAATTTAAAATAAAAAAAATCCAAGATGACGGACAGTTATTAAAAATGTGTAATTTTAACCCCCTTTGAAAAAAATTTATGTGTGACAATGAACAAACTCTAAAGCTTTTACTACAAACGCTCATTGTTTATGTGTATATTGACGTATCATTTAATTAAATCGTTTGAAAAATTAAAAAGTTATAAGCTTTGATTATGAGCAAATGGAAAATGTATATAATTTTGTGATTTTTTTCAATGCGACGCTAAAACAGTCAGAAAACTTATAACTTTTTTTATTTCCCAATTGATTTAATTAAATGATACTTCAATATACACAGAAACAAGGAGGGTTTGTAATGAAAGCTTTAGAGTTCAGTGTCGCAAATAAATTTTTTTCAGGGGGAGAGAAAATTACACATTTTTTAAAACTGTCCGCCATCTTGAAATTTGTACCCGAATCGAAAAACTCTCACGTTTTATCTTTCCAAAAAGCCAATATATTTCAAAATCGAGTAATCAAAAGTTATAACCAATCCAAAAAGTGCGTAATTTTGTGTCCCACCTTATGTATAACATTTGGATTTATTTTGGACGGTTCTCAAATAAAAAGAAAAATACTTTCCCATAAGTACACTGTGCTAAACAAGTAAAAACAGTTCCTTTAACACATTACTCTTATGAGGAGGTATTTTTTCTTTTACTCAAAAAAAGGCCGTTCTAAATTTTAAAAAAATATACAGGGTGGTCCATTTAAAATAAAAAAGTTAATGTCAAAACTTGACGGTTGCGATGACAGCTGCTAATTTTTAGGGACGCCATTTCAAAGTTGACAAAAAAAATTATGCAACTTCTGTACATAAAAGTTTTTTCCAGCTCTAAAAATAAGAGGTAAGGGTGCTGGAAATAATGGTGAATCACCCTGTACGGACGAATAAAGCAGTTAATGAACACAGTGGCGAATATCAAAATATATGCAGATTTTGTTTGTTATATCATTGCCTACAATATTATTGCTTGTTATGTTTGTTGTCATTCGCAAAAATAAAAAACGAAGTAATAAAACACTTGTTAAATGAAGCGAATTGTCTGTATCTGAGTGGGTAGGTGAAGCTTATTGTCATGAAAATAAATACAATTGATGGGTACTATATTGGACAGAAATAATGGCATCACTCCAAATTTCTATCAGTTTGCAAAACATTTTCTTAAAAAATACTAAAAATTCAGTACAATTTTTAAGGAAAATCTTTTTATTCTTGAACTGCGATATAAGTGTGTGCTTTTAGTTTAATGTAACGCCTGTTAAGTTTGACAGGTCTTTCCACCTTATATGTAGGTCCTATTTGCTGTTTTCTGATTTCTGTGTAGCTATTCTTGATAATAAAATAATTCCCCAAAAATGCGCAGTTCCCATTGGTCGATGTCGCTGCTTTCTCCCACAACTGACAGTATTATTTCTTTCTATTCCTCTTATTACAATGGACTTCCGGATCATAGGCTTCAGCATCCCGAATTACAGTATTATTGATGTTGTTTGAAGGTAGTAGAGAATATTGAACTTGATAGTAAACTGGAGTTTCGAACTTCCATTGTCTTTATTTAACTGTCATCAGGTGAATACCAACAAAAACTAAGACTACCTAATCTTATATAATATCATGTGTTCAGTGAACCATAAAACTAGTGAGTTTAGTTGAAAAGTATGGGTTTCCAAAGATCCTTAATTGTGACGCTTTGTTGAGAAAATGCATTCTGGTTCCTCAGGATAAATGTTGTTTATTTTTCCGCTTGAATATATTTTCCTCTTTGGCGACGATCTTTGCCTCTTTCCATTCCATATGATGTTAATTTTTCCAGCAATTTTCAGCTATTTTCGATCCAGTTGAGTCCTCTTGTCAAATTTTGCGTTTGTGTTCTGTAAGGCGAACTTCCATGGGTCGGCGGGTTTCTCGGATGTAGATATCCCCACACTCGCATGGTATATGCATATATGGTAGATGCAGCTATTGGTATCGTGGCGTTGTGGTTTAGTTTTTGTTAATTGACTTCTTATTGTTGTGGTTGTTTTAAAGACAGTCCGAAGATGGTATTGGTTGCCTATTCTTCTTATCTTTTGTGAGATTCCTTTGATGTATGAAATTATAAGTGTCACCTTTCTTTCAGTATTTACGTCGGTGGTCATCCTTTGTGTTGGTGTGGTCTGAAGAGTTTTATTAATCGTGTATATAGTTGGAGAAACCGTTCCTTCTTCTGTATTGCAGATGAAGGTGGTGATCTATGAGAGATTTTGCAATTATCAGTTTGGCAGCTGTGGAGTGGTTTGGTTTAGTTAGGTTAATATATTGTCCAAGATGAGTTCGTTTGCGCTATACGGAAGTGATTATGGTTGAATTATTTTTGCTGAATAGAACGTCGAGAAAATGGAGCTGGCAACTTCATTCCTTCTTTGCAAAGTAAATTTGATGCAGTTCTTATTCTGTTGACATGATTGAAGAATGGTTCTAGTGTGTTGTTGTTTTTTTCCCTTTTTGATGGTGAATATGTCGTCCATGTATCTTAGCCATAGTTTGAGTCTCTGCCATGATGTTCGCTGGGCTTCTTCCTCAAAGGATTTCATAAAGATGTTGGCCATTACCGGCGAAAGTATTATTAATAGAAATTGGTGTCTTATTAATTTCACTAAAGACCAGTAGAAACAAATTTCATCAAAATTCATGTTATTAGTGTAATTTTCGGGGAATCGTCGGCGTAGACTAATAGGATCTATGCGTTTCAGGGAAATAATTGTTTTCGACCTGATTTCAAGAAGGTCGGTGTCAATTCTTTCCAGTATATGGGATCATTTGAATAAGTACAGTTCTTTCAGTGTTGGGGCTCTCAGTACTTGGTATCTTACTTTTGCGTAAGCGGCGCACTTTCCCACCAGGTTTAGTGAGTAATATTTTTTAAATTTATTTCACCGTGGAGTGTCGAGAGTTTTGTTTCCAGTGCACAGAGATTATACTGTAACCAGAACGCGGCGGAATTTATTTTAAAAATCGCCAGTTTTTCAATTTTTGCATAAAACTTTTTTTTGCGTCACAAAATTTTGACCTCACGCCCCCCCCCCTTTTGGGAAAGCTGCGACCGCCTATGGATGTACTGTTTGTAACTCTATACCGATCGAGGCACTAGCAGGAGGAGTAGTGGTTTAACGGTCATGTGTATCTGCTGGAGGGAAACGGAACGAAATTTGTGTTACATAACCAGATAAAACCAGCAAAGCAAAAATATTTAAAACAATGTAATTCGAATAAAGGCAACATTAATTTTTATATCAGTGGGTTAAAAAAAGAAAAAAGATTCCATTGCGGTATATATCCATACAGGGTGCTTTAATAAGACTCGCCAGCGAATTTGTCTGGAGGCTAAGCAGCACAAAACGATTTTTAGAAATGCCATGCCCCAATTTACGTAAAAAAACTTTTTTCCCCAAGTTTGTAGGGCTCATATAGTCCATTCCATTTTTATTTAGACAAAACCTAACCTCAATGATCCACTGAACAAAACCCGGTTTGAAAGTTGACTGGAAAAGGGGGATAAAATATGTTAAAAAATTGTAACTTTGGGTGGGTGGAAGCTTTAGTTTCCGAGTTATTTAAAAAAAACGTTAAAAAATATTTAAAAAAAAATCATAACTTTAGAAGTAGAGCAGCCATTGATATGCGGTTTTCAGATTTTGGTTTTCGTAAATAATACCCAAAATTTTGTTATAAGGTTCAAATCTTTCAAAGGTACAGTTTTCGAGATATTTTCATTTCCTTTAACATAAAATATTTGATTGTATGGTGGACTATCCGTGCTTTCAACACACATAATAAAAGTAAGAATAAAGAATTCAGCACTGGCCTAGCTGTAACCAAGTGGCGCACCCAGGAATTTACTTCGGGGGGGGGGGGGGTAAAGATAAATAATAGAAAAACTTAATTTGAAGTAAAAATGTGACCATAATCAGGCTTCTGGGGGGCGGGGGGTCAACTCCAACCCCCCCCCCCTCGGTGCGCCACTGTGTAACCAACTGTCTCTGTAGGGAGAAACAAAGTTACTAACCGTCAAGGGGTTAAAATATTGTATTAATTTACCCACAAGAAGTGTGTCAAACATGAATCGCAAGATTTGATAGATAGTTAGACAGCCAGAAATTGTGAAATTAAATAAAATCGTTTAATAAAAAAAAATTCTGTGTCATCTTCCAAATAGAGAAACTTGTCAACGCCGCAATCCAGGGCCTACGACGCTCTAGAGGTTTAAATTTGACGCATGCCCAATAGCATATTATTTTCTATCAATTTGTGGTTCGGGTGTTGTTCGTTCCTAGAAAATAATTTTCGATACTTTTGTAATTCTGATTTAATCGGTTAAATTATATCCGTGTCTTTTAAGAATCGAGTAAATTAAAATTCTATAAAATTATATTCGTTTCCATTATTTTCTGGGTTTAGTTTCGTTCATATTTCGTTTGGGGCGTTTTATTTTGTGTTCAATTTTGTTTCGGTTTTTGTAAATTCGCCTTTTTTGTGGATTCCCACGACAAGTCGAAAATTCTCGCTGACAGTTGACATCAATTAAATCTGTATAAATTTCGTCCCCATACTATATGGTATGGGGGACTATTAAAATCGCGAAATTTTGACTTTTCTTAATTTTATCAAAAATGAGTTACTAAGGTTCCAAAACACCTTAATCGACGAAAAAAAAAAGTTGTCTGTTGTCTGTCTGTATAAACACGATAACTCAGGAGCGCCTTAATTGGGTGGTGGGGGGTTGAAGGGGGGAAAAGAAGGAAAAAATATTTTAAAAAATTGTAACTTTGGAACAAAAGCAAGTAGCGATATACGGTTTTCAGATATAAGTTTCCATGAATATGGACTACAAATTTTGTTATATAGTCCAAATTCGTGGGAGCTTTAGTTTCCGAGTTATTTAAAAAAACGTTAAAATATATCAAAAAAATCATAACTTTAGAAGTAAAGCAGCTATTAATATGCGGCTTTCAGATTTTGGTTTTCATAAATATTACCCAAAAATTTTATTATAAGGTTTTCGAGATTTTTCATTTCCTTTCAACATAAAATAATTGATTGTATGGTGGACTATCAGTGCTTTATAGCACCAATTTTTTAAATCTATGTTACTAACCTAATTTCGAATATCAAATGGAATACCCTGTACACCTACATTTATTTAGTTTAGTGTAATTTATTCATATAATAAGAATGTTATGTTGGCGATTTAAATTATCGCGTTGTGTAGCTCGCTCGGAGCGGTTTATTTTTAGCCACTACTTTCCACCTCTGGCTAAAACGCATTTTATTCAAACCAAACGCGGTTTTGAACTATTTCGATTTTTAAATATTTCACAAGCGAAAAATCATATATTTCAAGAGAATACAGTTTAATGATTTTTCTAACTAATTGCGGAAAAGGAAAATTGTTACGAATATAAAGTATGAGATATTTGTAGCAGATACTTAAATTTCAAGATATTACTAAAAATTTGTTGGTGGATATTTTCTTCCGCGCATGTCCTGTATTGGGAGGCCAAAGTTGCATTTTTCCATACGCAAACGATTCTAGAAAATGAGTATATTTCCTATATTTTAAAACAACACTAAAACAATACTTAATTATCGGAACAAACGAACAATATAGATGTTATCTCAATTTCTGATTCAATTATTTCCAAAAAAGAATAATTTAATTTTTTGTTGTACAAAATTTGTTATTCGAATAATTAAAACTTTTTTAAGAGCTACTTGTAAACAATGTCTATAATAATTTAGTTTTTGGCACACCAACTTCCAACAACGCTAGGGAACAAATTACAACTTTTTTTTGTTTCCTGAACTAAAATAGTAGTTTTAACAACTAGTGGCTAAAATAGTGCTTTTTTTACAAACGTTGGTTTAAATAACGAGCGCAGCGAGGTGTTTAAAAACGCGAGTAAAAAAAAGCACAGTTTAGCCGCGAGTTGTTATTAACACTATTATTTTTAATACCTTTATCAAAAAATCCAAGAAAAACAGGAAAATACTTTTAAAAATCTCGAACGAAGAGCACTTCTCGAAATACACCATCTTTACACCATAAATCAAGGCGGCTGGTAAATGAAATAACAATGCGGTTTCCATAGCGATGTGCCTTGTTACTCGGTGACGTTCATTGTTGCGACATTTTAATCTTTGATATTTTTTTAAATCATTTTTTCGTAATTACTTGGTGAAAACCGGTGGACATGACTTAATTTTTAGGCAAGAATAATTAGATTTTTTCAATAATACTATATTCCGCTATTTCCCTTTAATTTTGGATAAAAAACGGATTGAAATGTTTTTTGCACCCGTGATAAAAAAAAGCTTTTTTGCATCGGTAGTCAAAAAAGCCATGCTTTAGTTATCTGCAGACAGTTACTAAAATCATGCTTTTGATAAAGGTATAAAAAAAATATTTTTTTGGGTTTAACTTCACCCAAGTAACGAAAAAATACCAATTAAAGATTTAAGTTGGCTCGCAAAAAAAATATGAATTGTTTATAGGCATACAATGAATATACAAAATACATATAACCATATATTTTTAACAAAAGCAATTAAATAGCACCCTTTTATTATTAAATCTAGAGTTTAGACACTCATTTTGCGCTTCTTAACCTGCCTTTGGGGCATCTCACTGTTCCATTTTCTCTGATACCTTCTTCCCATGTTTAAAATATCTTGGCGGAACCTCTCACCGCGCTCGTCATTTATTTTATTTCAATTTTCTGGAAAGTAATCCAGATGAGAATCCAATAAATTAGTTTTTAACGACATGTTACATCCTATTGGTTTGAGGTCTTTATAGTTTTCTGCTCTAGTGTCTCCCAAAAAATTTGTTGCAACCAATTTAAATGCATTCCAAGCGGAATCGAAATGCGCATCTCCGAAAAGTTTCCTAATCTGTGGGGACCCACAAATATTCCCTCTTTAATTTTAGCTCTTCTTTGAACTTTAACTAAAAGCATGGCTTCTTTGGCCATGGCCTTCACAAAATTTTTCATAAGCCCTAATTCTATATAAAGTCCCAAGTAACATTCAATTACCTCAAGTTTTATGTTTGGTTACCAGTTCTTATAAAGGTGATCGGGTTTTAATACCAGGTTTCCTGGTTTCATAAAATTACATGAAGGCACGATAATTTTTATAATAGTAATTGTTGTAACCCTGCAACTTTACAGTGGGATTTACTGAAAGGGTTTAGCCTATTTTAGACAGGTCCTAAGTTTAAGTGAAATTGTATAAAGTGAAGAATCATCTTAACACAATCTTTTGTTGGACTTAAGAAGAAAATTTCTATTTAAAAGAAGTTTTTTTAACCCTAGAGTGGGATCTAAATGGTAAACACTCTGTTGAGCAAATTAAAATTGACGTTATATGTTACTCTTATCAAAACTTACCCTTGTTTAATGATTTTCGCGATTAAAAAAAAAGAATTAGATTACCTTTGTATTTATTTAAAAGGGGTTTTTAATTTATCAAAAGTATGAAAAAACTTTAGAAACACAAACCCATCGCAATCGCAAACCACAAATAAAAATATTTCATTAAAATAGATCATGAAAAAAAATGCGGCTAAAAACAGACCTAAATCCAACTGATGCGTTCACAAAAGAGTCATTTCGGCTCAACGAACTGTTCGGTGCTTCAGAGTTGAGACCTTTGAGTGCGATCTTTCAGTGGAAAGCTTTGTTTGATGATTAAGCTTTTAGATAAACTCAGTGTTTTAATTTCAGTTCTGTTTGTAAATAAATGAATAGGTACAGTTGTTTTGGATTTTTTTTATTGGAGACAGTTTTCGTGCATAATCAGTGACCTTCGCTTATGTTTGTTTTGCCTCGTAGTGCCCTCATAAATATATTCTTTGTGCTGAAAACGGGTTCAAAATATGGCGTTTTTCTGGACAAAATTGGAGGTGTTTTATTGAATAATAAACAACTTGGGATATTATATAAGGTAAATTAATTCTTGTAAAAACGGCTGCTTAGGGAAATTATAAAGGAACTTATTACCAATTGCCACAAAACAATCCTTTCTGGGGGCTATAAATTTACACCACCCCCCAGAGGTAGTCTAAAAAATCATCAACTTTATAACCTGAAACACAGATGATGAAGCTATTATGTGCCAAATTTTTGGCGTATTCACCATTTTCCATTTTGAAACCTGTAAAAAAAATAGTTTTAGGGCATTTTCTCCTAAAATATGGAATATTTTGAGAAAAAAAGCAGTTTTTTTGTGGTATTTTGCAATAACAATACAAAATAATCAATAACTTTGTATCTTTTCTATATGGGTAAGTGTTTTTTGAAAATGGGTTTTAAAATTTAGTACCCCCCACAGGTGTAAATATTTAGACCTGTGGGGGAGTACTATTTTAGATCTTAGTAAATCCCACTGTTAATGTTTATTGGGTTACTAAACACGGTTTTATTAAACTGCATAACTGCAACAACAATTACTTAAACAGTTATTTTAAAACCAGATTATTTTTTTTATAATAGGTTCCCTATAAAACTGATAGTTCGTTAAATTTATAAAGGTTTCATTATAAATGCCATCACTTGTAATTCTGCTTCTGCAGCTTCATAGAGATAAAAAACTTCCTTCTTTTAATAACACAGGGCTGGTGTAACCAGTCTTTTTCTGGGTATGATTCGTCCAACTTCTTGCTGCATGCTTGAGCCTCAGCCCTTTTGCTCGGCCACCGTAAAACTGTCTCTTCAGTGGACACCTCTACCCACCCCCGCGGGACGACGCTTAGGCGGGTTGTACCCTTCTCAATCGTCTGGACGATCACAAATATTTTTAATTGGAAACAAATGTTGAAAAAGGATTCTGTTCTGTTTTTTTGAAAAATGGTTGAAAAGCACTGTTTTTTAGGTTATTAAAATATTTGTCACTCTTCTGAGTCTTCCTTTAACAGATATATTAGAGAGTTGGTCACCTGGATTTGTTACAAATCCAGATTACCCCAAAGAAACTTTGATGGCGAATATGGCGGCGTAAATTGTTTTCAATATTATTATATTTGTTTAAAATATTAAAAAACTCTCTATATTTTGGTTTTTCATAACAAATATTGCTGTTTTTCTAATATATTCATAATATAGTACAAAAAGAATCAACAAAAAAAAAACGAAAAAATTTTGAATAGAATTTTTTTTTATCAAAATAAAAAAAATTGCAGGCGCCGGTGTTTTTTAGGTTTTCTCCACAGTATTTTGGGACAGTTTGACTTTCAATTCGTCACACCAAGAATAAACAAACGCATGAAGTACTTACCGCGAAAACCACGATATTGGAAATACAGAACAGTATTATAGAGTTTCTATGTAATTTATAAATAAGTTTTAGACAAAATCATTTCGGACATAAAAAAGTATTTTTGATCTGAACATATTCATACCAAGTTTTGTACAACGAGAAGCCAAAATTAAGGCAAAATTAACTAGTTTCTAAATACGATAAACTGTTTGATTAATTCAAAACACAAATTCTTGAACTTTTATTGGGAGAAGTAGGTAGGTATTTGAAAACAATATTGTTCAGAAGTAGGCAAAAGACTAAATCAAAACATACCTGATAACATTTTCGAGGCAATGAACAAGTGTGGCGATATTTTTCTAAAGTAGGGCATAAATTGCGGCACTATAACAACTTTGATATTTACGGTATCCATGTATCCACGGTATATTTAATTTTTTGTTAAAAGTGTCATTTTCTTTAAAAAAATTTCGCCTGCTGCGCTTTAAAACCATTGATATATTTACAATTTTAGTTTAATTTAAATAAAAAAATTCATTTTTAGTGCAATTTTCTTAAAAAATTTCGCCTGCGGCGCTATGATACCGTTGATACTCCCGATTTTAGTTTAATTTAACTTAAAAATTGCATTTTTAATGTAATTTTCTGAAAAATTTTCGGCGCATTTAAACATTTTTTAAAATAAAAAATGTGTGAAATAAACAACTTAAAATCCCCCCCCCCCTAGATTTGAGCTCAAATCCGCGCTTGTAGTTAATAAATTTAGTTTGCCTATATTGATATGTCCCTCATAAAAGCTATTCTTTTATCCTAGTTTTTTTTTTCGTATCGAAACCGCCCCCCCCCTTTTCAAATGGCTGGGACCGCCACTGGTTTTTGACATGTACTTTAACAGTAAAGTTTTCGCCGCATGTAGTTTTAGGGGGTGAAAATGTCTTTAAGAATATATTTTTTTAAATATCTTCATCAAAAACATGATTTTAGTAACTGTCTGCAGGTAACTAAAGCATGGCTTTTTTGGTTACCGATGCAAAAAAAAAAGATTTCTGTCCGTTTTTTACCCAAAATTAAAGAGAAATAGCGCAAAATATTAATATTGAAAAAATCTAATTATTCTTGCCTAAAAATTAAGCCATTTCCGCCAGTTTTCATCGAGTGTTTACGAAAAAATCATTTAAAAAAATCGTGAAAATATCAAACTGTCAAAGACTAAAATGTCACAACAGTGAACGTCACCGACTAAAAGGCACACACGCTATGGAAACCATTGTTGCTTCATTTACCAGCCGCCTTGATTCAAAAATTCTCTGGCACCAGACGCAGAGCTGATTAGTTTTTGATGATGGTAGGGGGTTGGCAAGAGGGTAGCAGTGGGATTAAACTTTTAAAAAATTGTAACTCACGAAGGCTAGCAGCTAGCGACACACGGTTTTCACATTAAGATAGCCGATTGCATTTTTAACCAAAATAAAATAAAAAATTTTTGAAAAACGAAATTTTGAAAAAAAGTTTTTTTAAAAGATTTTATGGATGGCTATACGTGCCTGCTGGCGCCATTTTTTTTTGTTTTAAGCTCGGGGAGCTCGATGATCAGCCACCTCTGCTCAAGCTTCACACGCTCAGCACCTTGAGGGAATAAACGAACGCGATAACAGTGGATCCTGAATGATGCTTTTTTGAAAAACGAAATTTTGAAAAAAAGTTTTTTTTTAAGATTTTATGGATGGCTATACGTGCCTGCTGGCGCCATTTTTTTTTGTTTTAAGCTCGGAGAACTTGATGATCAGCCACCTTTGCTCAAGCTTCACACGCTCAACACCTTGAGGGCATAAACAAACGCGATAACAGTGAATCCTGAATGATGCTTTTTTGAAAAACGAAATTTAGAAAAAAAGTTTTTTTTAAAGATTTTATAGATGGCTATACGTGCCTGCTGGGGCCATTTTTTTTGTTTTAAGCTCGGGGAGCTCGATGGTCAGCCACCTCTGCTCAAGCTTCACACTCTCAGCACCTTGAGGGAATAAACGAACGCGATAACAGTGGATCCTGAATGATGCTTTTTTGAAAAACGAATTTTGAAAAAAGTTTTTTTTAAAGATTTTATGGATGGCTATACGTACCTGCTGGCGCCATTTTTTTTTTGTTTTAAGCTCGGGGAGCTCGATCTCAAGCTTCACACGCTCAGCACCTTAAGGGAATAAACGAACGCGATAACAGTGGATCCTGAATGATGCTTTTTTGAAAAACGAAATTTTAAAAAAAAGTTTTTTTTTAAAGATTTTATGGATGGCTATACGTGCCTGCTGGCGCCATTTTTTTTGTTTTAAGCTCGGAGAACTCGATGATCAGCCACCTTTGCTCAAGCTTCACACGCTCAACACCTTGAGGGCATAAACAAACGCGATAACAGTGGATCCTGAATGATGCTTTTTTGAAAAACGAAATTTTGAAAAAAAGTTTTTTTAAAAGATTTTATAGATGGCTATACGTGCCTGCTGGGGCCATTTTTTTTGTTTTAAGCTCGGGGAGCTCGATGTTCAGCCACCTCTGCTCAAGCTTCACACGCTCAGCACCTTGAGGGAATAAACGAACGCGATAACAGTGGATCCTGAATGATGCTTTTTTGAAAAACGAAATTTTGAAAAAAAGTTTTTTTTTAAGATTTTATGGATGGCTATACGTGCCTGCTGGCGCCATTTTTTTTTGTTTTAAGCTCGGAGAACTCGATGATCAGCCACCTTTGCTCAAGCTTCACACGCTCAACACCTTGAGGGCATAAACAAACGCGATAACAGTGAATCCTGAATGATGCTTTTTTGAAAAACGAAATTTTGAAAAAAAGTTTTTTTTAAAGATTTTATAGATGGCTATACGTGCCTGCTGGGGCCATTTTTTTTGTTTTAAGCTCGGGGAGCTCGATGGTCAGCCACCTCTGCTCAAGCTTCACACTCTCAGCACCTTGAGGGAATAAACGAACGCGATAACAGTGGATCCTGAATGATGCTTTTTTGAAAAACGAATTTTGAAAAAAGTTTTTTTAAAAGATTTTATGGATGGCTATACGTACCTGCTGGCGCCATTTTTTTTTGTTTTAAGCTCGGGGAGCTCGATCTCAAGCTTCACACGCTCAGCACCTTAAGGGAATAAACGAACGCGATAACAGTGGATCCTGAATGATGCTTTTTTGAAAAACGAAATTTTAAAAAAAAGTTTTTTTTTAAAGATTTTATGGATGGCTATACGTGCCTGCTGGCGCCATTTTTTTTTGTTTTAAGCTCGGAGAACTCGATGATCAGCCACCTTTGCTCAAGCTTCACACGCTCAACACCTTGAGGGCATAAACAAACGCGATAACAGTGGATCCTGAATGATGCTTTTTTGAAAAACGAAATTTTGAAAAAAAGTTTTTTTAAAAGATTTTATAGATGGCTATACGTGCCTGCTGGGGCCATTTTTTTTGTTTTAAGCTCGGGGAGCTCGATGTTCAGCCACCTCTGCTCAAGCTTCACACGCTCAGCACCTTGAGGGAATAAACGAACGCGATAACAGTGGATCCTGAATGATGCTTTACGAAAACCACTTTCAAACCCCTTTAAAAGTGAATTTGAATCCTAAAAACAGTTCATTTAGTTCAGATAAACCGCACATCAAAAATTAACAAATTTTTTTTGCACGGCTGAGGCTTCTGGTATTCCCCACAGACCATTGGCGTGGTTTTTCAAAAATATATGTATATCTTGTTTTTATTTAGTTTTTTAAAATAATGGATAATTTTTACCGTGAATTAAACATTTTAATTAATAATGCTTTAAACTTTCACCGTGATACAAATTTGATTACCAGTTTTTTAGTTTAATTAATTCATCCTTAAGGGGCTAAACATACTTTAGTGAAGAACAATCACCATGGTTGCAATAAAAACTGCCGGACTGGCACGACACACACAAATGAATCAATCAACTCCAACACATAAAAATGTATTAACTTTATTTGGGGTAAAATTGGTGTTTAGCTTTGAGCTGCAAATATTTATACCTGGTTAGTTTTTAAGATATTTAAAAAAAATGGTTATTTAATTCTGTCTCGTTTCAGACGTTCCTCTTAATAACTTTGCACTAATTTGATTGATGTAAGTGGATCTATTTCACACGTATCATGTCAAGTTGGGTTAAATTTTTAAACCCAATTAGTTTAAAAACTCTCGAATTAGAAATAAAATTGTCAAGATAAGGATGGCGTATTTTTTTATGCTACTTTTTTATGCTTCGTTCATATAATCATCAACTTGGATAAGATCGGCGGATTTTCATTTGTGCGTGATCTAATTTATTCTGTAGAAATTATAGGTTTTGGATTTGTTAAGGGAAATATACTTGATTTGAGGGAGTTTGGATATTTATTTGACTAATAAACCAATAAATTGTATAGAGATTATACTTAGGAGGCATAGCGTATTCCGTGGGATTTTTGATGAAGATTTTACGAAACGTGTTTTAATCGATTACTTATGGACCCACCAACACTGTCTAACCTGTTAACAGCCCCAAAAATGCTGCAGTCAAAAAGTAGGGTTAGGGTGTCAATTTTTTTTCTTAAATTCAGACGGTTTAAGCTAGAGCAATGAAATTCGGCACATATGTTGGCATTCCGGCAACGTACCCTCGTGTGTCATAAAAAATGGCATATGTGGCTCCTAGGGAGCAACAGGAGTCAAAATCTGTTTTTAAAGTCTCCCTCATACCTTCCATACTAGTGCAGCTGCAAATCTGAATCAGTCAGTTGGTAGTTCTTACGTGTGGCTGCTAACAAGGCTCCTAGGTTAGGGGCTAAAAATTTTGTCGATTTCAATTAAAAAATGTATATTTCACTTATATGTCAGCCAATGTCAGCAAAATTGCACCACCAGGGGCGTAGTGGACCATTTCTCAATTTTAAATGCCCCCAACTTTGCCCCAGCCCATAGGGACTGTGAGGGCGCGAGATCTAATTTTCACCATATTCAAATTCCAGAAAACACTCCGTATGCATATTTAGTACTCATGAATTTGGTGTAACAAATATTATGAAATATAAAAATCTCAAACCCTAGGGGCGACCTCTAAATAGGGGCTAAAAATTTTAAATCTCGAACAATTTGTTCAAAATTTACTATACCTAAATTCAAAAAGTGCAAAATTTTTTGGCAAATACAAGTTCGAGTCAAAACGCTTAAAGCTTAAAGAGCTTATATTTTTTACATCCAACTTTGCCCTGTACGGGGGCAAGATTTTTACCATTTCTATATTCCAGAAAACCACTGAATATACACATCTCAAAAATTGCGCATATGATGTGCATATGGGCAATCAAACGGTGAAAATTACATCCCACCCCCTTACAGCGCTTAGGGGCTGGCACAAAATGGTCGACTGCGCCCTTAGTGGTGCATTTTTGTTAACATAGGGTGAAAGTTAAGTGAAATATAATTTTTTTATTGAAATCGACAAAATATTTAGCCCCTAACCTAGGGGCCTTGTTAACAGCTATGAAAATTTTTTCTGTACAGTAGATTTGTAGGTAATAGTGTGAACTCCCAACTGACTGATAATCAGATGTACAGGTGCATTAGTATAAAAGGTATGGGGTATAGTTTAAAAGCACATTTTAGCCCCTGTTGCCTCCTATAAAGTGTGGACCAAAAAATCTTGCACACTTTTTAATTTGCTATAACTTTTGATGGAATCGGTCGATTTTAAAATGTTTCCACTTTTTAGAAAGAAAAGACATGAGACTTTTCCGATCCGGTCTAAAATTTGACATTTCGCAAAAATCCAAGATGGCGGACCGTTTTGAATATTGGGTAATTTTCACCCCCCTGCAAAAAAAATACGTGCACCACTGGAGAAAATCTAAGTCATTGTAACAAAAGCCTTATGTATTCTCTCTATACCACGGCATTACTTAATTAAATCGGTTAAGAAATAAAAAAATGCGGACTTTTATATTGAGTGGAGTTGTTTGCTGTAACTTTAGATAGAAGTACAAGACTTAAAGCTTTTAAGTTGTGGTTCAAAATTTAACAACTCTCAAAAATCCATGATGGCGGACATTTTTAAATAATGGGTAATTTTTCACCCCCCCCCCCTCCTCTTCCCCGAAAAAAAAATACTGAACAAAATTTAAATTAATGCGACAAAAGTTCCCTCCCTGCTGCATATATGAAGGTATCACTAAATTAAATCGGCTAAGAAATTAAAAATTGATTATCAAGTATGGTGACATATACTAAATGCCCCTTTGCTTAAAATTTGCCTGTTTCTGCATATAGAAAAATGTCGCAGATTTGATTAGGCCCATTGAGTCCTGCTACTAGCCCCGATTTGAATCTGGTAGACAGCCATTATTGGGGAGATTTAGAAAAAGAAATGTATAGAAATGGCCGCAGCTACGGTAACTAATGGTTATTTTTATAAAATATAAGTTTTTGATGATTAATAACAAAGTAAACTCAGCTTAGGCTTGGCCAAATGACCAACACATGCCACTCTAGCTAAAAAATCAGTAGTTTAAAACCACAGCAATTTTTTTAATTTTATTACAAGCCACAATTTTTATTGAAAACACTGGAAATGACGACACTAACTTGTTTACTTCTTAACTGATTTAAGAAAGTGATACCTCCATATACCTAGCAGAGATGGGAGGTAGAATGACCTTGATTTTGTTTTGTTACTTTTTTAGGGGAGTGAAATTACCCAATGGTTAAAGCGTGCTAAATCTTGGATGTTCGAAAAATGTCAAAGCCGCAAGCTTTGTTCACCCAAAAATGTAAAAATGTTTAAAATCAAGTAATCCGATCAAAATGACAATGTCGAGTCCAAAACCACTTATCGATTAAAATAAGTTTCGTAAAATCTTCATCAAAAGGAAGCCAAATTTTCCTAACTATTATTGTTGTATACGTTTAATTCATAAGCGACGTTTCGACAATTAAACGTATACAACAATAATAACAAAGTGTCCTTATTCCCAATAATCTCTACATAATCTGACTAATAGGACTTTAACTACCTTAAAATATAACAATAGGGAAACTTTGGAACGCTTAATATTTTGACAACTTTGACAGCAGTAGTGTTTAACAACCACTACCAGTACCACGCATCGATTTTACCAAAGTTTTTGGAACACATTAAAAACTGTCACTTGTAAAAAAATTTAAATTAGGCCTAATTTTACAAAATAAGTGTTTTATATGTTGGAACCTGGTAATATTTTATTATCTTTAATTAATTGCGCCAAAATTCTCTAAAATTAACCAGAAAAATAACCACAACCACAACGGAATGGATTCGTAGCTTACGGCAGTGGTAGTGGTTAATTACCACAACGGAATGATGTTTAGCTATTGCACAGACGCAGTAATTACCACAACCACTACGAAGTGTCAAATAAGCGTTCCAAAACATTGAAATAGTATAGTGAAATAGTGGTTGGGATAGAGTTTAATTTTATAGGCGGTTAAATGCCAGACCAGAGTGAAAAAAATCTCAAACAAAATTTTTAGTCAAAGTATCAAATTAAAAAAAAAAGAATCTGAGAATGACTTGACCATGTTATTTTGTTATTAATCCAAACAATTACTTTTTAAAATTATATGAGAGAAAAATGTTAATAAAAATAATAATGCGTAATTTAAGTGTTTTAAACAAAAATAATGCCGCCGGCAAAAACTTAAAAGATGACAAAACCTTGTTTTAAGATTTTTATTTATAAGAGCGTCGCAGTCCAAAATTTGGTAATTCTAATTAAAAAAAGGACGAGAATGTTAAAAAAAATTTGAAAGAAAAAGTTAGGGTGAGATTTTGGGACCACCGCAGAAGGGGGGGGGGGGGGTGATGCCTCTTCCTTTATCCGCCCTTCTTTCTGCTTTGGAAAGTAAAATCCAGGACTAGGAAAAACAGGAATCCTTTTGGAGGGTGGTTTTCTATATATTTGTCTATGTGATTAGTTAAATTCAAATTAATTTGTGCGCTTTTGTCACAACGTCTCGTGACATTAATTTATTAAGAAATTTAATTATAAACCACTGAGCAGTCGTAAACAAATTTAATAATTAGTAATTATTCATTTGGAAACCGTCTCCTTACTAGCCTTAAGCATTATTTAAGTTTTCGTTTTCTTAAGTCTATTATTAGAAAAACATGCATTTTACTTAGCTTAATTACTGGAATTTGGCTTCATCTAGAAAAACGATAATGGATTTGGTGTGCAAAGGGCCAATTTTAGGTGTAATAATAAGTCACGTAGCTGTTAAGATAATGATAGAACGCGTGTGGGTAACAGGTGAAATACTAGAACGTGATGGCAGTTGCACGAAGGACGTAAAGCAAAATTAAAATGTAACAAAAAAAATATGGCAGTCAAAAGGTACAAGTCAAAAAGCAGAGTAGACTTAATGACCCCATCTAACATTTATAGTAACAGCTACATGGGTAAAGGCTTCACGATTTTCCTATACTAGTAGTGTGGTCGACAAAACAACAATTTGGGACTATAAGTTTTGAATACTCTCTAATATCGCGTAATAATCACTCCCAGAAACGACTGTCGTTTTCTTTTATAGTGCCGTTTGAAATTAGTCCTTATCACCATGGGGCAATACCAAGTTCCCGTTCCTCCAAGGTTCCTTCTCATTCGTGAATTTGTAGTAGCCCCGACTTTTATTTGTTACTTATTTGCCTTAATAAATTTAAGCCTCATTGAAGTAACCGACGTTGAATGTCACAACTAGGAAATTACTTTAAATTTTACTACGTAAGTTCATAATGATGTGGCAGTGTGGAGGAAATAACTTTTTATGACCACTTCTAAGTCGCAACTCTTTTAAAGTAACATTTTCTACTATTGTGCTGCCTTCTTTTATTTTCGTTTTTTGAGCGCTAATAGTAAACAAATAAATTGTTTTACACCCAAATGTGGGAAAAAGAGATGGCTCTAAACTCTCAGCCAGGCAGACAACAGGGGCAGGAGTGTACGCGGAAAGCCTAGAAGTTCAGAAGATTTATCCACTTGGAGAACACGCTACGGTGTTTCAGGCGGAGGTGTATGCCATTATCATGGCAGCAACCCTACCCGAGGTCAGAAATGGCAGAAGGGACATATATATATGCTCCGACAGCCAGACTGCTGTAAGTGCACCCGAAATAGTCAGTAGTCTGGTGGAGGAGTGCGCTGAAGCACTGCAAACACTGGCTCAAGACAAAAGGGTGACACTGATGTGGGTCCCAGGTCATGAGGGAATACCAGGGACGAGAATAACAAGGAAACAGGTGCAGAGTGAGCTCAACAAATGGGCGAACAAAGAACTGAAGAAGTCCTGGAGGCAAGAGTCAAAGTGTACACAATGTAGCCAGAACTAAATGGCTTTTAGGCAAGACCCGAAAGGACATTGGACTGCTGACAGGAATGCTGACTGGGCACAATCGGGTGAACAAACATCTGACGTAAATAAGAGTAGTAGAAGATCCCGTGTGTCCCACTTGCGGGCTCGAAGAGGAATCGGCGCAGCACTTGATAGCAGAGTGCGATGCATATGCTAGATCAAGGCATCTGAAGTGGGGATTTCCCACGATAGAGGAAGGAGAGCTGCACTCGCTCAAATGGGCCGACATACTAAACTTCGTAAAGAAGACAGGGAGGCTCGGAGAGAGAGGTGCAGCAGAAGTAGGGGCATAGGAGTAAGGAACGGGGTATGGCAGAAAGGTCCCATGAAATACTACTAATAATACTAATAAAAAATAATTTATACCCAAATTAAATTATGATCAGCAAACGTCGATATCTTAGCACATTTTGAAAGGCCCAATGGCTGGTTGTGAAAACACGAGTGAAAACATAATGCCAAAAATCACAACGAAAAAATTTTATCAGCTACAAGAAAACGGCAGAATTGTGAGGGCGCGCATATTTTTTGCAATAAACGTGACGTACAATTCCGGCCACATAAAATGCGTACGCTGATTTTATATAGTATATTATGGGCCTCGCAACTCAGTAACCTTTTAGGTATTTCAAATTAACAAAAAATGTCACCGTCAGGTTTTATTGAAAATAAACTGTTGAATAATTTTAAAAAATTGTTTTATTTATTAGTATATTAGACTTAAGTGGTCAGTCTCCTTATTTTTATGTTTACAATGTCAAAAGATCTAACCTGTAATTCGAAAACGTCAAAGTCAGTTACAATAAGCAATGCAATTAGCAAAACTTAAATTCAACAGACCTGCAGCTAACTTCTGCTGTACGCATTTTATGTGGCCGGAAGTGTATATTTCACAATAAAATTTCCTTCGCACTGTTTGATCGTATATAGAATGGTTAGGAGCCATAACCAAACTAACGAATTTGACGATATTGTTTGTTTTCTTAATCACTGTCATATATGAATACTTGTTACCAAAAAGAACCAAATTGAAATTTTGGAACCATCCACTTTTTCGACTCTATCATATAAAAAAGCGCCTCCACGATGTATCAGGAACGTGGTTGCGACATAGCAGTGTGGTATTTGGTACCTTACTTTAAAGTCGTGGCAACGTAATAATAACCGGAAAATTGTTCTCCACTTCGGGAATTACTACTTCGCGGTATAGTATACAGGCACGTAGCAGAAGCAAGTTGCGGTTACTTACCATACTGCGACGTAGTAATTCCCTAAGTGGCGAACCATTTTCCGGTTATTATTACGTTGCCACGACTTCAAAGTTAGGTACCAAAAACCACACTGCTATGACGCAACCACATTTCTGATACGTCATGGAGGCGCTTTTTTATATGATAGAGTCGAAAAAGTGGATGGTTCCAAAATTTCAATTTGGTTCTTTTTGGTAACATGAATTCATATATGACAAAGTGTTTAACAAAACAAACAATATCGTCAAATTCGATAGTTTGATTATGGCTAGTAACCATTCTATATACGATCAAAAAGTGCGAAGGAGTGGAGAACACTTCAGGTTATTATTACGTAGCCACGACTTCAAAGTTAGGTACCAAATACCACACTGCTATGTCGCAACCACGTTCATGATACGTTGTGGAGGCGTTTTCTTATGTGTGTTGAATCGACAAAGGAGTTCCAAAATTCCTATTCGGTTCTTTTTGGTAGCATAAATTAATACATAACAAAGTGATTAACAAAACAAAGAATTTCGCTTAATTTTTAGGTTTGGTTATGGCTGGTACACTCCATTCCAAATTGCTGCGGACCAGTTTTTTGACACTGACAATGACAATTCTGTGTTTGTCAACCACCATATTGAAATTGGTCCGAAGAATTTGGAATGAGGTGTATAATACAGGGTCAAAAAGTTCGAAGTTTTACGAATAGAGAGTCAAAATTCAAATGCAACGGAAATTTTTATTGCAAAAAAATAAACGCGCCCTCAAAATTCTGCCGTTTTCTTGTAGCTGATGGCAATTTTTTCGTTGTGGTTTTTGAGGTTATGTTTTCACAGTAGCTGGGCCTCTTCAAGTGTGTTGGATATAGACATTTGCTGAATATTTGGGTATAAAACAATTTATTTTTTCAGGGCTCAAAAAGCGAAAATAAAAAAGACACCGACCCTCGAAAAAACATGGAGGACCAAGCACGATTCCTTTATAGTAGAAAATGTTACTTTAAAAGGGTTATAAAGTTATTTCCTCCACACTGCCAAATCATTATGCAACTATGATGTCGCTTACTTCTGTAATAAAAGTTAAAGCAATTTCGTAGTTGTGGTGTATATCGTCGGCTACTTCAATGAGGCTTAAATTCATTGAGGCAAATAACTAAAAAATTAAAGTCGGGGCGACTACAAATTCACGAATAAGAAGAGTGCTTGGTAAGGAATACTTTCAAACGGCACTTTAAACGAATACTAGAAAGTATTCCAAACTTGTAAGTCCTAAACTGTTATTCTGACGACCACACAAGAAAAGTAGCGAGGCCTTTGCCCATGTACATTACAAGAGCAATAACGAGTGCAGACGACTGCTGGACAGACCATCGCCTGATACGAGCCAAAATGAATTTGCACATTCCATCAAGAAGTAGCCGTCAAAAAAAGCAAATCAAAAGAAGATTCAATGTAGAACGCCTTAAAGATGATTAAACCAGAACAAAATTCCAAGTTTCTCTGAATCAAAAGTTGAGTACTTTAGAATACCCGGAAAATATTGACGATCACTGGAGAATTTTGAAGACAGCAATAACATCTGCCTCCGAAGAAACGGTCGGCTACACACAAAGAAAACATCAAGACTGGTTTGATGAGCACGACAAAGAAATTCAAGACCTTATTGAGAGGAAGAGAAAAGCCCATAATGTTTGGAAAAGCCACCCTAACTCTAACGAAAGGAAAAGGCAATATCAAGAAGCCAAAGCAGAAGTACAAAGGCAAACACGTAGATTAAAAAACCAATGGTGGACAACAAAATCACATGAAATTCAACATCTAGCTGAGTCCAACAACACCAGAGCTTTCTTTCAAGCTACTAAGATGATATATGGTCCCACTACACAAGGTATCAATCCCCTACGATCCAAAGATGGAACAAGGCTGCTTAAAGACAGATCCTCTATCAACTCACGATGGAAAGAACACTTCCAAGAACTACTCAACAGAGAGTCTCAGGTCGACAAAATTCCGGAGAAAACTACACAACAACACTTAACTGAGATTCCGAAATTAGAGTAGGTCGAAAAGGCAATCACACAGCTAAAGAATAACAAGTCAGCAGGCACAGATGGTATCGCTGCTCAAGTCTACAAACAAGGTGGTCCCGCACTTAAAATATGGACCACTGAGACCATTCCTGCCGACCTCAGAGACGCCTCTATAGTTACCATTTTCAAAAAAGGCTATAAGGCCCAATGTGGAAACTACAGAGGTATATCTCTGCTTTCTGTTGCTGGAAAGATACTTGCACGGATACTATCAAACCGATTAATTCCGATTGCTGAACAACACACAATGTGGATTTAGGCCCAATCGAGGCACAGCTGACATGATCTTCAATGCCAGACAAATGCAAGAGAAATCTAGAGATCAAAATCGCCCTCTCTTCATGGCCTTCATAGATCTAGTCAAAGCATTTGATTCGGTCAACAGAGAAGCTCTTTGGAAAATACTGGCAAAAGCTGGATGCCCTCAAAAATATATTCAAATTCTTAGACTACTACACGACAATATGAATGCAACAGTCCTGAGCAACGATGGACCAGGAGAGTCATTCCAGATTACGACAGGCGTTAAACAAGGGTGTGTTATTGCGCCCACCCTATTCTCTATATTTTTAGGTGCCATTTTTAGGTGTTGAGGAACATCTACCGTCGGGAGTGGAAATTCTATATAGATTCGACGGTGGCCTACTTAACCTAGGCAGACTGCAAGCAAAAACTAAGGTCTCGACAACCTCGGTAATCGAACTGCAGTACGCCGATTACAACGTCGTAATGGCCGATACAGAGGAAGGTCTACAACTGGTAATCAACGCATTTAACCAAGCCTACAAAAGCATTGGCCTAGAGGTCAATCTTGCCAAAACGCAAATTCTTCACCAACCAGAACCAGGTACGAATCCCCAAGCTCCAAACATTTCCATAAATGGCCATCCTCTGCAGAACGTGGAACATTATCCATACCTTGGGAGCCACCTACCATCAAATGCAACTATTGACGCAGAAATACAGCATCGCCTAAAATGTGCTAGCGCAGCGTTCGGACGGCTTTCGGAGAGAGTCTTCAACAATCACGACATCAATGCGGAGACTTAGCTTCGTGTGTACAACACAGTTATAATACCAACTCTAACATACGGATGCGAAACGTGGACCACCTACAGAAGGCATATCAAACGACTAGAAAAATATCACCAAAGTTGTTTAAGACGAATACTGAGAATCAAATGGCAAGACCGATGAACAAACAAGTGTTTTAAAAGAAGCCAGAACAACTAGTATAGAAGCCCTTATCTTCAAACTCGTTGGACTGGTCACATTATCCGCATGCCTGAAACACGTCTCCCAAAGCAGTTATTTTATGGACAACTGAAGGAGGGAAAGAGAAATCAAGGTGGTCAACAAAAAAGGTACAAGGACGCTCTCAAAGGCAATATGATGAAGGCTCACATCGATATAAACAACTTCGAGACCACGGCAAACGATAGGGCTACATGGCGCCGAACAGTCCATGAGGGAGAACAAACTTTTGAAGAGCAACGACGTAGACTAGAAACGGAAAAGAGAGAACGTAGAAAGGAGCGACAAAATGGAAGAATGGATGACCAACAACACCCGGCTGCTGCCGGAGACTGGGTGTTGGCCAGGACTGTGGAAGGGTGTGCGGCTCAAGAATTGGCTTACATAGCCATCAAAAAACGCACAACAGATAGCGACGATACAGAATAGAGGAAAATCATACTCGGTATCGAGTGATTGCCTATGATGATGATGACTGGGAAGAAGCCGCAAAGACATGGGACTGCTTACAAGCATACTAACCGGAAACATCTGTCTCTCTCTTCTGCCAATTGACAGAAGAGACATCTTGGTACTAGTAGGAGACGCCCAGTACTCATGGTCGAAGAATTGCATTCCTTTACATACTGGATTTTGTAAAGAAAAAGGGTGGGATAGCAAAGAATGCTAGAGAGCGCCTAGTGTCTTTGTCCATGACCAAATGTGACCCAGAGGCGGTTGCAGCTTTTTTTATGGGGGCGGTTAAGTAACTGCCACTAGAAAAAAAAAGTTAAAAATCAGATAACTCTGTTAAATCTTTGATGTCTTGCACGTTTTTTTTTTAAATATTTAAAACAATTGGTTCCATTTTATTACTATAAGTAAGCCATACTTTCTGCATGCGAATATGCAATGCCCAGTATTGCATATTTTTACAATCATACTTACTCATATCTGCTGTGGATAAGGAGTTATCACAGGAACTATTTGGGTTTGGGGTTCGTGTTTTTGCTTCACCATGGTACCGTATTAGGTAATATAATTACTATTTAGTTATCAGGCACAAATTAAAATTAAATTGGTCTTATTTTTACCAAACACTTTTTTTTTTGGTTTGGATGGATATGTTTAACACAAACACAGTATTGACCAGTTTTTAGCCTTAAATGGTTTATTGTTTTAGCTATTGTGGTTCGAGTCGTCCGTCGTTTAAAAATAAAAGTATTGCGTATTTTATTAAAGGTGCACAAAGTTTCTCGTCATGATTTCTGAAAAAACCAATCATTAATAAGTTTATTTAAGGTGTTTTTTGGAAAATCCACGCGTAATAGAGGTTTTTGGCATTTTTAAAATTTTTGGGTTTAAAAAATCAACCAATGAAGTGTGTAGCGTATCATTAAACGTGTAAATTTAGAACGTAATAACTTTAGGCAAACAAAATATCAACGTTTTATAAGAAGTTACATTTAACTTAAAACCAAAGCAAGTAAAAAAAAGTAATATTATATCACCTACTTTAAAGCAACTTTTAAATGAAAAGAAAAAGCGCTTTTAAATTCTTGATTTTTTTCACCGTTTTTGGGGTTCCGTGAGTTCACGGATTTTTTGTTATATCTTGGACTCTATAATGTTTTTTTTTTTAAATCGGTATTTTTAAACATGACAAAAATGAATGAATTAATCACTTTTTAACGTGCTATTCAAAATAAAAATAAAATGTTAAAAATGCTGCACAAAAATTTTTCATATAAAATTTTTGAAACATTTAACAGAAATATATGTATTTACTGGTATAGCAATGGCTGCTATGTTTATGTTTAGTCTAAAAAACTTTTGAAAATAATTAAATTGAATTAAAAATTGATTTTAGAACGATTTGATTACAAAACATAATGTGTCATTTGGTAAATTGTGTGTGCCTCTTATCTTAGATACGCATACGTACACTGTGGGACCCTCCCTTAAAAATCTTACAATTTTCATAAAAATTACCAATATGGGGGACTATTAAAATTGTGAAATTTTGACTTTTCTTAATTTTATCAAAAACTAAGGTTCCAAAACCCTTAATCGACGAAAAAAAAATGTCTGTCTGTATACACGATAACTCAAGAACGCCTTAATCGATTTTAACGAAATTTGGTAGAAAAATCATCTATCGGCTGACCATGAACTGATTAACTTTTGTGTGGGGGGTTGAAGGGGGGAAAAGGGGGATAAAATATTTTAAAAAATTGTAACTTTGGGACAAAAGTCGAACAAAAGTTTCCGAGTTATTTGAAAAAACGTTAAAATATATATATATAAAGATTTTGGTTCTCGTAAATATTACCCAAAAATTTTGTTATAAGGTTTAAATCTATCAAAGCTACAGTTTTAGAGATATTTTCATTTCCTTTCAGCATAAAATAATTGATTGTATAGTGGGCTTTCTAGCACCAATTTTTTAATCTACAACGATACTTTTTGTTTTTTTTTAACCAATATTTATTATTATATTATTATTACATATATTTTAAATAGCAGTGCTTTTTTGCATTCTATGACCTATCTTAACGCGCGAGGTCAAAAGTATCCCATTGTGTACATTTTTTGTAAACAATTTACTTGAATAGTTGGCCGAATATTAATACCCCGCAAAATTAGCGTTAAGAATGCAATTTTGTTTTTAACGAACTCTAATTGAATAATGAACTGCGTTTAGGTGTCGCTTTTAAAACATAAACACATTTATTTAATGTTAATAAAAATAACAATCGATTTATTACTAAATTATTGTGACGTAATTATTTATTCTTTGGTTTAATTCCAAATACAGGGGAAAACAACATTAATCATTTTTTGAGTCTGAAAGCCTAATAAAAATCTGTTTGGGCACAAATTTATGCTCTCTGACTTTACTGTTTTTAAATGTTTGAAGTTTTGAAATAATTTGTTACCTAACACTTCTTCTTGCGTTTTCTCCAAAAACCCTGATGATGACAGTTTCAAATAATTTGTTTCCTAACACTTCTTGGGTTTTTCCAGAAACCCTGAAGATAAAACTTCTGCAGATTACAAAACTTTATTTATTCCAAAAGGGTATTAGAGCTAAGCTTAATAAAAGGTTTTATTTATTTCTTTGTAGACAGGCAACATTTTTGTTTTATTTTAAAAACCACTGACAAAAGAAGAGGCTATTTTGTGAGCCTCCTTGCCGTATATTTATTTTATTAATAGCTTTTAAACGACCCCGTAGTTTGCCAATAATAATATGTAAAAAAGTTGTTTTGAGTGAATGTTTTACCATTTTTAATAGCCTTGTTTTTTTGTTGCTCTTTCAGTCTTATGTCTTGTTCTACGTAGACAAAGAACCAAATATACTGAGTATAGTAGTAAATTAGAAAAAAGTTATTTTAGCCAAACGTGTTGTATTTTTTGTGTTGTGTAACAATAAACCTTCCCTATAGTTCGTCTTAAAATGAGTTTTTCTTGCATAAAAAGGCTCATTTCCTATAAAACAGCAAGGGGGCCAAAGTGATTATTGGTGTACTACGTAAATCCTGCTGGATATGTTACAGGATAGATCTACGGTGAGATATTAAAGTTAAACTCGACTGTTTGTAGGTCAACGTCAAAGTTGTTTGTAGTTTCTGAGATATGAGAAAATGATGAAAATACAAAACTTTTCGTAGCTCGCTTCGAAAAATGTATGTATTAAGTATCAAAATTGTAAAAAAAAAGTATTCGTAAAAATTCATGATGGCGGACAAAGGTTTTTAACCCGACCCTAGAAAGTTGGTAATATAATAAAGCTAATGTAACATAACAAAGGCCACTATTATAATGGGTGTGCAAAAAAACGCACTTTTTTTAGATGATTATAACTTAGCGGGAAGTTATCCGATTTTAATAATATTTAGCTTTTTAGAAAGCCAAAGCTCCAAAATTTATAGGACCAATGTCAAACTTGACATTTCCTAAAAATCCTATTTGAAAAATAGGCATTTTTAACCTCCCTAGATACACTGAAGCACATCGATGTAACATTTTAAAAATTCGGACCAGAAATAAGGAAGTTTGGAATTTTTAAATATACCAGATTTTACCTGCAAAATGAAGCTTATTAAGAAAAAATCTACTTGTTTAAATAGAAATAACCTTTTCAAAAATTGATCGACTTTAATAAGTTTAAACTTTTTAAAAGGCACAGGCCCCAAAATTTATAGAACTTGTGTGAAAAATGACATTTGTTAAAAATTCAAGATGGCTGATTTATAGGTTGTGCTTTCTAAAAAGTTTAAAAAAGTTATTACTAAAAAATTGCAAACTTCCTTTTTTCTTATCCGAATTTTTAAAATGTTACATCGATGTGCTTCAAAAGAATGTGGCTTGGTAACCGATGTTTCAGATTTATTACAGTGTCGCACACAAAAAAATATCTAGGGGGGTTAAAAATGCCTATTTGTCAAATAGGTCCGCCGTCTTGAATTTTTAGGAAATCTCAAGTTTGACATTGGTCCTATAAATTTTGAAGATTTGGCTTTCTAAAAAACTAGATATTATTAAAATCGGACAATTTCCCGCTAAGTTATAATAATTTTAAAAAGTGTGGTTTTTTTTTGGCACACCCTATATAACAAAGAAATTGTGTAAACAGTCACATCCTTAAAATATGGAAACTGTTCCATAAAATCAATTTAAAGATTATAAAATCCAAAGTTGATATAATGCCTATTTTTTTTTAAATGTTCCGTCATTTTACATCTTACATCAACGTACATATTAATTATTGGCCGATTTATACACAAAAGTGGGGTATTTTATTGAACACATTTTTATTTTATTAATAAAATAATAAGACTAAGAAAATCAGCCTGATTTTTCACCATAAAAAAAATAATAGGCGCGAGATCTTATCAAAATATTTGGACATATTTTTACCGTTTAATACTGAAGTAGTTCCGACCTGCGCAGTTGCGTTATTTTCCGAATTGTCTTCGCTTTTTTTCCTGCTGCCTAATCAGGGAGCCCATTCCCCAGGGCCCAGGACCTTATCGATGGGAGTCTATCCTATACAGGGGGTCGATTCCCGCATCTTAGATAAGCAGGACGTAAGTTCGAACATTGTCGTCGAAGTAGTAAGGAATAGGGTTCCTAAATGACATATTTTAAAGTCAATTCGAGGGTGATGACCAAAATAATATCTTAGGGCACTTGATATACATACGATAACGATACATAAATATGTCATTTAAACCCCTTACCATCATCACACTCGACTCTGGCACAAATTTATTAAACATGTTTTCTCTTTGCATGTAGATGACCTATTAAGTACCGCTAACCATCATTTTATTTACTGATATTAACCCACTTTTTATTATTATTTTTAGAGCCCCTCCTTCCTCTACCTAGCCAAATGGTTCCCGTTCCCCAGACCCATTTTTAACGATAAAGAGATCCATAGTAGTTGTAGAAGAATGGTATATAATAATAATAACAATAATAATAATAATAATATAATATGTAGTTTTTAATGTTTATTCATAGCTATCAAACCGTTTTGGAAACCTTAAAAACGACTACAAACAATATGATACATATTATTAATCTCCAGAATCCAGAGTGGAAATTCTTGAATTTTGAGAGAACCGTAATTTGAATGTTCACTTTATTTGAACCAATAACACAGTTCACTTTTTGATTGATTTTAAGAAAACAAATATACTCTTTTCGAAAGTTATATTTTTGTGTAGGTGCCGTCCCTAAATAGTTATTCTGATAAAAATTAAAATCTTCTATATATGTCCTACTGTCAAAACCTGTCAAAAATATGTAATTTTAAAACTGATGCAAATGGGCCTTAAGGGTATAAAAACTATTTTGCCGCGCAAAATTTTGTAAATTTATCAAAAATTTATTTGTTAAGGCCACAAAAACGGCATAGATTTTACAACACTGCTTTGCTATTTTTTTGAAAGATCAACAATAGGTGGCATCACTAATACCATTTCGAGTGAGATCGTGCAGTGTTCAGAACACGGTACGAACACCATATGTAAGAAAAGTATAACTTATTAGGAACGTAACCATTTATTAATGCTTTTTTCAAAGGTTTTGATGCTCAGCTTCACGCTTCATGTATTGCAATGTGTCGAAATTAAAAAGAATCAAAAGAAAAATCATTATTCAACATCAAAAAAATAACAAATTTACGTATTATTTTTAGCACTTAACATGTATCAATTTATTGGCCGCATGTTCCATTAGACAAGTGGCCGGTGGCTATGCGGAACCTGAGTTCCAATACTCCAATCGAAATCTCTTCAGTTTCCTTGGGCCTACTAAATTACGTGACCTTGGCGATTCAGAATTCCGGCAGAATATTGCTTACAAAGAAAAAAACCATAACTTTTTTGTTATCAGATAATAGGATTTATAAAAATCTACAACCGTATCCAAAGGATTTTTGAAAATTTGTTTTTTTTTTCAAAAAATAAAAAAATTCAAAAATTGCTGTTCCAGATTTCTGTATTATCGACGAGGCTAAAGAAAAAGCCAGGTAAGAATTTTTACTATTGTTAGCCGTATTTATTTTATTTCGAAAATGAGAGAGTCCGGCAAAAAACTGTTTGGATACGGTTGTGAAGAATTCAAAAATAAACATGCCTGCCAAATTTCAACAGATTCCATTTTCTCGTTTCCGATATTCTGCCTGGTAAAGATTGGCCCACAAACAGCAAAGCAGTGTTGTCAAATCTATGCTGTTTTTGTGGCCTTAACTGTTTTAGCATTTAAATTCCCTATTTACACAATATTGAAAACAACTAATTCCGAGTAGTGTATTTTTATACTCACTTATTTTGTTTATACGGTGCGCTTAAAGCGATTTTATTTTAAATCGATTTAAGAAAGCGGTCTATCGCTTTTAAACCGATTTCAGGATCGGTATAAACACTTTAAAAACGCTTTAGCTCATTGTTAGATGTGTTTTTTAAAACTTCAATTTAATGAAGGGAAAGCGATTTTATTTAAAACCGTCCGTAAATAAAACCGGTTTTAGGCGCGTATGAATGGAGTAACTTTTATTATTTATTCAGCAGGACAAATTCTTAATGCTATTTCAGTCAGGTTCGTGTTTTTTAAAAATAACCTTAGGAACACCTGACCTGGGGACAACATAATTTTTCGCGTTTTAGTCACCTGTCACTGTCAATTAGTTAAAATTAACATATTATTAGAATAAAACGACCTACATCTTTTGAGGACACATTTAATTTTAGATTTGACGTTTTTTTTCAGTTGTAGTATCATAGTGACCCATTTATGTGTTTAAAGACAGGTCAAAAGAATACTGACATACAGCAAGAGGAGTAAAGAGTCGCCGGGTGGGGATAATAAGGGACCACAAGAGGACTATTTTTCAAGCTCCAAGGTCGTTTTTTTCTACTACTGGCTTGTTATACAAAATTTGACATTTCGGTGCGGTAAAATCGAGGGTACAACCAAATTTTTCAAACTTAAATCTGTGCAAGGGTTTCTTTTAATAGTAATATTTTGGACCGCTCTGTATAGGCACTTATTTCGAAAATGTTTTGGATATTACTTTGCCATGTTTGATTTTTTTGGAAGGTTTATTTTTGAACCGGATTTTTTGGCACCTACACCAAAATTCTGCCTTTGGGCGCGGCTGCACGGATCATCGCGTAATTTTAAAAAGCGCAAAAAGTGGTCAGGTAAAAACTCGAATAAGTTTTTTAATACAGGTTGTTTCGAAATTCAGTATTTTTCAGAACAAAATAAGATTTTTTTTCCCTAGCATGAATTTTAAAGTTTCATAATAGGTTTCGTTAAAAATGTTAATAAATCTAGCAAATTACTAAAAATCTATGTTTATGCCACGCATTACTTTAAAAAAAAAACGCTAGTGAAATTTTAAAGATATGTTTCCTACATTGTAACCTCTAAAACTCCTTTCCCTTGATTCCTGCTTTGAATAAAACACTAACAACCCACACAATGATTATAAATTTTTAACTGAATGACACGAAAATCATTTCACAATATCACTTCATTGAGTTCATCTCGTAAAAATGTCATAATTATACGTTGTTTAGAAATGACATGTCGTCCTTTCCGCATTTTGTGTGCATGAGAATTTCCTGTGTTATGATATTTTTGACATTTTGCGTTGTGTGTCTTGGCATCAGATTGTTTGTTATTAGTTTAGTTTAGTTTGCACGAATTGTGTATCCTTTAAAAACAGCTAAAATTTTAACAGTTTGTAATGTTGTTCTTGCATTTTAAGTTTTAGATTTGTTGATAGAGCTAGAAGCATAGATTATTTTTAATTTTGTTTTTGTACAGGATTCGAACAGTATTTTGTAAAACAAGTGACTAAAGCTGGCTGTTTTTCGTGAAGCTTATCAAATTTTTAATGTCACTCAGAGTATGAATCGGGCTTTTATCACGTGTTTTAGACAAATTTTTCTACGACTGCAATTTTACGAAAAAACTGCCTTTGTTTGAAAGACAATGATGTGTTTGAAATTAACTCTGTGTTTCGGACTTCACGACGTTTCGATTAGTACAATCTCTGATTGTCTTCAGGTGCAAACTACAATCTATTCCTAAGGCTATGTACTTAATATATACTATGGGAAATCACTCAACCCTGAAGTTTAAGAGTTGGCTCTACCCAAGGAGGGGCTTCCAAATATTTGGAATTTCAACACTTGGTTTACTGAAAATACCCTGATTCTGGCCAATAAAGGCAGCTTCAAGGAATTTTCGTTTCTTCCAGTGTGACTCCTCGTACAAAACCTTTGCTTCTTCGGTGTTGTTTTGACCATGCATGTTCGGCGATTCCTAATTTCGTTTTTTCACTTTTTTGGGTATTCGTCTGATGTTCCTTAAGCCTAACGGATAGTGGTCTTTTTGTTTCGCCTCTGTTTGATTCACCACACGCACAAGGAACTTGGTAAATGCATTCCTTATTTTGTTTGTTCTCTTGTTTTGTTTTACTAAGAAGGCTTCGAATTGTATTATTAGATTTAAAAGCTGTTTTAATTTTAAAGTTGTTCGCTACTCTACAAGTTTTCGCTGATACTCCTTTAATGTATGGAATTGTAAGAAAAGCATTTGCCTGGTATGGTCTTGTAATCTCTGTCCTGTTTTGCTGAAATTTAGAAATAGTGTCTGCTATAAGTTTAAGGACGTTACCATTTCGATTTCGATTTCCAAGTCATGAGAATTGCTAAAAATTTGAACGGCTCTTTTATACAAAGTTCTTAATTATGCCTCGTTTGCTTGTAGCAGTTTTTAAATCATTCTGCTTGTGAGTGTGGTGAATCATACATAGGCGAAACAAAAAGAGCACTATCTGTTAGGCTTAAGGAACATCAGACGAATACCCAAAGAGGTGAAACAACAAATTTATGAATTGCCGAACATGCATAGTCAAAACAACACCGAATGAAGTGGACAGAAGCAAAGGTGTTGCACAAGGAGTTACACCGGAAGAAACGAAAATTCTTTGAAGCTGCCTTTATTGAGCAGAATCAGGGTATTTTCAGTAAAGCAAGTGTTGAAATTCCAAATATTTGGAAGCCCCTCCTTAGACGGAGTCAACTTCTTAAACTTCACGGTAGAGTGAGTTCCCATAGTATACCGGGTGTCCCAAGGTGAGTAACCTATTATGGATATTATACATAAAATGTACCCAAAATATTTTGTAGAATCCAAAAATACAAAAATATACAGTGTTCAATTTAAAATAGGAAAGTTGTTGCCAAGTTTTCCTGCAAATGGCAACACTGCAAATATGAGAGTATTTCATGAAGATAGTTTACATGAACTTGTGTTCGAATAGAAAGTTTTAAAAGTTTCCATTGTATAGTTTCCAAAATATTCTAATAGGTTACTCACCTTGGGACACCCGGTATAAGTACGTAGCCTTAGGTATAGACTGTAGTATGCAGCTGAAGACGATCAGAGATTGTACTGAGTGAATTTCAAGACTGCCTTTGTAACGTCTTAGTGTCCTTATTTGTTAAAGCGCTTTCTGATTAAAATAACCATGAAAACCGTTAAAAATTCTTTTGTAAACCAGTTTTCTCACTGGGAGCCAATAAGTAAACATAATACATACTTTATTTGTTTCTTCTTATGGTATTTAACTTGTCATTTTCAACAACAGTTCATTTTACGGCGAGTCGTAGAAAAAAAATTACAGCAAATCATAAAAAATCAACCAGTATCTGAAAATAGACAAACTTTTGATAAAACGCATCTTTTTGAATATTCTCAATTGCCTCCTGTTTTTTACAAAATCAATTTGATTTCAGAATAGATTTTTGCAGGCGCCTTATTTTGGTGGTAAAAACATTTGATGACAGTAACAGATATTTAGTACTCAATGTAAAAACTTGTAGGTGACTTCGCTTCTTGATAAAGATGAAATGAAAAATGAAAAGTTATTTTAGAAAATTTCTTGTTCAAAATGTTGTGTCATTTGTTTATTTGAGTCATACTAAACAAAAATGGGGAAAAACGTGAAACATTACCTGATTGTGCCCTTGGTTATATTCAATCATGTAGATACGTTATCGTCATTTGTGGTCCTTACTTGGCAAAAACAAATTCATAATATTCGGCTTTGGAGCCTAAAAATCTTCGCAAAATATAGAACTCCTAAAAATAAACCGGCACAAGATAAATTATTACTTATTAATTTCTACCACTGACTGTGTTTGCCTTTATAATGGCCAATTCCACCTTTAGGCACTGTACTTGGTACGACGTATTAAAACCTTTAAAAATACTGTTTACTGGTCGTGGCCAGAAAAAAAACTTACTGTAATTGGATTATTTTATAATGGGGTTTTTGTACATTTTTTTAATGAGAGCATTACTAAAAAAATTGACTTGTTTTTTTTTCATTTTTTTGAAAAAGTTACCTCAGTTCAACCTCATTCAAAAAGTTGTTTTTTTTTTTCGTTAAAGGTTCGTTAGTGTATTCAGGCGCACAAAAGAGTATTTTATTCTCTTTTACAACATTATGCCCAAGTTTTTCACAGGTTTCGTTTACTTTTAAGTCATTTAAGTGCGCCCCAGTGCAGGCAGTGGTGGTCGATGTAATATTAAATTGCTGTCGATATATTTTGTTTTATTTTTAAAAACTCTCCTCTGACGTCAGAGAAATTATTTGAAAAAGCTCGTTGATTTTTTTTAGATTGCTGTAAATAAGCCTGTAAGCCAGTGCACTCAAAAAATACAGAAAGTATTACAGGATAAAAGAAATTAAATCGTTATTATCAACTAACACTATATTTTATCCTGTTATATCTGTCTAAATATTATTCGCATGCCATTTATTTTTTGACACGGAATGTTTGCAAATATTAGTTGTTTTTGTAACTTTCTGAATTTAACATAAACATCGAAAACGATGGGTTAATTTGTAAAAAAAATTCACAAAACAAAACTAGTTATTGTTTATCAGCAGAAAATTACAAAAAACAATGTAGCCAGCACATTTTTCATTTAGTTAATAATTTTTCCCCTAAAAATTTGTCTCTATTTTTTTTCGATGTCCAGTTGCTGACGCTATGGTCTTGGTTGCCAGTAAGAATCACCATGTATCAACCGATTCTGCTGTACACGACTGAGGAGCACGGGTGTTCCTTGACAACATTCTATGCCAGAGTGGAACAACACGAACCTACGCTACTGATGATCAAAACCTGCAATAACGAGGTAAATATCGCGGATTCTGAAGTCTGTAGTATATGTATATATTTTTTGGTGCAACAAAAAAAAATTTGATAAAATAAAAAAAAATTAAACGATTTTTTTTATTAAAAAACACAGTCTTGATTTAACAATAGCGTCAATGGCACATTATATATTTTTTCGTTCGATATAATATCGAGACGCGATTATTAAAGATACCCATCAAATAGAGATGTATACAGGGTGTCTCGCTATATTTTGACCTCCCAGTTAGCGCCGTTGTTATTAATGTTAGAAAAAAAGGTTAAATGAGAGAATTGAGACCAGGTTTGTTATTTTAAATGATAAACCCTGTATTTTATAAATTTTTTAAATCCGCCGTTCCTTTCTGATCCCAAATATATCAAATATGTTAGTTCTCTCTATATTACTTTGCAAGAAAAATGAGAAAATCCTTAACATAAAGCCAATGTGCTAGAGAGAGAAAAATCTAAGCTTTAATCTCTCTCTAACACATTATGCTTATGGTGAGGATGTTTGCATTTTTCTTGCAAACTAATATAGATAGAGGTAAGGTGTTCGCTATTTTTGACATTAGGAAGTATTGGGGGTACAGGTTGGTCGAACAATAAAATTTACTGGTTTTTACTAAGGTTTTTTTAATAGAAATCCAAAAAATAGAAAAAGCCGTTCTTCCAAAAATTGATACGTAGGTCGCGATTCTTAAAAAACCCACAGAAAATCTCGACCTTACAAAAAATCTGACGATTTTTAAACGCAAGTTTACACTTAATGCTTTTTTGTCAGGATTATTTGCTAATATTCGTAAAATTTAGTTTTTTCTGAAAACCTTGTTTTGTATTTGAAAATGTATGTTATTAAGCTTATTTTTATGTGTAAAAAAACCTTTAAAACTTTTAACATACAAAACCATAGATAGCCATGGAATATTTCGCTGTCACTGTTCAGAAAAGTCACACAAGTCCTGTCTGTCCTTTTACGTGGTGAGAATTTTCGACACTTTTTGACGTTTATTGGTACGCGTATATAGTAACAATTTAGCTTCGCCATAAACTAGCTCTGCAGAATATCTTTAAAATTTTAAATTTACAAAATGTTATTAAAAAAATGACGCAGTTTCTCTTACAACACGGTTGGTCTAGAAAGGGGTTTTAAGAAAAAAAAGTATATAATCTTTAAAAAATAGATTTTTGTTTTGCGATACATCGTCAACTACCATTTACCGTAAAAAGTGAAATCCCCTATGTAGCTTTTTTCTGGGGGGCTATTTTGGAAAATATTCTGAGAACCTTAAATAGACTTCTATTTTGACTTCATATTTGAATTCTCGCTAAAATTCTCTTTCCAACGGTACTTTACTAATTTTCGAGATATTGGCTTTCAAAATGTCAAAAATTTAATTTTTGAAGGCCCATATCTTAGAAACTAAAAAAAGATATCTCTATTGTGTTTATTATCGATTTTGAGGATATTTTAAGAGCAAATAAAAAACGATAACAGTTTGACGTTTGCACATTCTTATTTACATTTTATTGATTTTCAGTGATTTTGACGATATTATTCCAAAAATATGAAGTAGAAGGTCAAATTGTCAAACTGTTGTCCTTTTTTATTTCCTCGTAAAAAAAGCCTAAAATCAGTATTCAACATAATAGAGATATTTTCTTTAATTTCTAAGATATGGTCCTTTAAAAATTTAATTTTTGACATTTTAAAAGCCAATATCTCGAAAACTAGTAAAGTAACCTTATGATATGAGGTACCATTGGAAAGAGAATTTCAGCGAGAATTCAAATATGAAGTCCAAATAGAAAGTTGCTTTTTAAGATTTTCAGTATATTTTCCAAAAATAGCCCCCCAGAAAAGGGCTACATAAACAAAAATCTATGTTTTAAAGATTATATTTTTTTTCTTAAAACCCCTTTCTAGACCAACTGTGACAACGTTAGGCTAAATATGAAGGTCGTTCTGTTTTTATTTTAAATGAGGCGATAAGTAAAGATCGCCACTTTCCAGAATTCTGACGGGTGAGATTTTCTGTCGTTTCTGCAGAATCGTGACCATAATGACAAATATGACATAATGGCCCGCTTTCTATAACTGTCTCTCTCTCTCTCTCTCATTTTGATTACCGTCTCTTTTTTAAGTCCCGTAGGCAACTATTAACTTAATCGGACGGGTCATCTACTAGTTTCGTAGTCTACCGACTTGGGGAGTGTGTAACTAGGTCCGCCTCCACGTGATATCCGATCCCATCCGGCCTGGTTACCGGCGTGAATAGAGGGGTAAGACCTAAGATACCTTTTACACTTATTTACCCCGGGTTACCGCGCGTGAATAGAGGGGTAGGACCTAAGATACCTTTTACACTTATTTACCCCGGGTTACCCCCTTTAAACCACTCACCAGACCGGTCTGATGAGCACCCTCTAGGAAGGCAGTTTTCTTTTCCTAGGAGGATTTAATTTAGGCTAAACCCCTTTGTCGAGGCTAGGGATCTTTAACGTGCTCCACTATCAATATATGGATAATACGGGACCGTCTTAATGTCCTCTCCGAGGGACGGTATGGAATCGAATTAGCCTGCCTTCTAGCTGACTCGGCCTACTCCGCTCCATGCGTTTTACCTTAATCTTACCAAATTATGTAATTTAATAAGAAAAAGTCCAAGTAGACTACCGACTGCCCCGGGGATCGAACCCGGGTCTCCTGGTTGAAAGCCCAGGTATGTATCCAGTACACCAACCAGTGCGGTTTCTAGAACTGTCTAAGATAAAATTCAAAATCTGGTTGGTTCCAGTATCGAGAAGTTAGCTATTAATGCTACAGAACAAATAAGAGTGTTCTTCACCAATAACGAGCGATTCAAAGAATTAACAATATACAGGGTGTGTCATTTAAAATAATGACATTTGCAATTACATTTAGCTATTTTAGTCAGGTAACTCTTCAAGCATGCAAACAGCATTAATACAAGTTTTGCATTTAATTTTTTTTTCTAACATTAATAATAACGCACTCAAAATATAGCGGGACACCCTGTACGCGCCATGATTTTATTATTAACGTTATTATTAAATTTAGGCTGTAGTAAACAGAGATCTGACATATTATGTTTTACGTTTTAGTGCAATTTTTTAATAAAATCGTTTAACCAAAAAAAAGATATTTTTTACTTTTTAGTCTTAATAAAAAAAAAACAAAATCCAGAATGTATAATTATTACAAGGTTTCTTTCCTGTCCATCAAGCGATCTCACAGGACTTAATGCATCATAAGCTTGCTCTTCCTCAAATAATTTTGATCCCAGATGTACGACTGCTGTGTTTACAGTGCTTCCTTGCATTTTAGCTTCTTTTTTTCTGTGTTGATGTTTCTTTATTCTGACATTTCATTGTTATTCCCACGAGTAACGGACAAATATTCGGTAATCCCTTCTAGAGGGCCGTGTAGAAAGGAAAAGCTCTTATACAACGGGGTGTGCCTGCGTCCCCAGGGGATAACCATAAAGTAATTATTTACTTTATGCTTAAACCTAACTGACAGTGGTTTTTTTTGTTTCACCTATGTGTGATTCACCACACTCACAAGGAACTCGGTAAATGCATTCCTTATTTTGTTTGTTCTCCGGTTTTGTTTTACTAAAAAGGCTTTGAATTGTATTATTAGATTTAAAAGCTGTTTTAATATTAAAGTTGTTCGATACTCTTCTAATTTTCTCTGATACTCTTTAACTGTATGTAATTGTAAGGAATGCATTTGCCTGGTTTAGGTCTTGTAATCTCTGTCCTGTTTGCTGAAATTTTGAAATAGTATCTGTTATAAATTTAACGCTGTAACCATTCTGCTTTAGATCCTTCTTTCTTTTTCTTCTAATTTTAATGTTTTTTGTTTCGATTTCCAGGTCATCAGAATAGGAATGCATTTGCCTGGTTTAGGTCTTGTAATCTCTGTCCTGTTTGCTGAAATTTTGAAATAGTATCTGTTATAAGTTTAACGCTGTGACCATTCTGCTGCAGATCCTTCTTTTTTTCTTCTAATTTTAATGTTTCTTATTTCGATTTTCAAGTAATCAGATTTGTCACAAATTTGAACGTCTCTGTTATTCAAAGTTCTTATTATGCCTTATTTGGTTGTAGCGGAATGATTTAAACCTTGATTTAAATATTGTCCTGTGTGAGTGGGTTTACAATAGACTCTTGTTCTGATGTCGCTTTCTACTCGTTTGACAAGTACATCAAAAAAAGAAATTTGACAATTTTACTCCAACTCCATTGTGAAATTAATGGATTTTCTGGACCGGGAATGACCAAAAACTTTCAGAATTTCTTCACCACCTAAATAACATAAGACCCACCATTAAATTCACAATGGAGTTGGAGCAAAACTGTCAAATTCCTTTCCTTGATGTACTTGTCAAACGAGTAGAAAGCGACATCAGAACAACAGTCTATCGTAAACCCACTCACACAAACAGGACAGAAATTACAAGAACAAAACCAGGCAAATGCATTCCTTAACTACTTTAATATTCGAGATAATATTAAAACAGCTTTTAAATCTAATAATACAATTCGAAGCCTTCTTGGTAAAACAAAACCGGATAACAAACAAAATAAGGAATGCATTGACCAAATTCCTTGTGAGTGTGGTGAATCATACATAGGTGAAACAAAAAGACGACTTTCTGTTAGGCTTAAGGAACATCAGACGAATACCCAAAGAGGTGAAAACACCGAATGAAGTGGACAGAAGCAAAGGTTTTGCACAAGATGTCACACTGGAAGAAACGAGAATTCCTTGAAGCTGCCTTTATTGTGTAGAATCAGGGTATTTTCAGTAAACCAAGTGTTGAAATTCCAAATATTTGGAAGCCCCTTCTTGGGCGGAGCCAACTTTTTAAACTTCACGGTTGAGTGATTTCCCATAGTATATAAGTACGTAGCCTTGCGAATAGCTCGTAGTTTGCACCTGAAGATGATCAGAGATTGTACTGATCGAAACGTCGTGTATAAATAAAATATAGACAATGGAAGTCCGAAACACAGAGTTAATCTCAAATACATCATTGTCTCAAACTTTGTAACACTTTGATCTTTATTCGCGGCGACTTTTCAATTATAAATTACGCCTTATTGTTGGTATTTACATCTGATGATATAGATAGTTATTGGCTCGATCTATGAGAGATTTGGCAATTCCGCTAAGTTTTGTCGATGTGGAGTGATTTGACTTGAATTTAGATATTGTCGAGTGTGGGTTGGTTTGCAATATACAGATGTCTTGTGATCATAGCAGATTTTTTTTTGGTAACCATAACGTCGAGAAATGGAGGCTGATAATTTTCTTTTCCATATAAACTTTAAGTAATTGAACAAATATCATCTTTTTTTCAGGTATTCGGCGCGTATTGCTCGTCGCGTTGGTGCGAGCGCAACCAAAAGGATGACCGGGGCAACAGACAAGCGTACTTCGGAACGGGTGAGACATTCCTCTTCAGCCTCTATCCGGAACGTGCGAAATATCCCTGGATCGGCATGGAAAGCGACCGAAACGTCACTCACGGAGCGGAACTATTCATGGCGGCGGATTCTAAGATGATCACCATAGGTGGCGGGTAAGTCGCGCGCTTTTATAGTTCATACTATAGCTATTATAAAAAAATTACTAAAGAGTGTGAGGGAATTTTTTTAATTAAAAATTAAACAGGTTATAGTGCGTCGATGACTATTACTGTATGTACAATGAATAGTTTTTAAAAACGGTCGGCTTCTAACCAAATCATACAGATACCTAAAATCCAATTTGCAGAATTTGTGGAGGTCTCTATTGTCTGTTTATTACAGCATCACGCAAAAACGAATTTGACTACTGGATTTCCTGGGCAGGATATAGGCTTTATTTTATTAAAATCGGTTCACGAAAACAAAAGTTGTAATCATTTAAGGCAAGAAAGACGGAAAAAACCGACGGGTAAAACTTCAGGCGAAGCTAGGGGGTATTCAGTTAGTTAATAATAAAAATCTTAGTTTGCTATTTTAAATAAAAGAATTTGTGAAATATACTGCCTTTACCATTAACACATAGAAAGTTGCAACTTTATGACAGAAAGGGAGGGCTGAGTTATTGTTTAGGCAATGAAATGTGGTTTGATTGTATACTTTTTATTTAAAGATATTCTGATTCTGGTTCTATACAAAAAAATGTTTAAAATTCTAGATTTGTTTTCAAAATCACTCATTAAATGCGCTGCATACAAAAATTTGGAGAAAATTACAGAAACGCCATTTTTTACATGCTTTAAATGATGTTATATAGCGCCGCAGGCAAACATTTTTACATTTTAAGCAAAACATTTTATCTCTTAAGCTTTTTGTAGACTATTTTAAACAATGTGGGTTGGGTTGAGGCTAGATAGTCTTTATTCTAGATTTTATGGCAAAATTATGCCGTAAATGCGATGCAGGCGAAAATTTTTATAAAAATTATGCTGAAAATGCGTTTGAATGGTGTTGGCAAAAATTGACAATTATTCCACAAAATTGTTGACCTTGTTACGTTTTTGGTGAAATACTTTTAACAAAGTGGGTTCGGATGGCTGGTGAGGGGTGTTTAATACCTTTTTTCTGACTAATTTGAGGTTTCATTGAAGCCCCGCTCTCCTAAAGCGGCCGCCTGAGGTCGCTGCCTCGTTGCCTAACTCCTAGGCAATTTAAAATTAAATTTTTCTAAAAGTTCCATCAGGAATTATTTTCTGCACGTGTTATGTTTCCATAAAAAATTTTCCAGGAATATTTACAAAAATTTTTGGGGTAACACAAGAGCTTTAAAGTTACCGGTAATTTTTCACAATTGCGAGTTCTCTATAAGTTTGAGTTCGCGAAAAATTTTGTGGTTAATTTTGAAGCTCGATTGGTATCTAGGGGATTAATTTACGAAAGAAAACCAAATTGACAGAAAAATTATCACTTATAATCTTCCTATAGAGTGCTTGAATTCGTACCGGAAATGTTTCCGAAGCCACGCATTTTTTTCCAATTTTCCTCAGAAATTTCCGTTGTGCAAATTTAACTGGAAACTTTACAGGTATATTTACGAATACTAACAAGTGGAAATTTCCCCGGAAAATTTCCAGACTTGTTATTTTTGCTATCTTTAAACTCGGGAAATTTCCGATCAAAACATAAGACGTGCTTAAAGTTTGGTATTCGGCAAAGAAAAAAATCCCTCGTCCTGCGGGTGTAGAATTTTTGCTTTTATTAAAAAATTGGCTTATCAAAAAATTTTCAAAAATTTTCGGATATATTTTATGCACTACTTATATTTCTACTGGAAACTGATCAGTTGACAATATTCTAGGTGGCCATGCAAAAAAGTTCATATTTGTTTCTTTCAGTAATAAAATAAAAACTTTTTGGGGATTGAAGATATATATATCGCCAAATTGGAATTTTATTAAATTTAAGTTACGTTATTTCCGCAACGTTGCGTTGGAAATTTTGACATTATTTCACCAAACCAAGACCAAACGTTGCAAATATGGTGAAAGGGTTTAAAAATACTTTTATATCTAAAAACACAATGATCGATGTAATTTTTTTTGTAATTATGTTTATTTGCTTTTATTATTGCTTTCTCGAAACCGCAAAAAGCGGTTAGGTCGTAACTTTTTACTCTAACGAATCCAAAAGGTTTATGTGTTCAAGTGTAAACGTAGTTGTGATCGATACGAGTGGATATGCAACTTGTAATGCTTGTAGGTTTCAGAAATAAAGATATGGCTATCTTTGTTTGACTTGTTGTTTATTATTTATAGCTGTCTTTGTCATATGGAATTAGTTAGGACGAGTTGTACTTAGTTAGGTCTAATATTTAAAAAAAAAATTGAATAAAAGGTGTTTGTAGATATGAGTTTACTTTATTGAAAAACACAAAAAAATAAAGTGATTTATTTAAATAAAACCAAAATCGACACACAAAGCACATTTGTGAGCTGCAATTTTACTGCTTTCTTTTCCCTTTGTGTTCCTTTTGTCACTTTTTAAACTTCGGCGATTCTTATTGGGCTCGTTTGATAAAAATTTGATGTCCCGTCAGAATAAACATCTTGTAAAGAGCAAGACGACAAGTGTTGAACCATTTTGACCACATGAGGCGCTGCTCTTGTAAATTTAAAAGTAAAAAATTTACCAGCCACCTCAACGCCAACGACTTTGAGAGCTGGTGAAAATAATCATCGCTAGAGTATGTCCGCAAATTTAAAGTTTTGGTCGGGAAATGCCTCTTTTCTTTACCAATTGCATGCCACAAAAAGATACAATAAAACCAACAAAATGAATCTCGTGTCCGCAAATAAAAATTAAAGTAACACTCGTGGCATATCGTATCTGGTCGTAATGAAGTGAGAAACAAAAACCCTTTGTCCGATATACCACGAGTGTTACTTTAATAAAAACAAATGCTGATAAATAGGGCAAATATACTAAAATTTATTTTTGTTTACAGAGAAGGCCAAGCTATCTGGATGGACGAGAATATTAGGTTCGGCAAAACTGACCACTGTGCGACGTTCAACAACCCGCCGCTATGTCCCAGCGGCGATTTCGAAATCAGAGTGCTAGAAGTGTACGGGTTTGCGACCGATATGAACTGAATTATTTTGACAAGTATGTCGTTTGGCAAAATGCTTTTCAGCGAATAATTTCGGTTGACTTCTGATTTAGTGACCTTTTTAACATTTCCGGCCTCAAACGCTAAAAGGCCATTAGTATCGGAGGTATCGACTGAACCCGATTTTTAATGATCGACAGAAATTTGTCATTTTTCAAACTTACTCCATACATATATGGATACGTTTTATAGGGAAATATTCGTATTACTTTCGAGTCGACCAATCAACCAGTAGACCTGTGGCCCAGAGGCAAACTAAACCCCCCTCATCGGGTACAAATATTTTACTGGTGGCATTTAAAAGACTTTACCATTGCTAACCAAAAATCTGTCAGCGATGGGTGGTGCCCCCCTCCGGTGGCCACGCTCCTAACGAGAATAGGGGCCCTTAGAATGCTCTTAAAAATATATAAACTGTAATGGATCTTTTACCTAAATTTAACAGTTTTCGATATTTTTGTAAAAATGTGAGAAAAACGGAAAATGCAGACGTTTTCTGAGACAATTTTAGTTCCAGATGGAGAACCTTCTCCGCAAATTTTTGCCGGCTCTCCGAAGATAGTTGTATTTTTAATTTTTGTCACATTTTTACAAATATCTCATAAACGATTTTAATTAGTGAAATTTCGATTACAGTTAGAATCAGAGGGTTTGACATAGTATAAAAAGACCCGCCACAAAATGCATATCTTTTAAACTGTATCAGTGCCCTTATTTTTTTTATGGGGTGGCCCCAAGAGTGGGCTCCTGCCTTGATTCTTACAGGCTATCAGAAAATAGTTTGTATTTTTTATGGTTTATTTACAGTTTTAATAAACTCTCGAAAACTATTACAGTAAATTTAGTAAATTAGGTAAAAGGGTCGAATTACTCTAAAAAGACCCGTCACAATGTATATTATTATATGAATAGATTAAGGAGTCCTATTCTTTTTGGCGCGTGGCCACCACCGATTACTGGTAGACGAATGGTTTTGGTCTTTTAAATGCCACCAGTAAAATTTTTGTATCTTTTGGGGGGTAGTTTGCCTCTTTCTACGGGTGCCAGTTGAAAAAAATTACCTTATCCTTTTTATTCAACTGGAAAATATGGGAAATACTCTTGCTAAACTATATGTTTTAATGCATGTTCCTATTTTGTTTTTTTTTTTAATCGTCTTCAGGTGTGGCCCTACACTGGTTTTTCGGCATTGTCAAAGAAAAACCCCCGATTTATAAACTCGACGTTACTGTTGCTGTATGAAGTTGACGTATTAATACCTGTCTCATGATCCCCCGATAAAAGAAAAAGCGACAGGGATGGGTCAACGTCGAACAGAAACAAGTTTATAAATCGGGGAGAAAATAAAAAATTAATGTCTGAGGGGGTTTGAAAAATTGACCTATAAACTAAAAGATTACAGTGAGCATTTGTTTATAAAATTAAACATGAATTGAGGACTTCACGCGCTTTTAATGAGTTCTTGGTCGAGTAGGTACTAAATTCTACTAAATTCTGATAGATTAGTCTACTGAATCCAAAGATATCATATAACTCGATGAAAAAGGCTTTGAAACATCGCAAATACCTGTTACCTCAGGTAGTGGATTCTCTTATAATTTTTTTGAACAAGTCGATGTGCTCATATTTGGTTCATTTCGGTGACGTTCAAAATGTGAAATTGACAAATGTTTGGACATATTTTGCAGTCCTTGAAACGATTAAGAGTGTGACCTGGTCCCCTCTATAAGGGCTTAAAAAAAATTAATCACAAAAATTGTGCACTTTATTGCCTCCTCAAAATTTAGAATTATTTTAGTATGTATGAATATGTATTGTAAAAATCAAAGGCGTTTAAAAAAAAATACGGTGTCTTTGGTAAAAAAGGTTTGACTTGTACTAGAATCTAGTCGCATCTAAAATATAGCAATGTATTTTTTTCCTCTTTTAATATACAAAAGTGTCGTGTATATGTTTGTTATCGTTATATCGTCAATGTAAATATCATTTTGTCGTTGGGGTAACTAAATTTTATAACAGAAAAAATTGAACTCATGTTTCTTGTTTTTAATTTAATAATTTTATCCCTTTTTACAAGCTAGTAAGTAATATTTTTCGTGTGCCAATCAGAGGCCGGTGATTTTTTTTAAAGCTGTAATTTCCACCCGGTATATACAACAAAATATGTTTTGTAGTATTTTGGTACTTAATGTTAAGCAAAATCACACAAAAACACTGGACTATACTAACGTCAAATCCAATATGTAAGAAATGTTTAAGCAATATGCATCGCCCACGGATGTAGTATAGATTATAGTTGGTCTCAACAGTATTTTGATATAGTATAGATTATAGTTGGTCTCAACAGTATTTTGATATCGTAACTCGCAAATTCTGTTTTCTTGTTTTGTTTTAAAATGTTAACATTTGTCAATTAATGTTTGGAACTATTTTTAGTATCATTTTTGAAATTCACCCGACCAAGTCTGTAGAAATTACAGAGAGTAGTAAGATTCTTAGTCAGGCTAGAGATTTTTAGTATAATTTTTGAAATTCACCCGACCAAGTCTGTAGAAATTACAGAGAGTAGTAAGATTCTTAGTCAGGCTAGAGAAAAACACAATCAATATTTGTGATTGACTTCGTCTTATGACAACTTTTTGGATTTTTCAAATGAACTAAGGCTGTATGCGAAATGCATCTCAATTTTTTGTAATTTTAGGATCCAGTGATGTTAAATAGAAAAAAAAATTGAAAAGAAACTTACGGCGGGACTACACTTTATTGCAAACTTAATCGCACCACTTTTTTGACACTGTCGATGACAGTTCCATTTAAGGATCGTTTATACAAGGCATAGGCTTAGTCGCTTGATTAGTATTTGGTTTTGTTGTAGTGTTAGTTATAGTTTTAGTCTTAAAAAATGCTCACTGTTCATACTTGTCATAACAATCACTAAGCAAGTGCATTTAACCTCACTTTTCTCATGTTTTCTTTTATTTACTTTAATTTTTTGTAGTTTAAAAAAAAATAAGGTTTAATAGAAACAATTTTTTTTGGAACCTACAAAACACTTAGCAACTTGTTTTTTGCTTTTAATTTGCCTGTATAACATTTTTTAACATGTTGATTTCCTGTCAACATAGTTGGGCGCCATAAAAGTTGAACTTTTCCTTAAGACTGTGACGAAACCTATGACAAAGCATAATCAAAAGCATTGCATGAACAGTGCTTTTAACTTCTTTATGAGTAAGACTAAAAATTAAACCAAAGACTAAGACTATGCCTTGTATGAACGATACTTTAGTTTCTGTATTTAAGTTAGCCGCCATATTGAAATTGGTGCGGAGAATTTGGAATGAACAGTCATTTGCCACAAGTATCTGTGAGAGATGAGAGAATAAAAATCACCGTGTTTATTACAGAAAAAACCATCTCTTAACTTGACCCGACAATTTTCAAAATTTCTGAGGGAGACTCGAAAAAGTAAGCTGTTATAAGTTCTGCTCATGATAAATGCATATCCTCGGGTGCTAAGCCCAGTTAATTTTGTTTTTAAAGTATTCTTTTTTTTTTCTATTGCTGTTAAGTTTTAAAAAGATTTTATTAAGTTTTAGAAAAAGAAAACGTTAAGATGGTTGTGGATAAGCTTGTCATTTAGAACAAAATTAATGCTTTGAAATTTTTTTTTAGTACAAAAATATAAAAGTTTGAGTTTTTTGTAAAAAAGCATCACATATTTTTCTTTAGTAGACTGTTTTAGTATTTTTTTTTTGTATAAAGTAGGTTTAATTTTTTGTTTTTATTTTCGTTGTATTCAATACAAAAGTATTATTAAGATTTTGTGGTTTTTAGTCGAGTACATTTATGTCAAAATTACGCCATATTAGCTTGCATTAAAATACGTACAATTAATCATATCCCGAAATAGGGGCCCATAAAATGAAAACAATTTGACAGCATTCAGTAGGGCTAAAAAAATTGGAATTTAACTGCCATGTTTTCAAAAAAAATTTTTGTCAAGTAAAAAAGAATGAATTTTTTGCTTCTAGGCGTATTCCAATCAAAAAAGTCTAATAATATACAGGGTGTCCCAAACATTCCCAAAAAAATAGAGTGGTATGCTAAAAAATTCTAGAGATGTTAAAGTATGTATTTAAATTTTGGAACACCCTGTATAAAAACTAGGTCAACAATTGTCTTTCCATTAAAATAAAAAAGTGCAACGAAAAAAACGCATTCACAAAATATCGAGCACCTATACGAACGAAATAAAAAAGTAATTTGATAAGTTCCTTCTGTCTTAAGAAACAGTGCTTAGGGTCAGAGATGATACTTGTACTAAACTAAGTATTAAAATCTTTTGTCAAAGCTAATTGGTTAATATAGGGTTAAAATACTCGCGTGTAAGGAAACCTGGTCCTGCTATTCCTATTTTACACTTCCCACTTCGTAGTTCCTATGTTACAAGTGATAAATTTCCAATTCCTGTTGTTACAAGCAGACAGTTTTGAAATTAACACTGTGTTTCGGTTTTCCATTGTCTATATTTTATTTATACACGACGTTTCGATCAGTACAATATCTGATCGTCTTCAGGTGCAAACTACAATCTATTCCTAAGGCTATGTACAGGGTGATTCACTATATTTTGATCCCCTGGTTAGCGCCTTTATTATTGATGATAGAAAAAGTCTAAATAGAAAAGTTTTATCATTTTTTAAGAGCCTTCTAACCCATATGACAGATATTGTCAAATGTCATTCCATATGTCAATAATTTGCCATAAGGGCAATGTGTTGCCAAGGAAAAGTAGTTTAGGTGGTTCTTTTTTCAACACATTGCTCTTATGGCAACAATTTTCTAAATTTGTTCAATGACCGTTCAAGACAAAGGTAACACAAGGTCTATTTTTGGAATCAGGAAATATATAGAAAATATATAGGGTGTTAAATTTAATATAAGAAAGTTGATGTCTAAATTTGACATATAGAATGACATTTGACAACATCTGTCATATGGGTTGGAAGGCTTTTAAAAAACTATAAAACTTTTCCATTTAAACTTTTTTTCTGTCATCAACAATAAAGGCGCTAGCCAGGGGTTCAAAATAAAGTGAATTACCCTGTACTTATGTACTATGGAAAATCACTCAACTGTGAAGTTTAAGAAGTTTTTTTTTACCGAAAAATACCCTGATTCTGCCCAATAAAGGCAGCTTCAAGGAATTTTCGTTTACTCCAGTGTGACTCCTTGTGCAAAACCTTTGCTTCTGCCCACTTCATTTGGAGTTGTTTTAACCATGAGTGTTCGGCGATTCCCGATTTCGTTGTTTCACCTCTTTCGGTATTCGTCTGATGTTCCTTAAGCCTAACAGATAGTGGTCTTTTTATTTCGCCTATGTATGATTCACCACACTCAAAAGGTACTTGGTAAATGCATTCCTTATTTTGTATGTTTTTCGGTTTTGTTGTATGGAATTGTAAGGAATGCATTTGCCTGGTTTTGGTCTCGTAATCTCTGTCCTGTTTGCTGAAATTTAGAAATAGGTGAAACAACGAAATCAGGAATCGCCGAACATTCATGGTCAAAACAACACCGAATGAAGTGGACAGGGAGTCATACTGGAGGAAACGAAAATTCCTTGAAGCTGCCTTTATTGGGCAGAATCAGGGTATTTTCAGAAAATCAAGTGTGGAAATATTTGAAAGCCCCTCCTTGAACGGAGCGTGCCCACTTCTTAAACTTCACGTTTGAGTGATTTCCGATAGTATAAAAGTACGTAGCCTTAGGAATAGATTGTAGTTTGCACCTGAAGGCCATTAGAGATTGTACTGATCGAAACGTCGTGTATAAATAAAATATAGACAATAGAAGTCCGAAACACATACTTAATATCAAACAAATCATTGTCTCGAACTTTCAAATCGACAATTTTGGTTTCTAACGTCACAAATATGAATATATCTGCATATCTGCCATATAACGCAAAACTAAAAAAAATCGAGTTGAGCAAACTGATTTTTTTATTGCTTTCCTGACGTAGCAAAGATAAAATTTCATAATCTCTAATTTCCTACTTGTAACGCCAGAACTGAGAAAGGTCCATCTTGACACGTCAGAACTATGAAGTGGGAAGTGTGAATACGTCGGTGGAGCATGTTTCAAACTAGGGAACAAAAAAAGCACTACTACATGAGTACTTATTCTTTACTGTTGGGGAGGTGTAGGGAGCAAAATTCTCCCGGGGAGTGAATTAGGGAGTGGTCAAAATCACGTGATATATCGAGGGAATGCTGCGTTCTCCTAGTTCAATGTAAGAGAACTCAGCCAGGGAGTAGAATAAATCTTTAAAACTCGTTATTAATTTTGATTTTAGTACCTTTTTTTGTCACTCCCTAGTATGGTCCCCGGGAGCGCTCCCTTCTCTCACTTTCAAGAATAAGCACCCTGTGGGGTTATTCTCAGTCAAGACCAATAGAATTGCTTTCGATCAATATCGGGCAAGTGAGAGAAACCGATTTAAACCGAAGATTTGGATCAATGAGATGCATAGTAGTGAGAAATTTAACTCCCTGGGAGAAAATTTCCTCTCGATTCAAGAATAACCCCCCAAAGGTATTTGATGACAACATTTATGAAAAAAAGGGTCTAAGCTCAAAAATATTTCTACAAGACATTTTCTGACGGATTATTGTAGGATAGCGTACTTAAAAACCTCTTAAAAGTTTACCAAAGTTTAACCACTGGAGATGTCAAAAACCATTTCTCCGACAGAGAAAAACATGAAAAACATCAAAATAGGGCGAGTTTTTTGTAAATATCTCAAAAATGGTTCGACTTACAAAATAAAAATTTTACCGTAAATTATGTTTCTTATCTAATTCTCTAAAATAAAATATTAACGTTTTAATAGTTTATAAGTTTCAGTCAAAAAACTAAAACCGATTACGAAAATTACGATAACTCTATTTCAAATATCTCAAAAACTGTCGCACTAACTAACTTAAAATTTATTTTATGACAAAATTTCCGATAATTTCATACCGGAGAAAGTTAAAGTCTAAAAACTAAAAAATTAAGGTTGATTTTTAAGCGATATTTGCAAATATCTTAAAAATGGTTTGACGGTAACCGTGCAATGTTGGTAATTTAATTCCTTCAAATATAATATTGTGAGTGAGTTTATATACTCTATGTAGGTTTTGCTAAATGTGGTGATTCGGTGAATATCGAAATTCGTTTATATTATCACGGGGTAAATGCCCCTACTCGATCGCAATTCATAACGTTATCTCTGTTAATCCCGTAGAAAAAAAAAAAGAAGACCATAGCATGGACTACCCAAACTAGGATGTTTGCTTTGAAAAAAGTATTCTGATTTAGTTTAGTACAAGTTGACCTTAGATTGTGATGATCGTTAAATTTAAGTGTTTTTTGACATATTATGCGTGTTACACTTTTTAGAATTATTATAAGCTTGTTGTAAAATGTGTTGTCATCTGTCACAATTTTGAGAAGGTTTTTAGATAAATGGCTGTGTTAATGGATTTAAAAGGATGAGCAAATTAATGCTAACAACTGGGTTTCGCACAGTTTTTTTTTTGGGTGCCCACAGCTTAGCATTGTAAATTTGTACTTTTTGATATTTTTATCCAACCTCTCAGATTTATCTAAACCCTTCCCAATTTTGACCTTTTAAAAAATAGTTTAACGCTTGTTCTCGTTGTATATTATTATCTATAATATATGTTGTATATGTAAATTATTATTATAATTAGCGTATTATTGTAAAATGATATTTTATCGTGCTGTTGCCATTTGGACGTAGGATAGATATAACCTAATTTTAGCAAGTGAAAATGTTAGGTTTTGTTGAAAGAAATAAATACGTTTTTTTTTACTTGTTGGCATTGCCAAAATATAATTTCTTTTTTCACCTTGACTGTTAGAAAGTCCCATCTTTTTCTATTTTATTTTTTTCCGAATACCATTAGTGCTTTATAATTGATAATCAAAAACAGCTGACTTCAATCTTTAAACGAAACGAAAAAGCTATATTCACTGCCAAAAAAAAATCATGTAACAGTAATTTTTAGCTCTCTTTAGAAAATAAATGTTAAATGAAGCGGAACAAAGTGTACCCTAACATTTTTACTTTTTAAAATATAGCTTATCTCGATCTCGAATCCAAGTCGATACGTTTGTAACGAGAATTATTTCAGGAATTGTCTGTTATTTTGGAATCGATCTATTTGAATGGTGGGCGGGCGGGGGGGAGGAGGGTTAGAAGATCGTCATTGAACTGTCAATTATTTAACACCAAGGAGAGTTTAGTTAATTTCAGTCAAAAATTGGCACATAAAATCAGTCAATTCCATCCATTCGAAAACTAATCCATGTTCTCTCTTGTTTTTTCTTCTCTATGGGATCAAGAGAAAGAATGCAACTAAAAAGTTACGGCGCATTTAGGGGTAAATTATTTAAAATTCACACTTCAACCCCAATCGACTCAAAGGGATGGAAACTGTGAAATTTATTTTTGTTATAAACGTACTGATGTAAATGTTTTTGTTAATTATTATTAATTATTGTAAAGCAATATTGGATGTGATATAGAAGAAAATTGGAAAAGAATCGACTATTTAAACGTCTTTTCACACGACAGTGGCTAAATTTAAAGCGAAAAAGAGTTGGATGTTTTGGCACCTTGATTTTTAAAATATTATACCATTGGTAGACTATCAAAAATGATGCGATGTTTTACAACGCTCTGAGATTAGCTTGATTCCACTTTTTAAGAATTTGATCGTGTAAAGGTGCCAAAATAAGAAGAAAAAATAAAGAAAACACATTCTGACTGTTTTAATTGTAGTTACCGGTCTTGTTCTTTGTACTGACTTATCTATTTACTGTATTATTCACTTAAATGTTATCTCAGTCTCATGAATTCATAAATAAATGTCTTGATATTAATTTCTTTTGGTGTTTTTATTTGCTTTTCGAGCACAATGGGTACATAATTTATAGTTTTTAAGATATCTCATCGTTCAAACTATATGCTTCAAAAACAGGTTGCCATATGTTATTTTGTAACATTTCAAAATTAACTCTTTGGATAAAGAATATATATCCATTCTTTGTTTCAGGTTTTTGCAAAGAATAATATAGTTAAGTACACATTACACTCATTATAGCGGAATAATATCAACTTTTTGAAAAAAAGGCACAATAAAAATAATACTTTATTTTTAAATTAATAACAAACAGATAATTGTACTAGAGTTCTAGAATATTTTTGTATAAATATGGGAAAGTTAAGAGAATTATTATAACGAATATGAAAACGGTATTTTTATATTAAATAACAACAGAGCTAATTATTACATTTTTTACCTATTAAACATTTGGCACCTTAGAACTTGACTCAGTGCTGCAAAATAAAAATTTTTGACACGTTATTTTGTGCTAAATTCTTAATTTTCTATTAATATACATCATGGGTTTAATTTTTAATCCTTAATATTATTTAAGCATATATAATTTTATTTGATCTTTATTGTGCTGATTTAAAATTTAACTTTATTTTTAACAATCACGTCAACAAAACAAAATCATATATTTTTGGCTAAATGTGTGAGTACCATGAAACCATTTTTGTCTATATTTATTCTATAATTTACTAATATTTTCTTAGTATCCAAGCATTTTGTGAATTTCTATGTGCAGTATTATAAAGCATCAAATTTGTTGTCCTTATCAAGTTATTTATGTTATTCACATAATTACAATAAACTTTTGCATTTAAATAAGACTTTTGTTAAAGCTAGTCCAGTCATAACTTAATTTTCACTTTGTACAGGCTGGTCCGAATTCGTTTTTGAGGGTTCCCAATATTTCTAGAAAAGATTGTGAAAAACTAGTATACATGTCTAGGGCTCGATTTTTGCAAAATTGAAAAACCACATGTCACATTTTGTCTACATTTTGAGATGAGGTCTATAACTTTTTTATTAATGAAAATTTTATAGATTTAACACTGAATTGGTATTTTTCTTAAAGAATTACTTATTTGTTTTACCATTATTTAAATCGCCATAAAATTTTCTTTAAAATGATGATGTTTGACTTTTGTTTTTTTTATTTTTTTATTATTTTTCATTTATAATTTTCTTATTAACTTATAAAAATGTAGATCATAACAAAAATGATTGCGGGTCTTTAAAACTGCTGTAAAAAAGTTTTTCATAGAGCACACATTTCAATAAAATAAATTGTATAATATATTTAAGCATGCTTAGGTAATTAATATTAAGAAAAAATGTTTACAAATTATCTTTTTTATGCATTTTAAAAAATCAAATAAAAGTGATCAAACAGCAGGTAGTTAATAATTATTTTTAGGTGCCACCTACATTTTTATTTTCTGTATGACTTTAGCACCAATAAAGATTGAATTGAATAAAAAAACAAAAAAAATATATTAAAGATATAAACAAATATAAAAATATTAAAAATAATATTTTAAGTGCGATAAATCGTTTTAAGTTTCACGCTGATTTTAAAAATCGAGTAAAAAATAAGACATTCTAAAGAACCAAACATGACAGATAAAGTCCAGTTTGAAAAATAAATCAACGTTTGGCCCTCTTCTTGGTCCGACCCACGGTTTCAGAGATATAGGTGTTGAAAGTTGGAGGTTTTAGATTTTAGGGATATTTCATTAAAATTAGTTTTTTGCCTATTTTGTTGTATTCGAGTAGCTCACTTGCTACTCGCAGTACACCAGTTTTTAGGTAGAGAACCAGGCTATTGAATGCAGTTGAAAAAAGTGACATATTTCATTTACGTCTCTCAGTGGCGGGACAAACTTGAAAAATAAAAAATATTTCACCGTTTGAAAAAAAAAGTTTTTTACGTTTTTCAAGTTTGAGAGTGACTGCATTCAATAGCCTGGTTTTCTACCTAAAAACTGATGTAGTGGAAGTAGAAAGTTAAGCTACACGAATACAACAAAATAGGCAAAAAACTGATTTTAGAGAAAAATCCCTGAAATCTGAAACCTCCAACTTTCAACACCTACCCAATAAACATTTTTCTGATTTCCGACCAAATTGCACCAATCGCGACGTCACTTTAGGTAAAAAATATTGTAGTTCTTTAAGCGCGACCAAACTTGCATCAATCGCGACCTCACTTTAGGTAAAAAATATTGTAGTTCTTCATACGACCTCGAATTATTGTCGTGTTTTCGTTGGCATTTGGAGGTCTTCACCTGAGAGGTCATCCGAAGGTCACCAACTTGGAAGTGATTTCTAGTAAAATTTCCGGCGTTTCAGTGTTGTTGGCCGACGTTTTCGAGTGGAAAGTAATTTTAAGTAAAAAAATTCCGACGTCTGAACGTCGTTGATGTCTTTCCTTGTTCACTTGGTCAATTTTTCTGAACAGATTCCTACCTTGGTTCAACGTCATGCCGCAAAGGACAATTTCGTAAAAAAAAAGTGACGAAAGTTGTCTGTTGGGAACCTAACCTCACTTTTAGGTTATGAAGAACTACGGCATACTAACACATTTTATAGAAAAAGGAACATTTTATACAAAAAGGAACAAACTACTACTTACATTAGGTTAAACAGATTTCAGGAGTAGGTCAGCGCTCCATTTTGGATCTACTTCATTGTTTTCCACGAAGTTGATTACCAAAAACGTTTGAGCCAAACGTCGTTCGGTGGAAAAATTTTAGTAGTGCAAATGCCTCAAGGTCGCAATTTTGTCGGGCATTGGAATTCTAATCTGCAGACGTCGATGCGAGGTATTTTTGTGGGATTCTGGTTAACCGACGCGGGAAAATTAGGTGCATTGAGTAACTACGCCATTTTTTTGCCAAACCGAGAATGTGACGTTGGCGCTGTTGCGCTTTTTTTAAATTTTAGCGGTTATTTATGATCAAATAACATATTTTTTGTAATTTTAATGCTAGTTTTTATGATATGTATTAAAATATGACTAGAAAAACATAGTTTTAAAACTTCTTTTTTTTTGCAAAAAAATACAAAAAACATAAAATTTGCCCTATTTTTGAACCCCACGCATTTTTTTCCACCTAACCTTACTATATTTATCATTAAAATACCCGTCGCATGGAAATTTCGATGTGGAACATTCCTTAAAAGTCAATTATTATCAATGTTACTTTGTTAATTTTAACGTCAGTTTTAATAAACTCTTGCTTTATGGTTGGTCGGCAGCCGACGTCGTAACGACCAGAATTCGTATGCTCCATTTAGGTAGAAATTTGGGGCGTCAGGTACGACATACGACGTCGGCAGTCAACGTCGGGTCGCCTGAGGCGACGTCGCTGTCACGTCCAAATGTTTATTAGGTATATTTCTGAAACCTTGGGTCGGACCAAAAAGAGGTCCATTTAAACGTTGATCAGAGAGAACAGATCTACAACATATCAAACGCCCAGCCCATTCCAACCGAAAGCCAGTGGCAATTCTAAGTGAGCGAGGTCGTTTTGCTTTAAATTATTTATATAGAAAAGCAATTTACAACCAAAAAAATTATTTTCAATAATAAAAAAATTATAGAGCGAATTCTAAAACGTATATTTTTCAAAAAGACCCCGTAGCTCAAAACCCGGTCGATATACTAACATCATGTCCCAAAAATCGATGGATCTGCAATTAGTTTTTCGCTATCTCTTCTAGAAATACCCGAAACCCCAAAAATCTGTTGAATTTGGAACACCCTGTACTAAACGGCGATTCCATGCAAATGACATCCTGAATCATAAAAAATAAAATAGGCCTGCTTAATTATCAACACTGTTTTGGAGTCATTTATTCTAGAAGGTCTCCTCGGCTTAAAAGTCAAGTGATTTGGGCCTAACAAATTTTGATTCAAAAATTTCACACACACGTAGGTAACCTTGCGTAGTTCACCTGAGCAGCAATTAGATTTTTTATAAAATTTTTACTTTCTTATTAATCAAATCATTCGTCCACTTAGACCGCAGTTTTGTACCAAACTCCTAACATGGAATGGCCAGCATAACATTGCTATTATTTCTAGTAAGAAAACATTATTTAAGTTTAAGACTCATAAAAGTAATTGTAAAAAATTACTTACGACGTAGATACTTTTAGCAGTAAAAACTATTTAACAAAAGACCACAAATGTTTGTAGCAGGCCTATCAACACAAAAAATATCTGTATTATTCGCCACCATCCTCTTATGCATTTGTTAGGGACAGGTGTGTAAAAAAATGACAGGAATAAGTATTTTTTTGTTAAAAATCGCTTAATTTATTGAAAATGCCTTTTTTGCATTTTAAGAAACTGATTTTGGATATATTTAGAAAATAATAATGTGTGTCAATAATAAAAATTATGAACCCTCTAATTTGTTTATTAGATTCTATTGGGCTGGGCCCTCTGGAGCCAAGTAGGATAGGCAATTTAGATATAAATTTTCTGAATGGAGGAAACAATTAGAATCCAAAACTTTTTTTCATTAACAAGCTTAGGAAGGTCCAGCGTTTAACATACTTAAAGTCCCCATTCCTGCCTTCTCGGGAACTGTTATTTCTAACCTCCAAAAAAGAGTTTTTCTTGGATAACTCATAAACGTTGACAGACTGTCAAAAGTGACAAATGTAAAAAAATTTTGAAAATTTAGTTCTCTATTAATAAGTAAGTTATAGTGTAGCTTAAACCACTCCTACCAGAAAAATTGAAAAAACTCAAGCAAAATGATGCCAATTTGAACAATTTCTTGCAAATACCTTCTTAGCATTTTCATCAAGATTTTTTTTAACCTACGAGTAGGTACTAAACTTGGCAGGGTTGATCTAAGAGCAATGACCTAAATTAAATCGGAAAATTAAATTTTTCCAGTGGCGTAGTCCGATTTTCTTAATTAGAAAATTTCAAAATGTACCAAAACTCTTTAATACGCCACTGTTACTGACATATACAAAAAAAAACCGCTTTTCACTGTATCGTATATTATATAAAATAGCATATTCAACGACACCTTCCGCTTGTATTTGCTGCTTCTAGTAATAACATAAGAATTTTTTAAACCGTTTAGGAGTTATCTAATAGCGCTTTCGGTTTACGTACTCTCAGATCGATCCGGAGTAGAGTAGTGACGTCACGAATCTACCCGCGGGTGCTCTGAATCCCAACCGGAGTGCTCGCACCAAGAGTGATTATCGAACACGCCATTTGCTCTAACCTTCAAAATTATCTTATTTTGCTTAAGGCAGGTTTACCCAACTTATAATTATGTTTAAGCATAAATTTAGTGCTAATTCTGTATGTCTGTCTTTCTTTTTCCTTATCAAAATCAAGAGACATACAGAATTAGCGCTAAATTTATGCATAATATAATTAGTTGGGTAAACCTCCCATTACTTGCTACTCAGTATAATTGGCTTGCTTTTGGAGGCTACCCCTATTGAGTGCAAGTTGTACAAACATTTCTTCCTCCTCGGATGAAGTAGAAGAATTGAGGAACAATTCATCAATTTCAAAAATTGTGGTAAAAAAGTAGGGTTATGACAATGTTTTGCTCTATATCCTCTACTCTTGCGATTTTGCCGGAGCAGAAAGATCGATCTTTTTTAAATCCAGAGTAACAGATTCGGAAAACCGAACACACTCCTCGGAGCAGGAGTACACAATCGAACATCCAAATCCTTTTCGGATCGATCTTGGAGTAGGCGAAAGTGGTTTTAGAGCAATAAACGAAAGCGCTGTAAGAAAAACGCTTTTTTGGAGGTTGGAAATGACAGTTCCCGAGGTGGTAGGAATGGGGACTTTTAGTATGTTAAACGGTGGTCCTCCCTAAGCTTGCTAATAAAAAAAAATTGGGTTCTAAGTTTTTCCTTTATTTTTCCTATGTAGCTTAGCCTAAAGTAGATATACCTGATATTTTCGATGATGACTGTCATAGTGAAGTTAAATGACGGTTAATGACGACTTGATGGTGATTTATTCGTCCCATTCGTTGTCATTCGAATCAGTATCTGAAGTATCCGACAAGTTCATTGCCTGACTTCGCTCTAAATAGTGTAAAAAAAGTTATTTAACCTAAGATTAATCGGGAAGAAAAGGCGAATTCAATTTTTGTTATTTATTGAATTTTTTCAAAACTTTTGTACAAACAATTTAATATTAAATTCTCTATTGTAATACAAAATCAGATTTTTTATCCCATTTTAAAAAATAACAAAGTTATGATTGTTTTCCACAAACCAAAACTAGACTTTTTTGCACTCGACGCGCGTTTCGTATCATCAGGAGACAATAAACAAACATTTTTTATTGTCTCCTGATGATGCTAACGTTGTTAGCGAAACGCGCGTCGAGTGCAAAAACACTGTTTGACGTTGTTAGCGAAACGCGTGACGAGTGCAAAAAAGTGTAGTTTTGGTTTGTGGAAAACAATCATAACTTTGTTATAGTGCAATCAAAGGTTCCAAATTCCCAACATAGCCATTTTAAAAAGCCAAGTAAATAAAAAACTTTTATAAAATTTAATAAACTCAAAAAATATATATAAATTGACAAACAGTATTTAAGATTGTAGAAAGTTATCTTTTAATCTGGTAAAGAAGAATGTATCTTTTAATACCATTGGATATCAATTCCGAATAAAGTAACTTTTTGAGTTCACTTCATTTGTTTATAAATGGAATATGGACTTTTTTTTAAATTATTTTTTGCTTGGTTTATAGGAATAATACATGGTATTATGGTATGGTATGGTATGGTATTTCCAATGTCTTATGCGATAATATATGGGGCGTTTGTAGTGTAGTGTATCATTTCCCGGACTGAAATATCGATTTCTGTCTGGAAAAATTACTTTCCCGGACTAGTGATATAATGTATCACTTCCCGGACTGAAACGGATAACGTAACGGAGTATATTACAATACAGTATGAAATAAAAAATTATAAAACCTTTGCACTTTTTTTCGATCTCTCGTTAATTAAACAAATGGGTAATTCTACAAAAATTGGTAAACTTGGGGTTCCCTTAAAATATATTTGTAACTACAAACATTAATTATTACTTTGTTCTTAAAAGGTAAGAAGTCATTATCGCTCAAATATTCCCTACCTTCCCAAATATCAGTCCCCTGGCGTGTCACCGGAAATACCAATAACAAATAAAAAAAATATATAAAGTTTTTAATTCAAAGGGAATATACTACAACTCTTTAAAATCAAAATCATGTTTTCTTTTTACGCTCTGCCGGATAACGCAAAAAACTTTCTATGTGAAAAAAAAATAAAAACAATTGTGTCCCCTTATTTTGTTATCAGTCCCCTGTTCGTCAATTATTTGAAGAACAGTGCAGCAAATTCATTTGTCAATAGCGAACATTTGTTAGTGTGTGAAAGCATTAGGTAAGTATTTTAGGGTAAGTTTCTATAAAAGTCAATAGAGTAAAAAAACATTGCTGGGCCAAACATATTATCAGTACATTGTTTTTTCTAAAACATGAAAATATACTTTGCTCAAAGCTTTGTATACTGACGAAATGCAATGAAAACTTGAATTTTTGCAAAACGCAATAACACTAAAAAGATGTTTTTAATTTAAGATGATTTTCTCAGTTCCCTTTAAACTACATTCCGCAAATATTGTTGCGTACAAGTATAACTTTTAAAAGGTAACATTTTTCAAAGACGAGATTAGTGAAGAAATATATAAAATGGTAAACTTACTATCCAAAAATTCTTTTAGCCTATCCCTAAGCACGTCTGCCAAATCGCTCGGGTTTGAAGCTTCCTTTCCGGGTGAAGGGGACGAGGGAGCTTTGATCTCCCTCTGGTCTACAGGCTTTAAGCTTATGCCTTTTTGAATTTGTTGTAGCAGGTTGTTTCTTGGGTTTTCCATAGGAGGGGCCATAGGTGGAGCAGGCTAGAAAAGAATATTTTTTAGTTAAACAGAAAACAAAATACCTTACACACATAGCCTTTTTAAGAATTTTATTGAGTAATTAAAGTAATGAAAATTTGGGAAAGTCCTCGGGAAATACCATTAAAATTTTTTAAACAATAATGCATAAATTCATGCAGTAAGAAATTTCATGATTTGAGTTGACTTAAGTCGATCCATATTAAAAGTAATACCAATCAAAATTAGATGGGAATAATGAATAAATTTAAAACAAGGAGTAGTAGTAGTAGTAGAAGCCTGGCAAGTAGCCCTCCCTGGGCCCTTTCTGCCCTACCCCTAATCCACAGCCTGCACCACTGGTCTGGCAGTCTGCTCATCTGGTTTTACTGTTATTTTTGCAAAGTCCAGTATTTTGTCCCATTTGAGCGTGTGCAGGTCCTCCTCATCCAGGGTCGGGGAACCGAATACCTGGTATCTCGTCCTCTGGTATGCCTCGCAGTTCGCTATAACATGTCGAGATGTCTCTTCTGCCCGCCCGCAGGCCCGGCAGGTCGAGTCATTTTCCACCGCGATCCGGGTCATGTGCTTCCTTAGTCGGTTGTGACCTGTTATGATTCCTGTCAGCAGACCAGCGTCCCTTCGTGATCTCCCCAGTGCATCCTGTTCCTCCTCTCCAAGCGGTCGTCATGGCATCGTTGGCCCATTTATTGAGTCGACTTTGCAATTGCCTCTTGGTTGTTCCTAGGAGTGGTTCCGGCCCTACATACTGGGTGCTTGCCCCGATCCTGGCGAGCTCGTCGGCCTTCTCGTTCCCCGGCACCCCATGTGTCCCGGTAACCACATAAGTGTCACTTGTTTGCCCTCTTCCAAGGATTCTAGTGCATCCGCACATTCCTCCACCAGGGTGTTGTTGATCTTGGGCGCCCCTAGTGCCTTCGACGCCCGTGGATTCGACGCCCACGCATACGCCGACGACGGTGTCGTGGAGGTGGTAGGCCACCACCTAAACTCCGTCTGTAACAGAATGCAAAGGGCGGTACGAATGTGTCAACAAAACGGTCTCTCTGTCAATCCAGGAAAGACAGAGATGATCCTGTTCACAAGAAAGAGGAAAATGGAGGGATTCAGAGTACCCAAGATGTACGGGAGACCCCTGACTTTGGTTTCAGAACTGAAGTACCTAGGGGTCACCCTAGACAAGGGACTCACCTGAACACCACACGTTGCGAAATTGACCAATAAGGTGCAGGCAACGATGTGGCAACTGCGTCGAATGGTTGGTCGCACCTGGGGTTTGAGCCCCAGACACCTCCACTGGATGTACACGGCAGTACTAAGACCAAGGATCCAGTACGGATCCATAGTATGGTGTCCAGCAGTAGAGAAGGTCATTACTACCCTCAAGCTTAGGAGCCTACAGGGAACCAATGCAGACGGACCGGCCCTATGAGGACGGCACCTGTACAGGCACTCGAAACCATTCTGGGACTGCCGCCGCTTCCGATCTGGATCAGAAAAGAAGCGATGGCGACCCACCTCCGGCTGAGAGATACAGGTCAATGGAGAGGAAGAGGGGAAGCTGCGGGGCATCTTAGGATTGCCCAAATCGCCGAGAGAGAAATTCCAATGGCAGCGATTAAAACACAAAGACCAAAAAACCCCTGGAGATTCAACAAGAGGTACAAAGTAGTCATCCCAGACAGGGAACTATGGCAGAGTGAAAACCTCCGCGAACAGTTCGAGGAGAACGCCGTGATTTGCTACACCGACGGGTCCAAACTGTCGGAGAAGCAAACCACAGGATCGGGGGTTTACGTGGAAGACCAGGAGGTTCGAAAGAGCTACCCGCTCGAAGTGCAAGCCACGGTCTTTCAGGCAGAGGTGTATGCCATAATAATGGCTGCAACCATGGAGGAAATAAAAACTTTTGTCAATCAAAAACTTTTTCTCTGTGCTTTACTCAATTTTTGATCCTTGAGTGACTTTAGACTGATGAACTAAAAGCAGTTTTATTTTATAAATTAGACTATTTCTTGTTACTATTTAAAATATTGCGAGGTCCAGCCAAAGTGTCGCAAAATGTGTAACATTAATAACTTTCAAAAACAAAGAAAATAATGTAAAAATCAGGGTTGACTCTGGGCAAGACCAAAGGCGAAAAATTTACTGTACATGCCTGCATTTTTTCCAGACTAACTAGGTTGGGGAGAGTCATTATCGCTACGGCTTTTTTTTTCGGAAAATGCAAGGACAGGGCTACTATGTAGTAGTAGTAATCCTTATTGACAAAGCTTTGTACCTTAAGTCTAATTAACAACTTAAACTAAAATATTAGTGAATCACAAACAATAATTTCACTTATTGACTAGGTAAACCCTCTTTGAGGAGTTTGATTACGATTGAATTGAAAAGTTATATGTTAAAAGATTTTACATTGAAGACAAAAAAAAATACACATTTTTGTAAAATATAAAAACATGACAATTGACAAGTATAAACAAACAACAACAAAAAAAGGCTATATCGGTCATAATAAAAAAGGGGAATAAATAAAATTATTATTAAAAAACAAATAAACAAGAAACAATTTGAAATATAGTGACTAGGTTTAAATTAAAAAGTTATATGTTAAAAGATTTTACATTGAGGACAAAAAAAATACAGACTTTTTGGAAAATATAAAAACATGACAATTGACAAGTATAAACAAACAACAACAAAAAAAGGCTATATCGGTCATAATAAAAAAGGGGAGTAAATAAAACTATTATTAAAAAACAAATAAACAAGAAACAATTTAAAACAATCATGGCAAAGACACTTGTGGAGTTGAACAATAGTTGTCTTATTACCAATTTAAAAAGAAAAGTTGAAGTACTCCTCTATTGAATAAAATGCCTCTAAAAGTAACACATCTTTTAGTGTGTTTCTAAATTTTGTTTGATCGGTGGTCTCTTTAAGTGTTAGAGGAAGATGGTTATACATTTTTAACGAGCGTTGAATGCGGGATAGCGAGAGGAATATTGTGGCTTTGGCGAGTGAAATGGGTAGAGTGGTGGTCGGGAAATAGGTTAATGTTTTTATGAATTAAACTTACAGATTCTAAGATAAATAGACACGGCAATATAAGGAGCTTGCAATTGATAAAGAGTGGTTTGCAGTGAGTTCTGGTTGGAACGCCTACAATATATCTAACCGCGCGCTTTTGTAGTTTAAAGACAGAATTAAAGAGGTACTGACTGCAGCAACCCCAGAATGGTAAGGCATAGGACAGGTGGGACTGGAGTACAGCATAGTATGTTGTTTTAGCCACAGAAACACAGGAACACCTAGGTTAGCAGCCACTGTCCGAATGCAATAGCAACCTGAGGCGAGCTTCTTGTTAAGCTGAAGAATGTACTTCTGGAGTAGTCTGTAGTCTGTAGTCCAAGGCATTTAGTACCAGGGGAGCTAGTGATGGAAAATTGGTCACACACAATATCGTCGATATTACAATGGAAACCAAGAACTTGGGTTTTATTAAAGTTAAATAACAGACCATTTGCGTCACACCAACATTTTATTTGATTTACATCGTGGGATATAACGTTGGTTAGGTCATTGGAATCTTGTCTATGCCACACGACCGTGGCATCATCTGCAAAAGCAGCAAAAACTCCAGAAATTTCGAGATGAAGTAGGTCGTTAATATAAAGTAGGAACAGAATTGGCCCCAATACTGAACCCTGTGGAACTCCAAAGGCAATTGATTGTTTTGAGGAGCACTTGCCCACGTCGACATTCTGACTGCGATTGGTAAGGAAGGACCAAAACCAATCCAAGACCATTCCTCTAAATCCATAGGCCTCCAGCTTTCGCAATAGTATTCTATGACTCACACAATCAAAAGCCTTTGAAAAGTCACAGAACACTGCTGCGGTTGCAAAGCCATTATTGTAATGTTTGAGGATCTCATTGACAACCCGAAGCATTGCATCATGCGTATTTCTCTTGGGGAGGAAACCAAATTGTGAGTTACTGAAGACGTTGTTTCGTGACAAAAAGTCCATCATACGCTTTTTGACCAATTTTTCAACTACCTTTGAAATTGTAGATAATAACGATATTGGTCGGTAGTTGGATGGATTTTTTGTGTCACCATCTTTATGAATGGGAATAACTAAAGCTTCTTTAAGGCTTGTTGGAAATGTTCCGTCCAAGAAAGATTTATTTATAGCGCAAGAAAGAACATCTAATGCACGGTCAGGAAGTTCCTTTAAGATTTTTGATGAAATTCCATCAGTGCCTGCAGCATTTTGATTTTTGATTGATTTAAGCACCAATTTAATTTCGCGGATGTTAGTTGGGTAAGTACAAAAGATTCGGCAACACGTAAATTTCAAGGTAGTTTAGTGGATCGACATTTGATTTTATTTTTTTAGTTAGGTCAGATGCTACAGAACAATAGGAGTTCAAAACTTCGGGTTCAACGTCAATTTGTTATGGTTTATGATTGTTTTTCCCGATTAGATCTCTTTTGATTTGTTATTTGAATTTTCCAGGCGATTTGAATAGAACAGAGTTTTGGCCTCTTTAATTAATTTTCTGTAGTTTTTGCGAAATGTTCGAAAATGGATGACAATGAATGGGCTATCAACAAAATGCTTACGTAGCATATTTAAACACCTAAAATTTGCTGCAGACACCTTTATTACCTTACCTTATAGTATCTCATATGTAATCTAAAGTAATTGTCAGCTAAGTTAAATAGTGTTCCTGTAAAAGTGGATTACTACCTTAGTTTAGTTTAGTATATTCCATAAATTTAACAATTGAGCAAATAAGAAAGGATTTTACTCTTATAACAAAAACAATAAACGCGTTTTTATATTGACCAAAGATATATAAAATATACTCTTGACATGGAGGAGACGCCGGGTTAAATTTAATAATAATTTTAATAAGAAGTGAAGAATTTTAACAATTTTATTTGCAACAAGTAGTTAATATTCGGCAGTTCATATTTTCTTTCATATTTCAACTTCCAAATTAGAGACAAAATGTAAAAATCAGTAAAAAGGATAAACTTTGTAAACTAAAAGAATTTTTTTAAACCTAAATTTTATAAAAATTGTATTTTTATAATGTACCCGTAGACTGCTTGGATCCATCGCACCAAGTTGTATGGTAGGGGGGCCGTTAGCCCCCGTCGAAGGTGGCGATACGACAAAGTCCATTGGAGGAGGTAGAGGGGGAGGAGGCGGCGGTGGAGCCGCTGAATTGGGAACATGTCCTGGTGGAGCCGACTTGGGTGGAGAAGGGGGGCGAGGCTTCTTAGGTGCTTCTGAAAGAAAATCCGAAAAAAATTAAACATTTGAAAACTTAAGCAGCCAAAGAACGTGTGATTTTTTAACTTATTAACATAGTAGTTTTTGTAACTAGTGCCTAAAATAGTACTTTTTTTACAAGCGTGGTTGTTGATCTAAAGGCAGATTTACCCATGTAAGCAAGCAACTAAGCTTTTTGACAACAATCGCCCTTACCTTGATGAGGTCTGCTCGGCGTCCTCTCGATCCTCGGCGGTCCTCCCACTGGTGGCGGTGGAGGGGCGGCCCTACTCGTGGTCCTTTGCACGGGTCCCCTAGGGGGCACCACAGGCGGAGGGACGTTATCCGGGCGGACGCCATTTTTTGGGCCGATAATCGACTCTTGGTGTTTCTCTACAAAACCGTAGATAAACTCTTTTATTTGAGGGTCTTCTAGTTGGGTCGCTGAAACTCCAGCCTGTAAAATGCAAAAAATTTAAAAAAAAAACATCCATTCACACATTTTATTTATGTTTTTTCTTAAAGCTCGTCTTTGAAAATTAATTTTTTGCTAGATTTAGAACCATTCCATAGTTACCTTATCAAAAAATCGTTTCAAATTCTCATCCTCTGTATTTATGTCAAACCCTGTATCAGCATTCCACCCGATATGTGAAATGTGTTGAAAATTGGTAGGAATTCCAATGTCCTCTTTTTTAACGTTTTTCTTCTTTTTCCCCAAAATCGCATCTGAATTCTTTTTGAACATATTGTTTGGATCCACACTGAAATTGGGCATTTTTGGAGAGGCTAAAATAAAAGATTTTAAAAAAATACAGACTGGTCTAAGAAAGCATTTGGGTTAAATTAAATGAACTATTAATGGGATTGGTATCATAATTTGAATGTAGTAATTTTATTTTTGTCCCATTTAAAAAAAAATATCACATTGCTGCTCTAGCATCCTTCATCTATGTTTTGGTTTTCGAGATATTAGGGGGGACTCGAACTTTTGGGACAACCTCTACATATACTTACCCAAATTATTGTTATTGCTGAGTGGCTGCGGAAACGACGATTGACTGATGGTCCGTGATTTGCGTTCTTCTCTGCGCTTGCGCATTTCTATTTTACTTTTGACTACTTGAAAGAATTGGTAAGCTTCATTGTTATTTGCAAAATTAAAACCTAAAATTAAATTTGGTAAGAATCCAGAAAGTTGAAACAATCAGCATTCTTTAAGATTTCTTTTTAAAGTCATTATGGCAAATATATTCTCAGGGTCCCCACAGAAATCTTTGCTTTCGAAAAAATTTTACACAAATTGCAGGGCATTTTTTTTTGTTTTCAGAATTACTACAAAAAACTTATATTCAAAATCCAATTTTTTACATGTTTTAAATGTTTTTGTTGACAAAAAAATCAATGTTATTGCGCTGCAATTTAATAGAAAACTATTTAGATACTTCCATATTTTTTCAAAAACATTTTTTGCGGTGGAATTTTGGCTTAATTCTAGATTTAAAATTTAAGTAAAAAAGGAAAGGTCTCTACTCCACCACAACCTATACTAGTAAAATATACATTTACATAAATTGAAACCCGATAATACCATAATTCAATTCAAATTCAAAAAGTACTTTATTATCAGTAATTTTGTGGACAAAGCAGGCTATAAACTAAAGATATAGTCACAATAATGTTTAAAATACCAAAGTAAAAAAAAATAATAAAATTTTTTCACAGTCATTAGATAAAATAAAATGCTAAGTACTAAAAACATAAACTTTGTCTAAAAAAAAATAACAGTACCCATAATATGGACAAAGATTTTTTTTTAAATGTAAAAATATAAAAATTTTTGACCATAAAAACATAGATATACAGATATTACAACTGGTCATCAAAATATTCAGTAAGTGTGTAGTATGTTTTGTCTAACAATGCAATCTTTACTTTTTTTCTAAACACCTTAATGGTAGCAGCTTGTTTAATGACTAGTGGCAAATGATTAAAAATTTTACGTCCTTCATAAATAAGAGACTTTTGGACAAGAACACTCTTTGGTATAGGCAAGTAACCATGCTGCCAACTTCTCCCTTTGGGATCTATTATTGTCTATGGTATTTTTGAGATTTTTAAAAACCAAGCTGGAAGTTTACAATATGAATAGATATGTTATTATTAAAATATTGTGTTTTATAAAATAAAGTTTGCAAGATTCCCATTGATTTATATTACTTATAAATCTCCCAGCTTTTTTTTGTAAAATGAGGAGCATTTTCAATAAATAGTGACTGGCTGTTTCTCAGAATGGTATTCCATATCTGAAATGACTCTCAAATAATGAAAAGTATACAGTCCTTGCCACATTCTCTTCCAATTCGGATGTTAAGCATCTGATTGCAAAGCAGCCAGAGGAAAGTCTTTTGCTTAATTTTATAATATGCTCTTCAAACTTCAGCTCATTATCAATGTGAATTCCAAGAAATTTATGAACTTTAAGATTTTGAATTGGAGCGTCTCCCAAATTTATATTTTGTAAGTCACATTTGAAACATAAGATGTTTGTTTTATTTACATTGAAGCACAAGCGATTAGCATTACACCAATTTTTGATTCTAGTAAGATCTTCAGATATAATTGTTTTTAGGACATTAACGGTTTTATGGTGCCATAATACAGAAGTATCATCTGCAAATAGAGTAAATAGTCCTAAAATTTTGAGTCGAGTAATATCATTGATGTAAATGAAAAACAATAATGGGCCTAAAACACACCCCTGTGGTACCCCGCAATTAATCTCCAAAGAAGAAGAACGCATGTCAGAATTAATGACTGACTGAATACGATAACTTAGGTATGATTTAAACCATTCCAGCACTTGTCCCCGAAACCCATAATGCTCTAGCTTTCGCAGCAGTATACTGTAACGATTGCCCGAAATAGGGAATAATGTCGTTATTAATCCTCGAATATATTTTTAAAAACTATTAAAGTTTTATTTAGAAGATTGATAAACCGAAAACACGGTTAACGGGCCAAGGTTTGCTCAACAATCTTTTGTATCGGAAAAAGTCACGATCAAGAGATTGGGGGGAAAGCCTACCTGCTTGTCGATCGGAAAATCGATCGGGGATTCAGTTTTTAGCAAAGTGTGAGAAAGGTAGACTTTCGTTCTCGATTAAGCGATGGCGTCGCAAGAAAGCTCACTGAATTATAAAAGTAGTCAATTAATCGCGGAAGCATTCAGGGACTGGCCCGACAGGGCGCAGTTATGCAGGCTCCAAGCAGAAACGGGTCAACGCCGAGTCAAGAGATAAACAAAGAGGTTCACGTCGAGAGTCAATTGGGCACACAAGAATTGTTAGAACGTAAGTACACATTTAGCAACGTCAAATCACCATTTTCACTGACGTAGGACCACTCAGACCAACCTTAGTGTTTTTGCAGGTTTAAGCAATAAAACCAATTAGTAGTCGTGTAAGTTAAACGTGTTAATTTTATCTAGCCAAAAAGCTCACCCTTGTGCAATTTGCAACATTAGGAGAGATCCCGGATCTCGACCCCCTAGGCAATCGTTCGGTTGCCAACTCTCTCTCAAGCGAACCAACTCTGTTGACCCAACTCGACCGTTAAAAGTGAAAACTTATAACGAAATAAACAGGATAGAGTTAAGGGTAGGAAGTAGTCACCCCTTAGCCCTATTTTACTGTGACAATACTGTGATCCACGCAATCAAATGCTCTTGATAAGTCACAGAATACTGCCGCGGCAACTTCGCCATTGTTTAGATTGGAATAGACTTTGTCAAGAAAATCAAAAATAGCATCATGAGTGTTAATAACTTTTGACAATGTTGAAAGAAGAGATATTGATCGGAAGTTTGAGGGTACACTTGTGTCACCTTCTTTATGGATAGGAATGACTAGTGAAGATTTTAAACAACCAGGGAAAGATCCTTTATTAAAAGACTCATTTATGGCATAACAAAGAGCGAAGACCGCATTGTCAGGTAAACTTAATAAGACCTCGGCTGAAATTTCATCTTCACCTCTAGATGTTTTATTAGCTATTTCCTTAATGGCATTAAATACCTCTTCACGGTCAACAGGATAGAATTGGAAAAAGCTGGAGACTGACATATCAGACAAGTAACTAAGAGGATCTTCAGTAGAAGGGATATCCTTGGTTAAAGTATTGGCAATGCTACAATAAAATTCATTTAAATCATTAACATCAATATTTATTTCATGTGCTTTTTTTGACCTGTTGCATATATTATTAATGATGTTCCAACTTTCTTTTTGTTTATTTTTTGCTTTGTTTAGCGTATTTTTGTAATAAGCTTCTTTTGCTTTTTTAGTTAAATGTTTATAAGTGTTATGGTAGCTATTGCAAGTTATAAATCATTCATCTTCAAAGAATTTTTTCATATAAATTAAGCAACGCAGATTTTTTGAAGATATTATTAGTCCACTTAAGAGCCAGTGTTTTGTATTAGGGAGTTTAGCTTTAGCCCAATGTAGGGGAAATGCACTCTTAAAGTTATCTTCTCAATAAAATACATCCAACGGATCTGGAGCTTTACCAATACCAGCCCAATAAACATTCTTACAGCTGCTCTTAAACTCATTGATTGCTATAAATTCTTCTTTGCTGTCTAGGCAGACTCATGGTCGGACAAGCCCGAAGAAAAAATTGAGCAACTTACTCCGCTAAAGTTAGAACACAGATAGTCAATTGTTGTGGCACTTGTGTCTGTAATTCTTGTGGGCGCCTCAACATGCATACACAATCCATACACCGTGAACAAATTAAGGAGCGTGACAGTGTTAATGTGGCTTTTAACATTAAAATCAACATTAAGGTTTCCTGCGAGTATAATTTTTGCTTGGGAAGAGATGGTACAAAGCACAGAATCAAGCCTACTTAAAAATTCCTTAAAATCTAAGGAAGGTGAACGGTATAAACACAGCACAAAAAGGTTAATTTTTTCACAGAAGAAAGCTGATAGTTCAAATGTTTCATCTTTAAGGAGGTGGTCTAACTTGGTTAGTTTTATAGTATTAGTTTTATAAAATCAAAATCAAGTGACTCCTTTAACAATTATGTAGTATGTAAGTGCCTCCGTAAAGAGACAGTTATAATTTGGGATATGGAAGCATTTATCGGGGTGCAGCCAGTGTTCTGTTACCAAAAGTAAATCAGGAAAACGGTTACACTCTAAAAAAATAAAAGCTCGTCAGTTATATTTCTTAAAGACCGATTTTCAAGAATTAATGACAAAGATAGTGCATTAGAATTTAAATTAGAGCTGTTTTTCTTATTTAAAAAACTTAAATTAAATTTATGTAGCTTTACAAACTACCTGGAATACATACTCATTTCCCAAGTGGTGCTGAAGATATTCATAAATAAATCTTCCATAGCCATCTGTTGGAAATAATCATTTATTTTTAGATTTATTGGTGGATGTTTGGTCTATAGCAGATTATTCGGAGTTGTTTAGAGTTTGCTTAATTATTTTTTTGGGGTTTGATTTTAGGTTTGTATGTATTTGTTGTGAGTTATTATTTTTATTTTTTTGTTGCTGTGTTGGTTTAATTTTTGTTCTATCAGGGCTTTCATTTTCGGGCGCTTGCCCAACTTTACACAGCTCGAATTTACAACTTCTATTGTCTTCTTCAAGTATTCGAATAGAGTCTATCATTTTTTTAATTTCCTCTTTTACATCAAGAAGGTTGTTAGTTAGGTTTTGAATAGTCTGTTTATTAATTAGATTTTTTTCCGACTGTTCCTTAATACTACTATCTGACACAATAATTTTTGATTTCAGGTCATCAGTTATAATTGTTCTCTTATTTAATAAATCTTTTAGTTCACTAAGTTCTTTTTCAAGTGAATTTTCTTTTCTTTTAAAGGTTGATATTGTTTTATTAGCACTCAGCAACTCTTTTAGTTTCTTTAGCCTTTATTCATTTTTTTTTGTCTTCATCTCAGCTTTTTGTGTGCTATCACTTATTATCTGTTTTGCTTCCCAGTTTAGAGAATCTATGACTCTCTTTTACTCATTTATCTGAGTATTAAAAGCTTTTTCGCATTCTAGTGCCTCTTGCTCGAAGCCACACGTGTTTAGTTTTAACCTTCGTATGTAATTTTCCTTATTTTCTATTTCAGTTTGGAGCTTCTGTATTTCAGTGTTATGTTGTTTCTCATTATCCTCAACTAGGGTGGTTAGTGTAAATATCCTTTCATCCCTTTTTCTGCATTTTTGCTCTAAGATTTCTAAATAACTTTTGAGGTCACAAATTTTTGTTGCATGATAATTTTCCATACTATCAATGAGACTTTTAGCCTCTGATTCCTTAGCTCGGAACTTTTCATTTTCCGTCTTTAACTGCTTATTGATGATAATGTATGTGGCTACCAGCTGCCAAGCTGTCACACTCAGACGACCCAAGGCCAGAGCAACCTTTACAGAAACCGGTGTGACACTGATCACATTAGGGTTAAGTATACATTTTAATTCACATTTATCACACTGCAACTGCATTTTTATCCCTAGTGTATAGACACTGAGAATGCCAATGAACCAAGAAACCCCAGATTAAGGCTAGCCTACTCAGTTCAGAAAGTCTATGAAGTTTGTTTGGGCTTCCATAATTTATTTGGCACCCTGTCTATTTATTTACTTTATTTTACTAAAACATTTTTATATATTATTTAGTTTTTTAAAATCTATTTTTGTCTCGAACAGTTTTATCAGAAGCCCATTGCAATAACTTAAATAAAATCCAACAATGAATAAAAATTAAAACAAAAAAAAATCTGATCCTAGGTGACCTGAGATTAGTAAACCACCCTTTAAAATTAATCTTCATATAAATAATATTTAAGTATATTCTTATTTTATACTAAAGATCAATCATAGCCAAAAGCTAAAAAAACTCCAGGATATTGTACAAAATTCCAGGAAATTTTTTTTTTTTTTAATTTTAGGAGTTTGCCTTGAATTTGGTTCTATGAAATTCCAGGTTTTCCAGGATGTGTGGGACTTTAATCTGTCTCATAAAAATTATAATTCAAACTGATAATAATTCCAAGTTATATCTACAAAACTTTAAATTGAAAATGAGTTTATAGTGGTCACTAATAAATTCTGCCCCCCCTTGAATGTCAAGTAAATATCAAGATTTTGGAAGACAGGGCACTTCTCAAACAATAAAGACTAGAATATAAACACTACCAGTAACTGAATCTTAATGATATCACAAAAACCAACGAGGATATAAGCTAAATATCCTCGTTGCAAAAACCTAAAAACATAAATTTATTTAAGTAGATTTTTTCCAATTAGGTTTTTATTTAGAATAGGTTTTTTGTGACAAACAAATAAAATTTATAGTGGGTGATTCCTGAAGTTAATGTCTATAAAGTCAATAGAGAAAGCTTTTCCCTACAAACACAAAAGGTCGGCATAAAATCGGGCCAACGTCGACAGTGTGTCGGTAATTCCTTGGCCCGATTTTATACCCACGATTGTGTTTGTACAGTTAGAACAATTTTTTTCTTTTTTTATGAGAAAAATACATCCAAAAGCTATAAACAATAAAATTCATAAGTATAAAGATTTCTTAAGTAAATACATTTTTGTTCCTTTTTGTGTGGAAACTTTTGGACCTTGGGGGGAAGAAGCAAAAAAAGAATCCAAGCCGTAACGGGAGAGAAAAGATCACCTAGCTTTCTAAAACACCGAATCAGTATTGCCATTCAATTCGGAAATGCGGCGTCTGTCCTTAGAACAATGCCTTCTGAAGAGGGTTTGACTGAAATTTTTTCACTAAATTAAATTTTTATAAATTTTTGTATAATTTTGCGATTTTACTTCTGAGCTTTATTTATAAGATATTAAATTTGTAAATTTACTAATATAATATTTACTTTATTTTTATTTACTTATTTATTTTGAAATATGATGTAAACTACAGAAAACAAAGTTGTCTAAATGGTACTACAATTAATAAGCATAAAGCATAAATATAAAATAAAAACTAGGTATATAACTTTAACAACAACAGTTCAGGTGATATCATGAAATAATTTGAGTTTTGAATGTGATAAAAAAATCAATTTCTAAAAAATAAGTGTTAAAAAATTTCTAACAAGCCAACCAACCAGAGAATTTTGACCATAATTTGTTCTGTGAGTTCTTTCAGAAAATACTGTTGGTTACGAGTATTCCTAGTAAACTATTATACAGAGATTCTATGCCTTTAGTATAATTCAAAAATTTTGTGTTTCTCTTGATAAAACCTAATAATCTTATGCCCTTAAGAGTAATATTGTTAATAAGAGTATCAAAAGACAAATTTATTTCAAATGTTACACCAAGATCACTGATCATGTCCACAACCTCAAGGGGCACATTATTAATAAATTAAAGCACTTTTTCACATTTAGCAAAAGCAGATTTTTGTCACACCATGTTGTTAAATTGTCAAGATCCTGAGATTCAAGAGGTTGTCAATCTTATAGTAACATTTCATAACAGATCGAATTTTGATGACCAAAAGCACCTGATGGCACCACAACTTGTATTGATGTCTCACCACAAACCATCACCACTTTTGTCCTGCCCAAGAGGTATGACTCGATCACAGAGAGATAATTACTGGAGATACCGATTTTATTTAGTTTACACAACAACAGCCTGTGAGAGACACTGCCAAAAGCCTTGGATAGGTCCGTATATATGTCAACCTGATGACCACTTTCAACTGAGTCCACAATATACTTTACTGAAGACACTGAGATTTATCACTGTAGAGCATGTAGAGCCTTAAAAAAGCTGTGCTGCTGTTTGACAATTTTGCATTTAAAAGTCTCGAAGATTTTATCAGTGAGAATAACTTGAAATATTTTAATTCCTTACTCAATGGAAAAAGAAAATGCTAACATTAACAAATATTAATACATAGGCATAAAATTTTGCCTACATCAGTAACCTGAAAACTATTTGTCATACGAAAAATACAACAAAAACCTCTTGTCAGTTACATGTCTTTATGTCGATGCAAGCAAAATTTTATGCCTATGCTCATGCCTATGTGTGTATGCACATCTCGAGGTACATCTAGGGAAAAATATATATATACCTACCCATATATGTAATATAAAATTATCTAATAAATCTGTTTATTCAATATATATTTTCTTGTCCACTTTATTTTAATTGATTCAAAACAAACTTACAGCTTTCTTGGACAATGTTTTATTATTTATATCAATAGCCAACGTTTCGGCCCTAGGTCTGGACCATCATCAGGGCTAGATAAATAGAGTTATAACACAAATTATTTTTATTTCATGCAACTATATGAGAATGTTGAATAAAATAAAAATAATTCTAGCCCTGATGATGGTCCAGACCTAGGACCGAAACGTTGGCTGCTGGTATAAATAATAAAACATTGTCCAAGAAAGCCGTAAGTTTGTTTTGAATCAATTAAATCTGTTTATCTTCCAGAAAAATATGTGTCTTCTGTTCACGATTTTGCATTTTGCAAAATCAACCTCACAAATAATTGCCAAATTTGGATTGTCAAATTAAAAAAATTAAATTTTAAGTTTAATTCACAACCATATACTTGTAGTAACAAGCAAAGAACACAGCATATTATTTTCACAAGTTAGTAAAACTGACGTTTAGGAGTAAAATATTATTAAAAAATAAGCAACTTCCCACATAGTAAGTGCCTGGGATAATCATTGTATATATGTGTGCAAAGGTTAGTATAGCAGGCAAAGGCAAATTTTTAGCCCATAATGTTTTTTCATCAACTTTCCAAACCACCAAAGATGAAAATTGGAACCCAGAAATAACCACTACTTGAGCATTATCCTTTTGTGAAAATAATTTTGTAACTTTTAAAAATTTATTTTCTTAATTTTTGTTGTAAAACCTTTGATTTTTCTGAAAGGTTAACATTACAATTTTGAGATTTTGTGGCATTTTGAATTTTACTTTTTTTGAATAACATTTTAGGACCAAGATCAACTTTTCCTAGTTTATCATCTATTCAGCCTTGCTGTTTTAGCTGAAAATCTACTTAATTACTAGAAAATGTGCAAATTTTCCTCTTAATTGCTTTTTGCTTGTTTTTGTACTCACCAACAATACACTGATCTCCCTCAAAACAATGTAAATAAGCCTTCAGTTCTTTGTACTCCATGTTATTATATATTTCATGTTGCCATAACATTTGATTTGTCCTTAAACAATACAGTCTAAAATATAACAGGAAATAAGGATTAATTTTGACAAGCGCATAAGCAAGTTAAAAATACAATATTAAATAAGTATGATACAATTCCCTCCAGGCAGCCCTTGAAGCTCTGTGTAGCTATTCTTGAAATCAGGGAGAAAACAATTATCTCCCTGAAATGCAAGATCCTATTGGTCGACGCCACTGATTCCCTCTAAAATGACACTAATAACATGACTTTTGATGAAAACTGTTCCTACTGGTTTTTAGTGAGAGAAATAAAAGATGCCAATTTCTATTAAAATACTGTCATTAGTGTCATTTGTGGGAGAAACCAATTATCCAGATAGATCCTATTGGTGGACGCCATTGATCCCCCAAAAATGACACTAATGAAATTTAAAGTAAAGTAAAGTATTTCTTCTGGTGAAAGAAATAAAAGACAGCAATTAGGTACTATCTATTAGCGGTCAGAGCACTCTATCCGACGTAAAAAAACAACGAAGCATCGGCAGAAAATTTCGCTCTCGCCCAGCCCTACTTTTTAGAATGACAGTTGTCAAACAACTATATTTGAGGTTATGTTTATTGTTTATTTTTTTCGGGCGACTGTTCTTTACCCGTTTTAAAACTGCAGTAAAAAAACTAAAAATTTAAAAGTGAAATTAGTGAGGAACTCTTTGCAGTCCTTTCGTAGTGCTTCAGTGCCTGTTCGTAGGTGTGATAAGGAACTCTTTGTAGTCCTTTGAAATAAAGTAAAATCTGATCTACACCTGCTACTTACCTTTGGATACCTTGAAGCATAAAATGGTGAGTAGGTTTTTAGCTTAAAATATTCGTATTTAAGTTTGGACAAAAATGTAAAATTTTGGTAATGATTTTTTGATTTGTGCCTAGAAATAATGCCAAAGGCAATCTTAAGACCATATGACACAGAAAAATACTAATTGCTTACTAAACTGCTTAAAAAAACAAATTTTTAGGTTTGCTTTGGTTAGGTTAAGGGGTTGGCTAGGTTTACTAAGTTAGCTTAAGACTGTATGACACAGAAAAATACTAGATTGCTAGTAGGTACACACATGAAATGCAAAATGTCTAAGAGATTTATGGAGGATTTAAACTGCTTAAAAAACTAAATTTTTAGGTTTGCTTTGGTTAGGTTAAGGGGTTGGCTAGGTTTGGTTAGGATTACTAAGTTAGCTTGGTTGTTTTAGTTATCCTCAGTTTCAACAAAACTAAAAAGCAAAGAACTAACTAACCAAACAAACCAAATTCAAGCAGCAAAATTTTCAACCTCAAGTTCATATGAAGTAAGCAAGTACCCATTCTGAGCAAGTTCTTATCAAAGCATAATTTTTTGATGAAAAGCGTATGTACTGTCCAATCTAAAAAATGCAGTTTGAACAAAAAAAAAACAGATAATCAGACAAAAGTTCTAAAAACTGGTTTTTTAATATCTATATATATTTTGTTTGTTTAGAAAAATTTGCAATGTTTTTTTTCTAAAAATCTAAATAACTGGACAATGTGGCACCTAATTTTACCTACTGCCCATAATGACCTACTTAGCTACATATATTTTTTAGGACAAATGCTACCAAGAAAAACTCCAATTCATAAATAGAAAGGACTCATATAAACTAGAACAAGATGAGCTGCACCCCCTTTAATGCCTTGGATTATCATAGGTTCAGAAATATTAGCCTCTCATTATTATTAATTGCCACGTTGGATTAGGTTCATGCACATATCAGAAAAGCAATCAGTGACAGATGTTCTTTGCCAGTGGATTAACCCATCATGAAAAGGAGAGTATTGTAAAGAACTAACTTATATTAATTTTTCGAACCCCAAAACACTACTTGAAAATCCAGAACTATAAATTTACAAAAAAATGTAAGACCAACAACTTTTTTTTTATTTTTTTACTGGTACTTTTCCATCCATTCTAGGATCAATGCCCAGTGTTGCCAAAGTGAGATCCAAGTGTAAAGTTTTTGGGACAAAAACAAAATATCCACTGTGTGGCCGGGATTTGAACCCGGAACTTTGCGTGTGGCAGGCAGATCCGCTGCCCACTTCTCTATTATAGGTTAGATTTTTTTGGGAAATTACATAGCTTTGGAGTTTCTGTAGTGGAGTTTCTGTAGCTGCTAGTCAGTTTAGTATTAGGCCTTATGAAAAAATGCAAAAGGCAGTACTTTTTCATAAGGATAACACAAAATTGACACTTAATTGAACACTGGGAAAATAAAATTTACTGAAGATCAAGCAAAAGTATTTATCTATCTATCTATCTATCTATCTATACTTTATCTATTGAAAATCAAGCCAAAGAAAAAGCCTGGTTTGATTTTTAAGCGGGAAGGGTAGTCTCTAGCTTTAAATCTCCATGTATGACAAAACCTGAAAACCCTCAAAAAAATCTGTTACCCCTCCTCTGAAAAAAAGCTGGTGTCCATGGTTGTTAATATGAAAATAAGGTTTAGAAACATTTAAGATAGATCACAAAATGGAACATCCATCAGCTGAAATTTCAAAATGTGTTTTATTTTTGCACCCCACCTACCCATAGTTTGGTGCAAGTGCAGATGAAATTTTAAATTGCCTAGAATGAGTTGTTGGTTGTGTAAGTGCCCATATACTACACTAATTTCCTTTAAAAATTCTTGTTTACAGAAGCAAGAGAGAATAGAATATCCCTCAAAGATTATCATCCGTATTACTATCAGATCCAAATGCAGATGTTTACTGAAACCAACTTTGGTGAGTTTAAAGAACTAATTCCTGAGCTACTTGGAAAATATTTTACAAATTTTTTTTAGCATTTTTATGACATTTTCAACAAAGATTTGTGACTGCAGCATATTTATAGCATGTTGATACTGGATTTCACCCCAACCAGCCCCCTTGGGCAGCTGTCCACTTTTTTTAAGCATGTTATTGGCAAAAAATTAAGTTAAATGAATAACTCCAAATCTGATTACCCTGCCCCTAGATTTTAGACTAAGTCCGCCCTTGCATAAAGTGAATATTAAATAATAAAATAATGCTGGGAAAAAGTCTAAAGAGACTGGGAAAACAGCAGGAATTTTTTAATAAATTTTGGCTGAACACTGATGAAATATTTTTTTTTAATAGGCTGGGGCCAACTTGAATAAAGAATAAAATAACATATTTACAGAACGAAAATTTAAAAAAATTAAAAAGCTACTAAAAGTTTTTTTGTAAATCAATAAAGTTAACTTGAAGACCCTGCCCTAGAATAAAGTTTTGTTTGTTGGATCATTGCAAATACAAACCTTTTTTTTTGTTGTAAGGTTTTTTCCTAATGTTATAAAAATTTCTAGGCTTAAAACAATATTGTATAAAAATGTAAATTTTAAAAACAATAAAGTACAGTTACAGTTACAAACCTAAAACATTTTATGATATCTAAAAGCACAATTAAGCATCTAAAATAAATACTATTTTTGATTTTTAGAAATTGAACATCGAGTCAGCAACAGAGTACATGAAAATTGTAAGTTATATTGCCTTTTTATTTTATACTATATCTTAAAAACTAGAGTTATTTAACAACGTTTTTTACCTTGCTTTTTTACCTCAAGCGATTTTTGAAAGAAATAATTTTTAATATATGTTGTAATGCCATTTTCAACACTTGTAGAAAAATCGAAATTAAAACTGCATTTTGTTATTTCATTACATAAGTAACTGCCAAGGGGGTAACAACTGATCTAAAATTTGTACATGTACATGTTAATTTATATGGGTAATATGAGTGGTCTTCCCCTCGGTAACTGCATTAGGAAAATAACAATTTTGGATTGGATTGATTCAGTTGTGAGTAGAATTTTAAATTAATTGTATATAATTATTTCAGGAGCAACATCAACTGTTCCAGAAGAAGATACCCGTGCAACATTACAAAATTATCTGCTATTACAAGCAATATGGCAGTGAAAGGGTAGTACTGCAGAAAACCTGATGATGGCAGTAAAATGGTGCAGTGTGCTAACCGTTGGTGTAAAATCCAGTGGTTTCACCTTCAAACCAAAAAACAATAGATAGGTACTGTTTCTTTAAGATCATTTGCACAGCTTCTAATTAGAGTTAGGGTATATTTGTTTTACAAATTTTTGATGCACAATGTTTATTTTTTCAGCTAGCTTCTATTTCCTCTTTCTTTAATAGCGAAAAAAATAGGACTGTTCAACTTTTTTTTTGGTCACTTTCTCTATTCGAGAAGGACAAAAACCATATAACTATGAGATACTATAATGGCCGAAGTGTCGCAAAATGTGTAACAATAAATCTACTCATGCCAACAAGAATTTATACACTAACTTAATTGAGAGTTATTATCTCTACGGCCTTTTTTTCGGAAAATGCAAGGGCAGGGCCGATATAGTATCTCATAGTTATATGACAAAAACAGAAGCTAACCGCAAAAAGAAAAACTACATTAGCTCTTATACTTATATCGCGAAAATCTAAAGTAAGCTCAGGGAATTCAAAACATGCTGATGCAAATGAAATTTTTTATTAATTGCCACTAACAAATCTGCCTCTATCGTAGACAGACCATTTAATTAAAGACTATGGCAATCTTAGAACATTGAAGTTTAATGTTCTAAGGTGGCAATTAACTGATAATTTTATTATTTTTTTACTCTTAGGTTATTTGAGTTTCATCACCTGTGATTGACATTAACATTTATTTGATAAATTATATCATTTTATCAATCATTAAAAAAATTGTATTGTGTTAATGAAAATAAATAAAACTATTATTTGTATAGAAGTGCTTTATTTCATCTAAAGGAACATAAGTAATACCAATTCTGAGAATTTTCAAAACAAAATTATCTTATTTATATAGAAATCCATAAGCCTATAGAAAAACATTTACTATGGGGTCTTTCATTTAAATATAAATAAATATTAATGCCAAAAAATATATCAAAGGGGATAAATTACACACTTTATTGAAAATGTCACTTTTTGTCCCTTTACCTTTACTTTTTATCCCTGTTTGAATTTGAAAAGTAACTTTTATTGCTAACATGAGGAATACAAAATGCAAAGCTGTTTATCCCTGAAGTGCAAAAAATTATTTATTTTAAAAACTTGCTGAACAAATTTCAACATTTGGAATAAACTTAGATAGGTATAAGTACTATAATTCTTGACGTAATAAAACGTTAAAATTATTTATTTTCCTTTTGACTACTTAAGCCCCAAACACACCAACGCCTGCCCACCCTGCTTTAAAAACGCACAATGTGACAGAATCTGGATTTCCACTTTTAAATGCAGTCACATCATGCGTTTTTTGATGCAGGGTGGGCAGGCTAGGTGTGAACCGGGTGTTATGTGAAAAAAGTAAGTATCATCTTGCATGTTTATATACCTATCCAGTGTAAGAGGACAATAAAGTTTTTGATTCATTGGTTGACTCTAAAGAGGTATAGGTATATACATAAAGTAGTTCCTTACTTTATGGTATATACATGCATTTTCCTTAAAAATTTGCAAAAAATTGATATCCAAAAAGTATATTTGTAGCTAAATAACATTTTGCGTTTTTTTATAACCTACCTACTAAGTTTTTCTCAAGTCGATGTTAGAGGGTAAAAATATAATGAAACACGTTATTGTAATTATAAACAGTTACCCCATACATAAAACATCTAAAATTAAAATTATTTAATTTTGCTTTATGAATGGGCTAGCTCTTTAATACGCATCTTTGCAAAGAAAAGCCCACTTGATTGAAAAACATTGCATGCTTGTTAGTAGTTATTTTAAAAAAAATACAATAAATAATAATATAGGTAAGTAAGTAGGTGATGAGTTTTCTTCACACAGGATATTGCAAAGGTTCAACCCTAACTCATTCACTTCTTCTCCAATGGCATTACTTGTCAAATCTTGTTGATGGGTTTCCTATAATATAGGTATAAAAAAATCTAAATTAAAATTTTTATTAGGGAAGCTAGTGTGCGCAATTTTTTTATTTTGTTTTTTAATTAGAAGGGCGCACAACTTTTTAAAAAAAAGTTAGCACAGCAGATTTTATTGAGGCTAGCATATTATTGAGGGTTTTTTTATTTAACGTAAATACTTGTATAAATAGTTTTTAAACATGTTGCTAATTTAGGCATATTAGTTTTATAATGATTTTCATTTAGTATATCATTTAAAAAATATTTATACCTAATTATGTAAGGGGAAAATTGCAAATCAAGAATATATGTTATTTACCAAGATATTTACCTCAACTCCGATAGATGGCATATTAAATGATGGCAGTTAATCTGGGTGATCAATATCCTCAACTGGTTTGCCCATCGAGGTTTGCCTAAAATAAACATGGGATCTCCTGAACGGTAGGAGGTACGAAAAGGTTTAAATTAGGGCAAAGTTGCGCAATTTAATGCTTTACTCAAAACTTTAAAAAAAGTTTACAAAATCCAAGCAGTTCCGGAGGTAGGCGAAAAACCGAAATCTTCATTTGTAGTTTTTATTTGTTTGCGCCTTTATTATTAAAGCTGTCAGAAAACGGTTAAAATTTTCTACAGGCACTCTTTTAAGATCTACTTAATGTGAGATTGGACATTTCAGTGTGAAAGGGCAGTGCCAAGTTCATTTTTTCTTATGGACACGTGCTTTTTTTCTCCTGCCGTTTTGTTCATAAAGGATGACAGATAACATTTTGCAAAATTATTTTGACAAGTCACCTGACGATTTGGGTTAATTAACCATCATCAGCAAAAATTCAAATTTTGCTTTTAACTTACTCAAGATATTTTGGGAACACGCTTGCAGTACCTTTTTTGACATCTTAAAAATGACAGATTTTGTTATAAGGAAAAATGAACTTTACAGTGCTCCTGTCACACTGAAATGTCAAATCTTAAAAACAGACCTGTCATTCAGGTACATCGTAAAAAAGTGCCTGTAGAAAGTTTTAAGCCTTTTTTGACATCTTTAAGAATAAAGGCGCAACAAACTAAAAATGAAAAATTCGATTTTTTCTCTCCGGAACCACTCGGATTTTGTAATCTTTTTTTTAGTTTGAGTAAATTTTCAATAATTTAAACCTTTTCGTATATTTACAAAGTTCAAAAAGTTTTGCACCCCCTACTCATTGCCCTCAAGATAAAAAAAAACATGTGAATGTGAATAACATAGATTTTTTTTAATGATTTTATGAATATGAATATTTAATTCATAGATTTCTTAATGGTCAAAAAGTTTGAGCTTTATTTCAGCAATGTGATACAAAAGTTGAAGTCAAATAAAATTGTGAAATTCACTCAATAAGAACATGCTCTAAAAAGAACATGCTCTTATTAATTTTGACCAAGTTTGTAATCAATTTTTCAAAGAATACAAAAACCACCGTCAATAGAGTTTCAAACTGTTTCCTTTTATGTGGTTGTTTTAAGATGTTAACTATGCAGGTTGTTTGTTTTTTTGTTTCATTCAAACAGAGAGGTGATGTATTACACTACCGCTTCACAAAAATGGCCTTGTCATGAAATAATTAATCCTTGCCAAACTAATATCATGTAACATATCTAATTGGGTATGTAATGTATTATGATGCAGAATTTTCTGCACAGGAATGTAGGTATAACATTATTACCCGTAACAAAGTGATTGGAACGAACATGTACTGTTTGCCCAGTATCTGCTCCAATGTTTTTAAACCATTTTTCTCTTCTCTTCACTCTTCAAGGATCCACTTTATTGTTTTTATTTTTGATGGACGGTGCCTTATAAAATTCAAATTTTCCTCCGATGTTTTGTTTGTCTTTTTGGCCTTTGATGTTTTGTACTTATGGCAAATGTTTCACATAGCAGGCATTTCTGTAAAAAAGTAAAGTTTTTATGTACATATGAAGATTTATATAAAAATAACAAGTGGGCCTATTATGCCCAGGAATCTACTGAGATTTTGAAGAGTGTAAATAAAACACATACTAACCAGGAAACTAAAACCTCTTCAGACTACAAAACAATACTTTTTCTTTAACTTATACCAGTTGAAGCTTAAATGAAAGCCAAATGTGCATATATAAGAAAAGTATTAAACCTAAATCAAGTTTTGTATTCTGCAGGGGTTTTATTTTTCTGGATCGTATTTGTTTTAACTATGATCTATACAATTTCAGTAGACTCCTGGGCACAACAGGCCTTCTTAAGGCTGTAGTGCCCGGTTCAGCCTTTGGAGTAACCACCAGTTTTAAATACTTACGAGTAAGTATTCATACCTGCCAATTTTAACAGATAAAATCAAATAATTTTTGTGTTAGAGTACCTCATGCAAAAATTTTCTAAATTTTTTTCGAACTCAGTATCCAAGAAAGGGAAGAACTCGAGCAAAAAAATCGTTTTTTTTCCCAAAAAAAACAGAAATTTAAAAGTTAGTTGTGAAGAAAACGAAGAAAATAGTACCACTGGCAAAATTTAATAGTAGTTTTTAATACTAGTGACTAAAATATTACTTTTTTTATGAGCATGGTTTTAAAGAACGAGCGCTGTGAGTAAATTAAAATCATGAATAAAAAAATCACAGTTTAGCTACGAGTAAACATAAAAAATGGAAAAAACATACAAAAAACTAGAACACAAAGCATTTACTTCGTCAATGGCTACTCCGTTTTTATTGACATTCGTATGCAAAAAACAGTAAGTATAATTTCTTTATGCTCCTGAACAATAAAACAATGTTTTGCAGTAAACAAAAATGCCATGTGTTTTTTATTTGCAGACAGGGAGTAAACTTGTGTTTTTGATGTACTTGTTATTAAAATCTAAGTGCTAAAAAATTTATTGTGTTTTGAACCTTGATAAAAATTAATATTAACTTAGGTAATATTATTATTTTAGCTCGTATTTGAGTTACTTACTTAGTTAAATTAAAAATGCTTTTAGGTTAGCTGTTTACTATAGAACCGTTCCTGTCAACCTTATTTAATCAAACAAATAAACTTGCAAAGAACCTCTTTCATATTTTTTTTTGTGCTTTTTATATTTTTACTTTGAATTTCTGATGTCAAAGAAACCCTGAAAATCTTAGGTTATAGAAGTTTTTTGGTTTTTGCCTAATTTACCTAGGTAATATGTTTTCAGTTAAAGCCCATTCATACTTGTATCCACCAAGACAAAAATTTCCCAATTAGGCTTTAATCGAGGCTTTAATCATGATTAGATACTAATTGGTGTTTAGAATGTGGTGTTTTATATTTAATCATGATTAAAACTTAATCAGAGTTTTCACATTGGTGAATATGTATATAAGGGTCATTTAGAATAGCACAAAACTTGATACCCTTGATACCTGTTAAGCGCTTTAGGTGTCAGATTTTTTATTTGGGTATTTTAAGTGTACAGCCCATCACTGACCAAAAGTAAAGAACTATTTACAAGACATCTTCAAAATCAGAGTCTGTCCTCCTAAAAATTTGGACTGTTCACCTATAAATTCACTATAGTTAACAAACAAAAAATTTGACACTCGTTAGCATAAGCTGCTGCATGCTATTATAAATGAGCCTTTAGACCTCTTAAAATAGTTTATGTAGTTTTTATGCATGGATTTTTAGAAAGCTAAAGCCTCGGACAAAACTACAACAGTTGCATTGATTAATGCTTCTGGTAATTATGCAGTACAGGGTTTTCTGCCATTTTTTATTTTTTATGAAAAATTCTTTACGGCGGCACCTACTAGGGTCCCTAGGACCCCATGTCCACCTGCGCCCGATTTTTGTTTTGTTTTTTTTTCAAGAGAAAAAAGGGTGCCGCCGGGGGGGAGGGTTGTAATGTGTTTTTTTTATTGTTTTGGGTTGGGTTGGAATAGGTTGGGTTGGGCTGTATTGGATTGGGTTGTTTCAATGAAAATTTGGGGTAGGTGCCCCCCTAGGGACCCTAGTAGGTGCCCCCATAAAGAATGTTTCATATTAAATCAAAAATGGCAGAGAACTGTATACTGCATAATAACAATGCTTTTTTGTGTTGGATTAAGTTAGGTTAGGTCAGATTTTCCTAAATATGATTCAGTTTTGTTGGTGTTCTTGTGAAAAAATCGGGTTTTCTGCAACTGTTGTAACTTTAGCATTTGCCATTTTGCAAATAGATAGGGACAGTCATAACTTTACCCACATTCTTTTAGAAAACCCTTTATTTTAAATGTTTTAATGGGCCCAAATAAAGGAGGTATTTGTTTTGCTATTTTAAGCTATTATTTATATACCTACCTTTATTGTTTTCTGGCAATACACAACAGGAGTACAAAGAGTTCCTTAAAACACTATACACTCGAAGGACTACAAAGAGTTCCTTAAGACACTGTACACTGGAAGGACAACAAAAAGTTCTTTAAAAAACTAAATGAACACTTTAAAGGGCTAGCTGCTAGTTTCTTAACATTAAAAGCACAAGATATCAGTTCGATAATTCAGAAAATCTAAAATTTGCAAATTTTCTGATGTAGGTCACTGACAAAATGCTTGAAAGATGTTATAACCTTGAAATGTCAATACCCTAGCATAACATTTTGGTTGTAATGACAATCAATGAACCATTTTAAATTTCTATGGGTAAAATTAAAGTAGGGATGGGCAAAAATAATTTTCTGCCGATGCTCAACTGTTTTTAGCTTGTGACGTCAATTGATAGTGGCTTATTTTGACCAATGGGAACCACACATTTGTTAGGAATTATTTTTTTCCCCAATCTCAAAAATAGCTACACTGAGGAATATGCTTTGGTTATCAACTGGAAAGTTAACCTAGGGAATGCAAGGAAATAACTCATTTACCTCCAGTTTACATTGTTTAGTAAACAATTATACAATGTAACTGGTAAAAGCTGTGTCTGACTAATTACTGGCTGAATTCAATATAAATCCTCTAACAAATGACACATACCTGAAGAAGTAGCTTTTCTGACTAGAGTCTTTGACAAAACATAACACGCCTGTGTTTCTAAGTATCCAGTTGCTGTGTGTTGGAGGCTGTGTAATGTACAGTTGCACTACAGTCGTTGCCATCGTTTCGCAACGATTCCCAAGCAACTTGAAAACTTGCAAATTTTCATCTGTGTTTAGCAGTTCAGACTGTTTATTGGCCACAGTTGGGGGCATTTTCATTATTATATGATAGGTCTAAAAATGTTAAAATTTTGTTGGGCGAATTTACAGAGTATTTATTGTGTATTAAAGACCTACGCAATTTAACGGGATCAACCCTCACGATTAATCACAAAAAAATAAGGAAGTTTATAGTCAAAAAATTTGTGACTGACAATCCAGTTTTGACAGTGACAGAAAATATAACCTAAAAAACAAAAAATGCGAAGTTAGCCTCTCGGTCCGATTTTGCGAGCTTAACAAAAGGTCCGTTTCGGCGAGCTTAACATAGTTACTATTATTCCCTTTGTAAATACACTCAAAAGCGTTGTATGAACATCTTCCTCGAGTGAGTTATCTTATCTGTCACTGGCTGCCGCTGCCGCAGTTAAATTTATTTCAACTTTTTCTTCTGTTACCGCGACCGTCGCAATTATTTCGTTTTTTAGACTTTTGGACATTTTCAGTTATTTTTGAACGGCTCTTTGTACCTTCTGCAGATATTTCTCCGTTTTGTCCGTTTTTTGCTTTACGCCAAAGAAAAACAGCAATTAATCTATTCCGATTTATCGTTAAATGGTGTTATTATTTAAACAAAAATCTAACCTCAAAAAACAAATTTTTTGTGACACACAGCGACAGTGGATGTTGCTGGATTCCACCAACAAGAATGGGAGGGAATGTCGCTTGCGACATGTCGAAGCTCAGAGAACCGGGCTTTAGCACGACCGGCTATTTTCATTTGTTTTTTTAATAATAAATTGATGGAGTCTGATTTGTTAATGAGACAGTCGCTTACAAAACCCAAGCACGGGGTCCATCGGGTCCATCATTACCAGTCAAAGGCAGATAAGAGTTCCGGTCTTCTATCAACCGCGAAAAAATCAAACATTGAGTTGGATCCGACAAATCCATGCAAGTAACTTAAACTTCAAAAAAAAAACAAAACGGTCACAAATATTTTATAACAGTAGGTGTTACCACGGAATGTCGTGGCCTTAGTAAAAAGTGACCTTGGAGGCATTTGAAGATTTTTTACATTTTTTACCTTTTTGGTGTTTATTATTGTATTGAAAAGTAATACAAAAGTCACAAAAAAGTCAACAGCTTGTCTGATTTGTCGTACTTGAAAGAGGGACTTTTAGTAGCAAATCATAAAATAACACAGCAGCCAAGTAGTAGGGCTGCTAAATAAAACATTGGCTAAAATCGGGGCCAATAAAGGTCAAAAATCAGCACCAAGTCCGTCATATAATTAAGGACGCTAGACATTTGCTTATAAGTGTGCTAATCGTTTTTACATAATTTATTTTTTACTTGTATTATTATAAAGAAACAGTTTAAAGTAGGTACTTTCAAAATCTTTCCGTTTCAATCTAGTTATAAAGTAAGTAATACTTTTTACCTATAGGTATACCCATATATGTATAAGCTTAAATATACGCCCTTGCAATGCTTTCGGCATGCACAACTTTGTAAGCAGGATGTCCTATATATATGCCTATACCTTTCTCTTTTACTCTTTTATGAATCTTTATTGTCTCTTTCTGGCGTCAAAGCTTAGCGGTTCTGCACATGCGCGTCCATCGTCATCGGTTAACTAACTAAAATCCAGAAAGACAGCTGTGCAGTTGTCAAAATTTTTCTATTTGTTTACGTTTTTATAAAATCAGTATTTTCTATTTTTAAATAAATAAATATATGAATAGAAATAATTTTTAGGTATTTTCACCTTTTTTCCTTCAAATTTTAAGAAAAAATATGTACCAACCTGTGGAACAAACAATTTAATTAGGGATTTTTAAATCTTTGTCTTTTAATCTAGTTAGTAGTTATAAAGTAATTACATAGCTAATAATAAACAACTTATTCGTCTGTCTGATTCTTCTTAATGGTACTGATAAAAATTTTCCCGATTTCTCATCAAAACTCTTCATCGATGTTATGAAGTCGCTTGCTTTGAAATGCAACTCACAGACCTATGAAAATAGAGATTAGAATTCTTGTTGTTCATAAGAGGTTGATCAGGATTTCTTCTATCTATATGTTATGATCTTAAATAATAAAATAGGTAGTTACTATTGTAGGTAAATGTTAAAATTATATTATTAATTTTTCGTTCTAGTGTGAAGTGTTTGAATGAATTACATGATTTAGTGGAAGAATCATTTAGATTAAAGAACATGGGCATAGAAACATCAAGTGATAATTTTCTTTCAGAGTGCTGACGATATTAAAGCAAACCACACGAAGAGTAAAAGAAAAGCGATGAGAAATTGGTTTGAAGCAATGGAAAGAAAAATGGATAGGGATAAAGTTTTTTCTGGAGTATATAGCACCAAAATATGTGATTATTTAGAGAAAGGATACGCCAGCAAACTTGCACCAGGAAGAGAAACCATAAATAAAAGTAAAACTTGGTATTTACCACATTTTGGAACTACAAACCAAAATAATCCCGGAAAGATTAGGTTAGTTTTTGACGCATCAGCCAAGTCAAACAACACAAGCTTAAATGATGCTTCCTTAAAAGGACCAGACCTACTAAATCCACTTTTGGGTGTACTTTTTAAGTTTAGAGAGATAAATATCGCCGTCGTAGGAGACATGGATATGTTTCACCAGGTTAATACTAGAGGGCAAGACCGATCTCCTCAACGTTTTCTTTGGCGAGGAGAAAGAAGAGACGGATTTCCTGATGAGTACGAGATGATAGCGATGATTTTCGGAGCAGTTTCATCACCGACTTGTGCTACTTACGTCATGAGAAAGAATGCAAAATAATTCAAACAACAATATCCTAAAGCAGTTGAAGCAATTTATACAAAATACTACGTTGATTACTACTTAGATAGTGTAGACTTTGAAACAGACGCAAACAAATTAGTTGCAGAAATAATAAAAGTCCACGAAATGGGAGGATTTGTGATCAGAAACTTTGCTGGCAATTCAAAGACGTTGTTAAAGAGTATTCTAGAAGACCTAGGGTCGGGTGAAAGAAAAGATATGGATTTAGACAAGGATCTACCAGCTGAAGGAAATAGGGCTAAAGTGGGAACCAAATGAGGATACCTTCTCGTTATGTATCAATACGGCTAAATTTGAGAATTCCAAGACACAAAACATAAAAACCAAAAGAAATATTCTAAGATGTGTAATGTGCGTTTTTGACCCACTGAGTTTTATCGGTAATTTTGCAGTGAGAGCAAGAATCTTACTTCAAGACGTGTGAAGGCAAGGTTTAAAGTGGGACGAAGAAGTTCCTGATGACTTGGCAAAAAAATGGAATTATTGGCTAGATGGTGTCGAAAAACTTCCTAAGCTGAAAATGTCTAGGTTTTATGTAAGAGACATTGGAACTGCCAAGAAAATCGATTTGCATGTTTTTTGTGATGCAAGTGCCCAGACAGTGGCGGATCCAGAGGGGGGCGGATGACGCGATGACACTGAGCATTATCAAAGTTTTAAAAACATTGAAGAACCACGCACTGGACACTCCTATAAAACATATCTCAGTCGATTTCAACTAATTTTGAATATGTTTTATAACTAGTGCTAGTTAAGAAAATGGGTCATTTTAATTTTGTTGCTATGGGTGGCTAAAATTGCTAAACAGAACACAAGCTGTATACAAGAGTCTATTGCTACTGTTGGTGGATGCCTTAACTTTTATGTTTCAAGCTATTTTGGCAATCTGAAGGTTTTTTTGAGCTATAATATTATAATTTCAACTATTTGTAGGTAAGAAAAATAGGTTTGGCTTGCGTAACTTAAACGACTTCATAAGAAAATATGTTTTAAGATTAGAGTATTCCTCTTGCCTAAAAAAATTTTATTAGGTAGCTTAATCGGGTTCACAATATTTTGTGAGCAACAGAGTCGAGACAACCCAGCAAACCCGGAGGTGGCGGTAAACAGTCAGACGCTACGTGATACCGGCGGATTTCTGACGGGACGTATAGGCAATGCAGCCACTAAAATCGTCCTGTATTTCGGAACGTATTTGGCGCTCGCTAGTTCGAATTCATTCCGAGGTTGGTTAAACACGCTTTATAACGAGTAGGTTCTTTGCTTGCTAAAAATCACCTAACCGTATTAAGAGTTTTGTCGCTTCGTAGGCGCCAGCTCTACGCAATCTTTCTCGCGGCGGGTTCGCAACATAGAAATAAACTACGCTCGTGGCGTAGTGGTAGAGTATCAGACTCTCACCCGGGACGCGCAGTTTCGGATCCCGGTTGCGTCCAACACTTTTTTAAAATTACAGGTAAAATACTCGTGCCCACTCGCCTGTCGACCGACACGTGCCCAAGCGCTCATGGGCAGTATACATGCCGCGGAGCTCCAAGTTTTCGAATCGCCATCGCCAGCTGGCTTCCGAAAAATTGTAAGAGATGCGCTAGCGTCCAAACCACGTTGTGCTTGTTGGGAATCGTAATTTGCAGCCTTCATACAACTGTCTGCCAAATGTCATATTTGAGTTGCATACAGAGGGCGATCCAAGATATCTCTCTGTTAAATTTATGCATTCCAACGACCCTTCAACGATGAGATGCAGAAAAAATATCAGATATGGTAACAAAAATTATAGAAAAATTTGGCACAGTTTTTAACAACCTTTCTCACACAGTGGTAATAGGAGAGTTAACACTGTTTAATAAACATGATTAACTCAATACCTACAACGCATTAAAAATTGGTTCTCCTCTTCCTGTTTCGGTTGCTACCGCCGAAAGAAGTTTCTCCACTTAAGACTTTTGAAAACTTATCTTCGGTCCACGGTAGGAGAAGAGAGACGTAATGGCTTGGCGCTTTTTTATGTATATCATTCAATGAACCTGGATTTAGAATCTATCTTAGATAGGTTTGCAAAGCAAAAAAGAAAACTTAATTTTATTATATAACTAAAAGTTTTTTTAGTACCATAATAATGTTGGAATGGAATGAATTTGTTTTTTAGAATTAAGGATTTGTATAACAAATAAGTTTGCCAAAATAAATTGTTTGTATTGGGTAGTATCTGTTAGTCACCACCAACGGCTCAAGCTTGCAACTACGAACATATGTAGATGGAAACTGTTTGGTTAGTGGGGAGGGTTAGGTCACCACTAACTAACATACCAATCTAACCAAACACCCAAAAACAATGATAACCATAAAAAAGTACTTTTTTGTTCGCAGTCGCTTGAGCCGGCCTATATAAGTTTTATTTATTTCCCCCCCCCCACCCTGATGAAATTGCTGGATCCGTCACTGTGCTCAGGCCTTTGCATCAGTGGCGTATGCCAGAATAGAATTGGAGAATGGTATTAAGCAGTTCTCGGAGCACGTTTGGCAAGAACCATATATAATGGAAAGTCACAGTATAAAATTCGAAAAGGCGTATTTTTGGACTGATTTAAAAACAGTAATAGCTTGGCTACATGTAGAATCAAGAAAGCTGAAACCATTTGTAGCACACAGGGTTGGCGAAATTTTGACAAAAACTGTGATAAAAAATTGGAACTGGATTTCAACCACAATGTGGCAGACGAAGCTACTAGAGACATATCCGAAAATGTCTTTTCATCAGAGAGTAGGTGGTCCTATATATGTATATTTGATTGTGGAAAACAATCAAAGCCTTACAGAAGGACTACCCGTTAGTCTTAGATTCTCAAGTTGGATAAAAGTTGTAAGATCAACAAAGTTTTAAAATTTATCAAAGATATAAGAGAACCAAAGTCAACTAGAGCAGAAAGAAATGAAATATTAAAAAAAGCTAGAAACATAAAAAATGTGTGTTAATTTATTCCAGAACTGGTACCAGCTAAAATAGGTGAAGCAGAAAAATTGTTGATTAAGAAATCGCAACACGAAAATTTTGGAGATGATATAGAGACCCTAGAAAGAAACAGAATACTTCAGAAATCAAGTAGGTTGCACAAGTTGACTCCAAAGTTAGATAGTGATGGAATTTTGATTATAAAGGGCAGAACAGAAAATTTAAATGACATTGATTTTGATGCCAAAAATCCAATTATTCTTGACCCAAAGAATCATATTACAAAATTAATACTGATGCACTACCACAAGAATGAGATATATTGGGCAAGAAACTATGGCAAACGAAATTAGGCAACGATAATAAGAATGAGAAATGCAGTAAGAAACACTTTAAATCTATGTCAAAAATGTAAGAATGAAAGAAAAAAACCGTTCTGCTCCGAAATGGCACCGTTACCTGATGTTAGAGTGCAGAGTTTTATAAGACCATTTACCTTCACTGGATTAGACTATTTCGGGCCAATGCATGTTTCTATAGGAAGAAGAACAGAGAAGAGATGGGGAGTTTTATTTACTTGTCTGAATACCAGAGCAATTTATTTAGAACTGGCCTCATCCCTTACCACAAATGCAGCTATAATGGCATTACGAAGACTAATCGGAAGAAAAGGTTGTCCCAAGAAAATCATTTCGGATAATGGAACAAACTTTCGAGGAGCTGACACTGAAATTAAAAAAATCTGTAGCAGAAATCAATAAAGATAGTAAGTTTGTTATAGAACTGACAAACATGGAATGGACTTTCATACCCCCTCGGACTCCTCATCAAGGAGGATGTTGGGAGAGACTGGTACGTTCAGTAAAAGTTTGTTTAAAAGACATACTCAAAGAACAAAAACCTAAGGAAGAAGTATTACACACATTGTAAGTAGAATGTGAGTATACCATAAACTTCAGACCTCTTACGTTCGTGTCTCTGGATCCAGCTATAGAAGAAAAAGCTATAGAAGCACTGACTCCAAACCTTTTCTTGTTAGGCTCTCTCCTCTTTTGGTTCCTTTTCAGAAACAGATCTAGTGACCAGGATGAATTGGAGAAAGGCGCAGCATCTAGCCGATTGCTTTTGAAGAAGATGGATCAGAGAATACCTACCTACCCTCAAAAAAAGAACCAAATGGTTCCACAGAGACCCCCAAAAAGCCAAAGTAGAAGATGTTCTGGTTATTGTGGACAAAAACCTGTCTCGAAACTGTTGGCCAAAAGGGATTATCATGGCTACCTATCCAGAACAAGAAGGCCAAATTAGACCAGTAGAAGTGACAAACATTTGTATTTTGGATGTCAAAGAAAATTAGAAGGTTTCAACCGGGTCGTTACTGTTTGCAGTTCCACACGTTCGAGTCAGTTGCTAGTTTCACTTTTTTGTTCCCCCGGGACTGTTACGACGGAATGTCGTGGCCTTAGTAAAAAGTGACCTTGGAGGCATTTGAACATTTATTACCTTTTTGGTGTTTATTGTTGTATTGAAAAGTAATATAAAAAAGTCACAAAAAAGTCAACAGCTTGTCTCATTGTCGTACTTGACAAAGGAACTTTTGGTAGCAAATCATCAAATAACACAGCAGCAAAAAGGATTTTCGTTTTACAATTGGTCCTGGTTCTGGTTGGACCAGAACCGCAACCGGTCCTTTCGTTTTAAAACAATGACGTCACAGTTGCAACCCGGTTATGAAATTTTAGAACCAGCCTGGGAGGTTGGTTCGGCCCTTTGGTTGTAAACATAACCCCTAAAATTTTGAAAAAGTATAGATAGTCTTTTTTTGAGTAAAATCAAAGATATCTTCATAATATTTTAAATGACGTCATTATTTTAGAACCGCTGTCAAAATAATGTCAACCAGAACCAGGACCCATTCTTAAATCGAAAATCCTTAAAGTGGTTGGGCTGCTACATAAAACATTGACTAAGATCGGGGCCAATAATAAGGTTAGGTTTTGTAAAACTGTTTTGGCGATAACAAGAACCGATGACCTTGTGATTGAACGGGTGACGTCACATTTCGTAATCACGCAGCACCGTGTTCGTCGCGAAAAAACGACTATTATGGTTCCATCGCAGTAAATCGCCTATTACGTCATGGAAAAATGGTTTGTTTACCAAACAGTGGCCATATTTGATCGGCCATATTAGTTATGTATGCAAACGTGTTTATATATTTTCTTTATAATATGGTGTTATTTTAAATAGTTTAATTAAGTAAATTGCATACGTGCCTGTGCTTGTAAATAAATCCGTAAACTTTAAATAAAATAAAACTCGTTTCAAAATTTACAACAATACTTATATAACATTTTTCACCTTTTCTTGTTTTTAAAAAGGTCGTTTTATAGCAACCGTCAAAATTAACTTCGAACAGCAAGGCCAGAACCCCAGTGCGGCCGCCATGGCGGACGACAACTGGCGTACACCGACATTTAGACAGAGTGTGGTTGCCAAGATGTAAGTTCACTATTAGTATGTTTTCATATTTCATATCCTACTCAATACATAAAGAAAATCAAGCATCTTGTTCTTTCATATATCACGCTCTTTGTTAGAACAGAGGGTAATTATGCAGTATACGGTTTTCTGCCATTTTTTATTTTTTTTGAAAAATTCTTTATGGGGGCACCTTCTAGGGTCCCTAGGACCCCGAATCCGCCTGCGCCCGATTTTTTTTTTTTTTTTTTTTTTTTTTTTTTTTTTTTTTTTTTTTTTTAACGAGAAAAAAGGGTGCCCAGGGGGGGTTGTAAAGTGTTTTTTTAATTGTTTTGGGTTGGTTTGGATTAGGTTGGGTTGGACTGTGCTGGTTTGGTTTGTTTTAGTGAAAAAAAATAAAAAAAAAACAAAAAAAATAAAAAAAAAAAACCAACCGGCGCAGACGGATTTGGGGTCCTCGGGACCCTAGAAGGTGCCCCCCAACAAAACAAATCAAAAATGGCAGAAAACCGTATACTGCATAATTACCAAACAGAGAACATGCTCTATGAAAGAAAAAAAGGTAATTATGCAGTATAAAGTTTTCTGCCATTTTTGATTTTTTATGAAAAATTTATTATGGGGGCACCTACTAGGGTCCCTAGGACCCCAAATCCGCCTGCGCTGGTTGATTTTCTTTTTTGATTTTTTTTTGTTTTAATTTTTTTTCACTAAAACAACCCAATCCAATATGGTCCAACGCAACCCAACCCAAAACAATAAAAAAAACACAACAACCCCCCCCTGGACACCCTTTTTTCTCTTAAAAAAATTCTTTATGGGGGCACTTACTAGGCTCCCTAGAATCCACCTGCACGCGTTTTTTTATTTTTTTTAAGAGAAAAAAGGGTGCCCGGGGGGGGGGGTTGTAATGTGTTTCTTTGATTGTTTTGGATTGGGTTGGACTGTGTTGGATTGGGTTGTTTTAGTGAAAAAAAATAAAAAAATTTAAAAAAAAACAAAGGGCGCAGGCGGATTTGGGGTCCTAGGGACCTTAGTAGGTGCCCCCATAAAGAATTATAATACCAGAATAATAAGTACCAGAATATTTCATAAAAAATCAAAAATGGCAGAAAACCGTGTATACTGCATAATTAGCAAAAAAAATGACAATATTTTCAATACATATTGAAAAATCGAGGTGAAAACATACTATATATTATAAGTTTATTTTAATTTCTTTGTATATTAAGGTGTAAAGGCAGATTCAGAGAGGTATCATACCGCTTAACTTGCCCTAACCAATACACAAATAAATGTTTGTCAACACAATGATATTTATTTACAAAATAGTTTATAACTTACTCCTTTCTTATTTTATTGAGTTTATTGTCTATAATAACCAAATACATCCTATTTTGTAGGCCAAAGTACTAAATAGAATTGAATTGAATAACAACACAGGAACAGCTTCTGATTTTTATATTAAGAGGTCAAACTACCAAAAGACCAATAAATCATTGTTTAACTCTGGTTTGTGCAAATATAATGCATTAGTTTACCTCTCGGTTTACCTAATGCATAATGAAATAGAAAATTCTAAAAAATTTGTTGAATTTAAAAGAAAACTGTTACTTATTGCATTTAAGCATAAATACATAAGTAATTAACAAATTATAATGTTTTTATTGTATTTAAAAACTTCTTTTACCTATTAGGGCTTATTAATTAGATTTTGTATTAGGTTTTTTCCTAAAATATCAATAGCAGCTCTCCTAAAAGCAATTGAGGTATCACACATGCGGAATTGGCATTTAGGTTACAACGCAGAACGGTGAGAATCCTTTCTAATCTGTCATATCGTGCTGATTATGTGGAGGCATTTAAAACACTAAATATTTTGACTCTTCCATGTCAATACATTTTATTGTGCTTGCTGTACATTAAGGAAAATATGCCAAAGTTCATAACACATAGTGATATTCACACAATAAAAACAAGAGGGCATAATGTTGTTTTACCACAACTTCGCCTGGAGAAAACCAGAAGCGGGACTGGCTACTATTGTATTAAATTTTTTAATGTGTTGCCAGTTAGAATTAGAGAACTAAATCATAAGCAATTCAAAAAAACAATTAAATCATTTTTGATTCGAAATGCTTTCTATGATTTCCATTCATTTTTAAATGCTGACTTCTCCGAAATATAATTTTCTTCTCTCTTTTATTTAAATTGTTTTATTGGTTAAATTTAATCTTTGTGTTCTAAAATTTTAACATGTTTTATATCAGTATGTGTTGTTTTTTATATTCTTTACAAGTGCTTGTCTTAAAATTTAATTATTTTATAGTAGGTAATTTTTAAGTATTATATAAATATTTTTTACTTACTATGTAGGAGTTTTTAGTTTTTAAATAATATTTATAAGTGTGTGTCTTAAAATTTGTTTATGTTTTCTTATAGTATATATTAGGTTTATTTATTGTATTTCTTTTGACTTGTGTAAGAGTGTTACCACTCAATTAACACCAATAAAGAATCTGAATCTGAATCAGATTTGGCACCAATATTTGCTGCGGTCACAAGCTAATGTTTGAAATACAGTGCTCTTATTCTTGAAGGTATTCTGAATAAATCAACACTAAATATCTCATTAATGTGAAATAATAGAATAATCAATTTTGTTACAAATGGTTATTGGGCCCTTTAGTACCAAACAATCTATATGTATGAATTTGGGCAAAGGACCCAAAGTAAAATAACAAAAAGGCACTTTTAACACAAAAACAATAATCTTACAGACTGTACTGTAGAACAGTATATATTAATTCTTGAATTTTGTCATTTCAAAGTATTCTATAAAACTTTATTTATTTACCTAAAGCCAAAATACACTACATTTTTTACTTGTTTATGCGATGTTTCGAATGATGCCCACTTTTTTAAAGGGTGCGATGACAGAACGTCTGATTGAAATGTTTGTGGGTCCATAACATTACATACATCCAACACCGTTCTCAACTAAAAAGCCACTTAGCTCATTTTCATTTTAGTATCCTTTGGTCTATGATCGATGCCATATTGACTCCAAACTGACAGAAAATCCATGTTTTACTTGTCAATTTGGTTATAAAAATGGCAGCCACAGTAGGATAAAGGCCACTAAGGCGGTAGGAGTTAACTGGCTTTTTAGTTGAGAATGGTGTTGAAATATTTACTTAAACTGTCTCAAAAAAAATTTTCACTTGACAAGTTTCAAACTAACCGGCAGTTTAAATAAAAACGTGTTTGGATAGAAATTTGGTATATTTTCTGTATTGAAAGAGAGCCTGCCTCATTCATTTAATTATTTTTAATAGCAAATAGTTACCACTGCATATTGTTTCCACTGATTTTTTTTTTTAATTGGTTGTTTCTGAATACAGTATTGAAATGGAAGTTCAAGTACAAGGTGAGTACCACATAATAATAGTTTTTGTTTTGTATCTTTGCTGGGTTTTGCTATCAGTAGGAGAGATTAAGTGAATTATTTTTTTTGTTGATATATTATTGGTTTATGTGAGGTTTTAAGTCATTTCACACTTTTTCGCATCTAAGTGGCCTATATGATTAAATAGCTCAAGCTTCACATTTTACTAACTGTTATAAATTTGATACCTAGAGGTGCTTATGTCCTTGTTATAAATGAGATACTTTTTTGTAAACTTTACTTAACACGCTCTAGAAAAGCATTTAAAAAACGTAAAAATCGAGGGAAAAATATTGTTCTCTCTCTGCTTTTTATGAATGTTTATACAAGTAGTAGTAGTAGTAGTAGGCAAGTAGGCCTCCCTGGGCTCTTTCTGCCTTACCCCCAGCCTGCCTCTAATCCGCAATGTTTATACAAAATATAAAAACATGTTTGGACAGGAATTTGGTATATTAACTCTAAACTAACAATTAATAGCGACATAAAGCTATTTGTAACTCATCGCGGTATACGTATCTGCATCTAGCAAGAACCAAGCACATTAATTGGCCAGAAACTTGTACCACGTTCGAAAAGAGCAGATATATGCTAATCTAAGGTGTTCTTGAACGCGATAGGTGTTGAGATGCGTTAGGTATCACGTATTGTTACGGCACACGTATCGTATCTCAGCACTATGTCCTATCTTGCCATGGACAAGGAACCACTGTGTAAGGGGTCCAATCGAGGGTCCAATGAACATTTGCTTAAGAGGCGGCAAATGTGATAGATCTATTGGTTTTTGGAGAGTTGCTATTGAGATCTTTTAAGTTTTTCATGATTTTTGTTAAATGTCAAGGGTTGGGACTCTCAACAAGGGACCTTGAGTAAGTAATTAAAAGTGTTGTTAGTAAAATAGCACCCATCCTAGGTGCAATAAAAAGGTGCAACCATATGTTAAACAACAAGACCAAACAACTAGTGTACAACAGCTTCATAGAGCCTCATATTAGATACTTGATAGTATAGACTACTAATCTAGAATTACACTTAAATAAAGACATTCATAACTATAATTTAAGAACAAAAAATTAACATAAGAAATAAACGTTTAAGAACAAAAAAGCCAAGACTCTCCTATACTATAATATGCTACCTGAAATTTTATTTGTTGGTGAAGAAAAAGTTGTGTGTCACAACCTCAAAAAACATTTAAAAACAGATACTGAAGATATTATTAAAAATTAGTTAAATTATTATTATTATCTTATTATCTGTTTTTATACCATTTATGCTAAGGCCTCGGTGCCAGTTTCTTTGTGACTGATTAGAGGTCTGTAATAAAACTATCTTGAGAAAAAAAAAAAATAGAGGTTAAAATGTTGTTGGGACATTAAGGAACATATGTGCCAAATTTTAGTGCTCCACCATAATGCTTATCTTAAAACTTGACAAATTTTGTGTTTTACTTTCGAGAATAGGGGTTCTCTCATCGACCTGGTTGGTATATCGAGTATATCTGCAGGAGACTTCATGGTCTCAACAATTACATTAGGGTCCACTTAATCATCATTTGTAAGATTGGCTTGATTTTTGCCCCTTTATCCTTCTTTTGACAGTATCAAGCTTTTTACCCATATTTTTTTTAGTTTTTAACTTTTTTCTGGCTAATGTGGGAGTATGGGAGACTTAGAAAATAAGTCAAGATTGGTGAATTTCTCACTATTTGAAATTTGAAAAATGTTAAAACAAGTCTTGTCCACAGAGATGAGGCAATCCGTCAATCAGGAATGAACACTTCAAGAAACAGCATTGAGATGGAGAACCATGTGTTTCATAAGGCAAAAAACAAGGAAGAATATTTGGGATTTGTAGCCAGACTGATCCTTCATGTTAGAGAAATGAGTAAGAATGATGTAGGAATAGATGAAAACTTAAATAATTTGATGTTATAACTTATAATATTGGTTTTATTTTCTTGTCATACTTTTATAAAAATTTTTTTTTGGTAATTTTTTTAGATTGACACTAAAGTATTGAATCTGTTAAAATGTTATGTTGTCTCTTCAAAACTTAAATCGGCAACTACTTTAAACCAATTTTATTATTTTGATTGACTAAAATATTTTATAAATTCAACCTTATATATTACGTTGCCCTTTTGAAGGTTTACAATAATTGCTAACATTAATTGATTTGATGTAATTTTCCTCAAATTTGCAAAGAAAGGGTTGCTCAAGGGGTTTTTTTTTGGGTGGAAGAAATAAGTTGGGTCAGGAGTTCAATTTGAAATGGTCTTTTTATTTTAGTAGAACTAGAAATTAGAAAAATCATGTTTCATAAAATGAAAATAAAATAGAATTTGAATGCTGTCAGGGAAAAGTCAGTAATAACCCAAAAGTGACCTAAAATTCAGGAAAAAGTCAGGGAATAAGATACCCATAGTGTTCAACTGTTAATGATTGTTTTAGAAATAAATACATTTAGTATGTTTGAATTCTTCCTTGTATGTCAACACTTCGTCGCGAATCGGGCGTGCGCAGATAATTCTTACCGAAATTTTTTCGCAACCATGCGGCATAATGCCAAAAAAAGAAACAGAGTCACTAGGTTGGTCTGAGCTATATTCATATTTTTGTCCGCACCAATAAGGATGTAAGAAACGTGCCAGTGTATTTGTTGTTTAATTCCGCCCTTATTGCACCGGCTGTTACTCCCATTTTCACCGACTTATTTGTCCATTAACTAAAATGTCCATTAACAAATGAGAGATAAAGAAATGGGTAGAGTTTTTCATCTTTTCCGCACTTGTTGTTTTAGTTTTAGTAAAGGACAGTTAAAAAATATTTGGTGCAAATGGGGGTTAAAGACTCTTTTTGCTTGTTATAATTAAAGCACCTAAAAATTTTCCTGTTTTCCTGCAGAAATCTATTTTTTCTTCTGTAATTTGTGTAGTTTGTTTTGTCTGCTATTGGAAGAATTTAAAAAAGTCAAATAGAAAAACCCCATCTGATGGGTAAATTGTTTAAGTAGAAAAAAATTGAAATCAAATTTTGTGTGTCCTATGTGATAAAAATAAGCCATTGGAACTGTCCAACATGGGCCACTGGGCAGTAAAATATCAAAAAATTCTAATTATATTTTTGATACTCGGAAAAATTCTAAAACAAAATGTTGTGGATGCCGAGATATTGTGGTGCTTAAATACTGTAGTGACTGTTATTAAACCCAATTATTTTGTGTTAGGTATATGGTTTGGCATATGCATTAGAAAAAAAAATTTACTTATATTTTATGTTTGGTGAGGAAAGTAAATTTGCTTGAGTTTTATAGTTTGGTGGAGACGTTACTTGCCTATATCTGCATTTTTAAAGAATTATTAAGGTATACAACCATGTTAAAGGTTTGGCGAATGAGTTGGAAAAAAGTAAATTTGCTTGTATTTTATAGTTTGGTGAAGGCGGTAATGCGAGTTTTTCAAATAATAACTTAACTAATGAACGAAAAAATTAATGTACGGGGACTATGTATGTCACATGTAACATGAACAAAAATGTCAGGAATTTTTTTTAAAAATGGTCAGGCAAAACCTGGAAAAGTCAGGGAATTTCAAAATTGAAAATCACTTTGAACCCTGTAACTAGTTATAGCTAAAAATACTAAGCAATATTACAATAATGAAGAAAAACTATTTACCTAGAAGAACCAGGCGAGGGTGTTCAAAACCGGCGAGGATTTTTAGCACCACCTATTGGCTCTCTCCGCCTATCGATATGGTGTTGTTTGGGTACCTTTCTCTAATGGGCATAGGATAGTCGCCAACATCAGCTCAGCAAAAATTTAGTCCCCTTTTAAAAAATTTTGTACTTAATGAATAACGGAGTTATTCGCACTTAAAAGGGGCGGGTGTGGCTTGGTGCTAAGCTGCACCCCCCCCATGCTTAAGAGAAAGATTTAATGAAAGTTGATTTGTCATAATTGTGTACTAATTATGTACTCTTGTAGATTGTATGTACTCTTAAAGAATGGTACTTTTAGTTTACAAAAACCTTTGGTTCCTAAGATTTTTGTTTGTTTGTTATGGGTGTGTTATAGGTACTAATTATGTACTAATTTCGCCTTCTTCTAAAAAATTGCCTACTCTTAAGAAACTTTCATTTTTTTTATGGGGTGTGTAGCTTGATATCAAGGCACACCCCCCTCTGCCTAGGAAAGAGATTTCAAAAAAGTAATTTTACCATAATTTGCTACTAATTATTTACTAATTTCGTCTCCTTCTAAAAAATTGCCTTCCTTCAAGATAACTTGATTTTTTTTTGTTTATATGGGGTGTGTAGCTTGATATCAAGGCACACACCCCATAAAATAAAAAAAAAAGAAGTTATCTTGAGAGTTGGCAATCTTTTAGAAGGGGACGAAATTAGTACATAATTAGTAGCAAATTATTGCATGATTATTTTTTTTTAAGTCTCTTTCCTAGGCAGAGGGGGTGTACCTTGATATCAAGCTACACACCCCAAAACAAAGTTCTTAGTAACCGATGGTTTTTGTGAACTAAAAGTACCCTTCTTTGAGTACATTATTAGTACAAAATTATGACATATCAACTTTCATTAAATCTATCTCATAAGCATGGGGGGGGGGTGCAGCTTAGCGCCAAGTCACACCCCCCCCCTTTTAAGTGCGAATCACTGCGTTATTCATTAAGTACAAAATTTATAAAAAAGGGAACTAAATTAGTACATAATTTTTACAATATCCAAATTGAGTTTTGTTGAGGAGGGGGGGGTGTAGCTTGACCGAGCTGCCAACGGCGATATATGCGATGCCTCAAAATTAGGCACCTCATCCACACCAACAAAACCGCGCAAGTGGAGGACTCGCGACATATTTATATTTAGGGTGCGTTCGCATAGCCAAGCTCCCGGAGGACCAATTTTCCGTTTTAGTTGACGTTCGAGTTCTAGATGACACTCGCTAGAGCGGGCGGGGACTAATGACGTCACGAGCAGGACGCACAGGGATTTGCTGATCATCTGGAACGCTATAGATTCGAGAATCATAACCTACAATAGTTTTGTTTTTATTTATTTTTTTTTTTAAACTTGGAACTGCACAAGCATTGAAGCGAAAATGGATGTTATCAAACTTGTTTTGGTAATACCCTTGTTTTGCATTTTGCTGTAGATATGTTTTTCAGCAGCAGTGGGGAAGACGAAGAAAATGAACCTGTTTGATGTTGGTACATATCCATCCCTTTTTCCCTTAATAAAAGAGGAAATGACAGAGATGCATCACCGTTGAACAGTTAACCGTCGAGTTTATAAATTCGGGGGTATAAACTTTCGAAAGCAGCAAAAATCTTATATTTCACAAGTGACAAATCTAGCCTATCGATTTTATTCGCAGTTTTACTAGATCCGACCACAAACTTTGCAAAAACTACAAAATTAAGAAAAATTTTAGTTGCCTTTAAAAAATATATATATATATATTTTTTTTTCAAGGTTAAGGTATTTTACCCTTCGTTCTCCTTCCACGCGCTCGAGTCACACAGGGCACGCTCCGAGCGAGCTCTTTGTTATCTCGAACAGAAAATGGCTCGCCCCGAGCGTCAAAACGAACGGAAAAGTGATTCTCGGGGCGCACGGGGTGTCATCGCGAACACACCCTATACATACCCTCACTTTTTTATTAACATTTTTTTAAAAGTTGAGTTGTAGATTTTGTGCGACGATTTTTAATTTTAAGGAAGGCTCGACATTATCGCCAACACGCTCGGTCATAAAATGCCGCTCTATTTCTCAGAGAAAGCGGACGACGTAGCATTGCCTACTTTATTTCTTATTTACATAAATGACCTCTTACGCATCGACATATCTGGGAGTTTTTTTTGAAATGGCCACTTTCCAAAATTTGATACAAAAAAATAAAAGTTGAAATCAAGCAAAAATAAAGATGTCGCAGGTCTTGTTAAGGTTCTAACTTTACTGATTTCACAAAAGCACCAAATAACTTTTGCTTTTTTTTTGCTGGAGAAGCAGTTTTCTGAGGTCATGTAGTTTTTTTGTAATGGTCCGAAACACCCATATTTTCTGGCTGTAGGAAAATAGACCACAATTTACTCTCCTGCACGTATTTAAAATAAAGTTCAAACAATAATTTTTTAAATTAAATTAAATGTTCTAAGTTTTCTGGGAAAAAATAAAAATATTATCTATATATCCTTAAAGTAAATAATACATTTTTGTATTTTTTGAGAATTTTCTTTGCTAGTTGAAGTACATCTCACTATCTGACCAAAAATGATGTGTGTTCGACTTTTTGATATTTACCCTACTTGATAAAATAAAAAAATATTCATAAATATATGAAAAATGACACATAAAAGGCGATTGAATTTTATACGTCAGGCGTTTCGGACGATCACCCATTTGTTTCGTACAATTACATTAGGCGATTTAATGAAAACAAAAAAACATGATCTTCGGGGATTTTTCTTCCGCTTTGCACATTAAATCTCCAACTGAAATTTTGATTTTTTCCGATGTTTTTTGCAGATTAATTTCTTTTTTTTTTAAATTTTATATGCATCCTCTTTTTCTTTTTTAAAGTTTTTCTTTCAGTTTTTTATTTTTTCTACATCCATAGCGTTCTTAAAAAAAAGGGTAATATTACCAAGAGCAAAATAAATAATATACTTTATTATGATTCAATTTTTTTTCCAATTTTCCAATATGTTTTTTAAAAAACACGTTAAGGAGATACGGACCGTAAAAGAAACCCCTGCAATAGGTAAAAAAAGATTGCTCAATAATTAAGAAAAAGAAGTACTTTAAAAAGTATCAGGACAGAGTCCTCTTATAAATACCAGAAAAAAACCGTTTAATTTAATTTTTTTTTAATTTTCTACTAAATTATTATTAAATATTCATTATTATGAGGTATTACTTTAACCAATTTCCTTTTTTTTTTCTTTTATTCGAACAAGTTGTCACAAAACAAATGCGCTATTGGATGCTCTGTATCTCAAAAAGAGGGGATATCTGGCTCCCACTTGTAATAGTTTATTACATAAAGTATTCTTATAAATACCAGAAAAAAACCGTTTAATTTATTTTTTTTTTAAATTTTCTTCTAAATTATTAATGAGGTATGACTTTAACCAATTTCCTTTTTTTTTCTTTTATTCGAACAAGTTGTCACAAAACAAATGCGCGATTGGATGCTCTGTATCTCAAAAACAGGGGATATATGGCTCCCACTTTAATAGTTTATTACATAACAAAGAAAGTGACAAATTTCACGCGTGTGGTTAGAAAGTCACTTTCTTACGAGTTATGTACGCTATTTTTCCTACGAACACTCAAGATTTGTACTATTTTCTGTAATTATTTGTACAAAATGGGTTGAAAGTTGAAAAGTGCACTTTTACGCAAGCATTTGCGTGCACGAAATTGCATTTAGTGCACGCCATCATAAACATCAAGGTTCATTGAACAAATTTGCGTGCGTAAAAGTATTTTTCCTGCGAGCGTGCGAAAAAGTAACTTTTCCGCACGATTTTTATTTTTCGCACGATTTTTGTTTTCCACACGATATTTACTTATTCGCACTCGGATTTTTTATTATCGGCTTTTTTTCTTTTCGAATGGTCGTAAAAAAAAACATTGATCCTAACTCATGCTCCGCTCCGCTTCTTTCGGATCAATGGCAGTCGCGTACGGGAGATATTAACTTTCCGCGCTTCTTAGGATAATAACTATTACAACAATTCTGCGGGGAAATTAATGTTGACAGGTCCACCTATCTTTAACGTCAGATTGACGTATACTTTTCCAGGTTGTAGGAAAATGACTTTTTTTGTTGTGGCCTCAGACATCGCCCATGAAAATGTTTGCAAAAAGTTATATTTTATTAAAAACTTTCATTTTTTATTCAACAGTATCTTAAATTGAAACACAACCGTGACCGTCCGAAACACTCAGAAATGATGTTTCGGACAATTACGGTTCTTAACATTTTTGATAGCGGAAACCTTGCTATTTGTTATTTGTATAATTTTTTGACTTTATGATAATTCGTTTTCTTGACCCTTTTGTCCAAATAGTGTTTTTTTTTTATTCGGCACAGTATCGCGGCAATTTCATGTTTCGAACATTACAAGTTTTTTTGTGACAAGTATGTAAATGTATATTTTTTTTTATTACTAATAATAACACATAAAAAACAAATACTTACCGGAAAAATTTACCACCCACTTGTTCACATCAAAAGCTTGAATTTAACTAAATGTCAACGTTGCAACTTCAAATTCAAATTCTTTAGAGAAAATTCTGTTGTTTCGGACGATTACAAAAACTTGGTGACAAAATATATATTTTTGTGCTGGAATTAATTTTAAAGCTACTAGTCAAAAGATGATGTTTTAGGATTCTAGATAAAGTTTAATGTAATGTATGACTCCTTATTGTTACCTTTTTTAATCTTAAAAATATATGCGTTTAAAAACTAAAAATTCCTTGGGTGACACGTTTCGGAGGCTTACATTTGGTGATTCTGAGGTTATTTTCGGCTCCTAAAGAGTGATATTAACCAACTTTTTAAGCGATTCTTATAAAATGGATCATGTTCTCGATATCTGACCAAAAATTTCAATTGTAAAATTACCGCAAATATATTTTTTCTTTAGTGACATGAAAATTCATGTTTTGGCCATTTAGAAAAAACTCCCATCTGGGTACCGATTCTGGAAGTGATAGGAAGTGATCGTTCGCCTGAGAGAAGAAAAGTAAATTCAACCAATAAACGCGCTTAAAAGCAGTGACGAGACGATCGAATAATCACCAAAATATTATGGGCACGCACAGAGCTGTCTCGAACAATAATTTTTGAGCGAAGCCGTTCTCTCGACTAGACCCAGTAGATGGGAGTTGTAGGAAAGCTCGTGTGAAAAACGTCACTTGTATTATTTCAGAGCACGCTATTGAACGAACGACCGATCGATATTTTACTCGCTAATGCTCATGCTACGACAAACTTGACCGTCTTTTAGAGTAGGACTCGCACAGTAGTCGGTTTTTGTAAAAACGCGGACATTAAAAAAACTTCCACATTGTAATTTAATCGTACAAAATATTTAGTTTTCATAAACAGACATGATGATCGTGTGAATTTTCACATTTATCTTAAAACATTTTTAAGAGGAAAAAGATATACAGACCGCTTCAAGCTACTGCGAACATAGGGCGGAAGAAGTCTAATTTGCCAGTGTACGTACATGCAGAGACACCGCACGCCTATCAGTGAAGCAACCAATACTCAGGCTTGCGATCACCACTTGCATGACTTTCCTTTGGTATTTAGTACGCCTCTAACCACGGTGCTGTGTGGAGCGTAGTCAATGAAACCGGAATTTGGTCAATAAATACGCAAATTTTTATAACGTAATTTTCTTATTTTTTGTCACTGATAAATAAGAGCGTTTTATTGTCAACTGCTCAGATTTATCAGTGACGACGTGTTACAATGAAAATAATAAGGAGAAACAAAATAAAAGCAAGTTCTCAAAATAAAATAATACATTCTAAAAACCAAAAAGATTCTCCCAGTCAAAAAAAAATTAAAGCAAATGTTCGAAAAGTCCTCCTTGCTCGGCTAGACAATATCCGAGCCTACTATAAAAACCCCTTCTAACGTTTCCAAGCATGTTAGGGGTGATAATTTGAAAAGCTTCTTCAAAAACAGATAGAAGTCATTAGGAGCTTACACCAAATCTTACACCTAACAACTGCCTAGCAGTTGGAATAATGTGCTGTTGCAGTAGATCCAAGTATCTAGGACCATTCAAATTGCAATTGCCGTTAATAAAAAATGGCCCAATTACGTGTTCCCCTATAATACCCCCCCCCCCAAACATTTAGTTTTTGGGGATACTGTGTTCTTACGTCAAAATACAAATGCAACTTTTCCCTCGACCAATATCGAACGTGTGTTGGGTTATGACGATTTGACCATTTGACCATCTGCACTTTTTCGGCAACTTCGTAGACATCCATTTTTTGTTTTAAAAATGTATTATTTCAATTAAGAACTTACCCATCTGTTTTTCGAGCAAGGCAGAAATAAAACAAAATAATAAAAACAAAATTAATTTCCTAAAGATAACACTGCAGCGTGCTTCGAATCCACCTCGGTCGTACGGCACGGAGAGTAAATTGGACTTGATTCCCCCTATGTTCGCAGTAGCTTGAAGCGGTCTGTATATTTATTAATCAGCTAAATTAAAGTAAAAATGTTAGTTTAGAAAAAGAAAAAGAAAATATATTAAAAAGAATGCCAACCGAAACTTTCAAATGAAACACACAGTATATTATTGCATTTTCTTTTTAAATTCTAAGCATTTTTATATAACGTACCCTATGTCAATCTTCAACTGTTCTCGAGATATTAACAGTTGAATACTGGTCTTCTATTTGAAATTTGATGTTGAATACTGATGCGTAATGTCAAACTCGTAAAAAGCATAGTTTATTCTTGGACCAACTATTCGCCAAGTATCTTGACAACCATATAGGGGCAAATTTAAATACATTTTGAATTTTTTCATTTATGTTCGAATGACTTTTGTGCGATCGGCCGGTCCCAGAATACGGAATTTTGGATTTTAATAGAAGTGGTCACTTCTCAGGGTATGATCGTTCTATTACGCCCAGAATCGAGCCCCTGGAGTTTTTGCCGTTTTCTCGGACGATGCGACTGTTGTCTGGCACAAGACAAGTGGTGTCTAACTGGGTCAGACCATTTCTGGAGACATTACCATCATTAAGAAATGGTGTGATTCAAATAAATGGATTGCTTTTTAATTTTAATAAGAACCAAATCGTAGGTTTTCGTTGTAATGTTAACGACATCATTTGCGAAGACTTTCAAATCAAAAGTTCGGAGAGTACGAAGTTTCTGGGACTCCAAATTTACTAAGCAGCTTGCTTCTGGCTGTTATTGTATAAGAAAGGTGATTTATTGGCAGAAAAAACTAAGTATTCATTCATACAAAACTCAGTAAAGAATAACATAGTTCAAATCTGGAACCACTCCCTCAAAATATTAAAGATTTACCGGAGAAAAAAGCACTAATTTCACTAAAGAACGTACTAATCACGAATATCTTCTATAGCCTAGATGAATTCTTGACAACAAAATTTTAAATTAAAAAAAATAATTTTTTTTTAAATTCTTACATACGATTTCATTTAGAAATTATCGTGAAGTCCTTTTGTACTATTGTTTTAATTTTATTATTTACCTGTTTTTTATATTTTATATTGTGTTATTTTTTTTTGTGTATTTAGTTGATCTTATTTATTTATATTTGACAAGTCCCACACCTATATAAGGTTTTATGCAAATACTCTCTATTATTGCATTCGAACAAATAAAATATATTCTATTCTATTCTATTCTATTCTTACCTTGGAGTTTCAACTGCAAAGATCATCTATTTTGCTGCTATTCAGTCTCATCTTGGCTACGGTTTACCCTTCTGGAGTTGCTGTGGCCAATATCTATTTGATTCTTTATTTTAATTAAAAAAACGTGGCATCAGATTCATTGCAGGTGTTTCCTCAAAAGAGCACTGTAAACCACTATTCATTAGCTTTAAAATCCTAACATTACCCTTCCTCTTCATATCAGAATCAGCCAGCCTCATGCATAAAAGTCTATCATTTAAAATAGTGTCAAAATATACAATCATCTTCCTCTCTCCCTTAAAACTATCACTGATCTACCTAAATTCTGTGAAACACTAAAAGATAAGGTGCTAACACATGCATTGTATTCGATAGATGAGTACTTTAATCTAAATCTTTAGGTGGCTAACCACTGTTGGCAATCATGTCTTGCAGCCCCTGAAACTACCTAAACCTCACCAAATCCAGGCTTGCAGACCCTAAGAGTCCCTGGAAGTCTTTAGAAATCTCTGGGCAGTCCCCTTCAATCATGGTTAATCCTTACATTTTTGTCTGTTAATTTGTATGCTTTGTTTGTTGTTTTTTTTTATTTTTGTTTATTTTTAATATTTTTCATATCCTGTTTTTCCTCCTATTTTTGCTTTTTATATATTTATATTCTGTTGCCAGATTCGCATTTTTAAATATGATTACGCATGTGATTAAACCATTTTACAGTTGACTAATAATGGGTTATTTATTTTTCTTTTAATTGTTTATTATCTCATTTATATGTCTAAGTTTAAGTTACATATCCTGATTTAGCAATAAGTTATAATTAAGTTTATCTTTGTCACTAAGATTACAATATCTTGGTCAATGAAGCATGTTGTACTACTTCCATTTCCTTGTATCCAACCCTCTGTACACTTTTTCCAGCAAAAAACAAACAATTTTTATACTAAAAAAATTTACGGTTCTTCATTTTTTTTACATCAACCTAAGAATACCTTTACCGGTCGAGTCGGACCGCAAAAACCAGGGCGTTTAGGCCGTGACGTCACTACGGCCTCTTCGTACCAGAATTCTTACATCTTGCCGCCCTCCCTAACAGTTACAGGGTGCAGCGGTATAATAATTTAATAATATTAAGAAAGTGTATAGTTTTAAAAGTTCGCCAATTTGATTACTAAAAGTTGTTATCTTTTCTTCCAAAAAAAAAACAACTTCGAGCTCACATTTATGAAAGATAAGAAGATCTGCAAGGGTCCAGAAAAAACCGAACTGTGATCTGCGATTGTACTATACCGGGTGATCCACGAGGGTGGCTCACCCCTTTTTTTTACAAATTTTTAGATAAAAAAACCAAACTTAATAATAACATATAGTCTAATTTGACGTTTTTTGACACGTCACTTGACTTTCGGTAACTTCCGCTTTCGGCGTAAATGACCTTAACTTTTGAATTTTAAATGAAACAACCTGTATATTTTTACATTTTTTAAGCTTTAAAAAAATAAATATAAATATTTTTTTTCGATCTAGGCCGTGATGGACCAAAAATTAATATTTTGATTTCAATTAATTTAACAAAAATAAAAAAACCCCCTATAAATGCTTTACAGTTAATTTAATCGCATTTTGAAATTTCAAAATGAAAATACTGCATTTTTTCAAATAGAACGATATGAGTTCACTCTTATCAGAAAAAATGCTTAGTTTATAAGGTGTAATTTTCAAAAAAAAAATTAATAAGTAAACAAATACTTCATTTTTTATAATTTACTTTTTGTTAATTTTAACAGTTGTAGGCTTTTGATGTTGAGAAGGTAGTGCTGTCCTTTGAACTTTAGGCATTTATGGGCATTTGTTATAGCGGAGTAATTCCATGGCCAACTAGGACTTTTGCTATAAACCTAGGGACTAAAGTGCCACATTTAATCGCGCGGCGAAAGGTTGGTACAATTCGCTAAGGGATTAAACAACACTTTAGTCCCGAGGTATATATATACTATTTTATGCACTTTAGGAAAAGATCTTTGTTAAAATTACGTTATTTCTACGCCAAATGGTTCGTCAACTACAAGAAAGGGTGCTAAGAATTAAATCTTGGCCAAGGGCAAATGCTGTTTGGCTTGGCTTGCCATAAATTTAATGATAATTTTCCAGGGATTAGTTTTTTTTTAATCCCTGAGGGATTAAATTTATTTCTAATCCCTAAGCTGAGGGATTAAAAGTGTCACTTTAGTCCCCCAAAAGAGGGATTAAAAGTACCTATTTAATCCCTGAAGTGCATAAAAATCTTAACTGATATAAAAACGCTGACAGCACTACCTTCTCAACTATCAAAAGCCTACAATTATTAAAATTAACAAAAAATAAATTACAAAAAATGAAATATTTGTTTACTTACTAATTTTTTTTTGACAATTACACCTTATAAACTAAGCATTTTTTCTGATAGAGTGAACTCATATCGTTCTATTTGAAAAAATGCAGTATTTTCTTTTTGAAATTTCAAAACGCGATCAAATTAAGCGCAAAGCATTTACGGGGTGTTTTATTTTTGTTAAATTCATTGAAATCAAAATATTAATTTTTGGTCCATCACGGCCACCTAGATCGAAAAAAAATATTTTTAATATATTATATATATTTAAAGCTGTCAAAATATGACCTATGGGGTACCGTTGGACGCAGAATGTTCCCAGAAATCCAAAAATGTAAAAATATCAGGGCGTTTCATTTAAAATTCAAAAGTTAAGGTCATTTACGGCGAAACCGGAAGTTACCGAAAGTCACGTGACGTGTCAAAAAACATAAAATTAGACATTATATGTTATAATTAAGTTTGGTTTTTTATCTAAAAATTTTTAGAAAAAAAAGGAGGTGAGCCACCCTCGTGGATCACCCGGTATATTCCAAACGAATAAAACAAAATTCTTTGTAGATAAATAAATTCTTTTAACGGATTTAATAATAAAACTTCATTTTCACCATACTTTTAAAGAAGTTAAGTTTTTGCAAACAAAAAATCACCGACGTGATTAAAATCAATCACATTAAATAAAATTTGATTGTTTATTAAATTATATTCTTTGGTATTTTTATTTTTAAGAACTGTTCATAGTTTTTGAAATTAGACAAAATTTTTATTTAAGAAATTGAATATTAACTTATAATTTTCTGTACGCAATAATAAGTTAATTTACGGAAGAAAAATTTTGTAATTTTCTTGCCGATTTTAAAAGTTTAAAAATCGATTCAAAAATTATTTTTTTTTCTGTTCCTAAAACTAAAATCACAACATATTTGCAAGAACACATTCAGACGATTATTAGACAAAGATACGACTTTTTAGTCCACCATACCAATATGGTTGGGGAACAATTAAAATCGTGAAATTAAAGTAACACTCGTGGCATATCAGACAAAGCGTTTTTGTTTCTCACTTCATTACGACCAGGCCTCCAATGTCTAATAGAGAATCCAGACACCTACAGACCTGTTTCATCCTTATTAGGAATCATCAGGGAGTCATAGGATTGTACCTGGCAGTTGAAGCTACACAGGCACCATGCACAAGTTTGTGATCCGCGGAGATGTAGTACCTTCGTGCGCCACCTATCGAATAAACCGAGAAACAAAAACATCAAAATTGAAAAGTGCAGAACACCGTAAATACAGAATCCTGTACCTTTCAGCAGGTTATAAAGAAGAAACCTGTAAAATTATAAGGTCACTGTAACATGACTCTTAAAAAGAGGTAACGTTCGCAGCAACACCGCCCCCAATTGGAGCTTCATACTACGTGGCCCTAATTTGAAGGCATCGCTCCGGAGGAGGCTTGTTGTATTTACGGTGTCGTGCACTTTTCAATTTTGATGTTTTTGTTTCTCGGTTTATTCGACAGGTGGCGCACGCAGGTACTACGTCTCCGCGGATTACAAACTTTTTGTTTTAAATTCGAGAGGTGTGCATGGTGCCTGTGTAGCTTCAACTGCCAGACAGTGATACCAATTCTAGGGAATTGACCCTAATTCTAGGGACAATTGTGCAAATTTTTTTTTACTAGGGAAATGGGGAAATTTTAGGGATTTTTTCTTCTTTTTTGTGCGCACTTTTTTTGTCCTCCTTGTGCAATCTTTCTTCTAAAACCAAACCATAACATAGGTTCAGCTGAACAGTGAATAAAAAAACGTCTACCGAAATGTAGTGACCTCTATTGGGCGGCGCATCGCTCATGTTTTCGGGGAATTACCGAGTAATGTGCGGTAAAATACATTATTGATTTTAATGTCACAAATGATCACATAAAATTAATGTTAACCAAACCGTTGTATGCGCCCGATAAATAAAGTTTTGTATTTTTTTAATAAAAATTGTATATAATTATATGTTTTAGTTTTTATTTCTCTTCTTACCAATTTTTGTTTTACATATTTTTTAAAATTTTAAAGTCTAGGGGATTCTAGGGAAAAATTTCTTAAAATCTAGGTATTTTAAACTTGGGACAGTTGGCAACACCGGTACAATCCTATGACTCCCTGATGATTCCTAGTTAGGATGAAACAGGTCTGTAGGTGTCTGGATTCTCCATTAGACATTGGAGGCCTGGTCGTAATGAAGTGAGAAACAAAAACGCTTTGTCCGATATGCCACGAGTGTTACTTTAATTTTTATTTGCGGATACGAGATTCACTTTGTTTTTTTAAAATCTTGAAATTTTGACTTTTCTTAATTTTATCAAAAATGAGGTACTAAGGTTCAAAAACACCTTAATCGACGAAAAAAAAAGTTGTCTGTTGTCTGTCTGTATACACGATAACTCAAGAGCGCCTTAATCGATTTTAACGAAATTTGGTACAAAAATCCTCGATCGACTGGATAAGGGGGATAAAATATTAAAAAAAAAAAGTAACTTTGGAACAAAAGCAAGTAGCAATATACGGCTTTCAGATTTAAGTTTCCATGAATATGGACTACAAATTTCGTTATAAAGTCAAATTCGTGGGAGCTTTAGTTTCCGAGTTATTTGAAAAAACGTTAAAATATATATAAAAAAAAGTAAAGCAGCTGTTTTTAGATTTTGGTTTTCGTAAATATTACCCAAAAATTTTCTTATAAGGTTCAAAGCTACAGTTTTCGAGATATTTTCATGTCCTTTCAACATAAAATAATTGATTGTTTGGTGGACTATCCGTGCTTTCTAGCACCAATTTTGTATTTATATTTAACTTCACTATGGACATTGGGAATTAATTTCTCATTTTGTTATAAATTTTTTGGGCTTTTTTTAAAAAATTATGCAGCAACCAAAGTAACTATTATTGGTCGAAATCCGATGGAATGACCCACCAACAAAACCGCCCGGGTCGAGGACTCACGTCGTAAAGACCGAGGATGAGGTGAATATTTATTTTTCTACATGTATAGAATTTCGAATGGCAACCCAACCAATAAAAAAAAATAAAAATGGGTCTTTGGCCTCCTCCACGCATCGCCGCTGAATATGGAAAACGCTAATTAAATACCTAATTGAGTTTCCTAAAATGAAATAGTCTCAAGAATAGTAGGCGTTCAAAAAGATTCTAATAAGTGTTCTTGAAATGATCTGGAACCAAAGACATTTCTGGAACCCAATCTGGACACTGTATTATCAGATTTTTTTTTCCTTTTTGAAATTGAAATAGCTTTGCAATTAAAATGATTCATTTATTTTAATGACCACAACCTGTTAGTAGTACTTGTAATGACTCCCAATGTGAATAACTAGGTAGTTAAATACTGGATTTCCCATGGAAAGAAAAAATAGCTGTCACGATAATTTTTTATATTGTTTTGCATAATTATTCTTGATACAGTTCGCACAGAAAAAGTTGTTGTTGTCTACCGACTTAACTTATTTTTAAAATGGCAAATAGTAATTTTAAAAATGAAGGGAAAATTTAGCGCCCTAATAAATTTACAGAAAAGACTTGTGGCGTACAGGGCAAAAGGTTTGAACCCGGGACCTCTAGAATACCAGTCTAATGCTCTACCAACTGAGCTACCGAGGAACTGAGGTTTTAACTGGCTATTCGAAAATCCTTTCGTCCGATTCATTTGTTAGTAGTGGGGAGATCCTTGAAGCCTACTGCGACTTTAAAAACCTAGACATGTTATAAAGACAAGGAGGTACACATTCACGATTATTAGTTGTACGAAATTTCTATTTATCTATCAAACAACGATACACGACATATAGCGTTTTATTCAAGGTGTCAGATGGCGAATTTTCAACTAATAATTTCAGCCAAACATATTTACAAAATGAAGGGAAAATTTAGCGCCCTAATAAATTGACAGAAAAGACTTGTGGCATAGAGGGCATTCGCCAATAATACATGAACCGGAGGCGTACACGCAATAGAGTGACATCTAGACACAAAGTATTGAACACTACCTGTGATTACTTTTAGCCAATAGAACGACAAATGCATCGAAACGCCGACGCGCCACCTGCGTGTACGACTCCGGTTCATGTATTATTGGCGAATGCGCAATCAATTTAGCAAAAATTTTCTGATAAACAACGAATTTTATGAATTCCGGTTCTGATAATTAATGGTTTGACAAATTCCGGGTTTTATTAAAAGTGTGTTTTAATAAAAAAATAAAACAATGGTTCGATTAAAAACGAGTCTTATAAATTTCGAATTTGTTATTGAATAGGTTTGATCAAATGAGGTTCGGATAAAAGAATTGGTTTGACAAATTGCCGTTTATAAAGTAATTGATTTTATGACTGAACTTTATCGGGTTTGATTTTGCACATAAACCGTGGTGAGGCGTCCTTGGGAGAGTTTTAAATTATCTCATAGTTATATGGCCTTATCCAACCGAAAGTCAAATGATAAAGCACGCCTCACTCTGTTGGACAACATTAGCCGTGTGGACTGTATTAGAAAATTCCATTTTTTTTGTATTTATTAACTTTTATCAGAGGTTTTGTTGTTTTTACCCCACCCGACCAATCATACTTACTAGGCCTGCATTGTTTAATTTTTACGTGTTAAGAAACATGCGCTTTTTTTAATCAATTTTCTACCTTTTTAATTTTTAAAAAAAAATTTATTGAAACACTAAAAGTTATTGAAAAATTCTTACAAATTTTTGAAAAATTACTGTCCAGTTGTATATTGCTTAAAGTCGACAAAAGATCTGCAAAATATACCAAAGTCATGATTTTGATGTGAAATGAAAGGTGAGAATTTCTATGCTGTAAATCCGTTGTTACTGAATGTTAAAAAAAATGTTTACTTGTGGAAATATCACAAATTGATTAGCACTTATTAATTAAAACATTATCCGACGATCTTCCCTTTTGTTTGACGAATATATATAATCGACATATACCGATGGACAAAGTTAGATACAATTTTCTACGGATAATTATTTGTTCTTTGAGGTCTAAATAGTATCCCCGAGAAAATATTTCATAATCAACCGGGGGAAACCCCTCCAAACCTCCCTCCAATCCCTCCAAACCTCCCTCCAATCCCTCCAAAATCTGCATTTTTTCAGTTTTATTCGTTTTTCTCAAAAACTACGCTCCGAAGCAAAATATGCGTAGTATACTTTATTGTAGGTAATAAAATTTTCTTTCCAACGATGTATCGCTTAGTCCCGCTTATTCTATGGTTGACAGTCCAGTGGCATCCGTTAATTAGGGTTATTTAGAAAAATCGACAAAAACCACCTTTATTCATAATTTCTTATTGAAAAAAAGAACATTCGAGTAGAAAGAGCCAAATTGTGGTTTACCTTAAAATCCGTAACGTAAAGCGTAACAGAAAAACACAATGGCGTCCACCTTTAAATGTTGTAAATAAATCGACTTGTGTAAAAGATAAAAAGATGTTTTTTTTAAATAATCGTTACTTTGTTTTTTGCCGTTTTACATTAAAAACAAAAATACCAAAAAAGTAACAACACTAAAATAAACTAAATGAAATAATTTTCTTTCGTATTTGTTGCTAAATAAATTCATGAAATTAGTCTAATAAACGGTCTCAACCAAAAGAATGGACATTTTTGCAGTGGAGAGGCATACAGTTTGTACAACTCGTAGTAAATTTTGAATTTACTTTATCACACTGCTTTGACAATCAGATTTGCAACTGCAAAAAAGTAATTTTAAGATAAATTATGGACAGGATGAAAATTACCATCTTTCTTTCCAGCGACGCACAGTGGATCGAGTCTGTACAATTCACAATTTTTATTAATTATTTGGACACATTGATCCTTTCGAAAAAATGCATACTTAACATTTTGTTATTAGTATTTTGGATGTAAGGTACAGGTTTCCGAGTAAAACCAGGTTTTTACAAAAACTGCATAATAATTCCTTAACTTTGAAAAGTACGTTATTCTAAATCTATATTTTTTTAGTATTATTATGTAAGAATTTATAGTTACAGGTATTCCTTAATAGTAAAAAAAAAATTCTTCAAATAACAAAAAAAAATCTTTTAAGCCTGAGGTACTTATTTTAGTTTATCACTACAAAAAAAAGTACTTTTAAAAGTTTAACGCATAAAAACGCAGAAGCTTAAAGTATTTTTATACAAAGTCAAACTAAATCTTTAAGTAAATATGCAAAAAATAGCTGCGACCTCCTGCGACTTCTTGGATTATAGCGATTTAAATTAAACTGATCTAGACCATAATATACAAAAGGAAAACAAAAAGAAGTGAAAATCAATGGTACAAGATATTTTTTTATCGATTTTGTTAGCCAAGATGCTTTGTTTTAAGATGGCGGCCATTTAAAGTGAAAATACTGAAGAAAAAAATATTTGAAGCAATTATAGGTGTGTGACACATAATTTTTGTCGGTTTTTGGTCGTCGAAATGCGGCACAATTTTTTTTCTTGAAATTAACGAAGCAGAGAAGGAGTTGTTTTCATGGAAAAAAATTGACCTACTAACAGACATTTTTTAATTTCAAGAAGTAGGAGAGAGGTATTTATGGTACTGCAGCATAAAACTGATTATGTACTAAATATCATAAGAAAAATAAAACATTTTAAGAACTGCCTGCACAAATTGCAAACATTTTCGCCTGAGGCATTATATAAGACCATAAAGATCTACGATTTTAATTTAAAAATGCAAAAAATGGAATTTTTAGTGTAATTTTATCAAAATTTTCGACTGCGGCGCATTTAACTAGTATCTCAAAATCTTATTACACTCCCCTGGATCTAAGGTCAGATCCGCGCTTGAAGAAAGCCAAAAAATATGCCTAAAAAAAAATGAAAAAATAAAAAAAAATGATTTTTTATACCCTAAAAAGCTCTTCAAATAAGCTTTTAAAAATTTAAAATAATTTTAAAACTCGCGAAAGACGCCTGATTGGTATTTTCTTTGTAAGGAATATTTTAAAATAAGCGTTTTTCGCAAGTTTCAAAACTTTTTTTTTGCGTACTCTATATATATTCAAAATTTTATCGCTCATTTTGTGGAAATCGTTTTAAGGGCACAGAATCCATTTTTTTTTCTAATCCTACTACTCCTATAAGGGTCAAATGTGCTTCTAAAATAAAGGATTTTGAACAATTTAAGGCGTACTTTTTGAATACTATGTTTACATATGGGCATTAGTTCTAATAAAATCAATGAATAGCGATCTTTCCCTGAAAAAAGGCAATGATAACCGTAGATCCGGATTTCGCACTTGTGGTGCTCATCAGTACGGTGCTAGGAATTAGTCAAATTGCAGAATCGGCAGATGTACCTTCAATTTGAAGTAAAATTAAGCGTCTCTACGGAGACAGATATAATTATCTTTACGGATTTCCTAAGCTCTGGAGTTGATAAATCTAAAAAGGGATTTAGCGAGGGTGAATAAATAACAAAATCAATGAGTAGCGAGCTTTCCCTTAAAAAATGCAATGATAACCGTAGATCCGGATTTCGCACTTGTTCACTAGCACCGTACTGATGAGCACCACAAATATTCATTCTTCTCTATGACGTTCATAAAACCTAGTTTGGATTTTTTAAATAGGACTGAAGTTGTATCACATCCTGAAACAGCATGTAGAAATAAAAGGTTTCCCACAACACACTTTTCTAATTGAGATTTTAGATTACTAATATTAGTTATCTTGACAAGACTAAGAGTTATTAGGCCTAAGAATGTAGACATTATCGATCCTGGGGTGTTGATAAAATAAAACCATCGTTTTTAGATAAAATATAATTTTATCTATGGATTTTTAAAAAAGGCTGTATTATTTTTAACGAACGCCACTGTAAGCTACGTGGAAAGGGGGGGCATACTAATCTTCTAGAACTATTAAAAATATATTTTTTAAAAAGGAAATTTTATTACCTACAATAAAGTATAACACACATTTTTCTCTTGGGAGCTTGGTTTTTGAGAAAAACGGATAAAACTGAAAAAGTGCAGATTTTGGAGGGATTGGAGGGGGTTTTGGAGGAGTCTCCCCCGGGCGATTTTCTTGGGGATACTATTTGGACCCCCAAAACATTTTTTTGCAAAAATTATCTTGTATCTAATGTCCGGATTATAATCAAGTTAGCCTGGAAAAAATGTAGAGCCAAAAACTCTTACGGGCGCCAGCAGACTGCGTCAGGCATGGGCAGTAGCAGTGACGGTCCCAGGGGGGGAGGGGCGATCGCCCCCCCCCTTTGCTCCAGAAAAAAGTAGACCACTGCTGATGCTGATGGTTAGTCTTTGGAGAAAAAACGAGATATTGCACTACGTTCCTTTAAACACATTCTAGAATCCTTCCACAATATTTTGGGATAGACACAACAAACGCATGACGTACTTACCGCAAAAGCCACGATATTGGAAATACAGAAGTGAAAAACAGTATTATAGAATTTCTATTTATAAACAAGTTTTAGAGAAAATCATTGCGGACATAAAATCAAGGTTCAATAATGAGAATCTAAGTATTTTTACCTGAACATATTCATACCAAGTTTTATACAACGTGAAGCAAAAATCAAAGCAAAATTAACTAATATGGTTTCCAAATACTGTAAACTATTTGATAAATCCAAAACACAAATTCTTGAACTTTTAATAGGAGAAATCAGTATTTGGAAACAATATTGGTCAGAAGTAGGCAAAAGCTTAAATTAAATGATGACGTTTTTGAGGCAATGAACAAGTGTGACGATATTTTTCCGTAGATAAAAACATTCTTCGATGTTTGACTTCGTCAGAAAGAAGTTTCTCCTGCCTCAGAAGATTGAAAACAAAAGTACTTAAAAACACTATGACGAAAATTCGTCTGTGGGGCTTAGCGTTGCTGCATATCAACAGACATATTGAAATTGACATTGTGCGAGTTATTGACCGGTTTGCCCAAAAAAAAACCGGAAACGAACTTTTTTTCTTCTCTTATATTTGTGATATTGCAATATAAAAGATAATGTTTTAACTTAAAAAGCTTTTTAGACCTAAAAAAAAGTACTTAGCTAATAGGTTTTGTTTGTGGTTTGTTTTCTATCTATGTTTTTATAACTGAGAAAATTATACGTCGAGGGCGGATTTAATTTTTTTACGAAAACATTTACAAAATCAAAAGTAGGGTCCAAATTGCGGCGCAATAACACCTTTGATATTACGGTATTCGTTTAATTTTGTGTTAAAAATGGCATTTGTAGTGTAATTTTCTTAAAAATTTTCGCCTGCTGCGCTTTGAAATCATTACAATTTTAGTTTAACTTTAAATTTAAAAAATGCATTTTTCAGGGCAATTTTCTTAAAAATTTTCGCCTGCGGCGCTATGATACCGTTGATATTTACGATTTTAGTTTAATTCAACTCAAAAATTGCATTTTTAATGTAATTTTCTCAAAAATTTTCGGCGCATTTAAACATTTTTTAAAATAAAAATATATTAAATAAACAACTTAAAATCTGAGTACCCCCCTAGATTTGAGGGCAAATCCGCGTAGTTACTAAGTTTTATTTGAATATATTGATATCTTCGTCATAAAAGCTATACTTTTATTCTCGTTTTTTTTCGTATCGAAACCGCCCCCCCCCCCTTTTTTCAAATGGCTGGGACCGCCACGCCAACCCTAATTTTTATATAAGTTTCTTTGTTTTTCAAAGTTATTATTGCACAAATCAAAGATTCGCTGTAAAAGTCGTCAAACATTCAGTAAAACTTACTTTTCCAAATCTCTTAGACTCCAAAAAGGGCCAGCCAGGAATGAATGGCCAAGGGCCTCAACAAGGAGGTCCAGGCATGCCAGACCCGATTAACGCTCTTCAAAACTTGGCCAGTCAAGGTACTCGCCAGAACATGCCCATGGGCATGGGAGGCCCGCAGCCGGGACAAATGGGAGGTCCTCAGCAGGGGCCCGCTTCCAGTTTACTGCAGACGCTTAACCGAGGTCCGCAGGGTCAGCAAATGATGATGGCAGGGATGGGCGGTAACATGCCCATGCAGGTAAGTCACATTGATGATTAAAAATACCACATCTAAACACTCCTAAGTACATACCTTGTATTGTTTATGCAACATTACTGTTTCTAAGAGAATTAAGACAAAATTGTGACATTCAGTTTTTGAAAATTTCACAAAATTTTGAAATTTGAAAATATTTGAATTTTAAAAGTTATTGAAATTTTGAAAATGTTTAAATTTTTGAAAATTTTATGAAATTTTAATTTTTTTTTTAATTTTGAGAATTTTTTAAAATTTTGGGTTTTTTTTTGAATTTTAAAAATGTTTAAATTCTTGAAAACTTTGATTTTATTTTGAATTTTGAAAATGTAAACATATAGAAAAATAATTTACATTTTTGCGCCAATCAGTGTCCTCTTACGATTTACCTCTAACCTTCATTATTATCCTAGGGGCGTAAATGGTCCATTACAGTCGTGTTAGGACGATCGTTAAAATAGTATTATGGTAGTAATAGTGGGTAGTTTACATATCAAGCATGTTATGATGGTAATTAAACGCGAAGATCAAGTTTGAGACGCGAGCTGCAGGCGAGTGTCTATTTATCTGAGCGTGTAATGACCATAACATGCGAGTTAGTGTACTATACTTTACCTTCGACCAATGAAAATGTCATCATAAATATCAGAAATTAAAAAAAATTGTTGTTAAAAATATCAAATGCCTGATCCACAGATTTACTTTTTGCAGCTAGCTTTATAAAAAAAGCAAAAAAGCTAGCGGATTTTTTTTGTTGTCCACAGTTTGGCGTAAAAAGCGAGGAGTTTTTTCGTGTGCATAAATGAAGATTAAGGTGGCATAACTAATACCATTTCGAGTGAGATCGTGCAGTGTTCAGAACACGGTACGAACACCATATGTGAGAAAAGTATAACTTATTAGGAACGTAACCATTTATTAATGCTTCTTTAAAAGGTTTTGATGCTCGGCTTCATGCTTCATGGATTGCAATGTCTCGAAAATAAAAATAATCAAAAGAAGAATCATTATTCAACATAAAAAAAATAACAAATTTCCGTATTATTTTTATCACTTGACATCTACACTTCCGGCCACATAAAATGCGTACAGCAGAAGTTAGCTGCAGGTCTGTTGAACTTAAGTTTTGCTAATTGCGTTGCTTATTGTAACTGACTTTGACGTTTTCGAATTACAGGTTAGATCTTTTGACATAATAAACACAAACATAAGGAGACTGGCCACACTTTACTAAAAAAACTAATATACTAATGACTAAAAAATTTTTTTTAAATTATTCAACATTTTATTATAAAAGACCACAATTGTGCGAACAAGAAAAAAGTATCGAGAAGAAGGAACTGTTTGGCAAAAGGAAAGCGATAACTTAATCATAGTCAGGGCACCTCTGCAGGATCGTTAAATTTGAGTAATCTAAGTCCTTGCAGACAACCAAAAATGTTCAAAATCAAAAAGAAATTATTAAAACACCACGTAAATTTAAAAAAAAAAAACAAGATAACGTTTCTTCGTAGCGTGTCATTGCCCCGTCAGCCTCGATAATTGCTATGTTTTCATGGGTATTGAGTTCGTTTTCAAAACTCATTGTATCTTTTTCTTTTATATAGCGTGTTCTTTATCAAGAACAAGAACACGCTATATAAAAGAAAAAGATAGAATGAGTTTTGAAAACGAACTCAATACCCATGAAAACATAGCAAATGTTTGCCAGTCTTCGTGGCATGGAATCTGCTAAATTTTTAAATAAATCTTGGTTTAAAACAGTTACTTCGTCGTGCCCTCTGACTATGAGCTCCATTAAGTGGTTGGAATTTCTGGGAACAATATTCATTTGTGTTCACTTTTTTGATATAAGGCCCCACACATTTTCCATGGGATTGGCGTCAGGAGTTTTTGCCGGCCATGGCAAAACCTCGATGTTGTGTTGCTGGAACCATTGGTTAGAAATGCGTGCGGTGTGGATAGGACATTTATCCTGTTGATACACAAAACCTTCTGGATGAAGAATCGTTGCTTCTGGAAGCATAATATTTCTCATCATACCAACATAAACCTCAGCCGTAATTCTTCCATGGATTCTAAAAAGAGCCCCATATCCTCTCGCCGATATCCAACTCCACACATTCATGGAAAATCTTCCAGCCCGGTATTCGTTCCCAGCAATATATTTTTCGAGCGTGTTCGTGGCGAGCGATATACCAAAATTTATTTGCTGTTATTGTGGAACTGAAAGATTTTTTCATCCTTGAAGACCGCTTGTTGCCAAAATTCTTCTTCTAACCTGGCTTGCTTATTCGTCTGCGCGTCGTTCTTATGGATCCAGGAAAATGTGCCTCAATTTTCGCCTCTGGGGCCATCGCAAATGGGTGGTCTTCAATAAAATCGATCGGTTGCTAATCCTGCTGAGGCGTACTGACTTGAGTCAAGCCAATGCCTCGCCTTCGTCGAACAGTTCCTTCTTCTTGATACTTTCTCCTTATTCTTATAATTGTAGCCTTGTTTCGTCCATAATGGGCAACTACTCTTTGAACCGACCAACCACCGTCTAATTTTGCTAAAATTTGGGCTTTTTCGAATTCATTTAGTTTAAGCATTTTTAAATATAAGCGTATGAAAACAACAAAATCTGAAAGTAACATTTTTTGTCAATTTTAAATACATAAAAGGTTACTGAGTTGGGAGGCCCATAATATAGTGTAAATCGGCGTACGCATTTTATGTGGCCGGAAGTGTATCAATTTATTGGCCGCATGTTCCATTAGACAAGTGGCCGGTGGCTTCAGTTTCCTTGGGCCTACTAAATTACGTGACCTTGGCATTTCAGAATTCCGGCAGAATATTGCTTACAAAGAAAAAAACCATAACTTTTTTGTTATCAGATAATAGGATTTATAAAAATCTACAACCGTATCCAAAGGATTTTTTAAAATTTGTTGTATTTTTTCAAAAAATAAAAATGATCCAAAAATTGCTGTTACAGATTTTTGTATTATCGACGAGGCTAAAGAAAAAGCCAGGTAAGATTTTTTACTGTTGTTAGCCGTATTTATTTTATTTCGAAAATGAGAGAGTCCAGCAAAAAACTGTCTGGATACGGTTGTGAAGAATTCAAAAATAAACATTCCTGCCAAATTTCAACAGATTCCGTTTTCTCGTTTCCGATATTCTGCCCGGTAAAGATGGGCCCAAAAAGCAGTGTTGTCAAATCTATGCCGTTTTTGTGGCCTTAACCTCACTTTCAGTAATCCTTTGACTAATTAAATATGGCAAAATGGCTCTTTTGATTTTATTTCGCCTCCCTCACATTAACAAACCCATCTCTTTCTCCATTTTATAAATAAAACTGACAAAGGAAAAATAATAATTAAAGTAAGGTTAGATTTCCAGCATTTTCAAAAAAAAAACGCAAAAAAGCTATCTCTATTAGAGAAAGAGGAAAATAGCATCGAGCAGCAAAAAGCAAGTCTGTGGATCTGACATTAGTCATCAACCTTCATAACCTGAAGTTTCAATGACGTTCTATGTAAAACGTCAAAACCAGTAAGGTTACTAAGGGACTTTTCATATACAGGGTGGATTCTTTAAACGGAACGGTGCTTCTGCTTTTTTTTTTTAAATAGGACACCCTGTATAGTTTGACGTTTTTGAATTCTAAAAAAAAATTATCTTTTTGACAATACCGCACACTAATACTCTATCTCTTATGGTTTCCAAGATAGAAGCATTTAAATTTGCATGGAATTGTTGTCTAGGCCCTGTTTTACGGGGGATATTTGAATCAATATCGAAGTTTTCCATACAGATTTAGATAAAAATATCTTGATTATCGTAAAAGATAGATCCTACTGTGTGGTGTTGCTGAAGAGAGAATTGTTTGCAGATTTCAAAAATTGCAAAATATACAGGGTGTCCTATTTAAAAAAAATATTTTTTGCCATACCTCGTAAACTAAATGACATAGACCAAATCCAAGATCTCAGTTGACGTGTTTTTGCATTTTTTTTATCCAACCAAATTCTGACCCGCTAGAAGCACCGTTCCGTTTAAAGAATCCACCCTGTATATTTTTAAAAACAGTTTTTTTTTGCGTAAATGTCGATTTAACGGGACTTATTTTTGGTTAGGTACTAAAATTATATTGGATTTATTTACGTTTAGTAAATATTTATTAAAAATATAGAAAAATGTTTCACATTTATAAAATAAAGTTTATCGCTTTATTGTTATCCTAGGACGATTCGAGTCTAGTGCAGCATGTCCACGTTAATAAAAGTCTCGCACAGACATTCTCTACTCTGAGATCCTATACTTTCTAGGACACATAATACCATGAAGCCCACGCACACCAAAGTCTTTCGGCGATCGGCAAGTTGCGACGGGAGCAGGACAGTGTAGTCTGGAAGCTCTTAGTGACAAACCGGCACGAAAGCGGCGGAAGTGTGATCGCCGTTTTGCTCAAGGATTGGCTGTAGAGCAACTCGTGTGCTGCATCCGTGACTGAGCAGCCCTATTTAGGACCCACTCTGCTCACCCTGAAAGGGAAGGGGCTATAAAAGGTGCCCTAAACATAGCCAGCCAACAACTGCCCGACTAGACAACCGCATCCAGAGGGTACACCACATGCGGTCAAAACAAAAGAAAAAGAAATCCAATGAACTTTTGCCACATGGAATATCCGTACACTTATAGATACAGACACAACCACAAGACCACAAAGAAGAACGGTAATAGTGGCACGTGAACTAAGGAAATATAACATCGCTATCGCTGCTCTCAGTGAAACTAGAAGAGCAGGCGAAGGCCAACTTAAAGAACACGGAGGAGGCTACACATTTTTCTGGAAAGGAAAAGAAGAAGATGAACCACGTATTCACGGAGTGGGTTTGGCTATAAAAAATGAGATTGTGGACCACCTAACCGAATTTCCATCCGGAATAAGCGAAAGATTGATGACATTGCGCCTAAACCTTAGCAACCACCAACACGCTACTATAATCAGCGCCTACGCTCCAACTCTTGCAGCTGATGAAAACCAAAAAGAATTTTATTCTCAACTTAGTGAAGCCATAACATCTGTACCTAAATCTGATAAACTTATCATTCTAGGTGATTTCAATGCTCGAGTTGGTACGAATTCAAACCTATGGAAGGGCGTCATTGGCAAGGAAGGTGTTGGAAACATGAACTCAAACGGACTGCGCCTATTAACCTTATGTTCGGAATATGACCTCACAATCTCAAATACAATTTTCCGACAAAAAGACAAATTCAAGACCTCCTGGCAACACCCGAGGTCAAAACACTGGCATCTGATTGATTACATTATTGTACGTTCCAGAGATCAAAAAGACGTAAACATTACAAGGGCAATAACGAGTGCAGACGACTGCTGGACAGACCATCGCCTGATACGAGCCAAAATGAACTTGCACATTCCACCAAGAAGTAGCCGTCAAAAAAAGCAAATCAAAAGAAGATTCAAGGTAGAACGCCTTAAAGATGATCAAACCAGAACAAAATTCCAAGTTTCTCTGAATCAAAAGTTGGGTACTTTAGAATACCCGGAGAATATTGACGATCACTGGAGAATTTTGAAGACAGCAATAACATCTGCCTCCGAAGAAACGGTCGGCTACACACAAAGAAAACATCAAGACTGGTTTGATGAGCACGACAAAGAAATTCAAGACCTTATTGAGAGGAAGAGAAAAGCCCATAATGCTTGGAAAAGCCACCCTAACTCTAACGAAAGGAAAAGGCAATATCAAGAAGCCAAAGCAGAAGTACAAAGGCAAACACGTAGATTAAAAAACCAATGGTGGACAACACAAAATCACATGAAATGCAACATCTAGCTGAGTCCAACAACACCAGAGCCTTCTTTCAAGCTACTAAGATGATATATGGTCCCACTACACAAGGTATCAATCCCCTACGATCCAAAGATGGAACAAGGCTGCTTAAAGACAGATCCTCTATCAATTCACGATGTGGAAAGAGCACTTCCAAGAACTACTCAACAGAAAGTCTCAGGTCGATAATGACATCTTCGACAAAATTCCGGAGAAAACTGCACAACATCACCTAAGTGAGATTCCGAGATTAGAGGAGGTCGAAAAGGCAATCACACAGCTAAAGAATAACAAGTCAGCAGACACATATGGTATCGCTGCTGAAGTCTACAAACAAGGGGGTCCCGCACTTAATTCCCAAATGCACATTCTAATAAGTAAAATATGGGCCACTGAGACTATTTAAAAAAAATATCTCTGCTTTCTGTTGCTGGAAAGATACTTGCACGGATACTATCAAACCGATTAATTCCGTTTGCTGAACAAAATCTGCCAGAGACACAGTGTGGATTTAGGACCAATCGAGGCACAGCTGACATGATCTTCAGTGCCAGACAAATGCAAGAGAAATCTAGAGAAAAAAATCGCCCTCTCTTCATGGCCTTCATAGATCTAGTCAAAGCATTTGATTCAGTCAACAGAGAAGCTCTTTGGAAAATACTGGCAAAAGCTGGATGCCCTCAAAAATAACAACAGTCCTGAGCAACGATGGACCAGGAGAGTCATTCCAGATTACGACGGGCGTTAAACAAGGGTGTATTATTGCGCCCACCCTATTCTCTATATTTTTAGGTGCCATGCTTCACCTTGTTGAGGAACATCTACCGACTTCGACGGTGGCCTACTTAATCTAGGCAGACTGCGAGCAACAACTAAGGTCTCGACAACCTCGGTAATCGAACTGCAGTACGCCGATGACAACGTTGTAATGGCCGATACAGGGGAAGGTCTACAACTGGTAATCAACGCATTTAACCAAGCCTACAAAAGCATTGGCCTAGAGGTCAATCTTGCCAAAACGCAAATTCTTCACCAACCAGAACCAGATACGAATCCCCAAGCTCCAAACATTTCCATAAATGGCCATCCTCTGCAGAACGTAGAACATTACCCATACCTTGGGAGTCACCTATCATCAAACGCAACTATTGATGCGTTCGGACGGCTTTCGCAGAGAGTCTTCAACAATCACGACATCAATGCGGAGACCAAGCTTCGTGTCTACAACACAGTTATAATACCAACTCTAACATACGGATGCGAAACGTGGACCACCTTCAGAAGTCATATCAAACGACTAGAAAAATATCACCAAAGTTGTTTAAGACGAATACTGAGAATCAAATGGCAAGACCGACGAACAAACATAAGTGTTTTAGAAGAAGCCAGAACAACTAGTATAGAAGCCCTTATCTTCAAGCACCAGCTTCGTTGGACTGGTCACATTATCCGCATGCCTGAAACACGTCTCCCAAAGCAGATATTTTATGGACAACTGAAGGACGGAAAGAGAAATCAAGGTGGTCAACAAAAAAGGTACAAGGACGTTCTCAAAGGCAATATGATGAAGGGTCACATCGATATAAACAACTTCGAGACCACGGCAAACGATAGGGCTACATGGCGCCGAACAGTCCATGAGGGAACACAAACTTTTGAAGAGCAACGACGTAGACTAGAAACGGAAAAGAGAGAACGTAGAAAGGAGCGACAAAATGGAAGAATGGATGACCAACAACACCCGGCTGCTGCCGGAGACTGGGTGTGCCAGAACTGTGGAAGGGTGTCCGGCTCGAGAATTGGCTTACATAGCCATCAAAAAACGCACAACAGATAGCGATGATACAGAATAGAGGAAAATCATACTCGGTATCGAGTGATTGCCTATGATGATGATGATGATGATCCTAGGACCGTAAATGAGCCATTAAAATCGTGTTGAGATGGTCCTAAAATTAGTATTATTCGTTGATCGTAGGTAAAAGTTTTTAAAAACCGACAAATCGCCAAAAACTACCCACGAGATACTGGATGTCACCTAGGGTTGCCAGGTTTAAGAATTGGTTTTTCGGGACAACAGAATCAAATTTTCGGGACATCTGTTTCAAATTCGGGACATTTTTTTATTAAAAACACTGCTGAGCAAGAAACGGAAACCGAAAAATATACTCCTACCACCTACCTAACCAAAGGCATCAGATCAGCCTCACCTCATCATTGAAATCTTCACTTTTGCTTTCCACATCCATGGATTACTTCTTATATTATTAAAGCAACGTACTCAATTAGAAGGTAAACAAAGTAAAATACTGTGTATTGAATTGACCGTGAAACACCACAACAAAACCAAAACATAACCTCCCAACGTTTAACTCCCCTAACCTACGATACGCGCGTTCCGGCCAAAAAAACAAAAATAGTGGCTTAAGAAAAAGACAAGGTATCAAAACAAAGGGTCTTTTCGGGACTCGGGACACAGAGGTCCAAATGCGGGCAAATCCCGAAAAATCGGGACACCTGGCAACCCTAATGTCACCTGATTTCTTGGACTTTACCTCAGGTTTGTCACTTTTTTTTACCTGTCATTGTCAGGACTTTCCATCCATTATAGGATCAATTCCCAATTTTAGCCAAGCTTTTTGCAAAGTTAAAGACGAAACACAAAATATCCATGCACCTAGCCGGGATTCGAACCCGAGACCTTCCGTGCGGCAGGCTGATACGGTACCTACTGCGCTACGGGGGCCGGCAATAGGATAGGTGCTGTACCGACTACTCCTCTAACTCGCAGGCTAGCCAAACGGGATCCTCTGCTACTCCGATGCGCGGCAGGTGTACATGGTGGGCTAAATTCGCTGGGATTTGGGGGTTTTGGGTACTTCTAGGCAAGATAGCGAAAAATAGTCCTGGGCTCGATTTTTGAGACAAGATTAAATACGAAAACTGCATCTTGATATGTCTTACCATTTCCGAGCATTTTGAAAAGTCTTTATTTTGGGATGGGGTCTATAACTTCGTTATTTATAGGAATATTGATTTCATGTAAATAGCTTTTTTGAAGACATTTTAACAAAGAACTTAACCTTCTAACTGGATTTTTCCTAACACATCTAGTTTTTGAGATATAACTCAAAGTTGGTATTTTTCTTTTAGAATGACCCTTTATTTATTTTATTTTTAAAATCTTTGTGTCTTATTTTTTGTATTTTTTTATTTTTATGAATTTTTTAAATATTTTTATTACTTTTTACGAATATTTATATTTATTTTATCTTTTTAATTTTACTTTAAAGTAAAAGTTACGTTAAAAAAAGTTTAAAAGATAATAATTAAAAAAATAAATAATTATCGAAAAAATATGAATATAAAAAAATACAAAAAATAAAACATAAAGTGTGATACATCATCATGAAAAAAAAAGGTCATTCCATAAGAAAAATACCAACTTTAGGTTATATCTCAGAAACTCGATGGGTTAGGGAAATTTCACTTTGACGGTTGAGTTCTTTGTCAAAATGTCTACAAAAAAGTTATAGACCTCATTCCAAAATGCTGACGTATCTCAAAAACCTCTTAACATATCGAGATGCAGTTTTCGTATTTAAGCTTGTCTCGAAAATCGAATTCAACACATGTATACTATTTTTTGGCTATCTTGCCTAGAAGTACCCAAAACCACCAATCCCAGCGAATTTGGCCCACCCTGTACGTTTAGCCCATTGCAGCAAGTTGGGGGATTTAGCCGTAATTCACAATTTTTCCTATTTCTGTTTTTTGATCAATAAAAAAGAACAATACAATACAATAATAATGCTTTTGTTCTAAAGATTCTCTGAAAATGCAAACCATGTTAATTTTGTTGTTGTCATACCGTGAGTTGTTTTTTCAACTGTGCAGCTCAAATTAACTTCTTTAGTCATTTGCAAGTGAGTGGAATTCATACTAATTGGCTGAAACGGTTTCGATGAAATTTTGGAAATGGTGACAGACTCAGACTAAGAGGATTAGGAAAGGGGGATCAAAAACAAAAAAAAACACACTCTAAAACAAATAGGATATCAAAAAGCGGTTTTTCGATATTGGTAGTTTGGTAGTTATTTTATGTCTGTACTTTCGCCTGACCCATAAAAGATTCTATGGAAAACGCTTATGTATTGAATTTTGTTAGTTTTTCGTTGTTCTTAATTTTTCAAAGAACTTTCGACTTACTTTTGCATAGAAATTACTGGATCGTTTTGATTTGCTTTAAATTAACTAGAACAGAATCTTGCTGATTATTTCAACAATTTATTATTATATTACTGTAACCTGCATCTGTATGATAGCAACATTTTTATGACCAGAATGCCGTTAAAAACGATTTTTGATCAATTCTATACAACAAAAATTGATAACCCAGGTAAAGTTGAACTTACAATTTATAATGTTAAAAAAAGCTGCAGTTGCCAAGGATGGCGTCAAATTTTAGGTTGTATTTTAAGACAGATTGCAGCACCCAACAGTTATAGAAAAACACCTTCAGTTCTTAGTTTGGATTTTCAGTAAGATATTTGGTAATATAGTTATTTACCACAAGTGCGGAAAGTGATACTTCTCCGCACGCGACGGCGGTTGCACGAACGACGCGGAGCGAAGTTTGGGCAAGCCGTCAAGGGCGGAAAAGTACGAAAGCGTAGAAGGGCCACAAAGCAATTTTTATTTTAATTCCGACTTTGAACTCGGAATTCCGACTTACAACTCGGAATTCCGACTTTAAACTCAGAATTCCGACTTAGAACTCGGAATTCCGACTGTAAACTAGGAATTCCGAGTTATAACTCGGAATTCCGACTTACAACTCGGAATACCGACTTAAAACTCGGAATTCCGAATTAGAACTCGGAATTCCGACTTACAACTCAGAATTCCGACTTTAAACTCGGAATTCCGACTTAAAACTCGGAATTGGACTTTAAACACCCCAAAAAAAATCCAATTCTTTTATGACCCAAAAATTCAGCAAAAATTAATTACTTTTTTTGATATAAATTATTCTTAAAAAACTGAACATTCCTTATATTTATTTTTTTTTTAACTTATATAGTTTCGGCTGGAAAAAATTGAGGGGACCAAACCAGCGTTTTTTTTTTATTCTTAAACTGTTACACTTACAACAAAAACGATGAAAGTCTTTTCTATGGAGAAAAAAAAATACATTTATAGTATTTTTTTTTCTTTTACTAGTTATCTACCCGAGATAATTTTTTTGTCATAATCCGTTAAATATAACTTATTTCGAAAAATGACAGAAATAAAAAAAATAATTTTTTTTCTAACATTTTTTCAATATATTATTTTTTTCATATATATATTTTTTTAGTACTGTAAATGTCAAAAATCAGAGGGGACCAGTGTCAAAAATCAAAGGGGGCCAAACATTTATTATATCACGGACTCTTCATAACCTATTTTTTTTTTTTATCTTTTGTGGACCTTTTCTGGAAAACTTTCAGTGGGAAGGGGGTTAATAAAATTCATATTCATTATCAGAAATAGTTGTAGATTGTCCGAATCGTATTGGGAATTCCAGTGTTCAATATATTAAATTTTTTTCTTTATAAAGTTTAAAAGGGGGGGGTTTAATTTTTTTATGTTTTTGTCTTAAACTGGCGACCAAAATATTTAAAAAAATCCGAGTATTATAACACTTTCGATTTGGTTTCTCGTAAGCTTTTCGTTTTTCTGGGGGAAAAATAATCTCTGGTAATTTAAAATTATCCCATAGGCGCTTGGTCGGTATCGGAGAGCACTAAGACCTTCAAATAAGTGCCTGAATCCCTTACGTACGTAAATATCGAATTTTCGAACTTTTTTTGGGGGTGTTTTCGACCTTTCTCAAGAAAAATTGGTTGGTTGGTCGGCAGTTTAAAAACAAACAATTACCACCCCCTCCCTTATAAAATTTATAAAATAAATTTTTAATATAATGAGGACTGGAATTCTCAATACGATTTGGGCAATCTACGACTATGTCTGATAATGAATATGATTTTTATTAACCGCCCCCCCCCCCCCCCGCCAAAAGATTAAAAATTTAAAAATATATTATAAAAATTATTATTATTCAAAAGTCTAACTTTTATAACACTGGCCTGTCATTTTTTCGAAATAACCACGTTATGAAAAAAAAATTATCTCGAGTAAATAAAGAGTAAGAGAAAAAAATACTATTTTATGTATTTTTTCCCCATTGAAAAGACTTTCATCGTTCTTGTTGTAAGTGTAACAGTTTAAGAATTAAAAAAACAGTTTTGGACCCCCCCCCCTCAACTTTTTGGGGTGTTTAAAGTTAGAATTCCGACCTTAAAGTCGGAATTCTGTGTTGTAAGTCGGAATTCCTAGTTATAAGTCGGAATTCCGAGTTTAAAGTCGTAATTCTGAATTGTAAGTCGGAATTCCGAGTTCTAAGTCGGAATTCTGAGTTTAAAGTCGGAATTTCGAGTTCAAAGTCGGAATTAAAATAAAAATTGCTTTGTGGCCCTTCTACGCTTTCGTAGAAAAGACACTTTTCGCACGTTTCAGACAACATTATATTTTCATTTTTAGGTATTAAAATAGCAAAAAACTGTTTTTTTTCTTTGCCTTCTCTTTACATTGAAATATAATATCTAAAAAGTTGAATTGGATCTAAAAAATCGGTAAAAAATTTCGTACGCCGTGTGGAAAAGACAGGGTAAATCCATTTCCGCACGGCGTGTGGGAAATGCAACTTCGCGCACGCAAATGCGTGCGTAAAAGTGCACGCTAGTAGGAAAATATTCTAATTTAGTTACTGTTTTAAAAATCGTATATTTGTGTGAACTTGAAAAGCTGTGGTTTTCTTAGTTTTCAACAAAACTTTATATTTTTCACACAATACACGTGTTAGCATCTTTAGTAACAACTGTGTAGAGTGTGAAGAATAGAAAGTGACGTGAGGTATCAGTAAAATACACTTTGATTGTAATAGATAACAATAGTTTATAAAGCACATAGGTAATTAGTAGAATATCATTTAAAATAAAGCAAAATGACTGTAAGAAGCAATTTTGTACCAAAATGGTGAAAGAGAGTGAGTGAAATGCAAAAAAAATTACCTTTAAGCCGGGTCCAGACTATGTAACAAATCATGTTACATAACAAAGAAGACACAAAATTATATTTTTGCACAAAAATACAAAACTGCCTTTCACTTCAATTTACAAAATTATAGATTTAACTTTTTATGTTTTCACATCAAATACTTTTTTACAATAATATATTTCATTTGGTCTCTGTAGATGATCGCAAATAAGCCCACTAAAAATTTGTATGTTCTTGTTTTGTTTTTTGTATTTTCATTGTGTTCAGTCTTATCTTATTTCTTACTTCGTATTATTATCGGGAAAGTAACAGGTAGGCGTTGCCATCTATACGGCGGATTTAAAATTTACATGTATTGTAGTGCAGATTTTAGTAACTTATTTTAACGACGTTTATATTTTGGGTCAATGGGTAAATCATACATAGATGGCGACAGAATGCTCGAATTCTAATATTTTATAAAATTATCTCAATTGTCAGTTTTTTTTTGTGCCTTTCGTCTATTTCTGTTCAGCCGTTGTTGAATTTATGTGAAGCACTATAAACAGGTGTTTAGGTAAATATTTGTATTTTTTAATTATTTATAATTATGTAGTCACTTATCTTCTTCCCGTTGGGTTCAAATTCGCGAGTGTTAACGTAAGATTTCTTTCATTATTTTAGAAAGAAATACCTACACACAAAAATTGCAGTGGCAACGCCATTTTATAAACATCTATAAATTGAATAAATTCCCGACTTTCCGGAATCCTCGGTATTATTATTTAATCCCGTTTCAAAGTATATAATGTGAAAAAAATATAAAGTTAATCTATAGTTTTGTAAATAAAATCTATATGTTTGTAGCGGATACATAATGCTGAAACTACTTTTTTTGTTTTTCGTCACTAAGTTAAGTAAATTTCTTAAAAAATAAATAATTTTTTGCCTTAAATATTTTTGCACGTCGTTAATTATCTCTCCATTTACCTCTAAAATTATGCCCTCTCTCTCTAAATATTTTTCATTTTAATAGAGAGTGAGTGAGTGAAGACTTGAAAAATTTGAGTGTTTTATTCTAGAAATCGAAACTTTAGAAAGAAACCTTTAAAATGTGAGCAATATCATGGCATAAAAATGTGAAAAACGCAGTGAAAAATTGCTTCATCAAAAACGTTACCCCTTATGCTAAAATATTTTAAGCCTTAAATTACCATCATGGCTTGATCATTTCGATTTTCTCAAACTGTTGTCGTACAATTAACTGACTTTGGCTGATATATCTTTCAGAAAATTAATACTTAGTGGCGAAAAACCCAAAAAAAGTAGTTTCAGCACTATAATTTTGTGTCTTCTTTGTTATATAACATGTTTTGTTACATAGTCTGGACCCGGCTTTATGATTTTACTTTTATTTTCTAGCAATTTTGCTCGACAGCAAATAAAAAAGCAAAATAAACAGCTAAAAACCGCTCCCCCTTTAAAAAAAAGTTGCGACCGCCACTGGATAAAATTAAAAAATGAGTCTTTCTCTCTAAGTTAAACAAAAATAAAATCATTCTAATTCCCTTCTAATATTTTTGACTGCACTTTTTGTTTCAGAATATGAACATGAATCAAAACGCGGGCCCCATGGGCGGTCAAATGGGGGGCCAAATGCCGACCCAAATGCAAATGCAGTTGCAGGCCCAGCAACAGGGGATGGGCGGCGGTCCCATGCCGGGGCAAATGGGCGGCCAAATGGGTCAGATGGGCGGCCAAATGGCCGGGCAGATGAACATGGGCGGCATGCAGGGACCAATGGGGGGTCAAATGATGGGTGAGTTTTTTCATAACTTTTTCTACTCACGTGCGAAAAGTACACAATTTCTCGAACTCTTTTCTCTTTCTACTCAGTCTACTTTCCACTCCGTCTACTTTCCACTCCTTCTACTCAAAATGAGTGGGGGAAGTAAAAACGTGTGACAAGTAAATAAAATTTACTTCTTTCCCAAATCTTGAAAATTCTAAATAGTGCTTTTTTTACAAGCGTTAATTTAAATAACGAGCGCAGTGGGGTATTTAAAAACGCGAGTAAAAAAAGCACAGTTTAGCCGTGAGTTGTTAACACTATTTTTTTAATACCTTTATTAAAAAATCCAAGAAAAACAGGAAAATACTTTAAAAATCTCGAACGAAGAGCACTTCTCGCAACACACCATCTTTACACTACAAATCAAGGCGGCTGGTAAATGAAATAACAATGATTTCCATAGCGATTCATTGTTGCGACATTTTAATCTTTGACAATTTAATATTTTGACGATGTTTTTAAATGATTTTTTCGTAAATAATTGGTGAAAACTGACGGAAATGGCTTAATTTTTAGGCAAGAATAATTAGATTTTTTCAATATTAATATTTTCCGCTATTTCTTTTTAATTTTTTGTAAAAAACGGACAGAAATATTTTTTGGCACCCGTGATCAAAAAAAAAGTTTTTTGCATCGGTAACCAAAAAAGCCATGCTTTAGTTATCTGCAGACAGTTACTAAAATCATACTTTTGATGAGGGTATATAATAATACTGAAATGAAAGTTTGTTGCTTGGCAATTTTTGCGAATGAAATGTTGACTGTAAATCATGAGACGTCGGTCTAGTGATTTTGTCAAAAATTTCATATATCACGAGAAAAACAAGACAAGACGCTTTAATGACGTTTGTCAAACTAACAATAAATAATAGCTACAAACACATGTCGGCCAACGTGAGTAACGTCGGCAGAGCGCCGGCAATGCGTTGGTCCGATTTTATGCCAACGATTGTGTTTGTAGGAAGTTGTATCAGACACCTTTGTGACGGGTCTGTCATAGTTTTGTTGAGGAGTTTTGTCAGTAGGAAACGGGCCGTTGCTAAGAGGTTTTACCAGTTAAAAACACTCCAGTGAAATAGTCAAATTTATTTTTCAATTGTTTATAGATGACAGACTTTGGAAGGGCAGAGTTTAAAGTCATGGGATAGTCAAGGCATATTTTAAACAGTCATGAGATACTTGGACTAAACTTATTTTTATTAAAAAAGTTTTCAGCTAACCCAATCGATTTTTTAAAAATATTTACAGAAAAATGTGAAAAAAATCAAAAATTTTAAAGAATTTTCTGCTTTAATCTTAAAGAATGTTGCCTGCGGCGCTATAACGTTAATAATTTTGGTACAATTTTTATCAATTTTAACAACAAAAAAACGTATAAAAAATGGCATTTTTAATAAGTGCAGTTTCCTCATGTATGTCGATCCCAACTCAATGCCTTTGGCCAGCTTACCCAGCCTACTTTTTTTTTAAAAATATTTCGCAGGAAAGGTAAAAAATATCAAATTGTTTAAACAAATTTTTACTGCTTAAGTTGCATATTTAAAACGTGTAAAGAATTGCATTTTAAGTATAAATTACTAAATTTCGTCTGCGGCCCATTTAAGACATGGTTTGACTAACAAATCTAGAATTGAGATAAGATTCTCACGAGAATCCATCCTTACTTTTAAAAACTAATAAGTATTTTTTTTGTTTACTCAACACCTACTAAACCCCCTCTCCCGCGATTAAAAAAAATGCAACCGCCCCTGAGTAAGAACATGCGGTTTTTTTTTAATAAGTATTATTTGATTGTTTTTATTGTTATTGTTATATAAAATTTTATTATTTTAAGTTGAATTTGCAAACTTTGAATTTCATATTTATCAAGAACGAAATAAAATGTTAAAAGTGACAAAAATGTACGCAAAAAAGTTGTCTTTAAATTCTAGGCGTAGAATTGGAAAATACCTTTAAAAATTGAGAAGGAAAAAAAAACGTTATTTATTTATCAATACACATTCATTTGTAGATAAATCGACGAATGCATTGTATATAAAAACCAGGGCCAGAATGAAAATAATTTAGCAAATAATGTTTTATTTTATTTATTTCAATATGTCTAAAAAGCAGCCTAGCAGGCCAAATTATTTGAGCTTATGCACGCATTACGTCAACTGTAGAAATAAAAGATCAAAACGAGGAAATTAAAGAAGAACAGCGGGACGGTAATAATCAACTTAATGAAAGGATTACTTTCTAAACAGAAAGAAAATTTAAAAAATTTAATATTTTAGAAATTAAAAGAAGGGGATACACAACTTGAAGACATACAAAACCTATTGGAAATAATCAATAAAAAATGAAAGTTGATTGTCGCCTTAGTGAAAAGGGATACTTATAGAAAAGGGAAAAAGGTCGAAAACGGAAAATATCGCCCATTTGTTGTGGAATTCTCAAACTGCCACCAAAGACAGGACATCCTTAGGGGTGGCTCGGTAATGCACTTTGGTGCCGATGGCATTGTGTGTCATTTTGAAGCATTATTTCGAGGCATTTAGAGGCATTCTATGCATTTCAAGGCAATTTATTCTGAAGCATTTTTAACAAAAAAATCTGGCAAAAAATGCCTTTTGGTGTCCACAAAATGATGACCGAGCCACCCCTTGGGACTTTTTATGCGTGATTGAGGTTAGGTTATTGTTTTGTTTACGTTTGTATGGGCATTTTGAACTGTGGTGTCGGGGTTAACGCCGCGACTTTCAAGCCCCGGGTCTTGCAGCTAGTCTACTTAGACTTTTTCTTATAAAATTACAGAATTTTGTAGATTAAGGTAAAACGCAGTATGAAGCGGAGTAGGCCGAGTTAGCTAGAAGGTAGGATAATTCGATTCCATACCGTCCCTTGGAGAGGACGTTAAGAGGACGGTCCCGTGTGATCCATATATTGATAGTGGAGCACGTTAAAGAGCCCTAGCCCCGACAAAGGGTTTTAGGTCTAAATCCCTCTAGGAAAAGAAAACTGCCTTCCTAGGGGGTGCTCATCAGACCAGTCTGGGTAGGGGGGAAATGAGACATAGATCTCTCAGGTTTCAGTGGAGGAAGCTGTAAATTGCACCACTCATAACAAACCTAACCTAACCCCTCGGGACATTCTGAACAACTCCTAAAATCTTGCTGGTACAAATACAGAAGTTGTTGCCATGCAATTTTCAAAACTTTTATAGTGGGATTAAGATCTAAATGTTTTCGTAAACCTAAATATTTAGGCCTGTTAGGGGTAATAAATCTCAATATTCCAATTTTTAAAAACCACCTACCCAAACCTAAGAGACAGAGAGAAGTTATTGATTATTTTGTACTGTTATTGCAAAATACAAATATTTAATTCTATTTTTTTTTCCTGTAGCAATGCAAATGGGCCAACCTAAGCCCCCTGGCCCAGGGGGGCAGAACCCCATGATGATGAACCATCCCAATATGGGACCTGGAGGTAGGTTAACAGCTATTTCATGATTACGGACAGAAACTTTTTGTCAATACTTTGTTTATTGCTATAATTTTTTTCTTACATATGTCGCGACTTTTGAATAATAGTTTTTTTTTAATCCCTCTTTAGTTCTTGTAACACTTAAAGTAAAGGTGATTACGAATGTGAAAAAATATCTATAAGGAGTATGAATATGCAAACACATTTTAAAACCTTTTAAATGCATCTTTAAAAATATATATATATATATATATATATATATTTGTTGAGACATTCATTTTTTGAAAGCTAGTTACTTGCCTTTCAGCCATTTGCATCAACATATTTAGGGGCAACCTAGCATTAGGTGCCATCTAAATCCAGTTTAGTTTTAGGTTAGGGGAGCGCTAGGGGATCAAAAACAGGCCCCTAGATTTAGGGATCACCTAAGGTAGTTTAGGGGAGTTCTAAATAAAAACGAAACTCTTCTCTAACCTAAGCCACCTTATTCTAGGTGACCCCTAAATAAGTAAATATGTTCGTGCAAATGGCTGTTTGTATTATGATTTTATGATTATTAGCCTGCTCGCTTAGGCTAGCCTTCCATTAGCAGATTATCCGCGCGGATTTCAAGTTATGGTGAAGGTGCCAATCGTTCTGTCACTGTTTCACTCACTGACTGACAAGGAAAACATTTCAAAATCCGCGCGGAAAAAAAGCTTATGGAAGTCCAGCCTTAGGGGTGTGATTGTAGGCTGGTTACAACGGATTGAAGTTGGTCATTTTTAACTTTTTATGCGTGATTGAGGTTATGTTACTGTTTTGTTTACGTTTGAATGGGTAATTTCTTATTAATATTAACTCAAAAAAGTGATGGTAAAGAAAGAGGAACAACAACAATACCAATATTTGCTATTTTTCTTTTAAACAACAATTATATGTCGAGTCAAATATTGTATTAACGCGCCTATTGCAAATTTTTGACAAATTCTAATTGTGAGGACTTTATGAACGAAAAACGGATCCGTTAAATGTATTGACTTATGTGGATGGCCAATTTTTCGGTCATCCGTGTAAATGCGAACATTTTACTCTTAAATTCACGAAACTTCTTAGATTAATGATATCTAACCACTGTTCAAATCCTTCTAGGGAATTTTGAATTACCCTGTATACTGCAACATACTACGTTTATACGCACCTAAAAGCGATTTTATATAAAGACGGTTTTAAATAAAATCGCGTTCTCCGAGGGTTTATACGTCCCTTATTAAATGTCGTTAAATATGTCAGTTTAAAGAAAAAACAAATAAAACAACTTAGTTAATAACAGATTTTTCGGAACATAAGAGTTTAGCGAGGGGTTTAGTATTTCTTTAGGTTGGAAGAAATGCGCTGAAACGTTTTTAAAGTCTTTACAACGACCTAAAATGGATTTTTAAGCAATAAAACGCTTTCTTAAATCGCTTTAAAATAAAATCGATTTAGTGCTTAAATCGGTTTTTCTGGTGTTTATACGACAACATTTTCAAACCGTTATAAAAAAGCACTTTTGACAAAGTAACTATTTTTTACGTGTTTTTTGCTTTTTATAGAGTAACTGTCGATTCTGCAAGAAAGTCACAGAGCACAAAAAAGGTGTGTTTTAACAAGTTGTATCCATAACAGGCTAAAGGTTTCCGGAGAACCTGGTGGTACCTCTAGACACCAACAGTGAGATTTACTAAGATCTAAAATAGTCCCCCCACAGGTCTAAATTTTTACACCTGTGGGGGTACTAAATTTTAAAACCAATTTTCAAAAAACACTTACCCATACAGAACAGACACAAAGTTATTAATTATTTTGTATTGTTATTGCAAAATACCACTGAAAAACTGCTTTTTTTCTCAAAATACACCATATTTTAGAAGAAAATACGCCAAAAATTTGGCACATAATAGCTTTATTATTTGTGTTTAAGGTTATAAAGTTGGTAATTTTTTTAGACCACCTCAGGGGGGTGGTTTAAATATATAGCCCCCAGAAAAGATTGTTTTGTGGCATTTGGTAATAAGTTCGTTTATAATTTCCCTAAGTAACCGCTTTTACAAGGATTAATTTACCATATTTAATATCCCAAGATGTTTATTACCCAATAAAATACCTTCTATTTTGTCCAGATAAATGCCATATTTTGATGAAAGCTTATGAGGGCACTACGAGGCAAAACAAACATAAGTGAAGGTTACTGATTATGCACGAAAAATATACCAAACAAAAAAACCCAAAACAATTATATTAATTTATTTACAAACTAAAAGTAAAACATTGAGGTTATCTAAAAGCTCAGTCAAAAAAACTTTCCTTACTCAAAGCCCACTCATTTTAAAGCTGTAGCTTTCATCAGTAGAGGTTGGTGCAAGCCAAGGTACAAGCAGAGGTAAAAGATCCGAACTCGCTGTTTGTGATTGAACGCAGTGCTAATATTTTTAAACTGACATTTCGACAGTGACAGAAATGTAAAAAAACTTGCATTTAAGTTTTTTAATACGTTTCATAAATAAAAACACCTTTTAAATAGATAAAAAATTAATCTACTCCTTATTTTATTATTACTTATCTAAATCGTTGTGTGACATCAAGTATTAATTGGAAAAATAAATTAACAAGGGTAAGTTTTAACTAGAGTGACATATAGCCCCAATGTTAATTTATTCTACAGAGTGTTTACTATTTAAACCCCGCGTGGGTTTAAATTTTTTAATTTTCTTTTCTTCTAAACTGAAAATTTCCTCTTATATCCAACAAAAGACTGTGTTAAGATGATTATTCAATAAAGAAATTTATTAAAATTCTTCTTATAAATCAAACTATGTCCAAAACTCAAGGAGGGTTGGTTTAAAATGCTTAAAACCAAAAAGTTCACTTAAACTTAGGACCGTTCTAAAATAGACTAAACCTTTTTAGCAAATCCCACCGCAAAATTTCAAATTTTAATGAGAAAGGAGCATACGAATTGAAAGATACGAAAATTTCTAATAACTTAAGCTGATTTCTAATAAAAAGAAGTCGATATTGCGTCAAATATGGGGCTTACATATAGCCGTCACGCGATTTGGCATCAGTTTTTTGAGATTAACTCGGGAACCTTTTAAGCTATGGTGAAAATGTTAGCTATTATGGATACAACTTGTTAATTACACATGTTTTTTGTATCGTGTGATTTTTTTGCAGGATCGACAGTTACTTTATCAAAAGCAAAAACACGTAAAAATAAGATGATGTTGCAGAATATATTTTTTCCCGACACAGCAACATCAAAAATGCAAATGATTGATGGTTTTACTAAAAGTTCACTAAATGAAATTAGTTAAAACATCGGTTAACAAATGAAAAAGTTGTGAATTTTCCTCGGATTTTTCCAAAATTTTCCTGAGTTTGACAGATGTCGTGGAATACTGATCCATAAGGCACCACCGCACCCAAGAATTGACTTCGGGAGGGGGGGATAAATAATTAAAAAAAACTTAATTTGAAGTAAAAATGTGACCATAACCAGGCTCCTTGGGTGGGGGGGGGGTTGGAAATCAGTAAAATCGAAGTTTTCATTTTTTCTCATTTTCATTCACCGATTTAGATTACTAAAATGGCTATTTTAAACGTTTTGCACGTTTTTATGAGCACCTAAATCCATTTAAAAAACACTTATTTAAAATTAAAAAGTTTTTTGAAATCTATTTATTCGGGATAAGGATTATTTAAAAAGGAATTTCTTTAAAATTTGAACAAACAGTTAAACAATAAGAGCACAAGTACAAACGTGAGTAACGAAAGTTTAAAATTACGAAAACAGTTGTTTATTTTTGTGTGTTCCATTTCATTGTATGTGTTTTTCTGATAGAAAAGTGGACCTGAAAACTGAACCTAAGTGAGAAATTCTAATCTATTGGTCCTACTATCCCGACGAGTATAAGAATTTTTGATAGCCTATAGTAATATATTGAGTGAATACAAAATTTTTGTTTTTTTTGCCTAAAAATAATTTCTTTTTTTATTGTTTTTGATTTTCAGGCAAATAACATTAAAAATGCACAAAAGCAAGATTTTGAAGCCATTTTACATGGAAAATATATTTTTCTACGACCACATTATGAATTTAACATATTTTGGTTCCTTAGAAACTATTCAATTTCACACGTGTGCAGAAACATTTCTGAACATGTGTGGAAAAGAATACGTTACAACTGTCAACATTACTTTTTCGCTCATATGTTGCAACCCCAAGCCATTTCACCGATGCCGGTAAACAATGTATTTAGTCCCCCCTCCTTTATTGTGTATAAAATTATTAGTGTTTGGAAGCTTCCAAAGCTCAAATTGGCAGAATTATATATTTTTCTGATAGAAAAGTGGACCTGAAAACTGAACCTAAGTGAGAAATACTGATCTATTGGTCCTACTATCCCGACGAGTATAAGAAAATACTAAATAGGGATTTATAGCCTATAATAATGAATACAACATTTTTGTTTTTTTTTTGCCTAAAAATAATTTCTTTTCTTATTGTTTTTGATTTTCAGGCAAATAACATTAAAAATGCACGAAAGCAAGATTTTGAAGCCATTTTACATGGAAAATATATTTTTCTACCACCACATTATGAATTTAACATATTTTGATTCCTTAGAAACCATTCAATTTCGCACGTGTGCAGAAACATTTCTGAACATGTGTGGAAAAGAATACGTCTGCTGTTGAAGTTAGATAGAGCTGTCAACTGTCAACATTACTTTTTCGCTCATATGTTGCAACCCCAAGCCATTTCACCGATGCCGGTAAACAATGTATTTAGTCCCCCCTCCTTTATTGTGAATAAAATTATTAGTGTTTGGAAGCTTCCAAAGCTCAAATTGGCAGAATTATATATTTTTCTGATAGAAAAGTGGACCTGAAAACTGAACCTAAGTGAGAAATTCTGATCTATTGGTCCTACTATCCCTACGAGTATAAGAAAATACTAATTAGGGATTTATAGCCTATTAAAATATATTGAGTGAATACAAAATTTTTGTTTTTTTTTGCATAAAAATAATTTTTTTTTAAATTGTTTTCAGGAAAATAACATTAAAAATGCATGAAAGCAAGATTTTGAAGGCATTTTACATGGAAAATATATTTTTCTACCACCACATTATGAATTTAACATATTTTGATTCCTTAGAAACCATTCAATTTCACACGTGTGCAGAAACATTTCTGAACATGTGTAGAAAAGAATACGTCTGCTGTTGAAGTTAGGTAGAGCTGTCAACTGTCAACATTACTTTTTCGCCCATGTGTTGCAACCTACTTTTCCAGGCATGTGCGGAAAAGTAGTTTCGACCCATTTTGTACAAATAATTACCGAAATTAGTGTACATCCTGAGGGTTCGTATGAAAATAGCTTACATAACTCGTGAGAAAGTGTGTTTTTCCACTCGGCTACCGCCTCGCGCAAAAATATTCACACTTGTGTGAAATTTGTCACTTTCTACACCTACTATATTTTTAAACCTTTTCTGAAGAATAATATTACATAATCGTTTAATATTTTAATAAAAAATTTTCCCACTTTGCTTTCAAAAATTGCACTAGAATTTTTGCTGTAATTCGTCTCCTATAATTTTATTGTCAGGATCGGTTTTTTTTAATTTTTGAAAAAATATACTAATAAATAAATAATTATTAAAACCAGATAAAATATAAAATAAACTAGTAACAAAAAAAAGAAAAATCCAACTTTAGATGTTTTTTAACTGATTTGATAGGTGGATTTGCAAGGCAGCCCAATCCTAATATGTTCAACGCCAGTCCTTTACCCCAATCGGTGCAGTCCCCCGCGGGAGTAGGAGGACAGATGGGGGTAGGGCCAGTCCCCTCGCCTGTCATGGCTCCTTCGCCTGGGGGTATGGGTAAGTTTTTTTTTTTAATTTGGTTCTATCTCTTTTTAACTATATGATTTTTTTCGAGGTATGTTGCGAGGCGAGAGTCGGTGTCGGGTAGGTTCGTTAGTTTAAAAAAAAACAGAACAAAGAAAATGCTTAAAAAAAAGTTTTCCGACATGCCACTCCTAAAAAAATTAAGAACTATTTGCATATGGACGAGAAAATTTGTTATTATTTGATTTATTTTTTACGGTTCTATCCATGTATGTTTTTGCTTTAATGGATTATATCTATATTCCTCCCAAAATTCTTTCTCCCCATTCATTTTTATTTTTTAATTTTATGTACTATGTAAAACTAACTAAACAACTCTGGTCAGACCTACAGACTACCACAAAGACGTTGAGACTTGTGGTGTTTCGCCTCGCGGCAAGTATCGGTCTCCCGGTGGTATCGGTGGCGGGCTCATTGAAAACGCATCAACACGCACCATGAGACTTTGTATCAGAGACGTTGGCGTCTCGAGACAGATCTCGTAGTGCGCGGCGCTCTTTTTAAAGATTATTTTTACAAAGCTCTGTCCAGAAGAATTTCTCACATTTTATCTGTTTCAAGCAGTATTCCTTGAGCCTTCATAATTTTTATAGTCCTTCTCTGCGTTTCCTCCAAGGGATTTTTATGCGTAGTAGTAGTAAAGAGGCGGCTCGTGGGTCTGGCAATTAACCCACTTTATGGGCCCTTTCTGTCATCCCCGTTGTGTACCCCTATCTTCCTAATCCGTCTACGGGCTCCTCTATCGTGGAACAACCCCACATCAGCTGTGTTAATCTGGCCTTCCAACCTGCAGGCTGGATAGACAGGATCCCCTGCTACTCTGATGCGTGACAGGTGTTCGTTCAGCCGATTGTGTCGGCTCCCTATAAAACAACCGAAACCAAACTTGGCAGAACTTAATTTGTCAGTTTAAAAGAGAATAAAATAATTGGTCCGAAAAAAATTGTCCCGAAAATGAAATGACGGGAAAATCAAATCGCTAGAAAATATGTGCATAGAATTAAATTTAAACAAAACATATTTTAAAACAAAATTATGATTGTTTTCCACAAACCAAAACTACACTTTTTTGCACTCGACGCGCGTTTCGCTAACAACGTTAGCATCATCAGGAGACGATAAACAATAAACTAAATTAACCTACACTCTGTCTTATACACTATCTTTTAGTGGCCGGCGATAAGACTAATAATTTGTGATTGGTCACGGTTTATAATCCTATCTCCCCTCAACTAAAGAATAAAGTGTACTAAACGGAATGGGTTCTCTATCTTTATCTGAACATTTACAGATGGATAAACTAATTTGCCTCTTGATTTTCGTTTAATCAACTTCAAAGATCCATGCATGTCATCAAAATCTGCTATATAGTTTCTTCGCATATTGGGCAGCTTATTTTCTTTTTAATAGAATTACCTACAAAACCGCATATATAAGATACCACATTTTCTTGTAGCTCATTCAATTGAATTGGAGCTAGTAGCCTGCATTTTTCTTCAATTTCTTCCATTTCTTCTTCTTTTCTTCGTTCCCACCTTATATTTGTTATTTCTGTTCTTTCTTTAGAGCTTTCTGTCACATGTAACATTTCTGTACAGTCTTGTCCAATGCAATTTCCAGTGTTATTTTTAATATTGATATGTGTTAGCATACGTCGATAGGTTTGCATAAACTGCAAACAATTTGTATTATTGCATGAATTGCGACTTCTAAAAAAAAAGGTTCAGTTTAGTATAGCAAAACACGAAAAAGGTCAGTAAAACTTATCCAAATTTTACTATAACAAAAAAGTTTTTAAGATTGTCATGGTGCTTCGGCTTTATGTACATAGAGACCAAAATTTTAGAGTTTTTGTATATTGCTTGGTTGAAAGTCAACATTGGAAAATATTTTATAATAGACACTTACCTGACTCCACAGAAAAATAGCTCCAAGTGATCTTGGCTGAATTTGTGTGTCAGTATGTATTTTATTGATTTTCTTTCAACAACTTCTCTTTCATATAGATTTAAAAGAGAAGAATAGATACTAAAAATCCAACAATTGGCACCTTTTTCTTGGTCATATGGAGGAAACGGCCTTCTTTGTTCTTTAGATTTTGTATATAATCATATAATTCCCTGACTCTTGGTTTCCAATAGGATTCATTTGCTTCCCTCATAGGAGTATTCATTCCAAACCCAAATGGGTTACGAGAATTGAGGAAATCAAAAATATTGTTGATATTTTCAATGAATTCAATAGTCGGTCCTACATCTTGAAAATCGGTCAATTCTATGTCATCCTTAAGGAATTTTAGGGCATCAGCAACGCTTTGACTCAATGTCTGTGCAGCAATCTTGACCTACAAAAAAATAAAATTTACATAAAAACATAACTAATAAAAATTTTCAAATTACAGGTTGCAAGATTTTATGATCTAAATAAAGAAGATGGTTATGTTATTTACAGTTATCTACCTAAAAAAGTGTTACTTATGAATCACCCGGTATATATATATATATATATATATATATAACATAGAAACCTACCCTCATTTTAGCCTGGGTCCATTTTATGTGTTTCTCCCTCAATTTATTTCCAAGATATAGTCCCTCTTCTTTCTGCAGCTCATTTAGTTTCTCAATCTACTTCCAATTTACTTCCTTATTTTGCTTGTCCAGAATAATTCCTTCGGAAGCCCAGTTATTTCTTATTAACTTTAACATGTGGCATATGTCAAATATTACGTAAATTTTTTCCCCACTAATAGGATGTAAAAATGATGTTTTTAGATTTTCTACTGAAGATACTTGGCATCCCCACTCGTTCATCATTTTAAAATGTACATGTGGCCCATCGCATGTAAGTGATAATATTCGCATGGTCTCTATCCCACTTAATTGTATGAGTGCCTTCTTCACAAGGTTTGCTCTTTCAATCCCTGACATTGAATATATAAAAAAATACCCAATAGAAATTTTAAAGTTGGCATTTACGCCAACAACCATTAATACCAGCACATGTGAGGCTGGATCTCTATCATTATTGACATCCATGTTTGAGCCAACATCCACATAACCCCAGATATTTGATGAGTGCCTCTCAGTTATAATTTCTTTTTTTATTCACATCATCATCCAACATTAATGAACATAGTAACTGGTATCCATTTTGTTTGTAAAAATCATTGGACCTTATTTTTAGGGCCTCGATTGCAGGCTGTGTAAATTCAGGAGAGCAGTCTACTTTGGCCAACCACTTCCTAATTGCCGATGGCGATGGAAGTGCCAGATTGAAAGTGTGGCGAACATAATCATAGGCTTTGGCACTGTAAAATTAAAGAGCCATGGCAAATGCCTTCAACTCATGGGAATATTTAGTTCTAGTAACGGCTCCCTTATGTTTATTTTGTACTCTTAAATTCAACATCATGCGTCTCATAATGTCTAAGGGAACGCCTGAAAATGTTGACTCTATGTGGTCAAGGGCATTTGAAGATAACTTGATTTTTTTTTACTTCACTTAGAGCTTGTTTTAATGAATTTATTTTTCTTAATCTCCTTGCATTTGTTCTCTTTGTAGTGTCCATTTTAGTTTTTAAATGTTTAATTTTTTTTCTAGCATTGTCAAGTTCAATTTTGTAATACTCTGATAGACGACTGCAAAAAAACTGATTATTAATTCTACTTATTCATAAATAATATGTATAAGGACGGGGAGGGGGCATTAAAATGATCTCTTATTAATTGAGATGCAGTTAAATTTGTTTTAGATAAATGAATTCTTTGAACTTTGTTTTACATAAATTATTATTAAAAAATATATTGATTTATTAAAACATTATAATTTTAAAGAATTTATAGTACTTAGTCTATTTTAACCAAAAAAAAAAAAAAAATAAACAAAATATTACCTGTAAGTGTGCATTTTCTTTATAATCCTTCTCTTAACAGAAGAAGTACCAGAAGATGGAGTTTTTCTGCGATCTGTTGAACTACTTGATTTGTAATGAAAGTATTTACTAAAAAATAAGTTCTGAATTAGATAGAATAGAAAGCTATAAAAAAAAGTAAAGCAAAATGTGTTACATAATAATAATTAAATATCTAGAATTTTAATGTATGTTGTCTATTAAAGTTAGTAAAAGGAGGAAAGGTAATATTCATGTATCATACCTTTTTCTTTTAATTTTCAGTTGGTTTGGTGAAGAGTTGGTTGATGAAGCACTTTTTAATGAGGCTGCATGGCTCGAGTCTTTCTCTTCCATAGAAAATTTAATTTTTTTAGCGGTTATGGGCCTGGATTCCACATCCTTCATTTTGCGTTTTGTTCTACTTTTGAAAATATCATGATCTGCACTAGTACTCGCCACAGGATCATCAATGTTGTCTTGAAAATTAGCTTCCTCAAATGGTACTGGCAAATTAATATTGGGGATAGCAGTTTCTACAAGGTCTTTTTCTATTCATACCAACTTTAAATTGATCCTCAGTAAAATGATATGAGCAAACAACTTGTCGACCATGAATAAATGTGACAGGATCTCTTCCAATCAATTTTAACCATTGTTGTTGTCGAACTATTCCTTGAGGGATTCTACAAAAAAAATTGTACACTTAACATTGAACTTTTACCTGTAGCTTAAATTGAGTGTAGTACAATATATTGAGACATACAATAAATCTTTGTAATTAATTATACCAATATTCATGAATACTTGTCTATAATAACTCTCTAAGAAGAATGACAAAATCATAGTGAATCATTACCCATTGCAGTTAGGTATAGTCCACATGGCAACTGTGCCGGTAAGTGATTTTTCCTCTCCCACTAATAAAAATGTGGAAATGGGGGTAATTATGCAGTATATGGTTTTTTCCCATTTTTTGTTTTTTTTTTAATTCTTTATGGGGGCACCTACTAGGGTCCTTAGGTTAGGTTGCTGGGGGGGGGGGTTGTAATGTGTTTTTTTGGTTGTTTTGGGTTGGGTTGGAATAGGTTGGATTGGGCTGTGTTGGATTGGGTTCTTTTAGTGAAAAAAAAATATAAAAAAAACACAAAAAAATAAAAAAAAAACCAACCAGTGCAGGCGGATTTGGGGTCCTAGGGACCCTAGTAGGTGCTCCCATAAAGAATTTTTCATAAAAAACCAAAAATGGCAGAAAACCGTATACTGCATAATTACCGAAATGGAAAGAGTTGGAAAAGTTTGTGTTTTTATTATTAAAATAACGGGGGAGATAAAAGCTAGTTCAGAAATTGAAATGTAGACTATACAAGTCGCACACTGGTGTTAAGATTGGTACTAACATCAAAGATAAAATAAGCCTCATGAGGGAAAGCCTACTTACCGATGAAAAGAAAAATAACTTCCTTGCACTCTAGCGTCATTACCGCATCCAATGGCAAAACAACGCACCATATTTATAATATTTCGGTCTCACATTCACAGAAGAAGGGTAGTAAACACACCAATAAAAGTCTGTTCGTAAAAATAAGTAAAAAATTCAAAACACGTGAACAACTCGAAAAAGCTAGGTTAAATGTGTCAAAAAACAACTGATTTTATCAACGACATACGTAACCCGCCATTTGTAATCAAGAAGAGACGTGCGTTGGAGTGTCAGTATGGCGGACGCATGTTGCAGTGATTTTTTTGGGGCTATTACTCCTACAGTTTCCTTTTTACCTACGTAGGTTCTGCTCATTTAAGGATCGGGCATATTATTTTCTATCAATTTGTGGGTCGGGTGTTTTTTCGATACTTTTGTAATTCCGCCATTCCAGCGTAACGGACGGAACACTTTGCACGATTCTTTTAAATTTAAAATTAAATATTGCCATTAGGCACTGGAAATATGTTAACGCTGATACCAAAAAATAAATACATTAATTGTACTCAAACAATTCAAATGTAAACCTATTTTTTATCTACTTTATTAAGTTGGTAAAAAGCCTTTTAATATGCGTAACGGACGCAACAGGAAAAAGAAGCATACCTTCATTAATTTTTGTATTATTTATTTATGTGCCAATAGGACCTCAAAAAATGCCAAAATTTAATATAATCGTAAAGTTAAAATCACACTTAAATAATATTTGTTACTATTTTACCAAAAAACGAAAAGGTTAAGAATTGAACAAACAAAATGATGCGTAACGGACGCATATGTAACGGACGGAACACTATTTCCTCTCAAAGTTGAAACAATATTTAAATTACAAGAAAAGTGATTTACGCAAAATGAATAAATCTTGATTATACTAGCAAGCCTACTTTATTGATTTTTTATACAATTATTTCATGGATAGTGTGCAAAAATATTTGAGAGTAAAAAGTTTAAGCTAATCTTTTAATATAAAAAAAAAACGCCCATATTTCATGTTTTTGCCATTTTTTTGTCACAAAAAAGGATTTTAAATTACTTTTTTAATAGAAACAGTTTCAGCTTCTGGAGGCAAATTAAAGAATATATAATTGGTCACAAAGAGTAGGTTAATGCCTTCGTTAATTCGTATTTTGTGATATTACCTGTGGTGGACTTTTAGCTGGAATAACTGAATTCTGATACTTTAAGGTTCGGGAAAATTATAATCGGTTAAATTATATTCGTGTCTTAAAGATCGAGTAAATTAAAATTCTATAAAATTATATTCATATCCATTATGTTTTGGGTGTTTTACTTTCGTTCATATTTTGTTTCGAGGGTTTTATTTTCTTTTCAATTGTGTCAGTCGGCATTCCTACCAGCAGCGGTCCAATTAATGTCCTTTCGAGTTTTGCTCAGGAGCCAGTTAGTTCTGGCTGCATTCACGAATAGTTTGGACTGTGCACCCTGAGTCTGGCCTCGAAGACCAGTTCATTGTTTGCCCCTTTATTGAATATTCAGGGGGTGAAATTCATTTTAAAGTCTTATAACTCAATAACGACTGCACCGATTTTAATGCGATAAAGTGTTTTCTCAATACGAACAACTTTGTTATTTTTGAAAAAAGTGGAGGGGAGTGGTGCACCTTGAGTCTGGCCTCCAAGACGAGTTCATTGTTTGCCCCTTTATTGAGCTCACTTTGAACCTGTTTTATTGTCATTCTCAGAAGAGTTCCGACACCTACTGTGGCAAGTTCGTCCGCCTTCTCGTTCCTTGGTATCCCCTCATGACCTGGGACCCACATCAGTGTCACCCTCTTGTCCTGAGCCAATATCTGCACTGCGTCAGCGTACTCTTCCACTAGGCTGCTTACCTTTTTAGGTGCACTTAAAGCCTTGAGGGCAGCCTGGCTGTCGGAACATATGCATTTTTTATGCGTAGGTAATTGTGGCGATCAAACTACTATAAAAATCTGTGTTATTCTCTATAGAGCTTATTTTAGCTGAAAGTTTTATATATTCTCTTATTAAATTAATAAAAAAGAAGTGGCTTCAGAACGGAGTAAATTTAGTTGTTTTACTGTGCGGTTTGATTTGCTTCCTTCCAATATGTTTGTTAAATATTTGTGTACTAGCTGACGGCTCCGCAGCTTCGCCTGCGGTTTTATCCGTTTTTTACCGTTTATCTTGCTTTAAACGGTCATAATTTTTGTTCTCGTGAACCGATTTGGATGAGAATGTCATGCCCAGGACTCCAAGGAATCCAGTAGTGAAATTTCCATCAAAATCCGTTTAGTAGTTTTGGCGTGATGCTGGAACAAACAGACTAAAAATTCTAGAACATTGGATTTTTGAGATCTATATAGTTTGGTTAGAAGCCGACACCAAAAATTTTAAAAAAGTATTCAATGTACTTGTTTTTTTTTAAAAAAAAAACGCACACATTCATTTTTCCCTATGTCTCAAACTTTTTATTAGTGTATACTCAAACAAACCACCAGCTTGTAATGTCTGACAGCATTAAATTCGGTATTACGATGACGTTATGACATATTGATAAAATCAAAAGTAAAAATAAGGCCTCAAATCAAAAAATGCCTTTATTTAAAGCAAATACTCTTATTACTCGACTACGCAACTCAAAGGAGGGTTTTGAGTTTAGTTTCTTGTTTCTAAAATCATGTTTTAATCTCGGATATAATTATTTAATGATACCAAAAATCGCCTTTTAAAAAACAGATAAATATATTTAAAAACAATCTTTATTAATTGAAAAAGAGTAATTATCACTCGAGTTACAGAAGACGGCTGGTCTATAAGGAGAGCGACCACTCATTTTGGGGTTGATAAAATGACGGTAATAAAATGAAAAAAACGATGGGTTCAAAATAACATAACGGAATGGAAACAACTAAATATTAAATATTACTTAAAACAACAACAAAAATTAGTATTTAATGGGCGCACCATTCTTTTCAATAACACTGTGCAAACCCCTGGGCATTGAAAAACTTAAATTTTGAAAGTATTCACGATCTTCTGAGAGCACCTCCCATATATTTTCTATTGGGTTGAGAGGCTGTTGGATGGCCAAAGAAGAGTTTCAATATTATTGTTTTCAAACCACTGGCGAACAACATTAGCCAAAATGAGTAGCTGCTCTCCTTACAGACCAGCCGTCTTCTATAACTCGAGTGATAATTTGTGCTTTCGTAAATTTTGTAATTTGCGGCATTTTTCACTTTTAGAGTTATTGTCAGAATCAGTTTGACGCATACCGTCTATTTTAAACTGGTGAATGTAATACATACACTATTAAAAAAGTAAATTTTGCGAGATAAAAAAAATGCATGTATGCGTTTTTTGAAAACAAGTACAGAAATGGTCTTTCTAGAAATTTATTATATCTATAGATTATTAGGGACATTTTGGACCAGTGAAATCCGTCTCAAAATAACGAGTTTTGTTTCTGATTTAAAGCATGCGCACTGGTTGGAAAGGGGCAAAGTTAATTACGATAACGAATAAACTTTATTTACGGAGAATAGGAATTACGACTTTTGTGATTATATTTATTACCCACAGACTAAAAAAGGTCGTATTTTTCTTCTCGTGGAAATGCATATTATTCACAATTTGCCAAGCAATTTTCCCAAATTTCATCATTTGATATCCATATTAACAAAAATCACATGACAACACAAAAGTTGTTCTCTTTAACGAAATTTTACTTTATCTGTATGATATTTTCCATTTCAACTCTCTCTTAAAACCGATAGTTGTTATCCTTATCCCTTATCATTAATAACTATAACCACAAAAGGAGTTTCTATTTGTTGTTATTTTAGATGGTTCCATTATTGTCCTCTTTTTTAACCTTGTTTATAAGATTACGGTTTTTTTTATATAACATCTAGGTATGATGCAAGGAGGTCCGAGATCGATACCAATGGCCCCTAGTCCAGGTGGTAGTTCGCTCAACACCCCTGCTGGTCAGCAAATGCAAAGCCCGATGGGTGGAGCCCCAATGACGGACGAACAGGCCTACAGAGAAAAGGTAACCAATCTTTTACTTATGGCTTCTCCTTGCCTCCCAAATCCTACCCTATAAAATTGTTTTGTCAGGGCTTAATGGTTTTTTCCGGAATCCATAAAATTTGTGTTTAGGGATTTTTAAGATTTAAATTTTGTTTTCTGACGCTGACGGGGCAGTCACTTCATATTTCAGCATTAAAGACGCGCCCACGCCAATAGAGACTTATTGGGATACGGCCTGCCCCTATTAGTGCCGATCTTATACTATTAGTGACTAACTTTTTAATGAGTGTTTGCGGCTTTGCGATCGACGTTATTTTTATAACCTAAACATTTTTTCTTCGCTGTTTTTAAATTTATTTTTGGATGAACTGTCCAATTTTTTACAAAAAAAATACCAAAAAAATTAAATTTTAACAGTTTGAAAAACTCAAAAATTGAAATCCATAAATATCTTGGTCATCACTTGAAATTTTAGACTTTTGTAAATGTAAATTAATTCAGCCATTATTACTGCTGTGTTGTTAAGTTATATTTTTCAAAATCTTCCACGAATAAAGTAATGCCCTAACACTATTACGGCTGGCGTTAATCTGATGGCTGCTGCGCACGCGTGTCTGCCAACAGGGTCGTAATACTGCCTAGCTCAAAAAAATCTCGAATAAGTCCCTGGGTAATAAATAAGCAGTCTTCGCACAACTTCTGATTGCAGCATGATTTCATACAAAATTTTAAAGATCTAACAACATAACCTTAGAACGATAAAATGCCGATGTTTTAGCGGAAAATATTGATGCTAAACGTCATACTTTCAAAAAAATACCGATCAGAGCATAATTACCATTAGAGTTTCAAGCAAAAGGCGAGTTTTTAAATCCACCGGGGCCAACAAGAGTTTGCAAAAGTTTATGTTTTTCATCGGTAGAGTTACAAAATCCTTGATGGATCCCAACAATGCCCACCGACTCCGAAGGTCGGTGTAAATGGTTTGACGGATTATTTAACCTCAGAAAATATCAGCTGTTTTTTCGTTTTTTTTTTTATCGTAGATTTCATTTTTATTGCAAACCATAGATGGGAGTAAATTTAAAAGGAATCGAGGTTGCACTAACGGATATAAAGTTTTTTCTTGCAAGAAACCAGTTTTACGTTTAAGACATAAAAGACATTATAAGATTGAGGCTCGGATTGAGGGCTATGTCAACGAACTCGAAAAAGCGTTGATTTTAAAAACGTGCCCATAGTAAAGCTTGTTACGTTTTTTTAGGTTAGGCAGCTAAGTAAATATATCGAACCCCTTCGAAAAATGATTGCCAAGATGGGAAATGACGGCATGTGTAAGTCTGCTTTTGTTTTTTGTTTTTAATTTATTTATTTTAAACGGTCAGTCAAACTCAAACTATGAGTTAATGTAATGGCCAGCGAAACCTAGAGAAGAAATAGAGCAAAAATTATCTAGGTGGCGCAGTAATGGCACATGCAAAACGTGTCACAATTATGGTGTAAATATAAAGTAGGATATGCCAAGGATTCGTTTACCTCCAAAAGATATGACCTGTAAAAATTAAGTACCAGTTAAAATAAAGACCATTGAAATGCCAGAGTTTTGTTATAATGTCAATATTTTTTATTGTCAGAAGTTTTAACTAAAAATGAACTATTACACGACGCAACGTAAGAAACAAATCACTAATAAATGTTGATTTATTATCTACAAAACAAGCACAGGCAACAACAATCTAAATTAAATGTTCAAATAAACCACCATTTTCGGCCGAGCAATATCCCAACCTATCATAAAATTCATTTTTAGTATTGTTCAGATTTCCTATGGTTATTTCACCGCATTTTTCAGCTAAGGCCTCTTTTCATCATCGGGAGCAAGATCGCGACACCTCGCTGGCCAAAGAATCGTTTCGAAAACGGGGTTCTCACTTGTCAGTTTCACTGAAGCAGTTTGAGTGACACTGAAGAGAACCCTGTCGAAGCGTCTAATTAATCTATCGCCAAACACGTTTCTCGAATATGTCCTCACAATGGCAGGCGCTATGTCTTCCTGGACCACTTGTACGAACTTATTCGTTTCGTATCATGTTTCCCTGTTTAAAATTGTTCAGCACACTCCCGGTTTCATCAAGCTTATTAACTATTCCAATCACAGTTACAGCTTGTGGAATTAAGCGGTCGGGAAATGCTGCTCCAAAATGGTCTGGTACATTCCTTAAACTATTTCGATAAAAATGCCATTTTATCATAGTTATTTTTTTCTTGCGTCGTGTAATAGTTATTTACCTAACAAGTGCGGAAAGTGATACTTCACCACACGCGACGGCACACGAAGCGAAGCGAGTTTGTTCAAGCCGACAAGGGTGGTAAATACACATTACGCATGTGTTAGTTACACGATTTTACCTACAAGCCTCAAAAATTCCCAAAATATAAATATCTGTATTTTAATTTTCTAAAATAAACACACGGAGTGTGGTAAAGTGCCATAGCATTAACTTTAAGTTAAGAACGAACTCAGTTCGGTAAAGTTAGCGCTATGGCACCGCACTCATTTTTTGTCAATTTGTTGGTAGTAAAAGTAAATTAATTGACAAATTGTGGCACTCTGAGTGGTTTCTACTATGACTAATTTTATAATTGTTTATCAATGTACCGTACGAATACGTTTTCAATGGATAAATTCCCTAACGGGAATATCATAATCAAAGCTTTGTGTCTAATTTCCCCTACTTTTTTTCGTCAAAATTCGCAGTAAACTTACTTCCTCTAAATTTAGATGGAGACAAGATGTCAAAAATGAAAAAATTGCTAGAAATCCTGTCCAATCCACACCAAAGGATGCCTCTTGACACTCTTATTAAATGCGAAGTTGTACTGGAAAAAATCGACTTTAAAAGAAGCGAAGGTAGTGCTCCCAGCTCTTCCGCGCCGAATATGCCATTCAAGGTAAGCTCTAACCGAAATTTACACCCAGATTACCTACATTAACTTTTATATCACAGTAAAGTAATTATTTAAATTTTGTTTTTAAGGAGCCACATGTTTTCTCAGCGCTGTTAGATGCCGTCAGTCAAAATTTAAACAACCCCAACATTAATCACACGTTGCATAGGACTTTTGGTCCCACTTTGGATACTTTATTTGGACCTGAAATTAAGTAAGTCTATTAAATAGTAATCAGATTCATAGTAGGTAGAAGGAAAGAAAGTCCTCTATGCTTTAAAAAATCATTTTCAAGTGTGCATTCTGTAATACAATAAAAACGAGTGTTTCAAAATTAAATTTAAATAAAAAAATAAAAAAGAGTACTTACAGAACGTGAAAAATTCATTATTAAGGGTAAAATTTAGGACACAAACTACACATAATTAAATTAATAAATAAAACATGTCGGACGGTTAAAAACACCTTAGTCCAACATACACTAACAACAAATTAAAAAAAAAAAAAGAAAAAGGAAACGAGAATAATAAATAAAATTCGAAACGAAACAACGAGCGGCCTCTAACAATTTAAAAACTAATTAATTGTACCCTTAATGATGGATTTTTGACGTTCTGTAAGTACTCTTTTTTTTATTTTTTTATTTAAATTTAATTTTGAAACACTCGTTTTTATTGTATTAGAGAATGTACACTTGAAAATGATTTTTTAAAGAAAAAATCGAAACGCGTCGGGTTTAATGAAATAAACTATTTGTAAAGCATACAGGACTTTCTTTCCTTCTACCTACTATGATTCAACTGCTTCACCCTGGAGAAATCTACGATTCTATTAGTAATCAAATTGTTTGGTGTTTTTTTAGTCGGTAACTTTGTTTATACGGTCCTCTTAAAGCGCTTTTATATAAGGACGGTTTGAAAATTTTGTCGTATAAACACCAATAAAACCGTTTTAAGCACTAAATCGATTTTATTTTCAAGTGATTTAAGAAAGCGGTTTATCGCTTTCAAACCGATTTTAGGGTCGCTATAAACACTTTAAGAACGCTTTATCGCATTGCTTCCAACCTAACGAAATACTGAACCCTAATTTTACTGAAAAATCTGTTGTTAACTTTTTTAAATTTAAACTGACATTTAATGACAAACCCTCGGATAAAACCGGTTTTAGTTTCGTACAAACGTAGTAAGTAATACATTACCTTCTTATTTTGTGGTAGGGACGTTAAAATAAGTTTATTTAAATTCTAATCTACATATTAAAAGGTCTTCCCAAAAAAATTGGGTATTTCGGCCACTCCAAGAACATATTAAAATTTTTTAATTAAGATTGGGTGACATTTTTGTCTCCAATGAGGATTTGTAACTTGTAACGTTTTTCGTTGACAGATATTAGAAAATTGTTTTAAAAATAGATTTACTTGAAATTAAATTCCATCTTACATCGATCTTGATATAATGGCAACATTGCATAATATTTATCTACTAATTTTTAGGCTTGTCCCTTCTCTAAAGGAAAAAATCGAAGAACCAGCCCCAGGAGAAATTCCCGACGTATTGCAAGGGGAAATCGCTAGGCTGGATCAAAAGTTTAAAGTCAGTTTGGACCCCAATCAGCAACCAGGTTAGTGATTTATTTTTTGCACCTGCAAATCAGGGAGTGTCAAAATTAAGATAGTGTCGGGAAAATGCCGCGTTCACCTAGTCCAATATAAGACAACTAAGACAGGGATGAGAATGAACCTTGAAATTTGTTTTTTAATTTAATTTTTTCATGAATGTCCTGTGTATATCCATTGGACATATCAGAGGTGATTATTTATTATCACACTTGGATTTCCGTTGCAGCTCCATCAATGTATATCCATTTTATATGGGTAACATATAGAATGGATATACATTGTTGAAGCACATACATACATTACTGGATGTCTATTGGAGGTACATTTCATATATGTCCATGGAAAGAATATCATTTGCACATCCAATGGATTTTGGATGAATGTATATACGTCGATGGATATACATATCCATGACTTGCTATGTGGGTTTTTTCGTCACTTTCAACCAATCGTCATATTAAATACGATCCGAGAAGTCTTCACGCAGATGTTTGAATGCTTTTTTCAGATACTTCAGGTCATAGTAGTTTCTCCCCAAATATTAAAAAACCAACATACAACCATATTTCCATAATTATTAAATATTTGCCAGGGGTCGGGTTAGAGACCCAGTATGTATGACATATTTTGATGAAAGAGAGACGCAAAAAAGGATGGAAATAGCGATCCCCTATACTCTAGCATTGTTTAGACAGAGAGAGGCACCTTCTGTCTTTGTTATTCATAAGCGTCGGAGAATTAAAAAAAAACGAAATTGTTTCCTCTTTAAAAAAAGTGATTGTTTAATTGTTTCTGTTCGGTGTCACTGTCAGCTATTTGAAAGAAATAGGAAATATTTTGGTGTAAGAAGAAAATAACATAACCAAAAAATGAGACTGAAGGGTTTTCGCATCTATTTTTCTTTCTATACATATAATAAAACTCTAGAAAGACCATTTCTGTATATTGAATATTTTTTTTAAATTCTTGGTATTGGCTTCTAACCAACCGATATGGATACGAAAATCCAATTTTTAGAATTTTTGTCTGTTTGTTCCACGCACTGATTTTGATGGGACGTTTATTGCTGCATTCCTTTAACTCCTACCAACTAACATTAAGTTGTCACGACGTAACCGGCACCACATAGAATATCCTGAAATTAACCGCAACTTGCCCCCGCTACGTGCCTATATACCATACCGCGAAGTATTTAACAATTTTCCGGTTATTATTACGTTGCCACAATTGCAATGAGGCTTAAATTTATTGAGACAAATAAGTAACCAATAAAAGTAGGGGCTACAACAAATTCACAAATAAGAAGGAACCAACCTTGGAGGGACGGGAGCTTGGTATTGTATTGGTGGTAAGGAATACTATCGAACGGCACCATAAAAATGTGGTAGTGATTATTACGTAAGGTGCACTTTTACGCGATACTAGAGAGTTCCGAACTTATAGTCCCCCAATTGTTTTGACGACCACGCTACTACTATATAATTGGGGGGCATATGGACTTCCGTGGGCTTTTTGATGATGATTTTACGAAACCTGTTTTAACCCGGTTAGTAATAGCCCACTTAACATCACCCTGCCTGTGAACAGACTCAAAAGTGCTGCAGTCAAAAAGTGAGGTTAGGACGACAAAATATTTTTTTTAATCTTAACGGTTTGACCTACGATAATGAAATTTGGTACTCATATTGGACTTCTGGCCAGATTATCTCCCGAACGACTTATGCTGCACACTTGAAACTATATGGTTTTCTAGTAAAACCTATTAACAATCAGCCTGATATCACAAAAAAATTTTTTAGACTGTGAGCGGACGGCCCTGAACAGACGCTATTTTTTTGACAATTTCGAAAAAAAAATCTATTTACGCAAACTTAACTTAAGGACCACGTAAATTTATATAAATCAGTTACTTATAGACCACTCAATATTTCTCCACCTATGAATAGCCTCAAAAATGTTGCAGTCCAAAAGTGAGGTTAGGGTGACATAATATTTTTTTAAATCTTAACGGTTTGACCTACGATGATGAAATTTGGTAATCATAATGGCCTTCGGGCCAGATTGTATTATAAAAATAAAAAATAACATTTGCCCTGCCCCTCGACTAATAGGAAAGTAGCGAAGCCTTTACCCATGGAGCTGTTACTATAAAAGTTAATTGGGCTGGGGAGTACCTAGACTTTATTTCATCAAAATCGGTTCACGATATGGCCATTTAAAGCAAGAAAAACGGAAAAAAAACGAGTAAAACCGCAGTCGAAGCGCCGGTTTTTTCAGCTAGTTCTTTAATAAATATCATACATATTTATTATTATTTGGTTTGGGTTTGCAGTTACTATTACCTTTTTTAATGCTCGAAATTCTATATTATTTTCTGTAAATAAATAATCTTCCCTATTCTTTCAGGAACCAAGCAAATCAAGCTAACCTGCTGGCTGGACGACAAAAACTTGCCGTGTGTCCCTCCCATATCTTTGACAGTTCCTGAAGACTATCCCAAGGTGTCACCCAATTGTCATATGGCACCGGAGGATTATAATGCTACTGAATTTTTCTCCAAGGTTCAGGACGCTTTACAGGTACAGAAACGCAAGGATCCTTAACTAGCTTAAATTAGAGGCCCTGTATACGATTTTTGACAGTTATTGTTTTATTACAGGTGGGTTTCCTCTTTATCTAGTTTTTTCATATTTGTCAAGCTTTGACAAAAAAAAACAAAAACACAGTGAATATACACAGTAGATATTAAAAATGTAAATAATAGGTAACATATAGAGTCCTATTAATCTATATTTTTGTTACTCTTTTTCTTAAAATCAAACACGGAAACATAATGTGTTATTTATTAACAAAGTACATGCTAAATGCGTATGTTCACTGGTTGTAGCTCACAGCTTGGTAAATGCATGTTTTATTTCCACTTTTCCCGAGTTTCTCCGTTGGACAACGGAACAATACAATTCGTCGAAGCATGTGTTTTTACTGTTTTTGATATAGCATTCCATTTTTGAACTGGACGTTTCTTAATCCAAAATGTGACAGTGATAAAATTATTTATTGTTTTTTTTTATTTATTGTCAGGGTTTATCAACTATCATTGCCAACACACAATTTGTTTTTAAACATTTCCCTAACAACTGTCAAATCCAGTTGCTCACCTCTGGTAAAACAATAACTGTCAAAAATCGTATACAGCGCCTCTAGCTTAAATATACGCCCTTCCAATGCTTTCAGCATGCACGAAGTTGCAAGCAAGATGTCTCTTTACTTTCTCTCTTATTTATCTCCCTTTTTCTCTTTACTATCTCGTTTGGCTTAGTAACGCTGTTCTGCACATGCACCGCGCAAACTTCGTCCGCTTCATGTATTTGTTTACTTTTGTCAAAAATCCTGGATTTTTGTTTTGTTTCCGAAGAAAAAGGAAGGAAGAGACATAATCCTGTCAATGTTTAACTGCAGCTTTCGAAAACAAAAAACTTCTGTAATTTCTCCACTTCCTTGCTATCGCTCCTCCTTTGCGAATTAACTAGAGTTTCGAACTTCCATTGTCTTTATTTTTTTGCAACGTTTCGAATGCTTATGTATCTGCAATCGTCATCAGGTGAATACTTACAAAAACTAAGACTACCTAATCTTATGTGTATGTGCTCAGTTGATTTGATTTGTCTCAACAGCAAGTTTAGGTCTTGAAAATCTGACACTGCAGCTTCTTAGCTTATTGTATTTCTTGCTGTGTTCCTTCCTAATTTAAGAGGTTTGACGGCCTCGCGAGGAGCATCAGCCCCTTTATTAGGTTTCTCTGGCAGTTAGCTTCTCTGGAGGGGTCGTCCTCCAGGAGGTTTTGTGTTCTGCAGAAGGTTAGTGCTGGGCACTCAAATATGATGTGAGCGGCTGAATCGTCATCCTCATCACATAGTCTGCAGGTGGGTTCGTCTCTTTAGATTCCCATCCTATGCAGGTGTTCTCTCAGTGCACAGTGAGCTGTTAATAGCCTCATCACTTGTCTGATTTCTTTCCTATTCAGTTTAAGGATTTCACAGGTGAGTGGTGTTGAAGGGGATGCCACCATTCTTTTGCTGTGGTTTTGCCCCGATATTGAATGCCAGTGGTTTCGATGTTCTTCGTGCACCCAGCGCTTGATATAGCCACGTATCGAGGTTTTTGGAATTCCAAATACAGGTTCAGGTCCTATAAATGGTCTTTCTGATCCTCTTCTTGCTAAAGAATCCGCGTGTTCATTGCCTGCTACCCCTGTGTGCCCCGACACCCACGCAAGGGTGACTCTATTGTGTTTCGCTAGGGTTAGGTGGGTTTGAAGGCAGTTCCACACTAATTTTAAGTGAATTTGTTGGCATGCCAGAGCTTTAATAGCTACTTGGCTGTCTGAGAAGATTGTTATATCTTTATTGAGATATCTTCTTCTCAGGTTTTCCTGCAGACAAGTCTCTATGTGCTCAGTTAGAATCATGAAGTTTACACTTGGTTGGCTGCGCCCTTTCGCGGTTGAAATCTGTTACCTCCGAAAATTATCGGTTTCCAAATAAAGCTGAATAAACACAAACGCTGCACTGCGGAAGCATAGATGTTTCAACCAATCTGTGCTCGAGAATTTTCAACATGGCGATTGAAAACTCTATGCCATCGCAGTACAGCGTTTGTGTGTGATCGGCTTAACCTTATGGGGATGTTGACGCTATTCTTTGACGTCGAAGGAGCTTTCGACAAAGCTAGGATTACATCGACCATAGAGAGGTGGAAACAGCCTTTAAGGACGTGTCCGTAAGAAAAGGAGTGAAGGGCGGATGCCCCCTATGGTGCCTAATAATGGACAGCCTGCTAGGAAGACTTGAAGAGGAAGGTATTGAAGCCCTAGGCTACGCCGACGACGGACGTGTCATAATCCCCGGCAAGTACCTCGATGTAATCTGCAATAGAATGCAGAGGACATGCAATATAATGCAGGAATTCTGTCGAGAAAACAATCTTTCTGTAAATCCCACCAAAACAGAGACGATCCTCTTCACCAAGAAGAGGAAGATAGTTGGGTTCAAACCACCAACTATGTACGGACAACCACTGACATTGTCGCGGGAAGTAAAGTACATTGACCATGTGAAAACCAAGGTTAATAGGACGTTCTGGCAAGGAGGGTAATAGGTAGAAAATGGAGCCTGAGCCCTAAGGTTATACACTGGATCTACACCACTATTATACGACCAAGGAGCCAGTCCGGTTCCGCGGTTTGGTGGAAAGGAACCAGTAGGAAGCTAGACAGCCTGCAAAGACTGGCAGCCATAGGCATAACTAGCGCAATGAGGAAGACCCCAAACTCAGTTCTAAACACTATCCTGAGACTACTGCCGCTCCCCCTCTGAATCAGAGGGGAAGCGAAAAGGCCGGGCACCTGGCTATCGCCGGTATGGCGGTAAGACCCCTTTCAGCATACAGGATCGAAAACCCAGAATACAAAATCAGGGAAAAGAGGAAGTACAGTGTAACCATACGGCCTAGAGAGGCATGGACTAGGAATGAATGCAATGCAATGCTTCACAGATAGATCGATGCTAGCAGACAAGGAATCGACAGGAGCCGGTCTATTCATAGGAAATAGGGAGATAAAGAAGAGCTTCCCACTAGGTCGCAACGGTTTTCCAGGCGGAAGTATATGCCATACTGGAAGCTGCACTAGAGGAAGAAATAAGGGCCGGAGCAGAAGATAAGGTCCAGTATACATATGGTTTATGCACGAACAGCCAAGCTGCCATAAAAACTTTGTAAACCTACAATGCCAAAAGGACTGGTCCAGGAGTGCGCAGACGGCCTCCATGATCTAGCAGGGGAAAAAAGAAGTTGAACTTGTCTGGTCCAGGACACATGGGGATCTCAGGTAACGAGATGGCGGACGAGCTTGCAAGGAAAGGGTCAGCTCAAGTATACGTCGGACCGGAACCGTGTCTGGGTTTTACCAGAGGTCAGATGAAATCTGCCACCAAGGAATGGACCCACATAAGACTAAATCAGGAGTGGCAACACACAGGGGACGCCAGGCAGGCCCAGGAGCTCATCCAGGGCTTCAGCAAGACAAGAAGGGAATGGTTGCTGCGCAGGAAACGTACAGAAATAGGACCCCTAATAGGAGTCATCACTGGACCATGCGCGCTCCAAGAGCACCTGGCAAAGATGAAGGTAGTACGGGACTTAACTTGCAGAGAGTGCTGGGAGGAGGATGAATCCTCACACCACTATCTTGCAAGGTGTCCGGCCTACAGAGGAATTAGAGAGGGAATCTTCGGAGAGGAAGTGTTCGAGCCGGAACACCTTCCGAAGCTGAAATGGTCGAATATCCTGAAGTTTACCCAAAGGACGGGAACGTTCTACCGTGGTGGAGTGGGAGCGTGAAGGGGGAGCTCTGGAGGATGCCGAAAAGGGCTCGCGTAGAGCCTAGTCTCCGGGCCGGGAGTCCCCCCTCCCCTTATTCTACTACTGTTGAGAAAATACATCCGTGGTTCCTCTGTATGAATGCTGTTTCTTTCAACTTCTGCTTGAATAGACTTTCCTCCTTGGCGACGATCTTTGCCTCTTTCCATTTCATATGTTGATTTTCGGAGCTATTTTTGATCCAGTTATGTCGACAAAGGGACGACGTTAAAATGTAAATTTTGTAAAAATCATATCTATCTACCCACTTATGCGACTTACACTGCTTGTGGCAGAAAAGTAAATAAAAATTTATACTGCTTTGGTGCTCATTTCATCCGTAACAATACGAGGTATACTCGTTAATGTACCATAAGTGGTTCCTATAAAGATTTTTCAAAAAACTACATTTTAACTCAGCACATCAAAGACGAGGACAAGCCTTCCAAATATCATTTAAGGTCCACTAGACGCCCAACTAAATCTATGCAAAAAAAATCAATAGCCGAAAAAAGTCTGTAACTTTTTGGAAATTGTTTCAACTAGTATAACGTATATTTTTTTTGCAGGCGAGAATGCAAAAACTGCCCAAACACTACTCAGTATCTCATTTACTTGACACTTGGGAAATGAGCGTGAGACAGGCCTGTTCGCCAAACAATGCTTGTCCCATCAGCGCGATGGCAATGATGCTGGGATTGTAAGAAAGTTGTCTGTGATTCAGCGACACGTCATATCACAATTTGGCAACATATATTTACCTGATCTTCAGATTAGATGCATCTTATGTTGCGGCACGTTTTTTTTATTCAATTTGTGCACACAGAGACTGAAGGGTGGCAGTGAATAAAGATCAGAGTCATGTTTGGCCAAAATAATAAAATAATGATCATGTATATTGGAATGAAACATAATTAAACTATGATTTACTAAGGCAAAGAAAGTCCATAGTCTTCGAAAACGACGGTCTGCCCTAAACGATCATTTAAAACATAAATTCAAATGTTGCTTTCCAAAAAATTATATGCTCATTTGGTCCATTTTCAAGTCATCGTCAAGCTACTCTCGAAGCCTTTAGAGGGAGCATAGTTAGGTAAGCATGACAAAATAAAGTCATTTTGAAAAGAAAAAATAACGTCGTGTAAACGTGTTGCTAGAACTGCACTATGGGAACTTTTTGCTCTAAATAGGTGTCCGTGCACCACAAATGACTCAATTTACCAATGCAATATGCTATTAAATTCTGTTTAGACTTATGGATACTTAAGAATGTTATTTCTAAGACTTTTTTAAATATAAAGACAATGCTATTTTTAAGACTTTTTTAAATAAAGACTAAATAATATGTCCAAACATGCTTTTGGTTCATCCCCTAAAAAGTGAATATTTTATGTAGGTGACAATTTAGTGGAACAAGACTAGATAAATAATTTAGTTTTATCTTATAGTAAGAAAAAATAAATAAAACTACTTAATTTTAAGTGCTATGCGCCGTAGGAATTGTTGTTATATTTTCATTTTTTTTCACAGACGTCATGTTTTTTGACCAATAACATAATGTTAAAAAGAACGCAATAAGGGTGGTTTCTGTATACATCATTATTTTAAATCATACACATAAAAAAAATTAACCACAACAAAAATCAGCCGATTAAATAAGTAACATTCATCGGAGGGACTCACCGGCCCCGGCGAAAATCGAATAATTTTAATAAACCGGTGAATATCTACAATTATTATCGGTGACCTAGCCGGTGAATTTACAAACTCACCCGACTGTGGATTGGGTTGGGTGGGTTCAGGAGACTTTATTTAAGTTGTTTTTCTTCTGTTTAATACCCTTTACTGAAATCAGCGACGTGCTCTAGTGGTAAATTTTGTTCATACAATTCGTAATTTTTCTTAAATAGTCTTGCAATGTCTTGGGGTCGACTATAACCAGAAACGTGAGGCGTAATAAATACCTAAAAAATAATTTAATGTAAAAAAATTGTTAAACTTCAACTTTAAGACATTTCATTATTTTTCTTCTTAAAAGGTAAGAAGTCCTTAAGTACCCGAAATCTCAGTCCCTTGGCATGTCTCCGCTAAAAATACCAATGCGAAACAAAAAAATATAAAGTAAGACTCGTGGCATATCGGACAGGACAAAGCGTTTTTGTTTCTCACTTCATTACGACCAGGCCTCCAATATTTAATGGAGAATCCAGACACCTACAGACCTGTTTCATCCTTGTTAGGAATCATCAGGGTAACATAGGACTGTATCTGGCGTATGAAGCATAACATAAGCAACGACACCCAGCGAATTTAAACAACTTTCGTCGTCAAATAACGCGGGATGGTACAGTCCTATGTTACCCTGATGATTTCTAACAAGGATGAAATAGCCCTGTAGGTTTATGGACTATCTATTAGATTTTGGAGGCCTGGTCGTAATGAATTGAAAAGCAAAATGTGTGTCCGACGCCACAAACCTTTCTTTTTATTAAATTTAAAAACAATTGTCAAGTATTTAAAAAAAAAACTGCAATTCAACATGACAAACAAATAGATCAATAGTGAACTTTGGTTAGTGTACGAAAGCGTTAAGTAAGTAGGTACTTTTGAGGTAAGTTTAAGAAATTTTGGGCTATAAAAGTCAAATATGAAAAAATACTTTGCGCTCAAATATTTGTCTTGCCGCTTTGTATACTGGCGAAATGCATTGGCAAATTTAATTTTTAGAACCCGCAATAATATCAAAAACATCAAAATTACAAAAAAATGTAATTCATGATAAAATGAGGAAAAAAAGGAATTTAAAAACTTACATTTGGCATATTCCATAATAGACTTTGTGCCGGTAAAGGTTCTTTCTCGAAAACATCCAAGATGGCGCCGGAAATCCATTTTTGTTCCAAAGCATGCACCAATTCTGATTCTTTGATAACACTGCCCCTTCCAACGTTTACAAAAACCGTGTGTTTGTCTAAAAATCGTCTATTGTTTTAAAAATGCATGCAATTAGGGTTAACTTGCTAAAGAGTAAATTTTTTTTTGTTATGTCATCATTTAAAAACCTGAAATATCAAAATTTGACAAAAAAAATGTTTATGGCGGGATTTTTTTACCTTTGCAATTTTCCAATAAGCCCCCTCCCAATATATTTATGGTCTCTGTTGTACTAGGGAGAATATTCACTAAATAATCCAATTCTTTCAAGAAACTCGAGAGTTCCGTGTTGGAAAAGTATTTGGAAATGTGTCTATTTTCATCAGAATCCAAAGGAATGGTTGCTCTTCGACCGCATGCGTGTATTGTGGCTCCAAAATGGTAAAGGAATTTTCCAACTAAAATAATTTTGCAAAGTGTTAAAACAGCTTAAATATACGCCTTACCCAGCCAAAATTGTAATCAAAATCCATCGGTGACCTTAGAAAAAATTTTTAGTTTATTCGACAAAAAATCAAAAAAGTGCTGCGAGCCGTGTCTTAGTTTTTATCTGTCAAAAATCTTTTTTAAAAGAAATGAGACATTTTACAGTATAATATACCATATTTTATAAAATAAAAGAAACCCTGTAAAATGTTTCATCAAATATCTTTTATAAAAGATCTTTGACAAATAAATTTTATAGTGTAATACCATAGAGAAAGTAATAGCTACGCGAGAGTGACCGATACTGTGTTATACTAAAGGAACATTATTTGACGGCGACACGAGCGCAGCAGCAGGTTAATTTTTTAGACATTTACTTATTTAATAATAAAAAGATATAAAAAAAAACACGCGCCGTTTTTCCATACTTTTTAATGTTAAAAAAGCAATGCATTCGCGAAAGCTTTTAGCTCTATACAAACCTTAACAAACTTTGACCTGTTCCATGCAATTAAAAAACTTTCTTTAACTTACAAAACGTTTTTGGACCTTTTAAAAATCTAAGAGGAGAAGGGGGTTATATTTATGTTTAGGAATATTATCAAATATTAAAGATACAACATTTTATTATTTTATTTTCTTTTATTAAATGGGAAAAAATTTCAGTATAAAAGTCTTACAGATTTTATAAATGTTTTAACCTACATCTCTTTTTATTGGTTGTATTTTAACCTATTATCTTCTTGCTTAACTCTGTATAAATCATCACAATATTTTCTTCAGGGATTTGGTTCGCAAAAATCTGAACCCCAATTTTCGGCACTCTTTAAATAGTCCCATGCTCTCTAGTTGTTAATCCACTATATATCCCATAAACTAGCGCGATTTCCAACCAAAACTGATTAAAATAATTCACTTTTACAAATCTAAAAAAACCACTTGCCAGGCTTGACAGACTTTGACAAGCGATGGCAAAAACCGGCAGGTACAAAATTAAAATTGTTTGAAATATATTTCGACATGAAAAATGTTCTGTCTTCCTTTTGTGATCAGATAGAAAGAGATGGGACGAGGTAGGTGTTTACTTAATACAAGCATTACTTGCACTCTCCGCCGCAATGCGCTACAGGATGGCGATTCAAGTGGCGGCTATTTTTTATAACGACCCGATTTTCCGGTATCTAGGGGTGAACGCTGGCAACATCGCATCTTGTGTGGTTTGTAAGGTCACCTCATCTCTCGATAAATTTTGACTTCCACAGTTGACTTCTGTCATTTTTGTTTACTTTTTCCGTTCGTAAAGTTGTTTCTTTTTATAAAAGTGCCGTTTTTTAGTTTAATGCATTAAAAAAAGACTGGGAATTTAAATTTTATTATCCAAGAACGATTCAGAGCTTTTGCGCTTGAGACCCACCTTCTCCACAGAGTACGAAATTCAATGCCGGCACTCATTTGCAAACAAAAAAGAAGAGAAACTTGACCAAATTTTACAACAACAGCCCTAAAAAGAAGGTAAGCATATAGTTCAAAAGACGGATTTGGCATCTGCAAAAAATCTGATTTTAGGATTTAACAATATTACCATTATAGCAGTCGTCCCTATCTTTTTTTCAAGTGTTTTACACCCATAGTTTGCCAGTTTTGATTTTTTATGACAAATTAGTTATGGGGGCACCTACTAGGGTCCCTAGGACCCCAAATCCGTTTGCGCCGGTTGATTTTTTTTCAATTTTTTTTGTATTTTTTCTCTCTAAAACAATCCAATCCAACATAGCCCAACCCAAACTATGGTAATTATGCAGTATACGGTTTTCTGCCATTTTTGATTTTTTTTGAAAAATTCTTTATGGGGGCACCTTCTAGGGTCCCTAGGACCCCAAATCCGCCTGCGCCCGATTTTTTTTTTTTTTAACGAGAAAAAAGGGTGCCCAGGGGGGGTTGTAAAGTGTTTTTTTAATTGTTTTGGGTTGGTTTGGATTAGGTTGGGTTGGACTGTGTTGGTTTGGTTTGTTTTAGTGAAAAAAAATTAAAAAAAACCAAAAAAAACGGCGCAGATGGATTTGGGGTCCTAGGGACCCTAGAAGGTGCCCCCATAAAGAATTTTTCAAAAAAAATCAAAAATGGCAGAAAACCGTATACTGCATAATTACCCAAACTATTCCAAGCCAAACAACAATGGCGCAGGAGGATTTGGGGTCCTAGGTACCTCTATAAAGAATTTTTCATAAAAAATCAAAAATGGCAGAAAACCGTATAATTACCTTTATTTTGGCTACACTAAAGTATTGTTCATACAAGGCATAGTCATACTTTTAGTTCTAATTTTAGTCATAAAGCTATCTTTATCACTGCATGTCTCGTTAAGAAAAAGAACAGTGACAGAGATAAAACAAACAAAGACTAAAACTATGACTATGCCTTGTATGAACGATATTTAAGTGTATAAATATATAAAGGATATAATATATAGTGATACATTCAATGCCCACTGGTTCAGCCAAAGGAAACCTCATATTAGACACTCAAAGTAAATGATTACATCTATTGGTATCCGCATACCTAACACATTCAAAATAACCCCAAAGCTTGCTACATTTTTGACTACTAAATTTTGACCGAAATTGACTGAATACAAAACAGCACTAGCCAATTGATGAAATGAAACAAAAAAATGTCAGTCATTTGGTGTTTGCATGGTGCATACTAGATTATTGATAAGTCCAAGACTAACCATTTATTTTTGAAAGTCCCTCAATAAGCCCTTATAAGCTTTCTTATTGCTTTTTTAAAATAGTATAGTATACTTATATTTTTTAGGAAAGCGTGAGGTGAGCCGTGTTGTCTCCAAATGAAGCCACTGATATGAAAAATTTTGAAATTATAATTTGAGATAATGTTTTAACCTAAATGGTTCCTACACTTGTTCAGGTAAGAATTTTTTATAGCATATTTCCTTATTGGTGTAAGCTTCAATTAGTTTTTCCAAGAGAATTTTAATTTACAAGACAGAATGAAATCCCACTTTGCACTCCCTTAAAATCCTCCCAGTTTTTTAGGCAGTGTCAAATACAATACTGCTTCCTACTCTAACACAGTAAAGCAAAAATGACTCATTTTTTTGTAGTTTATGCTGAGGAGATTGGTAAGGTCGCTTTGAAGGGCATTTTTAAGGTTGATTTATCACTTTAATATATTTTTTTTCTTGAATTTAATTATTCAGGTTAAAAATAGATATCTTCTTATTTAATATTATTAAATTAGTTATTTGGGTTCACAAAGAAGTAGGTATCTAACTATCTCTCCTTTTGTTCCTTATATCATCATTGGCATTATCTATGTACTTTCTTCATTGTCATTTCCATTGACAGGAACAACGTGCTAAAGATCTATCGACATTGTTAAAAAATACCACATCCAACACTTTTTGATATTTTAAAAAAAGCTACTGTATTTGCTTCAAGATAGCTTGTATATAGAGGGTGACTAACTGGAGAAAAGGACCAAGATATTGTGCCACCTGATTTGCTCCAAGGCTATTTTTTAACTTATATACTTTTTAACAATAAGTATATACTATTTTTTAAGAATAAGTTTATTTTATAAAAGTCCAAGCAGGACATTTTATATCACTGAGCCTTTATTTTTGGGTACACACTTACCAAATTTGATATTTCTAACGCAAAAATAGAATCTAGGAGAAACATAACTTATGCATTCATGGGTGGAAATAACGAAAAAAATTCAAACTTGGATGAGCATCCCACAAGGAACACACAATCTGTTTGTTTTTTTTAGTTTCTTTTCGGTTGAGGTTTTTTAACTTCTTTTTTATTATGCATTCATATTATTACTTACTCTTTGGAGCGAGGTGAATTTGAAAAAAAAAAAATTTTTTCAGCCATAACTTATTATCTTCTTTCTCAAGACAAAAAAAGAAACGAAAAAAGTGTATTGATAAAAAGTAATAAACATGAATTCTCTCTTGGGTATTGGAGCTGAAAAGCCTGAAGCCCATTGTGTCCAGGGAAGAAGATAAATTCTCTCCAATCTTGAAGAAAAACGAGACAATAAATAATAAACATTTTTTACAAAATTATTTACTTAACTATGGTCGTTTTTTTGTTTTACAGGGAGAAAGGTGCTGGTTCTACTCTTGGTTCTGCTGCAGATATAAGAAAATAGTGGCAATGATCCACCATAATGATATACAAGGACGTTTTGAAGGGGGTATTACGGTGTCTTATTGCTGTCTTATCCAATCGTATTTAGAGCACAAAAAGTGGGTAAATTTTTAAATATGATGTTGATTAGTCTATTAGCTGATTTATATACGTATTATTAATCACGGCCGACTGAATACTGATTCAATACGATTACCTTGTCAAATCCATCATGAAAACGCGAATTGAAAGTGTAGCAAGTCAAATCCGCTTTTTTGGTATCGGAATCAAGCCGCATAAAAATATTCGCTTTTTATCTCTCTTTTTTACTTTTTATCCCTCCTTTAGACATGGGGGCAAAAAGCGATACTTACATGAAAAAAGCTCTCGTTTTATGAAAACAGAAAAGAGAATATTGAATATGTATTCAGTCAGCAGAACAGAATTTATTATTTCTTTTACCCAGAACGTCTAATGTCAAAAATGCAAGATAACGGAGTAAATTAAATATTAAGTCTTTTAAGAAATAGGCAGTTTAAGTTCGTCATATAACTAACGTACGCGTAGACGTGGAATGTAGCGCAATATTCCGCCTTCTTTTTATCTGTAAAAAAAATGTCGGTTGAAATGAGATATCAGAATCCCATCTCTGCGGTCTTGCGTTGACAAGTTCACGTTTACGGCATGTATCACGTTAAGATCAGACGCTAACTAACGTAGTCTTACGTCTTATGTTGCTAACGCAGCAAGTTGTACCGAACAGTCAAAAAATCAGTAGACTGGTAATACAAATAGGGCTGAAGAAAAAAAGCAAGATAGAAATAAACTGTACCAAAATGTAAAGGGCAGAAACGTCCGATACGACAAATTTCACGTCTACGACCAGGCACCTCTTACGTATGGCCTACTTAAACTGCCTAATGGCTGAAACCTTGTTTGGCCAACCTGTATATTTTTGTTAACAAATATATTTTTGTCCCACTACTTATAAAAATCGGCTCATTTGTTGATAAGTTATAAGTTTTCAAAAAACCCGATTTTCACAACTTTTATATTTTTGAAATGAGAAAGAATCAAAATTTTCTATTTTGTAGCAAATTGAGTTGGTTAAAAAATTAGCTCAACAATTTATTTTACTACTCTGCATTTGTCTTACCTAAATAAGACCACTTACGACATTTTACGTAAAGTATAGTACACAACTCACATATTATGGTCTTTACACATTCAGATGAATTAAGATACTCGTTTAATGACCATCATAACATGCTTGTTATGTAAACTATTATTATGACAAATTGGATAAAAATCGGTTAAGTGGCTTTTGAGTAATCTACTACTAGTTTGGATTCAGCCCTTTCTAATTTACTCTCATTTATATTATTTAAAAATATTTTATTTATTTCCGTTGTCTTCTTAAATATTATTTGTTTTTTATTAGTTTTTCACCATATATATAAATTTTAATTTATTTGTTTTACTAAAATATCGCGTTTTTCTTAAATGTATTTTAAGATTAATGTTAATATAATTTTTTACTAAACTATTTTCAAACGTTTTACACTTTTATTATTTTAATTTATTTGATTTATTTATGTTGTCTTTGTAAAACATATTTCTTTCTACTGAATCAGGAACATAAATTGGTAGACATCTTTGAAGTATTCTATGAAGCATTATTCTCCCTAAAAAAATTAAAAGGGCTTTTAAAATAAAATAACGAGGAATAAAAAGTCAACATAACTTTATTTAGTGCATATAGTTAGGTACTAAAGCAAAAGTGTGAGAGAGGCAAATACTCGCTGGTATATGATCTTAACTTTTGCTTGGGTGAACTGTTGATAAAATTAGGAATGCATTAAACAACCAAAACAAATATAAATTGGTTAGATTTCAAGGTCACGAATTTTAAAAATATATTATATGCATTTACAGGATATCCGCTATATTTTGAATCTTTGACCCCCACGTTAGCGCCGCTATTATTTTCCAAGCTACTTCATTTCCATAAGCAAATTTTAACTGTGGCCAATTTTTCATTTTTATTATTAAGCAAAAACCTTTTCAAATTACTAATAGGTAGGCTCAATCAATTTAGTCCCCTTGTAAAACATTTTGTACTTGATTAGTAACAGAGTGTGTGCACCCCCCCCCCATGCTTAGGAGACAGATTTAATAAAAGTTGATGTGTCGTAATTTTGTACTAATTATATACTCTTAAAGAAGGGTACTTTTAGTTTACAAAAACCATCGGTTCCTAAGATTTTTGTTTGTTTGTTATGGGGTGTGTAGTTTGATATCAAGGTACACCCCTGTACTTAGAAAAGAGATTCTACCAAAAATGACTATGCCGGAATTTGGTATTAATTATGTACTAATTTCGTCCCCTTCTAAAAAATTTCCTACTATTAAGATAACTTCATTTTTTTTTTGTTTTTATGGAGTTTTTAGCTTGATATCAAGGCACAACCCCCTCTGCTTAAGAAATAGATTTAAAAAAAGCAATTATGCCAGAATTTGATAAGGTAATTCCGTCCCCTTCTAGAAAATTTTCTACTATCAAAATAACTTAATTTTTTTCAAGGCACACCCCCCTCTGCTTAAGAAATAGATTTGAAAAAAGCAGGACTTTTTGTTTTTTTTTTAATTTGATAAATAACCGGAGAATAAGATGTTAAATTTTAAAAGATAAGTATTAGATTTGCATATAAACAAAAAAAAAAAGTTATCTTGAGAGTAGGCAATTTTTTAAAAAGGGACGAAATTAGTACTTAATTAGTAGCAAATTATGGCATAATTACCTTTTTCCAAAATGAAGTTATCTTGAGAGTAGGCAATTTTTTAGGAGGGGACGAAATTAGTAACAAATAAGCTTTTTTCAAATCTCTTTCCTAGGCAGAGGGGGGTATGCCTTGATATCAAGCTACATACCCCATATAAAAAAAAATGAAGTTATCTTAAGATTAGGCAATTTTTAGTCAATTTTCGTCACAGGCCTTAAGACCCTCTGAAAGGTGATCCTACTAACATCGATACCGTCCCAGCAAAACTTGGTTTTAACAGTAGACTTTCTACCCAGCCTTCGGCAGTCATATTAAGTTGACCCGAAAATCGAAGGTCAATGCCGGTTTCACTAGTCACCATCGGAGTCCCGTCAGACACATCCTTTGGAATAGTCCCGCTGCTCCAAAGCGCAGGTCGCATCTTTTAGGTCACCTTCTGTTGTCTCAGGCTGTTGGGAGTGCAGTCCAAACCTATATTTACTCCAAATATATTTTTCTTCAGTTTCTTCACTTAAAATCATCAATCGGATTCTTAATATAGGGCACCTAGGATAATCAAAATCAGTTAAAAAATTTTTAAACCATTTATTTCTCACTTCATCGTCGTCGTTATGGAATGGATACATAATAATATGGGTTTCGTTTAAACACACAAAGTATATGTCATTTCAAAGAAAAAAAACATATTGACGTCACAGTCACCCCTAACGTGAATTCTAAAAGAAAAAATGGTAGAAAGCACGGATAGTCCAAAATCAATTATTTTATGTTTAAAGGATGAAAATATCTCGACAACTGTAGCTTTGAAAGATTTGAACCTTATAACAAAATTTGTAGGTAATATTTACGAAAACTAAAATTTGAAAACCCCACATCATCATATCAATACCCGCTTTACTTCTAAAGTTATAATTTTTTTATATATTTGAACGTTTTTCCAAATAACTCGAAAACTAGACCTCCCACGAATTTGGACTTTATAACAAAATTTGTAGTCCATATTCATGGAAACTTAAATCTGAAAACCGTATATCGATACTTGCTTTTGTTCCAAAGTTACAATGTTTTTAAATATTTTATCCGATTTTCCCCCTTCAACCCCCCACCACCCTACCCAAAAGTTAATCAGGTCATGGTCAGCCGATAGAGGATTTTTGTACCCAAAGGTATTCTCGAGTTGTCGTGTATACAAACCGACAACAGACAACTTTTTTTTTCGTCGATTAAGGTGTTTTGGAACCTTAGTAACTCACTTGATAAAAAAGTGAAAATATCACGATTTTATTAGTCCCATATTGGTATGGTGGACTAAAAAGTTTAAAATCAAATAGGCGGCAGTGAAAATTCCCCATATAACAATGTAAATCGATACCTCCAATATAAAGGCTAGTGAGTGACATTTTTGACACTGATGACAGTTATTACATGAGTTAATTGTCAAAATGGTCGCCACAAAAGTTAAAAGACCACTGAAACAACTAGTAATTGAAATGAGTAAATTGTTAAGAACTTTTTTAAAACAAGGCCATAAGTAAGATTTTTTTTAAACGTGTCAAAAAGTTGTAAGAACTGTGATTCACTGACTATTTAAAAAAAATTGTAATTAATAAAATTATTGTAAAAATTCGAAATTTCAACACAAACTTAAATTTTTAAAATAAAGAATAATGTTAGCACCCTAATAAATTAAATTGTTTAATGACTTCACACTAGGAGTTTTTTTTTGAAGTTTTTTACTGTTTAGATTTTTTCTACGGCATTTCACCATACACTACATATTATTGAAGCGATATTGAAATATACTTCTAAGCCACTTGTAGCATATCTTTTAAAAAATTGAAACTTAAATGATTTGAAGGTATTTTTTTTCAAGAAAAACCAGCCCTAGTGTGTTACCCATAACCTTATTATAAAAAAGTTCTAAACCAAAATAAAATTATATTTCTAGTCACTTAAATTATCATAAGCACTCCACTGGTCCTATGAAATAAAATGATATTGACTATTTCAAGTGTTTTCACGATTTTCGACTCATTGAAAGAAAAATGCACTTTTAAAGGTAATTTTAGGGTTCACCCACCTCAGATTTTTAGTCCTGGCCCCATTGTATACCCCCGCAAAAAAAATTATGTCCGGAGATTTTCACTTTTGATTCATGTTTTTGAATCATTGTGGCTGTAATTTATCTTGGGTAGACATTGAACACCCAGGCCAAACTATTTTAGTGACCACCCTGTATTTTTGTATTAAAAAGCTTAAAATTTGCATTTTTTTGTGTGTCTAAAAAAAACCAACGGGTTTTTTAAAACGCATAAAATTGTAATTTTACAAAATTTAATTTTTTGACATTTAGAAAAAGAATTGTTAGCATACGTAGAGTCTCATTGTCAACAAAATTGGCGAAAAGATAACAAAATCCGGTTAACTTCAATTTATTAGCAGTTTTTATTTCATGCAAGAAGTTGGTATACGAAATAAAAAAAGCCATAGTTTTTTTCTTAATAGAATGTATAAAATGATACATCTGTTTACAGAAAATAAATAGAAGATGCAAAAAAAACATACAAAGTGTCTCAAAAAAAAAACCCAACGGTTTTTTAAGATGCATAAAACTTTTGGACATACGCCATTTTAAATTTTTGATAAATGTCATTTTTTGACATATTTGCAAACTCTATTTCGAAAACTTTTTTTTGCATTAAAATCCGACCATAAATAAAAAATTGGCAGTTAAAACCAAACAATCCGGTTAATTTAAGTTTATTGTTTTTATTTTATGCAAAAAGTTGGTATACGAAAAAAATGCAGTTTTTTATTTCTAAATAGAATTTATCAAATGATACATCAGTTTACAGACAATAGATAGAAGTTTTTTGCAGTTGCAAAAAAATATACAAAGTGTCTCAAAAAAAACTCAACTGTTTTTCAATATGTATAAAACTTTAGGACATCCGCCATTTTTAATTTTTGATAAATGTCACTTTTTGACATATCTGAAAAAAGTCTATTTTATTACCTTTCCGAAACTCTTTTTTGTGATTCCGACAATAAATAAAAAACTGCCAGTTAAAACAAAACAGTCCGGTTTTTTGTGGTCCCCCTACATATAAATGAATACTATTCCTCAATATTATAAAGAAAAATCACTAGATCGCGGTCAAGAAAATTCACATAATAAAGATTTGCAAATGGGATTTATAATTTATTTAACGGCTTCTAAGTAGTTTTTTTGGCTCACCCTGTTTACAAATTAATAGATTGTTACCTTTGGGAAAAAAAATATTTTACAATCTAAAAAATCAGGAAGCTCTACATCCAGCTAGTCGCATGTTACACGTCGATTCGATAATCTGCCATTACCATTGCCAATTCCAAAGTTAGCTTTAACAAAAAACTTTTGCATTTATGAAGATAAAACTCTACAACCATATGCCTTTGATAATAAGGAGAATTGATGGGATGAAGCAATTTAGAGGTACTGTTAGATTATGTTTTGAGGAAAAAGCTTTTTACAGTTTTGATGAGTATTATAGGGAGACATTTTAGTGTTGTTTTGTAAACCACTATACACTTGAATTTGTTAGTGTGTCTCAACCATGTCCTCTTGTCATTTTTTCATTTTATGATTTTAAATTTTATAATTATTTTTAATATACCAAGAATGAATCTTTTAATATTAGTTACAACATTACTATATTGTATAAACATGTAGAAAATATTAATTGTTAAAATGCCTTTTTTAAAAAATTCTGAATACATTTAATATTAGACTTTGACCAATGACCAAAAGATCATAATAATATAGAATGTAGGTACATCTTTTTAATTTAGGATTTAGGTAAGTTAATTACTAATTTTTTGCTTTGTCAATAAGACTATGTCTTCAGATAATAAAGCACAGTTTGATTTGATTTGATTGATTTTAGAGGGTGCGATTAAGGGTATTTTCAATCGTTTTCTTTTGGGTCACCCCAAATGTATACAAAGATAAGTGCCAAACAAAAATTGTTGACAATGGGATGTAAAATCACATTTCGAAAGGAATTTTTTATAGAAAGAAATTTTCTTTCAATCAGTGGTTTCCTTTTTTTTCGATCGGCCAAGTACTTTTTGATATTTAGCCTTTTCCACACAAAAAAATGCAAATTTTAAGCTTTTTAATACAAAAATACAGTGTGGTCCCTAAAATAGTTCGACCCAAGTGCTCAATGTCTACCCAAGATAAATTACTTTTACAATGATCCAAAAACATGAATCAAAAGTCAAAAACTCCGGATCTATATTTGTTTGCGAGGGTATATGATGTGGCCTGACTATTTGGAGTGCTGAAGAATTTTTGTAAATTAAATATTATTAGACTTACAGTATAAAATGTTGTTTAGTTACCTTTTTTCCCAGCATATCCTCTACTCTGGGAAATATTTCTAATGTAGTTAACAGTAGTCCAAATCTTTGAAATACTATTATATGACAATCTTTGATATGACGATATGATTCACTGTCTGGGAGTCCAACCCAACTCCTAAAACTGAAAAGTAGGGTTAGAATAATACCCTGCCAACAAATCAAGATATCCTTTAACACATGGGGCAAATCAAAACCGTTCTAGTTAATGTTAGCATGTAAAAAAAACTTTTGGAGGTTATACTGGTAGATTTTAAAAATCACCAAAAATTTTTCAAGCTCCAGTTTTATTTTCAAGAAAGAAAACCCAAATGACAGAAAAATTAATGTAATTTCGACTTTGCTTCTTTAAAAAAATTATCACTCTAATTGTCAAAAATGACACTTGTCTTACGGAACTTTTAACACATAAGTGATATAATCGCAATTATTTTTCTAAATAATTATTTTTCTTTGGAGACATTTTTAGGCTGCCGTCTCACGTCCCTCAGAAAACTTATAGTTCATTGGATGAAATGAGGTATTTCTGATTTTTTGATATGATGTATGTGATCATCAAAAATCACTAAATTTTCTTACTTTTTCTCAAAAGTTTGACAACTATAACGACTAATGTTACAGCCTCGGTCACGGCAATTGGCTATAAAAGAAAATTTAAAAACAAAATGAGATTAATTTGGTCTTTGTAGGGGAAATAGTTTCTAAGATACAGCAATTTAAAGTTTTGCAAAATTTCCGACAAAACTATTTGGTTTTTTCTTAGTGCAATATCGAAAAATTAGTCGTTTATGATAACTTGTACAAATTCGAGAATTTTTTAATATTTTTAGTTTGATAGTTAACACTAATTACACGTTCCATGATAATGGATTTTTTCAATTTTACTATTATTTTCTTATAGACTATAGAAAATAATAAGATTTAAGTATACCTTTAAAGATACATAGCAAACCGTTAAAGATACATAGCAATATAAAACTTTAATGTAAGCAGGGGCATTTTAACAAAAACGTGTGGAGATCTGCGTTTTTACCCAATTTTTGCTCATTTTTATTGCTTTAAATGTCATAACTTTTGTTTCTGTAAACCGATTTTGATGTGTGAAAGTACCATTAATATCGTCCTGGCAGTGTTTGTATGATGCTGGCTCAAATAAACAGACAGACAAAAATTGTAAAAATTGCATTTTTGGTATCTACCTATATGGTTTGGTTAGAAGCCCACACCAATAATTTTAAAAAAATATTCAATGTACAGAAATGGTAGGTAACTTATAGAGATTTATTATATTTGGAAAGATTGCAAGTCTAGCTTATAAAATATGATAAATGAATCTTTAGTGTTTCATTAGTGAAGTAAAGGGTTAAGCCCAAAGTTAAGCCTCCGATTAGGCATTTAAAGAAAATTGTAAGAAAGCTAATTGTAATTTTAATATTTTGAGCATGTGATGCTGTAAAAATTTCAAAATTTACACATACCTATCCCACTAGCTGTTGCAGTTTGCAGAGATAAAGTGGAACTCAAGGTAGAATAACCCTCGGTGTAACCCTTCTTCAACTTAAGATGCACCAGGATGCACCTAACCATTCCAGTTAATGTTGATCTAAAAAACAAAAAATGATTCTGCATGTAAATATTATTGGATAGATAGTATATTATTCAGCTAAATATAAATAATAATCACTTAAAATATTACTAAGGATTTAAAAAGTTAAATTATTATAATTATGATTATGTATAGAAGGTGACAGTGTTAAAATTATAATAACCACACTTTCTGATTTGTTTAAAATTTTATAAACTAATGCTTACAATGTGTATCACTTGTATATGTTCAGATCCAATTTTAAATAATTCAATTATTATTTTAAAATAATTTTTAGTACTTATAATAAATAAAAACAAAACATGTTAATAGTTCCTTTGAAAGTTCCATAAGAAAAGTGGCACTTCACAAAATCGCAGTAAATTTTTTTTAAATTTAAAAAGGTAAACTCTGCTAGAAGAAAATTTGTGGATTTACTGTCATTAGTGGCATGTCTAAGTAATTTTAATGCAATGGAATACAACACATGTTCTGCCATGAGCGGCTACCCCCTTGATTACATGGACTGGGTTGCTTGCTACAAAAAAAGTGACATAATTTTGGGAATTGTGGTCACCTTAGAGGTAGTAGGTAACCCTGATTTATAAACTAGATCATATTGTTCTGGTTTGACGTTGATTGCCACACCTCTATCTTTTCTCTGTTACTGAGCAAGAAAAAGTCAGATATGAATCAAAAACAAAAATGATACTAAATAAATATTGATGTTCCTATATAATGTGTAATGTCTGGTTGATTATTTATTAAAGGGGTTCTTTAGCAAAAATATTAGTTGTGTTATTTCTAAAGTAGAAATGATCCTAAAAATAGCGCTGTATGTGATTTGTCCATATGACTTTAAATAACCGAGATTTTAAATTTCTAAAATCAAAGCTTGGAGCTTTGATCACACCTTTCAGACAATTAATGCAGTCCTTGACTCATGTCTCTTTAACACTTACCCCTCAAATTCATTCAAGTTTTATGGATTCAAAGAAGATGAACAGATGGTTATTTCTAAATGTATGATACTGCGTTAATTTTCAAAATTAAAAATCTCCGTTATTTAAAGTCATATGAACAAATCAAACACACTGCTAGTCTTAGGATCATTTCTACTATAAAATATTCACAACTTGTTGCTGGAGATTTCTTTAATGGTCTCAGGGAATGATAGTTTGTTTTCCTGGTAATTATGCAGTATTCAGTTTTTTGCCTTTTTTGATTTTTTATGAAAAACTTTTTATGGGGGCACCTACTAGGGTCCCTTGGACCACAAATCCGCCTGCGCCGGTTGGTATTTTTTTTGATTTTTTTTTTTTAATTTTTTCACTAAAACAACCCAATCCAACACAGTCCAACCCAACCTAATCCAACCCAACCCAAAACAATAAAAAAAACACATTACAACCCCCTTCCGGGCACCCTTTTTTTTCTTTAAAAAAAAAGAAAAATCGGGCGCAGGCGATTTGGGGTCCTAGGCACCATAGTAGGTGCACCCATAAAGAGTTTTTCATAAAAAATCAAAAATGGCAGAAAACCGTATACTGCATAATTACCGTTTTCCCAATCCGGCAGTTAATGCATTAAGTGTGTACTCAAATAAATAATAATCATAATTTGCAGCATGCATGTTCATCCTTACCTCTTTATGGGTTATTTCCTTGAAATCCAGCAGGCGTTTTCTGTCTTGTTTTCATAGATTCTTTCTTTTTTAACTTATCACTAGTTATTAGATGTTAACTCTAGGTAAGTTTGTTTTTTTAAGCACTCCACACGTTGAGTATAAATTGGACTTTAAGTTTTTATCTTTTTTCTTTCAATTTTCACTATTTACATGAAAGATGAGGCATTTTTATTTACCTCTTGATACAGCAAAAGTTAACATCGAACTTCTGACGAGAATATTTTTAAAAAGCTGCGCAGAGAAAAATGAAAACTAACAAAATAAATAATAACTTTTGAGGTTATATTTCAAATTGAAGTCAGCCACAGTTAGTTTACTGTGAAGTCAGCGAAGCGAGCCGAGACGACGGTGGCCTTAACAGCGATATATATATATATTGTGATATATATAATTGGTTGCCTATCCTTGGCAATGATTTTTAGTAAATATTATAATTTAAATCAAAATATTATACTATTCTATTGGTATTATGCCTCATAAGTCCTAAAATATCCCTCCATTTTTTTTCTCATAAGTTGTAAGGCGTAAAATGCCTGCAAAAAGATAACGATTTTCAAACCGACCTCTCTTTGGGTCGGAGCACTGGCAACAGTGCATCAGCAAATTTGTTCTTAAAAATTCGATGGCACGTTTGTATAGTTGCTTTAAGAGAACTTTAGAAATGTTTATTGGTGCTAAAACAAAGACAAAGGTTGTTTTATCACATTTCGATAGCATACTTGCATTGAAAGATCACAAAACTCATAAAAAAATCAATTTATATGTATTTCAAGTCCTAAGTAGGTTACTAAAGTAAACTTCAGTTTCCTTTTACAACCGTACGTGTAAACTCGGTTTGAAAGTCGGGTCGCTATTTAAAATAGCCGGCACTTGAATCGGGGTCCTGGAACGTAGTGCCTGCGCGGCCCTATTTTTCTGTTAGTCTCCGTAAGTTATTATGTTGTCTCTGTGTAATACCGGCCAAAGTTCATGTTTATTTAACTCTAAAAAGTATGAATAACACATGAGCCTTTTTGAAGGTCATTTCGACCTTTCTTTAGCTAAGGTCACTGATAGAAAAAAAAAGAATCTCTACTCTCGCGTAGGGATCTAGGGAAATAGTACAGGAAATTGTCATAAATAAGACGGGTACCTCGAAAAAAATCTGGGGAGGCTAAAATTTTTATATGTGGTTGGGGGGTGTCTAAAAGTAAGATCTCCAAATTTGTGTTTCCCCCACTCCTCGGGAACCATCCGCCATTTTGAAAAAACTTTGTAATTGGCTTTTCTTCGTCGTTAAACTGATTTTTCGTAACTTGAACGCCCTCTATATGTTTAAAAACTAACTACAGAGAGAGAGTTGAACCTGTAACAAAAAATATTGCAAATTTTATGCCAAAGATTTTTGTTTCTACACTTTTTTGTCTCCGACCAACAGAAATGGAGAAAATCGGTTCCAAAGTTTTTTCAAAATGGCGGAAAGTTCCTGAGGAATGGGGGAGAAACAAACTTGGGAATTTTAGTTTCTCAGCATGTCCGCTTTTTTCGACTTCAAATGACAATTTTAGTGTACTACTTTTACTTTAAATTTTTTTTAAAAATCATTTTTTTGTTGTTCAAAATACGTTAAAACTGATTTTTTGTAACTTTGGCGCCCTCTATCTTTTTGGAAACTAACTACAGAAAGTTGAACACTTGGACAAAAATTTTGCAAATTTTTTGCCGAATATTTTTGTTCTTAGACTTTTTCGCCTCCGACCAATGGAGAAAAGTCGGTTTCAAAGATTTTTTAAAATGGCGGATGGTTCCCGAGGAGTGGAGGAAACACAAACTTGGGAGGTTTACTTTCAGACCACCCGAAAGAACATACCAAAAATTCAGCCTCACCGGATTTTTTTCGACCTCGGATGACAATTTTACTGTACCTACTAAAATGCAATTCCTCCACTTTAAGACTTGGAGACTTGAGCCTGGCCCCCTGTATGTCTTGGACACTTTGCTGTTTGGTAAACCCTGCCATCATCTATAAAGAGTCAGAACAAAGGTAGGCACTTACTTCTGCTGCCAATAGCTCCTGACCCCAAAATACCAATAGTCATTTCATCCAAAGTTCTGTGACTTCGTGGATTGCCGTTCCACACGTTATTGTTCTGATTTTCCTTTAGCTTGAAAAGATTTCTCTCGTGAAAGACAATGTTAGCCAGGACATATTCTCCCATAAGTTGGCCAAAATTATCTCCAGACAAACTAGTAAAAATAATAGTTTTGTTTATTATTTATGTCCGATAAGGAGGACAAAAACACATTTTTAAAATAGACTTATTATTACACTGAAACTTACTGAATACTAAAAAAACTTTTATTGGATAAACCCTACTACTAGGACTAGTTGAGATAAATTTGTTTGTTTTGCATGTTTTAATATACTTTTTTACATGTTCTTTTATTTATTTTTTTATTGTTGTTAGTTTATCTTCATTGTTGTTTATTTTTTTTTTTACTTCAAATTAATATGAACATTACGTCATATGACATAATATCGTGACAATATATTTATTTTTGAATTTAATTACTCAACCCTCGATTCTATCCTGACTTTTGTGAATTTAGAATTAAGTAGTAGTATATATTTTGCCATTTCGTCGTTTTTAAATTGTAAGTAGGTATGTATTTTAGACTCTCTACTTAAGAATGTTTATATATTAATCTGCTTTGTTAAAGAAATTTGGAATTCTGGACAATAAATTACTTTTTAATTTGATTTGAATTGGAATTAAATTGTATTATAATTTAAATGGGGAAAGTAATTTCAGTCTATAATAATAAGCAAATATCCATTTTCTAACTTTTCCGCCAGCCTGAAACCTCGTGGTATGTACTAACCGGGTGTATATGAAGTTTAAAGGATGATCTGGTTTGACGTGGGGTATCACTTTGTCCACTCCCGCCCATGTGCTTTGAATCCATTTCGTCTTCGGTAAATTGTAAAATTGGGTTCCGACGACGTCAGGGTCAGCTAGTATAATTTCCGAGTTTTTTAAGGCCGTTAGGTCTAAGAAACAAAAGAACAGGTTGGAGGAAAAGCTATCAGGGATGGTTGTTAAATATTTTTGTAAATGCCTGTTAAAATATTTTTAGATGTGCTAAATTACTTTAAAGTAGGACACGTTTTTGGTCATTTTAAAAAAGAAAGGAAACTATAACATTCTGGCTTAAAAATTTAAAAAACCCTACAAAAAAATCCGATAAAAAAAACGTTACTATTATAAAAATTGTAGTTCTACGTGCCAGTTTTTCAAAAGATAATATTCCAATATATTCAAAATATGATGTCACACATTTTATAACGATCTAAGTAAGAAACATATTTTACAGATGACATACAAAATCCCTGACAAAAGGTATTTAAATACCAGCCCTTCACAAATAATTTTTTTGAAATGTCAAATAGAATAATTAAGGTTGAGCAAAATTACATAAGATAAGAAGTAAAGCACAGCCAATCGAAACTCCCAATCACAATATTGGTCCTTTCTATTCAAGATTTATTTTGTTTGCTTTAAAAAAAATGTATAAATAGCAACTTACCTTTAGTATTAACGTCAACCTCTATGAAATGCACTAAAGGTAACACTTTTTTCAACTCCTTTATTATTCCAGGAATACCGGTAATAACTGCTACACTTTTTGAACTCGACATACTATATTTTATTTGATGTAGACAGTAAAATTAAGAGTTGTATGTACAAAATACTTTTGTTTTCACTTAATAAAATAAAATTTCTAAATTTTAGGTTATATTATAGATAATATTATCTATTAAAGTACCTATATGTTACCAATTTACAAAAACTAGACATACTACTACAGCAGTAAAATGAGGGTTTTATGTACAAGACTTCAAAATTTCTAAATTGTAGGTTAGGGCGAGTTCGTAAAGTCATCGGTGGATCTCCCGGTGGAATCAAACCGTTCTTGAAACTTTTGAAAAAGGTTCTCCAAATTTTCCGGTGGAATCAATTGTTGCTATTGATATTCACCGACTTCGGAGGTAGGTTAATTAACATAAAAAAAACGGGCTGTTTGCTATATTTGTTTTATTGGGCAATTAGCACTTAAATTAATTGGCGAAAGTTCGGATGACGACTCGGATGTAGAATTCGACCATCTGTTTTTGAAGCAAGAGCACACAAAAAGTATTTTGATTGTATCGAGCCACCGCTTAAATTTAAAAAAAAAATTCAAAAAACAAAAACCGACGTTTGGGGTTATGGGAGGCCCGAGAGAGAGTTGCAGCGGAAGTAGGGGCATAGGGGTAAGGAACTGAGTATGGCAGAAAGAGCCCATGAAGAAGCCTAATTGCCAGGTCCACGGGCCGGCCCTATACTACTGGTACTACTTGAGGTTATAATACGACGGTCTTTTATTTTTTCGGTGGATTATTTGGCATTCACCGGTGCTGGCGTCATTTCACCTATTGGTGCAATCTAACTCGACAAACCGGTGGATTTCTGTGAAGTTACGAACTCGCCCTTATATTATTATCTATAAACGTATATATGTTATGTTACCAAGGCCAAATTATGATAATATGTATACCAGGGCTTTTTACATAGTTTAACATAAAATCTAAAGATATCAGTACACTACCTAACCTATGCTACATTTAAATTCATTTTAAAGTCGACGTCGAATTTCTCAAGAAATTCATTTATATTAAAAAATACATTTTTGTTTTTGTGATTTTGATCACGAATCGAATTCAAAGTAAATATATACAGGGTGGGGACTATGGAATATTGGTCATAGCGGGTTAAAAAAATGTTTTTTTAGAAAAATCCCAAAACACGTCAACTAAGATTTTTAGCATCTAAACTTTTGCAAAAATTTGTTGTGAACGAATCCTTAGAAAGGGTACTATCACATACAATTTTTTTTTCAAATGAGAAAACCCCGCTTGTAGCACCTTATTGGAAAGCTTATCGAAAAAGAAAAACGCTCGTGTATTTTTTTACATTTGTCAATTCATGAGTCAAAATTTTAAAAAAATGTTTGTGTTGGACTTCAAATGGAACATTGCCCCTAGCGGATTGGAAATTTGTTTTTTAGAAAAATCCAAAAACACGTCAACTAATACTTTTAGCAATCAACACTTTCGTCATAAAATTTTTGTGATTGGACCGTCAGAAAGGGGTCTATTCACATACAATTTTTTCTTTCAAATAAGAAGACCCCGCTTGTGGCACCTTGTTGAAAAACTTACGAAAAAAGAAAAACGCTCGTGTAATTTTTATTAACTTAACTCAAAAAATATTTGTGTAATACTTTAAATGGAACCTTGCCCCTAGCGGATTAAAAATTTGTTTTTGGAAAAATCCAAAAACTCGTTAACTAATATTTTTAGCAATAAAAATTTTCTGCCTAAAATTTTTGCGAACCTACCCTCAGAAAGGGGTCTATTCTATTTTTTTTTAACTTAAATCAAAAAATAATTGTGTAATACTTTAAATGGAACCTTGCCCCTAGCGGATTAAAAATTTGTTTTTGGAAAAATCCAAAAACTCGTTAACTAATATTTTTAGCAATAAAAATTTTCTGTCTAAAATTTTTGCGAACCTACCCTCAGAAAGGGGTCTTTCAGGTATTTTAAGCAGTTTATAAGTCGTTTTAAAACCGTATTTTGTCAAAAAACGTTTATAGTGTGTTTTTTTACCAGTAGGAGAATATTTCAGTGCATTTAAAGTGATATTTTGGAACAAATCGTCCAATGTTTTGAAAACAAAGGGAGAGCAAGTGAAATCAGTCAGTGGCCGTACATGCCGGTAGGTAAACAGAAAATAAAAAAAAAGTTTATGAAATATACTTAAATTACTAGATCCTTAGATTAAAATATCAACAAACACGTTTTTTTTGATGAAGTAGTTAGTTCCCAATTCGTCAAATGAGATATTTTCGAACGTTTTTATAAGGTTTTTTTCAAGGTTTTTTTTTATCGTCTTTATGATAAAATAAAGCATACTTTTGATGAAGGAGTTAATGCGCAAATAAAATATTTTCAAAGGTTTTTTTTATAAAGACTATAAAATAAAGGTAGCTAAATCCTTAAACCAACTTGCAAACAACAATAAAAGTTAATTCCTACCTCTTATCAGAATATTCTCTCTTAAATCTTAAATCTTTTTAACAAACACAATAACAATTTTTTGCTAGAGGGTAATATTTTTTGTTTCTTGGTATTCCAGGTGCTACGAACTGTGTTTTTTTTTGAAAGTTTGAGACAATGATGTGTTTGAAATTAACTCTGTCTTTCGGACTTCCATTGTCTATATTTTATTTATACACGACGTTTCGATCAGTACAATCTCTGATCGTCTTCAGGTGCAAACTACCGTATATCGTAGTTTGCACCTGAAGACGATCAGAGATTGTACTGATCGAAACGTCGTGTATAAATAAAATATAGACAATGGAAGTCCGAAAGACAGTGTTTTTTTTTGTTTTAATGTTTGACATAATTTTATTTTGTTGAAAATTGAAATTGCTATAAATCATATACAAACTTTGTAATAAATTTATTTTGTATAAATTTATACTACAAACATTTATTGTTAGGAAGCTTCCAAAGCTCAAATTGGCAGAATTATTTTTTGCATGTTTTTTAAATTATTTTGCAGATTTCATATTATAGTAAAATTTTAATGATATAATCCATGTGTAAATTTATATTTAAGTAGGTACGCCACTGCTGTGTTTACTGTAAACGACATACAGGTAAACATTGTTCCATATAATAATATAACCAAAGTCTCCGTAAGTATCAGGTATCTTGTCTCTTTTTAATCTAAGTCCGACACAATCATTTCTTTACGGGTTTGACACATGGATTGACAAATGTCAAAAAGCGTTTTTCTTTTTCGATAAGCTTTCCGACAAGTCGATATAAGCGGGGTCTTCTCATTTGAAAAAAAAAGTTGTATGTCAATAGACCCCTCTCTGACGGTCCGTTCACAAAAAAATTTTGACGAAAATTTTACCTGCTAAAAATCTCAGTTGACGTGTTTTTGGATATTTCCAAAAAACAATTCCATTTAAAGTCTCCAATATTTCTGTATAGGACTTTCAGAGAGCCAACATTTTAAAAGAATTTAGATGAAACAAGACAGTGGATCAGAAATTTCCTAGGGCTTAGCTTGCAGCTACTTTTTAATTTAATTTCCTTACCTAGTACAAGTCTTCATTTGTTTGTCCTTAACTCTACTATAACTACTTATTCCCCCATTTAAAAAGTAACTTGATAAACGACTTCTTTCTTTCCTTTGAGACAAGTTTGGTTTTCCACGTGGTATTTCCACGACGATTTTTTCGCGAATCCCTTATCGCACAAGGAACATTTAAAGTTGTGTGTATTCAGGTGACATCTGAACAGTTTGGCGCTACAGTTGAATTTCTTTTTACAGAATTTACATTCTTTTAAGTTGTGGGTCTTTTGATGCTGCTCGTAACGTCCCGGTCCTGGAATCAAAATATGCACGGTTAATTTTTTACAGCGTTTCGATTACGGCGGAAGATAAAATATTGTGTTTTATTAAGTTTATTAACTAAGCCAACTGGGGAGCTTTCCTAAACAAAAACTATTTTTTGGGTTTAACTACACCAAAGTAACAAAAAAATATCAATTAAAGATTTAATTTGGTTCGCAAAAAAAACTATATTATTGGTTACCAAATTTATACAATGAGCTTCAGTCTACTGCGAACATAGCGGGAATCAAGTCCAATTTACTCACCGTGCCGTAAGACCGAGGTGGGGTCGAAGCACGCTTCAGTGTTATCTTTTTGAAATTTATTTTATTTTTTTAAAACTAAAAATTGATGTCTACGAAGTTGCCGAAAAAGTGCAGATGGTCAAATGGTACTATCAAGGCAGACCATTGAGACTTATTCAAGAACTTTTTTGGAGAATTTTGTAAATCGCCCAGAACCTAGTTTATTAACGATTCATAGGTTTGTGCAGAATGTTAAAAAGTTTGGTTGTGTAGCGCCAAGAAACCATAAAAAATTCACTGTTTTGAATGACCAACAGGAAGTACGAGATGTGATGATTTGCGCTGCAGTGGAGGAAAATCGAAAGTTAACTAGCCACCAAATTGCCTAAGCAGTTGATACGTCTTCAGCCACTGTCTTACGTGTTCTCAAAAAGAATGGTTATCATTCTTAAAAAGCGTCAAAAACGCATCAAATTTTTACGGAGGACAACTATCATTTTTTATTGACGGCAATTTGAATGGTCCTAGATACTTGGATCTACTGAAGCAGCATATTATTTCAACTGATAGGCAGTTGTTAGGTGTGAGATTTGGTGAAACATGGTTTCAACAAGATGGTTGTTCCGCTCACAATGTTGGCTTTGTTAGGGAATATCTTGATAATGGATTTCCTAATCGGGTTATAAGTACCCGGGGAACTATTTTATGGCCAGCTCGATCACCCGATCTTGCTCCTAATGACTTCTATCTGTGGAGTTAAGTTTACGGGCATGAAAGGGCTAATAATTGGGAAGAACTTCGGATTAAAATTGAAGAAGCTATCACCCCTAACATGCTTGGACACGTTAGAAGGGGTTTTTATAATAGGCTCGGATATCGTCTAGCCCTAGCCGAGCAAGGAGGACTTTTCGAACATTTGCTCTAATTATTTTTTTGACTGGGTGAATCTTTTTGGTTTTTAGAATGTATTATTTCATTTTGAGAACTTGCTTTTATTTTGTTTCTCCTTATTATTTTCATTGTAACACGTTGTTAGTGATAAATCTGAGCAGTTGAAAATAAAACGCTCTAATTTATCAGTGACAAAAAACAAGAAAATTACGTTATCAAAATTTGCGTATTTATTGACCAAATTCCGGTTTCATGGACTACACTTCACATTGAACCGTGGTTAGAGGCGTACTAAACGCAAGCCGCGAACGGTGATCGCAAGCCTGAGTGTTGGTTGCTCCACTGATGTTCGCAGTAGCCTGAAGCGCTCTGTATACAAAATGGATATACAAAATCTAGAGTTGAGACACTCATTTTGCGTTTCTTAAACATCTCTCGTAATAGCAGAGTTCCCACTAAATTCTGATTTCCAAATTCCCTGATTTTTCCAGGTTTCCCCTGACCATTTTTTATAAAATTCGAGGTATTTTTTGGATATAAATTGCCTGTCTACGTGATGACCAAGTAGATAGATATCATCAGATAAATAAGACGAGAAACTTTGTTGAAAACTTTATTTGAAGACAAAAATCACAGGAACCGAATTCGTTGAATCCTAAAAACAAATCATGTACTTAACAGTATTAAAAATAAAAGACTAATTTTCCTAGTTCTACCAATGTTTTTTTGGTTCACACATGAAAAAGAAGACCAGCATAAGCTGGAATACGGAAAAACTAAAGACAGAACAAATACAGGAAATATACCAGAAACCAATTACTGAAGAAATAAAAGAACCGTAATGGGGCTACAATGTAAACGAGCTCTGGAAGAACATCCAAAAAACAGTAACTAGGGTGGCTAGTCAAGTGCTCGACAAAAACAGAAAACAAAGAAGGAAGTAGTTTAATGACGACTGTAGTAGAGCGACGGAAAGAAAAAATATGACCAGAAAAAAAATTCTTAACAACCAACATCTAATATAGAAGAGTATAAACAACAAAGATCTGAAAAAGAGAGACCACCAGAAATGGAGGAAATCAGACAAAAGAACAGAATAAAAGAATACTGTCACGGAATAACAAAGAACAAAACGTAATACCAACCCAGAACCGAAAATTTCCTCTCATCAAACAACGGATAACTGATAACCAACGAAAGAGAGATCCTAACCACATGGAAGAAATACTGCGAAGTACTTAACGAAGAGGTAAATATCGATACTACACCCATAAGCATATAACCAGATTTTCACCGTTAGACAAATAATGGAAAAATGCTGGGAATTTGACAGAGAACTTCACCAGATGTTTATTTTGGGAAGCAATGCAGGAACTGGGCTTTTAAAAGCTGATCTCCCTGGTAAAAATATGTACGGAGGATACAAGGTGCAAGATAAGGGTGGAACAGAGCTACTCTGATTTCTTTGGTATTAACAATGGGCTTAAGCAGGGTCGTGACTCTCTTTCACCTCAACTCTTCAACATAGCATTAGAATATGTAATTAGAAAAGTCAAGATTGAGACACTAACGGCTATATTCCACAATTGATGTGGATATAATTGGCAACAGCAGGATTAATCTTAAAGACTCTTAAAGATGACAAAAAAGGAGTAGAACCCTTTTTGGCAGTGGAAGCAGTTGCTGTGGAGGTTCCTTCACTTCCAGTAGTTGGTGTAGCTTTTGGTCCATTGTCATTTTGGGCCAAGAATGATAGTGTTCAGTTTTCTTGATTAACAAAGGCAATTACTGAATTCAATATTTTTTAAACAAAGCTTACAATATGCTTGATATTTATTGGTTTTCACAGCCTGTAGACACTGCCACTATGGTAGACTTATGAAAGGACTTATCCAGTTTAAATTAGAAACTGTTTTTTTCGACATTTTGGATTCTTGCTCTTAAAAAAATTGAAAATTCTCAAAATCTCACATCGCAATTGCACATCATTTAAAGGGTAGGAATAAACTAGACTACAGGGCAAGTTTTTAAATTCATCTAAACGGCAGCATCGATGTCAACATTTGATTGAACATCTGATTCTGACAGCCATCACTGATGATTAATCCATCCATCAATAGCCATCAGCCCTCGGAGCCGGTTGCAATTGTTGAAATCCAAAAGAACGCGTTTGATGGCATCGGAACGTTTCAACAACTTGTTTGATGCATCGATTGCTCAATCGATGAGATTACAAACTCGCCCACACTTGAAAGTTGTAATAGAAGATAGTACGATGTGTGCTTAGAACAAGGAGAAATAATACCGAAACGAAAATGTTCAATTCAATCAAATATGTTCAATAAACACAATCTTTCACCCTGAGTAATGATGCGGTTCTTCATACTATACTGTATTTAGAATGGATCTCCGACTAACAGACGCGGACACGCCTCAATTTTACTTACACAATGGAAATTGACACAAAGCAGTGCCTCCGAAATTGTTTAGTTGCAAACATAACATAAAAATGGGTCAGTTAAAAATAATCGCGCCTGTGTCTACAAAAACCAGGTCAAAAAATGTTTAACAAATGATTATTTTAGTTTAGTACATTAGGCTAAGCTACATAAGAAAAATAGAGGATAAAATTAGAACCCAAAATTTGTTTTCATTAACAAGCTTGGGAAGTTCCATACTTAAAGTCCCCATGCATTCCTACCCCCTCGGGAACTGACGGTGACAGACTGTCAAAAGTGACAAATGGGAAAAATGCTGTAAATGTAATTCTCTATCAATAACTAAATAAATGATGCCAATTTCAACAATTTTTTTGCATATTCCTTTTTAGCTTTCACTAAGATTTCTTAACCTACGAGTGCCAAGCTTGGTATTATATCAGAAAATTAAATTTTTCCAGTGGCATAGTCCGATTTTCTTAACTAGAAAATTTCAAAATGTACCAAAACTCTTTGATACGCCACTGTTACTTACTTACTGTCTATTGTATGAGATAGCACCCCTTATAACTGAAGTTTAAAAATCTGTTCTATTCGTAGATGTTTTAACATTTAAGTCACCCACCATTAGCGTAAGGTCGGCAGTTATAGTGGCAAGCCATATTGAAATAACTCGCTATTGTATGAGATGATGATGATGATATCTCTTTCAACTTGCAACTGAACTAACCTTTAAAAATCTGGCACTCAAACTGAAAGGGCTCGTAGCCACTCTCATGCCGGCGCAGTTGTGTTTTTTCAATTCGATCTGTTTGTAGATGTTGTGACATTTCATAGAACGGAACATAATAGCGTCATGCCCCTTATAACTGAAATAACCTGTAAAAATCTGGCCGCAAATCCGGCACTCGAACTGAAAAGGCTCGTAAGTCACTCCCATACCGCCGCAGTCGTGACGTGTTTTCAATTCGATTTATTCGTAGATGTTTTAACATTTCAAGCAACGAAACTTGACTTAAGTCACCCACCATTAGCGTAAGGTCGGCAGTTATAATGGCAAGCCATATTGCAATAACTCCCTATTGTATGAGATGATGATGATGATATCTCTTACAACTTACAACTGAACTAACCTTTAAAAATTTGGCTCCAAATCCGGCACTCGAACTCAAAGCCCAAGTAACATTTTAGGGCATATTTGGAAGTTGGAAGGTTAAGATAACCAATCATACGTCAAAATATCCCCCGTTTTCCTTCAGAAAATTACTTTGTAGTTTGAGGTTTGAAAATGAGTTTTAAATTGGAACAAATAACCTTAAGAAACGGTCATTATATACACGACATTTTAAAGTTTTTCTTTTCTAATTATTTTCCTCGTATCATGTCTTCAAAGTTGTTTTGAATATAAAGTTAAAAGAGAAGGTAAGTTGATGGTAAACTTGACTTGAGATTCTACTCTGAGGTCCCCGCCTTGTTTGGGCGTTTCTTGGTCAACATTGCTTGTCAAATGTTTTTATTAATGTCCTGAAGAAATCCTTCAATGTTAGGAATTTTTTGGTTTAAAACTGAACTCACAGTTACTTATTTTTGACCTACAGTTATTCTTCAAAGTTAGGGTTTTTTTTGGAATAGTTTTAAGACAAAAATTTGGTTTTTTGACCAAATAAGTACAATCTAAAAATATGTTAAGATATTACTTACTTACGAACTTAAGATATTAAGATTTGATTAGGTTAAAACTTGTTTTGTTTTTCTTGATGGAAAGAAAGTAGTTCTTGTAGAAAACAAGAAAACTCCTTTGCGTTACGTGTCCTCTAACGAACTGTCATGATCAGCTGTTTAGATTAATCAATAATCATAACTTTCATGTTCCTTCTCGGTATTTTCAATCCCTTTTTGGATTTTGGGATAATAGATACCTACCCTCCTATCATAAACACGGATAGGAAAAACCAGATGGAAGCTCAAAATTCAAACAAAGAAAGTAGATGTATAAAATTTGGGTTTAAGGAAGAGATGGCATTCACGTTTTGATCGTCAAAAAGGATACTCTCGTGTTAAAGTATCTACCTAGTAGTGGTGATCCTGACAGTTTTGAGTTTTAACATGCCAAAAGAAAAAAGAAACAAACCTTTCACAGCATCAAGAAGTTTTTACAGAAAAGTTAAAGAAATTAAAAGTGATAGTGGGGACCCAACAAGTCCTAGTAGATCTCTACAAGTGCCCAACACAACCAAAGTTATGACATTTGCGAGCGTAAACGATTGTGTGTATTCCCATATGATGGAACTTTTTCGAATTGTTTGCTTGCTTAATTGCTCACCAGCTCAAATCCGGCTTTACGTCAACAATCAACATGACAACTGACAACCGAACAATGGGCAGGGGGTGTGCGGGAAACAATTGGCAATAAATTCGAAAAATGGATAAACCGTCCTTGTTGCAAAATTAATAAGAAATTTTGGCTTCACTATTGGAAATTTTGTGTTTGAGGGAAAAAATATGGTTTACACGACTTTTAGGGCACGGTCGCCAAAAAAAGGTAAGGCGCCATGTTTTTTTCTCTTTTTTAACAAGTTTTTATTATTCTTATTGAAAAAAAAACTACAAAATCTTTATGGAAATGATTTGCTTACACTTGTTTCATACCCAAATATTAAATTATGATTACAAATTGGAAATAATATTTAATTAGTGTTTTCCCGAAGCATAATTTTGGTGATTTTTTTTGTTAAAACTGCATGTTTCGATGGGCGCGTGAATTTTATGGAAGTAAAAGTAAACAATTCAACAAAAAAATTTTCGGCGCATGTGGGTTTCCCCCCATTAATAGTTTAATATAGTAGTTTAACCTCTATGATTAAAATATAACTGATTTTTCATCACCATTTTTTATTTCCAAAGTTGTTGTAGGCCATAGACATAATTATTATTTTTCTCTTTTTTTATTTTCATTTAAAAATGTTTTCATCTCCTTCTATTCTGACACGTAGAGGGCGCTTCAGTCACAGACAAACAAGAGGGCATTGAGAGGGCATTGTGTACAATAGGACACAAATTAGAAAAGAAAAAATTACTAGCTTAACTCGGGAATATTTTACCAAATTTTAACCAAAAATGTTACTTGGGAGGTCTCGTAAGCCACTCCCATCCGGTGCAATCGTGTTTTTTCAATTTGATATGTTTGTAGATTTTTAGAAGTTAATAATTTCCTATTGTATGAGGTGGCACCCTTTAGAAGTCCTCGTAAGCCACTCCCATGCCGGCGCAGTCGTGTTTTTTCAATTCGATTTATTTGTAGATATTTTAACTTTTCATACAACGAAACTGGACTTAAGTCACCCACCATTAGTGAAAGGTCGGCAGTAACAGTGGCACGCCGTATTCCCTATTATATAAGATAATAATATCTTCTACTTATAACTGAACTAACCTTTAAAAATCTGGCCGCAAATACGGCACTCGAACTCCAGGGGCTCGTACGCCACTCCCATGCCGGAACAGTCGTGTTTTTTCAATTCGATCTGTTTGTAGATGTTGTAACATTTCATACAACGGAACTGGACTTCATGCGTCCACAGGTGCATGTTTAGTTTGTGCTCGTGGAAGAATTTCCGGTCGCATTGGGGACAAGGGTAATCTTTCGTCTGTAACAAAAACAATACAAAAGTACTTTAATTTTATCACTCATCGGCCATACTTCCAAATGACGGCCCTGAATTTAAAAGAAAGGAATGCTCCCGAGAAATATTTCTCTTAAACAGACGCACCCATATAACTATTACGTATATAAAGGCGATGCGAGAAAATCGTTGCGGCAACGGTCAAAATCTAGATTGCCATGACATGGCCAATGGAATAATGGCGGCTCGATCTAAGCCTGCGCGAGTTTGTAACGTCGAGTCACCTCATTTCTCGTTCAGCGCACTTCCGGCTGACGCATGCGCATTGGAGCCCTTCATTAATCCATTTTCGCAGGGGTTGCCACTACGCTTTTTATCATAGGGAAATACACGGGTAGGGCCTTTATAGTATCTCATAGTTATATGGACGCACCTGATTTGCCGAAATCTCATTTTTTGTCACGTTTCGGGCAGTAATGGCATTAGTTGTTAGCGATTTTGCTCCCCTACCTTATACGAGAGAGCAAACTGACGGAAAACTCACTCACGAATAATGTCATCAGTACCAAAAAAGGCAGATTAGGGACAGAAAACTAAAATTTCGTCAAATCAGGTGCGTTTCTGTAAAAAAAATGATCCCCAAGAGCACTCACTTCCCCGAAATTAAAGAATATGAGTCCTGGGTTCTTAAAAGTCACATAAAATCCTACTAATATTATAAATGCGAAAGTTTGTGTGTATGTATCTATTTATGTATGTCTGTGTGAGGGTGTGATCTGGATTGAAGCAAAGACTACTGTTTATTTGACATTTTGCTCAATGACATCTCAGACCGACCGCTATTAAAAAACTCCAGACAACTTTCAAAACGTTATGACTCCCAAATTACTCTCAATTTATGCTAATTTTTAATATCTCAAAAACTAAGTCGTTTGCGTTATAACAGATTTTAAAAAAAACAAAAGATCAAAAGATCTTGGGTGGAAATAACGAAAATTCAAACTTGGATAAGTATCCCACAAGAAACACACACAAGATCAAAGCGAAAAGAGAAATGATTAAACAGCGTGGGCTCATCAGTAATTTCACTAGTCACCCTCCACTATACATCATTAAACACCATCATACACTTAGATTTCCAACCTTGAACCACTCACAAATAGGCATCGTTTCGCACTGGTACTTACTTATCCAAGTTACCTAATACGAATTCGTCCTGGCGTGTTAATATTTCCAGTAGGATTATGTTCCTAAGGCAATTAAAACAAAGAAGAAGTTAAAAAACCTCCAAATCAGTTACTTCAACCGAAAAGAAACTAAAAAAAAAACAAAAGATCTTGGGTGGAACACATGTGTGTTCCTTGTGGGATACTCATCCAAGTTTGAATTTTCGTTATTTCCACCCAAGATCTTTTGATCTTTTGTTTTTTTTTTAGTTTCTCTTCGGTTGAAGTAACTGATTTGGAGATTTTTTAACTTCTTCTTTGTTTTAATTGCCTTAGGAGCATAATCCTACTGGAAATATTAACACGCCCGGACGAATTCGTATTAGGTAACTTGGATAAGTAAATACCAGTGCGGAACGATGCCTATTTGTGAGTGGTTCAAGGTTGGAAATCTAAGTGTATGATGGTGTTTAATGATATATAGTGGAGGGTGACCAGTGAAACTACTGATGAGCCCACGCTGGCTACCCAGGGCGAAACATCGTTTAATCATTTCTCTTTTCGCTTTGATCTTTTGTGTGTTCCTTGTGGGATACTCATCCAAGTTTGAATTTTCGTTATTTCCACCCAAGATCTTTTGATCTTTTGTTTTTTTTAGTTTCTTTCAGATTTTGTTGAGTGTTTCACTAGCTGCTATGGTTCGTGAATTTGAATAATGCCTTTTTTTAAAGTTCAACTTCCCCAATCGGTTTAGCGGCTTTTGAGCTATCGGGATCCAGACAGACAACATCACAAAATTTTGTATTTAGTTCTTCTTGACCCAAATCAATCACTTTTTTTAAATTTAATATTAATGTACAATTACAGATAATGTTCGTTTATCCAATTAGTACATAGTCCTAAAATTAAATTGTCCCTAATTAAGAATAAATAACAATTATCTACATCCTAATGAGTATTAATCATTTAATATGTAATTAATAAACTTTTAAATAATTTTCATTAATTCGCCCGCCAAATTAGTAGTTTAGCGTCACATAGAAAAGGAGAGAAAAAATGTTGAATGTACTTCACATTTTAAAACACTAACCAATTAAGAGCCCAGTTAAATTTAATAAGTTTATAGTTATTTTGCAAAAAAAAAGAAACAGATTGGATGACACATTTCAAAACGTTAAAAAGGAAAAACAGATTGGGCAACACATTTAAAATCGTTTAAAATTACATATAATTTTACACACAATATCACATATTATCACGCAGAAGTAACGTTTTCTTTAATTTACGTTTAAAAGTATTAGACTTACAATCTATGTTAAAATCTTGTCGAATATATTTAACACAACTTATACCTATGTTTGTTCGGCTTTTATTAACATAAAACGTAGTTTCCCGTGTAGTATTATATACTGGTATTCTGAAATTTAACATAGCTAACAGAGAAGAAAAATCAACATTATTAATTAAAATTTTGTGCATAAATGCCAAAGATAAAAGTACTCGCCTTGATTCTAAGTTTTCCATGCCTAAAATTTTTAACCTGTCTTGATATAAAAGATTTTTTTTTGGAACATGTAATTTATACAATAAAAATCTTACAAATTTTTAACTATGTTGGAAAATTTGGAACCTTTGGTTGCACTAAAACAAAATTATGATTGTTTTCCACAAACCAAAACTACACTTTTTTGCACTCGACGCGCGTTTCGCTAACAATGTTAGCATCATCAGGAGACGATAAACAATGAACTAAATTAATCTACGCTCTATCTTATATACAATCCTTTAGTGGGCGGAGATAAGACTAATAACTTGTGATTGATCACGATTTTTAATCCTATCTCCCCTCAACCAAAGAATAAAGTGTACTAAACGGGATGGGTCCTCTATCTTTATTTAAACTATTTCTGGATTTAATGATTTCCATACTTTCATATGCATTCAAAAGTCTTTTGTTTGGTACACTTTTTAGAAGTTTTAGGTTATTTAATGTGAATCTATGATTGTTTTCAAAAGCATGCTCGGCCACACTTGACTTTTCTGTTCTTCCTATGAGCAAATTTGAATCAGATATAAGTAAAGAATTTGAGTATTTCCCTATGAGCAAATTTGAATCAGATATAAGTAAAGAATTTGAGTATTTCCCCAGAGTATGGTTCAGGTATGTAGACGATGTGTTTGCAGTATTCAACACTAAAGTAACTAGTGTTAAAAATTTTATGGAAAAAATAAATAACAAATTTCCCAGTATTAAATTTACTTATGAAACAGAGAACAACGGTACACTGCCATTTCTAGACACTTTAGTTATAAGAAATAAAAATAAATTGGACTTTGACCTATACAGAAAAGGCACGGCCACCAACAGGTATATTCCAAATGACTCTTTTCATTGCTTACAACATAAGCTTGCAAGTTTGCACTTTTTAACATATAGATTAGTAAATTTCCCCTTAAACAAAGAAAGATTTGAAGCAGAAAAGAATAGGATTAGGAATATAGCTGGCGAAAACGGTTACGACGAAGGCTTAATAAATAAGTTGATAAATAGACATTCTTTTCAAAAGACCTTTCGGAATTCTACCTTTTTCAGACAAAAAGATACCTGCGACTCAAAATTTGTATCAATTCCTTATAACCCTAATTATACGAAAGGATTAAACAAAGTATTTAATAACACCGGTCTTAAATTAGTATATCAATCCGGTAACAAAATAAGAAGCTTACTAGGAAATCCCAAGGATAAAACTACAGTTCTAGAAAAAAGTGGAATTTACGAAATTAGTTGCATGGATTGTGACAAAAAATATGTTGACCAAACGAGACGCTCTATTCAAACACGTTTTAAAGAACACTTAGCACACTTAAAATACGGAAGAACAGAAAAGTCAAGTGTGGCCGAGCATGCTTTTGAAAACAATCATAGATTCACATTAAATAACCTAAAACTTCTAAAAAGTGTACCAAACAAAAGACTTTTGAATGCATATGAAAGTATGGAAATCATTAAATCCAGAAATAGTTTAAATAAAGATAGAGGACCCATCCCGTTTAGTACACTTTATTCTTTGGTTGAGGGGAGATAGGATTGAAAATCGTGATCAATCACAAGTTATTAGTCTTATCTCCGCCCACTAAAGGATTGTATATAAGATAGAGCGTAGATTAATTTAGTTCATTGTTTATCGTCTCCTGATGATGCTAACATTGTTAGCGAAACGCGCGTCGAGTGCAAAAAAGTGTAGTTTTGGTTTGTGGAAAACAATCATAATTTTGTTTTACAAATTTTTATTGAATTTTTTCAATTTTTTGTTTATATTCACTATAAAAAGGTGACCATATGACACAACAATACTCCAAGACACTTCTTACTAGCGAGAAATAAAGGCATTTGATAGCCTCTATATCCGAGAATTCGTAGCACTGTCTGATCACAAATCCTACCATTCTGTATGCTTTTGAAGTAGTTTCGTTAATATGGTCATTAAATGATAATTTGTGATCAAACAGTACGTCAAGATCTCGCACCACTCAATATTTTATTTCCTTTTATGTAATAATCAAACAAAATTGGACGGATCTTCCTGGAGAAAGTAATTACTTTGCATTTGTCAATATTTATTTCAAGCTTATTTAGGTCACACCAATTTACTAAGTTACCTACATCATTCTGCAGAGCAGTGCAATCTAATTCTGAGTTGATTGCCATATAAGTTTTTTTTATCATCTGCGAATGTTAGGCAATTACATGTTTTTAAAACATACTTTACATCATCCAGATAGATGTTAAACAGTATAGGACCCAGATGGATCCCCTGCGCAATACCTGAGTGAACAATTATGTCTGTTGAAGTTTCATTATTGATTTTAACATTTTGAACACGCTTATCCAGGTAAGACTGCAGACAGGAATGGAAGGGTTTACCCACCCCATATAAGCAGAGCTTATCCAATAACAATTCATGATCAACTCGATCGAATGCTTTTTTAAAATCAAAGTAGATGCAATCAACCTGACCATTCCCATCGACAACCCTAGCCAGATAGTCTGCAAGGATACTCAAATTCGTCTAACAGGAACGAGAAGTCATGAATCCATGTTGTGATTCAAAAATAACTTGATTGGAAAAACTCTGCAAACAACTCAACAATCTCAGCACTGCTGCTTGATTCCTTATCCTAATACCGCATAGTTTTTGGACAGCCTGTAGCATTACGTTTGTCTTTCACATAAGACCAAAACATTTTAACATTATTTTTTATAGTTAGCTGCGCTGAGTTGACAAATGACTTGTAATCGCAATCAATTGATTTTTTTGATAAAGAAGGAATGCTGTTATAAGCCTTATAGTTTTTATCATACTAGTATTTGCTAGAAGATTTCCTTAATTGTTTAAAACTAGTGGAAATATTTTTTTTGCCAATCCCAATAGCCCATAGGTAGGATAGCTAAAATATTACTTATTTTTTAAATAACAGCCATTCCAGCTAAAAGCCCACCACGGGTAATATCACAAAATACGAATTACCGAATGATACTATTTGTGACCACTTATTTTTTAATTTGCATCCAGAGGCTAAAACTTTTCTATTAAAAAAGTAATTTAAAATGTTTCTTTGTGTCAAAAAAATGGCAAAAACATGAAATTTGGGTTTTTTATATTAAAAGATCAGCTTAAACTTTTTACTCTCAAATATTTTTACACACTATCCATGAAATTGTATAAAAAATAAATAAAGTAGCTTGCTGGTATAACCAAGAATTATACATTTGGCATAAATCACTTTTCTTGTAATTTAAATATTGTTTCTATTTTGAGTGCAACATTTTGTTACTTAAATTCTTAACTCTTTCGTTTTTTGGTAAAATAGTTACAAATATTATTTAAGTGTGATTTTAACTTTACGGTTATATTAAGTTTGGCAGATAAATAGATAATACAAAAATGAATGAAGGTATGCATCTTTTTGCTGGTCCATCCGTTATACATATTAAAAGGCTTTTTACCAACTTACTAAAATAGATCAGATAAAAAATAAGTGTACATTTGAATTGTTTCAGTACAATTAATGTATTTATTTTTTGGTAACAGCGTTAACATATCTGCAGCGCCTAATCGCAATTTTTAATTTTAAATTTCAAAAAATCGTGCAAAGTATCCCGTCCGTTTTGGTGGAATGCCTGATAACCTACCTGATTGTGTGTAGACACGTGCAGCTTCAGGGTCTTCATGTTGTAGAACGTTTTGCCGCAAATCTCGCAAATGGGCCGAGTAAATGGGGCGCAAGACTCGTCCAAATGACTGCCTGCCTGCCGCTTGTCATAGATGTGTCCCAAGAGGTCGGTTCTCGAATAAAAACTTTTTGCGCAGTAACTGCAGGTGAAGTCTTTGCGCTGCTCGTGTTTGTTCATGTGCTGGGAGAGACCCGCTCTTGTTACGTAACCTAAGAAAAACAGTAGATTTTTGTGTAAGAATTAAAAGTATTATTTTTTTTTAAATGGTGAATTATTTTTTTTGTCAAAATTATTCAATGCACAAATTGATATGCACGTGGTACAAACGTGCTTATATCTCATTAAAGAGGATTCGTAGAAAAAAAAACGAATATGATATCGATTAAGCCTCATTTGTCATTTTGATGCACTGCCCCTTTAAGGGGGCCAATAATACATAGGTATAGACGGCATTTTTTCGACCAAACTTTACGCACGGATAGCAAAAAATGTATGACATTTGTAGTTAACAAAGAAGAAGTTAAAAAACCTCCAAATCAGTTACTTCAACCGAAAAGAAACTAAAAAACAAAAGATCAAAAGATCTTGGGTGGAAATAACGAAAATTCAAACTTGGATGAGTATTCCACAAGGAACACACAAAAGATCAAAGCGAAATGAATAAACGATGTTTCGCCCTGGGTAACCAGCGTGGGCTCATCAGTAGTTTGCCTTAGGAGCATAATCCTACTGGAAATATTAACACGCCAGGACGAATTCGTATTAGGTAGCTTGGATAAGTAAGTGCCAGTGCGGAACGATGCCTATTTGTGAGTGGTTCAAGGTTGGAAATCTAAGTGTATGATGGTGTTTAATGATGTATAGTGGAGGGTGACCAGTGAAACTACTGATGAGCCCACGCTGGTTACCCAGGGCGAAACATCGTTTATTCATTTCGCTTTGATCTTTTGTGTGTTCCTTGTGGAATACTCATCCAAGTTTGAATTTTCGTTATTTCCACCCAAGATCTTTTGATCTTTTGTTTTTTAGTTTCTTTTCGGTTGAAGTAACTGATTTGGAGGTTTTTTTTAACTTCTTCTTTGTTTTTAATTGCCTTAGGAGCATAATCCTACTGGAAATATTAACACGCCAGGACGAATTCGTATTAGGTAGCTTGGATAAGTAAGTGCCAGTGCGGAACGATGCCTATTTGTGAGTGGTTCAAGGTTGGAAATCTAAGTGTATGATGGTGTTTAATGATGTATAGTGGAGGGTGACCAGTGAAACTACTGATGAGCCCACGCTGGTTACCCAGGGCGAAACATCGTTTATTCATTTCGCTTTGATCTTTTGTGTGTTCCTTGTGGAATACTCATCCAAGTTTGAATTTTCGTTATTTCCACCCAAGATCTTTTGATCTTTTGTTTTTTAGTTTCTTTTCGGTTGAAGTAACTGATTTGGAGGTTTTTTAACTTCTTCTTTGTTTTTAATTGCCTTAGGAGCATAATCCTACTGGAAATATTAACACGCCAGGACGAATTCGTATTAGGTAGCTTGGATAAGTAAGTGCCAGTGCGGAACGATGCCTATTTGTGAGTGGTTCAAGGTTGGAAATCTAAGTGTATGATGGTGTTTAATGATGTATAGTGGAGGGTGACCAGTGAAACTACTGATGAGCCCACGCTGGTTACCCAGGGCGAAACATCGTTTATTCATTTCGCTTTGATCTTTTGTGTGTTCCTTGTGGAATACTCATCCAAGTTTGAATTTTCGTTATTTCCACCCAAGATCTTTTGATCTTTTGTTTTTTAGTTTCTTTTCGGTTGAAGTAACTGATTTGGAGGTTTTTTAACTTCTTCTTTGTTTTTAATTGCCTTAGGAGCATAATCCTACTGGAAATATTAACACGCCAGGACGAATTCGTATTAGGTAGCTTGGATAAGTAAGTGCCAGTGCGGAACGATGCCTATTTGTGAGTGGTTCAAGGTTGGAAATCTAAGTGTATGATGGTGTTTAATGATGTATAGTGGAGGGTGACCAGTGAAACTACTGATGAGCCCACGCTGGTTACCCAGGGCGAAACATCGTTTATTCATTTCGCTTTGATCTTTTGTGTGTTCCTTGTGGAATACTCATCCAAGTTTGAATTTTCGTTATTTCCACCCAAGATCTTTTGATCTTTTGTTTTTTAGTTTCTTTTCGGTTGAAGTAACTGATTTGGAGGTTTTTTAACTTCTTCTTTGTTTTTAATTGCCTTAGGAGCATAATCCTACTGGAAATATTAACACGCCAGGACGAATTCGTATTAGGTAGCTTGGATAAGTAAGTGCCAGTGCGGAACGATGCCTATTTGTGAGTGGTTCAAGGTTGGAAATCTAAGTGTATGATGGTGTTTAATGATGTATAGTGGAGGGTGACCAGTGAAACTACTGATGAGCCCACGCTGGTTACCCAGGGCGAAACATCGTTTATTCATTTCGCTTTGATCTTTTGTGTGTTCCTTGTGGAATACTCATCCAAGTTTGAATTTTCGTTATTTCCACCCAAGATCTTTTGATCTTTTGTTTTTTACATTTGTAGTTCTTGTAACACACAAAATATGGATAACAATTTTTGTTTATCATTATGTCCATGAAAAGAATTGCCGGGAAACTCATTGAGCTCACCATGGCAGGAGATCCGGACAATGGTTGATCTATACAGGGTGGATTCTTTAAATGAAACGTTGCTTCTAGCGGCTTTAGGGAAGAGGTTTTAAAAAAAGCTAAAAACGGATTTTTAATGATTTTTTACGGACTTTCCGCCTATGATAAAAAAAAATTGGGGCCCCCAACTGGAGGCCCAGGGCCCACCATCTATTTTAAATAAGAAGGTACCACTTGTGGCACCTTTTTGGAAAGCTTGTAAAAAATTAATTCAACGCACTAGTTTTTTTTTGACATCTGTCAATCAACGTGTCAAAAATTTATAAAAATATATTTTTTGTCAATTGTTTTAGCTTCAAAATAAACTACATATTTCTTTATTTACGAATTGGAATAAATAAATTACCACACAAAGATATTATTGGCGCCCTATTTGGAGGCGCAGCCTAATTACCTTTTTTTAAATTTACCAGATATTAGATAAAAGGAAAGTAGATTCAAAGCACATGTCGATTTTTTTTTACTCAACCACCCCTAACGACAAAAAATAGATCTTTTTAAATTTTTAACGCATGGATTGACAGATGTAAAAAAAGTTATTTAATCGAATTTCTTTTTTAACAAGCTTTCCAAAAAGGTGCCACAAGTTGTACCTCCTTATGAAAAAAATGTTGGTAGGCCCTGGGCCCTTAGTGAGAGCCCCCAATAATGCCCTTGTGTGGTAGTATTTTTTAAAAAAATGGTTGGTGGGCCCTGGGCCTCCAGTTGGGGGCCCCAAATTTTTTTTTATCATGGGCGGAAAGTCCGTAGAAAATTATTACAGATTCGCTTTTAGCTTTTTTAAAAACCTCTACCCTAAAGCCGCTAGAAGCACCATAACATTTAAAGAATCCCTCCTGTATACCGGACAATGGTTGATCTATACAGACCGCTTCAAGCTACTACGAACATAGGGGGAATCAAGTCCAATTTACTCTCCGTGCCGTACGACCGAGGTGGATTCGAAGCACGCTGCAGTGTTATCTTTTGGAAATTCATTTTGTTTTTATTATTTTGTTTTATTTCTGCCTTGCTCGAGAAACAGATGGGTAAGTTCTTAATTGAAATAATACATTTTTAAAACTAAAAATGGATGTCTACGAAGTTGCCGAAAAAGTGCAGATGGTCAAATGGTCAAATCGTCATAACCTAACACACGTTCGATATTGGTCGAGGGAAAATTTGCATTTGTATTTTGACGTAAGAACACAGTATCCCCAAAAACTAAATGTTTGGGGGGGTATTGTAGGGGAACACGTAATTGGGCCATTTTTTATTAACGGCAATTGCAATTTGAATGGTCCTAGATACTTGGATCTACTGCAGCAGCACATTATTCCAACTGCTAGGCAGTTGTTAGGTGTAAGATTTGGTGAAACATGGTTTCAACAAGATGGTTGTTCCGCTCACAATGTTGGCCTTGTTAGGGAATATCTTGATAATGTATTTCCTAATCGGGTTATAAGTACACGGGGAACTATTCTAATGACTTCTATCTGTTTTTGAAGAAGCTTTTCAAATTATCACCCCTAACATGCTTGGAAACGTTAGAAGGGGTTTTTATAGTAGGCTCGGATATTGTCTAGCCGAGCAAGGAGGACTTTTCGAACATTTGCTTTAATTTTTTTTTGACTGGGAGAATCTTTTTGGTTTTTAGAATGTATTATTTTATTTTGAGAACTTGCTTTTATTTTGTTTCTCCTTATTATTTTCATTGTAACACGTCGTCACTGATAAATCTGAGCAGTTGACAATAAAACGCTCTTATTTATCAGTGACAAAAAATAAGAAAATTACGTCATAAAAATTTGCCTATTTATTGACCAAATTCCGGTTTCATTGACTACGCTCCACACAGCACCGTGGTTAGAGGCGTACTAAATACAAGGCGAAAGGCGGCGAACGGCAGCGAATGGCGATCGGAAGCCTGAGTGTTGGTTGCTTCACTGATAGGCGTGCGGTGTCTCTGCATGTACGTACACTGACAAATTAGACTTCTTCCGCCCTATGTTCGCAGTAGCTTGAAGCGGTCTGTATACCGGATACTGAGGGCTGAAAGTACCATTGCACAAAATGGATCTAAGTGAGGACACCGAATGTGGGCTCTGTATGGAGGAGGACGAGACGACCAGACATGTGATATCTGAGTGTCTGGCCATTGCACGTCAACGTCAACTTATATTCGGCAAATCACAGATCGACGCGCTGCATCGATCGACACCAAAGCAAGTTGCAAGCCTCTTTAAGGGGCTGAGTATTCTGTAGCAACAAACAATCTCAAAAGTGAGCCACAACAATGAAACTAATAAATATATTTATAGGAAAATTGATCGTAACACTGGACACCTAACCAAGTTTTTAAAATCCAATGTCCGAGATTTTAGTGATGATGTTCGCCCATATCTTTTTATTTTAACACCATCCATTGTCTAAGATTTTTAAGGCATGATATTTAGCTGCGACCCGGATCTCCTCTACTTTCAATTTTTCCTTCAATTATTAATTTTAAAACTTCATATTCGTTGTTTGTCAAGTTTACGTCTTTTGATAGTGAATATCTGCTCTAAGGAGAAGATCCACATTACATAATCTTTTCATATTCTGAGCATTCTACGACAGCATCACATCACGAATGATACCTCCATTTTTTGCACATGATATCAGTCAGTGTCCATGCCTTTACCAGGGTTCCCAATTTTAAATTTACCGACTTTCCAGGTCCATACATAATTTTGTTCACTACACCATTCTATAATGTTTTTTTTATCTTTGGAAATAAGACTAGGAACAAAAATTTATCTGGTATAAACTCTATACCATCAGGGGTGACAGCCGGAGTTGAGGTACTGTCAAAATTAATGTTTTGCATCTTTAAAAACTTCCCTAATACCTTATGATTGGTAATTTTGGCAGCTTGGATTTCTTTTCCGTGAGTTTTTCATCCAATATGGTTTATTACTGCCATCCTCCCGATTTTGCCCAAATTATTTGTAGTTTCTTCAAAAGCCGTCAGAAAATCTCGCCCTTACAAAAAATCTGACGATTTTTAAACACAAATTTACACAAACTGCTTTTTGGTTAGGACTTATTTGCTAATATTTCTTAAAATTTAGGTTTTTAATGCTGTTTCAGTAAATAAAAAAATATGTTAATTTCAATTTTTGTAGGCAGCTTTTGAGAAAAATCTTTTTTTTAATTTAAAAATGTATTTTATTAAGCTTATTTTTGCGTGTAAACAAACCTTTGAAACTTTTAACATACAAAAAACATAGATAGCAATAGAATATGTCGCTGTCACTGCTCAGAATTCACACAATTTCTGTCTTTCCTCTTACATGGTGAGAATTTTCAACACTTTTTGACATCTATTGGTACGCGTACGCGTTAGGATAAATATTAAGGAGGCTGTAAGTAAAAATCGCCAGTTTGCAGAATTCTGACGGGTGAGATTTTTCGTCGTTTCTGAATAGCAACCGTTTTTTCTTCCGCCATTTTTCGTTCGTTTCATAATGAAGTTCAAAAACAAACAAAATTTCGCAAAAACATTAAAACATTGTTTTTGTGAAATTAAATTCTAACCTCTACCTAATTCTTATTTTCTTTGTTTTAAATTTACATTTACATAAGCCGCTAACTCTTTCTAACTCATGTTACGCAGCATCACCGAACCTCCCCCCCCCCCCCGCCCCCGCCTTAATTTCGATTTGTTTTGTGTATGTGTACGTTTAATAAGGGGACGGCTTTTCAGAGTTTAAGAAGTCTTTTTTGTCATAGCATAGCAATAGCCCAGCACGCGACGTTCCATATTACAGTCACAAAATTATAATAGAGCCAGCTTAAAAGTTTGCATCACATGCAAACACGCCCAAACCTCGGCGGAAACGAGACGCGCGTGCCGTCGTCACGGCAACCGAGTTATTTCGGGAATTTACACGGCACGCAGCCTGAAAGACATGAGTAAGCTGCTTCGAAGAGTGCCTTGCCATTTTTTTTTGGCTCGTGGAGAGTTTTCGCATCTCGGACACGCTGTCGTACCGCTTGATTCTGATGATCAAATAAAATATAATATTTACAAAATTTGGAAACGTTATTTTATGAAAGCGGAAGGTTTAATTTTTTCAGAAATATTTAAATGAAAATTATTTAGTCAGCAAATAAGAGGTGAAGCAGCGCTTCACCTGCGTCATCGGGCGAGCCGCCACTGATGAAAATCAGGAAATTAACGCACAGCAAAGAAAAAAAGAAACAAAAGGGCGAAATAAATAAGGACACTAATAGAATTATTAAAGCAGTGCGGCACCCCCGATATACATGCCAGCCATCGTTTTCGTCATATGCAGTTATTACACCCAGTTCCCACCTACGACTTTTTCGTGAGTGCCCACTCACGCGTCACATCACGTCAATATGAAACGGTATGACAGTCATGCGACGCGTGCGTGGGCACGCAGGAAAAAGTTGTAGGTGGGAACCGGGTTTTACACGAGTTAATTGTCAAAATGGCCGCCACAAACAATAAAAGGCCACTGAAACGCGAGTAGATAACCTGTTATTATCGTAAGCATCGCACAGTGTTGTTTTTTTTTTGAGGATGATTTTATTTTTTTATTTTCCGAATGAAAAAATTAAGATCCAAAGGAGCGGCTTTACTGACATTCCCTGACCTCAAGATCCATTTTCGTCATTGACTGACTTTTACTGATTTTCACTGAAAGTCAGGGAACAGTCCTAACCTTGCTATCTATTCTAAGGAGAAGATCCACATTATTAATTACATACTCTATTAGTCAGTGTACATGCCTTGCATAACATCGGGGCACACACAAAATCTAATTTAAACCTACCTGACCCGCAGACCTGACAAACAAACTTCTTTCCGGTGTGCATCGTCATATGAACCCTCAACGTCGATGCATACGACATTTCCTTTCCGCAAACGTCGCAGATATATTTTTCAGAGTCTTTCTCGAGAGCTGTGCCTTTTTTTCGTTTTTTCGTTTGGCCTGTATTCAGGTAGTTGTATCTCTTTTTGTTCTTGCTGAATATGCAAAAATTGTAATTAAGATCAAGAATAAGAACATGAACATTATTTAGATTTTGTAAAAAACTTTTACTATAAGTTTCATCACATCTCAGGTACTATTTTTTATTATTGCACACACTTTTGAAACACAAAAACATTGTGTGAGATACTGTTGACAAACATATTTAAAACATACCAATTTTTTTTACAATATGCCACAAAAACCTCGCCCAAAAACATCTATTTTTTCAAATTTTAGCTTTTTACAAATGCCTAATAATTTAATTTACCGTTGGAATTAAATTATCTAGCTATGAACAAAAACGGTACTTACCCTTTGGAATCGCCAAAGAAATCTTCATCATCTTCTGTCTTTAACATGTCATTAATGTCAGAAATAAGATTGGGATACTCACCTAAAAACCAGGAACATGAATGGTCAAGGAATGGGTGAAATTTTACCCACAAGCAAAATAAAAGTCCCAAAAAATTTTAAAAACGATCTTATCGATTACCATCCGTTTATAGCGTAGATAGAGAATACTGCTCTATCCACGTATATTTTCAGTAACTTTTTTATTTGCTCTATAAGTGATTTTGAAAATCCTACTTAAAGATATTGGTATAAAATATTTTTTTTATATTGTTACATGCTTAAAATATTTGTTTTTAGCCTTGGTTGTTGAAAATATTTATTGAAAATATATACAAAACTGCACTAAAAAAAGAATTAAATTTTGCTTTTAAATTATAACTGTTAGATGTTTTTCTAATGTGCATACCATTGTCTTTTAACAATACATTAACAAAATAGTGTAGGGGCATATGTTGATAATTTCTATCCCGTGGGATTTTTAATGAAGGAGTTTTGTGACTATGTGGAATTGATAGCTCTTTAGTCACACAATCAAGTGTTACGGTTGTTTTGCTCACATCCGTGTAGAAGGGGTTGATATGACGACATCTTTCAAGATGGCGGCCAAAAATCATAAAAAATACAACTTTTGATCGTCCCCCCCCCCCCTGCAACACTGTATAACATTTTTGAAACCCCTTCTAATTACAGAAAGTTGAGCACTTGGACAAAAATGTTTTGCCGAGTATTTTTGTTCGCAGACTTTTTTGCCTCCGACCAATTGAAATGGAGAAAAGTTGGTCAAAGAGATTTTTCAAAATGGCGGATGATTCCCAAGGAGTGAGGGAAACACAAACTTGGGAGGTTTACTTTCAGACCCCCCCCCCCCCGAAAAAACGTACCAAAAACTCAGACTCCCAGGATTTTTTTCGACCTCAGATGACAATTTTACTGTATTAAGAGCAGTCGACAATCTGCCTCCTACCCAAGACGCACTCATTCTACAGACCGCTTCAAGCTACTGCGAACATAGGGCGAAAGAAGTCTAATTTGCCAGTGTACGTACATGCAGAGACACCGCACGCCTATCAGTGAAGCAACCAACACTCAGGCTTCCGATCGCCATTCGCTGCCGTTCGCCGCCGTTCGCCTTGTATTTAGTACGCCTCTAACCACGGTGCTGTGTGGGGCGTAGTCAATGAAACCGGAATTTGGTCAATAAATACGCAAATTTTTATAACGTAATTTTCTTATTTTTTGTCACTGATAAATAAGAGCGTTTTATTGTCAACTGCTCAGATTTATCAGTGACGACGTGTTACAATGAAAATAATAAGGAGAAACAAAATAAAAGCAAGTTCTCAAAATAAAATAATACATTCTAAAAACCAAAAAGATTCTCCCAGTCAAAAAAAAATTAAAGCAAATGTTCGAAAAGTCCTCCTTGCTCGGCTAGACAATATCCGAGCCTACTATAAAAACCCCTTCCAACGTTTCCAAGCATGTTAGGGGTGATAATTTGAAAAGCTTCTTCAAAAACATATAGAAGTCATTAGGAGCAAGATCGGGAGATCGAGCTGGCCATAAAATAGTTCCCCGTGTACTTATAACCCGATTAGGAAATACATTATCAAGATATTCCCTAACAAGGCCAACATTGTGAGCGGAACAACCATCTTGTTGAAACCATGTTTCACCAAATCTTACACCTAACAACTGCCTAGCAGTTGGAATAATGTGCTGCTGCAGTAGATCCAAGTATCTAGGACCATTCAAATTGCAATTTCCGTTAATAAAAAATGGCCCAATTACGTGTTCCCCTACAATACCCCACCCCCAAACATTTAGTTTTTGGGGATACTGTGTTCTTACGTCAAAATACAAATGCAAATTTTCCCTCGACCAATATCGAACGTGTGTTGGGTTATGAGGATTTGACCATTTGACCATCTGCACTTTTTCGGCAACTTCGTAGACATCCATTTTTAGTTTTAAAAATGTATTATTTCAATTAAGAACTTACCCATCTGTTTCTCGAGCAAGGCAGAAATAAAACAAAATAATAAAAACAAAATTAATTTCCAAAAGATAACACTGCAGCGTGCTTCGAATCCACCTCGGTCGTACGGCACGGACAGTAAATTGGACTTGATTCCCCCTATGTTCGCAGTAGCTTGAAGCGGTCTGTATATACAAAGAAAGCTATAGTCTGGTCACACTAATTCTATCGCAAAAGACGATCGCCAAAACAATTGCTAACCTGCCCAGAGGTGGCAACTTTCAAAACCAAACGGTACTGCGATCTTAACAGACCCGTAGCAAAAAATTGTATTTTTGAACATACCCATTCAATTGTTGCAGCGAACGTCACGCTTCCGTCAACGCGGCAGCCAAATTTATTTTTTAGATTGACCTCCGCGATGTGTTTTCGAGTTTTTTCACAGTTTATTATTTTGGATTTTGGAGTTTACTTCAGTTAAAGAGGTAAGTAAATCATTAGTTTTAATAGTAGTTTGAGACTTGGGGTTAAAAATCTACTCTTTTTTTTTTCGTTTTAAAGTGAACTTTACCTGAGAGAGGTAAGGTTTTAAGAGTCTTTTAATAAATAATTATGGTGTCGTTTTTCGATTAAAAAAGATGGACTTTTTCAGTGTTTACACACTTTTTATAATTGTATTGAATATTATTTTAAAACTAAAGGCAGGCTTATTCCCAACTTTATAATGCATTAACACAGTTTTAAGGCATAACTTGATCATTAACTTTAATCTCGGTTTTAAAATACTTATTATCCAGCTATAAATATATTTGTTTTTTGGGTTTATTATAGCTTATGTAATCGCCCCCTGCTCTCACAAAGAAGCCGATTTTCTAACTTTGATCAATGTCAAAAAAATTCAGATGTATAAAGGATTTTTGGTAGGCCTCATAAAAAATTACTTCCCTGGTTTTTTAAATGAAAAAAAATAAATATTTTCCGATTCCTGGGTTAGTTTCTATTTAATTTATACACAAGTTTTTTTTAATTGCCTGTGGTGCTAGTATTTGAATTATTACAATTTATTGCAAACATTTTGTTTTATGGCCTTCTTAAAAATGTTTGTCAGGAATTTTTATCGAAATGATCAGAAAAAGTCAGGGATTTTTTTTCCTAAAAAGTATGCACTTTTATTTAATTGGCAAAATCTATAGCAAACTCCTCTTAAACAGTTTTTGTTGTATCTGTTATTATCTTACAATAATTTGATTTTTTTAGATTAGTACCTACCAAGTAGAAAATGGAATTAAAAGGCTAAGTTATAACAAGACTTTTAAGCCGGTATCCCCAGAAACAGGTAAAAACTTATTTTATTGCAATGTAAAATTTATACGTTTTTATGAAACCAGTATTTAAACTGAATTTCGACTATAATTTTAACCAAATATATTTTTAAATCGCTTTAATATAATAATTTTTTTAGTTAAGAGTCAACTCAGATTAAAACCATTGGCATAGGACCTCGCATCGGACGAAATCATCTTGTAAGTAAAACAATTAAAAATTTATCAAAAAGACAATTAAAAAATGTGCATATTTGAGCGAATTATACATAAAATATTTTACATATGACCCACAAAAGGTTTCGGTTTTGTTAAGAGAATTAATTTTTTTCTTAGGGTATCAGATGTACCTCCCCCATTGCTAAGCTTATGCAAAAACCCATGCAAAGCCCATGTAAAACTCAAAACATTGGATTGTGTGTTATCTGGTTAATATTTTGATTTATAAATACGCAGGGTGAACAAAGGCAAAAGAAAGCAGAACATAATGGGGGGGCAAAACAAAAAAAATAGTTTCTCCATCTATATAATTTTGCTTTTAATGAAAACATTTTGAATTAACTAGCCAGCAACCTTTTCAAACTAAAAAAATAAGAAATTGTTTTTAAAATACATGCTGTCGGAGTTGGCTAGACTTTAATTTAACTTTTTTTTTGGAAAGCATTTTCGCGAACTGGCAACTTTCTACATGAAATGATGTTGTTCTATTATTTTTAAAAACAATCAAGTGCCAAAACAAATCCCTAGTTTTCGCCAATAAAGACCAATTTGTGGCCCAAATGCCTTCAAGAATAATGACGCGTGGATCCTTGAAAAATATCTCTCTTAAGATTGATGTTTGTTTACTTCTGTAAAACGAATATAAATCTCCTTTACTTAATATTTCTTGTACTTTTACTTTTTAGGAACATTCAAAATGTATCCCGATGACGTGGGCACAACCCCTGTATAAATCACAAGAAATATCAAACTTAAAGTAAAAAACCAGCACACAAAGGCAGGCGAGATGCTCCAAGCTTGACAGTTGATCTTCAAACTAAACTAACAGGTGGGTGTTTTGTCAAGTGCGGACCTGGCCCCAAATTTAGGGGGTTATCAGATTTTTAGCGAAGGCAAAAATTTTTGAGAATATTGCACTAAGAATGGTATTTTCGACACAAATTTTGGCAGAGAATTCTTGATTTTTTAAATGTTTTTGTGAAACATGTAAGTCCAGGGGGAGAGCAATTACCCTCACTCCGCAACCCGCGCTTGTGTTTGTCAACTGACGACAAAGGTAGTGCAATCAATATTATTTGGTTTGTGATAAACTTTCTTTTTTTATTTCTAGAAAATATAAGGAGTCAAGCCCTAAATGAGTAGATTTGAGACCAATCATACATAGAGGCCATACAACTTCAAGGATTAACGGTGACAGGAACTTAAAAACTTCAAAAACTTACAACTAGTTTCTTGTAAGTAGACAAGAAAGTCTCCTTAGTCCTTTTTTAACACATATTGGTAAAAATTATGATAATTTGCTGCACGAGTCATATTCTGCGGACTATTTCCTGAAATTCCTAATCTTTACAACTTGCGTTTCACTGAGCTGTTTTGTTCAGTCCTCATAAACAATACTCTACCTGATAGTAATATGCAAAATATGTGTTATAATGGGCTGTTTAGTGCAAATTATCGCTGTAATTCGTTTGCTATTGTTCCAAATCTGCAAGCCCCCATCGATTTTATTGGTCAACATTTTCAGAGATATTTTCTAAGGGAAATAGTCTACTTTATTTTTCTGTTTTAAGTAAGACTTTAGTATTTTAACTTTGCAGATTTGAAATTTGTGCTAGGATGAACGATTGGGTCTTGGTTAAGTTGTTTTTATTTTGTTTCAGGTTACTGCAAAGGCCAGAACAACCTTTTTGTGGACTCTGTGAACAAGTTTACAATTGGATAAATTTTCTCATGACTTAATAAACAAGATATAATTAGTTAATAAATATAAGAAAAAGTTTGACTTTTTATGATTATATTTGTAGTAGGAACATTTGGTTTAATATAGTAATTAAATCTAGTTATTTTAAGTTTATTTAAAAACCCACCAGAATAATTTTATTATAGTTCAACCTAAATAAAAGGAAGTTATTTTTAGCAGCGCATTCACCATGATTTATAGAAAAGAAGTACGCAGTGAACAACAGGCTCTTCGTAACTGCAATTAAAATATAATAAAAAGGAATGGCTTTTAAAGACTAATTATTTTCAAATACTAAGTTATATTGATTTATTCAGTTTTTTAAGCCTGCACAAGCTTGTTTCTTTTAACAAGATTCAAGAATAACACAATCTTTTGTTTGAAAAAGAAAATAGAAATATGCTATTGTACCAGTAAAAAACACCGTTTATGTTTAAATCAAATAAGTAAATAAGCAGACAGACCCTTGGTCACTTGCAAACGAAGTTCGAATAGAATTCACCTTTTAAATTATTCTTAATTTTATTTACGTTCCAATGTAAACAGTGTAATTCGGAAATAAGCCAACCAACTATTTTTTTCGGTGTAGTTGCAAATAGCTTGTTGTTGGTCCTGTTGCGCAGGCTTAACCCCATTTTTTTAACCCTTCTACCTATTTCTTTGGGAGACACGGATATCATCAAAAAATTTTGCATCCATAAGTATCCTTAATTACCTACAAACTTTCATATCCTCATAAGGTTTTTTTGTACACTTAAAACTTTTTGTCATATATGACATCCTAAATAGAAAAAAAATCAAAAAATTTTAAGATCTTCCTCTGCTTTTTTGATTGTCAACAACGTTTAGTAAGCAAATAAAAGGTTCTAGGTTTTGATATTTGGAATGTCACAAACTGTCAGCTTTGGCGAGAAATACGGTGACCGGACTATATCTACCAGGCTAGTTACTACTGGGCTCAAATGATGGTCGCAATCCCAGTGCTGCCGTCACCAGCTGATTGAAGTTGGAAGAAGAAAGTTGAAGGTGAATGGGAAATATCGTGGACAACCCTACCAGAGGGTTCGCTAGCATGCAGGGAGCTCATTAAGTGTGGCTGCTAAAAAGGTTGCACATGACATTGCAGTGCAAGAAGGGTGCCTTACAGTATACCGCGCTTTGTGCCTGTGGTGGTATTTGTACTCAGTAGATACTTTAAGCATATTTTTAATACTTATCCGTATACGCATTCCTAACTCGTTCAAAACACAGCTGAAAGACACTACATTTTTTTACTTGTTTATGAAAAGTCAAAAATGTAATGTGTATATTGAACGCGTTAGGGATACATATACGGATACGTTTAAAAATATACTTTAGTATGCTGTATAGCAGCAGTAGTTTTATGTAGTAAGCAGTAGTATTTTCGTTAAGCATTTAAGCAAATTTTGTTATAAATACATATATTATAAACAAAATGTGTCTATATTTTTTTAAATACTAAGCTTTGTTATGCACAGAACAATTATTACTCGCCACTACTATACTATCTATCATTAAACATAATCTAAAAACATTTAAAAGCAAAACTTAAAAAATTCTCTGAAGCCTCCATTTTGAATCTACCCCATTACTGTAAAATGCAAAATCTGAGATGCCCTCAAATCCTAATTTAAACCTTTATACATATGTAGAATATGTGTTCCAATTTGCATGCTTCTATCATTACATGCGCAATTCTTTCACCTATCTGTTTAAATTTTTGGAATGAGAAATTTAAAATTTTTTGTCCATAGTAGGTATAATTTTTACTTAAATAATATATGTATATAATTTTTCATAAAATTTACCCCATAACTTTCTTTGTCACTCAGTACCCTGAGCTGAAAAATTTTACAAGGTTATATAATATGTAAAACAATCTTGTTAAACCCAATTTTTTAATGAATCTTTACAAGGAAACGGTTTGGCTCGTCGAATCTTATACAACTGTATATTTTTAGACAAAATTGACTATATATAGGTTTTAAATTCTTATTTTGATATTAAATTAAACTCAAGTTTGCTAGAAAAACAAATGAATTTACCTGGCGGGAGTTTCCTTACTATTGTTGACGTGCGAATTTGTTCAGTGGCACCTGGTCTGAACAATTTTATTGGCTGTTCTTCAATTTCCGACTTTATAACTTCTGTTTTAACGTCAGTTTTTGCTTTTCTTTTTAGCTGTAATCTTGCTTTGGGTGGTGCTTTAGCTTTAGTTGTGACTATTTTTTTGACTATGATTTTAACTTTGTTTTTGTTTTTATGCTTTTTTTCTTCCATAGTTTTATGCTTTTGAATTTGTTCTTCTTCTTCAATAGGAAAGATCAAATCGCAATATTCACAATGCCATTTTACAATTTCTTCTTTGAAAAGATTGTTAATATCCATGAGACCCAAAGACTGACTCACTGTAGGTACCTCTTCTTTGATGTCTTGAAATTCTTCATCTTCCACATCTTGTTGACTAAGATTGTCATCGTCTTGATGTTGAATTTTAATTAATTCAAAATCCGTATCGTCGTCATTATTATCTATGACAGAATCATCGTCTTTAAACACAGTATCACTTTCTATGTTATTACTTCCATCAGGAATTAATTTCATAGCAAAAAGTTTGTCATAGGATTTGATGGCTTTATTTCTAAACTCGTAGAATAACTTCAGTTGCATTGTGCAGCCGTGGCATATTTTGTTTAGGTTTAAGGCGATGCAATCTTTATTTAACTGAAAGAAAATTTAGTGTTTTAGCATAAAAAATAGTTGGTACTTTTTAATAAGAGGTGTCTACTCTGTACTGGTTTCTTAAACTTGTAATGTTAAGAACTATGTACTTATAGACTCTTGTTGCCGAATGCAAAGATGTCCCGAACACTCTATGGCTATATAGTCATATGTTGTTCAGATTGGAGTCCTGAAAATTTTTTGAACTTCGGGGGGGGGGGACTCCCCCCGACATTTTGGATTTAGTATGCACGAAAATAATTTTTTAAGATTACTGCTGAACGATCAACTCTAGGAATTTGTATTCCCTTTAATTTTGGTATTAACACTTTTTTCCCAAAGTTGACATATCAGGAGTTATCTTCAAAAAAAACTATTTTCGTGCACACTAATAGATAGAAAGGTGGTGGCAGTAAAAAATTAATCATCATCCCATTTGAGGTTTACATAGTTTTGATAAAGACACACCAAAGATTAAAAAAATATATTTTTAGACGTCTAGGTGGGGGCTTTTTCTACAGGGAGGCCCCATTTCATCCCATCTGCAGTTTATATTAAAACTATCTACTTACCTCAGGACTTTAAAAAAAATCAAACGGTGCGTAAACAAAATAATCACGCAACTTTTCTTACATTAATGATATCTAACCATTTTTCAAACTTTCCAGAGAATTTTTAATCACCTTGTATTTATGATACATCAAAAAGTTAGTCATTTCATCCCTTTTATAATTACTGCTATTATGTTAAGGTCCTCACAAAAAAAATATGGCACGCCTCGATGTGGGGGCTTTTTTTACAGGGAGTTCCCAATACTTGCAAAAAATAATATCTCTATGAAGTCATTTCATCTCTTTTCTGATTAGTGCTATTGTGTTAAAATATTGCACACCTGTAGGTGGGAACGTTTTTTCCAGGGAGGTCCCAAAACTTGCAAAAAATAATTGCTATATGAACTCATATCATCTCTTTTCTGATTTGTGCTATTATGTTAAGGACCACACCAAAATAACAAAAAAAAATATCACACACCTCTGGGTGGGGGCGTTTTTTACAGGGAGGGGTCAAAACTTGTATAAAATAATAGTTTTGTAACCTCTCTGTAAAAAACGCCCCCACCCAGAGGTGTCCAATATTTTTTTTTGTTATCTTGGTGTGGCTCTTAACATAATAGCACCAATCAGAAAATAGATCAATTGACTTCATATAGCTACTTTTTTTGTGCAAGTTTTAGGACCTCCCTGTAAAAACAGTCCCACCATCTGAGCATCATAATATTTTTACTTAATTTGTATGGATGTAAACTACAGTTTTATACTAGCTACGATGTGGATGAAATCATACACCTCAATTTCCACCACCTCTCGATCTATAAATCCAATATGACGGAGAAAGCCGCCCCCTCCCGTCTCCAAGGTCGAAAATTTTTAGGACCCCAATCTGATCGCGATTACACCACATTTTGCAAACTAAAATTCGCTAATTACAGGACAAACATAACAACATAAACATAACAGCCCTTTTATGGGTGCCCGGCCACAAATACATCAATTTGCCAGTTTGGGTAAAGGTAAAAAAAAGTTTTATACAGGCTTTTTGGCAATACATACTTACTCCTCTAATCAAAAATTCCTTTATGGAAATTTTCAAATTATTTAAAGGCTAATATTTAACAGCTGTCAGAGCCGGTTCCAGCTTTCTCACCCTCGTGCAACAGTTTTATTTGGTGCCCCCTTTATGGCTTATATATACAGACCGCTTCAAGCTACTGCGAACATAGAGGGAATCAAGTCCAATTTACTCTCCGTGCCGTACGACCGAGGTGGATTCGAAGCACGCTGCAGTGTTATCTTTTGGAAATTCATTTTGTTTTTATTATTTTGTTTTATTTCTGCCTTGCTCGAGAAGCAGATGGGTAAGTTCTTAATTGAAATAATACATTTTTAAAACCAAAAATGGATGTCTACGAAGTTGCCGAAAAAGTGCAGATGGTCAAATGGTCAAATCGTCATAACCCAACACACGTTCGATATTGGTCGAGGGAAAATATACATTTGTATTTTGACGTAAGAACACAGTATCCCCAAAAACTAAATGTTTGGGGGGGGGTATTATAGGGGAACACGTAATTGGGCCATTTTTTATTAACGGCAATTGCAATTTGAATGGTCCTAGATACTTGGATCTACTGCAGCAGCACATTATTCCAACTGCTAGGCAGTTGTTAGGTGTAAGATTTGGTGTAAGCTCCTAATGACTTCTATCTGTTTTTGAAGAAGCTTTTCAAATTATCACCCCTAACATGCTTGGAAACGTTAGAAGGGGTTTTTATAGTAGGCTCGGATATTGTCTAGCCGAACAAGGAAGACTTTTCGAACATTTGCTTTCATTTTTTTTTGACTGGGAGAATCTTTTTGGTTTTTAGAATGTATTATTTTATTTTGAGAACTTGCTTTTATTTTGTTGCTCCTTATTATTTTCATTGTAACACGTCGTCACTGATAAATCTGAGCAGTTGACAATAAAACGCTCTTATTTATCAGTGACAAAAAATAAGAAAATTATGTTATAAAAATTTGCGTATTTATTGACCAAATTCCGGTTTCATTGACTACGCTCCACACAGCACTGTGGTTAGAGGCGTACTAAATACCAAAGGAAAGTCATGCAAGTGGTGATCGCAAGCCTGAGTATTGGTTGCTTCACTGATAGGCGTGCGGTGTCTCTGCATGTACGTACACTGGCAAATTAGACTTCTTCCGCCCTATGTTCGCAGAAGCTTGAAGCGGTCTGTATGACACCACACTCAAAAACTTTGGAAAATTAGATGGCACTAGACTAAATTCAGGTTTTGTTTTTTTTAGATCAGTGCTTTCTGTTGCTTCCTCCTATACCATCCAGAGGGGTAGAGAAGGGCTAGATTTATTTTTTTGGGGCCATGGGCCATGCTGTATTATGATTTAAAAATTTTCAAAAATATTTAAATAGGTACTAAGGGGAAGCAGTTTAATGTGCGGCATGACTTAAATGCGCCACAGGCGAAAATTTCAGAAAAAAAAATTGCAAAAATACTGATGTTATAAATTTTTGATTTTTCATGTTTTTTAGGAATATTAAAAAAAAAGTGAGCTGGCAAGGAGATTGGGTTGAGATGGGATCTTATCTTGAATCTAGTTGTGCATGAGACATGCAGATTCCAAAATAAATATGCAATACACTGTAGGTATGTTCATTGAATTTAAGTTGGTTATTTATGTGAATACCAAGAAATTTACCACTTGACTTATTTTCAAATCATTAAAAAGAAACTTAAACCTTAATATTTTGCTTTTCTTAGAATTAAAACAGAGCAAGTTAGAGTCACACCAGCGTTTTAGAAGATTTAAATCTTCAGATATAATCTTTTTTAGTTCTTCCATGTTTTTCCCTTTCCAGGACAGAGTGTTGTCAGCAGCAAATGATGTTAGTTTATGGGGAGGGGATTAATATCATTTAAATAAAATAAAAACAATATTGGGCCTAAAACATTATTTTTTACACTTTTTGAATGCTGTTGACAAAAATTGCTTAAAATTGAATAAATTGTAACAATTTTGATGTTATAGAGATGCAGGCAATGTTTTTTCAAATGAAACCAAAAATTTTGATTGGGATACAATCAACTTTGCGTCCCTTTAACCTGGTGCTGGTCATGTTTTCACTAATTTTGCGTTCTTTTAACCTGCTAAAACTTTAACTGCTAAAACTGGCTCTGCAGCTGGGAGGCAGTTAAAAATTTTTAGACCATAATTTTGCTTCATTTCTTGCCCTAAATACTTGTGAGAAATCCGGACAAAATTTGGCTGCATGGCGAGTGAGATAATTACGAGGGGGATTCCATTGGCCCCAATATATGTAAAAATTTTGAGGAAATAATGCGGCATTATTTGGCATTTTTCTGCATTTTTTTCATATTATTTTATGCATTTTTTCACATTTTTTCGCATTTTTACAGATTTCTTTACATTATTTCGCATTTTTGCACATTGTTATGGATTTTTTCAATTTTTTTTCTCATTTTTCTTTAATTTAATAATTACCAGTTTTTGACATTATTATGATTTTTTTTTACATTTTTTAACAATTTTTTACATTATTATGCATTTTTTACATTTTGTCAAACAATGCGAACATATGTACCAAATAAATAATTATAAATCTGTGAATGGTTAGAGAGTAGTTTTTTGGGTTTTTTTAAATGTAAATCAAGCAATTAAAAATATAGAAACACAGAAATGTTAAGATTTTACTGTTAATGAAAGCATTTTTGCAGTGTTCTAAGCCTAGCTGCCCTGGAGGTGCCAAACCGAGTAACTAACGTACATTTGTGAATAAAGCAAGATTTACATCTTTTGCACAAGTTGACTTGCAGCAGTGTAGTCTATGTACATATAAATCTCTAGATAAACTATAAACCCAATAAAAGCTACAAAAATTAAAGCTTTTACAGTTTAAAAACCCGAAAAGTCCAATTTTAGGGGGTTTACATAGCAACTTAATGCAGAATTCTTAAACTTAGTGCTTAGTTTTTCGTCTCTGTCTTTTTTTACTATACCATATTGGAAAAAGATATACCTAGATATAAAATTAAGCACTAATCTCTGTTCTTTTTCTATGAAAACTAAATTTAGGAATTGTTACATTGCTGGATAATCCTGCTTTTATATTATAAGTATATTTCTGACAATGGCTTCTTCATAAACATTATTACATTCAAGATTAATGCTCGTATCCACCAATGCAAAAATTTCCGGATTAGGCTTTAATCATGATTAGATTTAATTAATTGGTGTTTAGAATGTGGTGTTTTATATTGAAACTTTGTTTGCAAAGACTCATTTCAAACTCTGATTAGTGTTATTCATGATTAAAGCTTTATTCCAACAATTTTCATGTTGGTGGATATGGACATAACTGTTATAATGAGCAGCAGCCACAGCATATAATTTTTTGGTGAATTTCTTGGGTTCGGTTTCATAATTTCATAATTGACCGCAACCCAAGAAATCCACCAACAAATTAAAATATTTCATAATTGACCAAAACCCAAGAAATTCACCAAAAAATTTTTAAGTTTACTTGGTCAGGAATAACCTTACAAAATATAATGGTTATAATCTGAGTTTTTAAGGTTTGTGCAGAGTTGCCAACTTTTTGAATATGTAAATCCATAGGAGAACTGCGAAAAATCCTTAGAAATCCATAGATTTTTATTTTTTCCAGAAAATAGAATGAATAGAATTAAATATTTTTGGTGTAAAATTTTTATTGGCGTCGTCTTTGTTTTTTAAAATGTCCAAATTAAAAAAAAACATAGATTATTATCCTCTATATGGATTTGGATGCATGCACCAATGAAAATATCTTTATTTTGAATATATAGTTACCTACTACTATTATAGAAAGCTTAGTTAACAATAAAATATTATCTAAGAAAATAAACTTAAATCTAAAGAATCAAAACAAAAAATGTCGACTAGAAAATACCAACTTTTTTAAAATTTTTAGTTATTTTTATCTGAAGAGGAAAGCAGAAACGATTGTATATTTTCTCAAGTGTGTGTGAATATTTGTTTTAATTTGTGAAATTATTCTTTCGCCCATGTTTGTATTAACTCGTGAATGAAGTCTCAAAAAATCCATAGATTTGAGACCCATGTCTGTATATCGTAGAATGGTGTAAAAAATCCATAGATCTACTGAAAAATCTGTAGGGTTGGCCACCCTGGGTTTGTGGCAGCAGCAGATAATTTGTCATTTAAGCATAGTATTAAGTTGACCACAAACTGCTGCTGGCAAGAGCGTTTTCCAATAGTTTTAGGACTTACCTTAACTGCAGTGAGCATTTGAAATATTGACTGCAATGACTTGTCCTTATACTTTAAAGAAAAAATATCTTTATGCTTCCCGGTCTTGAGACACGATATGCACTTGATATCACCCATTTTTTTTATTTTCCCAAAGTTTTAAAAAATAAACACAAAATTTACAAAAACATTTTTGGGGGTTATGTACTACTATAGTTGTTTGACAAGTGACAAGAGATGAGAATTCGACGCCCCTTTTGTAAGTAGTTCAAAGGCACAAGACTTACAGGGGCTATTCAGAAAATCCAAATATGAATAATAAAGCCGTCCGTACACGTCAGCTTTTGATTGGATTCTCAAGAAAATAAAAGTTGGACGTCTTGGAGTACATTTTTTTAATTTATTTTTCTTACATTCGGGATCCAAAAGGATATCAATTTTCTTTGTATTTTAAACAACAAGCTTTTTATTCAAGTGTAACATTTAATTTCATCAATTTATTTGAAAATTTGTACAATTTACTTTTAAGTTTACAACATTTATAATAGGTATACTTAGGTAATCCGCTAATCTAAGATATTACCTATTTAAATGTAAAGTATGGCTCCGGTGCACTATCCGGACACAAAAACGGGACGTTTTTTCAAGATGATTCTTTTTGAAAACAGTAATTTAGCGGTTTTGAAATTTATTTAGGAGCGGAAAAACGAAAAAAACAGCTGTTTTTTAATTAAAAAGACGTTTTTCATGTAAAATCCACGCATAACCAACAAAACTAGGGTCATACTGCCTATTGGGCCATTTTTCAGAAATGCGATGATGCCAAATCTGAGGTACCAGCAGGATTTTTTTTGGGGAAGAAATCAGGTTAGGCTCTGGGTTTGGTTGGGCCGCGTTGGTTGGGTAGGGTTAGTTTTGTTTGGTTGGGTTGGTTATTATTTGTTTTTTTATAAATTTGTATGGGAGCCAAAAGAAATCAGGTTAGGCTCTGGGTTGGGTTGGGCCAGGTTGGTTGGGTAGAGTTAGTTATGGTTGGTTGGCTGGATTATTATTTGTTTTTTTATAAATTTGTAGAGGAGTCAAAAAGTTAATATTTTTGTTCCTTTTCCCTAATTTTCATTATTTTCTGGAAATGTGGCAACATTGTAAAAACATAAGGGCATGGATATTGGCAGGTATTGTTTTGATCAAGTAAGAAGAAGGAGAAGGAGCCAAAATTAAGAAATTAAGTAAAGAGTGAGGTTAGGGCGCTCTTTTTATGTTTTTTTTTAATTTATTTTCTCAAAAAATACTGGATAACCCGCAATTTTTTTTTTTTAAACACTACTTAGGAGGCCTATTTTAAGCACAAAGTTTTTGTTTTTGAAAAATCGTGTGTCCGGATAGTGCACCGGCCCCGTAAAGTATAAAGAAAGAAATAAAAAAAATAAAAAATACCTCTATACTCATAATTCAGTACCTAATTAAATTCCAATATATGAACAGAACAAAAAAGTCAAAAAAATAGTCACTATTATCACAATCATCCCGATCCATAACGGCATTGTTTCTAAAAAAAAAATTAAAATACAATCAAAGTAATTAGTTTCAATTTACTCATATTCAAAAAAAAAAATACACAAAACTTGTTCCTCAATTTTTTTTTGGTCGTTTTGGGGCACAAAATTTAAAAAAAATAACAAAAACTTAGAAAAACCAGTTACTGAAAAAAAGGTGTTCTATGATTATTTAAAAAAAATTAACAAAAAAAAATCAAAAATATATAGCAGAAACTAAAATACAATTAAAAGACAAGTAGGTACTGTGTGTTATAAAAAAATTATCAACCAAATTACACAAACAATATTTTAATAAGCAATATAAAAAAATCATTTCAAAATTTGAGTTTGAAAAGTAAATTTTGACAGAAGGATGATGAACTAAAATAATATTTAGAAAAAATAGGCTGGTATACTCACTTCTATAAGGCAGTGTATGAATACAGACTTGGTTATCCACAGATATTGACAACACTGCTGCTTCTGCCACACTGCAAGCTGTGTGATTTTGGGAATTCGCAACAGGTAAAAATTCTAGACCAGTGACAAACATGGAATGTGCCCCAGCAACATTTAAAACTCGCTAGAAAAAAAATAAAAAAAGTTTTCTAAAAGTGCAAGATAACACATAAAAAATTAAGTCTTTATATAACATACCTGTAAACTGAAAGCTGCATAAATGGCAACTGAGCCACTAAACATGGTTCCAACAGCCACAAATCTACCATCATCTCTCACTGCCAATGCTGATAAACTCTCGTCAAATTCAGCCGCTCTTTTTAGAGTGCCCTCCTCCGGTAACCACTGTTGAAGGTACGATTTTTGTTTTTTTGCCACTCCTGTTGGGTTGGCAAGCATGTATAAGGCTGATTTATCCTTATCTCCTTCTATGATACCAAATCTGCATAAAAAATATAACAAATTATATTATAAACCACCTTGTTTAAAATAATTAAATGACTTACCTACACCTTTTATACAAATACTTGGCTCCTTCAGGCTGTTTCCATGTTAACCTCTTAATTTCCTTGCCCTTTAAGCTATCCCACAGCACCGCTAGACCATCTTTTGCAATTGAAATTAAATAGTTGCCATGTTGACTAAAATCCAAGTCATCTATTTCTTTTGAATGAGCCTTCAGCTTGGCTAAAGATTGTAAATCAGGAAATTTCCACATACTTATTTCTCCATCAGTTCCACCTAAAATATTTATCCTCATATCCACCAACTCAAAGCTTTAATTCTGATTAGTTGCTAATTGGTGTTTAGAATGTAGTGTTTTACATTGAAACTTTGTTTCCCAAGACCCATTTCAAACTCTGACTAGTGTTAATCATGATTAAAAGGTCATTTCAAATCAAATCAACCAGAGGTCAGAGGTTTGGCAGACCATCTCCCTGATGTCGATAATTTTTGATACATTTATTCTACCCATAAAGGGAATGAAAAATCCCAAATAAATTTTTTTTTTGACCATTAGTTTTTTTTAAACTAATTTTTGAAAATCAAAACAAACTACCATTTTGCTTAAACATGTACCTAAAGAAAACAAAATATCTCGATAACTACTTAAACTAGGACAACTCGTTTACATGACATACTTTTTGTTCCAAAAAAAATTTGAAATATTTTTTTTTTAATTTTTGACAAACAGCATTTTTTATTTTTTTTTCCAAAAAAAAATATATTTTGTTTCTGGATATTTTGCCAAACTATTTACAAAATTTCAAGATAGAAACTTGATGGCTCGATCAAAAAAATTATTTTAAAAATATTGAAAACAATTTTTCAAAAAAATGTGTGTGTGCCCATTTTGATAAAGTATCACATAACTTTATCAAAATGGGCTTAAAAATACCTATAAAACAGGGTATTACTCGCTTTTTTACGGTATACAGTTCTCAAGATATTACTCTTTTTGTGTACCTGCACATTTGGTTATAATTGACTGTCTTTACAGACATTTATCAAAATATGAATGTCTTGAGAACTATACATACTAAAAAAGCAAGTGATAGCTTGTTTTAAAGGTATTTTAAAGGCCATTTTAATGAAGTATCACATAATGCACACACATTTTTTTGAAAAATTGTTTTCAATATTTTTAAAATAATTTTTTTGATGAACCCATCAAGTCTCCATCTTGAAATTTTGTAAATAGTTTGGCAAAATATCCAGAAACAAAATATATTTTCTTTGGAAAAAAATAAAAAATGCTGTTTGTCACATGACCTCATTTAAAAAAAAAATCAAAATTGTTAAAATAATTTTGTTTATGAACCCATCAAGTCTCCATCTTAATTTTGTAAATAGTATGGCTGTATTTCAACTATTAAAAAAAAGATTTTTTTAAAACAAAAAGTATATCAGTTGATACATCATTCAAAAGGTATTTAAAATAACTTTAAAACAAGTTATAAACCACCGTCCAAGTTTAAGTAGTTATCGAGATATTTAAATCTCTTTAAGTATATGTTTGAGCAAAATTTGTAGTTTTTGTGCTGTTTAAGAATTAATAAAAAAAAGTAATGGTCAAAAAAATTTCAAATTTGGGATTTTTCATCCCGTTTAGGGTTAGAATAAATTTACCAAAAATTATTGAAATTGGGGAGATGGTCTGCCAAACCTCCCTTATTTTTGGTCGATTTCATATGAAATGACCCATAAGCCAGATCAAAAAAACAATAATTTTAAATAATATTATTTATTAATATTATTATTGTTGAGTTGCAAAAACATAAATACCTGAAGCCATTAGTTTTCCACTAGGATGAACTCTGACAACCCTGCACAAAGGTTCAGGCTCCTTGAAATCAGTCTGAACACTATCTGAAGGATTCAACAGAAACTTTAGTCTCTTATGAACATTTCTATTGCTATCCAACCCTTTCTCTTTTTGTTTTGTTTTCCTATTTCTTAGTTCAGATTCTTGGTGTTCTCCTAAATTTTCCACCACACCGTTTGTGTAATTTGTAAAGTCAGTTTTGACATTGTATAGTTGGCAGTGGCTTTCTTGTCCAGCAACTAGGTACGTTCTTTTTGCGTCATTATATATTGCACAATTCATTACCACATTAGGGCCAGTTTCATGTCTTGTGACTTCTTCTACATGGAATTTGTAACCATCATGGGATAGTTCAAAAATTTCCTACAAAAAGAATTAAAGTGGTGTCAGATAGCCAAAGTAATTAAAGGGATTGCCAAAGTATAGGATAGTTATTCTCAGATTTATCTCAAGATTTACACTCAGATAAGTGAGGAGAAAGTTGGGTTGGGTCTTTCTAATAAGAAAATTAATGTAAAATCAAGGGTAAAATCTTTATTAAAGTCTTATTTATGATGACTGTGCTATACCTATCAATTAATTAAGTCAAAGATTCATTTGGTTTTCAGGCCATTCAAACTGATTCTGATATTGCTGGAAGATATTTTTATATGAATGCATTTTATGTAGGATTAATCTCTGACTTTTTTATACTTTAAATGGATACTAACTACATGGATGTAACAATAGCAGTAGTAGAATAAGAAGGGGGGGATCTCGGCCCGGCGAGTAGGCTCTACGCGAGCCCTTTTTGCCATCCCCCAGAGCTCCCCCCTCACGCTCCCACTCCACCACGGTCAAACCTTCCCAACCTTTGGATAAACGTCAGGATATCCGACCATTTCAGCGTCGGAAGGTGTTCCGGCTCGAACACTTCCTCCCAGAATATTCCCTCTCTGATTCCTCTGTAGGCTGGACACCTTGCAAGATAGTGGCGTGAGGATTCATCTTCCTCCCAGCACTCCCTGCAAGATGAGTGCCACACTACCTTCATCCTTGTCAGGTGCTTTCGGAGCGCGCAGTGTCCAGTGAGGACTCTCATTAGGGGTCCTTAACAATAGCTAGGCTTGCTAACTTGCAAAATATTTCTTATTTTCACCTTTATTGTCTACTTATTTCCCTTTATTTAAACTTGAATTTCACCCACTTCCCCCCATAAATAGTTACAAAAATTTTGCTGAGATTTTCACTCACAAATCCATTAGCAACTCCTGTTTTGGCAGAGCCTCCTCCACCGCCTACTAAAACGTGTCTGTTCGTCACCATTTGGAGGGTGAAGAGGGGAAAATTTACTCTCGCGAGAATGTCCTCAAAATTTCTCTTTGTTGGGGCCATTTTTTGAGGCAGTTCAAGGCCTAAAACTGCGAAAATTGTTAAAAACTCATTAAAAGTTTGAAAGTTCCACGTATATAACCTTAAAATCTGACAGTTCGAGACAACAAAACAGCTGACCTTGACCGCCTTGACATATGATTTACTTCCCTGGTTTTTTCGTTGTATTTGAACTATTAAGATTGTTGACATTGTTGACCAATTTCTAAAAATAAAAAAATTTCTTTTTTTTCAATTTCCTGATATTTTTATGAACAATCTCTTTTATTATTAGTCATAAAGTGGTCAAGTGTTACTTAAACATCTTTGTCAGCACATTGAAGAAGTGAATAAATAAATGTTTGGAAAGAAGAAACCAGAGCGACCCAAGAAGAACCATGAAGGAAGAAGCTTAGCACAGGTAAAGAGCAGTATCATACAATCATATTTATATTTATTGAAGGCGGATTCAGAGTTTTCTAATGTAAGTGGTATGAGGTATGCAGTAGGATGCAAGGAAAATAAATTATAGCTGCTTCCATAAGCCACAAGCGCTAAGAGCAAAATGCATTTACTATTGTTTATTTTCCTTACATCTTACCGCTTACCTTAGGGAACTCCGAGGGGAACTCTGAATCCGCCTTAAGAGTTCTTCTTAAAGTCTTTGTCTAGGTCTCAGTCTTTGTTAGGGCTTAGAAATCCCAATCTTTCAAAAACAGTGGTTATGTTATAAGTAGCTACCTGTGGTAGCTACAGAGATCCCAACTAACATTTAAGGTCACCCTTTACTTAAAATATACCTACTGCAGTGCATGTTTTGCTTAATAAAGACTTTAAAATATATAAAGACTAATTTGCCTTTCCTGCTGTCAATAGGAATCTTTATATTTTTATAGCAATCAACTTTATAAATTGATTGTCCTATATATTTTTAATTTTTTTAAATCTTTAAGGTCATAGTTACAATCTGGGGAATTGTTTTTAGCATCACTGTACGGGAACAAACTATGTCAACCTGATTTTTTTTGCAAAATTTGAATTTGTTTTCCATGGCAATACAGAGACTTTATTTATGTTTATCCACAGTGTGACACCAGAGATTTTTTAGCACCGGGTCAAAAATTTGGGGTTAGGTTACTTATTTTGACTTTTTGCGTTTTGCGCCACTAAAAAACCAAGTAAAATACTAAAATAAAAGAATTGCCTGCAAAAAAAACGCTACCCAACTACGTATTAAAGTAACTGGGTGTAATGTTTAAGGTTGCATTTATGGGTGCATTTATAATCAAATTGGAAAAACTCCCGCTAGCTGATATATACTGACAACAGATAACTTAAAAGCATGCAGATTTTAAAATTGGCTACTGGCGCTAGCAAGAGTCTTTCCAACCTCTAAATGGAGCTTTACTTACCTGTTTTGTTAGTACTCAAGTAAAATCTATCCTTTGCACTAAAAGATTTCACTGGTACACTTGCACATAACTATGCTGCAATAATTTAAATTAAAAAAAAATTGTTTGAATCAAAATAAAAACAAAATTATGTGGGGTTACATACATAGAAACGCCGACTGTTTCTATGATAATTCATAGTAATTCTAGTGAGCCAGTAAAGTTCTCTGATATCGTTGCCTGCGCAGCGCTAGATATTTTTCAGCAAGTGATCGCACACGCGTAGTGGTTTCATATTTGTTTTAGAACAATGTTTTCGAAAACACATTTTTGGAAGATAAACATAACCTCGAATGGTTTTCTGTCAGAAAATGTAAAAATACTCTTCTGTCCCACTGTGGTCCGATTTAAAGTATGTTGACAAAACACCAGCAGTTACCATGGAATCATATAAATTCTGCAGTCTATCGGCCAACACTTGAACTGCGTGTGTCTCCCAAATTCAATGAAGTGTGATTGATTGATCGGTTTTTCTTTTCCGGAGTGCACAGGCTTTTAGAAAAAAGGAAACTTAGTGTTTATTTTCGCTAAAGCAAGGAAATATAAAAAGGAAAAATGTAATCTAGAGGAAATTATGAGTATTTCTCTATTTTTTTTTGTAAATCGGGTTTGTTCTAAACCACAATTATTTAGAGACTTTTGGGATATATGACAGCACCAGAGCTTTTATTTTGAAGAAAAAATAATTGAGAATTTTGAAAAATCCTTCAGATATTTTTGTTTAAAGCATTTAAAAATGATCACCGCTGCAGAATTTCAGCTAATTCTGATGTTTAGTTTTCCATGTGCACTCTGGCAAAAGATTAAAAAATTAAAGAACAAGGCGTTGCCAGTTGTACTTTTTTTTACTTAAAATCTGTGGAGAAACTATAGCCTTAAATTAAAATAGCCCCACAAATGATGACTTTTGACATTCAAGTCCATTGCTATGTTTTCATGGGTATTGAGTTCGTTTTCAAAACTCATTCTATCTTTTTCTTTTATATAGCGTGTTCTTTATCAAGACCAAGAACACGCTATATAAAAGAAAAAGATAGAATGAGTTTTGAAAATGAACTCAATACCCATGAAAACATAGCACATGGTTTGGTAGGTTTTTATACCTCATATTAACTTTGACCTGCAAACTAGTAGGTTGCCAAATAATTTAAGACAAATCCTTTTTAGTATCTTGAAATCTATAAACACTATGCTTACATGTTTGGTATTTTTTTAAAAGGATTTATTTCAAGAATTCATAAAAGTTGAATAATATGGGTCTTTCAATTTAAAAAATCATGAACTATGAAAATATTATAACAGCAGAAAGCAAAAATAATGTCTCAAAAAAACTTTTATTATCCCATTATTTTCAGTTTTTTATGCAAATGTTTTAAATTCATTAACAAACAATGTATAGGGGGGTTACATTTATAATTGATAACTGGATATTTTGTTATTAGTTATAGTAATTTTTTTGTCTTGAATCTAGATTAGATTTTTTCTATTGTATAGTTATTTTCCCAGTTTTCAGACAATTTCTGACCAATCAAGGGCTAATCATTTAAAAACGGTTTTAGTCTGGATATAACTTACAATATTCATCTCGAGTTTCATCTGATGTAAGTTTAAAAATAGCTTGAACAGAGCTAAACATTATCCTCAAGCAAAAACGAAACAAAATGATGGATCCAAAATAAGAAAACACTTTATGTACAGGGTGATTGGTTACAACTGTTCCCTGGGTTAACTTTTTTTCTAATCTTCAGAGGGATCAGAACAAACCTGTTTTAAAAGAAATTTTTTAAAGAACTAAAAGTTAAAAATTAAAATGAATTAGTTTAAATAGTATACAATGAGCTTCAGGCTACTGCGAACCTAGGGGGAATCAAGTCCAATTTACTCCCCGTGCCGTACGACCGAGGTGGATTCGAAGCACGCTGCAGTGTTATCTTTTGGAAATTTATTTTGTTTTTATTATTTTGTTTTATTTCTGCCTTGCTCGAGAAACAGATTAATAAGTTGCCGAATAAATACATATAGTCAAATGGTACTATCAAGGTAGATCGTTGAGACTTATTCAAGAACTTTTTTTGGAGAATTTTGTTAATCGCCCAGAACCTAGTTTTCAACGATTCATAGGTTTGTGCAGAATTTTGAAAAGTTTGGTTGTGTAGCGCCAAGAAACCATAAAAAACCCACTGTTTTGAATGACGAGCAGGAAGTACGAGATGTGATGATTTGCGCTGCAGTGGAGGAAAATCGAAAGTTAACTAGCCACCAAACAGCTGAAGCAGTTCGATATTGATCGAGGGAAAATTTGCATTTGTATTTTTTTTTTTTTTTTAATGTTTGGGGGGTATTGTAGGGGAACACGTAATTGGGCCATTTTTTATTTACGGCAATTTGAATGGTACTAGATACTTGGATGGAACATGCTTGGAAACGTTAGAAGGGGTTTTTATAATAGGCTCGGATATTGTCTAGCCGAGCAAGGAGGACTTTTCGAACATTTGCTCAAAATTTTTTTTGACTGGTAGAATCTTTTTGGTTTTTAGAATGTATTATTTTATTTTGAGAACTTGTTTTTATTTTGTTTCTCCTTATTATTTTCATTGTAACACGTTGTTTGTGATAAATCTGGGCAGTTGAATATAAAACATTCTAATTTATCAGTGACAAAAAACAAGAAAATTACGTTATAAAAATTTGCGTATTTATTGACCAAATTCCGGTTTCATTGACTACTCTACACATAGCGCCGTGGTTATAGGCGTACTAAATACAAGCCGCGAACGGCGGCGAACGACGATCGGGCCTGAGTGTTGGTTGTTCCACTGGTGTGCGGTGTCCCTGCATGTACGTACACTGGCAAATTGGACTTCTTCCGGCCTATGTTCGCAGTAGCATGAAGCGGTCTGGATAGGATGTGCCAACAAGTTAAAAAATAAGCTTTTTAAAAATAACATATACTAGGTCACTGACAAAAAAAAAGAATCTACTCTTAATAAAAAATTTTTGCAGACCTACAGGGTATTCCCTAAGAAAAATCATAACTTGATGGCACACCCTGTATACTATTTGAATTGATTAATTTTAATTTATGATTTTTAGGTCTCTATAAAACATTCTTTAATACACTTTTTATTTGATCAGGGAACAGTTATAACCAATCACCCTGTACTTAATAAACATACAAAAAAACATCTCATCTGATTGAATATAAGTAATATGACTATTTTTCTGTAGGTAACTTTATCTATTTTTTTCTTATAGTATGGCCTATTTGAAATTCCTCAAAACTTTGATCCAATGGGCACTGTAGAACAAGAATCTGACGGAGACAGTGACTTAGAAGCCGAACTAGCGGCCCTTGCAGGGGGAGGAGGACCGAAAGGTAAAATCTTTTATCTACTATCTTATCAGCAAATGACATTTGCCACATGCATATGAGGAGCGAAAATGCCACTTTTCCTCCCTAGGCAGTTTTATTTTACTCCCGTCTGGTTTTTTAATACTCTCCTTATAAATGTCAGGCATCAAAGAAACCATGGGGAAAAAAGTGACACTTTCCTCTTTTGGTATGTAAATAACTATGTTCTGCTTGTCATGTTCATTCTGCCTACATTTTTTTGAATGTGGTAACTAGTGACCACTCAAAGAAGTGACAAAAAAGTGTAAATATTTAAATAAAACAATAGTTTATTGTAAATAGTACCCTTATTCTATCAACAAAGTATGCTAAAACCGAGGCTAAAACTAAATTAGACCAAATTTAAAGGGTAGTATTTACTAATTAAGATGGACTAAGCTTTACAGTATTCCTGGCCTTTTTGAATCTAATTATGCAGGTTTTTCTTTAAACTTAAATATTTAAATAAAACAATAGTTTATTGTAAATAGTACACTTATTCTGTCAAAAAAGTATGCTAAAACCGAGGCTAAAACTAAATTAGACCAAATTTAAAGGGGAGTATTTACTAATTAAGATGGAGTAAGCTTTATAGTATGCATGTCATTTTTAATCTAATTATGCAGGTTTTTCTTTAAACTTGAGTGAAACTTGTTAGAATTTTGGAGTTACTATATTCATGTAAGCAATTTCGCAAAGGAGAAACACAGATTTTTTATATTTTAAGAAAAAAATAGGAGAAAAGGAGATTGGTGGTGGGTTTGTCCCTGTATAGTAGGCCTTTTAACTAATAATGTTGTGTTTATTGGGTATAACTATATATATAATAATAAAATAACTTCTTCAGATTTTTGTATCCCTTTTTAGTCCAAAATTTGCAGAGGTCAATATAAGAAAAAATATCCATGCACACATTTCTTCACATTAATAAGAAATGAAAATTGAAATTTTTAATTCATATATTTTTATCAAGGAATAATTAAAAACTGTCAAAACAAACTTAACTTAAATAGAAAAAGCCTATTACATCTCGGTAAACCAGTGGAACACCAATTTTGCCAAATGTTAATTTTAACCCTCCCTTTTTCTTTGTAACAATTTCGAAACCTTCCGCCCCCAAGGCCTCCTTCTTTTATCGCTTATGCAAAAAATCTCCGAAGTTTAGTAAAATTGCTAAAATTACGTTACGCGAAACTTTTACTTTTACCGTGCAAGACCATGAAAACAAACAAAAAAATATGCAAAAATATACATGTGAATGAGGCGAATCCTTAACAACCTAAAATTACTTTGTTTGTTTGTACCACAATTTTTTTACAGCCTGAAATTTGATTGTTTTCTAAATAAAATACTTTAAAACTACATTTTTAAAAAAACTCAACAAAATCGTGATTGTTTCAAAATTTAAAGCGGATAAACCACCTCTTGATGGTGGTATTCGGTGATTTTACTCGAAATACAACATCCCATGTCACTTTGACATTTATCAGATTTCTTGTTTACCCAGATTTTATTAATTTTTATGGATTATTTGAACCCTTTTAGAGAAAAAGGCTCTACAAGTCTCATTCCAGGTCATTTTGACGTCCATCCAGGTAAAAATATTTTACCAATTGTGGTATGGCTCAGCTTAACATCAATTTTTAGATACCCATGTAGATGTCCAGACTTCAAACCAAACTTTCCTTAAGCTATAGTTCTCAGTAAATAATGCCCAAAATGTATAAAAAAACTCCAAATAGTACATTATAAACCTAGGGACTAGGTGTAGAGTACAATTCGCTAAGGGATTAATTAAGACGCTTTAGTCCCGAGATTTATATACTATTTTATGCATTTTATGAAAAGAATATTGTTAAAATCATGTTATTTCTACGCCAAATGGTTCGTCGACTACAAGAAAGGGTGCTAAGAATGAAATCTTGGCCAAGAGCAAGTGCTGTTTGGCTTGACTTGCGATAAATTTAATTATAATTTTTCAGGGATTAATTTTTTTTAATCCCTGAGGGATTAAATTTACTTCAAATCGCTATAGGCTGAGGGTTTAAAAGTAAATTAAAGAAGTAAATTAAAAGAGGGATTAAATTGACTTTTAATCCCTTAGGGATGATTTTTTTTAATCCCTTGGGGATTAAAGTGTCACGTTAGTCCCTAAAAATAAGGATTAAACATACCTATTTAATCCCTAAAGCGCATAACAATTATTTTGTTACTTGCAGAAAGTTCTTCTACCTACACACTAAACAATTAATTTGTATAAACAAAACTCCACTAAAATTAGTCAATATCAAACTTAAAACACAAATAATAACTAGCAATTTTTTGAGTTTTTTGCCATACTGTTTAACGGTGGTAGCATGCAAGCAAGCTCAGACAATCGATTCAAAATTTTAAAATTGCTCTTGTTTTTCTACAAAGGCCCAAAAGAAATTTAATTTCTCTGTTGGGTTTTATATTTTTCTAACAAATATACATCCGGATGTTAAGTTAGTCAAATAACCCTATTATCTATAGCAGTAAAAGGTCGGCCCGTGGGCCTGGCAATTAGGCGTCTTCATGAGCCCTTTCTGCCTGCTATCTGTAGCTTTATACAGATAAAAATGCAACCTTCTGCCTAGGTGGTAACAGCATAACAGGGATAGGTACCTACATATCCCATGGAATTCTCTCATTTAAATATAAGGCCTTAGTATAAACATTATTATATGATAAATATTATTCTTCAGGTGTTTTCACAGAAGAGAAAATTTAGGAAAAATAATATGTAGTCAAATAGTTTTATTTTTGGTACCATAATATATAATAATTATTACTAAATATCAATAAATTCAAGCTAGTAGTAATTCCATACACAAGAAAGAGTATTGCTTTTTATTATATTATTTATAATAAAGGGTCTGCATAAAATATTTTTTAGGTTTTCTTGTGGGAATATTCCAATTAAGTATGACATAATTTAAGGAAAGGTTATGTTTTAGGGATACAAACTCAGCAGTTAATTATAACAGTCACTCTTAATTTTATTAAATTCCACCTTTTTTTTAGCTAAGCCAAAAAAAGCATTAAAACAGCCGTTACCTCAGCATGAGTTGGATGCTATTGTGTCTAAAACTTTGGAGGATATACCTTCTGACGAAGATGTGGATGTTGATGAGAATGACCCAGATTTATTGAGCGAATTGAACGAGATTACAGGTGACAGTTCCTATTCAGTATAAAAAAGGATACATATCTAATAATTAAAATTATTATCTCTAAATAGATTGGAAGAGAAAAGCATGAGAAATGCAAATAGAGCAAACTTATTTAAAACTCTTAACATGAGAAGTTGTAATGTTGATTTGTTTTTTGCTGGTTTTTTTTTTGTTACATTTAAGAAATAAATTGTCTATAGTATTAATATTTTTTTTGGATTTCCTGAAAACTTTTTTTTAAGTCAACATAATTACAATGTTTTCCACTTCTTTCTGAATGTCAGGGAAGGTGGAATTGAAAATTTAACCCTGAAGGGAAAAATAATTTATATTTAAAAATAAAATATTTTGTGTAACTATCTGTTACTTTTTACTGCTTTTTGGTAAATAACACAAGATTTTTGCCTCTAAAAAATATTAGTTTTAGTTCCAAATTTTTTTAAAAAAAGTTCTTTGCTTTTCTGTAATTTTATTAAAAATTCGACCTTTCTTATTATAACTCATCATATAGGTGAGGAAGACACTGAGGAACCTCCACCAGTATCCCCACCGTCGACAAGTCCTCAAGACTCTCCCGGAGACGTCATCAATATCCTTAACAGTCGTGTGAAAAACTATCAAATAGCCGAAGCGAATGCCAAAAGCGCGGGGGAAACAAGTAAAGCTAGGCGATATGGTAGAGCTATCAAGACCTTGAATGATTTATTAAAACAAGCCAATGCTGGGAAGGGTGTCAATTTAAATGATGATTCTGTACCTCCCGAGATACACATTGGCCCCAAAAACCCTGGTGAGTAATAATAATAAGGACTAATTTTACAACCAAAGGTAAAACTCCAGATTAAACCATAGTTTAAACTTCAGTTTAATCTTTGGATTAAACCATTGGTAAACAAGTTGTTCAATTTTATATGTCGCAGTTAAATCACGGTCAGGAAGAAAAGAAGAGCTGTTGGATTAGCTGTTTAGGAGCACAACAAGTTTTTTTCTAATTTAAAAAGACTACATTTTCTTGGCATATAGAGTTGATTATTTATGTATTGATACACTGCTTAACAAGTCTAAAATACCCAATTACAAAGCAGAAAAAAGTACAAAATTCGCTAAAACTAATTACAATAAAAATTCATCAATCTATAAAACACTTACAAACAAAAAAATATAAAATAAAACACTATAAAAAAACAAAAATTAAGACTAAAAAGAATACAAACCAAATAAAATCACAGATTAGAGAAAGTCAGGACAGGAGGTAAATTATGTACTATCTTGAGTCACTGAAATAAAATATCTGCGAATTTTAGCAATTGAGGTATTAAAGATATCTAGCTCCTTGTTCTGGATATTATGAGTTGTACATATAACATGGAGTGGAGAAAAAAGTAGTTTGTTTGTTCCAGCTCTTGGTAGAGAGAAAGTGAGATTTTGACGTGATGATAGACATGGAACAAGAAAGTTGATTTTATTTATTATTTATTATTATTATTATTATTATTATTATTATTATTATTATTACATAGTTTATTCAGTGCAAAAATGTATAAATACATATAAGATCGTAATTTAAGTATCCGAAGAATGCTGAACACTGCACCAAATAAACAAGATTGCCTACGTAAGATGCCTTGTCTGTGGCCATTTATCTATCCATGCAATACTCAACTTTTCAGAAAAAAAAGCTTAAAAATTTTATGTAGGAATACAACTACACCACAAAATAAACTTATCTTAAAAAAACTTAAAATTCAGTAAACATTTAATCATAATTATTAATTAATAAAAAAAACCCTATAAAGATAAAAATAAGAATGACGATTAAGAGTAAAATAGAAGGCAACAACAAGTTTTCGTTAATTATTTTTTATATCAATTAATGAATGAATTTGATTTCTTGGAGTATTGTTAATCCAATTCTCAACTGCAAGTTTGAAATGCTTTAGCGTTTCCTTTTGTTTTATGTCGAGGGGCAAGTAATTATAAACTCTGGGCCCGATAAAAGTGTGGCACCTTGTACCAATGGTTTTTTTCATTCTCGGAACCCTTATTTGATTGTGTTGTCTCGTATTATAAACCAATAAATGTTTGTCTTCTTTCTTAAATGATGTAATAGCTAGTTGCTTAAAAAATAGTTGTCTAATATCTAATACTTTATTTTCCTCGTACAGAAGATCTGACGAATACGTCCTAGGTTTGGTAAATATAATTTTAAGTAACGATTTTTGGGATACTTCAAGTTTATGAATATGATCCTTTAAGACACCTCCCCATGCTATGATGCCATAAGTAATATGTGGAAGTACTAAAGTTTTCTACAGCTTGTCAATTGAAAATATAATTTTATAAAATTTGAAATTATAGAGTAGGTTTAATACTTTTTTATTAACGAAATTTACGTGAGTTTCCCATTTTAGAGTATTGTCAAAAATTATCCTGAGATATTTTATTTGTCTAATAGACTCAATTTTTAATTCGTTTGATATTGAAAGTTCCTCATACATTGGTAAGTATTTTTCGTAGGAAGTGAATGGCATAAAATGTGTTTTTGTCCAGTTAATGGTTAGTTTCTTAGTGGAAAAAAAATCTGCAATTTTTCTAAAATCTTTTTCAAATTATAGTTTCAGTTCATCCCAGTTATCTCCCGTATAAAAGCAAACCTGATCATCAGCAAAAGTGGCTACATCTAGATGTATCTATTTCAAACATGTCATTACATATATTGTAAAGAGAAGAGGTCCCAATACAGTTCCCTGGGAGACGCCATACATAACATCTTGAAATCTGCTTACCACTGAGTTAATATCTACGCACTGTTTCCTATCTAAAAAATAGCTCTTCATTATATTAAATTATTTATTTTTAAACCCAAGATTTTGCAAACATCAAAATATTTCTGTATGGCAGACGGTGTCAAAAGATCAGGACAATCTATCTGGTTATGTATTATTTTGAATAGAAAGACTTGAGAGAAGTATGTTCTTCTGTCAGCAAGGGATTGAAATTTGAACATTTCCAGCAAATTTGCCTCTAGGTAACCTTGAGGGGGATAGATGCCATGAGTTTTTAGATACAGTAATTTTAAGAATCTTCGTTGAACTCTTTCTAGATCTTCAATGTGTGTGTATTCAGGTGACCAAACTACCCAGGCATATTCTAATTTCGACCTGACAAAATAGAGTTTAAGAGTGTTAATGTTTTGAAATTCACGACTTAGTCTAGCAATAAATCCAAAGGTTTTGGTAGTTTCGGGGGATATGGTTTCATAGTGCTTTGTGAATGAAAGTTTGCTGTCAAAGGTTATTCCCAGATCTCGAAATGAGTCAGGCCTGGATAAGATTGTTTAGTTTACTGAATAATTATATATAATGGGGTTTGTTTTTACACTGAAAGAGATATTTGACATTTGTCGATGTCGATGAAAAGAAGCTTTAAATCATCAGCATTTAAAAGAACCATTGACTTAAGCTTAAGACTCACATCATTAATGCATATATCAAACAGTAAAAGGCCCAAAATGGACCCATGAGGTACTCCTGAGAAAGAGACGTATTTTTCAGAGTTAACTCCATTTACTGAGACAAACTGCAATCGATCAGAGAGCCATGATCTCAAAAGTTTTATAAGATTGTCAGAGAATCCAAATAATTCAAGTTTGGATAATAATATTTGATGGTCTAACTTATCGAAGACCTTAGATAGGTCCGTGTAAATGACGTCTATTTGGGAGGGGCTATTTAATGTTTCAGCAATAGTTTGGGTAGTAATTACAAGGTTAGTTGTTGTTGAGCGTTCCTTAAAAAAATCCATGCTGAAGAGGTGAAATTCTGTTTTTGACAAGATGGATTCTATTGTGCACCAATATTTCAAGGCATTTTAAGAAGTTATTGATGATTGTAATTGATCTATAATTAGCGATATTTGTTTTTTTAGATTTCTTGTGGATACAGCATTTCCATACACTAAGAATAAATTGAGTGATGAGGCAGAGGTTATAGAGATATGTGAGTGGTCTGGCAAGCACATTAGAATAGTCCCTTAAAAGAAACGATGGTAACAGATCGGGACTACTAGATATCTTATTTGTTGCATATTTTAGAGTTAATGCTACTTCGTTTTCAGAGAAAGATTTTATATCAATGACCGGAAATTTATTTTTGATTTATCATGAAACATGCATGAATTCGAGAAAAAGACAACCGTTTAGAGTTAACATAGGACCACAGTTTTCTGGGCTCCTCGTTAATTTGTTCTTCAGTATGAGAGATGTATTGTTGATGTGCTGTATCAATATCTTTCTTAATTTTAGAACGAAGAGTATTATTTCTTAGGCGGATGTCTCTTTTAATATCGTCGGAGTACTACGGTGGATGCTTAATTTTTGACTTAGGGATGTACTTTGGGACCCATTTATCAATGGAGGAGGAGTAGGGTTTGGGGTAAGGGACAAATCTGCAGTATGAGAAACAGAGTGATTATTATTACCAAAATTCTTTAAGTTAGAATCCGCGAGCCGAGACGATGCCGAAAAATTCCTGAATTACCTTGATGAGAATTTGGTTGATTCGTTGATAGTCACCAAATTGGATAAAAATCAGTCAAGTAGTTTTTGAGATATCAGCGTTGGTTACATACAGACATACCCCCTGGCGCCACAAAATGTTCAAAATTGTAAGGAACGAAAGATATATACGTGTGAGCTTGATGTGAGAATAAAACTTACTGGTCTTGTCGAATTTCCTCGTTCAAAATTTCGCATGTTTCTTTAATAATCTAAACCTATTTTTAAAATCTATATCGTCGACTTCTCCAAAAGATTTGTTCTAGGATGAATAATTAATTTTTGGTCTTCTTGGTGCTTTGATAATGTCAATAATCTTCATCCAGTTGATCAAAAATAAATTCTAAGTCATCTATCATAGCGATTTTAAAATTGTAAAATTGCGCCTAAGAAATAAAGGAGTTCTCTCTATTGTTATAAAATTATTTATTTTGTTTAAAAATTACATCCATTCAATGAAAAATCATTTTACTGAAGTCAAAACGAAATAAGAAAAGAGAACCAATAAACTATAATTCCATAAAAAAAGTTTAGTTAATTGAAAAATCTAAAACACCCTGAACAGATAAAAATTATAAACTTTGATTAAATAATTTGCTTACATTAATCAGATTATTTTTTACTTATCTTGCACAAACCACCCTGGTCAGCTGCTTACGTAAAATAAACTTTGTAAGGCGACGCTGTCCAAGGCGAAGAGTCAATTTTGAAGCCTTCCCGACCTGCTCCTGTGTTACCAACCGAACCAAAACAAGAACACCCACTGCCCGATGTCGTCCAGACAAACGTGCAAGAAATTAAAACGAACATCGACGAAGAACTGTTGACGATGTTGCAAGAGAGACAGAAAGAGTATAAAATTGCGGCGTTGAAAGCTAAGAAAGAGGGGGATAATGAGACGGCTCTAAGGTAAACAAGAAAAATAATTTATTTATTTATTTGCAAAGTATCTACAGCCAAATGCCAATTACAGTTACGTAATACTCTAACCTGTCAAAAAGTGTGTTTAAGAAAACATGCCTTAAATTAATATTAATATTTATAAATTATTTAATCATTAACAATGTCAATTATCAACTACAAATTGCGCAATTTGTTATCAATTATTGTAACATTGTCAATGTCTATTTCCGAAGCATACAAATTAAAAAAAGACAAAATTGATAAATTGGTGAGCTCTTGTACAGATTTGTTTCTAGAATCAACTCGATTCACCGCAAAAGGTAGCTGATTTAAAAGATCAGGACAGTCAATTTTATCTTTTAATACATACATAAAGATAACCTACTAAATATACCTAATAGATAGTTGTTATCACATCCTCGCAGAGGAATCAGCGGTGCACCTGATAGGAGAGTGTGACGGATACGCCAGATTGAGGCAGCAGACGTGGGGTGCCCCTACAATAGAACAGGAGGAGCTACACTCTCTAAGATGGGCTAACGTGCTGACCTTCGTAACGAAGGCCCGGAGAGAGAGAGGCAAGAAATTTAGAGGGAGTGGGAGGATAAGGGTGCGAGACGGGGTATGGCAGAAAGGGCCCATGAAGAGGCCTAGTTGCCAGGCCTGCGGCCGCCCCCTTACTACTACTACTACTACTCCTCTCAGAGGATAAGTTTCAAACTTTTTAAAAAACATATACTTTAAGAATTTTCGTTGTACACCCTCATTGAGATTTACCCAAATGTTGTATTGTGGAGACCAAATTATATTTCCATATTCGTAGGACTAATGAGTCAAACAAATATAAACATACATCCACAAGTTTCTGGTGTTCCATGTAATAAACCCTGCTACTTTTTGAGCACTTTTAATTTTGTCAATAATGGTGTTGGAATATGACAAATTTGTGTCAAAAATGACCCCCAAATGATTTTCCACTAGTTTGAGTACTGCATTATTAACTTTGCAGTCAAAGTTAATAACATTCCGGTTAAGGGTATATGACATACATGCACACTTATCCGGGTGTAAAAAAACCATTTATCTTGACACCAATCAGAAACATTTGCAAAATTGTTCTGCAGAGATCTACAGTCTTCACACGAGATAATTTTCAAAAAAAATTTGACATCATCTGCAAATAACAATCCTGAAGCGCTTTTGACTTGTTAAAATAGGTTGTTTGTTGCTATAATAAAAAGAAGAGGTCTTAAATTTGAGCCCCCCCCCCTCTTATCTAAATATAACTTAACTAGTTTTGACAAATAAACTGGAACATCCATTTCCATTAAAGCTTTTAAAATAACTGTGTGGTTTACTTTGTCAAATGCCTTTTCCATATCGGTGTAGATCACATCAACTTGGGTTTTTTTAATTTAACTATTGAGATGAGATTAGTTAAAGTAGATTTCATGGGCAAAAAATCATCCTGGTTGCTTGATAGTCGACTAAAAACCTCAGAGAAAAGTATATCAAATAAAACTGATTCAAATACTTTTGAAACAGCGCAAACAATAGTAATTGGACGGTAGTTTTTAATGTCCTGTCCAGATTTATGTACAGTAATTACTTTACTGAGTTTCCATTTTTCTGAGTATGTGGAAGTTTTGAGCATTAGGTTAAATAAAAGTTTAAGAGGATACAGCAGAGATTCTTTATTATCCTTTAAGAGATAAGCTGGTAACCCATCAGGACCAATGTTTGGTTTTAGTTTTATTAAAGCTTTTTCCACGTCAACCTGAGATATGACTCTGTTACAAAAAAACGACTTTGGTTCTGTTGGAGAGCAGCAAATGTCACCGTCTATAAAAACATTCTTAAAATAAGTAGCAAAACCATCTGCAACCTTCTGGGCGCCATTAAACTTTTCCCCATCAATAGATGTTTCATCAAGTACATCAGGGTTGTCCTTAAGACTATTTAAATACGACCAGAAGTGTCTTGAATTTGTTCTAAAGCTACTTTCAAGATTTCGGAAATAATTTGAGTGAGCATCTTTAATGTTAACCCTAATTAATGATCTTAAATTATTATATTTTATTTTCCAATGTAAAGAACCACTTCTTGGATAATTTTTGCCCCTTGATAGTTCTGGCTCTAAAATATTGTTTTTTTGGTAGTTTGTACTGTTTAACATGCAAAATCTTGTTATTATTTTGATTTTGTTTTTCTGTAGATTTGTGAAGGTGGCAAAGCAATTTGATCATGTTCTTGAGGCTGTCAGAAGTGGTCAACCAGTTGACTTGTCAAAGATGCCTGGATCTCCAGGTAAGGTAAGTTGTAATTGAATTAATTGGTAATAAATAATTTCAAAACAAATGAATCCACCGTAATTTGAAAAGAAAATTAAATAAATACTGACCAATACTAAACAAAACAACTCATTGTGTAATGCTAAATTAAAATTATGTTAACTTTTAACAACGGAAGTAAAAATAGGTGGAATGATTATACACCCTGAGAAATTTCACAAAAATGACCGCCTTATGTAAATGACAGTTATGAGCTTAAAATAACGTAGTGATCTGTTTTTTCCACAATCAGTAAATCGTATTTTTTACAATGATTTTTCGTAATATATTAAAATTTTGTTTCTTAAAATTTTTATCATTTTTAGATGGGTTTCAAGTCCCCCTGTAAACATGATATATATTTGCTTGCTTTTTTTTTAGCCACACAATTGTTTGAACCAAACCAAAAGTTACTAGGATGTTGCTGCGTTTTTTATTTTAGTTAAAATAAAGTGTTTTCTGCTTTTTTGCGTGTTTTTGCTAAAAATACAGTGTTTTGATTTGTTTAGTGCTGTTATACAACCGAAATGACTAGTTTGTTGCCTTTTATAAGTGCTGTGCGATAACCCTTTTTATTATTAGCCTCAGCCCTATTTTTACTTCCGTGCTTTTAACAGGCATCCACCCCTACTTCTAAACTTCAAGAAAACGAAACGCAGAAACAGTCCGTTCCCGAGATTAGCGTGCCCGAGATCCCGCCAGACTTGCCTGAACCTGAACTTATAACTGGATCTACTGTGGGCGAGTGCTTAGAACAAAGGTAAAATTTACAACAACATTCTTGGTAAACAAAATATCAAAAGATCTTGGATGGAAAAAAACGAAAATTCAAACTTGGATGAGCATCCCACAAGGAACACACAAAGGACCAACGCGAAAAGAGAAATGATCAAATGATGTTTCGCCCTGGGCAACCAGCGTGGGCATATCAGTGGTTCCACTGGTCACCCTCCCCAAACATCATTAAACACTCATACACTTTGAATCACTCAAAAATAGGCATCGTTCGGCACTGGTACTTATCTAGGTTCGTCCTGGCTTGTTAATATTTCCAATGGAGTTATGCTCCTAAGGCAATTTAAAACAAAAAAATCATTTGATCTTTTGTTTTTAAATTCTTTTCGGTTGAAGTAACTGATTTGGAGGTTTTGTAACTTCTTTTTTTATTTTTAACATTCTTCGTGTTGTAAATTTTAGATAGCATTCTATTATTTTATTGTTTCGAGAAAAAGTACAAATTTTGAGTTATGCTGGTTTAGGTATAGAATTTTCTCGGCTATAAAGTTATACTCAAGGGTCACTGGCCAAACTGAGTTTTAACAAATAAAGAAAATTGAAGTTATAATAAAATACCCCATTTTAGATTTGGTTACAGAACTTTTAAAGAGTCTCTTTTTTTTAGGTTGCAAGTTTATAAAGATCACGAAGCAAAAGCCAAAGAGGAAGGAAATAACAGCAAAGCTAGAAGGTTTGGAAGAATTGTAAAACAGTATGAACAGGTTAGCTTGAAATGTCAAAAACTCCAAATTTTTAACCTATATGAAAATTATAGAAAAAATATTTACCTGTATAACAGAAAAATCTTGGCATTTACTGTTATACAGGGGTTTCTTCATATATTTAGAGCCTAACTTTGGAAAAATCCTCGGACACATCAATCTTTTATCTTGAAATTTTTGTAGCACGTACCACATTTGAGAGATAAAATTTGAATATCTTGGAGAACCGAAAGTGTTTGGTATTTTTGAAGATTTTTTTAAGGATTCAGATCACGAGATAATAAACAGTGTGTCCAATTTAAAAAAAGATAAGTTTGTGTCATATTTTATTTTTCGGACACTCTGTGGTTACCTAAAATGATTCTATATAAGTTTTTTTTAAAAAATTTATAGTTCTCCCAAAAAATCCATTATTCCAGACTTTTGGGACGCGTGTCCTAAGGTGAGTAAACTTGTAGATTATTTTGAAAGCTATAGAATAAAAAGTTTTAAAACTTTGTATTTTTGGATTTTTAAAAAATTTTTTTTTACATTTTTCACTTGTCAAAAATAGTTGAAGATAGGTATAGGGCATTATACATAAAATGTACGTAAAATTTTTTAAAGAATCCAAAAATACTAAAATTTACGGGGTGTTTAATTTAAAATAACAAAGTTGTTGCCAAGTTTTTCTCCAAGTGGCAACATTGCAAATATGAAAGTATTTTGGACTTTCTATTTTATAGCTTTCGAAATAATTTAATAGATTACTCACCTTGGAACACCTGGCATACATCCCCAAAGGCAAAGCAATTTTTAAATCTTCAATATTATTCAAAAAATTTTGTTGGCCAAGGGTATTATTTTCCACACAAGTTGTTGCCAAGTTTTTCTCCAAGTGGCAACATTGCAAATATGAAAGTATTTTGGACTTTCTATTTTATAGCTTTCGAAATAATTTAATAGATTACTCACCTTGGAACACCTGGCATACATCCCCAAAGGCAAAGCAATTTTTAAATCTTCAATATTATTCAAAAAAATTTGTTGGCCAATGGTATTATTTTCCAGGAGTTTCTAAAACAAGTAGGTAACCACCTCAACATTTGTACATGTATTCCTACAATGGAAAGTACTGCGAAGCACTGTGGGTCAAAAGGCGGTTTCCAGCCTGGAATTATTCTTAATTAGTATTTACCAAAGTATTTCCGCGACTTTAGTTTTAACCAAAGTAGGGAAAATTGTGACATAACACATGACATTTTTTTTTGTGATAAGTTTTGTTGCAAGTCTTCAATTGGATTCATCTTTTCAAATTCAAATTTCTTTATTCATCTAAAAGACAGAATTGTCTTTTTCAGACAGTCAAAAATAATGTTACAAATATAATAAAACCTAATGTCATAACTATTTTAAATGAACACGTAATTATTAAGTACTACTAACCAAAAAAACAGAAAAACAGCAAATAAGACACTCAACAAAGGCAGAGTCAAATCCAAATAATCTCTGCTAACCTCTGATAAATTTATTTTTAATAATATTGTAGTGTATGGTAAAGGACATTATAATTTACACTAATACTACTTTTGAAAGAATAATGTGCAGCATTTACTTAAGAGTTCTTTAGTTTTTCTAATAAATTCGTTTTTTGTTTTTGAATAAAACTGGCTTTTTAGTTTGTTAAAGAACTTTATACCCATATAATATGGGGAGTTTTGACCAACTGTAAGACGAGAAAAAGGCAAAGTTACGTTGTTTGAGGATCTTGTGAGGTGTTTTGGTTATACCTTTTATAGGTTATAGGTTAGGAAATGGAAGAAAAATACCAAATAGTGATAAACTATAAAGGATTAGGAATGTTGATCGAGGCCTCAATGACCTCGAAACAGCAAGTATTCTGCTTAATGGTATGACCTTTTTAATTACTTATGGGCAAAAAACTTTAAAATAAACAGTATTCCATGTTTTAATATTTATTACAAGTCTGAAAAAACAAAAAAACCCTACATTCATTTATGATTCTTGAGTGGTGGGGGATATGACGTCACACTTTCTGTCAAAGTTGTCAATCAAAGAAATAAACGCGATATATACCGAAGGGTCATTTCAAATCAAATCAACCAGAAGTTTGGCGGACCATCTCCCCGATTTCGATAATTTAAAAAAAATTTTGACCATTACTTTTTTTTTAAATTAATTTTTGAAAGTCAAAACAAACTACCATTTTGCTTAAACATGTACCTAAAGAAATGAAAATATCTCGATAGCTACTTACACTAGGACAGCTGGTTTTAAAGATATTTTAAGTGTGTCTGGATATGTCACTGAACTATTTACAAAATTTCAAGATGGAGACTTGATGCGTTCATTAAAAAAAATTATTTTAAAAATTTTGAAAACATAAGTAGTGTGATACTGTATCAAAATGGGTTTTAAAATACCTATAAAACAAGGTATTACTCGCATTTGTACGGTATACAGTTCTCAAGATATTGCTCTTTTTGTGTACCTGCACATTTAGTTAAAATTGACTGTCTTTACAGGCATTTATCAAAATATGAATATCTTCAGAACTACATACTACAAAAGCAAGTTTTGTTTTAAAGGTCTTTTAAAGGCCATTTTAATGAAGTATCACATGACCTCATTTTTTTTTAATTTCAAAATTTTTAAAATATTTTTTTTTGATGAACCCATCAAGTCTCCATCTTGAAATTTTGTAAATAGTTTGACGAAATACCCAGAAACAAAATATATTTTTATAAAAAATAATAAAAAATGTTCTTTTTCAAAAATTATTTTTTTTTATTTGAAATTTTTTTTAAAACCAAAAGTATATCGTGTGATACAATATTCGAAAGGTATTTAAAATACCTTTAAAACGAGCTATAAACCACCGTCCAAGTTTAAGTAGTTATCGAGATATTTCAATTTCTTTAAGTACATGTTTGAGCAAAATTGATAGTTTTTGTGATGTTTAAGAATTCATTTAAAACAAAACTAATGGTTAAAAAAATTTCAAATTTGGGATTTTTCATCCCCTTTATGGTTAGAATAAATGTACCAAAAATTATCGAAATCGGGGAGATGGTCTGCCAAACCTCCCTTTTTTTTGGTTCATATAAAGTGGCCCCGAAGATAAATCATTCCAAGCTGAAAATTGCCTATTCCCAAAGGTGGTTACTTTCTCGGTCTAATTTACCGCCACATAAAATCCTTCTCAAGAAACATGACCTTACTTCGGTAATTTTTGATATCTTTTTTTTTAATTGCTGTTGACTCTGAAGAATTTAGAAGGAGCCTGTTGAAGCCACTAGACCTAATTAATTAAAAAATCCTTGAGAGTTAAAAAGAAGTGCGGATAGATTAATTTTTAAAATATTTTTAGGCAATAAAAGCTTACAAAGCTGGCAAACCAATAGCGTTCGATGAGCTTCCCACCCCTCCTGGTTACGGACCAATCCCAGGAACAACTCCTAGTGCAGGAACAGCTCCTAGTGACACGCCCAGCTCTGAAGGTCCTAGTCAACCGCCCACTCCGGCCCCTAGGCCGAAAACTGAATCGAACGAGGAGCAAGGAGGCGCAGAGACCGGTGGTTCTTCTAGATTGTCAGGTAAGTACAGAAAAAAAACAAAATGTTTAAAACTAAAGTGACTTTTACATACAATTCGAGCGAAGTGTCATCCATATTGTTAAAATTTTAAATATTTTTTAATATCTCAAAAACCAAATCGTGGGCAAACTTTGAACCTAAGACAAAATTTGTTTGCCAGATATCATTTTGTTTTTAATTCAGCCCTCCTTTTTGTCAGTTTTTTTACCAAAGTTTTTGTATACCGGCAAGTTTAAAAAAAAATATTTATTTAGGATAGGATAACAGAGTTTAAAACTATATTATATTTAAAATTTTGGACAATGTGCCCGATTGACTTAATTGAGTGAAAATTGTGTTTATGTTGTTAACATTCCGTTTTACAGGAAACAAGCAATCGACATCCTACCAAGAGAAACAAATTCAAATCCTCCTAGCCAAGCAGAAACAATTCAAAATGGCCGCATTGCAAGCAAAGAAAAAAGGGGAAGTCAACGAAGCCAAGGAGTTTTTGAGACAAGCCAAAGGTATGTCTTTTCGTAGACAGTTTTTAAGGTGGTGCTGACTTGAGACCCCGCGTGAAGAGGGTCTTTCAATTACAGGGTGGACTTTTTGTCATAAAATTTTATGAACTCGTAAAATTTAAATATTAATATGCCCAAAATGTCATAAAATTTCCACAAAAATCTTATTTTTAAGTTAAAAACAAACTTTTCATATTTCAACTGAGTTTTAATCACACCTAGTAAATTAGTAAGTAAGTAAAGGATACGCTAAGAGTTTCTCGATTTTGGTGGGCTTTTTTACTGCACCTATCAGTTGTGTGTGTGTTGTGAGAAAGTAATCCTTATTATATAGTTGCAAAAGGTTTTGTTTTGTTTAATAAACCAAATTTAATGCGCTTTGGAAGCTGCAGTATTCTGGACTACTTGAGGAAATAAAAGACTTACTACAAAATGTGTAAGAAAATATTCAAAATTGATGGATTTGAAATTGGCTCGGAAATTGGGCAAGTTAAATCCCAGTTAGCTTCAAAAAACTCATGAAACTGGAAAACCCCTTTTATCGTTAAAATTTTCGAAAGATTTCTTTTATATATTTGTATTAATAAACGTTTTAATTTTAATGATAAATGAACAAATGAAATCTACCTCCTTTAAAACTAAGAAAATGGGTTATTTACCGAACTAGTGCGGAAATTGATACTTTTCCGCATGCGCTAGTGTAGTTCCGGCAAGCCGTAAATTTGGAAGACACTTTTCTCACGCGTTAGATACAACATTTTTCCTACGAGCGTGAGGAAAATTACAAAAAAGTTGCGTGCGTGAAAACGCTTTTTCCGAAAACATTACAAAAATGTCATAAAAATTTTCAAAAATTGTCATAAAATCATTAAAAAAATTTTTTCCCAGTGGCCACCCTGCAACTATTTTGATTAATAAATAGTTTTCATATCCTGCTTTTTTCAATTTTCCATCATTTATTTAAAAGTTATGAGCTAGTAATTTTTAAGCAAGAGGCCATCAGCTCCCGATAGCAGGTTTACAAATCGTTGACAATACATTAACAATACTAGACAATATTTGACAATATTCAACAATACCTGATGAAATTTAATACTGGACAATAGTACTGGAGAATATTTAACAATACTAGACAATATTCAACAATACTGGACAATACCGGACAATACTTAACAATATTTCAGTTCTTGAAAGCAGGTGTACAAATTTTTGGCCAGGTGTTAACCTCTCGTTTTTAAGTAATAAAGAAGTAAACTTTTTTTTTAGGTTTTGACAAGCTAATTCAAGCGGCACAAGCGGGATTGCCTATAGATTGGGCTAGTATCCCGATTTCGCCAGAGGGGAGGTCTCAATTGGATAATGAGTAAGTAAGGGCTGTATTTATACAGTATTTTCCATCCGAAATGTATACAGATTTAATTAACGTCAACTGTTTTAACCTTGTTTCTTTCATTTTATCCATCATGTGCGTTGATAATTTTCTTGCCCTCCTATTTTATCTATAATTTTGGATAAATTTCATATTTCCGGCAGTGTCAAAAAGCACAATGAAAAATAAAAAATACGTGTCAAACTAGGTTTAATGGTAGCACAATTGTAAGGTATTTTTAAATAATTTTATTTTCACGAGTCTTTTATGTAAAAATGTAAAAAAAAACCGAGACAAAAACCCTTTCCTCCAAAATTTATGTCAGAAAAATCTAACCTGAAAACTTCAAATTTGAAAACAACAATATATGGCGTTTGGATTTCTCTCAACTTTCACAGCGGGTTTTTGTTTTGTCTAAATAAAAATGGAACGGATTTCTCAATGCTTGATGCAATGAGTCTTTTATGTTCAAAATGTAAACAAAAACCGAGACAAAAACCCTTTCCTCCAAAATTTATGTCAGAAAAATCTAACCTGAAAACTTCAAATTTGACAACAACAACAATATATGGCGTTTGGATTTCTCTCAACTTTCACACCTAGTTTTTGTTTTGTCTAAATAAAAATGGAACGGATTTCTCAATGCTCTCTCCTTTCTGTGGCCATTAAGATTTACATTACCCAAGGAAGGATTGATTGATTCATTTCTGAGTGTGCCAGTCTTTTCACTGCGACCACCATGAGAAGGGGGGGGGGGTACATTGTGGTTCATTTTTGAAATTGTTCTTTACTAGTGTGTATGTTTAGCCCTTTAGAGGCTTGCAACTTCCCGGTCGTCTTTCTGCAGGGTTCTAAGAACGACTATGAATACGGCCTTGAAACATCTTGGAAACAAATTTTGAATTTTTTTACGGAACTGATTGAGAGCGTGTTTTAGACCCAATGACATATCACAAGAATTTGTAAAAATGTGTTGAGAATGGATGAGTTTGCGGTTATCAATTAATTGCAAAAATTTACTTTACCTTGGTTAATTGAAATGTGAAAGCACGGTAAATGTTCTGCAATAAGTTTACCTCTCTATTTTTTGAACTAGTAGAAGGATTTTTACGAAATTTGGGATTGGTGTTAGCTATTTTTCAACATGAAAAGAACAACTGAAGGCAATTTTAATTTATTTCTTCCTAGCGGTCGGCCCGTGGCGTTGCCCGCGAATGTCATTTGACAGCTATCATTTAGCGAAATGTCAAATAAAAAGTAGCCTATATCTAAATACAAATTTCATCCAAATCGGTTCAGCCGTTTTGGAGTGATTAACATACACACAAATGTTCGCATTTATAATAGTATTAGAATGGAATGGGGGAGGGGGTTATGCCACACCCAATATAAAAGGGTCGTTTATAAAATGGATGAAAGTATTTTTTTTTTATTTCGACGCATAGGAAACTGACCGATGTGTTTGTTTCACTTTATCGCTCATAGGAGGCGCAGTAATGTTAAAAAATATTTTTTCAATTACTACGCTTATACGCACCTAAAACCGGTTTTATATAAGGACGGTTTATACGTCCTTCATTAAAAGTTAAAATAAACAACTAATTTAACAACTCATTTTTCGGTAAAACCAGGGTTGAGTATTTCTTCAGGTTGAAAGCAATACGCTAAAGAGTTTTTAAAGTGTTTATACTGATCCTTAAAAAAGGTTTTAAAGTTATAAACCACTTTCTTAAATCGCTTTAAAAGAAAATCGATTTAAGTGCGTAAAACGGTTTTAGTGGTCTTTATACGACAAAATTTTCGAAAAGACCTTGTATAAAAGCGCTTTAAGAGACCCGTATAAACAAAGTAAACCAGTCGTCACGTTTGGCTTGGAATTTTTATTATTTTTTTTAAAGAGTAGTGTAGTAAGTAGAGATGTTCGAGAAATCTGCCTATGCCATGGATCGGAAAATGTCTAACAATAATAACGGCAAGGCCAAAAGCGAAAAAATCTATTGAGTATGCCTGACGCAGAGCTGCTCGCGGCCACGGAAGTAAAAATAAAGGTGGAATGATAATATCCTATAAATAAAATGACCGCTACATGCACTTGACATTTGTGAGCCTAAATCAGTTGGTATTGACAAAATTCCCCTAACTCTGAGGCTAATAATAAAAAGGGTTAACGCACAGCACTTATGAAAGGCAAAATACTAATCATTCCAGTTGTATAACAGCACTGAACAAATGAAAAAATACTATATTTTTAGCAAAAACACGCAAAAAAAACGAAAACACTTTATTTTGACTAAAAAAACAATGGAGTAACATCCTAGTAACTTTTGGTTTGGTTGAAACAAGTGGGTGGTTAATAAAAAAGCAGGCAAATATATATCAAGTTTACAAGGGGACTTGAAACCCATCTAAAAATGATATAACTTTACTTTTTCTATTAACAAAAATTTAAAAAAAACAAAATTTTAATATATTACGAAAAATCATGATAAAAAATACCATTTACTGATTGTGAAAAAGACAAATTAAAAAAAAAATAATGTCAAGTCGATTCGATTGATGTGACTACGTTCTTTTAGGTTCAGAACTGTCACCTACATAAGGCGGTCATTTTTGTGAAATTTCTCAGGGGGTATTATCATTCCACCTTTATTTTTACTTTCGTGCTCGCGCCCAGAAGAGTTTTTGGGTCTGCATTTCTTCCAGACTAACATGATTTGGAGAGTTTTTAACGCCACGCCTTTTTCTGAGAAATTCCAAGGGCGGCCGTTATAGTATCTTATCAAAGATGTATGATCTTATAGTTAAAAGAAACACAGATTTAGATCATCTATCTAGTACCCCTCTTTTTGTAGGTTTTAATTTGATCAAGTAAAATTGCGCTTAAAAAGGCTGTAAATTTAGGAAACAAACAAAATTTAGAAATATATTGTTTTATTTGATATACAAAGCTTAGAGCTAGGGTTCTTTCTCTAGTGGTACTTTTTAAAACGGTCAGAATTTATCATATTTATACTCAAGCTCAAAAATAATCAAAAAAATCCTTCATTAACCTAAAAAAATCTTCGACCAAAAGTATCTCTGAACAGGACCGTTTTTTTTTTAATCGACTAATTTCTTAAAGCTTTATTACTTGAAAAGATATTAACAAAAAAAACTGAACAAACTCCCCTTTAAATTAAATTTTTCTGAAAAGTTGACAGATTCGTCCGTATCAAAACATTTTTTTAGGTATGACATAGTAATGACAGGAGAATGCTCAGAAAGAGACGACGCAGACGTTCTGACGAGGTTAGAAATCCAACTGACCAAGCAACTGAAAATGAGTCTGAGTACCAGGGATCACCATAAGGCTTTGGGGGACGTGGCAGGGGCAAATAGGTAGATAACTTGAGATTGAATAGTCCTAGATCTGGATCAACCGTTAGTTTACCCATCTTGAAAGCATAACAAGCAATTTTTAACAACGAGCGTTTGATCCGCGGCACTGCGCGCTTTATCCAAAAAATTTGAGCAAAATGGCAAATAAAAATTAGTCTATATTTTTCAATCCGGGAGACACCCTATCTTCTTACGAAGTTTCATCCAAGTCGGTTTTCGTGTTTATAATATTAGTAGGATAATTCTGTCCAAAGCTGACAAATTACATTAGGCTGAGGTGGTGTGTATTAATTTTTTTTTTCAAACGACCGGAAAATAGCCACTTTCCGTACGATTTTTCGTACGGAAAGTTCTACATTACAAGGCATGTTCTTTCTAAATGTTTCCATTCTCAAGAAAGGACCTTTTTGTTCAATTTTTCGGTCCCTTTATCCTTTTCCGGTCCCACTTTTGACCAAGTTGGCCATGACTTCTTACTGACAGCTTTTACCTTTTGTTTTTTTTTTGGCAGTTTTGACACTTCGAAAAAAGCTCTTTTAAATTTGTTTCAACAGTTTTGATTACAAAAATGGACTCAGATCTAGAAAATGAGTTGAATGCGGCGGAACTTTGATGCGTTTATAAACTGGTGTGAATTAAAAAAATTTAAGAAAATTAAGATGTATTGGTGGCATATTTTTCGGAAAAATCGACCACATTAAAGTCATCAAGCTTGTGGAATCTGTACCCTACAAATAAATAAAGGACAAACCTAGAAATTTGACTTTTATGAGTTGTTTTATCACTATTCTGCTTGATAAGTTAGCCATGGTCGGCCATAAATGGTCGTCAGTCATCACTGAATTAGCTATGTGAAGTTAATAGGCCCTACACTGTAATTTTTCTAATGTTTTTTACACAAAAAACCAAAATCATTTCTAACCACAAAAGTTTACTTGTTTTTCTTTAGTTTTGATCTTAATAACTGCTGGCCTTAGCGGCAATGGCTATCTTGCCAACAAGAAACAGAAAGCTAACATTTTCTTATTGGGAGACTCTTCATAAATTACGTAACGCGGCTAGACGTTGACGAAAGTGGTAGGTACTAAAATGTGACCGGAAAGTGTCTTTACAGGTCTCTGCAGGTTTACAGGACTCGCCTGCGGCTCGCCCTGCAAATTTCCTGCGTCGACCTGTAAAGATCAATTTTCCGGTCTAGTGACGTAAATACCTATTACCTTTTAGGTTCGAAAGGCTCGCGCTTAACGTAACCAAAGACTTGGACGTTATCAGAGTGGCAAAACGTACGGGGAAACCCGTTCCCAAATTCCACTATGAGCAAAAAGATTTTTCTATCGTTAAATGTTTCACTGACCTGAACGATAACGACTTGGAACTGTGCATCGTGCGAGGGATCAACTACGCGTGCGCTAATCCCAAGGAGATTGACACCTATGTCAAGTTCGAGTTTCCGTTTCCACAGGTAAGTAGTGGAAAAACGGTCAATTTTTTCTGTATTTTTGGAGCTTTTATGCAAGATGTTGTATAAAACCAAACGAAAATTCATACTTTTTAGTCCGGTGTCTTAGCATAAAAAAAAGTTCAAACATGGATGCATCTGAGATTTTTTTTGTCTAAAAGCAGAGCCCTGGTGCTTTTAAAAGGCCCGAGACACAAGCTGTATATCAACGGGCTTAGCAGTTATGACGTCACAAAAAAGGAAATCGCCCTACACCGGACCCCAAGGACCACGAAAGATTTTTTTATATCACGAAGTACTAATAAAATAAATACGCTTATTGCAGCCAGTGGCGTACCGCTGTTTTTTACATGATGCTCGCATTAAAATTTTGCTACATTTTTTCGCCCTTTTTCTTTTCTAACTTTTGACATATACATGACAAAGAAATTTAATTTGCACCACAATTAGCACCATTAAATTTTATACAAAACAAGAATATAAAAGTGGTAGTTCTTGTGAGCTCTGGCGTAGCAATCAAAAGTTAAACTTTATAATTACTGACTTATGTGGTACACGTTTACAAAAACTATTAAACGACAAATTATGGCCCGACAAGTTCTCCATGAAATAAGACCAAATTATCTTGCTAATTTAACACGGTGGAGTTTTAGAGTAAGCTGAATACTCAAAGGTAAAAATTTGTCTAGTCTATATACTCAGTCGACTGTAGGCCACTGGCTTGAGCTGTCCCCGTGGTTATTAATTTCTTTTAGAACTTAATAATTTATGACTATTTTAATTGTAAAAATTTGGTGCAGAATATTTGTTTTGACTTTTTGTGTTTTATTATCATTATTGTTTAGACATTTTTCATTATATTAACTTTCGTTTTTTGTAAAAACGCTAAAGCGTCAATGTGTACAAATTTTTGTCAGAATTGACATTTCTTGCAAATTCAAGATGGTGGCACTTAAAAAAAAAATACCCACTTGCCATAAACATGTTCGCCGTAAAAAATATATTTGTGGTCAACTATTCCCACTGCCGCTAACGATTTACAGGAGGTTAATAAGGTGTGCTTGTAAGCGTTTTGGAAAAATCTGCGAACGTGCAAAAAATAAATTCAAATGTACTAAATTATGTGCGTGTAATTGCAATAATTTTTGATTAAAAAACAACAATTTGTGCTGCGTCATTAATTAATTATTCTAACATGTTGGAAATGTGGGTGGAGGGTTAGCAAGAGTCGTGTATTATTTTTTTCCGAGATCCTTTCTATAAAATAAGATTTAGCTAAAAACAAAATCAAATTGATTAAAATACCCAACAGAATTTAAATTTTATAACGTTTGTTGCAAAAAAGAACTGTATAGGGCGAAAGCGATGCAGTGGATTGAGGGTGGTTCGGGTATAAAATTGGAAGAAAGCACTCACCTTATTTTTCTTGTTTGCCGGCTCACGTGGAAATTCGTTGTTGTTGATTTTCTTGTCTGTTGCCTATGGTTAGCGATTCACGCCACTAAGTAAGCATTTAATTAATATTTCGACGGCGGTCACATGCTCTCTTTTACCGACGATTCTTGAGAGTGAGGTTTTTTTTTGTATCAAAAAAACTGAGAGCATGTGACCGCCGTCAAAATATTAATTAAATGCTTACTTAGTGGCGTGAATCGCTAACCATAGGCAACAGACAAGAAAATCAATTTTTTAATTTTTCTTTCTGTCCTTTTTCTTCCTTATAGGTGAAAGGGAGGGAAAGAAGGTTAGATACACGGAAACAGCATATCAACCAATAAAATTCATTTTACATCTTATTACAAAAAAAAAGGTAAGGCGGAACAAAATGCATCGCATCAAGAATATTCAACCTTTTGGCGAATACGATAGAACACCTTAGGTGTAAATTAAAATTAGAGAAAATAATAAAATTATCAATACATGTGGACGAAACAAGAACAATAAAAATATCTAAGTAAAATATAATATTGATCACATAATTTAATTAAACCGCAATATTTTTCTACGGATTTATCAACAATTTTCCGTTTAATACGGTTCTGGAACTCTTACGACAAGCCGAAAAATGACAAGTGACGTAGTTTAAAAGCAAATTTTATTTAAAAAGAAATTTATTTTATTGTTTGTAAAATGCTTCATTAGGGTTTTTTCGTACACATGAATTTTCTTGAATAACAAATCTAAAATTATCGTAGTTTGACGAATATCTGATAACATCAATCTTTATGATGTCATATCTGGCGAACGGGATGACATAGAGCTTATCTCTTGGGCTTTTTTCAAAGCTTAGAGATTCCTCTTTCATTAAAACTAAAAAACCCAGGTGCATCCGAGTTTGAAGTTTTTTTATCTTTCTTGTGTCAAAAACGTGTACAATTTTATCAGAAAAGGGTAATTTATTAATCGAGATATAACACCTGTTTTAGACTGAAAATCTTCATGAATTTATTCAAGGCCATTTTCATGAAGCTGCAGTCTAATACAGCTCTGTTAAAACAAATAAAATAACAAAAAACCTAACCTTAAAAATTAATCTCACAAGACGATCACAAAAAAGCAAACGGTTTGGAGATGTGGGAATTTGACTTCAAATTTGGTCAAAATTAGAGTACGTGTTTTTTTTAATTCCTATTTAAGTGGGAAGGTTAGTGGTTGAGAGATAAGCAGAATCTGGCAATCTTAACGAATACTGTACTAAATTAAAGTTAACTGACAAACGTAAGACATTGAAAATGATGATGATTCATGTTGTCGGCTTATGCAAAATAGTTGCAAAACGAGTTCAGTGACAGTTCAAACGGAGTGTGCTAGAGACACGAAGTTTTGCACACCTATTCAAAATCGAATAAATATATGACGACATTTGCTGGATTTTTGTATAAATCCACTATATGTCAAGTTTGAAAGATGGCAAATATGCCCAAGTAACACAAAGACGTACTAAAGACGTCCAAAGTATGATCGCTCAGGACATTGGGACGTACCTGGGACGTCCATTTTAGGACTTTCTTTTGTTACAAAACTAGATGTCCAGTACGTCTTAAGGATGTTGGTTTAAGACGTCCCTACGCGCAAATCTGAGAGATTTCTGGGACAGTTCCAGGAAATTTTTGGTATTGTTTTGGAGACATTTTAAACGATTTAAGACGTATTTAGCAAATTTGTAATCAGACGTTTCCAGGACATTTGGGATATTAAAGTTTATGAGCACATTCATATAAACATATTTATAAAGTGAACTTTCCAAAAGTCAAATCATCATAGAGGTATAATTTAAATCATACAAAATATTAAAACTAGCTCCCCACTAAGCATAAATTAAAAAAAAAAACCGTTATAATGATTATTAAATGAAATGAAAATAACATTTTTTCGCAATTCACAGAGAAAGAGATAGAAATATCACCCGACGACATCCGGCGTGTAATCTGAACGTTGCCCTGATGAACTAATCCCGATTACTCGCTAAATCTCGATCAAACTCTATTTTTGCATTAAAAAAGGGTATTTTTGCAGCCTTCGGTTGTCTGTTTGTTTTGAATTTTTCGAAATTTTCGAGGAACTGCAGAAGTCGGCCTAACCTAACTGAAAATTGTCTAACCTTAAAACTAAAAATTGGCGGAAAATCCCCTATATAGTGCATTATTTAAGTACTAAAGACGTCCTAAATATGTCTTAAAATATTAACTGGTCCTTAATTGGGCGTTCATGGGACGTCCGAACCCAGGATATTCGGACCTAAATCAGACCTCCTGAGGACGTCCTCTGCTACTTGGGTGGATACAATTCCGCCATTCTTTATTCGATTTTGAAAAGTGTGCAAAATTTCGTGTCTCTAGCATACTCCGTTACCTTAGTAATGTGATTGTAAATTTCTGCCACATACAAGTTCTTCAAGAACTTAGGTGGCACTTAACTTTGTTAAATCATGTATGCTATAGTCCAATTTTTTGATGAGCATAATGACGTCATTTTTTTGGATCTCTATTTGATTGAGTAAATAAATCCATGAAGTTATTCGCGAATTTATTTGACATCAATTTCAAAACTTTTTGACCATAAGAGCTATAATTTATCTATCAATATAAATCTCCGAGATCTCGGGCCATTGAGTTAATTAATTGTTTTTTTTTAAATTATATTATTCGATACTGGATAAAGCTAGGAAATTACAGAATTCGTTAGTAAAAAATAATTTGCCCACTTACCTACCTGCCTAATAGAAAAGCACGTAGACCAGCTGGTACGTAAAGCGGCTGTCACCGTCTTCATTAGCCCCGAACCAGCCCTTGGAATTGCATACAACATACATACTAGTACTGAGAGAATTAACAGAAAGAGTTAATTACAGAACGCAGCCTGAATAATTCTTCACCAAAGCCTCTTTACGGAGCCAAACCGGCTAAAGATACTCTGGTGAATGAGCGACAATAGACCCAGAAGAATTATTCTTGAACGAGCGTGAGGTGAGGTGAGCTTTTTTCACCACCTTTTCCACTGGGAATTTCGCTCACCTCACCTCACGGTCGGTTAAGAAAGTAGAATCTGTGTAAACAGTTTTCCTTTCTGAACCTCACTGAATTTGTTACAATTTTTTAACAATTTTTTTTTGTAGGAAACACCGTTTATAAACAAAACGCCCACAATAAGAGACACAAACAATCCGGAGTACAATATGTCATATATAATTCCAATCCAAAGGAATTCAAGGCATTGTCAAAGAGTTTTTAAAAGGCACGGTGTGAAACTTGAGGTTTTCTCGAAAGGGTGAGTACTTTTTATGAATTTGAAGTAACACCGTTACATTTTGTCTTGATATCGCAATACTCCACTGTATATTTTCTTCTGCACCTTCCTAACATTTTGTGTATTTTGGTTACTCCGCATGGTTTTTTGGAGCTCAATGCTTTTTGTCTTGGTTATTTTACATACATATTTTCGCCTTACAGAAGACATATTATCTTTGTCAGATTCTAAAGCATAGTTCTTAAAATATTCCAAGAAGGTCCGTCGAGCTGCACCTCCCATTTGACCGATTCGAAAAAAAAACATTTCAGGTTTACGTGCTCTTTATTGTGCTAATTATGTGCCAAAAACAAAATTTTTGTGCTCAATCAGAAAGCATTTTTTTTTATTGAAAATGGAGTGCTAGCTCGACGACGAGCTACACCCCCCCACCCCCCAACCGCATGCGATTTTTGTGCTCTTTATGTGCTTTCGAAAGCGCCTAGTCCGGCACTCCGCACTGCAAATCTGCGGCAGATAGCGCTATTTTCTTAATCGGAACCCAACCCAGCCCAAGTCATTGCATGAACCCAAAAATTTTGTATTTTGTCACATAAAGAGCACATAAATCTGAAAATGTTTTTTTTTTTCGAATCGGTCAAATGGGGGGTGCAACTCGACGGTGCTATTCCAAGACCGATTTTAAATTCTTAACTGAAGTAAATTCCTGAACCCCTAATTTTGTTTCTTGAAAAACTTTCTGACACTTACGAGCGCTCGGCGCTTTTGACATAATTTTCACGTAAAATATTTTTTTCCGCGATATGCAAAAATAATCTTATTTGACAGCCCTCATTAAACGAAATGTCAAATAAAAAGTAGCCTATGTTTTAATCCAGGTCACACTCTATCTTAACAAATTTTATCCAAATCGGTTCAGCCGTTTTTGGCGTGCTTGAGCAACAAACACACATGCACACAAACTTTCACATTTGTAATATTAGTAGCATATTCAAAGTGCCGAGTGGATTAAAGATGGAAACAATCGCTTTTGAGAACGACACGACAGTACCAAAAGGTAGTAAGCCTTAGATAATGTTTGTTAAACAATAGAATAATGGTAGTTTTACCGATGAAATTTACGCTATATATAAGAGAGAGTCCTTCTATCATTTTAACGCTCTCACAAAACCGCAAACCCAAAACCCAACCTAATCCGCTACACAGGTGTTTTTTAACTTCTGTTATATATTTTGTTGCTTGGTTTTCTTTAATCTTAGTAACTAATTCTTAAGTTGGTAATTTCGACAAAAAGGAGATTTTCAGCTTTAACTGATCAATTGATAAGAATCAAGCCCCAGATACAGTCTTTAAAAAAAGTTTGAAATACTTCAAAGTATAAGAAATTAAAAAAACATTCTGTACTAAATCTACTTTTCCGTAAGTATGGTGAGAATAATATCAGTTTAAATTTTTAATAGTACATGATATATATTCCGTTCTTGGGCAAGAATTAAATTAAAATAAAACTATTTTCTTTTAGTAGATACAGACGGCTGTTAAACAACTACTCCTCTGGCTAATGCCTCGACAGGTATTGAATTACGAACTGTACAATCGCGTTCTGGCCTCAGTTAATTTAATCTTTATTGTATTTAGGCTCTGTGATCTTAATTTGGGTTTGTTAAAACTCAACCTCCATAAATATTTGTACATTGTGAACTGATAAAATCGAATAACGTCAAATATTTAGCTAACACACAAAAATGCCTTTTTGTCGGAATCACTTAGGAATATGTTGTTTTTTTTGCATTTTTGTGTACAGGGTGTCCCATTTTCGAAGGGATTCAACGAGAAACTACGTTGTTATTGAAGATAGTACATGCGGTTTTCACATTACTGTTTTACTTTTTTGAGCTTTAAAAAATGGTATTAACAGATTTATTCTTTCTCTTGTAGTTTTTGAACTACAATAAAAATGGTCGGAATTACCAATTGATGATATCTCCCTTATTTTAAGAGATAATTGAGTTCTGTAAAAACATGTCTGTTGCAATCTTTTTAGAAAAACAATGGTTTTTTCAAAATTTTAATCCGACGTTTCGTTTCGTAAATACCATCATCGGGATCAAAAAGTTAAATACGGACCACAATGTTTTTTTTCATATTTTAGTTTCGTTTTAAGTTTGTTTGATAATAAAATATATTTTTTTGATTTTGATGTTTCGATCCCGAAAAAAATCATCTGCAGTACATTTTTTTTCTGGTACGGCCCTGTCTCATTTTAATTTATTTATTTTTTTGAAACCATTTATATTTAACTACCATATAGTAGACCTGGACAACCAATTATATGAACATACTGGGTGAACCGAAAAAAACCGGATAAATTGTTTTTTTGCTATAAATTTACCAATTTCATTTAAAAAAACTGTATTGCTAAGACAAATAAGCCTTTAAACAAAAAATTCGATTTGCCGCCATATTTAAATCCAAGATGGCGGAGAAAATTAAATGCCTAACTTTTTTAAACCCCTTTTTGTTATATGTTGCCATTTTTTTCTAAATACTTTGTTTTGTATGTCGAAAAGTAACATTTATAGCTAAATAAAAAAACAAGTTTGAAAAAATGCGCATTTGATTGTATGCGCCATATTGGATTTAAATATGGCGGCAAAGCGAATGTTTTTTTTTCAAAAGGCTTATTTGTCTTATCAACACAGTTTTTTTTTATCGGAATTGGTTAGCAAAAACAATTTGTCCGGTATTTTTCGGTTTATCCGGTATGTTCATATAATATATCTTGGTTGTCCAGGTCTGTTATATAATAAATAAATATAAATGGTCTCAAAAACAAATTACTTAAAATAGGACAGGGCCATACCAGAAAAAAAAGATGGACTGAAGATGATTTTTTCGAGATCAAAACTTCAAAATAAAAAAAATAATAAAAATAAACTAAAATATGGAGTACTTAAAACATTTTGGTCCGTATTTAACTTTTTGATGCTGATGATGGTATCTGCGAAACGAAACGTCGGATTAAAATTTCGAAAAGACCATTGTATTTTTCTAGAAAGGTTGCCACAGACATGTTTTTACAGAACTCAATTATCTCTTAAATTAAGGGAGATATCATCAATTTGTAAATCCGACCGTTTTTAACTTTCTCCTGTAGGTCAAAACCTACAAGGGACAGAACAAATCTCTTAATACCATTTTCTAAAGCCTAAAAAAGTAAGACCGTAATGTAAAAAACTTCCAGTGGGATTTACTAAGATCTAAAATAGTACTCCCCACAGGTCTAAATATTTACATCTGTGGAGGGTACTAAATTTTAAAACCCATTTTCAAAAAACACTTACCCATAGAGAAAAGATACAAAGTTATTGATTATTTTGTATTGTTGTTGCAAAATACCACAGAAAAACTGCTTTTTTTCTCAAAATATTCCATATTTTAGGAGAAAATGCCCTAAAACTAATTTTTTTTGACAGGTTTCAAAATAGCAAATGGTGAATACGCCAAAAATTTGGCACATATTAGCTTCATCATCTGTGTTTGAGATTATAAAGTTGATGATTTTTTAAACCACCTCTGGGGGGTGGTTTAAATTTAAAGCCCACAGAAAGGATTGTTTTCCCTAAGCAACCGTTTTTACAATTAATTTACCTTATTTAATATCCCAAGTTGTTCATTAATCAATAAAACACCTCCAATTTTGTCCAGAAAAACGCCATATTTTGAACCCGTTTTCACCATAAAGAATATATTTATGAGGGCACTACGAGGCAAAACAAACATAAGCGAAGGTCACTGATTATGCACGAAAACTGTCTCCAATGAAAAAAAATCCTATTTATTTACAAACAGAACTGAAATTAAAACATTGAGTTTATCTAAAAGCTTAATCATCAAACAAAGCTTTCCACTGAAAAATCGCACTCAAAGGTCTTAACTCTGCAGCACCAAACAGTTTGTTGAGCCGACATGACTCCTTTGTAAATGCATCAGTTGGATTCAGGTCTGTTTTTAGACGCTTTTTTTTTCATGACCTACTTTGATGAAATATTTTTATTTGTAGTTTGCGATTGCGATGGGTTTGTGTTTGTAAAGTTTTTTCATACTTTTGATAGATAAAAACCCCTTTTAAATAAACACAAAGTTAATCTAATTCTTATTTTATGATTATATTTCGAAATGGTTTTGTGACAGTGAGTATGAATCGCGAAAATCAATAAACAAGGGTAAGTTTTGATAAGAGTAACATATAACGTCAATTTTAATTTGGTCAACAGAGTGTTTACCATTTAGATCGCCCCCTAGGGTTAAAAAAAAACTTCTTTTAAATAGAAATTTTCTTCTTAAATCCAGAAAAAGAGTGTGTTAAGATGATTATTCACTAAAAAAATCAATTAAAATTATTCTTATAAGTCAAACTATGTCGAAACCTCAAGGCAGTTGGTATAAAATGCTTAAAACCAACAATTTCACGGAAACTTAGGACCTGTCTAAAATAGGCTAAACCCTTTTAGTAAATCCCACTGATTTCTCCATCTTCAATGACAACGGAGTTTCCCATTGAATCCCATCGAACACACTTCATTCCAAATTCAATCGCACCAGTTTTTTGACACTGACAATTTCAATTCCATTTAGTTTCTGTGTGATAATTTCAGCCGCCATATTGAAATTGGACCGGAGAATTTGGAATGAACAGTGTGTTAGCATGTGTGCATTCTTTTGCCACTTAAAGCGTGTTTTGTTTTGATTCTTTTTGCGTAGCCGCGTTCACCTAACTAACTTTGTGTAAAAGTGGTTTTTAAGATTAATTTAGTCGCACTATATATTTTCATCAAGCACTACTTTGTCTCGTAATATGTCAAAAGTCTCTGAAAATCTCATGGTGTTGGAGGTAAATATGTAAACATACATTTATTTTTAAGTGATTTTTTTCGCATTTTATTTAAAAGAATATTATTCATGTCAAAGTATACGAAATAATTTTAACAACTAACATTCGTTCTTGTATTTTTTTTGATGGAAGACCTACAAGCTCTTTTCATATTATTTCCGAAAATTTTAAATAAAATTTTAATATACGGACTAAGCTAAGCGGTTCGCCATCTTGCAAATAAAAAATTACCCAAAGGGAGTTATCAATTTTTTAGGCTTGATAGTGCTATTTTTTTATTTATTATTATAGAAATAACTTCTTCTATTTCTATTTTTATTATTTATTTATTATTTGGGTTAAAAAAGACCTAAATACTAAATTTTGTGATGTCTATGTGTCTTGTCTGGGATAACTCAAAAGCTGCTAAACTAATTTTTATCAAATTTGGTATCAGGCTATTAGCTGATTAGTTTTTGATGGGGGTGGGGGATTGAATAAAAAAGGTAAATATGTAACATACACTTATTTGTATGTGATTTTTTTGCATTTTATGTAAGCGAATATTATTTCTCTCAAAATATAGGAAATAATCTTAACAAATAACATTCGTTGTTGTATTTTTTTTTAAAAAATGCTACAAGCACTTTTTATATTATTTCCGAATGTCCTCCAGCCAATAGTTTCCGAGATACAGAGATCCAGAGTTTACTTTTTTGGTTTTTTGGCATTTTTCACAAAAAACATTTGAGGTCAATTTTACCCATTCTGCATTATGATATTATTACTTTTGATACATTAAACGTTAGGCCAGGAGTGTAGGTAATTATCCGTAGTCAAAAAATGAACGCAGTGACGGTTTGTTACATTCAGTGGCGTTCGAAAAATAAAAATTGGCAAAAAACTTTTCTTCAAAAATCGTATTTTTACTAAATTAGGTTTGAAAAAAACAAACGGTGGAATTTTTTTAATTTTTTTCTCTGTTTTAGCCAACTCCTCATGAAACAAGAATACGTATACATGTTTAAACTAGGGTACTCCTGTTTTCCACAAAATGGTTTAGAATCCCGAACTTTTAAAGATTTTTTTTGTTTTTTTTTTTAAATACATACAACAATTTTTGCTTCTGTTTCACTGATCATGTAAAATATATACTAAGATTTACATTATTAATGTTTTACCCGATAATATATGGCACGCCACTGAATCTGCCCTTAAATATGAACATGATTTTACATGGTCAGTGAAACATAAGCAAACATTGTATGTATTTAAAAAAAAAACAAACAAAAAAAATCTTCAAAAGTTTAGAGTTTTAAACCAGTTTGTGGAAAACTGGAGTACCCTAGTTTAAACATGTATACATATTCTGGTTTCATGAGGAATTGGCTAAAACAGAGCAAAAAATTGAAAAAATTCCACCGTTTGTTTTTTTAAAACCTAACTTTGTAAAAATATGATTTTTGAAAGTTTTTTGCCAATTTTTACGTTTCGAACGCCACTGAATGTAACAAACCGCCACTACATTCATTTTTTGACTAGGGATAATTACCTACACTCCTGGCCTAACGTTTAATGTATAACAAGCAATAATATCATAATGCAGAATAGGTAAAATTGACCTTTAAATGCTTTTCGTGAAAAATGCATAAAAAACAAAAACTTAAACTTTGGACCTCGTATCTCGGAAACTATTGGCTGGAGGACATTGTGGCTATGATAACTTTTTATCACGGTATCGAGATCTACAACATACTAAAATTTAAACAAAATTCCACCAAAAGCCATTCTCTATTAGCTCCAGGCGCGGTTCTTTGGTACCAGGCTATTAGCTGATTAGTTTTTGATGGGGGTGGGGGGTTGAATAAAAAAATCCCAACTCCCGAACCGAAGCAGCCAGTCACACACGGTTTTTACATTTGGATGGATAATTATATTTTCAGTCTACCCAATCCGTAGTTTGTGAGATAAATATATTTATAAAAAACTCATGAACGTTACCAGAAAAATCCAGTTTTCACAATTATTTTACACTATACTAACGTTATAAAATACGAAAAAAATTACACATTACTGTCAAACCATACATGGTGCCATGAAAATATTGCCGGGCTCCAGTTGCGACCACTGTTGTTGCAATAGCGCCCTCTTTGACTGTTTCAGCGGATTCTTGCGAAGCGACACTCTTTTGGGAACCGTCAATATCAAACTACAACCTTTGGAGACGCAGTGCGAGCTTCACGACAGCTTTGACGTAAGTAAAAATGTATCAAAACTGGAAATTTGTAGCCAGGGCCACTTTGAGGAAAAGTTTTTGTCTTGTACTAGCCTGGGCACTCAGATTGGACTGACTTTGACAACGAAAAAAAAAGTATATAATGAGTTTCAGGCTACTGCGAAAATAGGGGGGGAACTAGTCCAATTTTCTCTTGTTGTCTCGTACAACCGAGGTGGAGTCGAAGCACGCTGCAGTGTTATGTTTTTGAAATTTATTTTGTTTTATTTATATCGCCCAGAAACTAGTTTATCATCGATTCATAGGTTTGTGCAGAATTTTAAAAAGTTTGTAGCGCGAAGGAACCATAAAAAACCAACTGTTTTGAATGACGAGCAGGAAGTACAAGACGTGATGATTTGCGCTGCAGTGGAGGAAGATCGAAAGTTAACTAGCCACCAAATTGCCGAAGCAGTTGATACGTCTTCAGTCAGTGTCTTACGTGTTCTCAAAAAGAATGGTTATCGTTCTTACAAAGCGTCAAAAACGCATCAAATTTTGCCGGAGAACAGCTATCGTCGTATGGAATTTTGCGAAACAATAATGGAAAGGGCTAATCGTGATGAAAACTTTCTGAGATCTATTCTTTTTACAAATGAAAGCACTTTTCCATTATGGAATCGTCATTAACCCAATACACGTTCGATATTGGTCGAGGGAAAATTTGCATTTGTATTTTGACGTAAGAACACAGTATCCCCAAAAACTAAATGCTTGAGGGGGTTTTGTAGGGGAACACGTAATTAGACCATTTTTTATTGACGGCAATTTGAATGGTTCTAGGTACTTGGATCTACTGCAGCAGCATATTATTCCAACTGCAAGGCAGTTGTTAGGTGTGAGATTTGGTGAAAAATGATTTCAACAAGATGGTTGTACCGCTCACAATGTTGGCCTTGTTAGGGAATATCTTGATAATGTATTTCCTAATCGGGTTATAAGTACACGGGGAACTATTTTGTGGTCAGCTCGATCACCCGATCTTGCTCCTAATGACTTCCATCTGTAGAGTTATATCAAAAATAAAGTTTACGGGCATGAAAGGGCTAATAATTTGGAAGAACTTCGGATTAAAATTGAAGAAGAAGCTTTTCAAACTATCACTCCTAACATGCCTGGAAACGTTAGAAGTGCCGAGCAAAGAGGACTTTTGCTCTATTTTTTTTTGACTGGCAGAATCTTTTTGCTTTTTAGAATGTGTTATTTTATTCTGAGAACTTGCTTTTATTTTGTTTCTCCTTATTATTTTCATCGTAACACGTTGTTAGTCATAAATCTGAACAGTTGAAAATAAAACGCTCTAATTTATCAGTGACAAAAAACAAGAAAATTATCAAAATTCCGGTTTCATCGACTAGATTAGAAGCGTACTAAACGCAAGCCCCGAACGGCGAACGCAAGCGTGAGTGTTGGTTGCTCCACTGATAGGTGTGCGTTGTCCCTGCGTGGACACTGGCAAATTGGACTAGTTGCGCCCTATAAATCGCCACTGTTTTTTTTCCTAAACAAAAACTTTTTTGTTGGCTTTAACTACACTCAAGGAGCGAATGAATACCAATTAAAGATTTAAGTTGGCTCGCAAAAAAAACTATATTATTTGTTACAAAATTTATAGGCATACAATGAATATACAAAATAAATATAACCATATATTTTTAATTTAACAAAGCAATTAAATAGCACACTTTTATTATTGAATTTAGAGTTTAGACACTCATTTTGGGCTTTCCATTTTCCCTATACCTTCTTTCCATGTTTAAAATATTTTGGTGGAACCTCTCACCGTGCTCGTCAGTTACAGCACCACAATTTTCAGGAAAATAATCCAGATAAGGTTTTGGTAACACAAAAGAAGTTGGGCAACCAGATCTTTATAGTTTTCTGCTCTAGTGTTTAAAAAAAATATGTTGCAACCATTTTAAATGCATTCCATGCGTCTTTTTCCTTGCCTTGAAGTATGGAATGGAAAGTTTCCTAACCTGGCTACCCACAAATATTCCCTCTTTAATTTTAGCGTCACTGATTCTGGGGGCTTTTCCTTTAAATAATAAAAGTATTGCCTTCTTTGTTCATGGCCTTCACAAGATTTTTCCTAAGACCTAATTTTATATGAAGTGGCGGAGGTAAAATCGCACTCAGTGCGGTAAAGTGATTAAGTTTATTTCAGAAAATTAAAATGCAGATATATTGTAGGTAAAATCTTGTACCTAACACATGCGTGACGTGTCTTTACGGCCCTTGCCGGCTTGACCGAACTCGCTTCGCTTCGTTCAGTTAACTGCCGTCACGTGCAGTAAAGTATCACTTTCCGCACTTGTTACCTAAATAACTATTTTATTTAAACTGACATATTTAGTGACATTTAATGAAGAACATATAAACCCTCGGAGAGAGCGATTTTATTTAAAACCGTCCTTATATAAAAGCGGTTTTAGGACTTCTATTAACCTAGCGACCCCACCTCAAGAAAATCACAATTTAGTCACACCATAATTATATGCTAATTTCGTCCTCGATCAAAAAATTTTGTGCTCCTCTGGTTTCTGAGAAAATCGAGAAAGAAAATGGGGTAGCTAAGGTTAATATTAACCTAGCAACCCCACCAGGAAATATGGCGACAAAACAAAAATGTTTGGTTTTATAATTATGTGCTCCTCGAATATATTTAAAAAAAAATCATTTTAAATTATGTTTTTTTTTTAAAAAAAAGGGTGGGGTAGCTAGGTTAATATTAAATTAGAGACTTTATTAACGTTTAGGTATCACGGAATTTAAAAATTTGAAAAACAAGTATTATCTGCAAATTATGTGCTAATTTCGTCCTCGATCAAAAAATTTTGTGCTCCTCTGGTTTCTGAGAAAATCGAGAAAGAAAATGGGGTAGCTAAGGTTAATATTAACCTAGCCACCCCACCAGGAAATATGGCGACAAAACAAAAATGTTTGGTTTTATAATTATGTGCTCCTCGAATATATTTAAAAAAAAAATAATTTTAAATTATGTTTTTTTTTTAAAAAAAAAAGGGTGGGGTGGCTAGGTTAATATTAACTTAGAGACTTTATTAACGTTTAGGTATCACGGAATTTAAAAATTTGAAAAACAAGTATTATCTGCAAATTATGTGCTAATTTCGTCCTCGATCAAAAAATTTTGTGCTCCTCTGGTTTCTGAGAAAATCGAGAAAGAAAATGGGGTAGCTAAGGTTAATATTAACCTAGCAACCCCACCAGGAAATATGGCGACAAAACAAAAATGTTTGGTTTTATAATTATGTGCTCCTCGAATATATTTTAAAAAAAAATAATTTTAAATTATGTTTTTTTTTTAAAAAAAAAAAAGGGTGGGGTGGCTAGGTTAATATTAACTTAGAGACTTTATTAACGTTTAGGTATCACGGAATTTAAAAATTTGAAAAACAAGTATTATCTGCAAATTATGTGCTAATTTCGTCCAGGATCAGAAAATTTTGCACTTGTCTGGTTTTCAATAAAAAAATAAAATCAATAAAAAGGATATTACATTACATCATTTGTAATAACCTAGCATTCGCAATCTGAAGTACGACATAGTAAAAATATATTATTACAAAATTATGTGCTCCATGAATAGGTGTAAGAATTATCACATAATTTTAAAACCAATAATTTTTAGTTTGGCGCCATATTTCCTGGTGGGGTTGCTAAGTTAATATTAACCTAGGTAACCCTTTTCGATTTTCTCGGAAAACAGACGAGTGCAAAATTTTGTGATCATGGACGAAATTAGCACATAATATGCTAAGATAATATTAACCTAGCTACCCCACCCTTTTTTTAAAAAAAAAAACAAAGTTTAAAATGTAAAATTCGATTTTTTTCTCATATATTCGTGGAGCACATAATTAGCACATAAATTTAAAACAAAAAATTTTTAACAAAATCAATGAATAGCGAACTTTCCCTCAAAAAAAGGTAATGGTAACCGTAGATCCGGATTTCGCACTTGTGGTGCTCATCAGTGCGGTGCTAGCTAAATCTGACACAGGATTTATTGCTATGTTTTCATGGGTATTGAGTTCGTTTTCAAAACTCATTGTATCTTCTTCTTTTATAGAGCGTGTTCTTTATCAAGAGCAAGAAAACGCTATAAAAAAGAAAAAGATACAATGAGTTTTGAAAACGAACTCAATACCCATGAAAACATAGCACATGTAAAAGACAACCATCTGTCAAATTGCAGAATCGGCAGATGTACCTTCAGTTTGAAGGAAAATTAAGCGTCTCTACGGAGACAGATATAATTATCTTTACATATATCCTAAGCTCTGGAGTTGATAAATTTATAAGAGGATTTAGCGAGGGTAAATAAATAACAAAATCACCCTCGCTAAATCCTTTTTTTTTAAATTTAGTTTGGCGCCATATTTCCTGATGGGGTTGCTTAGTTAATATTAACCTAGCCACTCCATTTTCTTTTTCGATTGGCTCAGAAACCAGAGGAGCACAAAATTTTTTGACTGGGGAACTAAATTTTGATTTTTTTGAGGTGGACTCGCTAGATTAATGGAGGTGGTTTTAGTTGCGTATAAACGTGTTAATTGTCACCATTATCTGTATATTTGAGTTTTGTTTAGGTTTTTTTTAAATTGTGGTTTTTTTAGCTGATGGACGGTAGAAAAAAGGTAGGAGGCAAGCTAGAGGTTCAAATTCGCATTCGACAACCAATTGGAACGCAACAAGTCGAACAGATACACGAAAAATGGTTGGTGATAGACCAATAAAAAACCTATTGAAAAATGCCTTAACAGTAAACTGTACGTTTTAGTTTTAGTTAAATATCCGTATTTAATAGTTGTTTTACAACTAGCTAAAATATTGCTTTTTGTACAAGCGAGTGATTTAAAAACGCGAGTAAACAAAAGGCACAGTTTAGCCGCGAGTTGTGAACACTATTTTTTAATACCTTCACCAAAAAGCGAGGCAAAAAGTTTAAAAAACGGGAAAACATAAAAAAAAAACATTCCAAAAGCCAGTAAGAGGTCACCATTTTTAAATTCGTAAATCAAGGATGGCTATGGCGCTAAACAAGGGCATTTGCTTTATCACAGCCTACTCCGTTTTGCATCGGTAACCAAGTTTTGTTATTTGATGAAGGTATAATAGTAGTTTTAACAACTAGTGGCTAAAATAGTGCTTTTTTTACAAGCGTTGTTTTAAATAACGAGCGCAGCGAGGTATTTAAAAACGCGAGTAAAAAAAAGCACAGTTTAGCCGCGAGTTGCTAACACTATTTTTTTAAATACCTTTATCAAGAAATCCGAGAAAAACAGAAAAATACTTTTAAAAATCTCGAACGAAGAGCACTTCTCGCAACACACCATCTTTACACTATAAATCAAGGCGGCTGGTAAATGAAATAACAATCGTTTCCATAGCGATGTGCTATTTTACTCGGTGACCTTCATTGTTGCGACATTTTAATCTTTGACAGTTTATACTTGGAGAAAACTGGCGGAAATGGCTTAATCATGTTTTTGATGAAGGTATAAAAAAAATAAAAGATAATGTGATTTTACTTTTAGTCAAAACTAAAAAAAACATATAGAATAAGAAACTAATGGTGTAAATATTCATAATTATAATTGTTTTACTATGATTTGTTACTCTGATGTTATATTTTATCTTTTAAGTCATAACGTTAACTACCTTATGGGATAAAAAAAATTGGTATCTATTGAAAGGGATAGTTCTAAAATATGGACCGGTCAATTGACCACTGAACAGCTCCTTCTGGGGTTCCGATTTTAACCAAATTTGGCAAAGACAACTCAATGGCATAAACAAACACATTCAGTAGCATTTTACCCCCCTCACCCCCTCAAATAAGGGTGGTGGAGTGAAAAAACACGATTGGCCAGCGAAAAAGTTGTTGACCGGTCCCTTATCTTTATCCGATTTTGACCAAACTTGGCAGAAATGTGAGCGTACCTAAAGTGCGTGGGCTGTAAAAATTTTATTTCCCTCTCAAATCAGGGTGGTAGAGCGAGAAAACACGATTGACTAGCGAAAAAGTTGTTAACGGTTCGCTTTGGTCGTTTGTGTGTTCCTTGTGGGACACTCATCCAATTTTGAATTTTCGTTCTTTCCTCCCAAGATCTTTTGATCTTCTCTTTTTTAGATTCTTTTCGGTTGATGTAACTTGAGGAGCATATTCCTATTGGAAAGATTAACACGCCAGGACGAACCCGTATCAGGTGACATATAATAAGTACCATGCGGAACGATGCCTATTTGTGAGTGTTTCAGAGTTGGAGGTCAGAGTGTGCGATGGTGTTAAATGATGTCTGGATTGAGGGTGACTAGTGAATCCACTGACGAGCCCATGCTGGTCACCCTGGGCGAAACATCGTTTAATTGTTTCTCTTTTCGCTTTGGTCGTTTGTGTGTTCCTTGTGGGACACTCATCCAATTTTGAATTTTCGTTCTTTCCTCCCAAGATCTTTTGATCTTCTCTTTTCTAAACAACGAATAAGTTGTTGATCGCGCCCTTACCCTGTATACTAAATATTAAACTGGTGTAAGTAGGTATTTTGTTTTTTTTTACTGGCGTGCGGAAAGTACAAAATCGGATAAACATAAGGGTCTAGTCAAAAACTTTGTCGCTGGTCAGTCGTGTTTTTTCGGTCCACCACCCTTATTTGAGGGGGGGGGGGTATGGGGTTAAAATTTTTACAGCAAGAGTACTTTAAGTAGGTTTACATTTCTGCCAATTTTGATCAAAATCGGATAAGAATAACGGCCCAGTCAACAACTTTTCGTGTTTTTTCGCTCTACCACCCTTATTTGGGGGGTGAGGTGGGGGGGGTAAAATGTTACTGGATGTGTTTGTCAGTAGTCAATTGACCGGTCAATGTTCTAGACAAACCTTAATAAAAGTGCTGCATATGTGTCGGTCTATATTTCTTACAAAAAAGTCTAGGAAAAATTAAACATTACAAAAAACAATAATTTAAAGTACAAGACATGTTAATTTGTTGATATTTTTGCGTTTTTTTATAAAATGTTTATTGACGAATCCCATTTTCACTTGCATGTATGATAACTTTTTTAAAGAGAAAATAAACTTTTATGTGCTTGCGTTTTTGTAGTGTTTATTTCTTCTGGCTTTTTTTTCATTAGAATACAGATTGATTGACTGTAGCCATTTATAAAAAAAATAGGACTGCAGAATATTTTAGCAAAATAACGATAAGAACATCGATTTCATTTGATTAACTAGAATGGAATTTTTTGCTAATATAGTAATAAAATAAATAAGGCTTCTTAAAGAAAATGTCATTAAATGTGCCTTCAATAATTTGTACATTTAAATTATTTTTACCTTCCCAGCCCGCACCGCAAATTGGGGTAGAAAGTAATAGTTATTTTTTTTAAAGAAAGAGTTTGACCCAAGAGGAGTTTGAAAAGGGTCAAAATTTAAATCATAGCATCAATCATGGCTTCCCAACCAAGTAAGATTGATACCCGGTTTTCAAGTCTTAGCTGAGTGATATTTTCGGAAGAAGTTTTGTCATAAGTCTATAGTTTCTCCCCAGATTTTAAGTAAAAAAAAGTACAAATGACAACGCCTTGTTCTTTAATTTTTTAATCGTTTGCCAGAGTTCCCACGGAAAACTATACATCAGAATTAGCTAAAATTTTGCAGGGGTGATCATTTTTAAATGCTTAACAAAAATATCTGAAGGATTTTTCAAAATTCTCAATTATTTTTTCTGCAAAATAAAAGCTCTGGTGTTGTCATCTATCCCAAAAGCCTCAAAATAATTGCGGTTTAAAACAAACCTGATTTACAAAAAAATAGAGAAATACTCACAATTTCCTCTGGATTACATTTTTCCTTTTTATATTTCCTTGCTTTAGCGAAAATAAAAAACTAATTTTTCTTTTTTCTAAAAGCCTGTGCACTCTGGAAAAGAAAACCGATCAATCAATCACACTTCATTGAATTTGGGAGACACGCGCAGTTCAAGTGTTGGCCGATAGACCGCAGAATTTATACGATTCTATGGTAACTGCAGGTGTTTTGTCAACAAACTTTAAATCGGGCCTCAGTGGGACAGAAGAGTATTTTTACGTTTTCTGACAGAAAACCATTCGAGGTTATGTTTATCTTTCAAAAATGTGGTTTCAAAAATATTGTTCTAAAACAAATATGAAACCACTCCGAGTGTCGCCCGCCGAAAAATGCCTAGCGCTGCGCGGGCATTACCACGAGTCCATCAAAGGACCAAGAGAACTTTACTGGCTCGCTGGGATTACTAGGAATTCGCATAGAAACATTCGGCGCCCATAACCCCACATAATTTTGTTTTTATTTTGATTCAACCATTTTTTTTAAATTTTAATTATTGCGGCATAGTTATGTGCAAGTGTACTAGTGAAATCTTGGAGTGCAAAGGATAGATTTTTGAACCTCAGTTTCAAAAACACACGGATACTTGAGTACTAACAAAACAGGTCAGTAAAGCTCCATTTAGAGGTTGGAAAGACTCTTGCTAGTCCAGCGCCACTAGCCGATTTTTAAATCTGCATGCTTTTAAGTTAACCTGTTATCGTTATCGGCTAGGGGAGTGTTTGTAATTTATTCTAATAATAAAGATGTTATTTTATAAATTTTACTATAAAGAATTCCCAACTAGCAATTTGTCGACGACTCAACGTTGTGCACCGCGTGCCAACGTTACGTCGCAACGTTTACTTTTACTCAAACACCACCCACTTTTGCACCAATTTGGTGGATGATTTTTTGGTTGAGTCAACGTTCCGATCGCGACTACAGTTGAAGTAATAGTTCAATGGGTTTTGGAGTACAATTATTTGTTCAAAATATTGTTCATTACGTAAAATGATAAATAAACTATTCGACTACAAATTAAACTATTTCTAACACCATAATATTTTTAAAATAAAATTATATTCTATGTCATATATCATGTTTTGCATCATCAAAACATGCGAACCAATGCCAAAATCTATAAACAGACGGCAGTTTACTGTCAAATGTGCAGGTCGAAGCTTTAAAAAACAAGCGCGCCCTCGATTAAGATCATGATTTAAAAATCGCTTCGAAAAACCTCTGAAGGATCGTAGTTTATTGTAGAGAAAGGTAAAAAAAAAATTTATGTTTGTTTACATATTAGCATACAGTGGTTTTTACAATCAATCATGGCGGCACTTACTAGTTTCTATGACAACCAAAGGAGTCCCGTATCTCGACCGCTGTAACTACTTAACTTTGTTTTGAACTAATCCCCTAACTTCAAAGACGCGAACACGCCTCAATTTTTACCCAATCGAAATTGCTCCACAGTTTGGCTTTCTGCTGCTTACTTAATTTCCGTCCTTGTTGTTTACACAGGACCTTCCTTTTTCTTTTCCGCCACACAGAAGATGACACATTTTTATCCAGTATATCAGCTAAATGCTAGGCTAAAGCCTTCTGCGACGATGAAATATCGAAGAATATTTATACAATTTGTTCCTTTTCATATCGCAAAATGTTGAAACAAAACTAATAGAAACTTACAAAACACTTTTGACGTTTGTATGACAGACAGCAGTGCTCCAAAATTGGTTTGTTGCAAACGTAACAGAAAACTTGGTTAGATGAAAACAGGCGCGCCCGCGTCTCCAACAAACTGGCCAGAAAACGTGGGGCAAATTGATCAATTTTCGGTTTAACACACACCGATTTGTAGTCGGCGCCTTCACAACTAAGGAATTACTGTTAGTAAAATAGACGGTCATAAATAGTTGTGATGGCGACTGAAGTTGTGATAAACGTTTAGGCGTCGTATAATAGTCGAAGTTGTCGACGGTCGCCATGATAACTATTCTTTATCTGTAAAACAACGTTTAAAATTAGTGCAATTTTAATTTTTACAACTTGCACAACTAAAAATTGCTAGTTGGGTTCAAAGTTTATTACTTCCCTCGCTAAGGGACGTAATGTAGGTAATGTAATCATCTAAAAATCGCATTTCGAGATTTAGATTAATCTCCACGATTTGGTGGTTCCGAATACAGATAAGCATGTTTTCAGACGCCGCGCGCCGTGCCGCCGCCGTCGCTCTGTCTGTTGTTCTGTCCAGCGATCACTTTGTAGCCACTGTAATGCAAAAACTCCTGCACTTGTGTTGACGCCCAGAACCCTATTGTTTTTGAGCCTGACCCCATTACACCATTTGAAGCTACTCCCAAAAATCTTCACCCTAAAAAAATTTTTTTTTACCTTGTGATACGTCGTTGGAAAGCTTATTAAAATGTTAGTTTAATGGCGACAAAAATTTTTACAACATATACAGAATGAATCAAAATTCCTAGCAAGACTTTAACTGTAGGTAGAATTTGTTATTCTGAACAAGAATTAGTAAAATATATTGTAAACATTTCAGAGATATTTGTATTTAAAAATTGTTAATATTTTCTGAGAAGCACCCTTTACTACGTAGTAGTATAAAGAGTTACTTTAGATGGTAGTAGGAATATCAATTTAAAAAAAAAATACTTTAGCAACTTCAAAATGCTTGACAAAAACCGTCAAACCCGTCAGTCAGCACACGTAGACTTCCTTAGCAAATTATTTTAAAGGAGATTCCCAAAAAGATACGAAAATTTTACTCCTAAACGAACTCGCTCACTTTGCATTAATTGCCACTGGCTTTTGGTTGGAATGGGCTGGGGATTTGATATGTTGTTGATCTGTTCCCCCTGATCAACGTTTAAATGTACCTATTTTTGATCTGACCCACGGTTTTAGAGATAGGTGTTGAAAGTTGGAGGTTTCAGATTTTAGGGTTTTTTCACTAAAATCAATTTTTTTCGTATTTTGTTGAATTCAAGTAGCTAACTTGCTACTTACCAGTTTATAGGTTGAAAAAATTGACATATTTCATTTACATCACTCTCAGTGCACAAACTTGAAAAACGTAAAAAACTTTTTTTTTAAATGCAATTTTTCGTTAAATTGTTGATTAAGAAAGAACAACCTGTGAAATATTTTTTATTTTTTGATATGTTATAGAAAAATCTTCAGGAAAAAAAAGATAAGATACATATGTATAAGATCATCACACTTTGTGAAAACGCCCGTGAACCTGGAAAATGCTCGGGTTATTGTCCCCATTTCTACTATGTACATGTGTATGACATGCTAGAAACCAGAAGGCTCAGCCGATTTTGATAAAAGTGGTACCGCTGGAGTGCTCTGAGTCTCAAGAGGTACTACATGCCATATATTGAAAAAAACCATACCTCCCCTAGCCGTGTGGGCTAGAGAGGTAAAAATTACAGAATGGCGGCTCGCATCCGCCATATTGATTTTCTTCTTGTACAAAATATACCACATAGTACCTCTGAGATTCAAGACACTCCAGCGGTACCACTTTTGTCAAAATCGGCTGAGCCTTCTGGTCTGGTAGAAATGGGGACAATAATCCGAACATTTTCCAGTTTGACAGGCGTTTTTCACAAAGTGTGATGAGCTTATACATATGTACCTTATCTTTTTTTTTCCTGAAGGTTTTTCTATAATATATCAAAAAATAATAAATATTTCACCGTTTGTTGCTTCTGAATCAGCAATTTAACGAAAAATTGCATTTTGAAAAAACGTTCATCAGGGAAAAGAGATCTACAACATAACATATCAAACGCCCAGTCAACACCACCTCTACGGAAAGCCAATTATCGAAAGCAAGATGGCCGCCCATGAAGCCGATACGTTTGACGGGCGTATGGCGGGATGTTTGTTATTTTAAGAGATTGAAATTATTTTTTAACAGTTTTTAGATCTGTTATAAAAGAAAACAAAAATGATATAAATCAATTTCAAATTAAATGTTAAATGTAGTCCTGGTATAAAACTAAGTAATTGAAATTAAAAAATATTTATTATATTTTTTTTTAATCCCGGGGGTTTAATTCTTTTGAGTTGGGCCATAATGAGGTTGTTTGAAGTAATTGTGACGTTTTTTTTCATCTTAATTCTTAAGTAGCAAATTTGCAAATTTAAACAAAATTCTATTAATAATGAAAATGTTTTTATGTCTTTCAATTGTGAACTAGAAATAAACCCAACTAGCAATTTTTAGTTGTGCAAGTTGTAAAAATTAGAGTTGCACTAATTTTAAACGTTGTTTTACAGATAAAGAATAGTTATCATGGCGACCGTCGACAACTTCGACTATTATACGACGCCTAAACGTTTATCACAACTTCAGTCACCATCACAACTATTTATGACCGTCTATTTTACTAACAGTAATTCCTTAGTTGTGAAGGCGCCGACTGCAAATCGGTGTGTGCTAAACCGAAAATTGATCAATTTGCCCCACGTTTTCTGGCCCGTTTGTTGGAGACGCGGGCACGCCTGTTTTCATCTAACCAAGTTTTCTGTTACGTTTGCAACAAACCAATTTTGGAGCACTGCTGTCTGTCATACAAACGTCAAAAGTGTTTTGTAGAGTTTCTATTAGTTTTGTTTCAACATTTTGCGCTATGAAAAGGATTAAATTGTATAAATATTCTTCGATATTTTATCGTCGCAGAAGGCTTTAGCCTAGCATTTAGCTGTGTGGCGGAAAAGAAAAAGGAAGGTCCTGTGTAAACAACAAGGACGGAAATTAAGTGAGCAGCAGAAAGCCAAACTGTGGAGCAATTTCGATTGGGTAAAAATTGAGGCGTGTTCGCGTCTTTTAAGTTGGGGGATTAGTTCAAAACAAAGTTAAGTAGTTACAGCGGTCGAGATACGGGACTCCTTTGGTTGTCATAGAAACTAATAAGTGCCGCCATGATTGATTGTAAAAACCACTGTATGCTAATATGTAAACAAACATAAAAAATTTTTTTTACCTTTCTCTACAATAAACTACGATCTTTTTGCATGTAAAAATTCGTATTTTGTTCTTAGGAATCCTAAGCAACACCTTCAGAGGTTTTTCGAAGCGACTTTTAAGTCATGATTTTTTTTTTAGTTTCATAAAATCATCTTAATCGAGGGCGCGCTTGTTTTTTAAAGCTACGACCTGCACATTTGACAGTAAACTATCGTCTGTTTATATATTTTGGCATTGGTTCGCATGTTTTGATGATGCAAAACATGATATATGACATAGAATATCATTTTATTTTAATAATATTATGGTGTTAGAAATAGTTTAATTTGTAGTCGAATAGTTTAATTATCATTTTACGTAATGAACAATATTTTGAACAAATAATTGTACTCCAAAACCCATTGAACTATTACTTCAACTGTAGTCGCGATCGGGACGTTGACTCAACCAAAAAATCATCCACCAAATTGGTGCAAAAGTGGGTGGTGTTTGAGTAAAAGTAAACGTTGCGACGCAACGTTGGCACGCGGTGCACAACGTTGAGTCGTCGACAAATTGTTAGTTGGGAAGTCATGTCTGCCCCATTTATATATTCCAAAGTGATTGTTGTTTAATTTTCTCGTATTTGTTCTTTGGCAAGAATTTTTTCCACAGTTAAATAAGCAAATGCAGCACAAAATATAACATCAAAGACTAGCGGATATTAGATTTGTGGGAAAATTATTGTGAACTGATAAATTTTTATCAGAATTGATTAAGTATTCTTTAGAGTATTCACTGTTTTCATAGAGAAAATGCGGCATATCCTGCGATATAATGGGGCGGGTTAGCAAAAAAGTTTTGGGAGAGGGTGAAATTTTTTTTAAGGGGGGGGGTCAAATATTTTTGGCAAAAAATTTGTTGAGGGGTGTCAAATTTTTTTGTAACGGTTAAAAAAAAAATCATTCGAGAAGGGGGGGGGGCAAAAATAAGGGGGATATTATCGCGGACCAAAATAGGTAATACTAAACGTGTGAGCTTCGGTGCCCATGAATTGGCAGAGTATTTTAATGCTATAAGAAATGCTATTAGTAGCTGCTTAAAATTGTGTAAAATTTAACTAAAATTGTAAAAAATTATAATTTAATAGCGCAAAATTTTATAATTTTTTTAAATGTTATCTTTAGACTTACATGTGCCCTATGGGGAAAAAGAGTATAGTTCTAAGCTAATAGAGATAGAGTACAAAGCTCTAAAAAAGAGTACAGTACCTACTCTGAAAAATACTATAAATGGTCACACTAGACAAGTCCTAGATTTAAGTGAAAATAGTTTTTTAAATTATCATATAGGTACTATACAGTGCAAACCTATAATGCAAATATACAATAGCATAGGTATAACCTACCATTTTTAATCGGGGCTTTAAAAGCGAAACATCCAAAAGATCCCCAGTATTTGTGAAAAATTTTGTTGAACATTCAACTTAATATTCTTTAAAATGCAATTCACATACCTAACAAGTACAAAAACACATTTTAAATTACCACAAACTTCACTACTTTTGTCACTTCTTTATCTTACTCTTGAACTTTTGTTTGCGGCGAAATTTTCACGTTTAGTTGCATTCAGCCATTTTTCTGTTAGTTCAGCACTATTTGGAAATTGAAATAGATTTATTTGGTGCATTATTTTTGTAATTTGATAAAATCTCTGAATCCATTTACCACAAAAAACATAGGCTTTTTCGCAAATTTTGATAGAAAAACAATAAGTTACCTGTTATCCAGTCAGTCGCCGCCATCATGACGTCATCAGGCGTACGATATTCCGCCTGTAGTAGAGGTCGTGTTGGCCCAGTCCATTCCAACCGAAAGTCACTGGCAATGCTAGGAGAGCGGGGTCCTTTAGAGAAAAAAAATATAAAATTTGAACAAAATTACGTAACTTTTCTTAGATTAATGATATCTAACCACTATTTAAATCTTTCTAGGAAATGTCAACTAAAAAGAGCCTATTTAAAAAAGGGATTTAGTAAGAGGAAATAAATAACAAAATCAATGAATAGCGAGCTTTCCCTCAAAAAAGGTAATGGTAACCGTAGATCCGGATTTCGCACTTGTGGTGCTCATCAGTACGGTACTAGGAATTAGGAGATGAAATGATGATGAAAAAATATGACACAAATTGCAGAATCGGCAGATGTACCTTCATTTTGAAGGAAAATTAAGCGTCTCTACGGAGACAGATATAATTCATAGCACCGTACTGATGTTACCATTACCTTTTTTGAGGGAAAGCTCGCTATTCATTGATTTTGTTATTTATTTACCCTCACTAAATTCCTTTTTAAATTTATTAACTCCAGAGCACAGGATATCTGTAAGGATAATTATATCTGTCTCCGTAGAGACGCTTAATTATCCTTCAAATTGAAGGTACATCTGCCGATTCTGCAATTTGACAGATGGTTGTCTTTTACATGAATCCCGTGTCATATTTTTTCATCATCATTTCATCTTCTAATTCCTAGCACCGTACTGATGAGTACCACAAGTGCGAAATTCGGATCTACAGTTACCATTACCTTTTTTGAGGGAAAGCTCGCTAAAATGTCATCCTAATTGATTTAGCCGTTTTTGCGCGAACAATAAACAAAAATCTTAATTTTTGGCCTTAAAATTTTTTGCCAAACATATTGGCACATATAAAATGTAATAAATAAGTCCAGATACACCCTGTAAAAATCGGGATACACCTCGGAAAAGGAAAAGTCTGTATACACCCTGGAAAAGTCTCGTGTATAGGTCTGAAAAAGACTGGACACGCCCTAAAAAAGTTTGGATACACCCAGGAAAAGTCTGGACACATCCAGGAAAACTCTGGATATACCCAGGAAAAGTAGATGTACGGAAGCTTTGGGAGTAAATCTTTAGTCTATTTAGTTAATAGTACATTATAAACCAGGGAGTAAAGTGGTACATTTAATCCCTTCGGCCGGGCTATAATTTGTCGAGGGATTAAGCATCACTTTACTCCTGAGGTTTATATACTATTTTATGCACTTTAGAATAAGCAGAAAAGTAAAAAAAATAACTATATTTTTTTATTTATTTTTCAAAAAATCGCACTCTGTAGACAAACCGCCACATGTACCTTCGCTCTGTCTTTATGTCAAACGATAACATCCAGTATGCCGAAACGCAGAAACATATGCGTCGCTATGTCAATAAATTTTACTTTATTTCCCTAGGGAATAAATGACCCAATTTATTCCCGCAAAAGCATTTATTCCCGGAAGTGCATAAAAGGTATTTATAAACATGATTTTTAAACCTCGAAAAATCACACACCTACCGCGTGTGGTCGAACTTAACATGATGTAAAATTTAGCGTAATTTTGTCATTGAAATGTTGACAAGTAGGTGTGTGCATGTATGACCAAGCAAGAAAATATAAACATAAACTTAAAATATTTGTACGTGGTGTTATGTTAAAGTAAAGACCGGCCCTCTACTAACATAGGACGGTCAGATTTTTAGTAATTTCTAAGAATTATATCTTGTTCTCCAAGTAACTACAATGTTCTTTTTGAACGTGGGCTATTTGCTCGTTGCATGCTTTTTTCAAAAGTGTAATAACACCATTCCAACCGTAATTTCTTCTGCGACTTAGACTTCTTTTGACTTCAGTTTTTCGTTCTATTATTTGTTTTAAAAGGTTGTATTTGTAATTTTTTAAAATTGGACAAATTTCAAGTTTAGGTGTCAACGATAGCACCACAGCTCAAAGCACACGAATTCGGAGAGTGGTGGTATTAAAAGTGCGACTACACTCTGACCTGTTTGATTCTTGTACCGAAGTGCATATTGTTTGTTTTCATTAACCTGGCCACTCAGGTATTTGTGCGAATATACTTTTGACTTGTTGACCATTTACTTCTGATAATATGCCTCTTTTTTTTGTCTTGGGTTATAATCATCTATTTTGTTTTTTCAACATTCAAGTTAAGTTTTTGACTGCCACTTAAATTAACACCTCATGCAGATTTTCCAGCGTTTCTGCAGTCGTAGATAGCTGCAATCATGTCCCTTTCGTAGGCATATTCCAGCTGGTTGATTTTTGGTTCGTTCGTAGTCATACCTAGCTGCCCTCTATATATTTGTAGTTTTTGTTTTACCCGAGGTGATCAAATTATGTTGCCCTCTCTTTCTAGTTTTTTATTTTCATATTTGCATATAAAACCGATTTTATAAAATGGACTGATGTTCGGTTGTCTCTTTATAATTTCCCCAGACAGTTTTTGAAAGATTGATTTTTTTTTGTTAGTAAAATATGTCAAGCTTTGACAAAAAAAAAGATAGATATTAAAAATATTAATACTAGTCAAAATATAAAGAATCTTATTGATTCATATTTTTGTTAATCTTTTCCTTGAAATAAAACAGAAACATAATCATAATATGTTGATAAACTAATCTTACTTACCTCGTCAATTCGACTATTTTTATTAATTTTCCAATTTGGCAAATGCATGCTCTCTTTCCATTTTTCTTGCGTTTCTTTTTCCATTCCATTTCCAAATTTAAAATTTGATGTACGTTTATTAATCAAAAATAGCATGCATTTGCCAAACTGGAAAATTAATAAAAATAGTTAAATAACATCATCTACCTCACTGTTTTTTTTGTCGAAGCTTGAAACATTTTATTAAGCCAAAAAAAACAATTTTTCAAAAACTCCTGCTTAGAGGCAGGTGCATGAAACTGTAGGGAGGTTCCTTCGATACACGGCAATCGGGTGAGATTCGGCTGTAGTCGGACAGGTTTCGGATAACTCGTGACAGATTTAAAGCGCGTTATTGGTCGATGTCAAGGAGGTGACCGCTCCCGTGTGACCTTTCCTAGAAAATTCAAGAATCGGCACCCAGTCCAACCAATGCAGTAGTGAAACTACCTGCATCGGTTTGTTATAGTTTCTTGACGTGATGCTGGAGCAAACCGAACAAAAGCAAATTTTTCATTTCCCTTCCTGCGTTTGCCAGAGGCTTTAGCGTGGATGATAGGAGGACGTTCAAAAAAACAAGGTACCTACTCAGGAATTATAATGGTCCACAAGTGAGTGAAATGCCTTCGCTTTCAGACCATTGCTGTAGATATTAATCTTTATCAAATCAGGATTGGCCCTGGGCAAGGTCAAAAGCGAAAAATCTACTGCGCATGCCTGACGCAGTCTGCTCGAGAAGCACAACTTCATTACTCAGAGGATCAGCCTTGCCATTAACGCGGAAACGCCGCAAGCGCACTATCCCGTCTGACCCTGACCTGGAAGAGGATTTTGTTGTGTAAGTATGACTGGGTAGTGTTTCTTTTTATGCTTGTTTTGTGGTTGTTTGTTTTTTTTAGCTGTTTATTATTTTTTATATTTTCTATTTTACTTTAATATGTAAAAAAACTTAAGAGTAGTTAAAGATTTACTTTAAATCTATATATAAACTTCAAGGCGCGACTTCTTGAAAATAACATTATCTCTTAAGGAGTGAGGGAAGTAAAAAGATGAGATATTCCCAGCAGTTTCCAGAATAGACATCATATGTAATATTTTGGTACTAACGCTAACATTCAATTGTTTAAAAATCAATTTTTAGATCCCTGGCTCGCTCCACCTATTTGCAAAATGGTGAATGCGATCGGATATACTTCTTCCGCATTGCCACTGTTCATAGAATAGAAGGTGCTTATATGTTTTAGAATAAAATTACACCCTGTATGTCAATACTAAAACCAATTATGCGGTATAAACATAAAAATGTTGGCGAAAAATTGAAATAAGGCCAGACCTGCATGTCTAAAATTTTAAGATAAAAACCGATGCAGGTAGTTTCACTACTGCATTGCTTGGACTGGGTGCCGATTCTTGAATTTTCTAGGAAAGGTCACACGGGAGAGGTCACCTCCTTGACATCGACCAATAACGCGCTTTAAATCTGTCACGAGTTATCCGAAACCTGTCCGACTACAGCCGAATCTCACCCGATTGCCGTGTATCGAAGGAACCTCCTACACTTTCATGCACCTGCCTCTAAGCAGGTGAACGGGCGCTCTTGAAAAACGATAACCGAGTCAGCTTTGCGCGTGCACCGTACAAGCTTGGCAGCTTCTAAACCTTCTTATTGGCCAAAACGAAGGATGTGAACGTTTCCAGGCAACCATTCTCTCCAAATTCAAGAATCGGCACCCTGGGGAGTACACAGACTTTTCCATTTCATCAAAATCGGTTTATGAAAACAAAAGTTATGGTCATTTAAAGTAAAAAATCGGGTATAGAATAGAATAGCATATTATATTATATTTCCGAAAATGACTGTTTTACAACAATATGGAAATAGTCAATTATAGTAAAAATAAAATAATAACAATATACTAAATATACTAAGAGGCAAAAAATATGCTTTACATATCAGGTTGATATTCATCCTTGATAAATGATACGTCAGGTTTGGATACGCTTACAAATATTAAAAACATTAATAAAATTTAAAATAAAGACGAATTATACATATATCTACACTTAAATAAAATAAAATAAACAAACAAATCTAAAAGTCAATTAAAGAGTCGAAAAAAAATCTGTTACATTGTACGGACATAGTTTTAAAATATGATTTTTGACGATCTGTTTAAAACATTTTATATCATTTATCTGTTGTATATCTTTCGGTAACTGATTAAAAGCTTTAACAGCAAAATATGCAGGTGACTTTTCATAGAGAGCGGAGCGCTATTGAGATGATTTATTCTCAGTAGACCCCCATGTCTAGTATTATATAGTGGTTTGTTTCGCAATTTTTACTGAATTATCTTATATTGTTTTTTGTGTACCGGGTGGCCATAAAAAACCGGACAAAATGTTTTCCGTTATAACTTTTGAACCATACCACCGATTTTAATGCAACAAACCGCTCTTTGCAGGGAATTGAGCAAGCCTTTGAACAAAACTATTTTCTTGTTCGCCATCTTAAAATCTAGGATGGCAGAAAGAAACTAACTTTACCCTTCAAAGAGCAACGTTTATTCTTATGTTACAAAAGATGTTTCGATTTTTTTATGAATTTTTAAAAAAGCTCTGTTTCTGTCACGCAGAACGAGGTGCGAATCATTAAAATCGGCTAAGTGGTTCCCAAACAAAATAAAAAAAATTAAATCAGTGTTTTACGGATTATGCGATTGCCGTCTCAATTCTGTCTGCATACATTTTCGATTTCAATGAAATAAAAGGCATCATGGCGAAAACCGATTGTTTTTTAACCACTGCTATTGAAATTTGCCGCCATCTTGAAATCCAAGATGGCGGACAGAATCAAACTTGACCCTTCAAAGAGGCTCGTTTATTCATATTTTCTGAAAACTTTTTAATTTTTTTTATTTGTAGAGAAGTTCTGCTTTTGCTACGCACAACAAGATTATACGATTGCCTTCTCAATTCCGTCTGCATTAGTTTCCTCATAAATTCATAATTACTGAACCGATTTTAATTTAACAAAAAGCATTATGACAAAGATCGATTGAACTTTAGAGACCACTATTAAAATTTGTCGTAATTTGTAAACCCAATATTGCGGACAAAATTAAATTTAACCCTTCAAAGACGCTCGATTATTCTTATGTTTCGAGAATTTTAATAATTCATTATTACTAAACCGATTTTAATAAAATGAAAAACATCATGGCGAAAATCAATTGCTCTTTGAAGATTACTATTGAAATTTGGCGCCAGAAAATTCAAGATGACGGATTAAATCAAATTCTCCCCTTTATAAAGGAACATTTTTTCATATGTTGTTGTTAAATCTAGTTTAGCTTCTTTAAAGAGATAAATTTAATTGTGTCCGCCATCTTGAGTGTCAAAATGGCGACAAATTTCGATGGTGATCTGAGTTTTTGATCGTCGCCATGATGTTTTTTATTTTATTAAAATCGGTTGAGTATCAATTTGAGAAGGCAATCGTATAATCTGGAAAACAGTGATGGAAAGAAAAATTTTGGAGAACCACCAAACCGATTTTAATGATTTATACCTCGTTATGCGTGACGAAATCAGAACTTTTGTACAAATTAAAAGAAATATTTAAAAGTTTACAGAACATATAAATAAACGAGCCTCTTTAAAGGGACAAGTTTGATTTTAGCCGTCATCTTGGATTTCAAGATGGCGACAAATATCAATAGCAGTAGTTAAAGAACAATCGATTTTCGCCATGAGGCATTTTATTTCATCAAAATCGGTTTAGTAATAATAAATTTATGAGAAAATGTATGCAGACAGAATTGAGACGGCAATCGCATAATCCGTGAAATACTCATTGAAAATTTCTTGTTTTTTTTGGGAACCACTTAACCGATTTTAATGATTCGTACCTCGTTCTGCGTGGCATAAACAAGGCTTTTTACGACTTCATAAAAAAAATCCTAAAAATTTCGGTAACATAAGAATAAACGAGGCTCTTTGAAGGGTAAAGTTTGTTTCCGTCCGCCATCTTAGATTTTAAGATGGCAAAAAAAAATATTTTTAATCAAAGTCTTGCTTAATTCCTTGCAAAGAACAGTTCGTTGCATTAAAATCGGTGGTATGGTTTAAAAGTTATAACTAAAAACATTTTGTCCGGTTTTTGATGGCCCACCCGGTACATAATACATCTATATACATACAGCTTCAAAAATAACATAGAAGTGCGAAAAATTATCTGTGTCTTTTTATCCCGCCACGAATTGTATCCCTCCCTTCGGTCGGGCTAAAAACTTTTCGCCTCGGGATAAAAAGTTGCACTTTAGTCCCTTGTTGTATAATATACTATTATTTTCTTTGGTCAAACTAGTCGATATCTACTATAATCCATAATCTTATTTAACACTCGTGGGTGTACTGAAATTGACGTCACCTTCGTTTTATATGAATCTTGCTCACGGCAACCGATTTGCCACGAAAAACAAAAAACTAATTTAGTTTGCGTCAGCTAAGAAGTTTCAGTTTTAAGGTAATAGAAAGAATGGGCGCTATACACCGTCCCAAAGTGCAAAAAAGATAGAGAGGCGTTTTCTTACATTAAATTAGTCCAAGGCAAGGTTCAAACCTCTGGTAGTGGCGTCAGCAAAACGTGTCATCAATGGCAAATTACTACTACGCATTCTGTGTCCAGATGAAAAGATATTACGGAAAACTTTGGTTTTTAGTAATTCCAGAAGTCCCATATAGGTACTCAATATTACTTGATATATGAATAATTTTTACTATAGGCAAAAAGGAGCTCTGAAACTAAAGTAAAGTAAATAGAATTTATTTGCATAAAATACAAAGTTGTTACAGAGTTAGGCATAAGTTGCTTGCAAAAAGGACCAGAGAACAATTTAAAATTGATCAAAGCTCTGAGTCTGAGTCTTTAAACACACAAAAAAATATCGCTAATAATACCAAAGATATATGAAAAACTAACATAATTAAAACTAAATTAATCAAAATAATTAAAGATTACAGTAATTAAAAAAAAAAACAATTGGATCATTATTCTAGATAGTAGTAGGTAAATTAGAGAAAAAAATTATTATTTAACATAAATAAATTAACAAAATAAGTAAAAATTAAAATAATTGAAAATGAGAGGACAGATCATTTACTTATGTAGACGTTTTTTTATATTGTAATGTTAAAATTATCAAAATCAATGAATAGCGAGCTTTTCCTCAAAATGGTAATGGTACCCATTACCATTTTGAGGGAAAGCTCGCTATTCATTGATTTTGTTATTTATTCACCCTCGCTAAATTCCTTGTTAAAATTATCTTTTATGTATAAGCCTATTCCTCTTGTTTTTTTAGTAGATATTTCTTTATGTAAAAAAGTGTAACGTTTGTTTGAACGTGTTTGACATCATTTCCAACTTCGACCAATGTGGATTCTGAAATATCTATTAAATCATATAACCAATATGATTTTTTACATCCGAATAATGACCTATTAATTGCCTCAAATTGAAAAAAGCAACAGAAAAATGTTTTATAACGGTTTATAGTTAAAGAACGAATAAAATGAATGAAAAATTATGTACTACTATTATACCAAATAATAACTTGAATGAAAACTGTAGAATGACACAGAATAAGAAGGAAAAAATAGAAGTGTATTTTAAGTTTATTTCGCCGCCGATTATTTATTTATCTTTTATTCAATATGTTCCTCGGAATTTATCTCAATCTTCTTTCCGTTTACCTTCCTAAATATTCTTCCCTGATTCGACCAGAATTCATTTACGCCAAGCTTTTCTTTTACAAGTAACATCAGTTGGTATTTGCTTTTTGTTAATTCTTCCGCGACTGCCATATTAGAACTCTTAAGTATTAAAGTATACAGTATTCCTCTGACTTAAAGAACATTTTTTTTGTTTCCTCCGCTGCAGATTTGGTCGAAATAGCGGAACCATTCCCAGGAATATAACATCACTATTTCGCCGTTCAATATGTTGGTCTCGTAGGTGAGTTCGTCTTCGTATTTGATTTTTAAAACTATCTTATGATATCATGTCCCTGGTTCCAATTATCTACGTGTTGTATCATTTCTTTGAAGAGGTTCTCTATGGTCATATTCTCTATCTAGAAAGAAGAAAAGACACAATGTCTTGTTGTTTCGCGGTAGTTCTCCAATCTTGGACAGTAAATTAGTACCATGTGTCGTCCGTTTTCCCTATTCGATTTGCTGTGTAAGTATGTCCTAAAAGATCCATGACCCGATAGAGCTTGTGTCATATAGTAATCCCTTTTTTGTGTTTGCAGTCTATCCATGTTTTAATGTCGGAAATAATTATTTTCGTCCATTGTCCTTTTTCGGTATTTCGGTCCCATCTTGTTTGGCAGGATTCTAGTGTTTTCTCTTTTGCAGTTTCTTTGTTTCCATTTTTATCTTCAAATACAATTTCTTCGACAATTAGGTCTATGGGCGGGATTCCTGAATAGTTTCCGTTGATATCGTTCGGTAGCCGCAGGCTACTCTTAGTAACGCTTTCCTTTGCATCTTATCAGCATGTTTTTGTACTTTGTGCGTAGTACTGGACTCCATATCACTAGGTCTTTGTAGTTCTTTAGAGAGTCTTTTAGTTGCCTTTTTAGTGGTTTCTTCTATATGCTTTCCGAATTTCTGGTGTACACCGATGTGGATTCCAAGATATCATACGCTCTTTTGCGGTTTTATGAAGACTCCATTTAGTAGGAACTCAATGTTTTGCCAGTCTCTTTTTCCACTTAGTATAACGGCTTTGGTTTTTTCTGGTACTAATTCTAGGTGGTTGTTTTCATCCATTCATTAATAAGTCTTGTTGCCTCGTTTGCTCTTTGCATAAGATGTATCGCTGTGTCAGCCCTGACTATTACCATTAGATCATCCGCGTATCCTACTATTCCCACGCCTCTAGGGAGCTTTAGTCTAAGTATGGGGTCACAGTATATATTCCAGAGTAGGGGGCCTAATACCGATCCATGGGAGATTCCTGCTGATGTTTTAACTTTATTTTGTTCGTTAAAAGTATGTATCGTTAGTAGTAGGTAATTGTGGTATTTCTAACATCCAGCGCTATTAGCACTACGCACTCATTTCTATTCTTGTTAGGATTTGTTCAGTTTGCTACTTCTAACATTTTTTTACTGCGTTAATTGTGGATTTTCCCTGCCCAAACCCGTATGTACCTCCATTTGTCTCCATCTCGTACTCTATTCTGTTTTTTATGAAGTGTTCATATGTTTTAGCAATCATGTTAATTAGACAGGGTGGCCTATATGCGTTTGCAGCATCGTATGATGAAGGACCAATTTTGCGATTTTCCAGCGGCATGTGCATTCCTGTTTTTTAAGCAAACCGTTCATAGTCTTCAGAATCATGTTCGGTGCTATTTGTATTTCTGGTGGTTATAGAACTAAACGTCACGATAACTGGTCTAGGCTTTTTGTCATCTAATTTCACGCCAAGACGATAGCATCCCTCCATATTAACATTTTTTAGATCCAGTTTAATAGAAAAAATGTTGTAATAGTTGTATCCAAAGATCTGAGTTTAGTTTCAGTTAGGCCATAAATTTGCAACTGCTTTACCTTTTCCAATCTTTCTAAGTTTTCAACCTTTTTATACAAATCTAAATTATCTTTTTTCAGGAAGTCAACTTTTTGAGTTTCTGTCTGTTCATTTCAAGTCAAGGTCGTTATAAAAACTTTATCTTTCACCTTTTTATACAAATCTAAATTATCTTTTTTCAGGATGTCAACTTTTTGAGTTTCTGTCTGTTCATTTCAAGTCAAGGTCGTTATAAAAACTTTATCTTTCACCAAGCCAGTCAAAATTTCGCCGATTAGGCTTTTTAGCTCACCTTTTTGTGGTTCATTTATAGAGTTTTTCTTTTGATGCACTGGTGCGCACTAAGTGTATCTCTATCCTTTTCTATTTGGCTTACTTTAATAACTTAAATATCGGCATTCTTCGCGTATAGCGAACTGATAAAGGAAACAAGAACTTCCCTGTCACTTGCATTCAACAAAAGTAAATTAGCTGCCCTTTTAATCTAAATTGTTTTATATTAAAAAAATTCCCCAAGTTTCATCTGATATCCATACTTTTTGGATTCAAATAACCATCAGAATTGGCTGAACTTTAAATGGAGGCACATTTTGTAAAAACTGAGACACGGCTCAGAGCACTTTTTTGATTTTATGCCGAATGAGCTAAAATTTCTTTCTAATGCCACCGATTTAAATGTTTGAATGTTTCAACCAATTCTGTTGTTTATTTGACTCCAAAAAGCTTTAAACGTCTCCTGGACACTTCCTAAGCTTTAAAGAACAAGCTTTTATTAAATGCACTCAAAAGTAGAATAGTAGTTTTAACAACTAGTGGCTAAAATAGTGTTTTTTTTTACAAGCGTTGGTTTAAATAACGAGCGCAGCGAGGTATTTAAAAACGTGAGTAAAAAAAGCACAGTTTAGCCGCCCATTGTTAACACTATTTTTTTAATACCTTTTTTCAAAAAATATAAGAAAAAGAGGAAAATACTTTTAAAAATCTCGAACGAAGAGCACTTCTCGCAACACATCATCATTACACTTTCCATAACGAGGTGCCTTTTTACTCGGTGACGTTCATTGTTGCGACATTTTAATTTTTGACAGTTTGAAATTTTGACGACGAAAACCGGCGGAAATGACTTAATTTTTAGGCAAGAATAATTAGATTTTTTCAATATTACTATATTCCGCTATTTCTCTTTAATTTTGGTTAAAAACGGAAAGAAATCTTTTTTTGCACTGGTAACCAAAAAAGTCATGCTTTAGTTATCTGCAGACAGTTACTAAAATCATGTTTTTGATGAAGGTATAAAAAAAAAATATTCTTTATCTTTCTTATACTATAATAAAAGCGATGGGCGCAAATTCAAAATTTTAACTTTAGGTATCGTATATCGGTCACATCGACGATTCACCTAAGAAACAGTTGTATTACTTTATAACTTAAGAACATTTTCAAAGGCTTGGCAAGCACGGCAATCTCACCCGTTCTCCCCGTTTATCATTCGAATAGAAGAAGAATTTAGTTCTTCTTTTGTAGTTCTCTCTTTGTCAACGTAAAGTTAAAATTTTTAATTTGTGCCCATCGCTTTTATTATGGTATAAGAAAGATAAAAAATTATTTTCTACTTTTGAGTGTATTTAATAAAAGCTTGTTCTTTAAAAGTTTTTTAATAAAAATTTATTTTTTAATTTTAAGATTCGTACCCTAAATCATATCAAAAATTCATACCCTCTTCCCGAAAAACCCCTGTATGCCAATTTTCATCGAACAAACTAAATCTTTTGCCCCCTCCACTTCCCTCGTTAGAGGGAAGTGTGTACCTAATAATTTTCAAATCTGATCAAAAATTCGTAATCCCCCTCCTTAAAAACCCCTGTATGGCAATTTTGATTGAAATCGAACAAACTAAGTCTTTTTCCCCCTCCACTTCCCTCGTTAGAGAGAGGTGGGTACCTAAGAATACCATATTATTATATTTTCACCAGAACTATAAACGCATACCAAATTTGAACACAATCGGATGTGGATAAGTCAGTTAAAATTGGTTAGCAAAACATGACCGAAAATCGTTCATCTTGAATCCGCCATTTTGAATTTTCAAAATCTGATCATAAATTCGTATTCCTTATCCCTAAAAGCCCCCGTATACCAATTTTGGTTGAAATCGGAAAAACTTAGGGGTTTACCCCCTCCACTCCCCTCGTAGGGGGAAGGGGTGCCTAATAATGACATATTATTGTATTGTCACCGGAACTATAAATGCATGCCAAATTTGAAGGCAATCAGCTGTGTATACGTTAGTTAAAATTGGTTGGCAAAAGATGACCAAAAATCGTCCACCTTGAATTTTCAAAATCTGATTAGAAATTCGTTATCTCCATCCCCAAGTGCCCCAACACACCAAATTTCAACGAAATCGGGCGTACTTTAACTGTACCCCCTCCACCCCCTTCGAGTAGGTGGGAGCTGTCAACTTCATCACATTATATTCTTATATTGTCACCGCAACTATATAAGCATGCCAAATTTGAAGCCGATCGGATGTCGGGAAGTGAAGGTTCATAATTTTCTTGAAAGTTTACGTAATTTCTTCACTTTACATTACATTAACATTTTATGTTATTTTTAAAAATTTATAACAACTTTTAGGATCATCGGGTAGAATAATAATTATTTTTCCCTATTTGCGTGCGTAAAAGTGGTTTTTACGCAAGAATTTTTTTTATAATGATTTATAAATCTGAGTGGCTTGGTAGCATGTATACAATTGACATCAAAATTTAAAAGTATAGCTTTTTTTTTATCCCAAAAATATAATAAGAACTTGCTAAAAATAATAATTTTTACATACTCACGTGCGTTAAAGTACACTTTACCGCACTCATTTGGGTGTGAAAAAGTGTAGGTCCTTTGCTGCATTCAGTTTTTAAATTTTTTGTTGGGAATTTTTGAGGTTTAGAGGTAATATCTTTTTTTCTCAAACGACCGGAAAATAACCACTTTCCGTACGGAAAGTTCTACATTACAAGTCATGTTCTTTCGAGTTATTTCCGCTCTCAAGAAAGAACATTTTTGTTCAATTTTCCGGTCCCTTGATCCTTTTTCGGTCCCATTTTTGGCCAAGTTGGCCATGACTTCTTGTTGACAGCTTTTAGCTTTTGTTTTTTTTGGCAGTTTTGACACTTCTAAACATGCTCTTTTAAAGAACCAGGTACCATTATCATGGGGAAAAGGTCTCGGTCATATTCGCTGAAATTTTGATATGTTTTTGTACTTAGTATCATTAGAAAAAATTGAAAAAATTAAATTTTTCTGTAGAGCCGTTTTTGAGATACAGGGTGTTTAAAATGTCATGCTTTCTGTACATTTTCCTCCTTTTAAGCTAGTTTATGTAATAAATTAATTTCCTTTTTTAAATGTTTTTTTTAAATAATTTTCCTGATTCTTCTTTAAAATTTCGGACAATACAAACTGGAAGTTATAATATGTAGGTAGAGTTTTTTTTTTCATTTTGGGCAATTTTTTTAAAACATAGAATAAATACTTTAAACATGTTTCAATCGAAAATATTATCACAAAGTCTTCATAATATCTTACAGAAATGCCATATACAGGGCGTCCAAAAATGGATTTTTCTTCTTTTTGTCTCATTTCAAGCCAGGTAAATATTTAATGTAAAATTGACGCTACGAAAAATATAATTTTTGATCACCCCGTATATTTATGACAGATTAACGATCAAATATTTTTAAGTTTATAATGCAAACCGCAAATAGAAAAAAAAACGAACGTTAAAAAAAGGAATATTTTAAATGTAACCTCATAATACAACATTTAAGTCAGGACACACCCTGTATTTTAAATTTTGTGTATTATTATTTGTATTGTCGAAGATCTTACCGAAGTAAAAGAACATATCCATTAGAAGGTGAATTATATTATTTAATAAACCATGCCTAAAATAGGACAAAAATAAGAAATATCTAATAACAATTTTTGAACACCCTATATAATATAATTTACATTATGAATTTAAGGATTTTTGATGTGACCATTTTTAAAGTATAAATACTAAACTTGTTTAAAAAATTGCTTAAATTTTTAAAAAAACTTTACCTACGTATAACTTTTGACGCCCTCTGTATCTTAAATCGCAGTATAATTTTAATTATACTGGCCAAAATTCTAGAGAAGAATCAGGAAAAGTGGCTTAAAAGAGGAAAATGTACGGAAATTATGACATTTTAAACACCCTGTATCTTAAAAACGGCTCTACAGAAAAGTTTGATTTTTTAAATTTTTTCTTATGATGCCAAGTACAAAAACATATAAAATTTCAGTGAATTTGGCCGAGACCATTTTGCCCATGTTAATGGTACCTGGTTTTTTGTTTCAAAAGTTTTAATTACAAAAATGGACTCAGATCAGAGCTTGTAGAATCTATAGGTATTCTAAAAATAAATAACCGCACTTAGTGCGGGAATGAATTTACCCCGAGACTTTCCCGCATTTTTTTATGTTTTTTTTTTTATTTTGAGGTGATCGTAGAAAAAATAGTGATTCTAACATGTTAAAAGTGTCTTTCCCGCCCTAGCCAGCTTGTCCCAACTCTGCTCCGCGTCTTTTGGGACAACGGCAGTCGCGTGCGGGAAAGATTGACTTTCCGCGCGCACTAGGATAATAATTATTTCCATATCTGTACAATGTTGTACCTGAAAAAAACGTGAGTGTTTGATATCTTCGTTTCAGTTCAGTGGCGAACATAAAACTTGGAAAATACCTATTTTTGAAAATTGTCTGACATCTTGGATTTGACTGAATACTTAAAATTTCAAAATTTGGATATTAAAAAGTGGATTATGATCTTGTATTTGAAGACATATTGGACAATCACAAACGTGGATTTAGGATCTCGTATTTGGAGATATATTGGACAATCAAAAAAGTGGATTTAGGATCTCATCCTGTGGGGTTATTCTTGAATCGAGAGAAAATTTGCTCCCAGAGAGTCGAATTCTCTCGCTACTATGCATCTCATCGGTCCAAATCTTCGGTTAAAATCGGTTTCTCTCACTTTTGCCCGATATTGATGGAAAGTAATTCCCTTAGTCAAGACCAATAGAATTACTTTCGATCAATATCGGGCAAAAGTGAGAGAAACCGATTTAAACCGAAGATTTGGACCAATGAGATACATAGTAGCGAGAGAATTTAACTCCCTGGGTTCAAATTTTCTCTCGATTCAAGAATAACCCCCCTGTGAGTCTATTCTTGAACCGAGAGGAAATGTGCTCTCACTTTTGCCCGATATTGATTGAAAGTAATTCTGTTAGGCAAGACCAATGAAATTACTTTCGATCAATATCGGGCAAAAGTGAGAGAAAGCGATTTAAACCGAAGATTTGGACGAGAGAATTGACTCCCTGGGAGCAAATTTTCTCTCTATTCAAGAATAGACCCCCTGGTGGTAAACTTGGCGTGAGTGATGCTTATCAAAATTAGACTGATTTGTATTTAATACAAACAGTTAGCAGTCAAGAAACAAGGTATGAACTTTGATAGTAAAGCACTTGACGCACAACTTCACGTGAACGGTGCGTGCTTCGAGGTTTTATCGTTTATTTTAATTAGGTATTTGGTCGCAAAAACATCGTAATATTTCGTAAACAGGGATTTCTCTTGTTTATCCTAGGTGTAGATTAAGATAGACACCCAATTTTTGTTTAGCAAAATAGGCATCTTTTGCGAGTTTTCTTATTCTAGGGATAATTACCCAAGTAACACAGCGTGCTGTAAATAAGATACCGTTTTTTCAGCAAAAAATATAACAATAATGCTTTTGCTGTCTTCTGCTACACTATTTTGAGTAATATTTTTTGCCTCTGACAACGTCTACGGCAGCTGAAAATACGGCATTTTTGCACGTGAAAGCAATGTTGTTTAAAATTTAACTTCCCTGACAAAAAATATTTAAAAATTGCAATTAAATCATCAACATAAAAGACTAAAGATGGAAGACCAGTAAAATAAATATTTCCGATGTTTAACAAACTCTCAATCAAAAATACGCCTTTTGTGGACTTCCCAAGAGTCAAATCTTTGTGCGAAGGTCCGTTTGATGACGAAAGCTGTCATGATACCTCGGTAAACTTCAGGCGCTTCAAAAATTTGAGGTAATAAGAGTTTTTTTAATTATAAATTTTTAATTTTTTTTTTAATTTTAATGCAGAATTAAAAGAAAAACATGTCTGGCATATTAGGTAATTTTGAAAGATTTTCAGACTTAGATTTAAGCATATTTATGTAAAAAATATTGTTTTTTCAGAAATATTTGAGAGGTTATGTTTCGCCATAATATATAAAACATGGCCGCTCGCCCGCCCGTGCAACAAAGCAACTTTGCAAAGAAAAACAAATCTTGGCGTTATTGCTGTGGGCTCACGGTCCCAGCCTAGCGGTAGAGGGTGCTTATTCTCAAATGCTAAATAGCATTGAAAGCAGCTGCATTTTAATAAAAATTGCACTAGGATACAACAAATAACTGCCGTTGCCATCTTGGCATTGTTTTCGGTTGTATTTTAAGAAAAAAAGTCGAAGATTGCAACTATTTTGTTAGTTAAGTTTTTTAGGTACAAGTTTTACCTTTAAAAGTTGATTCGCTAGATGATATAACTATAAAAGTTATTTTGAATGTAAATTTAGTAGTCAAACAGTTTTAGCAGCCAAAATTACAGATTAAATGAAGCTAGTTTTAAAGCAAAAAGAGAGCTGTACTAACGTTTTTGCAGCATTGACTTGGCTTTAAAGTGTATATTGTCGAAGCTGTGTTACTTGGGTAGAGGCCCTCTATACATGTTATTTTATCATATTCCCTCTCTTTTCTAGTTTTGTTCATATCTGCATGTAAAACGGATTTTATGAAATGGACTTGGAATGGATGTTTGGTTGTCTCTTTTTATAATTTAGTTTTTGAAAGATTGAGTGACAGTGACAGTGAATAAACAGGGTAGATATTAAAAATGTAAGTAATAAATAAAATATAAAGCTTACAGTAAAACATATTAATTAACGAAGTACATGCTAAATGCGTATGTTTGTAACTACTGCTTGTAGCTCAATTACCTCGCAAATCCGGCTATTTTTATTAATTTTCCAGCTTGGTAAATGCATGTTTTCTTTTTCCTTTTCCTGAGTTTCTCCGTTGGACAACGGAACGATATAAATTCGTAGAGGCACGTATTTTTACAGTTTTTGATACAGCAAAATTCTATTTTTAAACCTAATGGTCAAGCCATGATGGTAATTTAAGGCTTAAAATATTTTAGCATAATTTAAGGGGTAACGTTTTTGATAAAGCAATTTTTTTACTATGTTTTTCACATTTTTATGCCATGATATTGCTCACATTTTAAAGCTTTCTTTCCAAACTTTCGATTTCTAGAATAAAACACTCAAATTCTTGTTTTCACTGTTTGTTACGCGTTTAAAAAAAGTACTGCCAAAAAACACTTTTTCTGTGTTAAAATGAAAAATATTTCGAGAGAAGAGGGCAAAATTTTAGAGGTAGATGAAGAGATATTTTAGTGACATGCAAAAATATTTAAGGTTGTTGAAGAGAGACAGCAGTCTATAAAAAAGTATTTTAGAGAAAGATGGACATAATTTAGGGCACATGTTTACTATAAATTTCTGTTACGTCATCTGCTGTCTGTCATCGTGGGTGGTGTCGTGCATATGATTTTTATTTTGTAATTTTTATCCAAAAAAACAGCAAAAATTTTAATTTTTCAATGTGTAAAGTGTTTGAAACATAAGGTGGTATTAATTTCTTTAAATCAAAGTTCTTTACAGTCTTTAAATTTTCCAAAAAAACGTGTCCTACTAAAGTGTATTTTGGCACATCTAAAAATAATTTAACAGGTATTTAAGAAAATTATTTTAAGGGTCATCATGGCTTTACCATGACGTTTGTTAATCAAAAATCTGACAGTGACAAAGGTACACACAATTTAAAACATTTCCCTAACAACTGTCAAATCCAGTTGCCCACCCCAGGGCACTTTTCAGCTTTTGTAAGAGAGGCAACCACCTTATTGAAAACACATAAATAATATCTTGGACAGCAGCCTGACTGCCATAAGGGCAATTTGTTAAAGAACAATCCCAAGCGGACTGGCTCAGGAGTCTCCAAGACCAAGTATTGAAACAACACGTTGAACTTGTGTGGGTACCATATGACAAACCAGCTTGCATAGGTCGGCCGGAACCTTGCTTGGGATTAACCAAAGAGTAGTTAAAAGCATCCATCATGCACGGAATGGACCTACACGAAACTAAACTGCCAGACAATGCCAATAACTAATCCCGGGCTACAGTTCTATTGTTCAGTCCAAATGTACTGGACCAATTTTAATATGGCGGTTGAAATTTAAACGCAGAAACTAAATGGAACTGTCATTGTCAAAAAAATGATCCATTTGAATTTGCAGGCAACCCTGATAGAACTGTGCTTCGAAAGCACGTAGCAAGGATAAAAGGTGGAGAAGGACTCAACTTCCAGAGAATGCTTCTTCTTTTTACTACCTTGCAAGATGTGCAGCCTAAGGAGGAACCAGAAAAAGAATCTTCCAAGAAGAATGAATCAAGAAAAGACTGGAAGTTTTGATCGTGAGAGAGGGATGACCAAAAAGGCACGCGTATGTCCTAACGGGGCTAAAATATGAACAATTGCCAAATTTTTAAATTGCCCTTAATGTTCGGGATTACAAACAACCAGCCAAGGTTAAGGGAATCTCCAATTAAGCAGTGGCGGTCCCAGTGGGGACGATCGCCCCTCCCTTTGCTCCAGAAAAAAGTAGACAACAAAGATGCTGGTTGTAACCCTGAAGTCTTTAGAGAAAAAACGAGAAATTGCAGAAAGTTCTTTTAAACACATTCTAGAATTTCTCCACAGTATTTTCGTACAGGTTGACCTTCGATTCGTCACACTAAGAATAAACAAACGCATCACGTACTTACCGCGAAAACCATTGGAAATACATAACAATATTATAGAGTTTCTATTTATAAACAAGTTTTAGACAAAATCATTTCGGACATAAAAAAAGCTTTTTGACCTGAACATATTCATACCAAGTTTTATACAACGTGAAGCCAAAATCAAGGCAAAATTAACTAAAGTCGTTTCTAAAGACTAGAAACTGTTTGATTACTGCAAAACACAAATTCTTCTTATTGGGAAAAGTCAGTATTTGAAAACAATATTGATTAGGCAAAAGCTTAAATCAAAACATACCTGATAACGTTTTCGAGGCAATGAACAAATGTGAAAGATTGAAAACATAAGTACTTAAAAACACTATGACGGAAATTCGTCTGACGGGCTTATCGTTGCTGCTTATCAACAGACATATTGTAATTGACATTGAGCGAGTCATTGACCGTTTTTCCCAAAAAAACCGGAGACGATTTCTTTTTTGAGATAGGTATCTTATGTTTGAGATATGCAATATAAAAGCTTTTTAGACCTCAAAAAAAAAGTTTTTAGCGAGGTATTTGTTGTTATCTATGTTTTTTATAACTGAAGAAATTATACGTCGTTACTCAAGCGCGTATTTCAGGGGGATAAGAGGTTAGTTAACCCCCCTACCCTGTCTTTAAATTTTTTTATGAAAACATTTAGTATTTATTTTACGTATTTACGGTATTCGTTGCTGCATTTTTAGGGCAATTTTCTTAAAAATTTTCGCCTGCGACGCTATGATACCGTTGCTAGAGCTAGAATTTTGGCTCAAGAAATTGCACAGAAACTGAGTTTATTCTGATTTCCCTTCAAGGCAATTTATAAATTCTACGACTGTAGAAATCTAAAAACTGCGTTTTCAATAAAATTCACCCTTGAGTTTTTAGTAAATGTATTCATCGATATCGACTAGTTATTTTATTCGTTTGTTTTCCATATTGACATTTCCTTGAAAAATAAAAAAATTTTCATTGTTTTTAACACGCGACGATATTTTTGTTTAAAAACGCATTTTTGATTTTTTATCGAGTAGCTGTTGGACATTGGATTGCTGATGACTAAGCAAACACTTGGCAGGCATCAGAGTAGCGAAGAAGCCCCTGGCCCAGCCTAAGGGTGGGCAGATGAACAGGAGTAGCAACTGAGGGGAGAGGGTGCAGGGTAAATAGAAAACAGGCAAATTATATTTGTTTGTCAATTTTAAATAACAAATCTTTACTTTCTTTAAGAGCCTCGTCTAATGTCTTAATAATTATTATCAAGAATTTTTAAACAAAAATATGTATGAACTCTAATCAATCTTGGCGTATTTTATCACTTTTAAAAATAAATCGAGCAATTTTAGTTTCCAAAAAAGATCCATGGTATTGTCCCAAAAATCACGTAGACAATTTGAAAAATAGGATTTGTTTATCTTTTATCAAATTAGGTCTAACAGATATTTAAGGTCTGTCCAATCACACGTAGACCTAAGTACTTCAAGAGACTATTGACACTGGTCTGGCTAATAATCAGGAACGACAGGTTTCCGATTTTCCGCCATTTTTAAGGAGATTTCAGAAACACTACAACTGATAAGATTACTATAATCTCAAAACCTAAAATTATAGAAGATTTTATGAAATAATTATTATTTCTGTACGAATTTTTTTGGTGGCCCCTGAAATTGTCCTTCTTAGAAGAGGTTACAGGCTAGTCGAAAATATATCGTATTTTTGTTCTAAAACTCACTTTATTGTTTACTGTGTGATAATATAGAACCAAATAAAGATAGCTGCTGGTATACTGACTGTTCCAAAGTTTCCTTCAGGCGTTGGATCCAATCATAACTGGCGCAGAAGAATAATCAAGCAGTCGTTACCGCTCTTTGAATCCTATAGGTGCATGCAAACGTGGTTAAAAGCAGTGACGAGACGATCGAATAATCACTAAACTATTATGGGCACGCGCAGAGCTGCCTCGAAAAACAATTTTTGAGCGAAGTCGTTCTCTAGACTAGACCCAGTAGTTGGGAGTTGTAGGAAAGCTCATGTGAAAAACGTCGCTCGTATTATTTCAGAGCACGCTATTGGACGAAACCATCATGTGACCGAACTCGCTAATGCGCATGCTACGGCAAACTTGACCGTCTTTTAGAGTAGGACTCGCACAGTGGTCGATTTTTGTAAAAACGCGGAATTAAAAAAACTTCCATAAATAAATAATTCTTATTTAGCTTATACACAGGATGATCGTGAGATTTTTCACATTTATCTTAAGACATTTTTAAAGAGTTAAAAATTTGTGGTAGTGGTGTGAGGGGGGATCTACGAAGGACATGTAGATTGAAAGACGATTGGAGCTTGAATGGGTTTTATTTAGCCAAAAATGTTGGGATGTCAAATACAGTTTGAATATAGAAGTGATGGTCACGTGACTATTTAAAAGTGTCTAGTCACGTGATAATTTTGGTTACAGTTAAAGTCACATGATATTTTAATTTTAAGCTCACTTCACAAAATTAAACTAAAAATGTTAGTTTAGAACAATCAAATTTACTTTAAAGTAATTGACACAATATATAAATGTTACAGTATATTAGAATATTTTTATGTATATAGGGTAAATTAAAAAGAATGCCAACCGTAACTTTTAAATGAAACACCCAGTATATTATTGCATTTTTGCATTCTGTTTTAACGTACCCTATGTCGATCTTCAACTGTTTTCGAGATATTAACTATTCTTCTATTTTCTTTGGTCAACTATTCGCCTAGTATCTTGACAACCATATAGGGGCAAATTTAGATACATTTTGATTTTTTTAATTTTTCCATTTATGTCCGCGTTTTCCAGAAAATCGACCACCGTGCGTCGTTCGAATGACTTTTGTGCGATTGATCACTTCTCAGGGTATGATCGTTCTCTTACGCCCAGAATCGAGCCTCGCAAGGGGGAGGATGAGTCTTTTCTTTCATCTCCTCTGGAAATACCCGAAACCCCTCAAAACCATCGAATTTTGGACTGGATGGACAATAAGTTTTGCTAGTACTAGAGGGAATTGCCAGACCTGGCAACAGTGGAGAAGGAAGGCCGAGAAACGTATTGAGATTACCAAACAATAAAGAATGAATGTACGTAGGCCACCTTGCTGGGCCCGTTACACGCCCACTATCCATGGTTTAGTCCTAGAAGCCTGCCTCTTTCGCAAAAGAACAGATTTTTCTGGGCGGTAACCTTCTTACATCGCCTGGGACCAACAGATAGTTCCCAAGGTGCGACTCTCTTGACCTGGCTAGAGCCAGATACTCGAGCAGGACATGGAAGGACGATTCTTCTTCCTCCATGCACCATCGACCCTCTGAGTATCCGGCGATTCCCAGCATCTCTAGGTGCTTGTTGAGGCAACAGTGTCCCGTTAGGAGCCCTGTTGCTGGTCTCACATCCTTCCTGCCTAGGTGGAGCAAGGACTTCGAACAGGTGCTCTTCAGTCATCTCTGTTCCGGTTGGACCGTCCATGCTGACCACGATTTTGATCTGGAACTTCCTGAGCTCCTTGGCCAATTTGTTTACATCAGCGGCGTCCCTAAGCGCCCCTGATGCGTTTGTAGAGTGTCCAATAGGTACTACAGTTCGCTGTCGGGCCTCTTGTGTTGAAGAAGATCTACTGGATCCTTGAATAGTTCCTTGTTACCTCCTGGTTGTCAGAGGGTCCTTCTGGAGTTCCCTCACAAACGAGTAAATCGGCTAGAATCACCTCCCAGCGCTTCCAGGAGGGGGCTTCATACAACAAGGTGCGACTGGTTCCCTGAGGAAGGTTTTTATTGTGGTGCCGCATCCACGCGGCCCTGACGTTTAACCAAGGCCCCAACACCCGTCCCCGATCCACCACTCGCACTCCCTATCTCCGGCACACCGACCCCAAAGATCTGCATTCCAGGAGGGTGCGGTATGACGTTTCCCAACAGAATTTAGTCACCGACTTATTCAGTCGGGTCCACCCCCGCTACTTGGACGCACCTGTTGAGAATTACCCAAGTGGGATTCAGAGAAGGGAGCTCCGGGTCCCCTTGGGCCGGGTTAATGCTTGAATCTTGCGAATCCAACCCAACACGAGCAAAGGCTTACCAGATATTAAGAGATCTATATGCCGAACATCGCAAGCTGACAGTACCATTGCACAGGTTAGTTCCTGCCCATCAGCATCAGCTTGTATCGGCAAGCTACAGATCGACGCAGTGGATCTGAATGAATAATGCTTCACCCAAAAAAGTTGCAACCTCTTTAAAGGGTTAAAAACATTATACAATCTCAAAAGTGAGCCACAATACACCCGCTGGTAATCGCAGTGGAAAGTGCCAGATTGGTCAACACCTTCTCAACAATAAAAAGCCACAAAAAAAGAATTGAAAAAAGCCCCAAATCAGTTACTTCAATCGAAAAGAAAACAAAAAACAAAAAATCTTGGGTGGAAATACCGAAAATTCAAACTTGGATTAGCATCCCACAAGGAACACACAAAGGACCAAAGCGAAAAGAGAAATGATTAAACGATGTTTGGGTAACCAGGGTGAGCTCATCAGTGGTTTCACTGGTCACCCTCCCCATACATCATTAAACACCATCATACAGTTTGATTTCCAACCTTGAATCACTCACAAATAGACATCGTTCCGCACTGGTACTTATTCAGATTACCTGATACGGATTCATCCTGGCGTGTTAATATTTCCAATAGGATTATGCTCCTAAGGCAATTAAAACCAAAAAAGAAATTAAACAACCTCCAAATCAGTTACTTCAAAGGGAAAGAAAACAAAAGATCAAAAGATCTTGGGTGGAAATAACGAAAATTCAAACTTGGATGAGTATCTCACAAGGAACACACAAAGGACCAAAGCGAAAAGAGAAATGATTAAACGATGTTTCGCTCTGGGTAACCAGCGTGAGCTCATCAGTGGTTTCACTGGCCACCCTCCCCATACATCATTAAACACAATCATACACTTTGATTTCCAACCTTGAATTACTCACAAATTTTTTGTGTGAATTGTGAGTAATTCCAGGTTGGAAATCTAAAGTGTATGAGGTGACCAGTGAAACCACTGATGAGCACACGCTGGTTACCCAGAGCGAAATATCGTTTAATCATTTCTCTTTTCGCTTTGGTCCTTTGTGTGTTCCTTGTGGGATGCTCATCCAAGTTTGAATTTTCGTTATTATTTCCACCCAAAATCTTTTGATCTTTTGTTTTTTGTTTTCTTTTCGGTTGAAGTAACTGATTTGGAGGTTTTTTAACTTCTTTTTTTGGTTTTAATTGCCTTAGGAGCATAATTCTGTTGGAAATATTAACACGTCAGGACGAATCCGTATCAGGTAACTTGGATAATTACCAGTGCAGAACAATGTCTATTTGTGAGTGATTCAAGGTTGGAAATCAAAGTGTATGATGGTGTTTAATGATGTATGGGGAGGGTGACCAGTGAAACCACTGATAAGCTCACCCTGGTTACCCAGAGCGAAACATCGTTTAATCATTTCTCTTTTCGCTTTAGTCCTTTGTGTGTTCCTTGTGGGATGCTCATCCAAGTTTGAATTTTCGTTATTTCCACGCAAGATCTTTTGATCTTTGGTTTTTTTTATAAAAAGCCAGTTAAATCTTTTTCGATATAGTATTCTTTAGCCTACTATAGCGGTCATATTGACACCAAACTGACAGAAAATCCATGTTTTACCTGTCAATTTGGTTTTAAAAAGGGCGGCAACAGTTGGCTAAAGGGTACTAAGGAGGTAGGAGTTAACTGGCTTTTTAGTTAAGAACGGTTGGATTCGTATAATCACAACAGAATCAATTAAAAAAATATTTTTCCGAAACGTACAAGATGATGTGTGTAGAATATGTGGTATTTTTTTTAATATCTATAATGTAATAACAAATAACAGTTCTTATTATTCTGAATCCAATTTCAGTAAAAATTTTACAAAAACAACAGACTCGTAAGCAGACTCACGAAGTGTTCACGTGAACAACAGTGCTCGAGAAATCAAATAAACAGAATTCAACGGGATTCTTTACACGGCTATTAACGTAATTAATTATAATTTATTTGCCCAACACAAGCTACTGCAACTAGTAAGTTTGTATGTATAATAGCAGGACTAAAAATAGAATTACGATAAATCTGGGAAAAAACCGCATAAAATCTAGTAAAAAGGTTTTTGAAACATACTCGTAAAAACCACTATAAAAATCAAATCTCGTAATGAAATATTTTTTAACAAGGAAAACAGTCTGGCTCGTAGAATCTTGCACAAAACTTATAAAACAATCTTAGAACTCACTAACTTTTATGGGAACTTACGCGGTATTTTTAGCCTTCAATTTTTGTTTTAAAAAAATACGGATTACATGAGGTTATTCCTTAGAGCGTTGTATGAACAGCTTATTAGAGGTTTTTCCCTAAATTTTTACATGTATGTATGTATCTATGTGTTCAAAACTGGTGGTTACCTCTCTACCGAAGGCTGAACAATGGCTGAACCATGCATCGCGGCCTCAAATGGGCCTATTATGCCCACGTATCTACTGAGATTTTAAAGATCGCAATTTAAATACATACGACAACCCGAAGAAACTAAAAAAAAATCCAGTCCAACCCAACTTTGCACCCCTTTCAGCATTAAAAAAAAAGTTTTGTCGCCGATAATTCTGAACTCCCCATGGGCAGTAGTAATAAAAAAAAACCTGTTTACTACGTAATTGCATTGTTTTCACTATTCAGCCCTCAAAAAAATCCTAAATTCAATTGAAATTGACTCGCAGCGGCTTACGATCGAGGTACCCTGAGATAGACAAACACAGTACAGAATGTTTCCAAAAGGTCTAATTTCAGAATGTCTTTTGTTGTTCCAATACCTCCGCGGGCTATTACAAATATATTTATATTTCTTTATTTAGATTAGAATACTTACGTATAATTTTGAGCGGAGGATCAAGGACTTTGTGTCGATTGTTAATTCTGTTACATAAATTGTTTTTATTATTGTTTGACTCTTGCCAAATTTTATATCTGTATTTGGGTAAAATATATTTATTTCCCGACAAATATATTTGTCATTATTTGAGGGACGCTCTTCTACTACTACTACTAGATACCCGAACCTGGATCCAGAAGACCTACTAACCCTCAAATTGGACCATCTACTGGAGTTTTTCAAGAGAGCAAGGTGGTCCGGAGAACCTGTTGCTATACAGGGTGGTCCAATTTTAAGAATTTGGTATGGAACTTTGTAATTAATGAAAATTTCTTTTTTATGTAAATTGCTTTTTAATAGATTATTTGCAGTAAAATTTATCTGTCAAACTGGATTTTATTTCTAACGTTCAGTTGGTATTTTCCTTTTTGAATGACCTATTTGTACTCAATTCTTGATAAAATTGTGTATCGCACATAATACCTATTTTATTTTTTAGTTTTTTTTTTTAAATAACTATTTTATTTTGCTTATTTTTTTATTATTTACTTTATACCATATAACTATGAGATACTATAATGGCCCAAATGCTCCAAAATGTGTAACGAAGATAACTTTGAAAAACACAGGAAAAAATTCAAGATCGTGGTTGGCTTTGAAACTGTTTGGGTCACCATGCCATAAACCAAAAATCTACTGCGCATGCACTTACAAATCCATGCCTGGCGTCGTAGTGACCTTACGATAATTTAATGACACTTTCACTGCTGACGCAATCGACGCGCCTGCCCGTTTACACTCTGCGTTTATCGGTTTTTTCCAGGCCAACTTGATTGGGAGAGTTATTATCGGTACGCATTTTTCTCGCGAAAAGCAAGGGTAGGGCCGTTATAGTATCTCATAGTTATATGCTTTATACCTTTTACGAAAATGTAACGTGATGTAAAAATACACAAGAACGATGAGGAATATAAAAAAATATAAAAAATAGCATTATAAGTGCGATACATCGTTTTAAATAAAATTTTATGCTGATTCCAAAAATCCAGTAAAAATTGGGTCATTCCATAAGACTTTAGATAGAACCAACTTAGTGTTATATCTCAAAAACTAAACGTTTCAGATAAAATTCAGTTTGATAAATAAATTATACTTTAATCTATCTTAGAAAACTTTCAATCCCTTCGAATTTGGACCACCCTGTAGAGGCGGTACAAGTAGTGGAGACTGAGTTGGCTAGGCCTTGCAACGGCCTTCGTCTACTATTTTTTTTAATGAGACACCCTGTATATTTTAACACTTATGAAATAGAAACATCTCTTTTCAATAATACCACACGCTTAACCAATAGTAAAAAAAACTTGGAAGTTGAACTCTCACTCTGTATCATCTAAAATAGAAAATATATCTGTTTTGTATTCATGTTAATCTAAACAGGGTTGGATATAACTCGTTTAAAAAGAGAGGGAGGCGACATGGAAAATTTGTTCAGAACAATGTGGAATAATAAAACTTTGATAAAAAGTATAATGCGTCCGTCAGGCAAAAACTTTATAAATAATGCAACCTTTTCTTACATAAAATATTTACTTAAAATATCGTTGCGCACGAAAATATGCAGAAGTAATTTATTTTCAAAAAATAACAAGAAATGTCGCCGTGGGCAAATTTTTTTGTCGCAAAATCATTCAAGAAAATCGGCGGCGTTGCGACGCGACGTAGGCTCTCCAAGCGTCGGCAAAGTTGTAATTTTGGCGCCTACACGTCAAGGTCGTCACACTTTTTATTATAGATCACAGAAAAAATTCAAGGCTATTTATTTTGGTTCGACCATACACGGAAGTAAGGTTCAACAAAATGGATTGCTTCTGTATGTAACAACATTTTTTAGTTAATTATAGGTATTCTTCATTTTATTGTTTTAAAAATTAAGGAATCACAAAATTCTTGCCTCAAGAATCAACCCAGAATAAAATTTAAAAATAAAAACTCAAAAATTCTGATATTTTATAGTAAATATTAATTTTTTTTCGGTAAATTTGAACTGTGTTTATGATATTTTTGGTAAAGCTCCCCAGTCAGGGTTTACTTTCATCAAAAGACATAAGCATTTTATTAGTTTTTTTTTAAATAAAAAATGCTAAACAACAGTTATGTGATAACCCAGATCAAAATTTAAAAATAAAAACTCAAAAATTCTGATATTTTATAGTAAATATTAATTTTTTTTCGGTAAATTTGAACTGTGTTTATGATACTTTTGGTAAAGCTAACAAATAGGGTTTACTTTCATGAAAGGATATGAGGTATAGCAACTTATTAGATTTTTTTTTAAATAGGAAATGCATGCTAAACAACAGTTATTTGATAAGCCAAACTAGCAACACAATCAGAAAACTGGAATATTGTTTTGAACAGAGACAGAAATTCAATACAAAAGAAAGATAAGAAGAGGAATTGAAGAAAAAACTACACATTTCTAGACGGAAAGAAATAATTATAGAGGCCTATCTACAGAAAACCAAAAGTGTGAGAAAATGTGAAACATAAAAAGGTAGGTAAGTAACTCTGATGAATTTTCAACCAATTCCCAACTATCAAAAAAAGCTCGCTTTATTTATTACTAGTAGACGATCCGAGGCGTTGCCCACGATGGCAAAAAATAATGTAATTTGACAGCCGTCATTGAGCGAAATGTCAAATAAATTTTCAATTCAATCTAGGTCACACCCTATCTTCTTATCAAATTTCATCATTTTAAAAAATAATAAAATAATGATATTCTAACTAAACAAATAAATTGAAATGTCGACCTGGGACACCTGTTTCAATCGCGAAGCAATGTCTTCCCCGCCTGACAAACTGTGGTTGCAATATTTGGTCCCGTTTCACTTCACCAATGTCTGAAATTTCTGAAAAAGTAGGTATATATATATGTGTGGCCAGCTTTCGAACTTTTTTTTAGAAAGTTACAAAGAAAGCTTTGATCTCTTATTTCCTTTATATTTTGAAATCTAGGAGAAAAAACATAATTTTAAATAAACCAGACCAGATTCACGATTTACTGAATATAAAGGTTAGCTGTCCTTTCTTTGTATCTTAAATCTTAAATAAGACTAACATGTCCCAAGTCACCCTAAGAAGTGCACTTCTTTTTAATTAAAAAACTTTACATTAATGTTAACACAGTTATACAACCTACAGACACATTAAACTAATATACTCTTAAATATAATATTAAGACCTATTAAACTACAAACTGACAGGAAAATAAATCCGCCTGCCATCAGCAGCTCTGCATCCCCAGCCGTCATAGACAAACTACTCTGTCAGCCAGACCGAACCCAATTTTTTTCTGTGCCAGCCGTCCAAGAATGCACTGAGTCAGGTGACAAACCTTTTCACTCGACATGCATGAGATTGTAAGGGTCGTTTCAAAGGGGTGGGATCAGTAGCCCATGTTTTGTCCCAAGCCACCCGACTGTCCCAAGTCGAGCGACCAGACGGTATGTCAATCTTAGGAAACCGAATTCCTGATTAAACGCCGTGCCCTACCTAGGTATGAGATTTTTTACATTAATTGCAGCATTGGTGCCAAAAATTGCCTAATTGAAACCTAACCTTTTACCCATGTAACTATGAGATATAGTCCAATTTTTTGATGAGCGGACTGACGTCATTTTTTTTTAAAAAGTCATATCGTTGATTGTTTCAACTGTTATTTCAAATTGACAACAACAAATTATTTGTCATGCGAATTGTTGACAATAAAGAAATACGTTTTCAGAGGCAAAAATGACGTCAGTCCGCTCATCAAAAAATTGGACTATACTATATATTGGTCCTGCTGTTGCCACGGAAGTAAAAATAAAGGTGAAATGACAATACCCCCTGAGAAATTTCACAAAAATTACCGCCTTATGTAGATGACAGTTATGAGCCTAAAAGAACGTAGTCACATCAATCGAATCGACTTGACATTATTTTTTTTATGTGTCTTTTCCACAATCAATAAATGGTATTTTTTAATAGAAAAAGTAGAGTTATATAATTTTTAGATAGGTTTCAAGGCCCCCTGTTACTCCGTTGTTTTTTTAGTCAAAATAAAGTATTTTCTTTTTTTCACGTGTTTTTGCTAAGAATATAGCGTTGAATGACTAGTTTTTTACCTTTCATAAGTGCTGTGCGATAAACCTTTTTATTTATTAGCCCCAGAGTTAGGGGAATTTTGTCAATACCAACTGATTTAGGCTCAATGTCAAGTACACTTGATATTTAAAAAAACGCATACATGCAGTCCCAAAATTGTCCTTTCTAAAAGTGTATTATATATACGGCCTACCAGCTAAAATGCCTAAAAACTTCAAAAGTACGACAATTTGTCATATTGTTTAAAAAAGGTCTCTAAAATTGAAAATATTTTTTTTACTTAAATTAAAGGCAACCTTATTTTTATATTAAATTTTGCATAATACTAAAAAATCAGCAAAAATAATGTTTTAGTAAAGTCTTTATTAAACAATATCAAATTATCACTCGAGTAACGGACGAAGGCTGTTCTATAAAGAGGGCGGTAACCCATTTTGGAGTTGATAAAATAACAATTATACGATGGAAACAGCGCTGGATTGAAAACAATTCGACGAATAGGAAACTTGGATTAGGACAAAAACGATGGTAAACTTAATACTAATTATTGTAACTTAAAAAAGAACTAAAATAAATAATTTAGTATTTAATATTTTTCTCTATTACAAGCTGCAAACGTCTCGGCATTAAAAAGGTTAAATTTTGAAAATACTGATGGTTTTCTGAGAGCTGATTCAATGCGCGATAAATAGCATCGATTAACTCTTCAGCATTTCGGGGTCTCCAATTCCTTTGGTATATTATTTTAACGATTCGACCCCATATATTTTCCATTGGGTTAAGGTCAGGGCTGTTGGCTGGCCAAGGAAGTGTTTCTATATTATTATTCTGAAACCATTAGCGAACAACATTAGCCGTGTGTACTCGACAGTTGTCCTGCTGATAAACGAAGTCATTATTTTCATGTAAAGCCTGTACAGATGGCAGCATAACGTTTTTAAGGATTTCAATATATCGTTCACTATTGAATCTTCCTTCGATTCTCCAAAAAAAACCCAAACCTCTAGCACTAAACCAGCTCTACATGTTTACAGAAAAATGTCCAGCTTTTTTAATTTGGTTTGTATATTCGGGTTCAAATCTAGAATTTGGTGGACGATAAACTAAAATTCTCCTGCTGCTTGAAGATGATGGAAGTCATTATCACGAAGAACGTTGTTCAGTACAAAAATGACTCTGGCCTGTTTTTTTTCTTCTGTTAGAAAAGGCTTCTTTGCAGCAACTCGAGAAGAGAGTTAATGTTACATTAACTGCTTCAACCGACGTTGAAAAAGGATTTTGTCTGAGATGGTCAATAAGTCTCTCATCTTGCACTTCAGAACTTACTTTTGGTCGTCCTGATCCATCTTTCCTATCCGTAGAATTATTTTCAATCCAGCGCTTTTTCCATCGCATTTATCTTCATTTTATCAACTCCAAAATGGGTGGCCGCTCTTCTTATAGACCAGCCGTATTCTATAAATAAATGTAAATGTTGATATCTGTGGCATTTTTAAGGATGTCACACTGAATTTTAAGCTGTCAGGCATACTAAGCTGGTGGTGCCTTATAAGAGTATACACTAATGGAAAGCTAAATTTTGTGGCATAGGAAAAAATGCATGTATGAGTTTTTTTTTAAATCAAGTGTACATGCAAGGGGTCATTTTAATTATAGGATATTATCATTCCACCTTTATTTTTACCTCCGTGGCTGTTGCATTTTCCAAAAAAACGCCGCGCCGTACCGATAAATAACTCTCTCAATCAAGTCAGCTTAGGAAAAATGCAGAGACAAAAACTTCTGGGCGCCAGCAGGCTTGCGCAGTAGATTTTTCGCCTTTGGCCTTGCCCAGGGCCAAACATGATTTTTAAATTATTTTCTTTGTTTTTCAAGTTATTATTATACCTTTGCAGCTTTGCCAGTTTTTTCCGTGGTGGCTTCATCTTTTATTTTTAATCAGTTTTATTGAAAGACATGGTTTAGTTAAGGCGCGTTCTCACGAGTCAAGTTTTGTTGAACTTTATAGTTGATCAACAAAAATTGAATAAAGACTTGACCAAGTTAAGTTGACACCTACAACAGAAATTGATCGTCCCTGTTCAGTTTAAAAATGGCGTCGATCGCAATTTTACGCGAATGTGTACAGGTGGTTGCAGTTTTGTTACAAAACGAACTAAAAAAAATATGTGATGCAAACAAAAATCGTAAAAAACGTCCTGAAAGAGCTAGCATTGGAGGATAAATAATCATACGGAAATTATTTAAGAATGTCCGCAGAAAAATTTAACACTCATTTTTACATTTTTTTTTGTTTTCAATAGTATTTCTTGCCAAAAACTACTAAAACCGCGGCCAGTTGATTGACTGCCTAGTTCATACGTTTCAAGACTTGTTTCAAATTGAAAGCGATTCGCGAAAACGACAAAAGTTTGAAACACCAAAAAAGTTGATCAACTCTGTTGAAACAGAAGTTCTCACGATAGTTTTTATTCAATTTTTGTTGATCAACTTATTATAGTTGTTCTTGACTCGTGAGAACGTGCGGCTTTAGTGTTTTATGCCAAAAGTAAATTTTTGTCAGCTGACAAAACGATAAAAAGCAATTCGCTTTCTGTTAAGTGTTTTTTTTTTAATGATAAGGCAGTCATGCCGTCAAAACATGACCCACTGCTATGTCGTCATCTTCCCATTGTCTACGGCTAAATCACATTTCGTTAATTGGTTGACAAAAATATTTACCTAATAAACGCTCGAGTAATTAACCAATTAGCGGTTAATTGTGTCTGAATCAATTCGCGTAATTCCTGTTGAAACTGTGTGTCAAAGGAAAATGGTCTAAATACAAGGTGTTACAAAAAAGATCTTTCGACCTTTCTCGTATTTTGAACATTAAATTGGTGCATATAAAGTATACATGTATGTCCTTATTCTGATACGTTCAGAAAATGTTAACACTGTGTATATCAAAATAAAGCGAAAATGAACATAATATAATTATATGAACTTTTTCTATCAAAATCATATACTTACACAGATTAACCTTAAAGTATTTTTTTTTAAAGTAGCCCAAAGGCATCATTTTTTAAATTCAAACTATTGAAAGAAATACTATTCGTGACGCCAATAATTAAAACAAAAAAATATCTTCACAAAAGATATGTGTCTACGCCTACTTTATACACATTACTATTTTTATCAAAATATCCAATGTAGTTTAGAAATTAAAAAACTATGTTTATATATAATCTTTTTCAGATTATATGTAACCTGCTTAATCTATATTGATATTTAATTACAAAACTCCCTATATGGGGGATGAAACAAACTATCACACACGGGTCTCCCGAGAGGAAAAACCCACATAAAAATGACGTGAAATGAATGATATAAATTGTTAGATCTTGATCAGCTTCTTTAAAACTTACTTTGTAAGTTTTTATTTGATGGCCTTATGTTCATTTTATAAAATAAGTCACATTCAACTAAATAAATCAGTAGGAAAATTGTTACCTATATTTTGTTTTAAATAATTTGAATTAATGCGGTATTGACCCATTTTCCTAAATTATAGTTCATTATCAGCCTTGTGCAGTCTTGGGAAAAATGTATTTATTTTTAAACGCTTAATCTGGTTTTTGACAATTTATTATTATCAAGGTGACTGTGCTGTGTTATGAAGGACTTTATTTAGTCTCCTGATTAACGTTAATTTATTTTTTGACCTTCTGGTATTCGAGACCAAGATTTTATATTTATTTGTAACTCTTTAGTTTTGTTTATAAAAATTTTTAAATAATTTTAAATGGGTAATTAGTAAATATATTTAGATTTTTTTTAAATTCATTTAATAAAAACTTTCAGTACGTTTTTTTCATAATATTTAAGAAAATACAAAAACTTAAATAAATAACATATGTTAAAAACAAATAATTAGGAAAAATCACAGATAAATTTCTATACTCTATGCTATAAGGGGTAATAAATTTGAAAATATTACAAAATTATATAGGTGACAATAATTACAGGTTGGTGGGGAATGTGTTTTTAGACAATATTATTTTGATACAAAATTAATAATTGCAAAAGTACATCAGTCAAAATTAAAATTTAAAAAGCAAGAGAAAGAATGATTGCACAACAAATAAGGGTACATACAAAATAATTATCTATAAGATATACAAAACTATACAAAATAACATAACAACAACACAGAATTTATGCAAAACTTTGAAATAGCATTTAAAGATGATGATAAAATTGTGGCAGAATTTAGAAATGCTCAACAAATTCTAGGCTTAACAAACAGAATTAAAAAATTCAATTCTATTTATTTCAGCCACTTTTCTTCATTTAATCATTTGGGTTTTCATACTACAAATGACGAGAGATTTTGCATTTGTAAAAAACTCGATTCTAACAGCGGTCTCATTTCAAAGAGACCCTAACTTTTTCGTTCCAAATAGGCCTTTTCCAGACGCCATTATGGTTTCCTTAAAAAACAGCCGCGATCGGGGCAGGTTCTAATTTTCTCAATATGGGAATGACATTGATTTTAGCACTACCCAACTTATCTTTGTTGTGTCTCCTGACATGTTTGGCTAAGTGATCTGATCTCATAAACCTTCTCTGGCATACTTCACACTCGAATTTTTTTTCACCGGTGTGTGTTCTTTTGTGCCGGCTTAGTTCATCTGATCTTGAGAACCTTCTACCGCAGTCCTCCCACTGGCACACAAAGGGTTTTTCACCTGTATGAGTCCTGTTGTGTGCTTTTAAGTGTGAGGATTTAAAATAATTTTTTCCACAACCTTCGTAGGTACATTCATATATTCTCCTCCTCTGTTGAGGTTGTTCTTGAGGAGGTGCGACGAATACTAATTGAGTAGGAACCATGGTGCCATCTGGTGACAGAAAGAACGTTTGCGGCGCTGTATTGGCGATTTTTGGCGCTAACGTTGGTAAAACGGTCACAGGCATGGTCTTTGCAACTGCGATTTGAACCTTTGGTGGAGGTGCTGGTACAGATGGGGTTTCTTGATTTTCTTTACTTGTAATTGGTTCTTCTGTTATTGATTGTATTTCTACAGTGTTTACAGTTTCCAAGGTTGTGTTAGGTTCAGTTACTCTGTTTCCCATTTTGAATTTTAGGCACCTAACAATGTTGATCTTCGGAGGAACTCGAGGGATTGGCATAGATGTGCAAGACCCATCATGGTTTGCTTTCATGATTACTGAAACGCTTCTTTGCGGTTGGTGTGTAATGGGTGCGTCTAGTGGAGGCGTTACAACAATTTGTGGAGGCGAAATTATATCAACAGGTTCAACTTCTGGCGGCGGAGTTGCAATTTGAGGCGGGGGACTGACAGATGGTTGCAAGAATTTGGAAAATTCATAATCGTTGCGGATGTGCCTCTTTTTTAAAGGAAAATCGTGTTCAGCTTCACTCTCTGAATCTGAAGGTTGGGGAGTTGGCGGGAAAGTTGCCGCAATCGGTCTTTTCTGTCCCAAAAATTTTCTCAACTGGTGAATAGTTGATTGTTGACTCTCATCGTCTGAGGACATCTGTAACAAAAGAAAGAAAATTTAAAAATAACTGATAAATTACCTACATAAAATTATCTACCAAATAAAAATTTTCAAGACACATAGTTAAATTATTTTCCTTATTTACAAAACAAAAAAATATCTCGTCGCTGATCATTATCAGCAATTAAACAAATACAAAAATGGGAGTATTAAAATTGTCTGGCTTGACTTGAAGGAACACAGATTCTATAAATTTGTATTGTCAAAATTAGTTTTGATAAAGTATTAAATTTGTTATTTTTAGTATGAAGTTTCTCATGCCTCTCATCGTTTTTTCTAAAGCGTTTAAAAATTAATTATTTGTCTTAATGGATTTTTATTCTTTAGCCTTGCACTGACCCGCGAGTTAATAGGGTGGAACCAAATTAAGAAACGCATTTAAACAAACTTTCTCTCAGGGACACTTTCAAAAAAAAATACCTGTTTTAGAAATAATAGGTAAAATTATTATTGTTTTGGCAAATATTTTTTGGACTGGATGAATCTTAAATCAAAATTTATTTTTTTAAGATTCAGATTCAGATTGGAAAACTGGTGCCGCACTCCGCGCGCGCAGCTTTATTTAAAGCTCAAGATTTTTAAATATAGAATCATCTACAATGTATAATGTATAGTAAAATTCCTATCGTGTTTATAGCATGTATTTCCCGCGGCACACTTTCAGACCATTCATCGGATGCGTGATCAGGCGGACCTCACTATACATGTGTTTATATATACTACATATTTACCTACATTTAATTTTTGTCATTTCGTTGGCAAAAGCATTGTAATGGCAAAAGTTTTGTTTGGAGGTATTTTTTACCATTTCAAAATTTTTTGTAATTTCAACATTTTCTAGATTTGTTGACTCATAAAGAATAAATTATTTTCTAAATCTTCATTTCTTTATTGCTTTCTCGTTTTTCTACTTTTTGTGCTTTCTGAGATTTTATATCATCGGTATTAATATATTATATTGTTTTTAGGAATTCTATATAGTCACTGGTTTTAAAAAAAGAAGAGGCGCGTCATCACCAAACCAATCCTGCTTCTTCAAAGGGTAAGTTTTGGATATGTTGGACTTAATATTGTTTTAAAATAAAATTATTATTGGAATATGCAAAAATATCTCTCCTTTAAAACATTATAATGTTCTACATTTCAACCCCTTTGTATGTTCTTTTTGGTATTTCTTGAAAGAAAAGCTATATGAGTAAGTAGGACTATAGTCAACTAAGTCATTATCAGCTTAGGCAACAGTAATAAGTAGCTGGTCTTTAATAAAAAAAAACTACTTACATTATTTAGGGGTGGAGTGCTGGGAGGTGAAAGCACTAAATTATTGGTTGCTCCTTTCACTTGCATTGTTCAAAAGTTTCTACAAATGAACTTGGCACTAATAAGGACACTTGTTATTAACAAAAAACTTTCTGCTTTTTCTCAACTTTTCAGGAAGAGTTCAGGATCAAAAGTGACTCCTTTATTTTGAAGCATCGCGTTGTTGTTCGCTGGTAACATGTTCTCTCGGGGTGTGTTGCCTGGCGTCGCTCGAACCGAGCCAATGAGAGTCGGGGGCTCGTCTCGTACGTCCAATCGTGAGCCACGAAGCATGCATGGACAGCGTGATCCTGAGCGTGATGTTCACGTGAACACCGGCTGATTGCGAGGGCACAGAACCGTGCTCGTGACGTCACTACGGCGTGCTGGATCGCTGAAGAGCGTCATCGCAGGGGCGGCAAGCCCGCGTTAACGAGGTGTGTTTTGTTGGGCCGGAACTCTTTGTGCTGCGTTGCCCTATTTTTAAAAATGAATAAAAGTTTAGGAAAGTATAAGGCGACAACCAAATGCGTTTCCCAGTTATGAGACGAAATGGCAACCTTTGTTGTTTTATGTAGAAATAGAAAATTAGGCCTTCTTATTTATTACTATAAACGTTGTATGATTATAAGCTGATCATAACGCCATAAAAAACGGAATGAGTAAATACCGAAAACGCCCCTATTTCAATAGTTTGTTTGTATGTTTTTAATGGTTTATATAATTCATAATCTTATAACTACCTGTGTAAGTGAAAAAAAATGCGACAAAAGGCAGTTAATCCACCTAACTTATTTGGGACTGTGACAGCAGAGGGCGGGTAGTTTGACGAAAGTAAAATAATGCATCGGTGCACTTGCATTTTAATTTTACTTTGGATTTATATTAGCGAGCTCAGACTAACACGTACTTTCACCGACTTTTTTTAAATTGCTAATTCTCTCTTTATCAATGATGGAGAGATGGAGACATCTGCTATCCCTTTAGCACTCATTGTTTAAGAGAAAATTAGTTAAAGGGACATTAAAAAAAAGTCTGTGCAAGTGGCCGTAATATTTTTATTCTGAGGTATGCATTCAAAACTGGTGGTTAGCTCTCTACCGAAGGCTGAACCATGCACTGCGGCCTCAAATGGGCCTATTGTGCCCAGGTATCTACTGAGATTTTAAAGATCGCAATTTATACATACGATATACGACCCAGGAAACTAAAAAATCCTGCAGACTACAAAACTTGATTTAGGCTTGATACTTAAATTTGCCTTCAACTTATGCCAGTTGAAGCTTTGGTGAAAGGCACTTTTGATGTGGGTCTTATCGGTATACATATTCTAAAGGCTCGCAAAAAGTCATACAACTGTTGCTGGCAAAACTTTCTTATAGCTTGAAAAAAACCTGATAAATGTGGAAGTGACATATTTGTGGTAGAACATTTTTTCTATTCAATTATTTGGACGTCCAGTATCCGGATAATTAAAGTTCTGCTCTAAATAACACAACAAAAAACAACAATTTTTCGAAAAAAATATTTTCCTACGACCACACACAAAAGTAACCAAATCTGCACTCTGTAACGCCTCAGAAAGTTTTATATTTCACACGCATATCAATTTTATTTTCGTCCCTAGAGGCGAAAATGTTTTCTTCTTAGTGACGAAAATGAATGACAGCAAACCATCCAAACAATGTAGGTATCTAGTAGGCTATGATTTGTAGAAGTGTCGGAAAGAGACCGAAACCATTTTGGTCCCTATATAGAAAAGAAAATACTTTCTTCTCTTGAGATGAAAATGAAAAAAATGTAATAATAATAAAAAATACGAATTAAATCCTAAAGTAGTCTCGTAGGAAAAATAGCGTACACAACTCAATAGAAAGTAACTTTCTTAAAGTGGTGTGTTGTTTCACTCGGCTAGCGCCTCGTTCACAACATTCACGCTCGTGTGAAATATGTCACTTTCTTCTCTCGTTATGTAGTATACTATTTCTTGCTCGCAAGAGTTCGCAGCCAAACGTCCAAAGATGGGCGTCGGACGTAAAATGAACTATACTAATGTACTACCATTTAAAGTCCCATGAACGTGTTTTGTGCAATAATTTTTTTAAATTTATTGCACGATTGGACGTCCAATGGGCGTTTTGGATTTAAGTTTGGAACTGTAGACTTTGTGCTCAAAATAAAAAGGACATGCACATTTGGACGTTTTTACAATGAACGCCCTTTGTACAAACGTCCAATAGACGTCCAGATCAAAAATGAATTTAAACTGGACGTCCATTGGACAACGTGTGCTGTCTAGTAGATGTTATGATGAAGTTTAAGACGCGAGCCGAAGGCGAGTATAGTGTATTATACTTTACCTACAACGAATGAAAATTTAATTTCTAAATATCAAAAATTATTAAAAATACCAGATCTAAAAAACACTCATAAGTATAGTCCAATTTTTTGAGACAGCGAGAATAAATATGTAAAAAAAGTCCTGTCGTTGATTGTTCCAACTGTTACTTCAAAATGACAATAACAAATTATTTGACATGCGAACTGTTACAACAAAGAAATACGTTTTCAGAGGCTAAAATGACGTCAGTCCGCTCATCAAAAAATTGGGACATACATACTTGTATTATTTATGCAATATTACTGTTTCTGACCTTCAAGTTTTTGAAAATTTTATAAAATTTTGGAATTTGAAAATTTTTAAATTTTGAAAATTTATTTTGGAATTTGAACATTTTTAAATTTTGAAAATGTTTAAATTTTTGAAATATTTATTTTTTTTGAATTTTGAGAGTTTTTGAAAATTTTGTGTTTTTTTTTGGAATTTAATTATTATTTTGAGTTTAAATTAAACATTTATATATTTAATGAATATTTCTTTTGTTAAAAATATAGAAAAATAATTTACATTTTTTTCGTCAATCAGTGTCCTTATGAAAGGAAGTTTCATCGCTTGGCGATTACGATTTACGTCTAAGCTTCATTATTATCCTAGGAGCGTAAATGGTCCATACAGTCGTATTATGTCGCTCGTTAAACTAGTATTACACCGTTGGTCTAGAGAGGGGTTTTAAGAAAAAAAATATATAATCTTTAAAACATACACTTTTGTTTTTGATCCATCGCCAACTACTATTTACCGTGAAAAGTAAAATCCACTATGTAGCCCTTTTCTGGATGGCTGTTTTTGGAAAATATGCTAAAAACCTTAAATAGTAATTCCCTATTCTGACTTCATATTTGAATTCTCGCTGAAATTCTCTTTCCAATGGTATCCCATATCATAAGGTTTTCTTGACCTATTTTCGAGATATTGGCTTTCAAAATGTCAAAAAATCAATTTTCAAAGGCCCATATCTTAGAAAATAAACAAAATATCTCTATTGTGTTTGTTATCGATTTCTAAGGTTTTATAAGAGCAAATAAAAAATGACAATAGTTTGACGTTTGCGCATTCCTATTTATAGTTTATAAATTTTCAGTGATTTTGACGTTATCATTCCAAAAATATGAAGTAGAAGGTCAGATTGTCAAACTGTTGTCATTTTTTATTTCCTCGAAAAAAACTCCTAAAATCGATAATAAACACACTAGAGATATTTTGTGAGGTTTCTAAGATATTGCCTTTGAAAATTGAATTTTTGACACTTTGAAAGCCAATATCTCGAAAATTAGTAACGTAAACCTTATGATATGGGTTACCATTGGAAAGAGAATTCCAGCGAGAATTTAAATATGAATTCAAAATAGGGGATATAATATTTTCCAAAAATAGCCCCCCAGAAACGGGCTACATAGGGGATTTTACTTTTTACGGTAAATAGTAGTTGGCGATGGATCAAAAACGAAAGTGTATGTTTTAAAGATTATATATTTTTTTTCTTAAAACCTCTCTCTAGACCAACTGTGATTAGGAATTGGTCGTAAGTAAACTTTTTTTTATACCTTCATCAAACACATGATTTTAGTAACTGTCTGCAGATAACTAAGCATGATTTTTTTTGATCACGGGTGCAAAAAAAGAATTCTGTCCGTTTTTTATCCAAAATTAAAGAGAAATAGCGAAAAATAGCAATATTGAAAAAATATCCCTATAAACAGTTTGTGCCGGATAATATTAATTTTCAGTTATTCATTCAATGGACCACTGAAGGTAGCAGCTGTCTAGCCGGTAACTTTTTGTCTAACTTGGGAATACTGTTCCATCAGTCACTTAACCGATATACCACATCATCGGTCCAATGGTAAACCGTTGCTGGATCAGTAACAAAAATATATTGGCATAATGAAGGATTTTTGTCCCATAGTTGTTGGTCTAATGTAGATGGCCTCCATCTAAGAGTAACTCTTAGATGTAACGGTAACTAGTTACTTAAATCCTAAAATATGGCCTTAAATAAAATCTAAAATATATTTTTGTGCTCCAAAAACTATATACAGGGTGTTTCAAATTCGATGCTCACTATGGGAATCTCCCGGATCTCCTAAACGTTAGGAAATACGAAAAGGTTTAAATTAGGGCAAAGTTGTGCAATTTGATGCTTTGCTCAAAACTAAAAAAAAGTTACAAATTCCGGATAGTTCCGGAGATAGGCGGAAAGAACCGAAATCTTCATTTTTAGTTTTTATTTTTTTGCGGCCTTATCCTTAAAGTTGTCAAAAAACGCTTAAAACTTTCTATAGGCACTTTTTTAGGATCTACCTATGGAAAGGTCCATTTTTGACACTTGACATTTCAGTATGACAGGAGCATCTGTCAAGTTCATTTTCTCTTATGGACACATCATTTTTTTCTTCTGGCGTTGGGTTCATAAAGTATGACAGCTAACATTTTGTAAGCTTATTTTGACAATTCACCCGACGGTTTGGATTTATTTTGCATCATCAGCTCAAATGCTTTAAACTTACTCAAGATATTTTGGAAATAACAAGTAACTTTACCTAATATTTTAAAAATACGTTTTCTACTTTGTTTTTTAATCTTTGAATTTGTGCTGATTATGGTCAAATAACTGAAATAGTCACGTACTTCTCAAAATGAGCTTGTAAAATATCTGTCATCCTTTATGAACCAAACGGCAGGAGAAAAAATAAAGCTTGTGTCCATAAGAAAAAATGAACTTGACAGTGCTCCTGTCACACTGAAATATCAAATCTCGAAAACAGACCTCTCATTAGGTAGATCTTAAAAAAGTGCCTCTAGAAAGTTTTAAGAGTTTTTTGATAGCTTTAAGAATAAGGGCGCAGAAAAATAAAAACTAAGCATAAAGATTTCGGCTTTTTTCGCCTATCTCCGGAACTACCCGGAATTTGTAAACTTTTTTTTTGGTTTTGAGTAAAGCGTCAAATTGCGCAACTTTGCTCTCATTTAAACCTTTTCGTATCTCCTACCGTTTAGGAGATTGTATATACATCCTAAGAAAAAAAATAAATCAACAAAAAAAAGTGGGGCGACGATGGGATTCGAACCGTTACCCTCCAGAGTACCAAGCCAACGCTATAACCACTGGACCATTGCGGCTACAGGAAAATTTCCATTTTTTCGGTATATTCACGTTTTGGCAGACGTACTTAGTTTTTTCTTCAATGGCCCAACAACGTAAACGACTATGGCACAACAACAAAACCCGGTGTTTTTAAGATGAAGATCCTACTTTGTCTATTCAACATCGTATTATTGTTGGCGAAACAACTGTATTGGCACACCAACTGAAGGTAGTCGCAGATTTTCCTTTAATGGCTCGACAAAAAGTCCTGTGTATTTAAGAAGAAGATCCTTCTTCGTCAATTCAACATCGTATTACTCAGTGGCGATCCCAGGGGGGGGGGGGCGTCCAGAAAAAAGTAGACAACAAAGATGCTGGTGGTAACCCTGAGGTATTTGGAGAAAAAACGAGAAATGACAGAATGTTCCTTTAAAGACATTCTAGAATGCCTCCACAGTATTTTGGGACAGTTTGAAACAGACGAAAACCACGATATTAGAAATACAGATTCGAACAGTATTATAGAGTTTCAATTTATAAACAAGTTTTAGACAAAATCATTTCGGATATAAAATCAAGGTTTAATAACGAGACTTTTTTTGACTTGAACATATTCATACCAAGTTTTTACAACATGAACCCAAAATCAGGGCAAAATTAACTAATGTCGTGTCCAAATACTATGAACTGTTTGATTAAAAAAACAGACAAATTCTTGAACTTTTATTGGGAGAAGTCAGATTTTGGAAACAATATTGGCCAGAAGTAGGCAAAAGCTTAAATCATAACGTTTTCGAGGCAATGAACAAGTGTGGCGATATTTTTCCGTTGATAAAAACATTCTTGGATGTATGTAAGTAAATAATGCTTTGTCAGAAAGAAGCTTCTCCTGCCTCAGAAGATTGAAAATATAAGTACTAAAAAACGCTATGACGGAAATTCGTCTAGCGGGCCTAGTGTTGCTGCATATTGAAATTGACATTGGGCGAGTCATTGACCGGTTTGCCCAAAAAAATGGAAACGAACTTTTTTTTGAGATAGGCATCTTATATTTGAGATATGCCATATAAACGGTAATGTTTCAACTTAAAAAGGTTTTTAGATTTTTAAAAAAAGGTTTTTTTTTGTGGTTTGTTTGTTACCTATGTTTTTTATAACTGAAAAAATGATACGTAGTTACTCAAGCGTGGATTTCAGTGGGGTAGCGGGGTAATAAACCCCCCCACCCTGGATTTAATTTTTTTACGAAAATATTTCGAAAATCAAAAGTAGGGCATAAATTGTGGCGCTATAACACCTTTGATATTTACGATATTAGTTAAATTTTGTGTTACAATGGCATTTGCTGTGTCACTTTCTTAAAAATTTTCGCCTGCTGCGCTTTGAAACCATTGATATATTTACAAATTTGTTTAAATTTTAAATCAAAAAATGCATTTTTCAGTACAATTTTCTTAAAAATTTTCATTTTTCTCATATTTTCGGTGCATAGAAACATTTTTTTAAACAAAAAATGTATGACATAAACAACTCAAAATCTGAGTACCCCCCCCCTAGATTTGAGGCCAAATCCCCGCTTATAGTTAGTAAGTTTTACTTGCATATATTGATATGTTTCTCATAAAAGCTATGCTTTTATTCTAGTTTTTTTTTCGTATCAAAACCGCCCCCCCTTTTCAAATGGCTGGGACCGCCACTATATTACTGTTGGCACACCAACTGAAGTTATTCAGTGAGCCAATAATGTATGCTCCAGTATTGGAGAGATATAGTTTTTTCTTCAATGACTCAACAACAAAGTCCGTTGTATATTTAAGATGAAGATTCTCCTCCGTCGATTCAACATCAAATTAGTATTGGCAAAACAACTGTGCTCCAGTATCGGAGAGATGTAGTTTTTTCTTGAATGAATCAACAACAAAGTTCCTTGTATTTAAGATGAAGATTCTTCTCCGTCGATTCAACATCGAATTATTATTGGCGAAACAACTTTGTTGGCAAATTAACTGACGTTCGTCAGCGGTCCACTAAATAATTTCCGTCACAGTCACTCAAAAGTCATTCAGTCATCCAACCAATGAAGAATCAGAAATGATTAATAACAACGAGGATATAGGTATAAGCTAAATTATATCCTCGTTGGCAATACAGAAGTAAGCCAGCTGAGTGAGCTGTATGAAGAACTAATACTCGAGAAAATATCACCAAAAAAGATGTTTTCGAGGTTAAAACAACGCGCCGACGCGACGGCAGTATAAATTGCTGCTTCTCACAAATAACATTCAAAAACTTTGATAAAAAAAAGTTTGCCGTTCAAAGCATTTGAAATACTTTATTTTTTTTTATTTTCTCAAAATTTTTGCATTAATTAAAAAGTTATATATATATCGGAAGTAACCGTGCGTTTAAACTAACGAAGCAATAAAACTTACTTCGGTGCAAACACACCTTAACCAGGTTTTGACGTCACTAACGTCAGCTTTTTGTTTTGGGGTTATGTTTACTTTCTGTTTCTAAAGTCGTTTTTGATACATTTTTTAAGTTTGAAATATAAACTCGAACAAAAACGCGAGAGAAAAATTGGAAAAAAGGCCTTTCCTGAGTTTTAAATATAAAATTATTAATTTCACATAAATAGGTAAGTTGTCGGCTCATTGGTAGTAGCGCACCTTTGCAGGTAAAAAAAGTGGAGAAAAACCTCGACTTGTGTGCGAGCATAAAATTAGGTTATTACTTAACTAATTATTATATATGCTTAAGCATAAATTAGGGCTAATTCTGTCTTTATTCTTCCTTATCAAAATAAAGAGACAGACTTACAGAATTAGCACTAAATTTATACTTAAACATAATAATGAGTTGGGTAAGGGTAGAGGCCCTCTACATTTGACAGTTCTTGTTTTACCAGAGGTGGGCAACTCATATTGCCCTCTCTTTCTAGTTTTTTTCATATTTGCATGTAAAACAGATTTTATGTTAGTAAAATATGTCAAGTGAGATGTCAAGCTTTGACAAAAAAAACAAACACAAATAGAGAATATACACGGTAGATATTAAAAATGTAAATAATAGGTAAAATATAAAGACTCCTATGATCTTCTACTAACTCCTTTTCTTACAATAAAACATAGTTAATTGGTTATTTATTAATGAAGTACATGCTTAATGCCTATGTTTGTACCTACTGCTTGTAGCTCACTTACCTCGCAAATTCGGCTATTTCTGTTAATTTTCCTGAGTTTCTTTCTCTGTTGGACAAAGGAACAATACAAACTCATCGAGGCAAGTATTTTTAGTTTTTGATACAGCAAAATTCCATTTTTAAACCTGATGTTTCTTAATCAAAAATCAGACAGTGACGAAGTTATTTATTGTCAGGGGTTACCAACTATCATTGCCAACACACCCTAACAACTGTCAAATCCAGTTGCTCACCTCTGGTAAAACAATAACTGTCAAAAATCGTATACAGGGCCTCTAGGTAAGGGTATGTAAGGCCCCCTTTACTAAGCATAAATTTGGTGCTATTTCTGTATAGGCTGGTTCATGGTTAAGTTTCTTTTCCTTTTCTGTAACTTTTGATTTAACTTTACACTTTTCTTTTTCCTTAAGTAAAAAGCTGGTTTATGTTAAAATTCCTTCGCCTTAACTTTAGTCATTAAGGTTGACACTAATGACAGGTTCACTCGCAATTTTGACCTTTTGTTTACAAAATTTGGGGTTCTTTTTGTCTTACAAATGTGGAAACTCTTTTACCTAATGATCAATATCCATTTCAATTTTGAGGTTAAGAAAACATTTACAAATATTTTTCGCTTCTTTTTCCATAAAAGTTAAATATTCGCCAACTTTCAAGGACATTCTTTAAGGCTTAAGGAAAAAGATACAGAAAAGGAACAAGCATGAACGCCCTAATCTGAATACATGAGTTTTAAGAATTGCTAAAGGGAAAAGTTGCAAAAAGTTACAGAAAAGGAAAAGGAATTTAACCATGAACCAGCCTTATGACTGTCTATTTTTTTTTGTTAAGGAAGAAAAACGACAGACATACAGAATTAGCACTAAATTTATGCTTATCAAATGAGTAACTGGGCCTTAAACCTCCCATTAGTGAGGCCAAAATATCAATAATTTAATAAATGTTTGTTTGCTTCAAAAGGTTCTAAACCCACCACAAAATGGCAAGAAATGCTGAGAAAGCCATGACCACTTTGGCTCGTTGGAGGGCAGCTCAAACTTTGGACCAAGAGAAAAACAGAAAACGTCGTCCATACTTGGCCTCAGAATGTAAGAGTCTCTACTCTTGTGAGAAATGGAGAATGCAGATTATACGAGAGATTGCTAAAAAGGTGGCTCAAATACAAAATGCAGGTAATCAGTTCTTTGAGAGCATAAACATTATGTTGCCAACTTGCACACAGGACAATGTGCAGTTTTTACCCTGTTAATTACCTGCTGTCCTAGCTTGTCATGTAGTGACCAGGTCTCAAATTTATGGGAAGAATCAAACATTGAGTAGTTTGTTGACCTATTTGTTGGCAAAAATGTGCTTTGTGCTTTACATGCATCACAGGCAAAAGTTTTGAAAAAAAAATCAACGTATTTCAGATGTTTTGAATGCGGCTAATCAAAAAAATATTCCTATTTTAAAACGGTGGCGGCTGCATAGGTGGTTCTGAATCGGACATGTTTTACCTTTATTTTCCAAGGATTTTTGAGTACCTATTAAAAAATTATGGCTCTGAGGTAACACATCCATAATCGGCTACGTGGCAAACATGTTAAGTTTCTGAATGTTATTTGGGAGAAGTTAAATTCTAGGGGAAGCTAATCCCCAGAGCAACCCCCTTAAATCTGTTCTTGGCAATAAATAGGATCTAATATAAAAATACATTTTTTTTAGAATTTATTAAAGAAGTACTTATTTGCAATGATTGATTTTCCTCAATTGTTACATATAATTGGTTTAAGGGTTCCACAGCGGAGCACAAGAAATAAGAATGTTTTTAGCTTAGATTATTATAATATAAATTATTACAACCTTAATAGTCCTATACGAAGAATGTGTAGATCTGCTAATAATTTGGATATTGAATTTTTTTCCACCTCTCTGGGTTCCTTCAGAAATAAAATTAAGGTTTTGTATACTTAAAATAAGTTTTTATATTGAGATTTTTTTTATATTGACATTTTTTATAGACATTTTTTTAAATATGTCATTTTACTAGAGTGACACAAAAGCTTTAATTTTAGACAATAGATTGTAAATTTTAAAAATTCTAGTCTGTTTTTAATACATATCTGTATGTTCATCTTCTCTTTAGCTATGTAAGATTATTTATTATTGGGAAAATGGATTTCCATCAATATACATTTATTTATTTATTTATTCATTTTCTTAATTTTTGCAAATAATTTTTTGTTACAGGGTTAGGAGAATTCCGTATTAGAGACCTTAATGATGAAATCAACAAACTCCTTCGAGAAAAACGCCACTGGGAAGACCAAATCAAAGAATTAGGGGGTCCAGACTATCATAAAGTTGGCCCAAGAATGCTTGATCATGAGGGTAAAGAAGTCCCAGGGAATAGAGGCTATAAATATTTTGGTGCTGCGAAGGAGTTGCCAGGGGTAAGAGAATTGTTTGAGCAGGAGCCTCCTCCACCGCCAAGAAAGACAAGGGCTGAGTTGATGAAAGATATTGATGCTGATTATTATGGTATGTCAAATTAAAGAAAAAATAGATATTGGATTTAAGGTTTCTCAAAGTCTTGCCAAATAAATTTTTTAATACTAAATGTATTATTTTTTTAGGTTATATGGATGATGATGATGGGGTTCTAATTCCTCTAGAAATACGTGCTGAAAAAGAAGCTATTCAAAAATCAGTGGCCGAATGGAAATCTAAAAAAGAAGAACATCTAAAAAGTGGTCAAACTGAAGACCAAGAAGAGGATGAGGAAGACATTTATGCTGTGGTTGAGGAAAATTCTGATAATGAAGGAAACCTTGAAGAAAAGATTATTGTAGATGGTTCTCAACAGAGGTTTGTGGCCCATGTGCCTGTGCCTAGTCAGCAGGACATAGAACAGGCTTTATTAAAGCAACGGAAAGAGGAGTTGCTTAAGAAATATGGACTTCATGAGGAAGGAGGCCAGTCATAGATGATGGAGAATTTTTGAGGTATCTTTTTAAAGGCAGTAAACTGTTCTTAAGGTATATCCCTGTTTAAAATAGGTTAATGGCTGTAAAATTTTTCATTATTTTTTAAGGTAATATTGGTTTTGAACAAAAATATTCTAATTTAAAACTATATAAATAAGATACTCATTAGTTTCTTCATGAGGAAGGAGGCCAGTTATAGATGGTGGAGAATTTTTGAGGTATCGGTTTGAAGGAAATAAATTGTTCCTGAGGTATATCCCTGTTTAAAATAGCTTAATGGCTGGAAACTTTTTCCTTATTTTTTAAGGTAATATATATAGTAAAACTATTGTCACTTAAAACTATATAAATAAGATACTCATTAGTTTATCTCAAGGTGTGTTTTATGTATTTTTATAGTAAGGCTTAACTCCACCAGTTGAAGGCTGGTTTATGCTTAATAGTCTGGTTGCCAAATCATGATTTTTTTTGCCTCAAGTGGGAAATGAATGGTACAAGAAATATTTTTGCTGATTTTGTTAGCCAGTTCTATTTTAAGAATACGATTGATGCCACTCTGGCACCCTTGAGCATTTTGAAAAATCCAAGATGGCAGCCATTTTCAAGTAAAAAGACTACAGCAAAATATATCTGAACAAGATATTGGTGTGTGGAATATCATTTCAGTTGGATTTGAGTCGTCTAAATCCAAATCCGGTATTATTTTTATTCTGGTGGGTACGTCAACGTCAACGAAAAATCGACTTACTAAAAATAATTCTAGGGTTTTTCGGTTCGCTGAATACAAATCTGTACTTAAAAAAAACATTGGTGGTAATTTGAGGGAGTGGGGGGTATTTATGCGGTAAGCAGTAAAACTGTTTATGTGGAGACTTAACGAACTTACTTTATTTAAGTTTTGTTGCAGATTTTGACAGCTCCGCTCAACCCTGTTATAAAACTAATTAAATATTTTTGGGCATCATCCCCCATTTTGAGATATTCAAAAAATCAAAAGAGAAGCATATATGCATGAGATACATTAATCATGGGGTTCTTGGGTCGGCTGAATCCAAATCTGTTGTTAAAAAAAATTTATAAATAAAAAGAGAGTTTTACCAACAGAAAACTGTTGGATTTTTCGCCTTCTCCACCAGTTGTACCACTGACTGGTTTCAGACTCAGTCCACCCACCAGTCGGGCTTTCTACTATGACGACTCGATAGCAAAAAAACGAACTTTATAAAATACACCGGAGTACCACAAGATTACATACCAGTGGTAGAACTGGTGGACCACCAGTTTTCCGTTGGTAAAACTCTCTTTTTATTTGTATTTAACTCCACTATGGACATTGGGAATTTATTTCTCATTCTGTTAAAAAAATATTTGGCTCTAACTTAGAGAAGTGGGGGGTAATTTATAGAGTAAACACGAAATGGAGACTTGGCAAAAATACTTATATATCTTGAATATTTCAAAATGGTGGATGATGCCCAAATGTCATTAATTATTTTTATAATGGGGTTGAGCAGAGCTGTCGAAATCTGTAAAAAAACTTAAATAAAGTTTGTTCATTAAGTCCCCACATAAACAGTTTCACTGTTTGCCCCACAAATACACCCCCACCACTCCAGATTACCCCCAAAAATGTTTTTAACCACATATTTGAATTTAGCGAACCCAAAAACCCTAAAATTCATGTATTACATGTCTATGTTAATAGGTCGATTTTTTTCATAAAATCAACCCCTTCCTCCGTTGGGGTACCCTCCAGAACAAAAATAATACCGGATTTGGATTTAGGCGACTCAAAGTCGACTAAAATGATGTGTCACTTACCTATATTATGTTCAGACATTTTTGTCTCTATTTTTTTCACTTCACTTCACAATGGACGCCATCATGGATTTTTCAAAATGCCCAAGGGTGCCAGAGTGGCATCAATCGGATTCTTATACTAGAGCATCTGGGCTAACCAAATCAGTGAAAAAATTTCTTGTACCATTCATTTCCACCTTTTTTTGATTTCCTCCAGACTATAAATTCCTTTTTTGTAATTTTTTCTTGAGCTTTTTCCTTTATCAATTATTAAATCTCATGTATTCATATGTGGGTGTTCATGCTTGTTCCTTTTCCGTATCTTTTTATAAGCAATATTTAACTTTACAGAAAAAGAAACTGAAAACTCGTGTTCAAGCACTAGTTATTACAGAAATGAATATTGAACATTTAATAGATTTTACGAAAAATTTTCCATATTTGTGGGACCAAAAGATCTCCTAATTTTGCAAACAAAATGCCAAAAAAAGGAATTTAACCATTAACCAGCCTTATGCCCAATTGCTCTGCGTTTGCTCTAAGGATTCCTTTGCGCTAAGGATCTCTTATCGGTCCTAAGTAGTTGATTTGGTTTGCTCAGCTTTTCTTTTTAGTCTAAGGAATACCTAAATTTAAGATGCCAGATATCGAGCCTTAAATCATCCTTAGGAGAGAATTCTAACCTCATTTTTTGTCAACTCGAAAACGGTAAAAAAAAATAAAAATGGAATTTTTAAATGGCGATTTGGATGTGCTGAATATAATTGTAAATGGTTTTGCCAGAAGGGTCTAGATTTAGATTTAGATTTTTGCAACGTTTCCGAATAACCAAACCAACAGTTCGAAATATTTTGCAACTCATACAAGACCAGTTGCCTGTATATAGTGTATATTTTTGCATTTTTGGATTCTTAAAAATATTTTAGGTACATTTTATGTATAATGTCCTATACCTATGTTCAACTATTTTTAAAATATTGACAGTTAAAAATTCAAATTTTTTAACTTTGAGAGCCCGTAACATCGAAACGGTTAAGGATAGAGCAAAACGGTTTTTACATTCCTATCTTGGTTTTTCACAATGTCAATTTTCACCTGTCAATAATTTAAAAACAGATGAACATAGGTACAGTATATTAAACATAAAATGTACCTAAAATATTTTGTACAATCCAAAAATGCAAAAATATACAGGGTGTTCAATTTAAAATAACAAAGTTGTTGCCAAGTTTTCCTGTAAATGGCAACACTGCAAATATGAAAGTATTTCATAAAGATAGTTTACATGGACTTATGATAGAATAGAAAGTTTGATAAGTTTCTATTGTATAGTTTCCAAAATATTCTAATAGGTTACTCACCTTGGGACACCCGGTATATGTTTAAATGGCCCTTACTGAAGCTGAAAAAATGAATGTAAAAACTGACTCAAAGAATAATTAATAATAAATAATAATTATAATAATAATAATAAATAATAACAACAAATGATGGTTTTATGACAAGCAGCGCCATCCAGTGGTTGAACTTATAACAAGATTTAATTCCTAGCTATGGAAAACTTTTTTTTGGCCAGAGCAAACGAATAAAATTTAGGAAATACTTAAAAATTATGGATTTCTTTACTACTCATTACTTAAGCAAATCGCAGAGCAAATGGGCATTAAAAATTTCCAATTTAAGACTACTACTGGCGCTCTCTTTTACTGTCCAAACAAATTATTTAAATGATTACCAGTGTCGTGACTTGGCTGGCTGCTAAAAAGTTGTTGTCAGTTTACAGATTTCTACAATTTTATTGATTTTATATTTCTGGTATATAATAATTCGTAAGACTCGCTTTGTAGGACGTTCTTCATAAAATGTCATTTTAAAAAGAAAACAAATTAAAGAACTAAGTTAACACCAGATTTTTTGTTAAGAACAAGGTATAGTATTTTTTTAGGTTTGAAGCAATGCGTTTTTAAATCGCTCTAAAATAATATCGATTTAGTGATTAAAGCAGTCTTTGTGGTGTTTATACGAGAAAATTTTTAAAGGGTCCTTATATAAAAGTGTTTTAAGGGCCGGTTTATCAATAGCGTATTAGGCATTTAACCCCCGAGTTAACCTTCAACTTTCTTATTGGTCACTTGGTATATGTCGGCTATCTTTCTCTTTAACTCGAGAGTTAAATGGCTAACTCGCTATTGAAAAACCGGTCCTCAGAGGTCCGTATAAACAAATTAATTGTAAATTATATATGAGCATTCTCGCCCCTTTATTTTCATGGTATTGATTATTTTATATTATGGCCAAGGGGGAAGGGTACAGATTTGATGTCTTATAAAGGATGCTTTTATACCATACTAATCAAGTCACGATGAAAAATCATAGATGTCATCACTGTTGCCGATATAATATTTTAGAAATAAAAAAAATATTTAAAAATACAATTTTTCTACCATTTTTGAACCCTCTCGAATATAAAGTTGTGCGTTACTTTCTGTATAAAATGGAAAAAATTTAAAAAAAATGACATTCTGTCAAATTTTGCCTCCTGTGAGGATTGAACTCACGACCCCTGGTTTACAAGACCAGTGCTCTGCCACTGAGCTAAAGAGGCTTGCGATGAGATTTTTCTCAAAACGCGTTTCTAAGAAGAGAGTATTGAATTAAGTGCAGTTCAGCTGGAAAGTTTGGGTGCTTTGTACCATAGACAAACTACTTGTAGTTCAGACCGAACCCAATTTTTTTTCGATGCTTTGTACCGACTAATTTCCTATTTATTAACTAGTTGAAATGGTTGGGTCAATATTTATATTTTTGTTTATTTAAATATTATAACTCCCGTTTGCAGCGACTTTTTCTTATGCTTTTTTTTACTAAAATTTATTAACGGGTGACAAAGAGACAGTGGTTGTCTACAGCAAAATTAAAAAAATTATAGGTATATATGTATTTTTGTAGCAGGATTATCCCCCCAAATCAGTCATTCAAGAAACAGGCTTCCTATATTTGTGTTCTGCTTAATTTCGGAATGTTTCGGAAGCTCTCTTGTTATTTTTTCAAATATAATGGCCCAAGGATTGCAAAATGTGTAACGTTGTAACGTCGAAAAACAAAGAAAAATCTATTGCGCATGTCTGATGTACCCTGTATTTTTCAGAAGCAACCTACTTTGATTATGAGTTATTATCGCTAGGGCTTCTTTTCGGAAAATGCAATTTCAGGGCCGTTATAGTATCTCAGAGTTATATAGGTATTTTATAACTATGACATTAATTGGGAGAATCTTCTTTGCATCTTTTTGACTACCTAGGTATTTACAGTATTTTTCAGTTCAGATTTATAAAGTTTCCATAGGTAGTAAAACTGCAACAATTCAGTTTTACTAAACAAAAGCGATATATGTCTAAAATGTAAATGTATGCCTTTGATTGATAAGACATGTTTTTGATAGTGGTAAACAACTTTGAAACACTTACAAGAAATATCGCGCCGTTCAGAATGCGCGAGAAGCGACGTTGCCAATGTTTCATGAAGAAATTCCCAAAATAAATTCAATAAATATTTGTTTACAACCTCTTTTGCTAAAAAACACTGAAATTCGCTCGAGTGGTTGTAAACACTATTTTCTTAAACCTTTTTCAAAAAATCCAAAAAAAAACAGTAAGATTCAAGAGGGACGTCCATACATTTTATATATGACATCATTTTGGGTAATAATTACCCTCCTCCTAACCCTTGTATCGTTTCTGATGACATATTAAATTCACAAAAAAAACATCGGCAGAAATTTTATAACAATTTTTTTGCGTATACCGCAACAAATTTTAACATTTTGTCACAAATATTTCGAAATTATTTTTTTGTGAAAACTTGAGGAAATGAAAGATTTTTAGGTAAGAATTACTAGTTTTTTTCGTGTGTATAATGAAGGTGTAATTTTTTTCCAGATGTTGGAACCAGGGAAGTTCTTCTATTTGCAACTATCAATGCATGGTTTCCTGCATAAGCGCTGGCACCATGTTGCCATTGTTATGCTCTTACAAAACTGACGCAAAAATAATTGGGATGGAAAAACTGCTGCCCGCAAAAGATACTCCACAGCTCGTTATGTCATCTTGATAAGAATATGAGATGATTTACTTATTAAAAGGTACGCCCGTTACATATATGGATAACATGACACACAGCACACACATTTGCAGAAACACATACAATCAAAATCTGTCAAGTATTAATAAGTTTGATAGCTGTTTTGTAGTATCCTTCACTTGCCGTTCTCATAGGCTGCGATAACTCGGATTGAATATGAGAAGAAAGAAACCATTTAAATTCGCGTAAAAATGAAAAACATTTTCATTGGGTATAATTCGTGGACATAACACTTAAAGTAAAATAAAATCGTAGGCGTAACATCATTAACCAACCACAGACGTTGGAGGTTAAAAACTGTTTTTGACAAGTGTTAGGGCTACTGCGCAGATCTGGTAAGTCAGTGGCGCACCCAGGAATCGACTTCGGGAGGGTTCTTAAGGATAAATAATAAAAAAACCTTAATTTCAAGTAAAAATGTGACCATAACTAGGGGGGGGTTAATCCCCCTCGGTGTGCCACTGGGTAAGTTTTATCCAGCAAATGGCCAATGTATAGTTTTCGGCAAATCTGAACTATACCCTTATATGGCGTATTACCTTTATTTTGAAGGTTCCCCTCTGCCCTGACGGTCATTACTAATAGCTTTGAATAAAATCACACTAGGATTCTATTTCGATATCTTTTTTGTTTGAAAAAACCGATACATTTCACCCAACATGGCAGCGCCGCATCACGTCCAATCAGCAATACTAATGACTCATGCTGGACGCTCCAACAGTCGCTCGCTGCCATCACTAGGAGTGAGCTCTACGCGCGCCACCTACTGGCCAAAAACACGTAAACTTGCTTACCGGCTAAAAGCCGCGCGGCGAACTTTTTGAAACTTTTTCCAGACGATTTTTTCTGTTATTTTTTGTTATTGTTTCTGTTCTTCGAAGCTTTTTATGTTGTGTTTGTTTTTGTGATTTTGTTGCGTTCTTTCGTGTGCCATGTGACTTGAGACTGACTGTGAACAAGCTTGTTTTTTGAGGAAAAAGGAAATTTTCGAAGGGGCCAAAGATGTCGAGACGCAAGCAGAGCAATCCTAAGCCGCTTAAAAGTATGTTGCTTTTTGTTGTTTTCCGTACATTTTTTTTGTCATTTGGTAATTTTTTGCAAATTAATTAGCTTGACTATCGAAAATATCAGGGTCAGTTTTATCTTTTTCTGCTCAGTTTTTGAGGTTTCTGTTAAAAAATGTTACAAAAACAGTTAGTCCAAAAACTGTTTACATTAATTTTAATAGACCCTTTGAATATCAAGTTTTTTTTTTAATTCGCCCTAGTATCGATATTTTTAATGAAAATTAAGTAGGCATATATGCTGCTTAAGTATTATATTTTTTTATTTGTTCGTTTATTTGTTGTTTATTTAATTGCGATTTGAGAATACAGTCCTTTGTATTTTAATGAATTTTCCATGTTATAGGTCAATAAAAAAATATGCCAAATCATACCTACCAAAATATCATTGTTGTTTTTTAATTAAAACGTTGGACATGGCCACTGACATGACAATTAAATAACAATCGATACTTTAAAATTATAAATAATTTTGTTTACTTTTGTGTAATTAGGCATAATTTTCTAAAAAGTAAACACATTTAGAAGTTAAAAAAATAGGTTAATAGAGTAGGTGTTTCTTATTACGTTTATGATGACATAAAAGTTGATGGTCAACCAGAAACTGGTTAAAATATTAGTTTTATGTGAAACAACAGTTTTTTTTTTACAGAGTAAGGTATTTTAATGATGGAGATTGTTGTCAACATGTTTTGAACTAAATTATAAAAAATATATATGTTTATCTTAAAAAAAATTACTACCACCAAGTGTAAAGGTCCCCTAGTTTATTAAAACCAAATAGGATTATAAATTACCTACTAAATAAATAGGGAGGGAGAGGGTAAAAATGAAAGAATTTTTTTATAAACTCACACATATTCTCACTAACTTTTTTATTGTATTTAACGAAGATTTTTGTTAAAGCCTTAATATTTTTAGGTCACCTGTATGCAAATGTTGTCCACGTGGTCTGTTTTTTGATAGGACACTGTGTATTTTTGAATTGCCTTTCCAAAAATGCTACCCTACAGCAGATATCTTTTATAGTTTTTCAACGTCTAAAATTTCAAGAAAAATAAGTTTGAATAAAACACAAAATTATACATCTCTTTACTACTTAATATTATTAAATTTCTTTACTACTTAAACAAAAGTAAGGGGGGTTAAAAATCAATCGGTTCGAATTAGGGCCGTATTACAGGGTGTGGAGGCCCCGGGGCAAATGAGAAAGTGGGGGCCCGTCTTCCAACACAACGAATAAAAAATACATATTTTAATTTTGTTTATGCTTTTCAGGGATTAAATAGATACTTTTAATCCCTCTTTTAGGGACTAAAGTGACACTTTTAATCCCTAAGGGATTAAAAATAAATTTAATCCCTCAGCTTAGGGATTAGAAGCAAATTTAATCCCTCAGGGATTAAAAAAAAACTAATCCCTGGAAAATTATAATTAAATTTATGACAAGTCAAGCCAAACAGCACTTGCTCTTGGCCAAGATTTCATTCTTAGCACCCTTTCTTGTAATTGACGAACTATTTGGCGTAGAAATAACATAATTTTAACAAAGATCTTTTCCTAAAGTGCATAAAATAGTATATAAACCTCGGGACTAAAGTGTCGTTTAATCCCTTAGCGAATTGTAGCCCTCCCTACGTTCGGGCTACAAACCTTTCGTCGCGAGTCCCTAGGTTTGTACTATTAATCTCAAACAAAATTTCTGTTAAACACTAGGTACGCCCTTACACTTACAAAGTAAAATAATAGGTAGTAACTTTTTATGTAAAAGACATTAAGTACGTGCTTTTTTTGCAGCAAAATCATTAAAATAAGTCGTTTTCTATACTGAGCAAAGACAAAAATACCAAACGTTGTTGGTTTATCTTTGTACGCACCCTATTTTTAATAAATTTTATTTTAGAACAAGATCGTTCGCCGGTGCAGTTAGCTATATCATAAACACTAAATAAATTATTAATTTTGCAGAAAAACAGTTCTTTCGATTCAGTTTCCACATAGTCGTACGTATATTATTTTTACTACTACTAAGAAAAAAGGTTAATAAAATTTCTTTAACTAAACCGTTTTTTAAGATGCCACCCCTTTCCACTTTTTTCAAAAATATCAATTTTCAAAATCTAACTTACGGAATTATTAAAAAAGTTGTTCTTATTGAGAAAACACTTTACCGCATTAAAAACGGTGCTGTTTTTTTTTAAAATATAAGCATTTAAAGTTATTATTTTAAAAATTAATATCTCGAAAACTAAACAGAACTGAAGATGGCCATGCCCTTTTAATTTATTGGCTTTAAAAAGTGCCCCATAAAAAGGCCTCTGGCGTGTACCGGTTTCAAGATTAGCGTGACGTACGATTTCATGTTTTTGTTTTTTTTTTTCTCAATTTTTGCAATTTTGTTTTTTTGGTGTTTAAGGCCTTACTAATTATTAGCTTAAAAAACACTAACGTTTGTTAAAATCGGTTTACTTTTTTTTTTTAAGTTATAGCGGTTTTTCTGAAAAAATAGGCTAACTTTGAAAGCAGATTTTTTGTTGTAGTTTGAGTTAATGTTAAATAGGTTGTTATGGTCAGATTTGTGGGGGCCCCCAAAGTGGGGAGACCCCCGGGCAGTCTATAATCCGGCCATGGTTCGAATACCAGACCTATTCCCTATTAATGAAATTTGTTTAGACTAAATTTCCACACTATGAAAGCATAAAAAAACAGTTCTTATCAGAAATAATCTTTGGCCTGGGTCCGGGTATGAAGTGGTATGTATACGTTTGTGTGTATGTGTGCGTTATTGTGTATAGTGTTTCATTTTGATATCAGCTCGACTATCAGACTGAGTTCGAGAGATAAATATCTATTTATACGTCGTGTATATATATGTGGGGAACAAATAACAAAGAATGTACTGTTTTGAAAAATATCCATTACCGATACACGTGTTTAAAAATGTTCTGAGACGATAAGGGGGAATTAATAGCCATTGCCTTGGCAGCGCTGACTTGATTTATCAATTTTTCGTTAAAATCAATTTTTGCCATCGAATTTTTTTTCTGTGGCTTGTTAGAAAACACAGAGTTGTTGAAAACTTTGAGGATTTTTGGTTGTACCGCCCTGGGGCCGGATTCCTGACCTGTGAACGCATTTGAATGCGCACATGAATTATAAGTGTTATATTCTTGAATCAGCGTGCAGCGCAGCGATCACATTCACCCAAAAATCGAGCGAACTCGATCGCTTGCCCCGCGGTAGGCGAACAGTTTCATTTCGAAAAACGTATGCGGGGAGGGGGCTATATTCAACAAAGCCCCAATACCCGTCCCCGATCCACCATTCAGAGAAGCCAGAGTTGGGTTCACCTAAGCGCTCCCTATCTCCGGCACACCGACCCCAAAGAGCTGCATTCCAGGGGGGTGCGGTATGACGTTCCCCAACAGGATTTAGTCACTGATTTATTCAGTCGGGTCCATCCCCGCGACTTGGATGCACCTGTTGAGAATTACCCAAGTGGGATTCAGAATGCGCCGAAAATTGAGAAAATTACATTAAAAATGCAATTTTTGAGTCAAATTTAACTAAAATCGTAAATATCAACGTATCATAGCGCCGCAGGTATCATAGCAAGAAAATTGAACTGTAAAATGCATTTTTTTATTTAAAATTAAACTAAAATTGTAAATATATCAATGGATTCAGCAGCGAAAATTTTTAAGGAAGTGACACTATAAATGCTATTGTTAACATAAAATTAAACTAATACCGTAAATATCAAAGGTGTTTAGCGCCGCAATTTAAAATTAAATCAAGGGGAGGGGGGTTTAATTATCCCCCTACCCTTCTGAAATCCGCGCTTGAGTAACTATGTATAATTTTTTCAGTTATAAAAAACATAGATCATAAACAAAACCTAAGAGCTAAATACTTTTTGTTTGAGATGTAAACAGCTTTTTAAGTTGAAACATTACCTTTTATATTGCATATTTCAAATATAAGATGCCTACCTCAAAAAAAAGTTCGTTTCCAGTTTTTTTGGGCAAACCGGTCAATGAATGAAATTTTCGTCATAGTGTTTTCAAGTACCTATATTTTCAATCTTCTGAGGCAAAAGCTTCTTTCTGACGAAGCATTACTTACTGACAAAAATCCAAGAATGTTTTTATCAACGGAAAAATATCGCCACACTTGCTCATTGCCTCGAAAACGTTATCATATATGTTTTGATTTAAGCTTTTGCCTACTTCTGACGAATATTATTCCCAAATACTGACTTACCCCCAATAAAAGTTAAAGAATTTTTGTTTTGTATTAATCAAACCGTTTATAATATTTGGAAACGACATAAGTTAATTTTGCCCTGATTTTGGCTTCACGTTGTATAAAACTTGGTATGAATATGTTTTTTTTTATGTCCGAAATGATTTTGTCTAAAACTTGTTTTACAAATTGAAACTCTATAATAATGTCATTAGAGTAAATTCCTTTAATCAATGATACTGTACTGTATTACTAATATCGTGCTGTGGAGGGATTCTAGAATGTCTTTATTTAGCCCATGGCCAGGGCCCGTATTCTTGAGAATGTGGGAAGGGTAAGAAACGCCCCCTCTTATAATATAGGGTGGACCACAAAAAGTGAGACTTTTTGGATTGCCTATAATTTTGAAATCAATGGTTAAATAGAAATAGCTGCCTGGAAAGAATATTCTTTATTTTTCAGAACATGTGTCAAAAATGACGTTTTGTAAAAGTCCAATCCAATTTTAGTTGCAGTTTTTCACCCCCCATGAAACTTTTTTGTGTCCGCCGCTCGCTCAAAGGTATTTTTTATTTCTAAGCTTCATCCAATTGGAACATAAAAATTTAATATTTATAAAAATCGGTGATAAAATAAATACGTTAAAAATAATTAAATTAAGTCCTTTTACTAAAACAGTCAACTTTAACGCATTTGTAAAAATGTCAAATTTAATGTTGAATTTTTAATGTCTAATTAAAGTCGCTTTAGTCTCTGTCAAATGATAGCCAAAGTAAATACCTTATTTTACTTAATTTTAACATTACTTAGCAAAGTATGGCAAAAATACACCAAGAACAAAGTCTCATTGCATTGTTATTTATTTACCAATTTTCGTAAATGATACATTTTGATGCCAGGGCGCACAGAAAAAAGTGTTATGATTAATATTAACTTAGCAACCCCACCAGAAAATATGGCGCCAAACTAAAAATTTTTGATTTTAAAATTATTTGTTAATTATGTGCTCCACGAATATATAAGAAAAAAAATAATTTTTCATTTTGAATTATGTTTTTCTAAAACAAGGGTGGGGTAGCTAGGTTCATATTAACTTAGCGACCCCACATGTGTGGGTATCACGGAATTTAAAAATTTCAAAAACCAGTATAATCTGCATATTTATGTGCTAATTATGTCCATGATCAGAAAATTTTTTACTCGTCTGCTTTCCGAGAAAGTCGAAAAAGAGAGTGGGTTAGCTAGGTTAATATTAAGCTACTTACTCCATGAAAAAAGCTGCACTAAAAACGAATAATTCGGATATTTCTTATACACATTTTTATTGATTTTCTAGGAAAATAGGTCTAAATAGCCAAGAAAATTAAATGCTAATTAAATGCTGCCGTTTCAATAAGAAAATTCTATATTTTTTACTTTTTTCTGCATATTTTTTAAAATTAGCTTGGTGCTATCAGAGCACAAAATTTGGTTACCTGGCATTTAATTAGCAACTAAATAGCACTAATTCATTGCAATGTCAAACACCACCAACGTCTTCTTTCACGAGAACTCAAATATGTATATGACCAAGTTAATTTTAAAAAATATGCAGAAAAGAGTAAAAAATGTAGAATCTCCTTATCGAAATTTTGTTTTAATTTAATTTTCTGGACCATTTAAACCACTCTATTACTTTTCTGAACCATTCTAGCATGGTGCACTGCTATCTTTAACGGATAGCTAGCAGTGCAAGTAATATGTCGGAAACTACAAGAGCACAACATTTTGTGACTTGGCATTTAATTAGCACTAATTTTTCCAATTATACAATCTTTGCACTGCTCACTTTGTTACTGCTAACTTTAGGGACGTTTAGAATGATAAGAGCTATTTTTGTACTCGAGCGGCGCTGTTTGGCTACGCGTTCTTTTGTAAGGCATTCTTTTGATGCGCGGTTTTGATCCTGCGCTATTGTGTTAAGCGCTGTTTCATTACAAAGACTTAAGTTTTGAGTCTCCATATGATGTGTATGTAGTCGTAGAGAAGGGGCGGCGCGAAGCCCGGCAAGTAGGCCTCCCTGGGCTCTTTCTGCCCTACCCCGAGCCTGACCCTAATCCACCGCCTGCACCACTGGTCTGGCAGTTTTCTCATTTGGTCTCATTGTTCTTTTTGCAAAGTCCAGTATTTTTTCCCATTTGAGCGTGTGCAGGTCCTCCTCATCCAGGGTCGGGAAACCGAATACCTGATATCTCGTCCTCTGGTATGCCTCGCAGTTCGCTATAACGTGTCGAGATGTCTCTTCTGCCCGCCCGCAGGCCCGGCAGGTCGAGTCATTCTCCACCGCGATCCGGGTCATGTGCTTCCTTAGTCGGTTGTGACCTGTTATGATACCTGTCAGCAGACCAGCGTCCCTTCGCGATCTCCCCAGGAGCCATTTTTGTCTGGCTACATCCGGGCCCTTCACGAAGTCCTTGGTCTGTCTGCATCCTGTTCCTGCTCTCCAAGCGGTCGTCATGGCATCGTTGGCCCATTTGTTGAGTCGACTTTGCAATTGCCTCTTGGTTGTTCCTAGGAGTGGTTCGGGCCCTACATACTGGGTGCTTGCCCCGATCCTGGCGAGCTCGTTGGCCATCTCGTTACCCGGCACCCCCATATGTCCCGGTACCCACATAAGTGTCACTTGTTTGCCCTCTCCCAAAGATTCCAGTGCATCCGCACATTCCTCCACCAGGGTGTTGGTGATCTTGGGCGCCCTTAGTGCCTTTAGGGCTGATGTGTATGATAATATACTTACGATTTTTTTCTTAATTTTAACATTTTTTGTGCGCCAGCTTTTTATCAATATGAAATACTTAATGTACTAGAAGCTAATTTAAACAAATTAAACGCTTGAATGCAAACATGATTTACATGTCATTCCATGTTGGAAAATCTTCGATCGACGGCAATTGTTTTGTACTTTGACATGCGTGAACGAAGGACAGTAAAAACGTTTTTTATGTCTAAATAAAAATATCATTTATTATGGTTTTGGTGCACTTTGGATCTACCGAAAAAAAACAGAAGTTTTTGTGCTTACTGCAAACCGTTTGCTTCTTCTTTCCGAGAAAAAGAGTTACAGTTAGTTAATGACCATCTCCATTAAACGAAACAAACGCATTTAAGCTCATTAGAAAAACCTATACATTTTCTCTAAAAATTTCCTTTTCGCAGTACAGTTAAAAACGGCTTATGTCTGTTTCGTGCATTATTGGTTCATACACATTATTTATTTACTTAATTGTGTCTAACTTTACACTTATTCTGTAAATAACCTCCTTGTTTGATATGTTTTTGTTTATTGTTGTTATTTTCCCAATAAAAATAGACCGAAATGAACGTAAATATTTTAATTCCGCCCTGGGGCCGGATTCTTGACCTGTGAACGCATACGAATTGAATTGAATGAATTATAATTGTTATATTCTTGAACCAGCGCGCAGCGCAGCGATCACATTCACCCAAAAACCGAGCGAACTCGATCGCTTGCCCCGCGGTAGGCGTATGAATGAATAAATGTAGAAGTACGTAGGACACCTTGCTGGGCACTTATGCCTGTTTCGTGCATTATTGGTTCATACACATCATTTATTTAATTGTGTCTAACTTTCAACTTATTCTGTAAAGAACCTCCTTGTTTGATATGTTTTTGTTTATTGTTGTTATTTTCCTAATAAAAATAGACCGAAATGAACGTAAATATTTTAATGCCGCCCTGGGGCCGGATTCTTGACCTGTGAACGCATACGAATTGAATTGAATGAATTATAATTGTTATATTCTTGAACCAGCGCGCAGCGCAGCGATCACATTCACCCAAAAACCGAGCGAACTCGATCGCTTGCCCCGCGGTAGGCGTATGAATGAATAAATGTAGAAGTACGTAGGACACCTTGCTGGGCACTTATGCCTGTTTCGTGCATTATTGGTTCATACACATCATTTATTTAATTGTGTCTAACTTTCAACTTATTCTGTAAAGAACCTCCTTGTTTGATATGTTTTTGTTTATTGTTGTTATTTTCCTATTAAAAATAGACTGAAATGAGCGTAAATATTTTAATGGGTGATAAAAAAAAGCAAGTAATTTGCCATAACAACCACACCCAGCGGTTGTTTATGTTATGCTTCATACGCCAGGTACAGTCCTATGTTACCCTGATAATTTCTAACACGGATGAAACAGGCCTGTAGGTTTCTGGACTATCCATTAGATCTTGGAGGCCTGGTCGTAATGAATTGAAAAACGAAATGTGTGTCCGATATGCCATGAACCTTTCTTATTATAAATAAAGTTCCTATAATGTCGCGGTTAGAACAAAAATACAAAAAAAATCTCGATAACAGCAAACCAATTAAAGTGAGTAAACCAGAGTTTCGAACTTCCATTGTCTTTATTTTTTACTTTTTCACAAGGTTTCGAATGCTTCTGAATCTGCAATTGTCATCTGGGGTGAGTTCAGATTGAACGTCGGGTGATGCCCGAGCGCGCCCTGGCCGTTCAGATTGCTCTGGTTAAAATTTACCCGGCTGTTCAGATTGTCGGTAGATTTTTACCGGACGCTACCCAAACGCGTACTTTCGCACCCCACGAAATAGGTTGATAAAATTTGTCCCGCATGCGCAGATCAAATGTACAACCATTTCTAACCTTATTTTTTGTAGGTGTTTTTTGTTCTAAATGGAACAATCAAGAGTGGTGTAGTGAATGAAAAAGTGATGAACGAATCATCCTCAACGAGTAGTTCTTCATTTATAGACGCATTTACTATTACTTCTTCTATAATTACAAAAAAGTTTAAAATCTTAAGCGCCGCGCACACTCGGAGTGCACTCTCTATCGGGTAACGCTCTGCGCCGGACTTGCCCCGGACTCTTCAATCTGAATGCACCTCTGGTGAATTCTAACAAAAACTAAGACTACCTAATCTTATACAGGGTTCCTAAGATTTTCCTTAGGGATAGGATTTCAATAAATCAAACAGAAATGGCATAGAAAGTTCTGCGTGCACAAATGAAACAGGTATATTGAGCAATGGTGCCAGTTTGTTATTATCTCCGGACTGCTTTTATGAGAAAAAATTGTCGCCACTCTTTCATTGTGAGCATAAATCATAGTTGCAATAATAACCGTTGACAAGATGTCTGCAAATTCCGCTAGATGGCGGCCACACCATCTAATCTAATTAAAAATTAGATGTTTTCAGGTCCAAACCACAGCTTTTTCTTGCTTAAAGGAGGCGGCAGACTCCATTATTTACGATACTGAGCAATAAACTTGTGAGGTTGTTAACATTGGAAAGAAATATTTTCGCTTTTAATTAAATTTCTTTCCATTCTGTTCTACTAGTGACATCTATCCGGAAACGGCCAAACCATGCAGCTAGCACTAGCAGCCAAAGAAATCAATAAACGGCGCTGTTTTTCCTGCAGAGATTTTTGCTTGCGATATTATTGATTTTAAATAAAGCTGGCCCTACACTACATTTGATATTTTCAAGGTGTTTTAGGACATGATCTCGAAACATGTAGCGAACCAATTCTTCAAAACTAGCGGGAGGGTAAAAGCGAAAAATAAGTGGCTGCCAATATTTGTAACACCCAAAAAGGGGTGAAAAGATTTATTTTGCTCTGTTTCTTTACAAAAAACGTTTTTTTTTTTACGAAAAACTTGAGCTCTGCCACTTTTTTTTATTTTTTTCTTCAACTTTCTCGAAATTTTCCTCATACCGTAGAAAAAAATTATTTCCCCCATGGTCATACTCTACTTTTATTCGAAAAAATTTAGAAACAGAGACGGGATCAGTTTTCCTAAAACGGGGGATCTTGGTTTCGAGTGAGAAGATAAAGGGCGCTGCAGGCAAAAAATTTTCACTTAAATTAGCCGAACGCAAAAATCTTAGAAAAACAAAGCACGAAATAAAAATGGCGCCGCTTACAATTTTTTTTCAAAAATTACGTAATTTCGGGAACGCAAATAAATAGGTCTAAAGAGTATAATTTTTAAGAAAAAAATATCAATTTTCTCGCCTTCCTCCACTGGGACTACAGGGGCTGTGCACAAATTACGTAATGGTCATAGGGGGGAGGGGGGGTTACAAAACGTTACGTAGGGGGGAGGGTGGTTTTCGACAGCGTTTGCATTTGTGCGAAACTAAGAAAATTTGGAATGAAAATAAGTGAAAACTTTTTTTTTTTTGGGGGGGGGGTAGTGGTCTTGAAATCATTACGTAATATTAGGGGAGTGGCGTGCCAAACCGTTACAAAACATTACATAGGGAGGGGGTCAAAAATCACCGTTACGTAATTTGTGCACGGCCCCACATCTGACTGTTCCTCCTTTTTGATTTCGAATCAAAGTGCAAAACCCGGGTTGGACGTTCGAAGGCGTCAACTCGTCCTATTTGCGTGATAAAGTTTCTACGGAAATATCTCAGTCGATTTCTCCGGCCGTGTATGAACGCTTTAGGTTAGGCATTTGCATGTATCTCAGTCCCCAGCCTGTAAACAGTGCGTAAGGACAATGGTTACAAAATGAAAAGCCTAAAAATATTTTTTTTACGATTCTTTCATCAGTTTGGTATTAAAGTCGAGCAAAAACAATTTTTATTCCAGTCCTAAAGGTATGAAAATGTAAAACATTAGAAAACAACAACCTGGAATGGATTTACTACGTGTAAGATGTAGTGACAACATCGCCCATGCCCATCCTTTTCTGCCTAATGTGCTTTTCCGTTTGTCTGCGTCTTATACACGGCTGCTTGGCCCCCTAAGGATTTGCTTAGGAACCCTGTATACTAGCATGTATTCACTGAACCATAAAAAAGTACCTGTGTTCACAGTTGAAATCTGTCCACGTAGCACAAAACAATGCTTAATAACGGCTTTCTAACGTTTTTGAAATTTGAAACGTTAGAATCAACAAAGCCGTTTATTAAGCGTTAGAAAAATGTTGTTTTTCACTTGTTTTGATGTTAGTGCTGTTTTGTGCTACGTGGGTGTTACCTTCGAAAAGTATGGGTTTCCAAATATCCTTAATGGTGACGCTTTTTTGAGAAAATACATTCTGGTTCCTCTGTATGAATGCTGTTCCTTTCTTCCGCTTGAATAGATTTTCCTCTTTGGAGACGACCTTTGGACTCTCTTTCTATTCCATACGATGTTGATTTTCCCAGCAATGTTGAGTTATTTTTGATCCAGTTGTCGAGTTTTGCGTTTGTGTTCTGTAAGGCGAACTTCCATGGGTCAGCTGGTTTCTCCGATGTAGATATCCCCACACTCGCATGGTACATGGTAGATGCAGTTCATGGTGTAGCGATATGGTTTAGTTTTTATTAATTGACTTGTGGTCGTTTTGGAGAAAGTCCAAAGATGGTATTGGTTGCCTATTCTTCTTATCTTTTCTGAGATTCCTTTAATGTATGGAATTATAATTGTTGTCGTCCTTTGTGTTGGTGTGGTCTGTAGACTTATTGATTGGGTAGTTGGAGAAACCGTTTCTTCCTAGATCGGATCGAATTTTTGCCTTTTCTTTAATTAAAGCTTCTTCTGTATTGCAGATATAGATGGCTCGATCAATAAGAGATTTTGCAATTCCCAGTTTGGTTGATGTGTAGTGGTTCGATTTAAAGTTTAGATATTGTCCAGTTCTAATTCTAACAAGGATGAAACAGGCCTGTAGGTTTCTCTACTATCCATTAGATCTTGGAGGCCTGTTCGTAATGAATTGAAAAGCAAAATTTGTGTCCGATATGCCACGAACCTTTCTTTTTATTTATTTTTCATGGGCAACAAATTCCTTTTTTTAAATTTAGAAATAGTGTTAATTCTGTTTTGGAGGAACTCACAATTACTTGCAGTTCCAAATCAATAGAGAGCTTATTTTAGCTTTTTCTTTAAAAGTTAGTCGATAGCTGTTTATGGATTTTTAAAAAATTTGGGGAGATATACGATAAGAATTTTAATCTGTCAAATGTTTATTGGTTTTACGGCTGATAAGCTAATGTCGTATTTTTTTTTGACAGTGGCGTATCACCTTTTTAAAGATTTTTATGGTCAAAATATGTGCTGTTTAAGATACAGGTATTTATAAAATAAGTTTTAGTCGTCTGGCTATTGGTTTTTTAAGTTTTGCCTAAAAACTTAATGTTTTTTAAATTTGTGATGTTTATTTAACAATTTCATCTCCTAATTCCTAGCACCATACTGATGAGTACCACAAGTGGGAAACCCAGGTCTACCGTTAACCATTGTCTTTTTTGAGGGAAAGCTCGTTCTTTGTTTTTTGTCGATTCTGCGATTTGACAGATGGTTGTTTTTTACATAAATCCTGTTCCAGATTTTCTCGTCATCATTTCATCTCCTAATTCCTAAGCACCGCACTGACGAGCACCACAAGTGCGAAACCCTATTTTTGTAAATTAAAACATTAAAATTTTAAGCATAATTTAAAAAACCAATAACGAGACGACTAGAAATTATTTTATAAATAGTTACCTGTTTCCTAAACTAAGTCTTAATTTTTATATCTTGGAAACTAAAAAAATTCTCTCCCCGGTGACACATTTTTTTTTAAACGTTAAGCCCCTTTACCATTTTCACTCATCAAACTGCTTTTAATAATTTATTTTTCCCCCTGTAAATGATGAGTTTTTTCCATCAATGAGTTAAACAAAAAAATGCCTGTGATACTTGATCGTGATTACTTGTCTAACTCATTGCTCTTATTGAGAGAACAGTTATAGAAAGGTAACATGATGGGTATTTCTGGAATCAGAAAGAAATTTCCCAAAATATACAGGTTGTCCTATTTAAAAAAAGGAACATTGCCACCCTAGCCCAGCCCACTTAATGCCTGGCAGTAGTGGCAGTACGACCATCATCCAAAAATACGCTTTTTTTTTCAACCATCTAAGTATGAGAAATTTTACTTATTTATTTTATTTAGTGTCCAACCTAAAGTATTGAATTTTACAGTGCACAAAACGGTAGTGTACAAAACAAGAATTCACCTTAAAAACGACGAAACCCGGAAGCCAAATTGCCCTCATTTTTAAGAACGCAATTATTTTTCAGGGGCGGTTTTAAGGTGCTTTTTCCTCTTTTTTTTATTCCTCTGCTGCGGTCCGCGGGTCCGTACCTGCGGGCGGCCGGGACAGTATTTCATACTTTATCAGGCCGACGAGCAATGATATAAAGTAACGTAATTTTTATATAAAATTTTCCGCTACAGTTTTCCATTAATCTGGCGCTTTATCTTAATGATTCTTAGTCTGAAGTTAGCGAGGAGTTTTTAAAAAGCGCCCGATCCTATCGCGGAGGGGTCTTATCTACTTTAGACATGTTGTTTATAATAGCAGCTACCCGGTTATCGCACTCCCTAGTTTAACTTTTATATAAAACCGCCCCGGGGTTGGCTCGAATATTTATTTAGAAAGATGGATTTTTGCTGAAGATGAAACTCGCAATATTTATCTTGTTTTGCACGATTTTGTACGAATTTTTTGATTAATCTGTTCAATGGAAACTTTTAAAACGTTATTCAGTGACGAAACGAGGTTCCTGGTTTAGAGTAACAAAGTGGAAACAATAAGGACGCAATAGGCAGCAAATAATAAAGACAAAGCCTTATACAGATTTTTTATGGTCTTACAGATTGCTGTTATTCTGTCGGCAAAAATACCGCTGATAAAATTAAAAGAAAAAATATTTAAAGATTAAAGTAACTATTCTAGGCTTATTGCTGTTTCTCTATTCCGTTATATGCGCTCAAACCTTTTGGGATTGACTAGCCGCCCCTACAAATCAACAACAACTAGCTACCTATTCGATGCAGGGTCCTTATTGCTTTTTCTACACTCCGTTATCTGTCTCACACCGTAAAGATTAAAGAAACAGAAATTTTTGAAAGTCATATTCCTACTTAGGGACGAGATAAGTTCAGATCGTCTGTTAGAAATGCTCTCTCCGCACCACAAGCACAGATGACCCCTACAAATAAACAAAAAATATCTATTTGATACAGTGCCCTTATTGCTGTTTCTCTACTCCGTTATCTGCTCTCATACCCGTTGGGATTGACTAGCCCCCCTACACATAAACAACAATAAGTAGCTACCTATTTGATGCAGTGTCCTCTCACATCGTTAAGATTGGCTGATGCGGTGATGTATTCCATCTCGATTTATTAAAATAAATTGAAAGTCATATTCCTACATAGGGTCCCGATAAGTTCAGATCGGCTGTTATAAACGCCCTCTACCCGCGCTAAAATGTTTTGTCGTCTCCGCACCACAAGCACACATGACTCCTACAAATAAACAAAAAGTACCTATTTGATACAGTGACCTTATTGATGTTTCTCTACTCCGTTATCTGCTCTAACACCTGTTGGGATTGACTAGCCCCTCTATAAATAAACACCAAGTAGCAACCTATTTGATGCAGTGTTCTTATTGGTTTTTTAACACTCTGTTATGGCTGAGGCGGTGATAAATATTATCCTAATTTATTAAAATAAACTGAAAGTCATATTCCTACGTAGGGACGAGATAAGAGATCGTCTGTTAGAAACGCCCTCTACCCGCGCTAAAATGTTTTGTCGTATCTGCACCACAAGCACAGATGACCCCTACAAATAAAAAAGTACCTATTTGATGCAGTGCCTTTATTGCTGTTTCTCTACTCTGTTATTTTATCTCACACCCGTTGGGATTGACTAGATAGCTACGCTAAAATATTTTCCTCTACGCACCACAAGCACAGATGACCCCTACAAATAACAAGTAGCTATCTATTTGATGCAGTGCCCTTATTGCTTTTTCTCCACTCCGTTATCTGCTCTCACACCCGTTGGGATTGGCTGATGCGGTGATGTATTCCATCCCGATTTATTAAAATAAATTGAAAGCAGCGCTATATTCCTACGGAGGGGCGAGAGATAAGTTCAGGTTTCTGATCGTATAGCTACGGTCGCGGCCAGCTTCTCATTTCCTGCTAGGCGCCGAAGCTATATTCGTGATTTAAGCTACGTTCAGTTCGGCTTGAATGTCTGCGATGCTGTTTTTTTCGAAAAATAACATTAAGAAATACATTTTTTTTGTTTGCTGAACAAAAACTATTATTTTGGGTCTAACTACACCTAAGTAACTAAAATATACCAATTAAAGATAAATTTGGCTCTATAAAAACTATATTATTGCTTAGAACATTGAACTACTAGAAGGAGTCTGGTCTGTCTGGTTACACTGGTTGTTTGAGTGCAACATCTACAGTGGGGAGAAAGAAATCTGTGTTGCCAATTTTAATAATAGAATTATGCAACAAAAAACTTATTAAATTTGGATTAAGTTTTGACGCTTATTTATTAATTAATTAATGAGGTTTAAGATATATGTTGAAAAAGCTAATATACACAATGTATAATACTCACAACCCATTTAAAAATTTCGAGGTTTTTTGAAAATTTAACCTGTGTTTTTCTTAAACATCTTCTTTTGTAGACAACGTGGCAACATTGATTGTTTATTGCGGTTTCTCGATTTTTCCTGGAATGTCATTATTGTTTTGAAAGTGAAAGTTTCAGCACTTGTCAATAGTGTTTTTTGATATTTTTGTGAAAAGTTTGTGGCGAAAAATGGCTCCGAAGTGTATTATTATATGCAAGTTGAAACAGAAGACGGGGGACCGCAGTATTTCGTTTCACAGGTACATTAAATTAAAATATTAACTAAATATTAGGTTAGAATTCGTCATATTTGGCCATTCTTAGTAAACAAAGGCAGGAAATCTGTGTTGCCTACTTGTCATTAATTTCAGTGTAAATAGGGATTTCCATAGCACCTTATACATTTTTAGGTTTTTTTTTATAGAAACATAGGTTTTTATTACTATATCTAGACCATTTATTTAAATTTAAATAATATTAAAAACAGGGGAAAACGTATTAGGTTAACATGACAACAATGGGATGAAGATGTTGAACTCAAACACTCTGCCCTAGTTCTGAAAAAAAGCTCCTTCTAGTTCTAAGGCAAACAATGAATATACACAATACATATAACCATATATTTTTAATTTAACAAAAGCACACTTTTATTATTGAATATAGAGCTTAGACACTCATTCTGCACTTCCTTTGAAAGTAGCATCTAAGGCATCTCCCGTAATAGTCCAGCAGTAGTCGGCTTCTTCCTTGTTTAAAATATCTTGGTGGAATCGTCACTTACACCACAATTTTCCGGAAAGTAATCCAGATGAGAATCCAAGAAATGAGTTTTTAACAAAATGGTACATCCTAGGTTTTGGTAACACAAAAGAAGTTCGGCAACCAGATCTTTATAGTTCTCTGCTCTAGTGTTTCCCAAATAATTTGTTGCAACCATTTTAAATGCATTCTAAGCGTCTTTTTCCTTGCCTTGAAGTATGGAATCGAATTGCGCATCTCCGAAAAGTTTCCTAATCTGGGGACCCACAAATATCCCCTCTTTAAGTTTAGTTCCACTGATTCTAGGGAACTGTTCTTTTAAATAACTAAAAGCATGGCCTTCTTTGTCCATGGCCTCCACAAAATTATTCAAGTCCTAATTTTATATGAAGTGGCGGTAGTTAAATCTTTTCTGGAAGAGAAAGCAACAGTATTTGGTATAACCTAGAGCTTAAACACTTATTAACTAGAAAGAGCGAGGAATATGAGTTGCCCCCCTCTGGTAAAACAACAATTTTCAACTGTATAGAGGGCCTCTAGGTCTAACTACACCCAAGTAACGAAAAAATAATTAGAATAATAAATCTAGGTGTTTCCCATATAAGTCGAATTTTTCCATAAATTAAGAGCAGATAGGTAATCATTTATTTCTGTAGTTTGCTGTTTCCGGTCTTTTCTGGATCGGAAATTTAATTGCATGTCCAAATTTAAATCACTGATCACATTAAATATTCATCAGAATAAAGACTTTTTTATTGCATTTGTAGCTATAAAGACTCTAGCTCTTATCTAACACAGTAATTTTTCCTGCATTTTCGATCGACGGTAATTTAAATTACAAATTCGTAACCTAATACCTTTTCAGTCTACAATTAAACTAATATTAGCCACTTTTTACTACCCTTTATCGCTAATTTCAAAGGGGTTTTGGTCATTTTACTCTGCAATTAGCTCTAGGTAACGGCTTTCTTGTAGTTGTCAGCTAATCTGTTAAAGTCGAACTTAATTTTGTAGGAAGTTATGAGGGGAGTTTTAATACAGTTCACTAGAATGAAAAATAAAGTATTTTTGTAGGCGGTCAAGAAATTTCATCTACGTAGATCATCTTGATAAGCCCTACTCACTGTCCACAGTCCATATCTGGGGGATTCTTCTTTTTCCTTAACATCGTGAGGGACGGGTATACAGCTCCCTAGGACGAGCTGAATACTCCAACGTCTTCCATGCACTCTTTCGTGTTGTTGAGGCAACAGTGCCCTATTGACTAATCTAAATCTTTTAGATTAAAAGTCAAAAGGGATCATGATTTAGAGGCGAGTAGTTTCGCCTTCTTCATTCCTTGCGTGCTTTCGTAGAGGGGCACCTCTCATAGGCACCTGATCTATGCCTATATGTACAGGCGAAGTCAGGTAACGAGAGAGACTTAAAGCAGTGGCGGTCCCAGCCATTTGAAAAGGGGGGGGGGTGGTTTCGATACGAAAAAAAGTAGAATAAAAGCATAGCTTTTAGTAAACTTAGTAACTATAACCGCAGCTTTGGCCTCAAATCTAGGGGGGGGGGGGTACTGAAATTTTAAGCTGTTTATTTCATACATTTTTTATCTCAAAAAATGTTTAAATGCCTCGAAAATTTCAGAAAATTACATTAAAAATGCAATTTTTGAGTCAAATTAAAATAAAATCGTAAATATCAACATATCATAGCACCGCAGGCGAAAATTTTGAGAAATATTGCATTGAACAATGCATTTTTTTAATTGCTTACTTGGGTTAATTATCCCCCTGAATTCGCGCTTGAGTAACTACGTATAATTTTTTCAGTTATAAAAACATAGATAACGAACAAACCAAAGTTGAAACATTACCTTTTATATTGCATGTCTCAAATATAAGATGCCTATCTCAAAAAAAGTTCGTTTCCAGTTTTTTTGGGCAAACCGGTCAATGACTTGCTCAATGTCAATTTCAATATGTCTGTTGATATATGCAGCAACGCTAAGCCCGTCAGACGAATTTACGTCATAGTGTTTTTAAGTACTTATATTTTCAATCTGCTGAGGCAGGAGAAGCTTCTTTCTGAGGAAGCATTACTTATTGGCAAACATCCAAGAAAAACGTTATCGTGATTTAAGCTTTTGCCTACTTCTGACCAACATTTGTGATATAAGCTTTTGTCTACTTCTGACCAACATTGTTTCCAAATACTGACTTCTCCCAGATTTAAGCTTTTGCCTACTTCTGACCAACATTGTTTACGAATACTGACTTCTCCCAATAAAAGTTCAAGAATTTGTGTTTTGTATTAATCAAACAGTGGTATGAATATTTTCACGTTAACAATACTTAGAGTCTCGTTATTGAACCTTGATTTTATGACCGAAATGATTTTATGTATTTCTAATATCGTGGATTTCATCTATTTCAAACTGTCCCAAAATACTGTGGAGGGATTCTAGAATGTCTGCAATTTCTCGTTTTCAGAGTTACCCCCAGCATCTTTGTTGTGTACTTTTTTCTGGAGCAAAGGGACCGCCACTGCTTAAAGACTTTTTCCTCGAAGTAACCACAAGTTACCAGGTTACCCGTTTTCAGTTTTTCTTCGTAGAGTAACCCAAGCGATGACGTCACGAGTAACCAGACTATGTTACCAGGCTAGGGGATATGGTTAGTTGAAAAATGTGAGGTTAAAGTGCGGTTTATTTATTTTTTTATGTTTTTTTTTAATTTGTATTAATTGTTTTTTATAAATCTCATGTTTTTTAATGTTGATGTGATAACTACGGTCACTGAAAGTAACCGTGACATCATGACAAGCAGTGGCGGTCGCAGCTTTCCCAAAAGGGGGGGGGGCGTGAGGTAAAAATTAACGTAACTTTCGACCCACTAGGGCGCCGCAGGAGAAAATTTTTGAAATAAAAATTTTACTATTTTTATGAAAAACCGGCGATTTTTAAAATACATTCTCGAAAAAAAGGGGGGCCGATTCCTCCACCGCCCCCCCCCCTCTCCCTGGGACCGCCAGTGTGTGATGTAACCCAAACGAGTTACTATTGTCCTCGAAGAAAAATCCTTTTAGTTACTAATTCTATAACCATATCATTATTTGCGTGATTGTACCGATATGAAGTAACTTTTACCCTGTTTCAAGTTGAGGAGACGGGTAGTTAACGTTTTGGGTCTAACAAAACGTTCGAGGTGCGTTCCACCTAATAAAAATAATGCCAACGAAATCTCTCACTCTCTATGCCTGAAGACTCACACTTTCAAGCTAATAAAAATGGTCTTTCTCTCACCACCAGAGCGTCGAAAAGAAATTGGATGATGAGTCCAGTCCTCTTTTTTAGCTTGGGCTTTTACTCCATTACTGTTGGTTAGGTTTGACCGCCTATGATCGGTTGGATGACTGTAGAGATCTCTCTGATCACCACTTCCCTACACCAAAAGCCACACGAGAAGAAGAATCTACTATATTCAATATTTCGTCACTTTTGCAAGGAGGCATAGATACTCTTGTCTCTCCCTCTCTTTCAGGTCCTACTTGCTGGATACGGTTATACTAGATATGCATAACTTAACGTAGTTTTATCGAAACAAACTCGCATATTTATGTCAACAGTGGCGTACGTAGAAATGATTCCTGGGGGGGGGATTTACAGAACAGTTTTGTATAACTATTTTTGTTATTGATTTTTGAAAAAAACTTGATTGTAAGGAGCAGATATTTAATTAAGTATGCCGGTGTATGTTACTATATAATATCCTTTCACACTTAAATTTAATAGCGAATTCTTTTGAGTAAATGAGGACGCCACTTCTGTTGCGTCGACATTGTTTTGGTACTGTCACAAATTTGTCCTAAGGCAGCTTTCATAGAATTCGAATGACGTACTGATACATCCAAGCAACACCACCTCTACGGAAAGCCAATTATCAAAAACAAGATGGCCGCCCATGAAGCCGATACGTTTGACGGGCGTATGGCGGGATGTTTTTTATTTTAAGAGATTGAAATTATTTTTTTACAGTTTCTAGATCTGTTATAAAAGAAAACAGAACTAAATGTTACCGATTTTTGTATTTCAATAATATTTCAAGTTAAAGTAAAAGCATACTTACCAAGTTCACAAAAATTATATAAATCAATTTCAAATTAAATGTTAAATGTAGTCCTGCTATAAAACTAACTAATTTAAATTAAAAAATATTTATTATTTGTTTTTAATCCCGAGGGTTTAATTCTTTTGAGTTGGGGCATAATGAGGTTTTTTGAAGTAATTGTGTCGTTTTTTTTCTTCTTAATTCTTAAGTAGTAAATTTGCCAATTTAAACAAAATTCTATTAATAATGAAAATGGTTTCATGTATATTGCAATTGTGACCTAGAAATAAAGTCATGTCAGCCTCATTTATATTTCCCAAAGTGATTGTTGTTTAATTTTCCCGGATTTCTTCTTTGGCAAGAATTTTTTCCACAGTTCAATAAGCAAATGCAGCACAAAATACAACATCATCTTTATTCATTAGCGGATATTAGATTTGTAGGAAAATTATTGTGAACTGATTAACTTTTACCAGAATTAATTAAGTATTTTTTAGAGTATTCACTGTTTTAATAGAGAAAATGCGGCATATCATGTGATATAATAGGGGGGAGGGCGGGTTAGTAAAAAAGTTTTGGGAAAAGGTGACATTTTTTTTAAGGGGGGTTAAGGGTTAAAAAAAAATCATTTGAGGGGGGGGGAGGCAAAAAATAGGGGGGACATTATCGCGGACCAAAATAGGTAATACTAAACGTGTGAGCTTCGGTGCCCATGCATTAGCAGAGTATTTTAATGCTATAAGCGACGCTATTGGTAGCTGCTAAAAATTTTGTAAAATTTAACTAAAATTGTAAAAAATAATAATTTAATAGCGCAAAATTTTATAATGTTTTTAAATGCGATCTTTAGACTTGCATGTGCCCTATTAGCGTTGGATGTGAATTTTTTATTTTCGTTTGAAAATTTGACCATTTCCGAGGTCATTTTCTGTGCTATGGGGAAAAAGAGTATAGTTCTAAGCTAATAGACATAGAGTACAAAGCTCTAAAAAGAGTACAGTACCTACTCTAAAAAATACTATAAATGGTCACACTAGACAAGTCCTAGATTTAAGTGAAAATAGTTTTTTAAATTATCATATAGGTACTATACAGTGCAGACCTATAATGCAAATATACAATAGCTCTCATATGTATCCCTTCTGTGCCACAGGGTGATTCAAAATTCCCTAGAAAGATTTGAACAGTCGTGCTTAGATATCATTAATCTAAGAAAAGTTACCTGATTATTTTGTTTAAATTTAATTTTTTTTTTCTCTGAATTTAGGAGTGAAATTTTTGTATTTTTTTGAGAATTGCTTTTAAAATAATTTACCAAGCAAGTCTAGGTGTGGCTGACAATGACAAGTATTAGGGTTTTTGTCAAGCATTTTGAAGTTGTCAAAGTTTTGTTTTCAAAAATTGATGTTTTTACCACTTAGTAAAGGCTGCAGCTTTTCAGAAAATATTAACAATTTTTAAATGCAAATGTCTCTGAAAAGAAAGAGTTTACCAAAAAATAATTTTACTAATTCTTGTTCAGAACAGCAAATTCTACCTACAGAAAGTCTTTCTAGGGAATTTTGAATCAACCTGTATACCAAGTGTGGCTCATAGTAGGTAACATTTAAGTATTATAATAAGTAGCACCTGTGTGTAATAATTAAACAAAAAACAGCAGGTACCTATACCTACCTTTTTTAGTTGGGGCTTTAAAAGCGGAGCATCCAAAAGATCCCCCAGAATTTGTGAAAAATTTTCTTTAAAGTTCAACTTAGTTTTCTTTAAAATGCAATTCACATATTTAACAAGTACAAAACATTTTAAATTACCACAAATCTCACTACTTTTGTCACTTCTTTATCTTACTCTTGAACTTTTGTTTGGGGTGAATTTTTCACGTTTAAGTGCATTCATCCATTTTTCTGTTAGTTCAGCACTATTTGGAAATTGAAACACATATCTATATTTGGTCCATTATTTTTGTAATGGCTCTTGCAAGAACATAAAATATTTATACCAAATTCACCTGTTACAAAATAACACATAGGTACCTATAAACAAAAAATCTCCAAATTATATGCGCAAGCACTTTTTCGAACAAATTGCGTATTTATACCGGCGAAAAATTGGTCCATAGAGTAGCTCCTTAACCTATGAATTGGTCATAACCCTCTTAATCCACGACCCGACCGGACATTTGATAAAATCTCTGAACCTATTTACCACAAAAAACACAGGCTTTTTCGCAAATTTTGATACAAAAACAATAAGTTACCTGTTCTTTAAACATTTAAGAAACTGTTTGTAAGATTTTATTAATATTTAGATGAAAAATTAACCGCTAAAAATAAAAAATAAAACCTTCACCGAATGTAAACAAAGCACTGAGTGTGCGGCATTCGCCGCCATTATGACGTCATCAGGCATACGATATCTCGCCTGTAGTAGAGGTCGTTTTCATCCAAGTAAACACACAATTAAAAATTTCTTTTAATAACTATATGTTACTCATACCGAAGAATTTATGATTTTTTACTTACGAAAAATTGTTTATACAACAATTAAACCATCTAATCTATAATTTACATCTTTCATAAAAAAATATTTTGGGGATGTTTTCTCCGTGCCACAAAAGGGATTTTCGATTTAAGAATTCGTCCTGGTTCTGGTTGACATTATTTTGACATAAATTTTGACAGCGGTTCTAAAATAATGACGTCATTTAATATATTGTGCAGATATTTTTGATTTGACTCAAAAAAAGCCTACCTATAATTTTGCAAAATTATAGGGGTTATGTTTGCAACAAAAGGGCTGGGTTCAACCAGAACCAGGATCAATTGTAAATCGAAAATCCTTAAAGCACAAAATTCTTTCTCTGCCTGTGCTGCCATTTTTATAAACGAGCTTTTATGGCTCGTGCGAAAAAATGTGCAATGAGGGCGACACTGGGTTTTTCAGCAGCTCAATGGAACAGAAAAACTTGCACTGGTTTTCCCAAAAGAATACAAAAATTGCATTAGTGGAGGGAGCACTTTCTTTTATTAAAAGAATGACTTTTGAAGATGAGTATCAAAAATATAAAACCGCCTGAGAAATCTTCGTGCGGGCAATAGCCTGTTTTTATAAGAAAATATAAAATACATTAGCAAAAGATAAATAACAATAATGGCGGCGAATAATCCTCGGCTAAGGAAACCTCTAATTTTAGTAATTTACCCTGTATATACACCTATTTACTATAGCTATTAACGATATCCTTACCACCTTATCGCCGGGCTATCGCTTATCAAATTTATGCTAATGCGTCGCGAAAACACGCAAGTCAACTTTTTTTTTTGCCCGTTTTATAAAATGCACTTTTATACACGTATGTGTACGGGGACACCCACAAATATTTTAAAAGGATATTATAATTTTGGTCAAAATAAGATTAAGCATATGGTTTGACATTTTTGTCCACCAAGTTAAGTAAGCATATTGATCAGTCCAGGTTGTCGTCACGTGCCATGTGACTATATAATGTGGGCGCCACTCGTGTTGCAACTGTCATTTTAAACTTATTTTTTTTTTAATGTGGAAATAGATAGAAAAAAACCTACGTTTAACCATCAGGATAAGTGGGGTTATGTAAAAAATTCTCGTGAACAAGAACGGTCAATTGAACTTTCATTCCCTCTAGATGGCAAATGACACCAGGCAGACAATTTTTGAGGCAGCCTACATTTGAAGAGACCTTCGGAAACCGTGTTATCTTTTGTCCTGTAAATTTGAGTCTGCCACAAAAATTTTATGTGTCAGCCATTCCATAGAAACGGATACGACATTGTACTCAAATATAAATATATAAGAATACTTCAACAAACACACTGTAGGGACTTGAAACTACTGACGTTTATTTTTTCAAAAGACGTGTTTTCGGGCCAATTACACCGCACTGTTAAACCTAGTTTAACTTTAACAGACATTTAGAATTTAACACCTTGGTATTTTACGTTCTTTTGTGGAGGCACAGTCTAAACATCGATTAAATTTAAACCACGTTTAACGTTGCAGTGCAATTCGCAATTAGCTGTTTTTATCCGGTTTTACTTTTCGTGGGACGGCTGGTTTCCTAACTTCAATAATTGACTAATTTTTACATCTCATAAAAAATTTGACTCAGAACAACGTCTTACATTATTTTAGAAATTTTGATATATTAATTGCTGTTACTATAGAACCTCCTTCAAAATCCAAGTATAATTCGTCATTTATACTCTAGCAGCAGACCACTTTTTAATTCTTTTTAAACCCCTTTCTGGTACTTACAGTCTATTACTTTTCAATTAATTTATATTATGTTTCACGATAAACATTCGCAACTTACACCGATGACTGTGTACAACTTTTTAAAAAGAAGTAGTCAAAGGAACCGTGATGATTATTATTAGCTCTCTGTATGTTCCTATTCCTTGCATAAAATCGTTAAGATATTCCATGCAGAAAAACAATTTAAGCTGGTAAAAAACACATTGTAGCGATGCAATAAGGGGAACATTTTTATCGTGTTAATGTTGAGTAAATGAATAATGGAGCGCGTGAAAACTTTCCTTAAATCTTCCGAAAATGTTTAAGATTTGACTACCTGATTTTGACAGTCGACTTGACGTTTTTCAATAAACCATCTTTCTAGTGTTTCTTGGGGGCAGCTATGGCATATACGTTTAGCCACGCCGCCAGCGGCGGACTCTGACACCGTTTCACTTTGTAACTCGCGAGAACTACTGCATACGACTGCCGCAGCAGTGTTGCCAGGAACTCGGGAATTTATTACCAGAAACGAGGTTGAAAAATTACCAGATTTGGAGCAAAATTATCGTATTTTTTCAATTGGCTAATTTTTACTGCAAAAAAAATTAATCGCATATGCCCCTGACTAGGTGTAAGAAAATAGCGGATTCTGATCTCGGCGATCTCGATAGCGGCTCTAATAACAAAAAGTCAAGCGCGGTCCTATAGCCTCAAATCGAGGGTGGGGGAGGGAAGAATCAGATTTTAAGTTGTAGTTATTTATTTACCCGGTTTAAAAGCGCCGCAGACGAAAATTTGTGAGAAAATTACACTCAAAATAATTTTTGACTTAAAATCGTAAATATTTCAATACCGTCATAGCGCCACAGGCGAAAATATTACCCAACAAATGCCATTTCTGACACAAAATGAAACTAAAATCGTAAATATCAATGTTGTTATAGCGCCGCAGGCGAAAAAGTCCTTCAAACTTTTTTGGCCTTAATAAAAAACCTCACACAAGACCAGTGAGATGGAATTTTAATATGCGTATTCGAGCGAAAGCCTTTGTTTTTTTTTAGAGAAAAAAGAAGACGGAATATTGCGCTATATTCCACGTCTACGCTTACGTTCTACGACCAACTTAAACTGCCTAATGTCTACTCTCTTATATATCTCATCATCCGGCGTTATCGCGTTTTGTAAAGTGCCAAGAAGCGATTGACCCTTAATGTAAAATAGTCCGCGCCGTCTCTATCGTCTCGGAGAGTTGCGATTACAAAATGACTTATACCTATTTTAGTTATCGGTCACCAATAATTTATACCATTAAGAACTGAAAGATTAAATTCCGTCCCGCTTTAACTATCGAAATCATACATCGACGTATATATATATACACGGTGGTAAAGAAATGAAAGAAATTAATAAATATTTAAAAAAAGGTTTTGTGCACTTTAGGGATTTAAAGTGAACTTTTAATCTCTCATTTTAGGGATAAAAGGGGCACTTTTAATCCCTCATTTTAGTGATAAAAGGGGAACTTTTAATCCCTCAGGGATTAAAAATAATTTTAATCCCTGGGGGATTTAAAGTAAATTTTTCCAAAATAAACAATAATTTTATTGAAATTTTATTTATTTGTTAAAAATTCCGTGAGTTTACTATGTTTGCTGATGTCGACGTTTGCTTCAGATATTATCGTGGCTTTGATCATGGAATATTGGCTCCATACAGAAGATGCCTTGAGATTCTTAGACTTCTGTATAGTATTCCAGGAGCACCTTTTATCCATAAAATTCTCTGCATGCTGTCCAGCGCACCATTTTCGGTAATCACGAAACTGTTTCTTGTAAACCTCGCGAGATTTTTGTGGAAGAAGGCTAGCGATGGCTTCTTCCGCGGCCTCTTCAATGTTCATTTAAAAAAAAATGCAAAATGATGTACGATTTTTCTGGACTCACCGATTGGTGACGCCGTTTGATAACAACAACTGACTGACACTTGTTTTGTGCCATAGCAACACTTCCATGGCACAATAAATTTTGAGTGAATCCACCATGCCAACAAACTAGAGTACCGTTAAGTGGACTGTTAGTTTTGTGATTTTTTGTTTTTAGTTTCTCGCATTCTAAAGTGCAGAAAATAGTATATAAACCTCGTGACTAAAGTGTATTTTAATGTACTATTAATAATGTAGGGGTTTAAATAATTTCTTTGTTTCCAAGATGTTTGGTTCAAGTTCGAGAAATGGCTGGAAAAAAGGATATTCCTGAAATAAGGAGATGGGTTGTCAACAAAACCTCTCTTAATATTTAAAACCAAAAACATTAGAAAAATCCAGGATATTTTTATGTTATCAAAAATTTAATAAAATTAGTACAAAAAAAAAGTATTTTATTTAAACTTTTGATACCAGTTTTGTTTAATAGTTTAAGTTTAAGTTTGTTTAAGTGTGTGTTTTTCTTGTTATTTTTTTTATAAATGGGTCATTCCATATCAAATCAACCAGGGTATTTTACCAGACCTTCTCCGATTTTGATGATTTTTCCAAAATTCCAAAAATTAATGTATTTTTTTGACCAGTACTCTTTTTTGAAAATAATTTTTTAAAATTAAAAAAATTCCTAATTTGGTCCTGATATGTATATACAAAAAAAATTATATCTTAGGAACCGCTTAAGCTGGCAAAATGAGTGATGGCTCGTTTTAAAGGTATTTCGAATGATTTAGCACAATGCATAAATTTTTCAAAAAAAGAAATATTTTGGAAAAATCTCAGGCCATTTTTGATTTTTTTCAAAAAAATATTTTTGTTTGTTCAGAGTTTAAGCTAGCTATCCTAAAAATTTCATGATGAAGAAATGATGGGTTCATGACCAAAAAAAATAATAAAAAACTCATAACACAAAAATTCTTAACTACCTATGTAAATTAATGCTTATATACCACAGTTTGATAATTCGCCCCAAAGACGTTTAACTAAAATAGACCCATCAAGTTATTCATAAATTGCTTTGAAACGCGATCAGTCGTTAGATTTAGGGAAAACCATTTTATGTTCCACTGGCAACGCTGCACCAGACATGCCCCTCCTCACACATGCTCCAACCAACGTTTAGCAGCGGCCAGAAGCGGCTCGTTATTTATAAATGTAAAAAGGTTTGGTCGTTATTTTCAGACTTGTCAAATTTTTTTGGAAATACAATCTTTAATTTTTTTATACTTTATAATTGATACCGAGGGTATGGAGAGGTATTATATTTGTCATGATGAAAATATTTATGTAAAGATATAAAATTGAAAATATTAATTTTTTAAATGTTCTCCAGACAGTTATCTGCCTAATTAGTGTGGAAAGTGATACTTTTACGCACGGGAGGAGTTCGGGCGGGAAAAACACTTCCACAAGGGTTGGGTTCAATTTTTTTTCTACGAGTGTTTATGATGACTTTCTTGATCAAAAAGTAATTTTTAGAACACACATTTCAAACTCAAAATTTAAAAATTTGGTTCATAAAGTACCATTTAAAAAAAATTTCGTGCGTTAAACGTTTTTTCACACACGCTATGACAGTTTTTTTATACACGCCGTGCTTATTTTTTTACGCACGGCGTGTCGGAAGTTGAACTTTTCACATTAAAATTGATATGTAACAGTAGACTTTTTCACACGCATTTGCGAAGTAGTTTCTTTACCTGTATAATGTCAAGTGACCTGCAAGACTATTAAAAAATTAGCATAGGTAAAAGTACTTTTTTTAGCATGGCGTGAATTTTAAGTCTAATTAGATTAAATTAAAAATGGAAACAAAATTATTTTTTGGTTTTAATTTTAAAAATACCAAATATATATAACCTTAGGCAGAAGCTTTTTATGCAAGTAGGAAATTGTTGTACTAAAAACGTGTCAAAAGTGCCTTTTTCGCCATTAAAGGCCATCGTGTGCAAAAAGTATCACTTTCCGCACTGGCAAATTACCAAAAAACCAATGTTGAAAAAATAAGTAAATTCGACTAAAAATAGTGGTATTTCGAAAAAGGATGATACCTATATTATAGATACTATATGATGGTTTTTCGTTGTGTAAAAAAAATGAATTTATACACTCTACTATAATTTTTATTTAATACGTACAAAAGTATCTTTACATTTTTAATAAATACAAAAAAATCTTATGTGGATATTATAAATAAAAAGTTGTAACAAACATACATTGTTTATCCTGTGTCTGACATAATAATGTTTTATTTTTATACGGGGAACGCTTGTACTATTTATAAACAAATCTCAGCAGAAAAAATAAGCTGACTACAGATAGTATTAAAACTGTGAATGTAGTTATAAATAAATATCATACACACACATTTTTTTGCTACTCATATACGATATTACCATATTGTTTTTATCACAAATTCGCAAAAATATCCCAAGAAGACTTATTTCTTTCCTATATTTATTAATGACATTTTGTATTTATTGCAACACTAGTTGCACGCCTATGGCGGCCTATCACAAGATGGCGTCGAAAAAACATATGATAACAAACCGGTGAAATGTTTGGTTTTTACCTGCAATCTCCAGTTTTCGTCACACTACGCACTTTGTCACATCACTTTTGCCACAAACACTTAAAAATCTATTGAAAAAATATTAAAAAACTATCGATTAGTCTGTAAAATATACCTCGATTATGCTAAAGCTACAACGCCGTAGAGAAATTATGAATGGAGCAGCGTACACACGTTTACATGGCTGACCCGCCACAAATGCGAGGTTGTCACATTGTTGTAGGTTTTATTCCCGACATATATTGGGAAATAGAAAGAATTATTTTTTCGGCCAAAATATCAGGTATTTTATATGATATTTCGATCGAAAAAATGAGGTATATTTCAAGTACCATAACATGTACCTCCACATTATAAATTCTTTATTGATTTAAAATTGTGAAGATTGAAGGAAATTTAAATGCAATTATATAATATACCTATATATATTTGAATAATAATAAGGTGCCTCCATGTTTAAAAAAACAAACCGGAGAATTTTCATAATTGCATGTAAATGATAAAGTTATAAAAATAATATGTTTTTAAAAACATTTTACGTGTAGAGATACAACTTTCAGCGCAATCTGGCATTGTAGCCAACTTGTCTCTATTTAAGTTATACCTTTATGATTCGCCCATAATATGTGTAAATTGAGAGGAATTTGTCATTCCTGCTCAAATAATCCACTTACAATACCTGTTTATTCTTGCTAATATTTGCACCATCCCTGAGGCACTTTGATTTTATTGGTTTCTTGAATTTTTTAAATCAATTTTTAACAGGAAATTTCCTGCAGAACCTGACTGCTTTTATGCAAGTTTATTCTAAAATTTTATATTTATTTGCTTAAAAGTTTTTCTACAGTGTAGGGTGTGCGTGGATCTAGCAATTTTTTTTTAACTGACGGCAAACTTCAAAACTTAAATTAAGTTTGTATCTCGGAAAGCGTTACTCACAATACTGTGGCATTTCATTTATCTTTGTTGAAATTAATGCCAGATTTAAAAAAAAAGATTTTAGGAGTTAAAAAAATATTTTATTTTTCTGATGGTAGTGCAGCTCAATATAAAAATTAAAAAAAAATCTTAATGTGTGCCTCCATAAAAAAAAATTTTAGAATCAAATCAGAATGGCATTATTTTGCCAGTTCTCATGGCAAGAGTGTCTGTGACGGCTTAGGAGGCACAGTTAACAGGCTTGCAATAAAGGCTAGTCTTCAGAAGCCATACAGTGACCAAATAATGACACCCCTTCAGTTGTTTACTTGGTGCCAAGAAAACATTACTGGCATTAATTTTAAATATTACACTGAGGATGAATATGTCAACCATGAAAAAATTTTTGAATAAAAGGTTCACTGATGTACTAACCATTCCTGGTATCCAAAAAATTCACACTGTAATTCGCTATACAGAGATCTCTTATATAGCAAAATTTTTTTCGTAAAATTTAGAAACAGAAAATCATCACCTTATGCCAGGGGGTGTTTTGTTACTGTGGAATATGATAAAAGAGTGGGATTTTGGGAAAAAATATTGAGACTGGAGAGCTAAAAGTAAGCTTCCTTCATTGAAAAGGCCCTGCAGCCTCGTTTTTCTACCCAAGTAATCCGGATATTTTAGTAGTAAAACTCGAAAGTCTGGTAAAAAAGTCGATCCTATTACTGCTACCGGTAGAACATATAAACTTAACAAAAAAGAAATGATGGAAAGTTCTCAGAATTTCTTAAAAGACAATTAGACAAAAAGATGTAGTTGTATAATATAATATTTTGTATTTCTTATTTGAAGTTGTATATATATATTGTATATATATTTATTGTGTATATTTTTATTTTACTTGGTTAATGCGTTTAATATACGAAAAATCTTAATGTTATGTTTTAATTATTAAATAAACAAATACAGAGATCTAAATTAAATTCGTAGCCATATAAACCCAAATTTTAGTAATTTTGAGGTAACATTTTCAATTTTTTTTTTGGCAATGCAACCCCTTATTTCTCCATCATGAAATTTTTAGGGTAACTAGGTAAAGATCTGAATAAAATAATATTTTTTTTTTGATTAAAAAATGTATGCATTGTGGTAGGTCATTAGAAAGGTATTTTAAATACCTTTAAAACGAGCCATCGCTCATTTTGCTAGCTTAAGTAGTTCCTAAGATATTGAATTTTTTGTATATACATATCAAGACCAAATTAGGGTTTTTTTAATTTTCAAAAATTAATTTAAAAAAAGTGCTGGTCAAAAAAATATAAAATTTTAGATTTTTTTTTGGTAGGTAGAAAATGTGTAACAAAAAATCATCAAAATCGGAGAGGGTCGAGTAAAATTTGTATTATTTTTTGGTGGATTGATATGGAACGACCCGAATTTTCATTCTTGTTTTTCAACCTGTATATGTATAAGGTATGTGGCTAGATAGTAACTTTTCGCGAAAAGGCGTTTGGATTTTTCTATATTATATAGAAATAAATGAATGCATACATTATGACAAAAGTTATTGATTGTTCTAGAGATTGTTTATGATAAGAAAACGTGGACTCTTTATGATAATAAGTTTTCTGCACTTGTTAGGAAATATAAGTAATACAGTTAAGTTACAACAACGGTACCTGTCATATTTGATCGTTAAAATTGGGTCCAATTTTTTCACAAAATGGCGGTTGGTTTCCCAGAATTGCGGGTGGTGGAAACGCAAACTTGTGGAACCTACCTTCAGAGCCCCCCCCCCAGTACAACTTACCAGAAACTCAGCATGCCCTGATTTTTTTCGCTGCCAACAAATTACAATTTGCCTGATAATCTTACACACTCTTACACACACAAAGCTCCAAAAATAAAAAAAAGACTTTGGCCAGTCAGTTCAAGATGTTTGTGATAAGACACTTTTCAAGGAGGCCCGGATTTGTACGACGAAAGATCTGTATCGGGCCGAATTCATCAGTCTGTGTCATTATGATCCATTGTCTAACAATGCAGTTTTTATCTTGAGAAAAACTGTGTTTTCTTTAATGGCAACTTGCTGATTTTAGGTTTGATAAACACCCGGTTGAACCAGCAGCAGCCTGATTCCTATCGCATGACATTAGCCTAGCAAATAGCTCGCTCTTTGTTTAACCGGCGCGATGTAAAAAGCCAGAAATATCGCTTTGAAACGAAACGAGAGATGATAATTTCAGATCATAGTTTTCTGAGAAGTCACGAAATCGAGATTAAAGTGTTATTAATGGTGTTTTTGATTTTTCTATGATAAGGCTTTCAAAAATGCAACTAGAAACTGCAGTATTTGTTACTAAATGCATCCCATTAGATTTTAAATCCTGTAAGCTATATTATTGGGCATCAGAGAAAGAAAAAATATTTTTAATTATGTCAAAACTTTATGGATGAATAAAAACGGGGGCGTTGGCAGTAGAAAGTAAAGCTAACGTTTTTTAGCAGCATCTTAGTCGTATTCTAGTATTTGATTAGTGTTTTTTTCTGAGGAAAAAACGCATTGTACACCAAGCAAGCCAAGAAGCTTGCGATACATTGTCCAAACCAATTAAATGTTTTTAGGTTTTGGAATAGGGTTTAAAATTTCCCTTTTTTTGGATTAAAAAAACAAAAAAATACGGATTGAAGTCGAATAAAAACCAGCTGCTAATTTTAGAAGAATATAATAAAACCAAAGAAAGTTACATAAATGTTTTTTGAATGAACCCCATTTTTACTAATTCAAATAAAAAGTTATTTTTTTATAAATATTTCAACAACTACTGGAGCAGCTAATTACGAATGTTTTTGAAAGGTGGACGCGCGCATAGAACAGATTGGAAATAGCCTTTATTTTCATATGCATTTAAAACTACATACATGTAAACTGTAAAAAGAAAACAAAAAAATAGTAATAATAAAAAACTCAGTTTGTAGCAAATTACAAATTTAAAACGACAGATATATTTAACTTGTAATATTGTAAAACAAATTTATAACGATAAAATAAGAAATTAATTGCCCAAAGGCGTTATTTAAAAAAATTAGATAAATCATAAGGAGTTATTTCAATTAGAAGCTTTTTAGCTTTTTGTTTTTTATCCACTGGAAGCGCATTGAAAAAATAACATCCAATAAAAAGGCTCCTTTTTGATATAAAGTAGTTGAGAGTTGGTCGCTGCATAGGTAGTTTTTATACCTATAGTTTCATATGGACCGCTTAAAGAATTCTTTGGAAACAAAGACATATTGTTTTTACAAAACCCAGTAATTCATAAATATGTACAGACCTGTTATTGTCAGAAAGCTTAGCATTGCGACATGTTTCTTCTTTTTTTAAACCCTTAATAATGGGGATGGCATATTTTTGTAAAACAACTCGATTGATATTTGTTGCCTTTCCGCAATGAATTATACCACATTTAAGATGGAATTAAAAGTTTGCATAGTACAAAGTTTTAAGTATGTTCTCGCTACACCGATTTGACATGGTACTAGGTCCAAAGCAAGTGGATGCTAATTTTTTGCATAGGTTATCTATTTGACAGTTATAATCCAAGTAAATGTTCTTTTATTTGAAAAAAAAATCTACCAAACAAACACTTTACTAAAAGTATAAAAACATTCTTTCTGAATAATAATAATGTCAATGCTTTATTATCAAGAGCATTTGATGTTGCTATAAACTAAAGAGAACCAAACAAAACCCAATATTTATTTCCTCAACCAGACAAAATGTCCCTTCAATGTGATGTACCTACCTAATGGTTTAGTTTAGTTTTTTTTTATATATATGGAAATACAGGCATACCAGTATTTCTTATAATATTAAATTCCTTATGTATTATTTTTAATCAATGTAACTGTGCAAAAAACAAAACGTATAACTAAGTATTTAAGAGAATTTAATAGTAGTTTTTTTGAATAGCTATTGATGGTTATAATGTAAGACTACCTACTACATTTTATTTGTATCTGTGGTAGTTAATAGTTAAGATAATTTAAAAGTTAAAAAATTATTAAAGCACACAGAGTTTATTTCCTTGCTTTATAGTTTTATAACATAATACCTATGTCAAATCTATTGTATTTTGTAAAAATTTATCAAATTGACTTAATAAATAAATAAATAAATAATAAACATCCACGAAAAATCCCAACAATTTGAAATTGTGCACAAATGTTTACCCTTCAGGCTCACGCCCTCAACCTCCAGATTAAACCTAACTGACCCAACCAACATACACGCGGTTATCATCGTTTCCAACTAATTTGTTTTTTGTCATCCATTCTTTAAATCTTTACCTTTAATTTCATGGCGATTCTAAACTTTAATCATAAGATTGGTGTCATCTGCATATTATTATGAAATAATTGAAACAGGAAGTCCCTCAAATACACTGTGCAAGTCGTTTGCATAAATACTAGAGGACCCAATATTGACCCCTGAGGTACCCCTACAATTCACGGTAAAAATTATCCATTATTTTAAAAACCTAAATAAAAACAAGATATATATATATATATATATATATTTTTGAAAAACCACGCGAATGGTCTGTAGGGGATACCAGAAGCCTCCGCTGTGCAAATTTTTGTTAATTAAATGTGCGATTTATCTGTTTAAGTAAACGAACTGTTTTTAGGAATCAAATTCACTCTTAAACTATTTCAAAGGAATGCCTCTAACTCCATAGAGTTGTAGTTTCTGAGGTAATATGTCATGATGCAAAGAGTCAAATACTTTGCTTAGATCGACATATAGTGCCACCCCAATTGTTTTTTCATCAATTATTTTATTAACCTTCGTAGAGAAAAGAAAATAATGCGGTCTCAAGACTCTTTCCCTTTACTAAACCATTGTGATATGAATGAATAATATTAAACTTAACACCTTTCTTAACATCTTTTTTCAACAAAAGCTTAAAACTATCGCGATTTTAAATGTTTTAGGAAAGACTCCGGTGCTTACTGAAATATTTTATGAGAGAGTGATAACGCTATTAAATGTTTAATTTTAAGAGTTTGCTAGAAATACGGTGCATTTGTATGGCTATAGGGAGAAATCGCATTATATTTGTAAAAAGGAAACTAAACTTTATTAATAGAGAGTTGTGTATCAATCATTTTTAAAAGAGGGTCTAAAATAGGAGCCAGTAGAGAATAACGGATTTATTCTTGTCTCGCGCCAAAATTCATTTCCGGTTTTTCCCCGGCCCATCTTTAGTTGCAGCAGGAAGCCCGTACCGAATGGAAAACAAAAGCCGCATTGTCATGTTACCAACATAAATATAATGTGACAGATCTCATCATTTTCAGTCCTGATCTTAATAATGGCAATATCCTTTTATGGTTCGCTTTTGTTTTCCTATTTTCATATTCTAAATATTTTAAATTGTACCCAATTCGGATAGGCAACTAAGCAAAAAGGTAACGAAGTTAATGGGGATATTTAGCAAAATCCAAATTTAAATTTGGCTACGTATCCCTATCCGTGTCCGTATTATCGAATAATTAAAAAAGCAAGGATTTGTGTATAAGTAAGATTGCAACCAATACTATAACCTTAAAAGTTTGTTGATTTAAAAATTTTGGCAGTTTGGTTGCTTCTGGGAGCTTTACTTTTTAAGATATTTAACGAAATCGATATGCAGTTGTCGGATTTAAATTTAATATAATATTAAATAAAATATGTCTAAATGCAACTGCGCCCTCAATATTTTTGACGAATAGTCTAGTTTTAATATGTTATTTACAACCAACTGACCACATATGTACTTTTGAAAAATTATCTCATCATGTAATTCCTCGAAATTCATTTTTTTGCTTAAACAATTGCAACATCTACTTTTATCGTGATTTATCAACAAAGTAATTTCCAGTAATCGCATTTAATCATAAATCAAAAATAACATTGGACTCATGTCCCGAATCTTTTGAAAATATTAATCTTGTTGCTAAGCAGATTACAAGAAGCAATACGGTATATCGGTCGTGGTTAGTTGTGGTGTCGCGCAAGGCACATGATTGGTCAGTTTGATTTTAACGACTGTCAGATTTTGCAACAACCAATAGCGTTGTTAACTTATAAGTTGGTCTGGATGATCGAGATGGCTAACTGTCTGAAGAGGTCCGAAAAAGGAGAGGTTTGATATGCGAAGGTTGCATATTCCCAACTAGCACAGGGTGCTGAAAATCAGTTGTAGAAGTGTTGCCACAGCCAAATCTGTAGTAATATCGCTTTAGCTGTCGTCTGTGGCAACATCTACAGTATTATAGAAGGGTTGTAATAGCTGTTTTTAGCCCTCATTTTTTGGTTGTCACAATGTTGTGGGAAGCAATTTAGCTGTGTATTTTAAGCTTAAAATACAACTGAAATTCATCATTTTTATACAGGCTGCCATTCTATTAGAGAACCTATTTTTATAAGTAAATAAAAAAAGGAAATATGAATCACAAAGTTTTAAGTCAACTTACTCATTTGACATCATGATAATCCGTAAAAAAGGCCATTACAAGAGTGAATTTGGGATTTGGGTGCCCCGGGCAGTTTATTGATGAAACCCATCATAATAACCCACTAAAACGCGCGCCTCAAAAAATCAGCATATTACTGTTTTTGGTTATTAATTTTTCATAGGTTATGTTGAGGAGTTGTCCACCTTGGCAGTAGGTGTACAAATTTTTGGCAGTATTTGGCAGCACTCGCACTACTGCAGTATTTGGCAGTATGTAGAAATACTGACAATAAATACCTATAATTTTGGCAGTAGGTGTACATATTTTGAGGGGGTGGATAACCCCTCGGGTTATGTTTACCTTTTTTCAAGGAATTTCTTATAAAAGTGTTGAAAAATGCCTATGTTATGGATTATACATAATTTGTATTGCACTATTTGGTAAGATAATGTAATTTTCAATAAATAATTTTAATTTTGCATTCGCAATTTTCTGTTTCATAAAATAAATCATGGCCGCCCAAAGAAAAAAGACGTCGATAAGATTTTGTTTTTTTTTTGTGGATAGAAGGGAATTTAAAGCCAGTTACTAGCAAAATACTTTTTGGGCCTAGTGAAATAAAAAAAGAAGAAGAGCAGAACTGGAAATAACGCGTAGTTCACATTCTACCTTTTTTCCGCTACCCATTATTTCCTTCTTTGTCATATTGAACAAGAAAGCAATATATTTTCTAATCCCTCTCACTTTTTTCTGCAAATGTAGAAGTAGATATCAGTTGCAAGCAGGCGGAATGTGAACTAGACGCAATTGATTATCATAAGTTTTCTATACACCGGTAGAAGGCGCGACATTCGCAGCATTTGGTTTTGGCTACAAATGTTCAAAAAAAGTAAAAATTATGACCATTCGGTGCAACTGAGGATCAACTTTTATCGTGACATAAAACAGCTTTAATATCTAGTTTAATAGACAACTTTGCCTTAGTAACAACTTGGTTATTAAAGTAAGTTGCCATAACAATTTGGTAGCTAAAAAGGCAGCTTAAATAAAGCTAGCACTTTACAGCAAAAACGTAATTGCCGCAACGTTGTGACAGCTATAACATAGGTGTAAAATCTAAAGTGTATAGACTGTGCTGCTTGGGTTGTCTCCACTGTTGTAATAAAATAACAGAGAATGCACTTCACAACTGCGAAGAGAGTCTGGACTGTAAACGACATAAAGATATACTGACGACACTGTCATATTTGCAGATATGTTGGAAGGTCTGCAAGAGTTGTTGAATCAAATAACAGTCGGAAGTTCGCAATTTAGACTTGGTTGGAAAAACAAATTGGAGGGTTATAGCTAAGGAGAAAAGCTTTAGACATGGCTTAGACAATGGTATCGTGTTAGTACTACGACACTTCCGAAAATTAATGGAAAAGGTGTAAATTGCGCTCATGATAGCCAACGTGCGAAGCGAGCAAGAAAAATACAAAATCTGAACGCGGAAAAAATATATACGATTGTATTTTTTTGACACGGGTTAACTTTTACGTTTTGCTTTGGATGCACTGGCACCGAGGACAATATTTGTGTTCCATTTGATTGCACTACTCGAGTTTTGCCATTCCATTTGAAAGCGAGTGCAGTTTATGTTGCCCTGAGTGCACATTTTCTTTCATGATTGCCAATAGCTCGTGTAATGAAGAGTTATTTGTTTTAAGTTAAGAAGAGCCTCTCGATGGGGATGACCATTAAATCTAGTCATACAATTCGAAGCCTTCTTAGTAAAACAAAACCGGAGAACAAACAAAATAAGGAATGCATTTACCAAGTTCCTTGTGAGTGTGGTGAATCATACATAGGCGAAACTAAAAGACCACACCACTAAGGAACATCAGGGATTGGGCAGAATCAGGGTATTTTCAGTAAACCAAGTGTTGAAATCCCAAATATTTGGAGGGCCCTCCTTGGGCGGAGCCAACTTCTTAAACTTCAAGGTTGAGTAATTTCTCATAGTATATAAGTACGTAGCCTTAGGAATTGATTGTAGTTTGCACCTGAAGACGATCAGAGATTGTACTGATCGAAACGTCGTGTATAAATAAAGTATAGACAATGGAAGTCCGAAACACAGAGTTAATTTCAACAACTACATAACCTAACTTCTGAACTACGAACACGAACTCCAACTCATCCGATGAGTTTCTTGACGGAATGGATTACCAACTAATGATCTTAATTTCTATTTGGTAAAAGATCAATGCAGGCATGCAGGCCAAAAATAAATTATATTTACTTACACACAAAAAGTTATAAAAAAAGATACAAGCAAAAAATAGTTTAATTTCATACAATTTTTAAAAGGCGCTATCAGCTGCTATCTTTGTGTCGTCATCAAGTCAAAGAGTGGGGCAAAATTACCAGACCGTACAGTACCCTCTCCATACAGGCCGATCAACTCCTACCGATTTAGTGTCCTTTAATCCACCTTTGCCGCCATTTTCACTCAAAAGTGACCGTAAATCCATTAATTTTTTGTCAATATGGCGGCGAAGGTCGAGAAAAGGACAGTAAAACGGTAGGAGTTGATTGGCCTATGTGAAGAAGGTATTGGACCATATCTATTCTAGGGACCGTGGGCTCTGAGCGCTTTTAGACGCGATCGACGACGCGACGTCCGACGCTTAAGCTGTTTGTAAAACTAGACTTGTCCGCTGTCATTTTTTTTATCGTACAAAACTAAAACAACAAAATACTATAGGTGTACTCGCATAAATACACTGATGATGTATAACAAGATAAGCCATCTGTGTTGTGGGCGGTGGACGTGAGATATGCGAACCCGATAAAAAATTGAAAAATAGGGTGGTGTGGCCAGGGGATACGTGAATAACGTTCAGTGTGATACATGGCTGGTCCAAAGAGTCGTTGCGATTTTGGGAAATTGGTGGTGGACAATTTCAAAGATTTTATCGTTATTCAGCGTCGGCAAAGTAAATGTGGCGTTACGGGAAGAATGCAACAGGCATGTAATAAAATTTTAAAAACGAGATGTGTACAGAAGTAAAATGAGTGCCCTTATCAATCAGGATTTAATCCTTATATTTTTTTGTCTTTTAATCCAAAAGGACAATTTTACACTTTTTTTTCAAACGACCGGAAAATAGCCACTTTCCATACGGAAAGTTCTACATTACAAATCATGTTCTTTTGAAATAATTTCACTCTCAAGATAGGACCTTTTTGTTCAATTTTCCGGTCCCTTGATCCTTTTCCGGTCCCATTTTTTGCCAAGTTGGTCATGATTTCTTGTTGACAGCTTTTAACTTTTGTTATTTTTTGGCAGTTTTGACACTTCTAAAAAAGCTTTTTTAAATTTGTTTCAAAAGTTTTGGTTACAAAAATGGACTCAGACTTAGAAAATGAGTTGAATCCGGAGGCTTCAAGAGTCACGTCGATTGCTGCCTGAAAAATCTAAAGAGCGTTGAAGCGTTTATAAACTGGTGCGAATTAAAAAATGTTAAGAAAATTAATGAAGATGTATTGGAGGCATATTTTTCGGAAAAATCGACCACATTAAAGTCATCAAGCTTGTGGAATCTACACTATACAAATAAATAAACATTCCTTTCATGAGTTATTTCATCACTATTCTGCTTGATAAGTTGGCCATGGTCGGCCATAACTGTTCGTCAGTCATCACTGAATTAGCTGTGTGAAGCTAATAGGCACTCCACTATAATTGTTCTAATGTTTTTTTGCAATTTTGCGAAGTTAAAAGTACAAAAATAATTCCTAACCACAAAAGTTTACTTGAAATTAATTCTGTGTTTCGGACTTCCATTGTCTATATTTTATTTATACACGACGTTTCGATCAGTACAATCTCTAATCGTCTTCAGGTTCAAACTACTTATATATTATGGTAAATCACTCAACCGTGAAGTTTAAGAAGTTGGCTTCGCCCAAGGAGGGGCTTCCAAATATTTGGAATTTCAATACTTGATTTACTGCACGATACACCTAACAATCCAGATTCTGCCCAATAAAGGCAGCTTCAAGGAATTTTTGTTTCTTCCAGTGTAACTCCAGTATCCACTTCATTCGGTGTTTTGACCATGCATGTTCGGCTCTTCCTGATTTCGATGTTTCACCTCTTTGGGTATTCGTCTGATGTTCCTTAAGCCTAACAGATAGTGATCTTTTTGTTTCGCCTATGTATGATTCACCACATTTACAAGGAACTTGGTGAATGCATTCCTTATTTTGTTTGTTCACCGGTTTTGTTTTACTAAGAATTATTTGAACCTTGATTTAAATATTGTCCTGTGTGAGTGGGTTTACGATAGACTTGTTCTGATATCGCTTTCTACTCGTTTGACAAGTACATCCAGAAAGGTAATTTGACAACTTTGCTCCAACTCCATTGTGAATTTAATGGTGGGTCTTATGTTATTTAGGTGGTGAAGAAATTCTGAAAGTTGTTGGTCATTCCCGGTCCAGACAATAAAAGTATAATCAACATATCTCAGCCAGAGCTTAGGTTTATATGTTGCGGTATCAACCTCGTGTAATTCGAACCAATCCATGTAAATATTGGCCACCCCTGGCGAAAGCGATGAATCCATTGGCAGACCGTCATCCTGAGCATAAAACCTATCTTTCACTTGAAAATAACAACAACTCCATCACTCCCTCCAGTGGTAGGCTGAGACGTTCATAAAGGTATTCGTCATCAACCAGTATATCTAATAATATCTAGCGATTCCTTTATCGAGACATTGGTGTATAGACTTTCGACATCAAAACTGACAAATCTATCCTCTGGTCCTAAAACAAAAGAGTTAAGAGTATTAACAGAATGGTTGGAATTTTGAACAAATGAAGCGGTCTTGTGTGCAAGAGGTTGAATAATTTTCAAAAGGACAGATTGCTTGTTGAAGAATTTTTGAAACTTGTAATTGGGCGTAAAGGCATTGCATCTTTGTGAATTTTGGGAAGTCCGTATCGATGAGGAGGCTGCTATAATGTGGTGTAAGTTGAGATCTTGTGTTGTCCGGAATATATCTGGCATACTTTTTTTTTAATTCTATAAAACGTACTTTCGATTGATTGCGTCGGGTCTTTTGGGAGAACTTTATAGTTTCCTTTGGCAAGTACCTCTTCAACTTTCTGGTCATAGGTTTCCGTGTCCAAAATCACTGTTGCATTGCCCTTGTCTGCCGGTAAGATTTTAACTGATTTGTCCTTTTGAAGATTCTTCAACGCGATTTCCTCTGTCTTGCTTATATTCGAGGTATGCTTAATATGTTTGTTAATAATAGTCCTGACTTGATGTCTGAACTCGTCGCCGTCTTGTCGTGGAAGAGGATGACTTTCTATGGCGGTCAGAGATTGTACTGTGTATAAATAAAATATAGACAATGGAAGTCCAAAACACAGAGTTAATTTCAAACACATCATTGTCTCAAACTTTCAAACAAAAGTTTACTTGTTTTTCTTTAGTTTTAATCTTAAAAACTACTGGCCTTAGCGGCAAGCGCTATCTAGCCAAAAAGAAGCAGAAAGCTAATATTTTCTTATTAGGGGACTGTTCATAAATTACGTAACGCGGCTAGGCGTTGACGAAAGTGGTAGAAAGTACTTACGATACACGACCGGAATTTGTCTTTACAGGTCTCCGCAGGTTTACGGGATTCGCCTGCGGCTCGCTGTAAAGAAATCTTTGTTTTAATTGTCTTAGGAGCATAATCCTATTGGAAATATTAACACACCAGGACGAATCCGTATCAGGTAAGTTGGATAAGTACCAGTTCGGAACGATGCCTATTTGTGAGTGATTCAAAGTTGGATATCAAAGTGTATGATGGTGTTTAATGATGTATGGGGCGGGTGACCAGTGGAACCGCTGATGAGCCTACGCTGGTTACCCAAGGCGAAACATCGTTTAATCATTTCCCTTTTCGCTTTGATCCTTTGTGTGTTCCTTGTGGGATGCTCATCCAAGTTAGAATTTTCATTATTTCCACCCAAGATCTTTTGTTTTTTTTTAGTTTTCTTTTCGGGTGAAGTAACTGATTTGGAGGTTTTTTAACTTCTTTCTTTGACCCATTAGTTTGTTGGCTTTCTTTGTACTAGTGCTTAGTTTTATTATACATTATAAATATTTGTAATAAAATATAGGGGGCACCCTAAAAACATTTGCGGGGGGCTCAGAAAAATCTGACACGATGTGTCACATCACAAATTGTGACGTTAGAAGTGTAACCAGTGACGTCAGAGGTCGACCATTTAATAAAAGTGAAGAAAATTTTTGATGCGTTACGTTCAACGTCAAAGCAATATATAGGGAAGTTATACATCCTTAAGAACAAAACACTTGACACTTTTTGAGCCAAATAGTGGTTCAAATCATTAAACATCTTGGACAAAATGAGCGGAACCCTTGGGGGAAGACCGTGGGGGGAGCCTCCCCCCCCCCAATGTTGCTTGGGAAATATGAAGGTTTAGTTGAGAAATTACAATACACTTATTATAATGGGTGGCAGGGAATCGCTTTTGTTATTAATTGAGAAAATGACCTTTACGGCCCCAATCAAATGCCTTCGGATCGCCGGTGGAACCATTTTCATTTCATACAGATTTTATTTTGGATCTAAAATATAATCTGTATGAAACTTAGATTAAAAAGAGACAAGATATCTGGTCCAACGAAAACTCCTTGGCAAATAATAACCAGTGTTTATTTACAAATAAAATCACAACAAAACAAAGGTGAGAAATATCGATTATTTTTCTATCCTTTTAAACGACGTTAGAACGATAGGGCAGAGAATTCTGTCTCAACCACTTTTGGTCGTGATTGCCTTGTGGGTGGGGAAAGTCGGCAGAGCGCAGAGGGTCGGATGATATTTTTATTGGAACAAATCGTCCAATGTTTTGAAAACAAAGGGAAAGCAAGTGAAATCAGTCAGTGGCGGTACATGTCGGTAGGTACACAGAAAATTAAAAAAAAAGTTTATGAAATTTACTTAAATTAGTAGATCCTTAGATTAACATATCAAAAAACACGTTTTTTTTTCAAGAAGTAGTTAATTCCCAATGAGTCAAATGAGATATTTTGAGATAAAATAAAGCATACTTTTGATGAAGTAGTTAATGCGCTAATACGATATTTTCGATTGTTTTTTTTTATAAAGATATAAAATAAAGGTAGGTAAAGTCCTTAAACCAACTTGCAAACAACAATAAAAGTTAATTCACATGTGTTCAGGTGTGTAAGAATGTCTTATCAGAATATTAAGGTTGATTTATACTGCCGCCGTTGCCATCTGCGCTCGCCTTTCGAATTGATATTTAAGTCTTTTTGTCTGTCCTAGATGTCTCCATGTACCCTAAGCATTATTGACTTTATTGTGTACTGAAAAAGTCAGTATAAGTAAGTTTCTGCTAATGACCAGAAAAAATAACAAAATTAGCAAACACAATAACATAATTTTTAGCTAGTAGGTAATATTATTTTTTTTTCTTGATGTTCCAGGTGCTATGAACTGTGTTTTTTTGTTTTAATGTTTGGCATAATTTTATTGTCTTGAAAATTGAAATTGCCATAAATCATATACAAACTTTGTAATAAATTCATTTTGTATAAAATTATACTACAAACATTTATTGTTAGGAAGCTTCCAAAGCTCAAATTGGCAGAATCATTTTTTGCACGTTTTTTAAATTATTTTGCAGATTTCATATTATAGTAAAATTTTAATAATATAATCCATGTGTAAATTTATATTTAAGTAGGTACGCCCCTGATGTGATTACTATAAACAACAGAAAGGTAAACATTGTTCCATATAATAATATAACCAAAGTCTCCGTAACTGTCAGGTATCTTGTCTCTTTTTAATCTAAGGTATGAAATGAAGAGCGTGCCATTCATTTTATCCAAGATATTTAATGATTTGGACCAACCATTAGGTTGGCCGACTTTCCTATATGTATATTAAACAATGGTCAAAGTCATTAACCCGGAGCACGGGTTTAGTTCGTTTAGCCAATATATCGCAAAATTTTTGACTTTCCTGAGTTTTTTTCAAAGTAATAACCTTTAAATGCGATTTCTTCGGTAAAATGCGTTTTTTCGTCAAAAAGATAAAATGAACTAAACGACTAAAGCCGTAAAACAGCTGACCGCACAAAAGCCGACGCACTATAAATAACAGTACACGATCTTGTTTGTTTTAAAGGGATCCTGAATTCTGACTTCTGTACCATCTAAAAATTTATTTAAGGTTGCCATCTCTAAAATTGTAAAACTAGGACCAAAACACTTAAAAACTTTAAGAAAATTACATTAAAAATGTAATTTTTTACGCGTTTTAAATGTTTTTGACAAAAAATTTGTAACAAGCAATGATTTTATAATTTAAAGAAATATGTAGTTCTAGAGAAATTTAATTTTTTACATTTTTTACATATAGTTTCAACCATAGATTTTTCGCCAAAATTACGTCATAAATGCGCCGCGGGCGAAAATTTGAGAACACTGTATCTATAGAAAACGTAATTTCTTCTTGAATGCTGTTCCTGACAAAAATTTAAAAAATCCAGCTTATTTTACAAGCTACAATAAGCACAATAAAAAAAAATCCAATTTTTCTGCAAGAAGCAGAACTCAAGAGTTTAGATATTGAAAAAAAAAGTGGGTTGGAGTGGGATCCAGTCTTAATTCTTCAAAAATGTTTCGTTTTTTTGTGCAATTTTTAAAGAAATGCAGTAACCTGAAAAATGCAGTCTATAACAAAAATATTTTGTTGTTGAATGAATTTTATTTAACAGTTCATACTGTTAGGGCTGCAAAAGAAAATCATAAAATTCTAAACATGTGTGTTTACAGTTATATGTTATATATTTTATAAAAACAAATTGCCGTGCTGCCTGTCGTAGAGATTCCGGACAATTTTTAAAAATCCGCCCGGACGTCCCCGGACGCCTCCAAATCCCGAACATGTCCGGGGAAATCCGGACGGATGGCAACCCTATTTTTTTTTAAACCAAATAAAATAAAAAAACCAGCCGTGCGCGCTCTCGAGGCGAGCTACCTAATAAGCTAGTAAGTAAGTAACGGCGAGACCCGTGCTATGTATTGCGCCGCCCTTAAAAGGCGCAAATCAATAAACAAATAGTTAGTAGGTACTTGATGATAACCCCTTTTGCCTGAAAGACCTCACTGCACCATTTTTTAGCTAAAAAATAAAATAAAAAGATAACTTAGTTGTGCTATATTTATAAAATTATTTTTACCTGAATCAACATTGCTTAATAAAAACTAAACATTACAACAAAAAGAAGAATATTATGCGGGACTGAGAAAAATATGAGAACTTATTGGCAACATCTGATATGCAGCACCTTGGCAAAAGTACCAGCTATAGAACCCAAGTCGATGATGCAAGCCTCCGGAGGCTATTTGATGATCAGTTTTTGATATCAAAAAGGTGTGAAGTGTGAAAATTATGTGTGTTATACGTAATATCCTTCTTAGAATGTTATGGTTGATTTATGGCCGATGCTTAACCATATAATAACTTAATATTGAGAAAAATAGTACATGGAATAACGAAAACAAGATACTAAGACGGAACGGCTCTGTGTAATTATTTGTAGGAATAAATATTTATTTATTAATTTAAATAGATGCAACATCAATTCAATTAATCTATAATAAAACTCAAGTATAATTCGGCACTTTCCATCCTCATCCCCAATTATTTCTCGCACACAAAAATGTTAACTTTCATACATTTTATTCCTTTCATAATTTAAAAAAAAAAACTTAATCAGAGAGCAGTAATAAATTTAGAAAATTAATAAATATAAATATATTTTGTCCATCTCTCGTTGGCAAGGTATTGTCCCCGACAACCGACAGGCATTACCTTTCTGAACGGCCAAACTGAAATTTTGAACTAAAAATGACTTTATATTCATTTGACTTCGTTTACTAGGAATATAAAACAATTTAATCAAAATCAATTTTGCATCAAAACTTGGTGTATTAATGCTATCAACTTTACCTTCTTAATTCAAATTAGCACACCCTATCACTCGTTAAATTGTTGACACTCGCATTTTTTAGAACCTCTATAATTTGGTTGCGTTTACTAGAACTATCAAGCCGTTTAAATAAACCTAACCTACTATTATCAATTGTATCTCTAGCTTCTAATGGATGACTTATTACTACTACTAGGTATCTACTATTACTATAATGATAATTTTTATACTCTATATAATTTGATTGACACTTACCTAATCACACTCATTGCATTATTGCATCTAAACTTGATTTTCCACTACTATCAACTTAATCTTTCGCTTCTAATGGATCACTTATTGATATTACATTATCCATCTAATAGGTAAGAATCAATTTCCAAAGCGCTGAATCCAAACCTCCATTTATTTATGTCTTGATTTACACCATATTTGCATGTCATTATGTCTACCGACTTAACCGGCAGCTCACGGCAGCATTAAATATTCTTCTTTTCTTTTCCGATCCAACGAAATGGCTTAAGGAATACTAAAATTAATTCTTAACGTGTTAATAACGGACCTTTTAGCATCACCATCCTCATTTATACCTGTTATTAACATGTCCTTGTGCACAGAATTTTAACACACTATTACTATTTGCCGACTCAGTACTATACCACTTATTACTTTAGCTTGTCCTATCGCATACTACAATGTTGAAAATTGTACCTATGTAAACGCAAGCAGACTTCTACATCTAAAGTTGGGTTTTCACTGCTATCAACTCTATCTTTAAAACAATTTGACTCGTCCTATCGCCCACTAAAATGTTGACTAACTTAAACTATTAAGCCATCAAGGAGTCTTCTTCAGCTTGACTTGATTTTCCACTACAACGTTATCTTCAGCTTCTATCAATTTCTAAACGCTGATTTACAACATATTTACATGTCGTTGTGTCTGCTGACTAAACATTCTACTTTTCTTATTCGATTCAACGAACGGCTCAAAGGATACTAAAATTAATTCCTAACCTGTTAATTACGGACCTTTTAACATCCATATCCTCATTTACACCACTTATTTACATGTCTCATGTACTTTGAACACACTGTTATTATTTTTCGATTCAAATTCAGAGGATCAAAGCATGTTGGGTTTAAATGCTTAAAGACATACAAATTAATTCTCGACCTGTTAATTATCGAGCGTTGTTTGTTAGTTTTCCTGTTAATTACATGCCTCAAGTGGCAGAACTGTCGGAAAGAGCAACCTCTTTGCGTTTATTAAGCGGACATCATATATAAGGTGTATTCCGATTTATATGGTTAAAAAAAAGGAATGGTGAATTAAAAGAGAATTAAAAGAGAAACAACATTTATTTAAATAAATATAAAAAATGGTTTTTTGTCGAACGTCCTTTATTTAGTTGAGTTTATTTTAGCTACTAGATACTAGCGAAAAATTGTCAAAGTCGTTAGCTCAATGCTGTAAGTTAAAATTAGAGATGTGTAAATCGATCATTTTTTACTGAATGAATTGATCAGTGATTCGTTTCTAGAATGATAGAATCTTTTCGATCGATCATTGAATCAATCAATTGAAATTAAATTAAAGAAAAGGGTGACCCAAAAAGATAAGTTTATTCAAGATGCAGCTAAATACGATATACTCTGCTGACCAAAAAATCTATCAGGTTGTGAAAAAAGCAGAGCATTTTTTATTGTATAAAAGGAATTTTAACGTAATACCTATACCCAAAAAAACGAAACGGTAATCACGGTTTTTGTATTTTTCAACAGTCCCGATTCCTGATTTTAAAATAGGTATTAGTGATAATCCATAATTTTCATAAAGTTTACCCTGCGCGCAGGAATTCGACTCAAAAGAAGTAAACGATCGATCTATTTTCAACTTTTTCAGTGTATCGCCACAGTAGGTCAGTTAGTCATTTAATCCATTCCGATTTGATTCACGCGTTTGATTCATTCTGTCTTCGTCGGTTATTTGACTTATTTGATTCGATCATAGTGAACGAATCGTTCACGAATTACACATCTCTAGTTAAAATAAAAATTCTGAATACAAGCTACTAGTGACAGATACAAAATACCAAAGTTTTGGTATTTTGTATCTTATAATTTGTAATCTCTATCGAAATTGGAAATATTTTTCATTGTGCCTCCGGCTTAACATGTAGAAGTGACGGAAGCATCGCTAAATTTTAAAAAGGGTATCAGAAAAAGTAAAGTACGACGAAAATTTATTTAAAATCTTGAAATCTTATAATTTCTCCAGCGATACTTGATTCAGTGGCGTAGCCAGAAATCGACTCTGGGGGGGGGGGGTTTCATCAGTTAATAAAAATCAACTACGTACCTAACGCGCATTTTTAAAAATTAACGGGTGTCTCATAAGTTTTGACACAAAATAAAAAATCGTATCCTTTTTGAAAAACAAACTTTTATTTAAACTGTATATATATTTTTAATAAGTTGATTTTATATGAATATAGTTTATCTATTTTAGTATATGCAGCAGTCTGTGTTCCTCAACAAGCCGCAACTTTGTTCGGACACCTCTCATAAGGTTCTGCGCGGTGACAATATTAATTTCTCTGCACTTGATTAACATTCTCCGGCGCAGTTGGCCTTCATTTTGAGCAGTCCAGCCTCCGGCGTACACTTCCCTTGCCAAGTGGGCCCAAAAGTCTTCAATGGGGCGAGCCTGGGGCAAATTAGGGGGATTGTCAGTTTTTGGTACATATGGAATATGATGCTCTTGAAGCCAATTTTGCGTTTCCCTGGCATAATGGCAAGATACCAGGTCGGGCCAAAACATAATTTCGTCTCCAGCATGATGTTCTTGAATAAACTCATTGAGTTTCATTAGGCAGTTATCAATATAACCTCTGCTAGTTAATGCTTCGCCCCGTACATGTCCTATATATGGTCTTGCTATACCCCTTTCGGAAATTGCACTCCACACTCCACACACACGAATTTGGCTTTTTCTTTGAATCTTACGTTGTCCGGAGTCTCCTCTATATTATCGGCGTAAAATCCTTGATTACCTGGAATTTTTCAAAAGTGAATTACTTTTCATCGTCCATTATGATAGATTTGTTGTTCGCAAAATGAACACATCGAAGAGAACGACAACATCGAGGTATCCGGGCAAGCTGATTAGGGGTGTATTTTGAACATTTTTGCCTTTTGCGGTATTTTTGACTATTTCTGCTCAAAATTCTACAAATAGTACTTTGTGAAGTTTGTTCTCTTCTCGCTAGCTTCCTTACAGACACCCCGATCTTGTTTTTAGCCAACCTTACCAATCTGTTGCACTGAGGGGGGGGGGTGAAAATCCTTGGTCTTCCACTTTTCGGGAGGTTCATACAAGGAATACCCTGTTCGCATTCCAATATGGTTCGATAAATGGTTTTCCTGGATATATCTTGGTGTTGAAAAATTCGCACTATTTCAGCTTTCGGCATTTGCCCAATTTGTAAGACATTTTTTACAAACTGATTTAAAACATAAATATGTCAAATTGAAACCTAGGAAACAAGGAAAAATTTGTTACCAAAGCCAACTTGATAAGTAACTTAGGTATTTCTTTTGAGCTCCTTGAACTTTGTGCCAAAAGATATGGGACAACCGTTAGGTAGGTACCTATTGCTTGAGCTCTTGAAATGAAGGGAGGGGGTTTAATAGGTGTTGAGTTAGTGTATACGAAACAAAAATATTTATTTTTAAAAGCAAATCTCATCTAGTCTCATTTCCAGATTTTGAAAAAATTACACTAAAATGATTTTTTTTACGAGTTTCAAATGTTCTTGACAATAAAAAATTTGCTAAAAATGAAACAAAATTGCAACAATATTTAATACTGTAAGAGCGCCGCAGGCAAAAATTTTGACAAAAAAAAATTCTTTAAAACTTTTCTCTTAGGTTATATTTTTGAAAAAGTAGATTGGGTTAGATGCCAAGAAGGGGTATGGGTTGCGGTGATATATATAGATTTGTTGCTAAATCATAATCATAATTTTAAGAAAATTTATACTTTTTGAATGCTGGTGATAAAAATTCCTTAGAATTAAACTAAAATTATAACAATTAATGATGTCATAGCACCGCAGGCAAAATTTTTAAAATTTAAGACATCACACCACACACGTTACAAACCAATTAATTTATTTTAGATTGGGTTGGACCCCCCTGGCTACGCCACTGCTTGATTGCATTGATTGACTCTGAGTTGCAGGCAGCAATTTTAAGATTTCTCCCACTAAAACTAAAAACACACCACGTGATTCTGCAGTTAACTCAACTGCAAATTCATGTCCCGTCACGTGGTCCGTGTGTGCTGGATGCCGATGCCTTTTATTAACCCTAGCCGAAACGGAAAACATTCTATGGTTCTTTGAGCCGGCCGTGTAAAGTGATTAGCTATGCAAATAGCTTCCCTATAACAGCGCTGGCTTTTAACGTTAGAAAGAATGGTTACTTAAAGACCTTTCGATTCGATAAAGTGGCTGTAACTTTTGTCACAGACAACCGGGATTTAAATCGGTTGAATTTATCGCTTTTTGTGGTAATTTATGAATTCTCTGGATGTACATACCGATTGGCATAATTTAGATTCTAAGTGTGATAATTTCCTAAAAATCTTTTGTTAGTTTATTAATATATTAAACAACCACTGGCGTAACTACGGGGAGGGCTGGAGGGGCCGGCCCCCCTAGGCCTTTCCAGACCCCCCCCAGAAAAATATAGCCTAGTAGTTCTCAGTCATATGACGGGGCTAGAGTAATGTCTCGGAAACATAAGGGCTTACAAGGTTTAATAAGAGAAGAACATCCTTCGGCAATATACATTTATTGTTTGGCACGTAAACTGAAAGTTGTTGACCCATGTACAAAAGATGCACCAGCAGCTTCTTTTTTTAATACATAGAGGCATTGTATGTGCATTTTTCGCAACCACGAAATAATGAAAAACTTAAAAAGGTTGCAGATACCTTGGGTATTAAATTTTTAGAAATATCTAACCTTTCTACTACTCGCTGAGCATGTCGATTTGAAAATTGTAAAGCAGTTTTATTAAACTTTACGGCGATTAAAATGGCACTAGAAAGTGAAGTAACTGATAACTAGGATAGACATGCCGTTGAAGCTGTTGACTATTAGCATGTATTCAAAAAGCCGAGTTTGGCATTTTCCTTCACATTCTATACACTGTTTTATTAGGTATCAACGTTTTGAGTCAGTAATTTTAAGGTAAAGCTGCTACTCTCGGCAATGTAAATTTAATAAGTATCAAAACGGAAACGTCAAATTGCTGCACAAACTAAGGATTATATTGCGCGATAGAATTTCCATCAGATATAAGTTGCTTAGAACACTGGAAAATAAACATTCACTACCAAATAATGGATAAATTAGCAGCAAATCGGTAGATACTTTATTTAAGTTAAATATCAAAGAAAGTCAAGATTTTATTGAAAATTACCCTCGTAGTCAAAAATATGATTACTTGTAAAAATGTAGAAATAAATTTAAAACCTATCAAAGAGTATATTAGACAAGACTTTTGTCCGAACCTCTACAAATTAATTCAGATTGCTATTTTCCTTCCTATTAGTTCTGCTAGTTGTGAACGAAGCTTTTCTGAAATGCGTGGACAATTATTAACATCGATAATTATTTAATTAGAGAAGAGATTACAGCAGGTCACTTTTTCGAAATATTTTCACAAAACACAAGGAAGTTGCAGTTAATTTCAGTTCATTTATATTAAACTGCTGAGTTGACTTATATAGAGTTACGGTTCAAAGTTGTTCACACAACGAGTTAATGCATAATATTAAACGATTTTGATAAAAACATCATTGTCTTTTATTCCTCACTAGGAAGCATTATCAGCTAGGCCCTCCCCTAGCCCCCCCCCCAGGTCAGAGAGCTAGTTACGCCGGTGTAAACAACAGTGCTTGAAAATGACTCTTCGTACACCAGGGTTCCATACCGACTAAGCAGAAACCTGTTACATTTACATTACCTTAACGTATTTTTGTGACCTGTTACTTAACACTGCTTGTAACTTTAACGAGGATATTACTTTGCCAGTACATCAATTGTCCTAAACATTTACCTAACAGTGTTACATTCGATTTTTTTAAACAAGTATGTGACTTGCATGTAACATTTAATGTTACATGGCTAGGTAAAATTATTTTTTGAAATTTACCTCTAACTTCTTAAATATTGGTTCAAACAACATAAAAAATAGATTTTTGTGCTTTAAAATCTCTGATCTGATCTCTGAAAATAGTAAAAAAAAAGAAAATATGCGCTGTCGGGACTCGAACCACTACTCTAAAGATGAGACACCAGCCAGGGTTTCAGCGCCTTAGACCACTAGGCCATCTCGATTTTGTTAAGAATTGTCATTGGTTACAGAAAATAGGAAATTGATTTTTTATTATTAATTTAATTAATTGTTTTTAATAAATAAAATACATATACCTACAAAGCAAATATTGAATCACAATGATTTGATAGAATCATAATTTGGCGAAATTTAAAAAAAAATAAAATATATAATTTCCTCGAACCGTAAAAAAATCGTATCATAAAATGATCGTACGTTACTGATGCGAATACATATAAATTTATACTTATTTTCCCTTTTGTGAGAAGTTGTCAAAACAATCGCAGGATTTTCATAAAAAAAAGTAAACTTTTCGATACTATTCCTTACTTTTTCATAAATTTTCGCCATATTTGGGTTAAAACTTTCATTAATTTTGGAATGTTTGCATAAAACTAATATGCATTCCTATTAAGCAACCAAGTTGACATTAATCATCATCATCATCATTAATAACCTGAACTTGTTTCAACTTTGATGTTTATTACACTTACAATATTGTATTTTGTCATCTTACAATAAAGAACAAAATTATTATGTAATATCTTATTAAATCCAAGATTATATTAAAGTAAAATTATCGCTTCTTTCGTGTATCAGCGATACTTTACATAGAATGTTAATTTTGAACTTACATTTTACATTATTTAAATATTTTTCTTAAAGTATACAAAGTTACATCAATTCTACATGTTTTCAACGTTGAAAACCTGTAATTTAACAGACTTTGCTTAGTGGCAAAGATGTTCTAACATGTAAATATGGTATTGGTTACGGCCCGAAATCTATGTGAAAAGTGTTTTTTGCATAGCTAGTGCAAAGTACTATGTTCAGAGCGAGTTTTCTTTCTGCAAAACGTTTTTTACGTAGTCGTAGAAAAGTTTCTCTAATCAATACCCTCTCCACATAGGCCGATCAGCTCTTATCGTTTTAGTGTCCTTTTCTCCACCTTTGCCGCCATTTTGACAGAAAACTAATGGATTATCTGTCACTTTTGAGATCGGTAGGAGTTGATAGGCCTATCTAGAGATGGTTCTGCTCTAACGTATCCTAAGAAAATTGGAAAGTTCAATTTTCAAAGCCTTGCACTATTATGTAATTGCTTGTTATTTTGTTCTTGTATTTTATTGCTTATTCTTTATCATTGTAATAACTTAGTTCAGTTGTCACAACTTTAACAAACACAACCTTAGAAATCGGTATTTTGACATTTAAATTTTTCTTTTATTATCGTGGGTGGACGTATTACATTTGCATTACCGGGTAACAAGTCATACACTATCATAAAAAACGTTGAAAGGCAAAATGTCTACTTTATCGATACAAAATCGGTCGTAATTCACCGAGATACGTATTTAATGAATATATTATCGCGAATATAATATACCTACGCCACTTTGATTTATTTCCAGGGGAATATAATTATTAAATTGTATCTGATATAGAATCTATATTTGCTGTACTTTGCATGGCCTTCAGGCAGGGGCGTTACATTTTCTCGTTGTTACCGTGCAGACATCTAAAACGTGATTTATCGGTCGTTTGCTAACATCTTACTTTGGGGGGAATTTGGAATTTTTTTCTATACGGATTGTGTATGTATACTAAATTGTAATTAATTTTATGCACTTCAGGGATTAAATAGGTACTTTTAGTCCCTATTTTTAGGGACTAAAGTGACACTTCCCTAAGGGATTCAAAGAAAATTTAATCCCTAACGAATTAAAAATAAATAAATTAGAAGTAAATTTAATCCCTCAGGGATTAAAAAAAAAACTAATCCCTGGAAAATTATAATTAAATTTATGGCAAGTCAAGCCAAACAGCACTTGCTCTTGGCCAAGATTTCATTCTTAGCACCCTTTCTTGTAGTTAACGAACCATTTGGCGTAGAAATAACGTCATTTTACCAAAGATCTTTTCCTAAAGTGCATAACATAGTATATAAACCTCGGGACTAAAGTGTCGTTTAATCCCTTAGCAAATTGTAGCCCTCTCTACGGTCGGGTCACAAACCTTTCGCCGGGGGTTAAATTTGGCACTTTAGTCCCGAGGTTTATAATGTACTATAATATCTTGCATGATGCATTTTTTCCGATATTTTTGTCTTTTGGTGATCTAATACTTGAGTTTTAAAGGGCGGGTCAGGTTTCGGCTCCAAATTTTCTGCTATAACGTTCCGTTCTGCTGGTTGTCGATTAACCTTTTTCTTGTTTTTCTTATGCCTTGGGCGAGTTTGTAAATTAATCAGGTATCCTGAAGAAGAACAAGGATATGCTAAGGATGTTCTAAATTAACATTGGAACATCTTTAGCATGTGTTAATAATAGGTTATGTTCCGCCCTAATCACATACTATGCAGGTTCTTTGGATGTGCTAATAGATATTCTTATCAGATGATTGCCATGTGCTTAGCACATATATATGGCAACGGGTCATCCTTAGCACCGTTAACTCCTAAAATATGGCTTTAAATAAAATAAAAAATATATTTTTGAGCTCTAAAAACTATGTCCTTTCACAATACACCCTAAGAAAAAAAATAAAAACAATGAAAAAAAAGTGCGACGTGCCGACGGGGTTCGAACCCACAACCTACAGGTTGAGAGACCAAAGCTTTATCCACTGTACCATGCGCTTATAAAGAAATATATGTTTAAACCGCGGAATATAAGCGTTTTGGCGGATTCTTATTGGTCGACTTAATCAGAGAATTTTCGCTTTTGGTGGAAGTAGACACTTTACTTGGGTTGGTTTTCTTAGTGCACGGAATTAAACTCTCATGATTTTATGGTATCATGCATATAGATGTACTTAATATTGTACCATAATTGGTATATACTTTACATATCCTAAAGTTGTCCTAAAAGTAACCTTCTTTAATGTTATTTCATTATATAGTATGCTAAGGATAGATTAAAGATACATCGATGCTCACCGGCCCCCAGACTCGGTGAGCATCGATGCTAACAATTGGTGAATTCAAAATCAAATCAAAATTGGTGGAATCAATCGGGTAATGTAAGAATCCGATGAATATCACCAAGAATCATAGACGAATTTACAAACTTTTCATCGGTGAGCTCATGGGTGAATTTACATACTCGCCCTTTGTTTTGTTAATTGAGGATGGACTAATGTTACAATCTCCTTTCTGATGCTCTTTCGTTACTTACCTTATACAGGGTGTTTTAACGAAAAAGTAAAGCTTTTTTTGGTATTCTTTAACATACATTCTGGAAAAATTTTCGGACCCGTGGATTTGGTTTACAAAGAGGCCAGTTTTTGACGTCTTGTTGTCTTTTCGTTGATTGTTCGTAATATTTTTTGTATACTTTTGCTTATTTTAATTTGTTAAAATAGGTATTATTCTATACCTTTCATAGTTAAATTTAATTTATTAAGCTTTTATACATTTGTTTGTTAATATTTTTCCTTTTTGTTTACTTTATTTTAAAATTTTTTTCTGATACTATTTGCTCAATTATAGTAAAAATGTTTGCAAGTAAAGATCTACTTTACTGTATTATCAATGCTCGCAGAAGCTAGAACCTCTCTTTCCCAAATCCCTTTTCTTTTGAAAACTTGAGTCGTTTTCTCCGCTCATCCACCATCCACCATAAGGAGCACAGGATTCTTCCTAGGGACTGATTCTTTAATTGTGCTTGTTTGAAATTTCATAGGAATAATCATTTGATTTGTATTGGCTGCCAAGTAGTTGATTCTGCCTTCTTCAGAGTTCAAGAATTAGGCTCCTGCAGGCGTGCTGCCAATTAATTTTTTTTTAAATTTATGTTTATATTTATTAAAAATGTAGAACTATAGTTTAGTAGTAATGGACATTATCAGTTGGCACCAAGCGCACGTTTTTCCACGGCCTCTAATTGTTCGAAAAACTGTTTTTATCGGCAACACGATTTCAATAACTCAACAGAATCGTTTCGGCACACCTTTTCAAATCTTATAAATTTATACGCCGCGGAAAAAATGCGGCGAAACGTATGTCGTTTATTAATACGATTCGTGTATTAAATTCGATCTTGATAAGGCCTAAAAGATGGTTTTTGATTCTTGGGAAAATACGGAATAGTATCTGACTCGACAAGAAACTCTGTATCTTGATTTCGACTCGTACGGTTTCGTGTTATAATCGTTTATTGATTTCAACAACAAATCAGATTTTTTCCAGAAATATATTTGGTATCTTTGGTGATTTTTCCTTCGTTATGTAAATTGACAATAATAAAAGTAGTTTTAATTTGTTCTACAGCAGTGGCGTACTCAGAGACCGGCCTAGGGGGGGGAATATCACAGGTTTTTTTTTTGTAAAGGTGAGCTCTCTATGGGCCAAATTTTTAGTCGTCTTTCAAGAATCCCTTGTTCCTTCAAGGAGGCCTTTAAGATATCCTGAAAATAATGGATGAGTTATTTAGTGTTAGAACTTCATTCTTGTATTGATGCATATGTTTATTAAATTTTAAATAAAACACTTGTTTAAAATCACCAAGGGTTTTTATATTTTCCTATATTGTTATAATATCAACTTATTTCTACCGAGACCCGACACAGAGAGACCGTAAAAATGTTCCTGGGTACCAAAAGCTACCTAAGTGCATATGCAAAAAGAAAAGGAGTTTTTGGCCACATATATATTTTCAAAAAACACCACACTGCACATTATACTAAAACATGATCGAAACAACCGGGCTCTCTTCCAGTGTCCCCAATGTTGGCCTTAATTGATATATACCCTACGGTATATGGCACTGGAAGGTAGCTAGGTAATGTAATTAACATGTACGACACAAAACTAACCTGCTAACAGAAAAGACAAACTACACATTTACTCAAAATTCGGTATAAAACAACATTATTAAAATTAGGAACAACCTTCCTCAATTGGTCAAAGACTTGCCCGACAAAATCTACTAATTAAATTAACTTTTTTATCTTTTTGACAGTTCTTTTCTTGATAACAATGATAACTTGATAACATAAATGACATGATTTGTACTTATATTTTATTAATATACATATATATTATAGCTACTTATCATTTATTTTTTTTAATTGACAAGTTCAACACCTCTGTAAAGTAAATAAGAATAAATAAAATCTATTGTATTGTGTGTATGTACCTTTTATAAAGTTGGATTCATAGTTATGAAAATTATGAAGCAGGAAGTAAGACGCAAATAAAATAAACTATCTTACATACATTTTTTTGTTGATACGTGAGCTCAACTTATTCTTATATCTTTGAATCAGTTCAGCGAGGAAAACCTTTTCCTGGCTAGTGTAGGGTGTTAAGGGGCCCACAGACGTTGTTCGACGAGCAAATCTGGTCCAACTAAAATGACGCAAGATCGAAGTGTGTGTGCGAAAAATTGTAAACCTATGCAAATATCTAACTTCGTCTGATTTTGTCCATCGGAGATGTTCGATTTATTAATATAATAAAACTAAACCGAAGTCTGTGTGCAACTCGCATTTGCTCGAACAGATTTGCTCGTCGAACATAACCATCCAACAAAAACGCAGTCTGTGGGCCCCTTTATAGTGCCCTCCTTTTGAATTTTATCTTCATTAATTTTTTTTGTCAAAAAAAAAAACAAAAATTTTAAAAATGACAAAACCTTAACCACAAAAATTTTAACAATGAAGTTATCAGTAGTTTATTTGCACCAACCCACCATCATTTTTGCGACGTTGCCGATGCAACCCTACCTTGAAATATTCCTTCCCGAAGGAAGGGACTATAAATAAGAAATGAAAGGACGCCTCGAAGGACACCTTCGTCAAGGAGGCCGTGAGGCCTCCTTCGACGTCGGGCTATAAATTTGGCCCTAGAAGGTGTTGGTATGAACGAGAAAAAATGTTACTCATATTTAATAGCGGCGTTTTTAATATTGACGACAAAAAATTGCTTAAAAGTATAGTATGATGTCATAGAACCGCTGGAGAAAATGTTTTGCATTTTAAACGGAAAATTCTTTAGAAATTTTGATCTCTTTTACGTTTTTTGTGAAATATTTTTAAAAAAGTGGGTTGGCTCATCTGCCCAGTGGCGGTCCAAGGGGGGGCGAGCGCCCCCCTCCCTTTGCTCCAGAAAAAAGTAGACAACAAAGATGCTGGTGGTAACCCTGTAGTCTTTAAAGAAAAAAACGGGGAATTGCAGCACGTTCCTTTAAAGACATTGTAGAATCCCTCCACAGTATTTTGGGACAGATTGACCTTCAATTCGTCACACCAAGAATAAACAAACGCATGACGTACTTACCGCGAAAACCACTGGAAATACAGAACAGTATTACAGAGTTTCTATTTATAAAAAAGTTTTAAACAAAATCATTTTGGACATAAAAAAGTATTTTTCATACCAAGTTTAATACGACGTGAAGCCAAAATCAAGGCAAAATTAACTAAAGTCGTTTCTAAATACTATAAACTGTTTGATTAATCTAAAACAGAGATGAGAGGCTTCTTTCTGACGAAGCATTACTTAGGCTGGTATTACACTATAAAATTTATTTGTCAAAGGTCTTTTCTAAAAGATGTTTTATGAAACATTTTACAGTGTAATATACCATATTTTATGAAATAAACGAAATATTTTATAAAATATGGTATATTATACTGTAAAATGTTTCATCAAATATCTTTTATAAAAGATCTTAGACAAATAAATTTTATAGTGTAATACCGGCCTAAGCAATGCTTCGTCAGAAAGAAACTTCTCATGCCTCAGAAGACTATGACGGAAATTCGTCTGACGGGCTTAGCGTTTTGTCGAAACTACTTTTTTTGGGTTTTTCGCCACTAAGCTATAAGGTTTTGTTTGTGGTTTGTTCGTTATCTATGTTTTTTATTACTGAAAAAATTATACGTACTTACCCAAGGGCGGATTTCAGGGAGGGGGGGTTAACTAACCCCCTAACCTAACCCTGGCTTTAAATTTTTTATGAAAAAATTTAGTAAATCAAAAGAAGGGCATAAATTGCGGCGCTATAACACCTTTGATATTTACGGTATTATATAGTTTAATTTTGTGTTAAAAATGGCATTTGTAGTGTCATTTTCTTAAAAATTTTCGCATGCTGCGCTTTGAAACCAATGATATATTTTCAATTTTAGTTTAATTTTAAATCAAAAAATGCATTTTTTAATGCAAAAATTTTCGTCTGCGGCGCTATGATATCGTTGATATTTACGATTTTAGTTTAATTTGATTTAAAAATTGCATTTTTAATGTAATTTCCTCAAAAATTTTCGGTGAATTTAAACATTTTTTAAAACAAAAAATGTAAGAAATAAACGACTTAAAATCTGAGTACCCCCCCTAGATTTGAGACCAGATCCGCGCTTGTAGTTACTAAGGTTTGTTTGCATGTATTGATATGTTCCTCATAAAAGCTATGCCTTTATTCTAGGTAGTTTTTTTTCGTATCGAAACCGCCCCCCCCCCCTTTTCAAATGGCTTGGACCGCCACTGCCAGCCGAGGACGGGAGAGATGTAGTTTCAATTATAAATTTGCCACCAACATCATGTCATAATGGCGCAGGCGAAATTTTGGAGGCATTCTTTCCACGATATAAATGCTGATGAGAAGTTTAACACAAAAATACTTTAAATATTGTGCATGATAATAGTTTTTTGTGAAATTCATGGTCCATGGGGGGGGATTTATCCCCCCTTATTCCTCCCTCCGCGCGTACGCCACTCTGCTACAGGATTTATTTCAAAACTCTTTACAAAAGATTCCTAATTATGTTTTCTTACTGAGGAGAGGCGCGGGCGGGTGACAATTATCAACAGGAAACGCATTTTTGTCACGATTAAAAAATCCCTACATACTTAAAAACTAGGTTTTTTTAGGGAATACATAGCAAATATCTTTAATTTGTGATAAGTGGCATAACGGAGGGAGGCGGTACCATTGCCAGGGGCCCTATCAATAATATTTGTTGGTTGATGTTAAAAAGAAATTTGAAAACCTTATGCGCGTCACATGACTGTCATAACATTGCATATTGACATCATGTGACGCGTGAGTGAGCACTCACGAGAAAGTCTTAGGTGGGAACCGGGTGTAATATGTATTGTGTAGGATGTGACATTGATACTACTTCGAAGTCACCTTGTATGAAATGAATTTTAACCTCTTGAGTTTTCTTTGATTGTTGGGTTGTCTTTAAATCTTACATTTTTGTTTAAATATGGCATTTAAAAAATAATCTTGCTGGTATAGTGCATTTTAAAATATGTTTTTTAACTGATTGGTTCGAAATATCTTTGTTTTTAACAAAAATACCTGATTATCTTGTTTTGGAAATAGCAGACAGCAAATTATCTGGCTTTTTGTGTTGATTAAAAACATTATCTCCATCGACCATTTGGGTTAATAACATTCTCTTGGTGAGTTTTTTTCCTATCCGATAATAAAAAAATGTGATATCATGGCTAATACGTGGTAGTGAACCAAAAAAGTATGGTTCCTCTTCGCAATGATTTAAAAAATCGGAGTGCAAGACCAAATTAGTGGTCAGACATTTGGGACCGTAACAACACGCGACCGACAGAAAAACTGGTGCTTTTAAAAATTAGCACAACCGGCTGTTAAAGTGCACTTTAACGCCCGTGGGCGTTAAAACAGTATTTTACTTGTCGCGGGCGTTAAAACTTATTTTAAGACCCGCATGTGTTAAATTTAGGGCCTTTTTTAATTATTTATGAAAAGCAGTCATTCTATAGTTTTTTGCAATACTCTTTTCTTAAATTTGTAGACGAAAAAATTTTTTTTGTTTCCATTATTTCCATTTTACAATAAAAATTATCTATAGTAAAAAATAATAACTAACTATAATAACTCCATAGGGAAGACGGCTTGTGTTGTTTCACTTTTTCGTTGAAGTATGCAATTAATGGTCAAGCCATGGCCAAGGCCTAAAATATTTTAGCATAATTTAAGGGGTAACGTTTTTGATGGAGCAATTTTTTACTGTTTTTCACATTTGTATGCCATGATATTGCTCACATTTTAAAGCTTTCTTTCCAAACTTTCGAGTTTTTACTGTTTTTTAGGCGTTCAAAAAAAGTACTGCCAAAAAACATTTTTTCTCTGTTAAAATTAAAAATATTTAGAGAGAGAGCGCAGAATTTTAAAGGTAGATGGAGAGATATTTTAGTGACGTGCAGAAATTTTTAAGGTTGTTGAAGAGAGACAGCAGGCTATAAAAAAGTATTTTAGAGAAAGATGAAAATAATTTAAAGCAAATGTTTACTAAAAATCTGTCATCTTGAGTGGTGTTAATTTTTATCCAAAAAACAACAAAAATTGTCATTTTTTAAAGTCTAAAGTATGTAAAACATAAGGTGGTATTAATTTCTTTAAGTCAAAGTTCTTTACAGTCTTTAAATTTACCAAAAAACGTGTTCTACTAAAGTGTATTTTAGCACATCTAAAAATAATTTAACAGGTATTTAAGAAAATTATTTTAACGGTCATTATGGCTTTACCATAAGGCGTCTTCTTTTACGATTAGGCTGCTTGCCGGAATGTTTTTACCAGTACACCACAAAATATAATTATAGGTTTTTTCGTATAGTTTTCTCGATTTGGCCGGCAAAAGATTCGTCTTCGCCTCTTCAGCGGCCTCCAGAATATCTCTAGGGATTACTTTTTCTTCAAATTCCATAATATTTTACAAGAAAAACGGTAAAAATAGCGACTAGAACGCAACATTATTTGTAATGATGACTTTGTTGATGTGGTTGCTAATGACAAGCAACTGTTTGTGTCTCCGATTGCTTGATTGAGAATGACAGAAATAACCATATAACAGGTCACTTTCGAATACTTAACTATTTGTCAACTGGCGATTTATCTGTTGTCAAAATATTAGAGAGATTTTTATACCAAAAAACATATATTTTAAAATATTTTTGTTTCCAAAAATCATGCGGTTGCGCATAAAACATTGCATGTATCTCAGTCATAAAATGCGTTTAACACCCTCAGCGTGTAAAAACCCTCGCCTGGAGGCTCGTGTTTTTATTTCCACGCCGCGGGCGTTAAACGCCTCCTTTATGACCTAGATACATAAATAGCTATTATGGTATTGGATTGAATTCAAGGAACACCAGAAAAACTTTTACCTAACTTACACCAGCTGATTTTCATGTCCGTTTTTGTCATCTTGACCGGGAAAAATAGTTAGATCACTACCAAATCAATTGATAGCGATCTGAAAGGTAATTATTACAAGATAAGGGTAATAATTATCATACTGCGTTCTTGACCGGCCACCGTTCTAAGCGGACGCAATAATAGAAACTTTAAGCATGTCCTAAATTTTAAACTTATCCGTATCTGGATCGATTTGCGCGTGTGTTGACCGCATCGTGAAAATGTTTCTAATCGATCTGAAATACTCAAATAAAAATAACAATTTTGAGATTATCCCTATCATAAATTGAGTGACTATTTCGACATCATACCCTTCGACATTACCATCTGTTTATCCTTTTTGAATCTATCATACACCTTAAGTTTGAAGGTTAATGCCTATATAAGATGGTTGAAGTTTCCAGGGTAAAGATTGTTCATTATGAGAAATTCCAATGTTATTCACAAATAATTTATTTATTTTTTCCCAAACAATAAATAAATTAATTGTGAATGCTTAATGTCTATATGCACCAATTTATACGTTTTTTATAATTAACTAATTGTTGATAAGCTAGTTATTTCAGACAATGATATTTTGCTGTGCATCAAAATATTTTTAACAACATTGAGCGAGGCTGAAGAAAGGAACGGGAAAAAAGGAACAACAACGTTGTAGATCTACACGCCGGACGTCGTCGAAATATATTTCTGTCACTGTCTATCAATGAAGGCAAACAAGGACGTCAATATTTTTGACGAAATAATTCGAATTCATTTAGTAACCAACGGTTAAAAGTTAATTGCCGAAATGCAGCTTTGGCGCATACGGGCATATAAATGTCACATATAGACATGACATTGACATATTGAATTTGTTAAGTGATATCAAAAAATCAATAAGACCGCTAGGGTTTGCTTAAAGCTTCTAATAAGATAATTTAGATTGTGATCTTTTATTAACTAGATTCATTTGCAGCGATAATAACGTCCGATTGAGACTTAAAAGAATGTTATACTTACTTTAGCACTGCCTAAAGTTATATATACCTACATATAGAAATTTTGCAAGGTTTTAATATTAAACCTTCTCAAATGTAACAATTCTAATATTGCACATTTAGAAAAAAATATACACATTTTGGTGGAGGTGCTAAATGCTAAGAGCGAAATAACAGAGCGAAGGAGCACTGTAAAAACATCACAATTTATGATAAGCTTAATATATAGTTATATAGATAGTTAATAGTTAGAAACTATTGTTCTCTTTTTCTAAATGCATTCGTCTGCATCATACTATTATACCATAGCAGTCCAGAAAAGGGCCAGGCATATCGGCCCTAAACTAAAAAACAAAAGATCAAAAGAATCTTGGGTGAAAATAACGAAAATTCAAACTTGGATGAGCATCCCACAAGAAACACACAAAGGACCAAAGCCAAAAGAGAAATGACTAAACGATGTTTCGCCGATGTTTTTTAGTATCTTTTCGGTTGAAGTAACTGATTTAGAGGTTTTTTAACTTCTTTTTTGTTTTAATTACCTTAGGAGCATAATCCTACTGGAAATATTTACACGCCAGGACGAATCCGTATCAGGTAACTTGGATAAGTACCAGTGCGGAACGATGCCTATTTGTGAGTGCTTCAAAGTTGGAAATCAAAGAGTGATGGTGTTTAATGATGTATGGTGGAGGGTGACCAGTGAAACCACTGATGAGCCCACGCTGGTTACCCAGGGCGAAACATCGTTTAATCATTTTTCTTTTCGCTTTGGTCCTTTGTGTGTTCCTTGTGGGATGCTCATCCAAGTTTGAATTTTCGTTATTTCCACCCAAGATCTTTGGATCTTTTGTTTTTTAGTAACTATGAAACTTCAGCACACAAAATATATATAAGGTGGGCTAAAAAAAACAAACCGTACATTTTTTTTTTCGACTGTAGTTTTGTTACCATGGGTTCGATGTCAAAATTGACATTTCGTTAGAATCCAAGATGGCGTATGATCTTAACATTTTGTTATTTTTAATACTTCCCGCCAAAATTTTATGTGCGCAACTGTACTCGACATTAAACATTCCCTAGGAAGCCACGTCTTTACAGAGAGGTATCAATTGTTAAAATTGGGCTTGCTATCAAAGCTTAACGAACAAAGTAGCTGGAGTTGTAACCCTTTCTAAAATATAGGTCTAAAAAGTCTTGTTTTTGTTCTACTATTCTGCGAGAAGCTAAGATTGCGGGGTCACATAATTTATCGAAAAGTACAATACAAAAATCGTAAAGTGGCATAAAATATAATAGCAGATTCGTACATAACAAAAAACGAAATTTGTGCTTTTGTCGAAATTCATAAGACCGAAAAAGGTGAAACCGTACAAGGTATACAGGGTATCCAAAATTCGATGGTTTTGCGGGGTTTCGGGTCCTTCTAGAGGAGATTCGACCCCCCTTTGCGAGGCTCAAATTTCAACACAATATTTTTGGTAAAAACCGCATTTCAATATGTTACCCGTTTTCGAGCTACGGGGGCTTTTTGAAAAGTCTTCATTTTAGGATGGGCCATATGACTTATTTATTTATGAAAATATCTTCGTAGTGTTAATTGCATTTTTGTAGAGTTTTTAACCTAGAATTTAATTACCAAATCAGATTTATTGAGTCACTTTTAGTTTTTGAGATATGACATGAAGTTGGTATTTTTCTTATGGAACACCCCAAATTTTTAAAAAAATTTTCGATGATTTTTTTCTCTTTTGTTGTTTTAGACAGCGACAATAAATATGTAAAAAAGAGTCATGTCGTTGATTGTTTCAACTGTTACTTAAAATTGACACCAGCAAATTATTTGACATGCGAACTGTCGACAACAAAGAAATACGTTTTTAGAGGCAAAAATGACGTCATTGGACTGTACTTTATGCTTTTGCTACAGGAAAAGGGTAATATTTTTTCTAAATTTTCTAATAAAATTAATATAATTTTTTTTAAAATGGTATACATATTTTGATAAGCAACTTCATTCGCGCACATGGCTAATTGGATTGGTTCCTTTCAAAATAAGCCATGACCTTGTGATGCACAAAAAGGTAGCACTTGTAAAAATAGGAGAAGAACTAGCAAAGCTTCATGCAAAGAACACCTGTTGCACTCCCTCTTACTTTTTATGTTCTGTGTTAAATTATTATTGTTATGGGTTTAAGAGCCAAGAACCCCAGGGCAAATCGTATTCTGGAAATCCTGGCCAAACAAAAAGTGCTAGACTAGACTCTCAATTGCGCTACAGAGCCAAATGCGCCAAATCTTAATTTTGGATTTTTTTTTTTTAATAAAGTTTTTTTTTCCAAAAAAGCTCTCTGTAGCGCATTTGGAAGTGAAATTTTTAGCTTTTATGCAAAATCTCATTTCTCTAGTATTCTTCGTTTACTATATTTATTTAAATAAACAAATGGTAACCACTGTTTAAGGTAACTGAAACACTGAATTTTCTTTTTATTTTCTAGATGTAAAACATCAATTTTTAAGAGAATTTCTTATTTCAAATTCACTTGGTTTGTCTACACCTTTATTTCAACCATAAACAAAAATAAATAAAATCCAGATTATCAGTTTACTTAACATGATAGTGGCTGGAAACTTTGTGAATAAAGTATCCTTAATTATTTCTGAAGGTGTCACCAATGTGGCAGGCATTTTCAGTGTGACTGTCAGTGATGGATAAAATAACCTAAATGTTAATTTTTCAAACAAACGTTGCCATTGTGGTTGTGCTATATAGTGGGGTTCCCTTCTCGAACAATCCAGAGATAATATTAATTTGTCAATCGATTTCAATACGTCATCTACCACTCATTATCTATCTCTGGTTTCTTTACTGTATTCTCCTGTTCACAGATTGCGCCGCGAATCATTGGGGATTAGGGTCACTGGATCCTAAAACCTGCGGCTGGGACCGCAGGTCTCAGGATCCAGTGACCCTATGAGGGATTGTTTATTTATCACCTAGGTGATCGAATTGAGAGCAGTGACAACTAGTCAAATGGTCATACACACAGACCACTTAAGGGTTCTAAAAAGTAGCTTTTCACCAAAGGAAAAATTATTAAATAAAACACAAAAACCAGGCCGACGAACTCCAAAACAAAACGACAAAACTAAGGTTATGAAGAATGTCAGGCAGACACACTGACATTGGTTAGTTGCAAATACAGTGAGTCGACCAATTTCGATGTTTGCATGGCATAAATTTTTTTTCCTGGTAAGGGGTGTTACCTAGGTATATATGCTAGATCTCTCTTAGCCGAATACATTTAGGAAAGGAGAACACTAGAAACTATGCCTAGGGTAAGCTCACAAAAAAAAGACGTGGGTGGTTAATTTTGATGGTGGCGGTATCTATAATATAACCATTTAAGTAATTTTTGATGCTAGGCATATAACTAATATTGATAGGTAACCCTTATAGTCCATGTTTTTACATTTCCGCATGTTTTAGCTTTAGAGGAAAATAATACTCAATTTGTTTTTTATTAGAGGAAGAGGGTTACAAAGCTTATTAATACAATCTAGAGAGTTTTTGAAATTAGGTGTCCATTATTTGGAAAATTACAAATATTTCCAATTTAGTTTTACAGGTCTCTATAAAGGGTATTTCTGACTGTTTCTGACGTAATATGGACGCGGCAATTTTGAAACACCACAAATGCTAACACAGTTTTTTTCAAAAAATAAACAAAATTTTAAAAAAGTACCAAGATTTGATGGAAAAACATAGTCCAATAAACAATTTAGGCAAAATTTCAGGCCATTTGGAAGTCCCGTTTCCGAGAAACATGCGGAAAAAGAATTGCCTAATAAACGGACCCAACAGCGTTGCCGGTTTAACGATGTAATTGGGCCGTTAAGTTACAATTTAGGTTTTCTGGATACTCTGTGGTCAGATTTTTACCAGTGCTAAAAATTAGGCTTGGCTAACATTGGCTTACAAAAAATTTTCTGCAGGAGAGGTGAAATATACATAAAATTAAAAAAATTGCACCAATATGAATTTTTATGAAATTTGTCAAATTTGACACATAGTTTATGATGCAGCTAGCTCTAGACCTGTTTTAAAAAGGATTAAAACAGCTCCTATTTCGTTCGGGTTAAGCTTTGTTAGTTCTTTTCTAATTTTAACAATTGATACCTCTACTAAGCTTTACTAGTTCTTGTCCAATTTTGACAATTAATACCTCTTTATACTCGACAAAGACGTGGCTTTTTGGCAAATGTTAAATGTCGAGTACAGTGGCGGACATAAAATTTTGGCAGAAAGGTGTTAAAAATAGTAAACTTCCTAAATCATGCGCAATCTTCGATTTTATCTAAATGTCAAGCTTGACAGAAGTTTTATATAGTCTGAGGCTTTAGCTTGTCACGGAAGCCAAAATCACAAAAATCGAACTAACGGTAACAAAACTACAAACGAAAAAAAATTTACGGTTTTTCTTGGGTCCACTTTATATATACTTTAAACGGAACGGTGCTTCTAGCGGGTTAGAATTTGGTTTAATAAAAAAATCCAAAAACGCGTCAACTGAGATTTTTAATTTCTTTTGTTTGTTGAGCCTTAGCTCCTCTTTAAGGTACCAGGCTTGGAACTTATCAAGTGCTCGTTGCATGAGTCTTCTGATTTGTAAAACATTGTTGCTGTCAATTGTAACAACAATATCATCTGCGTAGACATAAGCCTCATACCCTGCATCATTTAACTCTACGAGTAAGCTGTCAACCACGAAGCACCACAGTGTTGGTGATAGTACTCCTTCCTGCGGATAACCTCGGGCTATTTTGATCTTAGCAGAGTCTTGGAAGAGATTAGTTAGACAGGAGCCATGCTTTCAGAGAGAGAGAGAGAGAGAGAGAGAGAGAGAGAGAGAGAGAGAGAGAGAGAGAGAGAGAGAGAGAGAGAGAGAGAGAGAGTTAAAGCCTTAATCTAAGGTTCTCTAGTATAAGTTTTTGAGTTTTTGAGTTTTGACTTTCATTTTTGTGAAATATGGATCCAAATATGGCATATTTTGATGTCAATCAAGTCACCCCCCCCCCCGGAAAGATATTCGAGTTTTGATATGCTTACAATTTCGAACTAATTTTGAACCACTTTTAAAAATTTTGAACCTCTTCTGGTTTTTTTATTCAAAATGGGGGGTTAAGAACTAATTTCGAACTCCTGATATCACCAAAAAGAATTTCGAAAAATCCACTAGTAACCCTGTTTTATTTTTCTAAAAAATATGGTGGGGGTGCAGGTTGACGTCAAGCGACACCCGCCTCCATAATTATAACTAATTTGAACCAATTTTGTACAACTTAAACAAATTTTAACCACCCTAATTTCCGTGATTTTTTATATTTATTCAAAATTTAGCCAATTGAAATCCAGTCAGTTTGGAAGGCATAAAAATATGCTAGAAATCACGTAAGAAAAACTATTCCCATCTTAGTTGGACATTTATTGGTACCTATTGGCATGTGTAAAACAGGACCTGATTTTTTGAATATAAAAAAAAACAGGAAGGAGTGTGGTTCAAAATTTTTAAAAAGGTGTTTAAAATTAGTTCGAAATTGGTTCGAAATTATAAGCATATCAAAATTCAAATATCTTTGGGGGGGGGTGTGGCTTGAGTGACCTGTATTTTGCCTGCTCATATCTGCAAGACTAGATAAAAATTACAAAAAGTGCTACTAGAGAACCCTAGTTTCAAGCTTTGATAAGAAATTTCATTCTTATTGGTATTTGCATCCTTTAACGTTTTGCTTTTCGCTTTATTCCGATAGGCGGCGCACTGCATATAGCCATCCAACATCCCGAGTTGTTTGACGACGAAAGTTGTTTGAATTCGCTGGGTGTGGTTGTTTATGTTATGCTTCATACGCCAGGTACAGTCCTATGTTACCCTGATGATTCCTAACAAGGATGAAACAGACCTGTAGGTTTCTGGACTATCCATTAGATCTTGGAGGCCTGGTCATAATGAATTGAAAAGCAAAATGTGTGTCCGATATGCCACGAACCTTTCTTTTTATTTTTCACGGACAATAAATTCTTTTTTTTTTATTAGAATGTTTGAAAATTTGGATAGAAAAATGTGGGGCCAAAAATACCCTTGCAAGCGAAATTTTGCATGAGTAAGCCAAGGAAAGCTGCCAGCGAAGACTCTTAACGCCCAGTTACTCATTTGATAAGCATAAATTTAGTGTTAATTCTGTATGTCTGTTATTTTTCTTTCTTACCAAAAAAAAGACACAGTCATGCAGAATTAGCACTAAATTTATGCTTATAAAATGTGTAAATGGGGCCTTAAACAATTACATATGACGTCCAATGGTTTAGGTTTTTATAATTTTTGTTCTATGATTAGTATTTAGTAGTCAATCCATCGACATTTTTTCCACACATGAAACCACGCAATAGGAAGTATAAAGCGTGTTTCGATAAAATTCGCTTGATAGTCATTCGGACTTCCTGCGATAAAAATCGCCGATAACCGGCAACAATAAACTGTACTATTGCCTCAATTATGGGTTTACTGTTGAACCAACTTACTTTAAATTGTTATCTGTGAAATAGCCGACTCCCCTCCAAGCGTCGAAACCTATTACAAATTAAATAACAATTTTTTTAATTTGACACTATTAAGATATATTTTTTGACCAAATTACGTAAGACGTAACGTCTAATTAGAGAGTTAATAGACCACTAATTTAGCGTCACCTTATTTGCTTACCGAATTACAAACACAAATTACACAAAGTATATTCTTTTGCCCACATGCAAAACTGCCTATGTACACTTCCGGCCACATAAAATGCGTACGCCGATTTTATATAGTGCATTGTGGGCCTCGCAAATCAGTAACCTTTTAGGTATTTCAAATTGACAAAAAATGTCACCGTCAGGTTTTGTTGTTGTCAAACGCTTATATTAAAAAATTTTGGCAAAATTAGATGGTGGTTGGTCGGTTCGAAGAGTAGCGGCCCATTATGGACGAAACAATGCTACAACTGTAAGAATAAGCAGAAAGTATCAAGAAGAAGAAACTGTAAATCATAGTAAAGTGTGGCCAGTCTCCTTATTGTTGTGTTTACAATGTTAAAAGATCTAACCTGTAATTCGAAAACTTAAATTCAACAGACCTGCAGCTCAATTCTGCTGTACGCATTTTATGTGGCCGGAAGAAAAGAATAGAAAAGAAAACAACAATTCCTGTTTTTGCAAATTCTCTTTTACAAAAAAAATTAAAAACCTAACTAAACAAAAAAACGAATTATCACCTACCAGCTGCAGCTTTTGCACAGAAATAAATCTGGTTGGTTGCAAAAGATAACCAAGCGGGTCCCGTTAAGCGTGACCTTCGGTCCTATAATATATACCCGAACCTATAATTGCCTTTGCAATTAATAATACAGCAAACGTTCGGCATTTTTTAAGCAAATTTTAAGAAAAGATGGACTTGACAGTGATTTTGAAAAATGCAAAAGAATTTTGTTATTTTTCCCACGATACACTTAACTTAACTTAACTTAAGTGTATCGTGATTTTTCCGACGGTTATGGTGACAGCGTCATACGTACAGGTTAGAAACTTCTATCTACAGCTGATCTATTCTGACAACCGAGTTGATTGGCTATATTAGTGACCGAAGGTCACGCGTTAAACCTCCGTAAGTAATTTCGATTTGGTTATTTTTGATGTATATGATTGTTGTTGTCAGATTTGGAGTTTTCAGGTTAGGCTTTTTCCTAACAGAAATTTTGGCGGAAATGGTATTTGTTTACATACACAAAATAGTACTTCGATTTTCATTGTTTGCGCTTTTTGACATTGTCATATACAGGGTGATCCACGACGAAATGCAAATATTTTCATGTTAAGTATTACAGGCCAGGGGCAACTCATATCCAATGCTAAATTTTTTTTACATAATATTGCAATAATAAAAACGGACATATCTCGGAAACCAATAGCCGTATTTACTTTAAATTTGACACACATAAGGAGCCCCAAAAGCCACTTCTACCAATATATAAAAAAATAAAATTTCAGGTTCGGACTAAAAAAAAATAGTATTTTTAAGTTAAAACTAATTTAGGCATAAACAAATCAACATCTTGATCAACCCAAGCAAAAACAGGCTGGTACAGGGTCGGATTAATATTTTTTAATTTATTTTTATAAAATATACAAACAAATACTTTTAATTTATTAATAAAGTCTATTTTAATTTGAAATCCGTTTTCGGAATTGATTTGAAGTTCTAGTCAAATCATTAAACTTTCAGGCTCGGACTAATATTTATTTGGTTTTATTTGTCCTTATTGGAAAACAACATTTTTTTGTACTTCATTTGGAGATTTTGGTATCACAACATACAAGGCAAAGAGTGTTGCTATAAACATTTTTTTAAATTGATTATCACGTACAAAACCGTACCAAGATTACAACCAGGGGATAATGTACATGGTGATCCACCATAAATGCCACCGCCAAGTTTTTCCGTTATTATGCATACTATAGAAGAAGTTTTTGAAATTACAAGAAAACGAGGAATTTAAAAATTCGATAAAATATGGGATGTTTTATTTAAAATAAGAAACCTTATGTCAAAATGTGAAATTTGTAATGGCACTGTTCAACTTTGGCATACATATTCTAAAAGGCTGGAAAAAGTTATACAGCTTTTGTACCAAAGACTTTTTAAAGCATGCCTAATAACAAAGAAAAGTGGCGGTAGCATTTATGGTAGATCACCCAGTACATTATCCCTTGGTTCTAATCTTTGGACGGTTTTGTAGATGATGATCAATTTAAAAAAATACTTATAGCAACATTCTTTGCCTAGTATGTTTTGATATCAAAATCTCCAAATGAAGTATAAAAAAATGTTGTTTTCCAATAAGGACAAATAAAATCAAATAAATATTAATCCGGGCCTGAAATTTTAATGATTTGAGTACGACTTCAAATCAATTCCGAAAACGGGTCTCAAATTAAGTTTATTAATAAATTAAAAGTATAGGTTTGTATATTTTATAAAAATAAATGAAAAAATATTAATCCGGCCCTGTACCAGCCTGCTTTTTGCTTGGGTAGGGTGGGTGTTGATTTATTTATACCTAACTTGGTTCTAACCTAAAAATACGTTTTTAGTAATTTAAAACGTGATATTGTTTGAAACTATCTCAGGATTCAAATTTGGATTGCTTTATTTTTTTTATAAAAAACTGAGACTGAGCGCGTTAAATACAATCTAAGGGTATTAGAGCACCATCTTTTAGCTTTAATGTGGTAATACCAAAATTTGCAAATTGCATTATACAGGGTGTTGTTTTTAACAAAAATATATAATAAATTTTTTTTAGTCCGGACCTGGAATTTTATATTTTTTATACATTGGTAGAAGCCGCTTTTGGGGCTCCTTATGTGTGTCAAATTTAAAGTAAATACGGCTATTGGTTTCCGAGATATGTCCGTTTTTATTATTGCAATATTATATAAAAATATTTTAGCTTTGGATACGAGTTGCCCCTGGCCTTTAATACTTACCATTAAAATATTTGCATTTCGTCGTGAATCACCCTGTATGACAAAATTGGATGTTATTTTTGGCTAGAAAAAGCCGGAAATAAGGGCAAACAATTTGAATTATTGCGTTTATAAAAGAATTTTAGATAAAAAAGCGTGCAAAAGAATTAAGGTGTTATGAAATATTTATAACAATATTATCAACAGACATGATAAAAGTAAAATGAAATAAAACAATGCGGCACTGGCCCAACTGTGACCAACTGTCTCTTTAGGGAGAAACAAAATTGCCAAATGTAAGATCGAAAATTTTCGCTGACGGTTGACGTCAATTAAATCTGTATAGATTTCGGGTGGAAATAGTATATTTAAAGCTTATCCGAACTCCGCTCCGCGTCGTTCGTCTAAATGCTTTTACGTGCGGGAATGTATCACTTCTCGCACTTGTTAGGAACAAAATTTTTTCCTACTGGCGTAAAATTTTTATTTAAATTTAGGTAGTGTTTTTGACTGACACTGAGAGGCTTATTTTTATTTGTTGTTATGATGATTCAGGCTGCCAAATAAAAAGTGCTGGAATGTTTCGGGGTACTGATACTGTGAACTAAAATGCGTGCGAGAAGTAGGTACTTCACGCACGGAAATAGAAAATACTATTTTTTTACTAATTTTAGATTTTTTATTTTTTTTTCTCCACTTAACATTTTTTATAATTAAAAGTAATATCATAATTCCGCCAATGACCTACAAATTAAATACTAAATTATTTGAAATATTAAAAATAGAAAATAAAAATACAAGAACCACTTCTACAAAATTTGGAAATAAATAACTAATGAAATAAACTTTGGAGAACTCTCTGAGCACTAAAGGTAAAAGACCTCGTCAAACGGCTGAAAGTCGGGAAGTGTACCCAAAACAGAGGCAGTGTTACCCCTCTGGATTGCAAGGCTTATTCTCTGCTTCAAAAAATAGGTGGATCTAGGTTCAAATGATGAAGCATGTATCTTAGCACCCTTTCTTCCCATGGTGCAAAAGTTTCTACACAAATAGGAACAAAAAATAATTTGGAGAAATTTCTGAATATTTTTCGATTTTATTTTGTTCCGAAATTTTTGCAGCTTCTCCAGCTCTTTTAGACATTAAATTTAGACAGCATGCTGCCAAAGTATCTGAACAACAGCTTTTGCACCACTGCCCTATCTATATTAGATATTCCATATTGTAATAATTCCCTCTTTCAACTAAAGTTGTCCAGTTTCCAAAATTACATTGCCAATTACCTAGCAGTCCTCCCTATCGCTGATCTATTTACAAAACTTCGAATTCAAAAAATAATAAGAAAGCTATGAACATTACTTCTAAGAATATTAATTACTTCTAAGAATACAATATGAAAGTCACAACTGGGGAGCGTGTCGAGATCTAAAAATTCTAGGTCTTCTCTTGGGTCAGCACTCTGGATTTACTAAATTCCTGTGTGAGTGAGATAGCAGGAATCGAGAGCAGCATTGGATAAAAAGAGACTGTGGTTCCCAAACTTTTTCAGTTTGCGGCGCACTTACAGGTTTAGTATTTTGTCAGGGCGCCCCTACTCGCAATATGCATATATAGTTGTGTCCAACAAAGTGTTGCATATGTATAATGTATAAAATATGTGCTTTGCAATTTGCCTACTGTATAGTAGTAAAGCGCAAGCGTTGTACAACACTTTATTTAACACCATTGTAAATATATGGGCACTAGTTACAAAACACATGAATGAAAACAACTCCAATCTAACGCTCATATAGGTTTATTATTAAACTAACACACAATAATACATTATACAGCTTCGCATAAATAGGATGTTGCAAAGGGGATTAGAATCCTCAAAGCTTTATTCATTATACCCAAAACTCCACCAAATCAGAAGAAGCGAATTTGGATTTTAGGCTGTTGTCGCAAGAGAGTTCAATAAGACTCTCTTCTTCTAGTGAAGTGAATTCTGTTGGAGATTGTGTATGGAAAGAATCTTGAATCTACGCAAATTTTTGGACATTTTCTTCTGAAAGTATTTTGCAAACCATTCCATCATAAATTTTTCTTATCCACAACTGCAGTTTTTTCATAAATGCTGCAATTTTCTCCGATAGTTTCAAGATATGCATGTTATTGCCTTGGAGAGACAGATTTAAGGCATTCAGTTTGTCAAATATATCGCACAAATATGCCAGTTTTAGCAAAAAGTCGGGATCCTTAAAGTATCTGGAGCTTGCATGATCTTCCTCTTCCAGGAAAATGTGGATTTCTTGATGTAGCTCGAATGTACGGGATAAAACGTTTCCACGTGAAAGCCATCGTACACTGGAGTAATATAGCAGCACCTTGTGTTCAGTTCCCATATCCATACAAAGAATTTTGAATAGTCTGGTTTTTAGCGGCCTAGTTTTTATATAGTTAACTACGTCTATGATACGTTCCATAACCAAATTCAATTCACAGCCCAACGACTTCGATGCAAGTGCTTCCCTATGGATGATGCAATGGGTCCACATGGCATACGGTGCTTTACTGCGAATAAGTGCCTGCAATCCACCATAACGGACATCAGTACAAACTCTAAGACAATTCTCCCAATCTAATTTATTCCCTGTTATAAACTTGTCAAGATTTTGAAACAAGTCTTGAGCCTTTAACTTTAACAATAATATTATCATCCAGGAAGAGTACGTAACAAATAAGGTGTGCATCTTTATTACTGTCAGTAGCCTCATCAAGTTGCAGACCAAATTCCTTGCCTTTCATTTTCTCTATCAATTGATCATTAAGATCCTCAGCTATATGATGGATTCTTCGACTAATAGTGTTGTTAGATAAAGGTACCTTTGAAATTAGTTTTCCCGCCGATTCTCCTATCATAATGTTAACCATGCCGACAGCAGCCGGTAAAATAAGTTCTTCTGTGATGGTGTGAGGTTTCTTGCACTTCGCCACCCTGTATGCCACTTTAAAAGAGGACAGCAGTGCGTTGCTAGGTACTGAAGTTTGTTGAGTAAACACGTTCTTTTGTTTTTGTACATTCTGCAACTTTCTTGTGAAAAATTCGCGTGACTTTCCAACCATCGTAGGATGAATGGTTTCGAGATGTTGTTTTAGCTTACTTAGGAGCATATTTTCAAACGCTAGAATTTTCAAACAGAGCACACACTGCGGTTTTTCCTCATGATTTACTGAAGTAAAACCAAAGTTTAAATAGCTATCATCGTATTTGCGATATACTGTCAAAGAGCGCTCGCGAAAATTCTCGTCGAGCGACGCGCAGGTCGAATACGGACTTCTGGAAATTCTAGAAACTTGCTCTGCTCTCTCGGGCTCGAGGCTCGATTAATAGCGGATGCGGCGCCGGCGTTGCCAAACGTAACTCAAATTCTACCTTATCAGGAGCGCCTGGCGGCGCCCCTGGTTTCTTCTCGGCGCACACTTTGGGAACCACTGTGTCAAGGCATTAAACAATGAAGGAAATTGTTTTAAATATTTGTATAAAACATTTCCGATTCAACCAGATCCAAAATTAAAACAGGGAATATAAGCTTGATAAAAGATTAAGAATTTTATGTAAAGGAGGCTCAGAAGCTGCCAAGCTTGTACCGTGCACGCGCATGCTGACTGTATTATTGCTTTTCAAGAGCACTCGTTCTCCTGCTCAGAGGCAGAAGTTCGTCCGTGGTCGGATAGGTTTCGGATCACTCGTAATAGCTTTAAAGCGTGTTATTGGTCGATATCAGGGAGGTGACCGTTCCCGTGCGACCTTTCCTACGAAATTCAAGAATCGGCACCCAGGGGCGTTGGAATACAAAAATGATGGCCGATTATTGTTGGACATTGAGAAGAGATCTTCCTTTAGGTGAACATGACAGAAAAACCAAACGAAACTTTTCTGGAAAAAGAAAACGTGTTTTTAAGAAACATAAAGAATAAATAACTATTTCTATTTTTGTATTTGTTTCTTTTAGGGGCATTTTGGACCACTTAAAATAACATTTTTTGTGGTTATCGTTATTTGTGAGGCTGCGCAGTAAGGGAAAAGAGGGGAGGCTAATCAAATAAGGATAACGACGGACTTTATTTACGCGAAATAGGATAAACGATTTTTGTGGTTTATCTTTATCACAGACTAAAAATGGTTGGTTTAATTCATTAATTTGTTCATATATAACAACGGATATTTTTCATTATCTGCTAATTACTAATTTTAATTTAACGTTTTCTATTGATATACATACAAATTAAAAATAAAAAATCCACAAGTTTCACACCAAGCACTGACCTCACAAAAGTTAGGTTACGTTTCATTTAACGAAATTTTACGTTGTCTTGTTTTACGTTCCAAAAACTCTTTTAACATTGACAGTTGTTATCCTTATCGTTAATTCCTATTTTAACCACAAAAGCAGTTACCTATTTGTACTGTTATTTTAGATGGTCCAAAATGTCCCTAACATATTATAAAATATCCATTAAAATGGAATATATCGTGTGTTTACTAATTTGAAAAATAACCTTAAATGATACAAAAAACTAAAAGCAGATTTGAAATCAGCGCTACCCAAGTACTAGAATTTTTAAATCAAGTTTCAAAGTGTTAAAAAATGCAGACCTGCGTTATTAATCAACGCACATATAAATACTTCATAATCAATATCCAATCTGGCAAACAAGTACTATTAGGTATTAAAATAAATATTGCCAAGTTGCTATCGACTCATGTTAATTCATTGTTTATTGCGTTCCGGACTGCATATTATACAGAGTAAACAAGAGTTATATCTACAGCTTTATCGGTACGTAAAGTCGGCATAGCCTGTCTTAAATAAAGACGGCACTATTTTTGACAATTCCGCACGAAGTTTAAAGGGATTCTGACATTGTTGTTGATTAAATATGTCATCTTTGCTATCAAAATAATGTCGACTTTTATAATGTCTGTGCCTGCCTTTAATAAAGGACGGCATTAACTTTTAAGTTGTCAACTTTAAGAATGGCACAATATGAGCATGTTTAGATGACATGTTTACATTAAAAAAATGTCAGAAACCTTTCAACCTTCGTGCGGAACTGTCAGAAATATTGCCGAGTCCGGCCAACACCGTACTTAAATAACAAGCCTGTTAACTCCTACCGTTTCAGTGCCCTTTAGCCTATTGTGGCTACCATTTTTATAACCAAATTGACAAGTAAAACATGGGTTTTCTGTCAGTTTGTCGTCAATATGCCGCCGATCATAGGCCAAAGGATACTAAAACGAAAATGAGTTAACTGGCTTTTTAGTTGAGAACGGTGTTGGTCCGGCTATGCCGACTTTGTGTACCGATAAGTCGCTAATACCTCTCTGAAAACTATATGGGGAACCTTTTAACTTTTTCGTCGACATTCATTCTTGTGATTCCATAGTTAGGTGCAACTAGCCCCAAAGATATAAACTGCATCCTTCTAAAATGCTGATAAGGCTTTAGTCACTTGCCATAGAAAAAAAAAGAGATAGCAACATGAACGGCACGACATTGAGTGTGACGGGGAAAAGGCCTCACGGAAGGGACCGAATATTCGCGATCTTTAAACCATAGTTTAATAACTGGTTGGAAACTGGATTTATAAAGTTCCAAAAATTAGGCAATGGGGCAGTTGCAGGCAACAGGCAGAAGTGCGCAATTAAAGGTTGATCAAAGATGGACGTCCACTACATGTCTCAGACATACGGCGTTTATGAGAGTACGAAAATGTAGGAAATTCTTTATTTTTTATTTAACTCTGGAATAATGGATTTTTTAAGAGAACTATGGTTTTTTCAAAAAAACTTATATATGATCACTTTAGGAGAAAAAAGCGGTTTCTAAAACGATATACTCTTTTATATAGGGTGTCACAAAAACAGCTTAGCGTTTTAAAAATACCAAACACGTTGGGTCTATCTTTTATCTTCTCCAAGATATTTAAGTTTATATTTGTACGGTAGAGATAGGGAAATCGAAATTAACTATCCAATACATACCCAGTGGCGCACCGAGGGGTAGGTTTTTAACCCCCCCCCCTCCAAGAAGCCTGGTTACCAATAAGCATAATCAAGTAAAAGCAGAAATCAAATATATAGGGAATAAAATACAAGATCCTGGACTTTAAGTTTTAACAAAAACCTTTGAAAAATCAATTATGGTCACATTTTTACTTCAAATTAATTTTTTTTAATTGATTACCATTACCCCCCCCCCCCCCGAAGTCAATTCCTGGGTGCACCACTGACATACCTATGGTACTTATTTTTCTTTCCTTTCCGTTATATGTATTAAAAAATAATTAATATTAAAAATTTTCAATTTATTGTGAATTAATCTACTAAAACGCCCCTTCAAGAAATGATAAACTGCAAACCTGTTACGGAGGCAGCAACGTCTTAATCAATAATAACGGCCTCTGTGGCTGCACTTTATCAATTTATTATAATTTTTGCTGAATAATTACCATCTTTTAGTGTTATATTATACTCTTCATCTTATATTACAACTTTTGTCGTATTATTAATTCTCGCGTGTTTCGCACGCTGCTATGGAGATTTTCATTAGTTGGATCCTGTCATTCCGACATGGCCTCTGTTATCCTGACATGCCAGCAAGTAACTGCAATTATTATCAAGCCTTGGCTGCATAGGTTATATTCAATGTAAGTTTGTTTTTTAATAAAATTAAAATTATGTAACTACTTGGTTCCGTCATTTTACAGTCGAGTCGTAGAAAAAACATTGTACAAAATACGTATGAAAACCTTTTTTCACACTCGCTCGACTTGTGGACCACGTCCACGGCTCTGTCCATCAAATTGTCTCGCCCGTGTGAAAAAAGTCGTTTTAAAAACTTGTTAAATAACTATTCAGCATTGTCTATTTCATTATCTTAATTCGAGTAATTTTTCGAGCAATCCTAATTTTTGGACTGAAACATTCTCTTGAGAGGAGTCCACGTTCCCCGGGTATTTGTCATGTTTATTATGTTTACATCTCCGTATTTGAGTTCTACTTGAGATTGAACGTAATTGAATCGCATGGATCCCAGGGCGATAAATAATAATTTGTTTGCATTCCCCAGTCAAGAATTACTACACTACACAGAAATATACAGTACAGTGAGGGTAGTTAGAAATCAGAGTGTTCGTCATCCCGCCCTGTCCTCTTTCTTGAATATTGAAAATTGGCACTTTTTTTTAGTTTTTTGCCTGTAGTTCCTTTCCATTGCACTAAATCGCAAAAAGTTATACGCAATTTTTTAGAGGATAAAATGTTCTAAAATTTAGTGGTATTATTGTTGTTCTACGATTAACAGCAACGAAGCTAGGTAATGCCCAAAAATGACTAAAATCACGTGCTTGGCAAAATTTAACAGTGAGATTTACTAAGATCTAAAATAGTACCCCCCACAGGTCTAAATATTTACACCTATGGGGGGTACTAAATTATAAAACCAATTTTCAAAAAACACCCATACAGAAAAGACAAAAAGTTATTGATTATTTTGTATTGTTATTGCAAAAACTGCTTTTTTTCTCAAAATACACCATATTTTAGAAGAAGATGCCCTAAAACTAATTTTTTTTGACAGGTTTCAAAATGGCAAATGGCGAGTACGCCAAACATTTGACACATAATAGCTTCATTATTTGTGTTTAAAGTTATAAAGTTGGTGATTTTTTTAGACCACCTCAGGGGGGTGGTTTAAATTTATAACCCCCAGAAAGGATTGTTTTGTGGAATTTGGTAATAAGTTCGCTTATAATTTACCTAAGTAACCGTTTTTACAAGGATTAATTTACCTTATTTAATATCCCAAGTTGTTCATTACCCAATAAAACATCTCCTCTTTTGTCCAGAAAAACGCCATATTTTGAACCCGTTTTAGCACAAAAAATATATTTATGAGGGCACTACGAGGCAAAACAAACATAAGTGAAAGTCACTGATTATGCACGAAAAATATACCCAACAAAGAACCCAAAACAACTATATTAATTTATTTACAAACTGAAAGTAAAACATTGAGGTTATCTAAAAGCTCAGTCAAAAAAACTTTCCTTACTTAAAGACCTGTAGCTTTCATCATTAGAGGTTGGTGCAAGCCAAGGTGCAAGCAGAGGTAAAAGATCCGAACTCGATGTTTGTGATTGAACGCAGCGCTAATATTTTTAAACTGACGTTTCGACAGTGACAGAAATGTAAAAGAAACTTGCATTTAAGTTTTTTAATAGATTTCATAAATAAAAACACCTTTTAAATAAATATAAAATTAATCCACTCCTTATTTTTTTATTACTCATCTAAATCGTTGCGCGACATCAAGTATTAATTGGAAAAATTAATTAACAAGGGTTAGTTTTAATTAGAGTGACATATAGCCCGAATATTAATTTATTCTAGAGTGTTTACTATTTAAACCCCGCGTGGGTTTAAACTTTTTAATTTTTTTTTCTTCTAAATTGAAAATTTCCTCTTAAATCCAACAAAAGATTGTGTTAAGATCATTATTTAATAAAAAAAATTTATTAAAATTCTTCTTATAAATCAAACTATGTCCAAAACTCAAGGAGGGTTGGTTTAAAATGCTTAAAACCAAAAATTTCACTTAAACTTAGGACCGTTCTAAAATAGACTAAACCTTTTTAGTAAATCCCACCGTTAAGATTTTTTAACTTTACATTAACTCCGGAATACTTTAATCTATGGGAAAAGTTCTAAAAATTTGTAGAAATTTAATTACCTACAAAATACAGTATTTAAAATAGTTTTTGTGATTATTTTAATGGTGTGGGAGTAACGTCAAAAAAAATTATGCTAGAAGGGTTGAGGTTGGAGGATCTTAAAGTTTTATTTACCATCAAAAAACGTAGACTTAAATATTTTGGCAACATTTTAAGAAACTACAAACATGAACTCTTATAAAAGTGGTCCGGGTTGCAGTTAAGTTAAAGAGGTTATGGGAGGGATACTTGAAAAAATAATACAATTTTTGGAGTTAGGTATGAAAAAAATCGTTCCCACTCTGAGTTCCAAGATTAGACCTGTGAGACCACCAAAGAGGGAAATATCCTTGTCATATTTCTATCAAAGATGTCACAGCTATATTATTATTATAGATATTATTGTAAATGTTTGCATTGTTTGTTTGTTTACTGCGTTCGCAGTTATCTGTCCTGCGGAAGGCAGATATCGGCCGATACTAAACGCGTGCTCTGCAGCCCTTTTAGAGCTGGCAAGCTCTAAATGGCGCTCAAACGCGCGCTCTAAAATGCACAAATAATGCTCAATAGGCACCGCTGCAGACGTATTTAAGCCTCTAGACGGGGAAAAGCACAAAGAAGTGACGAGAGGCACAAAGAATTTATTGTTTCTTTTCACGGCTTAGAGTCGGAGAATCGCGCTTGAAGATTAAGGCTTTATTATACGAAATGGGTTATCTAAGGTTCGAGATAGTAAATAAAAATAGTATATATATATAATATAAAAAGCATTTATTCATCTAAAGTTTATGGTCTTACAGACTAGTCAATTTTCTACAAATCAATGAAATCAAAGTCAATTCTAATTTCTTAGAGTACAAAGATCCTAAATAAAGCATAAAATCTCATTTACTTTAACACATAAGTAAACAAAACATTCTATACGTTTATAAAAAGATTACGTTTTACAGGTAAGTAGAGGCTAAGAACTTTTCAATTGAGTAAAAACAATTTTGAATTAAAAAGTTTTTGAGGTTTTCAGTTTTTCCGTTTCTTTCCTTTTTAAAGAGGTCATTTGCTTTGTTAAAGCAATTTATTCCGATAAAATTTAGAGAGTTTTGAAACGTTCCTAATCTGGAAAATGGCAGATGTATTTTCTGTTTATTTCTGTTTATTTTTTTCAAAGTTTTTTTAGTTTTTTTTAATATGCATATAATAGTCGGCTTAGAAGTGAGTTTTATAGGAAAAGCGCGATACAATTTACAAATTGGGATGGAAAAATCAAATAAAAGCTAGGCATCTTGAAATCAAAGTTAAATCTTTTTTCGTGGAGGCGAACCCTTCATCTCTTCTGGGCACAGAGCACCTGATCTATGCCCCATTCACAGTTAGGTAGTGTGAGACTCTTACTCACTAAAGCTATTATAGATACGGGAGTATCATTTCTCCTTTTATTGCAACTTGTCCCCCGGTACAGGATGTAGGCGAGCAGAGGATAGGGACCTACTTTACTTAACGTTTTGGTTGTAATAAAACATTCGAAGTCGTTCCACTTAATAAGAATAACCCCAGCTAAAACTCTCTGAGGACTCACACCTCAGAGCTAATAAAAATGGTCTAATAAGACTGGTTTACTCAGCACCCACCTTATATTTTGCACCAGAGGAGTCTAACCTAAGCCCCGAAAAAAATGTTGATGAGGCTAGTCTTCCCTCTAAGCTTAGGCTTATGTCTAATGTTCGGTTGCATGACTGCGGATATTTCTCTCTGGGTGATGGGGTCATCACTTCCCTATGCCAGAAAGTTGATGGTACAGTTATCCGAAGGTCTAATGTGTTTGTTAACTATGACCTTAATTTTTGTATGGCTGTAAATAGTTTTTATCCATAAAAAAAAGCCGCAGCGATGAATGAATGAATGTAGAAATGCGGGCGGGACAATTCCCATGTACGTAAGCCACCTTGCTGGGCTCGTTGCATGCTCACTATCCATGGTTTAGCCCCGCCTCTTTCGCAAAAGAACATATTTTTCTGGGCTGCAATCTTCTTACATCACCTGGGGCCAACAGATAGTTCCCAAGGTGCGACTCTCTTAAGCAGAGCCGGACGATTATTCGTCCTCCATGCACCATCGACTCTCTGAGTCTTCGGCGATTCCCAGCGTCTCTAGGTGCTTGTTGAGACGACAGTTTCCTGTTAAGTGCTCTGTTACTTAGTTGCTAGGTGGACTGACTTCGAGCAGGTGCTCATCAGTCAGCTCTGTTTCGGTTGGACCGTCCATGCTGACCACGATTTTGACCAGGCGCTTCCTGAGCTCCTTGGCCAATTTGTTTACGCCCCTGATGCGTTTGTAGAGTGTTTAATAGGTACTTGTGCAGTTCCCTGTCGGGCCTCTTGCGTTGAAGAAGATCTACTGGGTCTTTGAACAGTCCCTTGTTGATCCTTATCTTTAGAGGTTCCACTGGGTACCTGATCGGTTCCCTGTGTTATCTCCTGGTTGTCGGAGGGTCCTTCTAGGGTTCCCCCCGAGTAGCGATAATAACTCTCCCAATCAAGTTAGTCTGGAAAAAATGCAGAGCCAAAAACCCTTCTGGCTGCGAGTAGACTGCGTCAGGCATACACAGCAGATTTTTTGTCTTTGACCTTGCCCATGGCTAACCCTAACTTTTCAATTATTTTTCTTGATTTTAAAGTTATTATTTTGCGATACTTGGGCTATTATAGTTATTACTGGAGACAATTGCCAGGACTGGCACATTCCAAAGAGTTCATTACAGAACCCTGCAGGAATAAGGCCGGGAAACTCATTGAGCTCACCAGGCAGGAGATCCGGACAATGGCTGATCTATTGACCATTGCAATTCCTTACTTTCAAAAATTAGCTTTAAAATAAATTATCTTAATATTACTGTTGTGCAACAGTAACTTATTTTATTTAAACAAGGGTTACAAAAGTTGCAAAATAGATCCATGCGCATTATACTTTCATGTAACAAGTATACCCCTGTAAGGAACATGCTTGAAAAAAATTGGAGTTCCTTCATCTTATCTTGCAAAAAAGATTGTTTGCAATAGCCAGATACATCATAACACTAGACAGAAACATAATTTCCATATTAAACAAAGAAACACATCATCAGCAGCAAAATCGATTTTTTTTAAAGGTATGAATGAGTTTACTCATCTACCAGAAGAAATAAAGACATGTTGTTAAAAGAAAATTAAAGATACATTTATTGATTATCTGTATTACTTATAATCCTGGCTAGTGTACATTACACGTAAACGTAGCCCAAAAACTCTTATAATTTTTAAAATATTTAAATTTTTGTATTATTTTATAATTAGGTTCTAGCGCATATAACAAGACTCCATTTTTTTGATAATGTTGGAACAGAAGCAACATTTATCAAAATTTAATTTGTTATTATACATTTTGCATGTATTGCAAAACCATTACGCAAATCGACAACGTTTTTCAACTGTGCAAACCCTTATGCCTATATGCACCAATTATCTTTACTTTTACTTTACTACTACTACTACCCGGTGCTTATGGAGACTTATGGAGACTTTGGTTAAATTATTATCTGAGAAAACTTGGAACCTTATTTTCGAAGCCGCGAGAAGAATCGATCACTCCACAGCCAAAGCACATCAAATGCATGCTCACAAATTAAGAATGACCGCGGCAAAACCGATGCTCGCTCTGCCATTCACCTGTTCATTTAGGTTTGTTTTCGCGACTGCGTCACACCCTACATATCTCCGTCGCTTTCCCTCTTTAACGTTTAGAACGATATAAAATTTATTCCAAATGATTGTTTTGGTTTTGTCGGGTGTTGACAAATTTTGTAAATAAATAGTGGTTATTATTTGCCAAGGAGTATTCGTTGGACCAAATACCTTTTCTTTTTTTAATCTAAGCTTGGTGCATACGAAATACATCCTTAAAATTTCTTAAAGTTTTTTCATGGCAAATACACAGAACAGGGTGCCGATTCTTGAATTTTGTAGGAAAGGTCGCACGAGAATAATCACCTCCTCGATATCGACTATTCTCTCGAAATTCAAGAATTGGCACACAGGTAGATTTTGTAAAATTCAAGAAATTGTTTATTCCAAAATCATTTTATCCAAATACACGGTACGCATCTACAGATCACTTAAAACGTTAAAATGATCGCTAATATTCATTAAAATCGTAATATTAACCCTAAAGAGTGTGCTGTAGCTATTGCGTTAATTGGGGAAGGCTTGTCGCAGGTGCAGGTGACACAGAGATTCCATGTGGCTCAATCGTCGATCTATCGAGCATTGAGAAGATTCCAGGAGAACAGAAGAAATCAGAGAAAGCTAGATCAGAGCCGTGGGCGAATGACCGATGCAAACCAGGATTTTTGCAACTCCAGACGTTGTAACAAAGGTTTGTGACGTCTACTCTGCTTCGGCAAAATTTTTTAAGGCAATATCAGCAACAAATAAGTAGTGATACGGTAAGAAGACGACTTGCAGAATTTAATTTGAGACCCAGAGTCGCTGCAACTGGACCACCGTTAACCCCAACATACCGAAGAGTGGCTTTTGCTAGAGAACACCTTAACCACCAATCAATGGTCCCATGTAATGTTCTTAGATGCGTCCAGATTTTGTGTTTATGGCAATGATGATCGTGTGCTAGTATACAGAAAACCGGACGAACGATATGCATAGTACTGCATACAGCCAAGGCATGTCTATGGAGGCGGGTCAGTTATGTACAGGTATATTGCAGACATTGTGGAACCTTGTGTGGTACCTTTTGCCCCCTTTGTAGGAGGCGTATCTTTATGCACGACAATGCTAGACCGCATATCGCAAGAGTCCTCTAAAATTACCTGGAAGAGGTCGAAATTCAAACGATAGATTGGCCAGCTAACAGGCCAGACCTTAATCCAATAGATCCTCTATAGAATATGGTAGATAGCCACTTACGAGCCTTACAGAATCCACCTTACAATAAAGTTGAACTATCACCAAGACTCGTCGAATTATAAGGTGCTCTGGATCAAAATGAAGTCAAGAATGAGATTCTAAGCATGCCTAGGCGCTGCCAAGCTGTTATTGATGTAAGGGGAGGAAATATAGGTTACTAAAATATACATTCTAACTGTTTTTCTTATTTGGAAGTATACTTTATTTTTCACATTTTTTTGTTAAACCTCGGTATTTATTCAAAATTGGTTGAATTAAATGTTTACTTGCCCGCTTGCCCCACATATACATAGTAATTTTATTTTGAAATTTTAACTTTTTCTAAAAACAAAAAATTTAAATTATGCGATAATTTTGCTGTGAAGTGTAATTAGAAATTCCTCAGCGATTCAAAGTTAATTGTCAAAAAGCGACTTTGGTGCATACAGGCATAAAACTTTGACATTCAGCCAATTAAACGCGTCTCGAACTGAGAGTCGTAACGTACGGTTGAATCGGGTGTACCCTGACACTTAACCAGCCAAACGATTTGTTCGACCCTAATGAAATGTCACTCGCGGGGACGCGGCTGTTTAAGTTCTTTACTGCCCGACGCGTTCTATAGACCGTTAATCTTCGGCCAAAGGGTCCGTTGAATAGACGACGCGATGACAGCTCGAGCGTATGTCGCACCCAGAGAAATACTAGTTTTGCTATAGGGCTGTCTAACAAATTGTCAAAGTCAGCCATTAATCACGTGATGGCCCTTTAAAAATAGTGAATGTAGGATAAACAAGGCGATTTTCCAAAAGGCGTAATGCTAATAAAAATGAAAATTTTGGAAATTGGATTCAGATTAAACAAATGACTATTTTATAGAGTAATCCTTTCTGAATCGGAGAAAAATGAGTATTTTGACGAAATTTTTAGAACTAAATTCAAAATTCGCAGTTTAAAGAGGCAATTTCATGTAGGGTGGTCCAAATTCGAGGGGCCTCTATAGCTTTGGGCTTTTGCAGCATAGTTAGCCCAAAACTAATATACATGTTACGGGCTCGATTTTCAAGAGAAGTCGAAAACTAAAAACCGCATTGCGATATGTCAAAGCGTTTCTGAGCTACAGGGTGATTCTCAAAAATGTGCGTTTCTAAAAACCCTCTACAACTTTTTTATTTGTAAAGATAGAGATTTTCATTGAAAACATTTTTTGAAGATTTTTTAAGGACAAATCTACCTGTTTCACCGATTTTGTCTTAAAGGCTTTAGTTCACGAGATATAACACAAAGTTACATTTTTTTTTTAATGGAATACCCCAATTTTTTTAAAAAAATTAGTTTTGTAATAAAATTTCCGGTTAAACGATGTGTCATACACCTATTTTTATTAAGTAGTTAAACAGATATCTGCAATTTTTGATAATTACCATAGTAGGCTGTGTTTAACTCTGACCTATGCAGTTTTAGGGTATCTATCTGGGTAGCTATGATCAAATAAAAACAATTGCCATGATAAACGAGCCCAAGTGTCAAAAGTGGCGTCTTCGTTAAGATATAAAAATGTTTGAAAACTTTGAAAAGTACGACATGATAAAATGTCATATTGAAAGTAACGAAAATCGACAGACGGCGTTAAATCTATATTTCCAGGGATATCCGGAAAGAAGGCAACCTAGCTCAAAAATATTTGTGAAGTTAAAACGTCATCTAGAAGAATACGGATCCTTTACAAAACCCCGGCCTAGGACGTATAGAAGCCTAGCCAGAGATAGAGAGTTGGGAGAAGTAACGGTTCTAGGAGAAATAGAAATTAACCCGAATACTTCCACCAGGGCTATGGAGAAAAACACTGGAATTCCACGCAGCAATGCCGTTCGGGTGCTTAAAAAACACAAGGGCCCTATCGACCCCGACCGGTGCACCAATTACGGCAACGAGATTTTGCTCCAAGACGTGCATTTTGCAAAGTTATTTGGACGGATGAGGCAACGATTTCTAGTGATTGAATATTCATCAGATATAACTGCTATTACTGGAAACAGCAAAATCCCCACATTATGGTGGAACAAACGAATCAGGGAAGGTTCAGTTTTAAGGTATGGGGAGGCATGTACAGAGGACAAATTATTGGGCCATATATTTTTGATGGAAATTTAGATGCCGAAAGATAACAACAAATTTTAGAAGAGCAGTTGATTCCGTTTATCGACAATTTGCCACTTCAGCAAAATAATGAGTGTTTGCCGAAAACTGTAGATGTAGATTTTAGGTGTTACATAGTTTAATTAATAAAAATTTTAAATAAAAACATTTAATAATTTTATTTTTGTTTATTATTTTAGGGTCGGTAATTATAGTAAACTAGAAGTTAACGTTCGAGGTTGCTGTGTCCGCTCGTGTCGTAGCCAACTTGATTTTATATAAAAAAAAACCATAAAATTTTATTTACACATTTAGGGCGCGCACAGCGCCTACTATGGTAAATATCAAAATATGCAAATATCTTTTAAACTATTTAATAAAAATAGGTGTATGGCACATCGTCCGAGAGGAAATTTTATTAGAAAACTGATTTTTTAGAAAAATTGGGGGTATCCCATTTAAAGAAATATAACTTTGTGTGATATCTCGGGAACTAAAGGCTTTAAGAGAAAATCGGTGAAACAGGTAGATTTGTCTTTAAAAAATCTTCAAAAAATGTTTTTAATGAAAATCTCTGGCTTTACAAATAAAAAAGTTGTAGAAGGCCTTTAAAATCGCACATTTTTTAGAATCACCCTGTAGCTCAGAAACGCTTTAACATATCGCAATGCGGTTTTTAGTTTTCGACTTCTCTTGAAAATCGAGCCCGTAACATGTATATTAGTTTTGGGCTAACTATGCTGGAAAAGCCCAAAGCTATGGAGGCCCCTCGAATTTGGACCACCCTGTACTTTTATCTTTCTCGCACTTGTACGGTGTACGGTTTGGAGTTCAGAAGATCGGGTCAGATCGGCTTGAAGAGAGGCAGTTGTGCTATCTGATTTGAAAAAGAAGACGTTATCTGTAATTACATGGGTGCGAAAGAGATAGGTGGAGGGACATTTCCACGTTTAATTGCGAACTTTGAGTTTTTTAAAATTTTGGCAAAACACGGAAAAAAAGCTCTTCTTGGAACAAGATTATTAATCTAGATCCAAGAATAGCTTCATCTTCGATATCCTCAACTCTAGTTATTCTTTATCCAAGTAATATCCTATTCTTAAATATAATGCATGACTAGCGTTGAGACAAGTGTAATTTATATGATAATTCAAATACTTATTTTAAGACAGTGTGGTTTTTTACTTTAAGCAGATGCTATACTAAATTCAAATTTTTTCTTTGCTTGTTTCGAACACCGCTTTAGGTTGTATTGATGTCAAATGCTATTCGATCGAGAATAACATGTTTTTAACGCAAAAGTAACTATACTTCAATCAAATAATATACTTATTAAGAAAAAATTATACTTACCTCAAATAGTTCTTATACTTGACTTAACACCAATTGTAATTAAAACAAAAATATATGCTAACATAATAATGTTATTTTACTACAACGTAGCGTAAGCCCGTAACTTGCAAAATAACCCTTCTCCTATAACCATGCTGATTGGTCCCGTAGCAGAATTAAATCAACACGATTATTGAATGCAAATTGATAAAGACTCACATTTCCATAGGCGGATTATATGGTGTACTTCCAGTGCCGAGTTTCTGCGGCTCACGCATATATCAGAAAACTTCCGAAAGCTGCCAGCGAGATGTTATGACCACAATTTCGAACCGACTCTCGCGACAGCACGCTCTGAAGCGCTCTTGCAAAAGTAGCGGTCAAGACGGTGCCAAACAATAGGTGCTTTCGCCACTTCATTCACACTTCTTAACAACCGTGGGTATACATAATGATACTCGGTTTCTCCTATTAATATAAGGGAAGCATTTAACTTTTTAGGCGTTTATAATAATTCGAACCTTTAAACTAAAGATATAGGAGTATAGTTTTACCTATATTAAATGATAGATGTTTAGTCTTTGTTGTCCCCATACGAAACAAAGAGGGAGAATGGATTAGCCAAGCGGTCTTACGGTGCGATTCGATATTGGGATATTTCTTGTTTTTAGTACAGCTCTTCTTATTTTAAAAATAATTAAGGCTTTATAGAAATAATAAAAGGACTTGATCCAAATTAAACCTTTGTAGTTAAACTAAGTTTAAAGTATGATTCAATCAATTCGTAACATATTTTAGGTCAAGATTTATCTTTTTCTTGTGACAAGTTTTTTTTCGACTTGGTTTTAATATGTTTTCGCTTTCAAAGAAGAATTTCTGGTTTTAGTCCAAGTAAACTACCTGTTTTTTGAAAGAATAATAAACTCTTATCGGTTTACCTCTCTCTTTAAGTTATTTGATTTAATAATAGCTTTGGTTTTGATTTATATTTATTTATAAGAGCCTTCGTAGATCAAGAATAGGTAATTGCTTAATTCTAATAATCCCTATTCTTATACTAAGAATAATATACCTTAAGCAAATGTAATTTTTCAAGAATAGAGCTGTTCTTCAGAAAGGATTACTCTACAGAAAAATCAATTTTCTTATTCTGCGTCTTTTTCCACTTTGCCAAACTTTTGATTTAAGTTAGCATTACGACTTATGGAAAAATTGTTTGTTTACCCTACAGCGGCCATATTGGATCGGCCATATTATTTTTGTTAGACTGCCCAGGACCTACATAAACAGAGGGGCCACAACCCTAAGCTCTTTTGACGTCAAGCATCCTACAATTGTAACTTAATTTTGGCGGCAGCTGTCAGTGGACAGTTGTTTATATGCCAACAAAATTACGTCACGATTGTGGGGTGCGTGACGTCAAAACAGTCCAGGGTCGTGGCCCGTCTGTTTATGTAGGCCCTGGACTGCCCTATGGGTGTAACTAGCACAAAAAGTTAAACTGCATCCTTCTAAAATTTTAATAAGGCTTTAGTGACTTGCCATGTAAAAAAAGAGATAGCAACATGAGCGGCACGACATTGAGTGTGACGGGGATATGAGCTTTTTAGAAAAGGCCATACGGAAGGGACCGAATATTCGCGATCGTCAAACCATAGTTTAATAACTGGGGGCTTATTCTTGAATTTCGTAGGAAAGGTCGCACGGGAACGTTCACATCCTTCGTTCAACCAATAAGAAGGCTCAGAAGCTGCTGAGCTTGCATGGTGCACGCGCAAAGCTGACCGGATTGTCGTTTTTTAAGAGCGCTCGTTCACCTGGTCCGGGGGCAGGTTTACGAATGTATAGGAAAGTTCCTTCGATATATGGAAATCGGGTGAGGTCCGGTCGTGATCGGATAGGTTTCAGATAACTCGTGATCGCTTCGAAGTCTATTATTGGTCGATATCAGGGAAAGGACCGTTCCCGTGCGGTCTTCCCTACGATATTCAAGAATCAGCACCCTGGTTGGAAACCGGTGTAATAAAGCTCCAAAAATTAGGCAGGGGAAGTTGCGGGGAACAGGGCGAAGTAACTGTGGCACATGTTTTCACGCGCGCAATGTGAGATTGGCATGTCTCAGACATACAGCGTTTTTGACCGCGATCAAAATAGACACTTAAAGTTACATATAAAAAGAGTGCTTATTCCTCGGATTATTCCTTGTCAAAACGCCATACGGCGTTACGTCTCACCCGTAAACATTTACGGTAGGATTTACTAAAAGGGTTTATACTCTATGTTAGAACGGTCCTAAGTTTAAGTGAAAGTTTTGGTTTTAAGCATTTTAAACCAACCCTTATAGGTTGATTTATAACGAGCGGTTTAAATAGTAAACACTCTGTAGAACAAATTAAAACTTACCCTGGTTAATTAAATTTTCCAATTAATGCTTGATGTCACAGAACCATTTAGATAGGTAATAAAAAAATAAGAAGTAGATTAATTTTGTATTTATTTATACTGTTTTTATTTATGAAATGCATTAAAAAACTTAAATGCAAGTTTTGTTTCCATTTCTGTCACTGTCGAAATATCAGTTTCAAAATATTAGCTGCGTTCAAATCACAAACAGCGCGTTCGGATCTCTTACCTCTGCTTGTACGTTGGCTTGCACCAACCTCTACTGATGAGCTACATCTTTGAAATGAGTGGGCTTTGAGTAAGGAAAGTTTTCTTGACTGAGCTTTTAAATAACCTCAATGTTATATATATATATATAGTTGTTTTGGGTTTTTTTGTTTGGTATATTTTTGTGTGTTTTATTAGTTAATGCACAACTTGGAATATTAAATAAGGTAAATTAATCCTTGTAAAAACAGTTACTTAGGGAAATCATAAACGAACTTATTACCAATTGCCACAAAACAATCTTTTCTGGGAGCTATAAATTTAAACCACCCCCCAGAGGTGATCTAAAAAATCACCAACTTTATAACCTTAAACACAGATAATGAAGCTATTATGTGCCAAATTTTTGACGTATTTACCATTTGCCATTTTGAAACCTGTCAAAAAAAATTAGTTTTAGGGCATTTTCTCCTAAAATATGGTATATTTTGAGAAAAAAAAAACGTTTTTCAGTGGTATTTTGCAATAACAATACAAAGTAATTAATAACTTTGTGTCTTTTTTGTATGGGTAAGTGTTTTTTGAAAATTGATTTTAATATTTAGTGGCCCCCAGATCTAAGTAAATCCAACTCTAAATGTTTATGGGTGAGACTAGAGGCCCTTACAATTTTTGACAGTTATTGTTGTACCAGAGGTGAGCAACTGGATTTCACAGTTGTAAGGGAAATGTTTGAAATTGTGTGTTGGCAATGATAGTTGATAACCCCTGACAATAAATAACTTTGTCACTGTCAGATTTTTAATGAAGAAACGTCAGGTTTAAAAATGGAATTTTGCTGTGTTTTCTTGTAAGAGAAAGAGTAACAAAAATATAGATCATAGGAGTCTTTATATTTTACCTATTAATTACATTTATACGGTGGGATTTACTAAAAGGCTTCAGTCTATTTTAGAACGGTCCTAAGTTTAACTGAAATTTTTGGTTTTAAGCATTTTAAACCAACCCTCCTTAAATTTTACACATAGTTTGATTTATAAGAATATGAATAAATTTGTTTATTGAATAATCATCTTAACACAATCTTTTGTTGGATTTAAGAAGAAAGTTTCAATTTAAAAGAAAAGAAAATTAAAAAATTTAAACCCACGCGGGTTTCAAATAGTAAACACTCTGTAGAACAAATTAAAATTGGGGTTATATGTCATTCTAATTAAAACTTACCCTTGTTCATTAATTTTTTCAATTAATACTTGATGTCACACTACGATTTAGATGGATAATAATAAAATAATGAGTAGATTAATTTTGTATTTATTAAAGAGGTGTTTTTATTTATGAAATGTATTAAAAAACTTAAATACAAGTTTTGTCTACATTTCTGTCACTGTCGAAATGTCAGTTTCTAAATATTAGCTGCATTGAAATCACAAACAGCGAGTTCGGATTTCTTAACTCTGCTTGCACCAACCTCTACTGATGAAAGCTCTACAGCTTTGAAATAGGTGGGCTTTCAGTGAGGAAAGTTTTCTGGAGTGCGCTTTTAGATAACCTCAATGTTTTAATTTCAGTTTGTAAATAAATTAATATAGTTGTTTTGGGTTTTTTCTTTGGTATATTTTTCGTGCATAATTAGTGACCTTCACTTCACCTCAAACACAGATAATGAAGCTATTATGTGCCAAATTTTTAGCGTATTCACCATTTGCCATTTTGAAACTGTCAAAAAAAATTAGTTTTAGGGCATTTTCTCTTAGAATAGGGTACATTTTGAGAAAAAAAGCAGTTTTTCAGTGGTATGTTGCAATAACAATAAAAAATAATCAATAACTTTGTGTAGTTTCTGTATGGGTAAGTGTTTTTTGAAAATTGGTTTTAAAATTTAGTAACCCCCACAAGTGTAAATATTTAACCCTGTGGGGGATACTATTTTAGATCTTAGTAAATCCCACTGTTAATGTCTACCGTGTGTATTAACTGTTTGTTTTTACATTTTTTTGTCAAAGCTTGACATATTTTACTAACCAAAAAAAAACAATCTTTCAAAAACTGTCTGGGGAAATTATAAAAAGAGACAACAGAACTTGAGTCCATTTCATAAAATCCGTTTAACATGTAAATATGAAAAAAATAGAAAGAGAGGGCAATATGAGTTGCCCACCTCTGGTAAAACAACAACTGTCAAATGTATAGAGGGCCTCTAGGTGAGACGTAACGACGTATGGCGGTTTGAGCATACGACAAGGAATAAGCACTTTTTTTATATGTAACTTTAAGTGTCTAATAATGTGTTTTTCTTATTATTTGTTGTAAATATTGTTTATAAAATACTAAAACAAGGTTATTGATGCAATGCACATAAGAATTACTTACGAAAAGTTTATTTCTGCACCATTAGAACTCTTTAAATCAAAGTCTTAGGGGTTGAAGATAAATGGCGCTAGTAGGAATATTTACAATGCAGTTGCTCATAACCTATAATCAAGTAGTCGCTTGTAAAATAAGTGCAGAAAAAATTAATTTTTTCGAAAATATTTTGGTAATTATGCAGAGAGTTAAAGTCTTAAAAGTAAAAAATATATAGTAGTTTTCACAACTAAAAACGGGAGTAAAAAAAAGCACAGTTTAGCCGCGAGTTGTTAACACTATTTTTTTTAATACCTTTATTAAACTATCCAAGAAAAACAAAATACTAATACTTTTAAAAATCCTCGAACGAAGAGCACTTCTCGCAACACACTATCTTTACGCTATAAATCACGGTGGCTGGTAAATGAAATAACAGTGGTTTCCATAGCGATGTGCGTTTTTAATCGGTGACGTTCATGGTTGCAACATTTTAATTTTTTACAGTCCGATATTTTGACGATGGTTTTAAATGATTTTTTCGTAAATACTTGGTGAAAACTGGCGGAAATCGCCTTATTTTTAGGCAAGATTAATTAGATTTTTTTCAATATTACTAATTTTGGGTAAAAAACGGACAGAAATCTTTTTTTGCACCCGTGATCAAAAATAGTAGTTTTAACAACTAGTGACTAAAATAGTGCTTTTTTTACAAGCGTTGGTTTAAATATCGAGCGCAGTGAGGTGTTTAAAAATGCGAGTAAAAAAAAGTACAGTTTAGCCGCGAGTTGTTAATACTATTTTTTTTAATACCTTTATCAAAAAATCCAAGAAAAACAGGAAAATACTTTTAAAAATCTCGAACGAAGAGAATTTCTTGCAACACACCATCTTTACACTATAAATCAAGGCGGCTGGTAAATGAAATAATAATACTTGGTAAAAACTGGCAGAAATGGCTTAATTCTTAGATAAGAATAATTAGATTTTTTCAATATTACTATTTTCCGCTATTTCTCCTTAACTTTGGGTAAAAAACGGACAGAAATCTTTTTTTGCACCCGTGATTAAAAAAAAGTTTTTTATTCATTGGTAACCAAAAAAGCTTTACTTATCTGCAGGCATTTACTAAAATCATGCTTTTGATTGAGGTATAAAAAAAGTCTTTAACAATGTAAATCAAAACGTACCAAGAAAATAAAAAATAATGTAAATGGTTTCTGTCCAGGGTGCCAGGAACCCTGCACTGAACCCTCAATTAAGGACTGGATTTAATGTGGAGGGAGAAGAAGGGGCCGTTAGTTTTTTAAAGGTTAAAGTTTTGTTAATTTTTTAAATATTTTTTGTTAATCACAACGTTGATCTAACAATTAAAGGTATTCTTTTAGTTATAACCGGATTTGTGTATTTTCTATGGAGCTTTATTCCTTAATCTCGTCATCTTGGCCCGCTCTCCCCTACTAAATTAAATGTGGTTTGGGTGGGTGGATGTTTTACAGAAATTGCAGTTATAAAGTTGGGTGGCTTGACCGGAGCTATAACAAAGTTGATTTTGCAAAGAACTAGTTTTGGTTCCTGTTGGCGGTTATTCCGGCTCATCAGTTAACCATTGTTTCATACTCCATCATCTTAAACCGTTTGTTTTTTGAAAATCTTTCCGTCCAATCTCCAATATCGCGGATATTTATTTTATGCCACAATAGGTCAGTCAAATTAGACGAAAATAAGGGAAAACCAGATCTTAGCGCCACATGAATTTATTTTAGAAGTTGATACTTAATTATAAATATAATTTAAGATAATTGTTGGGCAGAAATATATTGTAAAATTTAAGCTGGTAATTAAAATTTATAAAACTTATAGATGAGAGATTTTCTATCAAAAAATTAAGTATTTTGGACAAATTTCAAGTTATTAATGAGTCATTTGAAAAATCTCGATTTCTGGGTTGAAAAGTGTTCTCACTTAATGGGCGTTTTGAAAACATTTTAAAATTTTAATTTAGATTCACCTGCATTTCCAAATACTTCAGATAATTACCAACCTATAATATGTATATGATTAATATGATTTTCCACGAAAAATTTAAAACCAATTTATCAATTCCAAATTCCAAACATTCTTTTTAAAAGAAAATAATTCTGCGAAAAGTATCTTTTTTATACAAAATCCCATAAAAAACATTGCTTTTTGGGAATTTGTTGACTGGACTAATTAGGTCGCTATCCTCCATAAATCTTACGTAGCCGAGAAAGAGCAGTACTGCAAGCGATGGCAGAGATTCGCGGTTTGATAGAGTCTCTCGGTACTGCCTCCACCTCCCATTGATTTCCCATTCTGTACGCAATTTGAGGTCGATCAATCGATAACCGGTACCTCACTAACGAACAAACAAGTTGTTGTTAAAATCTTTGGCGAAATCTCGGTCGAATCGTTTGTCCAGTAACATACACTACCTGTCTGAAAATCTGCTGCTTTTTTAAGTTTATATTTACGATAATTTATTAATTATAAATTTTGTTATAGAGTCTAAATTCGTGGGAGCGTAAGTTTCCGAGTTATTTGAAAAAACGTTAAAATATGTAAAAAAAATCATAACTTTAGAAGTAAACCAGCTATTGATATGCGGTTTTCAGATTTTGGTTCTCATAAATATTACCCAAAAATTTTAAAAAGGTTTAAATCTTTCAAAGCTACAGTTTTCGAGATATTTTCATTTTCTTTCAACACAAAATAATTGATTGTATGTTGGACTATCCGTGCTTTCTAGCACCAATTTTTTTTATTTAAAAATGTTTGTGGAACCTTATTTTTTTGTGCAAACAAACCTTTAAAACTTTTAAGATAACAAATCATGGATAGCCATGGAATATGTCGTTGTCGCTTTTCAGAAAAGTCACATAAATGCTGTTCTTTCTTTTACATGTGAGTGAGAATTTTCGACAATTTTTGACGTTCATTGGTTCACGTAGTAGCAATTTAGCTCCTCCGCAAAACTAGTCCTGCAGAATATCTTTAAAATACTATAATTTACAAAATAATAAAAAAAATGAGGCAGTTTGTCTTACTCCGTTAGGATAAATATTACGGGCGCTGTTTTTATTTTAAATGAGGCAATAAGCAAAAATCTCCACTCCAAAGACCTTCAACTAAAATAGAGCCATCAAGTCATTCATAAATCGCTTTGAAACGCGATCAGTCGTTAGATTTAGGGAAAACCATTTTATGTTCCACTGGCAACGCTGCACCAGGCATGCTCCCCTTCACACATGCTCCATCCACCAAATTTTTAGCAACGGACAGGAGCGACTCGTTATTTATAAATGTAAAATAGGTGGTCTTTATTTTTAGACTTGTTAAATATTTATGAAAATACAATTAAAATTTTTTTATACTTAACAGTGGATACCGAGTTATGGATAAGTTCTCAATTATGTGTCCTAATTGCGTGCGTAAACTTTTTCGCACGTATTTACATGCGAAATGTTTGGATTTCCGGCATGCAAAAAGATATAAAAAAATGTTTTTAATCTATTAAATGTTAAGTCATACACAAAATATGGAGTGCCTGTAGAACTTTATTAAAAAATTAGCCTACGAAATATTTATTTATTTACCTAACTAGTGCGGAAAGTGGTACTTTTGCGCAGTTGACCGAACGACGCGTAGAGGAGTTCGGTCAAACCGTCAAGAACGGAAGTCACTTTACGCATGTATTAGGTACAATGTTCTTCCTACGAGCCACCAATCGTCGCTGACTTATTAGAAATTATTTTTTAAAAATAAAAATTTTATTTTCTTGAATAAAAAATTAAGTAAAACGTTAATTTTGTACTTTATTTTAAATTTTTTCCGATATAAAAAAATTAGTGCCAAAAAGTAACTTTACCGTACTAATGCGGAAAAGTAAAGTACTTTGTGCTACTTTCCGCACGTTCGTGAGTAAAAATATTTTTCGAGGACAGCGTGAATTTTAGTTCCAAGTGTTTTATGCAACTAGAAAACTAAACAGGTGCGTAGTTGCTTTTTCGCCCTTGACCTCCGTCACGTGCAGAAAAGTTTCACCTTCCGTACTTGTTAGGTAAATAACTATTGTGAAAAAATATTCACAGCGTTTTGTAAAAACACCTAAATCAATGTGGAAAATTTAAAAATAAAAGAAGTATTCTGAAAAGGAAAGTATATTATAGATGTTAGTGATGGTTTTCCATTGTTTAAAAATAAATAATATATGCTATAATTTTTAATTAACACGTAGAAAAGTATCCTTACGTTTTTATTAAATACAAAGAAATCTTATGTAGAGTAGGTTAAATTTTTGTTTGTTTTTCTCATTTCAATTTTTTTAAATTATACTTCCTAGCTAAAAATCAGTCAAAATAAATTATTTCCGTATGGAGTTACTGCTTTTTAGCTAAGGACGGCAGTATATTATTCTGTATTTATATATATATATGATATAAAGAATGCATGTTTGTTAAAACTTTTTATTTATAATATTTACATATAATAACATCCAAACACTTAAAAAAAGTAGGGTTATGGTGAAAACTCGTAAAAAACGGCTTCGTGATCATGCGCGAAATGTGATTTCACATGACATAAATAACATAACATAAAAAGATAAAAGTTGGGCTCATGTTATGTTATTTTATGCTGTTATTCTTCTATATAAACACCAACAGGGTTTGTCATAAGCTCAACTCTTATTTCATTTTATGTTATGTCTTACTTTATGTCTTATCTTATCTTATTTTTCTGTATAAACCCAGCATTACCTACCTATTTTGTCCACCATATTTTATACCCAGAATGCTTAATTAATTGCACTATTTATAAAAAAAACCTTGGCAAGAAAATGAGCTGACTATAGATAATATTAAAACTATGAAAGTAGCTAGTTATAAATAAATACCATACTCACATCTTACATTTTTTTTTCTACTTATGTAGGATATTCAAAAATGTCGCAGCTGGGGTTGTTTAATTATACCAATTATAGTGTAATTAATTAAGGTTGCTTACTATATTGTTTTTATTACAAAATCGCGAAAATATCCTAAAAAAACTTATTTCTTTTCTATATTTATTAATTATATTTTGAATTTATTGCAACACATGATAACTAACCTGTGAAATATTTGGTTTTGACCTGCAATCTCCAGTTTTCGGCACACCACGCACTTTGCCATATCACTATTGTCACAAACACAGAAAAATCTATCGAAAAAATATTAAAAACCGTCCAATAATCTGTAAAATATACCAAAAACCCAATTCCACTAAAACGACAACTGCGTCTACAAATAATGAATGGAGCAACCCCGTTCTCAACTAAAAAGCCTGTTAACTCCTACCGCCTCAGTGCCCTTTAGCCTACTGTGGCTGCCATTTTTATAACCAAATTGACAAGTAAAACATGGATTTTCTGTCAGTTTGGTGTCAATATGGCACCGATCATAGGCCAAAGGATACTAAAACGAAAATGAGTTAACTGGCTTTTTAGTTGAAACCGGTGTTGAATGGAGCAGAGTACACACGATTATATAGCTGACCCGCCACAAATGTGAGGTGGCCAGGTTGTTGTAGGTTTAATTCCCGATATATATTGGAAAATAAAAATAATTATTTTTTCGGTCAAAATTCAGGTATTTTATCTGATATTTCGACCGAAGAAATAAGGTTTCAAGTACCATAACACGTACCTATACATTATAAATTCTTTATTGATTTCAAATTGTGAAGATTCAAAGAAATTGAAATGCAATATTATATATTATATATACCTACCTCAATTTCTTTATGTATGTGAATAAAAATAAGGTGTTTCTCCATGTTTTAAAAAACATACCAGAGAATTTGCATAAATGCAGGGAAATGATTAAAAAAGTAATAAAAATAATGTGTTTGTAAAAACATTACGTGCGTAAATACAACTTTCAGCGAAATCTGGCATCGTCGCCAAATTGTTTACTTTATGTCTGATCGCCACTGTGGTAAACATAATGTCTCTATTTAAGTTATACCTTTATGCTCCACTCTCTAGAATTGTGACGGGTGAGATTTTCTGTATTAATTTATTTATAGTAGAAGAGCCAGCGGCCAAATCGACTAGAAGGCTAGAATTTTGTAAACCTATGTTTAAATATTCGTTAATAATAATGACTCTGACCTGCCAAACCATACCGGGTTACGTCCTTGAGAACTGAATTTTTTAAAATTCAGAAAAAAACTAATCATTATTTTGCTTTCTTTAACCATACTATAATTTTAATATGATTTATAGTGTCTACCTCTAATTTTAAAGTCATGTTATTAGTGTCACTTTCGAGGGAATCGGTGACGTCGACCAATAGGATCTGTGCGTTTCAGGAAGATAATTGTTTTCTCTCTGATTTCAAGAATAGCTACACTGGGGAGAAACAGTGGTGTTTAAAAAATGTGCAAGAATTCCATTGACAATATTTTCGACAACTAGTGTATTCCATCGATAAGGAAGACTATAAGGTAATTGCTGAGCAAATATTTTTATTGCCAGTGCATTGACGACTCGTATCGTCACAGATCACCAAAAGAAAAACCTCACGTAAGATGCGAACGACGAGAATCAAGGCGGGGCCGGTCGGGTCGTGATGCTGAGGCGGAGCTAGCACTTCAAGAAGGGAAACGTGCGTCTCGTTAACATTCTGATTTATTGTCCGAGGATCTGAGAAGTGAAGAGGAGATACGCGAGCTTTTAACAGTTTTGATTTTGTAGCAGGTGTCTTCTTCTTTGTCGTCAAATATATTAATCGTTTTATGAGGTTAATAATAATTGGCGATTAGGAGCTATCTGTCAAATAAGGTGACCAGAAAGTAAACAGTCATCAGAGTTCCATCGCAAAACAACAATATATGGTGACCAGAAAATAAAAAATCATCAGAGTTCGATCGAAACGCTGAGAATTTTTAGTAATTGATGACTTAAGTGCGATTTCTCAAACGAAATATAGCCCTAAACACTGTCAGCACAATCTGAGAAGTTTTTACAAGCTTTTATTTAACTTTCAATGCATCTATGTCACGAATTAGATATGTTTGTTCGGGTGGAATCTTGCAACTTAATTTTGACCAACTTCCCGACATCCGATCGGCTTCAAATTTGGCATGCTTATTTAGTTGTGGTGACAACACAAGAATATAGTGCGATGAAATTGACAGCTCCCCTCTACTTGAAGGGTGTGGAGGGGGGTACAGTTGAAGTACGCCCGATTTCGTTGAAATTTGGTGTATTGGGGCACTTGGGGATGGAGATAACGAATTTCTAATCAAATTTTGAAAATTCAATATGGCGGATTCAAGATGGATGATTTATCGTCATCTCTTGCTAACCAATAACTAACTTATACACATCCGTTTGTCTTCAAATTTGGCATGCATTTATAGGTACCCCGCCCCTACGAGGGGGGAAAACACCTAAGTTTTTCAGATTTTTAAAATTCAATATGGGGGATTCAAGGTGAACACATCCGATTGCGTCCAAATGTCGTATGCGCTTATTGTTCCGGTGAAAATACAATAATATGGTATTCTCAGGTACCCACCTCCCTCTAACGAGGGAAGTGGACGGGGAAAAAGATTTAGTTGGTTCGATTTCAATTAAAATTGGCATACAGGGGTTTTTAAGGAGGGGGATTATGAATTTTTTATCAGATTTGAAAATTTCAATATGGCGTATTCAAAATGGACTATTAAGGGTACAAATATAAAAATTAAGGGTGTTTGTTCAAATTTGGTATGCGTTTATAGTTCCGGCGACAATATAATAATATCGTATTATTAGGTACACACTTCCCTCTAACCAGGGAAGTGGAAGGGGAAAAGATTTAGTTTGTTCGATTTAAATCAAAATTGGCATACAGGGGTTTTTTGGGAAGACGATGTGAATTTTTCATCAGATTTGAAAATTTCAATATGACGGATTCAAAATGGACGATTTAGGGTACAAATCTAAAAATTAAAAAACAAATTTTTATTAAAAAAAACTTTTAAAGAACCCGCTTTTATTAAATGCACCTAAAAGTAGAAAATAATGAAGGGAAAATTTAGCGCCCTAATAAATTTACAGAAAAGATTTGTAGCGTAGAGGGCAAAGGGTGAGGGAATAAATCGGAAAAAAGTTTTTCCTCGACCAGGATTTGAACCCGGGACCTCTAGAATACCAGTCTAATGCTCTACCAACTGAGCTACCGAGGAACTGGGGTTTTAACTGGCTAATCGGAAATCCTTTAACTTTTTTCCGATTTATTCCCTCACCCTTTGCCCTCTACGCCACAAATCTTTTCTGTAGAAAATAATTTTTTATCTTTCTGATACCATAAACATAATGCTTTCATCTAAAGAAGCTGAGAACGGGTGAGATTGCCGAGCTTGCCAACCAAGCCTTTGAAAATGACCTTAGGTTATAGAGTAGTACAACTGTTTCTTAGGTGAATCGTCGATACCGATATACGATACCTAAAGTTAAAATTTTTAATTTGAGTCCATCGCTTTTATTATGGTATAAGAAAGATAAATCATTATTTTCTAGTTTTGAGTGCATTTAATAAAAGCTTGTTCTTTAAAAGTTTTGTTTAATAAAAATTTATTATTTTGTAGTCTGGTGTGTTATTCCTTGACGGTCATAAGACATATAAACCGTGTTGTAAGGTTAATAGGTAATTGACGATTACGAGCTACCTGTTATATATATATATATATATATGGTGATCAGAAATTCAAAAATGATTGAAGCCCAATCGCAAAATAAAAATAATTAAATGATATTTTATTATCAAATAAACCTAAAAAGAAAGTAAAATATGAAGTAACACTTTTTGATCCTGATGAGGTTATCTACGAAACGAAACGTCGGATTAAATTATCAATTATCTTTTAAATTAAGGGAGATATCATCAATTGCTAATTCCGACCATTTTTCAACTGTAGCCTGTAGTTCAAAAACTATGAGGGCAGAATAAATCTGTTAACACCATTTTTCAGCTCAAAAAAGTAATGCGAAAACCGCATGTCTCTATCTTCAATAACAACGGAACTTCCCATTGAATCCCATCGAAAATGGGACACCCTGTTACGTTTGTTAATCAAAAATGTGACAGTGATTTATTGTCAGTGGTTTTGCTATCACTGCCAACACACAAAAAAATTGTCAACATTTCTCCAAATCAAGTTGCTCACCTCTGGTATAACATAAGTGTCAAAAATTGTATACAGGGCCTCTATATTATAGTGGAGACTATCATGAATATATATAGTTTATTGATTTATTTGTAAATGAAATAATATATAAAATGTTTCTTATAATTTAAAAAAGTAGAAAGCCGATTTAAACCTGGACTATTCGAACTACATCTAGTCATCCTTCATTATATAATCTGATACAAAAAGAAACCTGAGATGATCTCTCTTCACGTGACCTTTGGGTATTTTGCGTTAGAACTAACAATTAAATTCCATGATTATCGTGGAATTCAATTGTTACTCCAATTCAATTGTCAGTAACACCCCCCCGCCACGTAGGCATATATTTCAAATGTACCGGACGCCGCGGTGTAGGTCTGATATTATGCCTCACCTCAACCGAATTAACAAGTAGCAATTTGTGTTGCCGAAGTGTTAAGCCTTGTTTAGGGCCCAGTTAATGATCCCATTGTTTTGACCCGGCGCGACGACATAAACGGCCACAAAGAGCGCCACACACCTGTGGAATTCACAGAGCATATGGTCTATTTTCTTGCAATACAGGCAAGGGTCCGAGAACAAGTTTGAAATTATGCACACGTTAAATTGTACGAATTTACTAGATAAGTAGTAGTAGTATAGAAGCGGCCCGTGGGACTGGCAATTAGGCCTCTTCATGGGCCCTTTCGACCATATCCCGTTCCTTACTCCTATGCCCCTACTTCCGCTGCAACTCTGTCTCCGGGCCTCCCTGTCTTCTGTGCGAAGTTTAGCGAGTGCAGCTCTTCTTCCTCTATTGTAGGAAATCCCCACTTTAGCTGCCTTTATCTGGTATATGCATCACACTCTGCTATCAAGTGCTGCGCCGATCCCGCAAACGTGACACACGGGATCTCCTGCTACTCTTATTTGCGTCAGATGTTTGTTCAGCCGATTGTGCCCAGTCAGCATCCCTGTCAGAAATCCAATGTCCTTTCGGGTCTTGCCCTTGATCCATTTAGTTCAGGCTACATTCGGACCATCTTGCCTCCAGGACGTCTTCAGTTCATTGTTCGCCCATTTGTTGAGCTCACTCTGTACCTGTTTCCTTGTTATTCCCAGAAGAGGTTTCGTTCCAATGTATTGGGTTTCGGCCCCTAGTCTGGCAAGTTCGTCCGCTTTCTCGTTTCCTGGTATTCCCTCATGACCTGGGACCCACATTAGGGTCACCCTTGTGTCTTGAGCCAGTGCTAGATAAGATATTCAAAATAAAAAAATAACAGGAAGAATTCTTTTAATATTGGTTGTTATTAACAACATAAGCAAAAAGGACGAAAACCATACTCTTATTTTTTTACTCGTGGCCATTTGGAGTTTAAGTTGGAAGCAAAAGATTAAAGTCTTTGCAATTGAAGCTTGGAATGTAAACATGCGGAAGCTATGGTAAACCCTGGCTATTAATTAGTACTGAATACAGGTGCATCAATACCACTCTCAGCCACACTTTTACTAATTGATTTTGATAATAGGGATATTTTGAAAACACCTGAAAATTCCGAATTTACTATTGATATACAAGGTGTTGACAAATTTATAGTATAAGCAAATCCATCAATTTTATTGCCAACACCAGTGCTTAAACCTAAAACTAAGTTCCCATTGTCCAATTGGGGGATAGAATGGATAACTTTTCGGTAGTATATTAGTAGTTTTAGGGGTCTAAAGGAACCCCATTGGACCTAAGCTTTGCTATTATGGAGATGCAGGGAACAAAATTTGCTCATTTGAGTTGTCAAAAACTGAGAGCCTGAGTTAAGTTTTTATGCGGACTTGCGGAGTACTCAAGAGACCTAAATTATGTGCCTAATTCTCCTAGGTCTAAACTTTATTCTAAATTCAATTGAACCAATTTTTTGACACCGACAATTTAGTTTCTGTTGGAGAATTTGAAATGAACAGTAATTTAGTTGATCTTGGTATGAGATATTAATGAGACGGAATGCTCTAAAGTTAGCCCTTGAAAAAGGTCATGGTGGATGGCGCAGTGAACTGGCTAAATTTCGGAGTGCATTTAGGGACAGTTACAGGATGTTGTCGGGAGCGGTTGAGTGTGTAAATGGAGGATACGAGACACGGTAATTAGTTATGTGAAAATAAAATTTTTTTAAGGCAAAAAGAGGTGTTAACACTTCGTTTGAAAGCCCATTTCGAACTAAAGAAAGAAATAAACAAAGAAAACTTCATGATTATGAAGGCGCGCGTTCCAAAGCAATGGTAATTATATGGTTTCTGACAAGAAAATAAGCTGTTTCGGCCCTCACGTCCTAATTATTTAAGAAAGCTATATCATAATCAAAATTTTAGTTATAGTGTTTAACAACATTATCATGAATTAATTTGTTTGGGTTGTCTAAAAAGGTAAGAAGAAACAGGCATTTAAAAATACCCATATTGTTTAAGTGGGTATTGAAAATTAGAGATGCTTTTGTTTTGTTTATGTTATTAACCAACTAAAATATGCTTTTAATCTTGGCCAACATTTCTAAGACAATAAACTTTAAACGCATAATTTTAGAAGTAAGATTTAACACACATAAAATCCGGTAACTCGACCTCATTTAATTTAGATTCCAATCAGCCACCCCATTAATCCAAATCTTTTAAGATCTTTCTCTGCCTAAGATTTTTTTTTCTTATTTAAAAAGAACCTTAACGACTGTCCAGGTGGGTGGCTACGCCCTCTGGTGATTAGTCGTTTATTGCGATCAAACGATAAGATAAGAATTATGTTTATGATTTTCTAGTTAGTGGCGCACCCCATATATTTTGTTCGCGGTAATTATTGCGATTTTCGACAAAGATAAACGTTGGTATTTAGTTTTTTTTTTATAGCTTGAAACGATTTAGAAGATGATTGACTGTTACTGAATGGGTTCGCTCTTTTTTGTAATGGATAATGGATCTGCTAAGAATCTAGATAAACTAACGTGTCGTAGTAGTAGAGACAATTAGGCCCTTTTTTTTCAAACGCCAATTAAGTAAAGCAAATTCTGTTAGGAAAGGAATTTTCTCGTGTCAAATACTCTCTGTACACTTTCAGCTATAGAATTTTACACAATATATTACTGTTTACACAAGTCAGTAAGTATAGTTACAAAATGTTCACAAACAATAAAATACTAAAATGACAAATAATTGTTAACTTAACTGAAATTTATATTTCAAAAATTCTTCAAATGTGTAGAACACATTAAAAACTGAACACAACAGTATCTAGTGGAGTTCTTACAACTTTTTAGTCTACTGTAGACTAATCGCAAATTATTTTTTCCTCGTGTATTATAGTTGTGCAAATCCTTGTGAGTTTCATGTAAGCTTATGTAATATATAAAGAGACCGAAATGTCAAAATTTTTTCGGTTTAAAAAGTTTCCTTCGATATCTGAGACCAGCCACAATGCGAACTGCCCGTCTTTGAGCTGAAATACTTCAGTGGGCTCAGGTGCGTGTCCCCATACTAGCAAAGCACATTCAACCCTACTCTGACATAAAGCAAAATAGGTTTGTTTAAGGACAGTCTTTGAAACGCAATTGGCCAAATTTCGGAGGACAAAAATGGCAGAGCAGCTGAACGTGGGTTTTCCACAAAAGCTGGCAGTCAAAAACCACGCCAAGATATCTGACAGGACTCTGCTCATTCCAGGCCATGTACTTCAATGAAAAGACGACACTCTGAGTCTTGCTATTGTTTAACACCAACCCATTTGCCCCAAACCATCTGTCTGACACCTCCTGCGCACCACTCGACGCCACCACTGGGAACAGCGTAAAATACAGAGTGTATCCCAGTGAGATTGAAATGTTCGGGTAAGTCTGCTACATAAAAAATAAAGGACCTAGGATGGATCCCTGTGGGACTCCGATATCTGTGCACTCTTCCGCTGACGACGTACTTCCTATTTTGACTATTTCACTGCTATTTGCTGCGACAGGATCTATCACTTTCCACGGTCGAAAAGCAGTTTAGGAAATAGAAAAATATTTTTATTGCAAGAAACATATGATTTTCATGAGATCCTTAAGATCGGATCATTGCTAAAGAATATAATGTTTTAGTTCTATGATATCAATCGTCATAGATCTATGGCGCTCTCTGTTTAAGAATACTCGTCTAGAGCGAATCGTTACAAATGAAATAAACTACACATTAATTGATAAACGATACAAAAACTACATTAAATCAGCAAAAACTTGCCCTGAAGCAGACGTAAATTCAGATCACAATTCAGTTGTAGCCAAAATTAAATTTATTCTGAAGAAAGATAAGATAATAAATAACGACCTTTAAGATACCATGGTAACAACTGAACAAAAATTTATAAATCTACCGAACAAGATGCAAAAATGATCTAGACAGGTGTCAAAAGTGCCATTATCGAAAGTAAAGCACACTATGCAATGGTGAAACAAGAAAAAAAAGTTTGGATAACCCACCAAATTCTGCATTTGATCGATAAAAGACGTAGTAAACAAGTCGCTTAGTTTAATGAAATTAATAGAGAAAAAACAAGATAGAGTCTTGTTGACAACCAAGGCAAAATTGTACCTAATATCAAATCAAAATGAAAATATTGGTGGCAACATAGAATCCGAGTATAACAAACCAACGTTATACTCGGATAGAATCTCTTTAGCTCTGCTTAAAAAAATGTGATTTTTGAATGCGGCTGACAAAAAAAAATCCTAAAAATGAAATTATGACGCACATTTGAACGGTGTTCCGATGCATGCAAAACCTTTAGAAATTCAAGCAAGAAGTTCTTTAAAACGTTTGATTTTTAGTTGTTAGGTCGGCCTCCGTAGCGCAGTGGGTAGCGTATCGGCCTGCCTCAGAAACACTTGGCTACACTGGGCATTGATCCTGCTATGAATGGAAAAGTTCCAGTAAAATCGGCCTGCCGCAGAAACATTTGGCTACACTGGGCATTGATCCTACTATGGATGGAAAAGTTCCAGTAAAAAAATAGTTGTTTATGGAATATTAAGGTAAAGGGGGAATAATCCTTTTTCTCGAATAACAACTAGAATTGTTTTAAAACACCTCCTGTATGTCAATAACACGCGCCTCATTGAATTAATAATTACCTTTTAGTCAGTTTTTGTTAAATAACTTGGTAATTTAAAAAACTAATTGACAACAAACTACGTGAAAATAGTTAATGTGATTGTGTTGTATTAAGATGTATTTTTAGACAATTTTACAATATCTGTTATACTAAGTGTTGTTGATCTCCTGTTTTATTATTTTTTTAATTAACTAATTTTAACACTTCTAACCAGCTGCATTTCATTAACATTTTAATTATATGTTATTTAGTTGCCAATGACACTTTGCTGTGTATTTTAAACAATTTTACAATGTTTGTCATTTTATTTGTTACAAGTATTTTTGTATATTCGTGAGCTCTTATTTTTTTTTAAAGATTATACTATTTAATTTTACCCAGCTGTATTTTAATAATAGATTATATAAGTTACTTGTGATTAATCCGTACATAATTTAAAAGCGTTTTAGTTCTTTTTTGTATATTTAAATATGTTAACCACAACTTAAGATTATATAGGTCCATTTTTGTTTTGTGTTAACATTTTACTTGTTAAAGGTGTAATTAATATTAGCCAGATCCATTTGATAGCAGCTTATTTAAATATTAATACATAACGTGTTTTATTATGAAGTGTTTTATTATATTTATATATTAGTTTATATTTTTACCTAGATTTTTAAAAATAACTTAAATTCATTATACTAAACTTAAGTAGATATCTGTCATTGGCAGTCAGCTGTTAATATCTTTGATAATAAATAAATTAAAGGGACTGCCATTAAGTTTAAGGAATTATGATTAGGAGTAGAGATTATTTAGCTCAGGAAGTGTCAAAGTGATGTGATATCCATACGTTTTGGAGTCAAATATACATCAGAATTGACTGAACTCTGAATGGAAGGCACATTTTGTAAAAAGTAAGACACGACTCGGAGCACACCAATTCGAAATGTTTAAACATTTGAATCGGCTGTCGTAGAGAGAAATTTTAGCTAATTCGGCAAATAATCAAAAAAGTGCTTCGACCAGTGTCTTAGTTTTTACAAAATGAGCATCCCGTTCAAAGTTCAACCAATTCTGATGTTTATTTGACACCAAAAGGTATCAATATCACATGACCCGTTTTGAACGTCACTTTCTGAGCCAAGGTCACTGACAGAAAAAAAAAGAATTCAAAATTTAAAATTAAAAATTCGAAGTCCAAAGTTCAAAGTTCAAAGGTCAAGTTCGAAGGTTCAAGGTTCAAAGTTCAAAGCTCAAGGTTCAAAATTCAAAATTTTATTTACGCTTTCAGCATTTTACAAGAAAAATTTTATGACTGAGAGAACAATCATTCAGACAAAAAAAAAGACATTAACAAATAAAAGTCACACGTAAGAGTTTAACTACATTCTATTAATATTCAATTGACTATTAACAAAAATTAAATCAAATCCAAGCAACCTCATAGCTCTATTAGCGGTAATTTCAATATGGTTGGTAAAACAAAACCCAGAATCCAACCAGACACCCAGATCCTTTACCAGAACCTCTCTTTCAAGAGCAAGAGAGTCCAGTGTATAATCAAAAACAATTGGATTTTTAGATGTACCAAAAGTAATTATCTTACACTTATTAGCATTTAAGGAGAGATTGTTCTTTACACACCAGGCAGTGAAACTATCCAGATCTCTCTGCAACAGATGGCAATCATTTTGAGATCTAATTACCATAAATGGTTTCAGATCATCAGCGAAAGCAAGGAACTGACAGACAGAAAAAACATCCTTTACGTCATTTATAAAGCAATTAAAAATAAATGTAGAAAGATGACCACCCTGTGCTACCATTACTTGACATTACTTTCAAACCAACTAAGAAAGACTCCAAATATTCCCATAGCTTGAAGTTTTTTCAACAAAATGCCATTATCAACCCTGTCGAAAGCCTTTGAGAAATCTGTGTAAATAGAGTCCCATTCTCAAAGGCTTCCAACACGTGTTGCTCATAGCACAAAAGATTTGACACAGTTGACCTGGCTTTCGTAAATCCATGTTGCTCTGTTATAATGTTTTCTAAGAATCTCTGTTCTTAGGGCAATTCCTCATGTGATTCCATTGAAAAGTATGGATTTGTATTTCTAGGTAGGTATGCTGAAACCGTTAATATGCAGAATCGTCAATTTTTATATAATGTGGCAATATATAAAATTGTACAACCCTTTACTAGGAAATTAAGTACCATACAATTATTAATAATTGTAGTAGCGCTGAAGAAAATCCCGAAATAAATCATAAAATTGAAGAGGCCACTTGTTGCATTAAAGTGTCATGTAAACCCTTACTAAAGAAATGGACTGGACTTTGCAGCTCCTCCTGATTAAACGGAGAAAATCTAATAGGTACTGTTATTGATGTTGAAGATTCAACAGACTGTACTAACTACTACGGCACTCCAAAAATATTTTTATGTTTTTTAATAAAAAAAGAAAAGCTTTAGAGAAAATTTGTTTTTTAATGAAAATAATGACAACAGTGAAAAAATAAACATTAATTAAACACCTAGTACCCTGCCTATACTTATAGTTAATTAAGTGTAAAATTAAAAGTGCAATTTGTTGCACATTGCAAGTTCATAGCCGACGAAACTCGACGCTCATGCGCTTCTGAAATGGAATAAACTTCATTTATTGTTGCAACGGATTGCGAGTCAAGGCTTCGTAGAGTGGTGGTGGCTTGTTTAATGCTGGTCATGGCTGAAATCGGAGCTTGTTGAATGCTGGTCATAGCGGTAATCTGAGCTGTTGTTAGGCATTCTAACGGAGACGACGATGCTGACGCTACTGCTGCCGATAGCGGACTTTTTCTACTAAATCCGTCACTAGATGATGCTGATGGCTTTGTTAAATTGCTTTTGTTAACTCCGACACACTGCCTGGAATACTTACCATGGGCGTACCCAACAAAAAACCGGCGGTGCTTGGTATCCTTGGGTCGAATATTTTTATATTTTCGATAAATATTCATGGAGTTCGAGTTATCATCAGGGTCACAAACGACAAATTTTCTTGACCCGTTAGTTTTTGTGTTTGGGATTGTTATTAGCAAAATGTCTTCTTTTTCCTCAATATCATCAACAGTCATCTTCATTAGTTCATCCTTGCGGCATGCCCCAGCGAAAAATGGTGGCAACTTTTATCATCAGGTAAGTTTCGTCTGATGCACTGGTCAAGAATTTATCTGTTTCGGTTTTCTCCAAAACTTTGTATTTTTTCGGTCTGAACCCCTTATTTAATTTTTTAAATCAATATTTTCTCTTATTTTAAGGTTCATTTTAAGCATCGAGTATTTTGACCATAGAGAGGATGGAGCATATGATTGCGAAAGTTCCTTAAAATATGCTAAGAATACCTCTTCTTTCATGGAAGAAACTTTCTTTGAACGGCACCAGTCCTCAAATGCTTTGCGTTCTTTATCGTATCTGTGTTTGGATTTTTCCGGGATCAGTTCATCATTGGCTTGGCATGCAGCCTCCAGCATCTCATCAGGCACCATCTCTTCATCAGAACTGAACATTTTTTACTTATTTAAGAGCTTAACGCGACTAAAACGACGAAAACTATGCTAGTAGTTAAGTAAGTATGGTTTGTTGGTATTCAGTTTTATTGTTTTTTGTGGTTGCCATGAGGTACCTACCATAGCCAACTATGACAAGCACTGCGTTTAATGTCAATGCTGTCAACTAGTCACGGAGCAAAAAGGTCACTGATAGTTCGCTACTATATGTCGAAGGTACCGATCAGTGCGGTAAAAAAACTTTACCGCCCAAGTGCCGTAAAGAAAACTTTAGCGTACTCAAAAATTTAAATTAAAAAGTTATTTATAAACATATAAATTAATATATCTTTTTTTATTTTCTCTCTTTTCTCAAAAAAATCACATAAAAAATAGATAAAATATACCTATTTCTATATTTGTTCCCAAATTTTAAAGGAACTCGCGGTGCTCATAGGTAAAATTTTGTACCTAACACATGCGTAAAGTGCCTTTACCGCCCTTGACGACTTGCCCGAACTCCGCTACGAGTCGTTCGTGCAACTGCCGTCGCATGCGGTAAAGTATCACTTTCCGCACTTGTTAGGTAAAGTACTATTATTAATTATAATATCTGCTAAATTTGGTTGGCTTATTTTTTAAACTAAGCTGTAGCGTTGTATTTATACTCCCACATAATCTACCATTATCTAAAACACGCCTTATCACACGTCCGATCGCCGTTTTCTCCATCGGTTTTTCTATTCTTTTTTACTTAAAACTCGGACCAAAATTCGTTGGGAGTTCTTATCTGCGCCCTGGCAACGTTTTCAAATTTATCGGTATCCTTATCTCTCCGTATCCAGCACAACAAAAACTGTGGAGAAACACACGTACTAGACGGTTTGTTTGCCGTTTTTTTATGTCGAATTTAAAGGGAAATTGTTGGTGGTTACAGTTTATATACAATACAAAAATTACTTTATTGTTTTTTAAAATTTTACAACCTCATAAACAAAGCGTGCCTAAAGAAAATAAAATGATCGAAATAAAATATTATTTTTTAAATAAAACAGTGCTACAGTAAAACTGCGATGAGTCTAAAATATTAGGTACAGAGTAGGTAGTAATTAATAAAGCAGGTAAAAAATAGCAAATATAACAATAATAAAATTACAATTAAAAAGTCACATAAAAAGAGTAAGTAAATACATTTACAATAACGGTTAATTTGCACACAAAATTATACCAAAAAACGAAAACGAAAGTATAAAAATATGTTAAAATGAAAAAAAGATATCACAAACAGTTGAAAAAGGCGCATTAGCTCTTCAGCATAGTATTCATCACAATGATAAAATCGATGATTTTCAAAGCAGGTATTACTGTTCTTCTAAATTTGTTGAATTCTTTAATTTATCTGATTTCGAGTGGTAGGTGGTTGTATAACTTAACACTCCCATAGATTATTGATTCGTTTATCCGAGTTAGTTTTGGTATAGGAAGGGGTACAAGTTGGTTTGTAGTCTGTGGAACGTTGTGGGACAGAAATGATAGCATTTGGATTTATTGGCTTTTTATGAATAACGCAAACAGAGTCTAAGATGAAAATAGCTGTCAAGGTTAGAATTTGTTTTAAGTAAGGGTTTGCAATGTTCTCTATGATGTGCTCCACTCAAGATTCGAATAGCTCGCTTCTGAACACGAAACACCGAGTCATTTTAAGAGCGAGACAGGCAGATGATAGTTTTGGTTTAAGCTGATTAATATGTTCCCTGAAATCCAATTGCTTATCAAGAACTAAACCAAGAAATTTCACACTTTCTTGGGCCTCAATAAGCTGGTCATTTAAGGATATAGAATTTATGGAGAATCTACAGGAGATAATGTTTGTTTTTTTTTAATGTTAAAACACAAAGGTCTCTCCTAATCACAGCCTCGAGCTCGCCCTTCTTACCCGTCAGAGTATAGTGCTATCATCAGCAAAACCATAAAATTTCCCATCGATGTATAGGCATAGGATAGGCAAGAAAGAAGATGGATCTCAGAACGGATCCCTGTGGTACTCCTCGGGTTATTTCTTTGTTGTTTGATATAGCTTGATTGCATCTGACTATCTGTGATCTGCCTGAGTTATAAGACGACGCCCATCTAGAGGAGGAGTGTCTGAAGCCATATCGACTCAACTTCTGCAGCGGTATTTCGTAATTTACGCAGTGAAAGGCTTTTGAGAAGTCACACGACGAGTTATCATGAAAATCCAAACAAAAAATTTCCTTCCTTCCTTCTTTTCATTCCAATATTTAAAAAGAAAAGATCTTGGTTGGAAAAACGAAAATTCTAAATTGAATGGGTATCCTACAAGGAACACTCAAAGGACCAAAGTGAAAAGAGAAATAAATAAACGATGTTTCGACCGGGCAATTATCTGAGTTCATCAGTGGTTCCACTGGTTACCCTCCCTAAACATCATTCAACACCATCATAAACTTTAGGAAATCAAAGTGTATGATGGTGTTGAATGATATTTATAGGAAGGGTCACCAGTGGAACCACTACCTACGCTGGTTGTTTGGATAAAACATCGTTTAATTATGATTATTTCTCTTTTTGCATTGATCCTTTGAGTGGTCCTTGTGGGGTACCCATCCAATTTTGAATATTTTGGTGTTCCCACCCAAGATCTTTTGATACTTTGTTTTTAGATTCTTTTCGGTTTGAAGTTACTGATTCGGAGGTTTTTTAACTTCTCTTTCTGTTTTGTGCTTTGTTAGTAATAATTACTTTCTCGGTAAAAAAAAAACGTTTCCCTGGTGTCTAAGTCATCTGTATAAAAAAAACAGTCCGATACCAAGGAGGGATTTGATTTAAGTTGATTAATTTGTGAGTGTTTTAATCTGGAACTTCCCACTACGACCACCAGCGGCTCTTCACTAAAGTATGATTAGTCTCTTAAAGAGGTTTGCAACTTGTTTGATAAAGCAGCATTTAGATCCATTGCGTCGATTTGTGTTTGGTTATATATACAGAGTCCGCATTCAGTGTTCAGCTTGCAATGTCCAGTATATACTGTTCCTTTCATATTTTCCGGACCAATTTTAATATGACGGCTGATATTTAATGAAAGAAACTTAATGAAGCTGTGAAAAAATTTGACCGATTAAATTTGGAATAAAGTGTAGTTCATCCATTATCCGGATCTCTTGCTTGGTGTTGGAAATAGATTTTTAAATTTAAACTTTACCCCTTTTATAGCGATTGCCTTACATATAACAAAAAGGTAAAGATGTCAAACAGTTTTGACATATTGACGGATTTATTACGAACCTTGAACCACTCACAAATAGGCGTCGTTCCGCACGGTACTTGTCCAAGTTACCTGATACAAATTCGTCCTGGCGTGTTAATATTTCCGTTAGGATTATGCTCCTAAGGTAATTAAAACAAAGAAGAAGTTAAAAAACCTCCAAATCAGTTACTTCAACCGAAAAGAAACTAAAAAACAAAAAATCAAAAGATCTTGTGTGGAAATAACGAAAATTCAAACTTAGATGAGCATCCCACAAGGAACACACAAAAGATCAAAGCGAAAAGAGAAATGATTAAACGATGTTTCGCCCTGGGTAACCAGCGTGGGCTCATCAGTAAAGTAACTGATTTGGAGGTTTTTTAATTTCTTCTTTGTTTTAATTACCTTAGGAGCATAATCCTACTGGAAATATTAACACGCCAGGACGAATTCGTATCAGGTAACTTGGATAAGTACCGTGCGGAACGATGCCTATTTGTGAGTGGTTCAAGGTTGGTAATCAAAGTGTATGATGGTGTTTAATGATGTATAGTGGAGGGTGACCAGTGAAACTACTGATGAGCCTGCGCTGGTTACCCATGGCGAAACATCGTTTAATCATTTCTCGTTTCGCTTTGATCTTTTGTGTGTTCCTTGTGGGATGCTCATCCAAGTTTGAATATTCGTTATTTCCACAAGATCTTTTGATCTTTTGTTTTTTAGTTTCTTTTCGGTTGAAGTAACTGATTTGGAGGTTTTTTAACTTCTTCTTTGTAACCATGATGTTCATTTTTAATTTTAATATAATCATTTGTAAGTAATAAGGTAAAAAGTTTGTTAAAATAATATTGTTTCCAGCTCGATCAAGGTAAAATATTTCCACAATTAAATACTCCCTTCATCCAGTTCTCAACAACTGGCGAGCTCAATGAGTTTTCCGCCTTTTTCCTGCAGCGTATTGTGATAAATTTTTTAAATGATGTGCCCTTTCTGGCAATTATCTCCAGTACTGGCATGTTCTATGCTATTCCAAAGACGGAAGAAAATACTAGGGACTTATCGGTAGATAAAGTCGGCATAGCCTGACTCGGCACTATTTCTGACAGTTCCGCACAAAGGTTGAAAGGTTTCTGACATTTTTGTCATGTAAACATGTCATCTAAACATGCTTATATTGTGCCATTTTTAAAGTTGACAAATTAAAGTTAATACCGTCCTTTATTAAAGGCAGGCACAAACATTATGAAAGTCGACATTATTTTGATAGCAAAGATGACATATTTAGACAAAACAATGTCAGAATCCCTTTAAACTTCGTGAGTAATTGTCAAAAATAGTGTCGTCTTTATTAAAGACAGGTTATGCCGACTTTATGTGCCGATAAGTCCCTAATAACTCAAATAACGTTGCTTAAGAAGCGTAGATGCGCGTTAAATGTTAAAGAAGCGCTTTAACATTTAACGCGCATCTACGCGACCAGCGATAAATTTCAAATACCTAAGAGCACTTCGGGTACTACTTAACTTATCTTAATCGTACTAAGAACAAGGGAATACATTTAAATAAATAAAATCTCTGGCTTTTACCGATATGAATCGTTAAGAAACGTCACAACTCTAAATGCCATTCTGTGGGTGGCATAAATTAACTTGATTGAATCTATTGACTCGTACTTATGTAAAATTACCGATGGGATATAAGAATCAACCAAATTGTTTTTGGCATGTTATCAGTGTTGTTTTATAATATCAAGAAAGGCAAAAAGTTTATGGGGAACCCGCAAAAAAGCCGAATTTACAAAAACCGAAACAAAATTGAACAGAAAATAAAACATCCGAAACGAAATATGAACGAAAGTAAAACACCCAGAAAATAATGGATACTCGATCCTTAAAAGACACGAACCTTAAAATTTCAGAATTACAAAAGTATTGGGCAGGCGTCAAATTCAAATCTCTAGAGCGCCGTAGGCCTTGAATTGCGGCGTTGACAAGTTTCTCTATTTGGAAGGTGACACGGGGATTTTTTTATTAAGCCTATAGTTTCTCCCGAGATTTTAAGTAAAAAAAAGTACAACTGGCAACGCCTTCTTCTTTAATTTTTTAATCTTTTGCCAGAGTGCATAGGTAAAACTAAACATCAGAATTAGCTGACATTTTTCAAGGGTGATCATTTTTAAATGCTTAACAAAAATATCTAAAGGATTTTTCAAAATTCTCAATTATTTTTGCTTCAAAATAAAAGCTCTGGTGCTGTCATCTACCCCAAAAGCCTCAAAATAATTGCAGTTTAGAACAAACCCGATTTACAAAAAAAATAGAGAAATACTCACAATTTCCTCTGGATTACATTTTTCCTTTTTATATTTCCTTGCTTTAGCGAAAATGAAAACTAAGTTTCCTTTTTTCTAAAAGCCTGTGCACTTCGGATAAGAAAACCGATCAATCAATCAGACTTCATTGAATTTGGGAGACACACACAGTTTAAGTGTAGGCCCATAGATCGCAGAATTTATACGATTCGATGGTAATTGCAGGTGTTTTGTCAACAAACTTTAAATCGGGCCGCAGTGGGAAAGAATAGTATTTTTACGTCTTCTGTCAGAAAACCATTCGAGTTTATGTTTATCTTTCAAAAATGTGTTTTCAAAAACATTGTTCTAGAACAAATATGAAACCACTCCGCGTGTGCGGTCGCCCGCCGAAAAAGGTGCTGCGCGGGCATTACCCCGAGTCTATCAAAGAACCAACAGAACTTTACTGGCTCGCTGGGATTACTAGGAATTCGCATAGAAACATTCGACGCCCATAACCCCACATAATTTTGTTTTTAGTTTGACTCAACGATTCTTTTTTAATTTAAATTATTGCGGGATAGTTATGTGCAAGTGAACTAGTGAAATCTTGGAGTGCAATGGATAGATGGTAGAACCCTAGTTTCAAAAACACACGTATACTTGAGTACTAACAAAACAGGTCAGTAAAGCTCCATTTAGAGGTTGGAAAGACTCTTGCTAGTCGTTTACACTCCTGTTTAAAATAGAATACGATTATTTTGTCCAGAGCCAGTAGCCGATTTTTAAATCTGCATGCTTTTAAGTTAACCTGTTGTCGGTATCAGCCAGCGGGAGTGTTTCCTATTCAATTATAAATGCACCTGTAAATGCAACCTTAAACATTACAGCTAGTTACTTTAATACGTAGTTGGGTAGCGTTTTTTTAGCAGGTAATCCTGCAACAAATGGTTTTCTTTTATTTTAATATTTTATTTGGTTTTTTAACGACGCAGAACGATAAAAGTCAAAATAAGTAACCTAACCCCAAATTTTTGACCCAGTTCTGAAAAATCTCTGGTGTCCCACTGTGGATAAACACAAATAAACTCTCCGCATTGCCCTGGAAAACAAATTCAATGACGTAAAATTTTGCATAAAAATTAGGTCGACATCTATTATTCTACTAAAAACAATTCCCCAGATTGTAACTACGACCTTAAATGATTTTATTTAACTTCACAGTTTTTGGCTGTCTAACTGTCTATTAAATCTTACGATTCATTTTTGTAATGTTGGTCCGATGACAATACAATATTATGAAGAAATTTTGGGAAAGGGGGGGGGGCGTAAGCCTGGCAACGTGGCATTTGAATTTGTCGCTATCGGTTTAAATCATTTTCGGCCAGATTGGGGTTCTTGAATTTTGTGGTTCGGCATTATTATGTTTCTATCAAATTATTTTCGTTCAAAATATTTTCTAACATTTTGTTTTTCTATAAAAATATGTTTCGTTTAAATTTAATTCTATGCATATAGTTAAATGATCACCACCAGAAAATCACTTTTTAAAAAACTTTATTTATTACTACGGCTTACAACTATGTAGCTCTTGCTACTTCTAAACCTAAGAACAGACTGACTGGTATATCTATACGACTATGTCCTGAAAGAAAAAGTGCGTTTGTTTTTATATTAAGATGTTTACATTAGAAAGGTTAATGCTTAATGTTAAAATAATGATTAGAACGTTTACTTTCAAAAACATATCAGTGAATGTGTAATTATCTACTTATGGGTAAAGAATGTGGAGACGTAACATCTCCCTCCTTAGAAAAGTTCATGTCCTCATGAACATATTTCTTAACTTTTTCAAAAGTTACAAAATTTTCTACATGTTGTGAAAGTTTTGTATAAATTCTTTTCCTAATTAGAAAAATAGCACATATTATACAAAGGCTTATTATGCTTAAAATAATAACTGTAACCAAATAGGAGGAATGATGTGCAAACCTATTTTCAAGAAAAATGGGTTCACTTAGATCCCGTGAAATAAGTTCTGGGCTTTTTATGTGTTCAAGTTTTAAATTAATTGTAGAGTTGATTGGCAAAATGCTAGTATTAAGTGTTGTGCTAAAATCAATTAAATTATCTTTTGTAAGAAATTTTTGATTTTTATAGATAATTTCGCAATTGCTATTTAGTAAAGCGCATTTGGGAATTTTGAATTTCTTAAATTGTTGACAATTCTCAAAAACTTCATGAGTTTGTTTAGAGCATAATAAAAGATTATTTGTGAAAGTTAAAAGAGAAATTTCAAAATTGTTTTGAACTTGTACTGATGTGCAATTTTTAAGTGTGCAGTTTGACTGTATATTTGAATAGCAAATCCATTTTCTTGAAATTTCAATACAATTTGAATACCAAGAGGAACAATAGTATTTGCTAGGTATAATTAACAATTGATTTTGCTCGTTTGGCAGAGGATAAATAAATTCTAGATTACATTTTTGGTTAGTGAATATAGGTATCTTAAGAACTAATACAATCATATCGTCGTAAAATACAATTCCTGACTTACATACTAAGGTTAGTTCCGAAAGATGCTGCAAGGACCATAAGGTTTTATCATCATAATGGTGTTGCAAAAATGACCAAAGTTCAGTAATTTGTTGAGTTGAAAATAATTCGAGATTAACAGTTTCTAAATGGGCAAAAGAAATAGTTCGCAATATTTTTTCCAAATAATTATGCAAATTTTCCAATTGTGTTTGTTGATTAAGAAGGCTAAATAATAGTTGAATCTCTGTGTTCACTATCTCAAATTCGTTGTGTATTTGTAAGGTGTTAACATTAATTGATTGAATAGCACGGCTAAGTGTGTGAGTAATATTTCCTGCATATGAAGAGAAATCATTAATTTTTTGAATTATTTTGTATTCGTTGCTTTTTAAAATGTTCATGTTTTTGTTTATTAGTTCTAGATCTTCGTTATCTAAGTTGCCTGTGATAAATTTTACGCCTGAACCAAGAAAGTTAAAAAGTCCTCTTTTGTATCTTTCGTTTTTGTTAACTGACGTAATACGCGAGTATATGTCATAGCTGTCATATAAAAGGTTGTTAAGATGATTTAGTTTGTTATGAAAAATAGTATTGTTTAATTTTTGAGATATGATTGATTTTAATATTACTTCGTTTGTAACTGTTAGTTGGGCTATAGTAAACTTAATTTGTGTAAGATTAAAATAAATAAATGTCTTATGATTATGATCAAAAACTAAGGCTTGATCGATTTTTTCATTGTAATACCCTGTAGTAGGAACTTCATGTACTTGAAGGGCCTGGTTGAGGGTTGTCAGAAGGGTCAGGAGGCTCCTGTAATGAAACATCTTTTTTAGGTTTCTTTCTTATTCTTTTAATATTTCTGACATGAATTTTCGCTTTTTGCCTGTTTGGTGTTTTTCCAGTTAAAGTGTTATTTTTTATTTTAGTAATTTTTAAGGGAATGTATTTGGGGTTAATTTTACTTGGTTTCGTTTGTTTTTTATAAACAATTTGTTCTTGAGCCAATTCTAATGTCTCATTAGGTTTATTATTTCTTTTCTCTGTATTTTCTTGTTGTTTTCGAAGGGTATTTTGGTACACTTCGTTTATAAAGGGTAAAACTTCGTTTTTCCGTTTTTCATTATATTGCTCGTAAAGAGTTAAGTCATGGTTAATTATGGGTTCATTCATGTAGGGTCCATAAATTAGATTAAAAGGTGTAAAACCAGTGGTTGAATGTTTGCTTTGATTGTATATCAAGATGGCTGATGTCATTAAGTTTGGTATTGGTTCGTGAGGGTTTTGCAATTTTAATATTCTTAATTTTTCAACAAGAGTAGAATGTAGTCTTTCAACTAAGCTGTTTGAGGTAGGGTTGTAGGGGGTAGTAAAATGTATCTCAATGTTAAAAAGTTTACAATATTCTTGTACTGTCTTATTTTTGAATTCTAAACCAGAATCAGCTACTATTTTTTCTGGAGTATTATGGTGCGAAAAATAATGTCTAAGTTTATTTAAGACAGAAATTCCATTTTTGTCTTGAATGTGATAAGCCTGAGCATATTTTGAAAATGAGTCAATTATTGTTAAAAAGTTGCAGCTTTGAGTGGAAAAGGTATCTAGGAAAATAGTTTTAAATGGTTTTTCGCTTAGTAGGGGTCCTTGGTAAGATATGTGGTAGGGATTTCTTTCGTATTTTGATTGTAAACAAATATCACATTGATTTATGTATTCCTGAATAGTATCTCGCATTTTTGGCCAGTAATATTTTTCTTTAAGTGTTTGATAAGTTTCATTTATGCCATTATGATTTTTAGTGTGATAATTTTCAATTTTTTGTTTTTGTTGTTCTGTGTTAATGATGTCTTCAAGGTATTTAGTGGCAAAAATTAATTTAGCTGTAGGGTTTAACTGACAATTTACGATATCTTGAAACTTTTGTTTTAGATCTTCTTTGGGGATAAATACTACGAAGGTAGTGTCGGGTCGTATAATTTCTAATAAAATTTTGTTTAAGTGCTCTAGTTCCCTTTCTTTTTGGACACGACAAGAATAATGATTTTTATTAAAGGGTTTAGAGTGGTAACAATAATAATTTTTTCCATAATCGATAACTAAGCGATTTTGTGCAAAATTTAAAGGACTTTCAGAAATCGGTAAATATTTTCCGGTGTTGTCTTGATTTGAATGGACAGTTATGTCTGATTGGTTATCTTCGTTTAATTCAGGAAGTATAAAATCATCGGGATTGGCAACATCGTCACCTATGTTGGGAGCAATTGATTCGGTTTCGTCATTGTTTATTTCGATTCTAGAAAGCGCTTCTAGTTCTGACAAATGATTTAATCTTAACTGTTGGATTACTTCATTTTTTTGGAAAGATTTTGGCGGATTTTTAAGTTCAAAATGTTCTTGGGGAATTACATGCATTCGTTCAAGAAAATTTACTTCAATTTCTGAATGGGGTTTTAGTAAATGGCAAAGGCCATTTTGCACTTTGATTAGAGTGTCGGGAATTATATAATCTCCGATTTGAAAAGATGGGAGAATTGCATCGCCATTATAATAGTCAACAGGAATAGTTAATAAATTATTGTAGTTTCTTATAGATTTTTCAAGGGGTTGATTATACATATTAGCAAAGGGGATTTTTATATTATTTATTATTAAGTTTTTTTCTTGGTAATTTACTATGGCTTTTAAGTCTTCTAAATCGCTAGTTCCTATAAGGGCGTCAAAATGTTTATGCCAATCCAAGATTCTCATTTTAAAATTTTTCTTTATTCCAAAGTCAGATAAGAGTTGCAAATTTAGATTTTTGTTTGCTTCGAATTTTTGTTGGCATGCTATTACTTGAAAGGGTTCTTCAAAAATTTGATTTTGATAAAGGCTTGCAATTTTTGGAGTTATTATTGAGTCGGATGCTCCAGAGTCTATTAAAACTGTAATTTGTTTTTGCGGTAAATAAAGATAAGGAAGTTCTGTTTTTAAACAAATGTTATTTAAGTCAATGGTGGATCGTGAGGCAGGTTTGGAAAAATTTTGTATTTCGTCTGATTGAGGTTCGTTTTGGATTTCGTAAAAATTTGGGTATAATTCATTTTGTGTTGAGAAACTGTCTTCTAAATTTTCTTGTGAAAAGTTTTGGTTTTCGTACTGGTAATTTTCAAAATTTTCACATGTAGGGAAGGAAAGATTATTATCTTGTACTTCAATATTATGCATTTGACGTTGTCGATTTGTTAGAATAGTGGATGTGGACATAGGTTGTGGGGTGTCTCTCGCTGGAATTGCATTTCTGGGGTGAAAAACATTTTGGGGTTTGCCGAAAACTTGTGCATTAGTAGGGAATTGTCTGGGAGGTAATTGTCGGGGTTGAATTGGTATTGGTTGAGATTTCCATACATTATTGTTATTATTTTGTTGCGGAAACTGTTGGGGTCTAACATTTGGGTTTAGTTGTTGTGCAAATGTAGGTCTGGGTAAGAATTGTGAAAATGATGGTTGCTGGAAAAATGATGGTTGGTTTTGCTGAAATCTGTGTGGTACATTGAGTTTTGCAGGTTGTATAACGTTTTGATTGTGGTTTTTAATTAATGGGGTGTGTTGAGTTGTAAATCTAAGTTGTGATTCGAGTAAATTAAATTCGGTTAAGAGTGTGTACACCGAATCGAGAGTAGTTGGTTTTTGTTGAATAAGAATATTTTGTAAATTTGGTGGTACATTTGCCATAAAAGTTATTACTGCTTGATAACTTGTTTGAGAAATAAAAGCTGTTTTAATGTTTTCGTCGCTAACTTCAGCATGGATTTTTAAATGAACTCGGTTTAAAAATGATTTTAGTCTACCGAAAAAGTCCATGTTATTTTCGTTTTTAAGTTTAGAAAAATAATTTATTTCCTGCATGAGAACTTGATAAGAGATGGGATCTCCGTATTTTTCTCTGAGAGCAGTTTTAATTGTTGGCCAGGTGGTCAGGTCTGGTCGTGAAAGTAAAAAGTCTTGCGCATCTTTTACAATTCGCGAGCCTATGCAATATTCTGTTAATTCTGAGTGTTGTACTTTAAACTTATTATAAAACCTATCTATTTTTAAAATAAAAGACTCTAAATGTTCCGGTTTTCCGTCAAATGTTGGGAGGTATGAGGCTAATAATTTAAATTCTTCCATTTTTGTACTCTTACAAACTACTTGATTATTATTTGAAGGGGTTTCTAGTTTTAATTGAGTTAGAAAACTTGCTAAATTTTCAATATTTTCATCAGTCATGAAAAATTGTTTTCTTAATAACTACCTAATCTAAGAAGTTTTTTAACGAATAATCAGCAAAAAACTTACAGGAAGAGCAACGGGCTTCCGATAAAGATCTTCATGTGGTTTTCTCCGCAAAAGGTAAGCGTAGGCTGTATTCTTCGTGTCTTCTGGTGCGTCGGGTTCGTTGAGGAAAATTGGCCTATTTTTCCTCTGGAAAATGGGAAACAGCGTGGGATCCGTCACAATGGTTGCCCAATAAAGGAGGATCGTTTTCACTACTGCGGTCTCTTGATGAACCAGTTCCCGTAGGATAGCTACTAAAGGCTTGAGAACCACACTCTTGCAATGGTATCCCAATAAAGAAGAGCTGTAGCTATCCTGTTCGCAGCGCCAGTTAAATGATCACCACCAGAAAATCACTTTTTAAAAAACTTTATTTATTACTACGGCTTACAACTATGTAGCTCTTGCTACTTCTAAACCTAAGAACAGACTGACTGGTATATCTATACGACTATGTCCTGAAAGAAAAAGTGCGTTTGTTTTTATATTAAGATGTTTACATTAGAAAGGTTAATGCTTAATGTTAAAATAATGATTAGAACGTTTACTTTCAAAAACATATCAGTGAATGTGTAATTATCTACTTATGGGTAAAGAATGTGGAGACGTAACAATATATTTTCTAGCGATTTGATTTTCCCGTCATTTAATTTTCGAGACAATTTTTTTCGGAGCAATTATTTTGTAAAAAACAAAAGATCAAAAGATCTCGGGTGGAAAACAACGAAAATTCAAACTTGGATGAGCATCCGACAAGGAACACACAAAGAACCAAAGCGAAAAGAGAAATGATCAAACGATGTTTCGCCTTGGGTAACCAGCGTGGGCTCGTCACTGGTTTCACTGGTTAGCCGCCCCAGACCTCATTAAACATCATCATTCACTTTGATTTCCAAATTTGAATCACTCACAAATAGGCATCGTTCCGCACTGGTACTTATCTAAGTCACCTAATACGGGTTCGTCCTGACGTGTTAATATTTCCAATAGGTTTATGCTCCTAAGGCGATTAATCGCAGAACGATGCCCATTTTTGAGTGATTCAAATTTGGAATTCAAAGTGTATGATGATGTTTAATGATGTCTGGAGCGGGTGACCAGTGAACCCACTGACGAGCCCACGCTGGTTATCCATGGCGAAACATCGTTTGATCATTTCTTTTTTCGCTTTGGTCCTTTGTATGTTCCTTGTAGGATGCTCATCCAAGTTTGAATTTTCTTTGTTTTCCACCCGAGATCTTTTGAACTTTTGTTTCTTTTCTGTTGAAGTAACAGATATGGAGGTTTTTTAACTTCCTTTTTTGCAATTATTTTGTGTTCTTTTAAATTATGACAAATTGTGTTTCTGCCAAATTTGGTTTCGGGTTTTTTATAGGGACCCGGTTATGGAATGGAATAAGAAAGTCCTGAATGCTTCAGTTTTATTTCCTGAAATTTCAAAAATACATTGTTTTAATACATCGAACTGCAAAGCATTTTGTGTGTTGAAAAATAGTGTTTGTTAAAGTTAAAGTTTTAAATCCGGCAATGTCATCTAGGTACAGGGTGTTCTGTTATATTTTGACCCCCCAAGTCAGTTAATGTTAGAAAAAAGGTTAAATGCAAAACTTGTAAAACTGTTTGCATACTTTAAGAGTTTCCTGTCCACTTCCTGTCTAAAATAGCTAAATGTCATTGCAAATGTCAAATTTTGACACAAAGTTCGAATTTTTAATATCAGATATTCGGTCGCCTTATTTGTCTTACACATTAGACTTAGATCTTACAATTATTGTTTGAACTTTTTGTTTGATAATTAATAATAAGGTGACCAACCGTCCCGGTTTGGCCGGGACAGTCCCGATTTTTAACTATTTGTCCCGCGGAAAAAATCCGCCCCGGATAGTCCCGATTTTTCAGCAAAAGTTCCGGTTCGCCCCGGTTTTGATACCACTGTATTTTGTAACTTTAAAATCACTGCAATTAAAAAAGTGGATGTTCTCTGCCATCTATAAATTTGAATTGAAACCTTACTTAAATTATTTTTCTGTAATAAGCATTTTGGAAAATACATCTTAATATTATTAGGGGTGCATATAAGAAAAAATACATGATACAATACATTGAATGGCCGGAGTCCCGGTTATGCCCCTTTAGGAGTTGGTAACGTTATTAATAACCACAAATCTTTTGAAAGAGTGACTGTGAGATGTTATTTTAACACTTAAAAAGCTAAACTCTAAAGCGGGATTCATAACTTGACGTTTGCCGATGCTGATTCCGTTTATCTTCTTCCATTTAACATAAACAGAAGGAAATCAATATTTCCATTCATATCTTCCGTTCGCCGTTGCTGACGGCAGCAGAGGGCTGATTATTGAATATCGTAGGAAAGATCGCACGGAAACGGAACCTCACCCGATTGCCGTATATCGAAGAAACTTTCCTAAACTTTCGTACACCTGCCCCCAGACTAGGTGAACAAGCGCTGTTGAAAAACGACAATCCAGTCAGCTTTGTGCGTGCACCATGCAAGCTCGGCAGCTTCTGAGCTTTCTTATTGGTCGAAACGAAGGATGTGAACGTTCCCGTGCGACCTTTCCTAGGAAATTCAAGAATCAGCCCTCAGGACTCCAATTTTTGAATTGTGAGAGAAGGAACGTTATCCTAAGAGATGTGATCGATCCCGGGATAGATCACATCGCATGCTATTCGATCGCTGTATTTTTCAACCTGCCCTTGATCGTGTGCATCGTTGCCATGTTAACTTTGGTACAAACGAACTACGTTTTCATGTTAAAGGCCTACTCTAACTAACTATTACGTTTTCTCCGCCGCAGTGCCGAATTAACCTTATTTTCGGGAAAAACTTCTTTGGTTTTTGCAGTTCACCTCTGTGGTTGGTTTTCTGAGTTTTTGTAATAAAAATTAGTGGGGAAGGAGGCTCGGGCGTTCCTTTTAAAAGGAAGGTCCCACATAACACAATCCAAAAAAAAATTATTATAGAATTCATGGCCAGAAACTTTTTCCAACTATTTTACCTACAAAACAGGTCAAAAATTTTTAATTTCTAAATTTATCCTTAAAAAAAAAACAACAGACACAAATTAAAAAAACAAAACGAGTAACAGAGCTTAGAAAATCGTGTGTTCTACGCAGGCGTTTCTCGAAAAAAGCGGTGTTCTCTCACTTAAAACCCGCCGGATCGGATCTCCCACTTTTGCGAGAACGTGAGTTTCCATCGTTCAAAAATACATCACGGGATAGATCCCTATCGACTGGTGATGATTCGCACAAAAAACCACACGTTCTCCTTTCAACAATTGGGGTCCAGAGATCGTCCAAGTCCAACTTTTTCGGTTCGTGCCGTTGCAAAATTCGGAGCAAATTCGTAGCCACCAGCGCTAAACCAATGGAAACGGGTTAAAATAGTAACGTGATTAATGTTTATATTTTTTTAACTTCATTCTTTGTGGCGGCGAACGAAAAATCCCGCTTAAACTCCTTTGTTTACTGATATCGTTGGTTATAAAATCTATTCATTTTTATATCTACAATATTTTTGGCAACATTACCTAAAGCATTGTACATACAAGGCCTAGGCTTAGTCACTTGATTAGTATTTGGTTTTGTTATAGTGGTTGATATACTTTGTAGTAATAAGAATTGCTTACTGGTCATACTAGTCTTTTTTAACATTTTGTTTTAAATTTGATTTTCAAAATTGGTAATGTACAAATTTTGAAAATTTTAATTAAATATAATTGGGTGCTAAAACTAAAATTTGGAACAGGCACATGCGCACGGTTATCTGTTATAGAAATTTTGGTTATAAAAGTTGAAAGTTCCCAAATTTTCCCAAGAACTCTATGATATGACCAAACCTATGACAAAGCATAATCAAAAACATGCATGACCACTTTTATGAGAAACAGTGTGACAAAAATTAAACAATAATTTTAGGTACTCAAAAAAATTGAAGCCCTTTTTAATTGTTTACCGAGGAACAATAAATAATACTAATTTTACGACCATCTCAACACGATTTTAATAGCTCATTAACAGTCCTAGGATAATAATAAAGCTTAGACGTAAACCACAAGATGGCGTGACAAGCGATGAAACTTTATTTTACACGAGCACTAATTGACGCAAAAATGTGAATTATTTTTCTATATTTTTAAGACGGTAATAAATATTTATTAAACGTAAATAAATTCAATATAATTTTAGTACCTAACCAAAAATAAGTCCCGTTATTTTGACATATTACGCAATTTTAAGAAAAAAAAACCTTATTTTTAAACAGATATATGAAAAGTCCTTTAGTAACCTTATTTGTTTTGACGTTTTAGACAGAACTTCCTTGACTTCAGGTTATGAAGGTTGTTGATTGACTTAAGAGTGTTCGCGTTTGATATTTTTAATAATTTCTGATATTTATGATGATATTTTCATTGGTCGTAGGTAAAGTATAGTCCAATTTTTTGATGAGCGGACTGACGTCATTTTCTTGGATCTCTTTCTGGTTTCATTTGTTACTTCAAATTGACAACAACAAATTATTTCACATGCGAACTGTTGACAACAAAGAAATTCGTTTTCAGAGGCAAAAATGACATCAGACCGCTTCAAGCTACTGCGAACATAGGGCGGAAGAAGTCTAATTTGCCAGTGTACGTACATGCAGAGACACCGCACGCATATCAGTGAAGCAACCAACACTAAGGTTTCCGATCGCCGTTCGCCGCCGTTCGCCTTGTATTTAGTACGCCTCTAACCATGGTGCTGTGTGGAGCGTAGTCAATGAAACCGGAATTTGGTCAATAAATACGCAAATTTTTATAACGTAATTTTCTTATTTTTTGTCACTGATAAATAAGAGCGTTTTATTGTCAACTGCTCAGATTTATCAGTGACGACGTGTTACAATGAAAATAATAAGGAGAAACAAAATAAAAGCAAGTTCTCAAAATAAAATAATACATTCTAAAAACCAAAAAGATTCTCCCAGTCAAAAAAAAATTAAAGCAAATGTTCGAAAAGTCCTCCTTGCTGGGCTAGACAATATCCGAGCCTACTATAAAAACCCCTTTCCATGTTTCCAAGCATGTTAGGGGTGATAATTTGAAAAGCTTCTTCAAAAACAAATAGTTCCCCGTGTACTTATAACCCGATTAGGAAATACATTATCAAGATATTCCCTAACAAGGCCAACATTGTGAGCGGAACAACCATCTTGTTGAAACCATGTTTCACCAAATCTTACACCTAACAACTGCCTAGCAGTTGGAATAATGTGCTGCTGCAGTAGATCCAAGTATCTAGGACCATTCAAATTGCAATTGCCGTTAACAAAAAATGGCCCAATTACGTGTTCCCCTATAATACCCCCCCCCAAACATTTAGTTTTTGGGGATACTGTGTTCTTACGTCAAAATACAAATGCAAATTTTCTCTCGACCAATATCGAACGTGTGTTGGGTTATGACGATTTGACCATTTGACCATCTGCACTTTTTCGGCAACTTCGTAAACATCCATTTTTGGTTTTAAAAATGTATTATTTCAATTAAGAACTTACCCATCTGTTTCTCGAGCAAGGCAGAAATAAAACAAAATAATAAAAACAAAATGAATTTCCAAAAGATAACACTGTAGCGTGCTTCGAATCCACCTCGGTCGTACGGCACGGAGAGTAAATTGGACTTGATTCCCCCTATGTTCGCAGTAGCTTGAAGCGGTCTGTATACTACACTAACTCGCATGTTGCAAAATAAAAATCATATGCACGACACCATTCAAAACGACAGAAAAATGACATAACATCATCATTCTCTAAAATACTTTTTTATAGCTTGCTGTCTCTCTTCAAAAACCTTAAATATTTTTGCACTTCACTAAATTCTCTCTCCATCAACCTCTAAAATTCTGCCCGCTCTCTCTAAATATTTTTCATTTTAACAGAGAAAAAATGTTTTTTGGCAGGACTTTTTTTGAACGCTAAAAAACAGTAAAAACTTGAAAAATTTGAATGTTTTATTGTAGAAATCTAAGGCGTTTTCTCGTGTTGAAATTGTTTAAAAGTTTTTTAAAAAGTTTGACATATTGATTTTCTCGCGTTGCAAGGATGACTTCACATTTAAACTGGCTAAAAACATTTCGAAACGAAATCCTTTCGCGTTTCAAAACCGACGCATGCACAGAAGTTACGTAAAAATTTTAGAATTAGAATAGAACACGATCAACGGAACATTTAACAAATTTGTGGACCGTGATGGAGAAGTTATCCAAAATTATAATAATGAAGGTTTTAAAAAACACAAAAGATCAAAAGATCTTGGGAGGAAATAACGAAAATTCAAACTTGGATGAGTATCCCACAAGGAACACACAAAAGATCAAAGCGAAAAGAGAAATGAATAAACGATGTTTCGCCCTGGGTAACCAGCGTGGCCTCATCAGTAGTTTCACTGGTCACCCTCCAATCCTACTAATTAACACGCCAGGACGAATTCCTATTAGGTAACTTGGATTAGTGAGTACCAGTGCGGAACAATGCCTATTTGTGAGTGGTTCAAGGTTGGAAATCTAAGTGTATGATGGTGTTTATTGATGTATAGTGGAGGGTGACCAGTGAAACTACTGATGAGCCCACGCTGGTTACCCAGGGCGAAACATCATTTATTCATTTCTCTTTTCGCTTTGATCTTTTGTGTGTTCCTTGTGGGATACTCATCCAAGTTTGAATTTTCGTTATTTCCACCCAAGATCTTTTGATCTTTTGTGTTTTTTAGTTTCTTTTCGGTTGATGTAACTGATTTGGAAGTTTTTTAACTTCTTCTTTGTTTTAGTTGCCTTAGGAGCATAATCCTACTGGAAATATTAACACGCCAGGACGAATTCGTATTAGGTAACTTGGATTAGTGAGTACCAGTGCGGAACGATGCCTATTTGTGAGTGGTTCAAGGTTGGAAATCTAAGTGTATGATGGTGTTTAATGATGTATAGTGGAGGGTGACCAGTGAAACTACTGATGAGCCCACGCTGGTTACTCAGGGCGAAGCATCGTTTATTCATTTCTCTTTTTGCTTTGATCTTTTGTGTGTTCCTTGTGGGATACTCATCCAAGTTTGAATTTTAGTTATTTCCACCCAAGATCTTTTGATCTTTTGTGTTTTTTAGTTTCTTTTCGGTTGAAGTAACTAATTTGGAGGTTTTTTAACTTCTTCTTTAATGAAGGTTTTGTTAAATAAAGAATAACTTGATCCATTTACCCCCAGATACACTGTAAAAATATTCGGATTAGTTTAGCTAATCCATGCTTCCTCTTGGTTAATTTATGTGGAATCAAGAGACAAAAAGAATGGATTAGATAGCCAATCGCGATTAAGTGCATACGGTGCATTTAGGGGTTAAATACGCACAAAAGTTTAAACGAAATAAAACAGAAAAAAGTGAGGTTACAGGGAAAGAAATGTCAGCAACGTCACTGTTTTGAACTATTCATTTTCTCGCGTTTTGAACTAATGACGTCGTGCTTGAAATTGTTTTAAAAAATATTTCGAAACAATTTCAACGCGAGAATACGCATCTAAAGTTTGTAAAGAAAGCTTTAAAATTGCTTTATCAAATACGTTACCCCTTAAATTATGCTAAAATATTTTAAGCTCTACCATTATGGCTTTACCATAATGACCATCATAACATGCTTGTTATGTACACTACTATTTTTAGTCTTTATCCTCTACCCAATTTAGATACCTATTTTGTCAGTGATCTACGCTCTATTTAAGCATATTTATCATATTATCAGCACACTTAAAATTTAAAATAGAGGTTGGTTAAAAAACTGCTGCGTACACCAATGCATTAACTGATATCATGAGTAGGTTCCATATCAGCAACGAATAACGTTTCCAACTATAATTTTAAAAACTTTATCAGCCCGTATATGAAAGTCTTATCGGTTTCCAACCGATATCAGTTTAAAGTTATACCAGTATTAAAATACAGTTTTCCATAAAATTAAAGCCAAAATAAGATTGTTTATGATCAACATAATTATAAGAATATTGTTTGGTTATCTACTTGTGATAAATTCTTCGGGAAGTTATTCTAGAATTACCTATAATACGTAGTCTTATTACTATAGAACAAATTTAATTTCTAAAATATAAAATCCCCTATTTTATTTTTTGATGAGCCACTGATGACGGAGTACGTTACTTTTTACCCTAATCTTTAAAGTTGTTTAAAATCTGACAACGTTTTTATATTACACTACAAAAGTAAATTCTGTTGTGGTAATTAACCGTAACCTATGCATCTCTTTCGTTGTACTAAAATCCTTATTATTTTTAATGCCAATATATACAATATATGTCAAAATTGTCAAATGTCGCATATGTCAAATTTTAACATCAACTTTCTTATTTTAAATAGGGTTTGGTATTTTATTTTTTAATTTTTTAATGTAGAACATATAAGTATGTACTAATATATGTATCCAAATCAATAAAACATGTCCTTAGGAACAATATAGTTATATAACAATATAGTAATATAATTAAAAAATAAAATAATATAAAGGGGGTTCTATTTAAAATACATCAAAATTTGACATATGCAAAGACATTTGATAATTTTTACATATATAATTTTATAGTCTAGTTAAAGTTATGCAAATTTTAAAAACATTTAAAATGGATGACACTGTATCTAGTTTGTTGTTTGTAGACGTAACAAAAGAAATTGAATTGCGAACACATGCATTGCCTTTCCAAACTGTTATCAATAAGCTTATGATTTGAGTTGCCTAAATACCATAAAAACTAAAACAATTTTTAATATATTCACACAAAAATCGAAAAATAATAATCAATAATAATAATCAATAATATATGAAGCAGAACTGAAAAATTACCAAATCATTCAACCAGGAAATCTCGGTAAGTACACTTAAACGTTAATACCCAACAAAATTCACCGCCCATAAAAGTCGTAAGACAACAGGCCATTCCTCAATATAAATCAATTAGGTACTAACAACTACAAGTCATTGTTTTCAGTGTGGAAAGGCAATAAATATTTTTCAGCAAAGGCTATCAACAGTTAGATCGCCACTAAGGACGTGATCTGTAGGCGGGCCATTTTCCTTTCAATCCTTGCAAGATTCATTTCGACTCTGAAAATGATTTCATTGTTTGTATGCGCAGAAGATTCTATAGGCTTCTTAAGGCTCTATCAAATTTCAAGGCGTCATATTGGATTTGCATGAGAAATGTTCGTAAGAGTGTGAGAGTATTAGAGACATAAAGACATACATTAATTGGTCAGAAACTTTTATCACGTTCGAAAAGAGCAGATATATGCTAATCTAAGGTGTTCTTGAACGCGATAGGTGTTGAGATGCGTTAGGTATCACGTATCTTTATGGCACACGTATCGTATCACAGCACCTATTGCGTTCAGAAACACCTTAAATTAGCATATATCTGCTCTTTTCGAACGTGCTACAAGTTTCTGACCAATCAATGTGCTTGGTTCTCGCTAGATGCGGATACGTATACCGCGATGAGTTACAAATAGCTTTATGTCTCTATTTGACATTGGGGTATCGCAGGTAAGTGTACTAGGTCCCTTGTTATTCTTAATCTTTATAAATGATATTGTAAAAATAGTAGATAAATGTAAATTAAAGCTGTTTGCTGACGATACACACACATATATATACATATATATATATATATAGTTGGGAAAAATTTAAATGAACAGGGGGTTAGTAAATTTTAATGATTGGCTAGATAATAACAGATTAAAACTTAATGCCACTAAACCAAAGGGAATGATAATGGGAACAAAAAGGGACAACACTTCAAAAAATAAATTGAATCATAACATTAATGAAGATAAAATAGATTTGTAAGAGGAATAAATAATTGATCAGATATTAAGTTTTAGGAAAAATGCTGATTACTTGGCAAAAAAAAATGGGAATTTTGAGAAGAATTAATAGATTTATATCAAGAAAATGGCATTGATTATAGGTATATAATACTATATTGTTGCCTCATTTTTCTTATTGTTCGACAGTTTTTAACTTAATGTGTAATGAGGATTTGAATATGTTACAAAAAATGCTTTACCCGCAGTCACAATAATTACTTAAATCATATTAATACTCAATTAAGCTACAAATCTTTGTATTTTATTATTTAATAAAGGTATATTAGGGTGCGCGTACACCGTACAAGCTTGGCAGCTTCTGAGCCTTCTTATTGGTCGAAACGAAGGATGTGAACGTTCCTAGGTGACCTTTCTCTCGAAATTCAAGGATTGTCACCCTGGGGTTACCGACGTGAATGGAAGAGTAGGATAAGATTAGGAATCTTTAACCTATTACTTAAATTGGCCAGCTACAGCCTTGAAAATTAAAAAAGAACTGTAAGTAGCGGAATCGAACCCGTGTGCATCGGCAAGCAAGAATTCCTAACCCGCTCCTAAGTGTTTTAACGGTTTCGGTCACTATGGTAAATCTCTCAAAACCTGTACCTCTTACCATGACCATCATCAGCGTAAATTCAAAGATTAAAAAATAAAAAAAAAAGTATTTTTAAAATGCTAAGTAAAGTTATTTTGCTACAACAAAATGTCAGTGCTCCTGTCGCACTGAAATGTCAGTCCTCAAAAATGGACCTCTCACTAGATAGATCCTAAAAAGGTGCCAGAAAAATAAAAACTAAAAATGAAGATTTTGGTTTGTTCCGTCTATCTCCGGAACTATCCGGAATTTGTAAACTTTTTTTTTGGTTTCAAGCAAAGCATAAAATTGCACAACTTTGCCCTAATTTAAACCTTTTCATATCTCCTACCGTTTAAGAGATCTCCATGGTGAGCATCGAATTTGAAACACCCTGTATAAACCGCGTCGTCTAGTTTATTGTCGCCGACATTTAGATAACAACACACTCGTAATCTTCCATGATTTTATCCAATTGCTGCATGTTACACTCCCACAACACGTCCACTGGTCCTTTATAAACAGGAATCAAAGAACCATCCATCTCTTTCTCGAATTATCGTCTGGAGAGTGCCCCTCCCGCCTTCCTTAAATCTGCATAAATATGCAGATTTGTTCCCGGTCTGTTTGAGTATGGAACAAGTCAAGGATCTAGTTGGACGAATTTAAGTATTATAAAGGTAGCAGCAAGAAATTTTCAATTTTTGCAGCCTTTTCCTTTGAAACATTTCTGAAAAAGGGAAATGGGAAATTTTGGTGTCTCGGGATACCTCTAGGTCTATATATTTTTTTTTGTATTGTGTGATTTTCAGACATAGAAATATCAAAAATGGAAGTACTTGTTGTTGATTTATTAAAAGTGCATTTAAAAAAATCGGTTCACAAATGAAAAAGTTGTGAATTTTCCAAAATTGTCCTGTTTTGAGTTTGATTAATCATAAGTGGAATACTAATTTCAAAGACTTCGAACATCTGTAGACAAATTTGCATTAACACCAGAAAAGACGAAGATATATAAGCAAATGAGTATGTAGCTTTAAAGATTTTTCCAATAATTTTGCTTTTGGCACTTTGTTAACAATCGGTGGTGTTTACCCGGCTGCTTGGTAGACTATAATATATAATAATAATAACTAAACAAAAACAAAAGATATGTTTTTCAATTGTTGGAGTTTTGTCCACCAAGATTCCAGTTTTGACCTCCAGTGCGTTTCAGAGATCTGGCAATATCCTCTCGCTGTCTCTGGGTGCCTGATTAATGATTTCACATCGACGACAAGTCGGCCGCAGTCCTGACTGCCTAAAGCCTGCTGCAGTCTCCAGGAAATTATGCCTAAAACGAAAATATTGAAACTTTGCAAATAAATCGTCAATTATTTAAATATAAAACTTAAAAAGAAAAAGCTCTAAGTCAATTAAACAGTGGCGCATTCAGAATTTTTTTCTGGAAGGGGAGAGATTTCGGAGTAAAAGTTAAAAAATTTTCAAATACCATTTTATATATAATATTTATATTATTTAAAAAAAAATGTTTTATAATTAAGGGACGGTGGCAGATTATCCAAAAAGGAAGAACGTCCTAATACACATTTCACTTTTTGAATGATTTAAAAAAAAATATATATTCTTTTCGAAAGTTATATTTTTGTGTAGGTGCCGTCCCCAAATTGTTATTCTGATAAAAATTAAAATCTTCTAAATCTTCAAAACCTGTCAAAATATGTAATTTTTTCCCAAAATGTAAAAAAAAAATATTTAAAAAAAATAAAAATTAGGGCTTAGAGAACATTTCATTTTAGACAAAAAAAGTCAAACAAGCCCAATTTTTTAATTTTTTTAAAATATTTTTTTTTACATTTTGGAAAAAATTATATATTTTTGACAGGTTCTAACAGTAGGACGTATATGGAAGATTTTAATTTTTATTAGAATAAGTATCTGGGACGTCATCCACACAAAAATATACCTTTCGAAAAGAGTATATTTTTTTTTAAATCAATCAAAAAGATTATCTTAGAATTTTCACATAAAATAGCGCCACAGGCAAATAAAATGTCTAATTTTTGCAGAAGTTACATGTCGTCGGCTAAATGAGTTAACCTGCTAACTCACATGGAGCCAACTTTTCAGGAGAGCCATAAAACATTTTCTATTCCAATGTCTTTTTTCTTTCAATTAACTTTTTTTGGTGTTATATTATTGATACTATTGTTTACTATACTTTGAAAGTTTAAAAAAAAAAATTGCTCTTAATATTTCTAGAGGCAAAAAATGGAGTTAGCAGGATCAACGAATTTTGAAGGTTGGGAGAAATAGGGATATAGCAGGATTTTAACATAGGTGGTGTATGAGGGAATAAAAATAAAGTGATTATTAACAAACAAAACAATAAAACAGAAAAGTTGTAGGGTTAAGCGTTTAGTAGTGAATATGCTAATATGCAATCGATAATATTTAGAGATTTTAATTAGTCCTTCCAATTTTTTTACCTGAAAATGGGGTTGACAGTTTTGACAATTAAATAATACCGTATAAAATCGGGAGATAGAAGATTTTTAATACACAGCTTAAATTATAAATTTTTATTTTAAATTCAAATAAACAAAAAAAAAACAATATTATTATGATACTATTCGTGTGGAAGATTATCGTAAAAGGAGTGATAATCTACACACATTGTAGCTTTGAGTTCCTGCAAATCAGCAAATTTTCTCGCTGATATTTTAATTTTTTGTGCATGTAGTTGATTGTGTCCAGTTTTTAATTTCACCCAACTGTATTCTTTGCGAAAGAATTTCCCATTCCTTTGAAAACATAAGCTTGTAAAATACTTCACCCATAGGTCTGTATTTTAGGGCACGAATATCCGTAACCTGAAATAAACAAAAATAAAAAGATAAAATCTAAAGCCAAGCAAACCTCCACAAACGGATAAAACAAAAAAAATTGTATTTAAAGTAGACTTCATTTATACGAACCTTAGGATCTCCTGGTTTACGACCGGGTCTGATACTTTTCAGATTTTCAACCAACTTAAATGATTTAAAAAAGGTGTGATCTAAGTATTTCACTTCGTAAGGCTTTGCTGATTTTCTTGTCTTTCTGCAGTTGTAAACATACTCCGCAGGAACCTTGATAATTCGGCCTTTTAAACGACGCTCAATAGTTGAATACATGGAGTCTACTTGCATTTGGCTATGTCCTACTTCAAAATATTTGTGCTCTATTGTAATTTCAAAAATCCTGGGTAAATTAATAGCAGCGTTAGTCAGTACACTATTTCTATTTTGATAGGGGCATCCGTAACTCCACATTATTATTTTTTTCATCGAATTATTAGTTTGAGGTACGACATATGTTTCAATAAAATAGTAGAAACAATAAGCAAATTCTTCGCCATTAAGATTTCCCTCGCCTTCATGCCATAAAAAACAGTAACCTTCTTTAGTTTTTAAATTAAAAAAGCAGAGGTTGTGAACACAAATTTTAGTTTTGTAATAAAGACTGCTGATATTTGATTTGGGCGAAAGTAATACTGCTTGTAGGTTCATTGAAAAGGCCAGATCTTCATTAGCCTTGTCGTTCTCTTTCTCTATCTAGCTTCATATTTTCGGGATATAGGCAAGTCGTACTCCTTCTGCGTAACAAAACCTTTATCATATCGGTTGCATTTTTCACATGCATCCTTTTTGGGGCGAAAGAGCGAAAAATTTCTATTGTCAAATGCACGGTTAAAAGTTGTAATGCATAAAGGTTGGCATTTGTTTAATTTACATTCATTCTTGTAAAAATTGTAAAGTTCTTCTTTAGAAGCCCATTCTGGTAGCAAATATTTTTTTTTCAGAGGACACTCTACAGTAGTGAGATTCCATGATAGGCAGGGCATCAAGAAACTCCTTTAGAAACTGATTTTCAGTGTGACATTTAATATTTTTATTTGGTGTGTCTTTCCTGTGTTGTGTCGGTCGTATACTTATATCAGTTGCATCTTCGGCATTAGATAAATTTGTAAATTTGTTTTTCAAGTTCTGGATACTCCATCTTCCAACTCTCAGTGTATTTAAGTACATTGTTCTACATACACGTACATCATCATTAACAACTGTGGGAAAATAAGTGAACGCTTGAAACCCCTTTTTTTAGTTTTAGATCGCCCAAAATATCTTTTTCCACTTTCTCTTCTAACTTTGTTTTTATTTTTATACCACGTACTGTTATCTACCTGAAAACTCTTTTTGCGTTTCTTACTTTTAACTGGCATATCATTATCATCAGAATCTGAGTAGGCTATCAGACCTCCATTAGCACTTTCATTTGAGATTTCAGATGTTGACGATAAAGTATTGCTTTCTTCTAGCTCTTCGTTTTGATTTCTCGAATTATTAACTTCTGGTTCCACATTCTCTTTTTCAATATCCATCATATCATGAAGTTTGCAATCCAAATTTTCCTTTGCTGCGCTTTCTACCTTCTGAAACGCAGTATTTATATTGTCGATTTCCACACCCACTCCCTCCAGCTCCAACTCCATCGTAGGAATGTCTGATTGAAGTAACATTGGATCATTTTCATGATTTTTGAGGAGCCTTTCATCATTTTGGTAACATATTGAGTCAACGAATTCAATCTTAACATTTCCCACCACATTGTATTTCATTGGTATATCATTATTTCCTCTACCAGCAGACGACGAGCACTCAGCAGAAGTGGTCAACGCCAGAATTCTTCTTACCCTGCTACACATTTCTGTAAAAAACCAAATGAAATATTTCTTAATTTCGGCTCATTTAATATTGCATCAGATCAACAGGAGTTGTTCAGCAGACCTAAAATTGTAAGCTAACACAAAATTTCGAACGTGAAAAATTTGGATTTGCTTTTTTCCTAAAAAGAATACAATCCTACAATAGTTGGTTAACTAGAGCATCTTAAAATTTTCGCTAGTTAGGAGAAATCCCTGCCTGTCCCAACTCATAAATTTCCCTGCCCATCTATGAGTTCCCTGACTTTCTCTGATTTTCTAGGTTGTAGGTCAATTTGGGTAATTTTGCCGTAAACAGATTTCTTTTATTTTAGCATTTTCTGAAAAATTCTTCTTGATAAGACAACCCCGTTTAGTCAATTAACAAATAAAATATGCCAAATACAAAAAAAAATGATAAGGTCAGCAAATGTGAATAAGTAAACCTTCTTTTTTTCCGAATAACGTCCTTAAGTACGAATTTTTGTAGTAATACATTGTAATAAAATCAATTTGGAAAAATACATCAAAACTGCTATCTCCAAATAAGAAAAGCCGCTAACTCCAAAGTTTTCTTTGAACTATGATTTGTTCTATTTGAAAGGTTATATTTTTAAAGAGTAACATGAAAATCTAAAACTGGACTTACCGCCCACAAGACACTGTTAAAAAAACATCAAAATTTAACTTTTTAACACTTAGAAACACAAAAAATTACAGACATTATTAGCACGTCTATCTTTTACAAGGCCTTGGCCAGGACTGACTGGAGTTAGCAGTAATTACTTGGGAAGCGAACGAAAGCAGGTTTACGTTACCCGAAAAAAAAAATATTTCGGTTCAAGTCTGGGAAGAACGATTAATACAGGTCGATGCATGCCACAATCTAGTTTCCAAATCACTAAAAACCCCAAAATGACCAAAAATGGAGTTACCAGGTTAACTCATTTAACCGACGATGTGACTTTCCAAATTTTCCTGAAAATTCGGAGGAGCCCTCGCAACAGAGGGAGATCGTCCATGACAAACAAACGTAAATTGATTTTTTTCAGGCTTCGATGAGCCAAAGAATTAATAACAACAAATTTATAATGTTGGCCAGTTGTCGGCAATTGTTGTATTGGCAACTTTAATAATACCTACATGGGGCGATTGCACGTCAGCGTCAACATGTATTCGGCAAGTTGCAGATCGATTCCGAAAATTTGAATACTGCTTTACCTAAACCAGTTACAAACTATCTATATAAAGTAAGCCTCAAGAGACCCTCTAGTGATCACAGTGGAAGATGGGGAATTCGCACACTGACAATTAAGCAAAATACCTTTTTGTGTTTTAAATATTTGATGTGGTTTAATGTTCTGAAATCAGTCTAGCGGCCCCTGGATTTTAGACTGCCGACTCCTTTGAGAATAACCCTTTTAATTTACACAAAGACTTTCCGAAGGGTTTCATAAAAATGCTTCTCTTCTAACGTTTTGCCTCACAATCGTATCTGTCGCAGTCATCTAGCCAATCGTGATTTATTAGAAGCCCAGAAGAAATTAATTTGGTTTCGATCTCGCGCGCCCCCCACAGCGTCTCTAACCGATTTTGATATCGATATCAACACTTAGAGGTGTATCGAATACCGCGAGAAAGAGTGTCTCTCAGTAGGAGACAGACGCGCTGACAGAAATTCAATTTGAAAATCGTTGTGTCATCTTGTAAATAGGTACCTTGACGAGTGGTAATGTTTATCATTTTATAGATCTCTATTTTTATTGGAATTAATTGTTACCGAGAATACCGTAAATTCTATAGTAGTAGTAGCAGCACTAGGGGGCGGCCCATGGTTCTGGAATTAGGTCGCTTTATGAGGCCTTTCTGCCTTAACCGCGTTTTGCATCTCTATCCTCCGCCTCCCTGTCTTCATTACGAACTACACTATATAAATCTCCCATCTGAGCAAGTGCAGCTCTCCCTCCTCTATCGTCCTACGTCTACTATCCCTAGGAGTCATTAAAATCTCTTCCAAATCAGTAGTAAATTCGTAAAAAGAACCTGAATAAAAGTTATATTTTTTTATATTTGGCATAGTAATACCTAATACCAAAAGCTAAAATTCCAGTCGAGGATCCCCCATTTTTCGGCCCCAGAAACCAATATGGCGGCTGTCAAAGTTAGGAAAAAATGTGTTTTCTATATACATTTAAACAAAAATCAAATCGAAATAATAGTGACGAGGTCCCACTTAATCCAAAAATATAAAAAAAGTTGAAATATGTCACTTCAAAACAAAATGGCGGCCAGATTTCAAAAATTTAGTTTTTCTTAGATTTTTTTTTACTTTTTAAGTGATGATCTTTTCTCATATTAAAGCCACTGTAAGCTTCTTGATCTCGAAGTAAAAAAAAAATAAGTTTATAAGCGGGTGCAAATATGGTGCTTGATATGTCAAAAATGTAAGAGACCTTATGAACCTATAGACAACATTAAAAAAATACATATTTTTTTAGTAGATGCTATTAGCGATGAGGTCGACTTTGCTACAATTTTTAAAAAATTTTGATTTAACATTTGGTATTCAAAATGGCGGTTAAACTATCGAGAAAAAAGTTATTTTCCCCTTCTGGTGTGATATTTATACTATTATTTTTCTGTAGAATAATATTGTAATATGTAAAGTTCATATTATTTAGAATGATGCAATTTTACAATTAAGGCTATATAAAAGTTTTTAGCAAGTATCCAGTACCTAAGCATCCGCGTAGGAATATTTAGAAATGTCGATAATACCTGACTTTAAGATGACATATCATTTTTTTTTTAATTTTTCCAAGGGTTTTTTGTTTACTTACGAAAAAAACTAAAAAATAAACACTGTTTTTTTTACTTAATTGTCCGCCATTTTAACTGAGGCAGCATTTTTTTTTCTGACACAAAAACTTAAAATTAATTTAGCTTATTCTAAAACTGCTTTTGTTTGTGAAAAAATGTAAACGGGCAGAAAAATAATGTTGTTTTTTTATTTTAATCGCGGCCATTTTTAGACGGAAATGACATCTCGTTTTCTTTTAAATCTGTATCTTTAATTTTATAAAATGTAATATTTTATCATGTTTTTTCTGTTTAACCTAAGAAAAAAAAACAAAAATATAACACATTTTTTTACTTAATCGTCCGCCATTTTAGCTGAAGTATTAAAATTTGATTTTTTTTGACAGAAAAATTTAAAACTAACTTAGCTCATCCTAAAACTGCTTTTGTTTGTGAAAAAATGTAAACGGACAGAAAAACAAAGTTGTTTGTTTATTTTAGTCGTCACCATTTTGATTTTCACTGTTCACTTTTTTTTTGTTGGAATAGCTAAGTTTTACTTAGCGCAACCCGATATTTTGCCGAGTGCTTTGTGTTTAACTTAAGCAAAAAATTAAAATACACTTTTTTGTACTTAATCGTCCGCCATTCTAACTGAAGCATTATTTTTTTTTTTTACGCGAATATTTAAAACTAATTTTACTCATCCTAAAAATGCTTTGGGTTGTGCAAAATGACGTTTATTAATTTCAGTCGCGGCCATCTTGACATTTTTGAGACAAGCGTTCTCGATTTAGTGTGACACGAGAAGGGGAAAATTACTTTTTTCTCGATAGTTTGGCCGCCATTTTGGATATCAAATGTCAAATCAAATGTTTTTTAAAATCAAAGCAGAGACGAACTCATCGCTAATAGCATCTACTAAAATTAATGCTGCCTTTAGGTTAATAAGGTCTCTTATATTTTAGTCATATCAAGCGCCATCTTTGTACCCGCTTATAAACTCTAATTTTTTTATTGTGAGATCAAGAAGCCGGTCAGTAGTTTTAATATGAGACATTAAAAAAGATCATCACTCAAAAAGTAAAAAAAAATTAAGAAAAACTAAATTTTTGAAATCTGGCATTCATTTTGTTTTCAATTAACATATGTCAACTTTTTTTATATTTTTGGATTAAGTGTGACCTCCCCACTATTACCCAATTAATTTCGATTTGATTTTTCTGAAAACGTAGAAAACACATTTTTTCCTAACTTTGACAGCCGCCATCTTGGTTTCTGGGGCTGGAAAATGAAAGATCCTCGACTGGAATGTTAGCTTTTGGTATTAGTTATCATTATATATATATATAAAGAAATATACCCTTTTTGCACTTTTCTCTTGAAAATCCCTACGAATTTACTCCACTACAGGGCTTTATCCTTTTTATTTTGTTGGTTACCATTAACATTTGTCTGAGTTCTATCTGGTGTGTGAATAGTGTTTGAATAAAAACATTATTAAGATTTGATTTACGTACCACTCACTCGACAATTTAACATAGAACATTATGGCAGCCGCCCTCTCTGGTAGACATCTATGAACCTATGGAACTTTATAATAATGTTATTTAAGATAAATGAGCTGCTTTTAATGTTATTTAACAGTTTTAAATACCCTTTATAATAAAAATATCTTTATGAATCGGATCCTCACATAATGACTATAATTTCCTCTGAATCTTGTTAGTGAGCCATAATTGATTAATTAAAAAAGCCATTAGTTTAGATTTTAAGTAAGATTTCTTATCGCCAACGAAATCTTCTATCTAAAAATGTAAATTTTGTATTATTATATTGTGCATAATTGTTATTGTAATAATACCATTGAATTTAACCTGGAAAAAGTTGAAGAGAGGTTAGATGCCTTGAGTAAAAAAATGTATTTTGGCAGCAATTCTAAAGCTTTGGACCAGAAAAAAAAAACATTATTTTAATTGGAAGTTTTTTTGCACTTTACTCTTATATTATATATGTCCTATTTCATCTGTTTGTACCCTCTGTATGCCTTGCCTCTGGTACATGCGTATGTTTAAATAACTAATCGGAATAAATGCATCATTGAGCAAAAAATGCAGCAAACAAAAATCTCTTTTTGAATTTAAAATGAAAACAGAGATCCCACTTCATTAGGCAGTCTATCACTCGAACCATCTCGGTGTTGGAATTCTTTGGAAAAGAAGCGACAGTTGTACAAGCTCTGCGAATTGATAACATCATCCCTTATCACACCATCTTTCAGTTGGTTACTCGGAACAATGGGAAATACTGGAGTCGGTATGTTTAGTCTAACGTTTTTGCGCTCCTGTTCTATTTGTTTTGGATACAATATTGTCTTTAATTCCTAATTGTTTCTTTATGGTCATTACCCAGCAAATACAGTTCCCTCGGGCCTTCGTCGGTCCGATGTCGATTGCCGAATTTGTTATCATCGGCACGACGTCGATTTACGACCGGACCAGCAGTATTTTTGTCCGCTTTGCGATGTAGGCCCAATGTATGTTTGCCGACGCAGCGTTAGACTGTAGCCCTACGTCGGACCAATGGTAAATTTTACTTTTTGCTGACATCGACATACCGTCGCCGTACGATTAAGGTCCGATATGGTTTAACCACATGACGACATCGGTAAACTATTCAAGTCCGACATTGGTTTCCTAAAGCGGTCTCACGTCGGCGATTGACGGAGGTCCGTCGGTGGTAGCTTAAAGCGGCCCGACATTGGCAAACTACAAAGTTTCGATAATGCGGGTGCTTAACCAGTCGGGCTGGTTTAAGTGGCAGAAGAGGTAGAGAAGTACTATCATCTTGTCAAGTCCGCATTCTAGTTTTGACATATCTTTGCTCATTATATATATAATATTATCTTCCACTGTACAGGGAACATAGTGACATTATCGCCATCTCTACATACTAGGAAAAAACCAATCAAACAAAATTCCAATCGGACCATCGTCGGCTCTAAAGCAGATAAAGTGGTCGTCGGCATAAAGGCGACTATAGTAAATCGGGCCATCGTCAGTTGCCGATTCTCGACCGATTAAACAAAGTTCCAATCGGACCATCATCGGCCCTAAAGCAGATAAGGTTGGCATTGGCATAATGTCGACTATAGTAAATCAGGCCATCGTCAGTTGGCGATTCTCGTCCGATTAAACAAAGTTTCAATCGGACCGTCGTCGGCCCTAAAGCAAATGAAGTGAGCTTCGGCATAAAGTCGACTATAGTAAATCGGGCCATCGTTAGTTGCCGATTTTCGACCGATTAAACAAAGGTCCAATCGGACCATCGTCGATCCTAAAGTGGTGTCGGCATAAAGTCGACTGTAGTAATGTGGACCTCCGTCAGTTGCCGATTATTGACCGAAAACTGAAAATCGCAATCTGACCAACACCAGACCAGAGTGTAGTCGCCGATGCCGACACACTGCCGACCTTGTCGACATTGGCCCGATTCAATGCCGACGATTTGTGTTTGCTGGGTATTTTTTGGCTCTTGTTCTCTTACATTAGAAAAAAATGTTCTTAACTTTTAAATATTTCATTTAACCTCTTGGTTTGGACTATGTTGGGAATTTCGAACCTTTGGTTGCACTATAACAAAGTTATAATTGTTTTCCACAAACCAAAACTACACTTTTTTTTATACTCGACGCACGTTTCGCTAACAACGTTAGCATCATCAGTTGACGATAAACAATAAACTAAATTAACCTACACTCTATCTTATATACTATCTTTTAGTGGGCGGTGATAAGACTAATAATTTGTGATTGGTCACGCTCATTTTACTCAAAACAACGTATGACCAAAAATTTGTTCACCCACCGTCAGAACCTAAAATATTGTCGAGTATTGTATGGTATTGCTAAGTAATATCCTGTATTAAGAAGTGTTGTCGTGTATTGTCTAGTACTGTTTGTACTGAAATTTTTTAAGTAGAAATTGTCCGGTATTGTTAGGTCTTGTCGGGTATTGTCAAGTATTGTCGAGTATTTTTTCGAAGGTTATCAGATATATTTTATCTGCGGTGTTATTTTTGTTCTTTGTCTTGTTTCTATACAGACCGCTTCAAGCTACTGCGAACATAGGGGGAATCCAGTCCAATTTACTCTCCGTGCCGTACGACCGAGGTGGATTCGAAGCACGCTGCAGTGTTATCTTTTGGAAATTCATTTTGTTTTTATTATTTTGTTTTATTTCTGCCTTGCTCGAGAAACAGATGGGTAAGTTCTTAATTGAAATAATACATTTTTAAAACCAAAAATGGATGTCTACGAAGTTGCCGAAAAAGTGCAGATGGTCAAATGGTCAAATCGTCATAACCCAACACACGTTCGATATTGGTCGAGGGAAAATTTGCATTTGTATTTTGACGTAAGAACACAGTATCCCCAAAAACTAAATGTTTGGGGGGGGGGGGGTATCATAGGGAACACGTAATTGGGCCATTTTTTATTAACGGCAATTGCAATTTGAATGGTCCTAGATACTTGGATCTACTGCAGCAGCACATTATTCCAACTGCTAGGCAGTTTTTAGGTGTAAGATTTGGTGAAACATGGTTTCAACAAGATGGTTGTTCCGCTCACAATGTTGGCCTTGTTAGGGAATATCTTGATAATGTATTTCCTAATCGGGTTATAAGTACACGGGGAACTATTTTATGGCCAGCTCGATCTCCCGATCTTGCTCCTAATGACTTCTATCTGTTTTTGAAGAAGCTTTTCAAATTATCACCCCTAACATGCTTGGAAACGTTAGAAGGGGTTTTTATAGTAGGCTCGGATATTGTCTAGCCGAGCAAGGAGGACTTTTCGAACATTTGCTTTAATTTTTTTTTGACTGGGAGAATCTTTTTGGTTTTTAGAATGTATTTATTTTGAGAACTTGCTTTTATTTTGTTTCTCCTTATTATTTTCATTGTAACACGTCGTCACTGATAAATCTGAGCAGCTGACAATAAAACGCTCTTATTTATCAGTGATAAAAAATAAGAAAAGTACGTTATAAAAATTTGCGTATTTATTGACCAAATTCCGGTTTCATTGACTACGCTTCACACAGCACCGTGGTTAGAGGCGTACTAAATACCAAAGGAAAGTCATGCAAGTGGTGATCGCAAGCCTGAGTATTGGTTGCTTCACTGATAGGCGTGCGGTGTCTCTGCATGTACGTACACTGGCAAATTAGACTTCTTCCGCCCTATGTTCGCAGTAGCTTGAAGCGGTCTGTATATATTATATTATTTGTTTCTTGTTCTCTTATATTTTTGTATATTGGAATTATCAAAGAGAAAATTTTCTTAACTTTTAAAATATTTAATTTAATTTTTTGGTTTGGCTCCTAAACCAATTGTACTAAAAATTTGTATCAACTATCAAGAATAGAAATATTGTCGAGTATTGTCCGCTATAGCTAAATCTTGTCCAGTATTAAGACATTTTATTATTTTTATCAGATATTGTCCGGTATTGTCAAGTATTGCAAAAGCGATTGACAACACATTGTTTTTCATCTACGGTGCTATTTTTGTTTTTTGTTGTACAACAAGGACTGCGTGATCTTTTTGTATTGCCGTGATTTGTTACGCGTTTATTTTTCCTAATATTTCTTTTGGTTCCGAGGCGAGGAATCCTGCTAACGGGCGAGAGCGGACGCCATGTTTTATTCAGTTTGTTTGATATTATTGGTGAGATTCGCTGACTGCTGTGAACTGTTTAACATTCGTGTCCGTTCCTTTTGCTCTACATGTCGATATCTGGTTTTTTGGTCACGTTTGCAACACACAAAGAGATCGATTAGTTTAATTTTTTAAGGTTGTTTTGTTTTGGTACTTTTCTACCGTAGCTTTATTTCGTAAAGGCTAACAGAAACACCAAAGCCGTTTTCTATTCAATTCAAGAGGGCTTCAGTTTGGTCAACTTTTATATTTTTTTTTAATTTGAATCAGGACAGCTCCGATTTGGTACTGTTTTATTCAGGCAGTGGCGGTTTTAGGGGGGGGATCGCCCCCCCCCCACTTTGCTCCAGAAAAAAGTAGACAACAAAGATGCTGGTGGTAACCATAAAGTCTTTGGAGAAAAAACGGAAAATTGCAGAACGGTGCTTCCCTGCCAAAAATACCGCATCAAGTCTCTTGGAGAAATTTGACAAGATTTGACCAGATTTAATATATTTTTGATGCGGTTTGTGAAACATCCCTCATAGGATCCCTTAAAATCTTGTCAATTCTTGAGAGCTAAAAATTATTTCTCGTGAAAATATAAAGCTAATAAAATCTGTTTGAAAGTTTGAGACAATGATGTGTTTGAAATTAACTCTGTGTTTTGGGACTTCCATTGTCTATATTTTATTTATACACTTCTCTGTGTATAAATAAAATATAGACAATGGAAGTCCGAAACACAGAGTTAATTTCTAATAAAATCTCTTAATATCTGTTGAAGGCTTGAACAGGATTTAAAAGTTTTCATGGGGTTTTTTTAGCAGGATTTAAAGACATTCTAGAATCCCTCCACAGTATTTTGGGACAGTTTGAAACAGACGAAAACCACGATATTAGAAATACAAAACAGTATTATAGAGTTTCAATGTATAAACAAGTTTTAGGCAAAATCATTTCGGACATAAAATCAAGATTCTATAACGAGACGCTAAGTATTTTTGATCAGAACATATTCATACCAAGTTTTATACAACGTGAAGCCAAAATCAGGGCAAAATTAACTAATGTCGTTTCCAAATACTATAAACTGTTTGATTAAAACACAAATTCTTGAACTTTTATTGGGAGAAGTCAGTATTTGGAAAATATATTGGTCAGAAGTAGGCAAAAGTTTAAATCAAAACATATATGATAACGTTTTCGAGGCAACGAACGAGTGTGGCGATATTTTTCCGGTTTGCCCAAAAAGAACTGGAAACGAACTTTTTTTTAACTTAAAGAGCTTTTTAGATCTCAAAAAAAGTATTTAGCTATTAGGTTTTGTTTGTTGTTTGTTTGTTATCTATGTTTTTTATAACTGAAAAAATTATGCGTAGTTACTCAAGCGCGGATTTCAGGGGGGTAGGTACGAAAATATTTAGAAAATCAAAAAAACACCTTTGATATTTACGGTATTAGTTTAATTTTGCGCTTTGAAACCATTGATATATTTAATTTTATTTTAATTTTAAATCAAAAAAATGCATTTTTCAGTACCATTTTCTTAAGAATTTTCCCCTGCGGCGCTATGATACATTAATATTTACGATTTTAGATTAATTTGACTTAAAAATTGCATTTTTTAATGTAATTTTCTTAAATTTTCGGCGCATTTAAACAATTTTTAAAATAAAAATGTATAAAATAAACAACTTATAATCTGAGTACCTCCCCCCTCTAGATTTGAGGCCAAATTCGCGCTTGTAGTTACTAAGTTTTGTTTGCATATATTGATATGTTCTTCATAAAAGCTATGCTTTTATTCTAGTTTTTTCGTATCGAAACCGCCTCCCCCTTTTCAAATGGCTGGGACCGCCACTGATTCAGGGATGGCTTGGGAGGCACATATTAATCATATAAGCCCCAAACTGTCAAAAATAACTATCCTCATAAGGAGTCTTTAATTCCAATTTGGCGTATCCAATCTTAAACTGAGGCCATTGACCCCACTCTGCACAGATCTTTCAGTTACAACGCCGCTATGTTAGAATTATTGCAGGCATAAAGTATCGTGATTGTTGTAGAAATATTTTCATAAAACTGAACTTGCTTACGTTCCCTTGCACTTTAATTTTTCACTGTTTAATCTATATGAAACAGAATCAGAACAAAATAGCAGATTGTGATATTCACTCCTACGTACAAGAAGGGGCACCAACTACCACGGCATAAAATTTTTTAATGCTCTATCATCAGAGATCAGAAATCTAAATTTAGATTACTTTAAAACTAGAGTGAGAAGTTATCTGTCTAGAAACGCTTTCTATTCTCTCGAGGTGTATCTAGTTAGCCATTTCAATTTTGTATAGTTATAAGCTGTTTTAAACTGAAAATGTTGGTCTTTCTAATGTACTTTATGTTGTCCATATATTAAGTATTTGACTTTAAATAAGCTTTTTTATTTTGTACTTACCTTAAATAAGTTTCATGCTATTATTGTATTTTTAATAAGTTTTTTTACTTTTACTTTTTACTATTTTTGACCTGTAAAAAGCACATTGTGTAATACCTTACCAATAAACAAACTAAACTAAACTAAACCAAAAATATACTTCCCTCACCACTTTCACGACCATACTAAATAATCATTGGTAATGTTAAAAGACAAGGCTGCTTTCAATTTGGACACTTGGAGTGCTTTTCCGAGCCAGTTATATTCTGTAAAGAACTTAATTTCCTGCATAATTAATTTTTATAATTATTATTTTATTCGATTCATCCGTTTTATTAGAAAATATACTTTTCTCCCCACTTTAAGACAAAATTAAAATCTATAGTATAAAAGTAGGTATACATAAGAAAAGCAGTAAAAATAAAAAAATAAAAAATTGTATTAAAAATTGAACCGACTTCAAAAGAGTTCACTAAAATGAATAAAACCAAGTATTTTTTATTTGTATACATAAAATTCAACTTTTCTGAAGTACATAAGCGAGTACATTTACTATATAAGTAGTCTACCAAAAAAGTTGTATTTTATGCATACAAATAACAATTATTATTATTATTATTTTATACTTTTTAGTGTACTTTTTTGATTTCCGTTCAATTTTTGATTAAAAAGTTTTTATTTACTTCGGTGAAAGTATAGATTACATGAACATTAGAATTAAACTATTGTTTTAAAGAAAAGCGTACAATAATTTAAATTTTTTAACTAGAGATGCCATATTTTACAACTTATTCAATGAAAGAAAAATCGCGTCTATTAAAATTTAAAAAAAAACATATAACCATTAGATTTACACTTACTAAATCTTTCTTGATTTTATCAACTCCTGTTCTTGGGGTAGGGTAAAAAGGGTCCATGATGGCCTACTTGTCTGTCAACGAGCCACCCCATTTCCATATATATATATATATATATATATATATAGCTGTAAAGACAATAATTATATCTCCGTAGAGACGCTTAATTTTCCTTCAAAATTAATATATATTGCGCACACTACAATCTGATGGTGGTATTTTACATTTATCCTCATTTAATGGATCTTTATTCAGATTTTTTATCATTTTAACTCCTATTTTCATTAGATAGCACCGTACTGATGAGTACCAAGAGTCCGAAACTCGAGTCTATGGTTACCATTACCTTTTTGAGGGAAAGCTCGCTATTCATGTTTGCTGTTTTTTATTTACCCTCACTAAATGCTTTGCCATTAAAATGTACCCGACTTTTAAATCTATATTCCCATACGCGCTGTGATGGTTGTAAACCACATTGTGTGGTGGGAAGAAAAGTTAAATCATTCAAAGCTTTTGAAGCTTCTATTTGCAAATCTTCTTCAAATAAAGCATCACTTAAACAAAATAATCAATTTTCGTTTAAACAGAGCGTCCGAGAAGTTCGAGACCCGCTAATATCTCCTAAACCAATTATGGAAGAAAGGTTAAATTTCACATACGTAGATGGTTTACAAAGACGTATATTTTTGCATGCTGGTCGTACCACCAGGGCCAGGAGTCTAACTTTTGAATATCCAGGCCCAGTTATTAAGTGAGCGGCAACGTTATTTTTGTGGCCTTTTTGTCTAATGGTTTTTTAATCAAGTAAAATAAATTATCTATAAGACCAACGAGTTAAACAAGAAAAATTATATTCGGTGTTGTCTCATTGGTCTTATTGAAATATTTTTATCATCTAATTTAAAAACTCTTAGAAAAAAAGGTAACATGTTAAATATATATTAAATTTTCCAAACAGTGTTTCCCATTTCTCAAAAAAACCCCTGGGCCTAGCTCCGCTCCCTTAATGACTGATGGCACGCCCAAAACAGATGCTTTTCTGCCTCTTTTGGTTTTGAAGGTATTAGGCTGGACTAGAACTTTTGGGACACTCTGTATATTAAGTAAATAAAGCGTTCGGTATTTGCCTCGTGGACGCCACGGATTTTTGATCAGGTAATCACAGATTAATCTAGATTTATTGTAATTAACGAACGCTCTGGATCAATTGCCTACTTCAAGTTTTTTGTTTTAAACATAATTTATAATCGATTTTTAGTGACAGAATAGAAAAGAACATAAATTCGCTTTTTTTTCTATTATTTAGCTGAATAGCAGTTATTTTCTGACAATAAAGTTCGATTTTGATCCCTGTTAAGAAAATGATACTTGAAAATTTAAAAAACTAAACACACCCAACCTCACAATCGCAAATTAATCTGTTTCCAAAATGAAGGGAAAATTTAGCGCCCTAATAAATTTACAGAAAAGATTTGTGGCGTGGAGGGCAAAAAGTAAGGGAATAAATCGGAAAAAAGTTTTTCCTCGACCAGGATTTGAACCCGGGACATCTAGAATACCATTCTAATGCTCTACCAACTGACCTACCGAGGAACTGCGGTTTTAACTGGCTATTCGGAAATCCTTTCGTCGTGAATGCGTACCTCCTTGTCTTTATAACATGTTTAGGTTTTTAAAGCCGCAGTAGGCTTCAAATATCTCCCCACTACTAACAAATGAATCGGACGAAAGGATTTCCGTATAGCTAGTTAAAAACCCAGTTTCTAAGTAGCTCAGTTGGTAGAGCATTAGACTGATATTCTAGAGGTCCTGGGTTCAAATCCTGGTCGAGGAAAATAATTTTTCCTATTTATTCCCTTACCCTTTGCCCTCTACGCCACAAATATTTTCTGTTTCGTCGGCCAAAAACTGATCGGAGCTGAATCGGAACCGTTCGGTAGGTTCGGATTTACCTCCCCTACATCTAGACGTAATAAACGAACGATTCAGATTAGACAGATCAATCTGACATAAATGCCGAACGGAGCTAAGCAACACAGCTAAGATAACTATTTATTAAAGGAACGACCAAATGAATGAAAAAATTAAGCCTGTTTTTGACGAAGTTAAAACATCAGACTCCATTTAGTGTATCGCGCTTAACCATACTATGTACACTTGCGTTGTTAGACAAGTTCTTTTTTTACAAAAAAAAAACTTACTATCAAGTAAACAAACCAAGCAGAACGGGTTTGTCTCGGCGAACGCGTAGAGGTACCCGATACGGCGTGGATTTTTTTTTCGAAATTTCTCGCCAACCAATCTGCGAACGGGATCTTCGTTTAGCGCTATCCTATTGCGGATTTTATTGCCCGCCTTTCCTCTTGTCATCTGGAGTGGAATAGCGAAATACCCTAAGAGGTGTGCATTGGAATAATCAAGTTGGGATAGACATGTGTCGAACCCCTTCGAGTTTTCCAACCAAAATTCTTAATTAGTTAATGAAAATAGGGATATTTTTCAAAAATACATTTTTAGCTAAGGCAGGTTATATGTGGACAAACAAAGTTAATTCTTAGAAATTCATCCCTTTTATTTTGGACCCTTAGGAATAGGTATTTACGTCACTAGACCGGAAAATTGGTCTTTACAGGTCAACGCAGGAAATTTACAGGGCGAGCCGCAGGCAAGTCCTGTAAACCTGCGGAGTCCTGTAAAGACACTTTTCGGTCGTTTATCGTACGTACTTTTTTTTTAACCGATCCGAAAATCAATATATTAGCCGGACGTATTAAGGTAATGGCAGTGGATATTAATAGTTTCCGATGTTGATGTGAATGGATTACCAGTATTTTCTGCAGATGAAGTAGATACAGCCTGAGACACATTCAGCGTATATCTCAAACTGTTTGCATCGTCCGCTGCTGCTGGGAAGCTTCCGCGTGCTCCGGTTCCAATTTTTTTTGGGTTATCAACTTTTTGTCTCGAGGATTGTTCAATGTAGCCTTCTGCCACCGAATTTGAACGCCATCCATTTAATTTCGTTTAAAGGTTTAATATATCTCCCCCGCCTTTAATTAATAGGGTGGCTGCGGTGCGCCTGAATGTGTGCCCTGTATATTCTTCAGGATGTTCAAGATTTAAATACCTCGCTATTTTGGCAGATGCCATTCCCACACCATGACGACCCACTGGCTGCTTTGTGCATTCACCTTTAGCATAATAAATGAAAAATCTATCATGGGTGGGTCTGGGGTCTTAAATTTTGGTATTTTTTAAACAGTTCCAAGTTTCTTCTCTTAGAACGACAAAAGTTTTTGAAACATTAGTTTTAGAATTTGGAATATTGACTATTATCATATCTTGATTTTCCTGTAAGTCTTTCAGGGGTCATCTTCTTTAATTCCTCCCGCCTTATGGCCCCCGAAATGCCCATGATTGCTAAAACCGTTTAGTACCTACCACTTTCGTCAACGCCTAGCCGCGTTACGTAATTTATGAACGCAACCTCACGCAGCCTGTGAAGCTGGGTGTGTCGACTTGCGAGGTTAGGTTTTCTTTATTTTTAAATTTCTTAAAATTCTTCCAAGAAAATAAAAAAAAATTGATGTTTTCGAACTTCTAAACACCTAGAAATGTTTTAAACGCACTCCATTTCGAAAATAATTTGTACTTTTGCTTGCGTGCTTGCTTGCTTGATGGTAAATCCGCCTTTAGCCTTCTGCTTCTTGTAGGCTAGATAGCCATTGCCGCTAAGGCCAGTAGTTTTTAAGATCAAAACCGATCAAAACTAAAGAAAAACAAGTAAACTTTTGTGGTTAGAAATAATTTTTGTACTTTTAGCTTGTGCAAAATTCTAAAAAACATTTGAAAAATTATAGTCTAGTGTCTATTATCTTCACACAGCTAATGTGATGACTTACGGCCAGTTATGGCCAACCATGGCCTACTTATCAAGCAAAATAGTGATAAAACAACTTATGAAAGGTAGATTTCTAGGTTTCTCCTTTATTTATATATATTTATAGTATACTTGCTTTGAGCATTAAAAATTCTTCGTCCTTCGCTTCTTGAATAAACAATTTCTTCCCCACTAAAAACTCTTGTATCCTGCAGATTTTTTCTTCAAAAAAGCAATCAGTTTAAAAAAGCAGCTGATATCTATTTTTCTTTTGACAGACAGGCAAGATTTAAGTGTAGAGTATAGACTCCACAAGCTTGATGCCTTTAATGTGTCGATTTTTCTGAAAAATATGCGACCAATAATACATCTTCATTAATTTTTATTAACATTTTTTAATTCGCACCAGTTTCAGGAAGCAAATCGAAAGTGACTCTTGAAACAGCTTCCATTATTTCCTCTGGATTTAACTCATTTTCTAGAGTCCATTTTTGTAACCAAAACGTCTAAAACAAATTTAAACGAGCTTTTTTAGAAGTGGCAAAACTGCCAAAAAAAAAACAAAAGCTAAGAGCTGTCAACAAGAAGTCATGGCCAACTTGGCCAAAAATGGGACCGGAAAAGGATCAAGGGACCGAAAAATTGACCAAAAAGTTCCTTTCTTGAGGGTAGAAATATTTATATTTATTTTATATTTTAAAAATTATATCAGTTACTTAATACAGTACTAAACTATACCTAATTTTAAATTATCTGAATACAGACCAATCTTGTAGAATAGATGCAGTGTCGTATCGTATCCCCATCCGCACAAAAAAGGACATACCATGATAACAATTCACATACTCGCAGTATGAAATGCTTAGCGCAAAATCTAGCAAGACAATCATACCTATAGATTACTTAAAGGTTATTTTTCGGGGGCAATATCATAAGTGCATCTGAATTTTTCCACAGCAAAAATTAGATGTACAAATGATATTTGGTACGATGATTGATCCAAATAGGAAGGAGTAAAATAATCGTTTAAAGTCGGTTTGTTTAATGCCTATCATCTATTTTTTCCGATTAACCTACATTTTTAGCCTGCTGTTAGCTGTCATACTGAAACCGTATCAATTCTCGTTGACATTTGATGTCAATAATTTAAATTTTAATTATCGTATATTTTTTTAGATGAGCTTCTAGACGATCCATCCTCAGAATCAAAAGAACCTGAAACCACAAAAAAAGGTAAGTCTCATATTAGATTATATTTAATTTGAATTTTTTTCGATAATCTATATTTCTTATTCAATTTAGAGGATAATTACAATATCAAATTACAAATCTTACAGCTTTAGGTGGATGGCCAGGATGACACATATGTCCGTCTTACACCCAGTAAACTTACATTAGCCCAATCCAAATAAAAAATTTCTTCATTTAAGTCCTCGAAACCGTTTTCCAATTCATAATTCTTCCCCTTTAAATACACCCTATTGGAGCCCTCATAATCATATCTTGTGCGAGGAGGTAGTTCAGTTGGTACTGGACTGCTGGTAAAGCATTTTCGGCTCAAGGTGATATAATAGCTATTAAACAGGTATTCCTTGCGGTCACCCATCCAAAAACTAATCGCGACCGGCGATGCTCAGGTATGGTATTCATACTCAATGGATGGAACAATTATAACCTTTTATAACCAACTCATTTCTGCGACTCTGGTTTGAATCAAAATAGGGGAAATTGTGATGTCACCTATCAGCTGTTTGACTTTTGGTAAATCCCAGGAGTAACCGCAATTCGAATATGAGTTAATCTAATTTTGTGAGGTTATAAAAGAATATTTGGCTTACTAATAAGTAATTAGGCTGAGGAAAATGAGTCTCTTTTATGTAAAATCCTTTTTCAAAACCAACTCTTGAAATTTAGCTCATCGCTAAAAAAATAGTATTTCATTAACTAGTTAACTTGTGGAGGCATTATTCATTTACAAAACGAAACATGAAAAATAAAAAAATAACCACCAAAAGTATAACAAATTCGTTTTTGCGATCAATTTGTTCGGTTATAATCCTCGTGGAGTGGGGGGCTACGACGTCACACTTAGCTGTCAAAGTTGTCAACTAAAAGAATAACAGTGGTCTTTTTTATCTTATATTAGCTTAAAAATATTTAAAATAATATTATTTTGATTTTAATAAGAATTAATAGGGTAAATCCATCCATCCATCCATCCATCCAATGATCGTCGTATGTTACAAAATAAGCTGAGTTGCGGTTTTAGCAACTATTGTATTGTTCACTTTATGTCACAGGTATTGAGACCGTATTGATCCTAAAAATGTAATAGGATCCTGATCTCAATAACTTCACCGACCCGATAAACTCATCAAACTATGAGAAAAAATCTAGATTATAAGGAGGGAAAAAATTTTATTTCCATTGTAACAGTAAGTAATAATTGTCCAATGAAGTGTTCATTCGGTCCGTGTGGGGCGCAGTCTTATCTTTCTGCCACAGCAGGCATTGCGAAATTCGCGGGCGGTCAAACTTGAGATGGCTGGGCGAATTGTTATATAATCTTGATGTTTCGATGAAATGTGGCCGTCGCATCATGCACACTTGACGCCCTTTGAGAATAAGGACCAAGCAGAACATTTAAAACCCGAAAAGTTTTTGTCTTCGGTGTGGTTTAGTCTCGGAGAGCTAGCATACTGTAGACCGCAGTCATTAAACTAATAGATGTCTGGAGGGTGGGGGTAAAGTACACTACCGCACTTACCTGAAGCTTTGTAAAATTATTAATAAATACATGTTGCAGCTACTTAAACTTCCCAACTCCACTTCATATTTCCCAACTGCAAGCACAAGTAATCATTTTTAGTTGCCTTAGTTGCCATAACTAAGAAATACACTAAAATTAACGTTGCATAAAGTACAAAAACTAGTCCTTTGTGCAACGGCCGCTATGATGGACAAGAAAACGACGCCACACCGTTGTTATTAACTAGGGTAAATTTGGCAACCCTCTAACCACTTTTATTTTTACTGGAATATTGTGGGGTTTTCAACGACTGCAATGAACGACGGAACAACGACGCCATAAGGTTGTTAATTAACTAGGGTTAATTTGTAGCAAAGGAAAAAGCTTTTAGCACTTTCGGCCAATTTCAAAATATAAGACAACTATAGAGGGCACCTCTTTAGACGCAAAATGGTTAGGTTTTCAGTAAATCAAGAAATGATTGTTGCCGCCATACTGTTTTCTTTTCCTGATTTGCGTCGCTACCCCATTTGTGTAAATCATTAAAAGAATCTTGTTTTTTTGCTGGATTTTGATGATTTTTAGTTAATTTTGGAAATTTGTAAGTATTCTTTTCGATTGGCTACAGTTTAAAATAGGTTTAAAGCATTTTTAAAATTTTCAGTATTTAAATAAAAAAATAATTTAGCAAAAAGCTAAAATGTCCATTTTTGACGGAAAACTAAGGTTCGTTGTTAAATTTAGTTAGTGCGAACCTTTAAAAAGTCACTTTAATGTAATAAATTAACTGTTAATGTTACCTAGCTACGTATTTTAGAATTATTGATAGATGGTGATATAAATTAGTCCATTTGTGGTTGCAGACACGTGGAAGTCTTGATTTCAAATCAATTATATTAATAAAAATATTATCCAGAGGGCACTTCAGTCGTGGTGTGGAAACTTTGCTAGCGACTCTAGTCGCAGGCAACGTCAACACAACTCAAAAAATCTCCGCCAAATTGGTGCAAAAGCGAGTTGCTAGGACGTTTATACGGCGTTTTCACACCACGTTCAGTCGCCTTTGACAACGTTAAAACGTCGACAAATTGTTACTTGGGAGGCATCATCCCCAAAGGTTCGCGGTGAACTTCTACTATAAACACAGGACAATCAGATTTTTAGTAATTTCTTGAAATCTGCTGAAAATCCTGAATGTTTGGAATTTTTTCAAACAAAAAAAATATAAATCCGTGCCATTAGGGAAGAAACATGTTTAGCAGCGGTTTCCAAAACAAAAAAACTACCAACCTATCGACCTTCTCCATTCGGTAACTCAGCATGTCTTTTTAAAAATTCGCACAGCACAAATGAAAACACGGGATCAAATTTACTCTGGTATTTTTAACGCCGAATGTCGTTAGAAGCGCCGATTGTCGTAACGCTGAGTAAAATGTATCCACGTTCCGATTTGTTGGAAAACCACGTCGATCGTTTTGCTTTTTGCCTCTGAAGCGTTAAGAAACACTCGACTTGCACTTTGCAGTGACTGTTTGCAATTGTCATATAATTTTTAGCTGTATTTGGTAAATTAGAAAACGATGATGAATTTGGCAGAAAGTTATGTCTTGAATGTCATTGCGAGGACTATTACCGAACCTTTCAAGGTAAGTTTGCAAACCCTTGTCATATTTTGGAAAATTTATAAATCTCCACTTGCTTCTCAGAATAATATTTCCACAAAATTTAACATGCAATACCGTTCACAAACAAAGCACGCCGATTTGTCCATGACGTCAAGCTTTTGCTTCGCACTTACACAAGTCAAAAAGAAAAAATATTCAAAGGCATAATATACATGCATGACTAAAAACGAATATAAAATATTATAAAGCTGGTTAATGTTCAATAGATACTAAAATATAAATCTTCAAAAGAGTAAAATTAACTAATTACAACTTACAAACCTAATCAATAAGAACAACATATAGAAAATAAAACACGTTACCTGAAAACTTAAACATTAAAATAATCTTAACTAAGTAAAAGATAAATATTATATGAAACTTGGAAAATCCGGCAAATTTTTAATTTAAACAAAAAAAAAAGAACAAACAACAACAAACCTGAAATTTTTTAACAAAACGACACATTAAAAGACACAATTAACTCTACAGAATGTCAGCAAAGTCTTTATTTAAAAATTGGTCAACATTGTAAAAAACTTTTTTAACTAAAAAATTTTTATCACCTGCTGAAAATTTGTATAATGTATTTCTTTTACTCTGTACAATAAAATGTAATACTGTTTCTGGTCTTTGTCAGGCGTTGTTGGGTTAGTAGTAGTACAGGGGCGGCCCGTGGGCCTGGCAATTAGGCCTCTTCATGGGCCCTTTCTGTCATACCCCGTTCCTTACCGCGCCTATGCCCCTACTTCCGCTGCAACTCTCTCTCCGGACCTCCCTGTCTTCTTTACGAAGTTCAATATGTCGTCCCATTTGAGCGAATGCAGCTCTTCTTCCTCTCTCGTGAGAAAATCCCCACTTCAGCTGCCTTGATCTGGCATATGCATCACATTGCTATCAAGTGCTGCGCCGATTCCTCTTCGCGCCCGCAAGCATGACACACGGGATCTCCTGCTACTCTTATTTGCTTGAGATCGTTGTTAAGTAAGACAATATTGTTTCTTCCTCTGGTTTTTATTGTGTAAATATCTCTGTGTGTGGTAAAGGAAGAAAGGTTTTCTTTCATGTATAACAGACACAACAGGATATATTGCGAAGGAAGTGTTAAAATGCCTAGGCTCTTAAAAGCATCTAAACAATCAGCTGTGTATAAAAGTCCAGCTAAAATTCTAAGTGCCCTTCCGTAAAGCCTAAAAGCCAGTTCAGCATGTGAAGAGTGACCCCACGCCAACAGTGCATATGACAAGAGCGAGTGAATAACTCCATAGTAACGCGGAATAAGAATCTTTCGGCTAACAATTTTTGATAGTAATCTTAATAAATATAGGTTTTTTTTTACAGTCGATTAACTAAGTGGTTTTATGATCTTCCTAAGTTAATTTAGGGTCCAAGTAAACTCCCAATTAAGAATCTAACCAAATTACCCGAATCAGTATCACTCAATTTACTAATATTTTTTAATGTAAATGTCAACGGTCTCTTCTCATTTAAACTTAGACAGAAACCAATCTTTTATCAAATTCAAAGGTCTGGAAGAAATACTGTCAATCTCATCAGTAGACAAACCAAATCGAACTGCTGTAACATCGTCGCAGTATTTAACGAATTCAGTAGAAGGGCAGGCATGATTAAGATCGTTTATATAAACTAATAAATTTTTATTAAAAGTTTTTTGTTTTAATAAAAATTTCATCACACTATATTCTTGTGTTGTCACCGCAACTATATAGCATGCCAAATTTGAAGCCAATCGGATGTCGGGAAGTTGTGTTTCGGACATACACGACGTTTCGATCAGTACAATATCTGATCGTCTTAAGGTGTAAACTATTGTGTAGTAGTACCTGAAGACGATCGGATATTGTACTGATCGAAACGTCGTGTATAAATAAAATATAGACAATGGAAGTCCGAAGAGTTAATTTTACATCCAAAATATGTTGAAAACATGAAGACACCAACGTCGCTAAATTCTAATTTATATCGTTTACAGGTTAGTAAAGTCATGGCTTTTTATAAAGTAGTCAATAATAAACACATTAAAGGCGTGAAAGATCAAAGCGCGAGACGAGAGCGCACCGAAAAAACGCAAGGGAGAGATAATTTGGGCCGCGGAAAAAAGCGGCGGGCGCGCACGGGAGCGCACCTCGTGGGTAGTTTTAGCATAAATTTAAATTTATTACCTTCGATACGGTTTTATCGTGGCACCTTCTGCTAAATTATACATGCAATTACCGCACTTATTAGGACCCGATTATATTCATTCACTCTTGGCCTTGGTATAGGCCCCTCGATATAAAGCGATCCTTCTCGGACCGAATTTGCATTTATAAATTATTCCTTAGATTGATATCTCGGTGTTTGTTTGATTAGCGGATTGTTTTCTCGCTGGTATTCTTGATTTTTTACCACCTTATCGCGCTCATTTATCTGCAATGATGGAGGTGTTGAATTAATTTGACTCCGGTATGCTGTTCTGTTGACCACAGAAAGGTTGTGTGTATGCGCATTATTATTTTTATAGCTTTATAAATGATTCCTGACAAATTTTCTTTACTGCAAATCCAGTAACTTAGTGAAAATTAAATTTACGTCATTGTTTTTTATTATAGTACCCATAACTTTAATTTCTAATAATAAATTAAGCTTACCCTCAACTTGTGCTGTAGATCGTTTAAAGCCTACCAAAAATCTGAACGAATATTATTTCATTAGTTCTCTTAGCGAAGAGTCTTCTGCCGGGTTTCTTATTTTTTTTTAATTCTCAAGAAAATTGTGGGAATACGCGAATCCTGGAAGTAAAAGTGTGTTTGTGAGTAATTGTAGCACTTCAACCAAGTATTGCTAAATTCATTCGGTCAGAATTCTTCTATGTTTGCACCATCTCTTATTTATTTCCCTTGATGAATTGTGCTGAATTAATTTGAGTTGGATATGCTGTTGGTTGACGACAGATTGTTTGGGCATTATTATTTTTATATGTCTACTGACAAAACTTATAACTAACAGTAGGTTAAAAAATTTAAACACACTCAGTAACTGACACTATTCGCAAAATTAAGTTTACTATTATTTCACCTATTTCACAAATAATTATTAAACCTTTAGATTAGATTAGAATGGGGTGGTGTAGACACCTGTCCACCTCGACCTTCTCAGATCTATTGTGGTTCCCTTTTCTTCTTCCCTGCTTTGCTAGAACTACAAAACAAGTTGCAGCCCCGTCCTCGTCATGAAACATTCTAGGTCCCCCAGTAAGGCCCTGGTTCTAACTAGGCCTTCACATTGACATAGGACATGTAATGAGGTTTCTTCATCTTTCTTGCAGAAGCGGCATGTCGCATCTTCTACCAATCCCATTGCATACAAGTGCTTATTGAGTTTGCAGTGACCTGTTAGGAGCCCCACTATTTGTCTGACAAGCTTCCTTTCCTTATGAAGAAGTTCTGCAGTCAGCCTTGGTGAACGTTCTTTAATAAACTGTTTGCCCTATCGTTTGCTCCCACAGACCGTTCGTGTCTTTGGTGAGCCACTGTTTAATAGATTGCTTGGCTCTAAACTTAGCGATCCCACAGAATGGTTCAGGCCCTGTGAACTTTATTGCCGAGCCTTGTCTGACCAATTCATCGGCTTTTTCGTTTCCAGAGTGTCCCCGATGTCCTGGCTAGTGTCACTCTTTTGGTGCTTGTCAGCCTATTTAGAGCTGTTCTGCAGTCCCAAACCAGTTTAAACGTCACTTGCACTGCTTCTAGAGCTTTAAGTGCAGCTTAACTATCTGAATAACTACCGAATGGGAGTTTTCCTCTACTCCTTGTATTTCTTCGGCACAGTGATGTATTGCCGCTACTTCTGCTTGAAACACTGTGCAGTCGTTTGTCAGGCTTATAGAGACTAAAGTCTCGAATTTTTGCCCATATATGCCAGCTCCTACACCCTCATCGGTTTTGGAGCCGTCTGTGTACCAGATGGATTCCGCTTCGAAAGGAGGACCTTTTCTCATTTAATTAAAATCAATGTGTTATTGTTTAAATTTCAAGGCAGTTCCTACTGTTCTTTTTTGGGAAAGGTAAAAATGTGTTTTTGCAGCTCATTTAAAAAAAAGCATGGCCAGTGTGTCCTACCTAAAATCATAAATTAAAACTGTAAATCAGCAATATCTTTAATATAATAAATAATAATTGATAAAAAAAATGCGAAACCTGTGTTGAACATTGGAAGGATGAACCAAAAAAAGCCAGTTTTCTTCTCACCCCGATATATTCATGTGATCACAGGTCATGAGACAATTTATTCGAACGGTCTTTAGATTGATTTTGGGCCGTCAGCAATTCTTCTGCCCTCTTTTTCTTAGACCCACCAGACTGTATTCCGCTTTAATTTCCAAAAAGGCGTTTTTCAACGCTATCTTTTTAAATTCGATAAAAATTCATTGCTATACCTGATCGAGCGCGACAGACCCTTTTATATTCTTCAACTCAAACCTCTTATCTTCAGACAGTTGCCTTACATCTGTTGTCTTTCCTGTCCTTTTTTTTTCTAATCGATTAGATCTCTTTACTTCGAAAAAATCTTCTCAAAAATTACCAAACCGTCTGATGTCAGCGAGCGAAACACTTTTTTATTCACCAAGGCTTGCCACATGGTTTTTCTTAACCTATAATTAAAATTAGGGACAAGATGGTGGATACTAGATCGAATTGATGATAAGGTGAGTATTGTTTGTAGGTTGGATGGAGGAGGGACAGAAGTTTAGATCAAAGATAAAAATTATAAGTGTACCTATACTAACTCAGCTTACACGTCGATATCAAGATGTTTGTTTGAAAGTTTGAGCCAACGATCTGTTTGAAATTAACTCTGTGTTTTGGACATCCGTTGTCTATATTTCATTTATACACGACGTTTCCATCAGTACAATCTCTGATTGTCTTCAGGTGCAAACTACAATCAATTCCTAAGGCTACGTACTTATACATTATGGGAAATCACTCAACCGTGAAGTTTAAGACTTTGGCTCCGCCCAAGGAGGGGCTTCCAAATATTTTGAATTTCAACACTTGGTTTACTGAAAATACCCTGATTCTGCCCAATAAATGCAGCTTCAAGGAATTTTCGTTTCTTCCAGTGTGACTCCTTGTGTAAAACCTTTGCTTCTGTCGACTTCCTTCGG